>JASDDO010000001.1:441726803-444226803 GCA_030015575.1 Agapanthus africanus
TTATATGCGCATATAGAGATTGTGCATGAAACTTCATCATATATTATTACTTGTTGTGCCTGGACTTGTACCCATTGGACACTACACCATTACTGACGGTTCATGTTGCACAAGCACAAATTGTATGCTACACACACTGTCGGTAATTGCCATGACACGCACAACACATATACATATATGATATTGTATTGGTTAGTGATATTGAGACATTGATTCTTGTGCGTTGCGCATATGAAATATATCATTGCATGCATACCTACATGCTTACACATATACCTTGCTATAGCTACATGTTCACCTTTATATGATGTTGCGTTGGATTTTGGAGAAATTGGGAACCGCATGATATATTTATATACTTGATGCATTTAAATAGCTGTTTTCCCTTGATATGCTCATATTACTGTTCTATGCTGCATACATCATATTTCATGGATTTACGCATTGAGATATGGATTTCATGTGATTTATGGATTTGAGAACCGTGGTGATATTTCAAGAAAGTATGCATTATTTTGAAAACCTGGTTTCTCTTGATATGATATTTCGATGCTTCCACCATGAGGGTTCTCGGTTATGAGACTTGTATTAGAAACCCGATACGAGGAGTGGATGAGGTCGTTTTCGGGTTCATGGTTGACCCGGTATGGTATCCCGGGGCAAGAAAGGTATGTCGATGGATTAGCCGATGAGCCCGATAGAGGGAATACTACCTACCGGTGATAGTTTTGGACCCGGCGGTTATCTGGAGGATATCAACCGGAGTCGTGAGATGGATATGGGCCGATTCGTACTGCCAGAGCCCGCGGCCCGATCCGGACAGACGGAGCCCATGATATGTGGATTTGCGTGTCGATGATGGACACGAGTAATTCATGATATTTCGAGTGTCGATGTTAGACACTCAGGTTCCATGAGATGTATGAATATGAGGGCTGATCCGAGTAATGGCGCCTGAGGTTTTTGGGATTTGGGGTGTCGTTGATGGACACCGGGGTTTTTCCATGCCGATGATTTGTACATGAGGTTTATTATTTATCCCACACTAAGGATTTACTTGATATGCATTTGATTTATGTAGATGTAGTACCCTGGTGGTGTACTTTGATCATGATTGTTGCATATCCATATTGCCATATTTATGCTATCAGACTGCATGTATGATAGATTATCGATGTTCGTGCATACTTGTGATTACAGTATGATATTATTTACAATTCACGAGTTGGCAACTCACCCCCGTTGTGCCTGTTAGTTATATGTAAGCCCTAGAGGCCATTACTGTACATACGATGTATATTGTAGTGGATGCTTGGACATATATATGGAGAACTTTCTTGCTCGACATGATAGTATGCTATCTGGTTGCTCTTTATCTTAACATATACACTGATTGTCTCTATGTTTTATGTTGATAAAGCCCTTAGAATGAGTACTTGACTACCAGGATTATGATGCAGATCATACTAGTGGGGACAGGGTAGTCGCTAAGTACATCCTTCAAATGTTCCTAGTCGTAGGTGTATCGAGACAGGGCATCGATATACCAGAGTAGACTAGCGTATAGCTTCTCGACCCATATAAATGGGCGATGGATGATCCCATATCCATTGGTGTTTGACATCAGAGACAGTATACGGGTGCTCAGTGGAGACTGGGTACACTGGACGGACCCGCCGAGAACTCTCAGATGGTATTATACCTAACATTAGATGGCAGTTCTCATGTGACACTGGTACAGGTTAGTCCGTAGACCCGAGATCTGTTAGTGTATATGCCCTAGAGGCCATTACTGTATCATACTAGTTTGTATATTACTTGATGGAAGCTTGGGATATTCACCTTGTATAAACAATCTTGCTCAATATAGTAGTATGCTACTTGGTTTGTTTCTACTTCAATGTGTACATGTGTTTATTTTGCGATATCACCTATACGCATTAGTGGAGCCCTTAGGATCTTTTGCTTGATTACCAGCGTTGTGATTGCAGTCACACTAGTGGGGGCTGGGTAATCTATAAGCACATCCTTATACAGGTCCTTAGTCGCAGGACTATCGAGACAGGGCATCGATACTCCGGAGTAGACTAGCGTATGCGCTTCTCATCCCAGTGTGGGAGATGGTCTGTCCCACAGCCATCAGTACGTCGTACTGGAGATAGTATACGGGTGCTCGTTAGGTTACGAGTACACTGGACAGGACTCGTCGGGAACTGACAGGTTGGTATTATACCTATCGTCAGTTATCAGTTCCCAGGTGACATGAGTACAGCTTAGTCCGCTGACTTGACACTGCCACTTCGCCTCGAGTGTGTTCCCACTGCACTTTGATCACTACCCTACCACGGCTCAAAGGAGTCGTGCAAACAGGTAGTGGTTGGGTGCAGTCCCGAAGCACTTGGAGGCAGTGACGGTTAGACAGGATTCGTCTCTCCCGGTATTGGGGGTTAACATCGCGCTGTGTCTAGGAGAGCCATTACACGAGTAGTCCCTGGCCAGGGCAAGCGAGATATACTGGTAGGCTTCCAGTGTTATCTCAGGGTGTTTTGGGCTTCACTCCGACACGACTTGTACCGCTATTGGGGGACTGACGTTTTACCGCCCCCTAGGCCCGACATGCGATGTATCAGACGAACAGACCGGACTGTACGGAGAATGTCACATTCTGACTCAGTAGGAATTCAGATGGGGTTCACCTCGTCAGCCTTCTTGTCGGCATCTACCTGGGGACCGTTACGCACAGCTAGTGCCGCTTGCGGTCTGTGGTTAAACCCATTGCCAGCGTAGTGTCGAGTCTTTAGAGTCCCACACAGAGGGTATTCGCCTCTGGGAAAAATGAGTAGAGGTCGCATGGTTTTGCGGCAGGGTTCGTTCTCATCCGCGCACTTGTGCACGTTTGGAGTCCGGACGGATTATACTAGTAGGCTCTGGTTTGAGCCAGATACTGGTATATGTTTTGGGGTTGCTTTTATCTCTTAGTATTCTTGTTCCTCGGAACGAGAATGCAGGTGTGTATGCACAGTTGTTTGAGGCGGAGGAAGAGATTTTTCATTAGGGTTTCGGAACGGGTGCGTATGCACAGTTGACAGTCGTCTTTTTCCAAACCCTAATGGAATTATGAAATATCTATTAATAATAGTAATTAAATGAAATTATGTTATGGTTGCTTTTGTTGACTTGTTGACCATGGTTGACTTGTTGACCATGGTTGAATGTTTGACCATCATCATTACTTTGCAAGGATGCTCCTTGATTCTTGCTTACATTTCATTTAATGAAGTATGATAGTGGTCATTCCAAAACAACCATCAACTATTCTCATTTGAATTATTATTATTTAGATAATTCTTTTTCTTTTTGATATGGTTGCAAAAAGGAAAAAGAGAGCTCATTTTCTTTCATAACCATTCTCTCTCCTCACTTCATCTTCTTCTTCCTCAAGCTCAAGGTGATTCCTTCTCATGTGTTGAGAATCCCTCACCTTGAAAAAGAAAGCACCCCATAGATACTCTCTACTCTCTCTAGGGTTCAAGGTTTAGCAAGCCGGAGATCCTAGTTCACTCAAAGTTCGAGTTAGAGCCCGAAGGTTGAACCCTCAGGTGGATCCATCTTCGACGGAAGAAGGCTACGAGGAAAGAACCATCAACCTCCATAAAGTTTGAAGAAGAAGGAGTTCAAGTTTAGGTATAACCATCTTTCCGAGTAGCTAACTCTCTTTAGCAAGTTTGCTAGTTTTAGTTTAGGAAAAGATCCCGACTTTGTTAGTCCATGTTGCCCCATGCGCTAAAAATTTGTTTTTTATACCGTTTCCGCCTCCCCGTAAGAACCGGGGGTCGCAACGTGGACTTACAGTGGTATCAGAGCCTAACTAAACTTAAACTAGCTTGGTAGTGAAGTGTAACGAAGTTTGGAACCGAAAAAAAATCCAAAAACCAAACTTTTGCAAAACCCTAGTTTCTGTTAAAAAATTTTCTGGTCGAAACAAGATTTGTTATACACCTAAATTCGGCTCAGGGTTTTGTGTGAACACCCAAGAAAAACGATCCCCTAATTCATTCAAACCGCCGCGGATCCGCGGCCTCACCTATTCTTAGAGCCGCGGATCCGCCGCCGATTGGAGTCTTCTGGTGATCGGGTTTCGTGCAGTGTGTCTCTGTGTTGGTTTTGGGATTTTTAAAATATGTTATATGTGCCCAGATTTTCCAGAACAGAAATTTACTTTTGGGGTCCTATAATTCCGTATTTTTTTCCGAACTTCACTGCACTTTGACTATGATGGTTATATCTGTGATGTTTGTATGTATTGAACGTCGGCTAATCGCTATAAGTCGATTAGTCGGGGTTATACATCTCTGTGATCTGTGTTTGATATTGGAATGTGTATATGAATCTGTTGGACTGTCGCGGGTGAATAGCCGGGGTGGATATGAGATGAGCTTTTGTTTTTCTTTCATTCATTTGTAAATGTAAATTGATGTAATAATATTATTTGAATGGCCGCACAACCGGGTCGGGGTTGTAGCCGTCATTGTATAATTCTTTTTACTGTTTTTGCTCCTAGGATAGACCCATGGAGGGGTGCATAAACTACCGAGTACTTGGCGGGTAGTTTGTCGCACCCGTAGGGGTCTTAGGTGGGGTATTTGCTATTCACCGCGACCGTGTAATCCGCTTTTCGTTGCAGGCTCGAACGGATTGCGGATTGCTAGTATATCCAATGTATTCATCTGTGATCTGTAATGTCTATCATTGCTTTATATTTAGGCGTTGCTTATGTTTTACAGCCGCGCTAGCCCAGCCCCCGCTCTGTCGTTAGTTAAGTAACCTAACGAGTGATGACGGGACGCATTAAAAGATGGGACGCGCTAGCCCAGCCCCCGCGAATGGCATAAGCGTACGTCATATTTTGGTTGTTTTCTGCAATGGTAGGATTAAATGATGGGACGCATTAAAAGAACTAATGCAAGAATATCACGCATTAAAAGAACTAATGCAAGATAATAAAGCAAGTTAAAGTCATTGGAACACTTTCAAAAAGCCACTCGGTTCTTTTCAAAACTAACTTTTAAATGCGGAGCTTGAGCCACTCCTTCTAAAAGCTATCTCGTTCCATCGATTATATCAAGTTCACTACGTTCACGGTTTCGCCAAAACCATTCGTAGCCCTCCATCATTTCAGTTAAATATACGGTAGTATTCAAGCTATGTATTTTGACCTCACGCCAAGGCATAGTGATTGGTAGCTGCCGGATATTTGTCTGTTGCATAGATAGAATGCGTTGTTTTGAGACAGTCGTACCGCCATTTTGGCCTACGTCAAGGGTAGGTACGGGTGGGTTCAAATCAACCGGGATAATGATGGGAAGAACTTGACATGTGACTTATGACATTTTGACCTCACGCCAAGGTCATAAGAGCATGGGGCAAAAATCCACATCGGGAGTTTCACAAGTACTGAAACTTGCTAGATTTGCATACCATTTGGAGTGTGATGATTCTGGTAGGATTCCTTCAGTTTCATCACGCGATGATATTTGGATCCCGATCCTACTGTGAGTATATGCTACTCCTCGGGAAATTTCTCACTAAACGATCAATGCTATAAACCTAGTAGGTGCCTAGAAAGGTGTTAGCGGGGCTACGCCCCCAGGGAAAAGAGGTTCTTAAATTAAGGAACTTCGCGAAAGCGTTGGAAAACCTCCCTCGAAGTACCGACACTGGCCTGGCTGAACGGTTAAGCAAGTATTGTGCGGTGGGATTGATCCCGGCTAATTCTTCCTTTGTGGTTTGAGGAGGGATTCGAGAGACAGTGGGAGCCATCCTGTTTAGACAAATTAAAAACCATTCTAAACTTGCAAGAGCATCGTGCTAAAGTGTTTCTTCTCTCCCCCCTGCAGCGACCAAATTCGAAATGACTGGACTTAAGTTACTTCTAGATAAAAACATACTGACAGGGCCAAACTACAAAGATTGGCTCAGGAATGTCAAATTGGCAATCACTTACGACAAGCTGGGGTATCTTCTTACCACCAAAGCTCCCCCCGTCCCAGGTCCCACCTCCAGCGTCGCGGATAAGGAAATCCGTAAGACTTGGGAGATTGATTGCGCGAAGGCCAGGTGCCTCGTGCTTGCCTCTATGGACAACGAACATCAGAGGAGGCATGAGAATATGGACCTCGAGTCCATATTTCTCCTTACAAAAGAACTGTATGGAGAGCAGTCTCGTATCGCAAGATACGAAGTGTCGAAGAAGTTATTTTCGACAAAGTTGGCCGTCGGATCATCGGTAGCGGACCACGTGCTTAAGATGATTGGCTACACTGAGGAGCTCGCGGAACTTGGGACCACGTCGGACAGTGAACTCTATACAGATTTAATTCTCCAGTCCCTTCCATCCACTTACGCCCAGTTTATACTGAACTTCAACTTACAAGAAAAGGAAGTTGAACTTTCAGAACTCCTCAACCTGCTGAGGAGCGCAGAGGGCACCCTACAGAAGGGTAGGGAAACACCCGCTTTGTTTGTAGGAGGATCTTCTTCCTCTAGGTCCAAGGCGAAAGCCAAGGGAAAGAGGAAGAAAGCCCCCGCCAAACCAAGAGGCGGTGTTAGTAAAGTGGGTACGAAGGGAAAGGAAAAGGCAACAAAGATAGCGGGGAAGCTTGTGGGTAAAGAGGAATGCTTCTATTGTCACAAGAGTGGACACTGGAAGAAAGATTGCAGGGCTTGGAAAGCCAGGACACAGGAACTGAAGCAGGTTGCGGCTTCAGCTTCAGGTGTGTATGTTATTGAAAACTGTCTTTCTATAAACTCTACTTCCTGGGTATTGGATACCGGATCAGGATCTCATATCTGTAATTCTTTGCAGGCGTTGAGAAACCGTAGGGTTTTGAAGGCAGGTGACATGACCCTCAGAGTTGCGAACGGAGCTAGCATGGATGCTAAAGCCGTGGGGGACTATCACCTGGGAATGTCAGATGGGCATGTTTTGGTTTTGCGTAATTGCTTTTTTGTACCCAACGCAACTTGTAATATCATTTCTGTATCTTTGGTTTCTAAAGAAGGTTATGAATTTGCGTTTGTAAGTAATGTTGTAAACATTCACCTTAATCAAGTTATGATTGGGTCAGGTACATTGAGCAATGGTATATACGTATTAAACCAACCACAGATTTTCAATGTCCAGAATACACACAAAAGAAAGTCTCCAGATATCAATCAGACTTTCTTATGGCATTGTAGACTGGGTCACATCAATGAGAGAAGGTTGACTAAGTTACATACAGAAGGATATTTGGATCCGTTCGAATATCAATCATATGCCACTTGTCAATCCTGTCTCAAAGGAAAGATGACAAAGACTTCGTTTACTGGACACGGAGTAAGAGCGAGCGAGCTCTTGGGACTCGTACACAGCGACGTGTGCGGTCCAATGTCTACACATGCACGAAGCGGTTATTCTTACTTCATTACTTTTACGGATGATTTTTCAAGGTACGGTTATGTCTTCTTAATGAAACATAAGTCCGAAGCTTTTGAAAAATTCCAGGAATATAAGAATGAAGTTGAAAAACAAACCGGCAAAAGTATCAAGATTCTAAGATCGGATCGAGGTGGAGAATACTTAAGTGCCGAGTTCCTGAATTACTTAAAAGAGAATGGGATTCTCTCTCAGCTTACTCCTCCATACACTCCGCAACATAACGGTGTATCGGAGAGACGGAACCGGACCCTATTGGATATGGTACGGTCCATGATGAGTAACGTTGAGTTACCGCGATCATTCTGGGGGTATGCGCTAGAAACAGCTGCATACCTTTTGAACCGAGTTCCTACTAAGACTGTGCCTACCACACCATATGAGTTATGGAGTGGGAAGAAACCCTATCTTCAGTACCTGAAGATTTGGGGATGTCCAGCTTATGTCAAAAAGCGGCATACGGACAAGCTCGAGGCACGCTCAGTACTGTGCAATTTTGTGGGATACCCAAAGAACTCCAGGGGGTATCTTTTCTATTACGCAGAGGAACAAAAAGTCCTTGTTTCTCGTAATGCCCATTTTCTGGAACATCAGTTCTTAGAAAAAGAAGTAAGTGGGAGCGCAATAGAACTGGAAGAAATTCCAGAACCACAGACTATTACTGAAAGCTTAATGGAACCAGAGGGTTCAAAAGAACAGGACATTCCTATGCCGCTCCGCAGAAGTAGTAGGCAGTCTCATCCGCCCGAGAGATACTACGGTTTTCTCATAGACGGGGATAGAGAGGATTGCATCATAGACTATGATGAGCCTACTAGCTTCCAGCAGGCCGTTCAGAGCGTTAACTCGGTAAAATGGCTGGATGCAATGCGGACCGAAATGGAGTCCATGTACACCAACAAAGTATGGACGTTGGACATTGCTCCAGACGGGGTAAAACCCGTAGGATGCAAGTGGATCTTCAAAAGGAAGATTGGTGTAGATGGACAGGTTGAGACCTATAAAGCTAGACTTGTAGCAAAGGGTTTCCGTCAAAGACCTGGCTTGGACTATGACGAAACCTTTTCTCCAGTGGCTATGCTGAAATCCATTCGGATCCTTCTTGCCATTGCTGCCTTCCACGATTATGAGATTTGGCAGATGGACGTAAAAACCGCTTTTCTAAATGGAAATTTAGAGGAGTGTGTCTATATGGATCTGCCAGAGGGTTTCATTCAGAGTGGGAGCAGCGGAAAGGTGTGCAAGTTGCTTAAGTCCATCTATGGACTAAAGCAGGCATCGCGGAGTTGGAACATCTGTTTTGATGAGACGGTCAAGGAATTTGACTTTATCAAAAATCCAGATGAACCATGCATCTATAGTAGATTTGTAGCGAGAACTGTAGTATTCCTTGTTTTATACGTGGATGACATTCTCTTAATAGGAAATGACATTCCTATGCTACAATCTGTCAAGGGTTTCTTGTCACACAGGTTCTCCATGAAAGACCTGGGTGATGCCTCTTACATCCTGGGGATCCGGATCCATCGTGATAGATCCAAGAGGATATTAGGACTTTCACAGTCCAGGTACATCGACACCGTGCTGAAAAGATTCAGTATGGAAGATTCCAAGCGCGGTAACCTACCGGCTTGTCACGGGATCACCCTCTCTAAAGAGATGTCTCCCAAGACTGATTTGGAGAGGGATCGCATGTCTATTATACCCTACGCTTCTGCGGTAGGCTCTATAATGTATGCGATGTTGTGTACCAGACCGGATGTAGCTTATGCACTGAGTGTAGTAAGCCGGTATCAGTCAAACCGTGGGGAGAAACACTGGATAGCAGTAAAGAACATTCTCAAGTACCAGAGAAGGACTAAGGAGATGTTCTTGATGTATGGCGGAAAAGACCTCCAGATCGAGGCCTTTGCTGACTCCAGCTTCCAGAGTGACAAGGATGATTCCAAGTCCATGTCGGGTTTTGTCTTTACCCTCAATGGAGGGGCGGTGTGTTGGAAGAGTTCCAAACAGGAAACCGTTGCAGAATCGACTATGGAAGCGGAATACATCGCTGCATCTGATGCCGCAAAAGAAGCTGTCTGGATGAGGAAGTTCTTGAAAGAACTTCAGGTGGTTCCGTCCATTGTTGACCCAATACCTCTGTATTGCGACAACAACGGGGCTATAGCTTTAGCAAAGGAACCCAGGTCCCATCAGAGATCCAGGCACATCTTGAGGCGGTATCACCTGATCAGGGAGATCGTGGATCGCAAGGAGATCGAGGTTCGGAGGGTTGCTTCAGAAGAAAACACTGCAGATCCATTCACCAAGGCACTACCCCAGACTCAGTTCGAGCGGCTGATCGAGATGATAGGTCTTCGATACGCCAGTACATGACCTTAGTGCAAGTGGGAGATTGTTAGTGTATATGCCCTAGAGGCCATTACTGTATCATACTAGTTTGTATATTACTTGATGGAAGCTTGGGATATTCACCTTGTATAAACAATCTTTCTCAATATAGTAGTATGCTACTTGGTTTGTTTCTACTTCAATGTGTACATGTGTTTATTTTGCGATATCACCTATACGCATTAGTGGAGCCCTTAGGATCTTTTGCTTGATTACCAGCGTTGTGATGGCAGTCACACTAGTGGGGGCTGGGCAATCTATAAGCACATCCTTATACAGGTCCCTAGTCACAGGACTATCGAGACAGGGCATCGATACTCCGTAGTAGACTAGCGTATGCGCTTCTCATCCCAGTGTGGGAGATGGTCTGTCCCACAGCCATCAGTACGTCGTACTGGAGATAGTATACGGGTGCTCGTTAGGTTACGAGTACACTGGACAGGACTCGTCGGGAACTGACAGGTTGGTATTATACCTATCGTCAGTTATCAGTTCCCAGGTGACATGAGTACAGCTTAGTCCGCTGACTTGACACTGCCACTTCGCCTCGAGTGTGTTCCCACTGCACTTTGATCACTACCCTACCACGGCTCAAAGGAGTCGTGCAAACAGGTAGTGGTTGGGTGCAGTCCCGAAGCACTTGGAGGCAGTGACGGTTAGACAGGATTCGTCTCTCCCGGTATTGGGGGTTAACATCGCGCTGTGTCTAGGAGAGCCATTACACGAGTAGTCCCTGGCCAGGGCAAGCGAGATATACTGGTAGGCTTCCAGTGTTATCTCAGGGTGTTTTGGGCTTCACTCCGACACGACTTGTACCGCTATTGGGGGACTGACGTTTTACCGCCCCCTAGGCCCGACATGCGATGTATCAGACGAACAGACCGGACTGTACGGAGAATGTCACATTCTGACTCAGTAGGAGTTCAGATGGGGTTCACCTCGTCAGCCTTCTTGTCGGCATCTACCTGGGGACCGTTACGCACAGCTAGTGCCGCTTGCGGTCTGTGGTTAAACCCACTGCCAGCGTAGTGTCGAGTCTTTAGAGTCCCACACAGAGGGTATTCGCCTCTGGGCAAAATGAGTAGAGGTCGCATGGTTTTGCGGCAGGGTTCGTTCTCATCCGCGCACTTGTGCACGTTTGGAGTCCGGACGGATTATACTAGTGGTTTGAGCCAGATACTGGTATATGTTTTGGGGTTGCTTTTATCTCTTAGTATTCTTGTTCCTCGGAACGAGAATGCAGGTGTGTATGCACAGTTGTTTGAGGCGGAGGAAGAGGTTTTTCATTAGGGTTTCGGAACGGGTGCGTATGCACAGTTGACAGTCGTCTTTTTCCAAACCCTAATGGAATTATAAAATATCTATTAATAATAGTAATTAAATGAAATTATGTTATGGTTGCTTGTGTTGACTTGTTGACCATGGTTGACTTGTTGACCATGGTTGAATGTTTGACCATCATCATTACTTTGCAAGGATGCTCCTTGATTCTTGCTTACATTTCATTTAATGAAGTATGATAGTGGTCATTCCAAAACAAGCATCAACTATTCTCATTTGAATTATTATTATTTAGATAATTCTTTTTCTTTTTGATATGGTTGCAAAAAGGAAAAAGAGAGCTCATTTTCTTTCATAACCATTCTCTCTCCTCACTTCATCTTCTTCTTCCTCAAGCTCAAGGTGATTCCTTCTCATGTGTTGAGAATCCCTCACCTTGAAAAAGAAAGCACCCCATAGATACTCTCTACTCTCTCTAGGGTTCAAGGTTTAGCAAGCCGGAGATCCTAGTTCACTCAAAGTTCGAGTTAGAGCCCGAAGGTTGAACCCTCAGGTGGATCCATCTTCGACGGAAGAAGGCTACGAGGCAAGAACCATCAACCTCCACAAAGTTTGAAGAAGAAGGAGTTCAAGTTTAGGTATAACCATCTTTCCGAGTAGCTAACTCTCTTTAGCAAGTTTGCTAGTTTTAGTTTAGGAAAAGATCCCGACTTTGTTAGTCCATGTTGCCCCATGCGCTAAAAATTTGTTTTTTATACCGTTTCCGCCTCCCCGTAAGAACCGGGGGTCGCAACGTGGACTTACAAGATCGTCATAGAGTCTTGTGTGATTCCCACTGTGCTTTGATTTCCACCTTACCACGTTCAAGGAAACGTGAAAAATGGTGGCTTTTAGGTACAGTCCCGAATCACATGGAGGCAATGAGCGATAGGACGGGTTTTGTCTCTCCCGGTATTGGGAGTTGACGTTGCGCTATGCTCGATTGGCTATAACAGGAAGTCCCTGGCCAGGGCTGCTTCAGAGATATACTGGTAAGTGTTATCAGTAGTTTCTCGACCCGTTATGTGCCTCATATTGACACGGCTTATCGAGTTACTGGGGTCTGAGGTTTACCACCCCTAGACGAGATATGCGACATATCAGACGAAGAGACCGGACTGTATGGTAGTTTTACCGATTGGATTTGCAGGAGTACGAGCAGGCTTGCTTGTTGATCTTCTGATCGCTCAATACCCGGGTGGCCATTACATTTAGCAGACCACTTGCGGCTTGTGGGTGTTTGATATGATCATCACCTACTGCCGGCGTATTGACGAGTCTTTAGAGTTCTACACAGGGGTTTTCTGGCTCAAGCGAAACGGTGTAGGAGCACACATGTGATATGTGCGGGACCGATATTGATACGATATGAGATACCGTATTCTATTCTCGCGATTTGTGACATTGGTCGGTTATATGCGATATAGCCGGGTTATCGGATCAAGTGTTGATTCGATAAGTTGTTATATATGATATTAGTCGGTTATATGTGATATAGGCGGATTATTAAATCAAGAGTTGATTTGATAATCTAATGTATAATTATATATTTGATATATTACATTACATTAACTAGTATTTGCCCACTTAAGATTTCTTTTCTCACTTGGTTTGTGCACATTGTATATATGTGATATATGCAAGTGTACATTATTTTGTGTCATGCTTGATGATACATGGACATGGGTGTGTGTATGACTTACACCATGCTAGGAATTATCTAGGGTTTTATTTATCTAAAGTTATTCAAAAATAAGTTGGACTTTGTCATGGCAAGAAGCTTTGAGAAGCTTGTGGTTGCATTGACTTAGTCTTCCAGTTTTGTTTAGCTTAAGATATTTACAAACCCAGCCATCATAGCTAGCCATGGTTAACTCTGTACAAGGGTTAAGGGATGGCATATACTCACCATGGTTTATTTTCTAATGTAACATTTCACAAAAAAATAAAATATTATTTTTGGGAATTTTTATAATTAAATAATAAAATATTGAATATTTTAATAGGGCGGTATAATTAAATACCGATAAATTGGAAAACAATTTTGGAAAATTATGGAAATTACTAAAAAGAGGGTGTTTTATGTGAATTATGAAAATTATAAGTTTTTATGATTAATTATACGCTATTTAGTGCTAATCGCGATTAAATATCGCTAATCGCGCATTAAGCTTGTTTTGTGCAAAACATGCACCATATCATTTTTACACTTGTGTTACAATTTCCTATATGACTTTCTCTTCATTTTTCATGCATGGCTTTGGTTTTGTGAGAAGAGAAAAGAAAAGGAAAAGAAAAGAAAAGAAAAAGGAAAGGAATAAACAAATAGGTATGGGTGAGAGAGAGAAAGGTGAGGGGTTAACTTTGACTTGGCCATTCTCTTATCTCACCATCTTCATCACATTCTCTCCTCTCCCTCACTCTCTTGCTGCTGCTGCTGCTCTCTCTCTCCCTTTGCTTCTCTACCTCCTCACAATCCATCACAATAAACCCATTAAACCCCCATCTCATCTTCATAAATTTTGTACACAAGCTCACAAGCTACACTATGGACCAAGAAAAATTTGATTTCGGTGCCCTAGGGGATTCATGCGTGCAAAATGAGGTAATTATTCAATCATTAGTATAGAATTTCCATTCCTTTAGCATCCATGTTAAATTAGAACCGATATTGTGCAGTTTTTGGAACTTTGAAAACTTTGAGTTGAGGATTAGGGTTTGAGTTTAACCCAAAGGTGAAATTGAACTTCGTAGAGGCCACACAACGCTCTAGTGCTAGATTCAGACCCAAACCAGAGACTAGAACCCCGTAATACGAACTTAGAAACCCGATATCGGAAGAATTGTGGATTCTGTGAGTGTTAAATGAAATCTGCTATCACCCGGAGCCTCTGAAAATTATTTAGCAAGTACAGAGGAGTGTGCAAGCACCTAGGAAGCTAACCCTAAGACCCCAGCCCCTACACTCACTTCTGGGCCGCAAATAAATTCATTCTGGCCGCAATTTGCGGTTAGATCAAAAAGGATTTGACTCGTATTTTTTCTGTCTTTATCTCCTGTAAACTAGACCCTTGGCATATGCAAAATTGACCAATTTGACCTAGGGTAAAATCTGGGACCATTTTCAAGAGTTGCTGTTTTGATTCGGGGTTTCGTTTTGCGTATTTTGAATTCTGGATTTTTGTGATTTGTGTTGTATTCGATCACTTGACGTTTGTATGTCGAAATCGAGTGTTATTTGGTAGTTTTGAAAGCGTAGTCCATAGGTTCTGACCTATAGGCTTTTAGCGTGTCGTTTTGGTTTTGAATTGGGTTTTAATGCGATACGATACATTATGATGTGTAGGTACCCCCACGAAATCTTCTAGACGACAAGCAAGCGCGTGGCAACGTCGGAAACGGAAAGCGAAAAGCAAGGTGAGTAGATTATATCTACGGGAATAGTCGGTTGGATGGCGTATAGCACCCCCGGAGTTCGATGTATAGTATGCTATATATATATACTGTATTTATATGATATCTTTTATGTGTGACATGGATATTCAAGATATGATCAGGTGTTCAATGGTTAGAGTAGGGTTATTAGTAGTGAACTAGTGTAGCTTCTTAGTCATGAACCCTAGAATAGGTTTACACCCACACGCACACACATGCTTACTTTGTTATACTTGTGCGTATATAGGGATACGTATATATACACACACACATAGGTATGGGACTATGTATATATAAACACGTATACCTATACATGGATGATGAGGATTGTATATGGTATTTGGAGATGAGTCGATGAAATTGGGCATGGTGCCAAGAGATCGGTAATATGATGTGGTTCGTATTTTCAGATACGAAATGAGATTTTAACAGGCCTTTGGCCGTGTGTTTTACACACGCATTTATATTTATATAGATGGTATCAGTTGTACTAGACTTAGATCAGTACCCTAATTCATGAGATTTGATGATAACGATACCGGATAAATGATGAGATGAATGTGATATTTGACCCATACCCAGATTAGGATGCCATACGATGGATTTATCGTACGAGTTTTATATTGATGATGGATCCGCACTCTTGACTCGAGGATGTTATATGATATATTGTATCGTACGCGGTACTATTGAGGCGAGATCACCGACTATTATATATGTATATATATATCGACTCAGATTTAGGTGGTTTCCATACCCTTTCGATTAGCTTGTTAGTTAGATCTGTAGTTTACTTAGTAGATGTTAGACTAGACCCGAGTCATACCTATTTCAAAACTAACGAACTGTGAGTATTTTAAAGACAGGCTAAGGGATTCTACGAATATTTTCAAAAGACGCATCTTTTCTTAAAAACATCGTAGCCCTTATTTTTCTAAAAACCCCGATTCGTCTTATTTCAAATGGCAAAACTGTATGACATTTACATATTGATGTAGATTCTTCACTTTTGCGTTTATTATTCGATTTCCGCATATTCTTGCTATTCGCATCGCATTGCATGTGTAAATGTGTTATTGTTATATTAAACCCATGCTGTCAGGACACCAGCACCATTATCGATGATGCGTATGTTCCACATACACCTGCTTGCCGGCTCACACACTTCATCATCGATAATTGCCATGTCACTACACAGTAGGATTGTTGCATCAGGATATGATCCCTTGCATGACATACTTGTGAACATACAAATTGTACACTCATACTTGCGTACATACATATTTTACACTCATACTTGCGTACACACATATTGTACACCCATACATGCATACATACGTATTTGCACATACATAGATGATTCTGGCTTGATTTTGGAGATTTGGGAACTGCAAGATATATTTTAAAACTGGATTCATTTTAAAAGAACGGGTTTCCCTCGATATGTGCATATTACTGTTCCATGTTGCATGAATACAGATATGCTTACATTGCTGTTATATGTCACATACACCATGCTTAGATTATAAGCATTGAGATATTTGTTTTCATGAGATTTCTGAAATTGGGAACCGTGGTTATTTCAAAAGAGAGTATGCATTGTTTTAAAAACCTGATTTCCCTTGATATGATATTTCAGTGCGTCCACCATGTGTTTTCTCAGTTCTGAGATGTATGACATGTGAAACCCGATTCGAGGAGTTGGATGAGTCCGTTTGCGGATACATGGTGGACCCGGTATGGTACCCCGGGGCGAGAACGGATTGCTGTGCTGTAGACGGTGAGCCTGGCAGTGGGACTAATACCTACCGGTGATTGTATTTGGGCTCGGCGGATATCCGGAGGATACCGACCGGAGTCAAGAGATGATATGGGCCGATCCAGACCGACGGAGCCCGTGGGCCGATCCGGACCGACGGAGCCCGTGGGCCGATCCGGACCGACGGAGCCCGATATATGTGGATTTATATGCCGTTGCTGGGCATGGGTTTCATTACGTTTTCGAGTGTCGATGCTAGAAACTTAGGTTCCATGATTTTGATGTGTCGCGAGGGACACACGTTGATTTATATCCTCACATTTCCATGCATATGCTTTATGATATTTACATGCATGATGTTTTTGTGTCATTGGTTGACACGTGGACGAGATCCACATGCATACAGACATTGATTACATAGTTGGATGATATCCACATACTTATAGACTTCATGATATAGTTGACATTGATTCATGTTGATTACATTGATCACACCTCATATTTATGTTATGTTGCTACCTGAGGCACTGGCACGAGCACTTAGTACTACACTTATGTATAGATGTTTACCCTTGCCACCATATCATGCTTCAGACTTTATCGTATTGAGGATATATTATTACTGATCGTTTGACCTAGGATTGAGTCATACATACGATTTCTGCTCTGTGATGTTTTCTACTCATGAGTTGGCAACTCACCCCCGTTGTGCCACAGTTCTTGCAGGTTTTGCCGTACAGGTTTCATAGCGGCTTTCTGGCACACTGCTTCCTTTCTGGATGATTGCTTTGGTAGGTGGGCTCACTCGTATCGTGACCATCCTTTTATTTATTTTAATCAGTTGTATCTAGTAATTCTATCAACCAGACTTGTATATTTGTTTCAGACTTAGAAAACCAGTTGTGTATTATTTCGACCTTAGAGTCGCGCGTTGTAGTATTATGGTTTTCTTGATGATTTTGAGTTTCCTTTTGAGTTTTGATCCTCGCCCTTCGGCGTTGTATATTATATTGCTTGCATGGTTGTGACCGTCGATTGACGAAGAGCTAGCTCCCGCTTGGGGATGCCTTTTATCATTGATATATATATTATTCATGTTGTACCCCGTTTGAGGCCAGTATTTACAAAGGAAACTCTGCCGAAATTTTTAGAATAGACTTGAGATTTTTAAAATGCATATTTGGCTTATGTTATTTAAAAACACTTGTTTTAAAACTAGTTTTCTTTACTTCTTCCTTAAAATGGTTTAGATTTCTGGGATTTCTTGGCTTACTTGAATTAGATGGGGTCCTTTAGACTTCATATGATTCAAGTGCCAGTCGCGTACCATTTCGGGTCATGACATCAAACCTCATGATTTTATTCATTCATCATGAGAGTTATCTTCTTCTTCTTCATCAAAAGCTTTCTAGCTTCAATGGAGATGTGAGAAATAATGTGAGAAAATCAATTCTAAAGTGAGCCCACTGCCGTGCTATTGAAGTGAAGGACCGGTCTACAAAAGTTGTATTCCTAGCTCACTTTACTTGCAAAGTGTTTGCATTTACTTTTCCGTCGATTTCTAGTATACGATTCTAAGTTAGGGTTAGCTAGAACGGCAAATTTTTGAATTTGGCATGGACGATACCTCCTAAAACCTTGCTGCCGTGCTAGGTAACCCTGCAGTGGTATCAGAGCCATGCTAGAAATTTATATGGATTTTGTAAAGATTATGAAACCGAAACAACTCCGAAACTTGAACACGAAATAGAAGTTTCAGTCGAATTTAAAATGTTGTCAAAAATTTTTTTAAACAAGTACAGAATGATGTATGAGATATATCAAGAACACCATGAAAATTTCAGGAAAATCCAAGATATTTTGGCCAGCCACCACCTAGCTCATCTCGGCCCAAATCCGAGATCCCCCTAGAATTTTTTTGAGTGTTCCAAAAACTTGGTTTCGATGTTTCAGGTGTTGTTTGTTTTTGCTAATTTTACATGTGATGTAATATTACACTATAAGTAATTTGGAGTGTTTCATATTCGTAGTTTTAACATTGTTTCGGGTTATTCGCATGTTGTCTAGACAAAGTTAAAAAGTTCGATCGAATGTCAAAAACCAATTTTCCCAAGTTTAATGTATTCGGAAAAATATGCAAGTGATTCTATGAACCCTCTAGAAGAATGAAACCCTAACTCGACTTTTTTGGATCAAAGAACCGCGGTCATACCCTAGGGTTTGCCGTAGTTCTGTGGCGACATGAGTGAGGCTTGGGTTTGCCTTTCTACGGCTGGTGCATAGGTACTGTGGTATATTTTTGGTATTATTAAAACTGTGCTCAAGTGTTGAGCTGTCGGAAAATTGTGGGACTTTGATGAATCGATCGAAAAGTTTAACATCGTTCGGGTGTCATGTGATAGGATACAATACTTGGAATTCACAAAAGTAGTTATGAGATAACTAATTTGAATGTTATAAATCTAGCAATTTAGTCCCATTTGATCGGTTGCCACGGGATTTTGATGTGATCAAAAGTCCGTCGCAATCACGTAGCGTACGCGGATACTCTCCGGGTAACATTATTAAATAGCCACGCTCCATAATCCTGACCAAGTGACTGTAGGAGAACCCCGTTACCAAAAGCATCCGTTCGGGTGCTCGCGGCAGCGGTGTTCCGCTTTAGTGCACTTCGTCGATGGTGTCGGGGGGTGCGGCCGTCTACTAAAGTTTCCGACGAGTATTCGATCAGGATGTCGGGAATCTTGTTGAATTGCCCGACTAGATATTAAAAGATTTTTTCAATATCGAGACTAAAATGCGGGGTTTATAATTGTTAGGCATGCGATGTCTAAGGAATTCATTTGGTTAAGCATGTGATGTCTAAGGTGGTTGCGGATTCCAACTATTGTAGTTTTTCACTTTCTTTTCTACGACTGTAAGTGTAATATGTGGTGTATCGCCGGTTTCGGTGTTATATGTCAACGACAATTGGGATACGCATATTTACTTACATTGATGACATGTGATGTTATGTGTTGTTGTGATATGTTATATTGAATCGTCGTGTTTTGAATAGCCGGGGTTTTTATGTGAGATGAGAGTTTTTATTTTCATTCATGTAAAATTAATTGTATGTAATATTCTTTTATTGGGGCACTTCCGGGTTGAGGATGATGTCACCATTGTATATTATTTACTTTTTCGCATTAGGATAGACCCAAGGCGGAGAGCACAAGTAACCGGGTTCTAGGATCCAATGGGAGACCATCTCGAGGAGTCGAGACCGGGTCTCCTAATTCTAGAATAAGTAGGGTTACTTGCCGCTCTCGTAGGGGTCTAGGAATGTGGGTTTGTCTATTCATCACGACTGCGGAATCCGTGTTTTATACATGCTTAATATAAAACCCGAAAATCCTAGTATATTCAATATTTCATAAGTTGTTTTCTGCTGCGATATCTGTGATGTGATCATTTGATATGTTGAGATAGATACTGTATATAGTATATGTGATATATTATATAGACGTTGCTTATGTTTTACACCCTCGCTAACACTGCCCCGCTCTGCCGTTAGTTACCTAACCTAACGGTGCATGAGGGGACATCGAGGCGAATGCGGATAACATAAGCATACGTTGTATTTATCTATGATGTTTAGGTAATTTAAAATGATGGGACTTCATTAATAAGATTAATGAAATAAAGAAACCTAAAGATGTTGTAGAAACTTCTCTCGAAAACTGGTAGCTCTAATTCATGCTTTGCATAGCGGTATTCCTTGTAGAATATCCAGCACCTTATTTGATAAGGAAAGAGCCGAGATCCCTTCACCAGGAGTGACCTCTTTAGCGAAACTAGCAGATTCTACAAACTCGGTTTGTCTTTTGATTGATTTTATAGTTTTTGCTTTGCATAGTGGTATTTGTGAAATATCCTGCACCTTATTCGATAAGGAAAGAGCCGAGATCCCTTCACCGGGAGTGACCTCTTTAGAAAAACTAGTAAAGGCCTCAAAAACACTCCTTTTAAAATCACTCGATTCTACAACAATATCAAGTTCATTACGCAAAAGGTTTTCTTAAAAACCTGTCGTAGCCCTCCGTCATTTCAGATAAGTACTTCTTAATATTCGTGCTGCGGTAGTTTGGCATGCGTCAAGACGTAGTGTTCGGTAGCTAACTAGTGCTTATCTGCAAGCATAAGATGCGATT
The DNA here is from genome assembly GCA_030015575.1 of Agapanthus africanus. NCBI lineage: Eukaryota > Viridiplantae > Streptophyta > Magnoliopsida > Asparagales > Amaryllidaceae > Agapanthus > Agapanthus africanus. The sequence continues at coordinate 441,747,382 of JASDDO010000001.1, forward strand.
GGATTAGAGTATCCGTACGGCGTTGTTTGGCATGCGTCAAGGGTCGTACGGGTGGGTTTAATTCAATCAGGAAATGCACGGGTTGAACTTGACTAGCGGACTATGGGTTGTTTGGCATGCGTCAAGATCATAGCACGCTAGGGGTAAAATATTATCGGGAATTTCAAGTGTTGAAATTTGCAATGAGATTGCATACCTCCTATGAGATAGTTGGATCCCGATACCCACCGCGAGTAAGAGTTACTCCTGATAGAGTTTTACACATTACAAATAGCCGATCAAGTAGGTGTCTAGAAAGGTGTTAACGGGGTTATGCCTCTTGGAAAATGAGATTTATTTTAATTAAGTCCGTGCGAAAGCACGGGAAACCTCCCTCAAAGTACCGACACTGGCCTGGCCGAAAGATCGGCGAACTTGTAGGGTGTAATTAATCCCGGCTAGTCTTTCCTTTTAGGGTTTGAAAGAAGATATGACTAAAACAGTGGGAGCCATCCTGATTAGATAAATTAATAACCAATCTAATCTTGCAATAGCATACGCTGAGTGTTTTCTTCTCTCTCTCTCTCCAGGTAGCGACCATGTCAAGCCTTAATCAAGATAATAATATGGATGTATTGACCGAACCCGCTTGTTATACTGAGCTGGGGAATGTTGGCCCCACTCCAACTTATAATTGTTATAAGACCGAGCAGGAAATAGGGTATTACCAGAATTCCCGTGCCACCCAAACGAAGAAAGTACATGATGATGCATCTTCTTTCGGGTATGTTCATTACCGAGAACTGTTTTTCAGTATCCTCTTCGTCCTGGGTATGTCATACCGGATCAGGACCCTACATATGTAATCTGTTACATGGGCTACAGATAGGTAGAGAACTGGGAACGGGTGATAAGTTTTAAGAGTTAGAAATGGTGCAAGTGTTGCAGCCAAGTTTATTGGCAGTTATCACCATGTATTACCAAATACATTGATCCTGAACGAATGTTATTAGATACCGAACCTGATATACAACATCATATCAGTCTCTTTATTTAGTAAAGAAGGATATAATTTTGTATTGCTGGATAATATTTTGAACATTTCCTATATCAAGAGTTGATCGGTTCAGGCAATATCTAAAAGCATATACGTTCTAAATCAAACTATAGTTCTTAACGTACAAAACACACAAGAGGAATAGTTCAGAAATGAACGAATCTTTCTTGAGGCATTGTAGCTAGGTCATATCAATGCGACCCGACTAGCTAAGTTATATAAAGATGCATATTTAAATCAGTTTGAATTTATATCTTGTGAAACTTGCCAGTCATGTCGCAAAGATAAGATGACCATAGCTCCATTTATTGGAAACGGAGAAAGAGTTGGTGAACTCTTGGGACTGATACATGTTGATGTATGTAGGTCCCCAGTCTACACATGCCAGGACTGGTTCTTTGTACTTCATTACATTCACCGATGATCTCTCAAGATTCGCACAATGAGTTCCTATTGAAACACAAGTCTGAAGCTTTTGAGAAATTCAAAGAATATAAGTCAGAAGTAGAGAACCACAATGGGTATAAGTATTATGTCCTTTGATGTGATCAGGGAGGAGAATACTTGAGCATGGAATTCCTGGACTATTCTAAAGGAGAATGAAATTCTCTCTCAGCATTACTCCTCCGTATACACCATAGCACGTCGGTGTATAGGGGTGAAGCAATCACACCCTATGTGATAAGGTGTGCTCTATGATGAGTACTACTGAGTTGCCGATTTCCTTTTGGGGGTTATGCACTTGAGAAACTGTATACCCATTGAATTGGGTTCCAACCAAATCAGGTGCCTACCACTCCATATGTGATATGGTATGGGAAGAACCCATCTCTTAAAGATGTTAAGATTTGGGGTTGTCCAGCCTATGTCTAAAAGCAAAATCCGGACAAGCTCGAGGCAAGGTCAGTTCTGTAGAAGTTTGTTGGATATCCCAAGTATTCACAAGGGAATATCTTCTACCACACCGGGGAACAAAAAGTGTTTTGTTTCTCAGCATGCCACCTTTGGGAAAGGAATTTCTTGTGAAGAAATTAGTGGTCATGAGGTAGAAATGGAAGCAGTTCCAGCTATACAAACTGCAGCTGATGATTTGGTAGAACCGAAGGATTCAATAGTTCCCGACGAACCTCATCCTCTCCGCCGATCCGGTAGGGTTCCTCATCCACCTGAGAGATACATCGGTTTTCTCTATGACAGTGGGAGCGAGGGTGGCATCATAAGTGTTAGTTATATGTATGCCCTAGAGGCCATTACTATACATAGGATGTATATTGTAGTGGGTGCTTGGACATATATAGGGAGGACTTTCTTGCTCGACATGATAGTATGCTATCTGGTTGCTCTTTACCTTAACATGTATATTGATTGTCTCTCTGATACATGTTGGTAAAGCCCTTAGGATGTGTACTTGACTACCTGGACTATGATGCGGATCATACTAGTGGGGACAGGGTAGTCCATAAGTACATCCTTCAAGGTCCCTAGTCGTGGGTATATCGAGACGGGGCATCGATATACCAGAGTAGACTAGCGTATACCTTCTCGACCCATACAGATGGGCGATGGATGATCCCATATCCATTGGTGTTTGACATCAGAGATGATATACGGGTGCTCAGTGGAGACTGGGTACACTGGACGGACTCACCGAGAACTCCCAGATGGTATTATACCTTACGTCAGATGGCAGTTCTCTGGTGACACTGGTACAGAGTAGTCTGTTGACCCGAGATCGTCATAGAGTCTTGTGTGGTTCCCACTGTGCTTTGATTTCCACCTTACCACGTCCAAGAGGGCGTGCAAAATGGTGGTTTTTGGGTACAGTCCCGAGTCACATGGAGGCAATGAGCGATAGGAGGGGATTCGTCTCTCCCGGTATAGGGGGTTGATGTTGCGCTGTGTTCGATTGGCTATAACCGGAAATCCCTGGCCAGGGTTGCTGAGATTTACTGGTAAGTGTTACCTGTAGTTTCTCGAAATGTTATAGACCTCATATCGACACGACTTATCGAGCTATTAGGGTCTGACGTTTACTACCCCTAGGCGAGATATGCGACATATCAGACGACGAGACCGGACTGTACGGTAAGTGTTACTGGTTGGATTCACAGGAGTGTGAGCGGGCTTGCTCGTCGATCTTCTGATCGCTCAATACCCGGGTGGCCGTTACGTTTAGCAGACCGCTTGCGGCTTGTGGGTGTTTGATATGATCATCACCTGCTGCCGGCGTATTGACGAGTCTTTAGAGTCCTACACAGAGGTTTCCTGGCTCAAGCGAAACGAAATAGGAGCGCATATGAGATATGTGCGGGACCGAGAATAATGCATGTATGTGATACCGTATTCTATTCTCTCGATAAATGTATCGATTGGTTGTATGCGATATAACCTAGTTATCGAATCAAGGATTGATTCGATAAGCCGATACATTGGATATTAGTCGGTCATATGCGATATGACCGGATCGTTAAATCAAGTGTTGATTTAATGATTTAATGTATAATTATATATTTGATATATTACTTTGCATTAACTAGTATTGGTTCACTTTAAATGGATTTTCTCACTTGATGTGCACATTGTATATGTGATATATTTTTGTGCACTTGATTGTATCATATTTGATGATACATGATTGCTAGGGTTTGTGTAAAGAATTAAACCTTGGTTAGGGTTTTTATTTATTTATTCATTCATTTATCTTTTTAATTTGGATTAAAAAGAAATGGGAAAAGAAAACAAAATGTTTGCTAGTTGAAGCTTCATGAAGCTTTGACTAAGTGACCTTTTTTGTTTTCATGCTTAACCCTAACCATTCCACTTAACCCTAGTTCATTCTCTACACTTGACCATAGTTGCCATATGATAAGTATTTGATTTTATTTTCTATTTTAAACATAACTTATCATATTCTATCTTCTTCTTCTTCTTCTTCAAGATGAAGAAGCTTGCTACCATCAATGGCAACTAGTGAAAAAGAGTGAGAAATCCAATTCTAAAGTGAACCCGCATCCTATTTCTTCATCCTCTACCTCTTGCCAAGTAGTATAGGGTGTTTTCTTTACAAGTTTCATGACTTGGTGAGGTGGGAGCTTGATCTTGTGTTGCCTCGACGTAGATCATCTTCGGCATCGAAGTCGATAACCTAGCCCGCCCATTTCTCCGATGAAGCCGACGCTAGAGTCCGAGATCCGATATGGATAGCGAGGGGACGTCTACGTGGATCCATGGAGGTGGAGAACCGGATCTACAAAGGTTGTAGCCTCTTTCTTTTAGTTAAGTTGTTAACTAGTTTCTTTTTTCGCCTAAAATTCTAGTTAACGATCCGTATTAGGGTTTCCCGGCACTTGTAATTTTTGAAATTGGCATGGTTGATGCCTTGTGAGACCTCATTAGTGTGCCTAGGAACCCTACAGTGGTATCAGAGCCAAGCTAGAGCCTTAGGCGAAGTCTAGACGACGTTTGAAATCCAAACGAACATCGAAACCCTAATTTTTCTTGCTCTCTGGACTTTTTTCAAAAACTGGGTTTTTTCAAGATTAAAAATGCTTAAAAAATTCAGCCGGGAATTCTAAGAATTACGGTGCAAAAATTATCTCACGATATGTTTAGAGCGCGGCGGAACCGCGGCAGAAGTCTGGCTTCTGCGGCGGTTCCGCGGCCAAATGATGGGATCTGCTTCCAATATTTGCACAGTAATTCATGTTTTCAGGTGCTGAGTTTTCTGGGAATTTTTAATATGCACTCAACAGTTGAGTATTCTAGGGTTGTATTGGGAATCGAAGATTCGATCGGATTATCAAACTTTGTCTATGTGGTTTTCCGGATATTTAGAATATATTAGAAAGTTCGACTGGATATAAATACCCACTTTTTCCCCTGTCGGGAAATTTCCAAGTGTTGGATCTTTCCGTGGTTTAATAACGTTCTAAGTAGTGCAAGTAACGCGATGGACCCTCTAGAAGACAACAAACCTTAACTCGATTATGTGACCGTCTTGAACTGCCCTTTGAAACTTCGGGTTTGGGGCAGTACGGCATGCCACATATGAGGCGTTGGCTTGACCCTTCTACGGCTGGACCGTTGGTACTGAGGCATGAACTGGATGTTCTTAAACTTGTTTCATGTGTTGAGCTGTTTCGGGAAAACTTGGGTGTTTGAATGTTCGATCGGAAAGTTTAACATTTTCTATTTATTTGGAATGGGATACAATAATTGGAATTCACAAGTAGTTATGAGATAACTGAATGAATGTTATAAACATAGCAGTTTAGTCTCACTTGATCGGTTGCCACGGAATTTTGATGTGATCAAAAGTCCGTCGCAATCACGTAGCGTACGCGGATACTCGCCGGGTAAACTTAATAGACAGCTACACCCCATTGCCCCGACCAAGTGACTGTAGGAGAACCCCGTCGCCGAAAGCATCCGTCCGGGTGCTCGCGGTAGCGGTGTTCCGTCTTGGTGCACTTCGTCGACGGTATCGGGGGTGCGGCCGCCTACTAAAGTTTGCGACGAGCTTTCGATCAGAATGTCGGGAATCCTGTTGAATTCCCCGACTTAATATTGAAAAGTGTTTTCGATTTGGGGACTAAAATGCGGGGTTTATAATTGTTAGGCATGCGATGTCTAAGTATTTCATTTGATTAGGCATGCGATGTCTATGTAGGTTGCGGATTACAACTGTTGTAGTTTTACACTTTCTTTTCTATGACCGTAAGTGTAATATGTGATATCGCCGGTTTCGTTGCTATATGTCAACGACAATAGGGATGCGCATATTTACTTATGTTGATGACATGTGATGTTATGTGTTGCTGGATATGTTATATTGGATCGTCTTGTTTGAATAGCCGGGGGGTTTTTATGTGAGATGAGTGTTTTTCATTTTCATTCGTGTAAAAACTTGTATGTAATATTCTTTTATTGGGGCACTTCCAGGTTGCGGAAGATGTCACCCTTTGTATATTATTTACTTTTCCGCACTAGGATAGACCCAAGGAGGAGGGCACAAGTAACCGGGTTCTAGAGTCCAGTGGGAGACCAACTCGAGGAGTCGAGTCCGGGTCTCCTAACTCTAGAATTGGTAGGGTTGCTTGCCGCTCTCGTAGGGTTCTAAGGGTGTGGGTTTGGTTATTCATCGCGACCGTGGAATCCGTGTTTTATACTGGCTCGTATTGAAAACACAGACGTCCTAGTATATCCAATATTTCATATGATTCTTCTGCTGCGATATCTGTGATGTGATCATGTGATATGTTCTGTGATGGATACTGTATATAGTATATATGATATATTATATAGACGTTACTTATGTTTTACACCCGCGCTAGCCCTGCCCCGCTCTGCCGTTAGTTACCTAACCTAACGGTGCACGAGGGGACATCGAGGCGAATGCGGATGGCATAAGTGTACGTCGTATTTATCTGTGATGTTTAGGTACTTAAATGATGGGACTTCATTAATGTGATTAATGAAAAGAAAAGAAACCTAAAGATGTTGTAGAATCGAATTTCAAAATAAAACAGGTAGCTACAGTTCTTGCTTTGCACAGCGGTGTATATGATATATCCTGCACCTTATTCGATAAGGAAAGGACCGAGATCCCTTCACCGGGAGTGACTCCTTTAGCAATAACTAGTAGATGCTACACACTCGGTTTTTCTTTTGATAGCTTCTATAGTTTCTGCTTTGCACAGTGATATATATGATATATCCAGCACCTTATTCGATGAGGAAAGGACCGACGATCCCTTCACCGGGAGTGACTCCTTTAGCAAAACTAGAAAAGCCTCAAAAGCACTCCATTTTAAAATCATTTGATTCTATAACGATATCAAGTTCATTACGCAATAAGTTTTCAGAAAAACCTGTCGTAGCCCTCCGTCATTTCAGATAAGTAGTAGTTAGTATTCGTGCTACGTTTGTTGGCCTTTGTCAAGGCGTAGTGTGCGGTAGCTGACTGGTGCTTATCTGCTTATGCATATGATGCAGATTGGATTAGGGTAGTCGTGCGACCTTGTTGGCCTTTGTCAAGGACCGTGCGGGTGGCTTTAATTCAATCAGGAAATGACGGGTTGAACTTGACTAGCATCCTATGGTTTGTTGGCCATTGTCAAGGTCATAGGAGGTTAGGGGCAAAATTATTGGGAATTTCAAGTGTTGAAATTTGCAATGAGATTGCATACCTTCTATGAGATAGTTGGATCCCGATACCCACTGCGAGTAAGAGTTACTCCTGGGAAAGTTTTACACATTACAATTAGCCGATCAAGTAGGTGTCTAGAAAGGTGTCAACGGGGTTACGCCTCTGGGAAAACGAGATTTACATTAATTAGGTTCGTACGAAAGCACGGGGGACCTCCCTCAAAGTACCGACACTGGCCTGGCTGAAAGATTGGTGAACTTGTAGCATGTAATTAATCCCGGCTAGTCTTTTCTTTTAGGGTTTGAAGGAAGATTTGACAAAAACAGTGGGAGCCATCCTGATTAGATAAAATAATAACCAATCTATTCTTGAAAGAGCGCACGCTGAGTGTTTTCTTCTCTCTCTCTCCAGGTAGAGACCATATCACGCCTTAATCAAGATAATAATACGGAATATTGACCGAACCCGCTTGTTATACTGAGCTGGGGAACGTTGGTCCCGCTCCAACTTATAATTGTTATAAGACAGAGCAGGAAATTGGGGATTACCAGAATTCCCGTGCCGCCCAAACGAAGAGAGTGCATGCTGATGCATCATCTTCGGGTGTGTTCATTATAAAGAAACTGATTCTCTGTATCCTCTACATCCTGGGTATGTGATACTAGATCAGGATCCCAGATATGTAATCTGTTACATAGGGCTACAGCTAGGTAGAGAACTAAGAACGGGTGATAAGTTTCATGAGGCAGAAAACGGGACAAGTATTGCAGCCAAGTCTGTTGGTCACTGTCACCCTGTATTACAAATACATTGATTCTGAACGAATGTTATTAGATACCGAACCTGATATACAAAATCATATCAATCTCTTTATAAGTAAAGAAATGATAAAATTTTGTATTGTTGGATTATGTTTTGAACATTTCCTATATCAAAAGTTGATCGGTTCAGGCACGTTATCTAAAAGCATTGATGTTCTAAATCAAACTACAGTTCCTAGTATACAGAACACACACAAGAGGAAGAGTTCAGAAATGAACGAATCCTTCTTGAGGCATTGTAGACTAGGTCATATCAATGCGATCCGACTGGCTGAAGTTACATTTTAGATGCATATTTAAATCAGTTAGAATTTACATCTTGTGAAACTTGACGGTCATGTCACAGAGATAAGATGACCATAGCTCCATTTACTGGAAACAGAGAAAGAGTTAGTGAACTCTTGGGATGATACATGTTGATGTAAGGTCCCCTGTCTACACATGCCAGGACCGGTTCCTTGTACTTCATTACATTCTCTGAAAATCTCTTTAGATTCAGACATATGTTCTTGTTGAAACACAAGTCCGAACCTTTTGAGATATTCACAGAATATAAGTTAGAAGTAGAGAACCAATACGGGTATAAGTATTATGTCCTATGATGAGATCAAGGAGAAGAATACTTGAGCACGAAATTCTTGGACTTTCTAAAGGAGAATGAGATTCTCTCTCAGCATTACTCCTCCGTATACACCATAGCATGATGGTATATCGGGGCGGAGCAATCACACCCTATATGATAAGGTGTGCTCTATGATGAGTACTACTGAGTTACCTATTTCCTTTTTGGGAGTTATGCACTTGAGAAGCTGTATACCTATTGAATAGGGTTCAAATCAAATCAGTTGCCTACCACTTCATATTTGATATGATAAGGGAAGAGCCCATCTCTTAAGTTAGTTAAGATTTGGGGTTGTCCGGCCTATGTCTAAAAGCAAAATCGGGACAAGCTCGAGGCAAGATCTGTTATGTAGAACTGGAAATATTCCAGCTATACAAACTAAAGCAGATGATTTGATAAAACCAAAGGATTCAATAGTTACCAACGAATCTCAGCCTCTCCGCCGATCTAGTAGGGTTCCTCACCCACCTGAGAGATACTTCGGTTTCTCTATGATAGTGGGAGCGAGGATTGCATCATGAGATGATGACCCAACTAGTTTCGAGCTGGCCATCAGGAGTAAGACTCTGTAAGAATGGCTGGATGCTTAGTGATCTGAGATGGAATCCATGTACACCAACAAAGTATGGACTTTGGTTGCTATATCTGAAGGGTTAAATCCCCATCAGGAGCAAGTATATCTTGAGAAGATTACTTGGTGTAGATGGAAAAGTTGAGACTTTCAAAGCTAGACTTGTTAAAGCTTTTCGTCATCGACCAGGCGTGGATAATGATGAAACCTTTTCAAGTGGCTATGCTTAAGTCCATCCAGATCCTACTTGCCACGGCTACATACCATGACTATGATATCTGGCGGTTGGGTGTCATGACTGCTTTTCTAAATGATGTTTTAGAAGAGAACGTCTATAAGTACACAGCCAGAGGGCTTCGTATACAGTGGGAGCAGCGGAAACGTGTACAAGATGCTTTATAGGATAAAGCAGGTATCGCGGAGTTGGAACATCTGTTTTGATGTGTTAGTCAAAGAGTTTGATATCATCAAAATGGTAGATGAACCTTATATAAACAAAAAGGTAGTAGAGAGTATGGTGGCGATCCTCGTAGAGTACGTGGATGACATGCTCTTGATAGGGAAGGAGTTTCCTATGCTACGCTCGGTCAATCTCCGCTTATCATAAGGATTCTCCATATAGGATCAAAGTGATACCTCCTAAATCCTGGGTTTTGGATCTATGAGATAGATCTAATTGGATGTTAGGATTCTCACTAGTTGTAGTGAGATGGTATCAACCGATCCTGGGGAGAATCACTGGAAGGGTTCCAGGGTGATAAGGACGACTGAAAGTCAGTCACAGGCATTGTCTTTACCCTCAGTGTAGGGACGGTATGTTGGAAGAGTTCCAAGCTAGATACCGTGGCATACTAGACGAAAAAGGCTCGATACATCGCTACTTGAGATGCTACCAAGAGGCAGTCTGGATGTATATTTGTTCATAAGATGAACTTAGTTCCTCCCATTGTGTGACAATGGAGTTGTGGCTTATGCCAAGGAACGTCCGTCCCATCAGTGATCCAGACATATTCTAAGGCAGTATCACCTGATCATGGAGATGCTTGATCTCCAAGGGATCGAGGTTAGGAGAGTAGACGCAGAGGACAACACGGCGGATCCACTCACAAAGGCCTTTTCCCAGAGAGAGACTTTTTTTGGGATGGTTGAGTATGAGATACTACAACCACTGCTATCAGATGGCCCTAGTGCAAGTGGGAGATTGTTAGTTATATGTATGCCCTAGAGGCCATTACTATACATAGGATGTATATTGTAGTGGGTGCTTGGACATATATAGGGAGGACTTTCTTGCTCGACATGATAGTATGCTATCTGGTTGCTCTTTACCTTAACGTGTATACTGATTGTCTCTCTGATACATGTTGGTAAAGCCCTTAGGATGTGTACTTGACTACCTGGACTATGATGCGGATCATACTAGTAGGGACAGGGTAGTCCATAAGTACATCCTTCAAGGTCCCTAGTCGTAGGTATATCGAGACGGGGCATCGATATACCAGAGTAGACTAGCGTATACCTTCTCGACCCATACAGATGGGCGATGGATGATCCCATATCCATTGGTGTTTGACATCAGAGATGATATACGGGTGCTCAGTGGAGACTGGGTACACTGGACGAACTCGCCGAGAACTCCCAGATGGTATTATACCTTACGTCAGATGGCAGTTCTCTGGTGACACTGGTACAGAGTAGTCTGTTGACCCGAGATCGTCATAGAGTCTTGTGTGGTTCCCACTGTGCTTTGATTTCCACCTTACCACGTCCAAGAGGGTGTGCAAAACGGTGGTTTTTGGGTACAGTCCCGAGTCACATGGAGGCAATGAGCGATAGGAGGGGATTCGTCTCTCCCGGTATAGGGGGTTGATGTTGCGCTGTGTTCGATTGGCTATAACCGGAAATCCCTGGCCATGGTTGCTGAGATTTACTGGTAAGTGTTACCTGTAGTTTCTCGAAATGTTATAGACCTCTTATCGACACGACTTATCGAGCTATTGGGGTCTGACGTTTACTACCCCTAGGCGAGATATGCGACATATCAGAAGACGAGACCGGACTGTACGGTTAGTGTTACTGGTTGGATTCACAGGAGTGTGAGCGGGCTTGCTCGTCGATCTTCTGATCGCTCAATACCCGGGTGGCCATTACGTTTAGCAGACCGCTTGCGGCTTGTGGGTGTTTGATATGATCATCACCTGCTGCCGGCGTATTGACGAGTCTTTAGAGTCCTACACAGAGGTTTCCTGGCTCAAGCGAAACGAAATAGGAGCGCATATGAGATATGTGCGGGACCGAGAATAATGCGTGTATGTGATACCGTATTCTATTCTCGCGATAAATGTATCGATTGGTTGTATGCGATATAACCTAGTTATCGAATCGAGGATTGATTCGATAAGCCGATACATTGGATATTAGTCGGTCATATGCGATATGACCGGATCGTTAAATCAAGTGTTGATTTAATGATTTAATGTATAATTATATATTTGATATATTACTTTGCATTAACTAGTATTGGTTCACTTTAAATGGATTTTCTCACTTGATGTGCACATTGTATATGTGATATATTTTTGTGCACTTGATTGTATCATGTTTGATGATACATGATTGCTAGGGTTTGTGTAAAGAATTAAACCTTGGTTAGGGTTTTTATTTATTTATTCATTCATTTATCTTTTTAATTTGGATTAAAAAGAAATGGGAAAAGAAAACAAAATGTTTGCTAGTTGAAGCTTCATGAAGCTTTGACTAAGTGACCTTTTTTGTTTTCATGCTTAACCCTAACCATTCCACTTAACCCTAGTTCATTCTCTACACTTGACCATGGTTGCCATATGATAAGTATTTGATTTTATTTTCTATTTTAAACATAACTTATCATATTCTATCTTCTTCTTCTTCTTCTTCAAGATGAAGAAGCTTGCTACCATCAATGGCAACTAGTGAAAAAGAGTGAGAAATCCAATTCTAAAGTGAACCCACCTCCTATTTCTTCATCATCTACCTCTTGCCAAGTAGTATATGGCGTTTTCTTCACAAGTTTCATGACTTGGTGAAGTGGGAGCTTGATCTTGTGTTGCCTCGACGTAGATCATCTTCGGCATCGAAGTCGATGACCTAGCCCGCCCATTTCTCCGATGAAGCCGACGCTAGAGTCCGAGATCCGATATAGACAGCGAGGGGACGTCTACGTGGAGCCATGGAGGTGGAGAACCGGATCTACAAAGGTTGTAGCCTCTTTCTTTTAGTTAAGTTGTTAACTAGTTTCTTTTTTCGCCTAAAATTCTAGTTAACGATCCGTATTAGGGTTTCCCGGCACTTGTAATTTTTGAAATTGGCATGGTTGATGCCTTGTGAGACCTCATTAGTGTGCCTAGGAACCCTACAATAAGATGATGGCCCAACTAGTTTAGAGCAGGACATCAGGAGTGGGGACTCTATAAGAATGGCTGGATGCTAAGAGATCTGAGATGGAATCCATATACACCAACACAGTATGGACTTTGATTGCTTTATCTAAAGGGTTAAATCCCCATCAGAAGCAAGTATATCTTGAGAAGATTACTTGGTGTACATGGAAAAGTTGAGACTTTCAAAGCTAAGACTTGTTTCAAAAGGTTTTCGTCATCGACCAGGTGTGGATAATGATGAAGCCTTTTCTCATGCCTATGCTTAAGTCCATCCGGATCCTACTTTCCATTGCTACATACCATGACTACGATATCTAGCGGTTGGGTGTCATGACTGCTTTTCTAAATAGTGATTTAGAAGAGAGTGTCTATAAGTACACAGCCAGAGGGCTTCGTAGACAGTAGGAGCAGCGGAAACGTGTGCAAGTTGCTTTATGGGATAAAACAGGCATCGCGGAGTTGGAACATCTGTTTTGATGTGGTAGTCAAAGAGTTTGACTTCATCAAAATGGTAGATGAACCTTGTATATACAAAAAGGTAGTAGGGAGTATGGTGATGATCCTCATATTGTATGTGGATGACATACTCTTGATAGGAAAGGAGTTTCCTATGCTACACTCGGTCAATCTCCTCTTATCACAAGGATTTGTTAGTGTATATGCCCTAGAGGCCATTACTGTATCATACTAGTTTGTATATTACTTAATGGAAGCTTGGGATATTCACCATTGTATAGACAATCTTGCTCAAAATGGTAGTATGCTACTTGGTTTGTCTCTACTTCAATGTGTGTACATGTGTTTCTTTTAACATATCGCCTATACACATCAGTGGAGCCTTTAGGATCTTTGCTTGATTACCAGTGTTGTGATGGCAATCACACTCGTGGGGGCTGGGTAATCCACAAGCACATCCTTATGCAGGTCCCTAGTCATAGGACTATCGAGACAGGGCATCGATACTCCGGAGTAGACTAGCGTATGCGCTTCTCATCCCAGCACGGGAGACGGTCTGTCCCACAGCCGTCAGTACGTCGTACTTGAGATAGTATGCGGGTGCTCGTTAGGTTATGAGTACACTGGACATGACTCGTCGGGAACTGTTGGTTGGTACTATACCTATCTTCAGTTATCAGTTCCTAGGTGACATGAGTACAGCTTAGTCCGCTGACTTGACACTGTCACTTCGCCTCGAGTGTGTTCCCACTGTACTTTGATTACTACCCTACCACGGCTCAAAAGAGTCGTGCAAACAGGTAGTAGTTGGGTGCAGTCCCGAAGCACTTGGAGGCAGTGACGGTTAGATAGGATTCGTCTCTCCCGGTATTGGGAGTTGATATCGCGCTGTGTCTAGAAGAGTCATTACACATAGTCGTCCCTGGCCAGGGCAAGCGAGATACACTGGTAGGTTTCCAGTGTTATCTCAGGGTGTTCTGGGCTACACTCCGACACTACTTGTACCGCTATTAGGGGACTGGCGTTTACCACCCTCCTAGGCCCGCCATGCGATATTCTCAGACGAACAGACCGGACTGTACACAGATTGTCATAGACAGGCTCAGTAGGAGTTCGGATGGGTTCACCTCATCAGTCTTCTTATCGGCATCTACCTGGGGACCGTTACGTACAGCTAGTGCCGCTTGCGGTCTGTGGTTAAGCCCACTGCCAGTGTTGAGTCTTTAGAGTCCCACACAGAGGGTTATTCGCCTTTGGGCAAAACAGAGTAGAGGTCGCATGGTTTTGCGACAGGGTTCGTTCACATCCGTGCACTTGTGCACGTTTGGTGTCCTGACAGTCATTACTAGCGGGCTCTGGTTTGAGCCAGATCCTAGTATATGTTTTGGAGTTAGTTTTATCTCATTGTATTCGTGTTCCTCGGAACACGAATGCGGGTGTGTATGCACAGTTGACTGAGGCAGAGGAAGAGGACTCTCATTAGGGTTTTGGTACGGGTGTGTATGCACAGTTGACGGTTGTCGTTTACCAAACCCTAATGAATATGTGAAATTTCAATTAATAATATTAATTAAAGGAAATTAAGTTATGGTTAGGGTTGTTGACTTGTTGACCAAGGTTGACTTGTTGACCAAGGTTGAAAAGTTGACCATCATCATTTCAAGCAAAGATGCTCATTGATCTTTGCAAAACTCATTTAATGTGAAACGATAATGGTCATTTCAATATACCATCACCTTTTTCCTTTTTGATTAATTTTGTTAATTGATTAATTCACATATATTTGTTATGGTTGTAAAACTCATCTCATTCTCTCATTCTCTCATTCTCATTCTCTCTCATCTTTTCCTCTTCCTCTTCCTCTAGCTCAAGGAAAATCCTTCTCATGAGTTGAGAACCATTTCCTTTGAGATAAAACACCAAAGCCACTCTCTACTCATCCTAGGGTTGAAGGTCTAGCAAGCCGAACACTTTAGTTTCCTCAAGTTCGAGGAAGGAGCTCAAGGTAGAGACCCTCAGGTGGATCCATCTTCGGCAAGAGAAGGCGACGAGGAGAGAACCATCCGACCACCACAAGGAGTTCAAATTGAGGTATAACCACCTAACCGAGTAGGTAAAGCTCTTGTTAGTTGCTAGTGTGTAGTTTAGCAAAGATCCGTGTTTTATAGTCCATGTTACCTAGACCCTAAAAATCGTTTTTCACCGTTTCCGCAAGCCCGAAAGAACCGGGAGAGGTAACGTGGACTTACAGGATTCTCCATATAGGATCAAGGTGATATCTCCTAAATCCTGGGTTTTGGATCTATGAGATAGATCTAAGTGGATATTAGGATTCTCACTAGGTGTGGTGAGATGGTATCAATCGATCCTGAGGAGAATCACTGGATAGCTTCCAGGGTGGTAAGCTCGACTGAATGTCAGTCACAGGCATTGTCTTTACCGTCAGTAAAGGAACGGTATGTTGGAAGAGTTCCAAGCTAGATACCGTGATATACTAGAGGATAAAGGCTGGATACATTGCTACCAAGGATGCTACCAAAGAGGTAGTCTGGATGTACACTAGTTCATGAGATGAACTTCGTTCCTACCATTGTGTGACAATGGAGTTGTGGCTTAGGCATAGGAACCCCCGTCCCATTAGTGATCCAGACATATTCTTAGGCAGTATCACCTGAACATGGAGATGGATGATCTCCAGGGAGATCGAGGTTAGGAGAGTAGACACAGAGAACAACATGGCGGATCCACACACAAAAGGCCTATTCCCAGGAGAGACTTTTATGGGATTGTTGAGTATGAGATACTTCAACCACTGCTGATTGTTGGGTATTGGATACTACAACAGATGGCCCTAGTGCAAGTGGGAGATTGTTAGTTATATGTATGCCCTAGAGGCCATTACTGTACATACGATGTATATTGTAGTGGATGCTTGGACATATATATGGAGGACTTTCTTACTCGATATGATAATATGCTATCCGGTTGCTCTTTATCTTAACATGTACACTGATTGTCTCTATGTTTCATGTTGATAAAGCCCTTAGGATGAGTACTTGACTTCCAAGATTATGATGCAGATCATACTAGTGGGGACAGGGTAGTCGCTAAGTACATCCTTCAAATGTTCCTAGTCGTAGGTATATCGAGACAGGGCATCGATATACCAGAGTAGACTAGCATATAGCTTCTCGACCCATGTAGATGGGCGATGGATGATCCCATATCCATTGGTGTTTGACATCAGAGACAGTATATAGGTGCTCAGTAGAGACTGGGTATACTGGACGGACTCGCCGAGAACTCCCAGATGGTATTATACCTAACGTCAGATGGCAGTTCTCTGATGACACTGGTACAGGTTAGTCTGTAGACCCGAGATCGTCATAGAGTCTTGTGTGATTCCAACTGTGCTTTGATTTCCACCTTACCACGTTTAAGAGAATGTGCAAAACGGTGGCTTTTAGGTACAATCCCGAATCACATGGAGGCAATGAGCGATAGGAGGGGTTTCGTCTCTCTCGGTATTGGGAGTTGATATTGCGCTGTGCTCGATTGGCTATAACAGTATATGGTGTAAGTCGTCCCTGGCCAGGGCTGCTTCAGAGATATACTGGTAAGTGTTATCAGTAGTTTCTCGACCCGTTATGAGCCTCATATCGACACGACTTATCGAGTTACTGGGGTCTGACGTTTACCACCCCTAGACGAGATATGCGACATATCAGACGAAGAGACCAGACTGTACGGTAGTGTTACTGATTGGATTCGCAGGAGTACGAGCAGGATTTATTTTTGATCTTCTGATCGCTCAATACCCGGGTGGCCCTTACGTTTAGCAGACCGCTTGCGAATTGTGGGTGTTAGATATGGTCATCACCTACTGCCGGCGTATTGACAAGTCTTTAGAGTCCTACACAGGGGTTTCCTGGCTCAAGCGAAATGGAGTAGGAGCACACATGTGATATGTGCAGGATCGAGATTGATACGATATGAGATATCGTATTCTATTCTCGCGATTTGTGACATTGGTCGGTTATATGCGATATAGTGTCACGACCCGCAGGGTACAGAACGTGACTGGCACTTAAGTTACGAAACGTCTCAAGGCGTCCGTAAAATAAGTAAGCCAAAGCCCAGAAATCAAAACCAAATAAGCAGAAGAGTGAAGGAAAACAAATCAATTGAAAGCGAGTTTATCAAATAAGTCATATCAAGCCTTTTTAAAAACAATATCAATTTTTTCGAAAATTTCGGCAGAGTCTCCTTTGTAAAAACTGGGCCCCAAAATGGGTACAACAAGAATATATATGAATACAACAAATAAGGCATCCCCAAGCGGGAGCTAGCTCTTCGCCACAAGGCGGTCACAAATCCCACGCAATGTAAATCAGCAATGTGCATAAATAAACATAAGAAGCACAAGTAAAACATCATGTCGACTCAAGTGAGCTCGACCCCAAAATACAGCATAAAAAGCCCACAAATCTCACAATCTTGTCTCTAGGTCAATATACAACAATACTGGTAGATATGATTAATGTCAAAACTTGTATTTACCGCAATCAGAAACGGCGTCGCTTTGCAGCTAGCCGGTGAGTACGGGTCGATCCACAGAGACGGGTAAATTCCTTTTATGTGTTTTAACGAGTTGATTCAATTTGTCGTTTTGGTTGGTTTATAACAATCTATGAAAACTAGATCTAATTAATCTAATTAAAAGTATTGCTAGGGTTAGGCTTAGGGGAAGTTTTGGAGATTAACGTTTTTCATCACCGCTTTCAATGCCTACTTTTTTTTAGATCTATTAGGTGTTAAGTTAATTATCAATAAAGTGGATAGGAATCTTTTGGGAAGATGTTTCTTCCTCTAGATTCGTATCCTTCCTTTGTTGATAATCACCCTAACCCCCACGGAAAACGCGCGCAACCGGCCCTTTATACTACGGTTCATCGTTACCTCGATGGGTAGGATGCCGCAGGGAGCGGTTGTGCTCGTATGCGTGGAGTTCTAATTCGTTAGGTTAAAGTGGCATTGAAAGGGGTGAGAGATCTCATCTCTCAACCCTTTCCCTAAGGCTAACCCTAACAAGCGAGGAGACTACCCGCTCATTAGGGAATGAGAAAACATTATAATTAAAAGAACAGAAATAAAATACTTACTAGGTTGACGGCTCCCTCCAAACAAGAAGAACAGATCTGAATTTTTTCTCTCAGAAATTCTGAATTTTATTGATTGAAAAGAGGCATAGCGTTTTACAATTTTGAGATTACAATTTATAAGTAAACAGGAGAATTAGGGTTTCAGAGTCTTGCACATGCGCAATTACTGATTTGCCCCCTAAGAATCCCAACACCCGCACCGACGCCCAAGCTCAGAAAAACTCCACCGACATGCGCACTATATGGCCGCGGAACCGCGGCGCCAGGCTGGGTTTGGCCGCGGTTCGGCGGCCAAAGAGAGGAGTTGGGCCCTGCACTTTTTGGGCTTGGTTCAGGGGTTCTTGGGCTCTGTATTTTTATATGTATTTTCTCTGTTGGGCTTCTGGGTCTTCTCCAGATCTTCAGTGAAAACTTGTTCGTATCTTTTGACCGTTCACTTGACATTTTGGACCTTGTACTGTTCTTCGTCTAGGCTTGACTAGGATCCGTCTAATAGTTGGTCAAAAGTCCCTTTTTCTGTTATTATATGTCTTTTTCACTGTATTTGCTCCAGAAACCTGTATCCTGTAATATGCAACAAACGTGCGTCAAGAGTACCTGTTTATTTATAAAAAGGGTAAGAATAGGGGAATGATAAATGCAATATTACGGTCTGAACAATACAGTAGATGGGGTACTCTAGATACAAAGAATATACAAGGTGGTACGAAATAATAATACAAACCACCTACGAGCAAAAGCCTCGAGTCCAGGCAAAAGAGGCAAAAGAAGCAAGTGCGCCCGCCGCTACTGTGCTGACGGAGCAGACCTGCAAAAGACTGTGGCACAACGAGTGAGTTGCCAACTCGTGAGTAATAAATAACATCTATAGAGGCTATCGCAAGCATGCACACAAGCATCCTAGCATCTATAATACAGGTATGGCAGGATATACTAGCAGGTATGTATGCAACATGAATGTACTAGCAGGTATGTATGCAATATGAATCAACTCATGATCTGAATGTGTAAGTATAAGAAATCATATTTTTCCTTTAGGAATCTCTTTTGAAATATCAGCACAATACCAATAGAATCAACAAGAATCTGTGTCCAGCATCGACACCTCAAAACTGTCTCAATCTCATGTATCCATATCATAGTATCTCTGGCCTCAGCCGTCCGGCTGACCCATCTCAAATATCAATATCTCATCATCTCGCGGCCACGGTCAGTATCCTCTGGATATCCGACGTGCCAAAAAGTCACCTGTAGGTAGTCTATCCCCTGCCAGGCTCAACGTCAGCAACACGACCTTCTCGCCCCGGGGTACCATACCAGGCCCACCATATACCCGAGACGGTTCATCCAACTCCTCGAAATGGGTCTCGATAACCACATCAAACTCATGGTGGACGAAACTTACATCACAAGAAAACCGCAATTTTGCATATTTTAAAAAGGGTAATAAGTTTTAGAAATTTTGCGGCGTTCCCCCGAAATCCAGAAATATCATAAATCTCAAGAAATCATCATGAATGCATACGTCAATGATAATGAATGCATATGGTATCAATGTTCAAGTTACAATGTATGATTAATAGACTAGGCATGAATAAATGATATAATGATATACATGCACATGAATAACAATTCTAAAATGTTATTTTTAGGATTTATTGCAATAGTACAGGTTTAAGTATCAAATATGGTGACAATATTCTAGATTATAAGTTATCTAGTGTCGTGGCATGCCAATTACCAGAGCGTGTGTGTACGAATGAATAGTGCTCGTGCTGCATATAAAAACCCTGGCAATGGTGCAGGTGTCCTATAGAATGGGTTCGCATATGTATGTCAAATAAAGCATGGATGTAGTTACTAATATCACTAGAATTCTTTAACTACTTAAACAATCGGGCGACTTGCGCCATCGAAACGATAGTCCCCCGTAGATGTTACATCTACTCATAGGAATCCCCAGCTAGCTATGTCCAATCACCGTTTTCCCTTTTCGTGCCGCATCCGAAGTCTCCGCGACCGAACCTGGAATTTGCACCAATACAAAACATAAGGTTACATATCATGAAACGACGCAAATTCCTAAACAAAAATATCAACGTTCACGAGTTAGGCACAACGTGCACAACGTGCGCGGAATACACACGAAAATCACAAAAACTAACTATACTCGTCGTTTTGGGCACCCGGCAAAGCTAAAACCCGATAAAACCAAAAATCCGCATTCACACACCCTAAAAGTCATAGGAGATGCCAATACAATCATCAAGATATCATAAATAATTCATCACATAATTTCATAAAAAATCTAGTAAGCATTTGCATTCCAAAATCGGTGCAAATATCGTCGCTTTGCGACAAAAGACTACTATCAATTAAAACATCCAACCGCACAACTAGTTATCCACAAACACTATAATTACAACACATTAGCAATGCTTCAAATCCTATTTTCCAACACCAATTCCTTTCTTGATTTTTCATACTTAGCAAAATCCAATCCAAACTATACATGAAACACTAAATTAACACTAATTTGAAGTCCAATAAGCAAGTTAACTCCTTAGATTTAGGTTAGCAAAACACTAGAAAGCAAAATAAATTTATTAATCTAATAATGGTTTTCTAAACCCTAGTTTAAACTCAAGCCATGAACTTTAAAACCTAGACTAGAAATTAGCTAAACTTTTAACACTAAAACCATTTAATTAAAGGATTTTAACCAAAAGAATTTAATTAGGTAGAAATTATACCACAAGATCTAGAGATCTAGCAAGAAGTTTTGCCTCCAAAGATGGCCTCCTAGCATCCAAGATCCATGCAAGAAAGGCTAAGAAGAATGGGATGAAGAATGGGCTTGAAATTTTGAGATTTGATTTGGATTTTGGAGCAATTTTTTTGATGAAATTTGATGATGAAAAGAGATGAGACAAGGAGGGGGGAGGGCTGCTGTTTTTGGCCAGAGGAAGGAGGGATGGGGATGGTGTGGGTGTTGTGGAAAAATGCCCAAGTCAACCCTCTCAATTCAAGGTACAATATGCCTCCACAACAATATATCTTAACCTATACCTTTAAACTTTATTACACCCATACAAATGAGATGGAGAAAAATTTTGAGGGGGAGAAATGGGCTGCTAATGGTGGGCTCGGCCATGGAGGGGTGAGGGTGTGTGTGAGTGATTACAAAAAGAATTCTATGTAAAAAGACCCCCCACAAGCTCAAAATTGCAAGTTTTAATTCAAATTAATTAAATTTTTGTTTTCCATAAATAAAACCAATTAGAACTTGAAATAAATTACAAAAAAAATTATATTACAAACTAGATTTTAATTAACATGATTCTAAAGAGTAAAATTAGCCCATTTAAATTTGTATTTGTCGCTAATTTAATGTATTTTTAACAGCTTAAAATAATATTAAAAATTGAAAAATAGGGGAAAAATTTAAATGACCAGAAATTTATAATTAACTCATTAGCTACTAAAAACTAGCAATTACCTATCCAAATTAGGTATAATTAGGCCTAAACTGCAAAATAACAAAAAAGACGATTTAAGGAAAAATACCAAATTTTCACCGATTTTCGGGAAAACACCAAAACGACTTTTCAAGGCGCTACAATCTTCCCCCTTAAAGAAATTCGGTCCCCGAATTTAAAAATATAGCTACGCGTACCTTCAAAGAGATGGGGATATTTCTTCCTCATCTCGTCCTCGGTCTCCCAGGTGACCTCCTCGCTGCTCGGGCCACGCCAAAGGACCTTGACGGTCGGTATAACTTTCGATCTCAATTTCTTCACCTGTCGATCCAGGATGACCACCGGCTGTGCTGCAAAAGAAAGGTCGCGCTCTAGCTGGACTATCGGGTGCTGAATTGCATGCGATGGGTCGTGAAGGTACTTGCGGAGCATCGAAACATGGAAGACGGGGTGAACATCGGGAAAGCTGGGTAGAAGAGCCAAATGATACGCAACTGCGCCGACACGCTTAAGGATCTCGAAGGGACCCACAAATCTGGGACTAAGCTTTCCTTTTCGCCCAAATCGCATCTCTCCCTTCATCGGAGAGACCCTCAGAAAAACATGATCGCCAACTGCGAACTCTAGTCTGCGACGGCGTCTGTCCGCATACGATTTCTGCCTGCTCTGAGCCGCTCTCATCCGATCTCGAATCAACTGTATCTTCGCGGTCGTCTCCTCAACAAGCTACGGCCCCAAAATACTGCTCTCGCTGAGCTCTGTCCAACAGACGGGCGATCTGCATCTCCTCCCATACAATG
This sequence comes from Agapanthus africanus, assembly GCA_030015575.1. Taxonomy (NCBI): domain Eukaryota; kingdom Viridiplantae; phylum Streptophyta; class Magnoliopsida; order Asparagales; family Amaryllidaceae; genus Agapanthus; species Agapanthus africanus. The sequence continues at coordinate 441,769,896 of JASDDO010000001.1, forward strand.
CCTTGAAAGATGCCATCTGAATAGTATCCTGGAAGCTGTTGTTGTAGGAGAACTCCACTAAGGGTAAATGATGATCCCAGCTACCTCCGAAGTCTAAAACGCACGCTCGGAGCATGTCCTCAAGAGTCTGAATAGTCCGCTCTGACTGGCCGTCGGTCTGCGGATGAAATGCTGTGGTGAAAATCAAACGGGTGCCCAATGCCTCCTGAAGTCTCTGCCATAGTCGGCTGGTAAACTGGGTGCCTCTGTCGGACACGATACACGTCAGGACTCCATGCAGTTGTACAATCTAGTCGATGTATATCTGGGCATACTGAGCAAAATCGAAAGTCATCTTCACTGGCAGGAAGTGAGCCGCTCTCGTCAATCGATCCACGATCACCCAAATGGAGTCGTACCCTCGACTGGTCCTGGGTAGACCCATAATGAATTCCATAGAAATCTGCTCCCATTTCCACTCCGGAATGGGCAAAGGCTGTAACTCTCTCGCGGGCCTCTGGTGCTCGGCCTTGACTTGCTGACAAGTCAGGCATCTCGATACGAAGTCTGTGACGTCCCTCTTCATCCCGTCCCACCAAAAGACATCTCTCAAATCGCGGTACATCTTGGTGGAACCAGGATGAACGTTGTATGTCGATCTATGCGCCTCCTCAAGAATCTCACGTCGTAGTCCCTCGGAATCTGGTACGCACAGTCGAGTCCCAAATCACAGTACTCCCTGATCATCGATCACGAACTCGGAAACTCTGCCCTGCCGCACTTGCTCTATGATCTCTGAAAGACGGTCATCGCTGGGTTGTGCCTCTCGAATACGGTCAAGTAACTGTGGACGTGCAGGAACATGCGCAAGCTGTCCCCCTGTCGGAGTGAACTCGAACTCAACCCGGCTGTCGCATAAAATCTGCCAATCTGCCGACGACTGCCTCTGTACTGCGCGCAAACAAGATAGACTACCCTCGGGCCTCCTTCTCAAAGCATCCGCCACTACATTAGCCTTGCCCGGGTGATACAAAATCTCGCAATCGTATTCCTTTACTAGTTCCATCCAACGGCGCTGTCTGAGATTCAAGTCTCGCTGCTGAAATATATACTTTAAGCTCTTGTGATCAGTGAATATCTGACATGACTCGCCGTATAGGTAATGTCGTCAGATCTTAAGTGCAAAGACCACTGCAGCCATCTCCAAATCATAAGTGGGGTAGTTCTGTTCATGTTTCTTTAACTGCCGCGAAGCATACGCGATCACCCTATCCTGCTGCATCAATACGCACCCTAGCCCCACTCGTGAAGCGTCACAATAAACCACGAATCCGCCAGATCCTGAAGGCAAAGATAACACCGGCGCCGTAGTCAAACAAGTCTGTAGCTGCTGGAAACTGTGCTCGCACTCCTCCGTCCAATCGAAAGGAACTTCCTTCTGGGTCAATCCGGTCAAAGGTGCAGCAATACGGGAGAAATCCTGAACGAATCGCCTGTAGTAGCCAGCCAGGCCTAGGAAACTGCGGATCTCCGTAACTGATGTCGGTCTGGGCCACTGCTGAACAGCCTCGATCTTCTTCGGGTCCACACATATGCCATCTCTCGTAATCACGTGACCTAAGAAACCAACGCTGTCCAGCCAGAATGCACACTTGGAAAATTTAGCAAAAAGCTAGTGCTCCCTTAAAGTCTGCAACGTAATCCGCAAGTGCTGCTCATGCTCCTCTCGGCTCTGGGAATACACCAAAATATCATCAATGAACACTATGATGAACAAGTCGAGATACGGCCAGAATATACGGTTCATCAAATCCATGAATGCTGCTGGGGCGTTGGTGAGTCTGAACGATATCACCAAAAACTCATAGTGGTCGTAGCGCGTGCGGAAAGCTGTCCTCGGTATATCCTCCTGTCGAACTCGTAGCTGATGGTATCCTGATCGCAAATCGATCCTCGAGAAATATCCTGTCCCCTGAAGCTGGTCGAACAAATCATCGATACGTGGTAAGGGATACCGGTTCCGTACGGTAACTTTGTTCAGCTGGCGGTAGTCGATACACAAACGCAAACTGCCGTTCTTCTTCTTGACAAACAGGACCGGAGCACCCCACGGAGAAACGCTAGGTCGAATAAGCTCTTTATCCAACAAATCCTGCAACTGATCCTTCAGCTCTCTAAGCTCTGCCGGGGCCATCCGATAAGGCGGTATAAAAATAAGCCCCGAGCCGGGAATTAAGTCAATGCAGAACTCAACATCGCGCTCAGGCGGTAACCCAGGCAGCTCGTCAGGGAAAACATCAGAGAACTCACAAACAATCGGGACCCGGTCCAAAGGAACCTCTGCAGCTCGAGTATCACAAATATACGCTAAGAATCCCTGACATCCCTTCTGCAAGAGCTGACCAGCGCGAAGAGACGAAATCAAGCTGGGAAGGGTGACGCTGCGGTCTCCCTGAATAACAAGGACTGGCTCTCCCGGAAAGCTAAATCTGACTGCCTTCTCACGGCAGTCCACCGAAGCATAACAAGTGGCCAGCCAGTCCATGCCTAGAATCATATCAAAGTCCAACATATCGAGGAGAATCAAATCAACCGACGAATCCCTCTCCCCGATACGAACGGAACACAATCGAAACACAAAACAAGCGACAAACGACTCGCCTACCGGGGTAATAACAACAAGCGGCTGATCTAACGACGACGACTCACGGCCCAACATTGGTGCAAAGTGTGTAGATACGTACGAATGTGTGGAACCTGGGTTAAATAATACTCGCGCGTCGAAAGAATATACTGGCAAGGTACCTGTCACAACGGCATTGGATGCCTACGCATCTTGCGGCGTCAAGGCAAAAACTCGGGCCTGACCCCCACCAATAGCTGGTTGTCCTCGGCCTCGGCCTCGGTCTCCTCGTCCTCTCTGGATCGGACCGCCACGTCCACGGCCTCTGGGTGCATCAAACTAACGTGGAGCATCGCCTGTGGTAGGAAGTAGAGCTCTCTGAGGAGGAGGTGGTGATGGTGGTAAGGTCACATGTGGAACTGTCATCGCCCACTGTCGTCTCACCGGACAGTCTCTGATAAGATGGTGCAGACTCCTGCACCCATAACATCCTGGCGACGCTCGCTGTCCCTGCGGATATGAACCATATAACTGACCCCGTCCAATTCCTCTTCCAGGCCCATCTCTCAGAAAGAGTCTGGCGCGCTGCCTCTGCGACGGCACATCGGTGCGAATCCTCTTCGGCCCAGAAACGGCCGAAGTCTGTGAAATGCGTGCCTCCATCCATAATGCCGTGTCCATAACAGCTGAATAAGTGTCGAAGTGCTGGGCGTCAATAGCAAGAAATAGCTGGGTGTCAAGTCCCTGCACGAACCTCTTCACTCTCTTTTCTTCAGTATCCACCAAATACGGAGCATATCTGGACAACTGCGTAAAATGGACATCGTACTCAGACACCGTCATCCATGGAGTCTTGATCAAGGTCTCAAAACTACGAGCTCTGGCGCCACGAACGCTCTCTGGGAGGAAACGAGCTAGAAAGACTGCTGTAAACTCGGCCCAAGTCATAGGCGGTAGACCTGCAGCTCGACCTCTCAAGACTGACTCCCACCATGTCTGTGCGAGGCCCTCTAGACAGAAACTCGCGAACTCCACCCATCGATCGTCCGAACATCTGAGCGAAAGGAAGATCCTGGCTAAACTGTCAAGGAATGTCTGCGGATCCTCTGCTGCATCGGTGCCCGTAAAGACTGGAGGTCTCAGCCTCATGAAATCCTGTAGCGATACTGGGATAGCCACGGTAGTAGTAGTAGGAGCAACTGTCTGGGCAGCATGCACCATGGTAGTCTGTGATGTGGTAGGTACATCCTCCGATCTCGGTGCACGATTGGCCGCTACTAAGGATCCCACCATCTGTCGTAACTCCTGCATGCCTCCCATCATCTGTCGTAGCTCCTCCATACCAGACTCTAGCCTATCCATGCGGCCTGGGGAATGCGGATCAGTCTGTCCCTGAGGCATAGGTATACCACCCTGCTCGGTCCTCATCTCAGACGAGCCTGCTCGGACCTCATCTAGGGCGGCAGCCCTCTGCGCTCTCGTAGCCTTTGGCGGCATAGTGGCTGGTACAGGAAACAGGATAATAAGAACAGTGCAATAGAATCATAGGATACACGGAATTGAAGAAGGAATTTTCAAGCAAGTATATCCTAAAGTCACTTAGGCGGAGTACCGTATCGCAAGTATGCCGCGGACATACGTACGCTACGTTACCCTGCTTAAGTCACTTACTCCATCTACCAAGGTCATCCTACACTCAGAAAGGTAAAACCTATCGCTCTGATACCAACTTTGCCACGACCCGCAGGGTACGGAACGTGACTAGCACTTAAGTTACAAAACGTCTCAAGGCGTCCGTAAAATAAGTAAGCCAAAGCCCAGAAATCAAAACCAAATAAGCAGAAGAGTGAAGGAAAACCAATCAATTGAAAGCGAGTTATCAAATAAGTCATATCAAGCCTTTTTTAAAACAATATCAATTTTTCCGAAAATTTCGGCAGAGTCTCCTTTGTAAAAACTAGGCCCCAAAATGGGTACAACAAGAATATATATGAATACAACAAATAAGGCATCCCCAAGCGGGAGCTAGCTCTTCGCCACAAGGCGGTCACAAATCCCACGCAATGTAAATCAGCAATGTGCATAAATAAACATAAGAAGCACAAGTAAAATATCATGTCGACTCAAGTGAGCTCGACCCCAAAATACAGCATAAAAAGCCCACAAATCTCACAGTCTCGTCTCTAGGTCAATATACAACAATACTGGTAGATACAGTAGATGGAGTACTCTAGATACAAAAAATATACAAGGTGGTACAAAATAATAATACAACCCACCTACGAGCAAAAGCCTCGAGTCCAGGAAAAAGAGGCAAAAGAAGCAAGTGCGCTGTTCTCTGATTAAAAAAATCAGGAAAAAGCTACAGAGGAAGCATCATGTGTTAGCACGTGACCAGCGGTCACGTGTTAGCACGTGACGTTTAAAAAACAGAGGCACAAACCACAATCATTAAATCAAGAAAAACCTTCAGAAGAAGCATCACGTGTTGGCACATGATGACTAAGCAGCGGCAAAGAACAGAGTGCAGAAGGAAGGGAAGCCCATTCCAGGGGGTCACGTGCCTACATGTGACTAGGGGTACGTGCGCACACGTGACCAACTGTTACGTGGCTACACGTGACCGGCCTTAAACGCATTATTTCCTTAACAGAATTAAATTCTGAGGAAAGATCTTTCAAGTCTTTCCAAAATGAAAAAAGGTTATCTGGAACCGTTAGATTAAAAATCTAAAGGTGATTAAATATCACCAATTTATGGAAAAATCTTGGACTTGGAAAGATTTCCCCCTTAAATCTAACCGCAATAACGAAAAGATATCTTTGGATTTAAAATCCAATGGTGAATAAAATTCACCTAATAATCCAAAGGCCCAGATGAATGATAAAGATAAATCAAATCTCTCAATGGACAAATCAAATCTTTCAATGAAAGATTTACTAAAACTGATTGATTCTTTTCCTTCTCCTATAAATAGGAGCCCAAAGAACAAAAAATGAAGACACACAGAGAGAGAAAGATAGAGCCTTGGGATCTTGAAAATTCAGAAGGAAGAACTTAACTCTCTACAAAGAAAAACCCTAGGTGAGAAAGGGGAGGCTTAAAAAGAGAATTTAATTCTCAAAAGAGTTTAACTCTTATATGAAAGAAAAGAACTTAGTTCTTTCTCTAGTGGAGGATCTGCAAAGTGCACATCTCCCCATGAATTGAGAATTTAATTCTCATTGGGTTGAGATCCTGCCATGCAGATCTAAAACATAGAGGAGGAATTGAGTTTTGAGAATTTAATTCTCACAGAATTATAGGAATTTAATTCCTTTGGGATAAAGTTAGGGTTTAACCCTACATCATAGGAATTTAATTCCTTCAAAATGGACAGAACTAGGGTCTAACCCTAATTGAGAACTTAATTATCTCAAACTCACAGGAATATAATTCCCTTAAGAAAAGAAATTAGGGTTTCACCCTATGCCAGAATTTAATTCTTTTACATATGTGGGAATTCAATTCCTTTTAAAAGAAATTAGGGTTTTACCCCACCTAAGAATTTAATTCTTAATCCTACAGAGAATTTAATTCTCAAAATAAAATGAAGAAACTTAAAAGATCCCTATGCATGCAGAGAACCAGAGTCACGTGTTACCACGTGACCCCTGTAAAATTCCACAGAGAAGAGATTTGAGGCAACGCCTCACGTGCCCCACGTGACCCCCAAAGCACACAAAGAAAAAGAAACAGAAAAGAGCCCTAGATTCCTTTCACGTGCTACCACGTGACCCCTTGGCTGAAGCTCTAACAAATAAACACCCAAATTCCCATCACGTGATAGCACGTGATACTTTTGACAGAACGAAATAAAGAGAAGCAGGGCGCTCTTAAGTTGGAATCTCCATTCCTAGTGTTTAACACTGATTCGCTTTAGTGTTTAACACTAATTTGAAAGCCCCTTTGCCAGTGTCTAACACTGATTATTTTTAGTGTTAAACACTAACTTGCTAATCTTAATCCCAGTGTTCAACACTGTTGGTCTTTAGTGTTTAACACTAGTTTCAGCCTAATTGGCTAAGTTTATGGAGGCAAAGCCTCTCTTTTAATGGACCAACAGAGCGCCAATATTCTAAACATGATTGGACTTAGCCCAAAATGGCCATAAGTCCTCAATTCAAACTTAACCGGGCTAAATGGCTCATAACATAATTAATTGGTCTTGACTCCAAATTGGAGCAAATATCATTTAATCTACCTTGGTTTAAGGGTACATCTCTTCATTCCTTTGATACTTGGCGTTGTAATTCCTCAACGTCTTCAAAGAGGTGACGGGTCCCGATGACCACACCTTGATACGGACTGTGGGGTCCTTAAACTCATGGACTATGAGGTCCTTAACGTTGACCGGGATGTCTTAAAACTAACAACAGACTATGACGTCCTTAACCTTGACTGGGATATCTTAAAACTAACAACGGACTATGACGTCCTTAACCTTTACCGGGATGTCTTAAAACTAACAACGGACTATGACGTCCTTAACCTTGACCGCGATGTCTTAAAACTAATGCCGGACTGTGGAGTCCTTAAATCCACGGACTATGATGTCCTTAACCTTGACAGCAAGGTCTTAAAACTAACAATGGACTGCAATGTCCTTAAACCACCTATCGACCGCAATGTCATTAAACTAAACAACAGGCCCCCAATTGCTTTCTTGTTGGATCTAAACGATCCCGTTAAGTTGATCTTAGTCTAAAATTAGACTAACGTATCCTTAATTAACGTTTAAGTTGATTTTAGTCTTGAATGAGGCTAACATATCCTTAAACCCAAACCCCCAAACCCAAATCTAAGATAATACGGATTTGGACTAGTCCACACCCTACGGGCGACGACATAACTCAGTCTCCGTATACAATCCACGGGCAACCAAATACAAAACAAACACACACGACACGAAGTGAACACATGGAGAAGGAGAAAGTTGTTACTGCAATGCGGTAGCATAATTAACTGCAGGGGCTTGCGCCTGCAGGGAAGAGCGTCCCCACAATCAAAAACCCCTCAAGCGAGTGGGAATCTGACGAAGTCTGCTACATCGATCGCATCCGTTTAAATCTTCGATACACGGTGCCATAAATCAACTTGGCATCTTCGGAGAGGTGGACGGATAGCACCTATTAGCATCTGCCCCGAATCTCAGGCGAGACGTTCGGTCTTCGCCGCCATTCGGAGGGGAACAGATTCTGGCACGCCCGGTGGGACCTTTTCCTATTTCCACTCCACACTTCGTATGTCGTCTTCGCGAACGAATCGCGGTTTGTTAATGGTAGCCTTTGGGTTTCAAGTTACTAAGATTTGGTCTTTCGCCTGGCGCAGAAATCAAGCATCAATGGCCTCTAACTGCTCAAACTGCCCGAAGTGCCAATGCAACCAACGCTCCGCCTCACCGGGAGGTGTAGCCTATGGGCCTCAAGCGGCCTCCATCCTTGCCATGCCGGTGGAACAGGTGACCCAGGCCACCACGGGTCTGTTTTTTGGGACCATGATCCTACCTGCAAGATTCACCATGCCAGTGCCCGCACCAGAAGCGAACAAAAAGTCGGTTTTCGATCGGCTCGCTGCTACAACGGCCCCTTTCAACGGGTCGTCCAATGTCAAACCAGCAGCCTCTGTCTTTGCCAGGCTGAATCAGAACTCTGATGGGCCCGCCAAGAAGCCCAAGAACCATGAAATGGCCGTCCCGAGGAGGACAGCCATCCCTACTCCAGAAGTCGTCAAGGCGGCTTCTCCTGTTAAAGAGTCAGTCTTTTGAAGGCTGACTATTTCGGCTCCTGCTCCTGCTCGAGGGTCTGTCTTTGACAGATTGAATATTACCACTCAAAGGACAACATCGGTCTTTAAGAGGCTGACACCAGCAGCACCTCATTCAGACAGGGGGCAAGATGAAGCTGTCCCTATCGCCGAGCCAGTCCCAACGGCTCGTCATGCTCGACGTCGCCACTGGCACCGAGTAAGAAAGGCTGGGGGCAACTCCCCCTCAGGGATAACTCCGCCTGCTCCAATGGTGGAAGCTAACGCGGCTGTCCCAACTGGGAACAGCTTTGAAGCACTTAGGAGGGTACGTAAGAACTCTCCAACTGCTACGCTAAAAAGAACTCTCCAACTGCTATGCTAAAAAGATCTCGTCCACTCAACGGCTGTCCTCCAAAATTTATAAAGTTTGGCGGAGAGTTCAAGACTCCGTAATTGAACAAAGTCACTCTCGTCGGCAAAAAAGGGCGAAAGTGATGGAAGAAAAGAAACGTCCTATCAAACAGCAAAGGAAGACAGTCACCAGGGTGCCCGCTGCAACGGCCCCCTCAACTTCAATGGCCCATAAGAAAAGGAGGCCGGAGAAAATCCCTACATCTGCGGCGAATGCCAAAGGCGACAGGCCCAAACGCCCTAAGTCCGGGGGCAGTGTAGTCCATACTGTATACATGGCGTCGGGGAAGGAAGACAGCCGTGCGTCTGTAAGTCTACGGTAGCGCCCCGGCCGTCTTTCAGACGCCAAAATTCGGAACAAAAAGTTTTAAAACTGGCGCTATCGCGTACTATAACCCGGATCTGCCATTAACGCTAAAGTAACAATCTACAAAGAGGGAAGAAAGGTTATACCGAACGATCCGAGTTCTTCGTTCTTTAACCATCATCCCACGCTCCGTTGCGGCTGCTCCGATCTCGTCGATCTCCGATCTCCTCATCCAAGTGGCACCACGTCATCGGATCTTTAAACGGGCTCCCGCCTCTAACTCGAGGCAACTCGGTCGTCAAGTTTGCTAAAAGAGACGACCAAGAAAGATGTAGAGAATGAGTAGAAGACTTTGTCACGCTTCGTCCAAAGCCATGGATGAACGGTTAATGAAGTTGCCATAGGAATCGGGTGATGGAATGAAATGAGCTGTGAAATTCCATACACCGAAACTATCATAATCTTTTAACCAAACAACCATTTCTTTTTCTACCAAGTGAGTGAATGAGAGAGGAGGGGGCCGGCCATATATATGGAAGTGGGGGGTGAGTGTAGGAGAGGGGGAGGTGACAATAAGAGAAAATATCAAGTGTGAACACAAAGTGTGAACACAATTAATAAAATGATGAATCATTAACCTAGTCATCATGCATTAATGGAATCATTAAATGCAACCATGACTCACTAAACAACTCACCACTTCTAGAACCATCTAGAAGCTTCCACACTCATCTCAAGAAAATATAAATCCGTATTTAACCGAATGTTAAATACAGCTGATAGAAAACTGGAAACTGGCAACTTCCAAAAGTGATCCCGAAATGAATTTCAGGATAACCCCGTAACTGTATAAATATACCTGCATTTGTATTACGACCGAATACAAATGCAACTGAGACAAAGATATTATATCTACTCTGTATAATACATGGATCCGGCTTAAACCAAAGCCCACCAGTATTATCTGCCCGAAATATGACACGTGCGTAAACGCACGTGCATTTTCCGAACCCTGCCATAAAACCATACGGCCTCTACAACGTTTCGCCCGAACTTGGGAAACTATCTGTAGGGAACTCTAATGACTCGTCAGTATCCTGGCTGTGGGTTTAACCACAAGCTGTCAGCGGCACTAGCTGTGCGTAACGGCTGCCCATGGACTGACCTCAAGGGAGGCTGATGAGTGAACTCATCCAGAAACCCTACTGAGCCTAACAGTGACTATGTAAATACAGTCCGGTCCGTTCGTCTATGAGTATCGCATATCCAGCCTAGGGGGCTAGTAACGTCAGACCCCCAATAGCTGTATAAGTCGTGTCGGACAAGCCCTGAACAACCTGAGATACTACTGGAGTACCTACCAGTAAATCCCACCTGCCTTGGCCAAGGACTTGGTGTAATGGCTTTCCTAGACATAGCACGATCTCAACCCCCAATACCGGGAGAGACGAATCCCCTGCCGATCCGCTCACGTGCCTCCATGTGGCTCGGGACTGTACCCAAAAACTACCTGTTCGCACGACTCCTTTGAGCCGTGGTAGGGTAGAAATCAAAGCACAGTGGGAACTCACACGGGACAAATGACGACCTCAGGTCGATGAACTAACCTGTACACATGTCACCAGGGAACTTCTATCTGACGATATGTATAATACCAACTAGCAGGTTCCCGGCGAGTCCTGTCCGGTGTACTCATAACTCAATGAGCACCTGTATACATCTTAGGTGATCCAACTGACACCAGTGGCTTGTGAGACCGGCCACCGCCCTTCGTCGGGGTCTCGACTGTATATACTAGTCTACTCCGGAGTATCGATGCCCTGTCTCGAAACTCCTACGACTAGGGACCATGATTAAGGATGAGCTTATAGACTACCCAACTCTCACGTATATGTTCACCCTCATACTGTTGGTAGTCAAGCAAGATCCTAAGGGCTCTATCAACGTGTACCAGTGATCAGTCATCTGAACCTGTACACGACTGATAAAGGCAAACCAGATAGCATACTATCATCTCGAGTAAGACTGTCCTACCGGTATAGGTCCTCCTCAATCATTGCAATCACGTACCTGCGATCCAATAATTGATTTTGAGGGCACTATATCCAACAATCTCCCACTTGCACTTAAGGCTAATTATTGCGAAGTCGCGTACTCACAGCCCGTGTGAAACCAACACCCAACTCCTCTACTAATCAGTTTCACAAAGCCCGTTTGTAAAACTATTGTGTTCGAGAAATAGCCTCAGTGAGTGGATCCGCCCTGATGTTTCTTTCTATGTCTCTCTTAATCTTAAGTTCGCGGAGAAAGCCATCTCCCGAATTGAGTAATACCTGTCTTAGAATATGTCTGGATATCTGATGGGACCTAGTTCATAAATGAACTCCAAATCCAAACTTCTTAGACAGTATCGATAACTGAACCTAATCAGTATCCTGCACCATGCCTCCCACAGAATCCTCTTGGACCACCTGTCCATAATACTGTCCCTCTTCGTCAGAGAGAAAACTATAACTCTGACAATCACTCTGTCATCCATGTCATCTTTGAAGCCTGGAATGATAACCGTCTCCAAAGGAGGCTGCCGTCATCAAATCCGTAGAACATGCACTTATGTTCTAAAACTGCTTCCTTATGTTTCTCCAGGATTGGATTAATACAAACTTATTGCATTTAGTGCAAAAACAACATTTGGTGTGGTACTTGACATCTCATGATTGACTCAATTGCCTAAGCAAGTGATCTGCCAATCATGTACATCCCTCTCCTCTTTAGTCTGTAAGACACCTTTAGAGAGGGTGACTCCATCACCTGCAGGTATACCACCATGCCAGGAGTCATTTATTCTAAAAACCATTAGAATACTGTCAAAGTACCTACATTGGGAAACTACCCAAATCCAGATCTAAAACCATAGATCTAGAAACCAGAATGTCAAATATTATATCCATATCCTGTCTGGAGAAACAACTGTGTGACGACCAAAATACAACCGATCGTAGTATAGGAATTTTACTTCCTACTCTGTGTATGTCATCCAAATACCAGGACATCACACCCTACTACCTTCTTAACAGATCCATCCCCTATTCTGATGAAGTCAAACCCATGACTGTCACATCAAAATTAGATGATCAATCTCCGCTATAACTGCTCTAGTCTATAAATAGACATAAGCTACTTGCCCACTATACTTCCGCTGCTCCTACTGACCACAACAACCCTCCTACTGGGTCTCATAGACTGGAACAACAGTAGTGTCAAGTCTGGGTAGATAAGAACCTCCCTGTCACCGTCTTTGAGGCTACCGGAGTACCTCTCGGGTGTCTGAGGTTACCCACCAAATCTGCGGAGTGGCTAATGGAATGTCAAACCTGATTGAATCTTTAGGTCCTATTAAATTTTCCGTAATCGTTTGCGATTCTGGAATCACTTCCAGTTCTACCATACTCCCACTACTGTTTTCTGAAAAAAAAATCCATTTTACTAAAACTGTGGCGAGTCAAGAACAATATCACTATTGATCTCCCAGATGGTAGAAAGTCAACCCTCGTCATAGCCTGGGCCAACCCACAAACTGCCATTACAGAAACGTGCCCTGAGTTATCCAGAGTCTGGTTTTAAGCATAAGCCGGACAACTCCCCGTACCTTAACATCGTTAAGATACGAACCATTCTATATCCAATATAGAAACTTTGGCACTTATTTAATTGGAACCAGATTCTAATCATGCAGCTGTCTCCAGTGCATATCAACTTTAATGGCGAGAGGCTAATCAGCATTACTCAACTTAGGAATCCATCCAATTATGAGTAACCTGAAAGAGAAACAAGTTTCTCAAAACTTTTACTATCATCTGAATACCAATCACAAGAATCTACATCTTCGATCTCTTTGAAGAATCCCGATACTTGCGACATCTGGTTCTCTACTTTATTCTTATACCCACAACTTCTCAAAACTTAGACCTTATATCTCTACGAAACACTTGTCTAAAAACTAGAGAAGTCATAAGTAAACAGAACATAGTACGAGGACCTACCCCTTTGTCCTGATGGACACTGGACAACATACAATACTCTGTATAAGTCCACTGAGTTGAATAACTCAAAACCTGTGCGTCGTAGGTTGAAAACTGTACCCAGGCAATTTCATCAAATATCACCAATTACAAAGAATTCCGATATAATGAGGATGACCACCTAATTCCCAATAACTTCCTCCCACCCATCATCTGTAAAACCATACAGATATGAGAATGAAACCTGGTGAATACACACCCTAGAGTAAGTATCTAATCGGGAAAACAGTTTTCCATTAACAATGCACTGAAACATGAAAATGTTTCGTAGGGGTATCCTGGTATTCATAGTAATGCCTCTTCCATAATCCAATTCATGACTTTAACCGTATATTTCTTTGCTATCTCTCCAAATCCCTTTATTTGTCTTTAGTCGTTACCTTCTGTACACCATCGTTAGGCTAAATGGTTTTCTTCCTTCCCTACCGTTCGGCACCAGCCTATGGCTTGGAAGAAGACTATCCAGTAAGCATAATAGGTGTACCCTCCTAAACCGAGTACTCACATCTTGAGAGAAGATGATGATAAAAGACAACTGAATAATACCTTATTCTTTTAAAGATGAAATAGAAGTGGCGATTAAGTACGCGGTTTAGTCGTGAATGATAGCAGTCGCAATTTACTTTGCCCTCTTTATAATCCCTTTATTTTGTCTTTACATATTACCTTCTGTACACCCTACTTAGGCTAATTGGTTTTCTTCATTCCCTACCTTTCGGCACATGCCTATGGTTTGGAAGAAGACTATCCAATAAGCGTAATAGGTGTACTCTCCTAAACCAAGTAGCCCTCGCAACCTGAGAGAAGGTGATAATAAAAGACAACTGAATAAACCAATTGTAACGTTTTAAAATAAATAAATAAATAAAATTCTTTAAGTGAATTTTATGATTTTCGGTAAAGTAAAACGTACTTTTCGTAAAACTAAACCGTAATTATTTTTCATTATAAATTTAAAAATACATATTTTAATTATGTTATTACTAGTAAATGGTGTTTATTTAGTCACTTATAAATTTTTAGTTTAATTAAATATTTTTCCTAAATTAATTATTTAAAATATTAACATAAGCTTTATTTATACACTAAATTAGTGTAAATTACAAATTTGAATGGGTTTAAATTGCAAAAATGAACCATTGCATATTATAATCTAGTGTGTATCATGCAAAATTTATTTACAAATTTTATTATGTTTCTAGAATTTTCTTTAGTTGTTTTAAAAAAAGAAATGAATGAAATTAAGAAAAGTGTTGAAAAGACATAAGTATATGTAGTTAATGGGTGAAGTTTCTACACAATTCTTCACTCTTTCTTTCTCTCCCTCTCCTCCCCAAAGTGGCCGGCCTCCTCACCCCTTGGCTGCCCCAAAAAAATTCCCCACTTCACTTGCATTTAAAATCATCAAATTCCATCAAAAATTCCAAAATTAACCCCAAAATCCATATTTAATCTTTACCCAATATTCTTTAACCTATTGGGCATGGATCTTGGAGATGGAAACCATTATTTTGGAGGCTTATTTCATGCTTGGGTTTCATGTTGTGAAGGTATAAATCTCATTCTTTTGATTATTGCTATTTAATGTTTTATTCTAGCATAATTAGAATTAATAAATTAATTCTATCTTCAAGTTTAAAAATTCAAGTTAGGGTTATAAAATTAAGTTATGGTTTTTATTAATTAAGTAGGGTTACTATAACTAGTCTAACATTTTTAAAAATGGGAAAAATCATGCATGGTTGATATATTGTAATTTGTTCATTCAAATTGTTTAAATTAAGTATTTTGCTAACTAGGTTTCTATAAAACATAATTATTGGAGATATAAAATTCTAATTGAGGTTGTTATCACTAGATTGTGGTTTTAGTGAGGATATTAATTGTTAGTGGAATGGAAAACTTAATTTGGTTACTAGTTCTATTGATAATTGAAAAATAGTGAAAAAAACATGCTATTTTGCTAACTAGATTTTGGAAATTCTTAAATAAATGAAATTTAAAATATAATTTATGGTTTCATTATATCATTACCATCATGAATTGTAGTTTAATGCATTAATTCATGCAAAATCCAATTTAGATGTGATATTGTGTCATTTTGCTTGCAAGGTGTTAAAATTGGTTTATTTGCAAACTAGAATTTTCTAATTAATACAATTGGGGTGTTAAAAATATAGTAATGGGTTGTATAAATCTAGTTATGCTATTAATGAGTTTTATGACCATTAGTTTCATTTAAATGTCAAGTTTTGAAGTAAAACGGTAATTTGGCGTTTTCGGGTTTTCCGAAATCGGACGATTTGATTGATTTTTAGGGTTTTGATGGATTAAATCATGTTTTATATTATAAGTAACGAGTTTTAAAACTATGAGTTTTTTGTTGATGTTTATCTCGATCAATCGGCATTTGTACGCCGATATCGAACGATATTTGGTTCTTTTGCATAAGCAGGACATAGGTTTTAACCTATGCGCGTTTCGTGCGTCGTTTTGGCTTTGTCTGTGATTCAGTTTACGATATTATATGTGTTTGCGTATAGGTACCCCTCACGTGGAATTTGGACGAGGAAGAAGAGGAGGGCGACATCGTCTTCGGCAGACAAGGACCAGGTGAGTAGATGTATATCTACGGGGGGAAGTCGGGTGGATGGCGTTTAGCACCCCCGCAATGCGTAGAATAGGAATAAGTACTTATTGTCATTAGGAAGCCAAACGTGACCTTAGAATTTCGGTGAGTAGGACCCTAGGTTGGACTTGACTGATTTAGAAAAACCATACCAGAGGATAAATACCTTGGAAGAGATTCGTAGGTTTCAGGTAGATACACACACACGCACACACTGAGACTCGACGTGGTGTATACGTATATGTATATATATATATAAGACTAGGTGTAGGTATATATATATATATACACAATACGTATATGTGATACAAGGATGTGATATGATACACGGGGATGAAACAATATAACTTGGCTGATGCCGTGATTCTTGGCTATATTGTCGTGTTTTGATGTGAGCGGATCATTAGAAAATGAGATAATGGATTTGTATACATGAATAATAATAAAGGGTGGTGATGATATTGAAGTACATGGGACTCTAAAATAGAACCCGGACCGTAACCTGTGCCTGAAATTCTGATATGATATCATATAGATGTGACTTGATTACGACATCATATAGGTGTGACTTGATTACGACATCATATAGGTGTGACTTGATTTCGACATGATATATGTGTAACTTGATTACGATATCATATAGGTATGACTTGATTACAATATGATCTAAGTATGACTTAATCACAATATGATACATATACATGATATTTCTGAGGATAAATTAACGGTGTATATTTATACTGGCAATGATATATGATGTATGCGATTATAGTAAAGCACCTTGATCTTGACATGTGTTGATGATGATATTATACGAATGATGAGACATGTAGGAGATACTTGACCCGTACCCCGATATTGGGATGTCGTACGATGGATTTTACCGTACGAGGCGTAGATATGATGATTGATCCGCACTCTTGGTTCGAGGAAGCCGTACTACGTACGTGACGCTATTGAAGCTGGATCGCCGACTATTAGAGATATGGATTCAAACCTTAGGTGGACTCTTATTTCTTATTGACTAGCTTCTTAGGTTTAGTTCCTTAGGAGGTTAGATGGACACTAGTTTAGGCTCGAATCATATACTTGTAGTTATACTTATATATCGCAGATGAGTGGTTATTACACATCCGTCTTTACATTCATACCGTAATCATAATGTTGCATGTTCATACATATGTTTCTATAATCAGTATAACACTCTGCCTGTTAGGACACCGACACTATTACCGATGATGCGCATATTCCACGCACACTTATTTGCCGGCTCACACACATCATCATCGGTAATTGCTATTTCACGTACACTTTAGATCATATTATCTTTTATTGATACATTCAGCTAAGCTAGATCGATATAATATTGTGATTACTCTCTGGTGTTAGTATAGACATGGTATTTATTACTTAGACATTTCATGCATTCGCATTTTCATGTTATCATGCAGTATTATGGGGCATATGCCGACACTTATCATATATTTACTCATGATTTTGGGATTTTGGATTTCTATGAGATTTCTAGATTTTTTTTGGGAAAACCGCAAGAATATATAAAAACTTCTCTCTCTATCCTCCTCTCTTTTTAAAACATAAGATGCGGGTTTCTCCTGATGTATGTGTCGTCCACCATGAGATTTCATGTTTTCTGTTGGATTTCGAGAGCCGATTCGAGGAGTGGATGAACCGTCTCGGGTCCATGGTGGGCCCGGTATGGTACCCCGGGGCAAGAAGATCGAGTTGAAGACGATGATCCTGGCAGGGGAAGGACTACCTACCGGTGATGTCTGGCGCGGCGGATATCCGGAGGATACTGACCGTTGTCGTGAGATTTGATGAGATGGGCCGATCCGGACTGACGGAGCCCGAGATATTGAGATTATGAGACATTGAGATTATGAGGTATTGGGACTTGAGATTCACATGTTTTGTATCGATGCATGACATGGATTTCCATGGATTTCATCGTTGATATTTCAGATTTCTATATAATTTTACCATGATAAAAGCTAAAGATTTCTTATACAGATATATCCAGATTTCATGATCGATTGTTTTTACATTCATGGTGCCTGCATACTCATTCACATGACATATTACTATTTGAGGCACTGACATGAGCACGGAGGATTTGCACTTACACGTAGCTTATTATCCTGTCTTTATTTGATGACTAGTAGTATATTAGTAAATTATTATGACCTAGGATAGCGTCGTGCATTCGATTTCTTTTCGCGGATATTCTCTACTCACGAGTTGGCAACTCACCCCCGTTGTGCCAAATTTAATTACAGGTTCGATGTACAGGTTTTTCCTGGCAGCTTGCTGGCACATCTTTTCATTCAGGGTGATTTGCACGGTAGGTTGGTTCACTTGTATCTGGACCGCCATTGTACTTTTATTATTTCATTTGTATCTAGAAAGCTCCATCAACCAAACTTGTATTACTTGTTAATTTTATTGGACCAGTTGTTTATTTCGACCTTAGAGTCGCGCATGTATTATTCTGGTTTGGTGGATTTGTTTTCTTTTGAGTTTTGAGCCTCGCCCTTTGGCGTTGTATATTCTTGTGCTTGTTGTGGTTGTTTCCGCCTGTTGGCGTTGAGATAGCTCCCGCTTGGGGATGATTTTTTATTGTTTATATGTATTTATACTTGTTTGTACCCGTTTGGGGCCAGTTTTTACAAAGGAGACTCTGCCGAAATTTTTGAGAAAATTGGATGATGCTTTTAAACTTGTTTTCTACATGTTTTACTTTACTTCTTCTTCTTTTATGGTTTAGATTTCTGGGCTCCGGCTTACTTAGGTTACGTTCCGCCTCTAGACGCTTCGTAATCAAAGTGCCGGTCACGTTCCGTACGATAAAGTTGGTATCAGAGCGCTAGGTTTAACCTTTGTATATGTCTAGGGTGACCCTTGGTTGATGGAGTAGGCGACTTGGGTAGAGTGACGTACCATGGGTATGATCCGCCGCATACTTACGATATGCTACTTTTCTTAAGTAGCCTTAGGATGTACATTTGTTTGCACCGCATTTCATTCGTTCCTTTGATCTATCTTCGTCGATATCGGAGGGTGGTTTCTGTTACCACGGGCGCACGGGCAGAGGGAGCTGCGGCCCGAATGCGATAACCATTCGGGTATTTTAGCGTGCGGACGAAGGGTATTCACATGCCGTCCAGACGAAGTTAAAGGATTCGAACGATTGTCAGAAACCCATTTTCCTAATTTTAAAGTATTCGGAAGAACATGCAGGTATTTCTATGGACCCTCTAGAAGAATGAAACCCTAACTCGACATAATGACCACGAGAACGCCCTTGAACCTTAGGGTTTACGGCAGTTCCGCGGTGCCATTAGTGAGGCTTGGGTTTGCCCTTCTACGGCTCGACCATCGATGCTGGGGTATGTACCGAATATTTTTAAACTGTACTTGAGTGTTAAGCTCTTGGGGAATTATGGGATTTTGATGGATTGATCGAAAAATTTAATGTAGTCCGGATATCAGGTGAAGGGATCGACTATGTGGGAGACTCTAGATATGAGCATTGTCGTTGGTAGCGCAGTCAGCACACCCATGAAGAGACGAGTTCGAAGCAGTCGACACCAGAGAAAAGGAGGAAAGAGGCGCACATTGACGATAGTGTTTACGATTGTGATTTGGTGATTTGAATTTCATATTTCCGTTGATTGGATTTTGGTATTTTGAGGACTTTGTTCTACGATTGGTATTTCTTATGTGTACCTTCATTACATTCTATCTGTGTTCCATATATCAGTTGTATTGATGTTGTTTAGTACATACCCAGTGCACTTGATTTGGTTTTAATACATTTTGAGATTTTGATTTGATTTCGTGCATATGCTTACACATGATTTTGACATATGCTTCGACCTAGTTTTCATGCATTTTCGTACTGTGATTTCGATTTTGATATTCGTTGTATATTTTCGTGCACCATGTGCACCTGATTGAGATTCTTGCGCACATTCGGTGCACCTGATACGATTGTGCACACCAGATGCACTAAATCGGGGTTTTGTGCAGATTAGATGCACCTGATATTAGTGTCGTGCACGCCTGTTGCACTTGACAGAAATTTTTGGTGCACACCTGTTGCACTTAGTTTTGTTTTGTGTGTATTCGTGGCATCTGTATTTGGTTTCGATTTCAGTGCGCACCGGACGCACATGATATTTTATGATGTGATTGGGATTGATTTTAGTTTGAGCATTATGTTTTTATAATCATTACTATTTGATTCAGTAACCAGGGGGGACGTGTATGTTAAATAAAAGATATATATGTATAGTTTTTTTTTAAATAAGCGTCCGCTACTTATGCCGTGACACGTGCATTACACGGCGATTTTCAAAAGGGGTTCTTGCATGCTTCCTTATCCAGATATTTGGACGGTTTTACTATGATGCGCACTATATATATGTTGTAGTTTTGATGTATATTATGTTGGTTTTCGTATTGGGTTTTGATATTTGATTTTCGCCATAACTCCGATGATTGTGTTATGCTTGACGGAGTTGATTTTAGTTATGTATTGATGATTTCGGAGCCCCGACGATTTGAGTGTTTTGGCTGAATATTTTAGTAATTGAGGGGAGTTTTAATTTAAATTCGGGGACCGAATTTCTTAAAGGGGGAAGATTGTAACGTTTTAAAATAAATAAATAAATAAAATTCTTTAAGTGAATTTTATGATTTTCGGTAAAGTAAAACGTATTTTTCGTAAAACTAAACCGTAATTATTTTTCATTATAAATTTAAAAATACCTATTTTAATTATGTTATTACTAGTAAATGGTGTTTATTTAGTCACTTATAAATTTTTAGTTTAATTAAATATTTTTCCTAAATTAATTATTTAAAATATTAACATAAGCTTTATTTATACACTAAATTAGTGTAAATTACAAATTTGAATGGGTTTAAATTGCAAAAATGAACCATTGCATATTAGAATCTAGTGTGTATCATGCAAAATTTATTTACAAATTTTATCATGTTTCTAGAATTTTCTTTAGTTGTTTTAAAAAAAGAAATGAAAGAAATTAAGAAAAGTGTTGAAAAGACATAAGTATATGTAGTTAATGGGTGAAGTTTCTACACAATTCTTCACTCTTTCTTTCTCTCCCTCTCCTCCCCAAAGTGGCCGGCCTCCTCACCCCTTGGCTGCCCCAAAAAAATTCCCCACTTCACTTGCATTTAAAATCATCAAATTCCATCAAAAATTCCAAAATTAACCCCAAAATCCATATTTAATCTTTACCCAATATTCTTTAACCTATTGGGCATGGATCTTGGAGATGGAAACCATTATTTTGGAGGCTTATTTCATACTTGGGTTTCATGTTGTGAAGGTGTAAATCGCATTCTTTTGATTATTGTTATTTAATGTTTTATTCTAGCATAATTAGAATTAATAAATTAATTCTATCTTCAAGTTTAAAAATTCAAGTTAGGGTTATAAAATTAAGTTATGGCTTTTATTAATTAAGTAGGGTTACTATAACTAGTCTAACATTTTTAGAAATGGGAAAAATCATGCATGGTTGATATATTGTAATTTGTTCATTCAAATTGTTTAAATTAAGTATTTTGCTAACTAGGTTTCTATAAAACATAATTATTGGTGATATAAAATTCTAATTGAGGTTGTTATCACTAGATTATGGTTTTAGTGAGGTTATTAACTTGTTAGTGGAATGGAAAACTTAATTTGGTTACTAGTTCTATTGATAATTGAAAAATAGTGATAAAACATGCTATTTTGCTAACTAGATTTTGGAAATTCTTAAATAAATGAAATTTAAAATATAATTTATGGTTTCATTATATCATTATCATCATGAATTGTAGTTTAATGCATTAATTCATGCAAAAATCCAGTTTAGATGTGATATTGTGTCATTTTGCTTGCAAGGTGTTAAAATTGGTTTATTTGCAAACTAGAATTTTCTAATTAATACAATTGGGGTGCTAAAAATATAGTAATGGGTTGTATAAATCTAGTTATGCTATTTAATGAGTTTTATGACCATTAGTTTCATTTAAATGTCAAGTTTTGAAGTAAAACAGTAATTTGGCGTTTTCGGGTTTTTCGAAATCGGAC
This sequence comes from Agapanthus africanus, assembly GCA_030015575.1. Lineage (NCBI taxonomy): Eukaryota > Viridiplantae > Streptophyta > Magnoliopsida > Asparagales > Amaryllidaceae > Agapanthus > Agapanthus africanus. The sequence goes on from JASDDO010000001.1 coordinate 441,791,844, forward strand.
GATTTGATTGATTTTTAGGGTTTTGATGGATTAAATCATGTTTTATATTATAAGTAACGAGTTTTAAAACTATGAGTTGTTTGTTGATGTTTATCTCGATCAATCGGCATTTGTACGCCGATATCGAACGATATTTGGCTCTTTTGCATGAGCGGGACATAGGTTTTAACCTATGCGCGTTTCATGCGTCGTTTTGGCTTTGTCTGTGATTCAGTTTACGATATTATATGTGTTTGCGTATAGGTACCCCTCACGTGGACTTCGGACGAGGAAGAAGAGGAGGGTGACATCGTCTTCGGCAGACAAGGACCAGATGAGTAGATGCATATCTACGGAGGGAAATCGGGTGGATGGCGTTTAGCACCCCCGCAATGCGTAGAATAGGAATAAGTACTTATTGTCATTAGGAAGCCAAACGTGACCTTAGAATTTCGGTGAGTTGGACCCTAGTAATGACCTTAGGTTGGACTTGACTGATTTAGAAAAACCATACCAGAGGATAAATACCTTGGAAGAGATTCGTAGGTTTCAGGTAGATACACACACACGCACACACTGAGAATCGACGTGGTGTATACGTGTATGTATATATATATATATAAGACTAGGTGTAGGTATATATATATACACAATACGTATATGTGATACAAGGATGTGATATGATACACGGGGATGAAACAATATAACTTGGTTGATGCCGTGATTCTTGGCTATACAGTCGTGTTTTGATGTTAGCGAATCATTAGAAAATGAGATAATGGATTTGTATACATGAACAATAATAAAGGGTGGTGATGATATTGAAATACATGGGACTCTAAAATAGAACCCGGACCGTAACCTGTGCCTGAAATTCTGATATGATATCATATAGATGTGACTTGATTACGACATCATATAGGTGTGACTTGATTACGACATCATATAGGTGTGACTTGATTTCGACATCATATATGTGTCACTTGATTACGATATCATATAGGTGTGACTTGATTACGATATGATCTAAGTGTGACTTAATCACAATATGATACATATACATGATATTTCTGAGGATAAATTAACGATGTATATTTATACTGGCAATGATATATGATGTATGTGATTACAGTAAAGCACCTTGATCTTGACATGTGTTTATGATGATATTATAGGAATGATGAGACATGTAGGAGATACTTGACCCGTACCCCGATATTGGGATGCCGTACGATGGATTTTACCGTACGAGGCATAGATATGATGATTGATCCGCACTCTTGATTCGAGGAAGCCGTACTACGTACGTGACGCTATTGAGGCTGGATCGCCGACTATGAGAGATATGGATTCAAACCTTAGGTGGATTCTTATTTCTTATTGACTAGTTTCTTAGGTTTAGTTCCTTAGGAGGTTAGATGGACACTAGTTTAGGCTCGAGTCATATAGTTGTAGTTATACTTATATATCGCAGATGAGTAGTTATTACACATCCGTCTTTACATTCATACCGTAATCATAATGTTGCATGTTCATACATATGTTTCTATAATCAGTATAACACTCTGCCTGTTAGGACACCAGCACTATTACCGATGATGCGCATATTCCACGCACACTTATTTGCCGGCTCACACACATCATCATCGGTAATTGCTATGTCACGTACACTTTAGATCATATTATCTTTTATTGATACATTCAGCTAAGCTAGATCGATATAATATTATGATTACTCTCTGGTGTTAGTATAGACATGGTATTTATTACTTAGACATTTCATGCATTCGCATTTTTATGTTATCATGCAGTATTATGGGGCATATGCCGACACTTATTATATATTTACTCATGATTTTAGGATTTTGGATTTCTATGAGATTTCTAGATTTTTTTGGGGAAAACCGCAAGAATATATAAAAACTTCTCTCTCTCTCCTCCTCTCTTTTTAAAACATAAGATGCGGTTTTCTCGTGATGTATGTGTCGTCCACCATGAGATTTCATGTTTTCTGTTGAATTTCGAGAGCCGATTCGAAGAGTGGATGAACCGTCTTGGGTCCATGGTGGGCCCGGTATGGTACCCCAGGGAAAGAAGATCGAGTTGTAGGTGATGAGCCTGGCAGGGGAAGGACTACCTACCGGTGATGTCTGGTGCGGTGGATATCCGGAGGATACTGACCGTTGTCGTGAGATTTGATGAGATGGGCCGATCCGGACTGACGGAGCTCGAGATATTGAGATTATGAGACATTGAGATTATGAGGTATTAGGACTTGAGATTCACATGTTTTGTATCGATGCTTGACACGTATTTCCATGGATTTCATCGTTGATATTTCAGATTTCTATACAATTTTACCATGATAAAAGCTAAAGATTTCTTATACAGATATATCCAGATTTCAGGATCGATTGTTTTTACATTCATGGTGCCTGCATACTCATTCACATGACATATTACTATTTGAGGCACTGACATGAGCACGGAGCATTTGCACTTACACGTAGCTTATTATCCTGTCTTTATTTGATGACTAGTAGTATATTAGTAAATTATTATGACCTAGGATAGCGTCGTGCATTCGATTTCTTTTCGCGGATATTTTCTACTCACGAGTTGGCAACTCACCCCCGTTGTGCCAAATTTTATTACAGGTTCGATGTACAGGTTTTTCCTGGCAGCTTGCTGGCACATCTTTTCATTCAGGGTGATTTGCACGGTAGGTTGGTTCACTTGTATCTGGACCGCCATTGTACTTTTATTATTTCATTTGTATCTAGAAAGCTCCATCAACCAAAATTGTATTACTTGTTAATTTTATTGGACCAGTTGTTTATTTCGACCTTAGAGTCGCGCATGTATTATTCTGGTTTGGTGGATTTGTTTTCTTTTGAGTTTTGAGCCTCGCCCTTTGGCGTTGTATATTCTTGTGCTTGTTGTGGTTGTTTCCGCCTGTTGGCGTTGAGCTAGCTCCCGCTTGGGGATGATTTTTTATTGTTTATATGTATTTATACTTGTTTGTACCCGTTTGGGGCCAGTTTTTACAAAGGAGACTCTGCCGAAATTTTTGAGAAAATTGGATGATGTTTTTAAACTTGTTTTCTACATGTTTTACTTTACTTCTTCTTCTTTTATGGTTTAGATTTCTGGGCTTCGGCTTACTTAGGTTACGTTCCGCCTCTAGACGCTTCGTAATCTAAGTGTCGGTCACGTTCCGTACTTTCGGGTCGTGACACCAATTCTATTTCTCCTGAACCTTGATCCGTCCTCGAAGAAGTTTCTTCGAGTTCGTATATAACCATACGATGGATCTATCCAATGGAAGTGGATGTCCGTAGTAATACGGGGTGTTTTGAGAAATGCAAAGGGTAAAAAAAGGAGTGGCAATGACTTATGCAACATAGACAATCCAAAAGCCAGTATTTTAAGAAGGTTCGGTGAACTTGGTCCCTGAGTCATAGTCTAGGGTCGGTCAAAGGTCGCTTCCAAAGAAAGAGAGAAAAGAAACACTCTGCGTGCACTCTAACCTAGATCAGAATGGTTATCACTTTATCTAATCCGGAAACCTCCCACTATACTGTCAAATTCTCCCTAAAACCTGAAAGAAGAATCAATCGGGATCACCCGAAGAGTAAACCAACTCATCAGTGGGAATCGGGATCCAACTCTCATCGCATGATAACGTGACAGAATCCACTCACGTTATCACACTCCAGAAGGTATGCGCATGCCTGGCAAGTTTTAGTTTCTTTAGAAACTCCCGATATGATTTTTACCCCATGTTCTTATGACCTTGACGAAAGCCAACAAATCATAAGTCACATGTCAAGTTCTGCCCGTCATATTCTTGTCAATTTGAACCCACCCGTACATACCCTTGACGAAAGCCAACAAGGTAATACGACTGTCCCAAACCAACACATCTATCTATGCAACAAATGAATACCCCAGCAGCTACCAAACACTATGCCTTGACGAAAGCCAACAAACATAGCTTGAATACTACTGACCATCCATAAGACACGACGGAGGGCTACGGCTGGTTTTTGGCGTAAAACCATTAACGTAATGAACTTGATCTCGTTGAAGGAACCTGATAGCTTTTTATAAAAAAAATAGTGGCGAAAACCTTTTGCTAAAGAGGTCACTCCCGGTGAAGGGATCTCGGCTCTTTCCTCGTGGAATGAGGTGCAGGATATTCAACTGAATACCGCGATGCAAAGCAACTTGTAATCGACTATAGTGAAGTTATTACCCTGACGCAAACTTCTGCCCAAGGGGTTAGTCCCGGTGAAGGGATATCGGCCCTTGCCCCGTCGAATGAGGTGCAGGATATTCCAACTGAATACCACTATGCATAACAAAAGGAAACATCCTTGTAATAACACTTTTGAAATTTGTTCCAACAACATCCAAACAGGTTTGATTTATCAGAATCAACGCAGTCCCATCATTCAATCACACCAGAAAAGAACGAAAAATAAAATGTACGTATATGCCATCTGCATTCGTCACCGGGTCCCGTCATCACCCGTTAGGTTACTTAACTAAGGACAGAGCGGGGACTGAACTAGCGCGGGTGTAAAACATATACAACATCTAATAGTATATACACCAATATACAATAATCACTCCAGGCGTGATAATATGCAACATTACAGAAAAGTAATAAGCATCACAGAACAATACTGATAATCTGGGATCCCCGAGTTTCACAGAGCCGCTGCTGAAACCCGACGTTCCCCTATCGTGTGGATAGCCTGTGCAATGAAACCTAGACCCCTACAGGTGCGGCAAGTTATGCGCAAAAACCTGAAGCGAGGCAGCCCCCCTACAGCATAGTGAATGGACCACCCGGCACTTCACGGAATCCGGTAGCTTGAGCACCCCTCCTTGGGTCAACCTGTACCCCCTACGAGTGCGGCGAATAGTCTGCCAATTCTAGAATGGGGCCCCTCTGCCTCTCAAAGCCATGAGATGCGGACCCGTTGCCCTCCAGAACCCGGCTATCCGTGCACTCCATTACGGGGCAAAACCTAGTACAGTAATGAAAAATAGTACAACAGGTACATCGACAGCAACCTGGTCGTGCCCCAAAAGAATATTATACAAACAGGCAGTGACGGCAGTCCACATGTTGGACGCTCGCCCCGCAATATCAAATGTACAAATAAATCCAAACTGCACTACCATTGCACACTGCTATCCACCATGATAAATCCGCAACATCACAGCACAACACAGAACATCAACGCGAATGTTACGTTCGCAAACCCGTCTAAAAGAACTATAGCAATCAGACGCGGTTTACCGATCAAATGACATTCACGGTCGGAGATATAATGTAAGTACTGTAAACCAACGCGTTTAAATTTCGATCGACAAAATTTTCCGAAGTGGGCTCCACGCAAATCTGCTGCACAGTAAAAAACACTGGGCCCAAATAAATAGTTCCAGAAACCACAATTTCCAACATAGAATCCACTGTAGAAAATTGACTAAGTGTTCTCACTTTCCTGCGGCGGATCCACGGCCAAACCCTAGTTTGGGCCACGGATCCGCGGCGGAACAGTGGAATCACTTGGTCGAATTTCTCCAGTATTCATCAAAAACCCTGCTTGATTTTCTGGTATGGTCAAAATTATTTTTAGACCAGTTTGAAAATTAACAGAAACTTTAATACTAGAAATTGTGATTTTCGAAAAATCCGTTCGATCGATCTTTTAAACGTGTTAGCACAAGTTAGTAAAGCTTAATGGCGTGGCTCTGATACCATGTAAGTCTACGGTAGCGCCCCGGCCGTCTTTCAGACGCCAAAATTCGGAACAAAAACTTTTAAAACTGGCGCTATCGCGTACTATAACCCGGATCTGCCATTAATGCTAAACTAACAATCTACAAAGAGGGAAGAAAGATTATACCGAACGATCCGAGTCCTTCATTCTTTAACCATCATCCCACGCTCCGTTGCGGCTGCTCCGATCTCGTCGATCTCCGATCTCCTCGTCCAAGTGGCACCACGTCATCGGATCTTTAAACGGGCTCCCGCCTTTGACTCGAGGCAACTCGGTCGTCAAGTTTGCTAAAAGAGACGACCAAGAAAGATGTAGAGAATGAGTAGAAGACTTTGTCTCGCTTCATCCAAAACCATGGACGAACGGTTAATGAAGTTGCCATGGGAATCGGGTGATGGAATGAAATGAGCTGTGAAATTCCATACACCGAAACTATCATAATCTTTTAACCAAACAACCATTTCTTTTTCTACCAAGTGAGTGAATGAGAGAGGAGGGGGCCGGCCATATATATAGAAGTGGGGGGTGAGTGTAGGAGAGGGTGTCACGACCCGAAAGAGCACGTGACTAGCCCTTGAACCATATGAAGTCTATAGGACCCCATCTGATCCAAGTAAACCAAAAGCCCAGAAATCTAAAACCATTTAAAGAGTAAATAAGGAAAACTGGTTTTAAGAAGTAAAGAAATCGTGTTCGAAAATCCAAGTTTTTAAATAACTAAGCCGAATATGTAATTTTAAAATGTGTAACCTTTCCTGAAAATTTCGGCAGAGTTTCCTTTGTAAAAACTGGCCCCAAACGGGGTGCAACAAGAATAATATGTGTGAAATGATAAAAGGCATCCCCAAGCGGGAGCTAGCTCTTCGTCAATCGACGGTCACAACCACGCAAGCAATAATAATATACAACGCCAAAGAGCGAGGATCAAAACCCAAAAAGAACTTAAAACAGCCAGAAAACCGTAATACTACAAGCGCGACTCTAAGGTCAAAATAATACAACATTGTTTCTAAGTCTGAAACAATATACAAGTTTTGGTTGATGGAATTCTAGATACAATGAATAATACATGAACAATGGCGGTTCTGATACAAAAGAACCCACCTACCCAAGCAAGTCACCCATAAGGAAGCAGTGTGCCAGAAATGCCGCTATGGAACCTGTACGGCAAAACCTGTAAGAACTGTGGCACAACGGGGGTGAGTTGCCAACTCGTGAATAGAAAATATCTACAAGCAGAGATCGAATGCATGACCCATCCTAGGTCAATACGATCAGATATAAATAAACCTCAATATGAATAAGTCTGAAGCATGCAAAACTGGCAAGGTAATCTCTATACATGAGTGTAGTGCCAAGTGCTCGTGCCAGTGCCTCAGGTAATAGCATAACATAAATGTGAGGTACAATCAATGAAATCAATCTGCCTGTACATGGATCCCGTCCACTCGTCACCCAATGACAATAACCATCATGCATGTAAATATCATCAGCATATGCATGGAAATATGAGGATATAAACCACCTGTGTCCCTCGCGACACGTCAAAATCATAGAACCGGAGTGCCCAGCATCGGCACTCGAAAACATCATGAAAACTGTGCCCAGCATCGGCACGTAAATCCTCATATATCGGGCTCCGTCAGTCCGGATCGGCCCACGGGCTCTGTCTGCGGTATCGGCCCTCGGCCCCGGCAGTACGCCCATTTCCATCTATCGACTCTGGTCAGTATCCTCCGGATAACCGCCAGGTCCAACCAATCACCGGTAGGTACTCGCCACCCTGCCAGGCTCATCGTCTACTCCACGAAAAACATTTCTTGCCCCGGGGAACCATACCGGGTCCACCATGTACCCGCAATCGGCCTCATCCGCCTCCTCGAATCGGGTTTCACATGTCGCTCTCAGCACCGAGAAAACACATGGTGGACGCACTGAAATATCATATCAAGGGTAACCGGGTTTTAAAACAATTCCATATTCTCTTTTTGAAACACCCACGGTTCCCAAAAACCAGAAATATCATGGAAATAACATATCTCAATGCGTATAATCAGAAAGCATGACATATGCGACATGTAAAGAAATGTAAGCAACATACACTGAATGCAACAGTACTACAATGTAGTGACATGGCAATTATCGATGATGAAGTGTGTGAGCCAGCAACCAAGTGTACGTGGAACATACGTATCATCGATAATTGTGCTGGTGTCCTAGCAGCATGACTGAAATATATCAACAATATAAGCGATGCAATGCAAACAGCATGAATATGCGGAATCGAATAATCAACGCAACAATAGAGAACCTGCCTCAATAAATATATCATGCAGCCTTGCCTTTTGAAATAAGACGAATCAGGGCTTTTGGTAAAATAAGGGCTACGGTGTTTTAAGAAAAGATGCGTCATTTGAAAATATCCGTATAAACCCCTTTTTGCCCATCTTTAAAATACCCCTGATTCGTTAGTTTTGAAATAGGTATGACTCGGGTCAATCTAATGTCTACTAAGTAATCTAAACAGGAGGGGTATGAAACCACCTACATCTGAGTCGACATACACATATATATACAATAGTCGGTGATCTCGCCTCAATAGTATCACGTATGATACGGTATATCATATAACATTCTTAAGTCATGAGTGCGGATCTAACATCAATGTAAAGCTCGTACGGTAAATCGTCGTACGGCATCCCAATAGCTGGGTACGGGTCAATATCACATTCATCTCATCACGTATCAGGTATCACTACCATCATAACACATAATCTAGGGTACAAATCTAAGTCTAGTACCATCGACACCATCTATATAAGAATGGATGCGGGGTAAAACACATGCCCAAGGCCCTGCCAAAACCACCATGTCGCTTCTCAAATACAAACTCTGTCATATCGCCGAATCTCATGACCTCAAGTCAAACTCATCAACTCATCTCAATCCCGTATATGAACACATAGTCCCATACCCATGTGTAGATATACACCTCCAAATACGCACAGATAAATGAAAGAATGCATGCAAGTATATGTGTATGTGTATGTGTGCAACCCCTACTCTAGGGTTTCGCACTATACTAAACCAATACATTCTTATCATCAATAATCCATTATTACCATCAATAATCCTAACAACACATAATAAATATATGTGTGTATACGTATTCGTATACATCACCACGGACTGCGGGGGTGCTATACGCCATCCACCCGACTTCTCCCCGTAAATATAAATCTACTCACCTTGCTTCTCGTGTGCCAATGCCGATGTCGCTATCTTCATCTTCTTTACCTCAACATCACGTAGGGTACCTACAAGTATATCACAACGCTAAAGCACATGAAAATCACATCGGAAACCAAAATAGCACACGCTACTCACATAGGTAAAAACCTATCGTCTCGCATGTAAACGCGTTCAATATCCACTTGTCGTTGACGTCCAAACGCCACACGACAGGAACGAAACACCAAATACCAAAATCCATGCTAAAACAAGTCGTAAACCATGCACCAACATAGGAAAATCAACCCAGATTTTACCCTAGATGGAATCAGTCAAAACTAGACATACCCAGGGTCAAGAATAGAGGAAATAGGGCCATGCACAAAAATCGAGACAGATCCCTCCTGCTCTGGCCGCAATTTGCGGCCAGAAGGAATAAATCGGCGGCCTCACTTTGGAGTTGGGGGCTAAGGTTTGGTGTGGTGGTTCCATGGTGCCTGCACATCTCACTGTCAACTCAGTTTTATTTTTGGGGTCTCGGGGTGATAGCAGATTCCTAAATACGATCACAGATTCACAGTTTTCCCCCGACATCGTCTCATAAATCCGTATTCTGTGTTCTAGTCTCTAGTTTAATCCAATAACACATCACCACAGGGTTTCTAAGGTCACAACAAGCCTCAATTTCATCTTTGTTTTCAGTTTTACCCTAAACCCTAACTTGAATTCTTCAAAATCCACAAAACGACACAATATCGATATGAAACTAATATGGATGCAATAAGAATTGAATTACTAAACTAGGGGTGCAGAAATTACCTCCTTTGGCAACTCAAGAAAATTCTTGAGTTGCTCAAAGTCCTCCAAATCCAATCTTGCTAGGTTCAATGTGTAGCTAGTGAGCTTGGGAGCAAGTTTTATGAAGTGGGAATGGGGTTTTGGCTTTGTTTTCATGGTGGGTCTAGGGTTTTTATGAAGAGGGAGAGTGAGGGAGAAGGAGGAGCAGCAACTCAAGGTGAGGGAGAGGAGAGAGAATGAGAAGGGGAAATGATAGGAGCATGGTTCAAAAAGTGGGGGTTGACTTGGTCTCTCTCTCTCTCTGATCAACACTTACTTTTTTCCTTTTCTTTTCTTTTCTTCACACTCCAATAGTGAACCCAAATGAACCATGGCAATATAAATGTAACACAAGTATAACAAGTGTGAAAAATGATATGTGCACATTTTTGCACAAAAAAGCTAAAATTCCAATTAGCGATTTTTAATCGCGATTAACACTAAATTAGCATATAACTAATCTTAAAAACTTTAAAATGGCATAATTCCATAAAATACCCTATTTTTAGAATTTTCCATAATTTTCCAAATTTTTTCTCCATTTATTTGTATTTAATTATACCGGAATATTAAAATATTCATTAAAATAATATTAAATTATAAAAATTCCCGAAAATAATATTTTATTATTTTGGAAACGTTACAGAGGGGGAGGTGACAATAAGAGAAAATATCAAGTGTGAACACAATTAATAAAATGATGAATCATTAACCTAGTCATCATGCATTAATGGAATCATTAAATGCAACCATGACTCACTAAACACCTCACCACTTCTAGAACCTTCTAGAAGCTTCCACACTCATCTCAAGAAAAGATAAATCCGTATTTAACCGAATGTTAAATACGGCTGATAGAAAACTGGAAACTGGCAACTTCCAAAAGTGATCCCGAAACGAATTTCAGGATAACCCCGTAACTGTATAAATATACCCGCATTTGTATTACAACCGAATACAAATGCAACTGAGACAAAGATATTATATCTACTCTGTATAATACATGGATCCGGCTTAAACCAAAGCCCACCAGTATTATCTGCCCGAAATATGACACGTGCGTAAACGCACGTGCATTTTCCGAACCCTGCCATAAAACCATACAGCCTCTACAACGTTTCGCCCGAACTTGAGAAACTATCTTTGGGAAACTCTAATGACTCGTCAGTACCCTGACAGTGGGTTTAACCACAAGCCGTCAGCGGCACTAGCTGTGCGTAACGGCTGCCCATGGACTGACCTCAAGGGAGGCTGATGAGCGAACTCATCCAGAAACCCTACTGAGCTTAACAGTGACCATGTAAATACAGTCCGGTCCGTTCGTCTATGAGTATCGCATATCCAGCCTAGGGGGCTAGTAACGTCAGACCCCCAATAGCTGTATAAGTCGTGTCGGACAAGCCCTAAACAACCTGAGATACTACTGGAGTACCTACCAGTAAATCCCACCTGCCTTGGCCAAGGACTTGGTGTAATGGCTTTCCTAGACACAGCACGATCTTAACCCCCAATATCGGGAGAGACGAATCCCCTACCGATCCGCTCACGTGCCTCTATGTGGCTCGGGACTGTACCCAAAAACTACCTGTTTGCACGACTCCTTTGAGCCGTGGTAGGGTAGAAATCAAAGCACAGTGGGAACTCACACGAGACAAACGACGACCTCAGGTCGATGAACTAACCTGTACACATGTCACCAGGGAACTGCTATCTGATGATATGTATAATACCAACTAGCAGGTTCCCGGCGAGTCCTGTCCGGTGTACTCATAACCCAATGAGAACCTGTATACATCTTAGGTGATCCAACTGACACCAGTGGCTTGTGAGACCGGCCACCGCCCCTCGTCGGGGTCTCGACTTTATACTCTAGTCTACTCCGGAGTATCGATGCCCTGTCTCGAAACTCCCACGACTAGGGACCACGATTAAGAATGAGCTTATAGACTACCCAACTCTCACGTATATGATCGCCCTCATACTGTTGGTAGTCAAGCAAGATCCTAAGGGCTCTATCAACGTGTACCAGTGATCAGTCACCTGAACCTGTACACGACTGATAAAGGCAAACCAGATAGCATACTATCATCTCGAGGAAGACTGTCCTACCGGTATAGGTCCTCCTCAATCATTGCAATCACGTACCTGCGATCCAATAATTGACTTTGAGGGCACTATATCCAACAGCGTCTACGGGTCATAGACCGCTTACACGGTCGGTGACCAAAGCTCAGGAGCAACAGCAGAAGCTCCAAGAAATGATGAATGCGATGGCCGCACTCACTGGGCCAAAAGAAAGCCCCGAAGCGTCATCTGATCAACGCCAGGAACAAGAAACTGACGCTGAATTCCTTCGCCGGATACTGGATAAGAAGGATAAAGAGGCTGCGGAACAAGCAGCCAATATAAAGCGAGTGGCCCTTCTATTCCAAGACATGGTAGGGATGATGATCCAGCAAGATCCTCCTGCTGAAGACCCACCGATCGTCCTCGAAGATGAAAGGGGAGAAACGTCGAATCCACCACCGGCTCTTTCAACGACCAAGGAGGAGACAATCTCTAAGGCTGACTTGGACGAATATATAGCCCAACAGATCCAGGTTCATCAGGCGACTGAGGCAACCGGTCAGGTCGTAAAAACGGGGCGACCATATCCGAGCTGATACGATCAGATAAAGTACCCGCCGGGCTATACAATACCAAAATTCCATGTCTATAAGGGGACTGGCAATCCCCACCAACATGTTGCCCAGTTCAGGGCTCTTTGCGGCAATACCGGCGGTGATGATAAATTGTTGCTTCGCCAGTTCGTTGTTAGCCTATCGGAGACAGCATTCGAGTGGTACTCCGAGCTCCCAAACGACTCTATTAAGACATTTGCGGAGATGAAGCTGCTGTTTACCCAGCGTTTCGCAAGCGCCAAAGAATGCACTCCGATAACGGCGTTGATTAATGCCAGGGTGAAACCAGGCGAGACGTGGGTCCAGTACGCTATACGCTGGCGAAACTTGTGGTCAAAATGCGAACAACGCATTAAGGAAGCGCCCACGGTGGGCATGTTTGTGGGTACCCTAGATCCCCATGCAACTATCTCCCAGTTCATGATGTTCTTTAAGCCGACCACGTTCCAGGCTTTGATCGACAAGTTGGCTCAGATGGACCAGATGGGTCACAGACTGTCTCCCTCGAAGCCAGAACCTCGGAATGACAAGGGTAAAGGGAAGGCAACCTTCATCGCGAACGCTCAGCAGCAACCCAGTGCCCCAAAGACGGCGGATCAACTGGAAGAAAGAAGGCGGTACTATAACGAGAAAATGAAGCGCCCCTACTCGTTTCCGCGGGACAAGACGAAACTGTTATTCGAGCTGGCAGTACGCAACAGGCTTATCAACTTGCCAAACCCAAGGCGTCCGCCGCAACCCAATGAGGTGAATAACCCTAACTACTGCCCTTACCACCAAACGGTAAGCCATCCGATTGAAGATTGCTTCGTCTTCAAAGGGTGGATTGAAGATCAATACCTACAACGCAAGTTTGCGCTGTCCGAAAAATGGAAGGTGAACCCATCACAACCGCATACTCCTCAGAAGGCGGATACACCGGGGGCAACCTGTTCTTTTATTGAAGAAGCGCCATGGGAGGTCGTGCTATCAGCTAAAACCAAAAGGATGCTGAGTGATCTTCACACATGCCCGGCGGTCGAATGGAAGAACCCGCTCGAACCTCAAATCATCAAAAGGATGTTGAGACCGCGCCCAACTACAAAGATCAGTGGTGATGGTCCAAGTACTCACACCCAACCGTCGAAATCTTCGAATAAAAAGAAGAAGAAATCCAAGAAGCCCGTGAAGCCTGGAAACAAGCGCACGGATTTGCAGAAACAGATTGGTGTGCTGGAAGAGTACAATCAAAAGGCGCGGACTCCCATCACACTCCAAGAGTTCCTCAACCACGTCTTTCAAGAGAAAGATAATGGAGAAAGCTCATCGGATGAATCCGAGGGATATGTGGCGAGTTGTCATGTATTTCCCACTCGATTACGGACGATGAGAAAACTCCTGGCACTGAGAAACTGGGGGCACAGCCTGAGCCAGAACTTGTATGGCCGACAGATGAAATGATCGACGCCTTTCTAGACGAGATTCGTTTGAAAAGTAAAGCCGACCGGGAGCGTGAGATGGCCGCATCAGAAGGAGCCAAACGTACGTGTCTAAACGAAAGAGTTGAAGCACTCCCGTCAGGTCAAAAGACACCCGATGCGGATAGAAATATATTCAAGACGAGGAAAAGGTTTGCCAAAGCCATGTCAATGGAAATGAAGCTACCACCCTCGGAAGAAAACACGCTCAATGAGGCAGAGAGACACCCTAATTACTGCTTGTATCATCGGAAGATTTCACACCCTATTGAGGAGTGCGACGCCTTTAAGATTTGGTGGCAGGAGTATGTTGCTCACCGACAACATTTTAAGCGAATGAAACGCAAAACTCGTCGGGAGCAGAAAGATACAACCAACAGGCACAAAAGAACTACCGGCAACTGTTACATGGTCAACGCCGGAGGATCACAGGTTCTCACCTTTGGGAGCGACTCTGATGAGGAAATGGCTCCGGGCCCTCTCTTTAAAGAATCCGTTTTAGGTAAAGAGGAAGGACCAGAGGCCTGGGAAAACATTCAGCTGCGCAATCGCACGCTCCCGGAAAAGAATCTCGGACCCCAACTAGAAAAGATAAGGGAAAGGAAAAGGTTGCTAAGGATATCACTTTAGATGACCAAGTCATGAAAGAGCCGACTGCCACGGATCCGCCCAAGAGGAGTAGGGTGGACTACAACATCCTGGCGCACCTGAGGAAGCTACCCTCTCAGCTCAGCATTCTCAACGCCCTCCTATTATCAAAAGAAGCGAGAGATTCATTAATCAAGGCGCTACAAGAGCCCGAACAATTCCAAGCCTTCCTCGCCAAAGAAAGGATGAAGGACGAACTAGAAGAAGTACACACGGCCGATATCACTTTCGGTGACGAAGACCTGCTCCTTGGGACGTGCGACCACAACCGTCCCCTATACGTCTCCGGATATTGCCATGATATCAAGATAGGCAAAATCTTGGTTGATAATGGATCCTCCGTCAATCTTCTTAATGTTCGGGTGTTGAAGGGAATCTGCATGAGCGTTCAGCACCTCGCTCCCATCTCCAGTTTTGACTCCCAGTCATCACGAACTCTTAGATCTGTGATACTTACGCTACGCTTTGGGCTACTCATCACAGACATTAAGTTTCACGTCATAGACGCTAAGACGTGCTATAATGCTCTGCTCGGCCGACCTTGGTTACACGAGTACAACATCATCCCTTCTACACAACATCAGTGTATGAAGTATTTCAAGGATGGTCTCGAGTATACCGTAACGGGTGAGCTGAACCCGTTCTTCGTGAATGAAGTTCGCAAGTACGAGGATGCAAAGTACTTTTTGCCAGATTTCAAGGACACGGAGAGGTGTTGCAAACCAGAGAACAAAGCCGCCGCTACCATTCCTGTTTTCGGGAGTGATACCGAAGACGAAGAAGAGATAGTTTACGCTGGGCCGTCTCGACGCAACAACTCAGGACCGTCCGCCCCCATGTTGATCTTCGAAAGCGACTCGGAAGATGAGGTGAATGTTGTGTTCTCCAATCGACCGTCAATACGAGAATTCCCTGATGGTGATCAGAGTTTGCAAATTACCATGATTCCACAAGAGCACTACAAAGATCTTGACACGTTTGAAGCTCACAGCGTGCAGGAGATGCAAACATTTTACGTCCCTCCCAGGTGAAAAGACAAAAAGGCGATCCTATTCTATCGATCCTCGAAAACAAGAGTGGAGAAAGAGATCTGGCATGGCGCGGATTCTATACTTGACAAGCTTCAACCCATCTGTTTGCCCAGATATTATACAAAGGGACTAAAAAGGCTATTGAAGCGCCAAGGGATACCCTTAAAACAGACTATTCGGCAAGCTCGATTCTATAACAGGATTTGGGATGTCCCTCGGACTCAGCGCAAATTGCCCAACGGGAGAATAGAAACGCTTGGGCTTGGATACGTGAGATCCGGAAAATGGGAACGAGTCCACATTAGCTACGCCGTATATAGCTTCGATGAAGAAGAGGACACCCTATTAGAAAGCGCCGACCCCGGGTCGAAACGAGATCTCGCAATCAAAATGCCAAGTCCGTCATTTGAAGAAAGAATGGACAAGCTTATCAGGAAAGCGGGTCAAAAAGCTCGGGACGACCACAATCGCGAAATGGCCATCTACGAGAAAGCCATGACGCAACGTCTTCTTCAACAGGCTGCAAAAAACAAAGATGCCCCTCCCTGTCAACCTGCCGAGCAAAAGGCCCGACGCAGAGGCAGAAATAAGTCAAGGAGCGAAAAAGGCATTCGACAACGACAGCGCGGGACCAAAGAGTCACGTAATCGGGAATTGGGCGGTCCAGATTTGTCTCTCATGAAGAAGATGAGTCGAGCGTATTCTTTCCCTCAAGACAAGACGAAGAAGATACTTGATCTCGCTTTAAAACATCGAATGATTACACTCCCGGAGTCTAAGCACCCTGAGCAAGCTAACAAGGTCTCTCATCCATGTTATTGCTCTTATCACCAAGCCATAGGACACCCTGTCGAAGAATACTTCACCTTCAAGAACTGGGTCGAAGATCAGTATCAGCTCGGCAAGTTCGCTCTATCTGATAGCTCGAGGGTAACACCGCCACAGAAGTATGAACCCAAAGCCACGAGAGCAGAACCAGATCCACATCGGTCTTGGAAGCGAGCTCGTACTTGTCATATGATAACACTACCAAAAGAAGAGCCCGAGAATATGGATGACCTCCCCTGGTGCTTCGAAAACAATAATGACGAGATGATTGCAGAATTTCCACCGACGCCGAAAGAGTTGGAAGATGGAATACATACCACTGCAGATAAGCTCAAGAAAATTGAGCTGGGGACTGCAAACGACCCGCGGCCGACATTTGTCAGCGAATCGCTATCTGAAGAAAGGGTAGCTGCGCTAAAAGACGTGCTTATACAGTATAGAGATTGCTTCGCGTGGAATTATTCCGAAATGCCAGGACTAGATCCCGAAATAGCTGTCCATAAATTGGCAATATCCCCGGACATCAAGCCGGTTAAACAGGCACCGAGGAGAATGCGGCTCGAGCTTGAGATGAGCATCAACGCCGAAGTCAAGAAGCTGATCGACTCTGGGTTTATCCAGGAAGTTCAATACCCGGATTGGATCGCCAACATCGTCCCGGTGATGAAGAAGAATGGGACAGTGCGCATCTGCATAGACTTCCGGGATCTCAATAAAGCCTGCCTGAAAGACGATTTCCCAGTGCCGGTCACCGAACTGATGATCGATAACACGTCCACTCATAAGGTTTTCTCCTTTATGGATGGCTCATCAGGATATAATCAGATAAAGATGCATCCTGAAGACCAGAAGCACACTGCTTTTCGAACCCCTTTGGGAATATTCTGTTACAAGGTGATGCCCTTCGGGCTAAAGAACGCCGGTGCCACCTATCAGCGGGCCATGACGAAGATCTTCGATGACCTCATACATGAGATCGTCGAATGCTATATCGATGACCTTGTAGTGAAAAGCAAATCATACGAGGAACATTTGGGGCATTTGAAGACCGTATTTCAACGCCTCCGGCAATACAACTTGAAGATGAATCCCCTCAAATGCGCGTTCGGTGTGTCCTCAGGCAAATTCCTATGATTCATTGTCCGGCACCGGGGTATCGAGATAGATCCGTCGAATATCAAGGCGATCATGGAAATGCCACCGCCAAGGACTCTCAAACAATTGCGGTCTCTCCAAGGAAAGCTCGCGTACATCCGACGGTTCATAGCCAACCTCTCGGGCAAGTGCCGCCCTTACAGTCACCTGATGAAGAAGGGAACCCCGTTCGTCTGGGATCAAAAATGCCAAAGCGTGCTAGACGAAATCAAGCAGTACTTGCAAAACCCGCCAGTGCTGGCTGCTCCGGTCAAGGGAAAGCCCCTCATTCTCTATACGACTGCCCTCGAAGGTTCCTTAGGTGCATTATGGGCGCAAGAGAACGACCAAGGGAAGGAGAGAGCGCTCTACTATTTAAGCCGAGTTCTTCTGGGGGCAGAAAGCAACTACTCCCCTATCGAAAAACACTGTCTGGCGTTGATCTTCGCGATAACAAAACTCAGGCACTATGCATTGGCGCATGAGGTCCGTCTTATTTCGAAGGTGGACCCCCTTAAATATTTAATGTCGAAATCCATATTGACAGGGAGACTTGCTAAATGGGCCTTGCTTCTAATGGAGTTTTCGATAACTTACCAGCCTCTTAAAGCAGTAAAAGGCCAGGCCATCTCCGACTTCCTTGCTGAGCAACCAGTACCTGCCGATTCCCCTCTGAATTGCGAGCTGCCGGACGAACATGCGTTTGACGCGATCGACGGAAGTGATACCAGATGGAAGCTTTATTTCGATGGAGCATCTTCCGTGAAGAAGCGCAAACAAAGCACCCCTATAATCAAATCGAGGGTAGGCCTCATCTTCATAACCCTACAAGGAAGGATAATGCGCTTTGCTTTCTCCTTGACAAAGCCGAGGACGAACAATGAAGCTGAATATGAAGCTTTGATAGCAGGCCTGGAGATCGCCATTGACATGGGAATTGAAAACCTCCTCACCTTCGGGGATTCCCAACTAGTTGTTAGTCAAGTAAATGGCGACTACCAAACGTGTAAACCAGAACTGGTGAAGTACGGCGAGAGGGTACAGCAACTGCTGACCCAAGTACCTTACTACACCTTGGAAAGCATACCGCGTGCAGAAAATAGTAAAGCAGATGCATTAACCAAGCTCGCTAAAGAACTAGCTGACGAGAACCTCGATGACGTGAAGATCATTGTACAAAACTGTCGGGTGCTTTCCCCAGCAGAAATATCTACGGAGACATCCGAAGAAAAGGGAGCAACTGAGCAGACGATCCTGCAAATAAAAGACCGAGAAAAGGCCGAGGATTGGAGAGAAGTCTTTATAGACGACTTCAAGTGCCGTCGAACGCCCAAAGACGCATCCTTAAGACATCAGCTCATGAAGCGAGCTCTATCCTTCGCCTTCGTCAATAATACTCTGTACAAGAGGTCGTTTGATTCTCTGTGGTTGAGATGCCTAGGACCTGACGAAGCCGAAAGGGTCATTCAGGAAGTTCATGACGGACTCTGCGGTTCTCACCAAGCGGGCCCGAAGATGAAGTTGAAAATTAAACGGATGGGCTACTATTGGCCCACGATGATTCAGGACTGTCTCGAATATACGAAGCAATGCCACTCATGCCAGATCCATGGGGACTTCATCCATCAGCATCCAAATCCACTACATCCGACGGTGGCTAGTTGGCCATTCGATATGTGAGGAACTGACATAGTCGGCCCTATCGAACCAGCATCGTCCAGGGGACATCGTTTCATCCTAGCGACCACTGATTACTTCTCCAAATGGGCCGAAGTAGTACCGTTGAGGGAAGTGAAGACGGAGAATATCTTCTATTTCTTCAAGACGCACGTCATATATCGGTTTGGAACCCCGCGACGGATCATCTCCGATAACGGGCCAGCCTACAGGAGCCACGAGATTAGTCGCTTCGTGCAGCAATAAAACATAGACTGGAGATATTCCTCAGTCTATAATCCCCGAGCTAACGGTCTAGCTGAGTCTTTCAACAAAACCTTGACAAAGATCGTGAAGAAGACGGTGTCCCGAAACAAAAAGGACTGGCACGAGAGGCTGCAAGAATCTCTCTGGGCGTATCGAACTACGTTCAAGACGGCCATAAACACTACGCCATACGCATTAGTGTTCGGTTCAGAAGAAGTACTCCCCCTCGAGTTAGAATTACCCTCTCTACGAGTGGTCGTCCACTACGAGCTGACGGACGAAGAAAATGCTCACCTTCGGCTTGAGGAGCTCGATGCCCTTGACGAAACGCGGCTCATAGCTCAACAAAATCTGGAGGCTTATAAAGCAAAGATGATGCGCTTATATGAAAGATTGACCCGGCCGAGGACATTCCGCCAAGGCGAACTCGTGCTAGTGGTCAAAAGGCCTATGATCCCCAATCGCGCCAAGCGGGGAAAATTCGAGCCAAACTATGAAGGCCCGTACATCATAGACAAGGTCTACCAGGGTGGAGCGTATCTACTCATAGATATGCACGGTGAAAGACCCTTCAGGCCAATAAATGGTCGCTTCCTGAAGAAATACTATACTTAACGGGTCAAGGATGACGGCGACTATGTTCGCTCGCTATCTTCCTAAGCCCAAACTCTATAAGTAGTAGCCGGCCTTCTTCGCCACGGACCGAAACGTCCTTAAACTAATAACAGACCGAAACGTCTTTAAACTAACGACGGACCGAAACGTCCTTAAACTAGCAACGGACCACTACGTCCTAAAACTAGCCGTTGACCGAGATGTCGATAAACTACGGTGGATTGAAACATCATAAAGCCGATAAAAAATAAATAAAAATATATATATATAATAAACAGTATGTCCATAAGAAAAATGGGCACGGATGAAAACCCGAAAGGGCTCCGTGAGTAAAAACAGCAGGGCTACCGGCGAGTGTTTGTGAAAACCTGAAAGGGCGCAACCTCGTTAAAAGACACTTACAAGGTCCTCTCGACCTTGTGAGGAGAAACCACCCACGTGGGATCCTTACGACTCACAAGGGAGCAATACGCTTAGGAATCCTCACGACTCCTAAGGAGAAATTACACTTGCGAGATCCTCACGACTCGCAAGGAGAACTCTCTTATGGGACCCTCACGGCTCATAAGATTTGAAAGTCTTAAGTTACAGAGACCTAAACCTGTGCTTAAGCAATTCCCCCACAACCTTCGATATTGCCCTACAAGTGGCTCAATACTGACCCTTGTATACAATCCACGGGCATGAATAAACATTTTCCTAACCAAGTCTCATCCGTGACTAGGGATATGTTCGCATGATGAACAACCCTTGTAAGTCCTCTCGACTTACAAGGAGAAAACCCTCTTATAGGATCCTTACAACTTACAGAGGAACATGCACTTAGGAATCCTCATGATTCCCAAGAAGAAAAGACACCTACAAGATCCTCACGACTTATAGGGAGAAATACCTTTGTGAGACCCTTACGGCTCATGAAGTCAAAAGCCTTAGTCGACAGGACCCTTAACCCTGTTTATTAAGCCACCTTTGTTTAACATCGACAGAGGAAAATGATGATTCGCTCCTGGGAATATCCCAGTTGTAGCGGTGCTGATGCCAAAATCGGTGTCTAAATCCAAGCTTGCAGTGAAAAGCCAGCAGGCCACACGTGCATACGAAATAGCCAAAATGATGGGGCAACTTGCAATAAAAAGCAGCAAGTAAAAATGTATGCATAAAAAAATAGCCAAAATAATTGGGCACCACGAAAAATAGCCGAAATGATGGGGCAATCGCGACCTTCGCTATATAAAAGTTGAA
Organism: Agapanthus africanus; assembly: GCA_030015575.1. Lineage (NCBI taxonomy): Eukaryota > Viridiplantae > Streptophyta > Magnoliopsida > Asparagales > Amaryllidaceae > Agapanthus > Agapanthus africanus. The sequence goes on from JASDDO010000001.1 coordinate 441,813,248, forward strand.
ATGATAGAGCATCGCGGAAAAAGAAATAAAATAAAAATGAAATTTACGCCCTACAGGTGATGTTACATCTATCCCTGTGTATAATCCAAGGGCGCAAACAAAGAAGGAATCGCACTCCTCCTCTCCCAGGTTTCATCAGAAGAAGAAGCCAAATCCCGATGAGTCGCAGATAGCCTAGAGACCATCTCGACGTTCGTCTCGTTGCAACGGACACAGCATCAAGCAAAGCGGAACAGCGGCAACTCCCAGTTCCATGGCTCGGCGATATACAGATCACCAAGAGTCAAATCCCCACCCCGTGAAATGCGGATATAATCAACAAATTCCTGGTTACGTGGAACGTGGATAACGTCACTCTTTGACCCCGTGGAAAACGTCCAGAACGGAGCCTGGTCCTCGCAGAACACGGCAGTGAACCCGTGGGAAGCATCCAGAGCAAAATTCCTGGTCACGTGGAACGCGGATAACGTCACTCTTTGACCATGTGGTAAACGTCTAGAGCGGATCCTGGTCCTCGCAGAGCACGGCAGTGAACCGGTGTGAAGCATCTAGAGCGGAGCCTAGTCCTCGCCGAACGCGGCAGTGAACCCGTGTGAAGCATCTAGTGTAAATTTCCTGGTCACGTGGAACGCAGATAATATCACTCTTAGACCCCGTGGAAAACATCCAGAGCGGATCCTGGTCCTCGCAGAGCACGGCAGTGAACCCGTGTGAAGCATCCAGAGCGGAGCCTAGTCCTCGCCGAACGCGGCAGTGAACCCGTGTGAAGCATCTAGTGCAAAATTCCTGGTCACATGGAACGCGGATAATGTCACTCTTTGACCCCGTGGAAAATGTCCAGAGTGGATCCTGGTCCTCGCAGAGCACGGCAGTGAACCCGTATGAAGCATCCAGAGCGGAGCCTAGTCCTCGCCGAACGCGGCAGTGAACCCGTGTGAAGCATCTAGTGCAAATTTCCTGGTCACGTGGAACACGGATAATGTCACTCTTTGACTCCGTGGAAAACGTCCAGAGCGGATCCTGGTCCTCGCAGAGCACGGCAGTGAACCCGTGTGAAGCATCCAGAGTGGAGCTTAGTCCTCGCCGAACGCGGCAGTGAACCCGTGTGAAGCATCTAGTCCAAATTTCCTGGTCACGTGGAACGCGGATAATTTCACTCTTTGACCCCGTGGAAAACGTCCAGAGCGGATCCTGGTCGTCGCAGAGCACGGCAGTGAACCCGTGTGAAGCATCCAGAGCGGAGCCTAATCCTCGCCGAACGCGGCAGTGAACCCGTGTGAAGTATCTAGTGCAAAATTCCTGGTTACGTGGAACGTGGATAATGTCACTCTTTGACCCCCACGGAAAACGCCCAGAGCGGAGCCTGGTCCTCGCCAAGCACGGCAGTGAACCCGTGTGAAGCATCCAGAGCAAACATCGGACTGCGGAGTCCTTAAATCCTCGGACTATGATGTCCTTAACCTCGACCGTAATGTCTTAAAACTAACGATCAACCATGATTGAAGATTGATTTTACCTTGGTTCAAGGGTACATCTCTTCACTCCTTTGATATTTATCGTTGTAATTGCTCAACGTCTTCAAAGAGGTGACGGGTCCCGGCAACCAAACATCGGACTATGGAGTCCTTAAATCCACGGACTATGAGGTCCTTAACCTTGACCGTGATATCTTAAAACTAACACCGGACTGTGGAGTCCTTAAATCCACAGACTATGAGGTCCTTAACCTTGACCGTGATGTATTAAAACTAACATCGGACTATGGAATCCTTAAATCCATGGACTATGAGGTCCTTAACCTTGACCATGATGTCTTAAAACTAACACCGGACTGTGGAGTCCTTAAATCCACGGACTATGAGGTCCTTAACCTTGACCGTGATGTCTTAAACCTAACGTCGGACTGTGGAGTCCTTAAATCCACGGACTATGAGGTCCTTAACCTTGACCGTGATGTCTTAAAACTAACGTCGGACTATGGAGTCCTTAAATCCACGGACTATGAGGTCCTTAACCATGACCGTGATGTCTTAAAACTAACACCGGACTGTGGAGTCCTTAAATCTACGGACTATGAGGTCCTTAACCTTGACCGTGATGTCTTAAAACTAACGTCGGACTGTGGAGTCCTTAAACCCACGGACTATGATGTCCTTAACCTTGACCGTGATGTCTTAAAACTAATATCGGACTGTGGAGTCCTTAAACCCATGGACTATGAGGTCCTTAACCTTGACCGCGATGTCTTCAAACTACGGTACCTTGAAAAACATCCCAAAATAACCCCTGACCCCGTGAAACGCGGATAAGGGCGATCGCACCCAGCACTTGCGGGTCCTCACAACCTGTAAGGAAGAAAACTCTCTTGTGGGATCCTTACGACTCTCAAGGGAAAACCCGCTTAAGAATCCTCACGATTCTTAAGAAGAACTTACACCTACGGGATCCTCTCGACCTGTATGGAGAAAAACTCTTTCTGAGACCCTCACGGCTCATAAAGCTCAAAAAGTCTTGGGAGGCAGACCTTAACCCTGAATCCTAAGCCATCGCTGCCCTGCAAAGAGACCAAGATAAATTGTCCGCAGAACACATTCAATAAAAAGGAGACACGCCATTGAGAAGAAAATGTGCCTTTATTCATAGACCAAAATGGATACAAAGTACAATTCATGAAAAAGCAAAAAGAATATACTCTCATTCAGGAGTATGTACAAAAAGAAAGGAAAAGATACAAGTTTTCAAGCCGGTGGGCAATTTAATAATTTTTCTAGCCCATCCTGTTTTTGCTGGGCCACGGTTTCAAAATTCAGGATCACCAGAAGACGGGCCTCGGCCTGAGCCTGCTAAGCTTGATACGAGGCGAGCCGGCCTTCGAGCTCTTTCTCAGTGACCTTGTGAGCCTCAACCCTGTCGCGGGTGAAAACGACAGCCTTATCAAGAGCTACCACCTCTCTGATAGACTCTTGAAGCACTCGCCAGAGTTCATACGCTTTATTGGCTTTGGCGGTAAGATTGGCTTGAAGCTCGTTCAACGCCTTAGAGGCCAGCTCCCTCTCTGAGAATTTGCGACCGAGCCTCTTCTCGCATGATACCATGTTTGCCATGCACCGCTTTATCAGCCTCCGCAAGTCCGCCCTCGCAACCGCAGTCTTTGAAATAGGACATGAACGCTCAAGGCCGTGTGAGCAAGCCTCCACTCGACGGCAATAGTTGATCTAAAGAGCGTGCACATCACGTGGCACGGGAAGCAACATGAAAGATTTCCAGTGTATATCCTATCAAGCATGCATTCGCAACTATATGAATGTTCAAAAAGAAATAATACTCGAAGCTCTGATGTGCAAGCGACATGGTGATAGTGTTCATAATTAGAGAAAGTTCTCATAAGAAGAACACAAAGTTCATTTATGCAAGCAAAAACATACATGCGAGTACCCAGCGTACATGAAAGTTCAATATAAAGCATGCAAAAAACTAATTTGAATATACTACGCTAATGGGAAAAGGTCGCCAAACAAAGGATCGGTAGCGCAGGGGTTAGCAAAACAGATAACAAGGTTCTCCATCTCTCTTCCTGCTCTCTCCAACACATCAAAGCGACGGTTCTCACGAGGAGTCGCTCCCCATCGATTGGCGCCATGTTCGTCTGCAAAAGCAGACATAACAGCCCGCCTGGCTCTTATTTCGCTCAAAAGGTGAACTGAGCGATCTTTCAAAGCCTGAGTAATCAAACAGGCCTCGTGAAAACCCTCAAGCTTCTCTTCAGCCGCGTCGAGCATCGCCAGGGTCATCTCCGCCGGTGAGGAGGGACGTCGGCAAGCACGGCAGCAAGAATCATCCGGAGCCAGAGGGAGCCCATTGGGAGTGGGGATCCCCTACGGATCGAGAGCTCATATGTCGCTGAGTCACATTCATCGTCGGTAAGGAGAGGGTCCACCAATCGTGCAGCAAAGCGAGGAATCATCTCCTCGATAGGATCCTCCCATGGCTGTCGACGAGCATGAGGGCAGTTGCAAGCCATGGCACTCAGTTGTCTCTCAAGGCAAATCACACCAAAGTGAGAATAGATTTCTCTGTGAAGAGAAAATAGGCTATGGCCTCAAGACTATAAAGACGAGCATTAAATGATACGTGCGGAGAGCATGGCATGATGAACTATTTCCAAGGCCCAAAAAAGGGAAGGCGTTGGAAATCAGGAAAGGGAACTATTTCTAAGGCTCCTTTTCTGCATCTAATGCCATGCACAGAAACGTAGCATCAAAAATTGAACAGCCCCATCAAAGGGACCCCATGTGTGGAGCACGTGAGCATCAGCCTTGATGTGTACCAGAAAGTGAAATAATGCCTTGCATACTAGACACATCAACAGCAACGATAAAAAAAATATACATATGACAAAATCAAAAAAAAAGGGGCATCCAAACACAGAAGGATACGATAAGATTTATCATTCATGCTTTAAAAGGTTCAAACAAAATAAAAAAGCAATTGTTTACAATGGTAAGACCTCGGACGCAGGACATGGATTGAGAAACTCAAACTTGGCTTTGTCCAAGATCCTCCAAGCATTTCGAACCATCCGAATATGTTTTCTCTCGCAGTCACATGCATCGGGGTCCTCACGAATGTCCTCCACCCTCCGATAGGCAGCAAGTATGGCTGACTGCTGAAAAGCCTGGTGCAAGAGATCAATGAGGTCGTCTCGCCACCTCTTCAAAATTAGGCTCATCAGGTACACCGAATGTACCTTATCCTCGGCGGCATCCAATGCCCCGAGTGGCACGCCGGTGCAAAAAAGAGGGAGCGCCTCCCAGATCGCCAGCACGATGAGTCTCAGAAGAGAAGAGCGACGAGGGAGTAGCCGATGGTTGTACTCGTCGAAGCGGCTCATGATCTCAGCACACTGAGCATTGGTGAACTCCTGGTTCTGACTGCGTCCCAGTGCACGAATATTCCCATAGGAAATGATTTCGTCAAGATCATACATATGGGCATCCATAATACCTGAAATAAAGGTCATGAGAATTGTTACAAGTTTCTTCTTCATTGATTACAGAAAGACAAACCCAGGGCAAGAAAACCCATGAAGTTCTCTGGGAAGAACTTAGTTCTTCAGAGGAATTAAATTCCTTTTTTGAAAAAGGGAATTAAATTCCCAGAAATTTTTGTTCCAAGAGCCGGAGCTCCTCGGGATGGAATTAAATTCTATGGACATCATCATCTCCCTAAAGGATCAGATGAACCCTAAGAGGTTTACAGTTTGAAAATTAGATGGGTCTCTGTTCTTGCTGATGAACTTGAAAAAAAATGGGTTCGTGTTAAAAAGGGCAAAACCCTTGATGTGGATTTAAAATCCAGAAAGTTTTTTATGAAGGTTCTTCGATCGCCCAACATCATTACCTGAAAGGAAGAGTCTTTCTTGAATAGAGTTAAACTCTGAAAATTTCTCAAGGCAGAGAACTAAGCTCAGGAAAGGAGAATTAAATTCTCAGAAAAGAAAAGTTCTCAAAGGAGGAAGATGAGCAAAGTGGAGGCTCTTCCGAAGGGACATGGGCATTTATAGGATGTGATGGAAATGCTTCATCTCCCCGATTCCCTAGATGGATCCAACGGTCGCAAAAGTGACAGCGTTGCACTCACGTGCCGACACGTGAGAACAACGTTGTGGGGGCATTTGTTCCCTGATTAAAAATCAGGAAAAAGATACAGAGGAAGCATCACGTGTTAGCACGTGACCAGCGGTCACGTGTTAGCACGTGACGTTTAAAAAACAGCGGCACAAACCACAATCATTAAATCAAGAAAAAGCTTCAGAAGAAGCATCACGTGTTGGCACGTGATGACTAAGCAGCGGCAAAGAACAGAGCGCAGAAGGAAGGGAAGCCTATTCTAGGGGGTCACGTGCCTACACGTGACCAGGGGTCACGTGCGCACACGTGACCAACTATCACGTGGCCACACGTGACCGGCCTTAAACGCATTATTTCCTTAACAAAATTAAATTCTGAGGAAAGATCTTTCAAGTATTTCTAAAATGAAAAAAGGTTATCTGGAACCGTTAGATTAAAAATCTAAAGGTGATTAAATATCACCAATTTATGGAAAAATCTTGGACTTGGAAAGATTTCCCCCTTAAATCTAACCGCAATAACGAAGAGATATCTTTGGATTTAAAATCCAATGGTGAATAAAATTCACCTAATAATCTAAAGGTCCAGATGAATGATAAAGATAAACCAAATCTCTCAATAGACAAATCAAATCTTTCAATGAAAGATTTACTAAAACTGATTGATTCTTTTCCTTCTCCTATAAATAGGAGCCCAAAGAACAAAAAATGAAGACACAGAGAGAGAGAAAGATAGAGCCTTGGGATCTTGAAAATTCAGAAGGAAGAACTTAACTCTCTACAAAGAAAAACCCTAGGTGAGAAAGGGGAGGCTTAAAAAGAGAATTTAATTCTCAAAAGAGTTTAACTCTTATATGAAAGAAAAGAACTTAGTTCTTTCCCTAGTGGAGGATCTACAAAGTGCACATCTCCCCATGAATTGAAAATTTAATTCTCATTGGGTTGAGATCCTGCAATGCAGATCTAAAACATAGAGGAGGAATTGAGTTTTGAGAATTTCATTCTCACAGAATTATAGGAATTTAATTCCTTTGGGATAAAGTTAGGGTTTAACCCTACATCATAGGAATTTAATTCCTTCAAAATGGACAAAACTAGGATTTAACCCTAATTGAGAACTTAATTATCTCAAACTCACAGGAATATAATTCCCTTAAGAAAAGAAATTAGGGTTTCACCTTATGCCAGAATTTAATTCTTTTACATATGTGGGAATTCAATTCCTTTTAAAAGAAATTAGGGTTTTACCCCACCTAAGAATTTAATTCTTAATCCTACAGAGAATTTAATTCTCAAAATAAAATGAAGAGATTTAAAAGATCTACATGCATGCAGAGAACCAGAGTCACGTGTTACCACGTGGCCCCTGTAAAATTCCACAGAAAAGAGCTTTGAGGCAACGCCTCACGTGCCCCACGTGACCCCCAAAGCACACAAAGAAAAAGAAACAGAAAAGAGCTCTAAATTCTGTTAGGTCCACGTTACCTCTCCCGGTGCTTTCGGGGTTGCGGAAACGGTAAATCAAAATTTTTCTTAACTTTGTAACATGGACCGTAAAAGCCGGATCTTTGCTAAACTAAACTAGCATACTTGCAAAGAAGAATTAACTACTCGGCAAAATGGTTATACCTCAACTTGAACTCCTTCACTTCTTATTGTTGTTCTTCTTTGATGTTCTTCTCTTCTTGTTGTTCTTCTCATTGCTTGCTCAATGGTTGATCCGGACTTCGGTCACCTCCGCGGCCTCCTTGAGTCGAAGACGATCCACCCGAGAGATGTACACCGAGCTCCACCTCGAGCCGAGGTAACTAGGGCAAGGAGATTGCTAATCTAGAAGCCCTAGGTTGTGTAGAGAGGATGTATGGATGTGTTTGTCAAGTAGAATCCTTTTTCTCTCAACACATGAGATCAAAGGAGAAATCAAGAGGAGGAAGAAGAAGGAGATTTTCTAGCAACCATGGAGCTTCTCATTTCAAGAGAGAGAATGAGAATGAGCAAATGAAAAGCTTAACCAAGAGAAAAGCTAACAATGGTTGCAATAATGCACAAAACATTATCATTACAAATCCAATCAAGATAAAGGTGATGGCTACAAATGACATGACCATTATCATAACTTAATAAAAAGAAAACCAAAGAATACTTTAGATCTTCTAAGAAGGTCCAAGTCAACTTTGGTCAAAAGGTCAACAAAGTCAAGATGGTCAAATGGTCAATGTAATTAGCCATAACAAAATTATCAATGAAAGGATCAGTAAATAATGTCCCCGGCTCATTTATGGTTTTGACCAAACGAACTGTCGAAACCCTAATGAGTCCGCCTCAAAATGGTTTTGACCGAATCAACTGTCAAAACCCTAATGAGCCTGCCACATAGTGGTTTTGGCCGAACCAACTGCCAAAACCCTAATGAGGCACCTCCTCCTTCATCGCTCCAGAAAACTGTGCATACACACCTGCATCCGTATTCCGTAGAATGCGGATGCGCAGAAGACAAAACAGATCCATCCGTGCAATACTAGGATCTGGCTTAAACCAAAGCCTACTAGTACTGCCTGCCCGAACATCATACGCACACAAGTGTACGTAAGTGATCGCAGCCCTGCCGTAAAACCATACGGCCTCTACACGTTTCGCTCAGTGCAGGGAAACTCTCTGTGTGGGACTCTAAAGACTCGACACTACGCTGGCAGTGGGTTTAACCACAGACCGCAAGCGGCACTAGCTGTACGTAACGGTCCCCAGGTAGATGTCGATAAGAAGGCCGATGAGGTAAACCCATCCGAACTCCTACTGAGTCTGCATGTGACAATCTCCGTACAGTCCGGTCTGTTCGTCTGATACATCGCATGTCGGGCCTAGGGGGGCGGCAAGCGTCAGACCCCTAATAGCGGTACAAGTCGTGTCGGAGTGAAGCCCAGAACACCCTGAGATAACACTGGAACCTACCAGTATATCTCGCTTGCCCTGGCCAGGGACTACTCGTGTAATGGCTCTCCTAGACACAGCGCGATGTCAACCCCCAATACCGGGAGAGACGAATCCTGTCTAACCGTCACTGCCTCCAAGTGCTTCGGGACTGCTCCCAACTACTACCTGTTTGCACGACTCAGTAGAGCCATGGTAGGGTAGTAATCAAAGAACAGTGGGAACACACTCGAGGCGAAGTGACAGTGTCAAGTCAGCGAACTATGCTGTACTCATGTCATCTGGGAACTGATAACTGACGATAGGTATAATACCAACCATCAGTTCCCGACGAGTCCTGTCCAGTGTACTCGTAACCTAACGAGCACCCGCATACTATCTCAAGTACGACGTACCGACGGCTGTGGGACAGACCGTCTCCCGTGCTGGGATGAGAAGCGCATACGCTAGTCTACTCCGGAGTATCGATGCCCTATCTCGGTACTCCCACGACTAGGGACGTGTATAAGGATGTGCTTGTAGATTACCCAGCCCCCACGAGTGTGATCGCCATCACAACGCCGGTAATCAAGCAAAGATCCTAAGGGCTCTACTAATGCGTATAGGTGATATAATAAATAAACACACATGTACACATTAAAGCAGAGGCAAACCAAGTAGCATACTACTATATTGAGCAAGATTGTCTGTACAACTGTGAATATCCCAAGCTTCCATCAAGTAATATACATACTAGTATGATACAGTAATGGCCTCTAGGGCATATACACCAACAATCTCCCACTTGCACTAAGGCCATGTACTGGCGTATCGAAGACCTATCATCTCGATCAGCCGCTCGAACTGAGTCTGGGGTAAAGCCTTTGTGAATGGGTCCGCAGTGTTGTCCTTTGTGTCCACTCTCCGCACCTCGATCTCCTGTCGATCAATGATCTCCCTGATCAGGTGATACCGCCTTAAGATGTGCCTGGACTTCTGATGGGACCTTGGTTCCTTCGCTAAAGCTATAGCCCCATTGTTATCGCAATACAGAGGTATTGGGTCAACAATGGACGGAACCACCTGAAGTTCATTAATGAACTTCTTTATCCAGACCGCCTCTTTTGCGGCATCGCTTGCAGCAATGTATTCAGCCTCCATCGTCGAGTCTGCGACGGTATCCTGCTTGGAACTCCTCCAACATACCGCCCCTCCGTTGAGGGTAAACACAAAACCCGAGACAGACTTGCTGTCATCTTTGTCACTCTGGAAGCTTGAATCGGTAAAGGACTCGACCCTGAGGTCTCCATTACCGTAAACCAGGAACATCTCCTTAGTCCTTCTCAGGTACTTGAGAATGTTCTTCACTGCTGTCCAGTGGTCCTCCCCTGGGTCTGACTGATACCGGCTTACCGCGCTCAACGCGTAAGCTACATCTGGTCTTGTACATAGCATCGCATACATTATAGATCCTACCGCCGAAGCGTAGGGTATAGTGCTCATGCGAACCCTCTCCTCGTCAGTCTTAGGAGACATCTTCTTGGAGAGGGTAATTCCGTGCAATGCGGGTATGTTACCACGCTTGGAACCCTCCATACTAAATCTCTTTAGTACGGTCTCTATGTACCTGGACTGCGAAAGTCCCAATAGTCTCTTGGATCTATCTCTATAGATCTTGATCCCCAGAATGTATGAGGCATCTCCCAGGTCCTTCATGGAGAACCTTTGTGACAAAAATAGCTTGACCGATTGTAGCATAGGAATATCATTTCCTATCAAAAGAATGTCGTCCACGTACAAGACTAGGAATACGACAGTTCGTCCTACAATCTTCTTATATACACAGGGTTCATCTTCGTTCTTGATGAAATCAAATTCCTTGATTGCCTCATCAAAACAGATGTTCCAGCTCCGCGATGCCTGCTTTAATCCATAAATGGATTTAAGCAACTTGCACACCCTTCCGCTGCTCCCACTGTCTACGAAACCTTCTGGTTGATCCATGTAAACGCACTCTTCCAAACAACCGTTTAGGAAAGCCGTCTTAACATCCATCTGCCAGATTTCATAGTCATGGAAGGCAGCAATGGCAAGTAGGATCCGAATGGATTTGAGCATAGCCACCGGAGAAAAAGTCTCGTCATAGTCCAAACCAGGTCTTTGACGAAAACCTTTTGCAACGAGTCTAGCTTTATAGGTTTCTACCTGCCCATCTACACCAAGTTTTCTTTTGTAGATCCATTTGCATCCAACGGGTTTTACCCCAGGTGGAGCAATATCCAAGGTCCACACTTTATTGGCGTACATGGACTCCATTTCGGATTGCATTGCTTCCTGCCACTTATCAGAGTCCCTACTGATAATGGCCTGCCTGAAACTGGTAGGGTCATCTTCTTCCAAGATGCAATCCTCTCGATCCCCGTCTATGAGAAAACCGTAGTATCTCTCGGGCGGATGAGAAATCCTACCAGATCTGCGGAGTGGCTGAGGTTCGTTTGGGGTCACTGAACTTTCTGGTTCTGCTAAATCCTCAGTTTGATTTTGTGGATCAGATATTTCATCCAGTTCTACCGTGCTCCCACTTATTTCTTTTGCAAGAAATTGCCACTCTAAAAAGGTGGCGCGGCGAGCAACGAACACCTTCTGTTCCTCAGTGTGGTAGAACAGATATCCCAGAGAATTTCTAGGATATCCCACAAACTTACATAAAACTGACCGTGCCTCAAGCTTGTCTAGTTTTTGTACTTTTACATAGGCCGGACAGCCCCATATCTTAATTCGTTCTAGATATGGTTTCTTACCACTCCATATTTCATATGGAGTCTTAGGCACGGATTTAGACGGAACCTGATTCAGCAAGTATGCCGCTGTCTCTAGCGCAAGTCCCCAGAATGAAAGAGGTAACTCAGCATCACTCATCATGGATCGAACCATATCCAATAGGGTACGATTCCTTCTCTCCGACACACCGTTGTGCTGTGGTGTATAAGGAGGAGTGAGCTGAGAGAGAATACCATTCTCTTTTAAGTAATCTCGGAATTCCGTGCTTAAGTACTCCCCTCCTCTATCAGACCGGAGGATCTTGATACTTTTGCCTGTCTGGTTCTCTACTTCGTTTCTGAATTCCTTGAATTTCTCAAAAGTTTCAGATTTGTGTTTCATCAGATACACATATCCGAACCTAGAGAGATCGTCAGTGAATGTGATGAAGTACGAGAACCCACCCCTTGCATGTATAGACATCGGACCACACACATCACTGTGTATGAGTCCCAAGAGCTCTCTTGCTCTTTCTCCATGTCCGGTGAACGGAGATTTGGTCATCTTCCCTTTGAGACAAGACTGACAAGTTTCATAAGATGAAAACTCGAACGCATTCAAGAGTCCATCTTTATGCAACTTACTCAGTCTTTTCTCTCCAATATGACCAAGTCTACAATGCCACAAGTAGGATTCATTCGTATCTGAATTCTTCCTCTTGCGTGTGTTATGTATATTGAGAACTGTATTCTGATTTAGAACGTAGATACCATTAAACAGTGTACCCTCTGCAACCAGTACCTTATCAAGGTAAATGTTCATGATATTCTTTTCAAGAACAAACTTATATCTATCTTTATCGAGTAAAGAAACTGATATGATGTTGCAAACCATGGAGGGTACATAGTAGCAATCGTTCAAAATCATAGTCTTGCCATTTGGCAATACTAGGTGATATTCACCGACGGCTGCCGCATTAAGTTGTGCTTCGTTCGCTACTCTGAGCGACATATCACCCGGTGCAACTTTCCTACTTTTTCTCAGTCCTTGCAATAAATTACAGATATGAGATCCTGATCCGGTATCAAGTACCCAGGAGGTAGGGCTGACCGTAAAACAGTTCTCAATTACAAGAACACCTGAAGTAGATGCAAAACCATGCTTCTTCTTCAACTGGGTATCCTGGAAATCCAAACTTTCCTCTTTCCCATTCTCATACTTATGACTGTTGTCACAAGTTAGAGCTGAACCAACTTTCCCCAGTCCCGAATAAGAATTCGGTTCGGTCAAGCGATACATTTTATTATCTTGATTAGGGCGTGAAAAGGTTGCTGCCTGGAGAGAGAGAAAAGAAACACTCAGCGTATGCTCTTGCAAGATTAGATTGGTTTATTAATTTATCTAACCAGGATGTCTCCCACTGTTTCCTCAAATTCTTCTTAAAACCTTTTTAAAAGAAGAACTAGCCGGGTTTTAATTCACGTTGCAATACTTGCTTAACCTTTCAGCCAGGCTAGTGTCGGTACTTCGAGGGAGGTTTTCCAACGCTTTCGCGAAGTTCCTTAATTAAATAACCTCTTTTCCCTGGGGGCGTAACCCCGCTAACACTTTTCTAGACACCTACTAGGTTTATAGCATTGATCGTTAAGTGAAATAATCTCCCGAGAGTAAACCAACTCATCAGTAGGATCGGGATCCAACTGTCATTGTGTGATAACCTAGATGGAATCCACTCTAGTCACCACACTCCAGAAGGTATGCCAAATCTGCAAGTTTCAGTTCTTTTGAAACTCCCGATATGGTTTTTGCCCCTAACGATTCATGACCTTGACAAAGCCAACATATCATGAACTGTTAGTCAAGTTCGGCCCGTCATTATCTTGATTAACTTAGACCCACCCGCATAACTCTTGACAATGCCAACATAGCTATGCGACTGTCCTAAATAATCCGAAAAAATAAGGCTGCAAACAAGCAATACTTAGCTACCGATCACTACGCCTTGACAATGCCAAAATACGTAGCTCGAATACTGAGTAGTACTTGTAGGAAATGACGGAGGGCTACGGCTGGGTTTTTTTGGCGAAAAACCCGTTAACGTAATGAACTTGATATCGTTGAAGGAACATGATTGCACCCTTTTTGAAAATATAGTGGCGAAAACTTTTTGCTAAAGAGGTCACTCCCTGTGAAGGGATCTCGGCTCTTTCCTCGTCGATTGAGGTGCAGGATATTCCAAATTGAATACCTCGATGCAAAGCAAGAATAATCGACTATAGTGAAGTTATTATCCTGACGCAAACTTTTGTCCAAGGGGTCACTCCCGGTGAAGGGATCTCGGCCCTTGCCTCGTCGACTGAGGTGCTGGGCATTCATAACCGAATACCGCGATGCAAAACAAAAATGAACGTCCTTGCAATAACAGCTTTTGAAAAATTGTTCCAACAACGTCTTTTAGGTTTATTTTCTTGCATTAGTTCTTATAATGCGTCCCATCATTTAAATCCTACCATTGCAGAAAACAACCAAAATATGACGTACGCTTATGCCATATGCATTCGCCACGGGGCCCCGTCATCACCCGTTAGGTTACTTAACTAACGACAGAGCGGGGGCTGGGCTAGCGCGGCTGTAAAACATAAGCAACGCCTAAATAGAAAGCAATGATAGACATTACAGATCACAGATGAACACTTTGGATATACTAGGAACCCGCGATTCGTTCGAGCCTGCAACGAAAAACGGATTACACGGTCGCGATGAATAGCCAAAACCCTACCCAAGACCCCTACGGGTGCGGCAAACTACCCGCCAAGTACCCGAAGCGAAGCAACCTCCCTCAATGCCATGAGTAGGCCACTCGGCACTTCGAGTTACCCGGTAGTTTGTGCACCCCCTCCATGGGTCTATCCTAGGAGCAAAAACAGTAAAAAGAATTATACAATGACGGCTACATCCCCGACCCGGTTGTGCGGCCAAACAAATAATATTACATCAATTTACAATTTTGTTACATGAATGAAAGAAAAAGAAACTCTCATCTCACATCCACCCCGGCTATTCATCCGCGACAATCCAACGAGTTCATATCCACAAACCATCAAGAACAATCACAGATCACAGATATGTATAACCCCAACTAATCGACATATAGCGATTAGCCGACGTTCAATACATAAGAACATCACAGATATAACCTTTATAGTCAAAGTATATTGAAGTTCGGAAAAATACGGAATTATAGGCCCCCAAAAACAAATTTCTATTCTGGAAAATCTGGGCACATATAATATATCTGAAAAATCCTAAAACCATGTCAAAAACACACTGCACCAAAATCGATGCAGTAACTCACTAAGTTGGCCGCGGTTCCGCGGCAAGAGCTTGCTCTTGCCGCGGAAGCGCGGCGCTTTGGTTGAGTCGCTGCATCGTTTTTGGTGGTTTTCTTATAAAAACCCTGAGATGATTTTTGGGATATAACAAATTTTGTTTTGACCAGAAAAAGTTTTAACAGAAACTCAGATTTTTACAACTTGGTTTTTTTCGATTTTTCCATTTCGAACTTCGATACACTTTACTACCAAGCTAGTTTATGTTTAACCTGGCTCTGATACCACTGTTAGGTCCACGTTACCTCTCCCGGTGCTTTCGGGGTTGCGGAAACGGTAAATCAAAATTTTTCTTAACTTTGTAACATGGACCGTAAAAGCCGGATCTTTGCTAAACTAAACTAGAATACTTGCAAAGAAGAATTAACTACTCAGCAAAATGGTTATACCTCAACTTGAACTCCTTCACTTCTTATTGTTGTTCTTCTTCGATGTTCTTCTCTTCTTGTTGTTCTTCTCATTGCTTGCTCAATGGTTGATCCGGACTTCGGTCACCTCCGCGGCCTCCTTGAGTCGAAGACGATCCACCCGAGAGATGTACACCGAGCTCCACCTCGAGCCGAGGTAACTAGGGCAAGGAGATTGCTAATCTAGAAGCCCTAGGTTGTGTAGAGAGGATGTATGGATGTGTTTGTCAAGTAGAATCCTTTTTCTCTCAACACATGAGATCAAAGGAGAAATCAAGAGGAGGAAGAAGAAGGAGATTTTCTAGCAACCATGGAGCTTCTCATTTCAAGAGAGAGAATGAGAATGAGCAAATGAAAAGCTTAACCAAGAGAAAAGCTAACCATGGTTGCAATAATGCACAAAACATTATCATTACAAATCCAATCAAGATAAAGGTGATGGCTACAAATGACATGACCATTATCATAACTTAATAAAAAGAAAACCAAAGAATACTTTAGATCTTCTAAGAAGGTCCAAGTCAACTTTGGTCAAAAGGTCAACAAAGTCAAGATGGTCAAATGGTCAATGTAATTAGCCATAACAAAATTATCAATGAAAGGATTAGTAAATAATGTCCCCGGCTCATTTATGGTTTTGACCAAACGAACTGTCGAAACCCTAATGAGTCCGCCTCAAAATGGTTTTGACCGAATCAACTGTCAAAACCCTAATGAGCCTGCCACATAGTGGTTTTGGCCGAACCAACTGCCAAAACCCTAATGAGGCACCTCCTCCTTCATCGCTCCAGAAAACTGTGCATACACACCTGCATCCGTATTCCGTAGAATGCGGATGCGCAGAAGACAAAACAGATCCATCCGTGCAATACTAGGATCTGGCTTAAACCAAAGCCCACTAGTACTGCCTGCCCGAACATCATACGCACACAAGTGTACGTAAGTGATCGCAGCCCTGCCGTAAAACCATACGGCCTCTACACGTTTCGCTCAGTGCAGGGAAACTCTCTGTGTGGGACTCTAAAGACTCGACACTACGCTGGCAGTGGGTTTAACCACAGACCGCAAGCGGCACTAGCTGTACGTAACGGTCCCCAGGTAGATGTCGATAAGAAGGCCGATGAGGTAAACCCATCCGAACTCCTACTGAGTCTGCATGTGACAATCTCCGTACAGTCCGGTCTGTTCGTCTGATACATCGCATGTCGGGCCTAGGGGGGCGGCAAGCGTCAGACCCCTAATAGCGGTACAAGTCGTGTCGGAGTGAAGCCCAGAACACCCTGAGATAACACTGGAACCTACCAGTATATCTCGCTTGCCCTGGCCAGGGACTACTCGTGTAATGGCTCTCCTAGACACAGCGCGATGTCAACCCCCAATACCGGGAGAGACGAATCCTGTCTAACCGTCACTGCCTCCAAGTGCTTCGGGACTGCTCCCAACTACTACCTGTTTGCACGACTCAGTAGAGCCATGGTAGGGTAGTAATCAAAGAACAGTGGGAACACACTCGAGGCGAAGTGACAGTGTCAAGTCAGCGGACTATGCTGTACTCATGTCATCTGGGAACTGATAACTGACGATAGGTATAATACCAACTATCAGTTCCCGACGAGTCCTGTCCAGTGTACTCGTAACCTAACGAGCACCCGCATACTATCTCAAGTACGACGTACCGACGGCTGTGGGACAGACCGTCTCCCGTGCTGGGATGAGAAGCGCATACGCTAGTCTACTCCGGAGTATCGATGCCCTATCTCGGTACTCCCACGACTAGGGACGTGTATAAGGATGTGCTTGTAGATTACCCAGCCCCCACGAGTGTGATCGCCATCACAACGCCGGTAATCAAGCAAAGATCCTAAGGGCTCTACTAATGCGTATAGGTGATATAATAAATAAACACATATGTACACATTAAAGCAGAGGCAAACCAAGTAGCATACTACTATATTGAGTAAGATTGTCTGTACAACTGTGAATATCCCAAGCTTCCATCAAGTAATATACATACTAGTATGATACAGTAATGGCCTCTAGGGCATATACACCAACAGATTCCTCTCACGTGCTACCACGTGACCCCTTGGCTGAAGCTCTAACAAATAAACACCCAAATTCCTATCACGTGACAGCACGTGATACTTTTGACAGAACGAAATAAAGAGAAGCAGGGCGCCCTCACGTGCTACCACGTGACCCCTCTTGTCTTAGTGTTTAACACTAAATTGAAACCTCTGCATCCAGTGTTTAACACTGATTTGTCTTAGTGTTAAACATTAAGTTGGAATCTCCATTCCCAGTGTTTAACACTGATTCGCTTTAGTGTTTAACACTAATTTGAAAGCCCCTTTGCCAGTGTCTAACACTGATTATTTTTAGTGTTAAACACTAACTTGCTAATCTTAATCCCAGTGTTCAACATTGTTGGTCTTTAGTGTTTAACACTAGCTTCAGCCCAATTGGCTAAGTTTCTAGAGGTAAAGCCTCTCTTTTAATGGACCAACAGAGGGCCAATATTCTAAACATGATTGGACTTAGCCCAAAATGGCTATAAGTCCTCAATTCAAACTTAACTGGGCTAAATGGCTCATAACATAATTAATTGGTCTTGACTCCAAATTGGAGCAAATATTATTTAATCTACCTTGGTTTAAGAGTACATCTCTTCACTCTTTTGATACTTGGCGTTGTAATTCCTCAACGTCTTCAAAGAGGTGACGGGTCCCGATGACCACACCTTGATACGGACTGTGGGGTCCTTAAACTCATGTACTATGAGGTCCTTAATCTTGACCACGATGTCTTAAAACTAACAACGGACTATGACGTCCTTAACCTTGACCGGGATGTCTTAAAACTAACAACGGACTATGACGTCCTTAACCTTGACCGCGATGTCTTAAAACTAATGCCGGACTGTGGAGTCCTTAAATCCACGGACTATGATGTCCTTAACCTTGACCGCAACGTCTTAAAACTAACAATGAACCGCAATGTCCTTAAACTACCTATCGACCACAATATCATTAAACTAAACAACATGGCCCCCAATTGCTCTCTTGTTGGATCTAAACGATCCCGTTAAATTGATCTTAGTCTAAAATTAGACTAACGTATCCTTAATTAACGTTTAAGTTGATCTTAGTCTCGAATGAAGCTAACGTATCCTTAAACCCAAACCCCCAAACCCAAATCTAAGATAATACGGATTTGGACTAGTCCACGCCCTACGGGCGACGACATAACTCAGTCTCCGTATACAATCCACGGGCAACCAAATAGAAAACAAACACACACGACACGAAGTGACCACATGGAGAAGGAGAAAGTTGTTACCGCAATGCGGTAGTGTAATTAACTGCAGGGGCTTGCGCCTGCAGGGAAGAGCGTCCCCACAATCAAAAACCCCTCAAGCGAGGGGGAATCCGACGAAGTCTGCTACATCGGTCGCATCCGTTTAAACCTTCGATACACGGTGCCATAAATCAACTTGGCATCTTCGGAGAGGTGGACGGATAGCACCTATTAGCATCTGCTCCGAATCTCAGGCGAGACGTTCAGTCTTGGCCGCCATTCGGAGGGGAACATGCGCCCGCCGCTACTGTGCTGACGGAGCGGACCTGCAAAAGACTGTGGCACAACGGGGGTGAGTTGCCAACTCATGAGTAATAAATAACATCTATAGAGGCTATCGCAAGCATGCACACAAGCATCCTAGCATCTATAATACAGGTATGGCAGGATATACTAGCAGGTATGTATGCAACATGAATGTACTAGCAGGTATGTATGCAATATGAATCAACTCGTGATCTGAATGTGTAAGTATAAGAAATCATATTTTTCCTTTAGGAATCTCTTTTGAAATATCAGTACAATACCAATAGAATCAACAAGAATCTGTGTCCAGCATCAACACCTCAAAACTGTCTCAATCTCATGTATCCATATCATAGTATCTCTGCCCTCAGCCGTCCGGCTGACCCATCTCAAATATCAATATCTCATCATCTCACGGCCACGGTCGGTATCCTCTGGATATCCGCCGTGCCAAAAAGTCACCTGTAGGTAGTCTATCCCCTGCCAGGCTCAACGTCAGCAACACGACCTTCTCGCCCCGAGGTA
The DNA here is from genome assembly GCA_030015575.1 of Agapanthus africanus. Lineage (NCBI taxonomy): Eukaryota > Viridiplantae > Streptophyta > Magnoliopsida > Asparagales > Amaryllidaceae > Agapanthus > Agapanthus africanus. The sequence continues at coordinate 441,832,468 of JASDDO010000001.1, forward strand.
CCTTACCGGGCCCACCATATACCCGAGACGGTTCATCCAACTCCTCGAAATGGGTCTCGAAAACCACAGCAAACTCATGGTGGACGACACTTACATCACTGGAAAACCACAATTTTGCATATTTTAAAAAGGTTAATAAGTTTTAGAAATTTTGCGGCTTTCTCCCGAAATCCAGAAATATCATAAATCTCAAGAAATCATCATGAATGCATACGTCAATGATAATGAATGCATATGGTATCAATGTTCAAGTTACAATGTATGATTAATAGACTAGGCATGAACAAATGATATAATGATATACATGCACATGAATAGCAATTCTACAATATTATTTTAAGGATTTATTGCAATAGTACAGGTTTAAGTATCAAATATGGTGACAATACTCTAGATTATAAGTTATCTAGTGTAGTGGCATGGCAATTACCAGGGCGTGTGTGTACGCATGAATAGTGCTCGTGCTGCATATAAAAACCCTAGCAATGGTGCAAGTGTCCTATAGAATGGGTTCGCATATGTATGTCAAATAAAGCATGGATGTAGTTACTAATATCACTAGAATTCTTTAACTACTTAAACTATCGAACGACTTGCGCCATCCAAACGATAGTCCCCCGTAGATATTACATCTACTCACAGGAATCCCCAGCTAGTTATGTCCAATCACCGCTTTCCCTTTTCGTGCCGCGTCCGAAGTCTCCGCGACCGAACCTGGAATTTGCACCAATACAAAACATAAGGTAACATATCATGAAATGACGCAAATCCCCAAATGAAAATATCAACGTTCACGAGTTAGGCACAACGTGCACAAGGTGCGCGGAACACATACGAAAATCACAAAAACTAACTATAATCGTCATTTTGGGCGCCCGGCAAAGCTAAAACCCGATAAAACCAAAAATCCGCATTCACACACCCTAAAAGTCATAGGAGATGCCAATACAATCATCAAGATATCACAAATAATTCATCACATAATTTCATAAAAAATCTAGTAAGCATGTGCATTCCAAAATTGGTGCAAACACCGTCGCTTTGCGACAAAAGACTACTATCAATTAAAACATCCAACCGCACAACTAGTTAGCCACAAACACTATAATTACAACACATTAGCAATGCTTCAAATCCTATTTTCCAACACCAATTCCTTTTTTGATTTTTCATACTTGCAAAATCCAACCCAAACTATACATGAAACACTAAATTAACACTAATTTGAAGTCCAATAAGCAAGTTAACCCCTTAGATTTAGGTTAGCAATACACTAGAAAGAAAAATAAATTTATTAACCTAATAATGATTTTCTAAACCCTAGTTTAAACTCAAGCCATGAACTTTAAAACCTAGATTAAAAATTAGCTAAACTTTTAACACTAAAACCATTTAATTAAAGGATTTTAACCAAAAGAATTTAATTAGGTAGAAATTATACCACAAGATCTAGAGATCTAGCAAGAAGTTTTGCCTCTAAATATGGCCTCCTAGCATCCAAGATCAATGCAAGAAAGGCTAAGAAGAATGGGATGAAGAATGGGCTTGAAATTTTGAGATTTGATTTGGATTTTGGAGCAATTTTTTTAATGAAATTTGATGATGAAAAGAGATGAGACAAGGAGGGGGAGGGCTTCTATTTTCAGAAGAAGGAGGGATGAGGATGGTGTGGGTGTTGTGGAAAAATGCCCAAGTCAACCCTCTCAATTCAAGGTACAATATGCCTCCACAACAATATATCTTAACCTATACCTTTAAACTCTATTACACCCATACAAATGAGATGGAGAAAATTTTTTAGGGGGAGAAGTGGGCTGCTGATGGTGGGCTCGGCCATGGAGGGGTGAGGGTGTGTGTGAGTGATTACAAAAAGAATTCTATGTAAAAAAAAAACCCACAAGCTCAAAATTGCAAGTTTTAGTTCAAATTAATTAAATTTTTGTTTTCCATAAATAAAACCAATTAGAACTTGAAATAAATTACTAAAAAAATTATATTACAAACTAGATTTTAATTAACATGATTCTAAAGAGTAAAATTAGCCCATTTAAATTTGTATTTATCGCTAATTTAATGTATTTTTAACAGCTTAAAATAATATTAAAAATTGAAAAATAGAGAAAAAATTTTAAATGACCAAAAATTTATAAGTAACTCATTATCTACTAAAAACTAGCAATTACCTATCCAAATTAGGTATAATTAGGCCTAAACTGCAAAATAACAAAATAGACGATTTACGGAAAAATACCAAATTTTCACCGATTTTCGGGAAAACACCAAAACAACTTTTCAAGGCGCTACATATAGCCTGGTTATCGGATCAAGTGTTGATTCGATAAGTTGTTACATATGATATTAGTCGGTTATATGTGATATAGCCGGATTATTAAATCAAGAGTTGATTTGATAATCTAATGTATAATTATATATTTGATATATTACATTACATTAACTAGTATTAGCTTACTTAAGATTTCTTTTCTCACTTGGTTTGTGCACATTGTATATATGTGATATATGCAAGTGTACATTATTTTGTGTCATGCTTGATGATACATGGACATGGGTGTGTGTATGACTTACACCATGCTAGGGATTATCTAGGGTTTTATTTATCTAAAGTTATTCAAAAATAAGTTAGACTTTGTCATGGCAAGAAGCTTTGAGAAGCTTGTGGTTGCATTGACTTAGTCTTCTAGTTTTATTTAGCTTAAGATATTTACAAACCCAACCATTATAGCTAGCCATGGTTAACTCTCTACAAGGGTTAAGGGATGGCATATACTCACCATGGTTTATTTTCTAACCTCATGATTTTATTCATTCATCATGAGAGTTTTCTTCTTAAGCTTTCTAGCTTCAATGGAGATGTGAGAAATAATGTGAGAAAATCAATTCTAAAGTGAGCCCACTTCATACTTCATCATCCTCTACTATTTGTCATTTAGTATAGGGTGTTTGCTTCACTAATTCCATGATTAGTGAAGAGATAGCTTGGGTTAGTGTCTCCTCGACGTAGATCATCTTCGGCCTCGAAGACTTCGAAGCAAGTATGTTCGTTTCTTCATGGAGCCTCTCTAGAGTCCGGAGTTCACGATCGCAACGAAGGGACTTGTCACGACCTGAAGGTACGGAACGTGACCGGCACTTAAATTACGAAGCGTCTAGAGGCGCAACGTAATCTAAGTAAGCCAAAGCCCAGAAATCTAAACCATTTAAAAGAAGAAGTAAAGGAAAGCATGTTTAAAAGCAACATCAAATTTCTCAAAAATTTCGGCAGAGTCTCCTTTGTAAAAACTGGCCCCAAACGGGTACAAATAAGAATATATACATAAGCAATAATAAAAAGGCATCCCCAAGCGGGAGCTAGCTCTACGCCAAAAGGCGGAAACAACCACACCATGCACTATAATACACAACGCCGAAGGGCGAGGCTCAAAACTCAAAAGAAAACCAAACCACCAGAAAACCATAATGGTATAAGCACGACTCTAAGGTCGAAAGAATAAGCAACTGGTCTACTAAATTATCAAGTAATACAAGTCTGGTTGATGGAGCTTACTAGATACAAATGAAATAATAAAAGTACAACGGCGGTCCTGATACAAGTGAACCAACCTACCAAGCAAATCACCCTGAATGAAATGATGTGCCAGCAAGCTGCCAAGGAAACCTGTATATCGAAACCTGTAAGAAAATTTGGCACAACGGGGTGAGTTGCCAACTCGTGAGTAGAAGACATCTGCGAGTAGAAATCGCATGCACGACGATCTCCTAAGTCATAATAATATACTTAATATAACACTAGTCATCTAGTAGTGGCAGGGTAATAATCTATGCGTAAGTGAAATGCTCAGTGCTCGTGTCAGTGCCTCAAGTAGTAACATGTCATGTGTATGAGTATGCATGCACCATGAATGTAAAACAATCAACCTTGAAATCTGGATATATCTGTAAGAAATCTTTAACTTTAATCATAGTAAAATTTGTGTGGTAAGCTGAAACATCATCAATGAAATCCATGGAAATCCGTGTCAAGCATCAATACAAAACATGTAAATCTCAAGGTCTCAATATCTCATAGTCTCAATATCTTATAGTCTCAATATCTCGGGCTCCGTCAGTCCGGATCGGCCCATATCATCAAATCTCACGACAACGGTCGGTATCCTCCGGATATCCGCCATGCCAGACATCACCGGTAGGTAGTCTTCCCCTGCCAGGCTCATCGTCTACAACTCGAGTTTCTTGCCCCGGGGTACCATACCGGACCCACCATGTACCCGAGACGGTTCATCCATTCCTCGAATCGGGTCTCGAAATCCAATAGAAAACATGAAATCTCATGGTGGACGACACATACATCACGAGAAAACCGCAACTTGTATTTTAAAATGAGAGGGAGAGAGAGATATAAAGAAGTTTTTATATATATTCTTACGGTTTTCCTCAAAATCCAGAAATCTCATAGAAATCCAAAATCCCAAATCATGAGTAAGTAACTAATGAGCATCGGCATAAGCCCCAGAATACTGTATGATAATATTAATATGTGAATGCATGAAGTGTCTAAGTAATAAATGAAATGTCTAAACTAGCACATGAGGGTAATCACACAATATTATACTGGACTAGTATTTAGCTGATTATATCAATAAAAGATAATATGTTCTAAAGTGTACGTGAAATGTCAATTACCGATGTTGATGTGTGTGAGCCGGCAAATAAGTGTACGTGGAACTGCGCATCATCTGTAATGGTACTGGTGTCCTAACAGGCAGAGTTTCATATTAGCTAAAGAAACATATGTGTAAACATGCAATGCGATGAATACAACATGAATATAACAGTGAATGTGTAGTAAACGCACAACTATAGAATACATACTAATTATGAGTCATACAGTTTGTTGTTTGAAAAAAAAGCACGAATCGTGGTTTTTAGAAAATTAGGGGCTACGGGGTTTTTACGAAAAGATATGTCCTTTGAAAAAATCCGCAGTATCCCTCAGGTTGTTTTTAAAAATGCGCACGATTCGTTAGTTTTGAAAATAGGTATGACTCGAGCCTAAACTAAGATCTACCTAACCAACTAAGGAACTAACTAAAGACACTGGTCGAAAGGTAAGAAGAATCCTCCTAAAGTTTGAGTCGATATCTCTAGTAGTCGGCGATCCAGCCTCAATAACGTCACGTACATAGTACGACTTCCTCGAGTCAAGAGTGCGGATCAAACATCACATCTATGCCTCGTACGGTAAAATCCTTCATACGGCATCCCAAAATCGGGGTACGGGTCAACTATCATATATATACATCATCGTTCGTATAGTATCATCATCAAACAATATCATGATCAAGGGTACTGTACTATAATCGCATACATCCCAATATCATCAATCATATACCATCGTCTAATGATCCACTAAAATATCATGTCATATATCATCTCGTGATTAAGTCATATATTACAATCCGGGTTCTATTCAAGAGTCTCGTTCATTTCAAATGTCATCAACACTTATTATCGTTTATATAAATATATTTTATATAATCTCATTGTCCAACGATCCGCTACTATCATAACACATCTCATATCATAACTCGATCGTATATCCAATAAATCGCGGCATCAAGCCCAGTCATATCGACTCATCCCCATATATCATATAACCTTCTCATATCACATGTATATATATATATATATATATATATTGTGTGTGTGTGTGTGTGTATACATACCTACACACATTCCTATATGTATATATATATACACAAATATACACCAAGTCAAGTTTATGTGTGTGCGTGTGTGTGTGTCTACATGAAACCTACGAATTCCCTCCAAGGCAGTCATCCTCATGGTTAAGTCTTTCTAAATTAGTCTAGTCCAACCTAAAGTCTTCAATAGGACCCTACTCGCCAAGAATCTAAGGTCACGTCTGACTTCCTAATAACAGTAAGCAATATCCCTATTCTACGTTTACGGGGGTGCTATACGCCATCCGCCTGACTTCCCCCATAGATATACATCTACCCACCTGGTCCTTGTCTGCCGAAGTCGATGCCGCCATCCTCTTCTTCATCACCTGAAGTCCACGTGAGAGGTACCTATATGCAAACATATATGTATATCGTAAACCGAATCGCGGATAGAAACAAAACGGTGCACGAAACGTGCATAGGTTAAAACCTATGACCCGCTCATGCAAAAGAACCGAAAAACCCTCGACATCGGCGTACAAACACCGATTGATCGAGATAAAACACGAACGTACAAATCGTAGTTCCAAAACTTATTAATTATAATATAAAACAGGGTTTGATCCATTAAAACCTTAAAATCAATTAAATCGTTCTATTTCGCAAAACCTAGAAAGCGACAATTAACCGTTTCATTTTAAAGCTTGATGTTTAAACGAAACTAATGATCATAATATTCACTAAATATCATAGCTAGGTCATATAAACCGTTACTATATTTTATTCTTATCAATTTGTATTGAATGAAAATTCTAGTTTGCAAAAATATCAAATTTTAATACTTTTTAAAGCAAAATTCACAATTCAACAACTAAGCTAGATTTTGCATATTTTAAAATGCTAGACCACTCATGGAAACCTTAATGATGTGCTAAAAACCCTAAATAGATTTTAATCACACATTTTAAATTAATTTCTAAAACCTAGTTAGCAAAATTAGCATAATTATCACAATTTTTAAACTAAAAAATTAGCAACTAGTAACTAGATTATGCTTAGCATTCCTTTAACATGTTAAAATACTCATTAAAACCACAACCTAATAATAAAAACCCTAACTAGAATTTTATCTCACCAATATATATATATATATATTATAAAAACCTAGTTTGCAAAAATTCTAATTAAGATAATTTAAATACAACAATTTACAATTTAACAACTAGGTTAAGTTTTCTTTGTCTTAGCATAATTAACTACACCATATAATAATGAACACTTTATAAAAACCCTAACTTAATTTAGAAACCCTCTCTTTAATTTCACATATTAGAAATAAGAAACCAATTTATTACATGAAAAACTTAAATTAAAATAGTTAAACAACTAATTACCCATTAGGTTAGGATTTATACCTTACTAACATGGGATCAAACATGAAAATCATAGCCTCCAAAATGCTAACTTTGCTCCAAAATCCATGCTAAATTGATCAAAGAATGGGTAGAGATTGGATTTGGAATTTGTGGTTTTATTTTTGGATTTTTGATGAATTTTTGGATGATTTTTGTTGTAAAGTGAGATGGGGAAAATTGGGGGCTGCCCAATGTGAGGCTCGGCCATGGAGAGAGGAATGAGAGGAGAGTGAGAAAAGTGTGTAGAAAAGTGTAGAAGAGTTCTCAAATTATTACCTCACTTAAGTCTTTTCATGAATTAATTAATTTTATTTATTTTCCTAATTCAATTTGACCTAGAAAAGTCTAGAAATTTGAAGACAAATCAAGAAGAGCAAAATATGCTACAAACTAAATTCTAGTATGTCATGGCTCACTTTTGAAAAATAAACCCATTGCAATCTATAATTTGCACCTATTTAATGTATAATTAAAAGCTTATGTTAATATTAAAAATAATTACATAAGGAAAAATATTTAAGTAAACTAAAAATTTATAAGTCACTAAATAATGTTAATTACTAGCAATTATATAGTTAAAATAGGCATATTTAAATCTATATTGAAAAATAATTATAGTTAAGTTTTTTACGGAAAATACGGTTTATTTTACTGATTATCAGAAAATTCACCTAAAGTGTTTTATTTATTTAATTATTTATTTAATTAATTTTAAAACGTTACAGGACTATTACACGGAGCTATTGAAGTGAAGGACCGGTCTACAAAGGTTGTATTCCTAGCTCACTTTACTTGCAAAGTGTTTGCATTTACTTTTCCGTCAATTTCTAGTTAACGATTCTAAGTTAGTGTTAGCTAGAACGGAAAATTTTTGAATTCGGCATGGACGATACCTCCCGAAACCTTGCTACCGTGCTAGGTAACCCTTCAGTGCCACAGTATTTTGCAGGCTTGACCCTCAGAGTAGTCGCGGCAGGGCGTCTTATTATCTCTACTTTTGCGGATACCGCTATGATTGGCTGTGAAGCCTTTTGCTAGAGGTGGTGTAAGTCCACGTTGCTCACCCCGGTTCTTACGGGGAGGCGGAAATGGCGGAAAACAATAATTTTGGCGCAAGGCAACATGGACTAAGAGTCGGATCTTTGCTAAACTAGAAACTAGTAAACACTAAGAGGTTTAACTACTATGCTGTAGAAAGTATACCTCACGAAACCGGTCCTTCGGGTCTTCATTCCGCTGTCCCGCTCGTCCATCCAAGCTCCAAGTGTCGATCCGGACCTTGGGTACCTCCGCGGCCTTCTTGAGTCGAAGACGATCCACCCGAGAGATGTACACTAAGCTCCGCCTCAAGCCGAGGCAACTAGGGCAAAGTGATTGCTAGTCAAGAAGCCCTAGAAAGTATAGAGGAGATGTATGGATGTGTTTGTCTTGTGGAATCCTTTTTCTCTCAACACATGAGATCAAAGGAAGAATCAAGAGGAGGAAGAAGGAGGAGCAACCATGGAAATGTTTCTCATTTCTTTTCTATGAAAGAGAATGAGAAATCACAAATGAAAAGCTTAACCAAGAGAAAACACAACCATGGTTGCAATAATACTCATTTTCATCATTACTAATCCCATCATGAAAAAGTTGATGGCTACAAATGACATGACCATTATCATAACAAAAAGAAAAAGAAAACCAAAGAATACTTTAGATTTTTCAAGAAGATCTTAGTCAACTTTGGTCAAACGGTCAACAAAGTCAAGATGGTCAGATGGTCAAATGCAATTAGCCACAACAAAATTATCAATAAGAGGATTAGTAAATAATGTCCCCGGCTCATAATGGTTTTGACCGAACCATCTGTCAAAACCCTAATGAGGCACCACCTCCTTCATCGCTCCTCAAAACTGTGCATACACACCCGCATCCGCATTCCGTAGAATGCGAATGCACAGAAGACAAATCAAATCCATCTGTGCAACACTAGGATCTGGCTTAAACCAAAGCCCACTAGTATTGCCTGTCCGAACAGCATACGCACACAAGTGCACGTAAGTGATCGTAGCCCTGCCGTAAAACCATACGGCCTCTACACGTTTCGCTCAATGTAGGGAAACTCTCTGTGTGGGACTCTAAAGACTCGACACTACGCTGGCAGTGGGTTTAACCACAGACCGCAAGCGGCACTAGCTGTACGTAACGGTCCCCAGGTAGATGTCGATAAGAAGGCCGATGAGGTAAACCCATCCGAACTCCTACTGAGCCTGTATGTGACAATCTCCGTACAGTCCGGTCTGTTCGTCTGATACATCGCATGGCGGGCCTAGGGGGCGGTGAACGTCAGTCCCCTAATAGCGGTACAAGTCGTGTCGGAGTGTAGCCCAAAACACCCTGAGATAACACTGGAAACCTACCAGTATATCTCGCTTGCCCTGGCCAGGGACTACTCGTGTAATGGCTCTCCTAGACACAGCGCGATGTCAACCCCCAATACCGGGAGAGACGAATCCTGTCTAACCGTCACTGCCTCCAAGTGCTTCGGGACTGCACCCAACTACTACCTGTTTGCACGACTCCTTTGAGCCGTGGTAGGGTAGTAATCTAAGTACAGTGGGAACACACTCGAGGCGAAGTGACAGTGTCAAGTCAGCGGACTAAGCTGTACTCATGTCACCTGGGAACTGATAACTGACGATAGGTATAATACCAACCAACAGTTCCCGACGAGTCCTGTCCAGTGTACTCGTAACCTAACGAGCACCCGCATACTATCTCAAGTACGACGTACTGACGGCTGTGGGACAGACCGTCTCCCCCGCTGGGATGAGAAGCGCATACGCTAGTCTACTCCGGAGTATCGATGCCCTGTCTCGATAGTCCTACGACTAGGGACCTGTATAAGGATGTGCTTATGGATTACCCAGCCCCCACGAGTGTGAGCGCCATCACAACGCTGGTAATCAAGCAAAGATCCTAAGGGCTCTACTAATATGTATATAAGCGATATGCTAAAAGAAACACATGCACATATTGAAGTAGAGACAAACCAAGTAGCATACTACCATTTTGAGCAAGATTGTCTATACAACTGTGAATATCCTAAGCTTCCATCAAGTAATATACAAGCTAGTATGATACAGTAATGGCCTCTAGGGCATATACACTAACAATCTCCCACTTGCACTAAGGCCATGTACTGGCGTATCGAAGACCTATCATCTCGATCAGCCGCTCGAACTGAGTCTGGGGTATGGCCTTCGTGAGTGGATCTGCAGTGTTGTTCTCCGTATTTACTCTCTTCACCTCGATCTCCTGGCGATCTACGATCTCCCTGATCAGGTGGTACTGCCTCAAAATGTGCCTGGACTTCTGATGGGACCTGGGTTCCTTCGCTAAAGCTATAGCTCCGTTGTTGTCGCAATACAGCGGTATTGGATCAACAATGGTAGGAACCACCTGAAGCTCCGTGAGGAACTTCTTCATCCAGACAGCTTCCTTTGCGGCATCGCAAGCAGCTATGTACTCCGCTTCCATAGTTGAGTCTGCAACGGTCTCCTGCTTGGAACTCTTCCAGCAAACCGCCCCTCCATTGAGGGTAAAGACATAACCCGACATGGACTTGGAGTCATCCTTGTCACTCTGGAAGCTGGAGTCAGCAAAGGCCTCAAGCTGGAGGTCTTTTCCGCCATACACCAAGAACATCTCTTTAGTCCTTCTCAGGTACTTGAGAATGTTCTTTACCGCTATCCAGTGTTTCTCCCCTGGGTTCGACTGATACCGGCTTACAACGCTCAATGCGTATGCTACATCTGGTCTGGTACACAACATCGCATACATTATAGAGCCTACCGCAGAAGCGTAGGGTATAATAGACATGCGATCCCTTTCCAAATCAGTCTTGGGAGACATCTCTTTGGAGAGGGTGATCCCGTGACAAGCCGGTAAATTACCGCGCTTGGAATCTTCCATACTGAACCTTTTCAGTATGGTGTCGATGTACCTTGACTGTGAAAGTCCAAACATCCTCTTAGATCTGTCACAATAGATCTGGATCCCCAGAATGTAGTTGGCATCGCCCAGGTCCTTCATGGAGAACCTCTGCGACAAGAATCCTTTGACTGACCGTAGCATAGGAATATCATTTCCTATTAGGAGAATGTCATCCACGTACAAGACGAGGAATACTACAGTTCTCCCTACAATCTTACTGTAAATGCATGGTTCATCTGGGTTTTTGATAAACTCGAATTCTTTGACAGTATCATCAAAGCAGATGTTCCAACTCCGCGATGCCTGCTTAAGTCCATAAATGGACTTGAGCAACTTGCACACTCTACCGCTACTCCCACTCTGAATGAATCCCTCCGGCTGATCCATATAGACGCACTCTTCCAAATTTCCATTTAGGAAAGCCGTCTTTACGTCCATCTGCCAGATTTCATAATCGTGGAAGGCAGCAATGGCAAGAAGGATCCGAATGGATTTCAGCATAGCCACTGGAGAAAAGGTCTCGTCATAGTCCAAACCAGGTCTTTGACGAAAACCCTTTGCAACAAGTCTAGCATTATAGGTCTCAACCTGCCCATCTACACCAATCTTCTTTCTGAAGATCCATTTGCATCCTACGGGTTTTACCCCTTCTGGAGCAAAGTCCAAAGTCCAAACTTTGTTGGTGTACATAGACTCCATCTCGGCCCGCATTGCATCCAGCCATTTTACCGAGTCGCCGCTCTGAATGGCTTGCTGGAAGCTAGTAGGCTCACCATAATCCATGGTGCAATCCTCTCTATCCCCGTCTATGAGAAAACCGTAGTATCTCTCGGGCGGATGAGACTGCCTACTACTCCTGCGGAGTGGCGCTGGTATGTCCGGTTCTCCTGAACCTTCTGGTTCCACCAAGGTTTCAGTAACAGCTTGTGGTTCTGGAATTTCTTCCAGTTCTATTGCGCTCCCACTTATCTGATTTTCTAAAAATTCAGTTTCCAAGAAGTGGGCATGCTGAGAAACAAAAACCTTTTGTTCCTCTGCGGAATAGAAAAGATATCCTCTGGAGTTCTTTGGGTATCCCACAAATTTACACAGTACTGAGCATGCCTCGAGCTTGTCCGTATGCTGCTTTTTTACAAAAGCTGGACATCCCCATGTCTTAAGGTACTTAAGACAGGGTTTCTTCCCACTCCACATTTGATATGGGGTGGTAGGCACAGTCTTGGTTGGAGCCTTGTTCAAGAGATATGCTGCTGTTTCTAGCGCATAACCCCAGAAGGACTGCGGTAACTCAGCCTTACTCATCATGGAACGAACCATATCCAATAGGGTTCGATTCCGCCTTTCCGATACACCGTTGTGTTGTGGTGTGTATGGAGGAGTAAGCTGAGAGAGAATTCCATTCTCTTTTAAGTAGCCCAGAAACTCGGCACTCAAGTATTCACCACCTCGATCAGATCTTAGTGTCTTGATACTTTTCCCTGTTTGTTTTTCAACTTCATTCTTGTATTCCTGAAATTTCTCAAAGGCCTCAGATTTGTGCTTCATCAAGAAGACATGCCCATACCTAGAGAAATCATCTGTGAAAGTAATGAAGTATGAATAACCACTTCGCGCATGTGTAGACATTGGACCACACACATCACTGTGTATGAGTCCCAAGAGCTTGCTTGCTCTTTCTCCGTATCCAGTGAACGGAGTCTTTGTCATCTTTCCCATGAGACAAGATTCACAAGTGGCATAAGACTGATACTCAAATGGATTCAAGTATCCCTCTTTATGTAACTTTGTTAACCGTGTCTCATTAATGTGACCCAGTCTACAATGCCATAAGAAAGCCTGATTTAATTCCGGAGACTTTCTTTTAAGTGTGTTCTGGACACTGATTACCTGAGCTTGATTCAAGACGTATATACCGTTTTTCAATGTACCTGACCCAATCAGAACTTGGTTTAGGTGGATGTTTACTACATCGCTTACAAAAGTAAAATCATATCCTTCCTTAGAAAGTAAGGATACAGATATGATGTTACAAGTCGCACCTGGTACATAAAAACAGTCACGCAGAATCAATATCTGCCCAGTTGTCAGTCCTAGATGATATTCCCCTACGGATACAGCATACATGCTCATTCCGTTAGCAACCCTGAGAGTCATATCACCTTTCCTGATAACCCTACGATTTCTCAAAGCCTGCAACGAATTACAGATATGAGATCCTGATCCGGTATCCAATACCCAGGAAGTAGGGTTAACTGACATACAGTTCTCTATTACAAACACACCCGAAGCCGAAGCCACAATATGCTTCGAATTCTGGCTACTGGCTTTGCAAGCCCTGCAATCCTTCTGTCCATGTTCATTCCTGTTACAATAGGAACATCCCTCTTTTACTACATCCATTCCCAAAACTTCTGCCCTTCCCTTTCTTTCCACTTCCCTGGTTTCCTTCAGGGCTGTAGGTAGAGACTGTTGAACTAAGTCAGTATCTGACCCGTTCATCAACGTGGTCTTCAGGTCCGTGAGCTCGAAAGAGCTGGTCTCTGTAAGGACGTTGCCCTCTATAGATGACCCGATAGCCAACCTCGCTGGAAGCAATTCGTTCGAGGTCTCATATCTTGCGATACGAGATTGCTTTCCATATAAATCTTTGTTATGGAGGAAGATATGAAGCTCTGCCAATTCTACCTTCTGCCAGTACTTATTTCCACATCTATCGCACGAACAGAGAATCTTCTCTATTATGATCTTATTATGTGCGCGTGCAAATTCAATGAAAGCAGCAACTCCTGCGACACACTTAGGTTGCATACGTTGTTGCCAATCCACATACATCTAGTCCTTAACTCTGACGTACCCATGGGCCATGTTAGACTGTATAACATATAAATTGTAGGTTATGGTGACTATATTGAGAAATATAAGAACGGGATAGTTACTGACAAAGGAGAAAATCCGTGTATATGCTTTGTATGTGCGTTTGTCGTTGAAAAGAATAAATTATCGCACGTATGTTAACCGATAACCGATAGACGGGGACTAATGATGCGTTTGTTGTGTTTTCTTGTTGTATGTGTGTGTTCCGGCTATCGGGGGTAAGGCTTCTATCCCATTAAGAATGTATAGAGCGAACACCCATCACTTGTACTTTCAACCGTTTCGAGTAAATTTCGGCAACAACTCCCCGCTGTTCTCCGAGTACACTGTAATAGAATAGATAATCATTTCCAAGCTGTGAAACAACGTTGAAATGAACATCTAATCTATCTTTGTACACGGAGAACCAGCGGAAAGGTACCGACGAAATATCTCGAAACGGATGAAAACACAAGTGAATGAAGGTGTTTGCTTTATACATTCTTAACTTGTCCATACGGGACAAATCTATCGGTTACCATACGATTGAATTTTCTCGTCGCATAGACTATACGACGGTTGTTAGTATCGAGCTATATCGTCCGATATTTAACAACTTTTGTATAGTTCTATGTCACGATGAACATCGCACGTATGTTAACCGATAGACGGGGACTAAGTGGCGCTTTTAGTTTCATATATGAGTATCGATGAGAATATGAAGGTTTCATATTATCATCGAGTATCATATATTGGTTTTAACTTGAACATCTCGAATCACTCTCTAATGATGCGTTTGTTGTGTTTTCTTGTTGTATGTGTGTGTTCCGGCTGTCGGGGGTAAGGCTTTTATCCCATTAAGAATGTATAGAGCGAACACCCATCACTTGTGCTTTCAACCGTTTCGAGTAAATTTCGGCAGCACCTCCCCGCTGTTCTCCGAATACACTGTAATAGAATAGATAATCATTTCAAAGCTGTGAAACAACGTTGAAATGAACATCTAATCTATCTTTGTACACGGAGAACCAGCGGAAAGGTACCGACGAAATATCTCGAAACGGATGAAAACACAAGTGAATGAAGGTGTTTGCTTTATACATTCTTAACTTGTCCACACGGGACAAATCTATCGGTTACCATACGATTGAATTTTCTCGTCGCATAGACTATACGACGGTTGTTGGTATCGAGCTATATCGTCCGATATTTAACAACCTTCGTATAGTTCTATGTCACGACGAATATCGCACGTATGTTAACCGATTGACGGGTACTAAGTGGCGCTTTTAGTTTTATATATGAGTATCGATGAAAATATGAAGGTTTCATATTATCATCGAGTATCATATATTGGTTTTAACTTGAACATCTCGAATCACTCTCTAATGATGCGTTTGTTGTGTTTTCTTGTTGTGTGTGTGTGTTCCGGCTGTCGGGGGTAAGGCTTCTATCCCATTAAGAATGTATAGAGCGAACACCCATCACTTGTGCTTTCAACCGTTTCGAGTAAATTTCGGCAGCACCTCCCCGCTGTTCTCCGAGTACACTGTAATAGAATAGATAATCATTTCAAAGCTGTGAAACAACGTTGAAATGAACATCTAATCTATCTTTGTACACGGAGAACCAGCGGAAAGGTACCGACGAAATATCTCGAAACAGATGAAAACACAAGTGAATGAAGGTGTTTGCTTTATATATTCTTAACTTGTCCACACAGGACAAATCTATCGGTTACCATACGATTGAATTTTCTTGTCGCATAGACTATACGACGGTTGTTAGTATTGAGCTATATCGTCCGATATTTAATAACCTTCGTATAGTTTTATGTCACGACGAACATCGCACGTATGTTAACCGATAGACGGGGACTAAGTGGCGCTTTTAGTTTCATATATGAGTATCGATGAGAATATGAAGGTTTCATATTATTATCGAGTATCATATATTGGTTTTAACTTGAACATATCGAATCACTCTCTAATGATGCGTTTGTTGTGTTTTCTTGTTGTATGTGTGTGTTCCGGCTGTCGGGGGTAAGGCTTCTATCCCATTAAGAATGTATAGAGCGAACACCCATCACTTGTGCTTTCAACCGTTTCGAGTAAATTTCGGCAGCACCTCCCCGCTGTTCTCCGAGTACACTGTAATAAAATAGATAATCATTTCAAAGCTGTGAAACAACGTTGAAATGAACATCTAATCTATCTTTGTACACGGAGAACCAGCGGAAAGGTACCGACGAAATATCTCAAAACGGATGAAAACACAAGTGAATGAAGGTGTTTGCTTTATACATTCTTAACTTGTCCACACGGGACAAATCTATCGGTTACCATACGATTGAATTTTCTCATCGCATAGACTATACGACGGTTGTTAGTATCGAGCTATATCGTCCGATATTTAACAACCTTCGTATAGTTCTATGTCACGACGAACATCGCACGTATGTTAACCGATAGACGGAGGCTAAGTGGCGCGTTTAGTTTCATATATGAGTATCGATGAGAATATAAAAGTTTCATATTATCATCGAGTATCATATATTGGTTTTAATTTGAACATCTCGAACCACTCTCTAATGATGCGTTTGTTGTGCATTCGTGTTGTATGTGTAACATGATTTGAAACCATTGAGATCAAGATTGATAGAACTGATCATCCTACATTGCAATGGCATTCATCTACCAAAAACTATTATTGCAATGACATTCATCTATAACAATCAACAATTAAAACTACAAATGTAGGATACTGATATCATAAAGCGTTATACGCAACATATGAATTCACATGACTAAAACATGCATCAAAAAACATGTTCATCCAAAAGAAAGGCCGCTGTCAACAAATATAGACAAAGGATTATTATATTAACTATGAAACATATTAGAAAAAGGATAAAAGTTCAAGATGTTAATAACACGATGATAATCAAAGCAGTTGCGTACAGATGCTAAAACCGAATATGTGACACGATATTCTTGTAAAAATAGACATGTATTAAAAGAGGAGACGCCCAAGTAAAATTCATAACTAAATCCCTATCTTGCCTTTCCTTTTCTTCAAATCAGAAATGTGTCTTTTTTTTTGCAATTATATATAGCTAAAACAAAGAAGGTCCTACAATTCTAAGCATTTCCAATTACAACGGCCCATCCTCAAAATCCAGAATCTTATGAGCTTCTTATGCAATTAGCAAATATATTCAACCCAACATGCCCAACGGCTAAAAGTTCCACAAAACAGTCTCCGTTTCCAAGAAAATTTGAGAATGACAAATAAAATTATTAATTAAACTGGGCTTTACCCACATTATTAGTCCAGTTTCCAACACCTTCTCAAACTAGACTCATTTTCCTCTTATGATCATCATCAACATTTCAATTAACGAGATTAATGCTAATTAGAATGGAAATTAAGTTAGACCCTGAAATCCAAAACCCCAACCCAACCCTAATCCTAACCCCAACCCCAACCCCAACAGTAACCCCCTGCCGAACCCCCGCCCCAGCTTCAGCCCCAACCCTAATGCTAACCGCAGCCCGAGCCCCAACCCCAACCACAGCCCTAGCTGCAGCCCGAGCCCCAGCCCGCAGCCCCAGCCCCAATCATGAAGTGCTCAGGGACACACAACCCCAATCCCAACCCTAACCCTAACCCAAACCCCAACCCCAACCCTAACTGCTACCCCCTGCCGAACCCCAACCCCAACCGCAACAGCAGCCCCCCAGCCCCACCCCTAACCCTAACGCTAACCCCAACCGATGCCTACCCAAACCATGAACCATAGACCTAAAACAATAAAAAATTTGTTTAATTGAAGATTTCCTAACCTGTGCAGGCGGTGGCGACGACGAATCGGTGGCGACGACGAACGGAGATGAGGAAAAAGCAGGCGGTGGCGATGACGAACGGAGATGAGGAAGAAGCAGGCGATGGCGACGACGAATCGGCCGGCGCTGGCGACGATGAGAACGGCGATCGGCGGGAACGAGGGTTTGGGGATTTGGGTTCGCGCGCTAAGTGATGAGAGAATAAAGAGATAATCAGCGTAGGGATCGATCTGCCTTTTTATTTAAATCTCTATTTAGTTGCCCCTACGGATAAGCCCGTAGGTTCTTGGTTTGCGGCTCCGTAGGGGCAAACGACAATTTAAGATTTAATAATTTTTAAATAAATATGTAAGGACCGTAGGGGCAACCGTTTGGCCCTACGGATTAACCCGTAGGGGCCAAACAAAATCTGTCCCTAAGGATGTCGTTATCTGTAGGGGCAACCCCTTATTTTAGTAGTGTATATAGCCTAATTATTTTTCCTAATTTTATTTTTTTATTGTTTTTTCTTATGGTTTTTTTTTTTTTTTGCACTGGCCCATAAGTCGTGACCTATGCACACAACACACACACACCACATCCATGCACACCACACAAGCACACAATACACGCACGCATCCAGAGAACTCATGAGTTTGTCCCGAAAACGTTAATTTGTGGTCAAAATAATGTGAGAACTAAACTAGAATTCTATTTTATAGGCTTGAGACCATAATATAACAAGATTCAATCATCCACCATACATAATAGCCAAGGAATTTTCCAAAGAAACATTGAATTATTTGGAATAGCTTCCTATGCTTTCTCAGGTCAATTAATACCTCATATAAAATCATTGAGGAATTCAGCTCAGCTGGTATGGGCACTTCTTCTCTTGAAAAGAGTGCGACGTTGAACCGAAGAGGGGAAGTGGCCACAAATTAACGCTTTCAGGGCAAATTCATGGGCCCCTTGGGTTGCATGTGTGTTGTGTGCTTGTATATGATGTGTGTGAGTGTATTGTGTAGTTAGGTTAGGGCTTACGGCCCATTGCCAAAAAATAAATAACATAATAAATACCTCACATAAATAAAGTATAAGTATTACCTAAACATTGGATCAATGGAGGCTCACATCCTATTTTCGAATTTTTACAAAAATACATGCAATTAGATATTAATTTTATATCACCTAAAGATGCATCAAGAAGTCAAAATATTTGGAATAATTTCTACTAAACTTTGAATTTAACAAGCTTATAATAAACTTAACTAAATTTTTTAAATTAAAAAAGTCTTCATAGGAGCATTGGGATTGGAAATGGGTGTAGACAATTTGTTCATTATCTTTGGACATTTTTGGACACCTCGGAACGGAGATGTCGGCGAGGATAATTAAGCAGGGTTGAATTAGGTGTCATAACAATGAGTGGCCCCATGCATGTCTAATAAAATTATATTTTTGTGCATGAAGCATGTGAAGATTGTAGAGGTCTAGAATATTTTCATTCCTATGTTAGGAGCTCACAATAAATCAATGAATATTGCGAAATACATTGAAGAGATTGAAGGATTAATTGCAAGGTGCGGGGACCTATATTTGAATAAAAGTACATAGGAATGTCGGTTGGGTTTTCATATTTTCTAAAACCAACCAAATTACTAAAATAATATGCTCAAAATCCGTCCTATACAAAGGCGAAAGAGTTTGACAATTTTTTTTCTTTCTTTCTAACATGTAGAATGTAGATGTAAACGGGGGTTCGATCCAAACCCACCAAATGCACGCCCCTGTAAAATAACAAGAATTTTCCAGATCCGAACTATACACATCATCTACAATTTGGAATTTTAAATCTCAATCCCAACTTATCTTAAAAGATAAATTCCAAGTCCATACCATGAATTTTAGTCATTTTCCCAAAAACCCTACTATAAACTTTTTAAATGATGCAAAACTACCATGAACTTGTCTTATACCAAAAATCTCCCTAACAGAGTAAACATTTGATTAACAAAAAAAAAATGACTAAATTAATACCCAATGCATATTAATTCTTAGAAAAAATTTAATTTTTTAAATTGATATATGTGATATTTTAGTCATTTTATCTTTTTTGTTGATCACATGTTAAATCTGTTAAAGAGTTTTCTGATACAAAGAAACATTTATGGAAGCTTTGACTCATTTTAGAAGTTTGTGGTGGTTTTGTGAGAAAGTGACTAAGTTTTTGGTATCAAGTTGAACTTTAGTCTATTTTAAATAACCAATGTAACATACAAGCCAGTGTATGCCTTACACAATAATCTAAAATAACATATTTTAGTGTGTCAGTGAATGGATCAATTATGAGATATTTGAACTCTATTAGATATTATCGTTACCGTAAATCAGATAAGTTCTGATTTATATTGTTAAGATTATAATTCGTGTGTTAGATTGTTAGAATTATTGGTTATCAATTTGTTATGTTATGAGGTGTGTAAATTGAGATGATTTATCTCTTAATAAAATCCATCCAGTTTATTGCTTTCTTGTCAAACCAATCTCAGCACAACTCAACTAGCATTTATGATCCTTAATTATATTATAGGGTTTTTTCCCTTAACCTCCCATATTTCAATGTTTTTCTCCGTCCCCTCCATAATTAGTAATTACCTGTAGCCCCCTATATTTATAAATTAGTCTTGCAGCTTTCCCACTTCACTTTTGAAAATTATCCCTCCTCTTCTATCCTCTCCGCCGTCCCTCGCCTCCGTCCCTCACATCGCCTCCTTCTTTTTCCTCCTCTTCAACATCGTCACCGCCACCGCCACAACACCACCGCCATCTTTCTCCTCCTCCTCCTCTTCAACCCATTAACACAAACTTTTTCCTCCTCCTTCTCTTCAACACCACGTCCGCTATCACCATCACCACCAACTTCTTCTTCCTCTTCTTGTTCAGCCCACAACCGCTGTCGCCGCCATCCTTGGAGGATGGCAGCGGGGGCGGTTGTGGGCTAAAGAAGAAAAGAAAGAAGAAGATGGTGATGATGATGGCGATGGTGTTGAAAAGGAGAAGGAGGAAGAAAGAGGCAATGGATGGAAAAAGAGAAGGAGGAAGATGATGCGGTGGCGTTGAGAAGGAAGAAGACGGCGGTGATGGAAACGGCGGCGGCCGGGGAGAAAGAGAAATAATTTTTAAAAGTGAAGTAGGGTGGGCTGCAGGAATAACTTATAATTATAGGGGGTTACAGGTAAATACTAATTATGGGGGGACAAAAAAATATTGAAATATGGGGTGACGGAGGCCCAAATCTCCCTCGAATATTGTCCTCCATCGATTTTGCTGCCAGCGGGACTGAACGGTTGAAATTCGGTGTGAGGATTGAGTGTGTGGGTCTCAACGGGTTGTTGGTTATTGTTGATACCGACTACCTGTAAGGGAAGCTCCGGGGTGGGAAACCACCGTAGCACCCTCCGACGATCAAGCAAGTACCGAGATGTAATTGGACAGAGTAACGGTGTATTGGAAATGAGTTCGACATACCTGAACCGTCTGAATGAGGGATTTATATAAGGATCGCATTGGAACGAGCCGATGCAAGATTCTCGCCGTCCGTTACGCCCCCGCGTCACGTAAGCGTTGATGGCGGGATACGTCCATTTATGGGCGAAATACGCAAGCGTAGGATGCGGGACATGGAGTGGCAGAGATTTCGTCGCAGCGAGATACACAAAGCCGTCACATGGGCGCTCGAACTCCGTGCTCCCGGTCAAACAAGAACGTTGAAGAATCTCGGACATAAGATAGCTCGGAGACGAGCAAGTGGGTCGAGAAGTCCCAGCTATAGGATAGCTCGTTTCCGAACTATTAGCTGACGGTCAGCCGAAGGAGGAAGTTACTCCGGAGAGGTCTTCTTAGAGGATTCGGTGTAGCCTCGGAGGCGTGGCGCCAAAAAACGTCCAAGATATGTCATATTTACCCAACTCCCCTGTCTTCAGGAATCTAGTGAGTTTACATGAGTGGCATATCACCTGCCACATGTCATGATCTGAAGGATTCCGACTTACGGTTATCTTCAAAGGGCCTAACGGATAAAAAACCCTATATTATAAGTTCAGAAAAAATACTTAGCAACTCACAAAATAAAATAGAAATGATGCTTAAAAGCGTCATCTTGATTATAAAACAGAAGAATGTTGGTGAACTTAACATATGTAAATTTCCAATCTGTTTTTGTTGACTGCAAAATTTTGGACATAGATTATTATTAAATATAGCTAGAAAGAAGAAAACAAAGGTAACAATTTATATTAATAATTGCTTAAACCTAGGGGAATTTAATGTTTTAGAAATTTAACTGCATAATGAATCAATAAATTACTACTTAGAAAAAAGGAGAGAGAAAATCCCATTGGAATTCAGCACACTTGCAAAAGGAGAATTACATCATCAAACCACACAACAAAAACCACAAAGCCACACAATATTCTCAAACACACTCATGGTCTTTTGCAAACATTGGCATTTTATGGTACAAAGATAAAGATATAAATACATATATCAACAAACTTCAATTCAGATGAAACGAGAAACCGAGGCTTAGATTGTCTGGATATTTTCCATCCGGATGGACTGAGAATCCTACACAAAAGTACAAGAAGGATATTTCAAATTCAATTACAAGAGAAAAAAAAGAGCAAAAAATAGAACGGCGATTGAATTATAACCAAAAAATACCGTATTTTCTGTATCTTCTATGTTTTCTTTATCTTCATGCAATTCCGCCTCAGGGGTCACAAGATCACCTAAATTTAAATAAATAAATAAAAGGGAGGGAAAACAGCATAAGAAAATTTAAACAACCAAGGTATTGTAATAAAAGTAAACTGCCCACCATTTTTTCCCCTGAGATCATAATATTTCGTCTTAAAGTTATAAATCTAACCATTTCTATTTTTCACGAAATCTCCTTAAACTCGTTACCTTCATTGCTGATCGATTCCTTAATTGAAGTCTTGACCTTCACATTTCCGCGCTTAGACTCGACCATACTCGGCTTCTGAGATTTCTTCTTCAAATCAGCAACATTGGCATCTTTCTTCTTGTTTGAAGCCTTTTCTTTAGACATAGTAGCTTTCTTATCAATCATTTCCTTCTTGTTTGATTCCTTCACATTAAGAGCGGTTGAAATCAATGATTTCGGCTTCAAATTCCTTTTTTCTTTAACATTTTCATTTGAAGCACAGGTTCCTTCTTCATGTGGGTGAGATTTGTTCTCAGAGAGCTTTAACTGCTCAAATTCTTCTTCTAATATGTTATAGCTCTGAAGTAGATCTTTCGTGGCTTCTCCGAGTACAGTTAAAAGGTTGTGTCGGTGCACATATGATTTCAGCTCTTCCTTTATCCGTTGCAGAGGCTGCAGATTTAAATATTATATGCCATTAAACCGTGTAAAGCTCCGAGGAAACGCAATTCATAAATGCAAGTTTAGACACATATGTACAAAGATGGTCCTTTCCACCATTCAATATCCTTCAAGCCAACAATTGAATGAGGGTCTCCACATAATTTTCTAACAATTAAAACATAAAAGTGTCAATTTAACGAAACAAAATTCTTGTGCCAAAGTTCACACCTACTAGCAAGCACATAAGATGTATAAGAAATCCAATTAGCCAGTGTTCAGTTCTAAAGGTAACAAACGAATGAATTATCCCAGACAGTTTAAGATTGAACCATGCAGTATTTTGTTTACTTGTTTGTAATTTGGGACTCATTGAGCAATGCTTTATTTGCGCGGGATATAGCGTGTGCTCTGTTTTCAGGCCAGCAATGGGTTCATTAGAACTTTTAATGATAATTAGAGGATAGTCAATCCGCTTTTAAACTATAAACATCCAAATTTGTGGCAAGTATATGCTTTAATGAAACAAATAACAGCAAATTAAACAGAAACTTGAGGAAGAATACCACACGCCTCAAGATATAAAATGTTTATGCGCATTGATAGAATTGGCAAATCATTACATACCTCGCATCCTGATTCCAATGCAAGCTTGAAGAAACCAAGAGAAACAGAATGCTTTGATGCAGATTCCGAGAGTTTAATCTGAGTCAACCAGTAGGACACAGAAGAAAGCACGCTGAACTTCCGCCTAGCAGAAGATTTAGAAACATCAGAAAGAGGCGTGTCGCTTTTGCCGTGACCGTTTAATTTGTTCGATCTTGTTTCTGGTACCGGTGTGGTGCTTCCAGTAGACTTGGTTGGAATTGACAACCTTCGTGGGGGTTTCGCGGATTTGTCCTTTGCTGAAAGGTCGAGGACGCCAACGCTCTGGCTAACACTTGGTGAAGCCCTTACCCTATTTATCATTCAAAAATTGGTGAGGTTCAATGTTAACCCGGAACACGAAACATTTGGTAAGCGGAACAAAAATCGGAATCACTGAACACTACTCATTATTGAACGCGATATACGATAGGGGTAGTCTTCTTCAACATACTTATACCGAATAGGAAACATAGCTCTTGAACATGTAATAATTTTTTGATCGTCTGTGTGTGTAACTTAATTTCTTCAGCTATCTATTTAAGTTCTCAAAATTTTAGTATAATTTAACAGAAACCGAACTTTATTCCCATGCAACTTAAGTCCTTAATCAGATCAGAACGGTAATTCTTCCAATCCAAAACAGTACTGTTCCTTGATTAGGAACAAGAAATCGCAAAGCACTAATGGTTTAATGATGTATGATTACGCTGGTCAGGTTCAGAAATTTGAATCAAACACAGCAATGTTACAAGGGGGGCGAAAAGCAACTTGAATTCTATTGATATCTACTTCATTATTATATAGTTAATCTAAGCTCGGAAACGATCACGCTATGATCAAAATGAACAATCGATTTTATGGTAAAGCATCAATGTGCAAACAGCCATCTAGACGCGGAAAAATCAAATAATTTTCTACTCAAAATGAGGTTTTTGTAACAAAAAAAAGGCAACTGCAAGTTGGCGCTCTCTTTTTACAAGAGCAAAACATCATCTTAATCTCATAAAATAGGGTCAATTCATAAATAAAATCCGATGAAACGAAACCCTAATCGCATCAAAATTAAAAATCACAAGATAAATCAAGGGGAAGGGAATGGATCCAACCTTCTAGATGCCGAGGAATCAGATGCATCGGTGATAGCCGGCCTCGATTTTGAGCTGGATCGGAGCGGATGCCTTAACTTCGATCCCGATGACGCCGCTGACCACAATTATCACCGCAAATCATACGAAAATTGAACAAAAAAATCCAAAATTCAAATCACAAATCGATAAGAATGAATCGATACCAGGGGTCAACGATTGATCTTTGTTAATGATCTCCATCGGATCTCTCGATCGATCGAAATTCGTAGCGTTCAGTTCTTTTTCTGTTGGTCAAACTAAAGATAAAGAACATGATATATTTAAAGAGAAGCGATTTGATTTTTGAATTTTGGAGCTTGAGCGGGACTTTTGGAATTCAAAAGAGAATAATAAAATAGTTGATTTTTTTTATTACTCCTTTTCAGGACGCGCCTTGTGGGGCTCACATGCCATCCGTTTCTTTTTTGTTTTGGGTGGTCATGGGCCGTGTTGGGCCGGATCTTTGTTCTATAAATCCGTTGGGTAGAAAACCTCGTCATTTCTCCAAAGAACTGAATTTGAAAATTATCATGTGCTTTAAATAGTTCTTGATGTGGACCTTTTATGTTTTATTTTACATTGATTTCTACATAAATATTTCTATTTTTTCGAGTTAAACTAGCCTGATGCAACTTAATGACTTCTCTTTTTCACTACACCATATCTAATGCGGTAAAAATATCATTTTTAAAACAACAGTAGACGCATCCCAAAACGGAAAAACCTGTATGGAAGCTCCGGAGTGGTAAGCAACATGAGATAACCATTGGAACATAAAGTTAAATTTTTGGGCTTTTTGCTAAAAAACCATTCATACTTCAATAATTACTAAAAAGGCTCTTCATATTTCATATTTACTTAAAAAAGATCATATATTTAAACTGCACTAAAATGCCCTCAAACAAGCGATAAAGATAATTTTTTTTGGCATCTTCCATTGCTCTGTTAGGAGACTAACGGTAACTGTTGGTTAAGGTCTTAAAATCTTCCCAACACCTCTTCTTTTCCCCAAATTTCTAAATTTTCCTCTAAATCGGCTATAGCATTAAGGTGTTAATCACAGATCTCTCAAATTAACCAAGAAAACTGGCTCGTTTTTCTTGACCTTTTCCACCAACGAGCTTTTCGAGCGTCGTTGTCCCTTCAAATGCAAGTTTTGAGTTTGTCGACAACCCTATTTGAAAGGAGAGCGATTCCTTAGTTGCATTAAATCATAATCTTCAATTAAGCGAGAATGTAAATTCCTTTTATGTGAGAAACACCTACCGAAATACGCAGCAAGTAAGAGAACAGTTTAAACACAAGTTTCAATTCTATCTTCCTAACGGTACACTAACTTTTGATGTTAAACTAGTGAGTGGGTTTTTTTGGTGCAATTTAAATGTATAATGGCTTTTTAAGTAAATATGAAAGAATGGCACTTCATTAAGTTGTGAAGTATGATGAGGTTTTTTTCGGGGCCTGTTTGGTTGCAGAGGATTTGGATTGTGGAATTCTAGGATTCCATAATTTTGTGTTTGGTTGGAGAATTAGGATTTCTAGGATTCCTTTGTTTTTTATGGAGGGCCCACCACAAAACATGGATTCCTCCTAAAATTTTTTAAGGATTTTCGAGAATTTGGCACTATTCATTGTACTTTTAGATGGACCCGTTGTACTTTGTTTATTTAACAATCATCTCTCTATCTATCTCTCTCTAAAATTCTCAAATTCAAATGCCATTTTTTCACCAACCAAAAAAAGATTACAAAAATCTATAAATTCAATACTATGAATCCAAAGTCAACCAAACAACAAATTACCAAATCCAGAAATTTTCAACCATACTATTTTGGAATCCAAATTTCACAATCTTGCAACCAAACAGAACCTCAGCAAAAAGCATTTAAATTTTAATCAAACAGACAGGGGATACATGGGAAGGGTACGAGACCAAAGGAGTCGGTACAAATTGAACAGAAATTTGAATGTTATTCTTTAGTTTATTGAAAATGCCAGCTTCCCTCTTCACCTGTGCTTTGACTTATCGAACCATGAGAGAATGAACAAATTTCATTTTGCCCTCCAGCTAAGTGATGATCATATAACTAAATCATATATAATGATAATACACAACAATACAAGGGCTTAGCCTATTGGGGAGGTCCAGGATCGAGCCCGAGGTCTACCATTTATGAAAGGATGACTAATTTATTCCACCTTTCATCTATAAAAAAAAAAAAAATCAACAACGGTGACGGTTCATTTTCTCGTTTACATGGAATTGAGGAGGACCGACGGTATTGGCATTTCTTCACAAGTTCTTTCTACAACTTTCTAATCGGATTCAGTTATGGATAGCTACAGCATTATCATATACTAGTATTCACCTCTGCATTAAAACTCTAAAACTATTATTTATCACGGAACATTTATCAAACGAACCTTTTTAGAATGATTCAGGCCCTAGGGATAGGTTTAGGTCCTCAAGGTTTACAAAGTTGGAAAAAAGTATTTCATACATATTTCTCATGTTTTTTAGTCCCGGTCTTTTTTAAGCATTTGACCGATTTATTAAACGCACACAATACCCTTCTCCGACTCTCCATATGCCCCCATATGCATATCAGATCAACCAGTCGAAGGATCAAACCGCTGTTTGTTAACTACCACATCTAGCTTTTAAACTACTAAGCATACTATATGTATTAATTAACAGGATGCCAGTAATTAACAGACTATATAAAGTAGTCAAGAAGGAAAGCATTACGAGTATTTAATAAACTTATCAAACATGAATGAAAAGTATTCATTTGAAACTTTTTGCCCAACTTTTAAATCAGGTATGTAAGCGGGCCAAGAAGTCTGGAACCATTTCCCCTTCCTTTTTCTAATCATTAAAGCCCCAATTTTGTGTCCAATAAAAAAAAAGACAGTTTGTTTTAGTTGGACGCAAAATTTAACCGACGACGCAAAGGTATCAGCAAATCAATCTCATATATGAACAAAAATAAAAAAAAATGCAAGAGATAAAGAGAAGAAAGCCCAACTTCCATTGACAAATATAGGCCGCTGTTTAAATCAATATAGACTTCCTATGTGTTAATAATGTACTATATTTAATTTAGGGCATTTTACCATTCCGCTAATTACTAAAATTCCCCTTCATAATACTACGTATTTACTTAAAAAATCCTTTATACATTTAAAATGCACTAAAATGCCTATATTTAGCTAGGTGTTTCTCGAAGAAAAACCCCCCTATATTCTTGCTTAATTGAAAATTGGGATTTAGTGCAACTAAAGAATCGCTCTTTCGAAACTTGTGTTTTGAAGAGATAGCGACACTCGACATGCTCATTACTGGAGAACATTGAGAAAGATGAGCCGGTTTACATAATCAATTTAAGAAATCTTTGATGAAAACCCTAATTCTAAAGTCAATTTAGCGGAAAATTTAGGAATTTTGCGGAAGTAAGAGGGATTGTGAATGTTTTAAAACCCTAACCCGTTTCTCACCGTTAGCATCCTAATGAAGCAATGAAAAATACCAAAAAGATTATCATTTTGGCATGTTAGGAGGATTTTTTTAGTGCAATTCAAATGTATGGAAAATGATCTTTTAAGTAAATACGAAGTATGAAAGAGTTCTTTAGTAATTAACAAAGTATGAGAGTTTTTTTTTGTAAAAATCCCTTAATTTCAGTCCCAAAATAAATTAAGCATGACCTCTTTGTTCATTTAATTTACTCCATTATTCTATTTTTGTTCCAAGATAATTCTAATAATTGATAAATTGAAAAAAGGAGGAATATGCTGATAGCGGGGACAGTCAGCCATTACTTCTCCGTATATTTCCGTAAATAACCCCATTTAAATAAATAAATCCTAAAATAACCCCCAATTCAGAATTATTCCCAAAATGATTCTGGGCCTAACAGTGTGGCACGGTGTAATACCCAGTTCCTTTAAAAAAAATTTCTGTATTTAAATAAATATTACCTATATTTTTCCCAATTTAAATATTTCTAATTTTATTTTTCCTAATCTAAACTTTAAACCCACACCCTGACCCTTTTTATATTTTTCTAACCCCACAGGCCCAGCCCACGAACCCTACCCACACCCCGACCCGACCCGACTCCCCACTCCCCTTCTTTTCTCCTCCTTCTTTTCTTTTCTGTTCCCGCCTTTCTCGCGACGAGCTCCCCGCGACCTCCGCAGCACATCCCCCTTTCTCACCACCCCCGCTCGACTCGTTCCTCCTACACCCTAACGCTCCCACGACCGAGCTCTTATCGCCAACGTTCCTCCGCGATCCGTATCCATCTCCCGATAACGCTCCCCCATCTCTCTAATCTCCTCACTCTCTCTTTCTCTTCACACCTCTCTTTTTCTCCATCTCTCTCTAACTCTCGTTCTCCTTCTCCCTTCACCTTGCCACCACTGACCACCAAGCCGCCACCATCACCGCAGGCGATCCATATCCGTCTACCTCCACCACACGACGCTGAGTTCTCCACAACCTACCGCACCACCATCATCACCGCCCGCACTCGGTTCTCCTTCTCCCGAGCTCTCCATCCATCGTCGTCACCACATCTTCTCACAGCCGGCACCTTCCTGAACGCACCGCCGACCTCACCACCGTCAAGCTCTCTCTGCAACCTCCTCTCACCGAAACTCCACCACCACAACTCCTAACCTCCCCTCGACAGCTCCGCCCTCCACTTCCTCAAAACTCCAACAACCACCGCCAGCGCCCCTAGCTCCGACCTCCGAGCATCAGACACAAAGACGACCCCTTACCACCATCGGCCATGTCCACCATCCATCTCCATTAACCCACGCCACCGAGCTCATCATTCCCACATCTTCTCCAAACAAACACCCCTATCTCGACGAACTACCATGACTTTGACCAACTTGCAGCCTTCGCCTGAGCCCTTTGCCATCGCTGCCTCTGGCTAACAGCCACCGCATCGATGCCTCGTGCTCCGCCATGCCAACATCAGAGCCAAAGCCCGAGCCCGAGCCCAAGCCAAACCCTAGCATGTGATGCGTCATGCCGTTGCCGTCACCGTCGTCACCCTCGTCTACCGCAACCACGACTGACGAGCTCTCCTCTGCTCATTACAATCTAGTTCCGCCACCATCACACTCTATACAACATCAATCGACGCTAAAATCAATGCCCGACATTTTCGTCGAACACATACGTGTGTTGCGATCCCCACTGTTCCAGTCGCCGCAGTTGCAGTCCAAGTCGTGGCCTCGGTCTCTGTGGCAGTCACCATCGTCAACGCAATTGCCGTCGCAACATCGCACACGCCCGTCGCAAGATGTATCGCACTCGAACCTTGCGTCGCGCCGTGCCCGATTCCGCAATGTTCGTAGCCGTCTCGCGTGTCGAAGCGATCTCCGTGTCTGTGTCGCTTCCAATTCAACGACCCTTGGCAAATGAAATCTCTATTCACTTGTTTAACATGCTATAATAAAGCGTTAGCTAAAGAAATTATAATATAACTAGATATATAAATAAATATAATTGGATCGAAATCTATACTTGAATTTTGTGTAGTGAATCATTGTGCCGTTTTACTTGAGTGGGGCCCGACTAGGGCTTATTACTGTGTTAGCAACACGTATAAATTAAATGGTTAATATCTAATTTAGTTTGTTAGAAGAAACGTTAGTTCCGATCGATGACCGAATGTTTATCTTAGGTGTTCGATGCGAACCTTATGCGAAAACAAAATCTAAAATGGCGGAACTTATGATATTTAGACCCTAACACTGTTAACAAATTTTCTGTAGAAAGTTGGTGGCAAATTGATATCGTTTTCACACCTAAAGTGATGGCCCTAATGTCTATACCGAAACTTAGGTTTTACCAAATACTTGACACCGTCTAATTCCATAAAAATCCAATCGTAGCGTGCCTGGATTCGCTGTGAAGGGTGCTGCATAATCTTTAACACGAAGTGTAGCTTTATTGTTAGATATATTCTCTGAATATCGAAAACAAAGAACTTACCAGACCTTAGACTGCAGTCCAGAGCAAGAACTTACCCTTGACATGCTTTTGTACACCTGAAACCTTAATGTTTAATTGTGATAGTATGCGGAGACAATTACCGCTGCATAGGCAATTGTTTTATATTTCCAATGGTACCAGTTTCACTAAGTTCTAGTATCATTTGGTATTTAAATCATAATTTAAACGGATGACATGTACGGCAGTTTTCTGTCAATTCAGTTTGCACCCTTCATCAGTAATCTAATCATAGATCCTAAACCAAGATGTCTATTATTGATCTGTCTCCTGCTCTATAAATTTAACTCATAGGCCTACAATTAGTTGAACAGTAGCGTCACCTAATTATGCTCTCAACAGAGAGTAAAACGTGTTACGAAATGGATTTCCAGTTCAGAAATTGGATTTCCAGCAGTAAACACTTAAAATGAAATGACCGTAACTCGCAAACCTGAAACCCGTTTGATTTGAAACCAATTTTAATGCTTAGATAAACAAGTATAATTAATATGCCTTTTATATTGTTTTGCCAAATTATGCACGTGTGATTTTATATGATTTTTCTAATCCAACCGACACCGGTTGCTCATATGTTTTTAGCAGTGCATTTACTGTATTCCCATCATATTGCATGACCGATATACCCTTGTAAATAGTGTTCATTTGCATCGACATCCTAGTGACCATGTTACATTACCAAGTGATAAATGCCGATGATTGGATTGTGGCAAGTACGTTAGTGGAAAAGCGTGAATGAATAAGTGAAGTGACACGTACTTGTACATAATCAGCAGAACCAGTTAATTATTGCATTGTCGACGTCTATGGGACATATATAAGTGTAACTATAACTGGTATGGAACGGTTATAGAAGCACTTATATTAGTGTCATAGGCTATAAGTAATCAAGCATGGTTATCAACAATATAATCTAAGCAATGAATTAAACAATAAAGCAGATTCAATTAATTAGCAGTATAGTTTTATCAGTTGTGTTTAACAGACAGTGTCAGCTTTATGTGAATACAGTATGATAGATGTGAATGCTAAAACCAGGTTAATAAGTATCGAGTGATCCCTGGATGCGACGACATGTATAATCTGTTTAATGGATGCAGTTGTAATTAGACGGTCAAAGTTGCACATGGATGTTTGATAGGCTAAACTGGATAAAAGGGGTACCATAGCAGTAAACAAATGTGATCTATCATGTACAGGTGATTGTTAGATATAAATAATTCGGTGCAAGATTAAGTCTCAAGTTCGGAATCATAAAATGTGTAACGGAACCTTATACGGTTAATTTGAAATCCATTTCTATCAATTCTAATTAGGGATTTAACAGGAAATAATTAATTTAGCATATGAATAGTTTAAAATAGCATGTAGCAAGTTTCACTTGCCTCGACGGGTCGCGAAACGGAAAACGGAACGTTACACGTCGGCGGGGAAATCTTGCGACGTGCGCACGGTTCACGGAATGAACCCAAACGACGAACAGTGGAGCCACACGGGTCAGGCTTCCTCGCTGGATCGTCGGGAAACGTCGTCGGCGTGGTCGGATTCCGGCCAAACACAAAACAGTGAACAATAAAGAATGCATGAAGAAAAGAAGAGAAGAATAAAAAGAAGGAAGAGAAGGAGGATGAAGGAGAGGGTGCTCACGATGATCTGCAGAGGGGTTGAGATCGTCGGCCGCGTTGACGGAGCTCCGACGAGGTACCTGCAGCGACCCCGGCAGTTAAAGAAACCAACCGAGAAAGGGAGAAGAAGAAAGAAAGAAAGGAGGAGAAGGAAAGAGGAGAAGGAGAAGATCATGCTTACTGAGGGGGTGCACGAGGCCAGGGAACGGATCAAGATCACCGACGGCGATCCCACGATGTGCAGCGGCGTGCAGGTGGGTGCGCGGTGCTCGTGCAGGGTGTTCGGGGAGAGGAGGAAGGAGGAAGGAGATGAGGTGGAAGTGACGAGGGCGAGGAGGCGACGAGGTCGGCGATGATGACGTCGGCGTTGGGGCAACGACGAGAGGAGACGAGGCGGCTAGGATTTACGGGGGTTGGGTTCTGTTGATATTTGAGAAGGGAAGGAAAGAATTTAAAAGAAGAAGAGAGAGAGAGAGGACGCGGGGGGGGGGGGGGGAGAGAGAGAGATAGAAGAAGAGAGAGATAGAGAGGGAGAGAGAGATCGAAAGATTTTGAGGAGAAAGAAAATTGGCTCGTAGTGCCCGCGAGAGAGAGAGAGGAGAGAGAGAAAGAGAAGGGGAAAGGAGAGAGAGAGACTGTCGTGTGGGTCCCATGGAGGTTAAGTGAATTGTGATTGGCTCGTGGCCAAAGAAGGGAAAAGAAAGGGAAAGATTTATGGGTTAAACAGTTAGGGAAAATTTTTAAAAGATTTTAAAGGAAAAATGGGAAATATTTTCTGTTAGATGAATTTAAATTTTGTTGGTTTTAAAATATTAGAAAAATAGGATTTGGCGTAGTTGCAAAATATTTCAGAATTGCGCCCGGGTCGGGTCCAAAATTTTGAATTCGAAAATGAAAATTATTGGCGGGTTCCAAAAATTAAAATGAAAAATTTTACCATTAAAAAGTATACCCCCAAGAACGGACGCACGTGCGTGCGCGTAGTCGTCCAAACACGTCCGTTTCACTGAACGGGACGAGAACACGATGCAAGGATGCTACCACAGGGTTAGGGGTGTCGAGCAGGCCATGACAAGTATTTTTAATTTTATTTTAGATGCCTTAATTTGTTATATGCAGAATTGAATTGTCGGGGTAAAATTTATAACTAGCAACAGTCAATTAAGATAAATGAAATAAATACCACACAACACACATACGGTAACAGAAATTTATAGAATTGGAATCGGTTGTTACATTATACCCAACTACAAAAAGGATTTCGTCCTCGAAATTCCAAGAACACAAAAGATAGACGACCGACAACTACAAGAAAAGATGAGGAAACTTATGCCGGATTTCATCTTCTCGTTCCCAAGTGGACTTTCCATGCGAGCGATTACCCCAAGAAATAAGTACAAGGGGAATAACCTTGTTCTTAAGAACCTTTTCCCTTCGATCCACAATTTCAACCGGTCGCTCCACAAAAGTCAAATCTTCTCGTACAGTCAGCTCTGAATGATCCAATACATGCGTTTCATCTCGAACATACCTACGGAGTTGAGATACGTGAAACACATCATGAACATTCGCCAAGGACTGCGGTAACGCCAAACGATACGCTACCTCGCCAACACGCTCCAAGATCTCGAAGAGTCCAACGAATCGAGGACTGAGCTTTTCTCGACTTCCAAAACGAATCACCCCTCTAGTCGGTGATATCTTCAAGAATACCAAATCACCCACGGCGAACTCTAGAGGTCTTCTCGACGTATCTACCCAACTCTTCTGTCTGTCTTGTGCTGCCTTCATATGATTCCTGATAGTGTTAACTTTCTCAACTGTCTGCACAACCAAATCTGGTCCCAACAATCTTCGTTCACCGACATCGTCCCAACAAACAGGTGAACGACATTTACGACCATACAAAGCTTCAAATGGAGCCATCTGAATAGTTGCCTGGAAACTGTTGTTGTAAGAAAACTCCACCAAATGTAGATGATCCTCCCATGAACCCTTGAAGTCCAACATGCACGCTCTCAACATATCTTCAAGAGTTTGGATCGTTCTCTCCGACTGACCATCAGTTTGAGGATGATAAGCTGTGCTAAATTTCAATCGATTCCCCAAACTTTCTTATAAACTCCTCCAGAAGTGTGACAAAAACCGAGTGTCCCGATCGGACACGATGCTCACCGGTACTCTATGCAATCTTACAATCTCCTGCATGTATCGCTCCGCCAAAGTCTCTGTTGATTGACCAACCCGAAAAGGGATAAAATGAGTTGCCTTGGTCAAACGATCAACAATCACCCATACTGCATTGTTGCCTTTTGGACTCCGCGGTAGAGCTGTCACGAAATCCATGGTTATATGTTTCCACTTCCACTGAGGAATCGGAAGTGGTTGCAATAAACCAGCAACCCTTTGATGTTCAGCCTTAACTTGCTGACACACCAAGCACTTTGCCACAAAGCGAGCAATCTCCCGCTTCATACCTTCCCACCAGAAATGCTGTCGCATATCTCGGTACATCTTCATACCTCCTGGATGTACGGAATACGCTGAACTGTGTGCCTCCTTCATAAGTTCTTCACGAATATCTCCCTTTGGCACACACAAACGGCTACCATACCTCAACGAACCATCTTCGTGGATCAATAAATCTGTTCGTAGTCCGGCCTCAACCTGTTCTCGAAACTTTTGCAATCTAGGATCCTGCGATTGCGCTGCCTTAATATTCTCGATCAACGACGAATGTACTTGCAGCTGCATCAACTGTCCCGAAGAATGCGGTAGCACAACCTCCAAATCAAATCTTCGAAAGTCTTCAATGAGATCCTTCTGTGCAGTCAACATCTGAATTGCCGGTAACCGACTGAGCGCATCCGGCACGACATTAACTTTTCCCGGATGGTACTTAAGATCAAGATCGTAGTCAGCCATCAGCTCCAACCATCTGCGTTGCCTCATATTAAGCTCCTTCTGCGTGAACACATACTTCAACCTTTTATGGTCCGTGAAAACTTCGACCCTTTCACCCAAAAGGTAGTGTCTCCAAATCTTCAAAGCGAAAATCACAGCCGCAAGCTCCAAGTCATGAGTTGGGTAATTCTTCTCATGGGTCTTCAACTGTCTTAATGCGTACGCTACAACCTTCCCATGCTGCATCAAAACGCATCCCAATCTTTTTCCAGATGCGTCGCTGTGAATCACCAATCCTCCGGAATTGTCTGGCACGGTCAGAATAGGGGTGGTTATCAATTTCTGCTTCAACGTCTCAAAAGCTGATGCCCATCTATCTGTCCACACAAAAGGTACCTCCTTGCGCGTAAGCTTAGTCAACGGCTCCGCCAGACGAGCAAAGTTCTCCACAAATCTCCTGTAATACCCGGCGAGTCCAAGAAAACTTCTTATCTCCGCAACATTCTTCGGAATCGGCCAATCTCGAACTGCTGCAATCTTTTCGGGATCGACGGCGATTCCCTCGCCAGACACAACATGCCCCAAAAACTTTACTTCCTCCAGCCAAAACTCGCACTTGCTCATCTTCGCATATAACTTCTCTTGTCTCAATGTCTGTAGTACGATCTTCAAATGTTCAGCATGCTCTTCAAAACTCTTCGAGTAAACCAGGATATCGTCGATGAACACCACAATAAACTGGTCCAAGAATGGTGAAAAGATTCGGTTCATCAAGTCCATGAATATCGCCGATGCATTCGTTACTTCGAAGGGCATCACTAGGTACTCGTAATGTCCATACCGAGTTCGGAATGCCGTCTTGCAAATATCTTCTGCTTTCACTCGGACCTGATGATATCCAGATCGCAAATCCAGCTTCGAGAATACCCTCGTGCTAAGCTGCTCAAAAAGTTTGCCAATGCGAGGGATCGGGTACTTGTTCTTAATAATCACCCGGTTTAATTCTCGATAGTCGATGCACATCCTTCTTGTGCCATCTTTCTTCTTAACTAGAAGAACTAGAGCTCCCCAAGGCGAGTTACTGCTTCGAATCCAACCCTTCTCAAGCAGTTCAGCAACCTGTTTCTTGACTTCTTCCAACTCCACTGGTGCCATTGGGTAATACGCTTTAGATACTGGCGCTGCACCAGGAATAAGATCAATTGCGAACTCCACGTCTCGCTTCGGCGGTAATCCCGATATATCTTCAAACACGTCCATAAAATCACGAACAACAGCTGGCTCTTCACTTTCATCAACTTCCATTGATGCAAGAATATTATTTGTCGGCCTAGCCCTAAACTCGACTGGCCCGACGGAACTGCTTCCTCCAGTGAAGGTAAACTCGGGATGTCCGGGAATCTGGAAAATTACTTTCTTTGCCCTACAATCAATGTGAGCGTGGAAAGTGCCAAGAAAATCCATTCCCAAGACGACTTCGTAGCTGCCCGTATCGATTACCAAGAAATCTGCAAAAAGCTCCCGTCCGCAAACAACAACTGTACAATCTTTACATTCCTTACTAGATATGGTTTTCCCATTCCCAGTGTGTATGTCCCAGAAACTAGACAGGGTCGTGCAGGTAATCGAGTGTGTAGCTATAAACTTGGACGACATAAAACAATGGGATGCACCAGAATCAAATAACGCTAATGCGGGAAACCATGAACGAGTAGAGTACCTGAAACAACTTCTCCTGACGCCTTAGCTTCCTCAGCCGTCAAGGTAAAAGCTCGAGCCTAATTAGGTCCTTGAGTCAGCTGCTTCTGTCCCTGGAACGGTTTCTGTGGAGTCTTCAGAATATCATCCCTTGTACGAAGCTTCGACGGACATGAGTTAACAGTGTGATCTGCCGCTCCACAAACTAAACAGAGTCCTTGCCTCCTTCGACAATCCTTTTGCACGTGTCCAGGTAAATTGCAGTAGTTACAGGTCACGCTCTTTCTTCGGTCAACTACAGCAGGCTTCTTCATCGGTGTTACACCACGACGGTCCACTGGAATACCTCTGCGACCATGAGCTCGGTTTGGTACAAATGCCGGCTTCCTTACCGCAACTGCTGTCTGCTGCAAACTCCCAGTCTTCCCAGATAAGCTCTGCTATTCTCGGGCTGCCGTAAGTACCTGTAAGAAAGTGGTCAAACCCAGGGAGACAATCTGCCTCTGGATGTCCACATCCAAGCTGCGCATAAACCTCCTTGTCCTGTCTACATCGTTGGCAACTAAAGGTCCATCGAATCTACTAAGCTGTGTCCATTCTGCTGCATGCACATCTATGGGTGTTCCATTCTGCTTCAAACCGATGAACTTCTTTTCCATTTCCTCCCGTGTAGTCCGCGGGAAGAACTTCTCCAAGAAACTCTTCGAAAAATCCGCCCACTTGATCGGCTTGGTCAAGCGGGTCTCCTCCACAAGCCACCATTCACGAGCGTAGTCCACTAACTGAATACGCACCACATCAACTCTTTTATCATCTGGAATCTGTGCCGCAATAAGTAAGTTCTCCATGTCAATTAGCCACTGCTCTGCTGGCAACGGCTCCTCCAAACCAGTAAAGACAGACGGACCCAAATGCCTGAAATCTGCTACGGTCCCCATATGGTCAACTGGTTTAGCTCCAACATCGTTCACAGACTGCTGAACGGTTTGCAGACCTTCCTGGAACGATTCAGCTTGCTGCTGGATCAGCTCGGTCTGCCTCTTTTGATTCTCCAGCATTCCCCGAATCACTCCAAGCATGGCGGCTTCGTCAACACGCCTTTGGTACGTCTTCAGATTCTTGCCTGCTATACTCCTGAAATCAAAACACCCAAGATTAGCATGATAACAAATTTACAATATAGATCAAGGCTAGAACCCCAAGTTACTTAAATAGAGTACTGCATTGTAACTATGCCGCGGTATCATAGCCACAATTACATAACTCCACCCAAGTCGCCTAAGTCCTAGAGATAACGAGGAATCAGGTTTCGAGTCGATATGCAAAGGAAGTTTGCACATCGTAAAAGATATAATCAGGAAGAACTTGATTCAAGAACGGTAAAGCAAGGTGGCAGGACATGTTTCCTAAACACGGGTATCTTGATTCGCGTATTGGGTACAATACCCAACTACAAAAGAATCAACCCGACTATCCTATGCTCTGATACCAAAAGAACCATGTCACACCCCGCTTCCCAGAGTACGCTAAGATGGGCACGTGACATAGCCAACCATGCTACCTGTGGATAGGAAAAATCCTTCCACAGTCACATTACGGCTGTAGAGATATCAAGAACAAAATAAAACTAACTTAAACATGTCCATAAGACAAGATATCATGAGTCAAGAATAATAGAAGTGTGGAAGCAAAAGATCCAATACAAATAACTGGAATGTATGTCCCATAATGCGGGCTCACATCAGGAATAAAATGCAGAAAATAAAAGAACTAACTACTGCTGACACCTCACAGCTCAGCCTGCTGGCTGAAGTACTCCTACTCGGACTGCAGCAAAGGTACGGAATCTGGGCCATGCAAAACCCAGACGTCGGCGCGCCGTGTCATCAAGTAATAAAATATAAACAGTGTAACAGGTAATGCGAATATAAACATGAATGAAAAGCAGGGGTAACAATAATATAAATCAGACAGTGCAGGGTAGTGTGTAGTGAGTAAACTAAACTGTTCTATTGGGTTTTCTACTCTAAAGTCTTTGAAATCAATTTGATGAATCATCGATGTAACTCAATAGTATCTCGTGCATACCCGGGACCACGGTCCAGATTCTCGGGCTGAATCCGAGACATGCCGCTAGGCACTAAAACAGGAGATATGTACAGATGAATGATGTCAGCAGCATCATCCCAAGGCTGGCCTAGCCTCTAAAACTGATCAGTAAAGGTCACTGTCGAGTTACAAGTCAGGTTTCATCATTGATTTCCCCATATCCCCAAGTTATATGTGTAAGTCAAGTCAGGTATTCAGTAATCAAGAACTAATGCCAACACAGGATCAGGTAAGCAGGTTTGTCTGGATAGACAACAGGAACGGTCCGTGAGGACTACATGTCAGGTTTGTTGGCATTAGACACAAGATCAGGTAACGGGTCAATCCATGGTACAACAGGTCAAGTCAGGTAGTGTACGGTACCATGTCGGTCAAACGATATATGCGTAGCAAGTCAGGCCAGGGTGTAAAAGATAACATGTGGGTACTCATAAACGGCTAGCATGATCATGGCTACAAGTAATCAAGCATGGTTATCAACAATATAATCTAAGCAATGAATTAAACAATAACGCAGATTCAATTAATTAGCAGTATAGTTTTATCAGTTGTGTTTAACAGACAGTGTCAGCTTTATGTGAATACAGTATGATAGATGTGAATGCTAAACCCAGGTTAATAAGTATCGAGTGATCCCTGGATGCGACGACATGTATAATCTGTTTAATGGATGCAGTTGTAATTAGACGGTCAAAGTTGCACATGGATGTCTGATAGGCTAAACTGGATAAAAGGGGTACCATAGCAGTAAACAAATGTGATCTATCATGTACAGGTGATTGTTAGATATAAATAATTCGGTGCAAGATTAAGTCTTAAGTTCGGAATTATAAAATGTGTAACGGAACCTTATACGGTTAATTTGAAATCCATTTCTATCAATTCTAATTAGGGATTTAACAGGAAATAATTAATTTAGCATATGAATAGTTTAAAATAGCATGTAGCAAGTTTCACTTACCTCGACGGGTCGCGAAACGGAAAACGGAACGTTACACGTCGGCGGGGAAATCTCGCGATGTGCGCATGGTTCACGGAATGAACCCAAACGACGAACAGTGGAGCCACACGGGTCAGGGCTCCTCGCTGGATCGTCGGGAAACGTCGTCGGCGCGGTCGGATTCCGGCCAAACACAAAACAGTGAACAATAAAGAATGCATGAAGAAAATAAGAGAAGAATAAAAAGAAGGAAGAGAAGGAGGATGAAGGAGAGGGTGCTCACGATGATCTGCAGAGGGGTTGAGATCGTCGGCCGCGTTGACGGAGCTCCGACGAGGTACCTGCAGCGACCCCGGCAGTTAAAGAAACCAACCGAGAAAGGGAGAAGAAGAAAGAAAGAAAGGAGGAGAAGGAAAGAGGAGAAGGAGAAGATCATGCTCATCGAGGGGGTGCACGAGGCCAGGAAACGGATCAAGATCGCAGGCGGCGATCCCACGATGTGCAGCGGCGTGCAGGTGGGTGCGCGGTGCTCGTGCAGGGTGCTCGGGGAGAGGAGGAAGGAGGAAGGAGATGAGGTGGAAGTGACGAGGGCGAGGAGGCGACGAGATCGGCGATGATGGCGTCGGTGTTGGGGCAACGACGAGAGGAGACGAGGCGGCTAGGGTTTACGGGGGTTGGGTTCTGTTGATATTTGAGAAGGGAAGGAAAGAATTTAAAAGAAGAAGAGAGAGAGAGAGGACGCGGGGAGAGAGAGAGAAGAGGAGAGAGATAGAGAGGGAGAGAGAGATCGAGAGGAGAGAGATAGATTTTGAGGAGAAAGAAAATTGGCTCGTAGTGCCCGCGAGAGAGAGAGAGGAGAGAGAGAAAGAGAAGGGGAAAGGAGAGAGAGAGACTGTCGTGTGGGTCCCATGGAGGTTAAGTGAATTGTGATTGGCTCGTGGCCAAAGAAGGGAAAAGAAAGGGAAAGATTTATGGGTTAAACAGTTAGGGAAAAATTATAAAAGATTTTAAAGGAAAAATGGGAAATATTTTCTGTTAGATGAATTTAAATTTTGTTGGTTTTAAAATATTAGAAAAATAGGATTTGGCGTAGTTGCAAAATATTTCAGAATTGCGCCCGGGTCGGGTCCAAAATTTTAAATTCGAAAATGAAAATTATTGGCGGGTTCCAAAAATTAAAATGAAAGATTTTACTATTAAAAAGCATACCCCCAAGAACGGACGCACGTGCGTGCGCGTAGTCGTCCAAACACGTCCGTTTCACCGAACGGGACGAGAACACGATGCAAGGACGCTACCACAGGGTTAGGGGTGTCGAGCAGACCATGACAAGTATTTTTAATTTTATTTTAGATTCCTTAATTTGTTATATGCAGAATTGAATTGTCGGGGTAAAATTTATAACTAGCAACAGTCAATTAAGATAAATGAAATAAATACCACACAACGCACATACGGTAACAGAAATTTATAGAATTGGACTCGGTTGTTACAGACGGTAAGTTTAGTTATCTGGACATTGAGACTTAGAGACTGATAGCTTTAGTGACATGGATATTGCATTGATTACTGATTCGATACACTTGCTTTATTGTTTACCTGGACCAGTTTCTTCATGCTCATGTCATTACATCCATGTTTACTGCTTCATGTTCATCATCATTGCACGTATTTCATATGTATTTATATATATTGCTATTGTGTCGCTCTGACGACCTGAGTATGCATGCTTAGAGTGAGGAGTGGATTTAGCTCGGATCAGGACATGCCTTACCTCAA
Organism: Agapanthus africanus; assembly: GCA_030015575.1. Taxonomy (NCBI): domain Eukaryota; kingdom Viridiplantae; phylum Streptophyta; class Magnoliopsida; order Asparagales; family Amaryllidaceae; genus Agapanthus; species Agapanthus africanus. The sequence continues at coordinate 441,874,499 of JASDDO010000001.1, forward strand.
GGATATTGCGGACATCTAAACCAGCGACGCCAGCGCTATATTTTCCTTTGACTCTATCCGTTGAGTTTTATATCTATTTTGATAGAATTAGTGACTGTATTTCTCATTACTTATGCTATGATTACTGATTACCACGTAATGCTAGAAGCCAAAGTGTGGCTACGACAGAATATTTTCTTGACCGTAGGAGCATGGCTAACCTTGTCATCCTTCGTATTCCGCATTTTGGGAAGCGGGGTGTGACACACAGGGTGCTACGTTAGAAAAAAAACGTTACGTGGGTTAACGTTCTTTTCGCCTCAGAAATGCTATCTTCAATAGCATTTTTAACAGACGGGACATAGAGAGGATGGAATTGAGAAAATTGCTGGAAATAGAGGGAGAAATCGGGGATGGTGGACAAATGCTATCTGTAATAGCGTTTCTCCGTAGGCCCCCGTTTTCTCTCTTGAAAGGATTGGTCTCTCTCCCCATTTCCTCACTTCGACCAAGAAAAAAAATCCCTAAGTTCTGTGAGAAGTCACGTCTCTCTCCTCATTCCTCACTTGGATCCAAAAAAACCCTAACTTCCGCCGATCTCCTCCTTCCCCTCTTTCTCCCCACCCCTTCCCCTCTCTCTCGCCGATCGGGTCTCCTCTTCAACGAAAATCAAGCGCAAGGGGTAAGATTCTATGCTCACTACCTACTTAATTTTGGGTGTTGTTTTAGGTGTTTAGTTGATTTTCATTCGATTTTCCTTCGATTTAGGGTGTAGGTATTACGATAAAGTTTTTTTTTGGTTTATTTTGATGGCGGTATTGATTTTCCCGTAAAATTTGATAGATTTATTGTTTAGGGCTTAGATGTTATACTTGTTGGGTTTAGATTTTATACTCATTAGGTTTTGATCAAAAATTTGTCAGTTTGGTGGCAAGCAAGTTCTTGTCTTTAGCATCCCTTAGGTGAGGAGTGACGTTTTATCGGGTACTGCTCTAAGGTTGTATTTGCTAAATAGGAAATGTGAGATTGGATATGTTGGATTAACTCATCATCATCACATCTAGGGTGATTCTCAAGCTATAAAGGCTCTTATGTGTGTGATATTTGCTTTTGTGTTGTGTATCTGAGGCCCGTGTATTGCTAGGTTTTTATTATGTTTTACTATCTCATAACATCTTATTGCTTGAGACTTCTTCCAGTCATATTTTACTACCTTTACGTGATGTCTAAAGGCATTTTTTTTATATTTTAGGGTGTACGATGGACTCATATGTTCCATATTGGTTGTATTTTGGTGGACGAGTTATGAACACTAATTCTCATAGGGTTGAGTATGAGGGTCATACCACATGCGAACAAGTTTGGATCCGTCGTCAAATATCGATGGATGGATTCCTAACAGTAGTTTATGAGAAATTAGGAGTTGACATGACAAGATATCATGTGACAATCCAGGCACAATATGATATTGGCAGGGGAAGAAGATCATACTTCAAGCCTGTGAGCATTATAGATGATAATTCACTGGAATCGATGATCGAGTATGTATCATCCTCGAATACGTCTTAGGGTGCTTTGGAATTTTATATTGAACAACACCAGCTCCATGATGATCGGCCATCGTCGCAATTCGATTTCCCTCTGCATAACGAAGTCCCACTTGCAAGTGAAATCCCGATAAATGAGCATGATTTCCCGTCACATAGTGAAGTCCCGCTAATGGATGAAGCTTCGCAAATTGAGCATCAGGCCTTATCATAGTATGAAGTGCATCCACCGAATCTCTTATCGCTTGGTGAACATGCTACTTGTGGCATGTTTACAAGTTTTGTCTTGCATGAGGATTCTACTCAATTATTTGCATCTGTCCGGGTGAACAACGAATTGATATTCGGGAATGAGAATGAAGATGTGGACGACATAGGCGATGACGACGACGATGACGATCCAGTTGGACAGAATATAGGTCAATTGACATATCAAAATGCGGCAACCTCTGAGTTTATCTCTACAGATTGGATTGGAAAAGCGATGGTCAATAATTTTGACGCGCCGAATGTTGCCGGAGGAAGTGGTTCAGAGTTGTATAATGGATAACAGTTTCAAAGTAAGGCGGATCTATGAAGGTTGTCAATGGGCTCTCCACGCGTCTAGACACAATACCAACGATCCATTCACGATCAAAACACTCAAAGAGCCTCACACTTGTGTCAATCCAATTATAAACCGGGTTCATTTGCAGATTGACACACGTTTTGTGGCGAAAATAATTGTTGATATTGTGAAAGCGAATTTGAATACCACGCCTCAAGCCATTGTTCATACCATAAAATTTATGTTCGGTTATATTATAAGCTATAAGAAGACTTGGTGGGCAAAATATAGAGTATTGAAAATATTGTTTGGGGACTTCAGAACATCATATACTGAGCTGCCTATGTTTATGATAGCATTAGAGGCTTCTAACCCACAAACTGTTGTTCAGTTTCAAACTGCGATTAGTGAGCCTGGAAAGGAATTATTCCAAAGGGTATTCTGGGCATTCGGTCCGTCAATCGATGGTTTCAAATACCGTCGGCCGGTTATTAGCATTGATGAGACTTTTCTATATGAAAAATACAAAGGCACACTTTTAATAGCAGTAGCTCCAGATGCTAAAGATCAGTTATTTTCCCTTGCATTCGCTATAGTCTAATCGAAGAACACAAATAGCTGAGGTTGGTTTATGTACAATATATGAGTGTATGTAACTTAGAGACATCCGCTATGTGTTATATCAAATCATCACGCGGTTATTCTTAACACTATGAGGAAGTCGACGTATGGTTGGAACGAACCATTTGCTTATTACCGTTATTGTATGCGATACTTTGCATCAAACTTTCATAAAAATTTAGCAACATGCGGATGGTGAACAGGCTAAAGAAAACCGTCACCGAGAATCAAAGAAGAAAATATGATAGAGGTATCGCAGGATTAAGGAGCTGAATGTTGAAATGATTGCCTATCTAGAAAAAGAATCTCGTGAAAAATGGGCTATTGCATTCGATGATGGCCGTGGGTATGGTATGATGACTACGAATTTGTCAGAGATATTTATAGAGTGTTTTTCGTCACCCTATTGAGATAGGAATACGCGTGTTTGTCAGGCGTATACAGATTCCCCCTGCTTAGGGTAGGCTGGGGTTTGTTAATTGTAGGGATCCAAATTTCCGATAGCCGCGGACAAAACTGTCGTTAATTACCCCTCGCTTTTGGGAGCGAGAGAACCTCCGATTAACGGGTCGAACCTGTCATGCGAACTCAATGTGCAACATGCGTGTGTTGTGTTTTAAGGGTGCTTTGGGCACATCGGGGGCTTCGCAGAGTTTACGGGGGTCCCGCTACCTGGATAGCGGGCTGGGGTTCAAGGGGGTAGCGACTCTCTTGCGGAGTACGGGACAGTGCCCCGTTAGAATTTTTTTCTAACGGGAGAAGTGTTTTGAGCTTGTTGTGAGCTCCCAAAAAGAGAGAAAATACGAGAAATGGTTGGCGCATGCATGGTAGACTGGAGCATGCATGCGCTGTAGGACTCCTAGGCACACTCAAAAGGTTCCACAAGGCATCAACCATGCCAAAATCAAATTTTTCTATGTGCCGAGAAACCCTAATGAAGATCGTTAACTAGAGGATAGGCGAAACTCATGCAAGTTAACAACTTTAACTACAAGTGAAAGGGATTACAACCTTTGTAGATCCGGTCCTCCACTTCTTTAGCTCCGTGTTGACGTCCCTCCGCTGCGATCATCGGGATCCCGGACTCTAACGTTGGTTTCATCGGAGAAATGAGCGGGCTAGGTCGTTGACTTCGATACCGAAGATGATCTACGTCGAGGCAACTCAAACTCAAGCTCCATCTTCACTAGGTCATGAAACTTGTGAAGATAACACCCTATACAATATGGCAAGTGGTAGAGGATGAAAAAATAGGAAGTGGGTTCACTTTGGATTTGGATTTCTCACTTGATTTCATCACTTGAAATTTTTCAAGAAAGCTTTCTTCACTTCATAAAGAAGAAGAAGAAGAAGGAAAAATGAAAAAATACTATTGAAAATAATAAATCAAGTGAAGACTTATCATAATGAAACCATGGGTGAAGTTAACTCATGTAGAGAGCAAACCATAGTTTAGATAAATGGTTAGGTCAAAGGATAAAAACAAAATGGTTAAGACTTTGTCAAAGTTGCTTGAAGTATCATGAAACTTCTAGCAAAGAAAGAAAAGCCACCATTTAGTTTTTAACCAAAATAAATAAATAAATAAGTAAAAGCCCTAACCATTAACCTAAACATGGTTTAAAGCATACACACACCCAAGTTTGCATGTATCATCAAACATGATACAAACTAGTGCACAAAAATATATCATATATACAATGTGCACAATCTAGTGAGAAAAAATAATCTTAAGTGAAGCAATACTAGTTAATATAAAGTAATATATCAAATATATAATTATACATTAAATCATTAAATCAACACTTGATTTAATAATCCGGTCATACTGCATATAACCGACTAATATCAAGTGTATCAATATATCGAATCAACATTTGATTCGGTAACCCGGCTATATCTTATATAACCGTCCGATGATACAAATCGCGAGAATAGAATTCAGTATCACATACTGGTATTATTCTCGATCCCGCACATATCTCATATGCGCTCCTATTTCGTTTCGCTTCAGCCAGAAAACCTCTGTGTAGGACTCTAAAGACTCGTCAATACGCCGGCAGTAGGTGATGATCATATCAAACACCCACAAGTCGCAAGCGGTCTGCTAAACGTAACGGCCACCCAGGTATTGAGCGATTAGAAGATCAACGAGCAAGCCCTCTCACACTCCTGTGAATCCAACCAGTAACACTTACCGCACAGTCCGGTCTATTCGTCTGATATGTCGCATATCTCGCCTAGGGGTGGTAAACGTCAGACCCCAGTAGCTCGATAAGTCATGCCGATGTAAGGTCCATAACAAGCATGAAACTACTGATAACACTTACCAGTAAATCAGTGCAACCCTGGCCAGGGATTTCCAGTTATGGCCAGTCGAGCATAGCGCAACATCAACCCCCAATACCGGGAGAGATGGATCCCCTCCTATCGCTCATTGCCTCCATGTGAATCGGGAATGTACCCAAAAACCACCTGTTTGCACGACTCAGTAGAGCCGTGGTAGGGTGGAAATCAAAGCATAGTAGGAGACACACAAGACTCTATGACGATCTCGGGTCAACAGACTAAGCTGTACCAGTGTCACCAGAGAACTGCCATCTGACGTGAGGTATAATACCATCTGAGAGTTCTCGGCGAGTCCGTTCAGTGTACCCAGTCACCACTGAGCACCCGCATACCATCTCTGATGTCAAAACACCAATGGATATGGGATCATCCATCGCCCATCACATGGGTCGAGAAGATATACGCTAGTCTACTCTGGAATATCGATGCCCCGTCTCAATATTCCCACTACTAGGAACATTGAAGGATGTACTCATGGACTACCCAGGCCCCACTAGTATGATCTCCATCATAGTCCTGGAAGTCGAGCACACATCCTAAGGGTTTTATCAACATATAATAGAGAGACAACAAGTATACATGTTAAGATAAAGAGCAACCAGATAGCGTACTATCATGTCGAGCAAGAAAGTCCTACCTATATATGTCCCAGCATCCACTACAATATACATCTCATGTACAGTAATGGCCTCTAGGGCATACATATAACTAACAATCTCCCACTTGCACTAGGGCCATCTGTAGTAGTGGTTGCAGTATCACATACTCAACCATCCCATATAAGTCTATCTCTGGGAAAAGGCCTTTGTGAGTGGATCCGCCGTGTTGTCCTCTAAGTCTACTCTCCAAACCTCGATCACCCTGGAGATCAACTATCTCCATGATCAGGTGATGCTGCCTCAGAATATGTCTGGGTCACTGATGGGATCGGGGTTCCTGGGCCAAAGCCACACTTCCATTGTCACACAATGGTAGGAACCTAGTTCATCTCATGAACTAATATACACCCAAACTTCCTCTTTGGTAGTATCTTTGATAGCGATGTCACCAGCCTTTATCGTCTAGTCTGCCACGGTATCTAGCTTGGAACTCTTCCAACATACCGTCCCTCCACTGAGGGTAAAGACAATGCCTGCGACTGCATTCAGTCGTCCTTATCACCCTGGAACCTTTCCAGTAATTCTCCCCAGGATCCATTGATATCATCTTACTACACCTAGTGAGAATCCTAACATCCATTTAGATCTATCTCATAGATCCAAAACCCAGGATTTAGGAGGTATCATTTTGATCCTATATGGAGAATCCATGTGATAAGAGGAGATTTACCGAGCGTAGCATAGAAAACTCTTTCTCTATCAAGAGTATGTTATCCACGTACTCTACGAGGATCACCACCTTACTCTCTACTACTTTTTTGTATATACAAGGTTCATCTACCATTTTGATGAAGTCAAACTTTTTGACTACCTCATCAAAACAGATGTTCCAACTCCGCGATGCCTGCTTTAATCTGTAAAGCATCTTGCACATGTTTCCGCTGCTCCCACTGTTTACGAAGCCCTCTGGCTGTGTACTTATAGACGTTCTCTTCTAAATCAGTATTTAGAAAAATAGTCATGACACCCAACCACCAGATATCGTAGTCATGGTATGTAGCAATAGTAAATAGGATCTGGATGGACTTAAGCATAGCCACTGGAAAAGGTTTCATCATTTTCCACGCCTGGTCGATGACGAAAACCACTAACAAGTCTAGCTTTGAAAATCTCAACTTTTCCATCTACACCAAGTAATCTTCTCAAGATATACTTGCTCCTGATGGGGATTTAACCCTTCAGATACAGCATCCAAAGTCCATACTTTGTTGGTGTACATAGATTCCATCTTAGATCGCTAAGCATCCAGCCATTCTTACAGAGTCCTTACTCTTGATGACCTGCTCGAAACTAGTTGGGTCATCATCTCATGATGCAATCCTCGCTCCCACTGTCATCGAGAAACCGAAGTATCTCTCAGGCGGATGAGGAACCCTACCAGATCGGCGGAGAGGCTGAGGTTCGTCGGAGACTATCGAATCCTTTGGTTCTATCAAATCATCAGCTACAATTTGTATAGATGGAACCTTTCCAGTTCTACAGAACTGACCTTGCCTCGATCTTGTCCGGATTTTGCTTTTGACGTAGGCCGGACAATCCCAAATCTTAACTTACTTAAGAGATGGGCTCTTTCCATACCATATCTCATATGGAGTGGTAGGCACTGATTTGATTGGAATCCAATTCAATAGGTATGCAGCTTCTCAAGTGCACAACCCCCAAAAAGAAACAGGTAACTCAGTAGTACTCATCATAGAGCGCACCATATCATATAGGGTGTGATTGCTCCGTCCCGATACACCGTTGTGCTGTGGTGTATACAGAGGAGTAACACTGAGAGAGAATCTCATTCTCTTTTAGAATAGTCCAGGAATTCTATGCACAAGTATTCTCCTCCCTGATCTCATCATAGGACATAATACTTATACCCGTATTTTGGTTCTCTACTTCTAACTTATATTCTGTGAACATCTCAAAAGCTTCGGACTTATGTTTCAACAGGAACATATGACTGAATCTTGAGAGATCATCAGAGAATGTAATGAAGTACAAAGAACCGGTCTTGGCATATGTAGACTGGGGACCTCTATACATCACTATGTATCAGTCCCAAGAGTTCACTAACTCTTTCTCTGTTTCCAGTAAACAGAGCTATGGTCATCTTATCTTTGTGACATGACTGGCAAGTTTTATAAGATGTAAATTTAAACTGATTTAAATATGCATCTAAATGTAACTTAGCTAGTCGGGTCGCATTGATATGACCTAGTCTACAATACCTCAAGAAGGATTCGTTCATTTCTGAACTCTTCTTCTTGTGTGTGTTCTGTACACTAAGAACTGTGGTTTAATTTAGAACGTCAATGCTTTTAGATAACGTGCCTGAACCGATCAACTCTTGATATAGGAAATGTTCAAAACATTATCCAACAATACAAAATTATATCACTTCTTTACTAATAAAGAGACTGAGATGATGTTGTATATCAGGTTCGGTATCTAATAACATTTGTTCAGAATCAATGTATTTGGAAACACAGGGTGATAGTGACCAACAGACTTGGCTGCAACACTTGTACCGTTTTCTGTCTCATGAAACCTATCACCCGTTCTCAGTTCTCTACCTTTCTGTAGCCCATGTAACAAATTACATATCTGGGATCTTGATCCGGTATCAAATACCCAGGATGTAGAGGATACTGAGAAACAGTTCTTTGTAATGAACACATCCGAAGGAGATGCATCTCATGCACTTTCTTCGTTTGGGCGGCATGGGAATCCTGGCATTCCCCTAATTCCTGCTCGGTCTTATAATAATTATAAGTTAGAGCGGGACTAACGTTCCCCAGCTCAGTATAACAAGCGGGTTCGGTCAATACATCCATATTATTATCTTGATTAAGGCGTGACATGGTCGCAACCTGGAGAGAGAGAGAAGAAAACACTCTGCGTGCGCTCTTGCAAGATTAGATTGGTTATATTATATATTTTATCTAATCAGGATGGCTCCCACTGTTTTTATCAAATCTTCCTTCAAACCCTAAAAGGAAAGACTAGCCGGGATTAATCACACTCTACAAGTTCGCCAATATTTCAGCCAGGCCAGTGCCGGTACTTTGAGGGAGGTTCCCCGTGCTTTCGCACGGACCTAATTAAAGTAAACCTCGTTTTCCCAGGGGCGTAACCCCGTTGACACCTTTCTAGACACCTACTTGATCGGCTAGTTGTAAAGTGCAAAACTCTCCCAGGAGTAACAATTACTCGCAGTGGATATCGGGATCCAACTATCATATAGAAGGTATGCAATCTCATTGCAAATTTCAACACTTGAAACTCCCGATAATGGTTTTTACCCCTAGCACTTATGATCTTAACTATGGTCAACAAATCATAAGCACTAGTCAAGTTCTACCCGTCATTTCGTGATTAATTAGACCCACCCACATGACCCTTAACTAAGGTCAACAAAATCATGCGACTGTCCTAACTAATCGCATCATATGCGGTGTAGGAAGACATCGCTTTGCTACCGTACACTGTGCCTTGACTATGGTCAACAAACACAGCACGAATACTAAGTACTCTACTTTCTAAAATGACGGAGGGTTGCGGATGGGTTTTAATAAAACCTTTAACGCTTTGAACTTGATCTCGCTGCAGAATCAAATGGTTTTTAAATGGAGTGTTTTTGAGGCCTTTCTAGTTTTGCTAAAGGGGTCACTCCCGGTGAAGGGATCGTTGGCCCTTTCCTCATCGAATAAGGTGCAGGATATATCACATATACCGCTGTGCAAAGCAAAAACTATAGAAGTAATCAAAAGACAAACCGAGGGTTGTAGCATCTGCCAGTTATTGCTAAAGGGGTCACTCCCGGTGAAGGGATCTCGGCCCTTTCCTCATCGAATAAGGTGCAGGATGTTCTACAAGGAACACCGCGATGCAAAGCAAGAACTGTAGCTACCTGTTTTATTTTTGAAATTCGATTCCACAACATCTTTTAGGTTTATTTTATTTCATTAATCTCATTAATGAATGTCCCATCATTTAAGTCTACCTAAACATCACAGATAAATATAACGTACGCTTATGCCATCCGCATTCGCCTCGATGTCCCGTCTGCACCGTTAGGTTAGGTAACTAACGGCAGAGCGGGGCAGGGCTAGCGCGGGTGTAAAACATAAGCAACATCTATATAATATATCATATATAGTATATACAGTATCCATCTGAACAAATCACATGATCACATCACAGATAACGCAGCAGAAAATATCATATGAAATATTGGATATGCTAGGACGTCCGTGTTTTATTTTGAGCCTGTATAAAACACGGATTCCACGGTCGTGATGAATAGCCAATCCCACACCCCTAGACCCCTACGAGAGCGGCAAGCAACCCTACCAATTCTAGAGTTAGGAGACCCGGACTCGACTCCTCGAGATGGTCTCCCACTGGACCCTAGAACCCGGTTACTTGTGCTCCCCTCCTTAGGTCTATCCTAATGCGGAAAAGTAAATAATATACAATGGTGACATCATCCTCAACCCGGAAGTGCCCTAATAAAAGAATATTACATACAAGTTATTTACATGAATGAAAATGAAAAACACTCGTCTCACATAAAAACCCCCGGCTATTCAAACACGACGATCCAATATAACATATCCAACAACACATAACATCACATGTTATCAGCGTAAGTAAATATACCCATCCCAATTGTCGTTGACATATAGCAACGAAACTGGCGATATCACATATTACACTTACGGTGGCAGAAAAGAAAGTGTAAAACTACAACAGTTGGAATCCGCAACCTGCATAGACATCGCATGCCTAACCAAATGAATTCCTTAGACATCGCATGCCTAACAATTATAAACCCCGCATTTTAGTCTCATCATCGAAAACACTTTTCAATATTAAGTCGGGCAATTCAACAAGATTCCCGACATCCAGAACGAATGCTCGTCGTAAACTTTAGTAAACGGTCGCACCCCCGATACCGTCGACGAAGTGCACTAAGGCGGAACACCGCTGCCGCGAGCACCCAAACGGATGCTTTTTGGCGACGGGGTTCTCCTATAGTCACTTGGTCGGGGCTATGGGGCGTGGCTATCTATTAAGTTTACCGGCGAGTATCCGCGTACGCAGCGTGATTGCGACGGATTTTTGATCACATTAAAATCCCGTGGCAACCGATCAATTTGAGACTAAAGTGCTATGTTTATAATATTCAAATCAGTTATCTCATAACTACTTGTGGATTCCAAATATTGTATCACATTCCAGATAAATAGACAATGTTAAACTTTCCGATCGAACAATCAAACACCCAAGTTTTCCCGAAAAGCTCAACACATGAAATAAGTTTAAAAACATCCCCTTCATGCCACAGTACCAACGGTCCAGCCGTAGAAGGGTCAAGCCAACGCCTCACATGTGGCACGCCGTACTGCCCCAAACCCTAAGGTTCAAAGGGCAGTTCAAGACGGTCACATAATCGAGTTAAGGTTTGTTGTCTTCTAGAGGGTCCATTGCGTTACTTGCACTACTTAGACATTCTTAAACTACGGAAAAATCCAACACTTGGAAATTTTTCGGCAGGGGAAAAATTGGGTTATTTATATCCGGTCGAACTTTTTAACATGTTCTAAAATTACCCAGAAATATATAAACAAAGTTAAACAATCCGATCGAAACATTGAGTCCCCAAAACAACCCAGAAAACTCAACTGTTGAGTATACATTAAAAATTCCCAGAGAACAGAGGAAACTGCTACGGGCATTACTGTAGAAAATAAAGCGCATAATCATCACATACGGCCGCGGAACCGCCGCCAAAAGTAGGGTTAGGCCGCGGTTCCGCGGCGCTACTGTAGAGATAGCTTGTCGTTTTCTGCAGTTTGCCTTAGAATTTCCTGCTCTATTTTCTGAGCATTTTTAATTCACAAAAATCCACAATTTCAGAAAATGTACAGAGAGGGGTCAAGTTTAGGGTTTCGGGGGTTCGATCGAATTTCTAACATCGTCTACACTTCGCCTAAACCTCTAGCTAGGCTCTGATACCACTGTAGGACTCCTAGGCACACTCAAGAGGTTCCACAAGGCATCAACCATGCCAAAATCAAATTTTTCTATGTGCCGAGAAACCCTAATGAAGATCGTTAACTAGAGGATAGGCGAAACTCATGCAAGTTAACAACTTTAACTACAAGTGAAAGGGATTACAACCTTTGTAGATCCGGTCCTCCACTTCTTTAGCTCCGTGTTGACGTTCCTCCGCTGCGATCATCGGGATCCTGGACTCTAGCGTTGGTTTCATCGGAGAAATGAGCGGGCTAGGTCGTTGACTTCGATGCCGAAGATGATCTACGTCGAGGCAACTCAAACTCAAGCTCCATCTTCACTAGGTCATGAAACTTGTGAAGATAACACCCTATACAATATGGCAAGTGGTAGAGAATTAAGAAATAGGAAGTGGGTTCACTTTGGATTTGGATTTCTCACTTGATTTCATCACTTGAAATTTTTCAAGAAAGCTTTCTTCACTTCATGAAGAAGAAGAAGAAGAAGAAGAAGGAAAAATGAAAAAATACTATTAAAAATAATAAATCAAGTGAAGACTTATCATAATGCAACCATGGGTGAAGTTAACTCATGTAGAGAGCAAACCATAGTTTAGATAAATGGTTAGGTCAAAGGATAAAAACAAAATGGTTAAGACTTTGTCAAAGTTGCTTGAAGTATCATGAAACTTCTAGCAAAGAAAGAAAAGCCACCATTTAGTTTTTAACCAAAATAAATAAATAAATAAGTTAAAACCCTAACCATTAACCTAAACATGGTTTAAAGCATACACACACCCAAGTTTGCATGTATCATCAAACATGATACAAACTAGTGCATAAAAATATATCATATATACAATGTGCACAATCTAGTGAGAAAAAATAATCTTAAGTGAACCAATACTAGTTAATGTAAAGTAATATATCAAATATATAATTATACATTAAATCATTAAATCAACACTTGATTTAATGATCCGGTCATACTGCATATAACCGACTAATATCAAGTGTATCAATATATCGAATCAACATTTGATTCGATAACCCGGCTATATCTTATATAACCGTCCGATGATACAAATCGCGAGAATAGAATTCAGTATCACATACTGGTATTATTCTCGGTCCCGCACATATCTCATATGCGCTCCTATTTCGTTTCGCTTGAGCCAGGAAACCTCTGTGTAGGACTCTGAAGACTCGTCAATACGCTGGCAGTAGGTGATGATCATATCAAACACCCACAAGCCGCAAGCGGTCTGCTAAACGTAACGGCCACTCGGGTATTGAGCGATCAGAAGATCAACGAGCAAGCCCGCTCACACTCCTGTGAATCCAACCAGTAACACTTACAGCACAGTCCGGTCTGTTCGTCTGATATGTCGCATATCTCGCCTATGGGTGGTAAACATCAGACCCCAGTAGCTCGATAAGTCATGCCGATGTAAGGTCCATAACAAGCATGAAACTACTGATAACACTTACAAGTAAATCAGTGCAACCCTGGCCAGGGATTTCCAGTTATGGCCAGTCGAGCATAGCGCAACATCAACCCCCAATACCGGGAGAGATGAATCCCCTCCTATTGCTCATTGCCTCCATGTGAATCGGGAATGTACCCAAAAACCACCTGTTTGCACGACTCAGTAGAGCCGTGGTAGGGTGGAAATCAAAGCACAGTGGGAGACACACAAGACTCTATGACGATCTCGGGTTAACAGACTAAGCTATACCAGTGTCACCAGAGAACTGCCATCTGACGTGAGGTATAATACCATCTGAGAGTTCTCGGCGAGTCCGTTCAGTGTACCCAGTCACCACTGAGCACCCGCATACCATCTCTGATGTCAAAACACCAATGGATATGGGATCATCCATCGCCCATCACATGGGTCGAGAAGATATACGCTAGTCTACTCTGGAATATCGATGCCCCGTCTCGATATTCCCACGACTAGGAACATTGAAGGACGTACTCATGGACTACCCAGGCCCCACTAGTATGATCTCCATCATAGTCCTGGAAGTCGAGCACACATCCTAAGGGCTTTATCAACATGTAATAGAGAGACAACAAGTATACATGTTAAGATAAAGAGCAACCAGATAGCGTACTATCATGTCGAGCAAGAAAGTCCTACCTATATATGTCCCAGCATCCACTATAATATACATCTCATGTACAGTAATGGCCTCTAAGGTATACATATAACTAACATGCGCCAACCACGGACTGGCGCATGACGTTGTGCACGAAGGAAGCTTAAGCTTCTGAGCTTAAGCTCGAGAAGTTTGAGCTTTAGGGGTTTCCCCAAGGGAAGACCCCAACCTATCATATTTTAGTCAAGAATGCTCTTTTTGGGTCTTCAAATCTTCGGATTTTTTTTATCTTGATGATGAAATGGGTCATTTTTCTCTCCAAGTCTTGGATCTTGTCAAAAATAAGGGGTTTTGGAGATGAGTTCTCCTTCTTTCTCTTTCCCTTTTTGATCTTGAGGATGATGAAGAAGGGATGTAAAAATCACTTCTTTTTGGGATTTGATGGATGATTCACTCTTCTCTCAATGAGTTTATGGCTAAAATCTATTTAGTTTTTGAAAAAAAAGAGATTAACCTCTAGATTTAATTGAAAATGAAGAAGAAGAACCTTAAGGAAAGAGAAAGGAGGCTCAGAATGAAATTATTCCTAAAGAGGGGTGAATAGGAATAAGCTACCGAAATGCCAATTTATAAATTCTAAACACTTGCTAATACACGATCACAATTGAATAGCGTACGAAACAATATACCAATAAGATAAGAGACTAAGTCTACAATTGTGAATAATGAACATATAGCAAGATACAAGATATATCTAGTATGAGCAATAAGCATATAAGGTAAGGGAACACTTGCATGATATCACAATTGAAATAGCTTACACAAACATATAAACCCAATATGAGAATGGTATAAGCAAGACTATAAGCAGGCAATTTTGAGTAATAATTAACAAGAAAGAATTATGCCAAGTACAACAATGAGCATAAGTAATGATCATAAAGTGTTTTCATGAAATTTCTAAGCTAATAAGCAAATAAGAGATAGAAAATTGCAAACTCAAAATTGCGTTCACTTTATTTAGACGCACGAGCCCGTTCTACTAAATACGTCTTTCTCTTGGAAACAAACACGTTGCCCGCAAGCAACACAAAACCTCACTTCCGATGGAGGCTAAACCAAACATGTCTCCTTAAAAGACCACACGTTGTTCACCACTACGAACAACACTTTCCTTATAAGCTCGTCGCTCTTCTCTCTACAAAGATACCCTTCTCTCTTACAATGGCAATCTTACACTCAAGATCTCAAACACAGAAAAAAAGAGATTACACTTGAAGTACAATACTCTTGATAGAGTTTCTCTCAAGCCCACTCTCTAATACTCTTTCAAGTATGGATATAATCAAAAGAAGCTCTTTATCTTTTTTGTGTGAGAGATGACAGAAATGCAAATGAAAACTTTTTCTCTCTCACAAGCTGAGGGTTTTTCTTTTGAAAATCACTTGGATATTTGCAATAGAAAAGCTTAAGAAATTGAGTAAGTGATACCAAGAAAAATCCAACCCAGAACCCTTTTATAGCCCAAAGAAAAACAATTCAAAATCAAGCAGGGACAAGCAGTTTAAATATGTGGCAGACGTCTGAAGACAAGATGGACAGATGTCCAGCCTCAAATAAAACAAAACCCCAACGATTATCAACGGCTACTTTTTCAAACCTTTTCTACTGCAGACGTCTACGTCTGCCGTGGTTTTTCAAAAATGGCCAAAGAAAGTACAGAGAATAAACAAACGTCTGAGGAACAAATGACACACGTCTGAAGAAGAAAATATTTTCAAAGATTTTAACCTTCAGACGTTTGTGCCTAATAGGTTCAGACGTTTGTTTCATCAAACATTTTAAGGCAATGAAAACACAGAGAACAACCAGACGTCTGAAGAAGTATCGACAAACGTTTGTTCTGTCAAAAGTTTTATCTCAATGAAAACACAGAGAATAGACAGACGTCCGAATAAGCAAAGGACAGACGTTTGAAGCACAAATAGTATGAAAACTGATATTTCTGACATTTGAGGGGTTTATAAAAACGCAAAAAGTCAACAGACGTCTGAAGCACATGGGGACAGACGTCTGAAGTGTAAAAACTCAGACACTTGTGTTTTATGATGAAAATCAATTTTAAATCGAAAACCCCGATGTTCATGCAATGTAAAATATTTGTGCAAGCGTGTGTGAGTGTTCAAGAGCTCTGATTGATAATAACCATATTCAATAGAGTACTTACATAGAATCTTATGTCGATGTCGCATTTCTTCAGAATCTTGAATTTTTTACACTTCGACACGAGCTCTTGAATCTTTGACGTTTGATCTTCAATTATTCTTCAATTGGATTTCCATTGATCATCGCCACTCGCTAACAACTTGAATCTTGATTCACACATCTCTCGAGCGTCTCGAAGTCTATACTTGATCTTCAAATCTTGAACCATTTTGAACTTCGATTCTAGACTCTTCAAAAACTCGGACTTGACTTCTTAGCTCCATGGTTATCGTAGCTTGGACTCTTGAACCTTAGCTACTTAGTATCATGAATTTTGAATATGCAAATTGTGAAGCACTCGTCCGTATTCTTCAACCTACCTTAGAAATTCCGTTTAGGCTCAATTTCCTCCATCCTCCTTTATAGAGCTTCGTCTTGAGATATCCTGTAACATCTGTATTTTGTCTATACCTTAATAAAAAAATTCATATTTTCCTTCAGTATTTTTTTCACCTTGTTGACTATTTGGTATTTGATGGGCTGAATATTTATTTATAATATTATCGTGTGCAAAAGATTATACGTATATATTTTCGTAATACCCCGTTCCCGTAATACTGTATTTATTGGTTTTCCATTTTCCGTAAATTTTTTATTCTCTATTAAATATATTTTTCCTATTATTTTTCTAAAGCCCAAAATCTCATACCTATTTATTTTCCCTCACGTTGGCTAAATTTGGGGACATTTTTAACGATTGGTATTAATTTTTATTACTTATTATTAATTGGGTTTATTGGTATTAAGTTTTAGTAATTGTTATTAATTTGTATTAATTGTTATTAATTTTTATTAATTATCATTAATTTTTATTAATTAGGATTAACTGTTGTTAAGTGTCATTAATTGTTATTAATTTGTATTTTAAACATACCTACCAATTTCAAAACCCTTTAAAGAAAACCCCACATGCAATAACAGACGTTTGTTCTGTCAAAAGTTTTATCTCAATGAAAACACAGAGAACAGACATACGTCCGAATAAGCAAGGGACAGACGTTTGAAGCACAAATAGTATGAAAACTGATATTTATGACATTTGAGGTTTTTATAAAAACGCAAAAAGTCAACAGACGTCTGAAGCACATGGGGACAGACGTCTGAAGTGTAAAAACTCAGACACTTGTGTTTTATGATGAAAATCAATTTTAAATCGAAAACCCCGATGTTCATGCAATGTAAAACATTAGTGCAAGCGTGTGAGTGTTTAAGAGCTCTGATTGATAATAACATTATTCAATAGAGTACTTACATAGAGTCTTATGTCGATGTCGCATTTATTCAAAATTTTGAATTTTTGACACTTCGACACGAGCTCTTGAAACTTTGACGTTTGATCTTCAATTATTCTTCAATTGGACTTCCATTGATCATCGCCACTCGCTAACAACTTGAATCTTGATTCACACATCTCTCGAGCGTCTCGAAGTCTATACTTGATCTTCAAATCTTGAACCATCTTGAACTTCGATTCTAGACTCTTCAAAAACTCGGACTTGACTTCTTAGCTCCATGGTTATTCGTAGCTTGAACTCTTGAACCTTAGCTACTTAGTATCATGAATCTTGAATATACAAATTGTGAAGCACTCGTCCATATTCTTCAACCTCCATTAGAAATTCTGTTTAGGCTCAATTTCCTCCATCCTCCTTTATAGAGTTTCGTCTCGAGATATCCTGTAACGTCTGTATTTTGTCTATACTTTAATAAAAAATTTCATATTTTTTCCTTTAGTATTTTTTTCACCTTGTTGACTATTTGATATTTGATGGGCTGAATATTTATTTATAATATTATCGTGTGCAAAAGATTATACGTATATATTTTCGTAATACCCCGTTCCCGTAATACTGTATTTATTAGTTTTCCATTTTCCGTAAATTTTTTATTCTCTATTTAATATATTTCTTCTATTGTTTTTCTAAAGCCCAAAATCTCATACCTATCTATTTTCCCTCACGTTGGCTAAATTTGGGGACATTTTTAACGATTGGTATTAATTTTTATTACTTATTATTAATTGGGTTTATTGTTATTAATTTTTAGTAATTGTTATTAATTTGTATTAATTGTCATTAATTTTTATTAATTAGGATTAACTGTTATTAACTGTCATTAATTGTTATTAATTTGTATTTTAAACATACCTACCGATTTCAAAACCCTTTAAAGAAAAGGCCACATGCAATCTCTCTCTCTCTCTCCCCCCCTTGAAAATACCAGACCCGAGATTCACCTCCTCCTAGCCAAACCCACAACCACAACTACATGCATCATCATCATCCTCTTCTTCTTCTTCTTCTCATATCTCTCTCTTTGCTTCTCTCTTGTGGCGGCTCCTTACCGACACCATCCTCGACCTCATCCTTCCCCCTCAAGTTCAGCCGACCCTTGCTCCTCCTCATCTCACCATCGATGAGATCACCACCATCCAACATTGTCTTCATCATCGTTGATGATGCTCTATATTGGTGATCTCCCAGATCAGGACACGTGGTAGATGACGTATCCCAGAACTCAGAAGAAAGGGCACAGGGGCCGACCAGGCCACCCCTGTACCCGACCTGCAAGCTCAAGCTGTCTCTCCTCAGAGCCCCCTGCAAATTGGCCTCCTCGGCCTCTCAGCTTACCTCGAGCTACCACAGGACCAAGATGCCTCGGCCCTCCCGCTTGTTCCCGAGCTCCCCCGCCGAGACCATCTTCCTCGGTCCCTCCGACCGACCAACTCCACCACTCACATGTGTAACCGCCGCTCCGCAAATCTCGCCATGCGTGGATTCTCCGCCGGCAACATCCCACGTTCCACGCCATCTCGATCCCCATTAACGGGCGATCCGCTCATTACATGGGCGTGACGTCGGGAGCGTAACTTCTGGCGAGATTCTCGCGCCTGCTACTGCGTGCCGCCACCACTATATAAACCCCTATCACAGAGGGGTCAAGTAAGCTTTTTTCAGCCCACTTAGCCGTTACTCTGCTCGGATCTTGTGCTAACTTGATCATCAGAGAGTCCTCGGTGGTACCAAACCACCCCGGGACTTCCTTGCAGGTACTCGGCGCAA
Organism: Agapanthus africanus; assembly: GCA_030015575.1. NCBI lineage: Eukaryota > Viridiplantae > Streptophyta > Magnoliopsida > Asparagales > Amaryllidaceae > Agapanthus > Agapanthus africanus. Next base: position 441,893,645 of record JASDDO010000001.1, read on the forward strand.
ACTCCTCAAAACCACCAATCTCCTCAAAACCCATTGAGACCCACACGCAACAGGAGATCACCTCCAAGATCCACCGGGAGATCGACGGAAGACAACATCTGACGGAGACCCGAAAAGGACCTCCATCAGTTGGCGCCGTCTGTGGGAAACAAACTCCACAAAAAACAAAGTTGGCCTTCCGATCTCCATCCACATGGCAAGCGATCAACCTGAAGATCCAGGTACCAGCCGCCACCTCCCCCTCACCGAAGGCGCGGATGAACCTCCTCCGGCGACCGTCATCAACGCCCTCGCCGGCTGAATAGACCGACTGCAGTCCATCATGGAGCCGCTTGTCTGCGTCCAAACGGCCGGGCCAGGGCCCCAGATCGCCGCTCCTCCGCCTCCAGAAGACTCTGCCCTCGTCGGCATGGCTGACCACCGGCAGGCTACGTCCCATGGCCACAGATCTCACAGGCCGATACTCTCTGAGGCTCGCTGGGCGTCCCATGACTCCACACTAAGATCCGCCGCCAGAGCGCCTCGCCTCGAGCCTCCTCGCGACCTTCAACTCCTTGAGGAGATGTCGGTCACCTCGCCTGTCCCCAGGCATGACCGACACCCCCTCCCTCGACGGGGTCGCACAGAAGGGGTTCGCCACGTAGGCTCGAGGGCCACCTCGCCTGGGGATCTGAGGAACCTCATCGAGAGGAACCGGGGCCGCGCCCAGACGCATATCTCCCACAGCAGAAGCCAGGGATCACAAGGCGTCGAATCCTCGGGGTACTACGGCCGACTTGACGCCCTCGAGAAGAATATCAAGGGCATGCACCGAGAAGGTCACCTCTCGGGCGACGGGGCTAAGTACGCCGCCGACTCGCTCACCAAGTCGTTTACCGAGGGACTGCTCACTGTTCACGTCTCCTCGCGCAACAAGCCCCCGAAGGTCTCCCTGTTCGACGGGAAAACCGACCCGAAAGACCATTTGGATGCTTTCACCGCGGGGATGAGCTTCCAGGACCAGCACTCCCTCAGCTTTATATAGCCCACTGCGCCCCAACGGAACCCAACAATCGTCCATTTTCTCCCACAAAGTCGCTGCCACGCGGCGATCATTGAGCTTTCTCTGGCGAAATCGAAACGACGCGACTCTGGCGCTTCGCCTCCCCACACATTCAATGCGCGTGCTGCGCGCACGGTCGCCGCGACTGTTCCTGTTTCCTATACCTGCGACGGGGTGGTCGGGCGAAACCTCATGAAGAATCGGCCAAGCATCTACCATGCTCGGCTATCCCTGGCCGGTAGCTTCCCTACACGCAACGCCGGGGATCAAAGCCTTCGCCAAGAGGCAACCGCGCAGCTTCACTGCCAGGCTATCCTTAGCAGGCCTCCTACGGCCCCTCCAATGCTAAGGATCAAAGTCCTCCTCAGAGGCAGCCGAGCATCTTACCTACTCGGCTATCCCTGGCCGGTAGCTTCTCTACTCGCAACGCCAGGGATCAAAGCCCTCGCCAAGAGGCGACCGCGCAGCTTCACTGCCCGGTTATCCTTAGCAGGCCTCCTACGGCCCCTCCAACGCTAAGGACCAAAGTCCTCCTTAGAGGCAGCTCAACAGCTACCCTGCTCGGCTATCCCTGGCTGGTAGTTTCCCTACTCGCAATGCCAGATATCAAAGCCCTCGCCAAGAGGTGACCGCGCAGCTTCAATACCCGGTTATCCTTAGCAGGCCTCCTACGGCCCCTCCAACGCTAAGGACTAAAGTCCTCCTTAGAGGCAGCTCAGCAGCTACCCTGCTCGGCTATCCCTGGCTAGTAGCTTCCCTACTCGCAACGCCAGGGATCAAAAAGTCCTCCCAGAGGTAGTCGAGCCCGACCCTGGCTCGGCTATCCTCGGCTGGTAGCTTCCTACCACAACCGACAAGGATCAAAAGCCCTCCCAGAGGCAGTCGAGCCTGACCCTCGCTTGGCTATCCTTTAGGACAAAAGCCCTCGCCAAGAGGCACCGGACAGTAACCCTACCCGTCCAAGGGTCCTTGGTAGGCTTCTTACAGCCCCTCTCGCGCTAAGGACCAAAGTCCTCCTTTGAGGCGGTCGAGCCCAACCCTTGCTCGGCTATCCCCGGCTGGTAGCTTCTTACCACAACCGACAGGGATCAAAGTCCTCGCCAAGAGGCACTGGGCAGTAATCTTGCTCGGTCCCCATTGTGAAGGATCAAAAGCCCTCGCAAGAGGCAACCGAGCCCGACCCTTGCTCGGTCATCTCCGGCTGGTAGCTCCCTACACATGACGCCAGGGATCAAAGCCCTCGCAAGAGGCATCTGAGCGGCTACCCCGCTCGGTCATCCCAGGCTGGTAGTTGCCTACCCACAATGCCAGAGATCAAAGCCCTCGCCAAGAGGCCACCGCGCAGCTTCACTGCCCGGCTATCCTTAGTAGGCCTCCTACGGCCCCTCCAACGGTAAGGATCAAAGTCCTCCTTAGAGGCAGCCGAGCGGCTTCCCTGCTCGGCTATCCCTGGCCGGTAGCTTCCCTACTCGCAACGCCAGGGATCAAAGCCCTCGCCAGGAGGCAACTACGCAGCTTCACCGCCCGGTTATCCTTAGCAGGCCTCCTACGACCCCTCCAATGCTAAGGATCAAAGTCCTCCTTAGAGGCAGCTCAGCAGCTACCCTGCTCGGCTATCCTTGGCCGGTAGCTTCCCTACTTGCAACGCCAGGGATCAAAGCCCTCGCCAAGAGGCGACCGCGCAGCTTCACTGCCCGGTTATCCTTAGCAGGCCTCCTACGGCCCCTCCAACGCTAAGGACCAAAGTCCTCCTTAGAGGCAGCTCAGCAGCTACCCTGCTCGGCTATCCCTGGCCGGTAGGGATCAAAAAGTCCTCCCAGAGGCAGTCGAGCCCGACCCTCGCTCGGATATCCCCGGCTGGTAGCTTCCTACCACAACCGACAGGGATCAAAAGCCCTCCTAGAGGCAGTCGAGCCCGACCCTCGCTCGGCTATCCTTCAGGACAAAAGCCCTCGCCAAGAGACACCGGGCAGTACCCCTGCTCGGCCAAAGGTCCTTGGTAGGCTTCTTACAGCCCCTCCCGCGCTAAGGACCAAAGTCCTCCATTGAGGCAGTCGAGCCCGACCATTGCTCGGCTATCCCCGGCTGGTAGCTTCCTACCACAACCGATAGGGATCAAAGTCCTCGCCAAGAGGCACTGGGCAGTAACCTTGCTCGGTCCCCGTCCTGAAGGATCAAAAGCCCTCGCAAGAGGCAATCGAGCCCGACCCTTGCTCGGTCATCTCTGGCTGGTAGCTCCTTACCCATGACGCCAGGGATCAAAGCCCTCGCAAGAGGCATCTGAGAGGCTACCCCGCTTGGTCATCCCAGGCTGGTAGTTGCCTACCTACGATGCCAGAGATCAAAGCCCTCGCCAAGAGGCCACCGTGCAGCTTCACTGCCCGGCTATCCTTAGCAGGCCTCCTACAGCCCCTCCAACGCTAAGGATCAAAGTCCTCCTTAGAGGCAGCCGAGCGGCTTCCCTGCTCGGCTATCCCTGGCCGGTAGCTTCCCTACTCGCAACGCCAGGGATTAAAGCCCTCGCCAAGAGGCAACCACGCAGCTTCACTGCCCGGTTATCCTTAGCAGGCCTCCTACGGCCCCTCCAATGCTAAGGATCAAAGTCCTCCTTAGAGGCAGCTCAGCAGCTACCCTGCTCGGCTATCCCTGGCCGGTAGCTTCCCTACTTGCAATGCCAGGGATCAAGGCGCTCACCAAGAGGCAACCGCGCAGCTTTACTGCCCGGTTATCCTTAGCAGGCCTCCTACGGCCCCTCCAACGCTAAGGACCAAAGTCCTCCCAGAGGCAGGCGAGCCCGACCCTTGCTCGGCTATCCCCGGTTGGTATCTTCCTACCACAACCGACATGGATCAAAGCCCACGCCAAGATCAACCGAGCAGCTTCCCTCCTCGGTCATCCCCAGCAGACACCCTTATGCCCAACAGACGCTGCGGGTTTGTAGCCCTCATAACGAGTCCGCTGAGCCCTTTATGCTCTGCACAACTACGACGGACATTCCTCTGCCCATCACAGGCAGCGGATCCGAAGCCCCAACAAGAGACATCAGGTCTATCCAAGTCTGAGTGATTCCCCTCGACTTCGGGGCCATGGAGATGCCTCCTTCTCAGCAGCGCTTGGCACTCATGGCAAGTGATCGAAATCAACTCGACGAACGATCGCAAGACAGATAGCCGACCTGACATGGAAACCCAATAGTGCAAACAGAATATAAAGTACAAGCCGATCAAACAAAAAGTTTTACTACCAAAAGCATTGTTTTTACAAAGGGTATTTTGGGCTCCCCAGCCTTACAGACTGCCTGGAGGCTTACAAAAATTCAAGAAACGGCAAAATAAAAGGAGGAGGAAGACGGGGGCTTTAGGCCTCGGGGTCCTCGATATCTACCATGAGTCGAGCAGGGTCCTCGGCCACCTCCTCGTCAGGAATCTCTTCCCCCTGCTCATCGGCGTCCGTGAGGGGGTATTCGGCCTGGAGCTCTTCATCGGCGAACTCCGGCATCCGGACCTTAACGGCGTCGAGGCCCTCGTGCCAGATGCGGGTGGTGGCCATGGCTAAGTCATTGTAGAAGTCCTTCGACTTCTTGTAGCTCTCCACCGCCTTCGCCGCCGAGAGGTCGGCCCGCTTCGCCGCCTCGACCGCCGCCCCCAGCTTCTTCCGGAGGGTCCTCACCGTCTTCTTCATGTCGCCGGCGAGCGCCCGAGCGTCCTCAAGCTTGACTTCGGCAGCCACGGCGGTCTCGCGGTGCCGGGAAACCTCCTGTTTCCCGGCCCCCATCTCGCCCTCCAGGGCGGAAACCCTCACCATCGCCGCCTCCAGCTCCCGTTTGGAGCTCTCTTCCAGCGAGGAAAACTGGTCCACGACCTTCATTACCGGGGCTATCACCTCGGCCTCCATGCGTAAAGCAAGGGCGACGTGCTGGAGGACCTGAAAAAATAACAAAGAGGTCAGGAAGACGAAGGAACCACCAAAGCTCACAAACAACCGAGCACTTACCTGCACGGACTCCTGGGCGATGGACGCCATCTGGGCCCTGAAGGTCCCCCCGGGGACCCTGCCCCCTGCCGACTTCTCTATTTCGTGCAGCAGACTATCCGCGACAGATAGCCCCGAGGGCACCGCGAATCGGAGCCCCCCTCCTCCACCATGATCGGTGAGGGCGGGCCCCGAGAAGACTTCTGGGGACCCCTCCTGAGTGGCTCCGATGGAGAGCCGGTCCCCTCCTCCGAGACCGGGTCCTCCAGAATTCGAGCCCGCTTCCGGCTCGGAGCTGTGCTAGGCCCCGGGGCGGGATCCGCCCCCGAACGCTCAAGGGACGCGGCCGCCGGAGGCACTGGGATGGAGGCCGAAGGAGCCGGGGCAGGCTTCGAACGGGAAGAGCTGGCGCCTCCATCCTTTGTGACCTTCCTCGGCTGGCGTATGGAGCTCGGAGCTCGTCCATATCCATGGGTCCTGCACAAAACCAAATGCAAAGAAGTCAGCGACACATGCAATATAAAAGCCAAAAAGTATGCCTAACTTACCGACGAACTCAACGGGGCTGAGCCCAGCCCAACTCAGGAGCCTCTCAGACAGCAGAACGTCAAATCGGGGGACAGGCTCCCACGACACCACTCTCACTGCGGCGGGGTCATTGGATTGGTTCCCCGGCAAGCATTTTTCCCTCGACCACTTGGTGGGCACGGGCCAGTCCTCGCCCTCGGGCGGTATGACGAAGAAAAAATTATTCTTCCTGTCGTGAATGGAAGAAGGCAGGACTACAACTCATGTCCCGGCGGCACCCCCCTGTCGCTTCCTAAAAGAGAGGTAGACCCACCTTGGGTCGCCGCTCAACCCCCAGGATGATTTTTGAAAACAAGGGAAGAATCAAGGATGGAGAGGCTAAAGGAAACCGCCTGTAGCTTCAGGCGGATTAGGAACCCGAGGAGAGTCCTCTATGAGTTCGGCACCAACTGGCCAGGGGCTAGCCCGAAGAAGTTCAGCGCTTCGATGACCTCAGGAGAGAAGGGCAGGCGCATTCCACCCCAAAAAGTTTCCAAGTACAGGGCGATCTTCCTACCCCGTACTTGGTCTGCCCTCTCTCCCTCCTTAGCCAGACGAAGCGTATAACTTGAAGGGATGTGGAAGCGAGCCCGAGCATTGGCAAGCTCGTCCTCATGCCTCACCCAACACGAAGCGCCCGGGGCAGCGTCGACCGCCTCCTTCCTGGGGGCTGCCCCCGCCGCACGATCCCGGGAAGAGGATCTGATCCCTGCTTCCCGGAAAGACTCAGGCTCAACTAGAGCGTCCCTAGAACCTACTCCTATGACATCTACAGATTCTGCGAAAGAAGACATCTAACTTGGAGAAGAGGGATCCTCGAGAAACGAAAGCAGAAGAAAGAAGATGAGCACCGAGCAACCAGGACTTAGAGCGAGGAAATATGAAGGAGTAGAGACCCTGGAGCGGGCCCCACCCATATTTATCACCGCAATCGCTCTCATCCAACGACGCCCTTCATCTCCCGCCAAAGCGCCTCCTCGCATCCAACGGCTCCGATCGCTCCACTTTTCGTTCCCACACTGGGCCATATCCTATCAGACGCCGCAGGTCTGCACACGTCGCGTCGGCCAACCGACGCGTGACACGCGGACCATCACTTCAGTGACAGGATGCACGAACCGGCGCACCTTCCTTAAATACAGAGATCTCGTCCTGATTAGCTGGCAGGAAAGACAGCTGACAGTCCGGGGACGCGTCCCGACGAAATCTTAGGTGGGAGCTCACCTCGGGCGGCCCGACAGTTCACTCTTCACCTGACCCGTCAGCTGGTCGGGACAAGAGTGGGGGGCTAATGATGATGCTCTATATCGGCGATCTCCCAGATCAGGACACGTGGCAGATGACATGTCCCAGAACTCAGAAGAAAGGGCCTACAGGGGCTGACCAGGCCACCCCTGTACCCGACCTGCAAGCACAAGCTGGCTCTTCTCAGAGCCCCGTGCAAATTGGCCTCCTCGGCCTCTCAGTTCACCCCGAGCTACCATAGGACCAAGATGCCTCTGTTGGAGATAGTGCCCTCAAAGTCAATTATTGGATCGCAGGTACGTGATTGCAATGATTGAGGTAGGACCTATACCCATATGACAGTCTTGCTCGAGATGATAGTGTAGGGTGTTTTTCGTTACCCCATTGAGATGGGAATACGCGCGCGCTTGTCAGGCGTACTACAGATTCCCCCTGCCTAGGGTAGGCCGGGGTTTAATGATCGTGGGGATCCGAATCTCCGGTAGCCGCGAACTAAGCTGCCGTTAATTACCCCTCGTCTTTGGAGCGAGGGAACCTCCGATTGACGGGTTAAACTGGTCATGCGAACTCAATGTGCAGTGTACGTGTGTTGTTTTTTGAAAGGGGGGTTTTGGGTATATCGGGATCCACGCAGAGTTTTAACGGGGGTCCCGCTACCCGGATAGCGGGCTGGGGGTCAAGGGGGCTAGCAGCCCCCTTGCGGGGTGCGGGACAGCGCCCCGTTAGAAATTTTTTTCTAACAGGGACAGTGCCGTGGAGTATGTGTGTGTGTAAATATGTATACATATGTATAGATATACATCTTTATATATATAAAAAGGGGAAAAGACATCTAAAGGATGCGTGGGGCAGCACCTTGGGCGCTGTGCGCCTAGGTGCTGTGCGCTCAGGCGCTAGAGTGCCACGTGTCGGTACGTGGGCGACTTGCGCTCGAGCGCTTGCACTGGAGCGCAAGCGCGCCACGTGTCGGCACCGGGGCGACTTGCGCTCGAGCGCTTGCGCTTGAGCATAAGCGCGCCACGTGTCGACACTGGGGCGACTTGCGCTTGCGCTTGAGCGCAAGCGCGCCACGTGTCGGCATGCGGGCGCTCTGCGCTCGAGCGCCGGCGATAAAAGGAGGCTTTTAGCCTAAGAAACAGAAGCTATGCTTCAGAAAGGAAATATTTATTATGTATATATGTATGGAGTTAAACTCCTAGGATGTTTTGAAGCTGATGAAGGGGGGTTCTTCTTCTTCCTCCTGTTGTTTGGCCGGATCTTGAAGATCAAGAGATGTGAGATCTCAAAATCTCTCCTTTTTGAGATCTGATGGGAGATCTGAGTTCCCCTTTGCGGGTTTTGTGGTGGAAAACTACTTGGTTTTGGAAAGAAAGAGTAAAACTCTTGATTTAATTCAAAAGAAATGAGAAGGTTTAGAACCTTGGAGAAGGAGCAGGAGGCACAAAGAACCCTAGTTTTTTTTGGGGAATGAAAAGTATGTTGCTTTATTCATCATCATGTTGCCTTTTATAGGCTTACATGTTTACATATAGCCCCTTGGGCTTCAAAAAATGGCATTTTGCCTATCCCATGGCTCATGTGGCATTTCATTTTTGCACATAAGCCATGCGCTTACAAAATATTGGCTTATGCCCATTTTGCATACATTCATGTATAAAAAATTACATAAAAATTATTTATTACATGATTTTGTTGTTGGCATGGGGAGGCTGGCCGCGGGCTCGACTTGGGCATGGGCCCGCTTAACCTGGGCTTGGGCCCACCTAGCTTGAGGGTTGACCTTGACTTTGACTCGGTCAACCGGGGTGTAAATTTTTACCCCAACAAAGTGCCCCCCATCAATGAATGCACACCGCATGCATGAGTTGTGTGCACGAAATTGATGGATCTTGAAGCTGGACTTCGAGGTGGAACATCATTCCGGGGGCGGAGCATCATCCCGGGGAGCATGATTCGTGGGGATCGGAGCATCATTCCGATGAGCGGAGCATGATTCCAGGGTTCGGAGCATCATTCCGAAGAGCGGAGCATGATTCCAAGGATCGGAGCATCATTCCGATGAGCGGAGCATGATTCCAGAGTTCGGAGCATCTTTCTGAAGAGCAGAGCATAATTCCAGAGATCGGAGCATCGTTCCGATAGGCGGAGCATAATTCCAGAGATCAGAGCATCATTCCGATGATCGGAGCATGATTCCATGATTCGGAGCATCATTCCGAAGGGCGGAGCATAATTCCAGAGATCGGAGCATCTTTCCGAAGAGCGGAGCATAATTCCAGAGATCGGAGCATTGTTCCAATGGGCGGAGCATAATTCCAGAGATCGGAGCATCATTCCGATGATCGGAGCATGATTCCAGGATTCAGAGCATCATTCCGAAGGGCGGAGCATGATTCCAGGATTCGGAGTATCATTCCGAAGGGCGGAGCATAATTCCAGGGTTCAGAGCATCATTCCGAAGAGCGGAGCATAATTCAAGAGATCGGAGCATCATTCCGAGGATCGGAGCATGATTCCAGGATTCGGAGCATCATTCCGAAGGGCGGAGCATGATTCCAGGATTCGGAGCATCATTCCGAAGGGCAGAGCATAATTCCAGGGTTCGGAGCATCATTTCGAAGAGCGGAGCATAATTCCAGAGATCGGAGCATCGTTCCGATGGGCGGAGCATAATTCCAGAGATCGGAGCATCATTCCGATGATCGGAGCATGATTCCAGGATTCAGAGCATCATTCCGAAGGGCGGAGCATGATTCCAGGATTCGGAGCATCATTCCGAAGGGCAGAGCATAATTCCAGGGTTCGGAGCATCATTCCGAAGAGCGGAGCATAATTCCAGAGATCGGAGCATCATTCCGAGGATCGGCAGACATTCTGACCGAAGCATGATTTCGATGCAGAGGTAGATTCCTAGGCGAAGTATAATTCCGACAAGGGAGGCAAATATTCCGAGGCGAAGCATTGATTTCGACACGGGGTATATTCTGAGATGGAGCATGATTCCGGCGCAGAGCTTGTTGGCTGACTTGATTCCGAGACGAAGCATAATTTCGATCGGGAAGGCAGGTACACCGAGGCAAAGCATCATTTCGACACGGGGTGTATTCTGAGACGAAGCATAATTCTGACGAGGAGGTCGTTATCCCGAGGCGAAGCATGATTTCGACACGGGGTAAATTCTGGGACGAAGCATGATTCCGCCACAGAGGTTGTTGGTTTGATTTGATTTGGGTTAACATCAGCATCGCTACACTGGGATATGGTACCAGAAGTGAATCATCATTTGTCATGAGAGGATTTGGGGATTGGTTTTTTTTTGTTTGGCATCAGCATCGCTACACTGGAATATGGTACCAGGAGCGAACCATCATTTGCGTTTGCTTATTAGGAAATGATGGCTTAGGATGTAGGGTTCCTAGGCACTCTAATGGAGTCTCACAAGTGATCAAACATGCAAATTTCTAAAAAATACGGTGCCGAGAAACCCTAGAACGGATCGTTAACTAGATATATAGGCGAAGCGAGTAAGTAAACGGAAATATAGCTAAAGGGAAAGTGACTACAACCTTTGTAGATCCGGTCCACCACTTCCTAAGCTCCGCGATGATCCCCCTCCGCTGTCCAAATCGAATCCCGAACTCAAGCATCGGCTTCGTCGAAGAAATGGGCGGGCTTGATCGTCGGTTCGATGCCGAAGATGATCTATGTCGAGGCATCACAAGAACAAGCTCCAACTTCACCAAGCTTTGAAAACTTGTGAAGTAAACACCCTATACAACTTGGCAAGAGGTAGAGGATGAAGAAATAGGAAGTGGGTAGACTTTAGAATTGGATTTCTCACTTGATTTCACTAGTTGCCATTGATGGTCACTAGCTTTCTTCATGGAAGAAGAAGATGAAGAAGAAGAAGAAGATATGATAAGTTCATTAAAAAAGAAAATAAAAAGAATACTTATCATACTTTCAACCTTAGTTAGGTGTAGAGAAAAGACCATGGTTAAAAGGATGGTTAGGGTTAAGCATAAGAACAAAAGAGTGACTTAGTCAAAGTTTCAAGAAACTTCAACTAAAAATAAAACATTCAACCATTCATTTATCCTTTTCTTTTTCCAAAAATGAATAAATAAGAAAGATAAATGAATAAATAATCAAAACCCTAATCATTAACTTAAACCATGGTTTGATTCTTTACACTTAACCAAGTAAGCATGTATCATCAAACATGATACAAACATGTGCACAAAACTATATCGCATATACAATGTGTACAATTCAAGTGAGAAAATCCTTTTAAAGTGAACCAATACTAGTTAACGCAAAGTAATATATCAAATATATAAATATTCACTAAATCATTAAATCAACACTTGATTTAACGATCCGGTCATATCGGATATAACCGACTAGTATCATATGTATCGGCTTATCGAATCAATCCTTGATTCGATAACTAGGTTATATCGCATATAACTAATCGATACATTGATCGCGAGAATGGAATACGGTATCACATACACGCATTATTCTCGGTCCTGCACATATCTCATATGCGCTCCTATTTCGTTTCGCTTGAGCCAGGAAACCTCTGTGTAGGACTCTAAAGACTCGTCAATACGCCGGCAGCGGATGATGATCATATCAAACATCCACAAGCCGCAAGCGGTCTGCTAAACGTAACGGCCACCCGGGTATTGAGCGATCAGAAGATCGACGAGCAAGCCCGCTCACACTCCTGTGAATCCAACCAGTAACACTTACCGTACAGTCCGGTCTGTTCGTCTGATATGTCGCATATCTCGCCTAGGGGTGGTAAACGTCAGACCCCAGTAGCTCGATAAGTCATGCCGACTTGAGGTCCATAACATTCGTGAAACTACTGATAACTCTTACCAGTATATCACTGCAACCCTGGCCAGGGATTTCCTGTTATGGCCAGTCGTGCATTGCGCAACATCAACCCCCAATACCGGGAGAGACGAATCCCCTCCTATCGCTCATTGCCTCCATGTGAATCGGGACTGTACCCAAAAACCACCTGTTTGCACGACTCAGTAGAGCCGTGGTAGGGTGGAAATCAAAGCACAGTGGGAGACACACAAGACTCTATGACGATCTCGGGTCAATAGACTAAGCTGTACCAGTGTCACCAGAGAACTGCCATCTGACGTGAGGTATAATACCATCTGGGAGTTCTCGGCGAGTCCGTTCAGTGTACCCAGTCTCCACTGAGCACCCGTATACCATCTCTGAAGTCAAACACCAATGGATATGGGATCATCCATCGCCCATCACATGGGTCGAGAAGATATACGCTAGTCTACTCTGGAATATCGATGCCCTGTCTCGATATTCCCTCGACTAGGAACATTTCAAGGATGTACTCATGGACTACCCAGGCCCCACTAGTATGATCTACATCATAGTCCTGGAAGTCGAGTACACATCCTAAGGGCTTTATCAACATGTAATCAGAGAGACAGAAAGTATACATGTTAAGATAAAGTGCAACCAGATAGCGTACTATCATGTCGAGCAAGAAAGTCCTACCTATATATGTCCCAGCATCCACTACAATATACATCCAATGCACAGTAATGGCCTCTAGGGCATACATATAACTAACAATCTCCCACTTGCACTAGGGCCATCTGTAGCAGTGGTTGCAGTATCACATACTCAACCATCCCATAAAAGTCTCTCTTTGGGAAAAGGCCTTCGTGAGTGGATCCGCCGTGTTGTCCTCTGAGTCTTTTCTCCTAACCTCGATCACCCCGGAGATCAACTATCTCCATGATCAGGTGATGCTGCCTCAGAATATGTCTGGGTCACTGATGGGACCAGGGTTCCAGGGCCAAAGCCACACTTCCATTGTCATACAATGGCAGGAACCTAGTTCATCTTATGAACCAATATACACCCAAACTTCCTCTTTGGTAGTATCTTTAATAGCGATGTTACCAGCCTTTATCGTCTAGTTTGCCACGGTCTCTAGCTTGGAACTCTTCCAACATACCGTCCCTCTACTGAGGGTAAAGACAATGCCTGTGACTGACATTCAGTCGTCTTTATCACTCTGGAACCCTTCCAGTGATTCTCCCCAGGATCGATTGATACCATTTCACTATACCTAGTGAGAACCCTAATATCCCTTTAGATCTATCTCATAGGTCCAAATCTCAGGATTTAGGAGGTATCATCTTTATCCTATTTGGAAAATCCTTGTGATAATAGGAGATTGACCGATCGTAGTATAGGAAACTCTTTTCCTATCAAGAGTATGTTGTCTACGTACAATACGAAGATGACCACCTTACTCTCTACTACCCTTTTGTATATACAAGGTTCGTCTACCATTTTGATGAAGTCAAACACTTTGACTATCACATCAAAACAGACGTTCCAACTCCGCGATGCCTGCTTCATTATGTAAAGCAACTTGCACACGTTTCCGCTGCTCCCACTGTTTTACGAAGACCTCTGGCTGTGTTCTTATAGACGTTCTCTTCTAAATCAGTATTTAAAAAAGCAGTCATGGCACCCAAACGCCAGATATCGTAGTCATGGTATGTAGCCGTGGTAAGTAGGATCTGGATAGACTTAAGCATAGCTACTGGAAAAAGGTTTCATCATTATCCACGCCTGGTCGATGACGAAAACCTTTAACAAGTCTAGCTTTGAAAATCTCAACTTTTCCATCTACACCAAGTAATCTTCTCAAGATATACTTGCTCTTGATGGGGATTTAACCCTTCAGATATAGCAGCTAAAGTCCATACTTTGCTGGTGTACATGGATTCCATCTCAGATCGCTAAGCATCCAGCCATTCTTACAGAGTCCCTACTCTCGATGGCCTGCTCGAAACTAGTTGGGTCATCATCTCATGATGCAATCCTTGCTCCCACTGTCATCGAGAAACCGAGGTATCTCTCAGGCGGATGAGGAACCCTACTAGATCGGCGGAGAGGCTGAGGTTCGTCGGGAACTATAGAATCCTTTGGTTCTGTCAAATCATCAACTGCAGTTTTGTATAGCTGGAACCTTTCCAGTTCTACAGAACTGTTCCTGCCTCGATCTTGTCTGGATTTTGCTTTAAACATAGGCCGGACAACCCCAAATCTTAACTCGCTTAAGAGATAGGATCTTCCCACACCATATCTTATATGGAGTGGTAGGCAGTGATTTGATTCAAACCTAATTCTATAGGTATGCAGCTTCTCAAGTGCATAACCCCAAAAGGAAATGGGTAACTCAGTAATACTCATCATAGAGCACACCATATCTAATATTGTGCAATTGCTCCGCCCTGATACACCATTGTGCTGTGGTGTATTCAGAGGAGTAACACTGAGAGAAAATCTCATTCTCCTTTAGAATAGTCCAGGGATTCTATGCACAAGTATTCTCCTCCCTGATCTTATCATAGGACATAATACTTATACCCGTATTTTGGTTCTCTACTTCTAACTTATATTCTGTGAATATCTCAAAAGGTTCGGACTTATGTTTCAACAGGAACATATGACTGAATCTTGAGAGATTATCAGAGAATATAATGAAGTATAAAGAACCAGTCCTGGCATGTGTAGACATGAGACTTTACATACATCATTATGTATCAGTCCCAAGAGTTTACTAACTCTTTCTCTGTTTCTAATAAACAGAGCTATGGTCATCTAATCTTTGTGACATGACTGGCAAGTTTCACAAGATGTAAATTCAAACTGATTTAAATATGCATCTAAAATGTAACTTCAGCCAGTCGGGTCGCATTGATGTGACCTAGTCTACAATGCCCCAAGAAGGATTTGTTCATTTCTGAACTCTTCCTCTTGTGTGTGTTCTGTATACTAGGAACTGGAGTTTGATTTAGAACTTCAATGCTTTTAGATAACGTGCCTGATCCGATCAACTTTTGATATAGGAAATGTTCAAAACATTATCCATCAATACAAAATTATATCCTTTCTTTAGTAATAAAGAGACTGATATGATTTTGTATATCAGGTTCGGTATCTAATAGCATTTGTTCAGAATCAATGTATTCGTAATACAGGGTGACAGTGACCAACAGACTTGGCTGCAACACTTGCCCCGGTTTCTGTCTCATGAAACTTATCACCCGTTCTCAGTTTTTCTACCTTTTTGTAGCCCTATGTAACAGCTTACATATCTGGGATCCTGATCCGGTATCCAATACTCAGGATGCAGAGAATACTGAGAAACAGTTCTTTGTAATGAACATACCCGAAGGAGATGCATCATATGCACCTTCTTCGTTTGGGCGGCATAGGAAATCTGGTATTCCCCTATTTCCTGCTCTGTCTTATAACAATTATAAGTTGGAGCGGGACCAACGTTCCCCAGCTCAGTATAACAAGCGGGTTCGGTCAATACATCCATATTATTATCTTGATTAAGGCGTGATATGGTCGCTACCAGGAGAGAGAGAGAAGAAAACACTCAGCGTGCGCTCTTGCAAGATTAGATTGGTTATTTATTTTATCTAATCAGGATGGCTCCCACTGTTTTTATCAAATCTTCCTTCAAACCCTAAAAGGAAAAACTAGCCGGGATTAATTACACTCTACAAGTTCGCCAATCTTTCAGCCAGGCCAGTGTCGGTACTTTGAGGGAGGTTCCCCGTGCTTTCGCACGGACCTAATTACAGTAAACCTCATTTTTCCAGAGGCGTAACCCCGTTGACACCTTTCTAGACACCTACTTGATCGGCTAATTGCAAAGTGCAAAACTCTCCCAGGAGTAACAATTACTCGCAGTGGGTATCGGGATCCAACTATCATATAGAAGGTATGCAATCTCATTGCAAATTTCAACACTTGAAACTCCCGATAAAGGTTTTTACCCCCAGCACCTATGACCTTAACTATGGTCAACAAATCATAAGTACTAGTCAAGTTCTACCTGTCATTTCGTGATTAATTAGACCCACCCACATGACCCTTAACTAAGGTCAACAAAGTCACGCGACTGTCCTAACTAATCGCATCATATGCGGTGTAGGAAGACATCACTTAGCTACCGTACACTGTGCCTTGACTATGGTCAACAAACACAGCACGAATACTAAGTACTCTACTTCCTAAAATGATGGAGGGTTGCGAATGGTTTTTGTGAAAACCTTTAACGCTTTGAACTTGATCTCGTTGCGGAATCAAATGGTTTTTAAATGGAATGTTTTTGAGGCTTTTCTAGTTTTGCTAAAGGGGTCATTCCCGGTGAAGGGATCGTCGGCCCTTTCCTCGTCGAATGAGGTGCGGGATATATCATATATATCACTGTGCAAAGCAGAAACTATAGAAGCGATCAAAGACAAACCGAGTGTGTAGCATCTGCCAGTTATTGCTAAAGGAGTCACTCCCGGTGAAGGGATCTCGGTCCTTTCCTCATCGAATAAGGTGCAGGATGTTCTATAATGAACACCACGATGCAAAGCAAGAACTGTAGCTACCTGTTTTTATTTTGAAATTCGATTCCACAACATCAATTAGGTTTATTTTCTTTCATTAATCTCATTAATGAATATCCCATCATTTAAGTCCACCTAATCATCACAGATAAATATAACGTACGCTTAT
This sequence comes from Agapanthus africanus, assembly GCA_030015575.1. Taxonomy (NCBI): domain Eukaryota; kingdom Viridiplantae; phylum Streptophyta; class Magnoliopsida; order Asparagales; family Amaryllidaceae; genus Agapanthus; species Agapanthus africanus. Next base: position 441,910,068 of record JASDDO010000001.1, read on the forward strand.
GCCATCCGCATTCGCCTCGATGTCCCGTCTGCACCGTTAGGTTAGGTAACTAACGGCAGAGCGGGGCAGGGCTAGCGCGGGTGTAAAACATAAGTAATGTCAATATAATATATCATATATACTATATATAATATCTATCTGAACAGAGCACAGAACATCGCATGATCACTTCACAGATAACGCAGCAGAAAGAATCATATGAAATATTGGATATACTAGGACGTCCGTGTTTTCAATACGAGCCAGTATAAAACACGGATTCCACGGTCGTGATGAATAGCCAATCCCACACCCCTAGACCCCTACGAGAGCGGCAAGCAACCCTACCAATTCTAGGGTTAGGAGACCCGGACTCGACTCCTCGAGATGGTCTCCCTCTGGACCCTAGAACCCGGTTACTTGTGCCCTCTTCCTTGGGTCTATCCTAGTGCAGAAAAGTAAATAATATACATCAACGGTGACAACTTCCGCAACCTGGAAGTGCCCCAATAAAAGAATATTACATACAAGTTTTTACATGAATGAAAATGAAAAACACTCATCTCACATAAAAACCCCCGGCTATTCAAACACGACGATCCAATATAACATATCCAGCAACACATAACATCACATGCCATCAACGTAAGTAAATATGCGCATCCCAATTGTCGTTGACATATAGCAACGAAACCGGCGATATCACATATTACACTTATGGTCACAGAAAAGAAAGTGTAAAACTACAACAGTTGGAATCCGCAACCACCTTAGACATCGCATGCCTGACCAAATGAATTCTTTAGACATCGCATGCCTAACAATTATAAACCCCGCATTTTAGTCTCATTATCGAAAACACTTTTCAATATCAAGTCGGGCAATTCAACAAGATTCCCGAAAAACTGATCGAATGCTCGTCGCAAACTTTAGTAGGCGGCCGCACCCCTGATACCGTCGACGAAGTGCACCAAGGTGGAACATCGCTGCCGCGAGCACCCGGACGGATGCTTTCGGCGATGGGGTTCTCCTACAGTCACTTGGTCGGGGCTATGGGGTGAGGCTGTCTATTAAGTTTACCCGGCGAGTATCCGCGTACGCTACGTGATTGCGACGGACTTTTGATCACATCAAAACTCCGTGGCAACCGATCAAGTGAGACTAAACTGCTACGTTTATAATATTCATTCCGTTATCTCATAACAATTTGGGAATTCCAATTATTGTATCACATTCCGGATAAATAGAAAATGCTAAACTTTTCGATCGAACAATCAAACACCCAAGTTTTCCCGATACAGCTCAGCACATGAAATAAGTCTAACAACATTCAGTTCATGCCTCAGTACCAACGGTCCAGCCGTAGAAGGGTCAAGCCAACGCCTCACATGTGGCACGCCGTACTGCCCCAAACCCGAAGGTTCAAAGGGCAGTTCAAGACGGTCACATAATCGAGTTAAGGTTTGTTGTCTTCTAGAGGGTCCATCTCGTTACTTGCACTACTTAGAACGTCGTTAAACTACGGAAAAATCCAACAATTGGAAATTTCCCGGTAGGGGAAAAAGTGGGTATTTATATCCGGTTGAACTTTTTAACATATTCTAAAATTTACCCGGAAAAACACACAGACAAAATTATACAATCCGATCGATACACCGAGTCCCCAATACAACCCAGAAAACTCAACTCTTGAGTTCAGATTAAAAATTCCCAGGAAAACCAGAATAACAAAATAAGAGATACTGTGCAAAGAAAATTGGGCAAAGAGACAATTCAGCCGCGGAACCGCCGCACGAGCCATGCTCGTGCCGCGGAACCGCGGCGGTTTGATCGAATTGGTTCATCGAATTTCACAGTAACTCTTAAAACTGCCTGCTGGATTTTCTGCATATTTTTAATGTGGAAAAATGCACAGTTTTGAAAAAAGTACAGAGAACAAGTTTGGAGTTAGGGTATTGGATCGATCGGACTTCAAATTCCGTCTGGACTTCGCCTAAGGCTCTAGCTAGGCTCTGATACCACTGTAGGGTTCCTAGGCACTCTAATGGAGTCTCACAAGTGATCAAACATGCAAATTTCTAAAAAATACGGTGCCGAGAAACCCTAGAACGGTTCGTTAACTAGATATATAGGCGAAGCGAGTAAGTAAACGGAAATATAGCTAAAGGGAAAGTGACTACAACCTTTGTAGATCCGGTCCACCACTTCCTAAGCTCCGCGATGATCCCCCTCCACTGTCCAAATCGAATCCCGAACTCAAGCATCGGCTTCGTCGAAGAAATGGGCGGGCTTGATCGTCGGTTCGATGCCGAAGATGATCTACGTCGAGGCATCACAAGAACAAGCTCCAACTTCACCAAGCTTTGAAAACTTGTGAAGTAAACACCCTATACAACTTGGCAAGAGGTAGAGGATGAAGAAATAGGAAGTGGGTAGACTTTAGAATTGGATTTCTCACTTGATTTCACTAGTTGTCATTGATGGTCACTAGCTTTCTTCATGGAAGAAGAAGATGAAGAAGAAGAAGAAGATATGATAAGTTCATTAAAAAAGAAAATAAAAAGAATACTTATCATACTTTCAACCTTAGTTAGGTGTAGAGAAAAGACCATGGTTAAAAGGATGGTTAGGGTTAAGCATAAGAACAAAAGAGTGACTTAGTCAAAGTTTCAAGAAACTTCAACTAAAAATAAAACATTCAACCATTCATTTATCCTTTTCTTTTACCAAAAATGAATAAATAAGAAAGATAAATGAATAAATAATCAAAACCCTAATCATTAACTTAAACCATGGTTTGATTCTTTACACTTAACCAAGTAAGCATGTATCATCAAACATGATACAAACATGTGCACAAAACTATATCGCATATACAATGTGTACAATTCAAGTGAGAAAATCCTTTTAAAGTGAACCAATACTAGTTAACGCAAAGTAATATATCAAATATATAAATATGCACTAAATCATTAAATCAACACTTGATTTAACGATCCGGTCATATCGGATATAACCGACTAGTATCATATGTATCGGCTTATCGAATCAATCCTTGATTCGCTAACTAGGTTATATCGCATATAACCAATCGATACATTGATCGCGAGAATGGAATACGGTATCACATACACGCATTATTCTCGGTCCCGCACATATCTCATATGCGCTCCTATTTCGTTTCGCTTGAGCCAGGAAACCTCTGTGTAGGACTCTAAAGACTCGTCAATACGCCGGCAGCGGATGATGATCATATCAAACATCCACAAGCCGCAAGCGGTCTGCTAAACGTAACGGCCACCCGGGTATTGAGCGATCAGAAGATCGACGAGCAAGCCCGCTCACACTCCTGTGAATCCAACCAGTAACACTTACCGTACAGTCCGGTCTGTTCGTCTGATATGTCGCATATCTCGCCTAGGGGTGGTAAACGTCAGACCCCAATAGCTCGATAAGTCATGCCGACTTGAGGTCCATAACATTCGTGAAACTACTGATAACTCTTACCAGTATATCACTGCAACCCTGGCCAGGGATTTCCTGTTATGGCCAGTCGTGCATTGCGCAACATCAACCCCCAATACCGGGAGAGACGAATCCCCTCCTATCGCTCATTGCCTCCATGTGAATCGGGACTGTACCCAAAAACCACCTGTTTGCACGACTCAGTAGAGCCGTGGTAGGGTGGAAATCAAAGCACAGTGGGAGACACACAAGACTCTATGACGATCTCGGGTCAACAGACTAAGCTGTACCAGTGTCACCAGAGAACTGCCATCTGACGTGAGGTATAATACCATCTGGGAGTTCTCGGCGAGTCCGTTCAGTGTACCCAGTCTCCACTGAGCACCCGTATACCATCTCTGAAGTCAAACACCAATGGATATGGGATCATCCATCGCCCATCACATGGGTCGAGAAGATATACGCTAGTCTACTCTGGAATATCGATGCCCCGTCTCGATATTCCCTCGACTAGGAACATTTCAAGGATGTACTCATGGACTACCCAGGCCCCACTAGTATGATCTACATCATAGTCCTGGAAGTCGAGTACACATCCTAAGGGCTTTATCAACATGTAATCAGAGAGACAGAAAGTATACATGTTAAGATAAAGTGCAACCAGATAGCGTACTATCATGTCGAGCAAGAAAGTCCTACCTATATATGTCCCAGCATCCACTACAATATACATCCAATGCACAGTAATGGCCTCTAGGGCATACATATAACTAACATAGGAGACAGGTTTTAGGTCCCTATCGCCTAAGACTTTTCAATTTTGTGAGCCGTAAGGGTCTCACAAAGCATTTTCTCCCTACGGGTCGTAAGGATCCCGTAAGTGTATTTTCTCCTTAGGAGTCATGGGGACTCCCAAGTGTATTGCTCCTTTGTGAGTCGTAAGGATCTCACGCGGGAATTTTCTCCTCACAAAGTCGAGAGGATTTTGCGAGTGCTTTTTATCTCCTTTTCACGAATTTGCGCCCTTTCGGGTTTTCACAAACTCGCCGGCAGTCCTGCTGTTTTTACTCACGGAGCCCTTTCGGGTTTTCATCCGTGCCTATTTTGCTTGTGGACATACCCTTTTTTATTTTTTTATTTTATTATTTTTGGAGAGATTGGGATTGTTTTACGCCCGTGGATTGTATACGGTTTTGCAGGATGTATGATCCAGACCATAGGGCCATAAAAATTTCGGTACTTTGTTGGCGTCTGCATCGCTGCACTGGAATATGGTACCAGGAGCGACTCATCATTCGCCATTGGGGTATGGGATTTGGAATTTGGTTGGCGTCTGCATCGCTGCACTGGAATATGGTACCAGGAGCAACTCATCATTCGCCATTGGGGTATGGGATTTGGAATTTGGTTGGCGTCTGCATCGCTGCACTGGAATATGGTACCAGGAGCGACTCATCATTCGCCATTGGGGTATGGGATTTGGAATTTGGTTGGCGTCTGCATCGTTGCACTGGAATATGGTACCAGGAGCGACTCATCATTCGCCATTGGGGTATGGGATTTGGAATTTGGTTGGCGTTTGCATCGCTGCACTGGAATATGGTACCAGGAGCGACTCATCATTCTCCATTGGCGCATAGGATTTAGAATTTGGTTGGCGTCTGCATCGCTGCACTGGAATATGGTACCAGGAGCGACTCATCATTCGCCATTGGGGTATTGGGGAGCAATGGCTTAGGAGACAGGTTTGGATCCCTATCGCCTAAGGCTTTTCAATTTTATGGGCCGTGAGGGTCCCGTAAAAGCATTTTCTCCCTACGAGTCGTAAGGATCCCGCAGCTGTATTTTCTCCTTAGGAGTCGTGAGGACTCCTAAGTGTGTTTTTCTTTTATGAGTCGTAAGGATCCCACAAAAGTTTGTTCTCCTCATGTATCGTGAGGACACATGAGTGGGTCTTCTCAATGGAGCATAATTCCAAAGACGGAGACCAGCCGCGTAACTGGTGATTACGGTGGGGCATGGGTATGATGAGAATTATTTGAGCCCGTGGATTGTATACGGCAGTCAATTTGGGGACTGGCCGTAGGGCTGGGAGAATTTTGAAAAATTGGATTTTGGTTGGCGTCTGCATCGCTGCACTGGAATATGGTACGAGGAGCGACTCATCATTCGCCTTTTTTTCCTCTTTTTTTGTTGTTGTTTTTTTTTACCGCGATTGCTCTATCATTTCAGCTTTTCTTATCGCGAAAATCGTGATTGCCCTATCATTTCGGCTTTTATTCGCGGTTGCCCCATCATTTCGGCTTTATTTTCATTTTCATTTTTACTCGCTGGTTTTTATTGCGAGTTGCCCCATCATTTCGGCTTTATTTTCATTTTCATTTTCATTTTTACTCGCTGGTTTTTATTGCGAGTTGCCCCATCATTTCGGCTTTTCTTTATTTTTCTTTTATTTACACACACATTTTTTTTTATATACACACATTTTTTTTACATTCCCAGTTTAACGACTTAGAGGTCGACTATTCCCAGTTTAATGACGTGGTGGTCGATTGTTTTCAGAGAAAGGCAGATGTCTGAGAGAATCGGTTTCACGAAGAACTTCGGTCTCCGTTTGTATGAAATTGGCGGTTGCAGCTTGACTGTTTGTTAACACGCCTTTGGACAGTTCTATCTCTCCTGCCTTGTATTGCTTTTCGACCCAATCTTTGAAGACGAAGTAGTCCTCAATGGCATGACCTATCACTCTGTGATAGGGGCAGTATTTGGGGTCGTCGGTCCTATTCGCTTCCTGCGGTCTTTTTGACTCTGGCAGTTGTAGACCGTTCTTCAGGGCGTCTTTGAATATTTTACGGATTTTGTTCCTTCTGAAGGAATAGACCTTATCCAGCTTCTCTTTCAGTGGAGATTCTCCTCCCTCTCCGAACATTGGCTTCCGAGGCTGGTTGGCGCTAGGCCCGCTCATCCCTTGCTTATTTCGGTTAGCCGAAGTGTTGAAAGATTCAGAATCATCGAAGTTTCCGCCTTTGCGATTGTCATCCTTTCGGTTTCTCCAGGACCTATTGTTATTTTGGGAATTCGAGGAGGACTCCTGTTTTGAGCGCTCCAGCATCTGAACTTTCCTGGTCAGCTCTTGGAATGTTTTGAGACCCGTGGTGCATAGAAACGGGGCCATCCAATTGTTGAGATTTCCGACGAGGAGACTGACAGATTGGTCTTGCTCTATCGGCGGTTCGCATTTGACGGAGAGATTGCACCATCGGGTTATAAAATCAGTGCTGCTTTCGTCGTTCTTGGGCTTGGTCCTTACGAGCTCGGCAATGGTGATCTTATCGCTGACGCTCATGAATCTTTGTCGAAACAAAGATTCCATTTAGACGAAAGTAGTAACGGAGCCATCCGGTATGCTCGCGTACCAGTCGAAAGCAACATCGGTCAGGCTATTAACGAACTGGCGGAGGAGAAGCGCATCATTGCCCCCAGTATTCCCGCATGAGGCTTTGAAGTGGGCGATGTGCTGATTCGCGTTTCCCGTCCCATCGAATCTTCCGAATTTGGGGATGACATAGCCGCTAGGGAATTCCATCGGATCATACTGAGCAGGATATGGTCTCCCACTACCGCTGATATCTTTTTGCGCTTCGGCTTCAGCCACCAATGTTTTGACTTTGCTGGCAACCAAATCCATGATTTGATCTTGAGTTAGCGGGCTACTGTCATCGGTAGCCAAGACATTTCCTGAGATAGGATGCGATTGACTTTCATGCGGTCCGCCCACTTTTGGATTTGAGGGAATAGGCGTCGGCTGCTTTGGGACACCATTTCCCGGTTCATGAGAGCCCTGCGCCTGATTGGGCGGCTGAGAGGCAAGTTGGGCCGTAAGCCGTAAGACGACATTTGTCAAGTCGTCGATCTTTGAGTAGAGCTTGGCCATCTCCTTGTCTTTGCTTCTGAGCTACTTTCGGAGCTCTTGGAGAAGTTGCAGCTCTGCGGTCTTAGGACGGAAAGTTGGCTCATCTTCGCTTTCCGAGCCTGACTCCTCATGAATTGAGGGCTCTCTCTGCCTATCAGCCTCATCGAGAGGGTTTTCATCATCTAGCGGAGGCGGCTGTTCTTGGGAAGTGGCAACCACATTCAAGCCAGATTGGATTTGAGATGTGGTGGCCCCGTCCTTGCTCTTGCTGCGCGTGCCCACCACGTAGACAGTGTGGATAACACATTCAGCCATCCCCTCATCTTTGGCGGGGTAACCTTGTTTTTCGAACCTCATGAGGTTTAGCCTGGCAGGAGCCCTAGCCCTTTTGTTGGCTCTATATCTGAGCCTTTTCTCCCTTAGCTTCTCGATTTTGAAGGCTTGGCGGGCATCCGCTACCCGGGAAGCCATTGTGAGTTGATCAGAGGGGAGCTTAGAGAAGACACCCGATTGAGCAGTGGTCAAGGGCACCGCTGGAGCTTGCTCGGGATGCGTTGTAGCTTTGTTGGTGTTGATGGCCTTGCCCCCAGCTGGGGCCAAGGAAAGTCGTTCAGACACCGACTTGCGTTTGGGTTGGGGCACCCTTGAGATCACCACATTTGGTCTCCTGCCTTTCGAGACCGGTTTGTCTGCCACCGGGGCTTGAGGAGCTGGGATGGCGCCAACTGGAATGAACATAATAGAGCCGAATGGTAGCAGCGGCTCCTCCCATTGTCGCCCGAGACTGGCCGGGAGGACCATCCTGGAGTCTATCTTCATTGTGTAGGAGACGGGAGCTGAGTTCATCTTCGGAGACATTGTTGAAAGGTGATCGCTTGAAAATCCTGCATGAAAAAAGCATTATTTTTAGTATAAATATAGGTATGTATATTGATTGAGTTCGCATGAACGCTTAACCCGAAATATGGGAGGAGAGATTGGTCCCACCGAGCGTGCTAGAATCTGTAGGGTGTTTTTCGTCACCCCATTGAGATGGGAATACGCGCGCGCTTGTCAGGCGTACTACAGATTCCCCCTGCCTAGGGTAGGCCGGGGTTTAATGATCGTGGGGATCCGAATCTCCGGCAGCCGCGAACTAAGCTGCCGTTAATTACCCCTCTCCTTTGGAGCGAGGGAACCTCCGATTGACGGGTTAAACTGGTCATGCGAACTCAATATGCAGTATACGTGTGTTGTTTTTTGAAAGGGGGGTTTTGGGTATATTGGGAGCCACGCAGAGTTTTTACGGGGGTCCCGCTACCCGGATAGCTGGCTGGGGGTCAAGGGGGCTAGCAGCCCCCTTGCGGGGTGCGGGGCAGCGCCCCGTTAGAAATTTTTTTCTAACAGGGACAGTGCTGTGGAGTATGTGTGTGTGTAAATATGTATACATATGTATAGATATACATGTATATATATATAAAAAGGGGAAAAGACATCCAAAGGATGCGTGGGGCAGCGCCTTGGGCGCTGTGCGCCTAGGTGCTGTGCGCTCAGGCGCTAGAGTGCCATGTGTCGGTACGTGGGCGCTCTGCGCTTGAGCGCTGGACGCTTGAGCGCAAGCGCGCCACGTGTCGGCACGAGGCGACTTGCGCTCGAGCGCTTGCGCTGGAGCGCAAGCGCGCCATGTGTCGGCACCGGGGGGACTTGCGCTCGAGCGCTTGCGCTTGAGCACAAGCGCGCCACGTGTCAGCACGGGGGCGACTTGCGCTCGAGCGCTTGCGCTGGAGCGCAAGCGCGCCACGTGTCGGCACGGGGGCGACTTGCGCTCGAGCGCTTGCGCTGGAGCGCAAGCGCGCCACGTGTCGACACCGGGGCGACTTGCGCTTGCGCTTGAGCGCAAGCGCGCCACGTGTCGGCATGCGGGCACTCTGCGCTCGAGCGTTGAGTGCTTGAGCGCAAGCGCACCACGTGTCGGCACGCGGGCGCTCTGCGCTCGAGCGCCGGCGAGAAAAGGAGGCTTTTAGCCTAAGAAACAGAAGCTATGCTTCATAAAGGAAATATTTATTATGTATATATGTATGGAGTTAAACTCCTAGGATGTTTTGAAGCTGATGAAGGGGGGTTCTTCTTCTTTCTCCTGTTGTTTGGCCGGATCTTGAAGATCAAGAGATGTGAGATCTCAAAATCTCTCCTTTTTGAGATCTGATGGGAGATCTGAGTTCCCCTTTGCGGGTTTTGTGGTGGAAAACTACTTGGTTTTGGAAAAGAAAGAGTAAAACTCTTGATTTAATTCAAAAGAAATGAGAAGGTTTAGAACCTTGGAGAAGGAGCAGGAGGCACAAAGAACCCTAGTTTTTTTTGGGGAATGAAAAGTATGTTGCTTTATTCATTATCATGTTGCCTTTTATAGGCTTACATGTTTACATATAGCCCCTTGGGCTTCAAAAAATGGCATTTTGCCTATCCCATGGCTCATGTGCCATTTCATTTTTGCACATAAGCCATGGGCTTACAAAATATTGGCTTTATGCCCATTTTGCATACACTCATGTATAAAAAATTACATAAAAATTATTTATTACATGATTTTGTTGTTGGCATGGGGAGGCTGGCCGCGGGCTCGACTTGGGCATGGACCCGCTTGACCTGGGCTTGGGCCCACCTAGCTTGAGGGTTGACCTTGACTTTGACTCGGTCAACCGGGTTGTAATTTTTACCCCAACAGATAGTATGCTATCTGGTTTGTCTTTATCATCGTATATATGCTTTAGTTCACTATTGCATGATGATAGAGCCCATAGGATTCTTGCTTGACTACCGGAAGTATGATGGCGATCATATACGTGGGAGCTGGGGTCTGTAAGCGCATCCTTAAAGAGTCCCTAGTCGTAGGAGTTTCGAGACAGGGCATCGATACTCCAGAGTAGACTAGTGTATACAGTCGAGACCCCGACGAGGGGTGATGGCCGGTCTCACAAGCCATTGGTGTCAGTAGGATCACCTAAGATGTATACAGATGCTCATTGGGTTATGAGTACACCGGACAGGATTCGCCGGGAACATGCTAGTTGGTATTATACATATCGTCAGATAGCAGTTCCCTGGTGACATGTGTACATGTTAGTTCATCGATCTGAGATCGTCATTTGTCTCGTGTGAGTTCCCACTGTGCTTAGATTACTACCCTACCACGCTCAAAGGAGTTGTGCAAACAGGTTTTAGTTGGGTACAGTCCCGAGCCACATTGGAGGCAAGTGAGCGGATCGGCAGGGGATTCGTCTCTCCCGGTATTGGGGGCGAGATCGCGCTGTGTCTAGGAGAGCCATTACACAAAGCCCTCGGCCGAGGCAGGAGATTTACTGGTAGGTACTCCAGTAGTATCTCAGGGTGTTCTGGGCTACTCTCTGACACGACTTATACCGCTATTGGGGGTCTGACGTTACTAGCCCCCTAGGCCAGATATGCGATACTCATAGACGAACGGACCGGACCGTATATACATTGTCACTGTCAGGCTCAGTAGGGTTTTTAGATGAGTTCGCTCGTCAGCTTCCCTTCCAATCAATACATAGGCAAAACGTTACGTACAGCTTGTACCTCTGACGTGCTAGAGGTTATACCCAGTGCCAGTGTGTTGATGAGTCATTAGAGTCCCCCACAGACACTTTCTCAAGTTCGGGCGAAACGTTGTAGAGGCCGTATGGGTTTATGGCAAGGTTCGGAAAATGCACGTGCGTTTTCGCACGTGTCGTTTTTCGGGCAGATAATACTGGTCGGCTTTGGTTTAAGCCGGATCCAAGTATTATGCTGTGTAGATATAATATCTTTGTCTCAGATACATTTGTATTCGGTCGTAATACAAATGCGGGTATGTTTATACCATTACGGGGTTATCCTGAAATTCGTTTCAGGATCACTTTTTCAAGTTGCCAGTTTCCAGTTTTCTATCGGCCGTATTTAACATTCGGTTAAATGCGGATTTATCTTTTCTTCTATTGGGTGAGTCATGAGGTGAGTCAGTGTTCTAGAAGGTTCTAGAGAGGGTGACAAGGCTTGTGAGTCATTAGTGCATTAATGGTCATTTAATGCTTGTGATGACAAGGTTAAGTGATTCATTGTTTTCATTAATGCATTCATACTAGGTGTTATGATAAGTATCATGTTGTTGTGGTCACCTTCCCCCTCCTACACTCACCTCCCTCCCTCTACATATATGGCCGGCCCTCCCCTCCTCTATCTTATGCTCTCTCACTTGATTGGAAAAAGATTATGATAGATTTGGATTCATGGAAATTAGATAGCCTCATTTCTCTTTTCACCCGATCCAAAAGGCAACTTCATTAACCGTTCGTCCACGGCTTTGGACGTAACGAGACAAAGTGTTCTACTCATTCTCTACATCATCTTGGTCGTCTCTTCTAGCAAACTTGACGATCGAGTTGCCTCGGTTCAGAGGCGGGAGCCCGTTTAAAGATCCGTCGATGTGGTGCCACCTGGACGACGAGACTGAAGATTCAGGAGATCGGAGCAGCCGCAACAAAGCGTGAGATGATGGTTGAAGACGGAAGGACTCTGATCGTTCGGTAAAACATTTCTACCAACTTTGTATTTTGTTAGTTTAGCTTTAATGGCAGATCCGGGTTACAGTACGCGATAGCGCCAGTTGTTAAAAGTTTTTGTTCCGCATTTGGCGTCTGTTAGACGGCCGGGGCGCTACCGTGGACTTACAGTGGTATCAGAGCCTCACCATTAAGCTTTACTAACTTGTGCTAACGCGTTTAAAATATCGATCGAACGGAATTTTGAAAACTGCAATTTTCTGGGTTAAAGTTTCTGTCGTTTTTTTAAAAGGGTCTAAAAATTATTTTGCATATCACAGAAAAGAGAGCAGGCTTTTTTAAGAATTCTGGTGAAATTTGGTCAACTAAAGCTTCCAAAGCGCCGCGGAACCGCCGCGCAAACCCTAGTTTGGCCGCGGTTCCACCGCCGTTTTGGAGCTACAGTAAACCATTTTTCTACAGTAGGTTCTTCTTGTAAAATTGTTGTTTATGGAATATTTCTTTTGGGCCGAAATTTTATTACTGTACAGCAGATGTACGTGGGGCCCACTTTAGGAAATTTTGTCGATCGAAATTTTAAACTTGTTAGTATGCAGTATTTACATTATATCTCCGACCGGGAATGTCATTTGAGCGGTAAACCACGTCTAATTGCTATAGTACTTTTAGACGGGTTTGCGAACGTGACATTCGCGTTGATGTTCTGTGTTGTGCTGTGATGTTGCGGATTTATCGTGGTGGATAGCAGGGTGCAATGATAGTGCAGTTTGGATTTATTTGTACATTTGATATTGCGGTGCGAGCGTCTAACATGTGGACTGCCGTCACTGCCTGTTGTATAATATTCTTTTGGGGCACGACCGGGTTGAGGTCGATGTACCTGTTGTACATATTTTATTTTCTGTACTAGGTTTACCCCGCGACGGGGTACACGGATAGCCGGGTTCTGGAGGGCAACGGCTCCGTATCTCATGGCTTTGAGAGGCAGAGGGGCCTCACTCTAGAATTGGCAGACTATTCGCCGCACTCGTAGGGGGTACAGGTTGACCCAAGGAGGGGTGCTCAAGTTACCGGATTTCGTGAAGTGCCGGGTGGTCCATTCATTTTGCTGTAGGGGTCTGCCTCGCTTCAGGTTTTGGCGGGTAACTTGCCGCACCCGTAGGGGTCTAGGTTTCATTGCACAGGCTATCCACACGACCAGGGGAACGTCAGGTTTCAGCAGCGGCTCTGTGAAACCCGGGGATCCCAGATTATCTGTATTGTTCTGTGATGCTTATTACTTTTCTGTAATGTTGCATATTATCACGTCTGGAGCGATTATTGTATATTGGTATATATACTACTAGATGTTGTATATGTTTTACACCCGCGCTAGTCCAGTCCCCGCTCTGTCGTTAGTTAAGTAACCTAACGGGTGATGACGGGACCCTGTGGCGAATGCGGATGGCATATACGTACATTATATTTTCGTTCTTTTCTGGTGTGATTGATTGATGGGACTGCATTGATTCTTATCAATGCAAGGATAAAACAAACCCTTTTTGATGTTGTTGGAACAAATTTTAAAAGTGTTATTACAAAGACGTTTCTTTTTGTTTTGCATAGTGATATTCAGTTTAGAATATCCTACACCTCATTAGACGAGGCAAGGGCAGAGATCCCTTCACCGGGAGTGACCCCTTGGGCAGAAGTTTGCGTCAGGGTAATAACTTTACTATAGTCGATTACAAGTTGCTTTGCATCGTGGTATTTAGTTAGAATATCCTGCACCTCATTCCACGAGGAAGAGCCGAGATCCCTTCACCGGGAGTGACCTCTTTAGCAAAAGGTTTTCGCCACTATATTTTTATAAAAAGCTATCAGATTCCTTCAACAAAATCAAGTTCATTACGTTAAAGGTTTTTCGCCAAAAACCAGCCGTAGCCCTCCGTCATTTCTTATGGATAGTCAGTAGTATTCAAGCTATGTTTGTTGGCCAAAGTCAAGGCATAGTGCTTGGTAGCTGCTGAATATTCATCTGCTGCATAGATAGATGCGTTAGTTTGGGACAGTCGTTCTGCCTTGTTGGCCAAAGTCAAGGGCATGTGCGGGTGGGTTCAAATTAACCTGAATAATGACGGGTAGAACTTGACATGTGACTTATGATTTGTTGGCCAAAGTCAAGGACATAAGAGCATGAGACAAAAATCATATCGGGAGTTTCAAATATACAGAAAACTTGCCAGGCATGCGCATACCTTCTGGAGTGTGATAACTTGAGTGTCTTCCATCAAGTTATCATGCGATGATAGTTGGATCCCGATTCTCACTGATGAGTTGGTTTACTCTTCGGGTGATCCTGACTAATTCTTCTTTATGGTTTGGAGGAGAATTTGAGATTACAGTGGGAGGTTTCCTGATTAGATAAATTGATAACCATTCTGATCTAGGATAGAGTGCACGCAGAGTGTTTCTTTTCTCTCTCTCTTTGGCAGCGACCTTTTTGACCGACCCTAGACTATGACTCAGTGACCAAGTTGACCGAACCTTCTTAAAATACTGGCCTTTGGATTGTCTTAGTTGCATAAGTCATTGCCGCTCCTTCTTTTACCCTTTATATTTCTCAGAACACCCCGTATTACTACGGATATCCACTTCCATTGGATAGATCCATCGTATGGTTATATACGAACTCGAAGGGACTTCTTCGAGGATGGATCCAGGTTCAGGAGAAATAGAATTAGTTTATTCAGTTGTCTTTTATTATCACCTTCTCTCAGGTTGCGAGAGCTCCTTCGTTTAGGAGAGTACACCTATTACGCTTATTGGATAGTCTTATTCCAAACCATAGGCTGGTGCCGAAAGGTAGGGAATGAAGAAAACCAATTAGCCTAAGTAGGGTGTACGGAAGGTAATATGTAAAGACAAAGTAAAGGGATTAGAAAGAGGGCAAAGTAAATTGCGACTGCTATCATTCACGACCAAACCGCGTACTTCATCGCCACTCCTATTTGACCTTTGCTTTTTTCCCAGTTCGGGAGAAATAGAATAAGGTATTATTCAGATTGTCTTTTATCATCAACTTCTCTCATGTTGCGAGTACTCCTAGGATTAGGAGGGTACACCTATTATGCTTACTGGATAGTCTTCTTCCAAACCATAGGCTGGTGCCGAACGGTAGGGAAGAAAGAAAACCATTTAGCCTAACGATGGTGTACAGAAGGTAACGACTAAAGACAAATATATGGATTTGGAGAGATGGCAAAGAAATATACGGTTACAGTCATGAATAGGATTATGGAAGAGGCATTACTAGGAATACCAGGATATCCCTACGAGACATTTTAATATTTCAGTTTCACTGCGCATTGTTAAAAGAAAACTGTTTTCCCGATTAGATACTTACTCCAGGGTATGTATTTACCAGATTTCATTCTCATATCTGTATGGTTTTTACAGATGATGAGTGGGAGTAAGTTATTGGGAATTGGATGATTATCCTCATTATATCAGAATTCGTTGTAATTGGTGATATTTGAGGAAATCGCCAGGGTACAGTTTTCAACCTACGATGACAGGTTATGAGTTATTCAAACTCACCGGACTTATATAGAGTATTGTATGTTGTCCAGTGTCCGTCAGGACAAAGGGGTAGGTCCTCGTACTATGTTCTGTTTACTTGTGACTTCTCTGGTTTTTAGACAAGTGTTTCGAAGAAATACGATGTCTAAGTTTTGAGAAGTTGTTGGTATAAGAATAAAGTAGAGAACCAGGTATCGCAAGTATCGGGATTCTTCAAAGAGATCGAAGATGTAGATTCTTGTGATTGGTATTCAGTTAATAGTAATATTTTTGAGAAACTTGTTTCTTTTTCAGGTTACTCATAATTGGATGGATTCCTAAGTTGAGTAATGCTGATTAGCCTTTCTCCATTAAGTTGTTATGCACTGGAGACAGCTGCATGATTTGAATCTGGTTCCAATTAAATTAGTGCCTCTGTTTCTATATTGGATATAGAATGGTTCATATCTTAATGATGTTAAGATACGGGGAGTTGTCCAGCTTATGCTTAAAACCAGACACTGGATAACTCAAGGCACGGCTGTTTGTGGGTTGACACTGGCTTTGACGAGGGTTGACATTTCTACCATCTGGAAGATCAATAGTGATATTGTTCTAAGACTCGCCACAGTTTTAGTAAAATGGAATTTTTCAGAAAACAGTAGTGGGAGTATGGTAGAACTGGAAGTGATTCCAGAACCGCAAACGATTACGGAAAATTTATTAGGACCTATATATTCAATCAGGTTTGACATTCCATTAGCCACTCCGCAGATATGGTGGGTAACCTCAGACACCCGAGAGGTACTCAGGTAGCCTCAAGGACGGTGACAGGGAGGTTCTTGTTTACCCAGACTTGACAGTACTGTTGTTCCAGACTATGAGACCCGGCAAGAGGATAAGTATAACGTCGTTCTAAACTAGCTTTAGAAGTGTACGTAGATATTATTCTGCCAGAGGGTTGTCGTAGTCAGTGGGAGCAGCGGAAGCATAGTGGGCAAGTAGCTTATGTCTATTTATAGGCTTGAGCAGATATAGCGGAGATAAGATCATCTAATTTTGATGTGACAGTCATAGGTTTGACTTCATCAGAATAGGGGATGGATCTGTTAAGAAGGTAGTAGGGTGTGATGTCCTGGTATTTGGATGACATACACATAGTGGGAAGTAAAATTCCTATACTACGATCGGTTGTACTGTGGTCGTCACACAGTTGTTTCTTCACAAAGGACATGGATATAATATCAGACATTCTGGTTACTAGATCTATGGTTTTAGATCTAGATTTGGGTAGTTTCCCAATTTGGGTACTTTGACAGTATTCTAATAGTATTTTAGAATAGAAGACTCCTGGCATGGTGGTGTACCTGCAGGTGATGGAGTCACCCTCTCTAAAGGTGTCTTACAGACTAAAGAAGAGAGGGATGCGCATGATTGGCAGATCACTTGCTTAGGCAATTGAGTCAATCATGAGATGTCAAGTACCACACCAGATGTAGTTTTTGCACTTGATGCAATAAGTTTATATTAATCCAATCCTGAAGAAACATAAGGAAGCAGTTTTAGAACATAAGTGCATGTTCTACGGATTTGATGACGGCAGCCTCCTTCGGGAGACGGTTATCATTCCAGGTTTCCAAGGTGACATAGATGACAGAGTAATTGTCGGAGTTATAGTTTTCCCTCTGACGAGGGACAGTATTATGGACAGGTAGTCCAAGAGGATACTGTGGGAGGCATGGTGCTGGAAACTGATTAGGTTCAGTTATCGATACAGTCTAAGAAGTTTGAATTTGGAGTTCATTTATGAACTAGGTCCCATCAGATATTCAGACATATTCTAAGACAGGTATTACTCAATTCGGGAGATGGCTTTCTCCGCGAATTTGAGATTTAGAGAGATATAGAAAGAAACATCAGGGCGGATCCACTCACTAAAGCTATTTCTCGAACACAAGAGTTTTACAAACTAGTTTTGTAAAACTGATTAGTAGAGGAGTTGGATGTTCGGTATCACACGGGCTGTGATATGCGACATCGCAATAATTAGCCTTAAGTGCAAGTGGGAGATTGTTGGAGATAGTGCTCTCAAAGTCAATTATTGGATCGCAGGTACGTGATTGCAATGATTGAGGTAGGACCTATACCCATATGACAGTCTTGTTCAAGATGATAGTATGCTATCTAGTTTGTCTTTATCATCGTATATATGCTTTAGTTCACTATTGCATGATGATAGAGCCCATAGGATTCTTGCTTGACTACCGGCAGTATGATGGCGATCATATACGTGGGAGCTCGGGTCTGTAAGCGCATACTTAAAGAGTCCCTAGTCGTAGGAGTTTCGAGACAGGGCATCGATACTCCAGAGTAGACTAGTGTATACAGTCGAGACCCCGACGAGGGGCGTTGGCCGGTCTCACAAGCCATTGGTGTCAGTAGGATCACCTAAGATGTATACAGATGCTCATTGGGTTATGAGTACACCGGACATGACTCGCCGGGAACATGCTAGTTGGTATTATATATATCGTCAGATAGCAGTTCCCTGGTGACATGTGTACAGGTTAGTTCATCGACCTGAGATCGTCATTTGTCTCGTGTGAGTTCCCACTGTGCTTAGATTACTACCCTACCACGCTCAAAGGAGTTGTGCAAACAGGTTTTAGTTGGGTACAGTCCCGAGCCACATTGGAGGCAAGTGAGCGGATCGGCAGGGGATTCGTCTCTCCCGGTATTGGGGGCGAGATCGCGCTGTGTCTAGGAGAGCCATTACACAAAGCCCTCGGCCGAGGCAGGAGATTTACTGGTAGGTACTCCAGTAGTATCTCAGGGTGTTCTGGGCTACTCTCTGACACGACTTATACCGCTATTGGGGGTCTGACGTTACTAGCCCCCTAGGCCAGATATGCGATACTCATAGACGAACGGACCGGACCGTATATACATTGTCACTGTCAGGCTCAGTAGGGTTTTTAGATGAGTTCGCTCATCAGCTTCCCTTCCAATCAATACATAGGCAAAACGTTACGTACAGCTTGTACCTCTGACGTGCTAGAGGTTATACCCAGTACCAGTGTGTTGATGAGTCATTAGAGTCCCCCACAGACACTTTCCCAAGTTCGGGCGAAACGTTGTAGAGGCCGTATGGGTTTATGGCAAGGTTCGGAAAATGCACGTGCATTTTCGCACATGTCGTTTTTCGGGCAGATAATACTGGTCGGCTTTGGTTTAAGCCGGATCCAAGTATTATGCTGTGTAGATATAATATCTTTGTCTCAGATGCATTTGTATTCGGTCGTAATACAAATGCGGGTATGTTTATACCATTACGGGGTTATCCTGAAATTCGTTTCAGGATCACTTTTGGAAGTTGCCAGTTTCCAGTTTTCTATCGGCCGTATTTAACATTCGGTTAAATGCGGATTTATCTTTTCTTCTATTGGGTGAGTCATGAGGTGAGTCAGTATTCTAGAAGGTTCTAGAGAGGGTGACAAGGCTTGTGAGTCATTAGTGCATTAATGGTCATTTAATGCTTGTGATGACAAGGTTAAGTGATTCATTGTTTTCATTAATGCATTCATACTAGGTGTTATGATAAGTATCATGTTGTTGTGGTCACCTTCCCGCTCCTACACTTACCTCCCTCCCTCTACATATATGGCTGGCCCTCCCCTCCTCTATCTTATGCTCTCTCACTTGATTGGAAAAAGATTATGATAGATTTGGATTCACGGAAATTAGATAGCCTCATTTCTCTTTTCACCCGATCCAAAAGGCAACTTCATTAACCGTTCGTCCACGACTTTGGACGTAACGAGACAAAGTTTTCTACTCATTCTCTACATCATCTTGGTCGTCTCTTCTAGCAAACTTGACGATCGAGTTGCCTCGGTTCAGAGGCGGGAGCCCGTTTAAAGATCCGTCGACGTGGTGCCACCTGGACGACGAGACTGAAGATTCAGGAGATCGGAGCAGCCATAACAAAGCGTGGGATGATGGTTGAAGACCGAAGGACTCGGATCGTTCGGTATAACATTTCTACCCACTTTGTATTTTGTTAGTTTAGCTTTAATGGCAGATCCGGGTTACAGTACGCGATAGCGCCAGTTGTTAAAAGTTTTTGTTCCGTATTTGGCGTCTGTTAGATGGCCGGGGCGCTACCGTGGACTTTCAGCCTCGGCCCTCCCGCTCGTTCCCGAGCTCCCCCGCCGAGGCCATCTTTCTCGGTCCCTCCGACCGACCAACTCCACCACTCACAGGCGTAACCACCGCTCTGCAAATCTCGCTATGCGCGGATTCTCCGCCGGCAACATCCTACGTTCCACGCCATCTCGATCCCCATTAATGGGCGATCCGCTCATTACGCGGGCGTGACGTCGGGAGAGTAACTGCTGGTGAGATTCTGTAAGTCTACGGTAGCGTCCCGGCCAATAATCTGAGGCCAAACGTGGAACAAAAACTTTTACAACTGGCGCTATCACATACTATAACCCGGATCTTTCCATTAACGCTAAACTAACAAACTGTAAAGAGGTAGAAAGGCTATACCGATCGATCCGTGTCCTTCGGTCTTTAGCCATCATCCCACGCTCCTCGCTGCGACTCGGATCTTCTTGTCGAGGTGGCACCACGTCAACGAGTCTTTATACGGGCTCCCACCTTTATACCGAGGCAACTCGAACATGAAGTATATCAACCGACATGTCCAAGATGAAGTAGAGAATGAGTGGAATACTTTGTCTCAAACACCCTAGGGTTCTCATCATATGAGAGGGTTAGGGTGGAGGTTGAAGAAGATGCAAAGAGTTGGAAATTGTGAGCTCAAGAAACTATCTCAAGAGAGCAAAAACCAAGCATACAAAATCACCCTTGGCTGCCCTAAACTTTTGGGTGTGATATATATATGGTTTTGTTTGGAGAAACAAAGAAAATATCTTACACAAATATCTCCAACTCAACCCTAAAATATCTTACCCAAAACAAACTCAATTAATTCTTTAATGACCCACTAGATGACTCATTACATGAGTCATTAGTGAACATTCTAGAATCAATGAGTCATACTAATGAGTCACACTTTTCAAAATCCATTTAATCATTTAAACTAAAATGATTAACCAAAAGAAATGCATCTTCTAAACTATTCTCGTAACGGATTACGAGAATACCCCTCACCTGTATATATATACCTGTATCCGTATTCCGACCGAATATGAATACGAGAGACTAAAATATTCCGACTCAATATAATACTTGGATCCGGCTTAAACCAAAGCCCACCAGTATTATCTGTCCGAAATATGACACGTGTACAAATGCACGTGCATGTTCGAACCCGGCCATAAAACCATACGGCCTCTACAACGTTTCGCCCGAACTTGGGAAACAATCTGTGGGGGACTCTAAAGACTCGTCAATACTCTGGCAGTGGGTTTAACCACAAGCCGTCAGTGGTACTAGCTGTACGTAACGGCTGCCTATGTAATGACAGAAAGGGAATCTGATGAGCGAACTCATTCTGGAACCCTACTGAGCCTATCAGTGACAATATCCGTACAGTCCGGTCCGTTCGTCTATGAGCATCACATATCCGGCCTAGGGGCTGGTAACGTCAGACCCCAAATAGCTGTATAAGTCGTGTCGGAGGGTAGCCCTGAACACCCTGAGAAACTACTGGAATACCTACCAGTAATTCTCACCTGCCTTGGCCAAGGACTTGGTGTAATGGCTCTCCTAGGCACAGCGCGATCTTACCCCCAATACCGAGAGAGACGAATCCCCTGCCGATCCGCTCACTGCCTCCATGTGGCTCGGGACTGTACCCAACTAAAACCTGTTTGCATAACTCCTTTGAGCCGTGGTAGGGTAGTAATCTAAGCACCGTGGGAACTCACATGAGAAAAATGACGACCTCAGGTCGATGAACTAACCTGTACACATGTCACCAGGAACTGCTATCTGACGTTAGGTATAATACCAACTAGTAGGTTCCCGGCGAGTCTTGTCCGGTGTACTCATAACCCAATGAGCACCTGTATACATCTTAGGTGATCCAACTGACACCAATGGCTTGTGAGACCGGCCACCGTCCCTCGTCGGGGTCTCGACTGTATACACTAGTCTACTCTGGAGTATCGATGCCCTGTCTCGAAACTCCTACGACTAGGGACAACTTTTAAGGATGTGCTTATGGACTACCCAACTCTCACGTATATGATCGCCATCATACTGTTGGTAGTCAAGCAAGAATTTTAAGGGCTCTATCAATGTGTAATAGTGATAATGTCACCTAAAACTGTACACGATGATAAAGGCAAACCAGATAGCATACTATCATCTCGAGTAAGACTGTCCTACCGGTATAGGTCCTCCTCAATCATTGCAATCACATGCCTGAGATCCAATAATTGACTTTGAGGGCACTGCATCCAACAATCTCCCACTTGCACTTAAGGCTAATTATTGCGATGTCGCATACTCACAGCCCGTGTGATACTGAACACCCAACTCCTCTACTAACCAGTTTCACAAAGCTCATTTGTAAAAACCCTTGTGTTCGAGAAATAGCCTCAATGAGTGGATCCGCCCTGATGTTTCTTTCTATGTCTCTCTTAATCTCAAGTTCACGGAGAAAAACCATCTCCCGAATTGAGTAATACCTGTCTTAAAATATGTCTGGATATCTGACGGGACCTAGTTCATAAATGAACTCCAAATCCAAACTTCTTAGACTGTATCGACAACTGAACCTAATCAGTATCCTGCACCATGCCTCCCACAGTATCCTCTTGGACCACCTGTCCAAAATATTGCCCCCTTCGTCAGAGGGAAAACTATAACTCTGACAATCACTCTGTCATCCATGTCACCTTTGAAGCCTGGAATGATAACCGTTCCCCGAAGGAGGCTGCCGTCATCAAATCCGTAGAACATCCACTTATGTTCTAAAACTGCTTCCGAATGTTTCTCCAGGATTGGATTAATATAAACTTATTGCATCTAGTGCAAAAACAACATCTGGTGTGGTACTTGACATCTCATGATCGACTCAATTGCCTAAGCAAGTGATATGCCAATCATGCACATCCCTCTCCCTTTAGTCTGTAAGACACCTTTAGAGAGGGAGACTCCATCACCGGCAGGTACACCACCATGCCAGGAGTCGTCCATTCTAAATACCTTTAGAATACTGTCTAAGTACCCAGATTGGGAAACTACCCAAATCTAGATCTAAAACCATAGATCTAGTAACCAGAATTCCAGATATTATATCCATATCCTTTGTGGAGAAACAACTGTGTAACAACCATAGTATATCCGATCGTAGTATAGGAATTTTACTTCCTACTCTGTGTATGTCATCCAAATACCAGGACATCACACTCTACTACCTTCTTAACAGATCCATCCCCTATTCTGATGAAGTCAAACCCATGACTGTCACATCAAAAATAGATGATCTATCTCCGTTATAACTGCTCAAGTCTATAAATAGACATAAGCTACTTGCCCACTATACTTCCGCTGCTCCCACTGACCACAACAACCCTCTGGCAGAATAATATATATGTGCACTTCTAAAACTAGTTTAGAACGACGCTATACTCATCCTCCTGCCGGGTCTCATAGTCTGGAACAACAGTAGTGCCAAGTCTGGGTAAATAAGAACCTCCCTGTCACCGTCCTTGAGGCCACCGAAGTACCTCTCGGGTGCCTGAGGTTACCCACCATATCTGCGGAGTGGCTAATGGAATGTCAAACTTGATTGAATCTTTAGGTCCTATTAAATTTTCCGTAATCGTTTGCGGTTCTGGAATTACTTCCAGTTCTACCATACTCCCATTACTGTTTTCTGAAAAAAATCCATTTTACTAAAACTGTGGCGAGTCTTAAACAATATCACTATTGATCTTCCAGATGGTAGAAAGTCAACCCTCGACACAGCTCGGGTAACCCACAAATTGCCATTACAGAAACGTGCCTTGAGTTATCCAGAGTCTGGTTTTAAGCATAAGCCGGACAACTCCCCGTACCTTAACATCGTTAAGATATGAACCATTCTATATCCAATATAGAAACTTTTGCACTTATTTAATTGGAACCAGATTCAAATCATGCAGCTGTCTCCAGTGCATATCAACTTAATGGAAAGAGGCTAATCAGCATTACTCAACTTAGGAGTCCATCCAATTATGAGTAACCTGAAAGAGAAACAAGTTTCTCAAAACTATTACTATCAACTGAATACCAATCACAAGTATCTACATCTTCGATCACCTTGAAGAATCCCGATACTTGCAACACCTGGTTCTCTACTTTATTCCTATACCGATAACTTCTCAAAACTTAGACATTGTATTTCTACGAAACACTTGTCTAAAAACTAGAGAAGTCACAAGTAAACAGAACATAGTACGAGGACCAACCCCTTTGTCCTGGTGGAAACTGGACAACATACAATACTCTGTATAAGTTCGCTGAGTTGAATAACTCAAAACCTGTGCATCGTAGGTTGAAAACTGTACTTATGGTTAAGAACAACTCCGTTGTTCAATGCTCCTTACCCAATCGTCAACTGATATAGGTAAATGTCACGGACATAATTTCAAAAAGTTATATCTCACTTTATAAAAATAAACGTACAGATATATCGGTTTGAAATTGGTGCACAACAACGGATACTCAAAACCAAATACTTGCCGTCCGGCAAAAACCCAGGCGATTTCCTCAAATATCACCAATTACAACGAATTCCGTTATAATGAGGATGATCACCTTATTCCCAATAACTTACTCCCACTCATCATCTGTAAAACCATACAGATGTAAGAATCATACCTGGTAAATACATACCCTGGAGTAAGTATCTAACCGGGAAAACAGTTTTCCTTTAACAATGCACAGTGAAACTGAAACATGAAAATGTTTCGAAGGGGTATCCTGGTATTCCTAGCCGGGACGTTTTCTAACTCATCTTAGGAGCACACAAATTAGTAATGCCTCTTTCATAATCCAATTCATGACTGTAACTGTATATTTCTTTGCCATCTCTTCAAATCCCTTTATTTGTCTTTAGTCGTTACCTTCTGTACACCATCGTTAGGCTAAATGGTTTTCTTCCTTCCCTACCATTCGGCACCAGCCTATGGTTTGGAAGAAGACTATCCAATAAGCGTAATAGGTGTATACTCCTAATCCTAGGAGTACTCGCAACCTGAGAGAAGGTGTTGATAAAGACAACTGAATAAAACCTTATTCTATTTCTCCTGAACTGGAGAAAAAACAAAGGTGAAGTAGGAGTGGCGATGAACTACGCGGTTTGGTCGTGAATGATAGCAGTCGCAATTTACTTTTCCCTCTTTCTAATTCCTTTATTTTGTCTTTACTTATTACCTTCTGTACACCCTACTTAGGCTAATTGGTTTTCTTCATTCCCTACTTTTCGGCACCTGCCTATGCTTTGGAAGAAGACTATCCAATAAGCGTAATAGGTGTACTCTCCTAAACCAAGGAGCCTCGGAATCTGAGAGAAGGTGATGATAAAAAAAACTGAATAAACTAATTCAATTTCTCCTGAACCTGGATCCATCCTCGAAAAAGTCCCTTTGAGTTCGTATATAACCATGCGATGGATTTATCCAATGAAAGTGGATGTTCGTAGTGATACGAGGTGTTCTGGAGAAATGCAAAGGGTAAAAGAAGGAGTGGCAATGACTTATGTGTTAGTTGTATGTATGCCCTAGAGGCCAGTATTGTACAGATGATGTATATTATATTGGATGCTTGGACATATATAGAGATGACTTTCTTGCTCGATATGATAGTATGCTATCTGGTTGCTCTTTATCTTAACATGTTTACTAGTCTCTTTAAACTGTCCTATAGTTACATGTTGGTAAAGCCCTTAGGATGTGTACTTGACTACCTGGACTATGATGCAGATCATACTAGTGGGGACATGGTAGTCCATAAGTACATCCTTCAAGGTCCCTAGTCGTGGGTGTATCGAGACGGGGCATCGATATACCAGTGTAGACTAGCGTATACGCTTCTCGACCCATGAGATGGGCGATGGATGATCCCATATCCATTGGTGTTTGACATCAGAGATGGTGTACGGGTGCTTAGTGGAGACTGGGTATACTGGACGGACTCGCCGAGAACTCCCAGATGGTATTATACCTCACGTCAGATGGCAGTTCTCAGGTGACACTTGTACAGGTTAGTCTGTAGACCCGAGATCGTCATAGAGTCTTGTGTGATTCCCACTGTGCTTTGATCTCCACCTTACCACGTCCATGAAGGCGTGCAAAACGGTGGTCTTTGGGTACAGTCCCGAGTCACATGGAGGCAATGAGCGATAGGAGGGGTTTCGTCTCTCCCGGTATTGGGGGTTGATGTTGCGCTGTGCTCGATTGGCCGTAACAGGGAAGTCCCTGGCCAGGGCTGATCAGAGATTTGCTGGTAAGTGTTACCAGTAGTTTCTCGACCCGTTATGAGCCTAACATCGGCACGACTTATCGGTTAATGGGGTCTGACGTTTACCACCCCTAGACTTGATATGCGACATATCAGACGAACAGACCGGACTGTACGGTAAGTGTTACTGAATGGATTCACAGGAGTGTGAGCGGGCTAGCTTGTCGATCTTCTGATCGCTCAATACCCGGGTGGCCGTTACGTTTAGCAGACCGCTTGCGGCTTGTGGGTGATTGATATGATCATCATCTGCTACCGGCGTATTAACGAGTCTTTAGAGTCCTATACAGAGGTTTCCTGGCTCAAGCGAAACGAAATAGGAGCGCATATGAGATATGTGCGGGAGCGAGAATAATGCGTGTATGTGATACCGCATTTCATTCTCGCGATAAATGTTTCGATTGGTTATATTCGATATGACCTAGTTATCGAATCATTGATTCGATAAATCGATACATTGAATACTAGTCGGTTATGTGCGACATGACCGGATCATTGAATCAAATGTTGATTTAATGATTTAATGTATAATTATATATTTGATATATTACTTTGCATTAACTAGTATTGGTTCACTTTAAAGGGATTTTCTCACTTGTTTAGCACATTGTATATGTGATATATTTTGTGTGCACTTGATTGTATCATGTTTGATGATACGTTCTCACTTGGATTTGTGTAAAGACTTAAACCATGTTTAGTGAATGGTTAGGGTTTCTTATTTTCACTTAATTATTTATCTTTTCCTTTTTGAGAAAAAGATTTAAGAAAACAAAATGGTTTCTTTTATCATGAAGCTTGTTGAAGCTTCATGAAGCTTTGACCAAGTGACCAGTTTGTCTTCTTCTCCAAACCCTAACCACTCAACTAAACTATGGTTAACTCTCTACACTTGACCATGGTTAGAAGATGATAAGTATTGTTTTTATTATTCTTTTTAACAACACTTATCATATTCTATTTTCTTCATCATCTTCTTCTTCAAGAAAAAGCTTAAGTCCATCAATGGCAACTTGAGCAAAAGTGTGAGAAATCCAATTCTAAAGTGAACCCACCTCCTATTTCTTCACCCTCTACCTCTTGCCAAGTAGTATAGGGTGTTTTCTTCACAAGTTTCACAACTTGGTGAAGTTGGAGCTTGAACTTGTGATGCCTCGACGTAGATCATCTTCGGCACGAAGCCGACGACCTAGCCCGCCCATTTCTCCGATGAAGCCGACGATTGAGTTCGGGATTCGAGATGGACAGCGAGAGGACGCCTACGTGGAGCTAAGGAAGTGGAGAAACGGATCTACAAAGGTTGTAGCCTCTCTCCTTTAGTTAAGTCGTTAACTAGTTTCGTTTTTCGCCTAGAATTCTAGTCGACGATCCGTATTAGGGTTTCTCGGCACCCATAAAATTTGAAATTGGCATGGTTGATGCCTTGTGAGACCTCTATAGTGTGCCTAGGAACCCTACAGTGGTATCAGAGCCTAGCTAGAGCCTTAGACGAAGTCTAGACGACGTTTGAAACCCGATCGAACCGAAACCCTAATTCCCGATATGCTCTCTGGACTTTTTCTAAAATCTGGGATTTTTCCATATTAAAAATGCTTAAAAAATTCAGCAGGGAATTCTAAGAATTACGATGCAAAATTTATCCCATGATCTGCTAAGGGCGCGGCGGAACCGCGGCAGAAGCCTGGCTTCTGCGGCGGTTCCGCGGCCATCTGATGACATCATCTTTCCTTTTTTGCACAGTAATTCCTATTTTATTATGCTGAATTTTCTGGGAATTTTTAATTTGACTCAAGAGTTGAGTGTTCTGAGGTTGTATTGGGAATCGACGATTCGATCGGATTATCAAACCTTGTCTATGTGGCTTTCCGGATATTTTAGAATATGTTATAAGGTTCGACCGGATATAAATACCCAACTTTTCCCCTGCCGGAAAATTTCCAAGTGTTGGATTTTTCTGTGGTTTAAGGACGTTCTAAGTAGTGCAAGTAATGCGATGGTCCCTCTAGAAGACAACAAACCTTAACTCGATTATGTGACCGTCTTGAACTGCCCTTTGAACCTTCGGGTTTGGGGCAGTACGGCGTGCCACATGTGAGGCGTTGGCTTGACCCTTCTACGGCTGGACCGTTGGTACTGAGGCATGAAGTGAATGTCTTTTAACCTATTTCATGTGTTGAACGGTTTCGGGAAAACTTGGGTGTTCGAATGTTCGATCGGAAAGTTTAATATTTTCTATTTATCCGGAATGGGATACAATAATTGGAATTCACAAACAGTTATGAGATAACTGAATGAATGTTATAAATCTAGCGGTTTAGTCTCACTTGATATTGAAAAGAGTTTTCGATAATGAGACTAAAATGCGGGGTTTATAATTGTTAGGCATGTGATGTCTAAGTATTTCATTTGATTAGGCATGCGATGTCTAAAGAAGTTGCGGATTCCAACTGTTGTAGTTTTATACTTTCTTTTCTGTGACCGTAAGTGTAATATGTGATATCGCCGGTTTCGTTGCTATATGTCAACGACAATTGGGATGCGCATATTTACTTACGTTGATGACATATGATGTTATGTGTTGCTGGATATGTTATATTGGATCGTCGTGTTTGAATAGCCGGGGTTTTTTTTATGTGAGATGAGTGTTTTTTATTTTCATTCATGTAAAAACTTGTATGTAATATTCTTTTATTGGGGCACTTCCAGGTTGCGGAAGTTGTCACCCTTTGTATATTATTTACTTTTCTGCACTAGGATAGACCCAAGGAGGGGAGCACAAGTAACCGGGTTCTAGGGTTCAGTGGGAGACCATCTCGAGGAGTCGAATCCGGGTCTCCTAACCCTTGAATTGGTAGGGTTGCTTGCCGCTCTCGTAGGGGTCTAGGGGTGTGGGATTGGCTATTCATCACGACTGTGGAATCCGTGTTTTATACTGGCTCGTATTGAAAACACGGACGTCCTAGTATATCCAATGTTTCATATGTTTTCTTCTGCTGCGATATCTGTGATGTGATCATGTGATGTTCTGTGATAGATACAGTATATAGTATATATGATATATTATATAGACGTTACTTATGTTTTGCACCCGCACTAGCCCTGCCCTACTCTGTCGTTAGTTACCTAACCTAACGGTGCACGAGGGGACATCCAGGCGAATGCGGATGGCATAAGTGTACGTCGTATTTATCTGTGATGTTTAGGTATTTAAATGATGGGACTTCATTAATGTGATTAATGAAAGAAAAGAAACCTAAGATATTGTAGAATCAAATTTTAAACAAAAAAGGTAGCTACAGTTCTTGCTTTGCATAGCGGTATATGTGATATATCCTGCACCTTATTCGATGAGGAAAGGACCGAGATCCCTTCACAGGGAGTGACTCCTTTAGCAATAACTGGCAGATGCTACACACTCGGTTTGACTTTTGATTGCTTCTATAGTTTCTGCTTTGCACAGTGATATATATGAAATATCCCGCACCTCATTCGAGGAGGAAAGGGCCGACGATCCCTTCACCGGGAGTGACCCCTTTAGCAAAACTAGAAAAGCCTCAAAATCACTCCATTTCAAAACTTCATTTGATTCTACAACGATATCAAGTTCATTACGCAATAGGTTTTCAGAAAAACCTGTCGTAGCCCTCCGTCATTTCAGATAAGTAGTAGTTAGTATTCGTGCTACGTTTGTTGGCCTGCGTCAAGGCGTAGTGTGCGGTAGCTAACTAGTATTTATCTGCTTATGCATATGATGCAGATTGGATTAGGGTAGTCGTGCGATTTTGTTGGCCTGCGTCAAGGGTCGTGTGGGTGGGTTTAATTCAATCAGGAAATGATGGGTTGAACTTGACTAGCGCACTATGGTTTGTTGGCCTGCGTCAAGGTCATAGGACGCTAGGGGCAAAATATTATCGGGAATTTCAAGTGTTGAAATTTGCAATGAGATTGCATACCTTCTATGAGATAGTTAGATCCCGATACCCACTGCGAGTAAGAGTTACTCCTGGGAGAGTTTTACACATTGCAATTAGCTGATCAAGTAGGTGTCTAGAAAGGTGTCAACGGGGTTACGTCTCTGGGAAAACGAGGTTTACATTAATTAGGTTCGTGCGAAAGCACGGGGGACCTCCCCCAAAGTACCGACACTGGCCTGACTGAAAGATTAGCGAACTTGTAGTGTGTAATTAATCCCGGCTAGTCTTTCCTTTTAGGGTTTGAAGGAAGATTTGATAAAAACCAGTGGGAGCCATCCTGATTAGATAAGATAATAACCAATCTGATCTTGCACGAGCATACGCTAAAGTGTTTTCTTCTCTCTCTCTCCAGGTGGCGACCATTTCATGCCCTAATAAAGATAATAATATGGATGTATTGACCGAACCCGCATGTTATACTGTGCTGGGGAACGTTGGTTCCGTTCTTTCCTATAAGAGTTATAGGACTGAGCAGGATATAGAGGAATACCAGGATTCTCATGCCACCCGAATGAAGAAAGTACATGATGATGCATTTTCTTCGGGTGTGTTCGTTACAGAGAACTGTTTCTCCATTTGCTCTACGTCCTGGGTATTAGATACCGGGTCAGGATCCCATATATGTAATCAGTTACATGGGCTTAGGAAAGGTAGAGAACTTGGAGAAGATGATAAAGACATTAGAGTTGGAAATGGTGCAATTGTTGCAGCTAAGACTGTCGGGGAATATCACCTTGTATTACCAACTGGTAAAACATTGGTTCTGAACGAATGCTATTACATGCCGAACCTGATATGCAACATTCTATCAGTTTCTTTATTGAGTAAAGAGGGATATAATTTTGTATTACAGGACAATGTTATGAACATTTTCCGTAACCAAAAGTTGGTTGGATCAGGCACGTTGTGCAATGACATTTACGTTCTAAATCAATCAACAGTTCTGAGTATAACAAACACACACAAGAGGAAAAGTTCTGAACTGAACGAATCCTTCTTATGGCATTGTAGACTGGGTCACATCAATGCGACACGATTAGCTAAGTTGCATAAGGATGGATATTTAAATCCATTTGAATTTTCATCTTATGACACTTGCCAATCATGTCTCAAAGGCAAGATGACCAAAACTCCGTTTACGGGACACGGAGAAAGAGTTACCGAACTCTTGGGACTGATACATAGTGATGATGTGGTCCCATGTCTACACATGCCAGGGATGGTTCTTCGTACTTCATTACATTCACTGACGATCTCTCTAGATTCGGATATGTGTTCCTGATGAAACACAAATCAGAAGCTTTTGAGAAATTTAGAGAATATAAACAAGAAGTCGAGAACCAAATCGGAAAAAGTATTAAAATCCTTCGATCTGATCGAGGAGGAGAATACTTAAGCAATGAATTCCTGGACTTCCTAAAAGAGAATGGGATTCTCTCTCAGCTGACTCCTCCATATACACCACAGCACAACGGTGTATCAGAACGGAGGAACCGCACCCTATTAGATATGGTGCGCTCTATGATGAGCACAGCTGAGTTACCTATTTCCTTCTGGGGATATGCACTGGAAACAGCTGCAGACCTATTGAATATGGTTCTTACCAAAACCGTGCCAACCACTCCATATGAGATATGGAAAGGAAAGAGACCATGTCTTAATTATGTTAAGATATGGGGTTGTCCGGCATATGTAAAAACGCAAAATCCGGACAAACTCGCGGCAAGGTCCATTTTGTGTAAGTTTATTGGATATCCCAAACATTCGCGCGGGTATATCTTCTACCACACTGAGGAACAAAAGGTGTTTGTTTCTCGACATGCCACCTTTTTAGAAAAGGAATTTCTTGAAAAAGAGATTAGTGGCAAGGAGGTAGAACTGGAAGAGGTTCCAGCAATACAGACTACAACAGAAGATTTGGTTGAACCAGAGGATTCAGTAGTTCCTGATGAACCTCAGCCTCTCCGCCGATCTAGTAGGGTTCCTCGCCCACCTGAGAGATACTACGGTTTTCTCATGGATGGTGGGAGCGAGGATTGCATCATGGAGGATGATGACCCAACTAGCTTCGAGCAGGCCATCACGAGTAGGGACTCAGTGAAATGGATGGATGCAATGCGGTCCGAGATGGAATCCATGTACACTAACAAAGTATGGACTTTGGAAGTTGCTCCTGAAGGGGTAAAACCCATTGGGAGCAAGTGGATCTTCAAGAAAAAACTTGGTGTAGATGGGAAAGTGGAGACTTTCAAAGCTAGACTTGTAGCAAAGGGTTTTCGTCAGAGACCAGGTGTGGACTATGACGAAACCTTTTCTCCAGTGGCTATGCTTAAATCCATCCGGATCATGCTTGCCATCGTTGCATATCATGATTACGAAATCTGGCAAATGGATGTTAAGACCGCCTTTCTAAATGGTGATTTAGAAGAGTGCGTGTACATGACTCAGCCAGAGGGCTTCGTAGACAGTGGGAGTAGCGGGAAGGTGTGCAAGCTGCTTAAATCCATTTATGGATTAAAGCAAGCATCGCGGAGTTGGAACATCTGCTTTGACGTCGTTATCAAAGAGTTTGATTTCGTTAAAAATCCAGATGAACCTTGTATCTACAAGAAGGTGGCAGAGAGTAAGGTTGTCTTCCTCGTATTGTACGTGGACGACATACTCTTAATAGGAAATGATATTCCTATGCTGCAATCGGTCAAGCTCTTCTTATCACAAAGATTCTCGATGAAAGATCTTGGTGATGCCTCCTGCATATTGGGAATCAGGATCTATAGAGATAGATCCAAACGGATATTGGGATTGTCCCAATCCAGGTACATTGACACCATACTAAAGAGGTTTAATATGGAAGAATCCAAGCGTGGGAACTTGCCCACGATCTCTGGAGTCACTCTCTCCAAAGAGATGTCTCCCAAGACTGATTTGGAGAGAGCTCGCATGCAAGGGATACCCTATGCTTCGGCTGTAGGCTCTATCATGTATGCGATGCTATGTACCAGACCCGATGTAGCATACTCACTAAGTGTAGTGAGCACGTATCAAGCTGATCCTGGAGAAAGTCACTGGACAGCTGTGAAGAGCATTCTCAAGTACTTGCGAAGGACTAAAGAGATGCTCTTGGTGTATGGTAACGGAGAACTCCAAATGGAGTCCTTTACCGATTCGAGCTTCCAGAGTGATAAGGACGACTCTAAGTCGCAGTCGGGATTTGTCTTTACCCTTTTCGGAGGGGCGGTTAGCTGGAAGAGTTCCAAGCAGGAAACCGTGGCAGACTCGACGATGGAGGCTGAATACATCGCTGCCAACGATGCTGCCAAAGAAGCTGTCTGGATCAAGAAGTTCATTACTGAACTTGGAGTGGTTCCATCCATTGAGCATCCAATACCTTTGTATTGCGATAACAATAGAGCGGTGGCTTTGGCCAAGGAACCCAGATCCCATCAGCGATCCAGGCATATTCTGAGGCAGTATCACCTGATCCGGGAGATAGTTGATCGCCGGGAGATCGAGGTCAGGAGGGTTGACACGAAGAACAACACGGCGGATCCACTCACGAAGGCCATTCCCCAGATACAGTTTGAGAGACTCTTCGGGATGCTCGGTATGCGATACTATAGCAGCTGGCCCTAGTGCAAGTGGGAGATTGTTAGTTGTATGTATGCCCTAGAGGCCAGTATTGTACAGATGATGTATATTATATTGGATGCTTGGACATATATAGAGATGACTTTCTTGCTCGATATGATAGTATGCTATCTGGTTGCTCTTTATCTTAACATGTTTACTAGTCTCTTTAAACTGTCATATAGTTACATGTTGGTAAAGCCTTTAGGATGTGTACTTGACTACCTGGACTATGATGCAGATCATACTAGTGGGGACATGGTAGTCCATAAGTACATCCTTCAAGATCCCTAGTCGTGGGTGTATCGAGACGGGACATCGATATACCAGTGTAGACTAGCGTATATGCTTCTCGACCCATGAGATGGGCGATGGATGATCCCATATCCATTGGTGTTTGACATCAGAGATGGTGTACGGGTGCTCAGTGGAGACTGGGTACACTGGACGGACTCGCCGAGAACTCCCAGATGGTATTATACCTCACGTCAGATGGCAGTTCTCAGGTGACACTTGTACAGGTTAGTCTGTAGACCCGAGATCGTCATAGAGTCTTGTGTGATTCCCACTGTGCTTTGATCTCCACCTTACCACGTCCATGAGGGCGTGCAAAACGGTGGTCTTTGGGTACAGTCCCGAGTCACATGGAGGCAATGAGCGATAGGAGGGGTTTCGTCTCTCCCGGTATTGGGGGTTGATGTTGCGCTATGCTCGATTGGCCGTAACAGGGAAGTCCCTGGCCAGGGCTGATCAGAGATTGTTAGTTATATGTATGCCCTAGAGGCCATTACTGTACATAGGATGTATATTGTAGTGGATGCTGGGACGTATATAGGGAGGACTTTCTTGCTCGACATGATAGTATGCTATCTGGTTGATCTTTACCTTAACGTGTATACTGATTGTCTCTCTGTTACATGTTGGTAAAGCCCTTAGGATATGTACTTGACTACCTGGACTATGATGCGGATCATACTAGTGGGGACATGGTAGTCCATAAGTACATCCTTCAAAGTCCCTAGTCGTGGGTGTATCGAGACGGGGCATCGATATACCAGAGTAGACTAGCGTATACCTTCTCGACCCATACAGATGGGCGATGGATGATCCCATATCCATTGGTGTTTGACATCAGGGATGATATACGGGTGCTCAGTAGAGACTGGGTACACTGGACGGACTCGCCGAGAACTCCCAGATGGTATTATACCTCACGTCAGATGGCAGTTCTCTGGTGACACTGGTACAGAGTAGTCTGTTGACCCGAGATCGTCATAGAGTCTTGTGTGGTTCCCACTGTACTTTGATTTCCATCTTACCACGTCCAAGAGGGCGTGCAAAACGGTGGTTTTTGGGTACAGTCCCGAGTCACATGGAGGCAATGAGCGATAGGAGGGGATTCGTCTCTCCCGGTATAGGGAGTTGATGTTGCGCTGTGTTCGATTGGCTATAACAGGAAATCCCTGGCCAGGGTTGCTGAGATTTACTGGTAAGTGTTACCAGTAGTTTCTCGAATAGTTATAGACCTCATATCGACACGACTTATTGAGCTATTGGGGTCTGACGTTTACCACCCCTAGGCGAGATATGCGACATATCAGACGATCAGACCGGACTGTACGGTAGTGTTACTGGTTGGATTCACTGGAGTGTGAGCAGGCTTGCTCGTCGATCTTCAGATCGCTCAATACCCGGGTGGCCGTTACGTTTAGCAGACCGCTTGCGGCTTGTGGGTGTTCGATATGATCATCACCTGCTGCCGGCGTATTGACGAGTCTTTAGAGTCCTACACAGAGGTTTCCTGGCTCAAGCGAAACGAAATAGGAGCGCATATGAGATATGTGCGGGACCGAGAATAATACAAGTATGTGATACTGTATTCAATTCTCGCGATGTGACATTGATCGGTTATATGCGATATAGCCGGGTTATCGGATCAAGTGTTGATTCGATAAGATGTTACTAATGATACCAGTCGGTTATGTGCGTCATGACCGGATCGTTAAATCAAGTGTTGATTTAATGATTTAATGCATAATTATATATTTGATATATTACTTTGCATTAACTAGTATCGGTTCACTTTAAATGGATTTTCTCGCTCGGTTGTGCGCATTGCATATGCGATATGATTTTGTGCACTTGTTTGTATCATATTTGATGATACATGCAAATTAGGGTTTGTGTAAAGAATTAAACCTTGGTTAAAGAAATGGTTAGGGTTTTTATTTGATTATTCATTTATTCATTTGTTTTTATTTTTGGAAAATAAATTGCATAAAATAGAATGGTGGCTTTCTTTTGTCTTCTTTCATGAAGCTTCATGAACTTTTGACTTAGTCACCATTTTGTCTCATGCTTAACCCTAACCAATTCAATTAACTCAAGTTAATTCTCTACACCTAACCATGGTGAGAATTATGATAAGAATGGATTTTTATTTTATTCTTTATTCTTATCATAATAATTATCATCTTCTTGCTTTCTTCTTCTTCTTCAACTCAAGAAGAAAAACCTAGACTACATCAATGGTGATTGATGATTAAGAGTGAGAAATCCAATTCTAAAGTCTACCCACTTTCTATTTCTTCATCCTCTACCTCTTGCCAAGTAGTAGAGTGTGTTTCCTTCATAAGTTTTCACGACTTGGTGAAGGTGGAGCTTGATCTTTCGATGCCTCGACGTAGATCATCTTCGGCATGGACATCGACGACCTAGCTTGCCCATTCTCCGACGAAGCCGACGCTTGAGCCCGGATTTGATTTGGACAGCGGAGAGGACCTCGTTGCGGAGCTATGGAGGTGGAGCACCGGATCTACAAAGGTTGTATTTCCGTATCTTGTAGTTAAGTGTTAACTAGTTAGCTTGTTTCGCCTAAATATCTAGTAAACGATCCGTAGTCGGGTCTCTCGGCACCTAGAATTTTTGAAAATGGCATGTTAGATGCCTTGTGAGACCTCACTAGGGTGCCTAGGAACCCTACAGTGGTATCAGAGCCTAGCTAGAGCCTTAGGCGAAGTCTAGACGGATTTTGAAGTCCGAACGACCCGAAACCCCAACCGGAAAATGCTCTCTGGACGTTTTCTGAAAACGTGGATTTTTTCAAATTAAAAATTGCTAAAAAATTCTGCAGGAAAAAAATAAGAATTATGATGCAAATTTTTTTCGATGAACAGTACAAACCGCGGCGGAACCGCGGCAGAAGCCTGCCTTCTGCGGCGGTTCAGCGGCGGAATGATGACGTCATCGTACACTGTTTGCACAGTAACTCCTATTATTTTATTCTGGATTTTCTGGGTATTTTTAAAATTTATTCCAGAGTTGTATTTTCTGGGATTATTTTGGGGATTCGGTGTTTCGATCGGGGTATCAAATTTTGTCTATTTGGCTTTCCGGATAAGTTTTAGAATATGTTAAAAAGTTCGACCGGATATAAATACCCAACTTTTCCCCTGTCGGGAAATTTCCAAGTGTTGGATCTTTCCGTAGTTTAACGACGTTCTAAGTAGTGCAAGTAACGCGATGGTCCCTCTAGAAGACAACAAACCTTAACTCGATTATGTGACCGTCTTGAACTGCCCTTTGAACCTTCGGGTTTGGGGCAGTACGGCGTGCCACATGTGAGGCGTTGGCTTGACCCTTCTACGGCTGGACCGTTGGTACTGAGGCACGAACTGAATGTTGTTAGACTTATTTCATGTGTTGATTGTATCGGGAAAACTTGGGTGTTCGATTGTTCGATCGGAAAGTTTAACATTTTCTGTTTATCTGGAATGTGATACAATAATTGGAATTCACAAATAGTTATGAGATAACTGAATGAATGTTATAAACATAGCAGTTTAGTCTCACTTGATCGGTTGCCACGGAATTTTGATGTGATCAAAAGTCCGTCGCAATCACGTAGCGTACGCGGATACTCGCCGGGTAAACTTAATAGACAGCCTCGCTCCATTGCCCCGACCAAATGACTGTAGAAGAACCCCGTCGCCGAAAGCATCCGTTCGGGTGCTCGCGGCAGCGGTGTTCCGCCTTGGTGCACTTCGTCGACGGTATCGGGGGTGCGGCCGCCTACTAAAGTTTGCGACGAGTATTCGATCAGACTGTCGGGAATCTTGTTGAATTGCCCGACTCGATATTGAAAAGTGTTTTCGATAATGAGACTGAAATGCGGGGTTTATAATTGTTAGGCATGTGATGTCTAAGTAATTCATTTGGTCAGGCATGCGATGTCTGAGATGGTTGCGGATTCCAACTGTTGTAGTTTTACACTTTCTTTTCTGTGACCGTAAGTGTAATATGTGATATCGCCGGTTTCGTTGCTATATGTCAACGACAATTGGGATGCGCATATTTACTTACGTTGATGACATGTGATGTTATGTGTTGCTGGATATGTTATATTGGATCGTCGTGTTTGAATAGCCGGGGGTTTTTATGTGAGATGAGTGTTTTTCATTTTCATTCATGTAAAAACTTGTATGTAATATTCTTTTATTGGGGCGCTTCCAGGTTGCGGAAGTTGTCACCGTTTGTATATTATTTACTTTTCCGCACTAGGATAGACCCAAGGAGGAGGGCACAAGTAACCGGGTTCTGGAGTCCAGTGGGAGACCAACTCGAGGAGTCGAGTCCGGGTCTCCTAACTCTAGAATTGGCAGGGTTGCTTGCCGCTCTCGTAGGGGTCTAGGGGTGTGGGTTTGGCTATTCATCGCGACCGTGGAATCCGTGTTTTATACTGGCTCGTATTGAAAACACGGACGTCCTAGTATATCCAATATTTCATATGTTTCTTCTGCTGCGATATCTGTGATGTGATCATGTGATGTTCTGTGATAGATACTTTATATAGTATATATGATATATTATATAGACGTTACTTATGTTTTACACCCGCGCTAGCCCTGCCCCGCTCTGCCGTTAGTTACCTAACCTAACGGTGCACGAGGGGACATCGAGGCGAATGCGGATGGCATAAGTGTACGTCGTATTTATCTGTGATGTTTAGGTAAACTTAAATGATGGGACTTCATTAATATGATTAATGAAATAAAAGAAACCTAAGATGTTGTAGAATCGAATTTCAAAATAAAACAGGTAGCTACAGTTCTTGCTTTGCACAGCGGTATATGTGATATATCCTGCACCTTATTCGATGAGGAAAGGACCGAGATCCCTTCACCGGGAGTGACTCCTTTAGCAATAACTGGCAGATGCTACACACTCGGTTTGTCTTTTGATTGCTTTTAAGAGTTCTGCTTTGCACAGCGATATATATGATATATCCCGCACCTCATTCGACGAGGAAAGGACCGACGATCCCTTCACCGGGAGTGACTCCTTTAGCAAAACTAGAAAAGCCTAAAAAACACTCCATTTCAAAATCATTTGATTCTACAACGATATCAAGTTCATTACGCAAAAGGTTTTCAGAAAAACCTGTCGTAGCCCTCCGTCATTTCAGATAAGTACTGGTTAGTATTCGTGCTACGTTTGTTGACTATGTTAAGGCGTAGTGTGCGGTAGCTAATTAGTGCTTATCTGCATAAGCATATGATGTGATTGGATTAGGGTAGTCGTGCGACTTTGTTGACTATGTTAAGGGTCGTGCGGGTGGGTTTAATTCAATCGGGAAATGACGGGTTGAACTTGACTAGCACTTATGATTTGTTGACTATGTTAAGGTCATATAGCTGCTAGGGGCAAAATATTATCGGGAATTTCAAGTGTTGAAATTTGCAATGAGATTGCATACCTTCTATGAGATAGTTGGATCCCGATACCCGCTGCGAGTAAGAGTTACTCCTGGGAGAGTTTTACATATTACAATTAGCCGATCAAGTAGGTGTCTAGAAAGGTGTTAACGAGGTTACGCCTCTGGGAAAACGAGGTTTACATTAATTAGGTTCGTGCGAAAGCACGGGGGACCTCCCTCAAAGTACCGACACTGGCCTGGCTGAAAGATTGGCGAACTTGTAGTGTGTAATTAATCCCGGCTAGTCTTTCCTTTTAGGGTTTGAAGGAAGATTTGATAAAAAGCAGTGGGAGCCATCCTGATTAGATAAAATAATAACCAATCTATTCTTGACAGAGCGCACGCTGAGTGTTTTCTTCTCTCTCTCTCCAGGTAGCGACCATATCACGCCTTAATCAAGATAATAATACGGATTATTGACCGAACCCGCTTGTTATACTGTGCTGGGGAACGTTGGTCCCGCTCCAACTTATAAATGTTATAAGACAGAGCAGGAAATTGGGGAATACCAGAATTCCCGTGCCGCCCAAACGAAGAGAGTGCATGCTGATGCATCATCTTCGGGTGTGTTCATTATACAGAACTGTTTCTCAGTATCCTCTACGTCCTGGGTATGTGATACCGGATCAGGATCCCAGATATGTAATCTGCTACATAGGGCTACAGATAGGTAGAGAACTGAGAACGGGTGATAAGTTTCATGAGGCAGAAAACGGGGCAAGTGTTGCAGCCAAGTCTGTTGGTCACTGTCACCCTGTATTACCAATACATTGATTCTGAACGAATGTTATTAGATACCGAACCTGATATACAAAATCATATCAGTCTCTTTGTTAGTAAAGAAATGATAAAATTTTGTATTGTTGGATAATGTTTTGAACATTTCTTATATCAAAAGTTGATCGGTTCAGGCACGTTATCTAAAAGTATTGACGTTCTAAATCAAACCACAGTTCTAAGTATACGGATCACACACAAGAGGAAGAGTTCACAATTGAACGATTCCTTCTTGAGGTATTGTAGACTAGGTCAGATCAATGTGACCCGACTAGCTAGAGTTACATAAAGATGCATATTTAAATTAGTTTGAATTTACATCTTGTGAAACTCGCCAGTCATGTCACAAAGATATGATGACCATAGCTCCGTTTACTGGAAACAGAGAAAGAGTTAGTAAACTCTTGGGATGATACATGTTGATGTATGTAGGTCCCCTGTCTACACATGCCAAGACTGGTTCTTTATACTTCATTACGTTCTCTGATGATCTCTCAAGATTCAGACATATGTTCCTGTTGAAACATGAGTCCGAACCTTTTGAGATATTCACAGAATATAAGTAAGAAGTAGAGAACCAAAATACGGGTATAAGTATTATGTCCTTTGATGTGATCAAGGAGGAGAATACTTGAGCATGGAATTCCTGGACTTTTCTAAAGGAGAATGAGATTCTCTCTCAGCATTACTCCTCCGTATACACCATAGCACGATGGTAAATCGGGGTGGAGCAATCACACCCTATATGATAAGGTGTGCTCTATGATGAGTACTACTGAGTTACCTGTTTCCTTTTGGGAGTTATGCACTTGAGTAGCTGCATACCTATTTAATAGGGTTCAAATCAAATCAGTTGCCTACCACTTCATATATGATATGGAAAGGGAAGAGCCCACATCTTAAGTTAGTTAAGATTTTGGGGTTGACCGGCCTATGTCTAAAAGCATAATCCGGACAAGCTCGAGGCAAGGTCAGTTATGTACAACTGGAAAGGTTCCAGCTATACAAACTACAGCTGATGATTTGATAGAACCAAAGGATTCAGTAGATTCCAACGAACCTCAGCCTCTCCGCCGATCTAGTAGGGTTCCTCACCCACCTGAGAGATACTTCGGTTTCTCTATGACAGTGGGAGCGAGGATTGCATCATGAGATGATGACCCAACTAGTTTCGAGCTGGCCATCAGGAGTAGGACTCTGGAAGAATGGCTGGATGTTTATCGATCTGAGATGGAATCCTTATACACCAACAAAGTATGGACTTTAGTTGCTATATCTGAAGGGTTAAATCCCCATCAGGAGCAAGTATATCTTGAGAAGATTACTTGGTGTACATGGAAAAGTTGAGACTTTCAAAGCTAGAATTGTTAAAGGTTTTCGTCATCGACCAGGCGTGGATAATGATGAAACCTTTTCCAGTAGCTATGCTTAAGTCCATCCAGATCCTACTTGTCACGGCTACATACCATGACTGCGATATCTGGTGATTGGGTGTCTTGACTGCTTTTCTAAATGATGATTTAGAAGAGAGCGTCTATAAGTACACAGCCAGAGGGCTTCGTAGACAGTGGGAGCAGCGGAAACGTGTGCAAGATGCTTTATTTGATAAAGCAGGCATCGCGGAGTTGGAACATCTGTTTTGATGAAGTAGTCAAAGAGTTTGACATCATCAAAATGGTAGATGAACCTTGTATAAACAAAAAGGTAGTAGGGAGTATGGTGGTGATCCTCGTAGAGTACGTGGATGACATACTCTTGATAGGGAAGGAGTTTCCTATGCTACGATTTGGTCAATCTCCGCTTATTACAAGGATTCTCCATATAGGATCAAAGTGATACCTCCTAAATCCTGGGTTTTTGGATCTATGAGATAGATCTAATTGGATGTTAGGATTCTCACTAGTTGTAGTGAGACGGTATCAACCGATCCTGGGGAGAATCACTGGAAGGGATCCAGGGTGATAAAGACGACTGAGTGTCAGTCACAGGCATTGTCTTTACCCTCAGTAAAGGGACAGTATGTTGGAAGAGTTCCAAGCTAGATACCGTGGCATACTAGACGATAAAGGCTGGATACATCGCTACTTAAGATGCTACCAAAGAGGCTGTTTGGGTGTTTATTGGTTCATGAGATGAACTATGTTCCTCCCATTGTGTGACAATGGAGTTGTGGCTTATGCCAAGGAACGCCGGTCCCATCAGTGATCCAGACATATTCTAAGGCAGTATCACTTGATCATGGAGATGGTTGATCTCCAGGGAGATCGAGGTTAGGAGAGTAGACTCAGAGGACAACACAGCGGATCCACTCACAAAGGCCTGTTCCCTGAGAGAGACTTTTATGGGATGGTTGAGTATGAGATACTACAACCACTGCTATCAGATGGACCTAGTGCAAGTGGGAGATTGTTAGTTATATGTATGCCCTAGAGGCCATTACTGTACATAGGATGTATATTGTAGTGGATGCTGGGACGTATATAGGGAGGACTTTCTTGCTCGACATGATAGTATGCTATCTGGTTGATCTTTACCTTAACGTGTATACTGATTGTCTCTCTGTTACATGTTGGTAAAGCCCTTAGGATATGTACTTGACTACCTGGACTATGATGCGGATCATACTAGTGGGGACATGGTAGTCCATAAGTACATCCTTCAAAGTCCCTAGTCGTGGGTGTATCGAGACGGGGCATCGATATACCAGAGTAGACTAGCGTATACCTTCTCGACCCATACAGATGGGCGATGGATGATCCCATATCCATTGGTGTTTGACATCAGGGATGATATACGGGTGCTCAGTAGAGACTGGGTACACTGGACGGACTCGCCGAGAACTCCCAGATGGTATTATACCTCACGTCAGATGGCAGTTCTCTGGTGACACTGGTACAGAGTAGTCTGTTGACCCGAGATCGTCATAGAGTCTTGTGTGGTTCCCACTGTGCTTTGATTTCCATCTTACCACGTCCAAGAGGGCATGCAAAACGGTGGTTTTTGGGTACAGTCCCGAGTCACATGGAGGCAATGAGCGATAGGAGGGGATTCGTCTCTCCCGGTATAGGGAGTTGATGTTGCGCTGTGTTCGATTGGCTATAACAGGAAATCCGTGGCCAGGGTTGCTGAGATTTACTGGTAAGTGTTACCAGTAGTTTCTCGAATAGTTATAGACCTCATATCGACACGACTTATTGAGCTATTGGGGTCTGACGTTTACCACCCCTAGGCGAGATATGCGACATATCAGACGATCAGACCGGACTGTACGGTAGTGTTACTGGTTGGATTCACTGGAGTGTGAGCAGGCTTGCTCGTCGATCTTCAGATCGCTCAATACCCGGGTGGCCGTTACGTTTAGCAGACCGCTTGCGGCTTGTGGGTGTTCGATATGATCATCACCTGCTGCCGGCGTATTGACGAGTCTTTAGAGTCCTACACAGAGGTTTCCTGGCTCAAGCGAAACGAAATAGGAGCGCATATGAGATATGTGCGGGACCGAGAATAATACAAGTATGTGATACTGTATTCAATTCTCGCGATGTGACATTGATCGGTTATATGCGATATAGCCGGGTTATCGGATCAAGTGTTGATTCGATAAGATGTTACTAATGATACCAGTCGGTTATGTGCGTCATGACCGGATCGTTAAATCAAGTGTTGATTTAATGATTTAATGCATAATTATATATTTGATATATTACTTTGCATTAACTAGTATCGGTTCACTTTAAATGGATTTTCTCGCTCGGTTGTGCGCATTGCATATGCGATATGATTTTGTGCACTTGTTTGTATCATATTTGATGATACATGCAAATTAGGGTTTGTGTAAAGAATTAAACCTTGGTTAAAGAAATGGTTAGGGTTTTTATTTGATTATTCATTTATTCATTTGTTTTTATTTTTGGAAAATAAATTGCATAAAATAGAATGGTGGCTTTCTTTTGTCTTCTTTCATGAAGCTTCATGAACTTTTGACTTAGTCACCATTTTGTCTCATGCTTAACCCTAACCAATTCAATTAACTCAAGTTAATTCTCTACACCTAACCATGGTGAGAATTATTATAAGAATGGATTTTTATTTTATTCTTTATTCTTATCATAATAATTATCATCTTCTTGCTTTCTTCTTCTTCTTCAACTCAAGAAGAAAAACCTAGACTACATCAATGGTGATTGATGATTAAGAGTGAGAAATCCAATTCTAAAGTCTACCCACTTTCTATTTCTTCATCCTCTACCTCTTGCCAAGTAGTAGAGTGTGTTTCCTTCATAAGTTTTCACGACTTGGTGAAGGTGGAGCTTGATCTTTCGATGCCTCGACGTAGATCATCTTCGGCATGGACATCGACGACCTAGCTTGCCCATTCTCCGACGAAGCCGACGCTTGAGCCCGGATTTGATTTGGACAGCGGAGAGGACCTCGTTGCGGAGCTATGGAGGTGGAGCACCGGATCTACAAAGGTTGTATTTCCGTATCTTGTAGTTAAGTGTTAACTAGTTAGCTTGTTTCGCCTAAATATCTAGTAAACGATCCGTAGTCGGGTCTCTCGGCACCTAGAATTTTTGAAAATGGCATGTTAGATGCCTTGTGAGACCTCACTAGGGTGCCTAGGAACCCTACAGAGATTTGCTGGTAAGTGTTACTAGTAGTTTCTCGACCCGTTATGAGCCTAACATC
The DNA here is from genome assembly GCA_030015575.1 of Agapanthus africanus. NCBI lineage: Eukaryota > Viridiplantae > Streptophyta > Magnoliopsida > Asparagales > Amaryllidaceae > Agapanthus > Agapanthus africanus. The sequence continues at coordinate 441,954,807 of JASDDO010000001.1, forward strand.
GGCACGACTTATCGGTTAATGGGGTCTGACGTTTACCACCCCTAGACTTGATATGCGACATATCAGACGAACAGACCGGACTGTACGGTAAGTGTTACTGAATGGATTCACAGGAGTGTGAGCGGGCTAGCTCGTCGATCTTCTGATCGCTCAATACCCGGGTGGCCGTTACGTTTAGCAGACCGCTTGCGGCTTATGGGTGATTGATATGATCATCATCTGCTACCGGCGTATTGACGAGTCTTTAGAGTCCTACACAGAGGTTTCCTGGCTCAAGCGATTCGAGATAGGGGCGCATATGAGATATGTGCAGGACCGAGAATAATGCGTGTATGTGATGCCGTATTCCATTCTCGCGATGAATGTTTCGATTGGTTGTATGCGATATAACCTAGTTATCGAATCATTGATTCGATAAATCGATACATTGTATACTAGTCGGTTATGTGCGACATGACCGGATCATTGAATCAAGTGTTGATTTAATGATTTAATGTATAATTATATATTTGATATATTACTTTGCATTAACTAGTATTGGTTCACTTTAAAGGGATTTTCTCACTTGTTTAGCATATTGTATATGTGATATATTTTGTGTGCACTTGATTGTATCATGTTTGATGATACGTTCTCACTTGGATTTGTGTAAAGACTTAAACCATGTTTAGTGAATGGTTAGGGTTTCTTATTTTCACTTAATTATTTATCTTTTCCTTTTTGAGAAAAAGATTTAAGAAAACAAAATGGTTTCTTTTATCATGAAGCTTGTTGAAGCTTCATGAAGCTTTGACCAAGTGACCAGTTTGTCTTCTTCTCCAAACCCTAACCACTCAACTAAACTATGGTTAACTCTCTACACTTGACCATGGTTAGAAGATGATAAGTATTGTTTTTATTATTCTTTTTAACAACACTTATCATATTCTATTTTCTTCATCATCTTCTTCTTCAAGAAAAAGCTTAAGTCCATCAATGGCAACTTGAGCAAAAGTGTGAGAAATCCAATTCTAAAGTGAACCCACCTCCTATTTCTTCACCCTCTACCTCTTGCTAAGTAGTATAGGGTGTTTTCTTCACAAGTTTCACAACTTGGTGAAGTTGGAGCTTGAACTTGTGATGCCTCGACGTAGATCATCTTCGGCACGAAGCCGACGACCTAGCCCGCCCATTTCTCCGATGAAGCCGACGATTGAGTTCGGGATTCGAGATGGACAGCGAGAGGACGCCTACGTGGAGCTAAGGAAGTGGAGAAATGGATCTACAAAGGTTGTAGCCTCTCTCCTTTAGTTAAGTCGTTAACTAGTTTCGTTTTTCGCCTAGAATTCTAGTCGACGATCCGTATTAGGGTTTCTCGGCACCCATAAAATTTGAAATTGGCATGGTTGATGCCTTGTGAGACCTCTATAGTGTGCCTAGGAACCCTACATTATGCAACTCATACAATCCAAAAGCCAGTATTTTAAGAAGGTTCGGTCAACTTGGTCACTGAGTCATAGTCTAGGGTCGGTCAATGGTCGCCGCCAAAGAGAGAGAGAAAAGAAACACTCTGCGTGCACTCTAACCTAGATAAGAATGGTTATCATTTTATCTAATCAGGAAACCTCCCACTGTACCGTCAAATTCTCCTCCAAACCTGAAAGAAGAATTAGCCGTGATCACCCGAAGAGTAAACCAACTCATCGGTGGGAATTAGGATCCAACTATCATCGCATGATAAAGTGAAGGAATCCACTCACGTTATCACACTCCAGAAGGTATGCGCATACTTGGCAAGTTTCAATTTCTTTAGAAACTCCCGATGTGGATTTTTGCCCCATGCTCTTATGACCTTGACGAAGGCCAACAAATCATAAGTCACGTGTCAAGTTCTACCCGTCATTTTCCAGGTTAATTTGAACCCACCCATACATACCCTTGAGGAAGGCCAACAAGGTAATACGACTGTCCCAAACCAACGCATCTATCTATGCAACAGAAAGGTAAAAAGCAGCTACCATCCACCATGCTTTGACGAAGGCCAACAAATATAGCATGAATACTACGTGCTACCCGTCTGAAACGAAGGAGGGCTACGACTGGTTTTTGGCGAAAAACCTTTAATATAACGAACTTGATATCGCTGAAGGAACCTGATAGCTTTTTACAAAATATAGTGGCGAAAACCTTCGCTAAAGAGGTCACTCCCGGTGAAGGGATCTCGGCTCTTTCCTCGTGGAATGAGGTGCAGGATATTCCAACTGAATACCGCGATGCAAAGTAACAAGTAATCGACTATAGTTAAGTTATTACCCTGACGCAAACTTTTGCCCAAGGGGTCACTCCCGGTGAAGGGATCTCGGCCCTTGCCTCGTCGAATGAGGTGCAGGATATTCCAACTGAATACTACTTTGCAAAACAAAAGAAAACGTCCTTGTAATAACACTTTTTAAAACTGTTCCAACAACGTCCAAACATGTTTGTTTTCCTTTGCATTGATCAGAATCAACGCAGTCCCATCAATAAATCACACCAGAAAAGAACGAAAATAAAATGTACGTATATGCCATTCGCATTCGCCACTAGGTCCCGTCATCACCCGTTAGGTTACTTAACTAACGACAGAGCGGGGACTGGACTAGCGCGGGTGTAAAACATATACAACATCTACTAGTATATATACCAATATACAATAATCGCTGCAGGCGTGATAAATGCAACATTACAGAAAAGTAATAAGCATCACAGAACAATACAGATAATCTGGGATCCCCGGGTTTCACAGAGCCGCTACTGAAACCCGACGTTCCTATGGTCGTGTGGATAGCCTGTGCAATGTAACCTAGACCCCTACAAGTGCGGCAAATTACCCGCCAAAACCTGAAGCGAGGTAGCCCCCTACAACAAAGTGAATGGACCACCCAACACTTCACGGAATCCGGTAACTTGGGCACTCCATCTTGGGTAAACCTATACCCCCTACGAGTGCGGCGAATAGTCTGCCAATTCTAGAGTGAGGCCCCTTTTAATCTCAAAGCCATGAGATGCGGTCCCGTTGCCCTCTAGAACCCGGCTATCCGTGCACTCCGTCGCGGGGTAAACCTAGTACAGAAATGAAAATATATACAACGGGTACATCGACCTCAGCCCGGTCGTGCCCCAAAAGAATAACATACAAACAGGCAGTGACGGCAGTCCATATGTTGGACGCTCGCCCCGCAATATCAAATGTATAAATAAATCCAAACTGCACTACCATTGCACACAGCTATCCATCACGACAAATCCACAACATCACAGCACAACACAGAACATCAACGCGAATGTCACGTTCGCAAACCCGTCTAAAAGGACTATAGCAATTAGACATGATTTACCGCTCGAATGACATTCACGGTCGGAGATATAATGTAAGTACTGTAAACTAACACGTTTAAAATCCCGATCGACAAAACATCCCGAAGTGGGCCCCAAGTACAGTTCCAGTACTCAAACAAAATCTGGGCCCAAACAAAACATTCCAGAAACCACAATTCCACATGAAAAACACCCAGAAGAAAAATGGTACACTGTTGCTTCAAAACGGTGGCGGAACCGCGGCCAATACATGGCTTGTGCGGCGGTTCCGCGGCGTTCATGAAGCTTCAGTCGATCAAATTTCTTTCAGAGTCTTAAAAAAGCCTGCTCGATTTTCTGAGATACTCAAAATGATTTTTTTAGACCAGTTTAAAAAATCGACAGAAACTTTAACATGAAAAGTGTGGTTTTGGAAATTTTGTTCGATCGATATTTTAAACATGTTAGAACAAGTTAGTAAAGGTTAGTGGCGTGGCTCTGATAGCATGTAAGTCTACGGTAGCGCCCCGGCCAATAATCTGAGGCCAAACGCGGAACAAAAACTTTTACAACTGGCGCTATCACATACTATAACCCGGATCTTTCCATTAACGCTAAACTAACAAACTGTAAAGAGGTAGAAAGGCTATACCGATAGATCCGTGTCCTTCGGTCTTTAGCCATCATCCCACGCTCCTCGCTGCGACTCGGATCTTCTAGTCGAGGTGGCACCACGTCAACGAGTCTTTATACGGGCTCCCGCCTCTATACCGAGGCAACTCGAACATGAAGTATATCAACCGACATGTCCAAGATGAAGTAGAGAATGAGTGGAATACTTTGTCTCAAACACCCTAGGGTTCTCATCCCATGAGAGGGTTAGGGTGGAGGTTGAAGAAGATGCAAAGAGTTGGAAATTGTGAGCTCAAGAAACTATCTCAAGAGAGCAAAAACCAAGCATACAAAAATCACCCTTGGCTGCCCTAAACTTTTGGGTGTGATATATATATAGTTTTGTTTTGGAGAAACAAAGAAAATATCTTACACAAATATCTCCAACTCAACCCTAAAATATCTCACCCAAAACAAACTCAATTAATTCTTTAATGACTCACTATATGACTCATTACATGAGTCATTAGTGAACATTCTAGAATCAATGAGTCATACTAATGAGTCATGATTGGTTCGAAAAAGTGTTTGTAGTTAACCGCAATCAGAACGGTGTCGCGCGTAGTTAGACCGAGGTGAGTACGGGTCGTCCTCAGGGAAACGTTGAATATTTTAATCTTACTTTAGATGTGTTGAAAAAGAGAGGAGGGATAAGAATATTGTAGAATGGTTGTAGGATCTAGATCTACGTTAAACAAGGATGCAAAATATGGATCTAGATCTACGTTAAACAAGGATGTAAGTTTATATAAGAAGAGGGCTTGTAGGGTTCATTAGGATTTAGTAGTTATGGATGATTAATTAAAAATTACACTTTCTATATTTTAATAGATTTAAAACTAGAACGACAATGATGCATGTAGATTAGGGTTTCTGGAGGGAAAAGGAATCTCACTCTTAACCCCTATCTCGACACGGAACCCCGTTCATATCTAGCCTTTACTAAAACAATCATTAATCTAATCTCTAATCGCGGTCGAGACTAACAATGAATTGGTAGCGCGCCCGATTAGGATGTTAATGATTCTTTTGATAAAGTTTATAAACTTTATAGGACGTAAAAAGAGTTTAGGTATTTTCATCATCCATTAACCTGCCCTAATCCTATGAACCCTAACAAGCGGAGAATTACTCGCGCATGTTGGGAGAAAAAGAGATGGAGAGAAAATGCATAATTAAACTACAAAGAAATAGAATAGGAAAAAGAGCTACCTTTATTAATCAACAATATTCATTACACTTTGATCCCTTAGAAAATGATTACAAATACTAGTTTGCTTCTCGATCTTTTCTAAGGAGGTAGACGAACAGTTGATGATCAGCCTGGATGCGTGAGCCGTCTTGGACTTCGTGATCTCGTCGGCTTGATCTTTTTCCAAGAGGCTCTCGGTCTTTATTTATAGTCCGAAAGCCAGAAAATTAGCTTCCAAATTAGGAAGATAACAGTATAGATTCACCCCCAAAAAGCGTAGTCTCTATCTCTTCTATCATGCCGCGGATCCGCGGCCCAAGGGAGGGTCTGGTCATGGATCCGCGGCCATATGATCTCGGCCGTTCATCATTTTCTTGGGGCTCTGTCTTCGTGACATTTGGCGATCCTTGGAACCTTTGTAACATGAAAATCTTCTCGTGGTTGCTGCCAGACTTGGTCTCCAAGTTTTGCTTTCTTAATTAGGCAAGTTTCCTTGAACAACTTGATTTCTTGGAAAATTCTGCACAACAACTTGGAAAAATTCTGCACAACAACTTAAATAATATTTAGTAGACTTTGTTCTACTAGGATTTGGTCAATGATATTATTTGCATACATTTTCCTACCAAATACTAATTATAATATATCAACACATGGAAAATAGTATTTTTACAGATAAACCCTCATATGTATAATATATATAATAAAGACCCTTTTTAATATAGAAATAGTAGGAAAACTGTAATAACAAATGTGCAGTTTTATCAACTGAACAAATACCCCCAAACTTATCTTTGATCGTCCCGAGCAAACTAGTTTATTCAAGAGAAGGAAAAGAAGGAGAAAACTAAGCACACTTTCGTAGGCAAACACGATTGCACTGAACACGTGCAACAAGCCATTAAACCTCTAGGTGTCCCTAATAGGAGGAGTGTTGTCTCCTGAGGGTTTTCAGCGGATTACACCCACAAAATCCTATAATAAAAGAGAGATGGTGAAATTTACATATAAAGATAAGAACCATAAAAGGAAGACTTTGAAAATAAGAGTTTCCAACTACACTAGGTTTTCAGTTGTCATGAGCCCTATCTTAATAGTCATGAAAAAATGTTAGAAATCACATCATCCCTCAATAAAACATCGTCTTTATTCTTCATTCCTACCTTTCATTCAAACATCGATCATATACCCCTACGTGAGTGAAATGGACATCCCTACACTCGGAGAATTCAATTCAAGCTATCATACTCTTGTCCATCTACCTCAGTACTTTTTAACTTGATGAATATTTAGATTTGCTCACACATTTTCATGCCACCGTTAATACTTCTTGAGGTACTAACCGACCGATTACTCATGTGCTTGCCGATTAGGTGATAATATTTTTCTCGTCTTGCACCACCTAAGACTTAGCAGTGACTCCCAGACCAGTTGGCCTTAGGGCACTAGGTAATGAAGCACCCTCTCTATATTTTTTTTATTGCTGCCTTGGCGATAACAAAACCAGTATTCATTTTTCTTTTCCCTATTTTTATATTTTTCTTCATTTATTATTTCCTTCATACTTTGGCTTTTAGACAAGAGCATTTCAAGGTATCCTCTACTATCCCGAGTTTCAAGACGTGTGTAAGTGCATATAGTAGGGTATCAACATTCAAATGTTTGGCTTCCAGAATAGAAATTATTTTTCAGACTTATTTTTATCCTCAGATTAGTGACTTCCTTCATCGTACTAACTCTTGGGACAACAGCTCATAACTACTTATTACTAGTTCGTTTAAGAAAACTTCTAAGTTTCTTGGTTTTCTTAAACTATTCATATCTTTTGGATGTAATTTTTCACTTTCTACTCTTTTGTTATAAAAGAAAAAATTTTGAAATTTTTGAAAATGTTGTGCTTATGCAAAGTATGATGCAAATTGATGCGTAAATAAGCACAAACCTCCCCCAAACCTGTTTACAACAGTGTCCTCACTGATGTCATCCGTTAAGCTCAAAAACCTATAGACTTGGGAGGAAAAAGGGGACAAGAAATAATGCAAGTGAAATCCTCCCCCAAGCTTATTTCTTGGCTCACAATCTTATAAAAATTCTTTTCAAGAGCCAAAATATCCCCCCCCAAACTTGAGTAAAATAGTATTAGGCAATTAAAATCATTGGGGAAGGGGTAAAGTTATTGGTCAATGCCAAGCTTTGCAAAGACCGAAGGTCAATACCAACCATTCAAAATTTTATCGATGAAGTACCAAGGGTGGTGGAAGAACATGTCATCTTTCGACAAGAAGAAGTGGGGAGGTGATAAGAGGTGTAATGGAAAAGGATTGCGTCTCAATTTGGAGAGACGACACAGTGATAGTAATGATGGATTGCTCGCATTATCATGATTGTCCAAAAGAAGGGGTGGAGGTCCAATTTCTTCATCTTGAAGTTGATTTATCTCAACACCCGTATCTTTTAAAAATGCGAGTTCATCAGCGAGAATTTCCTCAAAGTTTTCATCGATATCCCGAAGAATAATGTCATCAGAAAAATGGGGTGATCGCCAGACTCTATAAAAAGTTCATCATCAGCGTTAGATGTTGACCTGGACAATTCGGTGGAAGAGTACATGGTTGGGTCAAACAACAACATATGAAAAGAGTCAGTATCATGAGGTTGATCAAATTCGTTGCTGTCAACATCCATTAATTCGACAGAACACACATGAGCATAGGGTTCGGAGGGTTCACTTCCCAACTTATAAATTTTAAGCTCAATTGACTTCTTTCCAAAGGATAGGGTCATAGAGCCGTTTCTACAATTGATTACTGCGTTAGAAGTGGTCAAAAAGGGTCGACCGAGTATCACCGGGATTTGATTGCGTGGGTTTGCTACAGGCTGTGTATCTATAACGATAAAGTCCACAGGGAATATGAATTCCCCGACTTTGATTAACACATCCTCTAGTTCACCCCTAGGTTGGGTGATAGATCGATCGGCCATCTGAAGAGTGCAATGCGCAGGTTTTAACTCTCCGATCCCTAATTGTTTATAAACAGAATACGGAAGCAAGTTAACACTAGCACCTAAATCGAGTAGAGCACGATTGATATTTTTACCCCCAATAGAAATTGAAATTGTAGGACTTCTGGGGTCCTTTCGTTTCTTGGGTAGTTGTTGTATAAAAGCAGTGCTCACATTACTCGCAAGGAAAACTTTTTTAGGTACTTGAACTTTTCTCTTCCTAGTGCACAAGTCCTTTAGGATTTTCGCATATGACGGAACTTGTTGAATAGCATCTAGGAGAGGAATGTTTATGTTAACTTGCTTAAAAATTTCCACAATCTTCTCCATTTGTGGACTTGGTCTGTTGCCCCTTAACCTGTTTGGATAAGGTGCTTTATCAATAAGGGTTTGGTCCAACATTGGAGAGGATTGCGGGGATGGAGTGGATCCCAGAATTGGAGTGGGGATCGTTTTAGGTAGATTTGAGGAAATGGGCGAAGGGTTCGAGCCTTGGGGAAAACGGAGAATAGGCTCGGGTGAAGGTGGGAGACTAGACGAATTAGGGGAAGAAGAAGAAGCTGCGGTATCATTGGTGTCACTATCATCACATTGCTCACCCACTCGGTTATTCAGCACTTTTCCCGATCTCAACGTAGTAACGACACTCACATTATAACTTTGTGAGTGGCCAGGATTAGGTATGGGTTGAGATGGGAGTTTCCCTTTCTCTCTCGCACTCATTACGGCGTTCAACTGTGCAAGTTGGTTTTCTATTGATTTAATACTCTCGCCATGGGAGGCGGAGTCTTTCTGTATGGTATCAATAGAAGACTTCATCTCAGCCGACAATTGCATGGAATGTTTCATGAATATATCCAAAGTTTGTGCGAGTGAAGAGTTGTCAGTACCGGCCGCTTGTGGTTTAGAAATGTTGGCCGGATTTTAGAAATTTTATGACTGAAAGGGAGGCTGATTCTGTGGTTGTGGTTGCTGTGGAGAAGGTCTTTGATAATTGCTTTGTTGGTTTTGATTCCAAGCAAAATTAGGATGATTCCTCCATCCTTGATTGTATGTGGAAGAATAAGGATCGTTTCTAAGTCGCTACTGAAAAGCAGCATTATCTTGAAACGATGCATTCATAGGACATTCTTCCGTTAAGTGTGAAGGATCCGAACAGCAACCACAGACGGTCTTAGGAGGCGTGACCTGATTTAGGGAGACTGATGAAAGTTTGTTCTCAATAGCATCGAGTTTCTTCTGCATCGCTGCCATTTCGGCTTTCACTGCGATGGAAATATCGAGCTGGTGAATACCTCCCCTAGATGAAGGTGGTCTTACGCTTTCCCACTGCAAAGTGTTTTCAGCGGGGTCTTCCAGATACTTCCAAGCTTCACCGTCATCTTTAAACATGAAATTGCATTGACACATTGTTTCAAGCATCTGCTTTGTCGCTGGATTAATGCCCTCATATATAATTCAGCATAAATCCCATCTATTGATTCCATGATGAGGACATTGGACAAGCAGATCCTTGAAACGTTCAAAGCACTTCCAAAAGGGTTCATTGGGAAGCTGAGTGAACTGGTTGATCTCGCTCCTAACACGGGCAGTCTTATGGTTTGGGTAAAGCTTTTTAAGAAATGCTATTACGAATTCATCCCAATTAGTGATAGAGTGTGCGGCAGTATTATAAAGCCATTTTTCTGCCAAATCGCACAGTGTGAATGGGAGAAGACGCAAGCGCATAGCATCCACAGTCAATTATGAAGTACCCATCATTGCGCATACATTTTCGAATTTGGTGATGAAAACGTATGCGTCTTCCGACTCAAGCCCGTGAAATTTGGGCAGCAGATTGATGTAGTGGGGTTTAATTTCGAAATTATCCCTGTTAGCTGGTGGAATGGATAGACAAGTAGGAAGGGGACCACGGATAGGATAACATCTCTCTTGGAGAGAGATGCGCGGAGGATTCTGCGCACCTACGGGCGGTGGCAGCGTGGTGTTATAATCTGATGGAGTACCGTCCATCTCGGTAGTGGTGTGTGGTGGGGGAAAAGAAGATGAAGAAGTACCGACTTCGGCGTCGATAGCAGGAACGCGGACAAGACGGGCACTAGGATCCCGTGTCCAGCCGAGAATGCACTAAGCGGGTTTAGTGCAAGTCGCAGCGTGTGTGTGATTTAAAATTGGTTTATTTTGAAAAAAGTGGGACTCAAGACAAATCACTCTAAAATGCACAAACAACCCTAGAACTAAGGTTACCTAGGTCCAGTCTCTAGACCGCTCCTAGACTTCCAAAGGACAAGCCGCAGGATCAATTCTCTACCACCTCTTTACTACTCTTGTGGCCAGGTAAGTGCCAGGTAAGTAGGAGGTATCCGCTTTACGAATCACCGAAAATAGCGGGTCTAATTAAGTAAACCACTTGCCTTAGACACACTTTCCTAGGCACCACAAAAGTAATGCGGATAAGCGATAGATTACCCACGACCTTCCTCTGTCCTTAATGAGCGCGACAGTCCTCAGAGTCTGGTCTAGATATTTTTTAAATTAATGAAGGGTTGATCTAGATGCTCGATTTGTGATTTGTGGGGCTTAGGAAGGGTGATGAAATCCCCACCTAATCTGGATTTGGTCTTTGCCCCTTAAAGTCCGTATTAAAATATGCAAAACAAAACCAATCACAAAACTTTTGCAAAAAGATTTTTGAGCGGCGCTATTTTGCAAAGAATCCTGCAGAAAATAGATTTTATTGGATTTCAGAGGAGAGAGAAAGATATAGAAAATATACCAGAGAAGTTTGCAGCCCTAAATCTCCTCTCCCGCCGCTCTTCCGCCGCCAAATGGGCTCCTTTGCCACGGTTCCGCCGCTGGGTGGAGGGATCAGGTGGTGAAAGTTTGCTCTAAGGCCTTCTGTACTCCTCTGGATCTCCTAGAATGTCTTTGTCTTTCTGTTTCCTCAAGTCTGGGACTCCAGATCCCCTCGCAAAATTAACACAATAATCGTTAAATATACAATTTGCAGTTTTGTTTTATTTATGATATAGATCGTATAAGAATTCAACACAAATAGTAAGAATAAAAATTTATGCACGTATCCCCGGCAACGACGCCATTTGATTGGTTCGAAAAAGTGTTTGTAGTTAACTGCAATCAGAACGGTGTCGCGCGTAGCTAGACCGAGGTGAGTACGGGTCGTCCTCAGGGAAACGTTGAATATTTTAATCTTACTTTAGATGTGTTGAAAAAGAGAGGAGGGATAAGAATATTGTAGAATGGTTGTAGGATCTAGATCTACGTTAAACAAGGATGCAAAATATAGATCTAGATTAACTATGGATGTAAGTTTATATAAGAAGAGGGCTTGTAGGGTTCATTAGGATTTAGTAGTTATGGATGATTAATTAAAAATTACTTTTTCTATCCTTTAATAGATTTAAAACTAGAACGACAGTGATGCATGTAGATTAGGGTTTCTGGAGGGAAAAGGAATCCCACTCTTAACCCCTATCTCGACACGGAACCCCGTTCATATCTAGCCTTTACTAAAACAATTATTAATCTAATATCTAATCGCGGTCGAGACTAACAATGAATTGGTAGCGCGCCCGATTAGGATGTTAATGATTCTTTTGATAAAGTTTATAAACTTTATAGGACGTAAAAAGAGTTTAGGTATTTTCATCATCCATTAACCTACCCTAATCCTACGAACCCTAACAAGCGAAGAATTACTCGCGCATGTTGGGAGAAAAAGAGATGGAGAGAAAATGCATAATTAAACTACAAAGAAATAGAATAGGAAAAAGAGCTACCTTTATTAATCAACAATATTCATTACACTTTGATCCCTTAGAAAATGATTACAAATACTAGTTTGCTTCTCGATCTCTTCCAAGGAGGTAGACGAACAGTTGATGATCAGCCTGGATGCGTGAACCGTCTTGGACTTCGTGATCTCGTCGGCTTGATCTTTTCCCAAGAGGCTCTCGGTCTTTATTTATAGTCCCAAAGCCAGAAAATTAGCTTCCAAATTAAGAAGATAACAGTATAGATTCACTCCCAAAAAGCACAGCCTCTATCTCTTCTATCTTGCCGCGGATCCGCGGCCCAAGGGGAGGTATGGCCGCGGATCCGCGGCCATATGATCTCGGCCGTTCATCATTTTCTTGGGGCTCTGTCTTCGTGACATTTAGCGATCCTTGGAACCTTTGTAACATGAAAATCTTCTCGTGGTTGCTGCCAGATTTGGTCTCCAAGTTTTGCTTTCTTAATTAGGCAAGTTTCCTTTAACAACTTGATTTCTTGGAAAATTCTGCACAACAACTTGGAAAAATTCTGCACAACAACTTAAATAATATTTAGTAGACTTTTTTCTACCAGGATTTGGTCAATGATATTATTTGCATATATTTTCCTACCAAATGCTAATTATAATATATCAACAGATGGAAAATAGTATTTTTACAGATAAACCCTCATATGTATGATATATTATAATAAAGACCATTTTTAATATAGAAATAGTAGGAAAACTGTAATAACAAATGTGCAGTTTTATCAACTGAACAAGTCACACTTTTCAAAATCCATTTAATCATTTAAACTAAAATGATTAACCAAAAAGAAATGCATCTTCTAAAGTATTCTCGTAACGGATTACGAGAATACCCCTCACCTGTATATACAAACTGTATCCGTATTCCGACCGAATACGAATACGAGAGACTAAAATATTCCTACTCAATATAATACTTGGATCCGGCTTAAACCAAAGCCCACCAGTATTATCTGTCCGAAATATGACACGTGTACAAATGCACGTGTATGTTCGAACCCGGCCATAAAACCATACGGCCTCTACAACGTTTCGCCCGAACTTGGGAAACAATCTGTGGGGGACTCTAAAGACTCGTCAATACTCTGGCAGTGGGTTTAACCACAAGCCGTCAGTGGTACTAGCTGTACGTAACGGCTGCCTATGTAATGACAGAAAGGGAATCTGATGAGCGAACTCATCCTGGAACCCTGCTGAGCCTATCAGTGACAATATCCGTACAGTCCGGTCCGTTCGTCTATGAGCATCGCATATCCGGCCTAGGGGCTGGTAACGTCAGACCCCAAATAGCTGTATAAGTCGTGTCGGAGGGTAGCCCTGAACACCCTGAGAAAATACTGGAATACCTACCAGTAATTCTCACCTGCCTTGGCCAAGGACTTGGTGTAATGGCTCTCCTAGACACAGCGCGATCTCACCCCCAATACCGGGAGAGATGAATCCCCTGCCGATCCGCTCACTGCCTCCATGTGGCTCGGGACTGTACCCAACTAAAAGCTGTTTGCACGACTCCTTTGAGCCGTGGTAGGGTAGTAATCTAAGCACAGTGGGAACTCACACGAGACAAATGACGACCTCAGGTCGATGAACTAACCTATGCACATGTCACCAGGGAACTGCTATCTGACGCTAGGTATAATACCAACTAGCAGGTTCCCGGCGAGTCCTGTCCGGTGTACTCATAACCCAATGAGCACCTGTATACATCTTAGGTGATCCAACTGACACCAATGGCTTGTGAGACCGGCCACCGCCCCTCGTCGGGGTCTCGATACACTAGTCTACTCCGGAGTATCGATGCCCTGTCTCGAAACTCCTACGACTAGGGAAAAATTTTAAGGATGTGCTTATGGACTACCCAACTCTCACGTATATGATCGCCATCATACTGTTGGTAGTCAAGAAAGAATCCTAAGGGCTCTATCAATGTGTAATAGTGATCATGTCACCTAAAGCTGTACACGATGATAAAGGCAAACCAGATAGCATACTATCATCTCGAGTAAGACTGTCCTACCGGTATAGGTCCTCCTCAATCATTGCAATCACGTGCCTGCGATCCAATAATTGACTTTGAGGGCACTACATCCAACAGATTCTCGCGCCTGCTACTGCGTGCTGCCGCCACTATATAAACCCCCATCACAGAGGGGTCAAGTAAGCTTTTTTCACCCCACTTAGCCGTTACTCTGCTCGGATCTTGTGTTAACTTGATAGTCGGAGGGTCCTCGGTGGTACCAAACCACCCCAGGACTTCCTTGCAGGTACTCGGCGCAAACTCCTCAAAACCACCAATCTCCTCAAAACCTATTGAGACCCACACGCAACAGGAGATCACCTCCAAGATCCACCGGGAGATCGACGGAAGACAACATCTGACGGAGACCCGAAAAGGACCTCCATCAATCGCCATCGTTAACAGCACCCAAGTCTCGGCCAAGAGCAACAACGAGCACCCCTTGCAAACCCTACCTGCACTCCAATGGGCTATGAACCGAGCTCCAAGGATTGGCCCGAGTCGCGTGAGCTCCGCGATCGTTTCTCCGTCACCGCCGATCCGATCCGACGACATACCGATGATGCGCGCTAAGTGTTTGGTGAATTTCCTCAACGAGCTTTCCGTCGTTTTCTCGCATTCTTGTCTCAAGCCATGCACCCGTGGATTCCCAAGACGAGTGTTTATCACCTGCTCGCTTAACTCTGAAGACTTGGCACATTTTAATTTCACTAATGGTTATTGTTGTGTTTTAGGTTATTAGGTTTTTTTTTCCTGTGTGATCTTGTTATCTTATTATTTGGCACATGTTTGTTATTTTATTGGTTACTTTAGTTTGTATAGTTTCTAGCATTATTCTATCAATATATATTATTATTAATTTATATACAGTTGCTAATTAGTCAAATCAGTTTAGCATATCATTTAGTAATTTACACTTGTTTGTAATATTGGATACTATAGTTTTTTGTACGTTAATTATTTACGTGATTATTGTTTTGTTCTAGAGTTATTAATTACGTATATACATTAATTTTTTTTATAAGATAACTATTGTCAGTTTGAACAACAAAGCTGTGGTCATGGTAGCATTTACATTAGCAGTTTTTTTAGTAAGGATTTGTTGTTAGAGTATTTATATTACTTATTATTTTTTTAAGTATGTATACCGAATTTACTGACTTTTCATGTTATTGTTATTTGGTGGATTTGTTATTATCTTGATGCTATTAATGGTTATATATTTTATTATGATTTTGAAGGTTTCAAGTCTCAAGTTAGCTTATTGGATAAGTATGTATGTTGTTATATATATATATATATATATATATATATATATATATATATATATTACTTATTATTTTTTTAAGTATGTATACCGAATTTACTGACTTTTCATGTTATTGTTATTTGGTGGATTTGTTATTATCTTGATGCTATTAATGGTTATATATTTTATTATGATTTTGAAGGTTTCAAGTCTCAAGTTAGCTTATTGGATAAGTATGTATGTTGTTATATATATATATATATATATATATATATATAGAGAGAGAGAGAGAGAG
This sequence comes from Agapanthus africanus, assembly GCA_030015575.1. Taxonomy (NCBI): domain Eukaryota; kingdom Viridiplantae; phylum Streptophyta; class Magnoliopsida; order Asparagales; family Amaryllidaceae; genus Agapanthus; species Agapanthus africanus. The sequence goes on from JASDDO010000001.1 coordinate 441,970,373, forward strand.
AGAGAGTGATTAGTATTGTATAGTTACAAGTGTTTATCACCTGATTTGCCTCGAGCCCTAAAAATTGATTACCCTACGTCCTGACATTTGATTTACCTTGTGGCTTGATTCTCAATCACCTGATTACTATTGAGACCCTGACATTAGACCTTATCAAATAGTCGATGCTGAATGATTCGTGATATGACATGTTACATGACATCTCTTATTATTCGTGAATTATACCGGATTATCGTTGACATGGATTAGTCAGCATCTTGGATTAGGATATTTTACCAGTTTAGATTTGTTGTTTATTGGGGAATTGAAGGATGGAAATACCTGTACACTCGGGTGATATTCACGCTAAACAAATCTTCATCGTAGTCATGAGACACGTCTCGGGGATGATCACGCTACTGTATTGATTCATATTATTGTTGTCATCCCAAGCAGAGCACCCTGCTCATACTGCTTCCAGCTAGTCATAAGATACCCCAGAGATGCGAGTATGTACATCAGTTAATTCCATCAATACACATCTTGTTTGATCTGATTGACCCTTAAACTAATACCCGAATGACTTGTCTTCCAGACTGACATTTAGATTGACACTGTTCTGATTCTATTATTGATATCCAGCTTGACATCTTGATTCTGCATTGTTCCTTCCTACACGTTTACCTTCTGTATTCTTATTTATTTACAACGTGTTTTCATATACTTTATATGCATGATTACACGTACTTTCGGCTTTCCTGTTTTCATATGTTATCATGATTTACTGTTATTACGTGGATCATACTTCCTTGCCTATATTTTATGTTTGTGAGTGTTCTAACACTGTAGGAATTGTGTTCTCAGATGGATAGCCAGTTTTGTAGAACCAGACTCAGTCATCAGAGTGTGCAGCAGAACTGTGATGGGCCCATGACTCATAGAGTTTCCATTTCGGTATCTTTCATATTATATTATTTGTATCATTGAATAATATTTTATATTTATACCTTTTGGATCCTATTGTATATTGTTACTCCTTATTATCGTTTGTAATAAATGTTGGTTAATGAATAAAAGTTTCTTTTCCTTACTGTTTTGTACTCCTGCATTACAATATGCTTAGCGTAACTGTATTAGGGAGAGTCCACTTCTCGGTATTGTTACATTGTGGGCCTCGTCGCGTCTTCGCTCCAGTATATTGGGAAGCGGGGCGTGACATATCTGATATCTTGAAATGCAATATCAAAGATCAAGCTCATCATATACAGTGTTATGAAATATAAGTAAGATATAAACACATGTATATGAACATTCATTATTTCGATATCACAACTATGAATAGTATATCAATATTAAGATATAAATCCAAAGCAAAACATATGATATTGACATACTAAACATATATACATGTTATATGAAAACCAAGATATAGAACACGTATATATACATAGTGAATAGTGGAGAAAAGATGCCATAGGAGGGAATTTCCTCCTATGGCGTCGAAAAAATACAATCTCCATCGTGTTTTCCGACGATCGGCACCCATCATCTTCATCGTTATCATCTAAGATATGTGTACACCAAATTTCATGTGATTCTATAACTTTTTCACCGTTGAATTAGTGGGTTCAAAATTAACGGTTTACCGACAATAGAACTTTTTCATTGCTAAATCAACGGTGAAAAAGTTGTAGAATCACATGAAATTTGGCGTACCCACATCTTAGATGATAACGATGAAGATGATGGATAACGATCGTCGGAAAACACGATGGAGGGCCCATTTTTTTGACGCCATAGTAGGAAATTCCCTCCTATGGCCTCTTTCCTTCATTATTCTCATATACATATTCATATTATGAATCATCAAAACAATGAGTGTGAGTAATATATCAATATTAAAGAATATAACACAAGTAAAGCAGGTCGATATCGATATATAACTCGGTATATACAAGATATATGAAGAGCAAGCTAATACACAAGTGTATACAAGTTTGGTGTCGATAAGATAAATAAGATATAAAATGAGACACCAAACACCTATTCATATTTAAGCTACCATCAAAATAAGGCTAGAATGGATAATGAAAATCCACAAGCTATCACGGAACCCTAGGTTGATTGAGAGGAATAGAAGTTATTTATTTCTCATAATATTTGTCTTTTATAACATACACACTTTACATTTTGGCCCTTGGATCTTACAAGATGGCACTTACGCCTCCCAATGTCTTATGTACTAATTTTTTTTACATAAGCCACGGGCCTTACATAATTTGGCTTTTTAGCCATTTTTCTTACATTTATTTATAAAAATTATATTTAACTTTATTTTCCTACATAATTTCTTTTCTTTATTGGCTTTCGGCCGCCCCCTTCATGCTTGGGCTCGGGCCTACTTGGTTTGGGCTTGGGCATGCTAGCTTGCTTGGGCTCGGGCCTGTTCGACTTGGGTGTCGGTCTTGACCTTTTTGACTTTGAATCTTTGGACAAAAAGTGTGTAATTTCTTATCCCAACAAAGTGCTCTCCATCAATAAATGTGCACAACATTTATGCGTCGTGCGCATGAAACTGATGGATCTTCTTTCGCATAGAGGTTGATTTGATTTGGTTCCCTTTTGACGACGTGGAGGTCGATGCTGCTATTTTTGCGACTTGGACAGTCGATACTGCCATTTTTGCGATTTGGACGGTCGATACTGCCATTTTTACGTTGAAGTTAAAGTTGACTTGCTCCGCTCCTAGCGATGTTAGAGTTGAAGTTGACTTGCTCAGCTTCTTACGGTGTTAGGGTTTGATTTGACTTGCTCCGCTTCTTGCGTTGTCAGGATTTAATTTGTTTTGGAGTTTCTTGTCCGTTACACATGACTTTTTGAGCTTGGAAGCACTGCCGGGTGAGAAGTTGATTTGATTTGTTTGATTCCCGCTTTGTTCGGTGGAGCATTTGAGCTTGGAAGCACTGTCGGGTGGGACTTGAAATTTGGACTTTTGTTTGTCTTCAGCATCACTATACTGGAATAGTGCCAGGAGAAACTCATCATTTGCCCCGGGAGATTTGGAATCTTGATTTTGGTTCGGCATCAGCATCGCTACATTGGAAAGCATTGCTACACTGGAATAGTGCCAGGAGCGACTCATAATTTTCTGTGGAGGGACTTGGAACTTGGGTTTTGGGGGCGGCATCAGTACCGCTAACACTGGAGCACGAATGCCAGGAGCGACTCATCATTTACCGTTGCCCGTTGGGGAGTGATGGCTTAAGAGACAGGTTTAGATCCCTGTCAACTAAGGCTTTTCAATTTTATGAGCTGTAAGGGTCTCATAAAAGTATTTTCTCCCTACGAGTCGAGAGGATCTCGCAGGTGTATTTTCTTCTTAGGAGTCGATAGGACTTCCAAGTGTGATTTCCCCTCGTGAGTCATAAGGATCCTACGAAAGTGTGTTTTTCTTACGAGTCGAGAGGATCTCGTAACTCTGTTCTCCTCATGTATCGTGAGGACACATTAGTGGGTTTTCTTCTTAGAAGATGCAGCCGCAAGGCTGTTGATTGCGGTGGGACTTAGGGGTGATTTAGTTTGTTTATGCCCGTGAATTGTATACGGCGCGTGTGAAGTGCTGGACTCGTAGGGCAGTATAGTGGAACTTGGTTAGGATATGAATTATTTATGCCCATGCATTATATACGGTAGTCAATTTGGAGACCGTCCGTAGGGATGGTGTGCTCAATTCGTCTGCGACTTGGAACATTCATGTGTAGCATTTCTTAAGAAATCGGTCATTGATGGGTACCATGGGCCTTTCTCCATCGGCACTTATCAGTTGGTAGGATCCTCTATCAAACACTTTCTCGATGACGTACGACCCTTCCCAATTTGGTTTGAATTTTTTCTTGGCATGTCGATTGGGGATGATCGGTCTTTTGAGGACCAACACTAGTTCTCCTTTCTTGAAAGCACGGAGACGGGTCATATTATCATAGGCCCATGACATTTGGGCTTGGTACAGTTCCATATTTTGCTGTACTATGAGTCTCTTTTCTTCGAGGGCATCGATCTCTTCTGGCCGAAGGAGAGCGTTTTCCTCTTCTGTCAGACTGTGCTGGATGACCATTCTCAAACTTGGAATTTCGACTTCAAGGGGGAGAATTGCCTTCACCCTGAAGAGCAGCGAGTATCAGGTAGATTGAGTTGGAGTGCGGTGCGTGGTATAATATGCCCACAATATCTCATGGAGTTTGAGATTTCAGCCTCTTTTGTTGGCTGAAGCATTTTTCCTCACGAGCTTGCATAGAGTTTTATTGAAAGTTTCGGCCAGTCCATTAGTCCTTGAATTATAAATGGAGGAATACCTCCAGTCTATCTTGTGTTGAGTAGCGAACCTTGAGACTTTGAAGCTCTTGAAAGAAAACCCGTTGTCAGAAATGATTCTTCTTGATGTACCAAAACGGTATAACACGTTCTGCCGAAAGAATATCAGAATATCTTCTGCCTTGATTTCTTTTAGCGGGACGCTTCAACCCATCTGAAGAAATAGTCAGTTGTGGCCAATATGAACCGGTGGCCTTTAGATGATGGAGGATCGATTGGGCCGACTATATTGGTGCCCCATATTTCAAATGGCCATGATGCCATGGTAGGATGCAGCGGATTAGGATGCTTGTGTATGAATTCACCATGTATTTGGCAGAGATGACATTTTTTTGTATGCTCTTCGCAATCCCTTATCATGGTAGGCCAGTAATATCCAAGCCGTTTGATTTAAAGCCGCATTTTGGGGCCGGATTGGTGAGCCTCGCAGACGCTCGAGTAAACTTCTTTCATGACTTTTTGGGCTTTGACCGGGGAAAAACACCTGAGCCAGAGCTGGTCGTATGATCTTCGGTATAGAGTGTCATTTACGAACACATATCGAAGGGCTCTTTTCTTCAGCTGAGCCCTCATGGATTTTTCTTTGGGAAGCTTATCATATCGGAGGTACTCTATAAAGGGTTCTCTCCAATTAGGCTCGTCTTAAATGATCATTGCTTCTTCGGCAGGACTGTTCTCTTGTTCTACACTTTCTTCTTCTCATAAAGAGATTGGAGGAAGAATTTGCCGGTTTTTGGCTGTGATCGGAATTTCATCTATGTCAGGATCAGCCAGCTCTTTGGTTAGGCGAGTGAGTACGTCTGGTTTTCCATTCAACGCCCTGGAAACTCTCATCAGTTCAATGCGGGTGAACCATTTTATGAGTTCCACCATCCGGTTTCTGTATCGAGCTAACTCGGGCTTATATATGTTGTAGTCGCCGCTCACTTGGTTGATGACCAGCTGTGAATCACCGTAGACCCGTAGCCAAGACACCTCCATTTCTATGGCGAGCTCCAGGCCAGCTATCAAAGCTTCATACTCAGCCTCGTTGTTTGTGCGAGGCTCGGTAAAAGTGAAGAAATGTCACAGGGTTCTTCCCGATGGTATGATGAACACCAATCATATCCTTGCTTTTATCTGCAAGATGCTTGATTCGCTAGAGGTCCTTATTGATGAGTCTCCATCGAAGTAGAGCTCCCAATATGGCTTGTTTCCTTCGAGGCACAACACTTGTTCATCGGTTAACTCGCAATTTAGCAGTGACCTTTCAGGTATGTGGTGAGCAGCGAGGAAGTCGGCTAGGGCTTGCCCTTTTACTGCTTTTTGAGAAGTATAGACTATGTCAAATTCAAGCAGCATGACTGCCCATCTGGCCATTCTACCTGTTAGACTTGCCTTGGTCATTAAATATTTGAGCGGGTCGACGCATAACACGATGAGCGAGCAGATAGTGTCTCAGCTTCTTCACGGCGAATATCAGGGCCAAGCATTGCTTTCAATCGGGGAATAGCTGTGTTCCGCCTCGACTAATGTTTGGCTGAGGTAGTAGAGGGAATTTTCTTTTCCCTCTTCGTTATTTTGGGTAAGGAGCACACCGAGTGATTCATCTAGCACGACAGTATAGAGGATCAGCGGTTTATTTGGAATGAGAGCAGCAAGCACTAGATGGTGCAACAGGTACTGTTTAATGATTTCGAACGCTTCTTGACATTCGGCGTCCTAAACAAAAGGAGCCTCTTTCTGTAAAGACCCTAGTGCTGGCGCCGCAAGGCTCGTGGAGAAGGCGGAAGCAGAAACAATTTTTTTTATAGCAAGTACTACCAAACAATACCCTAGAATCGATTCCAAATACTAAACTAGATTACTAAACATACAAGGTTAGGGGCTAGCTACCTTTGTAGCGTGTCCGCGCAATTGCGGAAGACCCTTACACCGCTCTAAGGAATCTAGCACGGCTCCATTGTCGCTAGGAACAAACTTAGACGCCGATCTTCCTTGTCGAAGATGATCCACCCGAGAGAATCCGGATTCAAGCTATAGTTCACACTAAAAATCAAGTGAGTCTACTCATGATCACAACTTGATAGGAAGTGATGGAGAGAATAATGTGGTGGAGGTAATCTCATGATTTTCTCTATTTTTTAAAAAATTCCCTTCTCAAGTTTGAAGTTAACAAACCAAGAAGAAGAGGAAGAAGAAGTATGAATGAATAATCATCCTCATACTTTTCTTTTTATTTCTTCTTATTATTAATAACGGAGAGTGGGTGGGTGGGTGACTCACCTCAATGAGTCACATATCCACACTCGTCACTAAGCTTCTCAAATTGAGTGGAAATAGTGTATGTGTACATACACACATATACATATATACATATACATATATATACATATATACATATACATATATATATATATATATATATATATATATATATATATATAATCAAGTATGTATCAAAATACGAATATCGTATTCGTACCAAAATACGAATACCCGTATTTATACAAATACTCGTATTCGTATCAAAATACAAATACTCGTATTCGAATAAAAATACGAATACCCAAAAGAGAGATAATGATAAATATAATATTAGCGTACAATGATCCGACAATCTTTCAAATCTACCAATATTATCAAAACTCCTGATTAAAGTATGTGCATTAAATATACATATTTAATCGAACCTGAGTGCGTATCAAAATACGCACATACGATATCGTTTCGTCTAAACTAGAAAACCCTCTGTGTGGGATTCTAAAGACCCGACAATACGCTGGCAGCGTGTTTAACTACAAGTACGTTACTGACACTAGCTGTATATAATGGCTATCTAGGTATTGAACGAAAGGAAGGTCGACAAGCAAAAACGTCCGTACCCCTACTGAGCCTGTAAGTGAAATATCCGTACGGTCCGGTCTCTTCATCTAAGAGTATCGCATACCGGGTCTAGGGGGTGGTTAACGTCAGACCCCTAATAACCCGATAAGTCATATCGGTGTCAAGCCCATTACTAAACTGAGAAACTACTGATCGCCAATCAGTAAATCTCATTCGCCATGGGCAGAGACTTATGGTGATGGCCAACCGAACACAGCTGTCACGACCCGAAGGTACGGAATGTGACTGGCAGTTAAATTATAAAACTTCTTAAGACGTATCGTAATCTAAGTAAGCCAAAGCCCAGAAATCTAAACCATTTAAAAAAATAGAGTGAAGGAAAACTTATTTAAAGAAAGCGATTTTAACAAAATAAATCGCATTAAACATTTTTAAAAACATCTAAACTTCCCGAAAATTTCAGCAGAGTCTCCTTTGTAAATACTGGCCCCCAAACAGGTACAACACATAAAAATACATATAAATAAGGAATAGAGGCATTCACAAGCGGCAGCTAGCTCTTCGCCAAAGGCGGAATCATAACCACAAGCAATATATATCATGATAGAGCTCAAAAGTATATAAAAGCACGAAATCAAGAAAGCATCACATCGGCTCAATTGAGCTCGACCCCAGAGAAAACAACACACATATATTAATCTCACTGCCACACCTCTAGGTCACATGTACAATAGTAGAAACAGTAAGTACGGTAGATGGAGTATACTAGATACAAATGATACACAAAGCGAGAATAAAAGTATTCTCGCAACCCACCTACGAGCAAAGCCGCAAGTCCAAGCAAAAGAAGCAAAAGAAGTAATACGCTTGTCGCTACTATGCTGACGGGTCAGACCTGCGAGATAATACCGTGGCACAACGATGGTGAGTTGCCAACTCGTGAGCAGTAAGTAACATATAATAAAACTATCGTAAGTATGCACGCAATGCGTCACAGCCTACATATATCAATACAATGAGATGCACTCGTATGGATGCAATATGAATGCATACTCAAACACGAAACTTGAACATGTCCGGTATGAGAAAATATTTATTCTTATCTTAGAAAAACCTCTGTGCAATAAACCAAAGTATCATCAATGAAATCAACAGAAAATCTGTGTCAAGCATCGACACAATATATGTATATCTCAATATCTCAATGTCTCAATATCTCGATATCTCAATATCTCAATGTCTCGGACTCCGTCGGTCCGGATCGGCCCATCTAATCAAATCTCATGACTACAGTCGGTATCCCCCGGATATCCGTCGCGCTAGACATCACCGGCAGGTAGCCTGCCCCTGCCAGGCTCATCGTCTACAACTCGAGCTTCTTGCCACGGGGTACCATACCGGGCCCATAATGTACCCGAAACGGTTCATCCTACTCCTCGAATCGGGTCTCATAAACCAACAGAAATCAGGAAAACTCATGGTGGACGACACATACATCATATCACGAGAAAACCACAACTTGCATTTTAAAAATGATAATAGCTTTATAAAATTCTTGCGGTTTTCCCCAAAAATCCAGAAATCTCATAAATACTGAAATCCTCGAGAAGAATCACAATACATAAATATGCTGGTGATGATGGATGTTTATGATACGATAGTATATACCATGCAATATATGACCAGAAACTATGTATGAATTATGATGTAATGAGGTATGTATATATGACTAGCCATCCTACGTATCAATGTCGATGAATGAATATACAATTATCAGTTTACATATCATATATGACGCAAATAGTTTAGATACTAATTTAAGCAAGTTCTATAGTGTTCGTGGCATAGCAATTACCAAAGGCGTGTGTGTTTGCATGAATAGTGTACATGCAGCATGAACCAATGGTAATGGTGCAAGTGTCCTATGAGATGATATCATATATATACATATATATAAGATGATGCGATGTAATGAGATGAATAATTAGGACACTACGCATATAAATGCAAGTACTACTAGTAATCCTAAACTATCGGGCGCCTCACGCTATCCAGACTATCCCCCCATAGAAGTGTACATCTATTCACCAGGACGCCTCGGCTAATATGATCCGATCTCAGCCTTGCTTTTTCCGCGCCACGTCCGACGCCTCTGTACCCGATCCTAGAATCGTACATAAGTAAATAAGAGGATAGTTATATGAATAGTCGTGGACACAACGACACAACTCAACCACGCGCACAACTAGACGCGCACACACTTGGTTCACAAAACGCGCTAGCGACAACGCCACAAACCACAACTAGGATCGCTATACGTGACAACTACCAAGCCTAGAACCCAATCGTACCAATCGCGCACTCACAACACACTAGATATTTTAGGAAATAGGTTATTAATCATCAAAACCTCAAACTTAATTAAAATCGATTTATTCCAAAAACCTAGTAGGCAACCATTAACCATTTTAGTGCAATTCTAGATGTTTTAACAATTCTAATGGCCACAATATTCACTTAATATCTTAATTAGGTCACACAAATATTAACTAGATTTTAGTCTCACCTATTTACATTAATCATAAAAATTTAGTTTGCAAGATTATATAACTTGGACAATTTTAAAGTAACAATTTGCAAATTAACAACTAGATTATATTTTTCAAGTCTTAAGATGTTAAACTATACATTACAACCATAATCAAATGATAAAAACCCTAACTTAAACTCAAACCCCTTTCTTTAGAATTCTAACTTTCAATAAAAACCATAATAACACTTAATTTAAAAATGAATTTATAACAAGTATGAACAAAGTAACCATTTGAGTAAGGTTATACCTCAACAAATTTTGGAGATCTAACATGCAAACTTAGCCTCCCAAATTGCTTCCTTGCTCCTAGATCCAAGCTAGTTTGGGCCCAAAAAAATGGGTGAAGGTTTAACTAGGAATTAATGAGCTTTTGTGTGGATTTTTAAAGCAAAATGAAGAATTTTTTGAAGAGAAATGAGGTGGAGAAATGAGGGAGGGGACTGCAGGTTAGGCTCGGCCAAGAGAGGGAGAGGAGTGTGTATGGGTGTGTGTAGAAATTTCCAAGTCAAGAAAAGCCCCATTTCACATCTATTAATTAATATCTTAATAATTTAATTTAATTTAATTTTTTTAGCCTAGATTTCTCTAGAACTTTAGAGATGAAACAAAGAAAGAGAATATGTTACAAACTAACTAGATTCTAGGTTGTCATGGTTCACATTTGTGTAATTAACCCATTCTCATTTGTAATTTACACTAATTAAATGTATAAGTGAAAACTTAAAATAATATTAAAAATAATTAATTATGGAAAAATATTTAAATAAACTAACAATTTATAAGTGAATAAATAAATACCAAATACTAGAAATTACATAGCTAAAATAGGTATGCTTAAGTCTATATTGAAAAATAATTATAATTATATTTTACGGAAAACACGAGTTATATTACCGATTATCGGAAAATTCACCTAAACGATTTTTTTAAAATGTTACAATCTTCCCACTTAAAGAAATCCGGTCTCCGAATTTAAAATCTAACTATACGTACCCTCGAAGAGATGAGAATAGTTCTCTCTCATCTCGTCTTCGGCTTCCCACGTGACCTCTTCGCCGCTCGGGCCATGCCAAAGAACCATTACGGTCGATGTGTCATTGGGCCTCGGTTTCTTCACCTGCTGATCTAGAATGACTATCGGTTGCTCGGTAAAAGAAAGATCGCGCTCCAGCAGAATTGTCTAATACTGAATCACATGAGAGGGGTCATGAAGGTATTTGCGGAGTATTGATACATGAAACACGGGGTGAACATCTGGGAAGCTGGGCGGAAGAGCCAAACGATAAACAACTGCGCTGACACACTCGAGAATCTTTAAGGGACCTATAAATCAGGGACCAAGCTTCCATTTCTTTCCGAATCTCAACACGTCCTTCATCGGAGAAACCCTCAAGAAAACATGATTGCCAACTATAAACTCAAGTCCACGCCAACGTCAGTATGCATAAGACTTCTGCCTGCTCTGGGCCGCTCTCATCCTATTCCGAATTAACTGGATCTCCTCGGTCATCTCCTGCACAAGCTGTGGTCCCAAAACACTGCTCTACTGAACTATGTCCAACAAACTGGTGATCGACATTTCCTCCTATATAATACCCTGAAGGGTGCCATCTGAATCGTCTCCTGGAAGCTGTCATTGTAGGAAAACCTTATCGAGGGCAAATGACGATCCCAACTGCCACGAAATTTAGAACGCAAGCTCGGATCATGTCCTCAAGAATCTGAATGGTCCGCTCTGATTGACCGTCGGTCTGCGGGTGGAAAGCTATACTGAAAATCAATCGGGGTGTCCAAAGCCTCCTGAAGTTTCTGCCATAGTCGGCTGGTGAACTGGATGCCTCTGTTGGACACAATAAAAGTCGGAACGCCGTGTAGTCGCACCATCTCATCAATCATATATCTGAGCATACTGAACAAATCCGAAAATGTTCTTGACTGGCAGAAAATGAGCTGCTTTCATCAATTGGTCTGCCATCACCCAAATTAAGTCATACCCTCGACTAATCCTAGGCAAAACCATGATAAAATCCATAGAGATCTGCTTCTATTTCTACCCCGAAGCGGATAAAGGTTGTTACTCTCTTGCTGACCCCTGATGCTCGGCTTTGACTTGCTGACAAGTCAGCATCCCGAAAGAAATCCGTGACATCCCTCTTCATCCCTTCACACCAGTAGACTTCTTTCAAATCATAATACATCTTGGTGGAACCCGGATGAACATTATATGTCGAATGGTATGCCTCCTCTAAAATCTCGCGTCTCAGTCCCTTAGAATCTGGTACACACATTCGATTCCCAAACCGTCGTATTCCCTGATCATCAATCACGAACTCTGAATCTCTGCCCTGTCGAACATGCTCCATGATCTCTGACAAACGAACGTCATCGGACTATGCCTCACAGATACGGTCAAAATAACTGTGGATGTGCACGGACACGGGCAAGTTGTCCTTCAGTCGACGTAACTCGAACTGTACTCGGCTGTCACAAAGAATCTGCTAATCCGCCGTCGACTGTCTCTGAACTGTGCTCAAACAAGAAAATATACCTCCGGGCCTCCGACTTAAAGAATCTGCCACAACATTCTCCTTGCCCGAATGGTAAAGAATCTCGCCGTCATAGTCTTTCACTAGCTCCATCCAACGAAACTGTCTCAAATTCAATTCTCGCTACTGAAAGTTGTAATGTCTTCAGATCTTAAGTGTAAAAACCACCGCAGCAATTTCTAAGTCATGCGTGGGATAGTTCTGCTCGCGCTTCTTCAACTGCCGAGAAGTATCATAATAACCAACAAAACCGCCCGATCCTGAAGGCAAAATAATATTGGCGCCGTAGTCAAACGAGTCTTCAACTGCTAAAAGCTCTACTCGCATACCTCAGTCCAAAGAAAAGAAACTCCTTTCCAGGTCAACCCGGTCAACGTTGCAGCTATATGAGAAAAATCCCGTATGAAACGTCGATAGTATCCGTCCAAATCCAAAATGCTGCGAACTTCCGTCACCGATACAGGTCTGGGCCAGTGCTGAACGGCCTCGATCTTCTTCGGTTCCATACTTACCATCTCTCGTAACTACGTGACCCAAGATGTCAACACTATCCAACCAGAAAACACACTTGGATAATTTAGCGAATAACTGGCGCTCCCTCAAGGTCTGCAATGAATTCCTCAATTACTGCCCAGGCTCCACTTGGCTCCAAAAGTGTACTAAAATTTCATCAACGAACACGATAATAACTGATCAAGAAACGACCTGAATATGCGGTTCATCAAGTCCATAGACGTTGCTGGGGTATTGGTGAGCTCGAACAACATCACCAAGAACTCATAATGCCCGTAACGTGTGCGAAAAGCAGTCTTCGGAATATCATCCTCTCGAACCTTCAACTGATGGTAACCTGATCGCAAGTCAATTTTCGAGAAATGTCCTGCACTATGGTGCTAATCAAATAAATCGTTGATGCGAGGTAAGGGATATCTGTTCCGCACAGTCACCCGATTCAACTGACGATAATGGATGCACCAACACAAATTGCCGTCTTTTTTCTTGACGAACAGGACATGAGCTCCCCAAGGTGACGCACTCGGATGAACAAGCCCTTTATCTCACAAATCTTGCAACTGATCTTTCAGTTCTTTACGCTCTGCCGGGTCCATCCGATATAGCAGCAGAGAAAAGGCTCCGTGCCGGGAATCTAGTCAAAGCAGAACTCGATATCGCACTCTGGCGACAAACCAAGCAACTTATCGGGAAAGACATCTTCAAATTCCCTCACAATCGGGACCTGGTCCAACGGGACCTCTACGGCTCCAACATCGCAAACATACGCTAAGAATTCCCGACATCTTTTCCTCAAGAGCTGACTAGTGTGAAGAGAAGAAATCAAACTGGGAAGGATGGCGCTACAGTCTCCCGGAAAAACAAAAACCGGCTCACCCGGAAAACTAAATCTGACCGTCTTCTCACGGAAGTCCACCGATGCATAACACGTGGCTAACCAATCCAAGCCAAGAAGAACTTCAAAGTCCAACATATCGAGGAGAACCAAATTGACAGAAGAATCCCTATCTCCGATACGAATAAAACAAACACGGACAAAAATATTTCGAGCGACAAGAGATTTTCCTTCGGAAGAAATCACAACAAGCGGCTGATTTAGCAAGGACCACTATCGGCTAAACCTCGATACAAAATATATGGATACCATTTCAAATGACACCAGAAAGAAATACGCATCGGAAGAAACACCAAAAGAATACTTGTCACAATGGCGTCTATTTGACCGCCTTGAGCTGGTATACTGGTACAAATCCGCTTCGATCCTAGAAACGACCAAAGTCTCAGAAATGCGCTCTTCCAACCGTAAGGCTGCATCCATCGCGGCTGTATAAGTGTCAAAATGCTGGGTGCCGATGGTAAGAAATAACTGCATGTCCAATCTCCACACAAACCTCTTTATCCGTTTCTCTTCAGTGTTCACCAGGTAAGGAGCATATCGGACCGCTAAGTAAACTGGATATCATACTCGGACACTGTCATCCCTGAAATCTTGTGCGAAGGCTCGAAACTACGAGCTCGGGCATCTCGAACGCTCTCCGGAAGGAAACTAGCAAGAAATACAGCTGTGAACTTATCCCAAGTCATAGGAGGTAGATCTGCAGCTTGGCCTCTCTCAACTGACTCGCACTACGTATGAGCAAGACCCTCTAGATGAAAACTCGCAAGCTCAACCTATATCTCGTCAGAATATCTCTGTGAACGGCAAATCCTAGTCATGCTGTCGAGGATTGCCTACGGATCCTCTGCTGCATCTGTGCCTGTAAAAACTGGAGGCTTTAGCCTCGAAAACTCCTGTAAGGATACGTAAAATAATCTCGGTAACAACAGAAACAGCTGCCTGAGCAGCAGGCACAATCACAGTCCCCACAGTAGGAGGGACATCATCAGTTCTTAGAGCTCGGCTAGCCTCAACTAACAATCCAATCATCTGTCAGAAGTCCTGAATACTCGACTCCAGCCTAGCCATCCGTCCTGGAGAAGGCGGATCACTCTGTCCCTGAGGGGTAGGTGTACCGCCCTAATCGGTCCTTGTCTCAAACGAGCCTACTCTAATCTTGTCCCCGGCGGCAGCCCTCTGGCCCTCGTAGTCTCCGGTGACATAGTGGCTGGAGCAAGAACAGGGTTGATAGGAACATTGCGATCGAATCAAAGAGTTTCCGGAATCAAGAAAGGAAATACAAGCAGATATATATAGATCCTAAGGTCACTTAGGCGGAGTACCGTATCGTAAGTATGCCGCGGAAAATACACACGCTATGTCACTCTGCTTAAGTCACTTACTCCATCTACCAAGGGTCATCCTACACTCAGAAAGGTAAAACCCTATGCTCTGATACCATCTTTGTCACGACCCGAAGGTATGGAACGTGACTGGCACTTAAATTACAAAACGTCTCAAGGCGTAACGTAATCTAAGTAAGCCAAAGCCCAGAAATCTAAACCATTTAAAAAAATAGAGTGAAGGAAAACTTATTTAAAGAAAGCGATTTTAACAAAATAAGTCGCATTAAATATTTTTAAAAACATCTAAACTTCCCAAAAATTTCTGCAGAGTCTCCTTTGTAAATACTGGCCCCCAAACGGGTACAACACATGAAAATACATATAAATAAGAAATAAAGGTATCGCTAAGTAGGAGCTAGCTCTTCGCCAAAGGCGGAATCATAACCACAAGCAATATATGTCATGATAGAGCCTAAAAGAATATAAAAGCACGAAATCAAGAAAGCATCACATCGGCTCAATTGAGCTCGACCCTAGAGAAAACAACACACATATACTAATCTCACTGCCACACCTCTAGTTCACATGTACAATGGTAGAAACAGTAAGTATGGTAGATGGAGTATACTAGATACAAATGATACACAAAGCGGGAATAAAAGTATCCTCGCAACCCACCTACGAGCAAAGCCGCAAGTCCAAGCAAAAGAAGCAAAAGAAGTAGTACGCCCGCCGCTACTATGCTAACGGGTCGGACCTGCAAGATAATACTGTGGCACAATGGGGGTGAGTTTCCAACTCGTGAGTAGTAAGTAATATCTAATAAGGCTATCGTAAGCATGCACGCAATGCGTCACAACCTACATATATCAATACAATGAGATGCACTCGTATGGATGCAATATGAATGCATAATCAAACACGAAACTTGAACATGTCCAGTATGAGAAAATCTTTATTCTTATCTTAGAAAAATCTCTTTGCAATAAACCGAAGTATCATCAATGAAATCAACAGAAAATCCATGTCAAGTATTGACACAATATATGTATATCTCAATATCTCAATGTCTCGATATCTCGATATCTCAATGTCTCAATATCTCAATATCTCAATGTCTCGGGCTCCGTCAGTCCGGATTGGCCTATCTCATCAAATCTCACGACTACGGTCGGTATCCTCCGGATATCCGCCACGCCAGACATCACCGGTAGGTAGCCTGCCCCTACCAGGCTCATCGTCTACAACTCGAGCTTCTTGCCCCGGGGTACCATACTGGGCCCACCATGAACCCGAAACGGTTCATCCTACTCCTCGAATCGGGTCTCGAAACCAACAAAAATCAGGAAAACTTATGGTGGACGACACATACATCATATCACGAGAAAACCGCAACTTGCATTTTTAAAATGATAATAGGTTTATAAAATTCTTGCGGTTTTCCCCAAAAATCCAGAAATCTCATAAATACTGAAATCCTTGAGAAAAATCACAATATATAAACATGCCGGTGATGATGGATGTCTATGATACGATAGTATATACCATGCAATATATGACCAGAAACTATATATGAATTATGATGCAATGAGGTATGTATATATGATTAGCCATCCTACGTATCAATGTCGATGAATGAATATACAATTATCAGTTTACATATCATATATGATGCAAATAGTTTAGATACTAATTTAAGCAAGTTCTATAGTGTTCGTGGCATAGCAACTACCAAAGGCGTGTGTGTTTGCATGAATAGTGCACGTGCAGCATAAACCAATGGTAATGGTGCAAGTGTCCTATAAGATGATATCACATATACACATATATATAAGATGATGCGATGCTATGAGATGAATAAGTAGAACACTACGCATATAAATACAAGTACTACTAGTAATCTTAAACTATCGGGCGCATCGCACCATCCAGATGATCACCCCATAAAAGTGTACATCTACTCACCGGGACACCTCGGCTAATATGATCTGATCTCGGCCTTGCTTTTTCCGTGCCATGTCCGACGCCTCTGCACCCGATCCTAGAATCGCACACAAGTAAATAAGAGGGTAGTTATATGAATAGTCACGGACACAAACGATACAAGTCAACCACACGCACAACTAGACGCGCACACACTTGGTGCACAAAACGCGCTCGTGACAACGCCACAAACCACAACTAGGGTCGCTATACGTGACAACTACCAAGCCTAGAACCCAATCGTACCAATCGCGCACTCACAACACACTAGATATTTTAGGAAATAGGTTATAAATCATCAAAAGCTCAAACTTAATTAAAATCGATTTATTCAAAAAACCTAGTAAGCAACCATTAACCATTTTAGTGCAATTCTAGATGTTTTAACAATTCTAGTGGCCACAATATTCACTTAATATCTTAATTAGGTCACACAAATATTAACTAGATTTTAGTCTCACCTATTTACATTAATCATAAAAATTTAGTTTGCAAGATTATATAACTTGGACAATCTTAAAGTAACAATTTGCAAATTAACAACTAGACTAGATTTTTCAAATCTTATGATGTTAAACTACACATTGTAACCATAATCAAATGATAAAAACCCTAACTTAAACTCAAACCCTTTTCATTAGAATTCTAACTTTCAATTAAAACCATAATAACACTTAATTTAAAAATGAATTTATAACAAGTATGAACAAAGTAACCATTTGAGTAAGGTTATACCTCAACAAATTTTGGAGAGCTAACATGCAAAGTTAGCCTCCCAAATTGCTTCCTTGCTCCTTGATCCAAGCTAGTTTGGGCCAAAAAAAAATGGGTGAAGGTTTAACTAGGAATTAATGAGGTTTTGTGTGGATTTTTGAAGCAAAATGAAGAATTTTTTGAAGAGAAATGAGGTGGAGAAATGAGGGAGGGGACTGCAGGTTAAGCTCGGCCAAGAGAGGGAAAGGAGTGTGTGTGGGTGTGTGTTGAAATTTCCAAGTCAAAAAAAGCCCCATTTCACATCTATTAATTAATATCTTAATAATTTAATTTAATTTAATTTTTTTAACGTAGATTTCTCTAGAACTTTAGAGATGAAACAAAGAGAGAGAATATGTTACAAACCAGATTCTAGGTTGTCATAGTTCACATTTGTGTAATTAACCCATTCTCATTTGTAATTTACACTAATTAAATGTAAAAGTGAAAGCTTAAAATAATATTAAAAATAATTAATTATGGAAAAATATTTAAGTAAACCAACAATTTATAAGTGACTAAATAAATACCAAATACTAGCAATTTCATAGCTAAAATATGTATGTTTAAGTCTATGTTGAAAAATAATTATAATTATGTTTTACGGAAAACACGAGTTATATTACAGATTATCGGAAAATTCACCTAAACGATTTTTTTAAAACGTTACAATCTTCCCCCCTTAAAGAAATCCGGTCCCGGAATTTAAAATCTAATTGCGCGTACCCTCGAAGAGATAGGAATAGTTCTCTCTCATATCGTCTTCTGACCTCTTCGCCACTCGGGCCATGCCAAAGAACCATTATGGTCGGTATGTTATCGGGCCTCGGTTTCTTCACCTGCCGATCTAGAATGACTATTGGCTGCTCGGTGAAAAAAAGATCGCGCTCCAGCAGAATTGTCTAATACTGAATCACATGAGAGGGGTCATGAAGGTATTTACGGAGCATTGATACATGAAACATGGGGTGAACATCTGGGAAGCTGGGCGGAAGAGCCAAACGATAAACAACCGCGCTGACACGCTCGAGAATCTTTAAGGGACCTACAAATTAGGGGCTAAGCTTTCATTTCTTTCCGAATCTCAACACGTCCTTCATCAGAGAAGCCCTCAAGAAAACATGATCGCCTATTATAAACTCATGTCCGCGCCAACATCAGTCTGCATAAGACTTCTGCCTGCTCTGTGCCGCTCTCATCCTATTCCGAATTAACTGGGTCTCCTCGGTAATCTCTTGCACAAGCTGTGGTCCCAAAACACTGCTCTCACTGAACTCTGTCCAACAAACTGGTGATCGGCATTTCCTCCTATATAATACCCCGAAGGGTGCCATCTGAATCATCTCCTGGAAGCTGTCTTTGTAGAAAAACCTTATCGAGGGCAAATGATGATCTTAGCTGCCACGAAATTTAGAATGCAAGCTCGGAGCATGTCCTCAAGACTCTGAATGGTCCGCTCTGATTGACCGTCGGTCTGCGGGTGGAAAGCTATACTGAAACTCAATCGGGGTGTCCAAAGCCTCCTGAAGTTTCTACCATAGTCGGCTGGTGAACTGGGTGCCTCTGTCGGACACAATAAAAGTCGGAACGCCGTGTAGTTGTACCATCTTATCAATCATATATCTGAGCATACTGAACGAATCCGAAAATGATCTTGACTGGCAGAAAATGAGATGCTTTCGTCAATCGGTCTGCCATCACCCAAATTAAGTCATACCCTCGACTGATCCTAGGCAAAACCATGATAAAATCCATAAAGATTTGCTCCTATTTCTACCCCGAAGTGGGTAAAGGTTGTAACTCTCCTGCCGACCCCTGATACTCGGCCTTGACTTGCTAACAAGTCAGCATCTCGAAACAAAATCTGTGACGTCCCTCTTCATCCTTTCACACCAGTAGACTTCTTTTAAATCATAATACATCTTGGTGGAACCCGGATGAACACTATATGTTGAATGATATGCTTCCTCTAAAATCTTGCATCTCAGTCCCTAGGAATCTGGTACACACATTCGATTCCCAAACCGTCGTATTCCCTGATCATCAATCACGAACTCTGAATCTCTGCCCTGTCGAACTTGCTCCATGATCTCTGACAAACGAACGTCATCAGACTATGCCTCACAGATACGGTCAAAATAACTGTGGACGTGCACGGACATTGGCAAGTTGTCCCCCAGTCGACGTAACTCGAACTGTACTCGGCTGTCACAAAGGATCTGCTAATCTGCCGTCGACTGTCTCTAAACCGTGCTCAAACAAGAAAAGCTACCTCTCGGCCTCCGACTCAAAGTATCTGCCACAACATTCTCCTTGCTTGAATGATAAAGAATCTCGCCTTCATAGTCTTTCATTAGCTCCATCCAACAGCGCTGTCTCAAATTCAATTCTCGCTGCTGAAATTTGTAATGTCTCCAAATCTTAAGTGTAAAAACCATCGCAGCCATCTCTAAGTCATGCATGGGATAGTTCTGCTCGCGCTTCTTCAACTGCCGAGAAGCATCGCAATAACCAAAAAAACCGCTTGATCCTGAAGGTAAAACAATATTGGCGCGTCAAATGAGTCTTCAACTGCTGAAAGCTCTGCTCGCATACCTCAGTCCAAAGAAAAGAAACTCCCTTCCGGGTCAACCTGGTCAACGTTGTAGCTATATGAGAAAAATCTCGTACGAAACGTTGATAGTATCCATCCAAACCCAAAATGCTGCGAACTTCCGTCACCGATACAGGTCTGGGCTAGTGCTGAACGACTTCGATCTTCTTTGGTTCCATACTTACCATCTCTCGTAACTATGTGATCCAAGATGTCAACACTATCCAACCAGAAAACACACTTGGATAATTTAGCGAATAACCAGCGCTCCCTCAAGGTCTACAACGAATTCCTCAATTACTGCTCAGGCTCCACTCGGCTCCAAAAGTGTACTAAAATGTCATCAACGAACACGATAATAACCGATCAAGAAACGGCCTGAATATGCGGTTCATCAAGTCTATAGACGCTGCTGGGGCATTGGTGAGCTCGAACAACATCACCAAGAACTCATAATGCCTGTAACGTGTGCGAAAAGCAGTCTTCGGAATATCATCCTCTTGAACCCGCAACTGATGGTAACCTGATCGCAAAACAATTTTCGAGAAATGTCCCGCACCTTGGAGCTAATCAAATAAATCGTCGATGCGAGGTAAGGGATATCTGTTCCGCACAGTCACTCGATTCAACTGACGATAATCGATGCACCAACACAAACTACCGTCTTTCTTCTTGACGAACAGGACATGAGCTCCCCAAGGTGACGCACTCGGACGAAAAAGCCCTTTATCTCACAAATATTGCAACCGATCCTTCAGTTCTTTACGCTCCGCCGGGTCCATCCGATATGGCGGTAGAGAAAAAGGCTCCGTGCCGGGAATCCAGTCAAAGCAGAACTCAATATCGCGCTCTGGCGACAAACCAAGCAACTTTCCGGGAAATACATCCTGAAATTCCCTCACAATCGGGACCTGGTCCAACAGGACCTCTACGGCTCCAACATCGCAAACATACGCCAAGAATTCCTGACATCCTTTCCTCAAGAGCTGACTAGCGCGAAGAGAAGAAATCAAACTGGGAAGGGTGGCGCTACAGTCTCCCTGAAAAACAAGAACTGGCTCACCCGGAAAACTAAATCTGATCGCCTTCTCACGACAGTCCACGGATGCATAACACGTGGCTAACCAATCCATGCCAAGAAGAACTTCAAAGTCCAACATATCGAGGAGAACCAAATTGACAGAAGAATCCCTATCTCCGATACGAACAAAACAAACACGGACAAAACATTTCGAGTGACAAGAGATTCTCCTTCGGAAGAAATCACAACAAGCGACTGATTTGGTAAGGACCATTATCGGCTAAATCTTGATACAAAATATATGGATACCATTTCAAATGACACCAGAAAGAAATACGCATCAAAAGAAAACACCAAAAGAATACTTGTCACAATGGCGTCTATTTGACCGTCTTGAGCTGGCATACCAGTACAAATCCGCTTCGATCCTAGAAACGACCAAAGTCTCAGAAATGCGCTCTTCTAACCGTAAGGCTGCATCCATCGTGGCTGCATAAGTGTCAAAATGCTGGGTGTCGATGGCAAGAAATAACTGCATGTCCAATCTCCACACAAACCTCTTTATCCGTTTCTCTTCAGTGTTCACGAGGTAAGAGCATATCGGACCGCTAAGTAAACTGGATATCATACTCAGACACTGTCATCCGTGAAGTATTGTGCGAAGGCTCGAAACTATGAGCTCGGGCATTTCGAACGCTCTCCAGAAGGAAACGAGCAAGAATTACAGCTGTGAACTTATCCCAAGTCATAGGAGGTAAATCTGCAGCTCGGCCTCTCTCAACTGACTCGCACCACGTCTGAGCAAGACCCCCTAGACGAAAACTCGTAAGCTCAACCCATATCTCGTCAGAACATCTCTATGAACGACAAATCCTAGTCATCCTGTTGAGGATTGTCTACGGATCCTCCGCTATATCTGTGTCGGTAAAAACTGGAGGCTTCTGCCTCTAAAACTCCTGTAAGGATACGGAAATAATCTCGGTAACAACAAGAACAGCTACCTGAGCAGCATGTACAATCACAGTCCCCGCAGTAGGAGGGACATCATCGGCTCTCGGAGCTTGGCTAGCCTTAACTAACAATCCAATCATCTGTCACAAGTCCCGAATACTCGACTCCAGCCTAGCCATCCGTCCTGGAGAAGGCGGATCACTCTATCCCTGAGGGGTAGGCGTACCGTCCTAATCGGTCCTCGTCTCAAACGAGCCTACTCTAATCAAGTCCCCGGTAGCAGCCCTCTGGCCCTTGTAGTCTCCGGTGGTATAGTGGCTGGAGCAAGAACATGGTTGATTGGAACATTGCGATCGAATCAAAAGGTTTCCGGAATCAAGAAAGAAAATACAAGCAAATATCGATGCCCGGTTTTGATACTCCCACAACTATGGACATTTAACGATTTGCTTATGAACTACCAAGCTCTCACAAGTATGATCGCCATCATAACTCTGGTAGTCAAGAAAAAATCCTACGGGTTTTATCATTATGTATTAGCGATACGTAATAAATAGTAAAACGTATACACATCAATGATAAAGACAAACTAGATAGAATACTATCATATCGAGTAAGACTGCTCTACCTGTATATGCACTTTTTCAATTATCATAATCGCCTACTTTCGATTACAATAATTGTCTTGAGGGCACTATAGCCAACAATCTCGCACTTGCACTTAAGACCAATTATTGCGGTATCGCATATCCATAGCTCGTGTGTTACCTAATACCCAACTTCTCTACTAACATCTCGTGTGTTCAAGAAATAGCCTAAGTGAGTGGATCCGCTACAATACATCTAACTATCTCTATCTCAATCTGAACTTTGCGGAGATCAACTATCTCCCGAACCGAGCGATACCCTGCCTCAGAATTTGTCTGGATACTTGATAGGATGTAACCTTTCAGAAAATAAAATATTATTTTTGGGAAAATAAATAATTAAAATAATTAATTTCATGAATATTATAAAAAAATAAGAGAATAGTTTTAATGATATGGTATAACCATATATGTATAGTTTGGAAAATATATGGAAAATTAATATGATTATTGATTTTGAAAGAATTTGTGTGATTTAGATATTTTATGAATTATTTATATGCAAATTATGCTAAACTCAATTAATATTTCACTAATTATGCATTAATCTTGTTTAGGGTATATGTCATGCAACATGACATGTTGCAAATACTTGTTACATTTTTATGAAACATGGCTTTAATTCTTCATTTGTGCATATATGTATGGTTTTGTATTTTTGTTTTGAAAATAAAAAGAAAATGAATTTTATATGTAAGATATTTTGATGGGGGGTGACATATGACGTTAGGGGGGGGGGAACCTTCTACACATGGTTCATTATCTCTCTTCTTTCATTCTCTTCTTCATTCTTCCTCATTCTCCACCTTCTCTCCCACCCTTAAACCATCCAAAAACTCACTCAAAACCTCACACTACTTTCACTAAAAATGATCTCTAACTCACTACAAGCATGATGGTAGGAACAAGTTGCAACTTTGAGCACCTAGGGTAACTCAAGAATTTTCTTGAGTTGCCAAATAAGTTATATCCTATATCTTTAGTTAAGTTTTTAGTGTTTCTTATATCCTATAGCGATTTAGAATTAAACTTATGTGGTTTAGTGATATTGGAATTTTCCAAAAAGAGGTTTAGGGATATTTTGAATTGTAAAAGTATAATTGAGGTGTAGTAAGTGTTTTTCATGATTTTAGTGATGTTTACTGACCAAGACCAGAGATTAGAACCTGATACACAAACTTAGAATTTTCCGATGTCGGTTTTGTGGAGTTTTTTAGGACTAAATGGAATCTGGAGCAACTGGAGATAATTGTAAGAAAAACAAACGACTACATTGACCTAGTTAGACCACTAGAAGACCACCACAGAAGAACGAGACAAAAATTCCAAAGTGGGGCCGGCGGGGACGGTTACCGTAGCACCTTTCGACGGGTCAATTTTGGAGTTTGATGTTGGGGTTTGGCCTGTAGCTCACACTCCTCATAACCTAGATACTGTATTATTAGTTTTGTCCCTATCTATCTGTGCTAAAATTTGGAAGCATTTGGTTTTGGCAATGTTTTTTCGATTTCTAAAACTTGGTTTTTGGTATTTGAATTTGGATTTGGTCGTTGGACGTTTGTACGTTAACGACGAGAGTTATTTGGTTGTTTTTGCATGCGTAGGCTATAGGTTCTAACCTATGAGCACTTCGCGTGTCGTGTCGGTTTTCGAATAGAATTTTGATGTGATACGATGTGTTTTGATATGTAGGTACCTTCGCGTGGACTTAAGGACGACAAGGGAGAACAAGGCGTCATCGACTTCGGCAAGCGAGGATCGATGTGAGTAGATATATATCTACGGGGGAAGTCAGGTGGATGGCGTATAAGACTCCCGCAACCGTAGAATAGGTTATATATATTATATATTTGTGTTGATACAAGACTTAAATACTTAGCAAATAGGGTTTTAGGAGACCGTAGGATTAGAATAAGCGTATTCGTAGAAAGGTGTAACCTTAGTCTCTTTAACCATAGTCGTGAACCTTAGGTTATGTGTTGTCTCATACGCGCACACACGCACACACACACATACACTTGGTTTATATATGTGTGTATATATATATGCGTGTGTGTATGTTCACACACACACACACACGTGAGATGAGGATACTATATGTTAATGGATATGAGTCGATATGATCGGACTTGATGTCGTGAGGCTATGATATATGATCGAGTAAGAGCTCGTATATGATATGATATATTAAGGGATCGTTGGGCGAAATACACATAACATGCGATAACATGCGACTTGATAATATAATATATGTACGAGACCTTAGATCCGTACCCGTGATTATGATATAGTACGATGGATGATATCATACGAATGATGATATATATATGATATTTGACCCATACCCTCGACTTTGAGGATGTACGACAGACTATACCGTACAAGATATATATATGATAATTGATCCGCACTCTTGACTCAAGGATATCATACGATGTCTTATACCGTACATGATGCTATGAAGCTGGATCGCCGACTACTAGATATATCGACTCAGATACGTATAGATTTCTACTTACTTTTGACTCGGGATTAGTTTAGCCTTTTGGTTTAATTTCTTATTTACGTACGTAGATGTTAGAATAGAGTTCGAGTCATATCTATTTTTAAAAACTAACGAATCGTGAGTATTTTCAAAGA
The DNA here is from genome assembly GCA_030015575.1 of Agapanthus africanus. Lineage (NCBI taxonomy): Eukaryota > Viridiplantae > Streptophyta > Magnoliopsida > Asparagales > Amaryllidaceae > Agapanthus > Agapanthus africanus. The sequence goes on from JASDDO010000001.1 coordinate 441,996,012, forward strand.
GTAACCCGAGGGATGCTACGTATTTTCAAATGATAGCTCTTTTCTCAAAAACACCGTAGCTCCTACTTTTCTCAAAAACACCGTAGCCCCTACTTTTCTAAAAACAACGATTCGTTCTATTTTTAATACGGTAACCGTATGGCTCGTATATATATATATATGTATATTTTATCTTGCCGCGTTTACTATTTTCCTTTCCGCTGTTTATATAATTCTATTGCATGCATATATATATTCATGTGCTTTCATTAACTATTATGATCTCGTCTGTTAGGACACATGCACCATTACCAATGATGCGTATATTGCACGTACACTTTCTTGCCGGCTCACACACACATCATCGGTAATTGTCATGCCACGTACACATTAGAGAACCGTCACTTTATTCGTATAACCTGATAGATAGTAGCTTAGTAGTATTGCTTAGCATTCATGATCTCACATGCTAGATTAGAAATTTCATTCCTTACTTAGATGCCGCATGCTTTCATATATTCATTCTGTTATGCACTGTTGAGGGGCCTTATGCCGATATTCATTGATCATTATCAGCTCATGATTATGAGATTCCGATTTTCATGAGATTTCTGGATTTGGAAAACCGCATGTGTATTTGAAAACTTATGCTCCTTTTAAAAAAAATGCGGTTTTCCCTTGATATGATCTGTGGCATCCACAATGAGATTTCTCGGTTCTAGAGCATATATGATATATGATTACCAGCTACAAAGAGCGTGGGCGACACTGTTTATGGGTACATGGTGGACCCGGTGCGGTACCCCGGGGCAAGAAGGCCATATAGAGAGATAGAGACGTTGAGTCCGGCAGGAGAGCACTACCGACTGGTGATATTTGGCTCGACGGACATCCGGAGGATACCGACTGCAGTCGTGAAATCAAATGATATGGGGCTGATTCGGACAGACAAAGCCTGAGATATGAGGTTTATGTGTCGCGGACAAACATGGTTTTCATGATGTTTTCGAGTGTCGATACTGGGCACTCAGGTTTTATCATGATTTTAGTGTGTTGTTGCTGGACACTCATTGACTGATGCATTCATACATCATACATATGACATTTTACTACTTTACGACACAGACACGAGTACTTGATATCACACTTATGCTTATAGTGTTACCCTTGTTATCACTCGCAGTCTATTACTATTATTGTACCGTATGACCTAGGAGATAGTCATACATTCAGTTTCTACTCGGTGATGTCTTCTACCCACGAGTTGGCAACTCACCCCCGTTGTGCCACAGTTTTCTTGCTGGTTGACCGCATAGGTTCCATTGCGGTATGCTGGCACACCCCTTCCTTCAGGGTGATTGCATTGATAGGTGGGATACATTGCATCGTGACCACTGTTATATATATGTATATTTCATTTCAGTTGTATCTAGTTAAAAGCTCCATCAACCAGACTATGTATAATTTTAGACTTAAAAGCCACCGTTTGTATATTCTTTCGGATTTAGAGTCATGCTCATGTATTTATTCTTGTTTTCTGGTTTCTTGATAATGCTTTGGTTTCTTTGCTTTATTTCTGAGTTTTGATCCTCGCCTTCGGCGTTGTATATTTATATCATTGCGTGGTTGTTTCCGCCAATTGGCGAAGATCTAGCTCCCGCTTTGGGATGCCTATATTTGTTATTGCTTGTATTGTTTTCGGGTTAAAATATACAAAGGAGGTGCTGCCTAAATTTCAAATGACGAAACATGTTTTCAAGCTAGTTATAAAACATTGTTTTCATATAAGTTTACTTATGTTTTAAAGAAAGACCCTGACTTTATTAAACCTTTATTTCAAAACTTCATTTCTACTATTTTCCCTAAAAGGTTTAGATTTCTGGGCTTTTGGCTTACTAGAATTAGGTGGGGTCCTATAGACTTCACATGATTCAAGTGCCAGTCACGTGCCTTTTCTGGGTCGTGATAAAGTTGGTATCAGAGTGTTAGGTTTAACCTTGGTTCGAGTCTAGATTTGACTATTCGGAGTGTAAGTCCACGTTGCGACCCCCGGTTCTTACGGGGAGGCGGAAACGGTATAAAAAACAAATTTTTAGCGCATGGGGCAACATGGACTAACAAAGTCGGGATCTTTTCTAAACTAAACTAGCTAACAAGCTAAGGAGAGTTAGGATAGATGGTTATACCTAACTTGAACTCCTTCTTCTTGAAACTTTTGTAGAGGTTGATGGTTCTTTCCTCGTTGCCTTCTTCCGTCGAAGATGGATCCACCTGAGGGTTCAACCTTCGGGCTCTTTCTCGAACTTTGAGAGAACTAGAATCTCCGGCTTGCTAAACCTTGATCCTAGAGTGAGTAGAGAGTGTCTTTTGGGGTTTTATCTTTTCAAGGAGAGAGATTCTCAACTCATGAGAGGGGTTCTCCTTGAGCTAGAGGAAGAAGAAGATGAAATGAGGAGAGAGAAGCTAAATGATAGAATGAGCTCTTTTCTTTTTGCAACCATAACATAAAGCAAAAAGAATTATCAAATTAATAATAATAATGAAAATGGAATAGTTGATGGAAGGCTTAGGAATGACCATTATCATTTCAAACATTAAATGAATTTGCTAGAATCAAAGAGCATCTTTCTTTTGTAATGATGATGGTCAAAACTTCAACCATGGTCAACAAGTCAACCATGGTCAACAAGTCAACAAAAAAACCAACCATGACACAATTACATTTTATTAATATTATTAATTGATATATCATAATTCCATTAGGGTTTGGAAAAAGACGACTGTCAACTGTGCATACGCACCCGTTCCGAAACCCTAATGAAAAACCTCTTCCTCCGCCTCAATCAACTGTGCATACACACCCGCATTCTTGTTCCGAGGAACATGAATACCAAGAGATAAAAGCAACCCCAAAACATATACCGGTATCTGACTCAAACCAGAGCCAGCCAGTAATATCCGTCCGGACTCCAAACGTGCACAAGTGCGCGGATGAGAACGAACCCTGTCGCAAAACCATGCGACCTCTACTCTGTTTTGCCCAGAGGCGAATACCCTCTGTGTGGGACTCTAAAGACTCGACACTACGCTGGCAGTGGGTTTAACCACAGACCGCAAGCGGCACTAGCTGTGCGTAACGGTCCCCAGGTAGATGCCGACAAGAAGGCTGACGAGGTGAACCCCATCTGAACTCCTACTGAGTCTGAATGTGACATTCTCTGTACAGTCCGGTCTGTTCGTCTGATACATCGCATGTCGGGCCTAGGGGGCGGTAAAACGTCAGTCCTCCAATAGCGGTACAAGTCGTGTCGGAGTGAAGCCCAAAACACCCTGAGATAACACTGGAAGCCTACCAGTATATCTCGCTTGCCCTGGCCAGGGACTACTCGTGTAATGGCTCTCCTAGACACAGCACGATGTCAACCCCCAATACCGGGAGAGACGAATCCTGTCTAACCGGCACTGCCTCCAAGTGCTTCGGGACTGCACCCAACTACCATCTGTTTGCACGACTCCTTTGAGCCGTGGTAGGGTAGTAGTCAAAGTACAGTGGGAACACACTCGAGGCGAAGTGCCAGTGTCAAGTCAGCGGACTAAGCTGTACTCATGTCACCTGGGAACTGATAACTGACGATAGGTATAATACCAACCTGTCAGTTCCCGACGAGTCCTGTCCAGTGTACTCGTAACCCAACGAGCACCCGTATACTATCTCCAGTACGACGTACTGATGGCTGTGGGACAGACCATCTCCCACACTGGGATGAGAAGCGCATACGCTAGTCTACTCCGGAGTATCGATGCCCTGTCTCGATAGTCCTGCGACTAGGGACCTGTATAAGGATGTGCTTACAGATTACCCAGCCCCCACTAGTGTGACTGCCATCACAACGCTGGTAATCAAGCAAAGATCCTAAGGGCTCCACTAATGCGTATAGGTGATATCGCAAAATAAACACATGTACACATTGAAGTAGAAACAAACCAAGTAGCATACTACTATATTGAGCAAGATTGTTTATACAAGGTGAATATCCCAAGCTTCCATTAAGTAATATACAAACTAGTATGATACAGTAATGGCCTCTAGGGCATATACACTAACAATCTCCCACTTGCACTAAGGCCATGTACTGGCGTATCGAAGACCTATCATCTCGATCAGCCGCTCGAACTGAGTCTGGGGTAGGGCCTTGGTGAATGGATCTGCAGTGTTTTCTTCTGAAGCAACCCTCCGAACCTCGATCTCCTTCCGATCCACGATCTCCCTGATCAGGTGATACCGCCTCAAGATGTGCCTGGATCTCTGATGGGACCTGGGTTCCTTCGCTAAAGCTATAGCCCCGTTGTTGTCGCAATACAGAGGTATTGGGTCAACAATGGACGGAACCACCTGAAGTTCTTTTAAGAACTTCCTCATCCAGATAGCTTCTTTTGCGGCATCAGATGCAGCGATGTATTCCGCTTCCATAGTCGAGTCTGCAACGGTTTCCTGTTTGGAACTCTTCCAACACACCGCCCCTCCATTGAGGGTAAAGACAAAACCCGACATGGACTTGGAATCATCCTTGTCACTCTGGAAGCTGGAGTCAGCAAAGGCCTCGATCTGGAGGTCTTTTCCGCGATACACCAAGAACATCTCCTTAGTCCTTCTCAGGTACTTGAGAATGTTCTTTACTGCTATCCAGTATTTCTCCCCAGGGTTTGACTGATACCGGCTTACTACACTCAGTGCATAAGCTACATCCGGTCTGGTACACAACATCGCATACATTATAGAGCCTACCGCAGAAGCGTAGGGTATGATAGACATGCGATCCCTCTCCAAATCAGTCTTGGGAGACATCTCTTTAGAGAGGGTGATCCCGTGACAAGCCGGTAGGTTACCGCGCTTGGAATCTTCCATACTGAATCTTTTCAGTACGGTGTCGATGTACCTGGACTGTGAAAGTCCTAATATCCTCTTGGATCTATCACGATGGATCCGGATCCCCAGGATGTAGGAGGCATCACCCAGGTCTTTCATGGAGAACCTGTGTGACAAGAAACCCTTGACAGATTGTAGCATAGGAATGTCATTTCCTATTAAGAGAATGTCATCCACGTATAAAACAAGGAATACTACAGTTCTCGCTACAAATCTACTATAGATGCATGGTTCATCTGGATTTTTGATAAAGTCAAATTCCTTGACCGTCTCATCAAAACAGATGTTCTAACTCCGCGATGCCTGCTTTAGTCCATAGATGGACTTAAGCAACTTGCACACCTTTCCGCTGCTCCCACTCTGAATGAAACCCTCTGGCTGATCCATATAGACACACTCCTCTAAATTTCCATTTAGAAAAACGGTTTTTACGTCCATCTGCCAAATTTCATAATCGTGGAAGGCAGCAATGGCAAGAAGGATCCGAATGGATTTCAGCATAGCCACTGGAGAAAATGTTTCGTCATAGTCCAAGCCAGGTCTTTGACGGAAACCCTTTGCTACAAGTCTAGCTTTATAGGTCTCAACCTGTCCATCTACACCAATCTTCCTTTTGAAGATCCATTTGCATCCTACGGGTTTTACCCCGTCTGGAGCAATGTCCAATGTCCATACTTTGTTGGTGTACATGGACTCCATTTCGGTCCGCATTGCATCCAGCCATTTTACCGAGTCAACGCTCTGAACGGCCTGCTGGAAGCTAGTAGGCTCATCATAATCTATGATGCAATCCTCTCTATCCCCGTCTATGAGAAAACCGTAGTATCTCTCGGGCGGATGAGACTGCCTACTACTCCTGCGGAGCGGCGTAGGAATGTCCTGTTCTTTTGAACCCTCTGGTTCCACTAAGCTTTCAGTAATAGTCTGAGGTTCTGGAATTTCATCCAGTTCTACTGCGCTCCCACTTATCTGATTTTCCAAAAACTCAGTTTCCAAGAAGTGGGCATGACGAGAAACAAGGACTTTTTGCTCCTCTGCGTAATAGAATAGATACCCCTTGGAGTTCTTTGGGTATCCCACAAACTTGCACTGTACTGAGCGTGCCTCGAGCTTGTCCGCATGCTGCTTTTTTACAAAAGCCGGACATCCCCATGTCTTAAAGGATTTAAGACAGGGTTTCTTTCCACTCCACATCTGATATGGTGTGGTAGGCACAGTCTTAGTAGGAACTTGGTTCAAGAGATGTGCAGCTGTTTCTAGTGCATATCCCCAGAAAGATCGCGGTAACTCAGCCTTACTCATCATGGAACGAACCATATCTAATAGGGTTCGATTCCTCCTTTCCGATACACCGTTATGTTGCGGAGTGTATGGAGGAGTACGCTGAGAGAGAATTCCATTCTCTTTTAAATAGTCCAGGAACTCGGCACTCAAGTATTCACCACCTTGATCCGATCTTAGAATCTTAATACTTTTGCCTGTTTGTTTTTCAACTTCATTCTTGTAATCCCGAAATTTCTCAAAGGCCTCGGATTTGTGCTTCATTAAGAAGACATGTCCATACCTAGAGAAATCGTCTGTGAAAGTAATGAAGTATGAATAACCGCTTCGCGCATGTGTAGACATTGGACCACACACGTCACTGTGTATGAGTCCCAAGAGCTCGCTCGCTCTTTCTCCGTGTCCAGTAAACGGAGTCTTTGTCATCTTTCCCATGAGACAAGATTCACAAGTGGCATAAGACTGATACTCGAACGGATCCAAGTATCCTTCTTTATGTAACTTAGTCAACCGTGTCTCATTGATGTGACCCAGTCTACAATGCCATAAGAAAGCCTGATTGATATCTGGAGACTTTCTTTTGTGTGTATTCTGGATATTGAAAATCTGTGGTTGGTTTAATACGTATATACCATTGCTCAGTGTACCTGACCCAATCAGAACTTGATTAAGGTGAATGTTTACAACATTACTTACAAACGCAAATTCATAACCTTCTTTAGAAACCAAAGATACAGAAATGATATTACAAGTTGCGTTGGGTACAAAAAAGCAATTACGCAAAACCAAAACATGCCCATCTGACATTCCTAGGTGATAGTCCCCCACGGCCTTAGCATCCATGCTAGCTCCGTTCGCAACTCTGAGGGTCATGTCACCTTCCTTCAAAAACCTACGGTTTCTCAATGCCTGCAAAGAATTACAGATATGAGATCCTGATCCGGTATCCAATACCCAGGAAGTAGAGTTTATAGAAAGACAGTTTTCAATAACATACACACCTGAAGCTGAAGCCGCAACCTGCTTCAGTTCCTGTGTCCTGGCCTTCCAAGCCCTGCAATCTTTCTTCCAGTGTCCACTCTTATGACAATAGAAGCATTCTTCCTTTCCAACAAGCTTCCCCGCAATCTTTGTTGCCTTTTCCTTTCCCTTCGTACCCACTTTACTAACACCGCCTCTTGGTTTGGCGGGGGCTTTCTTCCTCTTTCCCTTGGCTTTCGCCTTGGACCTAGAGGAAGAAGATCCTCCTACAAACAAAGCGGGTGTTTCCCTACCCTTCTGTAGGGTGCCCTCTGCGCTCCTCAGCAGGTTGAGGAGTTCTGAAAGTTCAACTTCCTTTTCTTGTAAGTTGAAGTTCAGTATAAACTGGGCGTAAGTGGATGGAAGGGACTGGAGAATTAAATCCGTATAGAGTTCACTGTCCAACGTGGTCCCAAGTTCCGCGAGCTCCTCAGTGTAGCCAATCATCTTATGCACGTGTTCCGCTACCGATGATCCGACGGCCAACTTTGTCGAAAATAACTTCTTCGACACTTCGTATCTTGCTATACGAGACTGCTCTCCATACAGTTCTTTTGTATGGAGAAATATGGACTCAAGGTCCATATTCTCATGCCTCCTCTGATGTTCGTTGTCCATAGAGGCAAGCACGAGGCACCTGGCCTTCGCGCAATCAATCTCCCAAGTCTTACGGATTTCCTTATCCGCGACGCTGGAGGTGGGACCTGGGACGGGGGAAGCTTTGGTGGTAAGAAGATACCCCAGCTTGTCGTAAGCGATTGCCAATTTGACATTCCTGAGCCAATCTTTGTAGTTTGGCCCTGTTAGTATGTTTTTATCTAGAAGTAACTTAAGTCCAGTCATTTCGAATTTGGTCGCTGCAGGGGGAGAGAAGAAACACTTAGCACGATGCTCTTGCAAGTTTAGAATGGTTTTTAATTTATCTAAACAGGATGGCTCCCACTGTCTCTCGAATCCCTCCTCAAATCACAAAGGAAGAATTAGCCGGGATTAATCCCACCGCACAATACTTGCTTAACCGTTCAGCCAGGCTAGTGTCGGTACTTCGAGGGAGGTTTTCCAACGCTTTCGCGAAGTTCCTTAATTTAAGAACCTCTTTTCCCTGGGGGCGTAGCCCCGCTAACACTTTTCTAGGCACCTACTAGGTTTATAGCATTGATCGTTTAGTGAGAAATTTCCCGAGGAGTAGCATATACTCACAGTAGGATCGGGATCCAAATATCATCGCGTGACGAAACTGAAGGAATCCTACCAGAATCATCACACTCCAAATGGTATGCAAATCTAGCAAGTTTCAGTACTTATGAAACTCCCGATATGGATTTTTGCCCCATGCTCTTATGACCTTGACTAAGGCCAACAAATCATAAGTCACATGTCAAGTTCTTCCCGTCGTTATCCAGGTTAATTTGAACCCACCCGTATATACCCTTGACTATGGCCAACAAGGCAATACGACTGTCCCAAACCAACGCATTCTATCTATGCAACATATGAATACCTACCGGCTACCAAACACTGTGCCTTGACTAAGGCCAACAAACACAGCTTGAATACTGTTAAATATTCATATGAAACGACGGAGGGCTACGGATGGTTTTGGCGAAACCGTGAACGTAGTGAACTTGATATAATCGATGGAACGAGATAGCTTTTAGAAGGAGTGGCTCAAGCTCCGCATTTAAAAGTTAGTTTTGAAAAGAACCGAGTGGTTTTTTCGAAAGTGTTCCAACGACTTTAACTTGGTTTATTATCTTGCATTAGTTCTTTTAATGCGTGATATTCTTGCATTAGTTCTTTTAATGCGTCCCATCAATTAATCCTACCATTGCAGAAAACAACCAAAATATGACGTACGCTTATGCTATTCGCATTTGCCACGGGGTCCCGTCATCACTCGTTAGGTTACTTAACTAACGACAGAGCGGGGGCTGGGCTAGCGCGGCTGTAAAACATAAGCAACGCCTAAATATAAAGCAATGATAGACATTACGGATCACAGATGAATACATTGGATATACTAGCAATCCGCAATCCGTTCGAGCCTGCAACGAAAAGCGGATTACACGGTTGCGGTGAATAACAAATACCCCACCCAAGACCCCTACGGGTGCGGCAAACTACCCGCCAAGAACCTGGTAGTTTGTGCACCCCTCCATGGGTCTATCCTAGGAGCAAAAACAGTAAAAAGAATTATACAATGACGGCTACAACCCCGACCCGGTTGTGCGGCCATACAAATAATATTATTACATCAATTTACATTTACAAATGAATGAAAGAAAAACAAAAGCTCATCTCACATCCACCCCGGCTATTCACCCGCGACAGTCCAACACATTCATATACACATTCCAACATCAAACACATATCACAGAGATGTATAACCCCGACTAATCGACTTATAGCGATTAGCCGACGTTCAATACATGCAAACATCACAGATATAACCATCATAGTCAAAGTGCAGTGAAGTTCGGAAAAAAAATACGGAATTATAGGACCCCAAAAGTAAATTTCTGCTCTGGAAAATCTGGGCACATATAACATATTTTAAAAATCCCAAAACCAACACAGAGACACACTGCACGAAACCCGATCACCAGAAGACACTAAACGGCGGCGGATCCGCGGCTCGAAGAATAGGTGAGGCCGCGGATCCGCGGCGGTTTGAACGAATTAGGGGATCGTTTTTCTTGGGTGTTCACACAAAACCCTGAGCCGAATTTAGGTGTATAACATATCTTGTTTTGACCAGAAAAAAATTTAACAGAAACTAGGGTTTTGTAAAAGTTTGGTTTTTGGATTTTTCCGGTTCCGAACTTCGTTACACTTCACTACCAAGCTAGTTTAAGTTTAGTTAGGCTCTGATACCACTGTAAGTCCACGTTGCGACCCCCGGTTCTTACGGGGAGGCGGAAACGGTATAAAAAACAAATTTTTAGCGCATGGGGCAACATGGACTAACAAAGTCGGGATCTTTTCTAAACTAAACTAGCTAACAAGCTAAGGAGAGTTAGGATAGATGGTTATACCTAACTTGAACTCCTTCTTCTTGAAACTTTTGTAGAGGTTGATGGTTCTTTCCTCGTTGCCTTCTTCCGTCGAAGATGGATCCACCTGAGGGTTCAACCTTCGGGCTCTTTCTCGAACTTTGAGAGAACTAGAATCTCCGGCTTGCTAAACCTTGATCCTAGAGTGAGTAGAGAGTGTCTTTTGGGGTTTTATCTTTTCAAGGAGAGAGATTCTCAACTCATGAGAGGGGTTCTCCTTGAGCTAGAGGAAGAAGAAGATGAAATGAGGAGAGAGAAGCTAAATGATAGAATGAGCTCTTTTCTTTTTGCAACCATAACATAAAGCAAAAAGAATTATCAAATTAATAATAATAATGAAAATGGAATAGTTGATGGAAGGTTTAGGAATGACCATTATCATTTCAAACATTAAATGAATTTGCTAGAATCAAAGAGCATCTTTCTTTTGTAATGATGATGGTCAAAACTTCAACCATGGTCAACAAGTCAACCATGGTCAACAAGTCAACAAAAAAACCAACCATGACACAATTACATTTTATTAATATTATTAATTGATATATCATAATTCCATTAGGGTTTGGAAAAAGACGACTGTCAACTGTGCATACGCACCCGTTCCGAAACCCTAATGAAAAACCTCTTCCTCCGCCTCAATCAACTGTGCATACACACCCGCATTCTTGTTCCGAGGAACATGAATACCAAGAGATAAAAGCAACCCCAAAACATATACCGGTATCTGACTCAAACCAGAGCCAGCCAGTAATATCCGTCCGGACTCCAAACGTGCACAAGTGCGCGGATGAGAACGAACCCTGTCGCAAAACCATGCGACCTCTACTCTGTTTTGCCCAGAGGCGAATACCTTCTGTGTGGGACTCTAAAGACTCGACACTACGCTGGCAGTGGGTTTAACCACAGACCGCAAGCGGCACTAGCTGTGCGTAACGGTCCCCAGGTAGATGCCGACAAGAAGGCTGACTAGGTGAACCCCATCTGAACTCCTACTGAGTCTGAATGTGACATTCTCCGTACAGTCTGGTCTGTTCGTCTGATACATCGCATGTCGGGCCTAGGGGGCGGTAAAACGTCAGTCCCCCAATAGCGGTACAAGTCATGTCGGAGTGAAGCCCAAAACACCCTGAGATAACACTGGAAGCCTACCAGTATATCTCGCTTGCCCTGGCCAGGGACTACTCGTGTAATGGCTCTCCTAGACACAGCGCGATGTCAACCCCCAATACCGGGAGAGACGAATCCTGTCTAACCGGCACTGCCTCCAAGTGCTTCGGGACTGCACCCAACTACCACCTGTTTGCACGACTCCTTTGAGCCGTGGTAGGGTAGTAGTCAAAGTACAGTGGGAACACACTCGAGGCGAAGTGCCAGTGTCAAGTCAGCGGACTAAGCTGTACTCATGTCACCTGGGAACTGATAACTGACGATAGGTATAATACCAACCTGTCAGTTCCCGACGAGTCCTGTCCAGTGTACTCGTAACCCAACGAGCACCCGTATACTATCTCCAGTACGACGTACTGATGGCTGTGGGACAGACCATCTCCCACACTGGGATGAGAAGCGCATACGCTAGTCTACTCCGGAGTATCGATGCCCTGTCTCGATAGTCCTGCGACTAGGGACCTGTATAAGGATGTGCTTACAGATTACCCAGCCCCCACTAGTGTGACTGCCATCACAACGTTGGTAATCAAGCAAAGATCCTAAGGGCTCCACTAATGCGTATAGGTGATATCGCAAAATAAACACATGTACACATTGAAGTAGAAACAAACCATGTAGCATACTACTATATTGAGCAAGATTGTTTATACAAGGTGAATATCCCAAGCTTCCATTAAGTAATATACAAACTAGTATGATACAGTAATGGCCTCTAGGGCATATACACTAACACGGAGTCTAGGGCGTATATATATTTCGGAATTTAGGCTTGACCTTACGGAACTTAGACTTGACCGAAGGGGTATTAGACCCGAACTTTCATCATGTAGGTTAACCTTGGTTGATGGAGTATGCGACTTAAGTAGAGTGACATACACAGACGTACTGTGTGTATGTTCCGTGACATACTTACGATACACTACTTCGCTTAAATAGCCTTAGGATGTACATTTCTTATGCACCATATTTCTATTCGTTCTTATGATCTATCCTTATCGATATCGAATTGTGGTTTCCGTTACCTTGGCTACACGAGTAGAGAGAGCTGCGGCTAGAGATGCGGTCAGAGCGTGCTCGTCATGGGTGAGGACTGACCAAGATGTATTCCAGTAACACACTAACGCATTGATGTATTGTTTTTACTATGATTTCTCGTTGACGCGAACGTGCGGATCTGCAACAGATGATCGGGCCATTGCTAGAAACCAACCAGATCATGACGACTATTAGGATACCGTCTACACCAGATGATCGGGCCACTACTAGAGGCCAGCCAGAATGTGAAGACTGTTGATACACCGTCTACTCCAGATGATTGAGGCGTTGTCTATCGTGCGGACAGATAAGCCAGCTGTTGCCGCGATTGATAAGATATCACCCCAGAATTTTGAAGCTAATGCAGCATGAGGCCATATATGGAGAGGTGATAAAAGATCTCTAGTCACCCTTGGATAAGACTAGGACCTTTTGTTCTTTTGGATGCTTCGATGCGAGGTCATCAATTGACTAACTTCAGCCAGAAGAGGCTCTCACACAGACGTGTTGTGAGTCGATCGAGAAAGGACGAGCGAAAGCGCATTAATCTGATGACTTAGACGAGTTTCCGAGGATGAATTAGCCGGATGCCTTCTACAGGAAATTAGAGATGCCAAGTTCGTAACTTCGAAAGAGACTCTAGATATGACTACAGCCAATTGGAGTGCCGTCCACATAGCTATGAAGAGATAATTCTGAATTGGTCCATACTGAAGGGAAGAGGAATAAGAGGTTCGTACGAGATCTTGACGAGGTGACGTTCTACTCCGTTGACATCAAAGACTTGATACGCACACAGAGACATTGGTGACGAACATTTTTTTTTCCCAGAGAAAGGTCATGATGAGAATGCAGCTGTCCCGGAGCAAAAAATAGATTAAGTAAAGAGTGCCAACTTCCGGGCAGTCCTGCAGAGATAAAATTGAGAAAAGACCCTGACAAGGTTTTTCGGGAGTACTTCATGATAAAGACTTGGACCTAGGATCGATTGTATCACACATACTCAGTGGGCCAGAGGCTACCATCATTGTCGTAATACGTTACGAGTGACCATATAAATTGGTCAGGAGATTTTCAGAGAAGCGCCAGAACAGAACTGTTTCTGTCATTACTCCGAATCAGGCTGTCGAGCCGATGAGTCATGTAACTGGTAATCCACAAGGAGAAACGAGGATTTCAGAGCAGAGGACGCCAGACCGTAGGCAAGAGGAAAGTAGATACTCTTGCTCTGTCATCCTTGGATGCACCGGCACCTTTCGACCTTGAAGGAGGGGCACCTCGATGGCAGTTATTATAATTTACGTCCTGATGATTTGGATATCACGTTTCATCGTTTTGATGTCGGTATTTTGACGATTTGTTTCATGATTGATATTTCCTATGTGCACCATGTTGGCTATAGTTCCCTCAAGGCAATTATCGTAATCGCAGGCAGGTGACTATGATGATTGAGGGAGGACCTATACCGATAGAACAGTCTTACTCAAGATGGTAGTATGCTATTTGGTTTGTCTTTATCATCATGTACGTGTTGATAGAGCCCATAGGATTCTTGCTTGACTACCAGCATTATGATGGCGATCATATACGTGGGAGCTGGGGGTCTATAAGCATATCCATAAATGTCCCTAGTCGTGGGAGTATCGAGACTGGGCATCGATACTCTAGTGTAGATTGGTGTATACTTATTTAGAACCTGATGAGGTGCAGTGGCCGGTCTCACAAGCCATTGGTGTCAGTTGTTCACCTAAGATAGTATACAGGTACTCGTTGGGTTATGAGTACACTGGACGGACTCGCCGGGAACATGCTAGTTGGTATTATACCTATTGTCAGATAGCAGTTCCCTGGTGACATGTGTACAGGTTAGTTTGTCGACCTGAGATCGTCATTTGTCTCGTGTGAGTTCCCACTGTGCTTTGATTACTACCCTACTACGGCTCAAAGGAGTCGTGCAAACAGGTTTTAGTTGGGTACAGTCCCGAGCCACATGGAGGCAGTGAGCGGATCGTTGGGGATTCGTCTCTCCCAGTATTAGGGGTTGATGTCGCGCAGTGCACGGGTGGCCATCACCAGAAATCCTCGGACGGGGTATACGAGAATTACCGATCCAGGATCGATAGTTTCTCAGGTGGTGATGGGTTACATACCGACATGAATTATCGCGTTGTTAGGGGTCTGACATTATCCACCCCCCTAGACTCGCTATGTGATACTCATAGATGAACGGAACGGACTGTACAGATATTGTCATTGTCAGGCTCAGTAGGGTTTCAGGATGAGTTCGCTCGTCGGCCTCCCTTTCGGTCAATACCTGGACAACCGTTACGTACAGCTAGTGCCACTGACGTGCTTGTGGTTAAACCCACTGCCAGCGTATTGAAGAGTCTTTAGAGTCCCACACAGAGGGTTTCCCTGATTCGGGCAAAACGTTGTAGAGGCCGTATTGTTTTATGGCAGGGTTCGAACATACACGTGCACTTGTGCACGCGTCATGAATCAGACGGATAATACAAGTAGGCTTTACTTTAAGCCGGATCCTAGTATTATATTGTTGGAATACTTTCGTCTCGCTGTATTCGTATTCAGTCGGAATACGGATGCGGGTATGTATATACGGACGAGGGGTAATCTTGTAATCCGTTACAAAATTACTTTTAAAGTTGTCATTTCTTCTCTTGATTTAAACATTTGGTTTAATGTTGTGAGTCGGATTTTTGGCTTGGGCTTTGATCATTTGTAGTGGGCAAATTCGGAAATCCTGTATGATTTTTGGTGAGTCATTTGATTGCATTTATTGTAGCCCATGCTTGTGGTGTGAGATTTTCAAAGGGGATGGGCTGCTGGTTTTGTTTGGGAGTGGGTGAGATCTTTGTTTATGATATTTTAGAGTGAGGATTATTTGTGATGGATTGATTTATGGTGTGTGCTGGGATATTTTGTTGGGGAGAGAATTCCTTGCTTGATTAATACATACACACATTACCTCACCACTTGATGAATCCCCAGAGAGCAAAAATTCCCTCACTGGCCGAGCCCCATTTTCATTTGCTTCACAGCTTTTTCTTCATGTGCTCAGATTCTACACCTTGGCAACTTCATTTACCTCCACCCAAATCCTTGAATGACTTAAGACAAAATATTCACACACTATCTCTATTTCACCTTGGGTATCTAGGCTAGCAAAATGGATGCCCGAGTTGCCTAGGTGTTTGCGGAATACAACCTTTGTAGACCGGTCCTTCGCTTCTAAAGCTCCGAGTTGAAGTCCCTTCACTGCGATCCAAGTCCCGGACTCTTGCATGGCTTCTCAAGGTGAAAAGAACGATCTTGCTTGAAGTCTTCGAGGCCGAAGATGATCTACGTCGAGGAGACACTAACTCAAGCTACTACTTCACTAATTGAGAGATTAGTGAAGCTAACACCCTATACTAAAGTGCTAATCTAGTAGAGGATGATGAAGTAGGAAGTGGGCTCACTTTAGTTTTATTTTTCTCACAATATTTTCTCTCTTTAGAAAACCTAGCAAACTTTTTCTTAAGGAAGAAGAAGAAGAGCTCAAGAGATGAGAATGAATTAATGAGGTGAGAGAAATAACCATAGGTGAGTTTGTATCATATACTAACTTATGTAGAGACATAACCATGGCTTAATTATAATGGTTAGGTTAATAAATATCTTAAGTAAAACAAAACCAGTGGACTTAGTCAAAGCATCCACAAGCTTCTCAAAGCTTCATGCATGTGGCTAATTATCCACTAATTTGGAATTACTTTAAACATTAAAACCTTACATTATAATTAGTATGATATAAGTTTCATACACCCATGTAGTGTGTATCAACAACCATGATACAAAATAAAATACAATTAATATATATCACATATATATTAAGTGTGCACATGTGAGAATAATAAATGCTTAAGTGAGCTAATATTAGTTAATTTAAATTAGTATATCAAATATACAATTATACACTAAACTATCAAATCAACACTTGATTTAATAATCCGGTTATATCACATATAACCGACTAATATAAAATGTACCAACTTATCGAATCAACATTTGATTCAATAACCCGGCTATATCACATATAACCGACCGATACAAAAATCACGAGAATAGAATACGGTATCACATACTCGTATTATTCTCGGTCCCACACATATTACATATGTGCTCCTACTTCGTTTTGCCTGAGCCAGTAAAACCTCTATGTAGGACTCTAAAGACTCGTCAATACCCCGGCAGTAGGTGATGATCACATCAAGCATCCACAAGCCGTCAGCGGTACTAGCTGGATGTAACGGCTACCCGGGTATTGAACGATCAGAAGATCAGCAAGCAAGCCCGCTCTAGCTTCTGTAAAAGCCTGTCAGTAACACTACCGTACAGTCCGGTCTCCTCGTCTGATATGTCGCATATCCAGTCTAGGGGTGGTAAACGTCAGACCCCAATAACCGATAAGTCATGCTGATATGAGTCTCATAACGGGTCGAGAAACTACTGATAACACTTACCCGTAAATCTCTAAATCAGCCCTGGCCAGGGACTTCCCTGTTATGGCCAATCGAGCACAGCGCAACATCAACCCCCAATACCGGGAGAGACGAAACCCCTTTTATCGCTCAATGCCTCCATATGGCTCAGGATTGTACCCAAAAACCACCATTTTGCACGACCTCTTGAACGCGGTAAGGTGGAAATCAAAGCACAATGGGAATCACACAAGTCTCTATGACGATCATGGGTCTACAGACTAACCTGTACCAGTGTCACCAGAGAACTGCCATCTGACGTGAGGTATAATACCATCTGGGAGTTCTCGGCGAGTCTGTCCAGTATACCCAGTCTCCACTGAGCACCCGTATATCATCTCTGATGTCAAACACCAATGTATATGGGATCATCCATCGCCCATCTACATGAGTCGAGAAGGTATACGCTAGTCTACTCTGGTATATCGATGCCCCGTCTCGATACACCCACGACTAGGGACATTAAAGAATGTACTCACGGACTACCTTTGTCCCACTAGTATGATCCACATCATAATCTAAGTAGTCAATACACATCCTAAGGGATTTACCAACATGTAACAGAGATACAATCAGTGTACATGTTAAGATAAGAGTAACCAGATAACATACTATCATGTCGAGCAAGAAAGTCCTCCCTATATATGTCCAAGCATCCACTACAATATACATCCCATGTATAGTAACGGCCTCTAGGGCATACATATAACTAACAATCTCCCACTTGCACTAGGGCCATCATATAGCAGTGGTTGTAGTATCTCATACTCAACCATCCCATAAAAGTCTCTCTCTGGGAAAAAGCCTTTGTGAGTGGATCCGCCGTGTTGTCCTCTGAGTCTACTCTCCTAACCCCGATCTCCCTGGAGATCAACCATCTCTATAATCAGGTGATACTACCTTAGAATATGTCTAGATCACTGATGGGACGGGGGTTCCTGGGCATAAGCCACAGCTCCATTGTCACACAATGGTAGGAACAAAGTTCATCTCATGAACTAATATACACCCAGACTTCCTCTTTGGTAGCATCTTTGGTAGCGATGTATCCAGCCTTTATCGTCTAGTTTGCCACGGTATCTAGCTTGGAACTCTTCCAACATACAGTCCCTCTACTGAGGGTAAAGACAATGCATGTGACTAACATTCAGTCGACCTTACCACCTTGGAATATATCCAGTGATTCTCCCCAGGATCGATTGATACCATCTCAGTACACCTAGTGAGAGTCCTATCATCCATTTAGATCCATCTCATATATCCAAAACCCAAGATTTAGGAGGTATTACCTTGATCCTATATGGAAAATCCTTGTGATAAGAGGAGATTGAACGAGCGTAGCATAGGAAACTGCTTCCCTATCAAGAGTATGTCATCCACGTACTCTACGAGGATCACCACCATACTCTCTACTACCTTTTTGTATATACAAGGTTCATCTACTATTTTGATGAAGTCAAATGCTTTGACTACCACATCAAAACAGATGTTCCAACCCCGCGATGCCTGCTTTAACCCGTAATGCAACTTGCACACGTTTCCGCTGCTCTCACTGTCTATGAAGCCTTCTGGCTGTGTACTTATAGATGCTCTCTTCTAAATCATTATTTAGAAAAGCAGTCATGATACCAAACCGCCAGATATCTTAGTTATGGTATGTAGCAATTGCAAGTAAGATCTGGATGGACTTAAGCATAGCTTTGAAAGTCTCAACTTTTTCATGTACACCAAGTAATCTTCTCAAGATATACTTACTTCTGATGGGGATTTAACCCTTCAGATAAAGCAACAAAAGTCCATACTTTGTTGGTGTATATGGATTCCATCTCAGATCGCTAAGCACCCAACCATTCTTACAAAGTCCCCACTCTTGATGGCCTGCTCGAAACTAGTTGGGTCATCATCTCATGATGCTATCCTCGCTCCCACTATCATAGAGAAAACTGAAGTATCTCTTAAGTTGATGAGGAACCCTACTAGATCGGCGGAGATGCTGAGATTCGTTGGGAACTGTTGAATCCTCCGGTTCTACCAAATCATCAGCTGTAGTTTGTATAGATGGAACTCCTTCCAGTTCTACCTCATGATCACAAATTTGTTTGCAAAATAAATTCCTTTTCTAAAAAGGTGGCATGCCGAGAAATAAAATACCTTTTGTTCCTCGGTGTGGTAGAAGATATTCCCTTGCGAATGCTTGGAATATCCAACAAACTTCCACAGAACTGACCTTGCCTCGAGCTTATCTGGATTTTGCTTTTGACATACGTCGGACAACCCCAAATCTTAACTTACTTTAGAGATGGGCTCTTCTCATACCATATCGTATATGAAGTGGTAGGCACCCGATTTGGTTGGAACACTATTCAATAGGTACGCAACTTCTCAAGTGCATAACTCCCTAAAAAGAAATAGGCTACTCAGTAGTACTCATCATAGAGCGCACCATATCTAATAGGGTGCGATTGCTCCGCCCTAATACACTGACGTGCTGTGGTGTATACGGAGGAGTAATGCTGAGAGAGAATCTCATTCTCCTTTAGAATAGTCCAGAAATTCCGTGCTCAAGTATTCTCCTCCCTGATCACATCAAAGGACATAATACTTATACCCGTTTTGGTTCTCTACTTCTAACTTATATTCATTAAATTTCTCAAAAGATTCAGACTTGTGTTTCAATATGAACATATGTCCGAATCTTGAGAGATCATCAGTGAATGTAATGAAGTATAAAGAACCGGTCCTGGCATGTGTAGACAGGGGACCTACATACATCATCATGTATCATTCCCAAGAGTTCATTAACTCTTTCTCTGTTTCCAGTAAACAGAGCTGTGGTCATTTTATCTTTGTGACATAACTGGCAAGTTTCACAAGATGTAAATTCAAACTGATATAAATATGCATCTTAATATAACTTAGCTAGTCGAGTCGCATTGATATGACCTAGTCTACAATGCCTCAAGAAAGATACGTTCATTTCTGAACTCTTCCTCTTGTGTGTGTTGAGAACTGTAATTTGATTTAGAACGTATATGCTTTTAGATAATGTGCCTAAACCAATCAACTCTTGATATAGGAAATGTTCAAAACATTATCCAACTATACAAAATTATATCCTTCTTTATTTAATAAAGAGACTGATATGATGTTGTGTATCAGATTCGGTATCTAATAAAATTAATTTAGAATCAATGTATTTGGTAATACAGGGTGATAACCGCCAACACCTTGGCTGCAACAATTGCACCGTTTCCAACTCTTGAAATTTTATCACCCGTTCTCAGTTCTCTACCTATCTGTAGCCCATGTAACAGATTACATATATGGGATCCTGATCTGGTATCTCATACCTAGGACGTAGAGTATACTGAGAAACAGTTCTCAGTAATGAACACACCCGAAGAAGATGCATCATCATGCACTTTCTTCGTTTGGGCGGCACAGGAATCCTAGTAATCCCCTATTTTCTGCTCGGTCTTATAACAATTATAAGTTGGAGCGGGACCAACGTTCCCCAGCGCAGTAAAACAAGCGGGTTCGGTCAATACATCCATATTATTATCTTGATTAAGACGTGACATGGTCGCTACCTGGAGAGAGAGAGAAGAAAACACTTTAGCGTATGCTCTTGTAAGATCAGATTGGTTATTATTTTATCTAATCAGGATGGCTCCCACTGTTTTAATCAAATCTTCCTTCAAACCCTAAAAGGAAAGACTAGCCGGGATTAATTACACCCTACAATTTCGCCAATCTTTCAGCCAGGCCAGTGTTGGTACTTTGAGGGAGGTTCCACGTGCTTTCGCACGGACCTAATTAAAATAAATCTCGTTTTCCCAGAGGCGTAACCCCGTAAACACCTTTCTAGACACCTACTTGATCGGCTAATTGTCTTGTGTAAAACTCTCCCAGGATAACTCTTACTCGCAGTGGGTATCGGGATCCAACTATCTCATAAAAGGTATGCAATCTCATTGCAAATTTCAACACTTGAAATTCCCGATAATATTTTGCCCCTAGCGTGCTATGACCTTGACGCAGGCCAAACAACCCATAGTCCGCTAGTCAAGTTCAACCCATCATTTCCTGATTGAATTAAACCCACCCGTACGACCCTTGACGCAGGATAAACAACGTCGTACGAATACCCTAATCCAATCGCATCTCATGCTACAGATAAGTACTAATTCAGCTACCGTACACTACGCCTTGATGCAGGCCAAACTACCGTAGCACGAGTACTAAAATGGCACTTATCTGAAATGACGGAGGGCTACGACAGGTTTTTATGAAAACCTTTTGCGTAATGAACTTGATATCGTTGTAGAATCGAGTGAATTTTGAAAAGGAGTGTTTTTGAGGCTTTTACTAGTTTTGCTAAAGAGGTCATTCCCGAAGAAGGGATCTCGGCTCTTTCCTCATCGAATAAGGTGCGAGATATATCACATATATCACTATGCAAAGCAAAAACTATAAAAGCAATCAAAAGAAAAACCGAGTTTGTAGTATCTGCTAGTTTCGCTAAAGAGGTCACTCCCGCTGAAGGGATCTCGGCTCTTTCCTTATCGAATAAGGTGCTGGATATTCTACAAGGAATACCGCTATGCAAAGCAAGAACTAGAGCTACCAGTTTTTAAAACAAGTTTCTACAATATCTTTAGGTTTCTTTTCTTTCATTAATCTCATTAATGAATGTCCCATCATTTAAGTTACCTAAGCATCACAGATAAATACAACGTATGCTTATGCCATCCGCATTCGTCTCAGTGTCCCGTCATGCACCGTTAGGTTAGGTAACTAATGGCAGAGCGGGGTAGGGCTAGCACGGGTGTAAAATATAAGCAACGTCTATATAATATATCATATATACTATATACAGTATCTATCTCAACATATCAAATGATCACATCACAGATATCGCAGTAGAAAAAACATATGAAATATTGGATATATTAGGAGGTCCGTGTTTTATTTTGAGCTTGTATAAAACACGGATTCCATGGTCACGATGAATAGCCAAACCCACATCCCTAGACCCCTACGAGAGCGGCAAGAAACCCTATCAATTCTAGAGTTAGGAGACCCGGACTTGACTCCTCGAGTTGGTCTCCTACTGGACTCTAGAACCCGGTTACTTGTGCTCCCCTCCTTGGGTCATCCTAATGCGGAAAAGTAAATAATATACAACAACGATGACATCTTTCTCAACCCGGAAGTGCTCCAATAAAAGAATATTACATACATGCTTTTATATGAATGAAAATGAAAAACTCTCATCTCACATAAAACCCCCGGCTATTCAAACACGATGATCCAATATAACATATACAGCAACACATAACATCACATGTCATCAATGTAAGTAAATATGCGTATCCTAATTGTCGTTGACATATAGCAACGAAACCGGCGATACACCATATATTACTTACGGTCGCAGAAAAGAAAGTGAGAAACTACAACAATTGGAACCCACACTGCCCTTAGACATCATAAACCCGGAATATCACATATTCTGGATTTCATGCCTAACAATGCAAATTTTATATTTAGGTCTCAACCATGAAAACACTTTTCAAAAGAAGTCGGGTAATTCAACAAGATTCCCGATTCCGTCCAAGGCCAAAATGTTAAACTTGCATGCAACTAGATAGATTCCAATTACTGTATCCCATCACATGTTATCCGGACGATGTTAAACTTTTCAATCGATTCATCAAAATCCCACAATTTCCCGACAGCTCAACACTTGAGCACAGTTTTAATAATAACCGGAACATGCCGCAGTACCTATGGACCAACCGTAGAAGGGCAAACCCAATCCTCACTCATGTCGCCACGGAACTGCGGCAAACCCTAGGGTATGACCGTGGTTCCGCGATCCAAAAAAGTCGAGTTAGGGTTTCATTCTTCTAGAGGGTCCACAGAATTACTTGCATGTTTTTCCTAATACGTTAAACTTGGAAAAATGCGTTTTTGACATTTGATCGAACTTTTTAACTTCGCCTAGATAACTTGTGAAAACCCAAATACAATGTTAAACTATGAATACGAAACGCCCCGAATTGTTTATAGTGTAAGATTACATCTCATGCAAAATTAGCAAAAACAAACAACACCTGAAACAGAAAAACCAGTCTGTGGAACACAGAAAAAATTTCAGGCAGGGGGCTCGGAATTTTGCCGAGATGGGGGTGGTGGTGGCCGGCCAAAATCTTTCAGATTTGCCTGAAATTTTTCCAGTGTTCATGTAATGTCACATACATCACTCTGCAGTTGTTTGAAAAAATTTTTAGGGGTCATTTAAAATTCGACAGAAACTCGTATTTGGTGTTTCAAGTTTCGGAGTTCGTTTCGGTTTCGTAATCTAACACAATCTGTCTAATTCTCTAGCTAGGCTCTGATACCACTGTAGGGTTCCTTTGAACGACAACAAGGTTTCGGGAGGCATCGTTCATGCCATTTTTAAAAATTTATCGTTTTAAAGAACCCTAAACTAGAATCGTTAACTACAGAATCATACGAAACACAAAGTAAACTACTTTACATCTAAGTGTTTGCGGAATACAACCTTTGTAGACCGGTCCTTCGCTTCTAAAGCTCCGAGTTGAAGTCCCTTCGCTGCGATCCAAGTCTCGGACTCTTGCATGGCTTCTCAAGGTGAAAAGAACGATCTTGCTTGAAGTCTTCAAGGCCGAAGATGATCTACGTCGAGGAGACACTAACTCAAGCTACTACTTCACTAATTGAGAGATTAGTGAAGCTAACACCCTATACTAAAGTGCTGATCTAGTAGAGGATGATGAAGTAGGAAGTGGGCTCACTTTAGTTTTATTTTTCTCACAATATTTTCTCTCTTTAGAAAACCCTAGCAAGCTTTTGCTCAAGGAAGAAGAAGAAGAGCTCAAGAGATGAGAATGAACTAATGAGGTGAGAGAAATAACCATGGATGAGTTTATATCATATACTAACTCATGTAGAGACATAACCATGGCTTAATTATAATGGTTAGGTTAATAAATATCTTAAGTAAAACAAAACCACTGGACTTAGTTAAAGCATCCACAAGCTTCTCGAAGCTTCATGCATGTGGCTAATTATCCACTAATTTGGAATTACTTTAAACATTAAAACCTTACATTATAATTAGTATGGTGTAATCCTCATACACCCATGTAGTGTGTATCAACAACCATGATACAAAATAAAACACAATTAATATATATCACATATATATTAAGTGTGCACATGTGAGAATAATAAATGCTTAAGTGAGCTAATATTAGTTAATGTAAATTAGTATATCAAATATACAATTATACACTAAAATCGCGAGAATAGAATACGGTATCACATACTCGCATTATTCTCGGTCCCATACATATCACATATGTGCTCCTACTTCGTTTTGCCTGAGCCAGTAAAATCTCTATGTAGGACTCTAAAGACTCGTCAATACACTGGCAGTAGGTGATGATCACATCAAGCATCCACAAGCCGTCAGCGGTACTAGCTGGACGTAACGGCTACCCGGGTATTGAACGATCAGAAGATCAGCAAGCAAGCCCGCTCTAGCTCTTGTAAAAGCCTGTCAGTAACACTACCGTACAGTCCGGTCTCCTCGTCTGATATGTCGCATATCCAGTTTAGGGGTGGTAAACGTCAGACCCCAATAACCGATAAGTCATGCTGATATGAGTCTCATAACGGGTCGAGAAACTACTGATAACACTTACCCGTAAATCTCTAAATCAGCCCTGACCAGGGACTTCCCTGTTATGGCCAATCGAGCACAGCGCAACATCAACCCCCAATACCGGGAGAGACGAAACCCCTCCTATCGCTCATTGCCTCTATGTGACTCGGGACTGTACCCAACAATCACCGTTTTGCATGTCCTTTTGAACGTGGTAAGGTGGATATCAAAGCACAGTGGGAATCACACAAGACTCTATGACGATCTCGGGTCTACAAACTAACCTGTACCAGTGTCACCAGAGAACTGCCATAGGACGTGAGGTATAATACCATCTGCGAGTTCTCGGCGAGTCCGTCCAGTGTACCCAGTCTCCACTGAGCACTCGTATATCATCTCTGATGTCAAACACTAATAGATATGGGATCATCCATCGCCCATCTACATGGGTCGAGAAGTTATACGCTAGTCTACTCTGGTATATCGATGCTCCGTCTCGATACACCCACGACTAGGGACATTAAAGGATGTATCACGGACTACCTTTGTCCCACTAGTATGATCTGCATCATAATTTAGGTAGTCAAGTGCACATCCTAAGGGCTTTACCAATATGTAACAGAGAGACAATCAGTGTACATGTTAAGATAAAGAGTAACCAGATAGCATACTATCATGTCGAGCAAGAATCCCTCCCTATATATGTCCAAGTATCCACTACAATATACATCTCATGTATAGTAATGGCCTCAGGGCATACATATAACTAACAGCAATGAGATGGCTAATTAGGAAACTACGCATATAAATAAAATTACTACTAATAATCCTACTGTCGGGCGCCTCACGCCATCCAGACGATCCCCTCATAGATGTATATATCTACTCACCTGGACGTCTCGGCTAATCCGATCCGATCCCTGTTTTATCCTTCCTCGCCATATCCAACGCCTCTGCACCCGATCCTAGAATTGTACATAAGTGAATAAGAGGATGTATATATCAATGGTCATGGACACAATGATACAAACCAACCACGCACACTAACTAGACACGCACGGACTTGGTGCACCGAATGCGCTTGCGACAATGCCACGAACTACAACTAGTGTCGCTACATGATAAAGCTACCGAGCCTAGAACCCGATCATAACAATATCGCATTCACAACATATTAAATATTATAGGAATTAGGTTGTAGGTCATTAAAATTTCAATTTAATTCAAATCGATTAATTTCCAAAAACCTAGTAAGCGTCAATTTACCATGTTAGTTCAAATCTACATGTTTTAACAATTCTAATGACCAAAATGATAACTTAATATCTTAATTATGCCACACAAACCCTAACTAAATTTTTAATTTCATCTAATTACACATTAATTAAAACCTAGTTTGCAAAAATATCTAAATTTGGACAATTTAAATGTTACAATTAGCAATATAGCAACAAGATTAAGTTTTGCATGTCCTAAGATGTTAAACTACATCTCACAACCATAATCAAAAGATCAAAACCCCTAACTTGATCTAAACCCTAATCTTGAATTTCAAACTTGCAATTAAAACCTAATTTAAACACTAAATTTAATTAAATTGGAGTAATTAACCAACAATTAAAACATAGGTTAAGATTTATACCTCACAAATCAAGAGATCAAACTTGAAATCTAGCCTCCCAAAATGGCCTCCATGCTCCTAGATCCATGCTAGATGGGCCAAGGAATAATGGGTAAAGTTTGGATTTAGAGTTTGTGAGGTTTTACTTTGATTTTTAATGAATTTGTGAGGATTTTTGAAGAGAAAAATGAGGTGGGGAAAGCATGGGGCTGTTGCTGGGAATGATTTCGGCCAAGGAAAAAATGAGGGAAGAGAGAGAGTGTGGTGTGTGTGGGTTGAAATTTACAAGTCAACAAATACCCATACATCATTTATTCCCACATTCCTTCTTTCTATATTGTTTTCTCTTTTTTTTCCCCTCTAATGAAGTGGGAAAACTTGGGGAGGGCTGCTGGAAATGGCTCGGAATTTTGAGGGAATGAGGAAGTGTTTAGATGTTTCCAATTCACAAAAAAAAAACCCTTCCTTACTTCATTATTGCATCACACTACTTAATTCCATTTTTATTTCATTTTATTTCCAATTCCACTTCAACCTAGAATTAACTAGAACCTTGCAACCAAAAGAGAAAAAGAAACATGATATAAACTTGGTTTAAAGTTGTCATGGTTCACATTTGTATAATTAACCCATTTCAATTTGTAATTTCTAATAATTAAATGTACAAATTAAAAGGTTATAATAATATTTAAAATAATTATTTTAGGAAAAATATTTAAGTAAACCAACAATTTATAAGGGACTAAATAAATACCAAATATAAGAAATTACATAGTTAAGATAGGTGTATTTATGTCTATAATGAAAAATAATTATAGTTACATTTTACAGAAAATACGAGTTATTTTACCGGTTATCAGAAAATTCTCCTAAACGATTTATTTATTTATTTACTTATTTTTAAAACGTTACATCTGGGTGTTGGTGTTTTGTTAATACGATTTGGGCATGCTCCTACAGCTTGCGTAGATGCGCCAAAAATCAAACACATGCCATTTGCACGCCTGCAATCCTTCGCCAAGTGTCCAGTTCTTTTGCAATAGAAACAGAAATCTGGACTGGATCAGTTAAATGATCCTCCTGACCTCTTGGGGTAAAAATCGGCCTAGAAGAGGCTCCTCCTGTCATCTGTGTCGCAGGGCGTTTGATTCCGGCTGTTTAGGGCTTACCCTTCTTCTTGACCACAGCTTCATAACGACATGCTGCCTTCAAGGTGAGTTCATGAGTTGGATAGTCGCCTCAGGCTAAAGCCGCCAAAATCTCCGGGTCTAAGCCCTGTTGAAATCGTCTATCCCGAATCTCATCGGTCATGATAAAGTGTGCCGCGAACCTGATAAGATGATGATGTCAGGATAGTTATGTGTTTTAGGGAACAGAATTTGATACGAATTCTTTATTTTCTAAGCATGATGAATTCAACATCATATTCATCCACCGATTTTACCCACATGGAATCTTGTTGCAGGTGGATGAACTGTTGCTCCATCTCAAATCGAGCAGTCTCGGGAAAAAACTTCGTATCGAATAAATCACAAAACGTCTTCCACTCTATTGGCTGTGTGAGACGGCTTTCCTCAGATTTCCACTAGACTTTTGCATTGTCGGTGAGCTGGAGCTTAGCCACACGAACCCAAGCTATGTCTGGTACCTGCGTTGCGGTAAGGTCATCCTCTATACTCTGGGCCCATTCTTCATCCTCAAGAAGACTTTCTTTCCCTGAAAAATTCCTTAGATGCAACGCACGAAATTACTTTACTCCAGGTGTTTCGGCTTCCGGGTGATTCATGAAAATAACAGTCTGCTGCTGCTGGCCCTCCAGAAGACTTTTGATGGCTTCTAAAAGCACTATCTGTTCATTGATCGGAGCTGCAACGGTAGGGGGAGGTGGTAAGTTAGGTGGCGGTGTGTTGCCATAGACGTTGGCATTAGTGTTGTTGGGAGAATCTATCACCATGATAGAAAAGGAAAGGTTAGAATAGATTCAAAAAATTTGAAATGCAAGGAATGTATAGTTGTTGATTCTTATAATTCTTGTGATATATTGCTTAAGACTTCATGTAGAACTGACCTGCATGGGCCGCCAACAAAACCTGTCATGCCCCGCCTCCCAATAGGCAGAAACCGTGACGTGGTAAGCCCACAACGTATTTACTATGAAACAAATACGTTAAGCATAATTAAGCAATATAACAATGAACAAGAATGACAAGAGTAATAAAATGAAACAAATTTATAACATTCAACTTTACATACAACTGTCTGAAATTAAAAGATACAATAATAAAACCAAATGCCTAAACAGTGGCACACTGAAGTAAGTGCAGAAAGAACTAGTAGTCAGGCTGAGCTGCAAACTGGTGCAAGTCCTCCTGGCTCGGCTTTACATCTTCAGAGTCCGGTCCTCCTGACGAACATTCCAAGAAAGAAAACATGGAGGAATGTCATCGGCGAACTAGCGCTCGGTAAATCCCAAAAGAAGTTAGAGAAAATGGTTGAATGGTATATGACGTGAATAGAAACCAAGTAAAAGTACACATATAGGGTTGTATTTTAGAGTATCTAAACATGTTCATTTACAAGTATAAGATAGCTATTCTAACGTGGTTATTTGTAGTTTAATAAAGAAGTTATTCATATATACGAGAGGAGTCCATCTTACCCCGTGGACTATGGTAACATGTAGTACAAGGCCCCGTCATAACCCACGGGACTATGACACGTGAATTCATGTAGGTGTCTTTTAAAGTGGTCTCTCGTGCTACGATATATGTTCCGTACCAATCTACCCCTTTATCCCCGCATATTGTATTATATAGATTAAGATTACAGGTCTTGGCCGAATCCATGGATATACAATGTTCAGGTTCATGTTCAGGATGTAATCATGAGTTCAGGTAGTCATGTCAAGTTCACGTCACGTTATAACCATGGTTCGGTCAAGTCAAGTCAAGTATACAAGTTTGAGTTTGATATTTGAATTCGAGTGTTCAGGTTCATGATCAAGTTTTCAAGCTTGTGTTTGATTTTGAATTCTAGTTTGAGTTTGGATTAATGTTGGAGTTAGAATCTTATGAAAGGACTTTGTTCTTGCAACATCATAAGTTCGGGAGTAATCGGCAACTGCTGCACATGGACGACAGGATTTGTGTCTTTTTCCAAGACAATTGTCATTGATAACTCCGTTAAGTTGTCTAACTTGAATAGGCAAGCACTCACTTTCTCCGGCTCTCTGGGGCTCAAGAGAATTGATCCCGCTTAAACCTATATTTAACTAGAGTTCTTAAAATATTGTTTTGCATATCTCGAGGGGGTTTTATGAAAAATACTTTAATATAGTTTAAAAATAAAGCTCGAGGGTGATTTATAATATTTAGGGTTTTCATGAACATGGATTTTAATTTAAATGGTATTTTTGGTGATGAAACTTAGCTTTTTTAAAAGTTTGTGGTATTTTATTGAAAACTAGCTCTTTTGGAAACTTGATGGTATTTTATTAAAAAATTTAAATCTTCATTTCTAAAAATATATTTTCATAATATGTTTTTATTGAAAATACGAATTCATAGTTTTATATAATTTTCCAAAATCTAGTTTTTATTTAGAAAAATCGTATTTCTTAAAAACCATATTTTTTTCCTTTCGAGACCGAATTCTCCGTGAGGAGTTCTGCATCTCGCTCTATTGTGAAATACAAGAAATACCCCTTTACTGTGAAATACAAGAAATTTGTGTACAGGAGTTTCAGAGTCGTTACACGTATAAATATACGAATACTCATATTTGTATAAAGATAACAATACCTGTATTCGTATTAAGATAAAAATACTCGTATTTATACAAATACTCGTATTCTTATAAATACCGTATTTGTATCAAAATACAAATACCCATATTCGTATAAAAATACGAATACCCAAAAGAGAGATAATGAGAAATATAATACTAGCGTACAATGATTCGGCTATCTTTCAAATCTGCCAGTATTATCAAAACGCCCGATTAAAGTACGTGTATTAAATTCACGTATTTAATCGAACCTCAGTGCGTATCAAAATACGCACATACTATATCGTTTCGCCTGAACCGGGAAACCCTCCGTGCGGGACTCTAAAGACTTGACAATATACTGGCAGTGAGTTTAACCATAAGCACGTCAGCGAAACTAGCTGTACGTAACGGCTACCCGGGTATTGAACGAAAGGAAGGATGACAAGGAAACTCATCCGTACCCCTACTGAGTCTGTAAGTGACAATCTCCGTACAGTTCGGTCTTTTCGTCTAAGAGTATCGCATACCAGGTTTAGGGGTGGTTAACGTCAGATCCCTAATAACCCGGTAAGTCAGTCGGTGTCAAGCCCATTACCAAACTGAGAAACTATTGATCTCCAATTTGTAAATATCATCTGTCCTGGCCAGGGAGTTATGGTGATGACCAACAGAACACAGCGTGACATCGATTCCCTTTACCGGGAGAGACGAATCTCCGACAATCGCTCACTGCCTCCATGTGGCTCAGGACTGTACCCAACTAAAACCTGTTTGCACGACTCAGTAGGGCCATGGTAGGGTAGTAATCTAAGTACAGTTGGAACTCACATGAGATAAATGGCGATCTCAGGTCAACAGACTATCTGTACTCATGTCAACTGAGAACTGCTATCTGACGATAGGTATAGTACCATTTAGAAGTTCTCGGCGAGTCCGTCCGGTGTACTCACCTCCAGTGAGCACTTGTATACAATTTTAAGTGCAACATACCAATGGCTATGAGATCTGCCACCGCCCCTCGTCGGGGTCTAGAAACATATACACTAGTCTACTCTGGAATATCGATGCCCAGTCTCGATACTCTTATGACTAGGGACATTTAAGAATGTGCTTACGGTCTTCTAAGCTCTCACAAGTATGATCGCCATCATAACTCTGGTAGTCAAGAAAAGATCCTACGGGCTTTATCATTATGTATAAGCGACACGTAATAAACAGTAAAACGTATACATATCAATGATAAAGACAAACCAGATAGCATACTAACATATCGAGCAAGACTGTTCTACCTGTATAGGTCCTCTTTCAATTATCATAATTACCTACTTTTGATTAAAATAATTGGCTAGAGGGCACTATAGCCAACACTTTCTTCGTGAGCTTTAAGAAAGGCTGACATCTTCCCGATAGGTTCGAGATGAACCATCGTATGTAAGCAAGTTTGTCTTAGAAGGATCTTAGCTGCATCAGATTCTTTGGAGGAGGTATCTCTATGACGGCATTTATCTTTGATGGATAAATTTTGATTCTTCGATGTCGGACAATGAAGCCCAAGAATTTTCTCGATGACATGCTTAAAGCGTACTTTAGGAGATTCATCTTCATATCGTATTCCCTTAATCTGGTGAAAATGGTCCTGAGATCTTAGATGTGATTGGCCTTGTCTTTAGTCTTGATGACCAAATCATCAACGTAACATTCGACAACCTAATGGATCAAGTCATCGAAGATCTTGGTCATCACCCTTCGATATGTGGTACCTGCTATTCCCTTACGAAAGACGCGGCGGAGACGCGATGGGCGTCTTGCCTGAAATTCGGGGCAGATGCTAATTGGTGCTATCCGTCCACCTCTCCGAAGATGCCAAGTTGATTTATGGCACCGTGTATCGGAGGTTTAGACGGATGCGGCCGATGTAGCAGACTTCGTCAGATTCCCCCTCGTTCGAGGGGTTTTTGATTGTGGGGACGCTCTTCCCTTCAAGCGCAAGCTGTAAGTCCACGTTGCCTTACCTGGTTCTTTCGGGCTTGCGGAAATGATGAAAAACGATTTTTCTTTTGGTGGTAACATGGACTCAAAATACGGATCTTTGTTAAACAACTATCTAACAACTTAACTAGGAGTTTTACCTACTCCGTTAGGGGTTATACCTTAACTTGAACTCCTTCTATTGGACTCCTTGTGGTGGTCGGATGGTTCTCTCCTCATCGTCTCTTTGTGCCGAAGATGGATCCACCTAAAAGCTTCTACCTTTGGCTTCAACCTCAATCTTGAGGAAACTAGAACATTTGGTTTGCTAAACCTTGTATACTAGGATGAGTAGAGAAGTGTGTTGGGCTTTATCTCAATGGTTCTTGCTTCTCAACACATAAGACAATAGAACCATGAACTAGAGAGAGCAAGAGGAAGAGGGAGAGCTTGAGGATGAGAGAGAATGAGAATGATAGAATGAGCAAGACTTTTCTCACCCTTGCTCTCATAATCCAAAATAATCATAACACATAATAATTATTGAGTATTATGTGATGATTGTTATCATATCAAATGGCCATATCATTTCATGCATTAAATGCAATTTGTGAACAAACAAGCAAGCCAAGGTCAATGCCAAGAAATGATAGCCATTGTCATGATGATGGTCAACAAGTCCAACCTAGTCAACCGGTCAACTAAGTCAACAAGTCAACAAAGTCAACCTTTCAACCCAACCATGGCACAATAATACTTAATTAATATTATCATTAATCATATTTCTTATTCTCATTAGGGTTTAGCAAAAGTCAACAGTCAACAACCCAAATGAGAATCCCCTGCCTCTGTCTCTGTCAACCGTGCATACACACCCGCATCCGCGTTCCGAGGAACACGAATACAAACGAGATAAAACCAATCCCAAAACGTACACTAGGATCTGGCTTAAACCAAAGCCCGCTAGTGATAACTGCCCGGACACTAAACGTGCACAAGTGCACGGATGTGACCGAACCCTGTCGCAAAACCATGCGACCTCTACTCTTTTGCCTAAAGGCGAATAGCTCTCTGTGTGGGACTCTAAAGACTCGATACTACGCTGGCAGTGGGTTTAACCATAGAGCGCAACCGGCCCTAGCTGTGCGTAACGGCCTTCAGGTAGATGCCGATAAGAATACGGACGAGGTGAAACCCATCTGAACTCCTACTGAGCCTGAATGTGACAATCTGCGTACAGTCCGGTCTGTTCGTCTGAGAATATCGCATGGCGGGCCTAGGGGCGGTAAACGTCAGTCCTCTAATAGCGGTACAAGCCGTGTCGGAGTGCCCTGAGATAACACTGGAAACCTACCAGTATATCTCGCTTGCCCTGCCCAGGGACTTTGTGTAATGGCTCTCCTAGACACAGCGCGATATCAACCCCCAATACCGGGAGAGACGAATCCTGTCTAACCGTCACTTCCTCCAAGTGCTTCGGGACTGCACCCAACTACTACCTGTTTGCACGACACCTTTGAGCCGTGGTAGGGTAGTAATCTAAGTACAGTGGGAACACACTCGAGGCGAAGTGACAGTGTCAAGTCAGCGGACTAAGCTGTACTCATGTCACCTGGGAACTGATAACTGACGATAGGTATAGTACCAACCAACAGTTCCCGATGAGTCCTGTCCAGTGTACTCGTAACCTAACGAGCACCCGCATACTATCTCAAGTACGACGTACTGACGGCTGTGGGACAGACCGTCTCCCCTGCTGGGATGAGAAGCGCATACGCTAGTCTACTCCGGAGTATCGATGCCCTGTCTCGATAGTCCTACGACTAGGGACCTGCATAAGGATGTGCTTGTGGATTACCCAGCCCCCACGAGTGTGACTGCCATCACAACGCTGGTAATCAAGCAAAGATCCTAAGGGCTCCACTAATGTGTATAGGTGATATACTAAAATAAACACATGTACACATTAAAGTAGAAACAAACCAAGTAGCATACTACCATTTTGAGCAAGATTGTCTATACAACTGTGAATATCCCAAGCTTCCATTAAGTAATATACAAACTAGTATGATACAATAATGGCCTCTAGGGCATATACACTAACAATCTCCCACTTGCACTAAGGCCATGTACTGGCGTATCGAAGACCTATCATCTCGATCAGCCGCTCGAACTGAGTCTGGGGTAAGGCCTTCGTGAATGGATCAGCAGTGTTATTTTCCGTAGCAACTCTCCGAACCTCGATCTCCTGGCGACCTACGATCTCCCTGATCAGGTGATACCGCTTCAAGATGTGTCTGGACTTCTGATGGGACCTGGGTTCCTTCGCTAAAGCTATAGGCCCGTTGTTGTCGTAATACAGAGGTATTGGATTAATAATGGACGGAACCACCTGAAGTTATGTCAAGAACTTCCTTATCCAGACGGCTTCTTTTGCTGCATCTGCAGCAGCGATATATTCCGCTTCCATCGTCGAGTCAGCAACGGTTTCCTGTTTGGAACTTTTCCAACACACCTCCCCTCCATTGAGGGTAAAGACATAACCCGACATGGACTTGGAATCATCCTTGTCACTCTGGAAGCTGGAGTCAGCAAATGCCTCGATCTGGAGGTCTTTTCCGCCATACACCAAGAACATCTCCGTAGTCCTTCTCAGGTACTTGAGAATGTTCTTTACCGCTATCCAGTGCTTCTTCCCAGGGTTTGACTGATACCGGCTTACCACACTCAGTGCATAAGCTACATCTGGTCTGGTACACAACATCGCATACATTATAGAGCCTACCGCAGAAGCGTAGGGTATAATAGACATGCGATCCCTTTCCAAATCAGTCTTGGGAGACATCTCCTTGGAGAGAGTGATCCTGTGACAAGCCGGTAGATTACCGCGCTTGGAATCTTCCATACTGAATCTTCTCAGTATGGTGTCGATGTACCTGGACTGTGAAAGTCCTAATATCCTCTTGGATCTCTCACGATAGATCCGGATCCCCAGAATGTAAGTAGCATCATCCAGGTCTTTCATGGAGAACCTGTATGACAAGAACCCTTTAACAGATTGTAGCATAGGAATGTCATTTCCTATCAAAAGAATGTCATCCACGTATAAAACGAGGAATACGACAGTTCTTGCTACAAATCTACTATAGATGCATGGTTCATCTGGATTTTTGATAAAGCCAAATTCTTTGACCGTCTCATCAAAACAGATGTTCCAACTCCACGATGCCTGCTTTAGTCCATAGATGGACTTAAGCAACTTGCACACCTTTCTACTGCTCCCACTCTGAATGAAACCCTATGGCTGGTCCATATAGACACACTCCTCTAAATTTCCATTTAGAAAAGCGGTCTTTACGTCCATCTGCCAAATCTCATAATTGTGGAGGGCAGCAATGACAAGAAGGATCCGAATGGATTTCAGCATAGCCACTGGAGAAAGGGTTTCGTCATAGTCCAAACCAGGTCTTTGACGAAAACCCTTTGCAACAAGTATAGCTTTATAGGTCTCAACCTGTCCATCTACACCAATCTTCCTTTTGAAGATCCACTTGCATCCTACGGGTTTTACCCCATCTGGAGCAACGTTCAACGTCCATACTTTGTTGGTGTATATGGACTCCATTTCGGTCCGCATTGCATCCAGCCATTTTACCGAGTCGACGCTCTGAATGGCCTGCTGGAAGTTAGTTGGCTCATCACTATCAATGATGCAATCCCCGTCTATGAGAAAACCGTAGTATCTCTCGGGCGGATGAGACTGCCTACTACTCCTGCGGAGCGGCGCAGGAATGTCCTGATCTTTCGAACCCTCTGTTTCTACTAAGCTTTCAGTAATAGCTCGTGGTTCTGAAATTTCTTCTAGTTCTATTGCGCTCCCACTTATCTGATTTTCCAAAAACTCAGTTTCCAAGAAGTGGGCATGACGAGAAACAAAAACCTTTTGTTCCTCTTTGCAATAGAAGAAATATCCCTTGGAGTTCTTTGGATATCCCACAAACTTGCACTGTACTGAGCATGCCTCGAGTTTGTCCGCATGCTGCTTTTTGACAAAAGCTGGACATCCCTATGTCTTAATGTACTTAAGATAGGGTTTCTTCCCACACCACATCTGATATGGTGTGGTAGGCACAGTCTTAGTTGGAACTCGGTTCAAAAGGTATGCAGCTGATTCTAGTGCATATCCCCAGAATGATCGCGGTAACTCAGCGTTACTCATCATGGAACATACCATATCCAATAGGGTGCGGTTCCGTCTCTCCGATACACCGTTATGTTGCGGAGTGTACGGAGGAGTAAGCTGAGAGAGAATTCCATTCTCTTTTAAGTAATCCAGGAACTCGGCACTTAAGTATTCACTACCTCGATCAGATCTCAGTGTCTTGATAATTTTGCCTGTTTGTTTTTCTACTTCATTCTTATATTCCTGGAATTTTCCAAAGGCTTCGGATTTATGTTTCATTAAGAAGACATATCCGTACCTTGAAAATTCATTCGTAAAAGTAATAAAGTACGAATAACTGCTTCGCGCATGTGTAGACATTAGACCGCACACGTCGCTGTGTACGAGTCCCAAGAGCTCGCCCGCTCTTACTCCGTGTCGAGTGAACGGAGTCTTTGTCATCTTTCCTTTGAGACAGGATTGACAAGTTGCATATGATTGATATTCGAACGGATCCAAATATCCTTCTGTGTGTAACTTCGTCAATCTTCTCTCATTGATGTGACCCAGTCTACAATGCCATAAGAAAGCCTGCTTTGTTTCCGGAGACTTTCTTTTGTGTGTATTCTGGACATTGAAAATCTGTGGTTGGTTTAATACGTATATACCATTGCTTAATGTACCTGACCCAATCAAAACTTGATTAAGGTGAATGTTCACAACATTACTTACAAATGCAAATTCATAACCTTCTTTAGATAATAAAGATACAGATATGATATTACAGGTTGCATTGGGTACAAAATAACAATCACGCAAAACCAAAACGTGTCCATCTGACAACCCCAGGTGATAGTCCCCCACGGACTCAGCATCCATGCCAACTCCGTTTGCAACTCTGAGGGTCATATCACCTGCCTTCAAAACCCTACGCCTTCTCAGTGCCTGTAAAGAATTACAGATATGAGATCCTAATCCGGTATCCAATACCCAGGATGTAGAGTTTATTGATAGACAGTTTTCAATAACATACACACCTGAAGCTGAAGCCGCAACTTGCTTCAGATCCTGGTTTCTGGCCTTCCAAGCCTTGCAATCCTTTTTCCAGTGTCCACTTTTGTGATAGTAAAAGCATTCTTCCTTTCTCACAAGGTTTCCCGCTACCTTTGTTGCCTTTGTCTTTCCCTTCTTATCCACTTTACTAACACCCCCTTGGTTTGGTGGAGGCTTTCTTCTTCTTTCCCTTGGCTCTCGCCTTGGACCTAGAAGAGGAAGATCCTCCTACAAACAAAGTGGATGTTTCCCTACCTTTCTGTAGGGTGCTGTCTGCACTCCTCAGCATGTTGAGGAGTTCTGAAAGTTCAACTTCTTTTTCTTGCAAGTTGAAGTTCAGGATATATTGGGCGTAAGTGGAAGGAAGGGACTGGAGAATCAAGTCCGTGTAGAGCTCGTTCTCTAACGTGGTCCCAAGCTCCGCGAGCTCCTCAATGAAGCCAATCATCTTAAGCACGTGTTCCGCTACCGATGATCCGACGGCCAATCTCGCCGAAAACAACTTTTTCGAGACTTCGTATCTGGCGATACGGGATTGCTCTCCATACAGTTCTTTTGTATGGAGAAATATGGATTCAAGGTCCATATTCTCGTGCCTCCTCTGATGTTCATTGTCCATAGAGGCAAGCACGAGGCACTTGGCCTTCGCGCAGTCGATTTCCCAGGGCTTACGGGTTTCCTTATCCGCAACGCTGGTTTTGGGACCTGGGACAGGGGGAGCTTTGGTGGTAAGGAGATACCCCAACCTGTCATAAGTGATTGCCATTTTGACATTCCTGAGCCAATCTTTGTAGTTTGGCCCTGTCAGTATGTTTTTATCTAGTAGTAACTTAAGTCCAGTCATGATGATTGGTCGCTGCAATTAGGAGAGAGAGAAGAAACGCTTTAGCATGATGCTCTTGCAAGTTTAGAGTGGTTTTTAATTTGTCTAAACAGGATGGCTCCCACTGTTTCTCGAATCCCTCCTCAAACCAAAAAGGAAGAATTAGTCAAGATCAATCTCACCGTACAATACTTGCTTAACCGTTTAGCCAGGCTAGTGTCGGTACTTCAAGGGAGGTTTTCCAACGCTTTCGCGAAGTTCCTTAATTAAATAACCTCTTTTCCCTGTGGGCGCAGCCCCGCTAACACCTTTCTAGACACCTACTTGGTTTATAGCATTGATCGTTAAGTGAGAAATTTCCTGGGGAGTAGCATATACTCACAGTTGGATCGGGATCCAAATATCATTGCGTGACAAAACTGAAGGAGTCCTACCAGAATCATCACACTCCAAATGGTATGCAGCGCTAGCAAGTTTCAGTTTCTTTTGAAACTCCCGATGTAGATTTTTGCCCCATGCACTTATGACCTTGACTTTGGCCAACAAATCATAAGTCACATGTCAAGTTCTACCCGTCATTCTCCAGGTTAATTTGAACCCACCCGTACCTACCCTTGACTTTGGCCAACAAGGCAGTATGACTGTCCCAAACCAACACATCTATCTATGCTGCATATGAATACCCAATAGCTACCAATCACTATGCCTTCACTTTGGCCAACAAATATAGCTTGAATACTATTGACTATCTATGTGAAACGACGGAGGGCTACGAATGATTTTGGCGAAACCGTGAACGTAGTGAACTTGATATAATCGATGGAATGAGATAGCTTTTAAAAGGAGTGGCTTAAGCTCCGCGTTTAAAAGTTGTTTTGAAAAGAAACCGAGTGGTTTTGAAAGTGTTCCAACGACTCAACTTTGGTTTATTTTCTTGCATTAATTTGATGCGTCCCATCATTTAATCCTACCATTGCAGAAAACAACGAAAATATTACGTACGCTTATGCCATCCGCATTCGCCACGGGGCCCCGTCATTGCCCGTTAGGTTACTTAACTAACGATAGAGCGGGGGCTGGACTAGCGCGGATGCAAAACATAAGTAACGCCTAAATAGATATCATATATAGATATACACATTCGTCACATGCAATGATAGCCATTCCAGATCACAGATGAACACATTGGATATACTAGGAATCCGCATTCCGTACGAGCTTGTAACGAAGAGCGGATTACACGGTCGCGATGAATAGCCAAGACCCCACCCTAGACCCCTACGGGTGCGGCAAACTACCCGCCAAGTACCCGAAGCAAAGCAACCTCCCTCAACACCGTGAGTAGGCCACTCGGCACTTCGAGATACCCGGTAGTTTGTGCACCCCACCTTGGGTCTATCCTAGGAGCAAAAACATTAAAAGAAATTATACAATGACGGCTACAACCCCATCCCGGTTTTGCGGCCATATAAATAATATTACATCAATTACAAATTACATGAACTGAAAGAAAAAGAAAACTCTCATCTCACAACCCCCCGGCTATTCATCCGCGACAATCCAATGAATTCATATACATATACCATCAACATTACAGATCACAGATATGTATAACCCCCACTAATCGACGTATAGCGATTAGCAGACGTTCAATACATATATCACATCACAGATATAACCCATTAGCTTAAGTCTTTAGATGTTCGATCAAAATACGGATTTTTAAACCCCAAAAACAAATTTTGCTTTCTGGAAAATCTGGGCAGAAAAATCATATTCCAAAAATCTCAAAACACCCCCAGA
This sequence comes from Agapanthus africanus, assembly GCA_030015575.1. Classification (NCBI taxonomy): domain Eukaryota; kingdom Viridiplantae; phylum Streptophyta; class Magnoliopsida; order Asparagales; family Amaryllidaceae; genus Agapanthus; species Agapanthus africanus. The sequence continues at coordinate 442,035,912 of JASDDO010000001.1, forward strand.
AATACACTGCAGCAAAACCGATCCAAGGCCGAGTCAACTCGGCCGCGGTTCCGCGGCAAGAAGCTCTTCTTGCCGCGTTTCCGCGGTGAGTTGGTCGGTTCAGTGGATCGTTTTTCTGCACTGTTCACTAAAAACCCTGAGCCGATTTTTGGTATATGTTAAATAATTTTTACAGCAGTTTAAAAATCGAAAGAAAGTTTGATTTCCGGGCATGTTTCGTAACTTTTTCTCCGATCGAACTTCTAGTTACTTTGCTAACATGTTAGATAGTGTTTAACTAGGCTCTGATACTACTGTAAGTCCACGTTACCTCCCCCGGTTCTTTCGGGCTTGCGGAAATGATGAAAAACGATTTTTCTTTTGGTGGTAACATGGACTCAAAATACGGATCTTTGTTAAACAACTATCTAACAATCTAACTAGGAGTTTTACCTACTCGGTTAGGGGTTATACCTTAACTTGAACTCCTTCTATTGGACTCCTTGTGGTGGTCGGATGGTTCTCTCCTCGTCGTCTCTTTGTGCCGAAGATGGATCCACCTGAAAGCTTCTACCTTTGGCTTCAACCTCAATCTTGAGGAAACTAGAACACTTGGTTTGCTAAACCTTGTATACTAGGATGAGTAGAGAAGTGTGTTGGGCTTTATCTCAATGGTTCTTTCTTCTCAATACATGAGACAATAGAACCATGAACTAGAGAGAGCAAGAGGAAGAGGGAGAGCTTGAGGATGAGAGAGAATGAGAATGATAGAATGAGCAAGACTTTTCTCACCCTTGCTCTCATAATCCAAAATAATCATAACACATAATAATTATTGAGTATTATGTGATGGTTGTTATCATATCAAATGGCCATATCATTTCATGCATTAAATGCAATTTGTGAACAAACAAGCAAGCCAAGGTCAATGCCAAGAAATGATAGCCATTGTTATGATGATGGTCAACAAGTCCAACCTAGTCAACCGTTCAACTAAGTCAACAAGTCAACAAAGTCAACCTTTCAACCCAACCATGGCACAATAATACTTAATTAATATTATCATTAATCATATTTCTTATTCTCATTAGGGTTTAGCAAAAGTCAACAGTCAACAACCCAAATGAGAATCCCCTGCCTCTGTCTCTGTCAACCGTGCATACACACCCGCATCCGCGTTCCGAGGAACACGAATACAAACGAGATAAAACCAATCCCAAAACGTACACTAGGATCTGGCTTAAACCAAAGCCCGCTAGTGATAACTGCCCGGACACTAAACGTGCACAAGTGCACGGATGTGACCGAACCCTGTCGCAAAACCATGCGACCTCTACTCTTTTGCCTAAAGGCGAATAGCTCTCTGTGTGGGACTCTAAAGACTCGATACTACACTGGCAGTGGGTTTAACCATAGAGCGCAACCGGCCCTAGCTGTGCGTAACGGCCTTCAGGTAGATGCCGATAAGAATACGGACGAGGTGAAACCCATCTGAACTCCTACTGAGCCTGAATGTGACAATCTGCGTACAGTCCGGTCTGTTCGTCTGAGAATATCGCATGGCGGGCCTAGGGGGCGGTAAACGTCAGTCCCCTAATAGCGGTACAAGTCGTGTCGGAGTGTAGCCCAGAACAACCTGAGATAACACTGGAAACCTACCAGTATATCTCGCTTGCCCTGGCCAGGGACTTTGTGTAATGGCTCTCCTAGACACAGCGCGATATCAACCCCCAATACCGGGAGAGACGAATCCTGTCTAACCGTCACTTCCTCCAAGTGCTTCGGGACTGCACCCAACTACTACCTATTAGCACGACTCCTTTGAGCCGTGGTAGGGTAGTAATCTAAGTACAGTGGGAACACACTCGAGACGAAGTGACAGTGTCAAGTCAGCGGAGTAAGCTGTACTTATGTCACCTGGGAACTGATAATTGACGATAGGTATAGTACCAACCAACAGTTCCCGACGAGTCCTTTCCAGTGTACTCGTAACCTAACGAGCACCCGCATACTATCTCAAGTACGACGTACTGACGGCTGTGGGACAGACCGTCTCCCCTGCTGGGATGAGAAGCGCATACACTAGTCTACTCCGGAGTATCGATGTCCTGTCTCGATAGTCCTACGACTAGGGACCTGCATAAGGATGTGCTTGTGGATTACCCAGCCCCCACGAGTGTGACTGCCATCACAACGCTGGTAATCAAGCAAAGATCCTAAGGGCTCCACTAATGTGTATAGGTGATATACTAAAATAAACACATGTACACATTAAAGTAGAAACAAACCAAGTAGCATACTACTATTTTGAGCAAGATTGTCTATACAACTGTGAATATCCTAAGCTTCCATTAAGTAATATACAAACTAGTATGATACAGTAATGGCCTCTAGGGCATATACACTAACACATGCCCCTGCAATTAATTACGCTACTGCATCGCGGTAACAACTTTCTTCTTCTCCAGATGGTCACTTCGTGTCGTGGGTGTTTGTTTTGTTTGTGGTTTCCCATGAATTGTATACGGAGACTAATTTGTGTTGTCGCTCGTAGGACGTGGATTAGTCCAAATCCGTATTTTCTTAGATTTGGGTTTGGGGTTTTGGTTTAAGGATACGTTAGCCGTATTTGAGGCTAAGATCAACTTAAACGTTTGTTAAGAATACGTTAGTCTAATTTGAGACTAAGATCGACTTAACGGGATCGTTTAGATCCGACAAAAGAGCGTTTGGGCTATATTGTTCCAGTTTAGGGACATAGTGGTCCATTGCCAGTTTAGGGACATGGTGGTCCATCTCCAGTTTAGGGACATGGTGGTCCAACATTCCCGTTTTAGGGATGAATGTTGGTTTAAGGACGCATAAGTCTATGGGTTTAGGGACCCCACAGTCCGTATTGTCGGTTTAAGAATGCATAAGTCCATGGGTTTAGGGACCCCACAGTCCGTATTGTCGGTAGTCCGTATTGTCGGTTTAAGGACGCATAAGTCCATGGGTTTAGGGACCCCACAGTCCGTATTGTCGGTTTAAGGACGCATAAGTCCTTGAGTTTAAGGACCCCACAGTCCGTATTGTCGGTTTAAGGACGCATAAGTCCATGAGTTTAAGGACCCCACAGTCCGTATTACCAGTTTAGGGACATAGTGGTCCAACATTCCCATTTTGGGGACGAATATTGGTTTAAGGACGCATAAGTCCATGAGTTTAAGGACCCCACAGTCCGTATTACCAATTTAGGGACATGGTGGTCCAATATTCCCATTTTGAGGACGAATATTAGTTTAAGGACGCATAAGTCCATGAGTTTAAGGACCCCACAGTCCGTATTACCAGTTTAGGGACATGGTGGTCCATGATTCCCATTTTGGGGAGGGATATTAGTTTAAGGACGCATTAGTCCATGAGTTTAAGGACCTCACAGTCCGTATCGATGTGTGGTTGTCGGGACCCGTCACCTCTCTGACGACGTTGAAGGATTACAACGACAAATATCAGAGGAGTTCGGAGATGTACCCTTGAACCGGGTGTAAATTGATTTGAGAGAGCAGTCGTGCTCAGCCAATGTTAATTTGAAGTCTTATGGCCATGATTGGGTTAAGTCCAGTTGAAAATGTTCAATATTTTATTTATCATTGGCCTATTAGACCTTTGCTTGGGCTCTGCCCTTTATTAATGCATAGCATTAGGCTTTTAATTAAATGCACAGCATTTGTTTTGGTCTAACAGACCTCTGTTTGGGCTCTGCCCTTTTTTTATAGTGCAGAGCATTTGTTTTGGTCCATTGGACCTCTTAATCGGGCTCTTCCCTTTAATAATGCGCTGCATTTAATATTCTGACAGTGCGCCACGTGGCCTGTCAGGCGCTTTGCGCCAATTGAGGAGCGCAAGGCACAAACTCATGTCATGGTGACACGTGTCACGCTTTGGTGAGCGCAAGCGCAGTGCGCTGCGCCATTGCGCTGCTGACACGTGGCGCTTTCTGGTGAGTTGCGCCAATCCAAGAGCGCAATGCTCATTTTGTAAAGCGCATGGCGCAGTTTGTTCTGGGGCTGACACGTGGCGCTCTCTGGTGGCTTCCGCCAACCCTAGAGCGCAACAGTGCAAATTTTACAAGTGCAGGGCACTGTTTAATATTTTGATAAAATTTAGATCAAAGAAAACAAGTTTTTCTTGTTTTCAAGAACCAGTGGTTCATCAAAAGGCAATGCCTTTATACAGAAGTAAATTACTTCTTCTTCCTTATTATTATTATTATTATTATTATTTATCCAAGATCTTGATCTTGTTCTTAGATCATTGATCTTTTTAGAAGAAACTCTTCTTTTTTCAAAGGTTTACCTTTTCTCTCTCTGAGTTCTTCTCAAAATTTTTAGTGGAATTCTCTATATTTTTCTCTGTGTGTCGATGTGTTTTAGACTTGGAGTCTAGGGGCTTTATATAGTGCCAATTGATTTGCTAAATCAGTTAAAGAGATCTTTCTCTGAGTGATTTAGGGATTTTTCCCCACCGTTGGATCTTTGATCCAAGGGCTTCTGTTTTACAGAAGGCAATCTTCTTGTTTTAATAAGATTTAAAAAGATCTCTCCAGAATTTTTCTGTTTAAATGCTGGCACAGCTGGCGCAAGCGCACTTGCGCTTGACACCTGCCGCGCAGCGCAACTGCGCTGACATGTGTCGCGCAGCGCAACTGTGCTAGCGCAACTGCGCTGACACGTGTCGCGCAGCGTAACTGCGCTTACACGTGTCGCGCAGCGTAGATCAGCTGAAGCGTTGCTTCAATTATTTTAACTTTAATTTTAACTTTAATTTCAAGGCAGAGCTTTGCTCTGATTGGGGGGAAACAGAAGCGTTGCTTCGTTTCCCACCTTAGAATTTGAACAGAGCTTTACTCTGATTGGGGTAAACAAATGCCCCCCCACCGTTGCGCTTACGTGGCCCCAAACGTGAGCGCAGCGGTGGCAGAATTCCAACCATTGCTTCAACTTTTGGAAGTTGAAATGGCACTCAATGCCTATAAATAGGACCTTTGGCGCCCTAGATGATTTTCATCTCTTCATAAGAATTTTTATTCAGAGCCTTGCTCTTTTGTTCAAGCATTTTTAAGAGTTGAAACTCTGAAGAATTTTTTTAGGTAAAAATTAAATTAGTTTAAATTAAATCAATTTTAAGAGCCTTACTCTCAATAGATCCCTGATCTAAAGAAAACCCATTTAAGGTTTCACTAGAAGAGCTTTGCTCTAGGGATCTAAAGAGAACTAAAGAGAACCCTATTAGGGTTCCAATAATAGAGCCTTTACTCTCTAAGCAAAGCTTTCAATGTTCTCAGGGGATTTTCTTCAAATTCTCCTCATAATTTTGACAGGTGTCACTCCTGTCTGCAGAGCATTGCTCTCGAGGAGTTTAACTCCCTGTGTCTTTTTTTTTCTCATTGCTAATCTTCCAATGATGATTCTTTCAGGCATTATGGCTGTTCATTTATACAGTCTGCACGAATTCATTACCTATGAGGATATCCGCGTACAGGGCCGTCACCAAAACCAAGAGTTTACAGATGCCCAGTGTACGGAGATTATGGGTCGTCTGCACGCACGCGTTGGTTGGTTGCTTCCTCGCCGTTCTGCTCTCTTGAAAGTCGTGCTGGGAGCAATTTGGAGAGCACTTCCGGGGTTTCATGAGGCCATGCTGCTTAATGCGCTGGATGATGCCGAAGAGAAGGTGCATTCAGTGTACCTGTCGGGGCTGATCTCGAAGAAACGGCGAGATAGCCTCATTGACATTCTGCATCAAATTTTTCAACAGATGACGATAATTGCTGCTTATCGAAGGATGGGGGGCCTTTCCGAAGATCTTGACATGCGTGAGCGCGAGAGGATGCACACGAGAATGATCAGAAAGGCCAGAAAGACTCTAGATAGCCTTACTTTCGAATTCCTTAATCCATGCCCTGGGTCTGAGGTTTTGCCATTGTAAACATTTCAATAATGCTGCTTTTGTTTATTGTCCTCATTGATGTAAGAAATTTCCGAGTATGAATGACAAATCTTTTGCCTCCTTCCTTTTATTTTCTGCTTTGTTGGCATATTCTTCAAGTAAGCATAGCCTGTAAGCGATATAGAACATTCTGTCTTGAATATCTTGGGGAGTAGTGATGGCTTAGGAAGCAGGTTCAGGTCTGCTACCTAAGGCTTTTCAACTTCATGAGCCATGAGGGTCTCATAAAGACTTTTCTCCATACGGATCGAGAGGATCTCGTAGGTGTATTTTCTCCGTAGGAATCGTGAGGATTCCCAAGTGCGTTTTCTCTTATAAGTCGTAAGGATCTTATAAGAGAGTTTTCCCTCTTATGAGTTGAGAGGACCCGTAAGCGGTTGTTTCCCTCCTTATCGAGATTCGACTTTGGAGAGTGTGGCCCGTGAATAGTATGCAAGAGTCCATTTTGGGACGACTTGCAGGGCCCCAATGCTTAGGAAACAGGTTTTTTAATCCCCGCTGCCTAAGGCTTTTCCTCACGAGTCGAGACGAATCGAGCATTTCTCACAAAGACACTAATTTCCTCACAAGTCGAGACGAATCAAGCATTTCTCGCAAGAATATCCTAACGTCACAGTTAACCTCTGCTCTTTATGACAGAGGTCCGTTAGGGTCTGTGGTACTTAGGGTTTTGTCCATCGTACCGTCGCGTTGGCTGATGTATTCCTCGATAGGCGATCTTGCTGTTCGAGTAGCCTTGCGACTGTCGTGTCTCTGATCCCTTCAGGGGCTAGACAAGAAGTCTTCAAGTAATCTTCCATCTTCCAGGTAATATTACCGTCGAAAGAGCAAGCGTAGGGATATTCCATGTCACTTTTTACTTGAGGTTAGGCTCATTTTGGAGAGCCCCGATGAGTCATAACCACTCCGCGCTGGAATGGGATGATCTCCAATAGTCCTTCAGGCTTTATATGACTTTCCGTCAAGACCCTGAAGCTAGGAATTTGGCCTTTGCTTCGTTTGCTAGCATTACGTCCTCTATATCAAGACGAATGTCGCGGTTGTCTCTAGGTTGTTGGTGAACCGTCGAAGTTTGGAACTAGGGATTTTGCCGTGGCTCCGCTGTTTGATTGTCGCGTCTGAATCCTGTTGGAGGAAGAACGCTGGGGTGACATTTCGTCTACTGTATCGAGACGAACGTCGAGGTGGTGACCACTCCGCACTGGTGCAAGATGATCTCCGATTGTCTTTCAGGCTTCATATGACTTGCCGTTAAGACCCTGAAGCTAGGAATTTGGCCTTCGCTTCGTTTGCTGGCATCACGTCCTCTATATCGAGACGAATGTCGTGGTTGTCTCTAGGTTGTTGGTGAACCGTCGAGGTTTGGAACTAGGGACTTTTCCGTGGCTCCGCTGTTTGATTGTCGCGTCCGAATCCTGTTGGAGGAAGAACGCTGGGGTGACATCTCGTCTGCTGTATCGAGACAATCGTCGAGGTAGTGACCACTCCGCACTGGTGCGAGATGATCTCCGATTGTCTTTCAAGCTTTATATGACCTGCCGTTAAGACCCTGTAGCTAGGAGTTTGGCCTTCGCTTCGTTTGCTTTTGGCGTTGCATCTGCTGTATCTAGACGAACGCTGGGGTGGAGCTGGGATTTTGCCGTCACTCCACTTTGCTGACCATGGGGTCTTTTGTTGACGTTGCATTTACATCCTGCTGGACTACGAAGGAACGCCGTTGTTGACATCTCATCTGCTGTATCAAGACGAATGCTGAGATGGAACTGGGATTTTGCCATGGCTCCGTTTGATGGTGTAACATCTGTGTCATGCTGGAATGAGGAGGCCCACTGTTGTTGGTCTCCAGACTGCAGATGTGGCCATTGAAATTTGGAACTAGGGACTTTGCCAGGGTTCCGTTTCGTTGCGACTCTGAGGTCGATTGTTGACGTCACGTCAGCATCTGGTTGGAGTAAGGAGAAACGCCGTTGGTGATCTCTAAGTTGTCGATATTGACGTCGAGACCTTGAGGCTAGGGATCTTCCTTTGCTTCGTTTGTTGACATTGTGTCTGCAATATTGCGACAAATGTCGAGGTTGTCTCTAGGTTGTCTATGAACCGTCGAAATTTAGCTTCGCTTTCTGATGGAGCCTGTTAGGAAGGTATGGTTTCCTCTTTGTTTGTGCCCTCGGATTGTATTCAGGGATCGATGTGATCTCACCTGCAGGGCAAAAAGTTTTATTCTTTCATCATTTTTTATTCTTTCCGCGATGCTCTATCATCAGCTTTTATATCGTGAAGATCGCGATTGCCCAATCATTTCGGCTATTTTTCGCGGTGCCCAATCATTTCGGCTCTTTATTTTATTTTCACTCGCTGCTTTTTATTGCGAGTTGCCCAATCATTTCGGCTATTTTGCATGCATACATTTTTACTTGCTACTTTTTATTGCAAGTTTCCCCATCATTTCGGCTATTTCATATACACGTATGGCTCGCTGATTTTTTTTATCGCGATTGTGGAACTTGGAATCTGACGCCAATCTCAGCATCAGCATCGCTACAACTGGAATATTGCCAGGAGCGAATCATCATTTGCCATGAAAGGGCTTGGGATTTGATATCGATTTAGGCATCAGCATCGCTACAACTGGGATATTGCTAGGAGCGAATCATCATTTGCCTCTGTCGATGTCGAACAAAGGTGGCTTAGCGAACATGGTTAGGATGCTGTTGACTAAGGCTTTTGACTTTATGAGCCATAAGGGTCTCACAAAGGTGTTTCTCCCTACAAGTCGTGAGGATCTCGTAGGTGTGTTTTCTCCTTAGGAATCGTGGGGATTCCTAAGTGTATGTTCCCCTGTAAGTCGTAAGGATCATACAAAAGGGTTTTCTCCTTATAAGTCGAGAGGACTTATAAGGGTTGTTCACCATATGGACATATCCCTAGTCACGGGTGGGACTTTGCTGGGGAAATGTTTATTCGCGCCCGTGGATTGTATACAAGGGTCAGTATTGAGCCGCTTGTAGGGCCATATCGAAGGTTGTGGGGGTTTCTTAAGAACAGGTTAAGGTTTCTGTAACTTAAGACTTTTAAATCTTATGAGCCGTGAGGGTCCCATAAGAGAATTCTCCTTACGAGTCGTGAGGATCTCGCAAGTGTAATTCTCCTTAGGAATCGTGAGGATCCCTAAGTGTGTTGCTCCCTTGTGAGTCGTAAGGATCTCACGCGGGTGGTTTCTCCTTACAAGGTCGAGGGGACCCTGTAAGTGTCTTTTTAACGAGGTTGCGCCCTTTCGGGTTTTCACAAACACTCGCCGGTAGTCCTGCTGTATTTACTCACGGAGCCCTTTCGGGTTTTCATCCGTGCCCATTTTTCTTATGGACATACCGTTTTTTTATTCTTTTTATTCTTTTTTCTAACGAGGTCGCGCCCTTTCGGGTTTTCACGAACACTCGCCGGTAGCCCTGCTGTTTTTACTCACGGAGCCCTTTCGGGTTTTCATCCATGCCCATTTCTCTTATGGACATACCGTCTTTATTATTATTATTATTTTATTCCTTTTTTTGTTATCTCGTCAGCCTGAGAATGCTCCGGTAGTAGTTTAAAGACGTTTCGGTCGTCAGCTAGTTTTAGGACGTAGTGGTCCGTCATTAGTTTAAGGATGTTTCGGTCTATCACTGAAGAAGGCCAGCTACTACTTATAGAGTTTTGAGCTTAGGAAGATAGCGAGCGGACATAGTCTTCGTCATCTATCATTGACCTAGGCTGTGACTCATTAAGCGTAGTATTTCTTTAGGAAGCGACCGTTTATTGGCCTGAAAGGTCTTTCACCGTGCATATCCATGAGTAGATAGGCTCCACCCTGGTAGACCTTGTCTATGATGTACGGGCCTTCATAGTTCGGCTCGAATTTTCCCCGCTTGGCGCGATTGGGGATGATAGGTCTTTTGACTACTAGCACGAGTTCACCTTGGCGGAATGTCCTCGGCCTGGTCAATCTTTCATATGAGCGCGTCATCTTTGCTTTATAAGCCTCAAGATTTTGTTGAGCTATGAGCCGGGTTTTATCAAGGGCACCAAGCTCCTCAAGCCGAAGGTGAGCATTTTCTTCATCCGTCAGCTCGTAGTGGACTGCCACTCGTAGAGAGGGTAACTCTATCTCGAGGGGGAGTACTGCTTCTGTACCGAAGACTAACGCGTACGGCGTTGTGTTCGTGGCCGTCTTGAACGTAGTTCGATACGCCCAGAGAGCTTCTTGTAGTCTCTCATGCCAGTCCTTCTTATTTCGGGACACCGTCTTCTTCACGATCTTCATCAAGGTCTTGTTGAAAGCCTCAGCTAGACCGTTAGCTCGGGGATTATAAACTGAGGAATATCTCCAATCTATGTTGTGTTATTGCGCGAAGTGGCTGATCTTGTGGCTTCTGTAGGCTGGTCCGTTATCGGAGATGATCCGTCGCGGAGTTCCAAACCGATAAATGATGTGCGTCTTGAAGAAATGGAGGATATTCTCCATCTTCACTTCCCTCAGCGGTATTGCTTCTGCCCATTTGGAGAAGTAGTCAGTCGTTGCCAAGATGAATCGATGTCCCCTGGACGATGCTGGTTCGATGGGGCCGATTACGTCAGTTCCCCACATTTCGAACGGCCAGCTAGCCACTGTTGGATGTAGAGGATTTGGGTGCTGATGGATAAAGTCCCCATGAATCTGGCATGAGTGGCATTGCTTCGCATATTCGAGGCAGTCCTGAATCATCGTGGGCCAATAGTAGCCTATCCGTTTAATCTTCAACTTCATCTTCGGGCCTGCTTGGTGAGAACCGCAGAGTCCGTCGTGAACTTCCTGAACGACTCTTTTCGCTTCTTCAAGTCCTAGACATCTCAACCACAGAGAATCAAACGACCTCTTGTACAGAGTATTATTGACGAAGGCGAAAGACAGAGCTCGTTTCATGAGCTGATGTCTTGAGGACGCATCTTCAGGCGTTCGACATGATTTGAAGTAGTCTATAAAGACTTCTCTCCAATCCTCAGCCTTTTCCTGGTCTTTTATTTGCATAGCCATTTTCTCAGTCACTCCCTTTTCTTCGGATGATTCCGGAGATATTTCTGCTGGGGCAAGCACCCGACGGCTTTGTACCACGATTTTTACGTCATCGAGGTTCTCGTCGGCCAGTTCTTTAGCGAGCTTAGCTAGTGCATCTGCTTTGCTATTTTTCGCACGCGGTATGCTTTCCAGCATGTAGGAGGGGATTTGAGTCAGTAATTGTTGTACTCTCTCGCCATATTTCACCAGTTCGGGTTTGCATGTTTGGTAGTCGCCATTTACTTGACTGACGACCAGTTGAGAATCTCCATATATGAAAAGGTTTTCAATTCCCATATCGACGGCGATCTCGAGGCCTGCTATCAAAGCTTCGTATTCGGCTTCATTGTTCGTCCTCGGCTCTGTTAAGGAGAAAGCAAAGCGCATTATTCCTCCTTGTGGAGTTATGAAGATGATGCCTACCCCCGATTTGATTATAAGGGTGCTTTGTTTGCGCTTATTCATGGAAGACGCTCCATCAAAATAAAGTTCCCATCGAGTATCACTACCGTAGCTCGCAATTCAGAGGAGAATCTGTTAGTTATATGTATGCCCTAGAGGCCATTACTGTACATACGATGTATATTGTAGTGGATGCTAGGACATATATAGGGAGGACTTTCTTGCTCGACATGATAGTATGCAATCTGGTTGTACTTTATCTTAACATGTACTCTGATTGTCTCTATGTTATATGTTGATAAAGCCCTTAGGATATGTACTCGACTACTGGGACTATGATGAGATCATACTAGTGGGGCCACGGTAGTCGACGAGTACATCCTATAACTGTTCCTAGTCGAGGGTGTATCGAGACAGGGCATCGATGCACCAGAGTAGACTAGCGTATACGCATCTTGACCCATATGATGGGCGATGGATGATCCCATATCCATCGGTGTTTGACATCAAGGATGGTGTACGGGTGCTCAGTGGAGACTGGGTACACTGGACGGACTCGCCGAGAACTCCCAGATGGTATTATACCTCACGTCAGATGGCAGTTCTCCGGTGACACTGGTACATAGTAGTCTGTTGACCCGAGATCGTCATAGAGTCTTGTGTGGTTCCCACTGTGCTTTGATTTCCATCATACCACGTCCAAGAGGGCATGCAAAAAGGTGGCTTTTGGGTACATTCCCGAATCACATGGAGGCAATGAGCGATAGGAGGGGATTCGTCTCTCCCGGTATAGGGAGTTGATGTTGTGCTGTGTTCGATTGGCTATAACCGGAAATCCCTGGCCAGGGTTGCTGAGATTTACTGGTAAGTGTTATCAGTAGTTTCTCGAACTGTTATAGACCTCATATCGACACGACTTATCAAGCTACTGGGGTCTGACGTTTACCACCCCTAGGCGAGATATGCAACATATCAGACGACGAGACCGGACTGTACGGGAGTGTTACTGTTTGGATTCACAGGAGAAGTTACAGGCTTTCTTGTTGATCTTCTGAGCGCTCAATACCTGGGTGGCTGTTACGTTTAGCTGACCGCTTGCAGCTTGTGGGTGTTTGATATGATCATCACCTACTGCCGGCGTATTGACGATTCTTTAGAGTCCTACACAGAGGTTTCTCAGCTCAGGCAAAACGGAGTAGGGGCACATATGTAATATGTGCGGGACCGAGGATAATGCGATATGAGATACCGTATTCTATTCTCACGATATTTGATATCAGCCGGGTCATCGGATCAAGTGTTGATTCGATGAATCGGTACGGATAAATATTAGTCGGTTATATGCGATATAGCCGGATTGTCGGATCAAGTGTTGATTCGATAATTTAATGTATAATAATATATATGATATATTAAATTACATTAACTAATATTAGCTCACTAAAAGATTCTTTTTCTCACTCGGGTAATACATTGATATATATGCGATATATGTTAATTGTATTATTTTATTTGGTTACAATAAATATTATATATGTGATATATAATATTGTAACATGATATGATAAATAATGCAACATGTTTAGTAGAGATTAAATAAGATTAGGGTTTGATTTGGGTTAATGGTTTCTAGATGATTCTAGAAGGTTTTTGTTTTGTCATGATAAAGATATTTTCAAGTGAGTCATGCTTTAACCCAACCCAAACCCTAACCCTAGTTAATTCTCTACAAAGGTTCACTTGACCATGGTTGCATAATTCTATCATATTATTCTTTTCCTATTCATCACAAAAGGATTCCAACATGGTTCATCTTCTTCCTCCTTCATTCTTTCGTGAAAAGCTTACTAGTTTTTTAAAAGGGTGATGAATAAATATGAGAAAAAGATAAATAAAGAGAGCAAAAATCCTACTTCATCATCCTCATCTTCCCTTGCCATTTAGATGAGGGTGTTCACATCATTTCATGAGTGTTAGCTTGTGTTAAAGAAACTTCAAGGTAGATCATCTTAGTATCGAAGATCGGAAGCAAAGGTTGCATCTTTCTTTTCGTGGAACCTCTCGAGAGTCCGGATTCCGATGATCGCAGCAAAGGGACCACAACACGGAGCATATGAAGTGAAGGACCGGATCTACAAAGGTTGTAATCCCTCTCACTTAGTGTTAAAGTGTTTAGCATGCTTGTTTTCGCCTAATCTCTAGTTTAAAGTTCCGTATTCGGGTTGTTCGGCACGGCTAAATTTTTAATCGGGCATGGTTGATGCCTCGTAGACCCTTGTGCGCGTGCCTAGCAACCCTACAGTGGTATCAGAGACAAGCTAGAGCTTTAGGCGAAGTCTAGACGAAGTTTGAAGTCCGATCGAACCCGGAAAACCCGAACAAACCCCTTCTCTGGAAATTTTCTGAAAGTTTGGATTTTTGCGAATTAAAAATTGCCAAAAAATTCAGCAGGGAATTCTATGAGATACTGTGAAGCACGTGGTTTTAACTCGACAAGTGAGGCGCGGAACCGCGGCCTATCCCTGGTATTAGCGGCGGTTCCGCGGCCATTTGGCTGAGTTGCACCACGTGGCTTACACAGTAATTCTTGTCTTGAAGTGCTGAGTCTTCTGGAAATTTTTATTTTTACTCAACAGTTGAGTTTTTCTGGGGTTGTTTTGGGGATTCAATTATTCGATCGGATTGTCTAATTTTGTCTATGTGTTTTGTCCGGATAACTTTTAGAAACTGTTAAAAAGTTCGAACGGATATCAATAACTCACTTTTTCCCCTGTCGGAAAATTTTTCAAAAGTTGGATTTTTTTTCTCGTGTTTAAGAACGTTCTAAGTCGTGCAAGTAACGCGGTGGACCCTCTAGAAGACAACAAACCTTAACTCGATTATGTGACCGTCTTGAACTGCGTTTTGAACCTTAGGGTTTGGGGCAATACGGCGTGCCACATGTGAGGCGTTGGCTTGACCCTTCTACGGCTGGACCATTGGTACTGTGGCATGTGTTGGATGTTTTTTAAACTGATTTCAAGTGTTGAGATATATTGGGGAAATCTTGAGTGCTTGATGATTCGATCGGAAAGTTTAACTTTTTCTATTTATCTGGAATGTGATACAATAATTGGAATCCACAGGTAGTTATGAGATAACTAATTTGAATATTATAAACATAGCAGTTTAATCTCAGATGATTGGTTGCCACGGAATTTTGATGCGATCAAAAGTCCGTCGCAATCACGTAGCGTACGCGGATACTCGCCGGGTAAACTTAATAGACAGCCTCACTCCATAACCCCGACCAAGTGACTGTAGGAGAACCCCGTCGCCGAAAGCATCCGTTCTGGTGCTCCCGGTAGCGGTGTTCCGCCTTGGTGCACTTCGTCGACGGTATCAGGGGTGCGGCCGTCTACTAAAGTTTGCGACGAGCATTCGATCAGGACGTCGGGAATCTTGTTGAATTGCCCGACTTGATATTGAAAAGAGTTTTCGATAATGAGACTAAAATGCGGGGTTTATAATTGTTAGGCATGCGATGTCTAAAGGTATTCATTTGGTTAGGCATGCGATGTCTAAGGAGGTTGCGGATTCCAACTGTTGTAGTTTTACACTTGCTTTTCTGTGACCGTAAGCGTAGTATGTGGTGTATCACCGGCTTCGTTGCTATACATCAACGACAATCGGGATACGCATACTTGCTTACGTTGATGATATGAGATATTATGTGTTGCTGTGATATGTTGTATTGGATCATCGCGTTTGAATAGCCGGGGGTTTTATGTGAGATGAGAGTTTTTCTTTTTCATTCATGTAAAATTCATTTGTATGTAATATTCTTTTATTGGGGCACTTCCAGGTAGCGGAAGATGTCACCGTTGTATATTATTTACTTTTCCGCATTAGGTAGACCCAAGGAGGGGAGCACAAGTAACCGGGTTCTAGGGTCCAGTGGGGGACCATCTCGAGGAGTCGAGACCGGGTCTCCTAACCCTAGAATTGGCAGTGTTACTTGCCGCTCTCGTAGGGGTTTAGGGATGTGGGTTTGGCTATTCATCGCGACCGTGGAATCCGTGTTTTATACAGGCTCGTATTGAAAACACGGACGTCCTAGTATATCTAATATTTCATATATGTTCTTCTGCTGCAATGTTCTGTGATGAGATCATATTACTGCCTGAGACGAATGTTTATATTTTATATATATGAGATATATGTTATATTGCAGATTTCGTTTCAAAAGAGATGCTTGTGAAGCATAATAAAATGGGACTTCATTAATGAGATTAATAAAATAAAAGAAACCTAAGATGTTGTAGAATCGAATTTCAAAATAAAACAGGTAGCTACAGTTCTTGCTTTGCACAGCGGTATATATGATATATCCTGCACCTTATTCGATGAGGAAAGGACCGAGATCCCTTCACTGGGAGTGACTCCTTTAGCAATAACTGGCAGATGCTACACACTCGGTTTGTCTTTTGATTGCTTTTAATAGTTTTTGCTTTGCACAGTGATATATATGATATATCCCGCACCTCATTCGACGAGGAAAGGACCGACGATCCCTTCACCGGGAGTGACTCCTTTAGCAAAACTAGAAAAGCCTCAAAGACACTCCATTTCAAAATTCATTCGACCCTACAATGATATCAAGTTCATTACGCAATAGGTTTTCAGAAAAAACCTGTCGTAGCCCTCCGTCATTTCAGATAAGTTGTATAGTATTCATGCTGCATTTGTTGGCTTTCGTCAAGGTGCAGTGTGCGGTAGCTATATGCTGCTTATCTGCTAGCATACGATGCGATTGGATTAGGGTAGTCGTGCGGCTTTGTTGGCTTTCGTCAAGGGTCGTGCGGGTGGGTTTAATTCAATCAAGAAATGTACGGGTTGAACTTGACTAGCGGGCTATGGTTTGTTGGCTTTCGTCAAGGTCATAGCACGTTAGGGGCAAAATATTATTGGGAATTTCAAGTGTTGAAATTTGCAATGAGATTGCATACCTTCTATGAGATAGTTGGATCCCGATACCCGCTGCGAGTAAAAGTTACTCCTGGGAGAGTTTTACACATTACAATTAGCTGATCAAGTAGGTGTCTAGAAAGGTGTTAACGGGGTTACGCCCCTGGGAAAACGAGGTTTACTTTAATCAGGTTCGTGCGAAAGCACGGGGGACCTCCCTCAAAGTACCGACACTGGCCTGGCTGAAAGATTGGCGAACTTGTAGCGTGTAATTAATCCCGGCTAGTCTTTCCTTTTAGGGTTTGAAGGAAGATTTGATTAAAACAGTGGGAGACATCCTGATTAGATATATTAGATAACCAATCTAATCTTGCAAGAGCATACGCTGAGTGTTTTCTTCTCTCTCTCTCCAGGTAGCGACCATATCACGCCTTAATCAAGATAATAATACGGATATATTGACCGAACCCGCTTGTTATACTGAGCTGGGGAACGTTGGTCCCGCTCCAACTTATAATTGTTATAAGACAGAGCAGGAAATTGGGGAATACCAGATTTCCCGTGCCGCCCAAACGAAGAAAGTGCATGCTGATGCATCATCTTCGGGTGTGTTCATTACACAGAACTGTTTCTCAGTATCCTTTACGTCCTGGGTATGTGATACCGGATCAGGATCCCGCATATGTAATCTGTTACATGGGCTACAGATAGGTAGAGAACTGAGAACGGGTGATAAGTTTCATGAGACAGAAAACGGTGCAAGTGTTGCAGCCAAGTCTGTTGGTCACTATCACCCTGTATTACCTGAATACATTGATTCTGAATAAATGTTATTAGATACCGAACCTGATATACAAAATCATATCAGTCTCTTTATTAGTAAAGAAAGGATATAATTTTGTATTATTGGATAATGTTTTGAACATTTCCTATATCAAGAGTTGATCGGTTCAGGCACGTTATCTAAAATCATTGACGTTCTAAATCAAACTACAGTTCTTAGTATACAGAACACACACAAGAGGAAGAGTTCAGAAATGAACAAATCCTTCTTGAGGCATTGTAGACTAGGTCATATCAATGCGACCCGACTGGCTGAAGTTACATTTAGATGCATATTTAAATTAGTTTGAATTTACATCTTATGAAACTTGCCAGTCATGTCACAAAGATAAGATGACCATAGCTCTGTTTATTGAAAACAGAGAAAGAGTTAGTGAACTCTTGGGATTGATACATGCTGATGTATGAAAGTCTCCTGTCTATACATGCCAAGACTGGTTCTTTGTACTTCATTACATTCTCTGATAATCTTTCAAGATTCAGACATGTGTTCCTGTTGAAACACAAGTCCGAACCTTTTGAGATATTCACAGAATATAAGTTAGAAGTAGAGAACCAAAATACGGGTATAAGTATTATGTCCTATGATGTGATCAAGGAGGAGAATACTTAAGCACGGAATTCCTGGACTATTCTAAAGGAGAATGAGATTCTCTCTCAGCATTACTCCTCCGTATACACCACAGCACGTCGGTGTATCGGGGTGGAGCCATAGCACCCTATGTGATATGGTGTGCTCTATGATGAGTACTACTGAGTTTCCTATTTCCTTTAGGGAGTTATGCACTTGAGAAGCTGCATACCTATTGAATAAGGGTTCAAATCAAATCAGTTGCCTACCAATTCATATGTGGAAAGGGAAGAGCCTGTATCTTAAGCCTGTTAAGATTTGGGGTTGTCCGGCCTATGTCTGAAAGCAAAATCCGGACAAGCTCGAGGCAAGATCTGTTATGTAGAACTGGAAAGGTTCCAGCTATACAAACTGCAGCTGATGATTTGGTAGAACCAAAGGATTCAATAGTAACCAACGAACCACAGCCTCTCCGCCGATCTAATAGGGTTCCTCACCCACCTGAGAGATACTTCGGTTTCTCTATGACAGTGGGAGCGAGGATTGCATCATGAGATGATGACCCAACTAGTTTCGAGCTGGCCATCAGGAGTGGGACTATGTAAGAATGGCTGGATGCTTATCGATCTGAGATGGAATCCTTATACACCAACAAAGTATGGACTTTGGTTGCTTTATCTGAAGGGTTAAATCCCCATCAGGAGCAAGTATATCTTGAGAAGATTACTTGGTGTACATGGAAAAGTTGAGACTTTTAAAGCTAGACTTGTTAAAGGTTTGCATCATAGACCAGGTATGGATTATGTTGAAACCTTTTCTAAGGATCTATGCTTAAGTCCATCCAGATCCTACTTGCCACGGCTACATACCATGACTACGATATCTGGTGGTTGGGTGTTATGACTGCTTTTCTAAATGATGATTTAGAAGATAGCGTCTATAAGTACACAGCCAGAGGGCTTCGTAGACAGTGGGAGCAGCGGAAACGTGTGCAAGATGTTTTATATGATAAAACAGGCATCGCGGAGTTGGAACATTTGTTTTGATGTGGTAGTCAAAGAGTTTGACTTCATCAAAATGGTAGATGAACCTTGTATATACAAAAAGGTAGTAGAGAGTATGGTGGTGATCCTCGTAGAGTACGTGGATGACATACTCTTGATAGGGAAGCAGTTTCCTATGCTACGCTCGTTCAATCTCCGCTTATCACAAGGATTCTCCATATAGGATCAAAGTGATACCTCCTAAATCCTGGGTTTTTGGATCTATGAGATAGATCTAATTGGATGTTAGGACACTCACTAGTTGTAGTGAGATGGTATCAATCGATCCTGGGGAGAATCACTGGAAAGGTTCCAGGCTGATAAGGACGACTGAATGTCAGTCGCAGGCATTGTCTATACCCTCAGTGGAGGGACGGTATGTTGGAAGAGTTCCAAGCTAGATACCGTGACCTACTAGACGATTAAAGGCAAGATACATCGTTACCAAGGATGCTACCAAAGAGAGTCTGGATATATATAAGTTCATGAGATGAACTTCGTTCCTACCATTGTGTGACAATGGAGTTGTGGCTTATGCCAAGGAACCCCCGTCCCATCAGAAATCCAGATATAATTCTTAGGCAGTATCACCCGATCATGGAGATGGTTGATCTCCAGGGAGATCGAGGTTAGGAGAGTTAACACAGAGGAAAACAGCGCGGATCCACTCACGAAGGCCTTTTTTCCCAGTAGAGACTTTTATGGGATGGTTGAGTATGAGATACTTCAACCGCAGCTAATTGTTGGGTATGCGATACCATAACAGATGGCCCTAGTGCAAGTGGGAGATTGTTAGTTATATGTATGCCCTAGAGGCCATTACTGTACATACGATGTATATTGTAGTGGATGCTAGGACATATATAGGGAGGACTTTCTTGCTCGACATGATTTTATGCTATCTGGTTGTACTTTATCTTAACATGTACTCTGATTGTCTCTATGTTACATGTTGATAAAGCCCTTAGGATATGTACTCGACTACTGGGACTATGATGAGATCATACTAGTGGGGCCACGGTAGTCGACGAGTACATCCTATAACTGTTCCTAGTCGAGGGTGTATCGAGACAGGGCATCGATGCACCAGAGTAGACTAGCGTATACGCATCTTGACCCATATGATGGGCGATGGATGATCCCATATCCATCGGTGTTTGACATCAAGGATGGTGTACGGGTGCTCAGTGGAGACTGGGTACACTGGACGGACTCGCCGAGAACTCCCAGATGGTATTATACCTCACGTCAGATGGCAGTTCTCCGGTGACACTGGTACAGAGTAGTCTGTTGACCCGAGATCGTCATAGAGTCTTGTGTGGTTCCCACTGTGCTTTGATTTCCATCATACCACGTCCAAGAGGGCATGAAAAAAGGTGGCTTTTAGGTACAGTCCCGAATCACATGGAGGCAATGAGCGATAGGAGGGGATTCGTCTCTCCCGGTATAGGGAGTTGATGTTGTGCTGCGTTCGATTGGCTATAACCGGAAATCCCTGGCCAGGGTTGCTGAGATTTACTAGTAAGTGTTATCAGTAGTTTCTCAAACTGTTATAGACCTCATATCGACACGACTTATCAAGCTACTGGGGTCTGACGTTTACCACCCCTAGGCGAGATATGCAACATATCAGACGACAAGACCGGACTGTACGGGAGTGTTACTGTTTGGATTCACAGGAGAAGTTACAGGCTTGCTTGTTGATCTTCTGAGCGCTCAATACCTGGGTGGCTGTTACGTTTAGCTGACCGCTTGCAGCTTGTGGGTGTTTGATATGATCATCACCTACTGCCGGCGTATTGACGATTCTTTAGAGTCCTACACAGAGGTTTCTCGGCTCAGGCAAAACGGAGTAGGGGCACATATGTAATATGTGCGGGACCGAGGATAATGCGATATGAGATACCGTATTCTATTCTCACGATATTTGATATCAGCCGGGTCATCGGATCAAGTGTTGATTCGATGAATCGGTACGGATAAATATTAGTCGGTTATATGCGATATAGCCGGATTGTCGGATCAAGTGTTGATTCGATAATTTAATGTATAATAATATATATGATATATTAAATTACATTAACTAATATTAGCTCACTAAAAGATTCTTTTTCTCACTCGGGTAATACATTGATATATATGCGATATATGTTAATTGTATTATTTTATTTGGTTACAATAAATATTATATATGTGATATATAATATTGTAACATGATATGATAAATAATGCAACATGTTTAGTAGAGATTAAACAAGATTAGGGTTTGATTTGGGTTAATGGTTTCTAGATGATTCTAGAAGGTTTTTGTTTTGTCATGATAAAGATATTTTCAAGTGAGTCATGCTTTAACCCAACCCAAACCCTAACCCTAGTTAATTCTCTACAAAGGTTCACTTGACCATGGTTGCATAATTCTATCATATTATTCTTTTCCTATTCATCACAAAAGGATTCCAACATGGTTCATCTTCTTCCTCCTTCATTCTTTCATGAAAAGCTTACTAGTTTTTTAAAAAGGTGATGAATAAATATGAGAAAAAGATAAATAAAGAGAGCAAAAATCCTACTTCATCATCCTCATCTTCCCTTGCCATTTAGATGAGGGTGTTCACATCATTTCATGAGTGTTAGCTTGTGTTAAAGATGTAGGGTTCCTAGGCACTCTAATGAAGTCTCACAAGGCATCAATCATGCCAATTTCAAAAATTATGGGTGCCGAGAAACCCTAATACGGATCGTCGGCTAGATTTCTAGGCGAAACGGTAAACTAATTAACTACTTAACTAAAAGTTAGATGCTACAACCTTTGTAGATCCGGATATCCACTTCCTTAGCTCCACGTAGTCATCCTCTCGCTGTCCTTTTCGAATCCTAGACTTATTCGTCGGCTTCATCAGGAAAACGAGCGGAATAGGTCGTCGGCTTCGTGTCAAAGACGATCTACGTCGAGGTTGCACAAGCTCAAGCTCCGACTTCACAAAGTTGTGAAACTTGTGAAGAAAACACCCAAAATAACTTGGCAAGAGGTAGAGGGTGAAGAAATAGGAGATGGGTTCACTTTAGAATTGGATTTCACTCACTTTTGCTCAAGTTGCCATTGATGGTATCTAGTTTTCTCTCTTGAAGAAGAAGGAGAAGATAAAGCTAGAATATGATAAGTGTTGTTTAAAATAGAAAAATAAATCAATACTTATCATATCTTAACCAAGGTTAAGTGTAGAGAAAAGACCATGGTTAATGAGAAGAGTTAGGGTTAAGCTAGAAGACAAAATGGTTTGTTTAGTCAAAGCTTCATGAAGCTTCAACAAGCTTCATGACAAAAACAAACCATTTTATTTTCATTTATCCATTTAAATAAATAAAGAATGGATAAATAAATGAGAGAATAAATCAAAACCCTAATTATCTTCTTAACCATGGTTTAATTCTTTACACTTAACCATGTGAGCAAGTATCATCAAACATGATACATATATGTGCACAAAAGTATATCACATATACAACTTGCATATCAAGTGAGAAAATCCGTATAAAGTGAACCAATACTAGTTAATGCAAAGTAATATATCAAATATATAATTATACATTAAATCATTAAATCAACATTTGATTCAATGATCCGGTCATGTCGCACATAACCGACTAGTATTCAATGTATCGATTTATCGAATCAGTGATTCGATAACTAGGTCATATCGAATATAACCAATCGAAACATTTATCGCGAGAATGAAATGCGGTATCACATACACGCATTATTCTCGCTCCCGCACATATCTCATATGCGCTCCTATTTCGTTTCGCTTGAGCCAGGAAACCTCTGTGTAGGACTCTAAAGACTCCGCGATGCTTGCTTTAATCCATAAATGGATTTAAGCAGCTTGCACACCTTCCCGTTGCTCCCACTGTCTACGAAGCCCTCTGGCTGAGTCATGTACACGCACTGTTCTAAATCACCATTTAGAAAGGCGGTCTTAACATCCATTTGCCAGATTTCGTAGTCATGATATGCAGCGATGGCAAGCATGATCCGGATGGATTTAAGCATAGCCACTGGAGAAAAGGTCTCGTCATAGTCCACACCTGGTCTTTGACGAAAACCCTTTGCTACAAGTCTAGCTTTGAAAGTCTCCACTTTCCCATCTACACCAAGTTTCTTCTTGAAGATCCACTTGCTCCCAATGGGTTTTACCCCTTCAGGAGAAACTTCCAAAGTCCATACTTTGTTGGTGTACATGGATTCCATCTCGGACCGTATAGCATCCAGCCATTTCACTGAGTCCCCACTCGTGATGGCCTGCTCGAAACTAGTTGGGTCATCATCCTCCATGATGCAATCCTCACTGCCACCATCAATGAGAAAACCATAGTATCTCTCAGGTGGACGAGAAACCCTACTAGATCGGCGGAGAGGCTGGGGTACGTCGGACACCACTGAATCCTCTGGTTCTACTAAATCGTTAGTTGCAGTTTGTGGTGCTGGAACCTCTTCCAGCTCTACCTCTTTGCCATTAATTTCTTTTGCAAGAAATTCCCTTTCCAAAAAGGTGGCATGTTGAGCAACAAACACTCTTTGTTCCTCAGCTTGGTAGAAAAAATATCCTTGTGAATTTTTAGGATATCCCACAAACTTGCAAAGGACTTACCGTGCCTCGAGTTTGTCCGGATTTTGCTTTTTAACATAGGCCGGACAACCCTATATCTTAATACGTTTAAAATATGGTCTCTTCCCACTCCATATCTCATATGGTGTGGTAGGTACAGATTTAGACGGAACCAGATTCAATAGGTATATGGCTGTCTCAAGCGCATACCCCCAAAAGGAAATAGGTAACTCAGCATTACTCATCATTGAACGCACCATATCTAATAGGGTGCGATTCCTTCGTTCCGATACACCGTTGTGCTGTGGTGTATAAGGAGGAGTAAGCTGAGAGAGAATCCCATTCTCTTTTAGATAATCCAGGAATTCACTGCTTAAGTATTCACCTCCTCGATCAGATCGAAGAACCTTAATACTTTTGCCCGTTTGGTTCTCTACCTCGTGCTTATATTCTTTGAATTTCTCAAAAGCTTCAGACTTGTGTTTCAACAGGAACACATGCCCGTATCTAGAGAGATCGTCAGTGAATGTAATGAAGTAGGAAGAACCATTTCTGTCGTGTGTAGACATTGGACCGCATACATCACTATGCACCAGTCCCAAGAGTTCAGTAACTCTTTCTCCGTGTCCCGTAAACGGAGTTTTGGTCATTTTTCCTTTGAGACATGAATGGCAAGTGTCATAAGATGATAATTCGAATGAATTCAAATATCCATTCTTATGCAACTTAGCTAGTCGTATCTCATTGATATGGCCAAGTCTACAGTGCCACAAGAAGGATTCGTTCATTTCTGAGCTTTTCCTTTTGTGTGTGTTTTGTATATTGAAGACTGTATTTTGATTGAGAATGAATATGCCATTATGTAGCGAGCCTGATGCAATCAACCTTTGATCCAGGAATATGTTCATAACATTATCCTTTACTACAAAATTATATCCTCCTTTACTTAATAAAGAAACTGATATAATGTTGCACATCATGTTCGGTATATAATAGCACTCATTCAGGACTAGTGTATTACCACTTGGTAATACCAGGTGATATATGCCAACTGCTTTGGCTGCAACATTTGCTCCATTCCCTACTTGAACGGAATGATCACCTTTTCCCAGTTCTCTACCTTTCCGTAGCCCATGTAACTGCTTACATATGTGGGATCCTGATCCGGTATCTAATACCCAGGACGTAGGGTGAACTGAGAAACAGTTCTCAATAACAAACACACCCGAAGAAGGTGCATCAACATGCACGTTCTCCGTTTGGGCGGCTTGAGAATCTAGATATTCTCCTGTTTCCTGTTCAGTCTTATAACATTTATAAGATAGAACGGGTCCAACTTTCCCCTGCACAGTATAACATGCGGGTTCGGTCAATACATCCATATTATTATCTTTATTAGGGCATGAAATGGTCGCTACCTGGAGAGAGAGGGAAGAAAACACTTTAGCGTATGCTCGTGCAAGATCAGATTGGTTATTATCTTATCTAATCAGGATGGCTCCCACTGTTTTTATCAAATCTTCCTTCAAACCCTAAAAGGAAAGACTAGCCGGGATTAATTACACACTACAAGTTCGCCAATCTTTCAGCCAGGCCAGTGTCGGTACTTTGAGGGAGGTCCCCCGTGCTTTCGCACGAACCTAATTAATGTAAACCTCGTTTTCCCAGAGGCGTAACCTCGTTAACACCTTTCTAGACACCTACTTGATCGGCTAATTGTAATGTGTAAAACTCTCCCAGGAGTAACTCTTACTCGCAGTGGGTATCGGGATCCAACTATCTCATAGAAGGTATGCAATCTCATTGCAAATTTCAACACTTGAAATTCCCGATAATGCTTTTGCCCCTAGCGATCTATGACCTTGACTAAGTCAACAAACCATAAATCGCAAGTCAAGTTCAACCCATACATTTCCCGATTGAATTAAACCCACCCGTACGACCCTTGACTTAGTCAACAAGGCCGTGCGAATGCTCTAATCCAATCACATCTCATGTTGTTACAGATAAACATAATTTAGCTACCATACACTATGCCTTGACTAAGTCAACAAACATAGCACGAATACTAAATAATATCTATCTGAAATGACGGAGGGCTACGCGGGTTCTTTCAGAAAAAACCATGAGCGTAATGAACTTGATATCGTTGTAGAATCAAATGAAGTTTTGAAATGGAGTGATTTTGAGGCTTTTCTAGTTTTGCTAAAGGAGTCACTCCCGGTGAAGGGATCTCGGTCCTTTCCTCGTTGAATGAGGTGCGGGATATATCATATATATCGCTGTGCAAAGCAAAAACCCAAAAGCAGTCAAAAGCAAACCGAGTGTGTAGAATCAGCCAGTTATTGCTAAAGGAGTCACTCCCGGTGAAGGGATCTCGGTCCTTTCCTCGTCGAATGAGGTGCGGGATATATCATATATATCGCTGTGCAAAGCAAAAACTGTAGCTACCTGTTTTTATTTTGAAATTCGATTCCACAACATCTTAGGTTTCTTATCTTTCATTAATCACATTAATGAAGTCCCATCATTTAAATACCTAAACATCACAGATAGATATGACGTACACTTATGCCATCCGCATTCGCCTCGATGTCCCCTCGTGCACCGTTAGGTTAGGTAACTAACGACAGAGCAGGGCAGGGCTAGCGCGGGTGTAAAACATAAGTAACGTCTATATAATATATCATATATACTATATACTATATCCATCACAGAACATCACATGATCACATCACAGATATCGCAGCAGAAGAAACATATGAAACATTGGATATACTAGGACGTCCGTGTTTTCAATACGAGCCAGTATAAAACACGGATTCCACGGTCGTGATGAATAGCCAATCCCACACCCCTAGACCCCTACGAGAGCGGCAAGCAACCCTGCCAATTCTAGGGTTAGGAGACCCGGACTCGACTCCTCGAGTTGGTCTCCCACTGGACCCCAGAACCCGGTTACTTGTGCTCCCCTCCTTGGGTCTATCCTAATGCGGAAAAGTAAATAATATACAAAAGGTGACAACTTCCGCTACCTGGAAGTGCCCCAAATAAAAGAATATTACATACAAGTTTTTACATGAATGAAAATGGAAAACACTCATCTCACATAAAAACCCCCGGCTATTCGAACACGACAATCCAATATAACATATCCAGCAACACATAACATCACATGTCATCAACGTAAGTAAATATGTCCATCCCAATTGTCGTTGACATATAGCAACGAAACCGGCGATATCACATATTACACTTACGGTCACAGAAAAGAAAGTGTAAAACTACAACAGTTGGAATCCGCAACCTCATTAGACATCGCATGCCTAATCAAATGAAATACTTAGACATCACATGCCTAACAGTTATAAACCCCGCATTTTAGTCTCATTATCGAAAACTCTTTTCAATATCAAGTGAAACTAAACTGCTAGATTTATAACATTCATTCAGTTATCTCATAACTGTTTGTGAATTCCAATTATTGTATCACATTCCAGATAAACAGAAAATGTTAAATTTTTCGATCGAACAGTCGAATACCCAAGTTTTCCCGATACAGCTCAACACATGAAATAAGTCTAACAACATTCAGTTCGTGCCTCAGTACCAACGGTCCAGCCGTAGAAGGGTCAAGCCAACGCCTCACATGTGACACGCCGTACTCCCCCAAACCCGAAGGTTCAAAGGGCAGTTCAAGACGGTCACATAATCGAGTTAAGGTTTGTTGTCTTCTAGAGGGTCCATCGCGTTACTTGCACTACTTAGAACGTCGTTAAACTACGGAAAAATCCAACACTTGGAAATTTCCCGACAGGGGAAAAATTGAGTATTTATATCCGGTCGAACTTTTTAACATATTCAATAAATTATCCGGAAATACACAAAGACGAAATTTGATACCCCGATCGAAACAACGAATCCCCAAAGCAACCCCAGAAAATTCAACTCTTGAATAATTATTAAAAATACCAAGAAAAATCACCACTGGAAACTAAGAATTACTGTGTAAAATTCTTTAAATATTGAGGCCATACGACCGCGGATCAGCCGCATGAGCCATGCTCATGCCGCGGATCCGCGCCGGCTTAGTGGAATTACGCTCACGAATTTCACAGTAAACCTTAGAATTTCCTGCTGATTTTTCTGCATATTTTTAATATCGAAAAACTCCAGATTTTGGAAAAAGTCCAGAGAGCATGTTTGGTTTAGGGTTTCAGGTTCGTTCGGGCTTCAAATTGCATCTACACTTCGTCTAAGGATCTAGCTAGGCTCTGATACCACTGTAGGGTTCCTAGGCACTCTAATGAAGTCTCACAAGGCATCAATCATGCCAATTTCAAAAATTATGGGTGCCGAGAAACCCTAATACGGATCGTCGGCTAGATTTCTAGGCGAAACGGTAAACTAGTTAACTACTTAACTAAAATTTAGATGCTACAACCTTTGTAGATCCGGATATCCACTTCCTTAGCTCCACGTAGTCATCCTCTCGCTGTCCTTTTCGAATCCTAGACTCATTCGTCGGCTTCATCGGGAAAACGAGCGGAATAGGTCGTCGGCTTCGTGTCAAAGACGATCTACGTCGAGGTTGCACAAGCTCAAGCTCCGACTTCACAAAGTTGTGAAACTTGTGAAGAAAACACCCAAAACAACTTGGCAAGAGGTAGAGGGTGAAGAAATAGGAGATGGGTTCACTTTAGAATTGGATTTCACTCACTTTTGCTCAAGTTGCCATTGATGGCATCTAGTTTTCTCTCTTGAAGAAGAAGGAGAAGATAAAGCTAGAATATGATAAGTGTTGTTTAAAATAGAAAAATAAATCAATACTTATCATATCTTAACCAAGGTTAAGTGTAGAGAAAAGACCATGGTTAATGAGAAGAGTTAGGGTTAAGCTAGAAGACAAAATGGTTTGTTTAGTCAAAGCTTCATGAAGCTTCAACAAGCTTCATGACAAAAACAAACCATTTTATTTTCATTTATCCATTTAAATAAATAAAGAATGGATAAATAAATGAGAGAATAAATCAAAACCCTAATTATCTTCTTAACCATGGTTTAATTCTTTACACTTAACCATGTGAGCAAGTATCATCAAACATGATACATATATGTGCACAAAAGTATATCACATATACAACTTGCA
The DNA here is from genome assembly GCA_030015575.1 of Agapanthus africanus. Lineage (NCBI taxonomy): Eukaryota > Viridiplantae > Streptophyta > Magnoliopsida > Asparagales > Amaryllidaceae > Agapanthus > Agapanthus africanus. The sequence goes on from JASDDO010000001.1 coordinate 442,064,512, forward strand.
TATCAAGTGAGAAAATCCGTATAAAGTGAACCAATACTAGTTAATGCAAAGTAATATATCAAATATATAATTATACATTAAATCATTAAATCAACATTTGATTCAATGATCCGGTCATGTCGCACATAACCGACTAGTATTCAATGTATCGATTTATCGAATCAATGATTCGATAACTAGGTCATATCGAATATAACCAATCGAAACATTTATCGCGAGAATGAAATGCGGTATCACATACACGCATTATTCTCGCTCCCGCACATATCTCATATGCGCTCCTATTTCGTTTCGCTTGAGCCAGGAAACCTCTGTATAGGACTCTAAAGACTCGTCAATACGCCGGTAGCAGATGATGATCATATCAAGCACCCACAAGCCGCAAGCGGTCTGCCAAACGTAACGGCCATCCGGGTATTGAGCGATCAGAAGATCGACGAGCTAGCCCGCTCACACTCCTGTGAATCCAACCAGTAACACTTACCGTACAGTCCGGTCTGTTCGTCTGATACGTCGCATATCAAGTCTAGGGGTGGTAAACGTCAGACCCCAATAACCGATAAGTCATGCTGATGTGAGGCTCATAACGGGTCGAGAAACTACTGGTAACACTTACCAGCAAATCTCTGATCAGCCCTGGCCAGGGACTTCCCTGTTACGGCCAATCGAGCACAGCGCAACATCAACCCCCAATACCGGGAGAGACGAAACCCCTCCTATCGCTCATTGCCTCCATGTGACTCGGGACTGTACCCAAAGACCACCGTTTTTCACGCCCTCATGGACGTGGTAAGGTGGAAATCAAAGCACAGTGGGAATCACACAAGACTCTATGACGATCTCGGGTCTACAGACTAACCTGTACAAGTGTCACCTGAGAACTGCCATCTGACGTGAGGTATAATACCATCTGGGAGTTCTCGGCGAGTCCGTCCAGTGTACCCAGTCTCCACTGAGCACCCGTACACCATCTCTGATGTCAAACACCAATGGATATGGGATCATCCATCGCCCATCTCATGGGTCGAGAAGCGTATACGCTAGTCTACACTTGTATATCGATGCCCCATCTCGATACACCCACGACTAGGGACCATGAAGGATGTACTTATGGACTACCATGTCCCCACTAGTATGATCTGCATCATAGTCCAGGTAGTCAAGTACACATCCTAAGGGCTTTACCAACATGTAACTATAAGATAGTTTAAAGAGACTAGTGTACATGTTAAGATAAAGAGCAACCAGATAGCATACTATCATATCGAGTAAGAAAGTCATCTCTATATATGTCCAAGCATCCAATATAATATACATCATCTGTACAATACTGGCCTCTAGGGCATACATACAACTAACAATCTCCCACTTGCACTAGGGCCAGCTGCTGTAGTATCGCATACCGAGCATCCCGAAGAGTCTCTCAAACTGTATCTGGGGAATGGCCTTCGTGAGTGGATCCGCCGTGTTGTTCTTCGTGTCAACCCTCCTGACCTCGATCTCCCGGCGATCAACTATCTCCCGGATCAGGTGATACCGCCTCAGAATATGCCTGGATCCCTGATGGGACCTGGGTTCCTTGGCCAAAGCCACCGCTCCATTGTTATCGCAATACAAAGGTATTGGATGCTCAATGGATGGAACCACTCCAAGTTCAGTAATGAACTTCTTGATCCAGACAGCTTCTTTAGCAGCATCGTTGGCAGCGATGTATTCAGCCTCCATCGTCGAGTCTGCCACGGTTTCCTGCTTGGAACTCTTCCAGCTAACCGCCCCTCCGTAAAGGGTAAAGACAAAACCCGACTGCGACTTAGAGTCGTCCTTATCACTCTGGAAGCTCGAATCGGTTAAGGACTCCACTTGGAGATCTCCGTTACCATACACCAAGAACATATCTCTAGTCCTTCGCAAGTACTTGAGAATGTTCTTCACAGCTGTCCAGTGACTCTCTCCAGGATCTGCTTGATACCGACTCACTACACTTAGTGAGTATGCAACATCGGGTCTGGTACATAGCATCGCATACATGATAGAGCCTACTGCCGAAGCATAGGGTATCCCTTGCATGCGAGCTCTCTCCAAATCAGTCTTGGGAGACATCTCTTTGGAGAGAGTGAGTCCAGAGATCGTGGGCAAGTTCCCACGCTTGGATTCTTCCATACTAAACCTCTTTAGTATGGTGTCAATGTACCTGGATTGGGACAATCCCAATATCCGTTTGGATCTATCTCTATAGATCCTAATTCCCAATATGCAGGAGGCATCACCAAGATCTTTCATTGAGAATCTTTGTGATAAGAAGAGCTTGACCGATTGCAGCATAGGAATATCATTTCCTATCAAGAGTATGTCGTCCACGTACAATACGAGGAAGACAACCTTACTCTCTGCCACCTTCTTATAGATACAAGGTTCATCTGGATTTTTGACGAAATCAAACTCTTTGATAACGACGTCAAAGCAGATGTTCCAACTCCGCGATGCTTGCTTTAATCCATAAATGGATTTAAGCAGCTTGCACACCTTCCCGCTGCTCCCACTGTCTACGAAGCCCTCTGGCTGAGTCATGTACACGCACTCTACTAAATCACCATTTAGAAAGGCGGTCTTAACATCCATTTGCCAGATTTCGTGGTCATGATATGCAGCGATGGCAAGCATGATCCGGATGGATTTAAGCATAGCCACTGGAGAAAAGGTCTCGTCATAGTCCACACCTGGTCTTTGACGAAAACCCTTTGCTACAAGTCTAGCTTTGAAAGTCTCCACTTTCCCATCTACACCAAGTTTCTTCTTGAAGATCCACTTGCTCCCAATGGGTTTTACCCCTTCAGGAGCAACTTCCAAAGTCCATACTTTGTTGGTGTACATGGATTCCATCTCGGACCGCATAGCATCCAGCCATTTCACTGAGTCCCCACTCGTGATGGCCTGCTCGAAACTAGTTGGGTCATCATCCTCCATGATCCAATCCTCACTGCCACCATCAATGAGAAAACCATAGTATCTCTCAGGTGGACGAGAAACCCTACTAGATCGGCGGAGAGGCTGGGGTACGTCGGACACCACTGAATCCTCTGGTTCTACTAAATCGTTAGTTGCAGTTTGTGGTGCTGGAACTTCTTCCAGCTCTACCTCTTTGCCATTAATTTCTTTTGCAAGAAATTCCCTTTCCAAAAAGGTGGCATGTTAAGCAACAAACACTCTTTGTTCCTCAGCTTGGTACAAAAAATATCCTTGAGAATTTTTAGGATATCCCACAAACTTGCAAAGGACTGACCGTGCCTCGAGTTTGTCCGGATTTTGCTTTTTAACATAGGCCGGACAACCCCATATCTTAATACGTTTAAAATATGGTCTCTTCCCACTCCATATCTCATATGGTGTGGTAGGTACAGATTTAGACGGAACCAGATTCAATAGGTATATGGCTGTCTCAAGCGCATACCCCCAAAAGGAAATAGGTAACTCAGCATTACTCATCATTGAACGCACCATATCTAATAGGGTGCGATTCCTTCGTTCCGATACACCGTTGTGCTGTGGTGTATAAGGAGGAGTAAGCTGAGAGAGAATCCCATTCTCTTTTAGATAATCCAGGAATTCACTGCTTAAGTATTCACCTCCTCGATCAGATCAAAGAACCTTAATACTTTTGCCCGTTTGGTTCTCTACCTCGTGCTTATATTCTTTGAATTTCTCAAAAGCTTCAGACTTGTGTTTCAACAGGAACACATGCCCGTATCTAGAGAGATCGTCAGTGAATGCAATGAAGTAGGAAGAACTATTTCTGGCGTGTGTAGACATTGGACCGCATACATCACTATGCACCAGTCCCAAGAGTTCAGTAACTCTTTCTCCGTATCCCGTAAACGGAGTTTTGGTCATTTTTCCTTTGAGACATGAATGGCAAGTGTCATAAGATGATAATTCGAATGAATTCAAATATCCATTCTTATGCAACTTAGCTAGTCGTGTCTCATTGATATGGCCAAGTCTACAGTGCCACAAGAAGGATTCGTTCATTTCTGAGCTTTTCCTTTTGTGTGTGTTTTGTATATTGAAGACTGTATTTTGATTGAGAATGAATATGCCATTATGTAGCGAGCCTGATGTAATCAACCTTTGATCCAGGAATATGTTCATAACATTATCCTTTACTACAAAATTATATCCTTCTTTACTTAATAAAGAAACTGATATAATGTTGCACATCATGTTCGGTATATAATAGCACTCATTCAGGACTAGTGTATTACAATTTGGTAATACCAGGTGATATATGCCAACTGCTTTGGCTGCAACATTTGCTCCATTCCCTACTTGAACGGAATGATCACCTTTTCCCAGTTCTCTACCTTTCCGTAGCCCATTTAACTGCTTACATATGTGGGATCCTGATCCGGTATCTAATACCCAGGACGTAGGGTGAACTGAGAAACAGTTCTCAATAACAAACACACTCGAAGAAGGTGCATCAACATGCACGTTCTCCGTTTGGGCGGCTTGAGAATCTAGATATTCTCCTGTTTCCTGTTCAGTCTTATAACATTTATAAGATAGAACGGGTCCAACTTTCCCCTGCACAGTATAACATGCGGGTTCGGTCAATACATCCATATTATTATCTTTATTAGGGCATGAAATGGTCGCTACCTGGAGAGAGAGGGAAGAAAACACTTTAGCGTATGCTCGTGCAAGATCAGATTGGTTATTATCTTATCTAATCAGGATGGCTCCCACTGTTTTTATCAAATCTTCTTTCAAACCCTAAAAGGAAAGACTAGCCGGGATTAATTACACACTACAAGTTCGCCAATCTTTCAGCCAGGCCAGTGTCGGTACTTTGAGGGAGGTCCCCCGTGCTTTCGCACGAACCTAATTAATGTAAACCTCGTTTTCCCAGAGGCGTAACCTCGTTAACACCTTTCTAGACACCTACTTGATCGGCTAATTGTAATGTGTAAAACTCTCCCAGGAGTAACTCTTACTCGCAGTGGGTATCGGGATCCAACTATCTCATAGAAGGTATGCAATCTCATTGCAAATTTCAACACTTGAAATTCCCGATAATGCTTTTGCCCCTAGCGATCTATGACCTTGACTAAGTCAACAAACCATAAATCGCAAGTCAAGTTCAACCCGTACATTTCCCGATTGAATTAAACCCACCCGTAAGACCCTTGACTGAGTCAACAAGGCCGTGCGAATGCTCTAATCCAATCACATCTCATGTTGTTACAGATAAACATAATTTAGCTACCATACACTATGCCTTGACTAAGTCAACAAACATAGCACGAATACTAAATAATATCTATCTGAAATGACGGAGGGCTACGCGGGTTCTTTCAGAAAAAACCATGAGCGTAATGAACTTGATATCGTTGTAGAATCAAATGAAGTTTTGAAATGGAGTGATTTTGAGGCTTTTCTAGTTTTGCTAAAGGAGTCACTCCCGGTGAAGGAATCTCGGTCCTTTCCTCGTTGAATGAGGTGCGGGATATATCATATATATCGCTGTGCAAAGCAAAAACCCAAAAGCAGTCAAAAGCAAACCGAGTGTGTAGCATCTGCCAGTTATTGCTAAAGGAGTCACTCCCGGTGAAGGGATCTCGGTCCTTTCCTCGTCGAATGAGGTGCGGGATATATCATATATATCGCTGTGCAAAGCAAAAACTGTAGCTACCTGTTTTTATTTTGAAATTCGATTCCACAACATCTTAGGTTTCTTATCTTTCATTAATCACATTAATGAAGTCCCATCATTTAAATACCTAAACATCACAGATAGATATGACGTACACTTATGCCATCCGCATTCGCCTCGATGTCCCCTCGTGCACCGTTAGGTTAGGTAACTAACGACAGAGCAGGGCAGGGCTAGCGCGGGTGTAAAACATAAGTAACGTCTATATAATATATCATATATACTATATACTATATCCATCACAGAACATCACATGATCACATCACAGATATCGCAGCAGAAGAAACATATGAAACATTGGATATACTAGGACGTCCGTGTTTTCAATACGAGCCAGTATAAAACACGGATTCCACGGTCGTGATGAATAGCCAATCCCACACCCCTAGACCCCTACGAGAGCGGCAAGCAACCCTGCCAATTCTAGGGTTAGGAGACCCGGACTCGACTCCTCGAGTTGGTCTCCCACTGGACCCCAGAACCCGGTTACTTGTGCTCCCCTCCTTGGGTCTATCCTAATGCGGAAAAGTAAATAATATACAAAAGGTGACAACTTCCGCTACCTGGAAGTGCCCCAAATAAAAGAATATTACATACAAGTTTTTACATGAATGAAAATGGAAAACACTCATCTCACATAAAAACCCCCGGCTATTCGAACACGACAATCCAATATAACATATCCAGCAACACATAACATCACATGTCATCAACGTAAGTAAATATGTCCATCCCAATTGTCGTTGACATATAGTAACGAAACTGGCGATATCACATATTACACTTACGGTCACAGAAAAGAAAGTGTAAAACTACAATAGTTGGAATCCGCAACCTCATTAGACATCGCATGCCTAATCAAATGAAATACTTAGACATCACATGCCTAACAGTTATAAACCCCGCATTTTAGTCTCATTATCGAAAACTCTTTTCAATATCAAGTGAAACTAAACTGCTAGATTTATAACATTCATTCAGTTATCTCATAACTGTTTGTGAATTCCAATTATTGTATCACATTCCAGATAAACAGAAAATGTTAAATTTTTCGATCGAACAGTCGAATACCCAAGTTTTCCCGATACAGCTCAACACATGAAATAAGTCTAACAACATTCAGTTCGTGCCTCAGTACCAACGGTCCAGCCGTAGAAGGGTCAAGCCAACGCCTCACATGTGGCACGCCGTACTCCCCCAAACCCGAAGGTTCAAAAGGCAGTTCAAGACGGTCACATAATCGAGTTAAGGTTTGTTGTCTTCTAGAGGGTCCATCGCGTTACTTGCACTACTTAGAACGTCGTTAAACTACGGAAAAATCCAACACTTGGAAATTTCCCGACAGGGGAAAAATTGAGTATTTATATCCGGTCGAACTTTTTAACATATTCAATAAATTATCCGGAAATACACAAAGACGAAATTTGATACCCCGATCGAAACACCGAATCCCCAAAGCAACCCCAGAAAATTCAACTCTTGAATAATTATTAAAAATACCCAGAAAAATCACCACTGGAAACTAAGAATTACTGTGTAAAATTCTTTAAATATTGAGGCCGTACGACCGCGGATCAGCCGCATGAGCCATGCTCATGCCGCGGATCCGCGCCGGCTTAGTGGAATTACGCTCACGAATTTCACAGTAAACCTTAGAATTTCCTGCTGATTTTTCTGCATATTTTTAATATCGAAAAACTCCAGATTTTGGAAAAAGTCCAGAGAGCATGTTTGGTTTAGGGTTTCGGGTTCGTTCGGGCTTCAAATTGCGTCTACACTTCGCCTAAGGCTCTAGCTAGGCTCTGATACCACTGTAGGGTTCCTAGGCACTCTAATGAAGTCTCACAAGGCATCAATCATGCCAATTTCAAAAATTATGGGTGCCGAGAAACCCTAATACGGATCGTCGGCTAGATTTCTAGGCGAAACGGTAAACTAGTTAACTACTTAACTAAAAGTTAGATGCTACAACCTTTGTAGATCCGGATATCCACTTCCTTAGCTCCACGTAGTCATCCTCTCGCTGTCCTTTTCGAATCCTAGACTCATTCGTCGGCTTCATCAGGAAAACGAGCGGAATAGGTCGTCGGCTTCGTGTCAAAGACGATCTACGTCGAGGTTGCACAAGCTCAAGCTCCGACTTCACAAAGTTGTGAAACTTGTGAAGAAAACACCCAAAACAACTTGGCAAGAGGTAGAGGGTGAAGAAATAGGAGATGGGTTCACTTTAGAATTGGATTTCACTCACTTTTGCTCAAGTTGCCATTGATGGCATCTAGTTTTCTCTCTTGAAGAAGAAGGAGAAGATAAAGCTAGAATATGATAAGTGTTGTTTAAAATAGAAAAATAAATCAATACTTATCATATCTTAACCAAGGTTAAGTGTAGAGAAAAGACCATGGTTAATGAGAAGAGTTAGGGTTAAGCTAGAAGACAAAATGGTTTGTTTAGTCAAAGCTTCATGAAGCTTCAACAAGCTTCATGACAAAAACAAACCATTTTATTTTCATTTATCCATTTAAATAAATAAAGAATGGATAAATAAATGAGAGAATAAATCAAAACCCTAATTATCTTCTTAACCATGGTTTAATTCTTTACACTTAACCATGTGAGCAAGTATCATCAAACATGATACATATATGTGCACAAAAGTATATCACATATACAACTTGCATATCAAGTGAGAAAATCCGTATAAAGTGAACCAATACTAGTTAATGCAAAGTAATATATCAAATATATAATTATACATTAAATCATTAAATCAACATTTGATTCAATGATCCGGTCATGTCGCACATAACCGACTAGTATTCAATGTATCGATTTATCGAATCAATGATTCGATAACTAGGTCATATCGAATATAACCAATCGAAACATTTATCGCGAGAATGAAATGCGGTATCACATACACGCATTATTCTCGCTCCCGCACATATCTCATATGCGCTCCTATTTCGTTTCGCTTGAGCCAGGAAACCTCTGTGTAGGACTCTAAAGACTCGTCAATACGCCGGTAGCAGATGATGATCATATCAAGCACCCACAAGCCGCAAGCGGTCTGCCAAACGTAATGGCCATCCGGGTATTGAGCGATCAGAAGATCGACGAGCTAGCCCGCTCACACTCCTATGAATCCAACCAGTAACACTTACCGTACAGTCCGGTCTGTTCGTCTGATACGTCGCATATCAAGTCTAGGGGTGGTAAACGTCAGACCCCAATAACCGATAAGTCGTGCCGATGTGAGGCTCATAACGGGTCGAGAAACTACTGGTAACACTTACCAGCAAATCTCTGATCAGCCCTGGCCAGGGACTTCCCTGTTACGGCCAATCGAGCACAGCGCAACATCAACCCCCAATACCGGGAGAGACGAAACCCCTCCTATTGCTCATTGCCTCCATGTGACTCGGGACTGTACCCAAAGACCACCGTTTTGCACGCCCTCATGGACGTGGTAAGGTGGAAATCAAAGCACAGTGGGAATCACACAAGACTCTATGACGATCTCGGGTCTACAGACTAACCTGTACAAGTGTCACCTGAGAACTGCCATCTGACGTGAGGTATAATACCATCTGGGAGTTCTCGACGAGTCCGTCCAGTGTACCCAGTCTCCACTGAGCACCCGTACACCATCTCTGATGTCAAACACCAATGCATATGGGATCATCCATCACCCATCTCATGGGTCGAGAAGCGTATACGCTAGTCTACACTGGTATATCGATGCCCCGTCTCGATACACCCACGACTAGGGACCATGAAGGATGTACTTATGGACTACCATGTCCCCACTAGTATGATCTGCATCATAGTCCAGGTAGTCAAGTACACATCCTAAGGGCTTTACCAACATGTAACTATAAGACAGTTTAAAGAGACTAGTGTACATGTTAAGATAAAGAGCAACCAGATAGCATACTATCATATCGAGTAAGAAAGTCATCTCTATATATGTCCAAGCATCCAATATAATATACATCATCTGTACAATACTGGCCTCTAGGGCATACATACAACTAACAAAAGAAACTTCAAGGTAGATCATCTTAGTATCGAAGATCGGAAGCAAAGGTTGCGTCTTTTTCTTCGTGGAACCTCTCGAGAGTCCGGATCCCGATGATCGCAGCGAAGGGACCACAACACGGAGCATATGAAGTGAAGGACCGGATCTAAAAAGGTTGTAATCCCTCTCACTTAGTGTTAAAGTGTTTAGCATGCTTGTTTTCGCCTAATCTCTAGTTTAAAGTTCCGTATTCGGGTTGTTCGGCACGGCTAAATTTTTAATCGGGCATGGTTGATGCCTCGTAGACCCTTGTGCGCGTGCCTAGCAACCCTACAGAATCGGCCGGTATCGGATGCTCAGCGAGGAAATCGGCGATGGCCTGTCCTTTCACCGCCTTAAGAGGCTGATAGGTTATCGAAAACTCCATTAGGAGCAAGGCCCATTTAATATGGCCTTCGACATTAAATATTTAAGGGGGTCCACCTTCGATATGAGATGGACTTCATGCGCCAACGCATAATGCCGGAGTTTCGTTATTGCGAAGATCAACGCCAGGCAGTATTTTTCGATGGGGGAGTAGTTGCTTTCTGCCCCCAGTAGAACTCGGCTCAAATAGTAGAGGGCTCGTTCTTTCCCTTGGTCGTTCTCTTGTGCCCATAATGCGCCTAAGAAACCTTCGAGGGCGGTTGTGTAAAGAATGAGAGGCTTTCCCTTGACCGGAGCGGCTAGTACTGGCGGATTCTGCCAGTATTGCTTGATTTCTTCTAACGCGCTTTGGCATTTGCGATCCCAGACGAAAGGGGTTCCCTTGCAGTGGGCACCCAAGTAGCTATCGCCTTTTGTGGCTTGATAGGACGGTCCTCTTCCCGCTGAACTTTCACCTTTTTCTGTCGGCGGGGATAATCTTGATCAATTACCGGGTCTTGGACTTGATGCCAGACCTTGTAGATTTTAGAGGACAGCCGTTGAGGGGGATGTTCCAGCTTCACCTTTGTAGCGCTCTCCATAAGAGGAGATCTTTTCAGCACAGCGGTCGGAGAGTTCTCGTGGACCTTCCTAAGTGGTTCAAAGCTGTTCCCAGTTGGAACAGCAGCATCAATTTCCGCTGTTGGAGTCAGCGGGGTCAGTGCAGAAGGAGAGTTGCCCCCAGCCTTCCTTACTCGGCACCTAGTGGCATATCCCTAGTAGGAGGAGTGTTGTTTCCTGAGGGTTTTCAGCGGATTACACCCACAAAATTCTATAATAAAAGAGAGATGGTGAAAGTTATATAAAGATAAGAACTATAAAAGAAAGAACTTGAAAATAAGAGTTTTCAATTATACTGGCTTTTCAGTTGCTATGAGCCCTATCTTAATGGTCATGAAAAAATGTTAGAAATCACATTATCCCTCAATAAAACATCGCCTTTAGTTTTCATTCCTACCTTTCTTCCAAACATTGATCATATACCCCTACGTATGTGAACTGGACATCCCTACACTCAGAGAATTCAATTCAAGCAATCATACTCTTGTCCATCTACCTTAGTACTTTTTAATAGATATTTAGATGGAATTTGCTCACACATTCTTCATGCGACTGTTAATACTTCTTGAGGTACTAACCGACCGATTACTCATGTGCTTGCTAATTAGGTGTTTTTCCTCGTCTTGCAACACCTAAGGCTTAGCAGTGGCTCCCAAACCAGTTGGTCTAAAGCACTAGGTGATAAAGCACCCTCGCTATATTTTTTTATTGCTGCCTCGGTGATAACAAAACCGGTGTTCATTTTTCTTTTCACCATTTTATCTTTTATTCTCCACTTTTATTTTTTTCATACTTTGGCTTTTAGACAAGAGCATTTCAAGGTATTCTCTACTATCCCGAGTTTCAAGATGTGTGTAAGTACGTATAGTAGGGTATCAACGTTCAAATGTTTGGCTTCCAGAATAGGAACTATTTTTCAGGCTTATTTTTATCCTCAGATTAGTAATTTCCTTCATCTTACTAACCCTTGGGACAACAGCTCATAACTACTTATTACTAGTTTCATTTACGAAAACTTCTAACTTCCTTGTTTTTCTTAAACTATTCCTATCTTTTAAATATAATTTTTCATTTTCTACTCTTTTATTATCACAAATTTTTTTGTGTGTGCTTATATATAGTATAATGCAAAGTAAGGCGTAAATAAGCACAGGAGCGCTGAAAAACGATTTCTTGGGAGCTTCTTGCGATGGTATAGGAGCGCTGAAGCTCGTTGGCGAGAGCATGGTCCCGAAGAATAGCCCAGTGGTGGCTTGAGTTACCTGCTCCACTGGCATAGTGAAAAGGGAGGCCGCTTGGGGCCCGTAGGTTACTCTTCCAAATGGGACAGAGCGAGAGTTGCTGTTGCAGTTAGTGTAGTTTGAAGCCATTGATTTCTTGAAGAGCTCGAATATTCTGCCCCCTGCGTCGACCTTGGTCTTTGGCATGTGCCAGTTGTTTGAGGACCGATTCCGTCGGCAAGGCTGCTGCTTGGGGAGCCTGCCTGTGGACGACAAACATCCTCTGGGCTTCCTCCATCGGCGTTGAGGCACCGAGGGTGGGAGGTGGGAGCATCGACCCAAAAAGAAGCCCGTTGATTTTCTTGAAGAGCCGGATTGCAGAGATTTGAGGCTGCAAGTGACCCATACTTGACTCCGCCGGATATGACAGAGCCTGAGTTGCTAGGGTGGGAGCAAATGCCATTCTTCATAGAGACGAAATGCCGGCTTCAATATCCACTCCCCTAAGGGCAACCAAAAACATACACACCGTGATTATTTGATCGCGGGAAAAACACGACACACGAAGTGTGGAGTGGAAAGAGGAAAAGGTCCCACCGGGCGTGCCAGAATCTGTTCCCCTCCGAAAGGCGCGGCGGAGACGCGATGGGCGTCTTGCCTGAAATTCGGGGCAGATAGTAATTGGTGCTATCTGTCCACCTCTCCGAAGATGCCAAGTTAATTTATGGCACCGTGTATCGGAGGTTTAGACGGATGCGGCCGATGTAGCAGACTTCATCAGATTCCCCCTCGTTCGAGGGGTTTTTGATTGTGGGGACGCTCTTCCCTGCAGGCGCAAGCCCCTGCAGTTAATTACGCTACCGCATCGCGGTAACAACTTTCTCCTTCTCCAGATGGTCACTTCGTGTCGTGGGTGTTTGTTTTGTTTGTGGTTGCCCATGGATTGTATATGGAGACTAATTTGTGTCGTCGCCCGTAGGACGTGGATTAGTCTAAATCCGTATTTTCTTAGATTTGGGTTTGGGGTTTTGATTTAAGGATACATTAGCCGTATTTGAGGCTAAGATCAACTTAAACGTTTATTAAGGATATGTTAGTCTAATTTGAGACTAAGATCGACTTAACGGGATCGTTTAGATCCAACAAAAGAGCGTTTGGGCTCTATTGTTCCAGTTTAGGGATATAGTGGTCCATTGCCAGTTTAGGGACATGGCGGTCCATCTCCAGTTTAGGGACATGGTGGTCCAACATTCCCGTTTTGGGGACGAATGTTGGTTTAAGGACGCATAAGTCCATGGGTTTAGGGGCCCCACAGTCCGTATTGTCGGTTTAAGGACGCATAAGTCCATGGGTTTAGGGACCCCACGGTCCGTATTGTCGGTTTAAGGATGCATAAGTTCATAGGTTTAGGGACCCTACAGTCCGTATTGTCGGTTTAAGGACGCATAAGTCCATGAGTTTAAGGACCCCACAGTCCGTATTGTCGGTTTAAGGACGCATAAGTCCATGAGTTTAAGGACCCCACAGTCCGTATTACCAGTTTAAGGACATAGTGGTCCAGCATTCCCATTTTGGGGACGAATATTGGTTTATGGACGCATAAATCCATGAGTTTAAGGACCCCACAGTCCGTATTACCAGTTTAGGGATATGATGGTCCAACATTCCCATTTTGGGGATGAATATTGGTTTAAGGATGCATAAGTCCATGAGTTTAAGGACCCCACAGTCCGTATTACCAGTTTAGGGACATGGTGGTCCATGATTCCCATTTTGGGGAGGGATATTAGTTTAAGGATGCATTAGTCCATGAGTTTAAGGACCCCACAGTCCGTATCGATGTGTGGTTGTCGGGACCCGTCACCTCTCTGACGACGTTGAAGGATTACAACGACAAATATCAGAGGAGTTCGGACATGTTCCCTTGAACCGGGTGTAAATTGATTTGAGAGAGCAGTCATGCTCAGTCAATGTTAATTTGAAGACTTATGGCCATGATTGGGTTAAGTCCAGTTGAAAATGTTCAACATTTTATTTATCATTGGCCTATTAGGCCTTTGCTTGGGCTCTGCCCTTTATTAATGCATAGCATTGGGCTTTTAATTAAATGCACAGCATTTGTTTTGGTCTAACAGACCTCTGTTTGGGCTCTGCCCTTTTTTTATAATGCAGAGCATTTGTTTTGGTCCATTGGACCTCTTAATTGGGCTCTTCCCTTTAATAATGCGCTGCATTTAATATTCTGACAGTGCGCCACGTGGCCCGTCAGGCGCTTTGCGCCAATTGAGGAGCGTAAGGCACAAACTCATGTGATGGTGACACGTGTCACGCTCTGGTGAGTGCAAGCGCAGTGCGCTGCGCCATTGCGCTACGCTACTGCGCTGCGCCATTGCGCTGCTGACACGTGGCGCGCTCTGGTGAGTTGCGCCAATCCAAGAGTGCAATGCTCATTTTGTAAAGCGCAAAGCGCAGTTTGTTCTGGGGCTGACACGTGGCGCTCTCTGGTGGCTTGCGCCAACCCAAGAACGCAACAGTGCAAATTTTACAAGTGCAGGGCCCTGTTTAATATTTTGATCAAATTTAGTTCAAAGAAAACAAGTTTTTCTTGTTTTCAAGAACCAGTGGTTCATCAAAAGGCAATGCCTTTATACAGAAGTAAATTACTTCTTCTTCCTTATTATTATTATTATTATTATTTATCCAAGATCTTGATCTTGTTCTTAGATCATTGATCTTTTTAGAAGAAACTCTTCTTTTTTCAAAGGTTTACCTTTTCTCTATCTGAGTTCTTCTCAAAATTTTTAGAGGAATTCTCTATCTTTCTCTCTGTGTGTCGATGTGTTTTAGACTTGGAGTCTAGGGGCCTTTATATAGTGCCAATTGATTTGTTAAATCAGTTAAAGAGATCTTTCTCGGAGTGATTTAGGGAATTTCCCCCACCGTTGGATCTTTGATCCAAGGGCTTCTGTTTTACAAAAGGAAATCTTCTTGTTTTAATAAGATTTAAAAAGATCTCTCCAGAATTTTTCTGTTTAAATGCTGGCACAGCTGGCGCAAGCGCACTTGCGCTTGACACGTGTCGCGCAGCGCAACTGCGCTGACACGTGTCGCGCAGCGCAGAGCGCAGCGCAACTGCGCTGACACGTGTCGAGCAGTGCAGAGCGCAGATCAACTGAAGCGTTGCTTCAATTATTTTAACTTTAATTTTAACTTTAATTTCAAGACAGAGCTTTGCTCTGATTGGGGGGAAACAGAAGCGTTGCTTCGTTTCCCGCCTTAGAATTTGAACAGAGCTTTGCTCTGATTGGGGTAAACACCTGCGTTCTTCAGTCCAAATGGCATCACCTTGCAACTGTATATGCCGATCGGGATTGAAATGTTGTGTGCTTCTCATCCTCAGGTGATATTTTTATCTTATTGTATCTAGAAGAACCATCCATGAAAGTGAACAGCTCGTAATTTGAGGTTCATCGACCATCATTTTCATGACCGGAAGCGGGATATCTTCTTCAGGGCATGTCTTGTTAAGGTATCTGAAATCGACAAAAACATGGATCTGCTCATTCTTCTTCTTTACTGGGACAATGCACGCGATCCAGTCCATATATTTCTCTTCTCTGATGAAACTGGCATCGATAAGTTTCTTGGTTTTCTCGATGACCTTTTCTTCTAGATCCCTTCTCATTCTTCGAGGAGCTTATTTGACTGGCTTGGCATCAGAGGACATAGCCAGCTTATGCATGGCCACTTTAGGGAAGAGGCTAGGCATTTCCATGTATGTCCATGTGAAGCAGTCGACGAACTCATGCATCAGGGCGATTATTTGCTCTTTCATTTCCTCTGGTAAGAGTGAACTGATATAAGTTGGTCTGGGGTTATCAGGAGTTCCTAAATCAATCTCGGTTAACTCGTCAAAGGTTACTTGCCCGCCATCTTCAAGATCTTGTGGGGTTTCTTTTGGCTTGGCTAGCTCATTTTTATCACTTGAATTTTCACTGGCTCCACCAACATGTTAGTTATGTATATGCCCTAGAGGCCATTGTTGTACATATGATGTATATTATAATGGATGCTTGGATATATAGAGAGAGGACTTTCTTGCTCGTCATGATAGTATGCTATTTGGTTTTCCTTTATCTTAACATGTTGACTTGTATATGTTTACTGTCTTACTCTCACATGTTGATAAAGCCCTTAGGATATGTACTCGACTACTAGGAATATGATGAGATCATACTAGTGGGGCCAGAGTAGTCGATGAGTACATCCTATAACTGTTCCTAGTCGAGGGTGTGTCGAGACAGGGCATCGACACACCAGAGTAGACTAGCGTATACGCATCTTGACCCATATGATGGGCGATGGATGATCCCATATCCATCGGTGTTTTGACATCAGAGATGGTGTACGAGTGGTCAGTGGAGACTGGGTACACTTGACAGACTCGCCGAGAACTCCCAGATGGTGATATACCTCACGTCAGATGACAGTTCTCCGGTGACACTGGTACAGGGTAGTTTATAGACCCGAGATCGTCATAGAGTCTTGTGTGATTCCCACTGTGCTTTGATTTCCACCTTACCACGTCCAAGAGGGCGTGTAAAACGGTGGCTTTTGGGTGCAGTCCTAAATCACATGGAGGCAATGAGCGATAGGAGGGGATTCGTCTCTCCTGGTATAGGGAGTTGATGTTGTGCTATGTTCGATTGGCTATAACTGGAAGTCCCTGCCATGGCTGATATAGAGATTTACCGGTAAGTGTTATCAGTAGTTTCTCGACCCGTTATGAGCCTCACATCGACACGACTTATCGGTTACTGGGGTCTGACGTATACCACCCCTAGACTAGATATGCAACATATCAGACGAAGAGACCGGACTGTATGGGAGTGTTACTGATTCGATTCACAGGAGAATGTATAGGCTTGCTTGTTGATCTTCTGATTTCTCAATACCTGGGTGGCTGTTATGTTTAGCTGACCGCTTGCAGCTTGTGGGTGTTTGATATGATCATCACCTACTGCCGGCGTATTGACGATTCTTTAGAGTCCTACATAGAGGTTTCTTGACTCAAGCAAAATGGAGTACGAGCACATATGTGATATGTGCAGGACCGAGGATAATGCGATATGAGATACCGTATTATATTCTCGCGATATTTTGATATGAGCCGGGTCATCGGATCAAGTGTTGATTCGATGAATCGGTACATGATATATTAGTCGGTTATATTCGATATAGCCGGATTGTTGGATCAAGTGTTGATTCGATAATCTAATGTATAATAATATATATGATATATTGCATTACATTATCTAATATAGGCTCGCTTTATTATTTCATTTTCTCGCCGGATAATACATTGATATATATATGCGATATATATTAATTGTATTATTTTCTTTTATTACAAATATATAATATATATGTGATATATATTATTGTAACATGATATGATTATTAATGCAACATGTTTAGTGGAGATTAAACAAGGTTAGGGTTTGATTTGGGTTAGTTCTTTCTTGAGGTTTCTAGAAGGTTTCTTTTTTGTTTTGAGCTAAGATATTATGGTTGATATTTTTTAGTGACTCATTCTTAACCCAACCCAAACCCTTAGCCTTAGTTAATTCTCTACATGAGTTAGCCTTATCATAGTTGACCATTGTTGCATTTGTAATGATATATCATTTCATTATTCATCCCAAAAGGTTTAATAATTCATTCTTCTTCTTCTTCTTTTTCCTTGAGCTTTGAGAAAGCTTTCTAGGTTTTGAGTTTTGTGATGATTAGTGTGAGAATTTGAAAATAAAAGAGAGCACAAATACTACTCCATCATTCTCATCTAATCTAGTCAATTAGATTAGGGTGTTCACCTCATTAGAGAGAGAAAGTTTGAGTTATAGAAACTTCGAGGTAGATCATCGGAGAAAAGGAAGACTACAAGTTAGCATGGATCGTTCGAGTTGTGGAACCTCTCTTGAGTTCGGGAGATCGTGGATCGCGGCGAAGGGACTTTTACTCGGAGCTTATGAAGCGAAGGAGCGGACTACAAAGGTTGTAATCCCTCACTTTTAGTTGTAAAGATGTTTACTTGCATGTTAAACCCTAATTATCTAGCAAAGATCCCGGCTTTGGGTTGTTCGACACGTCTAAATTTTTATTCGGGCATGGTTGATGCCTTATTAACCCTTGTAAGAGTGTCTAGGAACCCTACAGTGGTATCAGAGCCTAGCTAGAGCATTAGGCGACGTGTATACGAAGTTAAAACTCCGATCGAACCCCGAAACGTCGAAATAGACCCCTCTCTGGAAATTTTGTAAAAATGTGATTTTTTCTGCATTAAAAATACTCAAAAAAATCAGCAGGGAAAGAGTTACTGTGCAAAACAACACCAAAACTCCACTAAAGCGCCGCGGAACCGCGGCCATACTATGCCTTCTGCGGCGGTTCCGCGGCAGCACAGTAGAGTTATGGTTAGCTTTTTGGCACAGTACATCCGTAGGTATTTGTAGCTGCTTCTGGGTATTTTTAATCTGGCTCAAGTGTTGAGTGTTCTGGGGATTATTTTGAATTCGTTGATTCGATCGGAAAATTTAACTTCGTTATGTTTTCCAGATAATTTAGAAACTATTAAAATGTTCGAACGGATATCATTAACTCACTTTTTGCCGACACGAAAAACTTTCAAGTGTTGAAATTTTCTTGAGTTTAAATCTTTCGAAAAAACGTGCAAGTAACGCGGTGGACCCTCTAGAAGAACACAAACCTTAACTCGATTATGTGACCGTCTGAACCGCCTCTAAACTTTAGGGTTTGGGGCAGTACGGCGTGCCACATGTGAGGCGTTGGCTTGACCCTTCTACGGCTAGACCATCGGTACTGTGACATATTCTGGGACTTTTTGGACTCCGCTCAAGTGTTGAGCTATTTAGGAAATCTTAGGTATTTGATTATTCGATCGGAAAGTTTAATACTATCTATTTATCTGGAATGTGATACAATATGTGGAATTCATATAGTTAGGCATGAAATGCGAAGTATATGATATTTCGGATTTACGATGTCTAAAGTGATTGTGGATTCCAAATATTGTAGTTTTACAATTTCTTTTCTGTGACCGTAAGTGTAGTATGTAGTTGTATTGCCGGTTTTCGTTGCTATACATCAACGACGATCGGTGTATGCATACTTACTTACGTTGATGATCTGAGATATTATGTGTTGCTGTGATATGCTATATTGGATCGTCGTGTTCTGAATAGCCGTGGGTTTTATGTGAGATGAGGGTTTTTATTTTCATTCATGTAAAGTTCATTTGTATGTAATATTCTTTTATCGGGGCACTTCCGGGATGAGGTTGATGTCACCAGTGTATATTATTTACTTTTCCGCATTAGGTAGACCCAAGGAGGGGAGCATAAGTAACCGGGTTCTAGGGTCCAGTGGGAGGCCATCTCGAGGAGTCGAGACTGGGTCTCCTAATCCTAGAATTGGCAGTGTTACTTGCCGCTCTCGTAGGGGTCTAGGGATGTGGGTTTGGCTATTCATCGCGACCATGGAATCCATGTTTTATACAGGCTCATATTAAAACACGGACATCCTAGTATATCCAATATTTCATATATGTTCTTCTGCTGCAATGTTCTGTGATGAGATCATATTACTGCCTGAGACGAATGCTTATACTATATATATATGTGCTGATATATAAATATTACTGCTTTCGTTTCTTCTGTGATGCTTAGGAAGCATAAGCTGATAGGTTTTATTAATGAGATTAATAAAAGAAAAGAAACCTAAAAGATGTTGTAGAATCAAAACTTTATAAAAAGGGTAACTACAGTTTTGCTTTGCATAGTGGTATATATGATATACCCTGCACCTTAATCGATGAGGAAAGAGCTTAGATCCCTTCACCGGGAGTGACCTCTTTAGCTAAACTGGCAGATGCTACAAACTCGCGGTTTAGTTTTTGATAGCCTATATAGTTCTTGCTTTGCACAGCGGTATATATGATATACCCTGCACCTTATTCGATGGGGAAAGTGCCGAGATCCCTTCACCGGGAGTGACCTCTTTAGCGAAACTAGAAAAGCCTAAAAAACACTCCTTTTCAAAATCACTTGTTTCTACAACGATATCAAGTTCATTACGCTCATGGTTTTCTGAAAAACCTGCGTAGCCCTCCGTCATTTTAGATAAGTACTACTTAGTATTCATGCTACGTTTGTTGACCATGTTAAGGTGTAGTGTGCGGTAGCTAATTAGTGCTTATCTGCTAAAATATGTGATGTGATTGGATTAGGGTAGTCGTACGACTTTGTTGACATGTTAAGGGTCATACGAGTGGGTTTAATTCAATCGGAAAATGACGGGTTGAACTTGGCTAGCGCTTATGATTTGTTGACCATGTTAAGGTCATGAGTTGCTAGGGGTAAAAGTATTATTGGGAATTTCAAGTGTTGAAATTTGCAATGAGATTGCATACCTCCTATGAGATAGTTGTATCCCGATACCCACTGCGAGTAAGAGTTACTCCAGGGAGAATTTTACACAGGACAATTAGCCGATCAAGTAGGTGTCTAGAAAGGTGTTAACGGGGTTATGCCTCTGGGAAAACGAGGTTTATTTTAATTAGGTCCGTGCGACATCACGGGAAACCTCCCTCAAGTACCGACACCGATCTGGCTGAAAGATTGACGAAATTGTAGGGTGTAATTAATCCCGGCTAATCTTACCTTTTAGGGTTTGAAGGAAGATTTGATAAAAACAGTGGGAGACATCCTGATTAGATAAGATAATAACCAATCTAATCTTGCAAGAGCATACGCTAAAGCGTTTTTCTTGTCTCTCTCTCCAGGTAGCGACAATGTCAGGCCATAATCAAGATAATAATATGGATGTATTGACTGAACCCGCTTATTATACTGAGCAGAGGATCGTTGGTCCCGTTCTTTCTTATAAGAGTTATAAGATTGAACAGGAAATAGGAGAATATCTGGATTCTCATACCGCCCAAACAAAGAACATGCATGCTGATGCATCTTCTTCGGGTGTGTTAGTTATTGAGAACTGTTTTTCAGTTCACCCTACGTCCTGGGTATTGGATACCGGATCAGGATCCCACATATATAAATTGTTACGTGGGCTACGTAAAGGTAGAGAACTGGGAAAATGTGATCATTCCGTACAAGTAGGGAATGGTGCAAGTATTGCAGCCAAAGCAGTTGGCGAATATCACCTTGTATTACCAAGTAGTAATACACTGATTCTGAATGAGTGCTATTATATACCGAACATGATGTGCAACATTATATCAGTTTCTTTATTAAGTAAAGAAGGATATAATTTTATAGTACAGGATAATGTTATGAACATATTCCTAGATCAAAAGTTGATTGGATCAGGCTCGTTACATAATGGCATATTCATTCTCAATCAAAATACAGTCCTTAAAATACAAAACACACACAAGAGGAAAAGTTCAGATATGAACGAATCCTTCTTGTGGCATTGTAGACTTGGTCATATCAATTCGACACGGCTAGCTAAGTTACATAAAAATGGATATTTGAATCCGTTCGAATTATCATCTTATGATACTTGCCATTCATGTCTCAAAGGTAAAATGACCAAAACTCCGTTTAGTGGACAAGGAGTAAGAGTTACGGAACTCTTAGTGATGTATGCGAACCCATGTCTACACACGCCAGGAATGGTTCTTCCTACTTCATTACATTCACTGACGATCTCTCAAGATACGGACATGTGTTCCTGATGAAACACAAGTCTGAAACTTTTGAGAAATTCAGAGAATATAAGCACGAAGTAGAGAACCAAACGGGCAAAAGTATTAAGATTCTTCGATCTGATCGAGGAGGAGAATACTTAAGCAACGAGTTCCTAGACTATCTAAAAGAGAATGGGATTCTCTTTCATCTTACTCCTCCTTATACACCACAGCACAACGGTGTATCGGAACGGAGGAATCGTACCCTATTAGATATGCTGCGCTCTATGATGAGCACCGCTGAGTTACCTATTTCCTTTTGGGGTTATGCGCTTGAAACAGCGGCATACCTATTAAATCAAGTTCCATCTAAATCATTGCCTTCAACCCCATATGAGATATGGAAGGGAATGGGACCATATTTTAAAAGATTTAAGATATGGGGTTGTCCGGCCTATGTAAAAAGGCAAAATCCGGACAAACTCGAGACACGATCAGTTTTTTGCAAGTTTGTGGGATATCCAAAGAATTCTCAAGGATATATTTTCTACCACGCTGAGGAACAAAATGTGTTTGTTTCTCAATATGCCACCTTTTTAGAAAAGGAATTTCTTGCAAAAGAAATTAGTGGCAAAGAGGTAGAGCTGGAAGCGGTTTCAGCACTACAAACTACAACTGATAATTTATTAGAACCAGAGGATTCAATAGTTCCTGACGAACCCTGGCCTCTCCGCCGATCTAGTAGGGTTTCTCATCCACCTGAGAGATACTACGGTTTTCTCATTGATGGTGGAAGCGAGGATTGCATCATGGAAGATGATGACCCGACTAGTTTCCAGCAGGCCATAACGAGTAGTGACTCTGTGAAATGGCTAGATGCAATGCGATCTGAGATGGAATCCATATACACCAACAAAGTATGGGCTTTGGAAAATGCTCCTGAAGGGGTAAAACCCATTGGGAGTAAGTAGATTTTTAAAAAGAAAATTGGTGTAGATGGAAAAGTTGAGACTTTCAAAGCTAGACTTGTTGCAAAGTGTTTTCGTCAACGACCAGGTGTGGATTATGACAAAACCTTTTCTCCAGTGGCTATGCTTAAGTCCATCCGGATCTTACTTGCCATTGTTGTATACCATGACTATGAAATCTGGCAAATGGATGTTAAGACCGCCTTTCTAAACGGTGATTTAGAAGAGCGCGTGTACATGACTCAGCCAGAGGGCTTCGTAGATAGTGGGAGCAGCGGAAAGGTATGCAAGCTGCTTAAATCCATTTATGGGTTAAAGCAAGCATCGCGGAGTTGGAACATCTGTTTTGATGTTGTAGTCAAAGAGTTTGACTTCATCAAAAATATAGATGAACCTTGTATTTATAAGAAGGTTGCAGAGAGTAAGGTTGTATTTCTCGTATTGTACGTGGATGACATACTCTTGATAGGAAATGATGTTCCTATGCTGCAATCAGTCAAGCTCTTCTTATCACAAAGATTCTCAATGAAAGATCTAGGTGATGCCTCCTACATATTGGGAATCATGATCTATAGAGATAGATCTAAACGGATACTGAGATTGTCCCAATCCAGGTACATTGACACCATATTAAAGAGGTTTAGTATGGAAGAATCCAAGCGTGGGAACCAACCCACGATCTCTGGACTCACTCTCTCCAAAGAGATGTCTCCCAAGACTGATTTGTAGAGAGCTCGCATGCAAGGGATACCCTATGCTTCGGCAGTAGGCTCTATCATGTATGCGATGCTATGTACGAGACCCGATGTAGCATACTCACTAAGTGTAGTGAGTCGGTATCAAGCAGATCCTGGAGAGAGTCACTGGACAGTTGTGAAGAACATTCTCAAGTACTTATTAAAGACTAAGGAGATGTTCTTGGTGTATGGTAACGGAGAACTCCAGGTGGAGTCCTTTACCGATTCCAGCTTCTAAAGTGATAAGGAAGACTCTAAGTCGCACTCGGGATTTGTCTTTACCCTTAATGGAGGGGCGGTATGTTGGAAGAGTTCCAAACAGGATACTATTGCAGACTCGACGATGGAGGCTGAATACATCGCTGCCAACGATGCTGCTAAAGAGGCTGTCTGGATAAAGAAGTTCATTAGTGAACTTGGTGTGGTTCTATCCATTGAGCATCCAATACCTCTGTATTGTGATAACAATGGAGCTGTGGCTTTAGCCAAGGAACCCAGGTCCCATCAAAAGTCCAGACATATTCTAAGGCGGTATCACCTGATCAGGGAGATAGTTGATCGCCGGGAGATCGAGATCAGGAGAGTAGATACGAAGGACAACACTGCGGATCCACTCACGAAGGCCATTCCCCAGATACAGTTTGAGAGATTATTCGGGATGCTAGGTATGAGATACTACAGCAGCCAGCCTTAGTGCAAGTGGGAGATTGTTAGTTATGTATATGCCCTAGAGGCCATTGTTGTACATATGATGTATATTATAATGGATGCTCGGATATATATAGAGAGGACTTTCTTGTTTGTCATGATAGTATGCTATTTGGTTTTTCTTTATCTTAACATGTTGACTTGTATATGTTTACTGTCTTACTCTCACATGTTGATAAAGCCCTTAGGATATGTACTCGACTACCGAGACTATGATGAGATCATACTAGTGGGGCCAGAGTAGTCGATGAGTACATCCTATAACTGTTCCTCGTCCAGGGTGTGTCGAGACAGGGCATCGATACACCAGAGTACACTAGCGTATACACATCTTGACCCATATGATGGGCGATGGATGATCCCATATCCAACGGTGTTTTGACATCAGAGATGGTGTACGGGTGCTCAGTGGAGACTGGGTACACTGGACGGACTCGCCGAGAACTCCCAGATGGTGATATACCTCACGTCAAATGGCAGTTCTCCGGTGACACTGGTACAGGGTAGTCTGTAGACCCGAGATCGTCATAGAGTCTTGTGTGATTCCCACTGTGCTTTGATTTCCACCTTACCACGTCCAAGAGGGCGTATAAAACGGTGGCTTTTGGGTGCAGTCCCGAATCACATGGAGGCAATGAGCGATAGGAGGGGATTCTTCTTTCTCGGTATAGGGAGTTGATGTTGTGCTGTGTTCAATTGGCTATAACTGGAAGTCCCTGGCCAGGGCTGATATAGAGATTTACTGGTAAGTGTTATCAGTAGTTTCTCGACCGGTTATGAACCTCACATCGACACGACTTATCGGTTATTGGGGTCTGACGTATACCACCCCTAGACTAGATATGCAACATATCAGACGAAGAGACCGTACTGTACGGGAGTGTTACTAATTGGATTCACAGGAGAATGTACAGGCTTGCTTGTTGATCTTCTGATTGCTTAATACCTGGGTGGCTGTTACGTTTAGCTGACCGCTTACAGCTTGTGGGTGTCTGATATGATCATCACCTACTGCCGGCGTATTGACGATTCTTTAGAGTCCTACATAGAGGTTTCTTGACTCAGGCAAAACGGAGTAGGAGCACATATGTGATATGTGCAGGACCGAGGATAATGCGATATGAGATACCGTATTATATTCTCGCGATATTTTGATATGAGCTGGGTCATCGGATCAAGTGTTGATTCGATGAATCAGTACATGATATATTAGTCGGTTATATTCGATATAGCCGGATTGTTGGATCAAGTGTTGATTCGATAATCTAATGTATAATAATTTATATGATATATTGCATTATATTATCTAATATAGGCTCGCTTTATTATTTCATTTTCTCACCGGATAATACATTGATATATATATGCGATATATATTAATTGTATTATTTTCTTTTGTTACAAATATATAATATATGTGTGATATATATTATTGTAACATGATATGATTACTAATGCAACATGTTTAGTGGAGATTAAACAAGGTTAGGGTTTGATTTGGGTTAGTTCTTTCTTTAGGTTTTTAGAAGGTTTCTTTTTTGTTTTGAGCTAAGATATTATGGTTGATATTTTTTAGTGACTCATTCTTAACCCAACCCAAACCCTTAGCGTTAGTTAATTCTCTACATGAGTTAGCCTTGTCATAGTTGACCATAGTTGCATTTGTAATGATATATCATTTTATTATTCATCACAAAAGGTTTAATAATTCATTCTTCTTCTTCTTCTTTTTCCTTGAGCTTTGAGAAAGCTTTCTAGGTTTTGAGTTTTGTGATGATTAGTGTGAGAATTTGAAAATAAAAAAGAGCACAAATACTACTCCATCATCCTCATCTAATCTAGCCAATTAGATTAGGGTGTTCACCTCATTAGAGAGAAAGCTTGAGTTATAGAAACTTCGAGGTAGATCATCAGAGAAAAGGAAGACTACAAGCTAGCATGGATCGTTCGAGTTATGGAGCCTCTCTTGAGTATGGGAGATCGTGGATCGTGGCGAAGGGACTTCTACTCGCAGCTTATGAAGCGAAGGAGCGGACTACAAAGGTTGTAATCCCTCACTTTTAGTTGTAAAGATGTTTACTTGCATGTTAAACCCTAATTATCTAGCAAAGATCCCGGCTTTGGGTTGTTCGGCACGTCTAAATTTTTATTCGGGTATGGTTGATGCCTTATTAACCTTTGTAAGAGTGCCTAGGAACCCTACACAATATGGATCATGTAGCATGACTTAACATTAGGTTGGATAAAACCTATGCCCCGTCTATCCGGGACTCATCCATAGATGAGTTATCGGATTTGAAGAGGATGCCATAGCCCCTCATAAAATTTTTCTTCGATGTCGGTTTGGTATAACCGACATCCACACCTTTTAAAATATTCCCATATCTCAGACGCATAATATCAAGGGTTTAGGATGGCTCTTATGCCTCTTTCATAAGGAAGGCACGTGATGGACAAATCGTCCGGGTGCACGACAGCGTTTGACCCATAAAACAGGATGCTTGTTCAGTCGAAATTATTGCAATTTTAACATAACAATTTCTTCACTTTTCTAATCATCTGAGGATGTTTGATATAAATATAACACATATTACAAGTTCATCTGGAAAATATCAATTACCATGTGTTATATATTATAATCAATATTTTTGAAGGAAATTGTATGTTTATTATTTCACGCATAATATTGTATATCTCTAACACTCTTCATTGAGATCTTGTGCAAAAATTAGCTCAGGTTAGATATCGGAATCAGAAATTCACCGGTAAATACAGGAAATCAAAGAGTTAAATTCTGGTAGAGATTCAGTAGAGAGAAGAAGATTCCAGATATCAAATATAAACCCAAAGACCAATAAAAGAAGGCTCAAGAGATTTGAAGCTAAGAGCTCACCAATCGGCCACGGAACCGCGGCCGAGTCAGCCCGAGTGGCCGCGGATCCGCGGTCGAGTCAGAGGATCGAAGATCGAGACTTTTCCAGAAGCTTCCATGTAACGTCTTAGCTTGCTGAGAACGCTTCGTTGTAATAATCTTGTTCTGGAAACTTCTCTATAATAACCTAGCTTGTTGAGGAAGCTTCATAATTATCTACCTTATTCTAGAAGTCTCTTTATAACAACCTAGATTATGAGGGAAGCTTGATTAGGGGCTATAAAAATGGAGCTAAGCCTACATTAAAAAGGTTGTTGATTTTTTAGTTCGAAACTTTTGATCCAAAAACCTACAGGGTTGTCTAGCACGGCAATAAGGTTTCAGGAGGTATCGTCCATGCCATATTTAAAATTTTGCCGTTCTATCTAACCCTAACCCTAGAATCGAAACTAGAAAATCCGACGAATCGATATGCAAACAACTTTGCAAAGAAGTGAACAAGGAATACAACCTTTGTAGACCGGTCCTTCACTTCAATAGCTTCATGTTGTAGTCTCTTCGCTGCTAATGGAGAACTCCCGAACTCTAGAGAGGGTTCACTTGAAGAAACGAACAAGCTTGCTCAATGTCTTCGAAGCCGAAGATGATCTACGTCGAGGAGACTCGAGCTCATGCTACCTCTTCACTAATATGTGAAATTAGTGAAGCAAACACCCTAAACTAAATGGCTAATAGTAGAGGATGATGAAGTAGGAAGTGGGCTCACTTTAGTTTTATTTTTCTCACAATTTTCATCTCTTTTCATGAAGCTAGAAAGTTTCATTGAGAGGAAGAAGAAGATGATGAAATGATGAACTAAAGAAAATCACATGAGGTTAGAAATGCAACCATGGTTGGTATATGCCATGCCTTAACCATTGTAGAGACTAAACCGTAGCTATGTGTTAAGGTTGGGTTTACAAATATCTTAAGTAAGACAAAAGAGTGCACGAAGTCAATGAAGACTACAAGCTTCTACAATGTCACGACCCGAAATTGGCACGTGACGGCCCTAATACTACGCAACGTCTATAGGCATAACGCAGTAAAAGAAAGCCATAACCCAGAAATCTAAACCATTAAAAGACAAGAAAAGATAAGAAACATTGTTTAAATTTTTGAAAATCAAAGTATAAATTCTTTAAGTCCAATTTACTTTCTTGAAAATTTTGGCAGCACCTCCTTTGTAAAAACCAATCCCAA
The DNA here is from genome assembly GCA_030015575.1 of Agapanthus africanus. Classification (NCBI taxonomy): domain Eukaryota; kingdom Viridiplantae; phylum Streptophyta; class Magnoliopsida; order Asparagales; family Amaryllidaceae; genus Agapanthus; species Agapanthus africanus. The sequence goes on from JASDDO010000001.1 coordinate 442,092,743, forward strand.
AAATGGGTACAACATAAAAATAAAGTAAAGCATCCTTAACGGGAGCAAATCCACGAAAAAAGGCGGAAAACAACCACCACAACAGATATACGACGCCGTAGCGAAGAAATAAAAGACGATAAAAAGGAACTGTATAAAAAACAACCAAGTCACAAAATACAATACAATATCGTCTTCACATCAAGTCTCTAAGTCAATATGAAAGTAGTAGATGGAGAGTACAAGATACAACGAATATACAATACAACAACGAATAACCAAAAAATCCACATAAAGCAAAACTGCACACTGTGAGCCGAAGCGGTATCCACAGCAAAAGATGATAGATAGATGAATAGCCCTGCCTCTGACTACTGTGAGGAAAGACCTGCAAAACACTGTGACACAACGGGGGTGAGTTGCCAACTCGTGAATAGTAAATAACATATGCAGGTAATCGCAAGTATGCACGTACAACGCGAATCTAACATATGCAATTAATAGCAAATAAAGGTCATATGCATGCAATAATCATGAAAGGTACACTATCAGGTACAATTAATACATGAAGCAATAATATGAAAATCGGTATGCAATAATCATGCAATAATGATATGAATATGTATATATGCAACAGTCATGAAAGGTATGCTAGCAGGTACTACTAATACATGAAACAATGCATATAAAATGAAGTATGTAAATGCAACAATCATGAAAGGTACACTAACAGGTACTATTAATACATGACACAGTGCTTAAAAAATAAATGTGGAGTATGGAATGAAATATGTCATTTCCACGGAATCCTGATATCGTGGTAGGATCAAAATCCATCAAGACAATCCAAATCCCAATTTCTCAAATCAGCCCCCAAATTGGCTCTCATATCATATAAATCTCATAAATCCTGAATGTACAATATCGAATAAATCTCATATATCCCGAATGTACAAAATCAGCAATCTCATAAATATCCTGTATCCAACATCAAATGAATCACCTATATCCTAAATCCAATATCAAGTAAATCTCTTATATCCTATATATAATTTGCATGAATAATTAAGATGAAGTATATGAATTTATATGTGTGTGTGTGTATGTGTATTAGCGTCCCATTCCACTAATATATAAGTATATGCATATATAACAGCGTCCTATTCCACTGTTATATATACTTAGGAGTAAAATATCATGAAAACCAAGTATCAAGTATCGACACAAAATAGTGATCTATCAGGTGCTGTCACCAAGACTGGCACCCTGATAGGTACGTATTATACGCTATACCGAAAGCTCGAGTGCCTAGCTCTGACCCTTGCCTCTCAACGTATCCATACGCATATGACTCCCATCGGTATCCCCATGATTACCGCCGAGTCATTGGTAATGTCACCGGTAGGTACTTGCCCACCTTCCAGGCTCAATCGGCATGGACCGTCGATCATCTTGCCGAGGGGAACCGTACCAGGCCCCACCATGTACCCCCATACGGCCCCCGACTCCTCGCATGGGGTATATATATCAGAACCGATAAATCTCATGTTGGATGCTGAAATATCATATTAAGGGAAATCGGGTTTTTCAAATAATGCATAATTTCATGAAACTACCACGGTCCCCAAATCCAGAAAACATCATTAAAAATCCATATCTCAATGCTAAAATCCATTAATAAAATATACGCAACATAAAACTAAAATGTAAGCATATAAAAGAAAAGACGCTAATTAACTACAACAAGTTAATATAAATATCACGCGGTTCCTAATTTCTCCAATTCTAATTAACATCAAGTAAAGGTAAATATGTAGCTATAACTGATATATGCGTAAACATAAAGGTATAGCAAGATATAGATATCTACCTAGCAGAAATGATGTAATATACCCTCCGGGTATAAGTGAAGTATGTATGCAAAGTATACATGTAGCTATGTCATTATGTGTGTATGTGTACCTATCACTAATGGTACAATACCCTATAGGTATACAGGTAACTAGCATGTAAGTATGTCAAGGCATATGTGTAAGCATATAGGTATACAGGTATGCTATAAGTCATATGCATAAAGAAATATGAATCAATGTCTAAATGTCCCTAACCAAACTATATCATATCTATAAGTGGGTTGTGCGTGTCATGGCAATTATTGACAGTGTGTGTGGCATACAATCAGTGCTCGTGCAACATAAACCGTCAATAATAGTGCAGTGTCCTAAGGATACTAGTCCAAGCACAACAATTAACTAAATAGTAGGGTGTATACGCAATTCTAAATATGAAATAGAATATGCGACATGTCAAGTCATTTCTAGCCCAGATGCATAACGCCATGCGGGCGATTCCCCTGTAGATGTTAAATCTACTCACCAACGCTCCTGGTTAAGTGAAGTCTACACCTATTTTTCCTTTGTCGTAGCGTCCAAAGTCCCCGCCTGCGAACCTAAAATTTCACAAACATATCTCATAAGCTAAATATCCTACATCGACGAAAAGACAAAGAAAAGCAAGGATAACGCCCTGAAAATTACACTGCGCACTTAGCACATCTATCACGCACGACATCGGCCAAAAACACTAACTATGGTCTCTAAACTACGAAACACCAAGTCTAGATTCCGATCGTCCCGATCGCGCAACACAACACAATTAAATACGAGAAATATAATAGAAATCACATCGCAACGACCAATTAAAACCATGTCGGAAAACCCCAGAAACCTAGTAAAAAACTTATTGCAATAATTCGCACTAGAACAAAGCTAACACAAATCTAGCGATTACAAATATCTTATATTAGCTTAACTAAGCTATCCAAACCATTTCCTTATTTTTAACACTAGCTAATTAAGTTTTAGCAAAAACCTAGTAAGCAAAATCCTTAATTAAACAAACTAGTAATTAACAAAAATTATCATTTTCTACTAGATTAAGCTTTTCCTAATCATAAATTAACACTTCAATTAACATTAAATACTTAATCAAGCTTTAAGCCTAACTTGAATTTCTTAAAAATTATGAATAATGAATTAAATCAAGAATTTAAAACTATGATAACCATTTAATTAACTAACTTAAAGATCTAAACATAACAATTTAAGATTAGGGTTTTGAAAAATATACCTCAACAAGAACACAAAATAACAACTTGATCCATCATCTTAGCCTCCAAAAACCATACTTTGTCGAAGATCCGAGCAAACTTGGTGAAGGAATTTGATGGTTTAATTATTTAGGAATTTATGGATTTATTTTGTGATTTTTGAAGCATTTTTGAGTGAAAGAGAAGAAGAAATGAGTTAGGAAAAAGTGAGGGCAGAAATGGGGGGGATAGGCTCGGCCATGAGGTGAGGGGGGTATTTGGGTAAATAAAATGATGAATGTTCTAGTTTTAAGCAATAAATGCAACAATAATTGAATTTTGCCAGCTTTCATTTTCTTTTCTTTTCTTTTTAAAAATTTAATTCCATTGACCAAAAAAATCTAGATATTTAAAAAGAAGGTTCTAAAATAATTTTAGTGATAATTTCTAATGATTCTCATTTAGAAGAAATTTCCCGATTTACGTGCATATTTTACCGGCTAAAATAATATTTTATTTGGGAAAAATTCTATCGGAACCAAAACCTCCCATATACCCCCAAGGTTCGCGCACTAGATTTATTTTAGCTAAACTAGGTGCCGACAAGTTTCTACTGACGTTTGATCGAAAGCGGGTTAAAACGGAAAATACCGACTATTTTGCCCTAAAACGGAAAAATTCGCAAAACGATTTCTAAAACGTTACAGTCTCTCCCCTTATAAAAATTCGTCCCCGAATTTAAAATTTTCACAAAGCGTACCTTCAAAGAGAAGATTACAAAACTCCCAAATCTCGCTCGCAGTCTTCCAAGTGATCACCTCACTATACAGCTACGTCGAAGAAAACTCTTCACAGATGGTAAGACCCTTAACCGAAGTTTCTCCACTTGCTGAGCCGGTAACACAATTGGCTGCCGGTGAACGAAACGATCGTGTCCCAGCCAAATGGTCTGATGCTGAATCATGTGAGAAAGGTCATGAAGGTAATTGCAAAGGATCGACACAAGGAATACGGGGTGAACACTCAATAATCTGGGCAGAAGTGCCAAATCAAAGGCAACGGAACTAACTCGCTTTAAGGATCTTAAAAGGACCTACAATTCTGGGATAAGCTTCCCAAAACTCAACACGTCATTCATCGGAAAAATCCGTAGGAATACATGAGCTCCCACTGCGAACTCAAGTCTGCGACCACAACGGTCGACATAAGACCCATGTCTGCACTGGGCTGTCATCATCCTGACCTGAACCAACTGGTTCATTTCTGAAGTCTCTAGACTAGCTGGGGTCCAGAAATCCTAATCTCGCAGAGTCAGAAAAACAGACTGGAGATCGACACCACCTAACAAAAAAAACTTAAAGGTTGCCAATTGGAGTGCCTCCTGATAACAGCTATCGAAGAAGAATCCTAAAAATAGCAAGTGACGAGCCCAACTGCCGACAACAATTAATACGTACGCACAAGCATATCCTCCAGAGTCAGTATAGCCCACTCTCACAAAACCATCATCCTGCGGATGGAAAGGCGAAGCTAAAGCTCAACCAGTATCCAAGGCTTCCTGAAGCTCCTGCCCAAGACGGCAAGCGAACAGGGTGCCTTCATTGGATACGACCCATGAAGGAACTCCGTGCAACGCACAAACTTAAAAAAGGACAACTGAGCAAACCGAGTATAACTGGACGACAAACATTCAAATGGAGTCACACCCTGACTAAACCTGGGTAGACACCATAACGAAATTCGTGGAGATCTGCTCCCACTTCCAATTCGGAACGGTTAAAGGTTGCAACTCTCCAGCCGGTCTCAGATGCTCAACCTAAGCACACAACAAGACAGACACCTTGAAACGAAACCCGAAACTTCTCTTTACATCCCTGCCCACCCGTAACTATCTCACAAGTCACATCAAATGCTGGTGGAACTTGAATGAGTACAGAGAGTTGACAGATGTGTCTGCTCTAGGATTTCACGTCTCTACCCAATAGTATCAGATACACAAACGCGTTCCTAAACTTAGCACACCCTTGTCACAAATTAATGACTCCGAATCATTACCCAGCCAAGTATGCTCAAGAATCTTTGACGAACGAGCATCGGCGGGCAGTGCCTCGCGAAAGCGATTAAGGAAAAGTGGACGGGCGCGGACATGAGCAAGCTGTCCCCTCAGTAGAGGCGAACTTAAGCTGTACTCAACGATCGCACAAGAACTGTAAATCTGCAGAAGACTATCTCAACAATAAAAACCCGCTGCAGGAAGATGTGCATTAAGCTCTGGTGGTCCATGAAAATCTGACACGACTCTCTAAACAAGTAGTGTCTCCAAATCTCCAACGCAAGACCACTGCGGCCATCTCCAGATCATGAGTGGGATATCCTGCTAATACTTCCTCCAACTGTAAGAAAGCAAAAGCGATAACTCTATAGTTCTATATCAATACACAATCGAGCCCCACTCGCGAAACATCACAGTTAAACAACAAAGTCGCCCGAGCCAGAAGCAAAGAATGAACTGATGCAGTTGTTAACCAGGTCTTCAACTGCCGAAAACTCCGCACGCATGCCTCAGTCCAAAGAAAAAGGAACCTCCTTTCCGGTCAGCCCAGTCAACGGTGCAACGATACACTAGTAATACTGCACGAAACGGCGGTAACAACCTGCTAAGCCCAAAAATCAGTGGAACTCCGTCCGTACATAAGTCTTGGCCAAAACTGTACGACCTCGATCTTCCTCAGGACCATACAAAAACCGTCTCCCGTAACTACAAGACCTAGGAATCAACACAAACAAGCCTGAAGGAACACTCCGAGAATCTAGCAAACCGCTGGGGCTCTCCCAATGTATGCAAAACAAATCCTCAAGTTCTACTCCTGTCCCTCACGACACATTGAATAGACCAGAATGTCGTCAATAACACAACAATAACTGGTCGAGGAACGGCCTGAAGAAATCTGGTTCATCATATCTACGAATGCTGCTAGGGTATTGGTGAGTCCAACGACACCTCCAAAACACACAAATCCCGTAGTACGCACAAGGCAGTCTTCGGAATGTCATCACTCCGAACCCGCAACAATGATGACCTGATCCCGAACAAACCTAGAAAAATGTCTCGCACTCTGGAGCTGATCGAAGAAATCATCAATGCGAGGTAAAGGATACCTATCCGCACCGTAAGCCGGTTCAATTGATGATCAATCAATATACAACCTCAACTGCAGTCCTTCTCCTTGACGAATAGAAATAGGATCTCGCCAATGCGAAACACTCATATGCACAAGCCCTCCCAACAAACAACTCTGCAAGCTGATCCTTAAGCTCCCTAAGCTTCGCCGGCTCATCTGGAACAACGTCGGAAAACTCTCGCATGAAGGAAAGCCGGTCCAACAAACCCACTGTGGCTCCAGTATCATGAATGAATGCCAAGAATCCTCAATATCTTCTCCTCAAAAGCCGACTAGCGAAAAAGGCTGAATTCAAGCTGTGTGAGGCGACACCACTGTCCCCCTACACAACAAGAACTGACTTGCCGGGAAAACAAACCTGATTGTTTTCTCGCGGTAGTCCACAGACGCCTAGCACGTAGCTAACCAGTCCATGCCCAGGAGAACGTCAGATCCAACATCTCTAGAAGGATCAAAACGACGGACGAATCACTATCTCCAATCCGATTGGCACACGACTGAAATACGTGTTGCGCAACAAAAGAATCTCTGACAGAAATTAATACAACAAACGGCTGATCTAGCTAACATGACTCTCCTCATCCCAAACCTCTGCTACTCCCGCGATGGTCACGACAGCTGTCTCGACGACTAAGCCTCTGTCTCTGGGTTGGTACACCGGTACGAGTCCCCCACGGTTCCGGAACTCTCAAAGTCTCTGGAATACATGTCTCGTCAACTGGGGCTATGTAGGTGACGGAATGTTGTATGCTGATCGCAAGGAACAATTGGGTAACAGGGGTGACAACCTCCTGTCGCTGCGCTCGAATGGCCTCAACCAATGAACTCATCATCTGGCGCATGTCCTGCATATCTGCCATAAGCCTAGCGATACTATCTGTCGAAGGCGGATTCGTCTACTCCTGTGCAACGAGCATGCCATCCTGGTCAGTCCTTGACCCACCCAAGTCAACTCTGACCTCGGCCCTCGCTGCATCACTCTGAGTTCCCATAGTCGTTGGCGGCAAAGGCTATAAATAGAGATAGGATTCGATATGAACACGAAAATTGAATCACAAGGATATGAATTATCAAGGAAGGAATTTCAAGCAATTTTGTACTTAGGTCACTTTAGGCGGAGTACCGCATCGTGGGTATGCCGCGGACATACACATACTACGTTACTCTGCTTAAGCTACCTACTCTATCATACCAAGGTCATCCTACACTCCGAAAGGTAAAACCTAGCGCTCTGATACCAACTTTGTCACGACACGAAATTGGCACGTGACGGCCCTAATACTACGCAATGTCTATAGGCGTAACGCTGTAAAAGAAAGCCAAAACCCAGAAATCTAAACCATTAAAAGACAAGAAAAGATAAGAAACATTGTTCAAACTTTTAAAAATCTCAAGTATAAATTCTTTAAGTCCAATTTACTTTCTTGAAAATTTCGGCAGTACCTCCTTTGTAAAAACCAACCCCAAAAATGGGTACAACATAAAAATAAAGTAAAGCATCCCCAACGGGAGCAAATCCACGCCAAGAGGCGGAAAACAACCACCACAACAGATATACGATACCGTAGCAAAGAAATTAAAGACTATAAAAAGGAACTGTATAAAAGACAACCACGTCCCAAAATACTATACAATATCGTCCTCACATCAAGTCTTTAAGTCAACATGAAGGTAGTAGATGGAGAGTACAGGATACAACGAATATACAATACAACAACGAATAACCACAAAACCCACCTAAAGCAAAACTGCACACTGTGAGCCGATGCGGTATCCACAGCAAAAGATGATAGATAGATGAATAGCCCTGCCTCTGACTACTGTGAGGAAAGACCTGCAAAACACTGTGGCACAACGGGGGTGAGTTGCCAACTTGTGAATAGTAAATAACATATGCAGGTAATCGCATATATGCACGTACAGCGCGAATCTAATATACGCAATTAATAGCAAATAAAGGTCATATGAATGCAATAATCATGAAAGGTACACTAGCAGGTACAATTAATACATGAAGCAATAATATGAAAATCGGTATGCAATAATGGTATGAATGTGTATATATGCAACAGTCATGAAAGGTATGCTAGCAGGTACTACTAATACATGAAACAATGCATATAAAATGAAGTATGTAAATGCAACAATCATGAAAGGTACACTAACAGATACTATTAATACATGAAGCAGTACATAAACAATAAATGTGGAGTATGGAATGAAATATGTCATTTCCACGGAATCCTGACATCGTGGTAGGATCAAAATCCATCAAGACAATCCAAATCCCAATTCCTCAAATCAGCCCCCAAATTGGCTCTTATATCATATAAGTCTCACAAATCCCGAATGTATAATATCGAATAAATCTCATATATCATGAATGTACAAAATCAGCAATCTCATAAATATCCTATATCCAATATCAAATGAATCACCTATATCCCAAATCCAATATCAAGTAAATCTCTTATATCATATATATAATTTGCATGAATAATTAAGATGAAGTATATGAATTTATATGTATACATATATATTAGCGTCCCATTCCACTATTATATATGTATATGCATATATAACAACGTCCCATTCCACTGTTATATATACTTAGGAGTAAAATATCATGAAAACCAAGTGTCAAGCATCGACACAAAATAGTGATCTATCAGGTGCTGTCACCAAGACTGGCACCCTGATAGGTACGTATCATACGCTATACCGAAAGCTCGAGTGCCTAGCTTTGACCCTCGCCTTTCGACGTATCCATACGCATATGATTCCCGTCGGTATCTCCATGATAACCGCCGAGTCATTGGTAATGTACCGGTAGGTACTTGCCCACCTTCCAGGCTCAATCGGTATGGACCGTCGATCATCTTGCCGAGGGGAACCGTACCGTGCCCCACCATGTACCCTCATACGGCCCCCGACTCCTCGCATGGGGTATATATATATCAGAACCGATAAATCTCATGGTGGATGCTGAAATATCATATCAAGCGAAATCGGGTTTTTCAAATAATGCATAATTTCATGAAACTACCACGGTCCCCAAATCCAGAAAATATCATGAAAAATCTATATCTCAATGCGAAAATCCATGAATAAAATATACGCAACATAAAACTGAACTGTAAGCATATAAAGGAAAAGCCGCTAATTAACTGCAACAAGTTAATATAAATATCACACGGTTCCTAATTTCTCCAATTCTAAATAACATCAAGTAAAGGTAAACATGTTGCTATAACTGATATATGCGTAAACATAAAGGTATAGCAAGATATAGATATCTACCTATCAGAAATGATGTAATATACCCCCCGGGTATAAGTGAAGTATGTATGCAAAGTATACATGTAGCTATGTCATTATGTGTGTATGTACCTATAACTAATGGTACAATACCCTATAGGTATACAGGTAACTAGCATGTAAGTATGTTAAGGCATATGTGTAAGCATATAGGTATACAGGTATGCTATAGGTCATATGCATAAAGAAATATGAATCAATGTCTAAATGTTCCAAACAAAACTATTTCATATCCATAAGTGGGTTGTGCGTGTCATGACAATTATTGACGGTGTGTGTGGTATACAATCAGTGCTCGTGCAACATAAGCCGTCAATAATAGTGCAGTGTCCTAAGGATACTAGTCCAAGCACAACAATTAACTAAGCAGTAGTGTCATGCCCCGCTTCCCAAAATACGGAATACGAGGGGTTGACAAGGCCAGCCATGTTCCTATGGTCAAGGAAATATCCTGTCGTAGTCACACTTCGGCTTCTAGCTTTACTTGGTAATCAGTAAATAATGCGCAGGCAATGAGAAATGCAGTAACTGAAACAAAACAATATAAAGGACTGACCTGATGGGAAACAAAAGGGTATAACTCTGGATAGCTAATCAAGATGTCCGTGGTGTGCGTCTGGTCCTGATCCAGGCTAAATCATCTCCTCACACTGAGCATGCATACTCAGGTCGTCAGAGCGACACAATAGCAATATAATATATAAAATCCAAGTGACAACTCTAACAGTGATAATAAATATATATACAGTAAATCAATGACGGTAGAGGTATAAACATGGAATAATCAATGCAGCGAAACAGTAAAATCAGTAAAATAATATGCCAAGTATGTCAACACAGTAAGTAATGTATATCAATGCCATTATCCCTATTAGTCTCTAAGTCTCACTGTACAAGTCACTAAGCCTATCGTCAGTCCAAGTGTGAGAGTCAATCACTCGCGAGTGTCCTCCACCCAAGGGTAGGACCCAAGGGCAAGGGACCACGGGCCCAACATGTAACTCACAGTAATAATCATGTACCCTGTAAATCTCCATATATCTCCATATATATAAGCCGGCATGGGACTCCAGAGATTCTGTTGAACTCACACTCAAACTACCCCACATCCCGTGGTCTACATCAAATGCTAACCATAACCTCAAATACCAATCGGTCTGTGACAAGTCTGCGCGAGAACTGGAGGCAGGACCTCCATCAAGCACGTCCCGACTAATACCTGAGATAAATGGCAGTGTCTGGTGCCTTATCTGTGACACCCATGTAAGAGCTTCCATCAGTGTCCCATACCACTTATAGTCACACGTACACGCGTCCCACAGACGTCGACAATGCAATAGAATAATAAGGTTCACTGATTGTATACAAGTACGTGCCACTTTCACTTATTCACTCATGCACGAACACTAACATACTTGCCACAAACATCACTAATACCTAACACTGGGTCATGCACATGATCACTAGGTTATCCATGCAATGACATATGTATGATATGATGAGGAACAATATGTAAAGCATGATTAAAATGTCATAAAACAGTATTCTACCACTTGCACAATTTATCATAAATCATACGGGTACAGTTTAGCGGAACGATGAATGAGGATTAAGTAGTATGTTCAATTATCTATCCAGCGAATTTAGTTTCACGCCAATCGGGTTTCAGGATCACTAGTTATGGCCATTTCATTTTAAGCGTTCACGGCTGGAAATCCGGTTTCAGAATCGGAAGTCCGTTTCGCAACGCATTTTAATCCCAGTTGGGATCAGATTTTAGCGACGCTACAGCTGAATGAAAACTAGAGTTTTCAGTAATGTTTTCAACGCAATAGACGGATCCTACATCGCATCTGTACGTCAGGAGATATACACTGTTCAATACTAGTATGTCAATTATGATTCTGTTGGGACTGTTATACGTCCCCATCTTTTAAATTACAGATGAAATAGTAAACGATGACGAAACAGAATGAAACCACTTGTGTTATCTAGTTAACAGTTTCACCTTTAATAAACAGCGGAGTTCCGCAACATACGAGTTAAGGAAACAGGGTGGTACCCATTATGGGACAGTAAACAACAACTAGAGTCGCTCTGGACCGCAGTCCAGAGTCGCACTCCGATCTAAATAGTGTCACAGTTTAAGTACAGAAACCATGATTACCTTGCATAGATTATATCTCGTCGAGTCGGCTTCGATTTAAGCCCTTGAACGCATCATTCCAGTATGTATATAATTTATGGTAATTTTAATGGTTTTCAGGTACAAGAAATTTCCCGTTTTACAGGTATACTTGGGGGTAGTCGTTTTAGTCGTTAATAGTCGTATTTTCCAGCGAAATTTGTACAAGGTATTCATCACTACATGGGATAATATAAACAATCCAGTTCCGTCAAATTAGGTGAGTATTTTCATTGGGATCATGTATCGAACAGGTACGTCATATAATTTATCGGGAAAAGTAACTACGGGATCTATACGACTTTAGTTTGTAACAAACATAATTTAGCATGTAGCAAGTAGAGAACTTGTCTGGAGACGTTTTAGGGCACACGGCAGCGGCAACGACACACGCACGGCACGACAACGACACATGCACGGGCAACAACGACAAGATTTGGCCTCGGCTTGAACTTGGTGGCACAGGCTCGGTTTAGGCACTGGTGTTTGTGGTGTTGGCCGGTTGATAGGAGAGGGAGAGAGAAATTTAGAGAGTGAGAGAGAACAGGGAAAGAGAGAGAGAGCAGAGAGATTGAGAGATTGAGAGGGGGCAGTGAGAGAGAGAGAGAATGATATATATATAGAGAGAGAGAGTGAGAAAGAGAGACAGAGAGAGCTAGAGTGAGAGTGAGAGAGAACTGGAGAGGGAGAGAAAGAGAGAGCCAGAGAGAGAGAAAGAGATATCAAGAGAGAGATAGAGAGAGAGAGAGAACATAGAGAGAGAGAATTAGAGAAAGTGGGAGAGTGAGAAAGAGAGAGAAGTAGGGAGAGGGAGAGAGAAATTGATGTCGACGACGACGATGATGATGATGATGCGGTCGACGAGGCGGCTCTGAGCAGTGGGGAGCTCGTCGACGTCGTGGGTGCCGGTGAAGGGCGCTGGGGTTCGAGCTCGGGTGTGCAGGGGATCGTCTCGAGCTCGAAGCTCCGGTGATGGAGAGTATGCCGGTGAGGGAGGAGGTGGATGAAGAGATGAGGTGGTCGGTGATGGTGGTTTGAGGAGCTCGGTTGCGGGGATTTTGGAGAAGGAGAGTGGGGATGGTGGCGGAGCTCCGGGGTTGTGCGAGATGTGAACGAGAGAAGAGAGGTGATTAAGGGTAGAGGGGACAAGGGGTGCGAGTTGTGGGGTAACGTGCGAGAGCATGGGCGGAGGAGGAGGCGTGGGTTACGGCGAAGGAACGGATCGCGAGCGGGGTAAAAGGGAAGTAGCCGTTAGAGAAGATGGAGGGTGTAGAAGCGGGTCGGGTTGCTGAAGCGGGCACGGTGAAGGTTTGAAAAGAATGGGTCGGGCCTTAAAATAAACTAAAAGAATTATAATAGAGTGGAGGAGGAAGTGGGCTGCTGGGCCGGGACCGATATAAAATGAGGAAAAGAAAATAGGAAAATGGGGTTTTGTTTTAAAAAGTGAAACGGGCTGAGGAATGGTGCTGGGCTCGGGGAGTTGGGCCAGAGGAATTTAAAATGGGGAAAATTTTGGGAATGGGCTGAGGGTTTGGTGCTGGGGATTTATTAAAAAGAAATTGGGTGTTGGGTTTAAGTTTTAATGAATAAAAGAAATGAGTTGAAGGGAAAAATTAGGGTTTTGAGTTTAAATAAAAATATGAAAAAGAGATGGGCGTATATAAATTGAGGTTTATATAAATGGGAAAAGAACATGAGGAATTGGTATTAGGGTCTGAGAAAGGAGAGGGGGAGAACTAAAATGGATTGGGAGTTTTAAAATAATAAATAATTATAAATAAAATTTTTATAGGTTAAAAAGAAATACGGATATAGGCATATATAAATGAACCGGGTATTACATCATACCACCCTTACAAAAATTTCGTCCTCGAAATTTAAAATAAACGATAAGTTATACAAAGATAAGCGAAAGCTATTATATTGCAAACTAACACATAAAGAATCACTAGAAATACGTGGATGAAGAAATTTGAAGGTATATATATGTAAGAACAACATACAAAAAGCTAGGTCTAAATAGGTATAAGGCAGGATTAATTATAGGGGCAACTACATGTATATGAGGATATAGATAACAATAACGAATAATAATAATCAAGGCGTGTTCGATAAAAATCAGAACCCAAATATGTGCACATATATGTATATCAAAAGTAGCACAGCAGAAATAATAAGTATAAAGCACAACCATTTATAATAGTAACCATAGGCACAATACCCGGGAATAAGGTAACGGTAATAAGGTAGTGAAAGATTTGTCGGTAGGTTAAAACATTTTAGGATAATGTATCGATCAAATAGTTTTAAAGTAACTTAGAAAACCCACATAGTGAAAATAAGGAACATGGAACAAAGATATGCGCGGTGTAAGGTTGCGCTACTGAAAAAATGAGGAGAATAGTAGTGTGCTGAAAATACATAAAACTAAGTAGTCAATAACACGCACTCTTCGATAAATACAAAATAATGAAAACCAAATTTCGAATAATAGTATCCCTAAATATAGTTAGGGTAACAGAGAAAACATAAATATGTATAGGCTAGCTAGGGTAAGGATTACAAGGAAGTGTGGCTCAATCAGAAGGTCAGAGTGTGGCGGCTTTAGGCTGAAGGTCAAGGAGATTGGGATCGGGAGCACAGGAAGTAAGGGTGAGCAACAAAGGACTACAAGGGGAAAGTATAGGAGGATAACGGTCGGTACATCATATGAATCAAAAATTTGAAGGGTTAGCGAACTCGGAAATTTCACTAAAAATTTCTCCTCCCAGAAGGATCTCAAACGAGGCACAGACGAAGGATAAAGGATGGACCTCTAAAAGATCGAGTGCGGTACTAGTTAATTTAAGTGAGGGTTAAAACAATGTAAGGAGTAGGGGTGGATAGATCTCAGTAGGAAAATAAATGTATATGAGAAACAATCAAGCATCAAGCGAACTAAGAAGATCGAAAAATTGGCGAACTCAGCAATTTGTTTCATTCCAGGAAATTCTAAACAAGGCATTCTTAAAATGAAAGATGGCCCTAAACTATACACAGATTTTATTTGGCCAGAGAAGACAACATTTAAAAAAAATCCTATCAGTCGCGGTTGTGGAGGTTCAGCAGGTTGCGGTAGGTTCGCGCGCTCAGGTAGGGGCGTCCATTCCCATAGCGCCTCGCAGGGACCGCCATTAGGAGTTCTTCCACCGCGGGGTCTTGTTCTTCTGGTGTTTCTTCCTCGGCTGGAGCTTCTTCATCGAGGTCTGCTTCTATGTGATTCTCTTCTTCTGGATTCTCTTCCATGGGATTTTCCTCCACTGGATTTTCTTCTATCGGGTCTTCATCGGGATCTTCCTCTATCGGGTTCTCTTCAGGTTCTCCTTCCTCTTCGTCGGAATCGCCTATCATGTCAAACTCTGGGGCGGCTTCTCCTTCGTCCTCAGAATCGCTGTTCCCGAAAATGACCTGGGGACCGTTGATCTCATCGTCAGAACTCATCAGCGTGCGGTCTAAGGAAACGCATGACTATGCATCCTCATCCAAATGCGGCGCTGCTCCAGGGTGGGCCATGGCCTGAAAGGAAAGAGTCATGATTAGACAGTGGAATACATCAAGAAAATAGCGAAGGGTACGAAGTATAGGAAGATATGCGGTGGCAGGAACTGAAAAAAATCAGAAAAAATGCTGTGATAATGAGTAGTATGAATAAGGGGAAAGACAAGAGAATGATACATATATTACGATTCAAGTTTTTATTGCATTCAACTAAAAGTTCGACGGATACAAGATTTCAAACGAAAAGAAATATTTATAAGAGAATGACAACATTACTACTGAAATTAGAAAACATGAAAATTCTTCTTTGACTACTAGACCGCTGCATTCTCGTCACGCGAGTTGAATCCTACGCTGGGTCCGCCTTATCCTCGAAGTTTGAACTACGCAATAATCATCACTTGGCAGAAGTGAAGAGTGTGGACGAGTCTCCTCCTTGTAGTTCCTTCCTTTTTGGACAACCGTTGATAAGATGTTCGCTGGATCCGCAAATCAGACATTTTCCTTGTGCGCGGCGACAATCCCTCTGAAGATGTCCTGGCTTCTTACAGTACCCACAACATTGGGTCTTCTGCTGCTTCTGTTGCGGGGAAACAAATGGGCGATTCATCTTCTTCTCCTTTCCTCGTCTAACAGGGATCTCTTTACGATTGGAAACTCCCACTGGTGCCTGATTCACCTGCCTTCTCAGTCCTTCCACTAACAAGTCGTTCGTTCGCTCTTGGGCTTCCTTCAGACCTTGCAGTACACTCAGAATCTCAACGGTCTGATTCTGGGGAGTGGAGATAGAGGAAGATTCGTTGGAAGACATGATCCTGAAACAATAATTTTGAGGATGATATAAGGCACAAGCTATAAGAATCAAAATGTAATACGGATTGGACAAAGATTCAAGAATATCAGATGTGATGAAATTCATTATAAGTGGAAAATCAACTGTATGACTCTAAGTCACTTAAACAGAGTATGGCAGTGTAACCGTGATGTAGTTCACAATTACAACCACGTAACTTTGCCAAGTCACCCGAAACCCTAGCGGATGGATAACAGAATACTCGATGTGAATATGGATCGAGAATGACAAGTTTACAACCTAGACCAAGGAATGTCTTAGATTGCCAAGCTATACACGGAAAACTGCAATCCCAATCGAAGCAAAACCTGGGCTCTGATACCAACTAAACCATGTCACGCCCCGCTCCCAAAATACGGAATACAAGGGGTTGACAAGGCCAGCCATGTTCCTACGGTCAAGGAAATATCCTGCCGTAGTCACACTTCGGCTTCTAGCTTTACTTGGTAATCAGTTAATAATGCGCAGGCAATGAGAAATGCAGTAACTAAAACAAAACAATATAAAGGACTGACCTGATGGGAAACAAAAGGGTATAACTCTGGATAGCTAATCAAGATGTCCGTGGTGTGCGTCTGGTCCTGATCCAGGCTAAATCATCTCCTCACACTGAGCATGCATACTCAGGTCGTCAGAGCGACACAATAGCAATACAATATATAAAATCCAAGTGGCAACTCTAATAGTGATAATAAATATATATACAGTAAATCAATGACGGTAGAGGTATAGACATGGAATAATCAATGCAGTGGAACAGTAAAATCAGTAAAATAATATGCCAAGTATGTCAACACAGTAAGTAATGTATATCAATGCCATTATCCCTATCAGTCTCTAAGTCTCACTGTACAAGTCATTAAGCCTATCGCCAGTCTAAGTGTGAGAGTCAACTACTCGCGAGTGTCCTCCACCCAAGGGTAGGACGCAAGGGTAAGGGACCACGGGCCCAACATGTAACTCACGGTAATAATCATGTACCCTGTAAATCTCTATATATCTCCATATATATAAGCCGGCATGGGACTCCCGAGATTCTGTTGAACTCACACTCAAACTACCCCACACCCCGTGGTCTACATCAAATGCTAACCATAACCTCAAATACCAATCGGTCTGTGACAAGTCTGCGCGAGAACTGGAGGCAGGACCTCCATCAAGCACGTCCTGACTAATACCTGAGATAAATGGCAGTGTCTGGTGCCTTATCTGTGACACCCATGTAAGAGCTTCCGTAAGTGTCCCATACCACTTATAGTCACACGTACACGCGTCCCACAGACATCGACAATGCAATAGAATAATAAGGTTCACTGATTGTGTACAAGTACGTGCCACTTTCACTTATTCACTCATGCACGAACACTAACGTACTTGCCACAATCATTACTAATACCTAACACTGGGTAATGCACATGATCATTAGGTTATCAATGCAATGACATATGTATGATATGATGAGGAACAATATGTAAAGCATGATTAAAATGTCATAAAACAGTATTCTACCACTTGCACAATTTATCATAAATCATACGGGTACAGTTTAGCGGAACGATGAATGAGGATTAAGTAGTATGTTCAATTATCTATCCAGCGAATTTAGTTTCACGCCAATCGGGTTTTAGGATCACTAGTTATGGCCATTCATTTTAAGCGTTCACGGCTGGAAATCCGGTTTCAGAATCGAAAGTCCGTTTTGCAACGCATTTTAATCCCAGTTGGGATCAGATTTTAGCGATACTACAGTTGAATGAAAACTAGAGTTTTTAGTAATGTTTTCAACGCAATAGATGGATCCTACATCGCATCTGTACGTCAGGAGATATACACTGTTCAATACTAGTATGTCAATTCTGATTCTGTTGGGACTGTTATACGTCCCCATCTTTTAAATTACAGATGAAATAGTAAACGATGACGAAACAGAATGAAACCACTTGTGTTATCTAGCTAACAGTTTCACCTTTAATAAACAGTGGAGTTCCGCAACATACGAGTTAAGGAAACATGGTGGTACCCATTATGGGACAGTAAACAACAACTAGAGTCGCTCTGGACCGCAGTCTAGAGTCGCACTCCGATCTAAATAGTGTCACAGTTTAAGTACAGAAACCATGAGAACCTTGCATAGGGTTATAGTTTGTTGAGTAGGCTTCGATTTAAGCTCTCGAACGCATCATTCTATTATGTATATAATTTATGGTTATTTTAACGGTTTTCAGGTACAAGAAATTTCCCGTTTTACAGGTATACTTGGGGGTAGTCGTTTTAGTTGTTAATAGTCGTATTTTCCAGCGAAATTTATACAAGGTATTCATCACTACATGGGCCAATATAAACAATCCAGTTCCTTCAAATTAGGTGAGTATTTTCATTGGGATCATGTATCGAACAGGTACGTCATATAATTTATCGGGAAAAGTAACTACGGGATCTATACGACTTTAGTTTGTAACAAACATAATTTAGCATGTAGCAAGTAGAGAACTTGCCTGGAGATATTTTGGGACACACGGCAGCGGCAACGACACACGCGCGGCACGGCAACGACACACGCGCGGGCAACAACGACAAGATTTGGCCTCGGCTTGAACTTGGTAGCACAGGCTCGGTTTAGGCACTAGTGTTTGTGGTGTTGGCCGGTTGATAGGAGAGGGAGAGAGAAATTTAGAGAGTGAGAGAGAACAGGGAAAGAGAGAGAGAGCAGAGAGATAGAGAGATTGAGAGGGGGCAGTGAGAGAGAGAGTGATATATATATAGAGAGAGTGAGAAAGAGAGACAGAGAGAGCTAGAGTGAGAGTGAGAGAGAACTGGAGAGGGAGAGAAAAAGAGAGCCAGAGAGAGAGAAAGAGATATCAAGAGAGAGAGAGAGAGAGAGATAGATAGAGAGAGAGAACAGAGAGAGAGAATTAGAGAAAGAGGGAGAGTGAGAAAGAGAGAGAAGTAGGGAGAGAGAGAGAGAAATTGATGTCGACGACGACGACGATGATGATGATGATGCGGTCGACGAAGCGGCTCGGGGCAGTGGGGAGCTCGTCGACGTCGTGGATGCCGGTGAAGGGCGCAGGGGTTCGAGCTCGGGTGTGCAGGGGGTCGTCTCGAGCTCGAAGCTCCGGTGATGGAGAGTATGCCGGTGAGGGAGGAGGTGGATGAAGAGATGAGGTGGTCGGTGATGGTGGTTTGAGGAGCTCGGTTGCGGGGATTTTGGAGAAGGAGAGTGGGGATGGTGGCGGAGCTCCGGGGTTGTGCGAGATGTGAACGAGAGAAGAAAGATGGCTAAGGGTAGAGGGGACAAGGGGTGCGAGTTGTGGGGTAACGTGCGCGAGCGTGGGCGGAGGAGGAGGCGTGGGTTATGGCGAAGGAACGGATCGCGAGCGGGGGAAAAGGAAAGTAGCCGTTGGAGAAGATGGAGCGTGTAGAAACGAGAGAAGAACGGAGCTCGAAGCCCAGACGCATAACGCCATGCGGGCGATTCCCCTGTAGATGCCAACGCTCCTGGCTAAGTGAAGCCTACACCTTTTTCCCTTTGTCGTAGCGTCCAAAGTCCCCGCCTGCGAACCTAAAATTTCACAAACATATCTCATAAGCTAAATATCCTACATCGACGAAAAGACAAAGAAAAGTAAGGATAACGTCCTGAAAATTACACTGCGCACTTAGCGCATCTACGCGCGCGACATCGGCCAAAAACACTAACTAGGGTCGCTAAACTACGAAACACCAAGTTTAGACTCCGATCGTCCCGATCGCGCAACACAACACAATTAAATACGAGGAATATAATAGAAATAACCTCGCAAAGACCAATTGAAACCACATCGGAAAAACCCCGAAACCTAGTAAACAACTTATCGCAATAATTCGCACTAGAACAAAGCTAGCACAAATCTAGCGATTACAAATATCTTATATTAGCTTAACTAAGCTATCCAAACCATTTCTTTATTTTTAACACTAGCTAATTAAGTTTTAGCAAAAACCTAGTAAGCAAAATCCTTAATTAAACAAAATAGTAATTAACAAAAATTATCATTTTCTACTAGGTTAAGCTTTTTCTAATCACAAATTAACACTTCAATTAACATTAAATACTTAATCAAGGTTTAACCCTAACTTGAATTTCTTAAAAATTATGAATAATGAATTAAATCAAGAATTTAAAGCTATGATAACCATTTAATTAACTAACTTAAAAATCTAAACATAACAATTTAAGATTAGGGTTTTGAAAAATATACCTCAACAAGAACACAAAATAACAACTTGATCCATCATCTTAGCCTCCAAAAACCATGTTTTGTTGAAGATCCGAGCAAACTTATTGAAGGAATTTGATGGTTTAATTATTTAGGAATTTATGGATTTATTTTGGGATTTTTGAAGCATTTTTGAGTGAAAGAGAAGAAGAAATGAGTTAGGAACAAGTGAGGGTAGAAATGGGGGGGATAGGCTCGGCTATGAGGTGAGGGGGGGTGGTATTTGGGTAAATAAAATGATGAATGTTCTAGTTTTAAGCAATAAATGCAACAATAATTGAATTTTGCCACCTTTCATTTTCTTTTCTTTTCTTTTTAAAAATTTAATTCCATTGACCAAAAAAAATCTAGATATTTAAAAAGAAGGTTCTAAAATAATTGTAGTGATGATTTCTAATGATTCTCATTTAGAAGAAATTTCCCGATTTACGTACATATTTTACTAGCTAAAATAATATTTTATTTGGGAAAAATTCTATCAGAACCAAAACCCCCCATATACCCCTAAAGTTCGCGCACTAGATTTATTTTAGCTAAACTATGTGCCGACAAGTTTCTACGGACGTTTGATCGAAATCGGGTTAAAACGGAAAATACCGACTATTTAGCCCTAAAACGGAAAAATTCGCAAAACGATTTCTAAAACGTTACATACAAGCTTTGAACCATGAGAAATATCTCCACAATTTTGAATTTGCTTGTAATAAATATAAACCCTAACTTAACCCTAGCATGGTATAAGTCTCATACATACATGTTGCATGTGTAACCTAGCATGATACATAATATATATCACATATATATAATGTATGCAAAGTGAGAAAAAGAATTGGTCAAGTGAGCAATATTAGTTAATGTAAATTCATATATCAAATATATAATTATACATTAAATTATTGAATCAACATGTGACTTAATGATCCGGATATATCATATATAACCGACTAATATCAATAATATCAACCTACCGAATCAACACTTGATTCGATAACCCGGCTATATCACATATACCCGTCCGATATCATATATCGCGAGAATACAATACGGTATCACATACTCGTATCAATCTCGGTCCCGCAAATATCATATATGTGCTCCTACTCCATTTCGCATGAATCAGGAAACCTCTGTGTAGGACACTAAAGACCCGTCAATACGCCGGCAGTAGGTGATGATCATATCAAACACCCATAAGCCGCAAGTGGTCTGCTAAACGTAACGGCCACCCGGGTATTGAGCGATCAGAAGATCAACAAGCAAGCCTGCTCATACTCCTGCGAATTCAATCAATAACACTACCGTACTTTCCGATCTCTTCGTCTGATGTGTCGCATATCACTCCCTGGGGGTGGTATAACGTCAGACCCCAATAGCCTGATAAGTCATGCCAATGCAAGGTACATAACGGTTCGAGAAACTACTGATAACACTTACCAGTAGATCTCAGCAACCCTGGCCAGGGATTTCCTGTTATGGCCAATCGAGCATAGCGCAACATCAACTCCCAATACCGGGAGAGACGAAACCCCTATCGCTCATTGCCTCAATGTGACTCGGGGCTGTACCTAAAAACCACCTTTTTGCACGATCTCTTGACTATGGTATGGTGGAAATCAAAGTACAGTGGGAATCACACAAGACTCTATAACGATCTCGGGTCTACAGACTAACCTGTACCAGTGTCACCAGAGAACTGCTATCCAACGATAGGTATAATACCATCTAGGAGTTCTCGGTGAGTCCGTCCAGTGTACCCAGTCTCTACTGAGCACCCGTATACCTTCTCTGATGTCAAACATCAATGGATATGGGATCATCCATCGCCCATCACATGGGTCGAGAAGCGTATACGCTAGTCTACACTGGAGTATCGATGCCCTGTCTCGATACTCCCTCGACTAGGAACAATTATAGAGTGTACTTATGGACTACCCTTGGCCCCACTAGTATGATCTCCATCATAGTCCTGATAGTCAAGTACACATCCTAAGGGCTTTGTCAACATGTGAGAGCAAGACAGCATCACGTATACAAGTCAACATGTTAAGACAAAGAGTAACCAGATAGCTTACTATCATATCGAGCAAGAAAGTCCTCCTTATATATGTCCAAGCATCTACTACAATATACATCCCATGTACAGTAATGGCCTCTAGGGCATACATATAACTAACAATCTCCCACTTGCAATAAGGCCATCTGTTGTAGTATCCAATACCCAACAATTCAGCAGTAGTTGTAGTATCCCATACTCAACCATCCTAAAATCTCTCAAATAGTATTTGGGGAAGCAGGCTTTGGTGAGTGGATCCGCCGTGTTAACTTTCGTGTCAACTCTCCTAACCTCGATCTCTTGGAGATCAACCATCTCACTGATCAGGCGATGTTGTCCTCAGAATATGTCTGGAACGCTGATGGGACCGGTGTTCTTAGGCCAAAGCCACAACTCCATTGTTGTCACAATAACAGTTATTGGACGCTCAATGGTAGGAACCTTGTTCATCTCATGAAAAAAATTGCCCATACAGCCACTTTGGCAGCATCATTGGTAGCAATGTATTCAGCCTTTATCGTCTAGTATGTCATGGTATCTAGCTTGGAACTCTTCTAACCGTCCCTTTACTGAGGGTAAATACATTTCCTGTGACTGACTTTCAGTCGACCTTATCACTTTGCAAGCTTGAACCAAGAACATTCACTTAGTGCTTCTCAACTACTTAAGAATGTCCTCCACAGCTGTCCAGTGATTCTCCCAAGATCCGATTGATTCCTGATCACTACTCCTAGTGATTCATCTATATTTAGTCTGGTACATAACATCGCATACTCTGATAGAGCCTACTACCGAAGCATAGGTTATCTCTTGCACACGAGCTCTCTCCAAATCAGTCTTGGAAGACATCTTTTCGGAGAGAGTGATTCCTCGGTAAGTGGGCGAACCACCACGCTTAGAATCTTCCATACTAAACCCCTTTAGCATGGTGTTAATGTACTTGGATTTGGGACACTCCCAACATCCACTTAGATCTATCACTATAGATCATAATTTAGAAAATGTAGTAGGTATCATCCAGATCTTCTATTGAGAATTTTCGTGATAAGAGGAGCTTGACCGAGTGTAGTATAGGAAACCATTTCCTATCAAGAGTATGTCATCTACGTACAATACGTGGAAGAGAACCTTACTCTCTACAACCTTCTTGTATATACAAGGTTCATCTACCTTTTTGATGAAGTCAAACTTTTTGACTGCCACATCAAAACAGATGTTCCAACTCCGCGATGCGTGCATTGATCCTGATGGACTTAAGCATAGTTTTGAAAGTCTCAACTTTTACATCTACACCAAGAATCTTCTCAAGATCAATTTGCTCCTAATGGGTTTTACCCCTTCAGGTGCAACATGCAAAGTCATACTTTGTTGGTGTACATGGATTCCATCTTTGATCGTATAGCATCCAGCCTTTTCACAGAGTCGCCACTCGTGATGGCCTGCCTTAACCTAGTTGGGCCATCATCAACCATGATGTAATCCTCGCTCCCACTGTCACCGAGAAGACCGTAGTATCTCTCAAGTGGATAAGGAACCCTACCAGATTCGCGGAGAGGCTGAGGTTCGTTGGAGACTATTGAATCCTTTGGTTTCACCAAATCATCAGCTGTTAGTTTGTCTAGCTGGAACTGCTTCCAGTTCTACCTCATGACCACTAATTTCTTCATAAGAAATTCCTTTTCTAAAAAAGGTGGCATGCTGAGAAATAAAACACCCTTTCTCCTCAGAGTGGTAGAAGATATTCCCCCATAAATGTTCGGGATATCCTAACAAACTTATACAGAACTGACCTTGCCTCGAGCTTGTCCGGATTCTGTCTTTCAATATAGGCCGGACAACCCTATATCTTAACTCGTTTAAGACATTGTCTCTTCCCATTCCATATCTCATATATAGTGGTAGGCCCTGATTTGGATGGAACCCCATTCAATAGGTATGCAGTTTCTCAAGTGCATAACACCAAAAGGAAACAGGTAACTCAGCGGTACTCATCATAGAGCGCACCATATCTCATAGGGTGCGATACCTCCGCCCCGATACACCATTGTACTGTGGTGTACTCGAAGGAGTAAGCTGAGAGAGAATCACATTCTTCTTTTAGAAACTCCAGGAACTCCATGCGTAAGTATTCTCCTCCTCGATCACATCGAATGACTTAATACTTCTACCCATTCGGTTCTCAACTTCAAACTTATATTCCTAGACTTTCTCAAAAAGTTTCAGACTTGTGTTTCAACAGGAACACATGTCCGAATCTTGAGAGATAGTCGATGAATGTAATGAAGTAGCAAGAACTATCCCTGGCATTTATAGACATAGGACCGCATACATCATCATGTATCTGTCCTAAGAGTTCAATAACTCTTTCTCTGTTTCCAGTAAACGGAGTATATGTCACTTTACCTTTGTGACAAGACTGGCAAGTATCATAAGATGAAAATTCGAACAGATTCTCATATTCATCCTTATGTAACTTAGCTGGTCGTGTCGCATTGATATGACCTAGTCTACAATGCCACAAAAAGGATTCATTCATTTCTGAACTACTCTTCTTGTGTGTGTTCTATATACTTTGAACTGTTGTTTGATTTAGAACATATATGCTATTTTATAACGTGCCTGATCCAATCAACTCTTTATCTAGGAAAATGTTCACAACATTATCCTCCGATACAGAATTATATCCTTCTTTAACTTATTAAAGAAAACGATGTAATGTTGTATATCAGGTTCGGTATGTAATAACATTCGTTCAGAATCAATGTATTTAATACAAGGTGATATCTGCCAACCGACTTAGGTGCAACAATTGCACCATTCTCTAACTCTTAGAGATATATCACCTATTCTCAGTTCTCTACCTTTCTGTAGCCCATGTAACAGATTACATATATGGGATCCTAATCCAGTATCTCATACCCAGGACGTAGAGGATACTGAGAAACAGTTCTCGGTAATGAACACACCCGAAGAAGATGCATCAACATATACTTTCTTCAATTTGGTGGCATGTGAATCCGGATATTCCCTTATTTCCTGCTCGAACTTATAACAGTTATAAGATAGAGCGAAACCAACGTTCCCTAGCTCAGTATAATAAGCAGGTTCGGTCAATGCATCCATATTATTATCTTGATTAAGGCGTGACATGGTCGCTACCAGGAGAGAGAGAGAAGAAAACACTCTGCGTGCGTTCTTACAAGATTTAGATTGGTTATTATTTTATCTAATCAGGATGGCTCCCACTGTTTTAGTCAAATCTTCCTTCAAACCCTAAAAGGTAAGACTAGCCGGGATTAATTATACCCTACAAGTTCGCCAATCATTCGGCCAGGCCAGTGTCGGTACTTTGAAAGAAGTTCCCCGTGCTTTCGCTCGACCTAATTAAAATAAACCTCGTTTTCCCAGGGGCGTAACCCCATTAACACCTTTCTAGACACCTACTTGATCGGCTAATTGTAATGTGTAAAACTCTCCCAGGAGTAACTCTTACTCGCAGTGGGTATCGGGATCCAACTATCTCATAGAAGGTATGTAATCTCATTGCAAATTTCAACACTTGAAATTCCCGATAATGTTTTACCCCTAGCGTCCTATGACCTTGACAGAGGTCAACAAACCATAGTGCGCTAGTCAAGTTCAACCCGTCATTTCTTGATTGAATTAAACCCACCCGCACGACCTTTGACAGAGGTCAATAAGGTCGCACGACTACCCTAATCCAATCGCATCATATGGTTTGCAGATAAGCACTAATCAGCTACCACACACTACGCCTTGACAGAGGACAACAAACGTAGCACGAATACTAAATAGTACTTATCTGAAATGACGGAGGGCTACGACAGGTTTTTAAGAAAACCCTTTGCGTAATGAACTTGATATCGTTGTAGAATCGAGTGAATTTTAAAAGGAGTGTTTTTAGGCTTTTACTAGTTTTGCTAAAAAGGTCACTCTCGGTGAAGGGATCTCGGCTCTTTCCTTATCGAATAAGGTGCAGGATATTTCATAAATACCACTATGCAAAGCAAAAACTATAGAAACAATCAAAAGACAAATCAAGTGGGTTGTAGCATCTGCCAGTTTCGCTAAAGAGGTCACTCCTGGTGAAGGGATCTCGGCTCTTTCCTTATCAAATAAGGTGTTGGATATTCTACAAGGAATACCGCTATGCAAAGCAAGAACTAGAGCTACCGGTTTTTAAACAAGTTTCTACAACATCTTTTAGGTTTCCTTTTCTTTTATTTCATTAATCTCATTAATGAAGTCCTATCTGTTATGCTTCCTAAGTATCACATAAGAAAAGAAAGCAACAATATTTATTATATCTCATATATATAATATAGGCATTCGTCTCAGAACATATCAAGTGATCTCATCACAGAATATCAGCAGCAGAAGAATCACATATGAAATATTAGATATACTAGGAATTCCGTGTTTTATTTAAGCCAGTATAAAACACGGATTCCACGGTCGCGATGAATAGCCAAACCCATATCCCTAGACCCCTAAGAGAGCGGCAAGCAACCCTACCAATTCTAGAGTTAGGAGACCCGGTCTCGACTCCTCGAGATGGTCTCCCACTGGACCTTAGAACCCGGTTACTTGTGCTCCCCGCCTTGGGTCTATCCTAATGCGGAAAAGTAAATAATATACATCAATGATGACATCATCCTCAATCCGGAAGTGCCCCAATAAACGAATATTACATACAAGCTTTTACATGAATGAAAATGAAAAACTCTCATCTTAAATAAAAAAACCCTGGCTATTCAGAACACGACGATCCAATATAACATATTACAGCAATACATAACATCACATGTCATCAACGTAAGTAAATATGCGTATCCCAGTTGTCGTTGACATATAGCACCGAAACCGATGATACACCACATATTACACTTACGGTCGCAGAAAAGAAAGTGAAAAACTACAACAGTTGGAATCCGAACTACCTTAGACATCATAAACCCAATGTATCACATACTTTGGATTTCATGCCTAAACAAATGAATTCCTTAGACATCTCATGCCTAACAATTATAAACCCCGCATTTTAGTCTCGATATTGAAAACACTTTCCAATAACCTGTCGGGTTATTCAACAAGATTCTCGATAACCTGATCGAATGCTCGTCGGAAACTTTATTAGACGGCCGCACTCCTGATGCCGTCGACGAAGTGCACTAAGGCGGAACACCGCTGCCGCGAGCACCCGAACGGATGCTTTTGGCGACGGGGTTTCCCTACAGTCACTTGGTCGGGGCTATGGGGCGTGGCTATCTAGTAAGGTTACCCGGCGAGTATCCGCGTACGCTACGTAATTGCGACGGGCTTTTGATCAACATCAAAATCCCGTGGCAACCGATCAAATGAGACTAAACTGCTAGATTTATAAAATTCAAACTAGTTATCTCCTAACTATTTGTGGATTCCAAATATTGTATCATAATCAAATATAGCTAGACGAAGTTAAACTTTTCGATCGAATAAGCAAGCACCCAAAATCTCCCAACAAGCTCAACACTTGAGCGGATTCTAAAATAGCACCCAGAACATACCACAACACCTGTGAACCAGCCGTAGAAGGGTCAACCAATGCCTCACCTGTGGCACCGCTAAACTATCACAAACCCTAGGGTTTAGTGGTGGTTTTGACGGTCAAAGAATCGAGTTAAGGTTTTGTTCTTCTACAGAGTCCACAGAATAACCTGCATGATTTTTTGAATATTTTAAACTCAGAAAATCCCAACTCTTGAAAAATTTCCAGCGGGGGGGGGGGGGAATTGGGTTATTGATATCCGTTCGAACTTTTTAACATCGTCTAAATAACCTGAATACATATTAGAATTACGATTACGAAACACTCCGAATTTCTTTTGCAGAAAGTTAATATCACATGAAAATTTAGCAAAAACAAACAACACCTGAAACCCTAAAACCCAGAGACTGGAACACCCTGAAAATTTGAAGCCCAAAATCCAATTTTGAACCGAGGAGCTCGGATTTTTCTTCATTGTGGACGGCCACTTCATGGCCAAAGTGCTTCAATTTTCATGGTGTTCATGTTATATCACATACAACATTCTGCAGTTGTTTAAAAAATTTTTTGAAGACCTTTTAAATCCGACAGAAACCAAGTTTTTGTATTGGGTGTTTCGGAATAGTTTCGGTTTCGTAATCCTAGCAAACATCATCTAATTTTCTAACATGGCTTTGATACCACTTCAGGGTTGTCTAGCACGGTAACAAGGTTTCGGGAGGTATCGTCCATGCCATATTTAAATTTTTGCCGTTCGAGCTAACCCTAACCCTAGAATTGAAACTAGAAAATCCGACGAATCGATATGCAAACAACTTTGGAAAGAAGTGAACAAGGAATACAACCTTTGTAGATCGGTCCTTCACTTCAATAGCTCCATGTTGTTTTCCCTTCGCTGCGAATGGTGAACTCCCGGACTGTAGAGAGGGTTCACTTGAAGAAACGAACAAGCTTTCTCAATGTCTTCGAAGCCGAAGATGATCTACGTCGATGAGACTGGAGCTCATGCTACCTCTTCACTAATGTGTGAAATTAGTGAAGCAAACACCCTAAATTAAATGGCTAATAGTAGAGGATGATGAAGCAGGAAGTGGGCTCACTTTAGTTTTATTTTTTTCACAATTTTCATCACTTTTCATGAAGCTAGAAAGCTTCATTGAGAGGAGGAAGAAGATGATGAAGTGATGAACTAAAGAAAATCACATGAGGTTAGAAATGCAACCATGGTTGGTATATGCCATGCCCTAACCATTGTAGAGACTAAATCATAGCTATGAGTTAAGGTTGGCTTAACAAATATCTTAAGCAAGACAAAGTGCACAAAGTCAATGAAGACCACAAGCTTCTACAAGTTTTGAACCATGACAAATATCTCCACAATTTTGAATTTGCTTGTAATAAATATAAACCCTAACTTAACCCTAGCATGGTATAAGTCTCATACATACATGTTGCATGTGTAACCTAGCATGATACATAATATATATCACATATATATAATGTATGCAATGTGAGAAAAAGAAATGGTCAAGTGAGCAATATTAGTTAATGTAAATTCATATATCAAATATATAATTATACATTAAATCATTAAATCAACACTTGACTTAATGATCCGGATATATCACATATAACCGACTAATATCAATAATATCAACCTACCGAATCAACACTTGATTCGATAACCCGGCTATATCACATATACCCGTCCGATATCATATATCGCGAGAATACAATACGGTATCACATACTCGTATCAATCTCGGTCCCGCACATATCACATATGTGCTCCTACTCCGTTTTGCATGAATCAGGAAGCCTCTGTGTAGGACTCTAAAGACTCGTCAATACGCCGGCAGTAGGTGATGATCATATCAAACACCCACAAGCCGCAAGCGGTCTGCTAAACGTAATGTCCACCCGGGTATTGAGCGATCAGAAGATCAACAAGCAAGCCTCCTCGTACTCCTGCGAATTCAATCAGTAACACTACCGTACAATCCGGTCTCTTCGTCTGATATGTCGCATATCACAGCCTGGGGGTGGTATAACGTCAAACCCCAATAGCCTGATAAGTCATGCCGATGCAAGGTCCATAACGGTTCGAGAAACTACTGATAACACTTACCAGTAGATCTCAGCAACCCTGGCCAGGGATTTCCTGTTATGGCCAATCGAGCATAGCGCAACATCAACTCCCAATACCGGGAGAGACGAAACCCCTCCTATTGCTCATTGCCTCCATGTGACTCGGTACTGTACCCAAAAACCACCTTTTTGCACGATCTCTTGACCATGGTATGGTGGAAATCAAAGCACGGTGGGAATCACACAAGACTCTATAACGATCTCGGGTCTACAGACTAACCTGTACCAGTGTCACCAGAGAATTGCTATCCAACGATAGGTATAATACTATCTAGGAGTTCTCGGCGAGTCCATCTAGTGTATCCATTCTCCACTGAGCACCCGTATACCTTATCTGATGTCAAACACCAATGGATATGGGATCATCCATCGCCCATCACATGGGTCGAGAAGCGTATACGCTAGTCTATACTGGAGTATCGATGCCCTGTCTCGATACTCCCTCGACTAGGAACAATTATAGGGTGTACTTGTGGACTACCCTTGGCCCTACTAGTATGATCTCCATCATAGTCCTGGTAGTCAAGTACACATCCTAAGGGCTTTGTCAACATGTGAGAGCAAGACAGCATCATGTATACAAGTCAACATGTTAAGACAAAGAGCAATCAGATCGCATACTATCATATCGAGCGAGAAAGTCCTCCCTATATATGTCCAAGCATCCACTACAATATACATCCCATGTACAGTAATGGCCTCTAGGGCATACATATAACTAACAAAACCAAATCAAGAAAAGTGCTAAAAAGATCCAATCCCAAATCAAGATCCAAGATTAAGAATCATGAGAAATTTATCGAGCGAGATCATTCAAGATCCTTTACGCGAAGCCGATCGTCATCAACGAGCACGTGATCCTCGATAAATCCAAGACTCACGGTGATCGAGCGAAGCGAAGATCGACGGAGAAATTAACTCTTCAAGGGAGTGATCAAGAGCGAATTTTCTTGTAATCTCGAATTGAAGAAGTTGTGATTTGAAGTTGAATAATAAAGGTGATCATTACTTTTAATCTCGCTTTCTTTAAATTTTCACATTATGAAATCTCTATTTGTTGATTCTTCTATTTTCATAATGTGTGAGTGAATCTCCGCTTGCTAAGGATTCGAAGGAATTTGGGAGATCACATGGTGAAAGATTTCTATATTCATCTTAAGTTTTATGGAGATTATAAACTTTAGCAAAAAGAATCATTAATGTCCAAATTGTGAGCGAGATCAATTTATTAAGAATTTCGTCACAATTTGGGGATTAGATTGATGATCCTTCTTATTAAAGGCTAGATAAGAATGACAATCAATGAAAGGACAAGGGGCAAAGAAGGAGAAACCCTAGTTTTTTTCAAGGGATCCCTAATTCTCATTAGTAGCCATCGATCTAGTGTTAATTCTACCAATAGATAAGATGAATTATTTTGAATAGTCATCCATGGCTACCAATTCCGTTCGAATCCTACAAACCTTCTACAATTTTCTTAATAAATAAATCTTGTATATTTTCTTAAATTTCCTTTATTGAAAACAATTTCTTGAATTTCTTGAAACTATTACTTCAATCAAATTTTAAAACAATTTCTTGATTTTCTTTACTAGTTCTTTCGACTCAACTAAACCAAGAATTTACGAGTTCTACGAATCCCAGAGGATGACCCGTACTCACTAACGCTCGCTACATGCGACACCGTTATTGATTGCGGTTACTAAACTACAAACATATTATCCTTCATTTTATGAATAAATCAAATGGCACCGTCGCCGGGGATTGCGTGCTTAATTTGTTCGTTCTTGTTATTTGAATTGAAATATTATTATTCCATCAAAATTTAAATTAAAATCGCATCGTGTGCTTAACGATTAGTGTGTAAATTTTGCAAGGAAATCTGGAATCACTGTAGCAGAGAGAAAAATATTCAGATCATTTCATCGAGAGCAGAGGAGCAAGGGGAGCATTAGTACCAAATATTGTTCAAAGAACTGTTCAAGCGACCGCGGAACCGCGGCAAGAAGCAGGCATTGGCGGCGGAACCATGGCGTTCTTGAAGACTTAGGGTTTGAGCTCTCTGTGGTATAATTTCTATCTTCTTCTCTCTCCTCTGATTAGTCCAATAACAACTTTTCTGCAGGATTCTTTGCAAAAATTCGCAGCTCAAAAAAAAATTCTTGTTGCGTGTTTTGATATTGGTTGTTTTTGCATATTTTAATACGGAAATTAAGGGGCAAAGAACAAATTCA
The DNA here is from genome assembly GCA_030015575.1 of Agapanthus africanus. Lineage (NCBI taxonomy): Eukaryota > Viridiplantae > Streptophyta > Magnoliopsida > Asparagales > Amaryllidaceae > Agapanthus > Agapanthus africanus. Next base: position 442,125,127 of record JASDDO010000001.1, read on the forward strand.
GATTAGGTGGGGATTTCATTACCCTTCCTAAGCCCCAAAAAGCACAAAACTAGCATTCGCATCACCCTTCATTAACTAAAAAATATCTAGACAAGACTCTAAGGACCGTCGCGCTCAATTAGGATAGAGGAAGGTTGTGGGTAATCTACTGCTTATCCGCATTTCTTTTGTGGTGTTTAGGCAAGTGTGTCTAAGGCAAGTGGTTACTTAATTAGGCCCGCTATTTAAATAGCAGATACCTCCCACTTACCTGGCACTTACCTGGCCACAGCAGGGATAAATAGGTAGTAGAAGATTTATCCTGCGATTTGTTTTCTGCAAGTCTAGGAGCGGTCTAGTGACTTGACCGAGGTGACCTTAGATCTAGGGTTGATTGTGCATTTTTGTGATTTTTCTAAATCCGTCCTTTTCAAAATAAACCATAAAAGAAACCACTTTCTCTAGTTATCACATACGTTGCCACTTGCGCTACACCCGCTTAGTACATGCTCGGCTGGACACGGGATTCTAGTGCCCGTCTTGTCCGCGTTTCTTCTATCGACTCCGAAGTCGGTATTTCTTCATCTTCTTTTTCCTCACCACAAACCACATCCACCTAGATGGACGGTTCTCCATCGAATTTCAATAACACCACTTTGTCACCACCCGCAGGTGCGCAGAATCTACCGCGTATATCTCTCTAAGAGAGATGCTACCCTATACATGGTCCTATTTTTACTTGTCTTTCTATTCCACCAGCCAATGGGGATAATTTCGAAATCAAACCACACTATATCAATCTTTTTCCTAAATTTCACGGTCTAGTGTCTGAAGACGCATACGTTTTTATCACCAAATTCAAAAACATATGTGCTATGATGGACACTTCACAACTTTCTGTGGATGCTATGCGTTTACGTCTTCTTCCGTTCACTTTGTGCGATTTAGTCGAAAAGTGGCTTTACAACACACCCGCACACTCTATTTCTAATTGGGATAAATTTGTTATAGCATTTCTTAAGAAATTTTATCCCAATCATAAGACCGCCCGTGTTAGGAGTGAAATCAACAACTTTTCCCTGCTTTCCAATGAACCATTTTGGAAATGTTTTGAACGGTTCAAGGATCTGCTCGTCCAATGTCCTCATCATGGAATCCATAGATGGGATCTGTGCCGAATTATATATGAAAGCATTAATCCAACGACAAAGTAGATGCTTGAAACCATGTGTCAAGGCAATTTCATGTCTAAAGACGATGGTGAAGCTTGGAAATTCTTGGAAGATTTTGCTGAAAAAACTTTGCAATGGGAAAGCGTTAGTACATCATCTAGGGTGGTATCCATCAACTTGATGTTTTCATTGCAGTAAGAGCCGAAATGGCAGCAATACAAAAGAAACTCGAAGCTATGGAAAACAAATTTTTATTAGTCTCCCTAAATCAGGTGACGCTCCTTAAAACCGTGTGTGGATACTGTTCCGATCCATCACATTTGACGGAAGAATGTCCTTTGAATTCTCCGTTTCAAGTTCAAGAACACATTAATGCTTCTTTTCAGCAAAGACCTAAAAACGATCCTTATTCTTCCACATATAATCAAGGTTGGAGGAATCACCCTAATTTTTCTTGGAACCAACACCAAACTCAAAATATGGTTCCAAACGAAAATAACTTTCAAAGGGTTCCTCCACAGCCACGGCAACCACCACAGATTTAGCACCCCTTTCAACCACAAACTTTTCAAAATCCAGCCAACAATTCTGCACCTTATAATAATTCTTTCCAAACGGCCGGTACCGAAAACTCCTTTTCACTCGAACGAACATTGGATTTGTTTATGAAACATTCCATGCAAATGTCAGTTGATATAAGATCTTCTATCGATACCATAAAGAAGGACTCCGCCTCACACGGTGAGAGTATAAAATCGATAGAAGCACAAATTGCACAATTAAATGTCGCGATGAGTGCTAGAGAGAAAGGGAAACTTCCAGCTCAACCCCTACCAAATCCTGGCTACTCGTATCATAATGTGAGTGTCGTTACCACGTTGAGATCAGGAAGAGTGCTGAATAATCAAGTCGGTGAAGAGATTGATAATGAGGAATCAATCAATGATACCCCGGCTTCCACTTCCACCTCTTACCCTATTTCGTCTACTCTATCTTGTTCCGAGCCTATTCTCCGTTTTCCCTTAGGCTCGAACTCGAACCCTCAGCCCACTCTTTCTAGTCAAACAAAAATGATCCCCGCTCTAATTCTGGGATCCGTTTTACCCACACGGACTTCTCCACAAATGTTGGACCCAGCTATTATTGCTAAAGCTCCTTATCCAAATAGGTTGAGGGCCAACAAACCTAACGCACAAATGGAGAAAATTATGGAAATATTTAAACAGGTTAACATAAATATCCCTCTCCTAGATACTATCCAACAAGTTCCGGCATATGCAAAAATACTTAAGGACTTGTGCACTAGGAAGAGGAAAACTCAAGTGCCGAAAAAAGTATTCATGACGAGTAATATTAGCACAACTTTTACCCATCAGTTACCAAAGAAACGTAAGGACCCCGGCTGTCCTACAATCTCTATTTCTATTGGGGGTAAAAATATTAACCATGCTTTACTCGACCTTGGCGCTAGTGTTAAGCTGCTTCCATACTCTGTCTACGAGCAGTTAGGTATTGGAGAGTTGAAACCTGCCCATTGCACTCTCCAGATGGTAGATCGATCTATCACCAAACCAAGGGGTGAACTTGAGAATGTGTTGATAAAAGTCGGGGAATTTATATTCCCTGTGGACTTCATTGTTCTAAATACACAACCTGTAGCGAACCCATGGAACCAAATTCTAGTGATTTTAGGTCGACCCTTCTTAGCCACTTCCAATGCTGTTATTAATTGTCGTAACGGTTCTATAAACTTAACTTTCGGGAAAATGACAATTGAGCTTAACATTTACAAACTTGGAACTCAACCATCTGTACCTTCTGCTCATATTCTTGATGTCAGTTCTGTCCACGAGATAGCTCCCGAAAGCTGCAAGGTTGATGAACTTTGCTTTGATGACATCGACGACATTAGTACATCATTATTTGATCTTGCACAGTATCATAGTGAGGACACTTTTGAAGAGTCTACCCCCAAGTTTGAACCTTTTGACTCATCATAAAAGTCAGTAGCGCTTTCCGAGTCAGTATCCTTTGCAGGCTATGAACTTCTTCGAGAATCCGAATATCATTCCCTTATCCCACCTTCTATTGTCTCTCCGCCGACATTAGATCTCAAACTGTTACCTCCTCATCTTAAATATGCATATTTAGGTGAGAATGAGTTTTTGCCCATGATCATATCCGCTTCTCTAGTTTTAGAGCAAGAGGACGCTCTTTTAACTGTCTTGAGATCTTATAGGCAAGCATTTGGTTGGACAATGGCAAACATCAAAGGGATTAGTCCCTTGATTGTAGAACATCATATACATTTGATGGATGAAGCCAAACCAACCCGAGACCCACAAAAACGGTTGAATCCCGTCATGAAGGAGGCGGTAAAGAAAGAAATCATCAAGTGCCTTGATAGTGGTATAATTTACCCAATGTCTGATAGCCAATGGGTAAGTCCTATTCATATAGTCTTTAATAAGTTTGGCATCACGGTCGTAACAAATGAGGCTAATGAGTTGATCCAAACATGCATCTAAACTGGATGGCGTGTATGTATTGATTATAGAAAACTCAATGCCGCAACGAGGAAAGATCACTTCCCTCTACCTTTCATTGACCAGATATTGGAACGATTAGTTGGACATGAATATTATTGTTTCATGGACGGATACTCCGGCTATAACCAGGTCTCTATTGCCGAAAAGGATCAAGATAAAACATATTTACTTGTCCTTTCAGTACCTTTGCTTATAGATGCATGCCCTTTGGATTATGCAATACTCCCGCTACATTTCAGCGGTGTATGATAGGGATATTCTCAGACATGGTCGAGAATTTTCTGGATATTTTCATGGACGATTTCTCTATATTTAGGGACTCATTTGAGGATTGCCTATGTCATCTTGACACAGTTCTTACCCGCTGTAAGGATAAGAATTTAACCTTGAATTGGGAAAAATGCCATTTTATGGTCCAAGAAGGTATCGTGCTTGGACATGTCATTTCATGAAAAGGCATTGAGGTAGACAGAGCTAAAATAGATGTCATCCATAACCTTCCTCATCCCAAATACGTCAAAGATATACGATCTTTCCTTGGTCATGCAGGATTTTATAGGAGATTCATTAAGGATTTTAGCAAAATTGCTAGACCTTTAACTTTCTCTTGGCCAAAGATACAACATTTCACTTTGATTCGGATTGTGAGGCTGCTTTTGAATCACTTAAGAGATCCCTCACTACAGCCCCCGTTCTATTATCTCCTGATTGGAACCACCCGTTTGAGCTTATGTGTGATGCATCGGATTTTGCTGTTGGTACAGTCTTAGGACAATACATTGATAAGATGCCACATGCAATTTATTATGCAAGTAAGACCTTGAATGATGTACAAATTAATTATACAACCACCGAGAAAGAACTCTTGGCAGTTGTATTTGCATTAGAAAAATTCAGGCCTTACTTGATTGGCTCAACGATTGTGGTTTACACCAATCACTCCGCCTTAAAACATCTTTTATCTAAGAAGGATGATAAGGCCAGGTTAATACGTTGGATCCTATTATTACAAGAATTTGATCTTATCATTCGAAATAAGTAAGGATGTGAAAACGTAGTAGCTGACCATCTTTCACGCATCTCTTCTTCACCTACTGTGACTTTACCAATAAACGACACTTTTCCTGACGAACAGCTCTCTGCGAACCTTGGTTCGTGGATATTGTGAATTATCTAGCAATAGGACTTATCCCCAGCGAATGGTCTAAACAAGACAATCATCGATTTCTATCCCGAGTAAGCATTCTTACTTGGATGAACCTTATTTGTTTAAGTATTGTCCCGACCAAATCATTCGCAGATGTGTCCCTAATGATGAAGTCAAGAGTGTTTTGTCTTTCTGTCATGATCACGCATGCGGTGGTCACTTTGGTCCACGTAAGACGGTGGAGAAAGTTTTGCAATGTGGTTTTTACTGGCCAATATTATTCAAAGATGCATTTGATCATTGCAAAACTTGTCCACGATGCCAACACACGGTTAGGATTTCTCAAAAAAATGAGATGTCACTCCAACCTATCTTGGTTGTGGAAATTTTTGACGTTTGGGGTATTGATTTTATGCATCCTTTTCTCAACTCTTTTGGGAATCTGTATATCTTGTTAGCGGTTGATTACGTCTCAAAATGGGTGGAAGCAATACCATGTCGCACTAATGACAACAACGTTGTTATTAAGTTCCTTAAAGAAAATATCTTTTCACGATTTGGACACCCTCGCGCTATAATTAGCGACAATGGGACGCATTTATGTAATCGGTCTTTCGAGACTTTGATGTGGAAATATTCAATCAACCATACACTTTCTACACCCTATCATCCCCAAACGAGTGGGCAAACTGAGATTTCCAATAGGCAAATCAAACAAATTTTGGAGAAAACAGTTTCTAAAAACCGGAAAGATTGGTCAACCAAATTGACGGATGCTCTTTGGGCATTCCGTACCGCTTATAAGACCGATCTTGGTATGTCTCCTTACCGCCTAGTGTTGGGAAAGGCTTGTCGCCTTCCTGTCGAGATCGAACATAAAGCAATGTGGGCCATTAAAGAACTTAACTTCGATTTAAATCAAGCCTGCAACTTTCGGAAGCTGCAATTAAATGAGTTAAGCGAACTCCGCGATGAAGCTTATGATAATGCGGTGATAGTAAAGAACCGGACTAAGGTATTTCACGATAAAAATATTTTGAGAAAAACTTTCATCCCGGGACAACAAGTCCTTCTTTATGATTCCCGTCTCCATCTTCATACGGGTAAGCTAAGATCTCGTTGGAAAAGACCATTTGCGGTGCGGTATGTATACCCGCACGGGGCAGTTGAAATTGAAAATAGTAAAAAACGGTTCAATTTTCAAAGTGAATGGGAATAGATTAAAACTGTATTTTACCATTGACCCCACGGAGGAGCTCTTATTTTTACAGGAGCCGATTTATCATAACTAAATTTTCTCCGCCTCACCTCTATGACTCGATAATATTGTCTCATCATAAGAATGGAGGTGAGTTTAAAAAGGACCTAATTGAATATCAATATGATTAAAGATAAGTTTGGGGGAGATTTTCACTTTCATTTATTCTTGTCCCCGTTAATAACTTTTCCTCCCAAATCTACAGGTTTTTGAGATTTTAAAGATGACAACAGTGAGGATACTGCTGGAAACAGGTTTGGGGGTGTTTTGTGCTTATTTATGCATTACTTTGCATTACACTTTGCATAAGCACAAAATTTTCAAAAATTTTCTTTTATAATAAAAGATTAGAAAGTGAAAAATTACATTTAAAAGATCGGAAAAGTTTATGAAAACCAAGAAAGTTAGATATTTTCTTAAACAAAACTAGTAATAAGTAGTTATGAGCCGTTGTCCCAAGGGTTAGTAAGATGAAAGAAGTCACTAATCTGAGGATAAAAATAAGTCTGAAAAATAGTTTCTATTCTTGAAGCCAAACATTTGAACATTGATACCCTACTATACACACTTACACACGTCTTGAAACTCGGAATAGTAGAGGATACCTTGAAATGCTCTTGTCTAAAAGCCAAAGTATGAAGAAAATAATAAATGAAGTATAAAAGTATAAAATAGTGAAGAAATATGAACACTGGTTTTGTAATCACCAAGGCAGCATAAAAAAATATAGCGAGGGTGCTTCACCACCCAGTGCCTTAGACCAACTGATTTGGGAGTCACTGCTAAACCTTATATGTTGCAAGACGAGGAAATTGCTAATTACGCCTAATAAGTGAGCACATTTAGTAATCGGTCGGTTAGTACCTCAAGAAGTATCACTATTACAAATAAGGGTTGCCCCTACGGATATAGCCGTAGGGACAAGAAAATACCCTGTAGATACAAACGCTGTAGGTGCAAGTTGAAGCCCTGAACATGCCCCTACGGACAAAAACTTACCCCTACGGAGTTCTGTGTAGGTCCCGTTTGCCCTACGGAGTAGGCCGTAGGGGCAAAAAAATTATTTTACTTACGGTTTTTTAAAATAGATTACTTGTACCTACGGCTGAATCCGTAGGGCCAAGTAATAGCCCCTACGGATAAATGCATAGGTACATATCCGTAGGGGCAAAATATCAGGAATCCTGATATTTTGCCCCTACGGATAACTGGGTAGGGGCATTTGCTTGCCCCTACGGATATATCCGTAGGGGCAAGCCCAACCTCCTAATACTGAGATCATAGGGGAAAATATCAGTTATCCTGATATTTTGCCCCTACGGTTTAATCCGTAGGGGCAACGCGTGTACCTACGGATTAATCCGTAGGTACATATTATCAGTTTTTTTTTTAAAAAAAGGCTGTCTAATTTTATCTCGCCCTGTGCACAATAATATACATCAATCAAATATAAAATTAATCATCACACAATATATATCGCAGTATTCATAATCGCATCTCATGCATATAATAAACAAAAGAAACCAAAAAAAATATGATATAAATATAAACACCGTATGACCACCAATATCAATATCGTCCAAAATGTAGTACATTATGTATCATATAAATAAATACATGTTTCAAAAAATAAGAATAAAAAAGCTACCCTAGCTCGGTCCAGCTCCACCTCTGATAAACGCTAGAATCTGGCGCGCCTGCTCCTCGGTCAATAAATCATGCAATTCAGCACGTGCGGGAGTCTGAGCGGGCTGTGAAGATGGCGATGTGGTCTGCGCAGCCGCCATCAAGGTAGTGGCTTGCGGAGCCATGGCTGCGGGAGTCTGAGCGGGCGGTGGAGCTATAGGAGCTGTCTGCGGAACCGCAGCCGATGTAGTGGCTTGCGGAGCCGCAGCCGAAGGAGATGCATGTGGAGGCTCGGCCGATGTACCCTGTCGCGTCTGGACCTAACGTGTGTAATAAGCGTGTAAGAACTGTGTATTATTCGAATTCGTATCATTATCAAGTTATTTCGAAACCCCATTTGGATATCTAGTTTGGAAAACAGTAGTTTATTTTAATTAGATATGTATGTATGATTAATCAAACCTAAGTCTACAACCAAATAAGCTCAAGCTACGTACTAATATTGGATATGTTGATATCTATAATATGACATGATATTTTACTATTAAGTAGTATACATACCAGCATCTCCCTCAACTCCTGAACGGTGGCCTTCAAGCTCTCCAGTTCCTGCTGGACACGTCGCTCACTGGAGACAAAGGAAGTAACCGCCGGGGTGGAGTCCAACCTCATATGGGCCCTGCTAGGGCCCAGTCCCCGGCCTCTCTCCCAACCTCCGTGGTGCCCTCTGTATGCGGCGTCCAGGACTGGGGTCAGCAGCCTCGGATCGCTATGTCCGATAAAATCGATCCCCGAGGCCTCGGCCTGCTCAACCACCCGCTCCTACACCCACATTAAGCAGTAAAGTATAAGTATAAAATTTAAATTTGAACCTTCCAAAACTAAAATTTCAAATATGGGTTGAATAAATATTAACACTTACGCAATACTCCTGGGTAGAGACGTCGGGATATCGAAGCTTGCCCGTGGCGGGATCTGTCGAGGTGCCGTGGACGGCAAGATATGCGGACAGCACGCTCGGTATACCACCTTGCGCCAGGGTCTGAGCTGTCTGCAATATTAGAAAATAACTCTTAATATTAGATATATTAGAAAATAACTCTTAATATTTCATTATATCACAAAGGCCGGTCTATTGTAATTTACCGATAACTCCATGGCTTGAGTAATATTCCTCGAGCCACCAGTGTAAGTGGGGTGACCCCTCTTCGCCGATTTCCTATTCTCTATATTTTGAGCGGCATGTTTCTACACAACGCATTCACATTTAGTTTTCTAATCAAGGAACACAAAAAAATAAATTATATCCTAAACAATGAATTACATTTAAAATACATACCTGTTTGCATTGAGAGTCGAAATATTCGCACAATAGAGGCCATGTCTCTACGTCGACTCTCGCAAACGCCGGAGTAGATAGGAAGGCCGCTCTCTCTGCCTCGGGGGTCGCCATCCATAGGGAGTAGCAGTCGGCCTTCAGCTCATTCCTGTTGTATCAGACCTTGGTCTGCATGTTCTTCATCAGGCCATTGTACAGAACATGAAGGTCGAGCACCCTCCCAGGGTGATCAGGGTCGGGTACAGGCTGAAAATCGTAATCCAACTGAAAATACAAAAAAAACATTGTTATTAGATTGCAAGTGTTAATAATAAATATATTGGATAAATCAAATGAAAATATATATTAATACCCGAGCCTGATCAAAGAAGCGGGCGAATGAACGCCGGTGCTGCTCGCCCCACTCAACGTGAAGTGGATAGTTCTTCACGAGCCGGCTCTCATCCCCCATATACCGGTCGAACCTCTCGGCATGAGGACCGGTATAGCGATAGTCAAGGAAAAAAAAGAGGGGGAATGCTGCTGCCCCCTAGCTCTGTCAGGCCTCAGCCTATGGGACTGATTCGGGCCTCGAGTCCCCCTCTGGGGATGGGGAGGCCCTGCGTCTGCAAGAAATATCAAGACAATCAATATTAAGACAAAGTTGTATTAAGAAATCAAGGTTAAATGAAAATTGAAGTGTGATATATACCTCCGGTGACTAAAGCACGAGCCTGGGCCCGGGCAGCAGCACGAGCGGGACGATAGTTCCTCCGGTGAGGAACAACCGGTGTCCCGGATGCGGACACATCCCCTCCAACTAGAAAATAAACATTGACGCTAAATTTCTATGAAGTTCGTATTTATTCTATAGAGCATATGTAAAAAGAATAAATATTTTATATTTATTCATACTAACCTACAGACGATGCGGAGGGTACGGAAGTGGCAGGAGTGGCCCCTGCGTCAGATGTGGACGCACCACCTATAATTAGACAATTAAAAATAGATTATATAAGTAATTGCAAAAAGAATGTGTAGATCAATAATATAACGTTCTAAATTAATATGCATGCACTATAGGATATATAAACATACCCGCAGGTGCGGTGGTGTCACCACCCACAGCTAGACAATAATAAAAATTACTATCTAAGTAAGAGCAAAAGGAATGTGTGTATATTTATGATATAGCATTCTAAATCAATATACATGCACTATATGATATATAAATATACCTGGAGGAGCGGGAGTGGCCTCTGTCCCTGATGTGGATGCATCACCAACAACTAGACAATCAAACATTGACAATATAAGTAATTTTGACATAAACAGGCATGAATATATATAATATTACATTCAAAATGGATATGCGTGCAATATACCTGGAGGCGTGGCAAAATCCACACGGAAGGAGGCATTCGAAGGGGTCTCCGATCTGGGTGCAAGACCGGCCCTCTGAAGCTCCCTACGCAGCTCTCCGGGCGGCAGAACCGCTCTGCCTCTGCCTCTGCCTCTGCCGCGGCTGGAGCTCCTGCCGCCCCTCGCTGCTCCCGACATCGTCATCAAATCTAGATAAACGGTTCGTGGACGCATTAGACAATCATTAAAAGTATTGACTATATATGTATAGATCGTAAAATGTGAAGTAATAATATAACATTACTGATAACCTTTTTCGTTTCGTGGGCGCATTATACATATCTACTTGGATTTCATCGTCGATGTCATTTCTAACCCACGTAACTTCATGATCGGCCGAAGACAACCCGTCCTTCGAAACAGACGGTCAGAGCACTCTAAGCCTTCTCTCTTCTTCATCCTCATCGCTGTCCTCGAATTCTGGGACATCGTAGACATCTCTGGGTTTCCATCGGCATATAACACTCCATCCCGGATGCTTCAAACACTGTGAGTAATATACTTCGAACGCTTGGTTCGGAAAGATAAACGGATCTTCCTGACCGTAAAATCGAAGTGTGTTCACACTGGTCAATCCATATTCATCTTTCCAAGTTCCAAGATTGCTTCTCCACTTATCCGTATCGGTTCGCGTATCGTACCAAGTACACTGGAATATATAAAAGGGTTCTGAACGTCCGGGATAGTGGATGCCGAGTATACAATTTAAGTACCCATAATAAATCACACCGTCCGATCCTACCATCGCAATCCCACTATTTTGAGTGGTCCTAGATGTTTCTATGTCCTTAACTTCGAATTTGTATCCAAGGACACTAAATCCTTTGTAATATGCAACCTCCATACTAGGAAATTGAGCTAAACATCTTGAATCACTCTCAAATGATGCAGACAAGTTCGGATCGTGGATCTAACAAAACAAATTTTACGAAAAATACATAACGATACAAGTTTAGATTAAAACTGATAGCAATAAAATGTTATTCGAATAACTTACATGATTTGTGACCCAATCACAAAAATTATCCTGATGATATTTTTCCAATCGTTCTTCGTTCCAATCAGGATGCCCCTCACGTACCTCGTTAAAATGAATTCTGTTTTCGACAAATAATGGTGACATTAATATTATATCATTTCATACACACACAAACACAAATATAACAATTAATCCAAAAAAACTTACTCTCTAATTTGTTCAAGACATGCGCAATTAAGCAAGATAAACCGGTATATCTTGTTGATAAACATAGTGTCTACCCTCTTATACTCGGCTTTACCATATGTCCCGTCTTGAATTCTTCGAGGCCGGTTAAGTCTTGTCTCAATGTTCTCGTCCAGATAGCGGGAACAAAATGTGGTTGCTTCATCAAGAAGATAACCTTGCATGATAGAACCCTCTGGTCGATTTTTATTGCGTATATACTTTTTAAGAGTGCAGAGGTACCTAATGAAAATATGTTGAATAAATAAATACGGGCATACAGGACAACAATAAATTTATAAATTGCGCGAAACGAAAAATCACACGTACCTCTCGATGGGATACATCCATCTATATTGTACCGGTCCGGCTAACTTAGCCTCGGTTGCAAGATGAACCGTCAAATGTATTATGATATCGAAGAATGACGGTGGGAAAATACGCTCAAACTTGCAAAGTATTAACGCAATAGAATTTTCTAGTTTATCCAGCGTCACAACCTCCAGTGTTTTAGCACACAACTCTCTGAAAAAACAACATAGGTCGTTGATTACTATACCAACCGATTTGGGGAGAGAAGTCCTGAGGGCTAATGGAAGAAGGTGCTCCACGATAACATGATGATCATGACTTTTCAGCCCATCGATCTTGCCTTTTACAATTTTTATTTTCTTGCTGAATGATCCTGAGAAACCTGTAGGAACTTTCAAATCATGCAACACCTGCAGGAATCTTTTTTTCTCCGGTTGTGACATATGATAAGCGGCATTGGGAAGTACAAACTTGCCCGGTTTACCCGCTACCGGTCTAGGGTGCAATTCACTTCTTATTCCCCACTCCTGTAGATCCATCCGAGTATTCAGGTTGTCTTTCGATTTCCCGTCTTTACAAAGAAGCAAGTTGAGTATGTGCTCTGATACTCCCTTCTCTACATGCATGATGTCCAGACAATGACGCACTAAATTTGTTGACCAGTACGGAAGCTCGAAGAAAATACTTATCTTGTTCCAAAATGGTGGTTTGACCTATTTCGTCGGATCCATCCCGAAGGTCACATTATTGTAACCATCCCATTGAGCAGTCGCGTCCTCTCCGGACAATAGGGATGGAGGTCCAAGAAGCTCCTGATGACCATCAAAGTGAACTTTGTCTAACCTATAGGGATGGTCTGGAGGCAGGAAACATCGATGGCCACAATAACAAACCTTCCTGCTAAAATTCAAGAATTTCAATGTTGTGTGTTCATGGCAATGAGGACATGCTTTGTGACCATGTACGGACCAACCTGATAGCATTCCATACGCAGGAAAGTCATTAATTGTCCACAATAAAGCCGCACGCAGTATGAAGGTTGTATTTGTGTTTGCATCATATGTCTCTACACCATCAATGACCAAAGATTTCAACTCCTTGATCAGAGGTCGGAGATAGACGTCGATATTGTTCCCCGGTGAGTTTGGTCCGTCGATAAGAAGAGGCATCATAAAGTATGATTGGTCCATAGCCAACCAAGACGACAGATTATAAATTATCATTACAACGGGCCATGTGCTGTGACTTCCAGCCATATAGTTGAATGGGCAGAAGCCATCAGTAGCCAGTCCGAGCCGGACATTGCGAGGATCACTACTGAATATTGCGTGCCTCCTATCGAAATCCTTCCATGCCGGTGAATCTCTTAGATGGCTCATTTTTCCATCTTCACTTGGAGGAGCACGGTGATGCCAAATCATTGCCTCGGCTGTTTTCTTGCACCTGAATAGCCTCTATAGCCTCTGTGTTATGGGAAAGTATCGTGCTATCTTGACAAGTATATTAGGCTTCTTATCAGAATCTTTCTGCTTATACCTGGCCTCTCCGCATGTTGGACACTCTTTCAAATCTGAATTCTCTTTCCGGTACAACACGCAGTTTTTAGGACATGCTTGAATCTTCTCGCACTTTAGACCCAAATCAGACATCATCTTCTGGGCTCCGTACCAGCTGTCGGGCACGTTATTTCCCGGGGGCATAGAATCTTTCAAGAATGAAAGAAGAATTATGAATGACTTGTTGCTCCATCCATTTAGGCACTTAATCTGGAAAAGTTGGACGAACCATGAGAGGGTGGAATACTTCGCATTCTCCTAAATTGGTTTTCTAGCATCATTCATGAAATTTTCATATTTATCCGCACACGGTCCTTGACCGGAAGGAATGTCATCTTCGGTACGAATAGATTCATCTAGGGCAGCCTCTACCATATCCTCCATTTCTTCTGATGGAAATAAATTACCGTCTTCTCCTTCTGCCGCATTACCGAATTCTCCTTCTTCTCCTGCCGCATTATCGTGTTCTCCTTCTTCTTCTGCCGCATTACTGCATTCTTCTCCTTCCCCGTGATATTTCCAAGTTGTATAAAGTCTAGTAAACCCATATTTTACAATATGAAGCTCTGCCAATTCTACCTTCTGCCAGTACTTATTGCCGCATCTATCGCACGGACAGAGAATCTTCTCTATTATGATCTTATTATGTGCGCGTGCAAATTCAATGAAAGCAGCAACTCCTGCGACAAACTTAGGTTGCATACGTTGTTGCCAATCCACATATATCCAGTCCTTAACTCTGACGTACTCATGGTTCATGTTAGACCGTATAACATATAAATTGTAGGTTATGGTGACTATATTGAGAAATATAAGAACGTGATAGTTACTGACAAAGGAGAAAATCCGTGTATATGTTTTGTGTGTGCGTTTGTCATTGAAAAGAATAAATTATCGAACGTATGTTAACCGATAGACGGGGATTAAGTGGCGCTTTTAGTTTCATATATGAGTATCGATGAGAATATAAAGGTTTCATATTATCATCGAGTATCATATATTGGTTTTAACTTGAATATCTCGAATCACTCTCTAATGATGTGTTTGTTGTGTATTCTTGTTGTATATGTGTGTTCCGGCTGTCGGGGGTAAGGCTTCTATCCCATTAAGAATGTATAGAGCGAACACCCATCACTTGTGCTTTCAACCGTTTCGAGTAAATTTCGGCAGCACCTCCCCGCTGTTCTCCGAGTATACTGTAATAGAATAGATAATCATTTCAAAGCTGTGAAACAACGTTGAAATGAACATCTAATCTATCTTTGTACATGGAGAACTAGCGGAAAGGTACCGACGAAATATCTCGAAACGGATGAAAACACAAGTGAATGAAGGTGTTTGCTTTATACATTCTTAACTTGTCCACACGGGACAAATCTATCGGTTACCATACGATTGAATCTTCTCGTCGCATAGACTATACGACGGTTGTTAGTATCGAGCTATACCGTCCGATATTTAACAACCTTCGTATAGTTCTATGTCACGACGAACATCGCACGTATGTTAACCGATAGACGGGGACTAAGTGGCGCTTTTAGTTTCATATATGAGTATCGATGAGAATATGATGGTTTCATATTATCATCGAGTATCATATATTGGTTTTAACTTGAACATCTCGAATCACTCTCTAATGATGCGTTTGTTGTGTATTCTTGTTGTATGTGTGTGTTCCGGCTGTCGGGGGTAAGGCTTCTATCCCATTAAGAATGTATAGAGCGAACACCCATCACTTATGCTTTCAACCGTTTCGAGTAAATTTCGGAAGCACCTCCCCGTTGTTCTCCGAGTACACTGTAATAGAATAGATAACCAGTTCAAAGCTGTGAAACAACGTTGAAATGAACATCTAATCTATCTTTGTACACGGAGAACCAGCGGAAAGATACTGACGAAATATATCAAAACGGATGAAAACACAAGTGAATGAAGGTGCTTGCTTTATACATTCCAAAGTTGTCCACACGGGACAAATCTATCGGTTACCATACGATTGAATCATCTCGTCGCATAGACTATACTGTTCCCCTCCGAACGGCGGCCAGGACATGGACGTCCTGCCTGAGAATCGGGGCAGATGCTAATTGGTGCTATCCGTCTACCTCTCCGAAGATGCCAAGCTGGTTTATGGCACCGTACATCGAAGGTTTAAACGGATTCGTCCGATGTAGCAGACTTCGTCATATTCCCCCTCGCTTGAAGGGTTTTTGATTGTGGGGACGCTTTTCCCTGCAAGCGCAAGCCCCTGCAGTTAATTACGCTACCGCACTGCGGTAACCACTTTCTCCTTCTCCAGATGGCCACTTCGTGTCGTGTGTGTTTATTTTGTGTTTAGTTGCCCGTGGATTGTATACGGAGACTGAGTTATGTCGTCGCCCGTAGGGCGTGGACTAGTCCAAATCCGTATTATCTTAGATTTGGGTTTAAGGGTTTGGGTTTAAGGATACGTTAGCCTCATTGAGGACTAAGATCAACTTAAACGTTTGTTAAGGATACGTTAGCCTAGTTTTTTTTAGACTAAGATCGACTTAACGGGATCGTTTAGATCCAACAATAGAGCAATTAAGGGAGCCCTGTTGTTTAGTTTAGCGACATTGCGGTCAATAGGTAGTTTAAGGACATTGCGGTCCAATGTTAGTTTTAAGACATTGCGGTCAAGGTTAAGGACCTCATAGTCCGTGGGTTTAAGGACTCCGCGGTCCAATGTTAGTTTTAAGACATCACGGTCAAGGTTAAGGACGTCATAGTCCATGGATTTAAGGACTCCACAGTCCGGCGTTAGTTTTAAGACATCCCGGTCAAGGTTAAGGACCTCATAGTCCATGGGTTTAAAGACCCCACAGTCCGTCTCAATATGTGGTCATCGGGACCAGTCACCTCTTTGAAGACATTGAGGATTTTACAACGCCAAGTATCAAAGGAGTGAAGAGATGTACCCTTAAACCGAGGTAGATTAAATAATTTTTGGCCCAATTTGGAACCAAGACCAATTAATTATATTATGAGCCCATTGGCTCAGTTGAATTTGAATTGAGGACTTATGGCCAGCTTGGGCTAAGTCCAATCATGTTTAGGATATTGGCCCTCTGTTGGTCCATTAGAGGAGAGGCTTTGCCTTTAGACACTTGGCCAATGGGGCTAAAGTTAGTGTTAAACACTAAAGATCAATCAGTGTTGAACACTGAGAATGAGATTGAGTTATCATTTAACACTAAAAGATAGTTAGTGTTAAACACCAGCAACAGGACTTTCAAATTAGTGTTTATACACTAAAACAAATCAGTGTTAAACACTGGCAGTGGAGATTTCAAATTAGTGTTTAACACTAAGGCAGATCAATGTTAAATACTGGAAACAGGGTTTTCCAGGTTGGTGTTCAACACTAAGAAAGTCAGTGTTAAACACTGTAAATAGAGTTTTCCAAATTAGTGTTTAAACACTAAGAAAATCAGTGTTGAACACTGGATATAGAGGTTTCAACTTTAGTGTTAAACACTAAGGCAAGAGGGGTCACATGGTAGCACGTGAGAGCGCCCTCAATTTATTTTATTCTGCCAAAATTATTGAATACTTTGGAGCATCACGTGCCGTCACGTGACGGGCATTTAAATGTTTGTCTGTTAGAGCTTCTGCCAAGGGGTCACGTGGGGCACGTGAGGCATTGCCTCAAAGCCCTTCTCTGTGGAACTTTTCAGGGGTCACGTGGTAACACGCGACCCTGCTTCTTTGCCTGTTTGATGATGTGTTTATCTTTTTAAGAATTAAATTCTTCATAGGGTTAAACCCTAACTATAACTTTAGAGGAATTAAATTCCCACTTTTCCTTTTGAAGGATTATATTCTTAGATGGAGTTAAACCCCGGCTTTTCTTCTGTAAGAATTAAATTCCTGATGTATGTGAAGAACTGAATTCTATCATAGGGTTAAACCCTAATTTCTTCTTTCTTAAGGGAATTAAATTCCTGTTATTTTGACAGAATTAAGTTCTTAACTAGGGTTAAACCCTGGTTCTGTTCATTTTGAAGGAATTAAATTCCTTCAACATAGGGTTAAACCCTAATTTTAATTCGAAGGAATTAAATTCCTATAATTCTATGAGAATTAAATTCTCAAACTTCCATTCCCTCTCTATGCTTTAGATCTGCATGGCAGGATCTCAACCCAATGAGAATTAAATTCTCAATTCATGGGGAGATGTGCACTTTGCAGATCCTCTGCTAAAGAGAGAACTAAGTTCTTCTTTTAAATATCAGAGTTAAACTCTTTTGAGAATTAAATTCTCTTTTTTTTTTAAAGCCTCCCCTTTTTTACCTAAGGTTTTCTTTTGCAGAAGATCCAAATTCCTCCAAAGTCTCAAGCCTCTATTTTTCTCTCTCTCTATTTCTCTCAATCCATCTCTCTCTGTTTCCCTTGGCTCCTATTTATAGGAGAAGGAGAAGAATCAATTAGTTTCGATGAATCATTCATTGAGGGATCTGATTTGTATTCATTAGAGATTTGATTTGCATTCATCATTCATTTGGACATTTGGATTATTAGGTGAATTTTATTCACCATTGGATTTTAAATCCAAAGATATTTCTTTGTTATTTCGGTTAGATTTTAAGGGGAAATCTTTCCAAGTTCAAGATTTTTCCATAGATGGGTGATATTTAATCACCTTTAAATCTTTAATCCAATCGGTTTCAAATAATCATTCCCCATTGGAAAGATTTGAATGATGTTCAGAATTTAATCCTGTTAAATAGATAGGCTTTGAAAGCCGGTCACGTGTGGCCACGTGACCCCTGGTCACGTGTGGGCACGTGACCCCCTGGAGCGAACTTTCTTCTCCCTTCTGCGCTCTATCTTCTAGCCGCTGTTCTACCGTCACGTGTCAACACGTGACCTCTGGTCACGTGTGAGCGCGTGACCCTTTCTGAAGCCTTTTCTTTGATTTAACCGAATTTCCATTTGCCGCTGCTTTTAATTGTCATGTGCCAACACGTGACTGCTGGTCACGTGGTAGCACGTGATGCCTCCCCCGTAAACTTTCCTTATTTTAAATCAGGAAACAAATGCCCCCACAGCGTTGTTCTCATGTGTCTGCACGTGAGTGCAACGCTGTCACTTTTGTGACCGTTGGATTCCTCTAGGGATTTGTGGAGATGAAGCATCTCCATCACATCCTATAAATACCCATGTCCTTTCAGAAGAGCCTCCACTTTGCTCATCTTCTTCTCTTGCAAACTTTTCTTAGAATTTAATTCTCTTCTTCCAGAGCTTAGTTCTCTGCCTTGAAACCTTTTCAGAGTTTAACTCTGTTCAAAAAGACTCTTTTCCTCAGGTAATGTTCTTGAACAACCGATGAACTTTCACATTCCTCTGGATTTTAAATCCAAAACAAGGGGTTTTACCCTTTTTTAACAAAGAACCCATTTTTCTTCAAGCTTTTTAACTAAAGTATGAAATCATTTTAGCCTTCAAAAGTAGATCTCTTAGGGTTTAGATGATGACCCATGGAGTTTAACTCCATTCACAGGAAACATGTTTCTGGGAATTTAATTCCCTTTTCTTAATAAGGAATTTAATTCCTATGAAGAACTCGGTTTTTTCACATGGAGGCTTCCCAGGGTCTCTTTGCCTTAGGTTGTCCTTCTGCAATTAATGGAACAGAAGTTTGCAATGATATCTTCTGTGGGAATTTAATTCCCTTGATCCTATTTGATTTGTTGTAGAGTCCAAGGTAGATTTGTCTTCTAAGGGATGTGCAGGGCCACTTGAAACCTACTTTTTATTTAATGAAGGTATCCCCTTTGTCTTATTACAACTGCTTGGTCTCATTATTAACGAGCCGTCATCTTGATTCTGTGGGGCCCATGTGTTTTGTAGCTAATGGTCCCAGAAAAATCTACTGTTGCTTTCTTTAACCAGTCTTCGTGTTCATGCATGGATATATATTGCTGACTTTGCTTTTAACGGTCTTCTTTCATTCGATTTCAGGTGCGATGGCTTCTGCTCCGTGTTTTTCCTTTACTCGTTCGGAGGCCGCTTTTCCTCAATCACCATCCGATGAGGAAGCGATGGCGATGATCCGGGCTCATGACCCGAACTGCACCAACTTGCTTCTATGGGGAACATAGTACAGTCATATTATACGGGGTCGCCGGAGTTTCCTCTGCGCAATACCAACAGAGCCTACTTTCCCATTCTTGCTGATGGACTCTCCGCGAACGGTTTTTGCTGTGGAGATGCCCAACTGGACTCCAACGGGGAGGCTCGAGCCTTCGACGACCGGTATCCCGAACCATCCGATCCTGGCTATAGATATCTTGGGGTGGCGTATTTGCCAGGGTGAGGCCCACCCGTGGGGGCAAATTTATAAGATAGGGCTCACTCCTCGACACCCTACGGGCTACCTTCTCTGGGCTCGCTACATCCTTTCTGCCCATCGTGCACGACTGCAGAAGGTCGGGCTTTACCAGGCGATATATGCGTCGCTTTTTCACTACCAATCTCCGCATGTTTGTTGGGTTAAGATGTTCTTGAACCAATGGAATCTTCCCACCAACACTTTCATTCTAGGAGATCGCGAGGTCTCGATCTCTCTGGAAGAATTTTATGAAATCTCGGGATTGCCGATTAGGGGTACGCTGTATGAGGAGTTGCTGCCTCCCGACGAGTACGTCTTTGAGCCTGAGCCTGCACCGGTTGACGGCTTGTCTGCCGAGAACGCTGTCCGCTACAAGCGTCCCAGTTTGATCAAGGTGCTAGGTATCTTCGACCGATTGTTCACCGAATCCGAAGAGCAGGGTGTTACTTTCAAGAGCTTCATTGCTTGTTTCCTTCACGAGGACGTCTTGTCGAAGACAGCTCCGAAGTTCGCCAACATTAGAGACCCCTTTGGGTTTGGTCCGAAGAAGCTGCCGACCACTGAATCGGATCTACCACAGTACTACATCCCTATTATGTCGCCGACGTCTTTTGAATCCATTGGTGCTCCTGGCATGGATGAAGAGACGTTCTTCGTGGGGTTTGTTAGTGTCTGGCTCAGTTGGTTTGTCATCCCCATGCATCGTCACTTTATGAGAGCTTCGGTTATCTACCCGGCTTATTATATCGCTGAGGGGACACGGTTGGCCATCGGCATCCCGGCTTTGGCGCACCTCTATCATGGGTTGGGCACCGCAGCTAATACCTCTACTCCCCGCGTGGATGTGGTAAACTTTTCGCTTCATTATTTCACGTCCTGGGTCGAAATGCATGTGCTGGGGGCTTTCTCTATGCATCAGAGGCCCGCTTTTTACGAAGCCTATCCCTTCCCGCGACTTATGCGTTTGGTGGATGCTTCTGCCGCCGACCCGACTCAATTCAGGGCTATTCGGGTGCTGATTTCTCCTCACGCCGCCGCTGGCGGGCTGGTTTTTAATGATCGGGTTTTGTTTACTCCCTCAGGTCCAGTTCAACAACTCTGGGACCAGTCAAAAGACAACGCACCTTCTTTGAAGCCCCGGGAGGCCGCGCACTTGTATACAATTAGACCGGGCTACTTGGTGTTTAGCCAGGACAGTGCAGCTCTTTTCATGCGGTACAACCCGCATCGATTCTCCCGACAGCTTGGATATGACCAGGGCGTTCCCTTTGAGGCTTTCATAGTTGTGCCGGTCCCTTCACTTGATGTCGTTCGCGATGCCGCACATCATTTCGTGAGGTTGAACACCGGCTCCCATTTTATGATCCCTGAAGCTGAGCATACGCCCCGGTGCGTGTGATCGTTCACGGGTTGGTATCTCCATCGAGTCAGCCTGATTATTCTTAAGGAAAGAAGGGTGCTTCTTGGTCATGATGCCCCTCCTCAGGTTCTGGGAGCTAAGCTGCGACCGAGGGCTACGGTCCGCTTCCCTCTGAGGGAGATTGGCACCGCGCTCATTCCGGGGGAGTCAGGGGTGGACCTTACTCCAACAGCTGGTATGCCTCTAGGTACCCGATCGCGGGGTAGACGGGCCCCGGTAGCAGCACCACCGCCTGCTGCAGCATTGCCTCCCGTGGCATCGACAATGGCGATGTCATCCTCGGTTGTGGCACCAAGCGAGGGTAATAGGGACGATGGTGTTGAAGGCGACGTGGGTCGCCGCCGCACCAAAGCTCCGCGAGGAAAGAAACGGTCATCTTCGGCGGCCGGTTCTGGATCTAAGAGGCGGAAAAGGGTGGCCACCAACCTACTTGATTCGTTAACGGAGTCGGAGCCCCTACTTACAGATGAGTCGCTGGCCGTGCAAGAGTCAGATGCTGGACTTCTTTTCCCGAGTTCGGCCGATGAGGAAGCCGCACAGTTGGCCGAGGCCATACGTCGTTCCAAAGACGTGTCTCATAACGCCAGGGTTCCGAAGAAGCCTTATCCCGCTATAATCTTTTACGAAGACCCCTCATGGATTCGGCGGCGGTTCATTGGCCCTTTGGAGGAATGGAGAGAAAGGGCCCTGAAACAGGCCGCTTCGGAGGATGCTGCGGACGTGCTTTCCCTATGGACCGGCGGCCATGAGTCTACCCTCGAACCTCGGCGAGCACGCCTCCTTGAGAAGGAGCATCAGCTTGAAGAAGCTATACTGAAGGCTTCCCTGCGCATTGGTATGTTCTTATATTTCTTTGCAGTTCTTCAGATTGCTTATGCTTATATATATGTATCCTTATTTTGTGCGACTTGTGCAGAGTCTTCGGCGATGGGAGAGATCCCCACTGGCTTGCTGCAGCTAGAGCCCGTTGACATTCCCGATGCAGCCTTACTCGATGGGGCCGACAATGCCATTCCTCTCGCAATAGAACCTCCGGTGGCGGCTCTTGATTCCAGGGTACTCGCTCCTTTGGGAGAGGTTCCCTCGGTGGTCGCCGTCCCAACGACTCTACCCGAAGGCGGCCCAGAGGTTGAGATGGAGGTAGTCGGGACTACCCTCCCTTTGTTGGAGCCTGAGGTCACGAAAGAGGCCGCTGAAGCTGCTATCCCCCCGGCTCAGAATGGGAGGAGTGTCGAAGGTAACCTTCCACGTTTTGAGCTAGTAATCTTTCTGTTACCTGAACTCTTTTGTCTTTTCAGAATTGCGTGGACTGGCGGCCTCCATTGTCGATCTGTCTCCTCGGCAGTCCTTCCAGCGTCTTTTGGAAATGGCCGCTCCACAGGCGATATCTCCTCAACGCATCGTCCTCTCGTCTGGACAAGGTGAGTGTTGTTCATCACTTCTCCTAGCATCGTTGTTATTTTGCGTATTGACATTGATGTTCTCTACAGTTTTGGAGGCCGATGATGAGGTCGAGGTTCTCGAAGGGCCAGGGGAACCCTCAGCTCCTACTTGCATGATCGTAGGTAAGTGACATTCCGGTATAGCCTCACTTGTTCCTTTGCTTAAGAGTCTTACTAATATTTTTCAACTCTGAACAGCCTTGCCAGCTCCAATAGCGTTGGAATCGCGTGTCGTCATGCCGCCTGGCCCTTATGCTTTGCGAACTTCAGAACGCTTGGCCCAATTGAGCCTTGTCTCCCTGTCGTCTCTAATCGAGGAGCTTCGTGCTGGCAGTGCAACCACAGCTGAAGCATTTACTGCCGAGGCTAACGGTTCTCTTCCTTTTCTTGCCACCTACCATAGCGAAGAGGTGGTGCGAGTCTGGGTAGAGTTCTGTCGGCAGGTGAAGGCTTGCTTGCACGCACTTGAATGTTCCCGTCTTTCCTCGGAGGTCATGGCTACAAAGGCGGACTTGCGGGGGCTGATAGCGCGGTGCGCGGCAAACATGACATCGTGCGAGAAGAGGCTTGGCCGCAAATTCTCGGAGAGGGAGCTGGCTTCTAAAGCGCTGAGCGAGCTTCAGGCGAGTCTTACTGCCAAGGCCAACAAAGCGTATGAACTCTGGCGGGTGCTTCAAGAGTCTATCAGGGAGGTGGTGACTCTTGATAAAGCTGCTACGTTCACTCGTGAGAGGGTCGAGGCTCATAAGGCCACCGAAAAAGAGCTTGAAGTTCGGCTTGCTTCATATCAGGCCCAGCAGGCTCAGGCGGAGGCCCGTCTTTTGGCGATCTTAAATCATGAGGCCGTGGCCCAGCAAAAGCAGGATAAGCTGACCAAGCTGCTAAATCGCCCACCGGCTTGAAACATTTGTATCTTTTTCTTCTTTTTTATTGTATATACTCATAGATGAGAGTATTTTCTTTTTGTTCTTTCATGAATTGTACTTTGTATCCATTTTGGTTTATGAATAAAAGATACATTTTTCTTCTCAATGATGTGTCTCTTTTATTGAATGTATTCTGCGGACAATTTATCTTGGCCTACTTGCAGGGCAGCGATGGCTTAGGATTCAGGGTTAAGATCTGCTTCCTAAGACTTTTGCACTTTATGAGCCACGAGGGTCTCATAAAGAGTTTTTCTCCCTACAGGTCGAGAGGATCCCATAGGTGTGAGTTCTTCTTAAGAATCGTGAGGATTCTTAAGCGGGTTTTCCCTTGAGAGTCGTAAGGATCTCACAAGAGAGTTTTTCTTCCTTACAGGTCGTGAGGACCTGCAAGTGCTGGATGTGGTCACCCTTATCCGTGTTTCACGGGGTCAGGGGTTTCTCAAGGCATCGTAGTTTAAAGACGTCGTGGTCAAGGTTAAGGACATCATAGTCCGTGGATTTAAGGACTCCACAGTCCGATATTAGTTTAAAGACATCGCGGTCAAGGTTAAGGACGTCATAGTCCGTGGATTTAAGGACTCTACAGTCCGATGTTAGTTTTAAGACATCGCGGTCAAGGTTAAGGACCTCATAGTCCGTGGATTTAAGGACTCCACAGTCCGATGTTAGTTTTAAGACATCGCGGTCAAGGTTAAGGACCTCATAGTCCGTGGATTTAAGGACTCCACAGTCCGATGTTAGTTTTAAGACATCACGGTCAAGGTTAAGGACCTCATAGTCCGTGGATTTAAGGACTCCACAGTCCGATGTTAGTTTTAAGACATCACGGTCAAGGTTAAGGACCTCATAGTCCGTGGTTTTAAAGACTCCACAGTCCGATGTTAGTTTTACGACATCATGGTCAAGGTTAAGGACCTCATAGTCCATGGATTTAAGGACTCCACAGTCCAATGTGTGGTTGCGGGACCCGTCACCTCTTTGAAGACGTTGAGGAATTACAGCGTCAGGTATCAAAGGAGTGAAGAGATGTACCCTTAAACCAAGGTAGAATCAGTACAGAATCAGGGTGGTTGATCGTTAGTTTTAAGACATTACGGTCGAGGTTAAGGACATCATAGTTCGTGGATTTTAAGGACCCCACAGTCCGGTGTTTGCTCTGGATGCTTCACACGGGTTCACTGCCGTGCTTGGCGAGGACCAGGCTCCGCTCTGGGCATTTTCCGCGGGGTCAAAGAATGACGTTATCCGCGTTCCATGTAACCAGGAATTTTGCACTAGATGCTTCACACGAGTTCACTGCCGTGCTCGGCGAGGACTAGGCTCCGCTCTGGATGCTTCACACGGGTTCACTGCCGTGCTCTGCGAGGACCAGGATCCGCTCTGGACGTTTTCCACGGGGTCAACGAGTGACGTTATCCGCGTTCCACGTAACCAGGAATTTTGCACTAGATGATTCACACGGGTTCACTGCCGTGTTCAGTGAGGACTAGGCTCCGTTCTGGATGCTTCACACGAGTTCACTGCCGTGCTCTGCGAGGACCAGGATCCGCTCTGGACGTTTTCCATGGGGTCAAAGAGTGACGTTACCTGTGTTCCACGTAACCAGGAATTTTGCACTAGATGCTTCACACGGGTTCACTGCCGTGTTCGGCGAGGACTAGGCTCCGCTCTGGATGCTTCACACGGGTTCACTGCCGTGCTCTGCGAGGACCAGGATCCGCTCTGGACGTTTTCCACGGGGTCAAAGAGTGACGTTATCCGCGTGCCACGTAACCAGGAATTTTGCACTAGATGCTTCACACGGGTTCACTGCCGTGCTCGGCGAGGACTAGGCTCTGCTCTGGATGCTTCACACGGGTTCACTGCTGTGCTCTGCGAGGACCAGGATCCACTCTGGACGTTTTCCACGGGGTCAAAGAGTGACGTTATCCGCGTTCCATGTAACCAGGAATTTCGTTGATTGTATTCGCATTTCACGGAGTTGGGATTTGACTTTTCGGTGATCAGGATATCGCCGAGCCATGGAACTGGGAGTTGCCGCTGTTCCGTTTCGCTTGAAGTCGTGTTCGTTGTTACGAGACGAGTGCTGAGATGATCTCTAAGTCATTCGCGGCCCATCGAGATTTTGCTTCTTCTTATGATGAAACCTGGGGGAGAAGTATGATCCCTTTTTTGTTTACGCCCTTGGATTGTATACAGGGTGTGATGGAACATCACCTGTAGGGCATAAATTAAAACTTTTTTTTATTTTATTTCTTTTTCCGCGATGCTCTATCATTTCAGCTTTTATATCGCGGAGGTCGCGATTGCCCTATCATTTCGGCTATTTTTCGCGGTGCCCAATCATTTCGGCTATTTATTTCATTTTTACTCGCTGTTTTTTATTGCGAGTTGCCTCATCATTTCAGCTATTTTGCGTGCATACATTTTTACCTGCTGCTTTTTATTGCAAGTTGCCCCATCATTTCGGCTATCTCGTATGCACGTGCGGCCTACTGGCTTTTCGCCATAAACCTGAAATTAGATACAGATTTCGGCATCAGCACCGCTACAACTGGGATATGGCCAGGAGCGAATCATCATCTGCCTCTGTCGATGTTGAACAAAGGTGGCTTAGCAAACAGGGTTAGGGTCCCGTCGACTAAGGCTTTTGACTTCATGAGCCGTAAGGGTCTCACGAAGGTATTTCTCCCTACAAGTCGTGAGGATCTCGTAGGTGTATTTTCTCCCTAGGAATCGTGAGGATTCCTAAGTGTATGTTCCTCTGTAATTCGTAAGGATCTTACAAGAGGGCTTTCTCCTTATAAGTCGAGAGGATTCATAAGGGTTGTTCACCATAGGGATAATATCCCTAGTCACGGGTGGGACTTTCCTGGGGAGATGCTTATTCGCGCCCATGGATTGTATACAAGGGTCAGTATGAGCCACTTGTAGGGCATTGTCGAAGGTTATGGGGGATTTTGCTTAAGCACAGGTTTAGGTCTCTGTAACTTAAGACTTTCAAGTCTTATGAGCCGTGAGGGTCCCATAAGAGAGTTCTCCTTGCGAGTCGTGAGGATCTCGCAAGTGTATTTTCTCCTTAGGAATCGTGAGGATCCCTAAGTGTGTTGCTCCCTTGTGAGTCGTAAGGATCTCACGCGGGTGGTTTCTCCTTACAAGGTCGTGAGGACCCTGCAAGTGTCCTTTAACGAGGTTGCGCCCTTTCGGGTTTTCACAAACACTCGCCGGTAGTCCTGCTGTTTTTACTCACGGAGCCCTTTCGGGTTTTCATCCGTGCCCATTTTGCTTATGGACATACCGTTTTTATTTATTTATATATATTTTTTATTTTTTATTTTTTACGAGGACGCGCCCTTTCGGGTTTTCACGAACACTCGCCGGTAGCCATGCTGTTTTTACTCACGGAGCCCTTTCGGGTTTTCATCCGTGCCCTTTTTGCTTATGGACATACCATTTTTATTTTTTATTATTTTTTATTTGTTTATTTATTTTTATTTTTTTTATCTCGTCAGCCTAAGGATGCTGCGGTAGTAGTTTTAAGGACGTTTCGGTCCGTCATTAGTTTAAGGACGTTTCGGTCCGTCTTTAGTTTAAGGACGTTTCGGTCCATCGTTAGTTTAAGGACATTTCGGTCCGTTGAGGAGAGGGCCGGCTACTACTTATAGAGCTTTGAGCTTTAGGAAGATAGAGAGCGGACATAGTCGTCGTCATCTATCATTGACCTAGGCTGTGGCTCATTAAGCGTAGTATTTCTTTAGGAAGCGGCCGTTTATTGGCCTGAAAGGCCTTTCACCGTGCATGTCCATGAGTAGATAGGCCCCACCCTGGTAGACCTTATCTATGATGTACGGGCCTTCATAGTTTGGCTCAAATTTTCCCCGCTTGGCGTGATTGGGGATCATAGGCCTTTTGACCACTAGCACGAGTTCGCCTTGGCGGAATGTCCTCGGTCGGGTCAATCTTTCATATGAGCGCGTCATCTTTGCTTTGTAAGCCTCCAGATTTTGTTGCTCTATGAGCCGGGTTTCATCAAGGACGTCAAGCTCCTCAAGCCGAAGGTGGGCATTTTCTTCGTCCGTCAGCTCGCAGTGGACTGCCACTCGTAGAGACGGTAGCTCTATCTCAAAGGGGAGTACTGCTTCCGTACCGAATACCAATGCGTATGGCGTTGTACTCGTGGCCGTCTTGAACGCAGTTCAGTACGCCCAAAGAGCCTCTTGCAGTCTCTCGTGCCAGTCCTTCTTATTTCGGGACACCGTCTTTTTCATGATCTTTGTCAAGGTCTTATTAAAGGCCTCAGCTAGACCGTTAGCTCGCGGATTATAAACCGAGGAATATCTCCAGTCTATATTGTGTTGTTGCGCGAAGCGACTGATCTTGTGGCTTCTGTAAGCTGGCCCATTATCGGAAATGATCCGTCGTGGAGTTCAATACCGATAAATGACGTGCGTCTTGAAGAAATGGAGGATATTCTCCGTCTACACTTCCCTCAACGGCACTGCCTCTGCCCATTTGGAGAAGTAATCGGTCGTCGCCAAGATGAAACGATGTCCCTTGGACGATGCTGGTTCGATGGGGCCGACTATGTCAGTTCCCCACATTTCGAATGGCCTGCTAGCCACCGTTGGATGGAGTGGATTTGGATGCTGGTGGATAAAGTCCCCATGGATTTGGCATGAGTGGCATCGCTTCGCATATTCGAGGCAGTCCTGGATCATCGTAGGCCAGTAGTAACCCATCCGTTTAATTTTTAACTTCATCTTCGGGCCTGCTTAATGAGAACCACAGACTCCGTCATGAACTTCCTGAACGACTCTTTCTGCTTCGTCAGGTCCTAAGCATCTCAGCCACAGAGAATCAAACGATCTCTTGTATAGAGTATCGTTGACGAAAGCGAAAGATAGAGCTCATTTCATGAGCTGATGTCTTGAGGACGCTTCTTCGGGCATTCGGTGGGACTTAAAGTAGTCTATGAAGATTTCCCTCCAGTCCTCAGCCTTCTCACGGTCTTTTATTTGTAGGGTCGTCTGCTCATTCGCTCCCTTTTCTTCGTATGATTCTGGAGATATTTCTGCTGGGGCGAGCACTCGACGGCTTTGTACCACGATTCTGACGTCATCGAGGTTCTCGTCAGCCAGTTCTTTAGCGAGCTTAGCTAACGCGGCTGCTTTTCTATTTTCCGCGCGTGGTATACTTTCCAAAGTATAGGAGGGAATTTGGGTCAACAGTTGTTGCACCTTTTCACCGTACTTCACCAACTCCGGTTTGCACGTTTGGTAGTCGCCGTTTACTTGACTAACGACCAGTTGAGAATCCCCGTATATGAGGAGGTTTTCAATTCCCATGTCAATGGCGATCTCGAGGCCTGCTATCAAAGCTTCGTATTCGGCTTCATTGTTCGTCCTCGGTTCTGTTAAGGAGAAAGCGAAGCGCATTATCCCTCCTTATGGAGTTACGAAGATGAGGCTTACCCTCGATTTGATCATTGGGGTACTTTGTTTGCGCTTCTTTACGGAGGACGCTCCATCGAAATAAAGTTCCCATCGGGTATCACCACCGTCGATCGCGTCAAACGCATGTTCGTCCGGCAAATTGCAATTTAAAGGAGAACCGGCAGGTACTGGATGCTCAGCAAGGAAGTCGGCGATGGCTTGGCCTTTCACTGCCTTAAGCGGCTGATAGGTTATTGAAAACTCCATCAAGAGCAGGGCCCATTTAGCGAGTCTCCCTGTCAATATGGCCTTTGACATTAGACATTTTAGGGGGTCCACCTTTGATATTAGACGGACTTCATGTGCCAATGCATAGTGCCGGAGTTTTGTTATCGCAAAGATTAACGCCAGGCAATGTTTTTCGATAGGGGAGTAATTGCTTTCTGCTCCTAGAAGAACTCGGCTTAAATAGTAGAGCTCTCTCTCCTTCCCTTGGTCGTTTTCTTGTGCCCATAATGCGCCTAAGGAATTCTCAAGGGCTGTTGTATAAAGAATAAGGGGCTTTCCCTTGACTGGAGCAGCTAACACCGGCAGGTTCTGTGGGTACTGCTTGATCTCATCTAGCGCGCTCTGGCATTTTTGGTCCCAGACGAACGGGGTTCCCTTCTTCATCAAGTGGCTGTAAGGATGGCACTTGCCTGACAGGTTGGCGATAAACCGCCGGACGTACGCGAGCTTCCCTTGGAGAGACCGCAATTGGTTGAGAGTTCTCGGCGGTGGCATTTCCATGATCGCCTTGATCTTATATGGATCTATTTCGATACCTCGGTGTCGGATGATGAATCCCAGGAATTTACCCGAGGAGACTCCGAACGCGCATTTGAGGGAATTCATCTTCAAATTATATTGCCGAAGGCGTTGAAATACGGTCTTCAGATGCTCTAAATGCTCTTCATATGACATGCTCTTTACTACGAGGTCGTCGATATAGCACTCGACGATTTCATGTATGAGATCATCAAAGATTTTTGTCATGGCCCTTTGATAGGTAGCACCGGCGTTCTTTAAACCGAAGGGCATAACTTTGTAGAAGAATATACCCAAAGGAGTCCGGAAAGCGGTGTGCTTCTGATCTTCGGGATGCATCTTTATCTGATTGTATCCTGATGAACCGTCCATAAAGGAGAAAACCTCATGAGTGGACGTATTGTCTATCATCAGTTCGGTGACCGGCACTGGGAAATCGTCCTTCGGGCAGGCTTTATTGAGATCCCTGAAATCCACGCATATGCGCACCATCCCATTTTTCTTCATTACCGGGACGATGTTGGCGATCCAGTCAGGATATTGGACTTCTTAGATAAATCCAGAATCGATCAGCTTCTTGACTTCGGCATTGATGCTCATCTCAAGCTCGAGCCGTATCCTTCTCAGCGCCTGCTTGACTGGCTTGATATCCGGGGATATTGCTAATTTATGCACAGCAATCTCTGGATCTAATCCCGGCATCTCGGAATAATTCCACGCGAAGCAATCTTTATGCTGTAGAAGCACGTCCTTTAACGCAGCCACCCTTTCTTCAGATAGCAGCTCGCTGACGAATGTCGGTCGCGGATCGTCTGCCGATCCCAACTCAATCTTCTTGAGGTTATCTGCAGTAGTATGTATGCCATCTTCCAGTTCTTTCGGAGCCGGTGGAAATTCTGAGATTACCTCATTGTCATTGTTTTCGAAGTACCAAGGGAGCTCATCTATGTCCTCGGGCTCTTCTTTTAATATTGTAATCATGTGACAGGTGCGAATCTTCTTCCAAGATCGATGTGGGTCTGGTTCTACTCTTGCGGCTTTGAGTTCGTGCTTTTGTGGCGACGTTACCCTCCAGCTGCTGGATAAAGCAAATCTGCCTTGCTGGTACTGGTCTTCGACCCAGTTCTTGAAGGTGAAGCAGTCTTCGATAAGGTGTCCTATGGCTCGGTGATAAGAGCAATAGCCCGGATGAGAAACTTTGTTAGCTTGCTCAGGGTGCTTAGACTCTGGAAGTGCGATCATTTGATGTTTTATAGCGAGCTCGAGTAACTTCTTTGTCTTGTCTCGGGGGAAGGAATACGCTCGACTCATCTTCTTCATGAGGGAAAAATCCGGGCCGCGCAATACCCGATCACATGACTCTCTAATCCTGCGTCGTTGTTGTCGGCTCCTCTTTCCGCTTCTTGACTTAATTCTGCCTCTGTGTCGGGCCTTTTGTACAACGGGTTGACAGGGAGGAGCATCTTTGTCTTTTGCAGCCTGTTGAAACAGACGTTGCGTCCTGGCCTTCTCGTAGATGGCCATCTCGCGGTTGTGGTCTTCCCGAGCCTTTTGACCTGCTTTCCTGATAAGCTTGTCCACTTGTTCTTCAAATGACGGACTCGGCACTTCGCTCGCGGGATCCAGTTTTGACGAGGGGTTAGCATCCCCCGACAGGGTGTCCTTTTCCTCATCGAAGTTATATATGGCGTAGTTGCCGTGGACTCGCTCACGTTTCCCGGATCTCACATATCCAAGCCCAAGCGTTTCCATTCTCCCGTTGGGCAATTTGCGCTGAGTCCCAGGGACATTCCAAATCTTGTTGTAGAACTGAGCTTGTCGAACAGCCTGTTTTAAGGGTACTCCTTGGCGCTTCAATAGCCTCCTTAGTCCATTTGTGTAATATCTGGGCAAACGGATGGGTTGGAGCCTGTCGAGTGTAGCATCCGCGCCATGCCATATCTCTTTCTCCACTCTCGTTTCTGTGGATTGGTAGAATAGGATCACCTTTTCACCCTTTCACCTGGGAGGGACGTAAAACGTCTGCAGGTCCTGCACATTGTGAGCTTGAAGGGCGTCGAGATCCTTGTAGTGTTTCCGCGGCACCATGGTGATTTGCAAACTCTGATCATCGCTAGAGGATGCTTGTATTGACGGCCGACTGGAGAACACGACATTAACCTCATCTTCCGAGTCACTTCCGAAGATCAACATGGGGGCGGACGTTCCCGGGTTGTTGCGTCGAGACGGCCCAGCGTAAACTATCTCTTCTTCTTCTTCGGTATCGCTTCCGAAAACTGGGATGGTGGCGGCGGCTTTGTTCTCCGGCTTGTGACACCTTTCTGTATCCTCGAAGTCTGGCACAAAGTACTTTGCATCTTCGTACTTGCAGACTTCGTTCACGGAGAATAGGTTCAGCTCACCCGTTACGGTATACTCGAAACCATCCTTAAAGTACTTCATACACTGATAATGTGTAGAAGGGATGATGTTGTACTCGTGTAACCAAGGACGACCGAGCAAGGCGTTGTAGTAGGTCTTGGCGTCAATGACGTGAAACTTGATGTCCGTGACGAGTAGTCCGAAGCGTAATGTTAATATCACGGATCCGAGAGTCCGTGATGACTGGGAGTCGAAACCGGAGATGGTAATTTTGTCACGAGCGAGGTGCTGCACGCTCATGCAGATTTCCTTCAACACCCGAACATTAAGGAGATTGACGGAGGATCCATTATCGACCAGGATTTTGCCTATCTTGATATCATAGCAGTATCCGGAGACGTATAGGGGACGGTTGTGGTCGCACGTCCCGAGGAGAAGGTCTTCGTCGCCGAAAGTGATGTCGGCCGTGTGCACTTCATCCAGTTCATCCTTCATCCTTTCTTCGGTGAGGAAGGCTTGGAATTGCTCGGGTTCTTGTAACGCCTTAATTAATGAATTCACGCTCCTTTTGATAATAGGAAGGCATCAAGAATGCTGAGCTGAGAAGGTAGCTTCCTTAGGTGCGCTAGGATATTGTAATCCACCTTACTCTTCCTGGGAGGATCTTTAGCAGCCAACTCTTTCGTGACATGGTCATCTAAGGTGATATCCTCAGTGACCTTCTCCTTTCCCTTATCTTTTCTATTCGCGGGTCCGAGATTCTTTTCCAGAAGCGTGCGATTGCGCAGCTGAATATTTTCGCAGGCCTCTGGTTCTTCCTCTTTCCCTAAAACGGATTCTTTAAAGAGAGGGCCCAGAGCCATCTCTTCATCAGAGTCGCTCCCAAAGGTGAGAACTTGTGACCCTCCGGCGTTAACCATGTAACAGTTGCCAGCAGTTCTGTTGTGCCCGTCGGTAGTACTTCTTCGTTCCCGACGAGTCTTGCGTTTCATGTACTTAAAATGTTGCCGGTGAGCAACATATTCTTGCCACCATATCCTAAAGGCATCGCACTCCTCCGTAGGGTGCGAAATCTTCCGATGATATGCGCAATAATTAGGGTGCCTTTCCGCTCCATTGAGCGTGTTTTCTTCTGAGGGTGGTAGCTTCATTCCCATTGACATGGCTTTGGCAAACCTTTTCCTCATCTTGAACATGTTTTTATTCGCATCGGATGTCTTTCGATCTGGCGGGAGTGCTTCGACTCTTTCGTTTAGTCGCCTGCGCTTGGCTCCTTCCGATGCAGCCATCTCACGCTCCTGATCGGCTTTACTCTTCAAACGAATCTCATCTAGAAAGGGGTCGATCATTTCATCTATTGGCCATACAAGTTCTGGCTCAGGCTGTGCCCCCAGTTCCTCAGTGCCAGGAGCTTTCTCATATTCCGAGTGGGAAATCACATGAAAACTCGCCACATATCCCTCGGATTCATCCGATGAGCTCTCTCCATCATCTTCCTCTTGAAAGACGTGGTTGAGGAACTCTTGCAGCATGACGGGAGTCCGCGCCTTTTGATTGTACTCTTCCAGCACGTCGATTTGCTTCTGTAAGTCCGTGTGCTTGTCTCCAGGCTTCACGGGCTTCTTAGATTTCTTCTTCTTTTTCTTCGAAGATTTCGACGGTTGGGCGTGAGTACTTGGGCCATCACCACCGCTCTTTGTAGTTGGGCGCGGCTTCAGCATTCCTTCAATGATCTGGGGTTCCAGCGGGTCCTTCCATTCGACCGCCGGGCACGCATGAAGGTCCCTCAGCATTCTTTTGGTTTTAGTTGACAGCACGACCTCCCATGGAGCTTCTTCAATAAAGGAACAGGTTGCCCCCGGTGTATCTTCTTTCTTAGGAGTATGCGGCTGCGGTGGGTTCACCTTCCATTTTTCGGATAGTGCGAACTTCCCCTGGAGGTATTGATCTTCAATCCATCCTTTGAAAATGAAGCAATCCTCAATCGGATGGCTTACCGTTTGATGGTAAGGGCAATAGTTGGGGTTATTCACCTCAGTGGGTTGTGGCGGTCGCCTTGGATTTGGCAGGTTTATAAGTCTGTTGTGTACTGCCAGCTCGAATAACCGTTTTGTCTTATCCCGCGGGAACGAGTAGGGGCGCTTCATCTTCTCATTATAATACCGGCGTCTTTCTTCCAGTTGATCCGCCAGCTTTGAGGCACTAGGTTGCTGCTGAGCATTCGCAACGAAGGCTGCCTTCCCTTTACCCTTGTCACTCTGAGGGTCGGGCCTCGGGGGAGACGGTCTGTGACCCATCTGGTCCATCTGGGCCAACTTGTCGATTAGAGCCTGGAATGTGGTTGGCTTAAAGAACATCATAAACTGGGAGATAGTTGCATGAGGGTCTAGGGTTCCCACGAACATGCCCACCGCGGGCGCTTCCTCAATGCGTTGCTCGCATTTCGACCATAAATTTCGCCAGCGTATAGCATACTGGACCCACGTTTCGCCTGGTTTCACCCTGGCATTAATCAATGCCGTTATTGGAGTGCGTTCGCTGGCGCTTGCGAATCGCTGAGTGAATAGCAACTCCATTTCAGCGAACGTCTTGATAGAATCGTTCGGGAGTTCCGAATACCATTCGAACGCCGTTTCTGATAAGCTGCCCATGAATTGGCGAAGCAACAGTTTATCGTCGCCACCAGTGTTACCACAAAGCGCCCTGCACTGGGCCACATGCTGATGGGGATTGCCTGTCCCCTTATAGACATGGAATTTTGGTATTGTGTAGCCCGGCGGGTATTTGATCTGGTCATACCAGCTCGGATATGGTCTTCCTGTCCTGACAACTTGACCAGCTGCCTCAGCCGCCTGGTGAACGCGTATCTGTTGGGCTATGTATTCGTCTAGGTCAGCCTTAGAGATTGTCTCCTCCTTAGCCGTTGACAGAGCGGGTGGGGGATTTGACGCTTCTCCCCTGTCGTCTTCAAGAATGATTGGAGGATCTTCAGTAGGAGAATCTTGTTGGATCATCATTCCCACCATGTCCTGGAATAGGAGGGCCATTCGTTGTATATTGGCTGCTTGTTCGGCAGCCTCTTTATCCTTCTTATCCAATATCCTACGAAGGAACTCAGCGTCAGTTTCTTCCTCCTGTCGTTGATCGGATGACGCTTCGGGGCTTTCTTTCGCCCCAGTAAGTGCGGCCATCGCGGTCATCATTTCTTGGAGCTTCTGCTGTTGCTCCTGAGCTTTGGTCACTGACCGTGTGAGCGGTCTATGCCTTGTAGATGCACGGCTATCTTCCTTCCCCGACGCCATGTATACAGTATGGACCATCATGCCCCCAGACTTAGGGTGTCTGGGCTCATTGCCTTTAGCTCTCGTCGCCGGCCCGGGGATCTTCTCCAGCCTCCTCTTTTTATGAGCAGTGGAAGTTGAGGGGACCGTTGAGGTGGGAACCCAGACAGCTTTTCGTGGCTTAACGTGATGACTGACTTCCTGTTGAATTTTCAGCTTCTTGTGCTGGCGGGAGAAATTTGGATCGATTACCGAGTCTTGGGTCTGCCGCCAGACTTTATAGATTTTGGAAGACAGCCGTTGAGGAGATTGGGGTTGTTCTGGCTTTATTTCCGCGGCCTTTTTCAGCGGAGGGGGAGACCTCTTTAGCGCCGTGATAGGAGAATGCCTACGCACCTTATTCAGCATCTCAAAGCTGTTCTTAGTTGGAACAGCAGCATTAACTTTTGTCGTCGGGGCTGGAGGAGTTAGCCCAGAAAGGGAGTTACCTCCGGCCTTCCTTACTCGGCGCCAGTAGCGACGTCGAGCGTGTCGTGCTGATGGAATCAGTTCGGTGAGGGCGATAGCTTCGTCTTGCCCTCTGTGTAGGCGGGGGGCCGCTGCTGGTGTCAGCCTGTTAAAGACCGATGTCCTTTGGGTAGCAGAAGCGGGAGCTGGAACAGTCAATCTTGTAAAGACCGACTTTTTGGCGGGAGAAGCCGCCTTGACGACTTCAGGAGCAGGGATGGTTATCCTCTTCGGAGCAGCCTTCTCCGGGATTGTAGGCCCCATTGCGGGTCCACAGGAGTTCTGGCCCAGTCTGGAGAAGACCGAAGCGTTGGTGTTGGGCGACCCGTTGAGAGGGGCCGCGGTAGGTGTAAGCCGATTAAAGACTGACTTCTTGGGAGCTTCCGGTGTCAGCACAGGAGCGGTGAAGCTCGTTGGCGGGAGCATGGTCCCGAAAAACAACCCTGTGGTGGCTTGGGTGACCTGTTCTACGGGCATTGTGAACAGCGAAGCAGCTTGGGGCCCGTAGGCTATACCTCCTGGCGAGGCGGAGCGCCGGTCGCAGTTGCAGTTGGAGCCTTTCGCACAAGTGGAAGCCATTGATTCTTTGCTTTCTGCAATAAGCAAAACGCCAAATCTTAGTATCTTGAAACCCAAGGGCAACCATTAGCGAGCCGTGTTTGGTTCGCGAACACGACACACGAAGTGTGGAGTGGAAAGAGGAAAAGGTCCCACCGGGCGTGCCAGAATCTGTTCCCCTCCGAACGGCGGCCAGGACATGGATGTCCTGCCTGAGATTCGGGGAAGATGCTAATTGGTGCTATCCGTCTACCTCTCCGAAGATGCCAAGTTAGTTTATGGCACCGTACATCGAAGGTTTAAACGGATGCGTCCGATGTAGCAGACTTCGTCAGATTCCCCCTCGCTTGAGGGGTTTTTGATTGTGGGGATGATCTTCCCTGCAGGCGCAAGCCCCTGCAGTTAATTACGCTACCGCACTGCGGTAACCACTTTCTCCTTCTCCAGATGGTCACTTCGTGTCGTGTGTGTTTATTTTGTATTTAGTTGCCCGTGGATTGTATACGGAGACTGAGTTATGTCGTCGCCCGTAGGGCGTGGACTAGTCCAAATCCGTATTATCTTAGATTTGGGTTTTGGGGTTTGGGTTTAAGGATACGTTAGCCTTATTGAGGACTAAGGATCAACTTAAACGTTTGTTAAGGATACGTTAGCCTAGTTTTTTTTTAGACTAAGATCGACTTAACGGGATCGTTTAGATCCAACAATAGAGCAATTAAGTGAGCCCTGTTGTTTAGTTTAGCGACATTGCGGTCAATAGGTAGTTTAAGGACATTGCGGTCTAATGCTTGTTTTAAGACATTGCGGTCAAGGTTAAGGACCTCATAGTCCGTGGGTTTAAAGACTCCACAGTCCAATATTAGTTTTAAGACATCACGGTCAAGGTTAAGGACGTCATAGTCCATGGATTTAAGGACTCCACAATCCGGCGTTAGTTTTAAGACATCCCGGTCAAGGTTAAGGACCTCATAGTCCATGGGTTTAAAGACCCCACAGTCCGTCTCAATATGTGGTCATCGGGACCCGTCACCTCTTTGAAGACGTTGAGGAATTACAACGCCAAGTATCAAAGGAGTGAAGAGATGTACCCTTAAACCGAGGTAGATTAAATAATCTTTGGCCCAATTTGGAACCAAGACCAATTAATTATATTATGAGCCCATTGGCTCAGTTGAATTTGAATTGAGGACTTATGGCCAGCTTGGGCTAAGTCCAATCATGTTTAGGATATTGGCCCTCTGTTGGTCCATTAGAGGAGAGGCTTTGCCTTTGGACACTTAGCCAATGGGGCTAAAGTTAGTGTTAAACACTAAACATCAATCAGTGTTGAACACTGAGAATGAGATTGACAAGTTATCGTTTAACACTAAAAGATAGTTAGTGTTAAACACCAGCAGCAGGACTTTCAAATTAGTGTTTATACACTAAAACAAATCAGTGTTAAACACTGGCAGTGGAGATTTCAAATTAGTGTTTAACACTAAGGCAGATCAATGTTAAATACTGGAAACAGGGTTTTCTAGGTTGGTGTTCAACACTAAGAAAGTCGGTGTTAAACACTGTAAATAGAGTTTTCCAAATTAGTGTTTAAACACTAAGAAAATCAGTGTTGAACACTGGATATAGAGGTTTCAACTTTAGTGTTAAACACTAAGGCAAGAGGGGTCACATGGTAGCACGTGAGAGCGCCCTCAATTTATTTTATTCTGCCAAAACTATTGAATACTTTGGAGCATCACGTGCCGTCACGTGACGGGCATTTAAATGTTTGTCTGTTAGAGCTTCTGCCAAGGGGTCACGTGGGGCACGTGAGGCATTGCCTCAAAGCCCTTCTCTGTGGAACTTTTCAGGGGTCACGTGGTAACACGTGACCCAGCTTCTTTGCCTGTTTGAAGATGTGTTTATCTTTTTAAGAATTAAATTCTTCATAGGGTTAAACCCTAGCTATAACTTTAGAGGAATTAAATTCCCACTTTTCTTTTTGAAGGATTACATTCTTAGATGGAGTTAAACCCCGGCTTTTCTTCTGTAAGAATTAAATTCCTGATGTATGTGAAGAACTGAATTCTATCATAGGGTTAAACCCTAATTTCTTCTTTCTTCAGGGAATTAAATTCCTGTTATTTTGACAGAATTAAGTTCTTAACTAGGGTTAAACCCTGGTTCTGTTCATTTTGAAGGAATTAAATTCCTTCAACATAGGGTTAAACCCTAATTTTAATTCGAAGGAATTAAATTCCTATAATTCTATGAGAATTAAATTCTCAAACTTCCATTCCCTCTCTATACTTTGGATCTGCATGGCAGGATCTCAACCAAATGAGAATTAAATTCTCAATTCATGGGGAGATGTGCACTTTGCAGATCCTCTGCTAAAGAGAGAACTAAGTTCTTCTTTTAAATATCAGAGTTAAACTCTTTTGAGAATTAAATTCTCTTTTTTTTTTGAAAGCCTCCCCTTTCTTACCTAAGGTTTTCTTTTGCAGAAGATCTAAATTCCTCCAAAGTCTCAAGGCTCTATTTCTCTCTCTCTCTCTATGTCTCTCAATCCATCTCTCTCTGTTTCCCTTGGCTCCTATTTATAGGAGAAGGAGAAGAATCAATTAGTTTCGATGAATCATTCATTGAGGGATCTGATTTGTATTCATTAGAGATTTGATTTGCATTCATCATTCATTTGGACCTATGGATTATTAGGTGAATTTTATTCACCATTGGATTTTAAATCCACAGATATTCCTTTGTTATTTCGGTTAGATTTTAAGGGGAAATCTTTCTAAGTTCAAGATTTTTCCATAGATAGGTGATATTTAATCACCTTTAAATCTTTAATCCAATCGGTTTCAAATAATCATTCCCCATTGGAAAGATTTGAATGCTGTTCAGAATTTAATCCTGTTAAATAGATAGGCTTTGAAAGCCGGTCACGTGTGGCCACGTGACCCGTGGTCACGTGTGGCCACGTGACCCCTGGTCACGTGTGGCCACGTGACCCCTGGTCACGTGTGGGCACGTGACCCCTCGTCACGTGTGGGCACGTGAGCCCCTGGAGCGAACTTTCTTCTCCCTTCTGCGCTCTATCTTCTAGCCGTTGTTCTACCGTCACGTGTCAACACGTGACCTCTGGTCACGTGTAAGCGCGTGAACCTTTCTGAAGCCTTTTCTTTGATTTAACCGAATTTCCCTTTGCCGCTGCTTTTAATTGTCACGTGCCAACACGTGACTGCTGGTCACGTGGTAGCACGTGATGCCTCCCCCGTAAACTTTCCTGATTTTAAATCAGGAAACATATACGCCGGTTGTTAGTATCGAGTTATACCGTCCGATATTTAACAACCTCCGTATAGTTCTATGTCACGACGAACATCGCACGTATGTTAACCGATAGACGGGGACTAAGTGGCGCTTTTAGTTTCATATATGAGTATCGATGAGAATATGAAGGTTTCATATTATCATCGAGTATCATATATTGGTTTTAACTTGAACATCTCGAATCACTCTCTAATAATGCGTTTGTTGTGTATTCTTGTTGTATGTGTGTGTTCCGGCTGTCGGGGGTAAGGCTTCTATCCCATTAAGAATGTATAGAGCGAACACCCATCACTTGTGCTTTCAACCGTTTCGAGTAAATTTCGGCAGCACCTCCCCGCTGTTCTTCGAGTACACTATAATAGAATAGATAATCATTTCAAAGCTGTGAAACAACATTGAAATGAACATCTAATCTATCTTTGTACACGGAGAACCAGCGGAAAGGTACCGACAAAATATCTCGAAACGGATGAAAACACAAGTGAATGATGGTGTTTGCTTTATACATTCCTAACTTGTCCACACGGGACAAATCTATCGGTTACCATATGATTGAATCTTCTCGTCGCATAGACTATACGACGGTTGTTAGTATCGAGCTATACCGTCCGATATTTAACAACCTTCGTATAGTTCTATGTCACGACGAACATCGCACGTATGTTAACCGATAGACGGGGACTAAGTGGCGCTTTTAGTTTCTTATATGAGTATCGATAAGAATATGAAGGTTTCATATTATCATAGAGTATCATATATTGGTTTCAACTTGAACATCTTGAATTACTATCTAATGATGCGTTTGTTGTGCATTCGTGTTGTATGTGTAACATGATTTTAAACCATTGAGATCAAGATTGATAGAACTGATCATCCTACATTGCAATGGCATTCATCTACCAAAAACTATTATTGCAATGGCATTCTTCTATAACAATCAACAATTAAAACTACAAATGTAGGATACTGATATCATAAAGCGTTATACGCAACTTATGAATTCACATGACTGAAACATGCATCAAAAAAACATGTTCAACCAAAAGAAAGGCCACTGTCAACAAATATAGACAAATACGTCATAAAAACAGTAACTAATTAACAAGTTGATTAGCATCTGGATTAAGAAAATGATAGGAAAAACAATTGACTATGATCTATAATGACAAATCTATTACCATGACTCTCGACTAACAAAGGTGGCTTTTCGTCCTTGGTAGCTTGATAATTGGGATTTCATGGTGAATAAAAATATGCATATGCCGTTTGACCGGGAACTTCAATAGGAAACTCAATGAGGTCGGGTGTACTGAAGTACGCTTTGTATTTCGCTATATCAGGTGATGAAGCCCAAGCCCTAGCTAGCCCCAGCCCCACCCCAACCGAACCCTATCGGTGGTAAAGAACGTCCTTACACTTTCATATTTCTATTAATGATGCAAGTCTCCACCAAGTCAAATTCTTGCAATATCATTCTTTTTAGAGTATGTCTAATTTAATAGATAGAATTTTCAAAGTTGGGCAACCAAGAAAAAGTAACAAGGGATTTTACATACATGCCAAAGCTTTGATCATTTATTTATTTATTTTCCATTTCATATTAGTAATTTTATATGTTTGATGATGGCAAGAAATACAAATTATATTAGAACATTGTGCATACCTAATTTCCACTTGAAATCGGTTTTTTCTTTTATCAGTACTCGTTGACATACAGTAACAAACAATGTTTGATTAGAAGGACCCAAGATTTTCTCGATCAACAATAATTTTAGTAATCAAACTAGGCTAAAATTGCTAGAAATTTCTCTCAGGTTTGCCAAATTCTGCAAACCCCAACCCCAACCTAACCCTAACCCTAGCCCCAGCCCCAACCCAGCCCCACCCCAACCCCAACCTAACCCTAACCCCAGCCCCAGCCCCAGCCCCAGCCCCAGCCCAACCCCAGCCCCAGCCCCAGCCCAGCCCAGCCCCAACCTAACCCTAACCCCAGCCCCAGTTAAACCACAACCCCAACCCTAACCCTAACCCTAACCCCAGCCCCAGCCCCAGCCCCAGCCGAACCCCAACCCCAACCCTAACCCCAACCCCAACCCCAACCCCTGCCGAACCCCAACCCCAACCGCAACCCCAGCCCCAGCCATGAACCCTAGCCCTAAAATAATCAAAAATTTGTTTAATTGAAGATTTACTAACCTGTGCGGTGGAGGAGACGATAGATCGGTGGCGACAACGAAACGAAGGCGACGACGAAAACGGCGACGAGGAAGAACGGTGACGAGAACGGTGGTGGCGACGACGAGAACGGCGGTAGCGACGACAAGAACGG
The DNA here is from genome assembly GCA_030015575.1 of Agapanthus africanus. NCBI lineage: Eukaryota > Viridiplantae > Streptophyta > Magnoliopsida > Asparagales > Amaryllidaceae > Agapanthus > Agapanthus africanus. The sequence goes on from JASDDO010000001.1 coordinate 442,167,403, forward strand.
CGGGAGAGATTTGGGGATTTTGGGTTCGCGCGCGATCGAGAGAGAGAAAGAGATAATCAGCGTAGGCGATCTATGCCTTTTTAATTAAATCGCTATTTAGATGCCCCTACGGATTTGTCCGTAGGTCCTTGGTTTGCGGCTCCGTAGGGGCAAACACCAAATTAAGATTTAATATTTTTACTCTTGAACGTCTTGGACCGTAGGGGCAACTTTCTGGCCCTACGGCTTAATCCGTAGGGCCAACATAAATCTTCCCCTACGGATTTCAATATCCGTAGGGGCAACCCCCTATTTTAGTAGTGTATTAACGGTCGCATGAAGAATGTGTGAGCAATTCCATCTAAAATATTCACCGACTAAAAAGTAATAAGGTAGATGGACAAGAATATGATAGCTTGAATTGAATTCTCTAAGTGTAGGGATGTCTTTTACACACACGTAGGGGTATATGATCGATGTTTGGAAGAAAGGTAGAGATAAAGAATAAAGGCAATGTTTTATTGAGGGATGATATGATTTCTAATATCTTTTCATGACTATTAAGATAGGGCTCATGACAACCGAAAAGCTAGTGTAGTTGAAAACTCTGATTTTCAAGTTTTTTCTTTTATAATTCTTATTTTTATATGTAACTTTCACAGTCTTTCTTTTATTATAAGATTTTGTGGGTACAATTCGCTGAAAACCCTCAGGAGACAACACTCCTCATACTAGGGACACCTAGAGGTTTAAAGGCTTGTTGCATGTGCTCAGTGCAATCGTGTTGCCTACGAAAGTGTGCTAGTTGGTTTTTTCTTTTTTTTCTCCTTCTCCTGAATAAAAGAAGTTTGCTCGAGTCGATCAAAGTCAAGTTTGGGGGAATTTATTCAGTCGAAATTATTGCAATTTTTAACGTAACAATTTCCTCACTTTTCTAATCATCTAAGAATGTTTGATATAAATATAACACATATTACAAGTTCATCTGGAAATATCAATTACTATGTGTAATACATTATAATCAACATTTTTGAAGGAAATTGTATGTTTATTATTTCACGCATAATATTGTATATCTCTAACACTCTTCATTGAGATCTTGTGCAAAAATTAGCTCAGGTCAGATATCGGAATCAGAAATTCGCTGATAAAATACAGGAAATCAAAGAGTTAAATTCTGGTAGAGAATCAGTAGAGAGAAGAAGATTCCAGATATCAAATATAAACCCAGAGACCAATAAAAGAAGGCTCAAGAGATTTGAAGCTAAGAGCTCACAAATCGGCCGCGGAACCGCGGCCGAGTCAGCCCGAGTCTCCGTGGATCCACGGCCAAGTCAGAGGATCGAAGATCGAGACTTTTCCAGAAGCTTCCATATAACGTCTTAGCTTGCTGAGGACGTGTTCATACTAGAATATTGCATTTTAATACCGCTCATTCATTATCTATTTTGTTATATATCGGTATTATTAACCAGTGTCTGTTCAGTAATTACAGATTACAGGTATCTATGACAAAATACTGGAAATACACTTAAAATCACGGATATATCATTTGTGAGCCGACACTGCATCCAGAACTGGAAACCGATCGATATCCAAGAGTTATTTTGCAAATAAATAAAGTGTACACATTTTGGCCCAACACATAGCATGTGTGAACACATACTCTTGGATGGTTCGACTAGGGTTAGGGCTGCCATGAATCAAGGCAAGTGGGCATGAGAAATGATGTGCATTAAATGGGTATTAAATACATAAAGTGCTGATGTGATTCATAGCTACAAGTTTCCCTCCAAGCCCTGAGTGCAGACCAGGTTAAAACAGAGAAAACTAGCAGCACCAGAGTGATGTGGGTGAACACATAAACCAACACACCAAGCACGAGCCTCAGAGCTCGGATTTTGGCTGAGCACTTTCCCTCTTTGGCCGAGGAGGCCGGCCCTACAGTGCCAGATGAGCCCCATCTTTCTTCAGTCTCTCCCTTGCTTCCACGTCAGCTCATTTTTATTGTTTGTTTATTCATTTTTTGAGCCTATAAATACAGAACCAGTGAGCAAGGGAGAGGTGTCATTCTTTGTTCACATTTTGTTACTCTCAAGTTTTCTTTTCTCTTTTCTTGTATATAGCTAGTCCCCTTGAGCTCTTTGCCTTAACTTGATCTTGCAAACTCTTAATTGAGCTTGCAAGTTTAATCTTTGGTTATTGATCTCAAGGGGTTGTATCATTACTTCAAGATTAATAAAGCTTTCTTCTTCGTATTCATTTCACAAGAGTTCTTTGCCTCTTCTTGATCTTGTAACCTCTTAATTGAGCTTGCAAGTTTAAGATTAGGTTATTGAATCCATGGTTTGTATTATGTTCTATAGTTCTTAGTATTACTTTCTTGCTCTTTTTATTCTTGCTCTTTTCATTACTTGCTCTTTAATTACAGGCTTTACTTACTTGCAATTTACTTTCCATGCAATTTACTTTCTTGTAATGTTGTCTTCTCTTTTCTCTTTATCTTTTCTTTTGCTCTTTTTGGTTTGTTGTTATGAATGGTTGTGAATATGTGTTGTTAGGAAAAGAATACGATATTGTAAGTTAGGATTTTTCGTTTCCCATTTCTTTTTCCCGTATTTTCCATTTGAAACTCCGCCCAAACCTTACACAAGCGCTCCGTTAGGCACCCTACCCTACCAAGGTATCGGTGATTCCTAACCGCGACCGATTGCGTTCGGTTTGGCCGGAGGTGAAAGCAAGAGACAAGAACGGACGGACAAGGGTCAATAAGCCGGATTTCACTAATACCGTGCTTAAATACCCTAATCCACGTTGTTGTCGATTGCTCTAGCGTCATTGGTTAAGTTCGGCTCAAAGGATTGAGTACGGAATCCATTAGCTTACACTATCTTTTCTATTCCTAACAATTTATAATTGTGCATATATACACATAAGGTAGATACGAACTTTCTGCCTACGCGCATTAACTCGTGAAAACTAGAACCATAAACGCACCGTCTCCTTGCGGACGACCCGTGCTCATCGCGGCTAGCTGCAAAGCGACACCGTCCTGATCGCGGTTAGATTTTAGAACTTCAAAACACGACACGCCAAAAGCGTGTGATCAGGACGCTTCGTTGTAACAATGTTGTTCTGGAAACTTCTCTATAATAACCTAGCTTGTTGAGGAAGCTTCATAACAACCCAGCTTATTCTAGAAGCCTATTTGTAACAACCTAGCTTATGAGGGAAGCTTGATTAGGGTCTATAAAAAGGGACCTAAGCCTACATTAAAAAGGTTGTTGATTTTTTAGTTCGACACTTTTGATCCAAAAACCAAATCAAGAAAAGAGCTAAAAAGATCCAATTCCAAATCAAGATCCAAGATCTAAGAAATTCATCGAGCGAGATCATTCAAGATCCTTTACGTGAAGCCAATCGTCATCAACGAGCACGTGATCTTCAATAGATCCAAGACTCACGGTGATCGAGCGAAGCAAAGATCGACGGAGAAATTACCCCTTCAAGGGAGTGATCGAGAGCGAATTTTCTTGTAATCTCGGATTGAAGAAGTTGTGATTTGAAGTTGAATAATAAAGGTGATCATTACTTTTAATCTCGCTTTCTTTAAATTTTCATATTATGAAATCTCTATTTGTTGATTTTTCTATTTTCATAATGTGTGAGTGAATCTCCGCTTGCTAAGAATTCGAAGGAATTTGGTAGATCACATGGTGAGAGAATTCTATATTCATTTTAAGTCTTATAGAGATTATAAATTTTAGCAAAAAGAATCATTAATATCCAAATTGTGAGCGAGATCAATTTATTAAGAATTTCGTCACAATTTGGGGATTAGATTGATGATCCTTCTTGTTAAAGGCTAGATAAGAATGGAAATCAATAAAAAGGACAAGGGGCAAAGAAGGAAAAACCCTAGTTTTTTCAAGAGATCCCTAATTCTCATTGGTAGCCATCGGTCTAGTGTTAATTCTACCAATAGATAAGATGAATCATTTTGAATAGTCATCCATGGCTACCAATTCCGTTTGAATCCTACAAGCCTTCTACAATTTTCTTGATAAATAAATCTTGAATATTTTCTTGAATTTCCTTTCTTCAAAACAATTTCTTGAATTTCTTGAAACTATTACTTCAATCAAATCTTAAAACAATTTCTTGATTTTCTTTACTAGTTCTTTCGACTCAACTAAAACAAGAATTTACGAGTTCCACGGATCCCAGAGGACGACCCGTACTCACTAACGCTCGCTACACGCGGCATCGTTATTGATTGCGGTTACTAAAATACAAACATATTATCCTTCATTTTATGAATAAATCAATGCTCATCGATCCACTCTTTCTTCTTAGAACGTAGAAGGTTTTTGGCTGATCCATAGAAGAGACTGACAACACGTCAAGCTTTCTGCACATCTGCTGCGATACCCTTGTGATGGCTAGGGAACTTGCTGTGACTTCGAAGGTTTCCCTTAGTTTTGCTTTTTGCATAAGGGCCCAATCTGCACATCTGTTGTAAGACAAATCCTATTCATCTGATTCTTCAGTATCGTTGCCGAAGTGAGGGTGAATTTTATTGCCGTATCTCTACCAAAACGATGGCGAGTTTTACGGAAGGACGAACTTTCAGCGTCGGAATCATCAATGTCACTGCCGAAACGCGGGCGCACTTGGTGGTTTTTACTTTTGAAAGTGACAGCTAGCTCATATTTTATTTTGGGATTTTGGGTCATCTTGTCTTTAGTAAGTTGCGGCTCAACATTTTAGGGGTTCATAAACTACTGAGAATCTTTATATCGTACTTCATATACACCAAACGGCTGTATGTCTCCGTCAATGCGTTTTTCTTCGCCATTTTTGATAACTTCATGCATTGATAGAGTGTTGATGGAATGATGCCATAATCGTGAAATCATGGTCGTCCTAGGAGAATCTTATAGGACGTGTCGGCGTGGAGTACGTATATCTTAGCTTCGGTATGTAGGTCCCCAAACCTGAACGGTAGAGTTATAGATCTCAGAACTTCCTGACAGTTTTGATTGAAGCCTTGAATGATAATCTTTTCCTTTGATCGGTGCCAGACGTCCATTGATAAACTCTTTAGAGTCCGCAAGTTCATGATGTTCATTTAGAAGCCCAGAACAATCAATATGCGATTAATCCGGTCTCCGTCGCTGTACTCTGTCACGTAAAACGGCCGGTTATGCTCAGCTGTTCCCAGTAGCAAGTCTTCATCCTTAAATGTGATCGTAGCTGTATGCAGAGAGTACTGAGCTTCTTTCATATTGATTTCCGCGAAGCGAGCTTGGTACCGCTCGGGGTTTTGTAGAGCGTGAATGATGACATCTCTATTCTCCTTAGATAGGACCAGAGTATCATAGATGCTTAAGAGAGACGGAAACTTCCGGAGATGAGCCAAGACATTGTAGTCTACTGGAGAAGAACTTTAGTCTTCATGAGCCAGCTCTTTGCCATCCTCTTCATTCGTAACTAGTTTTTCCTTCTTTTTTGGGGTGTTGCCTTATTTCGGCGGTAGAGCCTTGCCCCTTTTGAGCTGGATTTGGTTGACCTTTGTGGCGATCTCCTCACCTTCATTGAGAAAACATAGCTCTTTCTCAGAGTCGCTGCCAAGATGGATGGCATAGCAAGTCATAATAGGGACTTCATAATAAGAATCTTTTTCTAGTTCTTTCAGAATCTCAGTTGCTTCTACGGGGAAGAACTCCTTTAATTGAATTAGGGTTCTTTTCTTTTACTCGTAGTCTTCAAGGGAATCGATTTGTCTTTGAATGGTCGATTTCCTCGCGTTGAGCCGCACTTTTCCTTTTCTTATTCTTAAACTTTTTGGACTTTGATCCCGATCGAGCCGAATTAGTAGCCGGAACATCGAGCTCTTTTTTCCCTTCCCATACAATTCTGGGCTCTTTTTGAAGCAGCTTCAATATCTTCTTCGTCCTTTTGGATATGTGTACATTCCACGGAGGCTGCGATAAGTCGGAATCGTTTCTTGGGGCGGATGATTCGGCTGTCCATTCCTAGAATGGCTTTCACTTATTTCTGTATAAAGTTGGCAGTTGCAGCTTGATTATTCACCAACAAGCTTTTGGATACTTCGACCGAATTCTTGAAAATATAGCAATCTTCGATTTTATGGCTCACTACTCTGCGGTAGGGGAAATACAAGGGATTGTTGATCATTTTTGCTTCGTAAGGCCCCTTCGACTCCGACAGTTGTAGACTGTTATTCAAGGCATCTTTGAATATTTTATGGACTTTGTCCTTTCTGAAAGAGTGGGCCTTGTTCTTTTTCTCATTTAGTGAATGTCCTTCTCCTCCTAGTACTGGCTTTTGAAACCGGTCGGTCTTTGATCTGCTTACTTTTTGTTTTTCTTCATTGTCAGATGCATTGAAGGTGTCGGTATTGTTAGAGCTCCTGCCTTTACGATGGTCGTCCTTCCGGTTCTTTTAGGATTTGTCATTTTGATAATTCGGGGTGGACTCTTGTTTTGAGCGTTCCAACATTTAAACCCTCTTGGTCAACTTCTGAAATGTTTTTAGACCTGCGGTACATAGAAACGGGACCATCCAATTGTTGAGATTCCTAATGAGGAGTTTGATGGATTGGTGTTGCTCTAACAGCGGTTTGCACTTGACAATGAGATTGCGCCATCGGGTAATAAAATCCGTGTTGCTTTCGTTTTTCTCCGGCTTGATCCTCACAAGGTCGACAATGGTGATTTTGTCGTTGACACTCATGAATCTTTGCCAAAACAGATATTCCATTTGGGCAAAAGTAGTGACGGAGTCGTCCGGTATGCTTGCATACCAGTCAAAAGAAATATCGGTTAGGTTGTTGACAAACTAGCGGAGAAGAAGTGCATCATTGCCCCCTGTATTTCCGCACGATGCTTTAAATTGGGCAATATGCTGATTCGCATTTCCCGTCCCGTCGAATCTTCCGAATTTAGGGATGACATAGCCACTGGGAAACTCCATAAGATCGTGTTGTGCGGGGTATGACCTCCCACTACCGCCAGTATCTTTCGGCACCTCGGCTTCGGTTACCAATGTTTTAACTATGCTGATGACCAAATCCATGATCCGATCTTGCTTTAGCGGAATACTGCCATCAGGAGCCAAGGCATCCCCAGAAGTGGAATATGGTCTTCTTTCGTGTAGTTCGCCTATATTTGGACCTAAAAAGACAGGCATTGGCTGCTTCGGGTCATAGTCACAATATTCGCAAATTATTCGGCGAATTCATGAATTTTTCACGAATTATCATGAATAATTCGTGAATTATTCATGAATAATTCGCAAAATCAGCGAATAATTCACAAAATTAGCGAATAATTCTCAGCATCAAAACCCAGCGCCTTATATATTAATTTCTTTCTCGAAATCCTTCACGAACATTTCCCGAATATTTGCCGAATCTTTCCCGAATACTTACCGATTTTTTCGAATAGTTCTCCGAATCCGAATTTTCGACATTGCCGAATTAATTCTGAATGCCGAATTTGTGACTAAACTTCGGGTCGTTATCACACGGCTCATGAGTAGAGCCTTATGCTTGATTGGGAGACGCCTGAGCAACTTGAGCAATGAGCCACATCACGATATTTGTCAAGTTGTCAATTTTGGAGTAAAGTTTGGTCATCTCCTTATCTTTACTTCGAAGCTGTTTTCGAAGCTCATGGAGGAGCTTCTATTTTGCGGTCCTGGAGTGGAAAGTCGGCTCTTCTCCGCTGTCCGAGCTTGATTCTACATGGACCGATGGGTTCTTCTTCTTATCGGCCTCACTGAGAGGGTTTTCATTATCCTGTGGAGGAGGCTGATTTTAGGAAGTGGCAGCCACATGTTAGTTATGTATATGCCCTAGAGGCCATTATTGTACATATGATGTATATGATAGTGGATGCTTGAATATATATAGAGAGGACTTTCTTCCCCGATATGATAGTATGCTATCTGGTTGCTTTTTGTCTTAACATGTTGACTTGTATTGTGTTACTGTCTTGATCTCACATGTTGATAAAGCTCTTAGGATGTGTACTTGACTACTAAGACTATGATGCAGATCATACTAGTGGGGCCAGGGTAGTCCACAAGTACATCCTATAATTGTTCCTAGTCGAGGGTGTATCGAGACAGGGCATCGATACTCCAGAGTAGACTAGCGTATACGCATCTTGACCCATATAATGGGCGATGGATGATCTCGCATCCATTGGTGTTTGACATCAAAGATGGTATACAGGTGCTCAGTGGAGACTGGGTACACTGAACGGACTCGCCGAGAACTCCTAGATGGTATTATACCTATCGTCAGATAGCAGTTCTCTGGTGACACTGGTACAAGTTAGTCTGTAGACCCGAGATTGCCATAGAGTCTTGTGTGATTCCCACTATGCTTTGATTTCCACCTTACCACGTTCATGAGAATGTGCAAAATGGAGGCTTTTGGGTACAATCCCGAATCACATGGAGGCAATGAGCGATAGGAGGGGTTTTGTCTCTCCCGGTATTGGGGGTTGATGTTGCGTTGTGTTCGATTGGCTATAACTGGAAGTCCCTGGCCAGGGATGATATGGAGATCTACTGGTAAGTGTTATCAGTAGTTTCTAGACCCGTTATGAGCCTCACATCGACACGACTTATCGGTTACTGGGGTCTGACGATTACCACCCCTAGACTAGATATGCAAAATATCAGACGAAGAGACCGGACTGTACGGTAGTGTTTACTGATTGGATTCGCAGGAGTATGTACAGGCTTGCTTGTTGATTTTCTGGTCGCTCAATACCCGGGTGGCCGTTACATTTAGCTAACCGCTTTTGGCTTGTGGGTGTTTGATATGATCATCACCTACTGCCGCCGTATTGACGAGTCTTTAGAGTCCTACACAGATGTTTCCTGGCTCAGGCGAAACGGAGTAGGAGCACATATGTGATATGTGCGGGACCGATATTGATACGTGTATGTGATACCGTATTCTATTCTCGCGACTTGTGACATTGGTCTGTTATATGTGATATAGGCGGATTATCGGATCAAGTGTTGATTCGATAAGTTGTTGCATTTGATATTAGTCGGTTATATGACATATAGCCGGATTATTAAATCAAGTATTGATTTAATAATTTAATGTATAATTATATATTTGATATATTAAATTACATTAACTAATATTAGCTCACTTAAGCATTTCTTTTTCTCGCTTTGGATACATTGATATATATGTGATATATGTTAAATGTATTGTTTTCTTTTTGCACACATAAATGTATATGTGATATATATTCATGTGTCATGCTAGGTTATATATGCAACTTATGTGTGAGAGACTTATACCATGCTAGGGTTAAGATTAGGGTTTATATTTATTATTAAGGAAATTCAAAATTGTGGAATTAGTCATGCTTGATCTTTTGGACAAAGCTTGTAGAAGCTTGTAAGTTCATTGACTTGGTCCCCTCTTTTGTCAAGCTTAAGATATTTATCAACTTAACCTTTAAGCCTAGCTCATGGTTAAATCTCTACAAGGGTTAAGGATGACATAACTCACCATGGTTGCATTTCTAACCTCATTCAATAATTCATTCATCACTTCATCTTCTTCTTCTTCAAAAAAGCTTGCTAGCTTTTTTCTTTGTGATGAAAGATCGTGAGGAAAAAAAAACTAAAGAGAGCAAAATTCCTACTTCATCATCCTCTTCTATACTAGATATATAGTTTAGTGTGTTAGCTTCACTAATTCCAGATTAGTGAAGTCATAGCTTGAGTTCGTGTTTCCTCGAAGTAGATCATCGTAGACTTTGAAGACTTCTAGCTAGCATGCATCATACCCCGTGTGAAGCCTCTCAAGAGTCTGGGAGCTTGATGATCACAGCGAAGGGACCACAACTTGGAGCTTATGAAGCGAAGGAACGGACTACAAAGGTTGTAATCCTTAATCACTTTGATGTAAAGTATTTTGCATTTCGATTCCGCATGATTCTCTAGTTAAAGATCTTGTTTAGGGCTGTTTAAGTATGGCAAAAATTTTAACCTAGCATGGATGATGCCACCCGAAACCTTGTTGTCGTGCTTAAGAACCCAACAGTGGTATTAGAGCCTAGCTAGAGAATTAGACGGATTGTGCATGATTACGAAACCGAAATAACTCCGAAAACACCCGAATCGAAACCCTAGTTTCTGTCGAAATTTTCTGAGAGTTAAAATTTTTTTTAAACAGTTGCAGAATGTTGTATGTGATGCAATATGAATACAGTACAAAATTTAACCCAGGACCTCAGTTTTTGGCCAGCCACATAGCCTTCAAAACCGGCCTGCTCGGTTTTTTGGTGGAGTCCTGTGTTGAAATTTCTACTGTGTTCCAGTCTCTGGGGTTTGGTATTACAGGTGTTGTTTGTTTCTGCTAAATTTGCATGTGATGTTATCTTTTTACAAAGGCAATTCTGAGTGTTTAGTATTCGTAATTCTAGTTTGTTTTCGGGTTATTTTAGACGGTGTTAAAAGTTCGATCAGATATCAAATACCCATTTTAACCCTTGCCGGAAAATTTTCCAAGAGTTGGATTTTTTCATAGTTAAAGAACATTCAAATATTGTGCAAGTAATGCGGTGGACCCTCTAGAAGAACGAAACCCTAACTCGATTCTATGACCGTAAGAACTGCCGCTAAACCCTAGGGTTTACGGTAGTTCCGCGGTGCCACAGGTGAGGCATTGGTTGACCCTATTACGGCTGGTTCATTGGTACTGTGGCATGTAATGGGTATTTTTAAACTGCGCTCAAGTATTGAGCTTGTTGGGAAATTTTGGGTGTTTGTTGATTCGATCGGAATGTTTAACGTCGTCTAGTTTATTCTGAAATGTGATACAATATGTGGAATTCATATAGTTAGGCATGAAATCCGAAGTATGTGATATTCCGGGTTTATGATGTCTAAGGTAATTGTGGATTCCAAATGTTGTAGTTTGACATTTTTTTTCTGCGACCGTAAGTGTAATATGTGGGGCATCACCGTTTTCGTTGCTATATGTCAACGACAATTGTGATACGCATATTTACTTACGTTGATGACATGTGATGTTATGTGTTATTATGATATGTTATATTGGATCGGCGTGTTTTGAATAGCCGGGGGTTTTATGTGAGATGAAAGTTTTTATTTTCATTCATGTAAAATTCATTGTATGTAATATTCTTTTATTGGTGTACTTCCAGGTTGAGGATGATGTCACCATTGTATATTATTTACTTTTCCGTACTAGGATAGACCCAAGGTGGGGAGCACAAGCAACCAGGTTCTAGGGTCCAGTGGGAGGCCATCTCGAGGAGCCAAGACCGGATCTCCTAACCCTAGAATTGGGAGAGTTGCTTGCCGCTCTCGTAGGGGCCTAGGGATGTGGGTTTAGCTATTCATCGCGACCGTGGAATCTGTGTTTTATACAGGCTCAAAATAAACACGAACCTCCTAGTATATCCAATATTTCATATGTTATCTTCTGCTGCTGATATTCTGTGATGTGATCATTTTATATGCGTGAGACGAATGCTTTATTATTGTATATATATGATATATAATAAATGTTGCTTATGTTTTGCACCCGCGCTAGTCCCGCCCTAGTATGCCGTTAGTTAAGTAACCTAACGGTGGATAACGGGATACTGTGGCAAATGCAGATAGCATAAGCGTACGTTGTATTTTCGTTTCTTCTATGATGCTTAGGAAGCATAAATGATGGGACTTCATTAATGAGATTAATGAAAGAAAAAAGAAACCTAAAAGATATTGTAGAATCAAGTTTTCAAAAAGGGTAGCTCTAGTTTTTGCTTTGCATAGCGGTATTCCTTATAGAATATCCAGCACCTTATTCGATAAGGAAAGAGCCGAGATCCCTTCACCGGGAGTGACCTCTTTAGCGAAACTAGAAGACGCTACAACTCACTCGGTTTTGTTTTTGATTGCTTCTATAGTTCTTGCTTTGCATAGCGGTATTTGTGAAATATCCTGCACCTTATTCGATAAGGAAATAGCCGAGATCCCTTCACCGGGAGTAACCTCTTTAGCAAAACTAGTAAAAGCCTCAAAAACACTCCTTTTCAAAAGTCACTTATTTTTACAACGATATCAAGTTCGTTACGCTCATAGTTTTCTTAAAAACCTGCGTAGCCCTCCATCATTTCAGATAAGTACTGCTTAGTATCCGTGCTGCGTTTGTTGACCTAAGCCAAGGCGTAGTGTGCGGTAGCTAATTAGTGCTTATCTATTGTATATGATGCGATTATGTTAGGGTAGTCGTACGGCTTTGTTGACCTTAGACAAGGGTCGTACAGGTGGGTTTAATTCAATCAGGAAATGACGGGTTGAACTTGGCTAGCGCTTATGATTTGTTGACCGTAGCCAAGGTCATAAGTTGCTAGGGGCAAAAGCATTATCAGGAATTTCAAGTGTTGAAATTTGCAATGAGATTGCATACCTTCTATGAGATAGTTAGATCCCGATACCCACTGCGAGTAAGAGTTACTCTTGGGGGAGTTTTTACACATGACAATTAGCCGATCAAGTAGGTGTCTAGAAAGGTGTTTACGGGGTTATGCCTCTGGGAAAACGAGGTTTATTCTAATTAGGTCCGTGCGAAAGCACGGTGAACCTCCCTCAAAGTACCAACACTGGCCTAGCTGAAAGATTGGCGAACTTGTAATGTGTAATTAATCCCGGCTAGTCTTACCTTTAGGGTTTGAATGAAGATTTGATAAAAACGGTGGGAGCCATCCTGATTAGATAAGATAATAACCAATCTAATCTTGCAAGAGCATACGCTAAAGTGTTTTTTTCTCTCTCTATCCAGGTAGAGACCATGTCAGGCCTTAATCAAGATAATAATATGAATATATTGACTGAACCCGCATGTTATACTGAGCAGGGGAACATTGGTTCCGTTCTTTCTTATAATTGTTATAAGACTGAGCAGGAAATAGGGGAATATCCGGATTCCCACGCCGCCCAAACGAAGAATAAGCATGTCGATGCATCTTCTTCGGGTGTATTAGTTATCGAGAACTGTTTCTCAGTTCACTCTACGTCCTGGGTATTAGATACCGGATCAGGATCCCACATATGTAATATGTTGTATGGGCTAAGGAAAGGTAGAGAACTGGAAGAGGGTGATCATTCCATAAGAGTAGGGAATGGTGCAAATGTTGCAGCCAAAGCAGTTGGCGAATATCACCTTGTATTACCAAATGGTAATACATTGATTTTGAACGAATGCTATTACATTCCGACCCTGATATGAAAACTTATATCGGTTTCTTTATTAAGTAAAGAAGGATATAATTTTATAGTAGAAGATAATGTTATGAACATCTTCCTGAATCAAAAGTTGATTGGATCAGACTCGTTAAATAATGGTATATACGTTCTAAATCAAACTACAGTTTTTAATGTACAAAACACACACAAGAGGAAGAGTTCAGAAATGAACGAATCTTTCTTATGGCATTATAGACTAGGTCATATCAATGTGACACGACTGGCTAAGTTACATAAGGATGGATATTTGAATCCGTTCGAATTTTCATCTTATGACACTTGCCAGTCATGTCTCAAAGGCAAGATGACCAAAACTCCATTTAGTGGACACAGAGAAAGAGTTACGGAACTCTTGGGACTGATACATAGTGATGTATGTGGTCCAATGTCTACAAATGCCAGGAATGGTTCTTCGTACTTCATTACATTCACTGACGATCTCTCAAGATACGGACATGTGTTCCTGTTGAAACACAAGTTTGAAGCTTTTGAGAAATTCAAAGAATATAAGAACGAAGTCGAGAACCAAACGGGTAAAAGTATTAAGATCCTTCGATCTGATCGAGGAGGAGAATACTTGAGCAATGAGTTCCTGGACTATCTAAAAGAGAATGGGATTCTCTCTCAGCTTACTCCTCCGTATAACCACAGCACAACGGTGTATCGGAATGGAGGAATCGCACCCTATTAGATATGGTGCACTATATGATGAGCACCGCTGAGTTGCCTATTTCCTTTTAGGGGTATGCGCTTGAGACAGCCATATACCTATTGAATAGAGTTCCAACCAAATCGGTGCCTACTACTCCATATGAGATATGGAATAGGAAGAGACCATCTCTTAAACGAGTTATGATATGGGGTTGTCTGGCCTATATTAAAAAGCAAAATCCGGACAAACTCGAGGCAAGATCAGTTCTTTGCAAGTTTGTGGGTTATCCAAGCAATTAATATGGATATCATTTCTACCTCGGCAAGGAACAAAAAGTGTTTATTGCTCAACATGCCACCTTTTTAGAAAAGGAATTTCTTGCAAAAGAGATTAATGGCAAAGAGGTAGAGCTGGAAGAAGTTCCAACCGCACAAACTATAGATGAAGATTTGGTACAACCGGAGGATTCAATAGTTCCCGACGAACCTCAGCCTCTCCGCCAATCTAGTAGGGTTCCTCATCCACCTGAGAGATACTACGGTTTTCTCATTGATGGTGGAAGCGAGGACTGCATCATGGAAGATGATGACCCGACTAGTTTTGAGCAGGCCATCACGAGTGGGGACTCTGTGAAATGGCTGGATGCAATGCGATCTGAGATGGAATCCATGTACACCAACAAAGTATGGACTTTGGAAGTTGCTCGTGAAGGGGTGAAACCCATTGGAAGAAAATGGATTTTTAAGAAGAAACTTGGTGTAGATGGAAAAGTTGAGACTTTCAAAGCTAGACTTGTTGCAAAGGGTTTTCGTCAACGACCAGGTGTGGATTATGACGAAACCTTTTCTCCAGTGGCTATGCTTAAGTCCATCCGGATCTTACTTGCCGTTGCTGCATACCATGACTACGAAATCTGGAAAATGGATGTTAAGACCGCATTTCTAAATGGTGATTTAGAAGAGTGCATGTACATGACTCAGCCAGAAGGCTTCGTAGACAGTGGGAGCAGCAGAAAGGTGTGCAAGCTGCTTAAATCCATCTACGGGTTAAAGCAGACATCGCAGAGCTGGAACATCTGTTTTGATGTGGTAGTCAAAGAGTTTGACTTCATCAAAAACGTAGATGAACCTTGTATATACAAGAAGGTGGCGGAGAGTAAGGTTGTCTTCCTCGTATTGTACGTAGATGACATACTCTTGATACGAAATGATGTTCCTATGCCCCACTCAGTCAAGCTCTTCTTATCACAAAGATTCTCAATGAAAGATCTAGGTGATGCCTCCTGCATCTTGAGGATTAAGATCTATAGAGATAGATCTAAACGGATACTGGGATTGTCCCAATCCAGGTACTTTGGCACCATACTAAAGAGGTTTGGTATGGAAGAATCCAAGCATGGGGATTTACCCACGATCTATAGACTCACTCTCTCCAAAGAGATGTCTCCTAAGACTGATTTGGAGAGAGCTCGCATGCAAGAGATACCCTATGCTTCGGCAGTAGGCTCTATCATGTACGCGATGCTATGTACCAGACCCGATGTAGCATACTCACTAAGTGTAGTGAGTAGGTATCAAGAAGATCCAGGAGAGAGTCACTGGACAACTGTAAAGAACATTCTCAAGTACTTGAGAAGGACTAAATAGATGTTCTTGGTGTATGGTAATGGAGAACTCCAGGTGGAGTCCTTTACCGATTCGAGCTTCTAAAGTGATAAGGACGACTCTAAGTCGCACTCGGAATTTGTCTTTACCCTCAATGGAGGAGCGGTTTGTTGGAAGAGTTCCAAACAGGAAACCGTGGCAGACTCGACGATAGAGGCTGAATACATCGCTGCCAACGATGCTGCCAAAGAGGCTGTCTGGATGAAGAAGTTCATAACTGAACTTGGAGTGGCTTCGTCCATTGAGCATCCAATACCTTTGTATTGTGATAACAATGGAGCTGTGGCTTTGGCCAAGGAACCCAGGTCCCATCAGAGATTCAGGCATATTCTGAAGCGATATCATCTGATCCGGGAGATAGTTGATCACCGGGAGATCGAGATCAGGAGAGTTGACATGAAGGACAACACTGTGGATCCACTCACGAAGGCCATACCCCAGATACAATTTGAGAGACCCTTCGGTATGCTGGGTATGAGATACTACAACAGCTGGCCTTAGTGCAAGTGGGAGATTGTTAGTTATGTATTTGCCCTAAAAGCCATTATTGTACATATGATGTATATTATAATAGACGCTTGGATATATATACAGAGGACTTTCTTGCTCGATATGATAGTAAGCTATCTGGTTGCTCTTTGTCTTAACGTGTTGACTTGTATTGTGTTACTGTCTTGCTCTCACATGTTGATAAAGGCCTTAGGATGTGTACTTGACTACTAGGACTATGATGCAGATCATATTAATAGGGCCAGGGTAGTCCACAAGTACATCCTATAATTGTTCCTAGTCGAGAGTGTATCAAGACAGGGCATCGATACTCCAGAGTAGACTAGCGTATACACATCTTGACCCATATGATGGGCGATGGATGATCCTGCATCCATTGGTGTTTGACATCAAAGATGGTATACGGGTGCTCAGTGGAGTCTGGGTACACTGAACGGACTCACCGAGAACTCCTAATGGTATTATACCTATCGTCAGATAGCAGTTCTCTGGTGACACTAGTACAGGTTAGTCTGTAGACCCGAGATCGTCATAGAGTCTTGTGTGATTCCCACTGTGCTTTGATTTCCATCTTACTACGTTCATGAGAACGTGCAAAACGGTGGCTTTTGGGTACAGTCCCGAATCACATGGAGGCAATGAGCGATAGGAGGGGTTTCGTCTCTCCCGGTATTGGGGGTTGATGTTGCGCTCTGTTCGATTGGCTATAACTGGAAGTCCCTGGCCAGGGCTGATATGGAGATCTACTGGTAAGTGTTATCAGTAGTTTCTCGACCTGTTATGAGCCTCACATCGACACGACTTATCGGTTACTGGGGTCTGACGATTACCACCCCTAGACTTGATATGCGAAATATCAGACGAAGAGACTGGAATGTACGGTAGTGTTTACTGATTGGATTCGCAGGAGTATGTACAGGCTTGCTTGTTGATCTTCTGGTCGCTCAATACACGGGTGGCCGTTACATTTAGCTAACCGTCTGTGGCTTGTGGGTGTTTGATATGATCATCACCTACTGCCAGCGTATTGATGAGTCTTTAGAGTCCTACATAGATGTTTCCTGGCTCAGGAGAAACTGAGTAGGAGCACATATGTGATATGTGCGGGACCGAGATTGATACGTGTATGTGATACCGTATTCTATTCTCACGACTTGTGACATTGGTCGGTTATATGTGATATAGCCGGATTATCGGATCAAGTGTTGATTCGATAAGTTGTTGCATTTGATATTAGTCGGTTATATGACATATAGCCGGATTATTAAATCAAGTATTGATTTAATAATTTAATATATAATTATATATTTGATATATTAAATTACATTAACTAATATTAGCTCACTTAAGTATTTCTTTTCCTCACTTTAGATACATTGATATATATGTGATATATGTTAAATGTGTTGTTTTATTTTTGCACACATAAATGTATATGTGATATATATTCATGTGTCATGCTAGGTTATATATACAACTTGTGTGTGACAGACTTATACCATACTAGAGTTAAGATTAGGGTTTATATTATTATTAAGGAAATTCAAAATTGTGGAATTAGTCATGCTTGATCTTTTGGACAAAGCTTGTAGAAGCTTGTAGGTTCATGTACTTGGTCCGCTCTTTTGTCAAGCTTAAGATATTTATCAACCTAACCTTTAACCCTGGCTCATGGTTAATTCTCTACAAGGGTTAAGGATGGCATAACTCACCATGGTTGCATTTCTAACCTCATTTAATAATTCATTCATCACTTCATCTTCTTCTTCCTCAAAAAATCTTGCTAGCTTTTTTCTTTGTGATGAAAAATCGTGAGAAAAAAAAACTAAAGAGAGCAAAATTTCTGCTTCATTATCCTCTTCTATACTAGCCATATAGTTTAGTGTGTTAACTTCACTAATTGCAGATTAGTGAAGTCATAGCTTGAGTTCGTGTTTCCTCGAAATAGATCATCGTACACTTTGAAGACTTCTAGCAAGCATGCATCATACCCCGTGTGAAGCCTCTCAAGAGTCCGGGAGCTTGATGATCGCAGCGAAGGGACCATAACTTGGAGCTTATGAAGCGATGAAACGGGCTACAAAGGTTGTAATCCCTAATCACTTTTTTTTAAAGTAGTTTGCATTCGATTCCGCATGATTCTCTAGTTAAAGATCTTGTTTAGGGTTGTTTAAGCATGTCAAAAATTTTAACTTGGCATGGATGATACCACCCGAAACCTTGCTGTCATGCTTAGGAACCCAACACCACATTCAAGCCAGATTGAGCTTGGTATGTGATGGCCCCATTCTTGATTTTGCGGCGAAGGTATTCATTGGGGCACATGTCCGCTATATAGACCGTGTGGATCACACATCAAGACATCCTTTTATCACTAGCAGCTGATTTTTTGGATCGTTGTCATGGTCCTTTCTCTTTGGGAAAGGACAATCGACTTGAAATTATTCCTAGAGGGTGGGTGAATAGGAATACACTGCCGATATGCCCAAATTAAAAATTCTACAACACTTACAAATACAAATCAGAACTGCTAAGCTTAACAGGAGATATATCAATATAGATAAGTGGCTAAGCTAATCACAATTGTGAACATAAACTACAAGCAAGTAACAATATCAAGCAATAGGCATATAGAGCGGAAGAAATAAACCTAGCATGTAATTTCTAATCTACAAAAATAAAGTAAGAGGGATAGAAATAGAAAACACGCAAGATTTAGAGTGGTTCGGGAGATCCCCTAGTCCACTTTCTTTAGACGTACGAGCCCATTTCACTTAATCATGTCTTTCTCGGAGACAAATACGTTGCCCATAAGCAACCCACAACCCCATTTTTGGTGATGCCTAACCGAAACATCTTCTCAAAAGACTACACGTTGTTCGCCACTACGAACAACACTTCTTACAAGTTCATAGCTCTTCTCTCTATAAAGATTCTCTCCTCTCTTACAATGGTAATCTTGCACTCAAGATTCCAAACACAAAGAAGAAAGAGATTACACTTGAAACACAATACTCTTGATAGAGTTTCTCTCAAGCTCACTCTTTAATACTCTTTCTGTTGTATATAGGTGCCCTCAAGGCAATTATCGTAGTTGCGGGAATGCAATTACTGAATTCGAGGAGGGCCTATACCAAGAACAGCCTTACTCAAGATGATAGTGTGCTATCTGATTTGTCTTTATCTGTCATGTGAATGCGTGTTACTATTTATCGCGTATCGCTAATACATGAGATAAAACCAATAGGATCTTTGCTTGACTACCCTGATTATGATAAGGATCATACTAGTGGGGCCTGGTAGTTTATAAGCACATCCTTCAATGTCTCTAGTCATAGGAGCATCGAGACCGGGTATCGGTACTCTAGTTTAGACTAGTGTATACGTTTCATGACCCTGTACGGGGCGATGGCTGATCTTATAGTCATTGGTGTTTGACACTAATGATAGTATACAGGTACTCATTGGATGAGTTATACTGGACAGACTCTCCGAGAACTCCTAGTTGGTATTATACCAATGTCAGATAGCAGTTCTCTGGTGAATGAGTACAGGGTAGTCCCTAGACCTGAAATTGCCACAGTATCTCCTGTGTGTTCCCACTGTACTTAGATTACTACCCTACCATGGCTCTACTGAGTTGTACAAATAGGTTTTAGTTGAGTACAGACCCGAAGCACATGGAGACAGTGAGCGGTCGAGGAAATTCGTCACTCCCGGAATTGGGAGCCGATATCGCATTGTGCAAGACACAACTATAACCAGAAGTCCGTGGCCACAGCAGTAGAGATAAACTGGTAAGTGTTACCAGTTGTATCTCTTTGGTTATGAGTCCTCTATGAGCACGACTTATCATGTTATTAGGGATCTGACAGATTCTACCCTCAAGAACCGGTATGCGATACTCTTTGACGAAGAGACTGGACTGTATGGTGACTGTCATTTATAGACTTTGTTTGGTCCGAATGAGTTCTCGCATCGACCTGCTTTTATCTTACTCATATCTGGGTAGCCATTACGTATAACTAGTGTCATTGACGAGCTTGTGGGTTAACCCGAAAGGGGGTTGATTCTGAAAGTGTTTCATTTTCAATCAGATACGATCTTGTAAACCAACTACCATCGTATCGACAGGTCTTTAGAGTCCCGCAACGAAAGTGCCTGCCCGGGCAAAACACGATGTGACGTAAGTATAGGGATACGTACATGAGTTCGATAAAACATGTATATTGGATATACGTGTTCAATCGGACGACTGTTATACTGGCCGGTTTCAAAGCCGGAATACCAAGTCAAGTATTGACTTGATAACCGTATTAATGATACGGTTTCTAGTATAGTTTATATGATACACATACTCTCTACAGTATATGATACTGAGAAGATATTGATGGCATTTCGTGTATGTGATACATGATATGTAGGTGTATAGGATACATGTACTAATACTTATTTATATATATATATATATATATTTGATATATATATTAATTCACACCATTATAAATTATGTATAAATAAATATATATATATATATATATATGCAAATGTATATATATTATTATATATTATTATATACTTAATTAAGTGGTGGGGCCCACCCTCTCCCTTGTATGTTGACACACACATGAGAGAGTTAGAAGAGTGTATGTGTCATGTTAAACATGACATGGTTTGAAAAAGGATATGACACAATTCTTTTTCAAAAACACAAGCTATCATTTTTTCCAATCATCTTCTTCATCCTCACATAACAAGAGTTCAAGCTCTCTTGAAAATGGCAAGTGTTGCCAGAGTAATGGAGTGTAAAAAGTAGAGAGTACCCATCGTTCGCATCGCCTTCCTCCATGCCTAGCAAGCCTCTGGAGGAAGTTTCTCCGACCGGTGACGGAGTTAGAGCTCGGGCAGCCCGCTTTCAATGCGGATCATCTACGACGAGGCTGTCGGCATGCAGACGCGTTCGGGAGCTCACGAAATTTAGACGGGGTCTTCTAGAATCAGCCGGATACGCTACAAAGGTTGTAGAACCTCTAAACTCTTCCTTTTGCTCTTTATATTTAGCTAGAAACTAGTGCTTGGACGATTATTTAGTGTACGATCAATCACATTCCTACGGAATTTTTGTTTTCCGACCAGTCCCGCTTCCGCTGCGTGCACGCGCGGGGAGCGCCCGACCTTACACTTTCAAGTATGGATAATCAATTGAATCTCTTAATCTTTTGTGTGTGAGAGAGATGATAGAAATGCAAATGAATAAACTCTTTTTCTCTCACAAGATGTGGGATTTTTTTTTGGAAGATCACTTTGATATTTGCAATAGAAAAGTTCAAGAAATTTAGTTGGTGATGCTAAGAAAAAACCAACCCAAAACCCTTTTATAGCCCAAATAAAAACAACTCAAAAACAAGTGGGGACAAGCAGTTTAAGCACACGACAGACGTCTGAAGACAAGATGGGCAAACGTTTGTCCTCAAATAAAACAAATCCCCAACGGCTATAAATGGCTAGTTTTTCAAACATTTAACACTGCAAACATTTGTCGAATATAGGTTCAGACGTCTACCGTAGTTTTTCAAAGATGACCACAGAAAGTACAGAGTACAAACTGATGTCTAAAGAACAAGTTACATACGTCAGAACAAGAAAAGATTTTCAAAGATTTTGAACTGCAGAAGTTTTTTGCCTTTATATTTAGACGTTCGTTCCTTAAAAAAATCATTCCAATGAAAGCACATGTTCCCGCCAAAAATTTTGGCTCAAAACTGTTGGATATATATGCCCTAGAGGCCTACATTGTATAGGATGCTTGGGATATATATGTACATGACAGTCTTGCTTGATATGATAGTACGCTATTTGGTTTGACTTTGTCTTAACGTATGATATATTTTACTTGGTATTTATATATATATGTTGATAAAGCCCATAGGGTGTTTGTCTGACTACCGGCGTTGTGATGGCAATCATACTAGTGGGAGCTGGATAGTCAATAGGCACACCCTTAGATGTCCCTGGTCGCAGGAGTATCGAGATTGGGCATCGATACTCCGGAGTAGACTAGTGTATACATATCTAGACCCTGACGAGGGGCGATGGATTGGTCCCACAACCATTGGTGGTGTTCACCTAAGATTGTATACAGATGCTCACTGGGTGTGAGTACACCGGACAGGACTCGCCGAGAACTGACTGGATGGTATTATACCTAACGTCAGATAGCAGTTCTCAGGTGACATGTGTGCAGATAGTCCGTTGACTTAAGGTCATCATTTGTCTCGTGTGAGTTCTCACTGTGCTTTGATTATTACCCTACCACGGCTCAAAGGAGTCGTGCAAACAGGTTTTAGTTGGGCACAGTCCCGAGCCACGTGGAGGCAGTGAGCGACTGTTAGGGATTCGTCTCTCCCGGTATAGGGAGTTGATATCGCACTATGGTCTGTTGGTCATTACCATAAGTCCCTGGCCAGGGCTGATTGAGAATTACTAATGGACTGATCAGTAGATTCTCGGGTGGTCTTGAGCCATACCGACACGACTTGTACAGTTATTAGGGGTCTGACGTCCACCACCTCCCTAGACCATACATGCGATACTCTTAGACGAACAGACCGGACTACGCGGATATTGTCATGGACAGGCTCAGTAGGATTTCAGATGGGTTACCTCATCGGCTTTCTTATCGACAACTACCTGGGGACCGTTACGTACAGCTAGTGCCGCTTGCGGTCTGTGGTTAAACCCACTGCCAGCGTAGTAGTTGAGTCTTTAGAGTCCCACACAGAGATTTCCCAAACCCAGGCGAAAAGATATAGAGATCGTATGGTTTTACGACAAAGGTTCGAACGCGTACGTGTTTAAACGCACGTACGACATTCGGACAGTTTTTACTAGCTGGCTTTGGTTTAAGCCAGATTCTAGTATCAGGTTATTGGATTTATACAGTCTAAAGTTTTTCCATGTTTTCACGGATGAGAGGGGCGTTCTCGTAATTTTCCGAGAAGCTTCTAGAAGGATGTGACATGGAGGGAGAGGTGGCATTTTCATTTAATGATTTAGTGACTCATTGTGAGTTATTCATCATGTCATTAATGCATTATTAAATGCTTAATGAATCACCCACTTGCATTTATGAAACATGATGAAAAATCTCATATTATTCTTTTCTTTTTATTCATTATGTTTCATATATCAAGTGAGAAGCTATTTCATTATTATTATTATTATCATTATCATCTTCTCACTCTCTCTCTTCAAGTTCTCTCTCCTTCACCAAACCCTAATCCTACCCTCATGAGTTGAGAACAAGGATTAGGAAAGACTAATTACTCCATAACCTATCTCTACATCACCTTAGCTACTCTATTTAGCAACTAGAGAAACTAAGTAACCTCAAGTTTAGAGGTTATAGCTTGGATTAGGGTTCTCGGGTGGATCGTCTATCACGGAAGAAAGCCGAAGAGGACGTGGAGATCCAAAGAGCCCGTAGATAACATTAAGACGAAGGACTAGAACCGTTTGGTATAATCTCTTAACATAGTAGTTTAGAACTCTATAGCTTTTGTTAAAACTTGTTTAGTAAACGATTCATACGGTTATTCGATGTTTAACCATAGAACAAGATTGTTATTCATATTTCCGCCTCCCTATAAGTATTGGGGTGTTGAACATCGAGTTACAGTGGTATCAGAGCCTAGCTAAACAATATTTAACACACTTGCAAATTTGTATGAATTTCGAACAGAAAAACAAACCGGAAAAACCCCGATATCATGAACTTTCTGTCGAATTTTAAATGAGGTCCAAAAATTTTTCAGGGACCTTCAGAATGACCTAAATGAATGTATTAGAACACCCAAGAAAATTGGGCTCATGAATCGGCCATAGCGCCGCGGAACCGCGGCCGATCCCACCGATCCGCCGCGATTCCGCCGCGCTTTGGACGACTCATCATCCCAAGTTTCTTGTGTTGATTCTCTGTGATATTTGGTGTTTTCTGGTAATTTTTATTTTTGCTCAGGTTTCAGATTTACAGAGAAGTATTGGAGCAAAATTAAATGTGTTTAATCGATCGAAATTATACGGTATTTGCTTGTTTGATTATATCTGTGAAATGTATTATGTGTTCGTAAACCTCCCCTAACTGCTAGTATGTCGGTTGGCAGGGAGTTGCACATATCTGTGATATTATATATAACTGTTTGTGTATATAAACTGTATTGGACTGTTGTGGTGATTAGCCGGGTTTTTTGATGGGTTATTGTATTAATTCATTTGATGTAAATGTAATAAGTTGTAATATTATTTTGCGGGGCACATCCAGGTTGCGGTTGTAGCCACCGTTGTATTATTTCTTTTTACTGTTTCTGCTCCTAGGATAGACCCAAGGTGGGGTGCACAAACTACCGGGTATTTTGAAGTGTTGGGGCAGACCGCTTCACTTCTGGTACTTGGCGGGTAGTTTGCCGTACCCGTAGGGGTCTGGGGTGGGAAAAAGGCTATTCATCACAACTGTGTAATCCGTCTTTCATTGCAGGCTCAAAAGAAATGCGGATTGCTTGCAAATCCAATATTGTTTATCTGTGATCTGGAATGCCTATTATTGCATCTGACGAATGTACAATATCTATATATGATAGCTATTTAGACGTCGCTTTTGTTTTACACCCGCGCTAGCCCAGCCCCCGCTCTATCGTTAGTTAAGTAACCTAACGGGTGATGACGGGACCCCGTGGCGAATGCGGATGGCATAAGAGGACGTTGTATTTTCGTTGTTATCTGTAATGATAGGTTAAAGATGGGACGCATTATTATTAATGCAAAGAAAATAAAACCTAAACTGAATCGTTGGAACAATTTCTAAAAACCACTCGGTTTTCTTGAAAAAGCTAATTTTAAATGCGGAGCTTAAACCACTCCTTTTAATGAAAGCTATCTTAGTTCCTTCGATCAAATCAAGTTCACTACGTTAACGGTTTTTTTGCCAAAAACCAGCCGTAACCCTCCGTCGTTTCAGATAGACACCACATCGTATTCATACTATGCTTGTTGGCCTACGTCAAGGCATAGTGTATGGTAGCAGTGTGTGTGCCTATTTGTTGCATAGATAGATGCATTAGTTTAATACAGACGTACACCTTGTTGGCCTACGTCAAGGGCTTGTACGATGTATTTAAATTGATCAGGACAACGACGGGTAGAACTTGACTTGCGTCTTATGACTTGTTGGCCTACGTTAAGGTCTATAAGAGCTTGGGGTAAAAATCACATCGGGAGTTTCAAACATAAAGGAAACTTGCAGATTTAGCTTACCTTCTGGAGTGTGGTGACTAGAGTGGCTTCCATCTAGGGCATCATGCAATGATAGTTGGATCCCGATCCCACTGATGAGTAGGATTACTCTCGGGAATTTCTCTCACTTAACAATCAATGCTATAAACCAAGTAGGTTCCTAGAAAGGTATTAGAGGGGCTACGCCTCCAGGGAAAAGAGGTTCTTTAATTAAGGAACTTCGCGAAAGCGTTGGAAAACCTCCCTCGAAGTACCAACACCAGCCTGGCTGAATGGTTAAGCAAGAATTGTAACGTGTGATTAAATCCTGACTAGTTCTTCTTTTAGATTTTGAAGAAGGATTTGAGGAAACAGTGGGAGCCATCCTGTTTAGATAAATTAATAACCAATCTAAACTTGCAAGAGCATATGCTGAGTGTTTCTTTTCTCTCTCTCTGGCAGCTACCATGACTGGACTTAAACTATTACTTGAAAAGAATATACTGACCGGGGAGAACTATAAAGATTGGCTAAGGAACGTCAATATTGCGCTGACTTATGACAAATTTGCATATGTTACCACCGCTGTTCCTCCCCTTATCCCAGGACCAGATTCCTCAGTTGCGGACAAGGAAGTTCGCAAAACCTGGGATCTAGACTGTGAGCGAGCTAAGTGTATCGTGCTGGCGTCCATGAATAATGAACTCCAGAAACAGCATGAGAGTATGGATATTGTATCCATATTCCTCCATTGCAAGGAATTGTATGGTGAACACTCCCGTATCGTGAGGTACGAAACCTCAAGGAAACTCTTCCAGATGAGGTTAGCTCCAGGATCGCCTGTTGGAGAGCACGTCCTCAAAATGATCACCCTCATTGAGGAACTCGCAAACCTGGGATGCGTGCTAGAGAATGATTTGTATATCGACTTGATTTTGCAGTCCCTTCCCCATACATTCTCTCAGTTCGTGCTGAACTTCAACATGCACGAAATGGAAGCGGATCTTCCAAAGCTCCTCAATATGTTGACGGTAGCAGAGACCTCCTTGAAAAAGGAGAAGACCCCCGTTCTGTATGTTGGCCAATCATCTTCTTCTAAATCTAAAGAGAAAGCTAAAGGGAAGAAGAAGATGAAAGCCGCCAAACCGAAGGGTGGGGTCAAGAAGGTGCAGGGAACGAACAAGACAGGAAGGGTGAAGGCAGAAAAGAACGAGTGCTTCTATTGTCACAAGCAAGGGCACTGGAAGAAGGACTGTTTGGCCTTTAAAGCCAAGGACATGAAGCAAGTTGTTGCTTCTGCTTCAGGTGTGTTCGTAATCGAAAATTGTCTTTCAGTAAACTCTACTTCATGGGTACTTGATACCAGTTCTGGTTCTCACATCTATAATTCTTTGCAGGATCTGAGAAATAGTAGAGTACTGGGGGCAGGTGATATGACTCTCCGGATGGGCAATGGGATGCATGCAGATGCAGTTGCAATAGGGGAATATCACCTAAGGTTGAATAGTGGACACATTTTGGTATTGTACAGCTGTTTTTATATTCCCAGTATGTTGTGTAATATTATATCAGTATCTTTGTTGTCTAATAAAGGATATAATTTTGCGCTTGAAAGAAATGTCATGAACATTCTCCTAAATCAAGAACTGATTAGGTTTGGCACACTGGAAAACGGCATATACATACTTAATCAACCTCAAATTTTCAATATTCAAAACACGCGTAAAAGAAAGGCTCTAGATTCGAATCAAGCCTTCCTATGGCATTGTAGACTTGGTCATATAAATGAAACAAGATTGACTAAGTTACATAAAGATGGATATCTAGATCCGTTTGAATATTCATCATATGCAACTTGTCAATCATGTATCAAAGGAAAAATGACCAAATCTCCGTTCACCGGACACGGAGAAAGAGCCACTGAACTCTTGGGACTAGTACACAAGTCCGATGTCTACGCATGCACGAAGCGGTCACTCCTACTTCATAACTTTTACTGATGACTTCTCTAGGTATGGACATATATTCTTAATAAAACATAAATCCGAGGCCTTTGAGAAGTTTAAGGAGTATAAAAATGAAGTAGAGAAACAGACTGGTAAAAGCATCAAGACACTTCGATCTGATCGAGGTGGAGAATACTTAAGTACCAGTTTCCTTGAATACTTAAAAGAGAATGGAATTCTCTCTCAGCTTACTCCGCCTTATACACCTCAGCATAATGGTGTATCAGAAAGGAGGAATCGCACGCTATTAGATATGGTGCGTTCAATGATGAGTAGTGCTGAGTTGCCACTTTCCTTCTGGGGATTTGCTCTAGAAACAGCCGCATACCTATTGAATAGAGTTCCAACTAAGTCTGTACCTACCACTCCATATGAAATGTGGTGTGGGAAGAGACCATATCTCAAGTATATCAAGATATGGGGGTGTTCGGTATATGTTAAGAAGCATAATCCGGACAAGCTCGAGGCACGATCGGTTTTGTGCAAGTTTGTAGGATACCCCAAGCATTCAAGGGGGTATATGGTCTACCATACTGAAGAACAAAAGGTGTTTGTCACTCGCCACATTGTCTTCTTAGAAAGCAAATTTCTTGCAAAAGAAATTAGTGGGAGTGCGGTAGAACTGGAAGAAATTCCAGAACCTCAAACTGCAACCGAGGACTTAGAAGAATCTCAGATTTCAATAGAACATGACGAACCAACGCCACTCCGCAGATCTAGTAGGCTTTCTCATCCTCCTGAAAGATACTATGGTTTTCTTCTTGATGGGGATCGAGAGGATTGCATCATCGATGATGATGAGCCTACTAGTTTTCAGCAGGCTATCACGAGTAGCGACTCAGTGAAGTGGCTGGATGCTATGAAATCCGAAACGGAATCCATGTACACCAATAAAGTATGGACTTTAGAAGTTGCTCCTCCTGGGGTAAAACCAGTTGGGTGCAAATGGATCTTCAAAAAGAAAATTGGTACATTTGGACAAGTGGAAACCTACAAAGCTAGATTAGTAGCAAAAGGTTTTCGTCAAAGATCAGGATTGGACTATGATGAAACTTTTTCACCAGTAGCTATGCTTAAATCCATTCGGATCATGCTTGCCATTGCTGCCTTCCATGACTATGAAATCTGGCAAATGGATGTAAAAACAGCTTTTCTAAATGGACATCTAGAAGAGAGTGTTTACATGGATCAACCAGAAGGTTTCTTAGACAGTGGGAGCAGCGGAAGAGTGTGCAAATTGCTTAAATCCATTTATGGGTTAAAGCAAGCATCGCGGAGTTGGAACATCTGCTTTAATGAAACAGTCAAGGAATTTGACTTTATCAAAAATGTAGATGAACCATGTATTTATAGGAAGATTGTAGAAGGAGCAGTAGTCTTCCTCGTTTTATACGTCGACGACATACTACTGATAGGGAATGATATCCCTAAACTACAATCAGTAAAGCTCTTCTTGTCACAAAAATTCTCCATGAAAGACTTGAGAGATGCATCATACATTCTGGGCATTAAGATCTATCGTGATAGATCTAATAGAACATTGGGACTTTCACAGTCCAGGTATATAGACACTATACTAAAGAGATTTAGTATGGAAGATTCCAAGCACGGCAATATGCCCGCTTGTCACGGAATCACCCTCTCCAAAGAAATGTCTCCAAAGACTGATGAAGAGAGGGCTCGCATGGGCATTATACCCTACGCTTCGGCGGTAGGATCAATAATGTATGCGATGTTATGTACCAGACTGGATGTAGCTTACGCACTTAGTGTAGTAAGCAGGTATCAGTCTGACCCAGGTGAGAAACATTGGATAGCGGTGAAGAACATTCTCAAGTACCTGAGAAGGACTAAGGAGATGTTCTTGATTTACGGTAATGGGGACCTCCAGGTAGAGGCTTTTACTGACTCCGGCTTCCAAAGTGACAAAGATGATTCTAAATCCATTTCGGGTTTTGTGTTTACCCTCAATGGAGGGGCGGTATGTTGAAAGAGTTCCAAACAAGATACCGTCGCAGACTCAACTATGGAGGCTGAGTATATAGCTGCTAGTGAAGCCGCAAAAGAGGCTGTCTGGATGAGGAAGTTCATTTCTGAACTTCAGGTGGTTCCGTCCATTGCCAATCCAATACCTTTGTATTGCGATAACAATGGCGCTGTAGCTTTAGCGAAGGAACCAAGGTCCCATTAGAAATCCAGGCATATCTTAAGGCGGTTTCACCTGATCAGGGAGATCGTGGATCGTCGGGAGATCGAGATACGGAGAATGGACACAAAAGACAACACGGCAGATCCATTCACCAAGGCCATTCCTCAAGTACAGTTCGAGAGGCTATTTGAGATGCTGGGCATGCGGTACGCCAGCAACTGGATCTGGTAGAGACAGTGGGTACTCATTGCACCAATTATAGGCCTTAGTGCAAGTGGGAGATTGTTGGATATACAGTAAAACCTCCGTATAGGAATACTCTATATAGGAATAACCTCCCTATAGTGATAAAAAGTCCCGGTCCCGACTCGGGACCAGTTATAAATAAGAATAACCTCCACAGTGTGATATTCCATACTTTTTCCAAGTCCCGCCTGTACTAATTTACCTCTATATAGTAATAAATTGGCATTAAATTTTAAATAATTTTTTATATATATAAAAAATACATAAAATTACTTGGCTATTACAATTGAACTTAAGATGACATAAATTACTTAACTACACAATTGAACTTAAGATGACATAAAGTACTTATTCAAAGTTGTTTGGGACAATGACTTAATTTTTTGAGTTACTACCATATCCTTTAACTTGCGAGTTCGTAGTAACTCGTCACCACAATCACCTTCTTGTTGAATCCAAAACATTTCTAACTTATCCAACATGTTTGAAGCTTCTCGACATGACACCTTTTCTATTTCCACACTATCGTCTTCCGGATTATCACCTTGCGCTTCTTGCCTTATTGCCGCCATGATTTCTTTTATATATAAAACTCTACTTAAGAATAACCCCCCTATAGTAATATTTTTCCCCGGTCCCAAGGATATTACTGTATAGAGGTTTTACTGTATATGCCTTAGAGGCCTACATTGTATAGGATGCTTGGGATATGTATGTACATGACAGTCTTGCTTAATATGATAGTACGCTATTTGGTTTGACTTTGTCTTAACGTATGATATATTTTACTTGGTATTTATATATATATGTTGATAAAGCCCATAGGGTGTTTGTCTGACTACCGGCGTTGTGATGGCAGTCATACTAGTGGGAGCTGGATAGTCAATAGGCACACCCTTAGATGTCCCTGGTCGCAGGAGTATTGAGATTGGGAATCGATACTCCGGAGTAGACTAGTGTATACATATCTAGACCCTGACGAGGGGCGATGGATTGGTCCCGCAACCATTGGTGGTGTTCACCTAAGATTGTATACAGATGCTCACTGGGTGTGAGTACACCGGACAGGACTCGCCGAGAACTGACTGGATGGTATTATACCTAACGTCAGATAGCAGTTCTCAGGTGACATGTGTGCAGATAGTCCGTTGACTTAAGGTCATCATTTGTCTCGTGTGAGTTCCCACGGTGCTTTGATTATTACCCTACCACGGCTCAAAGGAGTCGTGCAAACAGGTTTTAGTTGGGCACAGTCCCGAGCCACGTGGAGGCAGTGAGCGACTGTTAGGGATTCGTCTCTCCCGGTATAGGGAGTTAATATCGCACTGTGGTCGGTTGGTCATTACCATAAGTCCCTGGCCAGGGCTGATTGAGAATTACTGATGGACTGATCAGTAGATTCTCGGGTGGTCTTGAGCCATACCGACACGACTTGTACGGTTATTAGGGGTCTGACGTCCACCACCTCCCTAGACCATACATGCGATACTCTTAGACGAACAGACCGGACTGCGCGGATATTGTCATGGACAGGCTCAGTAGGATTTCAGATGGGTTACCTCATCGGCTTTCTTATCGACAACTACCTGGGGACCGTTACGTACAGCTAGTGCCGCTTGCGGTCTGTGGTTAAACCCACTGCCAGCGTAGTAGTTGAGTCTTTAGAGTCCCACACAGAGATTTCCCAAACCCAGGCGAAAAGATATAGAGGTCGTATGGTTTTACGACAAAGGTTCGAACGCGTACGTGTTTAAACGCACGTACGACATTCGGACAGTTTTTACTAGCTGGCTTTGGTTTAAGCCAGATTCTAGTATCAGGTTATTGGATTTATACAGTCTAAAGTTTTTCCGTGTTTTCACGTATGAGAGGGGCGTTCTCGTAATTTTCCGAGAAGCTTCTAGAAGGATGTGACATGGAGGGAGAGGTGGCATTTTCATTTAATGATTTAGTGACTCATTGTGAGTGATTCATCATGTCATTAATACATTATTAAATGCTTAATGAATCACCCACTTGCATTTATGAAACATGATGAATAATCTCATATTATTCATTTCTTTTTATTCATTATGTTTCATATATCAAGTGAGAAGCTATTTCATTATTATTATTATTATCATTATCATCTTCTCACTCTCTCTCTTCAAGTTCTCTCTCCTTCACCAAACCCTAATCCTACCCTCATGAGTTGAGAACAAGGATTAGGAAAGACTAATTACTCCATAACCTATCTCTACATCACCTTAGCTACTCTATTTAGCAACTAGAGAAACTAAGTAACCTCAAGTTTAGAGGTTATAGCTTGGATTAGGGTTCTCGGGTGGATCGTCTATCACGGAAGAAAGCCGAAGAGGACGTGGAGATCCAAAGAGGCCGTAGATAACATTAAGACGAAGGACTAGAACCGTTTGGTATAATCTCTTAACATAGTAGTTTAGAACTCTATAGCTTTTGTTAAAACTTGTTTAGCAAACGATTCATACGGTTATTCGATGTTTAACAATAGAACAAGATTGTTATTCATATTTCCGCCTCCCTATAAGTATTGGGGTGTTGAACATCGACTTAAACTTGATGTTCCTTTTATAAAAATAGTGTGCAGCCTCTACGTGTTAAACACATAATCACTCACATGCAAAGCATGTGAGTAGCTCCTTCAAATTGATTTAAATCCTATGACAGCGCCCACATGCAAAGCACGTAAGCACTCACGTTCAAAACATGTGAGTACCTACTGTAGTTAGGATTAAATCCTACAACGCCGTTTATGTGTTAAACACGTGAGCACTCACATGCAATGCATGTGAGTATCGGCTTCAGATAGGATTAAATCCTATGGTAGCCCCCACGTGTTAAATACGTAAGCACCCACGTGTTAAACACGTCGGTTCCCTTGCCGCATTCTTTTGGCAGCACTCACATGCAAAGTACGTGAGCGTCGCTACCATATATGTATATGGCAGCGCTTACGTGATAGCACATAAGCGCCCCAATTTGAAACGCTCTCATCTGATAGAATTAAATTCTATGTGATAAAATTAAATTCTATTTTGAAAATATTTTCCCTGATCTTTCTCTAACAGAGAATTCTAGATTTAAAATCTAATAGTGATAAAATCACTAATTAAACCATATGATAGAAATAAATTCTATGGTTAGGAAAACAAGATATTCATATAATAGAATTAAATTCTATATTAGGAAAATATTTTCCTAATCTTGTTAAACTAATATGATATTCATATGATAGAATTAAATTCTATGTTAGGAAAATATTTTTCTAATCTTGTTAAAACAAACAAAAAATCTTTTTTGTTAAATAGAGAGCTTTTGGATTAAAAATCCAACGGTGAATAAAATTTACCGGTTGATTTTTAAGATCAATTTAATTGATTATGAAATCAATCATGGTCTCTCAATTAGATATTTCCTCAAACGGATTGATTTTTTCTCTTCTCCTATAAATAGGAGTAAAGAGATTAAATCTCGAAAGAGGAGCCCCCCACAAGTTTCTGTAAAAAAATACAGAAAATTCTCCAAAAGCTCCCACAAAATAACAGAGATTTTAATTTTCAAAAAAAGAAGAAGATCTTCCTCCTCTCAAAGCCTAGGTAACGAAAAAAATAGAGATCAAAACATCTCCTTTACCTATCATATCATATCTAAAGGTTTAACCCTTTAAAAGAAATTAGTTTTTTCTCTGGATCTGTGATCCATAAGATAGGTCTCTCACAAGTTGAGAATTTAATTCTCATCGGAAAGATCTTGTTCTTAAGAATTAAAGATTCAAGAGAGAACAATGGAAGGACATGAAGAAGATGGAGTTTATACTCAGGAACTTAGGGCCTTCATAATTAAGAACTTAGTTCTTAAAGAACCTGATCCCGGATCCTCAAAATAGTGATCTTGGTGATCGTTAATGGTCAAAATACCATTAACAGAAGCTAAGCTTCTCTGAAATTTAAGATAAACAGAGATTAAATCTCTAAGGAAGAAGCGCCATACGTGATATCCACGTGAGCGCTAAGGGGAAAATCAAACAAAAGCGCCTCACGTGAAAGGCATGTGAGCACCTAAAACAACACCTCACGTGAAAGAAACATAAGAACTCAAAAGAAATCATGAAGACATCGCCTCACGTGATATCCACGTGAGTGCTCAAAAGAAACAGATGATAGCGTCCCACGTGATATCCGCATGAGCGCATAGAAGCTCAGAGACTCAGCGTCTCATATGCTATACACGTGAGCGCTCAAAGCTCATGAAGACAGCGCCTCACGTGCCATACATGTGAGCGCTCATAACCAAGGACTCAGCGCCTCACGTGCCATACACGTGAGCGCTTGAAAAACGTCAGAGACTTGGCGCCTCACGTGATATTCACGTGAGCGCTACGTGACTGAGTGCTAAGTATTGATGGGTGGTATAGAAGCCTAATCTCGGCCCAAATTGGCTAAGTCTGTGAAACTTAAGTTTCTTCCTTGATTTTAAATCAACTAAGCCCATATGCTCATGATATCTAAGTTGATCTTAGTCTCTTATACGACTAATGATCTTTCATCGATGATATTCATCCCATGTCTTCTAAGTTAATCTTAGTCTCATACAAGACTAATGATCTTTAGATTCACCATGTTCTCTTCCCTCATATACGGAATTTGGTTCAAGAGTACAATCTTACACACCTCTGATATACACCATTGTAATTCCTCAACATCTTGAGGGAGGGGGCGGGTCCCAACAACCAACAACTCCTTCGTCCCAAACACGGGAATGATGGACCGAAATATCCTTAAACTAATATTCGTCCCAAACACGGGAATGATGGACCTAAATGTCCTTAAACTAATATTCGTCCCAAACACGGGAATGTTGGACTGAAACGTCCCTAAACTAATAATGGACTGAAACGTCCCCTAATATTCATCTCAAATACGGGAATGTTGGACCGAGATGTTCTTAAAGTAATATTCGTCCCAAATACGGGAATGTTGGACCAAAATGTACTTAAACTAATATTCGTCCCAAACACGGAAATGATGGACCGAAATGTCCCTAAATTAATATTAGACCGAAATATCCTTAAACTAATATTTCGTCCCGAATATGGGAATGTTGGACCAAAATGTCCCTAAACTAATATTAGACCGCCATGTCCTTAAACTAATATATGTTTGGCCCTACGGATGGTCTCCATAATGACCCCCGTATACAATTCACGGGCACAAACAAGCCATATTCCATCCATATCACTCATGTATCGTGATGTCCTTAAACTAATATGTTTGAGCTCATATGCTCATTGTTCCTAAGTCAATCTTAGTCTCATATATGACTAATGATCATTAGATCAAAATAAACTGATGGGCCTTATTTATATGAGATCTACGCCCTATGTTCAAAACCCCAAATCTAATATATGGATTTGGACTAATCCGCGCCCTACAGGCATAGTATAAATTAGTCTCCGTATACAATCCAAGGGCAACCTCATAATAAACAAACATAACACGACACGAAGTGATCTGTCTGGAGCAGGTGAAAGTTGTTATCGCAACATGATAATCTAATTAACTGTAGGGGCTTTTGTGTTAGTGTATATGCCCTAGAGGCCACTAATATACATAATAGTATGATACAGAAATGGCCTCTAGGGCATATACACTAACAATCTCCCACTTGCACTAAGGCCATGTACTGGCGTATCGAAGACCAATCATCTCGATCAGCCGCTCGAACTGAGTCTGGGGTAAGGCCTTCGTGAATGGGTCCGCTGTGTTGTCCTTTGTGTCCACTCTCCACACCTCGATCTCCTGGCGATCAATGATCTCCCTGATCAGGTGATACCGCCTTAAGATGTGCCTGGATTTCTGATGGGACCTTGGTTCCTTCGCTAAAGCTATATCCCCATTGTTATCGCAATACAAAGGTATTGGGTCAACAATGGACGGAACCATCTGAAGTTCACTAATGAACTTCTTCATCCAGACCGCCTCTTTTGCGGCATCGCCTGCAACAATGTATTCAGCCTCCATCGTCGAGTCTGCGACGGT
Organism: Agapanthus africanus; assembly: GCA_030015575.1. Classification (NCBI taxonomy): domain Eukaryota; kingdom Viridiplantae; phylum Streptophyta; class Magnoliopsida; order Asparagales; family Amaryllidaceae; genus Agapanthus; species Agapanthus africanus. The sequence goes on from JASDDO010000001.1 coordinate 442,203,258, forward strand.
ATCCTGTTTGGAACTCCTCCAACATACCGCCCCTCCGTTGAGGGTAAACACAAAACCCGAGACAGACTTGCTGTCATCTTTGTCACTCTGGAAGCTTGAATCGGTAAAGGACTCGACCCTGAGGTCTCCATTACCGTAAACCAGGAACATCTCCTTAGTCCTTCTCAGGTACTTGAGAATGTTCTTCACTGCTGTCCAGTGGTCCTCACCTGGGTCTGACTGATACCGGCTTACCGCGCTCAGCGCATAAGCTACATCTGGTCTTGTACATAGCATCGTATACATTATAGATCCTACCGCCGAAGCGTAGGGTATAGTGCTCATGCGAACCCTCTCCTCGTCAGTCTTAGGAGACATCTTCTTGGAGAGGGTAATTCCGTGCAATGTGGGTATGTTACCGCGCTTGGAACCCTCCATACTAAATCTCTTTAGTACGGTCTCTATGTACCTGGACTGCGAAAGTCCCAGTAGTCTCTTGGATCTATCTCTATAGATCTTGATCCCCAGAATGTATGAGGCATCACCCAGGTCCTTCATGGAGAACCGTTGTGACAAAAATAGCTTGACCGACTGTAGCATAGGAATGCCATTTCCTATCAAAAGAATGTCGTCCACGTACAAGACTAGGAATACGACAGTTCGTCCTACAATCTTCTTATAGACACAAGGTTCATCTTCGTTCTTGATGAAATCAAATTCCTTGATTGCCTCATCAAAACAGATGTTCCAGCTCCGCGATGCCTGCTTTAATCCATAAATGGATTTAAGCAACTTGCACACCTTCCCTCTGCTCTCACTGTCTACGAAACCTTCTGGCTGATCCATGTAAACGCACTCTTCCAAACTACCGTTTAGGAAAGCCGTTTTAACATCCATCTGCCAGATTTCATAGTCATGGAAGGCAGCAATGGCAAGTAGGATCCGAATGGATTTGAGCATCGCCACCGGAGAAAAAGTTTCATCATAGTCCAAACCAGGTCTTTGACGAAAACCTTTTGCAACGAGTCTAGCCTTATAGGTTTCCACCTGCCCATCTACACCAAGTTTCCTTTTGTAGATCCATTTGCATCCAACGGGTTTTACCCCAGGTGGAGCAATGTCCAAGGTCCACACTTTATTGGCGTACATGGACTCCATTTCGGATTGCATTGCTTCCTGCCATTTATCAGAGTCCCTACTGATAATGGCCTGCCTGAAACTGGTAGGGTCATCTTCTTCCAAGATGCAATCCTCTCGATCCCCGTCAATGAGAAACCGTAGTATCTCTCGGGCGGATGAGAAATCCTACCAGATCTGCGGAGTGGCTGAGGTTCGTCTGGGGTTATTGAATTCTGAGGTTCTGTCAAATCTTCAGTTTCATTTTGTGGTCGCTGAATTTCTTCCAATTCTACTGAACTCCCACTTGTTTCTTTTGCAAGAAATTGCCACTCTAAAAAGGTGGCGTGGCGAGATACAAACACCTTCTGTTCCTCGGTGTGGTAGAACAGATATCCTGTGGAGTTCTTAGGATATCCCACAAATTTACATAGAACTGAACGTGCCTGAAGTTTGTCCGGATTTTGTACTTTTACATAGGCCGGACAACCCCATATCTTAATACGTTTAAGATACGGCTTTTTACCATTCCATATCTCGAACGGTGTTTTAGGCACAGATTTAGACGGAACATCGTTCAATAGATATGCTGCTGTCAATAGCGCATGTCCCCAAAATGAAAGAGGTAACTCGGCATTACTCATCATGGAGCGAACCATATCCAGTAGGGTACGATTCCTCCACTCCGATACACCGTTGTGCTGTGGTGTATAGGGAGGAGTGAGCTGAGAGAGAATACCATTCTCTTTTAAGTAATCTAGGAATTCCATGCTTAAGTACTCCCCTCCTCTATTAGACCGGAGGATCTTGATACTTTTGCCAGTCTGGTTCTCTACTTCGTTTCTGAATTCCTTGAATTTATCAAAAGCTTCAGATTTGTGTTTCATCAGATACACATATCCGAACCTAGAGAGATCGTCAGTGAATGTGATGAAGTAAGAGAACCCACCCCTTGCATGTATAGACATCGGACCACATACATCACTATGTACGAGTCCCAAGAGCTCTGCTGCTCTTTCTCCATGTCCGGTGAACGGAGATTTGGTCATCTTTCCTTTGAGACAAGACTGACAAGTTTCATAAGATGAAAACTCGAACGCATCCAAGAGTCCATCTTTATGCAACTTACTCAGTCTTTTCTCTCCGATATGACCAAGTCTACAATGCCACAAGTAAGATTCATTCGTATCTGAATTCTTCCTCTTGTGTGTGTTTTGTACATTGAGAACTGTATTCTGATTTAGAACGTAGATACCATTACACAGTGTACCTTCTGCAACCAGTACCTTATGAAGGTAAATGTTCATGATATTTCTATCAAGAACAAAATTATATCCATCTTTATCGAGTAAAGAAACTGATATGATGTTGCAAACCATGGAAGGTACATAGTAGCAATCGTTCAAAATCATAGTCTTGCCATTTGGCAATACTAGGTGATATTCACCGACGGCTGCCGCATTAACTTGTGCTCCGTTCGCTACTCTGAGCGACATATCACCCGGTGCAACTTTCCTACTTTTTCTTAGTCCCTGCAATAAATTACAGATATGAGATCCTGATCCGGTATCAAGTACCCAGGAGGTAGGGCTGACCGTAAAACAGTTCTCAATTACAAGAACACCTGAAGTAGATGCAAAACCATGCTTCTTCTTCAACTGGGTATCCTGGGAATCCATACAATCCCCTTTCCCTAGCTCATACTTATGACTGTTGTCACAAGTTAGATCTGAACCAACGTTCCCCAGCCCCGAATAAGAATTCGGATCGGTCAAGCGATACATTTTATTATCTTGATTAGGGCGTGAAATGGTTGCTACCTGGAGAGAGAGAAAAGAAAACACTCAGCGTGCGCTCTTGCAAGTTTAGATTGGTTTTTAATTTATCTAAACAGGATGGCTCCTACTGTTTCTCGAATCCCTCCTCAAACCATAAAGGAAGAATTAGTCGGGATCAATCTCACCGTACAATACTTGCTTAACCGTTCAGCCAGGCCAGTGTCGGTACTTTGAGGGAGGTTTTCCAACACTTTCGCTAAGTTCCTTAATTAAGTAACCTCTTTTCCCTGTGGGCGTAGCCCCGCTAACACCTTTCTAGACACCTACTTGGTTTATAACATTGATCGTTAAGCGAGAAAGTTCCCGAGGAGTAGCATATACTCACAGTAGGATCGGGATCCAAATATCATCGCGTGACAAAACTGAAGGAATCCTACCAGAATCATCACACTCCAAATGGTATGCAACACTAGCAAGTTTCAGTACTTTTGAAACTCCCAATGTGGTTTTTGCCCCTAGGACCCAAGTGACCTTGACTGAGCCAACATATCAAAAGATCCTAGTCAAGTTCAACCCGTCATTATCTTGACTGCATTAGACCCACCCGTACGAGTCCTTGACTGAGCCAAAATGACCGCACGACTGTCCTAACCAGTCACTTTGTATCCTACGGAAAAATATTACATAGCTACCGTACACTACGGGTCGGCTGAGCACGAAATACGTAGCACGAATACTAAGCAATATCAATCCGAAACGACGGAGGGCTACGACTGGGTTTTGGCGAAAACCCGTTAACGTAATGAACTTGATATCGTTGAAGGAACGTGATACTGGTTTTTGAAAATATAGTGGCAAAAACTTTTGCTAAAGAGGTCACTCCCTGTGAAGGGATCTCGGCTCTTTCCTCGTCGAATGAGGTGCAGGATATTCCAAACTGAATACCTCGATGCAAAGCAAGAATAATCGACTATAGTGAAGTTATTACCCTGACGCAAACTTTTGTCCAAGGGATCACTCCCGATGAAGGGATCTCGGCCCTTGCCTCGTCGACTGAGGTGCTGGGCATTCATAACCGAATACCTCGATGCAAAACAAAAGTGAACGTCCTTGTAATAACAGCTTTTTGAAAAATTGTTCCAACAACGTCTTTTAGGTTTATTTTCTTGCATTAGTTCTTTTAATGCGTCCTATCATTTAAATCCTACCATTGCAGAAAACAACCAAAATATGACGTACGCTTATGCCATTCACATTCGCCACGGGGCCCGTCATCACCCGTTAGGTTACTTAACTAACGACAGAGCGGGGGCTGGGCTAGCGCGGCTGAAAAACATAAGCAACGTCTAAATAGTTATTATACATAGATATATAGCAATGATAGCCAATCCAGATCACAGATGAACACTTTGGATATACTAGGAACCCGCGATTCGTTCGAGCCTGCAACGAAAAGCGGATTACACGGTCGCGATGATTAGCCAAAACCCCACCCAAGACCCCTACGGGTGCGGCAAACTACCCGCCAAGTACCCGAAGCGAAGCAACCTCCCTCAACGCCGTGAGTAGGCCACTCGGCACTTTGAGATACCCGGTAGTTTGTGCACCCCCTCCATGGGTCTATCCTAGGAGCAAAAAACAGTAAAAAGAATTATACAATGACGGCTACAACCCCGATCCGGTTGTGCGGCCATACAAATAATATTACATCAATTTACAAAATTATTACATGAATGAAAGAAAAAGAAACTCTCATCTCACATCCACCCCGGCTATTCATCCGCGACAATCCAACGAGTTCATATACACAAACCATCAACCATCACAGATCACAGATATGTATAACCCCCACTAATCGACGTATAGCGATTAGTAGACGTTCAATACACATATAACATTACAGATATAACCATTAGCCAAAGTCCCCCACTAGTATGTATATTACTTGATGGAAGCTTGGGATATTCACAGTTGTACAGACAATCTTGCTCGATATAGTAGTATGCTACTTGGTTTGTCTCTGCTTTAATGTGTACATGTGTGTTTCTTTATTATATCACCTATACGCATTAGTAGAGCCCTTAGGATCTTTGCTTGATTACCGGCGTTGTGATGGCGATCACACTCGTGGGGGCTGGGTAATCCACAAGCACATCCTTATACACGTCCCTAGTCGTGGGATTATCGAGATAGGGCATCGATACTCCGGAGTAGACTAGTGTATGCACTTCTCATCCCAGCATGGGAGACGGTCTATCCCACAGCCGTCAGTACGTCGTACTTGAGATAGTATGCGGGTGCTCGTTAGGTTACGAGTACACTAGATAGGACTCGTCGGGAACTGATGGTTGGTATTATACCTATCGTCAGTTATCAGTTCCTAGGTGACATGAGTACAGCTTAGTCTGCTGACTTGACACTGTCACTTCGCCTCAAGTGTGTTCCCACTGCTCTTTGATTACTACCCTACCACGGCTCTACTGAGTCGTGCAAACAGGTAGTAGTTGGGAGCAGTCCCGAAGCACTTGGAGGCAGTGACGGTTATACAGGATTCGTCTCTCCCGGTATTGGGGGTTGACATCGCGCTGTGTCTAGAAGAGCCATTACACGAGTAGTCCCTGGCCAGGGAAAGCGAGATATACTGGTAGGTTTCCAGTGTTATCTCAGGGTGTTCTGGGCTTCACTCCGACACAACTTGTACCGCTATTAGGGGACTGACGTTTACCGCCCCCCTAGGCCCGCCATGCGATGTATCAGACGAACAGACCGGACTGTACGGAGATTGTCACATACAGACTCAGTAGGAGTTCGGATGGGTTCACCTTATCAGTCTTCTTATCGGCATCTACCTGGGGACCGTTACGTACAGCTAGTGCCGCTTGCGGTCTGTGGTTAACCCCACTGCCAGCGTAGTGTCGAGTCTTTAGAGTCCCACACAGAGGGTTACTCGCCTTTGGGCAAAACAGAGTAGAGGTCGCATGGTTTTGCGACAGGGTTCGTTCACATCCGCGCACTTGTGCACGTTTGGTGTCCGGACAGTCATTACTAGCGGGCTCTGGTTTGAGCCGGATCCTAGTATATGCTTTGGGGTTAGTTTTATCTCATTGTGTTCATGTTCCTCGGAACATGAATGCGGGTGTGTATGCACAGTTGATTGAGGCGGAGGAAGAGTTTGTTCATTAGGGTTTTGGAACGGGTGTGTATGCACAGTTGACAGTCGTCTTTTTCCAAACCCTAATGATCTTGTGAATTATCAATTAATAATATTAATTAAATGAAATTGTGTCATGGTTGGGTTTGTTGACTTGTTGACCATGGTTGACTAGTTGACTAGGTTTGAAACATTGACCATCATCATTACCCTTTTTAGATGCTCTTTGATCTTTGCAAAATTCATTTATTGTGATATGATAATGGTCTATTCAATCCATCCATCACCTTTTTCATTTTGAATTAATATTATTATTAGAAAATCACATATATGTTATGGTTGTAAAAAATACCATATCATTCTATCATTTGGTTTCTCTCTTTTCACTTCATCTTCTTCCTCCTCTAGTTCAAGGAGAGCAAATCTCATGTGTTGAGAATCATCTCCTTGAAGATATAACACCCCAAAGCACACTCTACTCACTCTAAGGTAGAAGGTCTAGCAAGCCGGTACCTTAGTTCTCTCAAGATCGAGAAAGGAGCCTAAGGATGAAGCCCTCAGGTGGATCTATCTTCGACAAAGAGAAGACGAGGAGGGGAAGCCATTCAAACTACCACAAAGAGCAAGCAAGGAGAGGAACAACAAGAAGAGAAGGAGTTCACGTTGAGGTATAATCCCTAACCGAGTAGATAAACCTCTAGTTAGGTTGCTAGTGTGTAGTTTAGCAAAGATCCGGCTTTTACGGTCCATGTTACCAATGCTAAGAAAAATTTTTGTTTTGCCGTTTCCGCAACCCCGAAAGTACCGGGAGAGGTAACGTGGACCTAACATTGTGCCTGTAAGGAATAGCGTCCCCACAATCAAAAACCTCTCATAGATGAGGGGGAATCTGATAAAATCATGCTACATCGGTCGCATCCGTCCAAACCTCTGATATACGTTGTCATAAATCAACTTGGCATATTCAGATAAGTGGACGGATATGTTCCAAATAGCATTTGCCCCCAAATTCAGCCTAGACGTCATTTCGACGCCTCAATCTAGTCTTCGGTGGTAAATAACTCAGAGAACAAACAGACGTCTGAAGAAGTATTGATAGACGTTTGTTCTGTCAAAAGTTTTAAGTCAATGAAAGCACAGAGAACAACCAGACGTTTGTTCTTTAAACAGTTTCATCTCAATGAAAACACAGAGAACATACAAACGTCTGAATAAGCAAGGGACAGACGTCTGGAACACAAAATGCATGAAAACTAATATTTCTGATATTTGGGGTTTTTGTAAACACAGAGAAAGACTACAGACGTCTGAAGCACATGAGGACACACGTCTGAAGTGTAAAAACTCAGAAACTTGTGTTTTGTGATGAAAATCAATTTTAAATCGAAAACCCCAAAGTTCATGCAATTTAAAACATCTGTGCAAGCGTGTGTGAGTGTTCAAGAACTTTAATTGACATAAATCATATTTCATAGAGTACTTACATGGATTCCTATGTCGGTATCGTAAATTTTTCGAATTCTTGAATCTTTGTCGTCTTGAACCTTCGAACTTTGACGTGCGCTTGAACTTGGCTTCATAGTTTCAAACTTGGACACCTCACTCACAAGCGTTGGTCGATGAATTTTCAATTTGACTTCTACTCATAATGCATCAAACTAGGACTTGGCTTCTTGGTGCAACCCTCATTTGAGATACGCGATTTTGGGGCCCTAAACGATGGAATTTCGCGATTCTGAAAGATGTCAATGTAATGCCTTAAGCATATTTATTGACCCAGATGATTTTGCGAGATCTTCGATTTGGCTGGTGGAACGCGCGAACCGGACAAGATTTGACAGTTTGGGCTGCATCACTTCTTAGCTACTCGTAGCTTGATCTTGACAAATTGAGAAGCACTCGTCCGTATCCTCTAACCTCTATTAGATATGTCGTTTACGCTCAATTTTCTCCATCCTCCTTTGTATGCTTGTGTCGTGAAAATATCCTCAAAACCAATCTCAAACACGACCAAGCATATCATATAAAGTGTTATAAAATATAAGCAAGATAGTAAACACAAGTATATGAATATTCATTTGTTTTGATATCATAATCGTGAATAGTATATCAATATCAAGATATAACTTAAACTCAAAGTATAAGATATTGATATACTAACTATATATACATGGTATAAGAGAAACAAGATATAAATCACATGTATATACAAATTCATATTGTGAATTACCAAAATAAATGAATGAGAGTAATATATCAATATCAAGAATATAACACAAGTATAGCATGAGATATATTGAATATTACTCAGTATACACAAGATATAGGATAAGCAAGCTAGACATCAAGTGTATACGAGTTTAGTGTCGATATGATAGGCAAGATAAGTAAGTGACACTAAACGAACTATTCATGTTTAAGCTATCATCAAAACAAAATAAATGGATCATCGAAATCCATAAGCTATCATGACTAAAGACGATTGCCTGACCGGGTTCGGTGGTGCCGATACCCCCTTTCTGGATTTTCCTTGCTGGTTTTGGGCGGCATGAAGTGCTTGGTAGACTCCTGAAGAGAGGGCATCGCGCCTTTTGTGTTGGGGTTTGGACACATCCCGCCGTAGCATCTTCCGAATCGCCGTCTTCTTAATTTTGGTGGACATGACATTTTTCTGAACCCACTTTAAGGGTTCGAAATAGTTGCGTATTTTTATGGACAAGACGGTCGTCGTCATGGGATAACTTGGTTCTTGGAATTTTACAAAATTCAACCTGGCCGGAGCCCGCGCCCTTTTGTTGGCTCTATACCTAAGCCGCTACTGTCATAACTTTTCTATTTTGAGCGCCTGGAGGGCTTCTGCTCTTCGGGAAGCTGTTATAGGTCGGTTGATAAGGAGTTTTGAAAAGACATCCGATTGTGCACTTATCAAAAGCACCGCCTGATCTTGCCCGCGACGCCTGGCATTTTCTTTTGTTTCGACGGCCTTGCCCCTAGCTGGGGCCACAGAAAGCCGTTCAAAAACCGACTTGCGCTTGAGTTGTGGTGCCTTCACAACCACCACATTCGGCCTTCTTCCACTTGAAATTGGTTTGACAACTTTGCTTGATGTGGTTTCCACGATTGGAGCACTGCCAGCTGGGCAGATTATGACTGAGTCGGATTGACGCGGAGACTCCTCCCATTGTACCATAAGATTCGCCAGGAGAATCACGTATGCATTCATTTTGACCATGTAGGTCACTGAAGTTGCATCAGAGACAAAGTTCGTCTTAGGAGACATGGTTGTTGAATTTGAGATTGCGGTACAGACAGTCAGTATATATATTAATTGAGTTCACATAAACGTTTGACCCGAAATATGGGGGATAAAAGGTCTCATCGGTCGTGCCAGAATCTGTAAAGTGTTTTTCGTCACCCTATTGAGATAGGAATGCACACGCTTGTCAGGCGTATATAGGTTCCCCCTGCTTAGGGTAGGCTGGGGTATATTGATTATGGGGATCCAAATCTCAGGCAGCCGTGGACAAAACTGCCGTTAATTATCTCTCGCCTTTAGGAGCGAGGGAACCTCTGATTAATGGGTCTAACGGGTCACGCGAACTCAATGTGCAGTATGCTTGTGTTGTGTTTTGAGGGTGCTTTGGGCATATCGGGGGCCACGCAGAGTTTATGAGGGTCCCGTTATCTGGATAGAGGGCTAGGGGTCAAGGGATAGCAACTCTCTTGCGGGGTGAGGGACAGCATCCCGTCAGATTTTTTCTAACGGGAGAAGTGTTTTGAGCGCATCTTGAGCTCCCCAAAAAAGTGAAAAGACGAAGAAGGGTCGGCACATGCAAGGTGGACTGGAGAATGCATGCGCCAACCGTGGACTGGCGCATGCATGTGCCAACCGTGGACTGGCGCATGCATGCGCCAGCCATGGACTGGCGCATGCATGTGCCAACTGTGGACTGCCGTTGTGCACGAAGGAACCTTAAGCTTTAGATTATGAGCTTAAGATTGGGAAGCTTAAGCTTCATGGGTTTCCCCAAGGGAAGACCCCAACCCTATCCTATTTTAGTCCAAAATGCTCTTTTGGGGTCTTCAAATCTTTGGATTTTTTATCTTGATGATGAAAAGGGGTCATTTTTCCCTTCCTCAAGCCTTGGATCTTATAAAATGTGGGGGATTTGGAGATGAGTTCTCCTTCTTCTTCCTCTTTGGATCTTAAGGAGGAAGAAGAAAGATGTAAAAATCACTTCTTTTGGGGATTTGATGGAGGATTCACTCTTATCTCAATGGGTTTATGGCTAAAACTGTTGGCTATAGTGCCCTCAAGTCAATTATTGAATCGCAGGCACGCGATTATGATGATTGAGGGAGGACCTATACGGGTAGTACAGTCTTACTCGAAATGATAGTATGCTATCTGGTTTGTCTTTATCATCATGTACATGCATTAGGTGGCATTACAGATCACTATTACATGTTGATAGAGCCTATAGAATTCTTGCTTGACTACCAGCATTATGATGACAATCATATAAGTAGAAGCTGGGTGGTCTATAAGCACATCCTTAAATGTCCATAGTCGTGGGAGTATCGAGACTGGGCATCGATACTCCCGAGTAGACTAGTGTATACTTATCGAGACCCCGACGAGGGGCGATGGCTGGTCTCACAAGCCATTGGTGTCATTTAGTCACCTAAGATAGTATACAGGTGCTCATTAGGTTATGAGTACACTGGACGGACTCGCCGGAAACATGCTAGTTGATATTATACCTATTATCAGATAGCAGTTCTCAGATGACATGAGTACAGGTTAAACTGTCGACCTGAGATCGCCATCTGTCTCGTGTGAGTTCTAACTATGCTATGATTACTACCCTACCACGGCTCAAAGGGGTTGTGCAAACAGGTTTTAGTTGGGTACAGACCTGAACCATATAGAGGCAGTGAGCGGATCGTCAGGGATTCGTCTCTCTCGGTATTGGGGGTTAATGTCGTGTTGTGCACGGGTGGCTGTTGGGGTCAAAATTTGCACCCCGGTTGACCAAGTCAAAGTAAAGGTTAACCCCAAGCCAGGTGGGCCCAAGCCCAAGTAAGTGGGCCAATGCCTGGGTCGAGCCCGAACACGAAGCGTCCGGCCTTCCGCCATACCAAAATAAAAATCATGTAACGAAAAATTTTGATGTAATTTTTTGTGCATGAATGTATGCAAAATGGGCATAAAGCCAATTTTTTGCAAGCCCATGGCTTATGTGCAAAAAGAAATGGCACATGAACCATGGGATGGGCAAAATGCCATTTTGTAAAGCCCAAGGGGCTATATGTAAATGTGTAAGCCTATATAAGGCAACATGATGATGAATAAAAGATAGACTTTTCATTCCCAAAAAGAATTAGGGCATGCGCCTCTTTCTCCTTCCTCAAGGTTCTAAAATCTTCTTCTTTATTTAGAATTAAATCAAGAGTTTTACTCTTCCTTTTTCAAAACTAAATAGTTTTTCACCACAAAACCCACAAAGGGGAACTTAGATCTACCATCAGATCTCAAAATGAAGAGATTTTTAAAATCTCATATCTCTTGATTTTCAAGATCCTGCCAACAGAGGAGGAAGAAGGAGGCCCATCTTCGAGAACCCCATTTTTGGGAAGACCCAGGGCTCCAAAGAAGAACCCCCTTCATCAGCTTCAAAACATCCTATGAGTTTAACTCCTCATACACACACACACACACACACACACACACACACACACACACAGAGAATAATAAGTGCTCCTTTCTGGGAGTACAACTTCCATTGTAGGGACCAAGTCCCTTTTGTTGCTCAAGCGCCCACGTGCTGACACGTAACACGCTAGCGCTCTTGCGCTCGGAGCGCTAGCGCCCAAAGCGCTAGCGCCCGAGCGCCCACGTGCTGACACGTGGTGCGCTAGCGCTCTTGCGCTCAGAGCTCTTGTGCTCAGAGCGCTAGCGCCCAAAGCGTAGTGCCCGAGCGCCCTCGTGCTGATACATGGTGCGCTAACGCTCTTGCTCTCAGAGCGCTAGGCCAGAGCGCCCACATGCTGACACGTGGCACGCTAGCACTTAAAGCGCTAGCGCTCTTACGCTCAAAGCGCTAGCGCCCAAAGCGTAGTGCCCGAGCACCCACGTGCTGACACGTGGTGCGCTAGCGCTCAAAGCACTAGCGCTCTTGCGCTCAGAGCGCTAGCGCTCGAGTGCCCACATGCTGACACGTGGCGCGCTAGCGCTCAAAACGGTAGCGCTCTTGGGCCCAAAGCGCTAGCGCCCGAGCGCCCACGTGCTGACACGTAGTGTGCTAGCGCTCTTGCGCTCAAAGCGCTGGCGCTGGCCCCACACATCCTTTGGATGTCTTTTCCCCCTTTTTTATATATATATATACATATATATATACACATATGTATACATATATACACACATATACTCTACAACACTATCCCCCTCAAAAAAATTTGGGCCGGGGCGCTGCCCCGCACCCCGCAAGGGGGCTGCTGACCCCCAGCCCGCTATCCGGGTAGCGGGACCCCCGTAAAAACTCTGTGTGGCTCCCGATATACCCAAGCCCCCTCCAAAACAAAACACACGTACACTGCACATTGAGTTCGCATGACCAGTTTAACCTGTCAGTCGGAGGTTCCCTCGCTCCAAAGGCGAGGGGTAATTAATGGCAGCTTAGTCCGCGGCTGTCGGAGATTCGGATCCCAACAATCATTAAAACCCCGCCTACCCTAAGCAGGGGAATCTGTAGTACGCCTGACAAGCGCGCGCGTATTCCCATCTCAATGGGGTGACGAAAAACACCCTACAGATTCTGGCACGCCCGGTGGGACCTAACTCTCCTCCCATATTTCGGGTTAAGCATTCATGCGAACTCAATTAATATGCATATCAATTGCCTGTATTGAAATCATGATTTTTTTTGTGCAGGGGTTAACAAATTTCAAATTGCCATCTTTGAACGCAAGTCGGTATTTGAACGCCTTTCCTTGGCCCCAGCTGAGGGCAAGGCCATCAACACCGATAAAGTAATAAGGCATTTCGGGCAAGCTCCAGCGATGCCCCTTACAACTGCTCAATCAGGTATTTTCTCTAAGCTCCTCATCACATGACCTCTACGTCGTTAAACTGGAAACAGACGACCTCTAAGTCGTTAAACTGGAAACAGACGACCTCTACGTCGTTAAACTGGAAACAGACGACCTCTACGTCGTTAAACTGGAAACAGATGACCTCTACGTCGTTAAACTGGAAACAGATGACCTCTAAGTCGTTAAACTGGAAACAGATGATCTCTACGTCGTTAAACTGGAAACAGACGACCTCTACGTCGTTAAACTGGAAACAGACGACCTCTACGTCGTTAAACTGGAAACAGACGACCTCTAAGTCGTTAAACTGGAAACAGGTGACCTCTACGTCGTTAAACTAGAAACAGGTGACCTCTACGTCGTTAAAATGGAAACAGATGACCTCTACGTCGTTAAACTGGAAACAGATGACCTCTAAGTCGTTAAACTGGAAATAGAGAACCTCTACATCGTTAAACTGGAAACAGATGACCTCTAAGTCTTTAAACTGGAAACAGAGGACCACAACGTCGTTAAACTGGGAACACCAGAGGACCACCACGTCATTAAACTGGGAATAACCGACCTCTAAGTCGTTAAACTGGGAATGTAAAAATATATATATATGTAAATAAACAAAAAATGTGTAAATAAAAGAGAAATAAAGAAAAGCCGAAATGATGGGGCAACTCGCAATAAAAATCAGCGAGTAAAATAAAGATGAAAATAAAGCCGAAATGATTGGGCAACCGTGAATAAAAGCCGAAATGATAGGGCAATCGCGATTTTCGCGATAAGAAAAGCTGAAATGATAGAGCAATCGCGGTAAAAAAAACAACAAAAACAATACAAAACCAAAACCAAAAAAAACAAAACAACGGCGAATGATGAGTCGCTCCCAGTCCCATATTCCATTGTAGCGATGCAGACGCCAATCAAAATCCAATATCCCAAAATTCTTCCAGCCCTACGGCCAGTCCCCAAATTGACCACCGTATACAATCCACGGGCTCAAATAATTCTCATCATACCCATGCCACACCGCAATCACCAGTTACGCGGCTGGTCTCCGCCCTTGGAATTATGCTCTATTGGGAAGACCCACTCATGTGTCCTCACGATGCATGAGGAGAACAAACCTTCGTGGGATCCTTACGACTCACAAAGGAAAAACACACTTGGGAGTCCTCACGACTCCTAAGGAGAAAATACACCTAAGGGATCCTTACGACCCGTAGGGAGAAAATGCTTTTATGGGACCCTTACGGCCTATAAAATTGAAAAGCCTTAGGTGATAGGGATCCAAACCTGTCCCCTAAGCCATCGCTCCCCAATCCCCAAGTGGCGAATGATGAGTCGCTCCTGGTACCATATTCCAGTGTAGCGATGCAGACGCCAACCAAACCCAAACTCTCAAACGGCGAATGATGAGTCGCTCCTGGTACCATATTCTAGTGTAGCGATGCAGACGCCAACCAAAATCCAATTTCTCAAAATTCTCCCGGCCCTACGACCAGTCCCCAAATTGACTACCGTATACAATCCACGGGCTCAAATAATTCTCATCATACCCATATCCCACCGCAATCACCAGTTACGCGGCTGGTCTCCGCCTTTGGAATTATGTTTCATTGAGAAGACCCACTCATGTGTCCCCACGATACATGAGGAGAACAAACCTTTGTGGGATCCTTATGACTCATAAAGGAAAAACACACTTAGGAGTCCTCACGACTCCTAAGGAGAAAATACACCTGCGGGATCCTTACGACTCGTAGGGAGAAAATGCTTTTATGGGACCCTCACGGCCCATAAAATTGAAAAGCCTTAAGCGATAGGGATCTAAACCTGTCTCCTAAGCCATCGATCCCCAATCCCTAAGTGGCGAATGATGAGTCGCTCCTGGTACCATATTCCAGTGCAGCGATGCAGACGCCAACCAAATTTTAAAACCCATACCCCAATGGCAAATGATGAGTCGCTCCTGGTACTATATTCCAGTGCAGCGATGCAGACGCCAACCAAATTTTAAAACCCATACCCCAATGGCGAATGATGAGTTTCTCCTGGTACCATATTCCAGTGCAGTGATGCAGACACTAGCCAAATTCCAAATCCCATACACCAACGGCGAATGATAAGTCGCTCCTGGTACCATATTCCAGTGCAACGATGCAGACGCCAGCAAAGTCCCGAAATTTTTCCGGCCCTACGGTCTGGATCATACATCCTGCAAAGCCGTATACAATCTACGGGTGTAAAAACAATCCCAATCTCTCCCAAGTCCTACCGGTGAGACCACATTCAAAGTCCCACAAAAAATAAAAAAAAATAATTAAAAAAAATGGTATGTCCACAAGCAAGATGGGCACGGATGAAAACCCGAAAGGGCTCCGTGAGTAAAAACAGCAGGACTGCCGGCGAGTTTGTGAAAACCCGAAAGGGCGCAAACTCGTAAAAAAAAGAGATGAAATGCACTCGCAAAGTCCTCTCAACTTTGTGAGGAGAAATTCCCGCGTGAGATCCTTACGACTCACAAAGGAGCACACCCTTAGGAGTCCCCATGACTCCTAAGGAGAAAATACACCTATGAGATCCTTTCGACTCGTAGGGAGAAAATGCTTTTATGGGACCCTTACGGCCCATAAAATTGAAAAGCCTTAGGTGATAGGGATCTAAACCTGTCTCCTAAGCCACCAATTCCCAAATCCTTCCGAGGCAAATGATGAGTTGCTCCAGGCATTATTCTAGTGCAGCAATGCAGATGCCGACAAAAAAAACCAATCCCAAAATCCTCTCAAAGACAGATGATGATTCACCCCTGGTACCATATTCCAGTGTAGTGATGCTGATGTCAACCCAAACAAATCAAACCAACCAATTCCAACATCGACCTTTGCGTCAAATAACAGACACTCCGTACCGGGGAAACGTCGACCAGCGACACTCTGTCTTGGGGAAACGTCCAACAGCGACACTCCATCTCGGGGAAACGTCCAACGCAGACACTCCATGCTAGGGACACATCATCCAGCAGACACTCCGTGCCAGGGACACGTCAGCCAGCAGACACTCCGTAATGGGGAAACGTCAAGCAGACACTCCGTCTCGGGGACACGTCCACCAGCGACACTCTGCATCGGTAAAACGTCCAACATAAACACTCTGCATCAGGGAAACGTCCAACAACGACACTCCGTAACAGGGAAACGTCAAGCAGACACTCTGTAACGGGGAAACGTCAAGCAGACACTCCGTCTTGGGGACACGTCAACCAGCGACACTCTGCATCGGGGAAACGTCCAACACAGACACTCCGCATCAGGGAAACGTCCAACAACGACACTCCGTAACAGGGAAACATCAAGCAGACACTCTGTAATGGGGAAACGTCAAGCAGACACTCCTTCTCGAGGACACGTCAACCAGCGACACTCTGCATCGGGGAAACGTCCAATACAAACACTCCGGATCAGGGAAACGTCCAACAACGACACTCCGTAATGGTGAAACGTCAAGCAGACACTCTGTAATGGGGAAACGTCAAGCAGACACTCCGTCTCGGGGACACGTCAACCAGCGACACTCTGCATTAGGGAAACGTCCAATACAGACACTCCGCATCAGGGAAACGTCCAACAACGACACTCCGTAACGGGGAAACGTCAAGCAGACACTCCGTAATGGGGAAATGTCAAGCAGACACTCCGTCTTGGGGACACGTCAACCAGCGACACTCTGTTGTAAGTCCACGTTGCCAACCCCGGTTCTTGCGGGGAGGCGGAAACGGTATAAAAAACAAAATTTTAGCGCATGGGGCAACATGGACTAACAAAGTCGGGATCTTTTCCAAACTAAACAAGCAAGAAAGCTAAAGAGAGTTAGCTACTCGGAAAAGAGGTTATACCTAACTTGAACTCCTTCTTCTTGAAACCTTTGTAGGGGTTGATGGTGCTTTCCTCATCGCCTTCTTCCGTCAAAGATGGATCCACCTGAGGGTTCAACCTTCGGGCTCTTTCTCGAACTTTGAGTGAACTAGGATCTTTGGCTTGCTAAACCTCTAACCCTAGAGTGAGTAGAGAGTGGCTTTGGGGTGTTTTTATCTCAAGGAGATGGATTCTCAACACATGAGAAGGGAGCTCCTTGAACTAGAGGAGGAGGAAGAAGAAGAGAGGAGAGAGAAGTGTTATGATAGAATGAAAATGCTTTTTTTACAACCATAACATAATATCAAATGAATTATCAAAATAATAATAATAATCAAAATGAAATAGTTGATGGATGGTTTGAAATGACAATTATCATTACACACATTAAATGGTTTTGCTAGAATCAAAGAGCATCTTTGATATGTAATGATGATAGTCAAAGTTTCAACCATGGTCAACTAGTCCACCTTGGTCAACTAGTCAACCTTGGTTAACAAGTCAACAAACCCAACCATGACACAATTTCATTTAATTAATATTATTAATTGATATATCATAATTTCATTAGGGTTTGGAAAAAGACGTCTGTCAACTGTGCATACGCACCCGTTCCGAAACCCTAATGAAAATCCTCTTCCTCCGCCTCAATCAACTGTGCATACACACCCGCATTCTTGTTCCGAGGAACATGAATACTATGAGATAAAATCAACCCCAAAACATATACCAGTATCTGGCTCAAACCAGAGCCTGCTAGTAATATCCGTCCGGACTCCAAACGTGCACAAGTGCGCGGATGAGAACGAACCCTGTCGCAAAACCATGCGACCTCTACTCTGTTTTGCCCAGAGGCGAATAGCCCTCTGTGTGGGACTCTAAAGACTCGACACTACGCTGGCAGTGGGTTCAACCACAGACCGCAAGCGGCACTAGCTGTACGTAACGGTCCCCAGGTAGATGCCGATAAGAAGACTGACGAGGTGAACCCCATCGGAACTCCTACTGAGCCTGTATGTGACAGTCGCCGTACAGTCCGATCTGTTCGTCTGATACATCGCATGGCGGGCCTAGGGGGCGGTGAACGTCAGTCCCCTAATAGCGGTACAAGTCGTGTCGGAGTGTAGCCCAGAACACCCTGAGATAACACTGGAAACCTACCAGTATATCTCGCTTGCCCTGGCCAGGGACTACTCGTGTAATGGCTCTCCTAGACACAGCGCGATGTCAACCCCAAATACCGGGAGAAACGAATCCTGTCTAACCGTCACTGCCTCTAAGTGCTTCGGGACTGCACCCAAAAACTACCTGTTTGCACGACTCTTTTGAGCCGTGGTAGGGTAGCAATCAAAGTGCAGTGGGAACACACTCGAGGCGAAGTGACAGTGTCAAGTCAGCGGACTAAGCTGTACCATGTCACCTGGGAACTGATAACTGACGATAGGTATAATACCAACCAACAGTTCCCGACGAGTCCTGTCCAGTGTACTCGTAACCTAACGAGCACCCGCATACTATCTCAAGTACGACGTACTGACGGCTGTGGGACAGACCGTCTCCCACGCTGGGATGAGAAGCGCATACGCTAGTCTACTCCGGAGTATCGATACCCTGTCTCGATAGTCCAACGACTAGGGACCTGTATAAGGATGTGCTTATAGATCACCCAGCTCCCATGAGTGTGAGCGCCATCACCACGCTGGTAATCAAGCAAAGATCCTAAGGGCTCTACTAATATGTATATCAGCGATATGCTAAAAAAAACACATGCACATATTGAAGTAGAGACAAACCAAGTAGCATACTACCATTTCGAGCAAGATTGTATATACAACTGTGAATATCCCAAGCTTCCATCAAGTAATATACATAGTAGTATGATACAGTAATGGCCTCTAGGGCATATATACTAACAATCTCCCACTTGCACTAAGGCCATGTACTGGCGTATCGAAGACCTATCATCTCGATCAGCCGCTCGAACTGAGTCTGGGGCAAGGCCTTGGTGAATGGATCTGCTGTGTTATCTTCTGAAGCAACCCTCCGAACCTCGATCTCCTGGCGATCCACGATCTCCCTGATCAGGTGATACCGCCTCAAGATGTGTCTGGATTTCTGATAGGACCTGGGTTCCTTCGCTAAAGCTATAGCCCCGTTGTTGTCGCAATACAGAGGTATTGGGTCAACAATGGACGGAACCACCTGAAGTTCTCTCAAGAACTTCCTCATCCAGACAGCTTCTTTTGCGGCATCAGATGCAGCGATGTATTCCGCTTCCATAGTCGAGTCGGCAACGGTTTCCTGTTTGGAGCTTTTCCAACACACCGCCCCTCCATTGAGGGTAAAGACAAAACCCGACATGGACTTGGAATCATCCTTGTCACTCTGGAAGCTGGAGTCAGCAAAGGCCTCAATCTGGAGGTCTTTTCCGCCATACACCAAGAACATCTCCTTAGTCCTTCTCAGGTACTTGAGAATGTTCTTTACTGCTATCCAATGTTTCTCCCAAGGGTTTGACTGATACCTGCTTACCACACTCAGTGCATAAGCCACATCCGGTCTGGTACACAACATCGCATACATTATAGAGCCTACCGCAGAAGCGTAGGGTATAATAGACATGTGATCCCTCTCCAAATCAGTCTTGGGAGACATCTCTTTGGAGAGGGTGATCCCGTGACAAGCCGGTAGATTACCGCGCTTGGAATCTTCCATACTGAATCTCTTCAGTATGGTGTCGATGTACCTGGACTGTGAAAGTCCTAATATCCTCTTGGATCTGTCACGGTAGATCCGGATACCCAGAATGTATGAGGCATCACCCAGGTCTTTCATGGAGAATCTGTGTGACAAGAACCCCTTGACAGATTGTAGCATAGGAATGTCATTTCCTATTAAGAGAATGTTATCCACGTATAAAACGAGGAATACTACAGTTCTCGCTACAAATCTACAATAGATGCATGGTTCATCTGGATTTTTGATAAAGCCAAATTCCTTGACCGTCTCATCAAAACAGATGTTCCAACTCCGCAATGCCTGCTTTAGTCCATAAATGGACTTAAGCAACTTGCACACCTTTCCGCTGCTCCCACTCTGAATGAAACCCTCTGGCTGATCCATATAGACACACTCCTCTAAATGTCCATTTAGAAAGGCTGTCTTTACGTACATCTGCCAAATCTCATAATCGTGGAAGGCAGCAATGGCAAGAAGGATCCGAATGGATTTCAACATAGCTACTGGAGAAAAAGTTTCGTCATAGTCCAAACTAGGTCGCTGACGAAAACCCTTTGCAACCAGTGTAGCTTTATAGGTCTCTACCTGTCCATCTACACCAATCTTCCTTTTGAAGATCCACTTGCATCTTACGGGTTTTACCCCATCTGGAGCAATGTCCAACGTCCATACTTTGTTGGTGTACATGGACTCCATTTCGGTCCGCATTGTATCCAGCCATTTTACCGAGTCGACGTTCTGAATGGCTTGCTGGAAGCTAGTAGGCTCATCAAAATCTATGATGCAATCCTCTCTATCCCCGTCAATGAGAAAACCGTAGTATCTCTCGGGCGGACGAGACTGCCTACTACTCCTGCGGAGTGGCGTGGGAATGTCCTGATCTTTCGAACCCTCTGGTTCTACTAAGCTTTCAGTAATAGCTTGTGGTTCTGGAATTTCTTCCAGTTCTATTGCGCTCCCACTTATTTCTTTTTCTAAGAACTGATGTTCCAGAAAATGGGCATTACGAGAAACAAGGACTTTTTGTTCTTCTGCGTAATAGAAAAGATACCCCCTGGAGTTCTTTGGGTATCCCACAAACTTGCACAGTACTGAGCGTGCCTCGAGTTTGTCTGTATGCTGCTTTTTGACATAAGCTGGACATCCCCAAATCTTCAAGTATTGAAGATAGGGTTTCTTCCCACTCCATAACTCATATGGTGTGGTAGGCACAGTCTTAGTGGGAACTCGGTTCAAAAGGTATGCAGCTGTTTCTAGCGCATATCCCCAGAATGATCGCGGCAACTCAGCGTTACTTATCATGGACCGTACCATATCCAATAGGGTTCGGTTCCGTCTCTCCGATACACTGTTATGTTGCGGAGTGTATGGAGGAGTAAGCTGAGAGAGAATTCCATTCTCTTTTTTAAGTAACCCAGGAACTCGGCACTCAAGTATTCACCACCTCGATCAGATCTCAGTGCCTTGATACTTTTGCCTGTTTGTTTTTCTACTTCATTCTTATATTCCTGGAACTTTTCAAAAGCTTCGGATTTATGCTTCATCAAGAAGATATGCCCGAACCTTGAGAAATCATCCGTAAAAGTAATGAAGTAAGAATAACCGCTTCGCGCATGTGTAGACATTGGACCGCACACATCGCTGTGTACGAGTCCCAAGAGCTCGCTCGCTCTTACTCTGTGTCCAGTGAACGGAGTCTTTGTCATCTTTCCTTTGAGACAGGATTGACAAGTTGCATACGATTGATATTCGAACGGATCCAAATATCCTTCGGTATGTAACTTAGTCAACCTTCTCTCATTGATGTGACCCAGTCTACAATGCCATAAAAAAGTTTTATTGATTTCTGGAGACTTTCTTTTGTGTGTATTCTGGACATTGAAAATCTGTGGTTGGTTTAACACGTATATACCGTT
This sequence comes from Agapanthus africanus, assembly GCA_030015575.1. Classification (NCBI taxonomy): domain Eukaryota; kingdom Viridiplantae; phylum Streptophyta; class Magnoliopsida; order Asparagales; family Amaryllidaceae; genus Agapanthus; species Agapanthus africanus. The sequence goes on from JASDDO010000001.1 coordinate 442,224,937, forward strand.
GTTCAATGTACCTGACCCAATCAAAACTTGATTAAGGTGAATGTTCACTACATTACTTACAAATGCAAATTCATAACCTTCTTTAGATAATAAAGATACAGAAATGATATTACAGGTTGCATTTGGTACATAATAACAACTACGCAAAACCAAAAAGTGTCCATCCGACAATCCCAGGTGATAGTCCCCCACGGCCTCAGCATCCATGCTAGCACCGTTTGCAACTTTGAGGGTCATGTCACCTGTCTTTAAAACTCTACGCTTTCTCAACGCCTGCAAAGAATTACAGATATGAGATCCTGATCCGGTATCCAATACCCAGGACGTAGAGTTTATTGATAGACAGTTTTCAATAACATACACACCTGAAGCTGAAGCCGCAACTTGCTTCAGATCATGGGTTCTGGCCTTCCAAGCCGTGCAATCCTGTTTCCAGTGTCCACTTTTGTGACAGTAAAAACACTCTTCTTTCCCTACAAGCTTCCCCGCTACCTTTGTTGCTTTTGCCTTTCCTTTTCCCTTCGTATCCACTTTACTGACACCGCCTCTTGGTTTGGCGGGGGCTTTCTTCTTCTTGCCCTTGGCTTTCGCCCTGGACCTAGAAGAGGAAGATCCTCCTACAAACAAAGTGGATGTCTCCCTACCTTTCTGTAGGGTGCCCTCTGCACTCCTCAGCATGTTGAGGAGCTCTGAAAGTTCAACTTCTTTTTCTTGCAAGTTGAAATTCAGGATGAACTGGGCGTAAGTGGAAGGAAGGGACTGAAGAATCAAGTCCGTATAGAGCTCATTCTCCAACGTGGTCCCAAGTTCCGTGAGCTCCTCTATGTAGCCAATCATCTTAAGCACGTGTTCCGCTACCGATGATCTGACGGCCAACCTTGCCGAAAACAACTTCTTCGACACTTCGTATCTGGCGATACGAGACTGCTCTCCATACAGTTCTTTTGTATGAAGAAATATGGACTCTAGGTCCATATTCTCGTACCTCCTCTGATGTTCGTTGTCCATCGAGGCAAGTACGAGGCATTTGGCCTTCGCGCAATCTATTTCCCAGGTCTTACGGATTTCCCTATCCGCGACACTGGTTTTGGGACCTGGGACAGAGGGAGCTTTGGTGGTAAGGAGATACCCCGGCTTGTCGTAAGTGATTGCCATCTTGACATTCCTGAGCCAATCTTTGTAGTTTGGCCATGTCAATATGTTTTTATCTAGTAATAACTTAAGTCCGGTCATGTTGAATGGTCGCTGCAATTAGGAGAGAGAAAAGAAACACTTTAGCATGATGCTCTTGCAAGTTTAGAGTGGTTTTTAGTTTGTCTAAACTGGATGGCTCCCACTGTCTCTCGAATCCCTTCTCAAACCGTAAAGAAAGGATTAGTCAGGATCACTCTCACCGTACAATACTTGCTTAACCGTTCAGCCAGGCCAGTGTCGGTACTTCGAGGGAGGTTTTCCAACGCTTTCGCGAAGTTCCTTAATTAAGTAACCTCTTTTCCCTGTGGGCGTAGCCCCGCTAACACTTTTCTAGACACCTACTAAGTTTATAGCATTGATCGTTAAGTGAGAGTTTTCCCGAGGAGTAGCATATACTCACAGTAGGATCGGGATCCAAATATCATCGCGTGATAAAACCGAAGGAATCCTACCAGAATTATCACACTCCAAATGGTATGCAGCGCTAGCAAGTTTCAGTACTTATGAAACTCCCGATGTGGATTTTTGCCCCATGCTCTTATGACCTTGGCGTGAGGTCAAAATGTCATAAGTCACATGTCAAGTTCTTCCCATCATTATCCTGGTTAATTTGAACCTACCCATACCTACCCTTGACGTAGGCCAAAATGGTAGTACGACTGTCTCAAACCAACGCATTCTATCTATGCAACAGATAAATATCTGGCAGCTACCAATCACTATGCCTTGGCGTGAGGTCAAAATACATAGCTTGAATACTACCGAATATTTAACTGAAATGATGGAGGGCTACGGATGGTTTTGGCGAAACCGTGAACGTAGTGAACTTGATATAATCGATGGAACGAGATAGCTTTCAAAAGGAGTGGTTCAAGCTCCGCGTTTTAAAAGTTTAGTTTTGAAAAGAACCGAGTGGTTTTCAAAGTGTTCCAATCGACTTATGCTTGGTTTATTATCTTGCATTAGTTCTTTTAATGCGTGATATTCTTGCATTAGTTCTTTTAATGCGTCCCATCATTTAATCCTACCATTGCAGAAAACAACCAAAATATGACGTATGCTTATGCCATTCGCATTCGCCACGAGGCCCCGTCATCACCCGTTAGGTTACTTAACTAACGACAGAGCGGGGGCTGGGCTAGCGCGGCTGTAAAACATAAGCAACGCCTAAATAGTTATAAATATATAGCAATGATAGACATTACAGATCACAGATGAATACATTGGATATACTAGGAATCCGCAATCCTTTCGAGCCTGCAACGAAAAGCGGATTACACGGTCGCGGTGAATAACCAATACCCCACCCAAGACCCCTGCGGGTGCGGCAAACTACCCGCCAAGTACCCGAAGTGGAGCAACCTCCCTCAACGCCGTGAGTAGGCCACTCGGCACTTCGAGATACCCGGTAGTTTGTGCACCCCTCCATGGGTCTATCCTAGGAGCAAAAACAGTAAAAAGAATTATACAATGACGGCTACAACCCCGACCCGGTTGTGCGGCCATACAAATAATAATATTACATCAATTTACATTTTACAATGAATGAAAGAAAAAGAAACACTCATCTCACATCCACCCCGGCTATTCACCCGTGACAGTCCAACGCATTCATATACACAAACCATCATCAAACACAGATCACAGATATGTATAACCCCGACTAATCGACATATAGCGATTAGCCGACGTTCAATACATATAAACATCACATATATAACCATTATAGTCAAAGTGTAGTGAAGTTCGATAAAAATACGGATTTACAGGCCCCCAAAAACAAATTTCTTTTCTGGAAAACCTGGGCACAAATAAACCATCTGAAAAATCCCAAAACCCTACCAGAAGAACACTGCACAAAACACGATCACGAGAGGATCCCAAACGGCGGCGGTTCCGCGGCAAATGCATACCTATCGCCGCGGAACCGCGGTGGTTTGAGGGAATCAGGCGACCGTTTTTGGTGGGTGTTTTCACAAAACCCTGAGCCGATTTTAGGAGTAAAACTTTTTTATTTTTAGAGCACAAAAAATTTCAACAGAAAGTTAGGGTTTTGATTTTCCGGTTTTTGCGATTTTTCCGATCGAACTTCCATACACTTTACTACTAAGCTAGTTTAAGTTTAGTAAGGCTCTGATACCACTGTAAGTCCACGTTGTCAACCCCGGTTCTTGCGGGGAGGCGGAAACGGTATAAAAAACAAATTTTTAGCGCATGGGGCAACATGGACTAACAAAGTCGGGATCTTTTCCAAACTAAACTAGCAAGAAAGCTAAAGAGAGTTAGCTACTCGGAAAAGAGGTTATACCTAACTTGAACTCCTTCTTCTTGAAACCTTTGTAGGGGTTGATGGTGCTTTCCTCGTCGCCTTCTTCCGTCAAAGATGGATCCACCTGAGGGTTCAACCTTCGGGCTCTTTCTCGAACTTTGAGTGAACTAGGATCTTTGGCTTGCTAAACCTCTAACCCTAGAGTGAGTAGAGAGTGGCTTTGGGGTGTTTTTATCTCAAGGAGATGGATTCTCAACACATGAGAAGGGAGCTCCTTGAACTAGAGGAGGAGGAAGAAGAAGAGAGGAGAGAGAAGTGTTATGATAGAATGAAAATGCTTTTTTTACAACCATAACATGATATCAAATGAATTATCAAAATAATAATAATAATCAAAATGAAATAGTTGATGGATGGTTTGAAATGACAATTATCATTACACACATTAAATGGTTTTGCTAGAATCAAAGAGCATCTTTGATATGTAATGATGATAGTCAAAGTTTCAACCATGGTCAACTAGTCCACCTTGGTCAACTAGTCAACCTTGGTCAACAAGTCAACAAACCCAACCATGACACAATTTCATTTAATTAATATTATTAATTGATATATCATAATTTCATTAGGGTTTGGAAAAAGACGTCTGTCAACTGTGCATACGCACCCGTTCCGAAACCCTAATGAAAATCCTCTTCCTCCGCCTCAATCAACTGTGCATACACACCCGCATTCTTGTTCCGAGGAACATGAATACTATGAGATAAAATCAACCCCAAAACATATACCAGTATCTGGCTCAAACCAGAGCCCGCTAGTAATATCCGTCCGGACTCCAAACGTGCACAAGTGCGCGGATGAGAACGAACCCTGTCGCAAAACCATGCGACCTCTACTCTGTTTTGCCCATAGGCGAATAGCCCTCTGTGTGGGACTCTAAAGACTCGACACTACGCTGGCAGTGGGTTCAATCACAGACCGCAAGCGGCACTAGCTGTACGTAACGGTCCCCAGGTAGATGCCGATAAGAAGACTGACGAGGTGAACCCCATCGGAACTCCTACTGAGCCTGTATGTGACAGTCGCCGTACAGTCCGGTCTGTTCGTCTGATACATCGCATGGTGGGCCTAGGGGGGCGGTGAACGTCAGTCCCCTAATAGCGGTACAAGTCGTGTCGGAGTGTAGCCCAGAACACCCTGAGATAACACTGGAAACCTACCAGTATATCTCGCTTGCCCTGGCCAGGGACTACTCGTGTAATGGCTCTCCTAGACACAGCGCGATGTCAACCCCAAATACCGGGAGAGACGAATCCTGTCTAACCGTCACTGCCTCCAAGTGCTTCGGGACTGCACCCAAAAACTACCTGTTTGCACGACTCCTTTGAGCCGTGGTAGGGTAGCAATCAAAGTGCAGTGGGAACACACTCGAGGCGAAGTGACAGTGTCAAGTCAGCGTACTAAGCTGTACTCATGTCACCTGGGAACTGATAACTGAAGATAGGTATAATACCAACTAACAGTTCCCGACGAGTCCTGTCCAGTGTACTCGTAACCTAACGAGCACCCGCATACTATCTCAAGTACGACGTACTGACGGCTGTGCGACAGACCGTCTCCCACGCTGGGATGAGAAGCGCATACGCTAGTCTACTCCGGAGTATCGATGCCCTGTCTCGATAGTCCAACGACTAGGGACCTGTATAAGGATGTGCTTATAGATCACCCAGCTCCCACGAGTGTGAGCGCCATCACCACGCTGGTAATCAAGCAAAGATCCTAAGGGCTCTACTAATATGTATATCAGCGATATGCTAAAAGAAACACATGCACATATTAAAGTAGAGACAAACCAAGTAGCATACTACCATTTCGAGCAAGATTGTATATACAACTGTGAATATCCCAAGCTTCCATCAAGTAATATACATACTAGTATGATACAGTAATGGCCTCTAGGGCATATACACTAACATCTGTATCGTGGAAACGTCCAACACAGACACTCTGTAACAGGGAAACGTCAAACAACGAAACTCCGTAACAGGGAAACGTCAAGCAGACACTCTGTAACGGGGAAACGTCAAGCAGACACTCCGCCTCGGGGAAACGTCGACCAGTGACACTCCGTGCTATGGGCACGTCTACCAAATCGCTCTGGATCAGAGCCTCGACCGTCCATGTCGCAAAAAGGGCAGTGCAGGCTTCCCACAAATCGGGAACCAAATTGCTCCAGATCAGAGCGTCGACCGTCCATGTCACAAAAAGGGCAGTGCAAGCTTCCCACAAATCGGGAACCAAATCACTCCGGATCAGAGCATCGATCGTCCATGTCGCAAAAAAGGCAGTGCAGGCTTTCTACAAAGCAAGAACCAGATCGCTTCGGGCCAGGGAAACGTCTACCATGGACACTCCGTCTCGGAGACGCGTCAAGCACCGACCGTCCACGTCGTAAAAAGGGTAGTGCATCCCAAAAAGTGGGAACCAAAGCAAGTCGCCTCTACGCGAAAGAAGATCCATCAATCTCTTGCACATGACTCACATATGTGGTGTGCATTTATTGATGGGGGCTCTTTGTTGGGGTCAAAATTTGCACCCCGGCTGACCAAGTCAAAGTCAAGGTCAACCCCAAGCCAGGTGGGCCCAAGCCCAAGCAAGTGGGCCAATGCCCGGTCGAGCCCGAACACGAAGCGTCCGGCCTTCCGCCATACCAAAATAAAAATCATGCAACGAATAATTTTGATGTAATTTTTTGTGTATGAATGTATGCAAAATGGGCATAAAACCAATTTTTTCTAAGCCCATGGCTTATGTGCAAAAAGAAATGGCACATGAACCATGAGATGGGCAAAATGCCATTTTGTAAAGCCCAAGGGGCTATATGTAAATGTGTAAGCCTATATAAGACAACATGATGATGAATAAAAGATAGACTTTTCATTCCCAAAAAAAATTAGGGCCTGTGCCTCTTTCTCCTTCCTCAAGGTTCTAAAACCTTCTTCTTTCTTTTGAATTAAATCAAGAGTTTTACTCTTTCTTTTTCAAAACTAAATAGTTTTTCACCACAAAACCCATAAAGGGGAACTTGGATCTACCATCAGAACTCAAAAAGAAGAGATTTTTAAAATCTCACATCTCTTGATCTTCAAGATCCTGCCAACAGAGGAGGAAGAAGGAGGCCCATCTCCGAGAACCCGATTTTTGGGAAGACCCAGGGCTCCAAAGAAGAACCCTCTTCATCAGCTTCAAAACATCCTATGAGTTTAACTCCTCATACACACACACACACACACACACACACACACACAGAATAATAAGTGCTCCTTTCTGGGAGTACAACTCCCATTGCAGGGACCAAGTCCCTTTTGCTGCTCAAGCACCCACGTGCTGACACGTGGTGCGCTAGCGCTCTTACGCTCGGAGCGCTAGCGCCCAAAGTGCTAGCGCCAGAGCACCCACGTGCTGACACGTGGTGTGCTCGCGCCCAAAGCGCTAGCGCCCGAGCGCCCATATGCTGACACGTGGTGCGCTAGCGCTCAAAGCGCTAGCGCTCTTGTGCTCAGAGCGCTAGCGCCTAAAGAGTAGTGCCCGAGCGCCCACGTGCTGACACGTGGTGCGCTAGCGCTCTTGCGCTCAGAGCGGTAGCGCCCAAAGTGCTAGCGCCCAAAGCGCTAGCGCTCGAGCGCCCACGTGCTGACACGTGGCGCTCAAAGCGCTAGCGACCAAGCGCCCAAAGCGCTAGCGCCCGAGCGCCCACGTGGTGCGCTAGCGCCCGAGCGCCCACGTGGTGCGCGAGCGCTCTTGCGCTCAAAGCGCTGGCGCTGGCCCCACGCATCCTTTGAATGCCTTTTCCCCCTTTTATATATATATATATACATATATATATATATATACATATGTATACATATATACATACACACATACTCTACAACACTATCCCCCTCAAAAAATTTGGTTCACATGACCTCTAGCCCGCTATCCGGGTAGCGGGACCCCCGTAAAAACACTGCGTGGCTCCCGATATACCCAAGCCCCCTCCAAAACAAAACACACGTACACTGCATATTGAGTTCGCATGACCAGTTTAACCCGTCAGTCGGTGGTTCCCTCGCTCCAAAGGCGAGGGGTAATTAACGGCAGCTTAGTTTGCTGCTGCCGGAGATTTGGATCCCCACAATCATTAAACCCCCGCCTACCCTAGGCAGGAGGAATCTGCAGTACGCTTGACAAGCGCGCGCGTATTCCCATGTCAATGGGGTGACGAAAAACACCCTACAGTACCCATCACCAGAAATCCTTGGCCAAGGTGGACGAGAATTACTGATTTGGATCAGTAGTTTCTCAGTGGGTGACGGGCTACATACCGACACGAAATGTCGCGTTATTAAGGGTCTGACTTTATCTACCCCCTAGACTCGATATGCGATACTCTTATACGAATAGACTGGACTGTATGGATATTGTCATGGACAGGCTCAGTAGGGGTTCGGATGAGTTTGGTCGTCGGCTTTTCTTTCGCTCAATACCCGGATAGTCGTTACGTACAGCTAGTGCCGCTGACGTGCTTGTAGTTAAACCCATTGCTAGCGTATTGATGAGTCTTTAGAGTCCCACACAGAAAGTTTTCCTGGTTCTGGCGAAACGATTTAGTAGCCATATTGGATACGTGCAAGGTTCCGATCGATTGATTGTACTATGTACCCGGACTTTTGATCGGACAGTTGATAATACTAGCCGGCTCGGGTTTGAGCCGGACTATTAAATCAGGTATTGATTTAATAATTTACATATATATATTTTGATATGTATATTCTAGTATTATGTTCTTTGTGTTATTCTATCTCTTCGGGTATTCGTGTTTCGGTACGAATACAGGTATGTATATATAGTAGAATATAATCCGTATTTTTCCAGAAAATATTCTAGAAGGTGGACACCTCATATTGGTTTGACCATTTATATTAAATGGATTATGAGGTGGCAAAGACTTGATGGGAGCATGGTGAGGACCATGCTACAAATGAATTATTAATTAATTTTTGCATACTATTCAGGTATGGGCTTGATATTTTATTGAAAAAAAAAATTATGAAACCTAGCATTTGATTTTCTTTCTCAATGGATGGTTCAATATTTTCTCACTTGAGATTAGAACTCTCACCATTTTTGCTTCACTCCCTCTCTTGATTTTCTTGAGTTCCATCCACCTTCATCTTCCACCTCCTCTCAACCCTCTCATGTGTTAAGAATCATGAGAGGAGGTAAGATGAGATAGATAAACATTTAGAACACACACTACATCCTAGGCTTTCTAGATTAGCAACCTAGAATCCCTAGTAGCTTCACCTGCTTTTGACGTGGAACTAGAGCCATAAGCTACATCCTTAGGGTGGATCATCTTCGACGGAGGAAGACCGGCGGCCAAGTTCATTCGAGTACGCCTCAAGGAGATAAGGAAGTTGATGGAAGACCGAAGGACTTAGTTCTTTTAGTATAATCACTTTAACCCTTTAGCTAGACTCTTTATTAGTTGCTAGTATAGGTTTATGGTTTAGATCATGGGCGGGTTTTGTTTGCGCCACAATTTTTAAACGCCCATTTTTGTTCCGCATCGGCCACGGTAGATAGCCAGGGCGCCAGCAAAAACCAACATGGTATCAAAGCATCCCATAAACTAATACTAGCTAGTTTACACAAGGTTAAAATATCGATCGACAAATTTTCCGAATCATATTTCCATATTAGTTTGCTTGCTGTCGAATTTCAAAGTTGTTCAAAAAAAAGTTTTGGGTATCTTAAAAATATGAGCAGGCAAAACTAGAGCTAAGAAAAAAATTTGGGTACTTAACTCCAAAATTCCGCCGCGGAACCCAAGGCAAATGGCACATTTTGCGGAGGAACCGCGACTCTTTTTTGGCTACAGTGCCCCAAATTTTTTTCTGGGGCTCTAGTTCATGGAAATACGATTCTTGGTATATTTTGTTTTGGTCCAGATTTGTTTAAGTGCTAGTTTTGCATTTGGGGCCAATTTGGGAAACTTTTTGTCGATCGAAATTTTAACTGTGTGTTTATCAGTACATTTGATGATATCTGGGACCGTGAATATTAATGAGTAGTACAACCCGACTAGTTGCTATATATTCAACTAAACGGGTTTGTGAACTTAATATTCATGTTGATATTCTGTGTTGTGCTTGTAGGGTTCCTATGAACGACAGCAAGGTTTCGGGAAGCATCGTCCATGCCATTTTCAAACTTTTGTCGTTTTAAAGAACCCTAAACTAGAATCTTTAACTAGAGAATCATACGAAATATATTGTAAACTACTTTACAACTAAGTGAACTAGGAATACAACCTTTGTAGACCGGTCCTTCACTTCAATAGCTCCATGTAGTAGTCCCTTCACTCCAAGTAGTGATCTACCAGACTCTAGCATGGCTTCACAAGAAGAAAGGAACGAACTTGCTTGAAGTCTTCGAGGCCGAAGATGATCTACGTCGAGGAGACACTAACCCAAGCGACTACTTCACTAATGAGAGATTAGTGAAGCTAACACCCTATACTAAAGTGCTAATTTAGTAGAGGAAGATGAAGTAGGATATTTGCTCACTTTAGAATTGTTTTTCTCACTAATATTTCTCACTTGCTCAAAAGGTAGAGAGCTCTTGAGCTTGAAGAAGAAGATGAAAAGAGATAATGTTGTGAGAGTGAATGGAAACCATAGGTGAGAAAATATCTAATATTACTCATGTAGAGACTTAACCATGAGTTTAGATAATGGTTGGGTTAACAAATATCTAGTGTAAGACAAAACTAGTTGACTAAGTCAATGGTTCTCCAATCTTCTCAAAGCTTCATGCCATGTGAAAAATTTCCAACTAATAATTGAATTACAATACATAAATAAACCCTACATTATCTTTATCATGGTGTAAGTCTTATACACCCGTAGTGCATGTATCATCAACCATGACACATAATAAAACACAATTAATATATATCACATATATATTAAGTGTGCACATGTGAGAAAAATAAATGCTTAAGTGAGCTAATATTAGTTAATATAAACCAGTATATCAAATATACAATTATACACTAAATTATCAAATCAACACTTGATTTAATAATCCGGCTATATCACATATAACCGGCAAATATTATGTGTACCAACTTATCGAATCAACACTTGATTCGATAACCCGGCTATATCACATATAACCGAACGATACAAATATCGTGAGAATAAAATACGGTGTCTCATACTCGTATTAATCTCGGTCCCGCACATATCACATATATGCTCCTACTTCGTTTTGCCTGAGCCAGTAAAACCTCTGTGTAGTACTCTAAAGACTTGTCAATACGCCAGCAGTAGGTGATGATCATATCAAGCACCCACAAGCCGTCAGCGGTACTAGCTGGACGTAACGGCTACTTGGGTATTGAGCGATCAGAAAATCAACAAGCAAGCCTGCTCTAGCTCCTGTAAAGCCTGTTAGTAACACTACCGTACAGTCCGGTCTTTTCTTCTGAGATGTCGCATATCCAGTCTAGGGGTGGTAAACGTCAGACCCCAATAACTCGATAAGTCATGCCGATATGAGGCTCATAATGGGTCGAGAAACTACTGATAACACTTACCAGTAAATCTCTAAATCAGCCCTGACCAGGGATTTCCAGTTATACCCAATCGAGCATAACACGACATCAACCCCCAATACCGGGAGAGACGAAATCCCCTCCTATCACTCATTGCCTCCATGTGACTCGGGACTGTACCCAAAAACCACCGTTTTGCACGTCCTCTTGAACGTGGTAAGGTGGAACTCAAAGCACAGTGGGAATCACACAAGACACTATGACGATCTCGGGTCTACAGACTAACCTGTACCAGTGTCACCAGAGAACTGCTATCTGACTCAGGTATAATACCATCTAGAAGTTCTCGGCGAGTCCGTCCAGTGTACCCAGTCTCCACTGAGCACTCGTATACCATATCTGATGTCAAACACCAATGGATATGGGATCATCCATCGCCCATCTCATGGGTCGAGAAGCGTATACGCTAGTCTACTCTGGTATATCGATGCCCTGTCTCGATACACCCACGACTAGGAACATTAAAGGATAAACTTATGGACTATCATGGCCCCACTAGTATGATCTGCATTAAAATCCTGGTAGTCAAGTACACATCCTAAGGGCTTTACCAACATGTAACCATGAGACAGTATCAACAGACAAGTATACATGTTAAGATAAAGAGCAACCAGATAGCATACTATCATATCGAGCAAGAAAGTCCTCTCTATATATGTCCAAGCATCCACTTACTATACATCATATGTACAATAATGGCCTCTAGGGCATACATACAACTAACAATCTCCCATTTGCACTAGGGCCAGCTGTTGTAGTATCGCATACCCAACATCCCGAAGAGTCTCTCGAACTGTATCTGGGGAATGGCCTTCATGAGTGGATCCGCTGTGTTGTTCTTCATGTCAACTCTCCTGACCTTGATCTCCCGGCGATCAACTATCTTCCGGATCAGGTGATACCGCCTCAGAATAAGCCTGGATCGCTGATGGGACCTGGGTTCCTTGGCCAAAGCCACCGCTCCATTGTTATCACAATACAAAGGTATTTGATACTCAATGGATGGAATCACACCAAGTTCAGTTATGAACTTCTTCATCCATGTCACGGCCCGAAATTGGCACGTGACGGCCCTTAAACTACGCAACGTCTACAGGCGTAACGCAATTTAAGTAAGCCGAAAATCCAGCAATCTAAACCATCAAAAGTAGTAAGTGATAATAGAATTTTCAAAACTTTTGAAATCTCAAACCAAATTCTTTAAAGTCCAACTTTACTTTCTTAAAAATTTTGGCAGCACCTCCTTTGTAAAAACTAACCCCAAAAATGGGTACAACATAAATATAAAGTAAAGCATCCCCAACGGGAGCAAATCCACGCCCAACAGTGGAAAACAACCACCACAACAGATATACGACGCCGTAGCGAAGAAATAAAAGACGATATAAGTAAAAACTGCATAAAAGACATCCAAGTCACCAAAATATACAATATCGTCCCCACATCAAGTCTCTAAGTCATACACATGAAAGTGGTAGATGGAGAGTACAGGATACAACGAATATACAATAAGTAGCATCGGATAACCGCAAACCCACCTATAGCAAAACTGCACGCATTCAGTCGAAGCGGTATCCGCTGCGAAAGATGATACGAAAGATAAAAAGCCTGCCGCGACTGTCCTGAGGGACTACCTGCAAAACACTGTGGCACAACGGGGATGAGTTGCCAACTCGTGAATAGTAAATAACATATGCAGGTAATCGCAAGTATGCACGTACAGCGCGAATCTAATACATGCAAGCGGATAGCAATAAATGGTCATATGCATGCAACAGTCATGAAAGGTACTCTAGCAGGTACAACTAATACATGAATCAATAATATGACAATATGTATATGCAACAGTCATGGAAGGTACTCTATCAGGTACTACTAATACATGAAGCAATGCATATAACATAAATGAGGAGTATGGAATAAAACATGTCATTCTCACGGAATCTTGACCTCGTGACAGGACCAACGTCCATCAAGACAATCTAAATCCCAAATTTCCGTAAATCAGCCCCCAAATTGGCTCTCATATCCTGTAAGTTTCATATATCCTGAATGTACAATATCAAGTAAACCTCATATATCCTGAATATACAGTGTCAAGTAAATCTCATATATCCTGAATGTACAATATCAAGTATATCTCATATATCCAATATCCAGTATCGAGTAAGTTTCATATAAAGTGAGTGTCCAACATCGACACCCAAAAACATCATGAAACAAGTGCCTAGCATCTACACATAAATACTGGACTATCAGGTGCTGTCACCACGACTGGCCCCCTGATAGGTACGTATCATACGCTATCCGAAAACTCGAGTGCGTAGCTCTGACACTCGAAATCCGACGTATCCATATGTACATAACCCCGGACTGTATCCCCACGATACCCATCGAGTCAAAGAAACTGTCACCGGTAGGTATGGTTCCCCTGTCAGGCCTCATCGGCATGGTCCGTCGAAAAACCTTTCTCGCCCTGGGTACCTCCGAGCCCCACCATGTACCCGCACACGGCCCACTGCACTCCTCGCGTCGGGTATATATATCACCATCTCAGAACCGAGAAATCTCATGGTGGATACTGAAATATCATATCAAGAGAAACCGGGTTTTTCAAATAATGCATAATTTCATGAAACTACCACGGTCCTCAAATCCAGAAAACATCAAGTAATGAATAAGTATAAATGCATGAATCAATACACATGTATTAGCGTCATATTCCACTAATATATGTATATAGGCATATATAACAGCGTCCCATTCCACTGTTATATATACTTAGGAGTAAGAATATCAGAGAACATAATATGAAATCCATGGATGTAATATATGCAACATGAAACAATAATATGAGCATATAAAAGAAAAACCGCTATTTAACTGCAACAAGTTAATATATATATCATGCGGTTCCTAATTTCCTCCAAGTCCATACAACATCAAATAAAGGTGAACATGTAGCTATAGCCAGGTATGCGTAACCATGTCGAAATAGCAAGATATGTGTATCTACCTATCAATAATGATGTAATACCCACCTGGTATATGTGTAAGTAGGTATGCAAGCTGTACATGTAGCTATGTCTCATATGTGTATATACATGTCACTAATGGTACGATACCATATGGGTATATAGGTAACTAGCATGTAGGCATGGCAAGGTATACTACCTATCATATGCGCCAACGCATAAGAACCAATGACCCGACGTCAATGACAAAACAATACCACATAGGTATGTGTAGCCCTAACTAGGTAAGTGAGTATACATGTAAGTATGTATGCACGGTATACATATAAGTATGTGGGCATAGCAGGGCATATGTGTAAGCTTGTAGGAATACAGGTATGCTACTATCATATGTGCCAAGGAAAATAAGGATCATATCTCAATGTGCCTAAACAATACAATATCACATATGTATAGGTGTTGTGCGTGTCATGGCAATTATTGACGGTGCGTGTGTAGCATACAATTAGTGCTCGTGAAACATGAACCGTCAATAATAGTGTTGTATCTCATTAATAATAAGTCCATACACAACGAAATGAGATAAGCAACAAAGGTATACATGCACAGTCAATATCCGTATACATCTAACTAATAGTCATGTCATTTGATCTAGCTCAGAAGCATAACGTCATGCGGGCGATCCCCCTGTAGATGTTAAATCTACTCACCAACCATCCTGGCTAAGTAGAGCCAACCACTCGCTTTCCTCTGTTCGCAGCGCCCGAAGTCCCCGCCTGCGATCCTGAAAGCATATAACAATATAACAAGTGTATATTAGCAATCGATCAATAGCACATACCAACTATGTTTGACCGACGCACCAACTCCAAACACACTCTCAAGTGCTCTTCAAGTGGCTAACGCGCGTAGAGACACTACGAAACCAACTCAAGAGCAAAAGCTACACAAAGACACGAACGACATCGGCACGACCCTAGCTAGGAACGCAAAGCGACACAACTACCAAGCCTAGACCCTGATCGTACCGATCACGCATTCAAAACACAATAATAAAGGTGGAATCTAATATAAATAACGTCGCAACGTCAAAAGAAACCAACGCCTAAACTTACCGAAATCTAGTAAGCAATATATATTATTTTAGCACCAAACAACAACTTTTTACCAAATTAGAATTTACAAACATCACTAATTAGCAAGATTAAACCATACAAACCCATAATAGAATTTTAATCTCACTTAATTAGGATTTAGTAAAAGTCTAGTTTGTAATTAAGCTAATTTGATAATTAGGAAAATATCATTTAACAAATCTAGCAAGTAGGTTAAGTTTTCTTTTGATTAAAACTAACAATTAACCTATTCACTAATCAAAACCCTAATTAATTATCCACAAACCATTTCTAGAATTTTAAACATGCAATTAAATAGATTAATTTTAACAACTAATAAGCTAATTAAAGTATTAGAACAACAAAGAGATTAGGGTTAGGGTTTTATACCTCCAAATTTGATTTGAAACTCAAGTTTGCTAGCCGACAAGTCCGAGATTGAAGTAGAGAGAATGTAGAATACTTTGCCTCAAGACACCCAAGCATTTGGGTGAAAGGTTAAAGAAGTTGCCATGGAATGATATCAAGTGATCAAAGGATTTTTCCAAAGGAAATTTTCTCACACCATGAATTAGTGCTCGGCCACTAGCTAAATTTGCTCTCTGTGAATGGAAAAAAGAAATTGATCAAGCAAAGAAAAAACTTGCTTGCAATCAATGGTGGGGCCGGCCACAAATATGTATACTGTGAATTGAGGGGAGGTGAGTCCAAGCAATCCAAGTGGTGACCACAACCAACACTTATCACAAATGCCATAAATGAATAAGTGAGTCCCTAAAAACACCTCACCATGAAGCCATGCCCGCAATAAATGAAATAAGTGACTCATCAAACAAGTGCCACCTCACCAAGATGATTTCGGCCATGAAAGAAAAGCATGAAGGAAAATGTGGCAAAAAACAATGCTCAAACACCAACTAATAATTAACAACTTCAAATAATATTTAATTAGGGAAAAAAATCAATGTGAACCAAAACTTCCAATTGACCCCCAAAGCCCGTGCACTAGCTTCATTCTAGCTAAACTAGGCGCTGTCAAGTCTATATAGAAGTTTGATCACAATAGGGTTAAAACGGAAAATACCGACTATTTTACCCTAAAAACGGAAAATTCGCAAAACGATTTCTAAAACGTTACAATCTTCCCCCTTAAAGAAATTCGGTCCCCGAATTTAAAATTCTCACTAAGAGTACCTTCAAAGAGATGAGTACAAAACTCCCAAATCTCGCTAGCAGCCTCCCAAGTGATCACCTCACTATATGGCTACGCCAAAGAACCTTCACATATAGCAAGACCCTTGACCGAAGTCTCTCCACCTGCCGATCCACAATAACTATCGGCTGCTGGTGAACGAAAGATCGCGTCCAAAAGAACGGTCTGGTGCTGAATCATGTGAGAAAGGTCATGAAGGTATTTGTGAAGTATCGACACAAGGAATACGGGGCGAATACTCAAAAATCTGGGCGGAAGTGCCAAATTATAGGCAACGGAACTAACTCGCTCGAGGATCTCAAAGGACCAACAATCTGGGACTAAGCTTCCCAAACTCAACACGCCATTTCATTGGAAAAATCCTTAGGAATACATGATCTCCCACTGCGAACTCAAATCTGCGACCATCACGGTCGGCATAAGACTTCTGTCTGCACTGGGCTGCTCTCATCCTGGCCTGAATCAACTGGATCATTTTCGTAGTCTCATGACTAGCTGGGTCCAAAATCCTACTCTCGTAGAGTCAGAAAAACATACTGGCGATCGACACGACCTACCGAACAAAACCTAAAGGTTGCCAATTGGAACGTCTCCTGATAACTACTATCGAAGGAGAATCTTAACAATGGAAAGTGACGATCCCAACTGTCGACAACAATTAGTACGCACGCACAAGTATATCCTCCAGAGTCTGTATAGCCCGCTCTCGCAAACCTTCGTCCTGCGGATGGAAAAAGCGGAGCTAAAGCTCAACCAGTACCTAAGGCTTTCTGAAGTTTCTGCCAAAGACGGCTAGCGAACGGAGTGCCTCTAATGGATACAACGCAAGAAGGAACTTCGTGCAAATGCACAAACTTAATAAAGAACAACTGAGCAAACTGAGCATAACCGGACAACAAACACCCAAATGGAGTCACACCCTGTCTAAACCTGGGTAGACACCACAATGAAATTCATGGAGATCTACTCCCATTCCCACTCCGGAACGATTAAAGATTGCAAATCTCTAGCCGGTCTCAGATGCTCAACCTTAGCTCATAACAAGACAGACACCTCGAAACGAATTCGAAACTTCACTCTTCAACCCTGCCCACCCGTAACTATCTCACAAGTCACGTTACATCTTGGTGGCACTTGGGGTGAACACAGAAAGATGACTGATGTGCCTGCCCTAGAACCACGCGTCTCTACCTATCAGTATCAGGTACACACCAACGAGTCCGGAACGTAGCACACCCTGGTCACAAATCAAGGACCCTGAATCTTTACCCTGCCGAACATGCTCAAGTATCACAGACAACGAGCATCGGTGGGTTGTGCCTCACGAAAACGATTAAGTAAAAGTGGACGGGCGTGGACATGAGCAAGTTGTCCCCTCAGTAGAGGCGAACTTAAGCTATACTCCACGACCGCACAAGAACTGTAAATCTGCAGAAGATTGTCTCTGAACTGCGCACAACTGGGACAAGCTAATCCCGGGCCTACGACTCAAGCATCAGCTACCACAATCACCTTGCCACGGGTAATAAAGGATCTCACAATCACAATCCTTCACAAGCTCCATCCAACGGCGATGTCTCAACAATCCAAAACCCGCTACAGGAAGATGTACATTATGCTCTAGTGGTCCGTGAAAATCTGACACGACTCTCCGCACAAGTAGTGTCCTCAGATCTTCAACGCATGACCACCGCGGCCATCTCCAGATCATGAATGGGATATCCTGCTCGTACTTCCACCAACTGTTGGGAAGCATGAGCGATAACTCTATCATGCTACCTCAGTACACAATCGAGCCCCACTCGCGAAACACCACAGTTAAACCACAAAGTCGCCCGAACCAGAAAGCAAAGAAAGAACCGGTGCAGTTGTCAACCGAGTATTCAACTGCCGAAAACTCTGCATGCATGCCTCAGTCCAAAGAAAAGGAACTCCCTTCCTGGTCAACCCAGTCAACGGTGCAGTGCTACATAAGCAGTCCTGCACAAAACGGCGGTAAAAACCGGCTAAGCCCAAAAAGCTGCGGACTTCTGTCCCTGCTACAAGTCTGGACCAAAGCTGTACAACCACGATCATCCTCGGGTCCGTACGAAAACCATCTCCCGTAACCACATGACCTTAGGAAGTCAACATAATCAAGCATGTAAGAACACTCCGAGAATTTAGCAAACAGCTGGTACTCTCCCCATGTCTGCAAGCAATTCCTCAAGTGCTGCTCAAGTTCCTCACGGCACATTGGAAAAGACCAGAATGTCATCACTAACACAACAATAAACTGGTTGAGGAACGGCCTGAAGAAATCTGGTTCATCACATCCACAAATGCTGCCAGGGCATTGGTGAGTCCAACGACACCACCAAAACACATACTGCCCGTAGCACGCACAAAAGCGGTCTTCGGAATGTCATCACTCCGAACCCGCAACCAATAATGACCTGATCCTAAACAAATTTAGAAAATGTCTCGCACTCTGGAGCAAGTCGAACAAATCGTCAATGCGAGGTAAAGGATACCTATCCGCACTGTAACTCGGTTCAATTGACGATCCATCAACACACAAGCTCAAACTGTCTTCTTTCTCCCTGACGAACAGAATAAGAGCTCCCCAAAGAGAAACACTGGGATATATAAGTCCCACCTATCCAGCAACTCTGCAGCAGATCCTTAAGCTCCCTAAGCTTCACCGGCTCATCTGGAACAACGTCGGAAAACCCTCGCACGATAGGAACCCGGTCCAACAAACCCACAGTGGCTTTGGTATCACTAATGGAAGACAAAAATCCTCGACATCCTCTCCTCAAAAGCCGACTAGCGAAAAGGATGAATTCAAGCTGTGATGGCGGCACCACTGTCCCCCTGCACAACAAGAACTGACTCGCCGGGAAACAAATACTGACTGTTTCATCACGGCAGTCCACAGATGCATAGAATGTAGCTAACCAGTCCGTGCATAGGAGAATGTCAAATCCAACATCTCAAGAAGGATCCAAACGACGGACGAATCTCTATCTCCTATCCGATTGGCACATGACTGAAATACGTATTGCGCAACAAAAGAATCGCTGACAGAAGTTAACATAACAACGGCTGATCTAGCATACACAACTCTCGGCCCAACCATGGAACAAAGTGTGTAAAACAAAAAAGTGCATAGATCTCGAACTAAACAAACCTATGAATCAAAAGAACATACAAATTTTGAATACCTGAAAACTCAGTATTGGACGCCCGCGCATCCCAATGAGTAGAAGCAAACTCTCGTGTCTGCCCTCTACCTGCAACTAACAGAACTCTTCCTCTGCCAACCCGTCCTCTCGAAACAAACCCTCCGCGTCCCCGACCTCTCTGAATATAGGTCTGACGCAGTACTAAGGAACAATCCCTGATGAAGTGATGAAGGCTCCCGCACCAGAAACATCCACGCGATGACTGCTGACCCTCCTGAGGATGAGAGCTGAATGACTGTCCCCGTCCTAAGCCTCTGCTACTTTCGCGACGGTCACGAAATCTATCTTGGCGACTGAACCTCTATCTCGGGGATGACACACCTGTACTAGCCCTCCTCGGTCCTCGAACTCCCAAAGTCTCTGGAAGACGTGCCTCGTCAACTAGGGCTGCATCCACTGGTGTTGTGTAAGTGACGAAAAGCTGTGTACTGACCGTAAGGAACAACTGGGTAACAGGGGTGGCAACCTCCTGTCGCTGCGCTCTACTGGCCTCAACCAAAGACCTCATCGTCTGGCGCAAGTCCTGCATCTAAGCCTCAAGCCTAGCGATACGATCTATCGAAAGCGGATCCATCTGCTCCTGTACAGCGAGCGTACCATCCTGGTCAATCCTCATCCCACACGAGTCAACTCTGACATCGGCTCTCGCTGCACCTCTCTGTGTCCTCATAGTCATCGACGGCAAAGGCTAAAAATGGAAATAGGATTCGATATGAACACGGAAATCGAATCACAAGGATGTATCATCAAGGAAGGAATTTCAAGCAATTTGTACATAGGTCACTTTAGGCGGAGTACCGTGATCGTGAGTATGCCGCGGACATAAACACGCTACGTCACTCTGCTTAAGCTACCTACTCCATCAGACCAAGGTCATCCTACACTCCGAAAGGTAAAACCTAGCGCTCTGATAACAACTTTGTCACGACCCGAAATTGGCACGTGACGGCCCTTAAACTACGCAACGTCTACAGGCGTAACGCAATTTAAGTAAGCCGAAAACCCAGCAATCTAAACTATCAAAAGTAGTAAGTGATAATAGCATTTTCAAAACTTTTGAAATCTCAAACCAAATTCTTTAAAGTCCAACTTTACTTTCTTAAAAATTTTGGCAGCACCTCCTTTGCAAAAACTAACCTCAAAAATGGGTACAACATAAATATAAAGTAAAGCATCACCAACGGGAGCAAATCCACGCCCAACGGCGGAAAACAACCACCACAACAGATATACGACGCCATAGCGAAGAAATAAAAGACGATATAAGTAAAAACTGCATAAAAGGCATCCAAGTCACCAAAATATACAATATCGTCCTCACATCAAGTCTCTAAGTCATACACATGAAAGTGGTAGATGGAGAGTACATGATACAACGAATATACAATAAGCAACATCGAATAACCGCAAACCCACCTATAGCAAAACTGCACGCAGTCAGCCGAAGCGGTATCCGCTGCGAAAGATGATACGAAAGATGAAAAGCCTGCCGCGACTGCCCTGAGGGACTACCTGCAAAACACTGTGGCACAACGGGGTTAAGTTGCCAACTCATGAATAGTAAATAACATATGCAGGTAATCGCAAGTATGCACGTACAGCGCGAATCTAATACATGCAAGCGGATAGCAATAAATGGTCATATGTATGCAACAGTCATGAAAGGTGCTCTAGCAGGTACAACTAATACATGAATCAATAATATAACAATATGTATATGCAACAGTCATGAAAGGTACTTTATCAGGTACTACTAATACATGAAGCAATGCATATAACATAAATGAGGAGTATGGAATAAAACATGTCATTCTCACGGAATCCTGACCTCGTGACAGGACCAACGTCCATCAAGACAATCTAAATCCCAAATTTCTGCAAATCAGCCCCCAAATTGGCTCTCATAACCTGTAAGTTTCATATATCCTGAATGTACAATATCAAGTAAACCTCATATATCCTGAATGTACAGTGTCAAGTAAATCTCATATATCCTGAATGTACAATATTAAGTATATCTCATATATCCAATATCCAGTATCGAGTAAGTTTCATATAAAGTGAGTGTCCAACATCGACACCCAAAAATATCATGAAACAAGTGTCTAGCATCAACACATAAATACTGGACTATCAGGTGCTGTCAGCACGACTGGCCCCCTGATAGGTACGTATCATACGCTATCCGAAAACTCGAGTGCATAGCTCTGACACTCGAAATCCGACGTATCCATATGTACATGACCCCGGCCTGTATCCCCATGATACCCATCGCGTCAAAGGTACTGTCACCGGTAGGTATGGTTCCCCTGTCAGGCCTCATCGGCATGGTCTGTCGAAAAACCTTTCTCGCCCCGGGTACCTCCGGGCCCAACCATGTACCCGCACACGGCCCACTGCACTCCTCGTGTCGGGTATATATATCACCATCTCAGAACCGAGAAATCTCATGGTGGATACTGAAATATCATATCAAGAGAAACCGGGTTTTTCAAATAATGCATAATTTCATGAAACTACCACGGTCCTCAAATCCAGAAAACATCAAGTAATGAATAAGTATAAATGCATGAATCAATACACATATATTAGCGTCCCATTCCACTAATATATGTATATAGGCATATATAACAGCGTCCCATTCCACTGTTATATATACTTAGGAGTAAGAATATCAGAGAACATAATATGAAATCCATGGATGTAATATATGCAACATGAAACAGTAATATGAGCATATAAAGGAAAAACCGCTATTTAACTGCAACAAGTTAATATATATATCATGCGGTTCCTAATTTCCTCCAAATCCATACAACATCAAATAAAGGTGAACATGTAGCTATAGCCAGGTATGCGTAACCATGTCGATATAGCAAGATATGTGTATCTACCTATCAATAATGATGTAATACCCTCCTGGTATATGTGTAAGTAGGTATGCAAGTTGTACATGTAGCTATGTCTCATATGTGTATATACCTGTCACTAATGGTACGATACCATATGGGTATATAGGTAACTAGCATGTAGGCATGGCAATGTATACTACCTATCATATGCGCCAACGCATAAGAATCAATGACCCCATGTCAAGACAAAACAGTAACACATAGGTATGTGTAGCCTTAACTAGGTAAGTGAGTATACATGTAAGTATGTATGCACGGTATACATGTAAGTATGTGGGCATAGCAAGGCATATGTGCAGGCATGTAGCTATAAAGGTATGCTACTATCATATGTGCCAAGGAAAATAAGGATCATATCTCAATGTCCCTAAACAATACAATATCACATATGTATAGGTGTTGTGCGTGTCATGGCAATTATTGACGGTGCGTGTGTAGCATACAATTAGTGCTTGTGAAACATGAACCGTCAATAATAGTGTTGTATCTCATTAATAATAAGTCCATACACAAGGAAATGAGATAAGCAACAAAGGTATACATGCACAATTAATATCCGTATACATCTAACTAATAGTCATGTCATTTGATCTAGCCCAGACGCATAACGTCATGCGGACGATCCCCCTGTAGATGTTAAATCTACTCACCAACCATCCTGGCTAAGTAGAGCCAACCACTCGCTTTCCCCTGTTCACAGCGCCCGAAGTCCCCGCTTGCGATCCTGAAAGCATATAACAATATAACAAGTGTATATTAGCAATCGATCAATAACACGTACGAACTACGTTTGACCGACGCACCAACTCCCAACACACTCTCAAGTGTTCTTCAAGTGGCTAACGCGTGTAGCGACACTACGAAACCAACTCAAGAGCAAAAGCTACACAAAGACAAAAACGACATCGGCACGACCCTAGCTAGAAACGCAAAGCGACATAACTACCAAGCCTAGACTCTGATCGTACCGATCGCGCATTCAAAACACAATAATAAATATGGAATCTAATATAAATAACGTCGCAACGTCAAAAGAAACCCACGCCTAAACTTACAGAAATCTAGTAAGCAACATATATCATTTTAGCACCAAACAACAACTTTTTACCAAACTAGAATTTACAAACATCACTAATTAGCAAGATTAAACCATACAAACCCATAATAGAATTTTAATCTCACTTAATTAGGATTTAGTAAAAGTCTAGTTTGTAATTAAGCTAATTAGATAATTAGGAAAATATCATTTAACAAATCTAGCATGTAGGTTAAGTTTTCTTTTGATTAAAACTAACAATTAACCAATTCACTAATCCAAACCCTAATTAATTATCCACAAACCATTTCTAGAATTTTAAACATGCAATTAAATAGCTTAATTTTAACAACTAATAAGCTAATTAAAATATTAGAACAACAAAGAGATTAGGGTTAGGGTTTTATACCTCCAAATTTGATTTGAAACTCAAGTTTGCTAGCCGACAAGTCTAAGATTGAAGTAGAGAGAATGTAGAATACTTTGCCTCAAGGCACCTAAGCATTTGGGTGAAAGGTTAAAGAAGTTGCCATGGAATGATATCAAGTGATCAAAGGATTTTTCCTTAGGAAATTTTCTCACACCATGAATTAGTGCTCGGCCACTAGCTAAATTTGCTCTCTATGAATGGAAAAAAGAAATTGATCAAGCAAAGAAAAAACTTGCTTGCAATCAATGGTGGGGCCGGCCACAAATATGTATACTGCGAATTGGGGGGTGAGTCTAAGCAATCCAAGTGGTGACCACAACCAACACTTATCACAAATGCCATAAATGAATAAGTGAGTCGCTAAAAACACCTCACCATGAAGCCATGCCCACAATAAATGAAATAAGTGACTCATCAAACAAGTGCCACCTCACCAAGATGATTTCGGCCATGAAAGAAAAGCATGAAGGAAAATGTGGTCAAAAACAATGCTCAAACACCAACCAATAATTAATAACTTAAAATAATATTTAATTAGGGAAAAAATCAATATGAACCAAAACTTTCAATTGACCCCCAAAGCCTACGCACTAGCTTCATTCTAGCTAAACTAGGTGCCGTCAAGTCTATACAGAAGTTTGATCACAATCGGGTTAAAACGGAAAATACCGACTATTTTACCCTGAAAACGGAAAATTCGCAAAACGATTTCTAAAACATTACAATCCAGACAACCTCTTTGGCAGCATCGTTGGCAGTGATGTATTCAGCCTCCATATCGAGTCTGCCACGGTTTCCTGCTTGGAACTCTTCCAGCATACCGCCCCTCCATTGAGGGTAAAGACAAATCCCGAGTGCGACTTAGTGTCGTCCTTATCACTCTGGAAGCTCAAATCGGTAATGGACTCCACTTGGAGTTCTCCGTTACCATACACCAAGAGCATCTCTTTAGCCCTTCTCAAGTACTTGAGAATGCTCTTCACAACTGTCCAGTGACTCTCTCCTGGATCTGCTTGATACCTACTCACTACACTTAGTGAGTATACTATATCGGGTCTGCTACATAGCATCGCGTACATGATAGAGCCTACTGCCGAAGTATAGGGTATCCTTTGTATGCGAGCTCTCTCCAAATCAGTCTTGGGAGACATCTTTTTGGAGAGAGCAAGCCCTGAGATCGTGGGTAAAAACCCACGCTTGGATTCTTCCATACTAAACCTCTTTAGTATGGTGTCAATGTACCTGGATTGGGAAAATCCCAGTATCCTTTTAGATCTATCTCTATAGATCTTAATCTCCAAGATGTATGAGGCATCACCTAGATCTTTCATTGAGAATCTTTGTGATAAGAAGAGCTTGACCGATTGCAGCATAGGAATATCATTTCCTATCAAGAGTATGTCATCTACGTATAATACGAGGAAGACAACCTTACTCTCTGCCACCTTCTTGTATATACAAGGTTCATCTACGTTTTTGACGAAGTCAAACTTTTTGACAACGACATCAAAACAGATATTCCAACTCTGCGATGCTTGCTTTAACCCGTAGATGGATTTAAGCAGTTTGCACACCTTTCCGCTGCTCCCACTGTCTACGAAGCCCTCTGGCTGAGTATGTACACGCTCTCTTCTAAATCACCATTTAGAATGGCGGTCTTAACATCCATTTGCCAGATTTCATAGTCATGGTATGCAGCAATGGCAAGTAGGATCCGGATGGACTTAAGCATAGACACTGGAGAAAAGGTTTCGTCATAATCCACACCTGGTCGTTGACGAAAACTCTTTGCATCAAGTCTAGCTTTGAAAGTCTCAACTTTTCCATCTACACCAAGTTTCTTCTTAAAGTTCCATTTGCTCCCAATGGGTTTTACCCCTTTAGGAGAAACTTCCAAAGTCCATACTTTTTTGGTGTACATGGATTCCATCTCAAATCGCATTGCATCTAGCCACTTCACTGAGTCCCCATTCGTGATGGCCTGCTCGAAGCTAGTTGGGTCATCATCCTCCATGATGCAATCCTCACTTCCACCATCAACGAGAAAACCGTAGTATCTCTCAGGTGGATGAGGAACCCTACTAGATCGGCAGAGAGGCTGGGGTTCGTTGGGCACTATCGAATCCTATGGTTCCACTAAATCTTCAGTTATAGTGTGTGTATCTGGAACTTCTTCCAGTTCTACCTCTTCGCCACTAATTTCTTTTACAAGAAATTCCTTTTCTAAAAAGGTGGCATGTTGAGCAACAAACACCTTTTGTTCCTCACTGTGGTAGAAAAAATATCCATATGAATTCTTTGGATATCCCACAAACTTGCAGAGAACTGATCGTGCCTCGAGTTTGTCCGGATTTTTCCTTTTGACATAGGCCGGACAACCCCATATCTTAACTCGTTTAAGATATGGTCTCTGTTTCCCCCAATCAGACCAAAGCTCTGTTTGAAATTTAAATTTCAAAATGAAGCAACGCTTCAGATGCAGTGCCAAGTGCGATGCGCCCTAAGCAGCGCACCACATGCAAAGCATGTGTGCGCTAGCGCTGGATGCGCTACGCTCTAAGCAGCGCGCCACGTGTAAAACACGGACGCGCTAACGCTAAGTGCGCTGCGCTCTGAGCGGCGCACCACGTGTCAAACACAGGTGCGCTGCCCTTCAAGCAGCGCACCACGTGCAAAGCACGGGTGCGCTAACGCTGAGGCTAAAAGCTCCCCACCGTTAGATCAGAGATCTAATAATAATGATAAATTATTTATTAATCAGAATTAAATTCTGTTAAGGAAAGATTCCTCAAAATCTTTCCAAATAACAAGATTGTGCTCTGTAAATCAGAGCACCGTTGGATCAATGATCCAATGGTAAATAAAAATTACCAAAAGACAGAATAAATTATGTATGAAGATTTATCAATCTTGTTAAAAACAAGAAGTTTGCCTTCTGTAAAACATAAGCCCTAGGATCAAAGATCCAATGGTGGGGAAACATCCCTAAATCAATCAGAGAAAGATCTCTTTAACTGATTCAACAAATCAGCTTGCCCTATATAAAGGCTCCAAGACTTCAAGTCTTATATAGAGAAACCCCCCCCCCCCTAAACTTTGAGAAACTCAAAGAAAAAGAGCAAGCTCTTGCAAGAAGATTTTTCTTCAAGGTAAGAATGAAGGATGATGAACACAGAGATGAAATCATCTCATGATTAAGAAAGAAGAATTTATTTCTTTAAACAGATCATAGATCTACAAAGACAAAAAGTCTTTCACAAAGAGATCAAAAGATCTCATCATAAAATAAAAGAAGAAGAACATAATTCTTCTCACAGATCATGGATCAACAAAGGCAAAGCCTTTCATCAACATGATAGATTAGAAATATCTCCTGCAAAAATAAGAACTGTTGTTCTTAGATCTTGAGACAAAGTCTCTTTTAAAAGAACATAATTTGTTTTCCAGATCATAAAATTGATCATATGCGCTTTGCGCTCTTGAACTGCGCTTTGCGCTCTTGAACTGCACTTCTGCGCTCTCTGAACTGGCGCTCAGCGCCAAATGCACCACGTGTCAATCACATATGCGCTGATTAACAACTTGCGCTTTGCGCTTCTGAAATGGCGCACTGCACTCATAGGCTGGCGCTCATAGGTTGGCGCTCAGCGCCAAGCGCACCACGTGTCACTCACGTGTGCGCCATTAAACTGAAAGCGCAATGCGCTCAGGGATTAGCGCTCAGAGCTCATAAACTGGCATCATGCGCTCATCATCTGGCGCCTAACGCTGAGTGCGACACGTGTCCCTTACATGTGCGCTACTTGGCAGAAGCGCACTACGCTTTTTGATTGGCGCAAAGCGCCTAGCGCGCCACGTGTTGCGCTGACAGAATATAAATTGTTCTTTAATAAGCCCAGAGCTCTGATGAATGCTCAGCTTTCAATAAAAGATAAAGATATTGTCAAGATATAAATCAATGCTCAGCATTGTTAAAAGGGCCAAGCCTAAATAAAGGCTCAACGGCCCAAAAAAAATGTTAAACATTTATTGGACTTAGCCCAATATTGGCCATAAGTCCTCAACCCATATTAATTGAGCCCATCTGCTCATAAATATTTTAACAGATCTTAGCCCCAAATTGGACTACAGATCTTTCAACCAACTCACATCGGTTCGAGGGTACATCTCTTTACTCCTCTGATATTTGTCGTTGTAATCCTTCAACGTCTTCAGAGAGGTGACGGGTCCCGACAACCAAACATTCTACGGACTGTGGGGTCCTTTAAAACCCACGGACTATGATGTCCTTAACCTTGACTGTGAGGTCTTTAAACTCACGGACTATGATGTCCTTAACCTTGACTGTGAGGTCTTTAAACTCACGGACTATGATGTCCTTAACCTTGACTGTGAGGTCTTTAAACTCACGGACTTTGATGTCCTTAACCTTGACTGTGAGGTCTTTAAACTCACGGACTTTGATGTCCTTAACCTTGACTGTGATGTCTTTAAACTCACGGACTATGATGTCCTTATCCTTGGACCGAGATGTCCTTAAACTAATGCTGGACCGTGATGTCCTTAAACTAATCGACCGCAATGTCCCTAAACTAAACAATAGAGCCCAATTGCTCTCTTGTTGGATCTAAACGATCCTGTTAAGTTGATCTTAGTCTAAAAATTGGACTAACGTATCCTTAACACACGTTTAAGTTGATCTTAGTGCCAAATGAGACTAACGTATCCTTAAACCCAACCCCCAAACACAAATCTAAGAAGATACGGATTTGGACTAATCCACGCCCTACGGGCGACAACATAAATTAGTCTCCGTATACAATCCACGGGCAACGAAAAACAAAACAAACACCCACGACAGGAAGTGACTATCTGGAGAAAGAGAAAATGGTTACCGCGATGCGGTAGCGTAATTAACTGCAGGGGCTTGCGCCTGCAGGGAAGAGCGTCCCTGCAATCAAAAACCCCTCAAATGAGGGGGAATCTGACGAAGTCTGCCACATCGGCCGCATCCGAAATTCAGGCGAGACGGACCCGCGCAGTCGCGTCCCCGTGTTTCGGAGGGGAACAGATTCTGGCACGCCCGGTGAGACCTCTTCCTCTTTCCACTCCACACTTCATGTATCGTGTTCGCGAACGAATCGCGGTTTGCTATAGTTGCCTGTGGATTCGAGGTACTTAGATTTGGTGTCTTGCTCCGTGCAGAAAACAGAAGATCAATAGCTTCAAACTGCACTAACTGCAACTGCAACTCTCGCTCCGTCCTGTCCAGAGGAGTGACTTACGGGCCCCGAGCGGCCTCCATCTTCGCTATGCCGGTGGAATAGGTGACTCAAGCCACCACTGGATTGTTCTTCAGGACCATGCTCCCGCCAACGAGCTTCAACGCCCCATTATTGTCACAAAAAGCTCCGAAGAAGTCGGTCTTTGATCGGCTTACAACTACCGCGGCCACTCTCAACGGGTCGCCCAAATCCAGTGCCTCAGTTTTCAACAGACTGGGCAAAAGCTCAAGTGGGCCTATGAAAAAGCCCGCAATACCTGAAGCGGCCATCCCGAAGCGGATAGCCATTCCTGCTCCTGAAGTCGTCAAGGCAACTTCTCCTGCTAAACGGTCGGTCTTCACAAGACTGGCCGTTTCAGCTACTACTCCACACGAAGTCACGAAGGCTGCTTCCCCTGTTCGAAATTTTGCCTTCGCAAGACTGACTATCCCCTCTCAACGGACGTCAGTCTTCGACCGGCTAGCACCAATAACAGCCTCTCCTCAAAGCAGGGGGCATGAGGAAGCTCATCCAACAGCGAAGGTAATCCCGGCCGCACGACATGCTCGACGTCGCCACCGGCGCCGAGTGAGGAAAGCTGGGGGCAATTCCCCTTCTGGATTGACTCCGCCGGCTCTAATGGTGGAAGTTGATACTGCTGTTCCAACTGGGAATAACTTTGAACCGCTAAGGAGAGTACGCAAAAACTCTCCGACTGCCGTGCTGAAGAGATCTCCTCCACCCGTGGAGAACGCTACTAAGGTGAAGCTAGAGTAGCCCCCTCAGCGGCTACCCTCTAAAATTTACAAAGTATGGAGATAGGTTCGACACTCGATAGTTGATCAAGACTACTCCCGCAGACAGAAAAAGATAAAATTTCGGCGAGAAGAAGACCACCCTGTTGAACCACAGAAGGTGTCATCTACTTGGATGCCCGCTGCAACGGTCCCATCAACTTCGACCGCCACAAAAGGAGGAGACCGGAGAAAATCCCCGTGTCCGTGATGAATTGTAAGGGCACTGAACCCGAACGTCCCAAGTTTGGGGGCGTGGTAGTGCACACTATTTATATGGCTTCCGGAAAAAAGGAAAGCCGTGCTTCTACGGGTCACCGACCACTTACACGGTCTGTGACTAAGGCTCAGGAGCAACAACAACAAAAGCTCCAAGAAATGCTGACAGCCATGGCTGCACTCACTAGACCAAAAGCAGGCCCGGAGACATCCTCGAAGCAGCGCCGTGAGCAGGAAACTGATGCCGAATTCCTTCGGAGAATGCTTGAAAGGAAAGACAAAGAGACCGCAGAACAGGCGGCCAATATAAAACAAATGGCCCTTCTGTTCCAAGATATGGTGGGCATGATGATCCAGCCGGACCCTCCAGCTGAAGATCCTCCAATAATAATTGAAGATGATAGAGGGGAGACATCGAACCCTCCTCCGGCTCTTTCAGCAGCCAAGGAGGAGACCATCTCCAAGGCCTCTCTAGATGATTACATTGCTCAGCAAATACGAGCTCACTAGGCAAATGAAGCGGCCGGGCAGATCGTTAGGACAGGACGACCCTATCCAGGCTGCTATGACCAAATAAGGTACCCGCCGGGATATACGATCCCTAAATTCCATGTATATAAAGGGACGGGCAATCCGCATCAGCACGTCGCTCAGTTCAAGACCTTGTGCGGCAACACTAGAGGCGACGACAAACTGTTGCTTCGCCAATTCGTTGGTAGTTTGTCAAAAACGGCGTTTGAGTGGTATTCGGAGCTTCCTAACGACTCCGTCAAGACTTTTGCAGAGATGGGGCTACTATTCACCCAGCGTTTCGCGAGTGCTAATGAACGCACCCCAATAACGGCATTGATCAATACCAAGGTGAAACCTGGAGAAACATGGGTTCAATATGCAATACGATGGCGGAATTTATGGTCGAAATGTGAGCAGCGCATTGAAGAAGCGCCGGCAGTGGGCATGTTCGTAGGCACTCTTAACCCTCAAGGAACTATTTCCCAATTCATGATGTTCTTCAAGCCGACCACCTTCTAGGCCTTGATCGACAAGCTGGCCCAAATGGACCAGATGGGCCATAGACCATCCTCCTCAAAGACGGATCCTCGGAATGAGAAGGGGAAAGGGAAAGCAACCTTCATCGCCAACGCTCAACAACAACCGAGTGGCCCGAGACTGGTTGTTCGCCAAAGCAAAAAGCGGTAATCCTTTGATGAGAAGTTGAGACGTCCTTACTCGATTCCCTGGGATAAAACAAGGAAACTGTTTGAACTGGCAGTGCGCAATGGGCTCATTACTCTACCGGAGTCGAGACACCAACCAAACGACGTCAACGATCCCAATTACTGCCCCTACCACCGAGTATTGGGCCATCCGATCGAAGACTGCTACGTCTTCAAAAACTGGGTTGAAGACCAATACCAACAGGGCAAGTTCGCGCTATCTGAAAACTGGAAGGTGAACCCGCCACAACCACATGCTCCGAAAAAGATGGACATGCCGGGGGCATCATGCTCATTCATAGAGGAAGCTCCATGGGAAGTTGTTCTTTCGGCAAAAACTAAAAGAATGCTGAAAGATCTTCAAACATGTCCGGCGATCAGGTGGAAAAGTCCGCAAGAACCGGAGATTATCGAGGGGATGCTGAAACCACGCCCAATATTGGGAGTTAATAGTGATGGTGGACAAAACATTCAGGCCCAGCCGTCAAAGTCTTCGAAGAAAAAGAAGAAGACCAAAAAGCCCGCGCAGTTTGATGACAAGCACATGGATCTGCAAAATCATATTGACACGCTGGAGGAATATAACCAGAAGGCGCGGACCCCGGTCACACTCCAAGAATTTCTCAACAATATCCTTAAGAGCGGAGATAACGACAATAACGACGGGGATGACTCGTCAGAAGAATCTGAGGACTATGTGGCAAGTTGCTACATGGTCTCTCATTCGGAGTTAACTAACGAAGAAGCTCACTCGGCGATAGAAGACAGCATAAAAGAGCTGGGGGCAGGATCGAAGCCAAAACCCTTAGAACCGTCTGACGAGATGATCGACTTGCTATTGAACGAAGCCCGTCAGAAAAGCAAAGCCAATCGAGAGCGCGAACTGGCTATATTCGAAAAAGCCAAACACCGACGACTGAATGAAAAGGTCGAGGTACCCCAACCGGATCGAAGCATCCCTATCGTGAGTAAAAGCAAGCTTAAAGTAAGAAAACGATTCACTAGAGCCCTGTTAATAGGAATGAAGTTGCCCTCTTTCAGAGAAAATTCCCCTGGCAGTATATATCTTGATGAAGCGGACATACATCCTAATTTCTGCTTATACCATCAGAGCATGGCAAACCCTATCGAGGAGTGCATAGCCTTTAAAAACTTGTGGCGGGGATATGTTGCCCACTGACAACACGTTCAATGAGTGAAGCGCAAGGCTCGTCGGGAACAGAAAAGCATGACAGATGAGCGCAAAAGAGCTGCTGGCAACTATCACAGAGTCGACACCAAGAGATCGCAAGTTATCACCTTTGGAAGCGACTCTGACGAAGAAATAGCCCTCAGCCCTCTCTTTAAGGAATCCACCTTCGACACAAAAGATTCGAAGATTTGCGAGAAAATCTAGCTACGTAATCGTACGTTGCCCAAAAAATTTCGAACCTATGACCGAAACGTCTTTAAACTACTACAAACCCGCGGCATCGCCAGGCTGACGTGGTAAAAAAAAGGGTACGTCCACAAGCAAGATGGGCACAGATGAAAACCCGAAAGGGCTCCGTGAGTAAAAACAGCAGGACTACCGGCGAGTTTTATGAAAACCCGAAAGGGGGCAATCTCGTCAAAAGACACTTGCAAGGTCCTCTCGACCCTGTAAGGAGAAACCACCTGCGTGAGATCCTTACGACTTACAAAGGAGAAACGCACTTAGGGATCCCCACGATTCCTAAGGAGAAATTACACTTGCGAGATCCTCACGACTCGTAAGGAGAACCCTCTTATGAGACCCCCACGGCTCATAAGATTCAAAAGCCTTAAGCTACAGAGATCTGAACCTGTTCTTAAGCAGTCATACCCCCCGATTTTGCCCTACAAGCGGTTCAATATTGACCCTTGTATACAATCCACAGGCATGAATAAACATTTTCCTAACAAAGTCCCACCAGCGACTAGGGATATGCTCACACAGTGAACAACCCTTGTAAGTCCTCTCGACTTATAAGGAGAAAACACTCTTGTAAGATCCTTACGACTTATAAGAGAACACACACTTAGGAATCCTCATGATTCCTAAGGAGAAAATGCACCTATGAGATCCTCACGAATCGTAGGGAGAAATACCTTTATGAGACCCTTATGGCTCGTAAAGTCAAAAAGCCTTAGTCAACAGGATCCTAACCCTGTTTGCTAACCCACCTTTGTTCGAGCCGACAAAGGCAAATGATGATTTGCTCCTGGCAATATCCCAGTGGTAGCGATGTTGATGCCTAAATCGGTATCAAATCCTAAGTCCTTTCACGGCAAATAATGATTCGCTCCTGGCAATATTTCAGTCGTAGCGATGCTCATGCTGATATTGGCATCAGGTTCCAAGTCCATACTTGCAACAAAATCAGCAAGTAAAAGAAATGCATATGAAATAGCCGAAATGATGGGGCAACTTGCAACAAGATCGGCAAGAAAAAGATATGCATACAAAAATAGCCGAAATGATTGGGCAAGTCGCAATAAAAAGAAGCGAGTAAAAACAAAAATAGCCGAAATGATTGGGCAACTCGCAATAAAAAGCAGCGAGTTAAAAAAACAGCCGAAATGATTGGGCACCGCGAAAAATAGTTGAAATGATTGGGCAATCGCGACTTTCGCGATATAAAAGCTGAAATGATAGAGTATCGCGGAAAGAAAACAAAAAATATATGAAATGAAACTTTTTCCCTATAGGTGAGTCCATACTAACCCCTGGATACAATCCATATGCATAAACAAAAAGGGGACCACATTTCCCCACCAGACCTTGTCAAAGGGAGAGTCAGATCTTGACAGCAACATCTGCATCCCAGGAGACCCCCAACGGCTCCCTCCTCATTCCAGCAGGATACGGATGCGACATCACCAATCGGAGCCACAGCAAAGTCCCCGGTTCCAAGACTCTACAGGTCACAAAAAACCTAGAGTACACCCGATAACACAGAAAGCGGAAATACGTCGGTCAATGACCTCCGTCTCGGAAATACGTCATCTAATGACCCCGTCTCGGAAATACGTCAACCCTTACACCGCAGAAAGTGGAGTACGCCACAAGAGGCAGAGCACGTCAACCTAAACACCTCAAAAAGCAGAACAAGTCAACCGACCCCAGGGAAATCAGTGTCCTTGACAAATTTCTCAGTTCAGGGAAATCAGTGTCCTTGATGAGAACCTCGATTCGCGTCGACCCGCAGGGAAATCAGTGTCTTTGCAGGAATATCTCGATTCGTCTCAACCCCAGGGAAATTAGTGTCCTTGGATAAACCTTTCGACCTCAGGGAAATCAGCATCCTTGGCGAGAACCTCGATTCGCGTCGACCCGCAAGGAAATCAGTGTCTTTGCAGGAATCTCTCGATTCTTCTCAACCCCAGGGAAATCAATGTCCTTAGAGAAATATCTCGATTCAGGAATTCAGCGTCCTTGACGAGAACCTCTCGATTCGCGTCGGCCTGTAAGGAAATCAGTATCTTTACAGGAATACCTCGATTCGTCTCAACCGCCAGGGAAATCAGTGTCCTTGACAAATTTCTCGGTTCAAGGAAATCAGTGTCCTTGACGAGAATCTCGATTCGCGTCGACCCGCAGGGAAATTAGTGTCTTTGCCGGAATCTCTCGATTCGTCTCAACCCCAGGGAAATCAATGTCCTTGGCTAAACCTCTCGACCTCAGGGAAATCAGCGTCCTTGACGAGAGCACCTCGATTCGCGTCGGCCCACAGAGAAATCAGTGTCTTTGCAGGAATACATCGATTCGTTTCGACTCCGAGGAAATCAGTGTCCTTGGCAAATACCTCGATTCAGGGAAATCAGCATCCTTGGCGAGAACCTCGATTCGCGTCGACCTACAAAGAAATCAGTGTCTTTACAGGAATCTCTCGATTCGTCTCAGCCCCAGGGAAATCAGTGTCCTTGGCGAAATATCTCGATTCAGGGAAATCAGCGTCCTTGACGAGAACCTCTCAATTCGCTTCGACCCACAAGGAAATCAGTGTCTTTGCAGGAATACCTCGATTCGTCTCAACCGCCAGGTAAATCAGTGTCCATGACAAATTTCTCGGTTCAAGGAAATCAGTGTCCTTGACGAGAACCTCGATTCGCGTCGGCCCACAGGGAAATCATTGTCTTTGCAGGAATCTCTCGATTCGTCTCAACCCTAGGGAAATCAGTGTCCTTGGCTAAACCTCTCGACCTCAGGGAAATCAGCATCCTTGGTGAGAACCTCGATTCACGTCGACCCGTAAGGAAATCAGTGTCTTTGCAGGAATCTCTCGATTCGTCTCAACCCCAAGGAAATCAGTGTCCTTGGTAAAAATCTCGATTCAGGGAAATCAGTGTCCTTGATGAGAGCACCTCGATTCGCATTGGCCCACAGAGAAATCGGTGTCTTTGCAGGATAACCTCGATTCGTTTCGACTCCGAGGAAATCAGTGTCCTTGGCAAATACCTCGATTCAAGGAAATCAGCGTCCTTGACGAGAACATATCGATTCGTGCCGACCCGCAGAGAAATCAGTATCTCTGCAAGAATATACGACGCCAGCAAAGCAGAGCCGCGGCAAAATTCTCAGTTCCATGACTCGGCGGTGCACAGACAAACCAAAGTCAACCCTCGACCTCCCTGTTGAAGCAATGCTTTGACTCAGGAGTAGGTCAACTCATCAATCACTTACGAGTCCTCTCGACTTGTAAGGAAGAAAATTCTCTTGTGAGATCCTTACGACTCTCAAGAGAAAACACACTTAGGAATCCTCACGATTCCTAAGGAGAAAATACACCTACGAGATCCTCTCGACTCGTAGGGAGAAAAAAATCTTTATGAGACCCTCATGGCTCATAAAGTTGAAAAGTCTTAGGCAGTAGATCTGAACCTGTTTCCTAAGCCATCGCTTCTTATCTCGATTCAGGGAAATCAGCGTCCTTGGCGAAAACCTCTCGATTCGTTTCGACTTGCAAGGAAATCAGTGTCTTTGCGAGAATCTCTCGATTCATCTTAATTTGCGGGGAAATTAGTATCCCTACGCATTAAGAAAATTCTCTTGTGAGATCCTTACAATTCTCAGAAGAAAACGCACTTAGGAGTCCTCACGACTCCTAAGGAGAAAAGACACCTATAAGATCCTCTCGACTCGTAGGGAGAAAAATCTTTATGAGACCCTCATGGCTCATGAAGTTGAAAAGCCTTAGGCAGCAGATCTGAACCTGTTTTCTAAAACCATCATCTCTCGAAGAATTCAAAACGGAATGCTCACTCTATCATCTGCAGGCTATGCTTACTAAAGTGACATGCTGATAAAAAAGAAAAGAAGAAAGCAAAGGGATGACACAAGACATTGCGAAAGAAATGTATCTTTTATTCATAAATTCAATTGGGTACAAAATACATCATATGAAAGAATAAAAATGGATACATTTTATTCGAAATTACAAATGGTACAAAAACGATTATTGAGAGGGAAGCATTTTTAATAGTCCAATCAGCCACTCGCGCACTTCCCTCAGCCCCTTTTCTTGGTCAGCTGCCGCGGCCAACTCTGCTTCGACCTGGGCTCGTTGCTGCAAGTAGGACGAAAGTTGCCCTTCGACGGCCCGCTGAGCTGCCCCACGATTCTGTGCATCTCGCTCGATGAGGTTGAGCTTCTGCCTCAGCGTTAGCCCGTCGGAAATACATCGTAGAAGGCTTTCAAAGATAGTCTTCAACTGCACAGCATTGGCATCAACCTGAGCATGCAGCCGAGCAGAGTCGCTTGAAATCTCTTCACACTCCTTATGCTTTAAGACCGCTTCTTGTTCAAGATGGCGGAAGTAGGGAGTACTCTGCTCAACCCACGCAGCCCGTTGAGAGTTCACAGCCAGGATCTCAGGAGCAGGACGTCCGAATTCGAGCTCATGCAGACAGGCCTCAACTTCCCTGCAGTGATTAACCCAAGACTCAACGACGCCCTCACTATGAAGGTTCACGAGCGTCGCCAGCATAGGATTAACCTCCGCGGCAAAATCTGCAGCGAATGTCAGAGCCTCCACGTCAAGTTCCTCGATGTAGTCGCTCAACATGCGAAGACTATTCGCAGCGCCTTTGGAAGATGAACGTCGAGAAAAGGGGCCTGCTGGCATTACGACTAGAGATTCGAACGAAGCTAAAGTCGGTATCATCACTACAAAACAAATCACAGTCAAATGACGGTTCAAGAAATAGAGGAGGTTCATGAACAATGGAGTTTACTATACCGGCTGCAGCAGATGGCAAGGCCGGGAGTACCAGTGGCGCAACTGTTCTTTCGTTTCCTCCTTCGATCTGTAGTGCTGCAATCAAAACAAAGAAGAATTAGAAAAGATTTGGCTACCTGTAAAAGAAAAGACATTAGCTGAAGGCTGTACTCACCAGCGCCACTAGATGAGGCAATCTCTGACTGAAAAGAGAAGTGTGGGTGTAGCACCTGATACAGGTGATCAAAAAGGACTCCTGCAAGGATGTAGTAGTACAATGTCGGTACATGAAATATACTGCCTGCAATGAAACTGATGAGTCATAAATCCGCACCTTCCAGCATTTGAGAGGGTACGAGAGAATGCAAAAGGACGGTCACCGTCAAAGCGGCAACTGGTGGCGCTTCCTCGGGTAGCATAAACTCAACGCCTACCGCAGCTGCATTCGAAACAAAAGTACTGTCAGAAAAGGTCCAAAAGGGATTGCAGATAAAATATAAAGCAATAGCCTAAAATTTACCAGGTAAGTCGCTGGTCGAGACAGCAACAAGAGCATCACTGGATGCAGCGACTGCCTCACCCTCCTCTAACAAAATGGTCTTGCCTTCCGCCGCCTCATCCCCTGACTCTACGAGAGCCGTCGTAACGCTCGCAACGCCAGGAGATGGCAGAGAACCGCAGGCGGAAAGAATGACGATTGGAGCAGTGCCCTGTTAGGTTTACCTAGCACCTCATGAAAGATTTGGAAGCAACACATCTCTCAAAATCAAATTTTTAAGGTGCTAAGTGAACATACAAAGAATCATCACTAGAAATTTAGGGTTTCTTAACAAAGACATCATCACAAGTAATAAAAGCTAGGGTTTTGAGAGTACAACCTTTGTAGCTCCCTACGCTAGACTCCTTGGCTACTTGAGGGTTGGAAAAAGTCCGCTTGAGAACCTCTAGGTCCACGATGATCCACCCGGAGTCCTCTTTGTCCAAGCTTGAAACTTCACAAGATCAAGAGATGAAATGGAAGCTAAACACTCTTCACTAATGGGCAAGACTAGTGTAGAATGGTGTTGTGGTTGGTTTTCTCACTTCAAAATCCTAACTTGGTAACTCTTTTGCTCACTTGAGAAATCTAGAGAGCAAAGGAGAAAGGAGGAAGAAGATGATGGCTTTAGAAAACTCAAGATAATGAGAAAATGAAAATATATATATATTCACTCTCTCATTGTAAACCATGGTTATAAAATATCTAGATATTTTTGTTTGGAAAAGAAATGACCATAGAAATTAAATCATGGTTAGTCAATAGGGTTAATGAAGGAATAAAATATTAACCATGAAACAATTTCCATTTTTATTTTCCTTTTTCCAAATAAATAATATCCATATATTTTACATAAGGTGTGAGTCTTATATTGCCACCATCTACTATATCAACAACCATGATAACCAATATGTATGCATGTATGTGTGCATGCACATCCTATGTGCATGAATGAGAATGAATGCATACATGCATGCATACAACATAAAGTCAAGAAAGGATTTCAAGTGAGAAACTAATGGTTAATGATAAATCAACACTTGATTCAGCAACCCGGTCGTATCACATACGACCCGACCAAAAGCAAGCCGCCCGATTAATATACGGTATCTCATACGCGCATTTTAACTGGGTCTACGCGCATATCGCATATGCGCACCACATCATTTCGCCTGGACTAGGTAACTCCATTGTGGGACTCTAAGACTCGTCAATATGCCGGTAGTGGGTGATGATCATATCAAGCACCCCTAAGCCGCAAGCGGTCAGCTAAACGTAACGGCCACCCGGGTATTGAGCGATCAGAAGAAAACAAGCAAACATGTTACAACTCCCGTCGAGCCAACCGGCAACACTACCGTACAGTCCGGTCTCTTCGTCAAATATGCTGCATATCAAGTCTAGGGATGGTAACGTGGACCCCAATAACTTAATAAGTCATGCCGATGAATGGTCTATAACAGATCGAGAAACTACTGATAACACTTATCAGTAAATCTCAACAGCCCTGGCCAGGGACTTACTGATATAGCCAGTCGAGCACAGCACAGCATCAACTCCCAATAACAGGAGAGACGAAACCCCTCCTATCGCTCATCGTTTTCGTGTGTCTTGGGACTGTACCCAACGGCCACCTGTTTGCACGACTTAGTAGAGCCGTGGTAGGGTGGTAATCAAAGTACAGTGGGAGAACACACAAGACTCTATGACGATCTCGGGTCTACAGACTAATCTGAACCAGTGTCACCTGAGAACTACTATCCGACGATAGATATAATTCCATATAGGAGTTCTCGGTGAGTCCGTCCAGTGTACCCAGTCACCACTGAGCACCCGTATACGATCTCGATGTCAAACATCGATGAATGTGGGAACATCCATCGCCCATCATATAGGTCTAGTATCATATACGGTAGTCTACTCTGGTATATCGATGCCCTATCTTATACACCTACGACTAGGGACATTCCAGGAAATGCTTATAAACTACAGATGTCCCACTAGTATGATCTCTATCATAATCACAGTAGTCAAGTCTATATCCTCAAGGCTTTATCAACATGTGAATGAATAAAAGCATGATCAAATCAACATGTCAGATAAAGAAGAACCAGATAGCATACTATCATGACGAGCAAGAATGTACACTGAATATATATATATATACACACACACATGTATAAATACATCCACTATCATATAATGGCCTCTAGGGCATACATATATCCAACAATCTCCCACTTGCACTAAGGCCGGTTATTGGCGTATCTCATACCCAACATCTCAAAACTGTTTTCTGTCAGGAACACACCTGAAGCGGAAGCATCCCCATGCTTCTTCTTGAGATTTAAGTTCTCAGTACAGTTGCGCTTCCAATGTCCTGTTTTGTGGCAATGAAAACATTCCCCTTTCCCCGATTCTCCAGCTTTGGACTTTTCCTTCCCCTTAACCTTTTTAACTCCACCCTTAGGATTGGTGGGCTTCTTCTTTTTCTTTTCCTTGGCCTTTGCCTTTGGGCGAGAAGAGGAAGATTGTCCAACAGTCAAAACGGGAGTTTTCACTGATTTCAGTGTTCTCTCAGCACTCCTTAACATATTAAGGAGTTTAGGTAGTTCCTTCTCCATATTGTGCATGTTGAAGTTAACTATGAATTGAGCAAGGGTTGAGGGGAGGGACTGCAGAATAATATCCGTATATTGTTCACTGTCCATCATCCATCCAAGGTCCTCAAGCTCTTCTATGCGAGCTATTGTCACGTCCCGAAAGTACGGAATATGACCGGCACATAAACTACGAACGTCTAGAGGCGTACGTAATCTAAGTAAGCCGAAAACCCAGAAATCCAAACCAAGAAAAGTAGTAGAGTGAAGGAAAACCAATTTAAATCAAGTAGTTTTAATAGCATAAGCCGAATTATGCCTTTTTTTTAAAAACATCAAAAATTTCCTGAAAATTTCGGCAGAGTCTCCTTTGTAAAACTGGCCCCCAAACGGGATCCAACATGAATAGTATACGAAATCAATAAAAAGGCATCCCCAAGCGGGAGCTAGCTCTTCGTCAATCGACGGTCACAACCACACAAGCAATATAATATACAACGCCAACGGCGAGGATCAAAATTCAAAAGGAAACTCAAAACCACAAGAAAACCACAGAAATATAACGCGCGACTCTAAGGTCGAAGGAATAACATCACTGGTCTCTATCTCAAAATAAATACATGTTTGGTTGATGGAACTTCTAGATACAACAGAATAATGATATACAAGATATATAATGGGGGTACGATACAAGTAAACCCACCTACTAGCAAGTCACCCGGAAATGGGAAGCAGTGCCAGCAAAGCCGTAATGAAACCTGTACGGCAAAACCTGCAAGAAACTGTGGCACAACGGGGGTGAGTTGCCAACTCGTGAATAGAAAAACATCTACGGAAAGAAATCGCATAAATAACGCAACCTA
This sequence comes from Agapanthus africanus, assembly GCA_030015575.1. NCBI lineage: Eukaryota > Viridiplantae > Streptophyta > Magnoliopsida > Asparagales > Amaryllidaceae > Agapanthus > Agapanthus africanus. The sequence goes on from JASDDO010000001.1 coordinate 442,266,684, forward strand.
GGTCAATGATCATAATATATCCTCAAATATATGTATAACATGCAGCCTATAACAAAGGCTAGGGTAAATATCTAACCCGAGTGTAATCTCATGTGCCCGTGTCAGTGCCTCAGGTAGCAATATATCATATGAATGATGTATGAATGTATGAAAACAGAATACATGTAAATGAAGAAACTGTTTTCATAATTTAGTGAGATTTCCTTTGTATTTTTAAAATGAGGTATCATAATGAAATCAGCATAAAACAGTGCCTAGCATCGGCACAAAACGTAATCCCAATATCTCGATATCTCTGTATCACAGTCTCTGTACCTCAATATCTCGAAATCTCAATATCTCAATCACAATATCTAGGGCGCCGTCAGTCCAGACCGGCCTCTACCATCCATCTCAAGACCACGACGGTATCCTCTGGATATTCGACGCGTCGGGTAATATCACCGGTCGGTAGTGCTCCCCTGCCAGGCTCAACGTCAACAACACGGCCTTCTCGCCCCGGGGTACCGCACCGGGCCCACCATGTACCCGAAACGGTTCATCCAACTCCTCGAATCGGGTCTCGAAATCCATCAGCAAACTCATGGTGGACGACTCATACATCATTGGAAAACCGCATTTTTATTTAAAAGGAGAGAAAGCAGTTTATATATGTTTTGCGGTTTTCCTCCAAATCCAGAAAATATCAGGGAAATCCGAATCATCAATAGCATATAAAACCATGAATATAAGCATGAGAATCCATGAATACGGCATAACAATGAATAACGGTATGCATGAAGCGACAGTAATAACTACAATATCTAAGCTGGCATATAAGGTATGTACACTAATATTATGTCAAACTACTGGCTATCAAGCTAAGTTAAGCAATAATATTTTCTAAGGTGTACGTGACATGGCAATTACCGATGAAGATGTGTGTGAGCCGGCAAGTAAGTGTATGTGGTACATACGCATCATCGGTAATGGTGCTGGTGTCCTAACAACATAATGTCAACAATGCAATATGAAATAACAATGTAAGTATGCGATGCGGAGCGAGCAACCACGATGAGCGGGAGCTAAATATTAAACAATGGTGCCATTTGATATAACACGAATCGTGGGGTTTTGAAAATAGGGGCTACGGTGGGTTTTTTCAAGAAAGGATACGTCTTTTGAAATATCCGTAGATCCCTTGACCTATCTTTTAAAATACCCACGATCCGCTAGTTTTGAAATAGGTAGGAGTCTAATCTAATCTAACAACTACACTAAACTATACGGCTGAACTAACAAGCTGAACTACAGGTAAGTAAACCGCCTATCATCTGAGTCGATACAAATACATACCTGTATATGTATAGTCGGTGATCCCGCCTCAATAATATCATATCCGATACCATATCTATAATCAGACATCCCAAGTCAAGAGTGCGGATCAATCATCAATATATAGCTCGTACGTAAATCCGTCGTACGGCATCCTAAATCTGGGTACGGGTCAATATCACATTCATCATACTATTCATCTGGTATCCTCTTTATCAAATATCATGATCGGGGTACTGATCTACGTCTAGTACAATACTGATACCGCCTAAGTATGCATGCACGTGTGTGAAACACTACGTCAAGGACCCGCTACAACGTCATGTCGTATCTCAAATACGAACCCTGCTATATCACCGATCTCACGGCCTCAAATCAAATCTCATCGACTCATCATCAATCCCAAGTACTATCCTCATATCCATGCATGCTATATGAATGTACATATGCATAGTTCCATACCCACGCATATATACATATATACACATCTCAATCTACGCATAAGAAGGTAAAGTATGCAAGTCTGTGTGTGCGTATGTGGGTATAACAACTACTCTAGGGTTTCGCAACTAACCCAAAGGTAAACCATGAACATATAAACACAACATGAATAAACATTCTCATATCATAAAACACCTATATAAACATATATATGAGCTACACTACGGACTGCGGGAGTGCTATACGCCATCCACCCGACTTCTCCCCGTAGATATAAATCTACTCACCTGGTCCTCGCTAGCCGGTGCCGACGTCGCCATGCGCTTGCTTGTCGTCTCGAAGTCCACATGGGGTACCTACATATCATAATGCACCGTGTCGTATTAAAATCCGACTCATGACCCAAAACGACACGTGAATCCCACATAGGTCAAAACCTATGGTTGCTTTCACAAATCAACCCAAAAACCCTCGACGTCGGCGTACAAACGCCAAACCATCGAGAAAAACTCAAACGTATCAATCGTGGTTTCACAACACCTTAAATATATATATGAAAAAAAGGTTAAAATCACCAAAACTTCAAATTCGCTTTAAAGCTATTTTTCCGAAAACCTAATAAGCAAAATTATCCGCTTTAATACAACGTCTTGATGTTTAAATGAATCTAGCGGCCACAATATTCACTAAATATCATAACAAAGTCATATAAACCATTCCTATAATTTATTCTCATCAATTTCCATAAATTCCAAAATTCTAGTTTACATTATACCCAAATTTAACAATTTTATAGCAAAAATTCACAAACAACAATTTAGCTTGGATTTTCATGAACTAAAGTATTAAACTATATTTTATAATGTTAATGAAGTCATGAAAAACCTAATCACATTTTTAAACCCAATGTTTAAACAAATTTTTAAAACCTAGTTAGCAATTTAGCAAAATTATCACCATTTTAATTTAGCAAATTAGCAAGTAGCAACCAACTTAGATTTTGCATACAATTACATGTTAATCTCCTCATTACAACCATAAACTAATGATAAAAACCCTAATTAAATTCAAACCCTAGTTTTGAATTTCCTAAAGTTGCAATAAAACCCAATTAAACATCAAATTTGTTAACATAGAAGCAATTTAAACAACAATTTAACAAAAAGGTTAGAATTATACCTCATGATCAAGAGATCGATTATGGAAATCAAAGCCTCTAAAATGCCAACTTGTTCCCTAGATCCATGTAAGTTTGGCTAATGAGAAATGGGTGGGAGTTGGATTTGGATTTTGGGATTTATTTGATGGATTTTGAGGCAATTTTTGAAGCAAAAGAGATGGAAAATGGGGGGGAATGGGGGGCTGTTATAGCAGAATTTCGGCCAGTAGAGGGGCTGGAATGAGGTGAGGAAATTGGGGTGGAAATTCTAAGGTCAAAGCCCCTCGCAATTACCATAATACCCCCACCTACTTTACTATATATAAAAACCTTATTTTAACCCATTTCTCAAATGATTTAAGGTCAAAAAGAAGGAAATAAAATTCTTGGGCTGCTACAATAGTGTGGGGCCGGCCAAGGGGAGTGAGGGTGAGTGTGAGAGACTTTACAAAAAAATTCTATGCAAAAAGACCCCCCACAATACCATATTTGCAAGTTTTAGTTCAAAATAACTATATTTTTGTTTTCCATAAAATAAATCAATTAAAACTTGAAATAAAATACAAAAAAATTATATTACAACTAGATTTTAATTAACCTGATTTTAAATATTAAAATTAGCCCATTTAAATTTGTATTTATCGCTAATTTAATGTATTTTCTTACCGGCTTAAAATAATATTAAAATAATTAATTTCGGAAAAATTTTCAAAAAATTTGAAATTTCAGCAGTGGCTCAATAAACACCAAATACTAGTAATTACATAGCTAGAATATGTATATTTAATTTTATAATAAAAATATTTGCATTTTGGCTTTTTACAGAAAACCTCCTTATTTTACCGTTTTTTCGAAATTTCACCGAAACGATTTTCAAAACGTTACAATCTTCCCCCCTTAAAGAAATTCGGTCCCCAAATTTAAATTAAAACTCCCCCCAAATACTAAAACATCTAAGCAAAACCATCAAGTCATCGGGGCTCCGAAATCGTAAATACATAAAACAAATCCTGGCGCAGCGCATGCGCATGAGTAATGAGTAGATAACTCGAAATCAAAACTCTGTCAAGCATCCCGCAATCATCGGAGTCAAGGTGAAGACACGGATGCCAAATCTCAAGCAAGACCGATATGCTATAAATCGGAACTATACATGTAAATATCAGGAGGAAATGCATGCCAAATCCTTTAAGTTGCTGTGCAATGCACATAACACTGCACAGTGGCGGACGTCTATCATAAGAAAATAACTATATACATATATAACTTTGTTTGAAATGTATGTTCCGCCGTTTTGGGAAACAACTTAGAAGGGTTTTCCTTGTTTTAAACGTTTCGCGTCATATCAGACACGTAGGTAAATACTGAGACTATAGCTCGCTTTTTGGAATTCCCATCAATAGCTATCAATGCATGCAAAATACATTCAGGTACTGTCCTCTGACTAGTCCTGCTTAGTATGAAAACACCTCGCAATTATGATAAAAAAAACGTACTGCTCTATAAGAAATCCATCCAAAAATACGCGTATGAATACTTCGTGCGTCTGGTGCGCACGACCAACAAAATCCATATACGTGCCATACAAGTGCACAGAAACAAGATCTAAGTGCATCGGGTGTGCACAAAGCATCTGTCGTAGGCAACGTGTGTGCCTGACAGCAAAATCAGGTGCATCTGACATGCACGAAAAAAATCTCGATTTAGTGCATCTGGTGTGCACCAAAATCGCATCTCAATACATGCGCTCAACATGCGCGAAAACCCAAAACCAGGGGCATCCATCATGCACGAAATCATGAAATCCAATATCAAGCGCCGAACATGCGCAAAATCAAATCAGGTGCACAAGGTGCACAAAACAAATATCGAGTATCACAATCGAAATCGAAGTCCAGTGTATCTAAGTGCACAAAAGGCGTATCACTGCACTACAAGCATATATAAACTATACAGAGTGCAGGAACCAAATCGTGCGCGTGCATACGCATAAAATCAACTCAAATGTCTAAAACCGTAAAATCACAAACATGTGAAACCAAAGCACGAAAACGATATAAAGTGCAACACTGTGCAAAGATCGTAAATCCTCAATCAACAAAATCAAATCATGCGAATAAATCACCCAAAACATCGAAATCAATAATAGCGGAATAGTATCGCTCAAGTGCATCCTCTAAGAATCTCAAGCCAACTGTCGCGGTCACTAGTGGGACGTCTCGTCGATGATCATGAACTCTGGCCTGCTGGTGTGCGTAACAATGACCACTCCTGGGTCAAGGTCTTCACTGTGAATTACCAATCTCTCGGTCCATCGGCTCATCGGCCCTGTTAGATGTGCTAACGGGGATGATTCCGTTCTGGCACTTCTCTGGTCATCTCTCGGTCAATCATCGCGACCACTCGTAAGACAGCATATCACTGGCGTCGGCCTCTGGCTCTCTGAATGTATGTGACACATCTGATCCTGGGTGCAAGTATCATTGCAGCAGTGTCCTAGAAGAAATCCTGCTCACGGTCTCTTCCATGTCTCGTCTCTGCCAACTGTCCGGAATTCATCGTCCTTTCCTATATCTGCATCTTGCTCTGGAACGACTGCATACTCATCGCGACTCCTTCTGGAAGATAAATCTAAGTACCATGCCTCGGCATGCGTATCGCATCTCTGATGTCGGCGGAGTGGAACGTCATCTCATCTAGATCTGGTACGAACCTCTTACTTCACTTTTCTCTAATGTCGTCTGCTTTGGACTCGTCTCGTCGCAGCTGCATGGACTGAGCTCCAACGGCTATCCTCATATCGGGAGTCTCCCAAGAAATGCATCTCGCCACCTAGCATCCGAATGAAGTCGAACCATTCGATCGATTCGTCAGAACCTCATAATCCCCCAAGAGCTCAACATCTTGGGCACAGTTTAATAGTATCGAATACATACCACAGCATCGGTGGTCCAGCCGTAGAAGGGAAAACCCAAGGCTCACTAATGGCGCCGCGGAACTGCCGCAAACCCTAAGGTTCAAAGACATTCACACGGTCATTAAGTCGAGTTAGGGTTTCATTCTTCTAGAGGGACTATAGAATTGCCTGCATGTCCTTCCGACTACTTTAAACTTGGAATAATAGATTTCTGACATTCGATCGCCTCTGTCGACTCCCAACGTCTCCGCGTGAAGTCGTCTCTAGCTGGAATCAATCTATCAGATGACCTCTCATCGAGTAGGCGAACGAACCACATGTCTCAGTCATTCATCCGTGGGTGACTAGCGACCTTCTATCATTGGCTCAATCCTTTAGTGTCGATCAGCACATCCGAGTAACCTCATAAAGGCGATCCGCCAAACACTCGTGGCGCGGAAACACAGTAAAAAGACACATCTCCGCAATCGTGTGTCGCCGGAATTTCGCCATGGTCAGTCCTCGTTCGTGACGAGCTCGTGCTGACCGCAACTCTAGCTGTAGCTCTCCCTGCCCGTAATCGTGGCAGCAAACCGCAACTGGTACCGATGAGGCTAAATCAGGAATGAATATGATACTGAGCAAAGAAATGTATATCCTAAGGCTCCTTAAGTGGAGTAGCGTATCGTAAGTATGCCGCGGAACATACCCACGGTACGTCACTCAACTTTAGTCACCTATTCCATCAACCAAGGGTCATCCTACGCTCCGAAGGTAAAACCTAACGCTCTGATACCAACTTTGTCACGTCCCGAAAGCACGGAATATGACCGGCACATAAACTACGAACGTCTCGAGGCGTACGTAATCTAAGTAAGCCGAAAACCCAGAAATCCAAACCAAGAAAAGTAGTAGAGTGAAGGAAAACCAATTTAAATCAAGTAGTTTTAATAGCATAAGCCGAATTATGCCTTTTTTTTAAAAACATCAAAAATTTCCTGAAAATTTCGGCAGAGTCTCCTTTGTAAAACTAGCCCCCAAACAGGATACAACATGAATAGTATACGAAATCAATAAAAAGGCATCCCCAAGCGGGAGCTAGCTCTTCGTCAATCGACGGTCACAACCACACAAGCAATATAATATACAACGCCAACGGCGAGGATCAAAATTCAAAAGGAAACTCAAAACCATAAGAAAACCACAGAAATATAACGCGCGACTCTAAGGTCGAAGGAATAACATCACTGGTCTCTATCTCAAAATAAATACATGTTTGGTTGATGGAACTTCTAGATACAACAGAATAATGATATACAAGATATATAATGGGGGTACGATACAAGTAAACCCACCTACTAGCAAGTCACCCGGAAATGGGAAGCAGTGCCAGCAAAGCCGTAATGAAACCTGTACGGCAAAACCTGCAAGAAACTGTGGCACAACGGGGGTGAGTTGCCAACTCGTGAATAGAAAAACATCTACGGAAAGAAATCGCATAAATAACGCAACCTAGGTCAATGATCATAATATATCCTCAAATATATGTATAACATGCAGCCTATAACAAAGGCTAGGGTAAATATCTAACCCGAGTGTAATCTCATGTGCCCGTGTCAGTGCCTCAGGTAGCAATATATCATATGAATGATGTATGAATGCATGAAAACAGAATACATGTAAATAAAGAAACTGTTTTCATAATTTAGTGAGATTTCCTTTGTATTTTTAAAATGAGGTATCATAATGAAATCAGCATAAAACAGTGCCTAGCATCGGCACAAAACGTAATCCCAATATCTCGATATCTCTGTATCACAGTCTCTGTACCTCAATATCTCAAAATCTCAATATCTCAATCACAATATCTAGGGCGCCGTCAATCCAGACCGGCCTCTACCATCCATCTCAAGACCACGACGGTATCCGACGCGTCGGGTAATATCACCGGTCGGTAGTGCTCCCGTGCCAGGCTCAACGTCAACAACACGGCCTTCTCGCCCTGGGGTACCGCACCGGGCCCACCATGTACCAGAAACGGTTCATCCAACTCCTCGAATCGGGTCTCGAAATCCATCAGCAAACTCATGGTGGACGACTCATACATCATGGGAAAACCGCATTTTTATTTAAAAGGAGAGAAAGCAGTTTATATATGTTTTTCGGTTTTCCTCCAAATCCAGAAAATATCAGGGAAATCCGAATCATCAATAGCATATAAAACCATGAATATAAGCATGAGAATCCATGAATACGGCATAACAATGAATAACGGTATGCATGAAGCGACAGTAATAACTACAATATCTAAGCTGGCATATAAGGTATGTACACTAATATTATGTCAAACTACTGGCTATCAAGCTAAGTTAAGCAATAATATTTTCTAAGGTTTACGTGACATGGCAATTACCGATGAAGATGTGTGTAAGCCGGTAAGTAAGTGTATGTGGTACATACGCGTCATCGGTAATGGTGCTGGTGTCCTAACAACATAATGTCAACAATGCAATATGAAATAACAATGTAAGTATGCGATGCGGAGCGAGCAACCACGATGAGCGGGAGCTAAATATTAAACAATGGTGCTATTTGAAATAACACAAATCGCGGGGTTTTGAAAATAGGGGCTACGGTGGTTTTTTTTTTAAGAAAGGATACGTCTTTTGAAATATCCGTAGATCCCTTAACCTATCTTTTAAAATACCCATGATCCGCTAGTTTTGAAATAGGTAGGAGTCTAATCTAATCTAACAACTATACTAAACTATACGGCTGAACTAACAAGCTGAACTACAGGTAAGTAAACCGCCTATCATCTGAGTCGATACAAATACATACCTGTATATGTATAGTCGGTGATCCCGCCTCAATAATATCATATCCGATACCATATCTATAATCAGACATCCCAAGTCAAGAGTGCAGATCAATCATCAATATATAGCTCGTACGTAAATCCGTCGTACGGCATCCCAAATCTGGGTACGGGTCAATATCACATCCATCATACTATTCATCTGGTATCCTCTTTATCAAATATCATGATCGGGGTACTGATCTACGTCTAGTACAATACTGATACCGCCTAAGTATGCATGCACGTGTGTGAAACACTACGTCAAGGACCCGCTACAACGTCATGTCGTATCTCAAATACGAACCCTGCTATATCACCGATCTCACGGCCTCAAATCAAATCTCATCGACTCATCATCAATCCCAAGTACTATCCTCATATCCATGCATGCGTATATGAATGTACATATGCATAGTTCCATACCCATGCATATATACATATATACACATCTCAATCTACGCACAAGAAGGTAAAGTATGCAAGTCTGTGTGTGCGTATGTGGGTATAACAACTACTCTAGGGTTTCGCAACTAACCCAAAGGTAAACCATGAACATATAAACATAACATGAATAAACATTCTCGTATCATAAAACACCTATATAAACATATATATGAGCTACACTACGGACTGCGGGGGTGCTATACGCCATCCACCCGACTTCTCCCCGTAGATATAAATCTACTCACCTGGTCCTCGCTAGCCGGTGCCGACGTCGCCACGCGCTTGCTTGTCGTCTCGAAGTCCACATGGGGTACCTACATATCATAATGCACCGTGTCGTATTAAAATCCGACTCATGACCCAAAACGACACGTGAATCCCACATAGGTCAAAACCTATGGTTGCTTTCACAAATCAACCCAAAAACCCTCGACGTCGGCGTACAAACGCCAAACCATCGAGAAAAACTCAAACGTATCAATCGTGGTTTCACAACACCTTAAATATATATATGAAAAAAAGGTTAAAATCACCAAAACTTCAAATTCGCTTTAAAGCTATTTTTTCGAAAACCTAATAAGCAAAATTATCCGCTTTAATACAACATCTTGATGTTTAAACGAATCTAGCGGCCACAATATTCACTAAATAGCATAACAAAATCATATAAACCATTCATATAATTTATTCTCATCAATTTCCATAAATTCCAAAATTCTAGTTTACATTATACCCAAATTTAACAATTTTATAGCAAAAATGCACAAACAACAATTTAGCTTGGATTTTCATGAACTAAAGTATTAAACTATATTTTATAATGTTAATGAAGTCATGAAAAACCTAATCACATTTTTAAACCCAATGTTTAAACAATTTTTTAAAACCTAGTTAGCAATTTAGCAAAATTATCACCATTTTAATTTTGCAAATTAGCAAGTAGCAACCAACTTAGATTTTGCATACAATTACATGTTAATCTCCTCATTACAACCATAAACTAATGATAAAAACCCTAATTAAATTCAAACCCTAGTTTTGAATTTCCTAAAGTTGCAATAAAACCCAATTAAACATCAAATTTGTTAACATAGAAGCAATTTAAACAACAATTTAACAAAAAGGTTAGAATTATACCTCATGATCAAGAGATCAATTATGGAAATCAAAGCCTCTAAAATGCCAACTTGTTCCCTAGATCCTTGTAAGTTTGGCTAATGAGAAATGGGTGGGAGTTGGATTTGGATTTTGGGATTTATTTGATGGATTTTGAGGCAATTTTTGAAGCAAAGAGATGGAAAATGGGGGGAAAAGGGGGGCTGTTGTAGCAGAATTTTGGCCAGTAGAGGGGCTGGAATGAGGTGAGGAAATTGGGGTGGAAATTCTAAGGTCAAAGCCCCTCCCAATTACCATAATACCCCCACCTACTTTTCTATATATAAAAACCTTATTTTAACCCATTTCTCACATGATTTAAGGTCAAAAAGAAGGAAATAAAATTCTTGGGCTGCTACAATAGTGCGGGGCCGGCCAAGAGGAGTGAGGGTGAGTGTGAGAGACTTTACAAAAAAATTCTATGCAAAAAGACCCCCCACAATACCATATTTGCAAGTTTTAGTTCAAAATAACTATATTTTTGTTTTCCATAAAATAAATCAATTAAAACTTGAAATAAAATACAAAAAAATTATATTACAACTATATTTTAATTAACATGATTTTAAAGATTAAAATTATCCCATTTAAATTTGTATTTATCGCTAATTTAATGTATTTTCTTACCGGCTTAAAATAATATTAAAATAATTAATTTCGGAAAAAATTTCGGAAAATTTGAAATTTCACCAGTGGCTCAATAAACACCAAATACTAGCAATTACATAGCTAGAATATGTATATTTAATTTTATAATAAAAATATTTGCATTTTGGTTTTTTACAGAAAACCCCTTTATTTTACCGTTTTTTCGAAATTTCACCGAAACGATTTTCAAAACGTTACAGCTATCATCTTCAGAACATGGTCTCCTACTGGTGTGCCAGGGGCCATTCGCATCTGAAACAATTTCTTTGATGCTTCGTATCGTAATACGCGGGATTACTCTCCATACAACTCTTTTGTATGGAGGAATATGGCGTGAATGTCCATATTCTCGTGCTGCTTTTAATGTGTGTTATCCATCGATGCAAGCGCGAGGCATTTGGCCGTGGCACAGTTAGCGTCCCATATCTTGCGGACTTCAATAGCCGCAACTGAGGATTTTGGACCTGGGACGGGCGGGGCTGAAGCCGTGAGGACATATGATACTTTATCATAAGTCAAGGCAATTTTCAGATTCCTCAGCCTGTCTTTATAATTGGTCTCATTCAGTTTATTTTTATCTAGTAGAAGCTTGAGTCCAGTCATTGGTATCTGCCATTAAGAGAGTGAAAAGAATACACTCAGCGAAAGCTCTTGCAAAGATCGGATTGGTTATTATCTTGTCTAATCGATGTCTCCCACTGCTTTAATCAAGTTTTTCTTTCAAACCTTAAAAAGAAAACTAGCCAGGATTAATTACAGTCTACAACTTCGCTAACCGTTCAGCCAGGCCAGTGTCGGTACTTGAGGGAGGTTCCCCGTGCTTTCGCACGGACCTAATTAAAGTAAATCTCGTTTTCCCAGAGGCGTAGCCCCGTTAACACCTTTCTAGACACCTAATGAGTTAGCTAATTGTAAACTGTAAAACTCTCCTGGGAGCAACTATTGCCCACAGTGGGATCGGGATCCAACCATCATATGGAAGGTATGCAATCTCATTGCAAATTTCAACTATTTAAATTCCCGATGTGATTTTTTACCCCTAGCACTCATGACCTTGGCTATGGTCAACAAATCACAAGCACTAGTCAAGTTCAACCCGTCATTTCTTGATTAATCAGACCCGTTTATATGACCCTTGCCTAAGGTCAACAAAGTCATATGCCCGTCCTAATTAATCTGCATCATATGCATTGTAAGAAGATATCACTTAGCTACCGTACACTACGCCTTGGCTAAGGTCAACAAACGTGGCACGAATACTAAGTACTCTACTTCCTAAAATGACGGAGGGTTGCGGATGATTTTTAAGAAAATCTTTAACGCTTTGAACTTGATATCGTCGTAGAATCAAATGGTTTTCAAAAGGAGTGGCTTGAGATCCACAGTTTTGAAATGTAGCTTTTTCATAAAGAGCCGAGTGGTTTTCAAATCCGATTCTACAACATCTTTTTAGGTTTATTTTCTTTACATTAATCATATTAATGTAGTCCCATCATTTAAGTCCTTAAGCCAATCACAGAAAAAACGAAAATACAACGTACGCTTATACCATCCGCATTCGCCGCAATGATCCGTTATGCACCGTTAGGTTACTTAACTAACGGCATACCGGGACGGGACTAGCGCGGGTGTAAAACATAAGCAACGCCTACTATATATCATATATATAATATATCATTCGTCTCAGATATCACATCACAGAATACAGGCAGCAGAAACACACAAATGATAATACAGGATATACTAGGACGTCCGTATTTAGTATTTAGCCAATCAATAGAAAATACGGATTCCACGGTCGCGATGAATATCCAAGCCCACACCCCTAGACCCCTACAAGAGCGGCAAGCGACCCTACCAATTCTGGAGTTTAGGAGACCCGGTCTCGACTCCTCGAGATGGCCTCCCACTGAACCCCAGAACCCGGTCACTTGTGCTCCCCTCCTTGGGTCTATCCTAATGCGGAAAAGTAAATAATATACAACACTGGTGACATCAACCTCAATCCGGAAGTGTCCCAAATAAAAGAATATTACATTACATTTAAATTTTACATGAATGAAAATAAAACTCTCATCTCACATTAAAAAAACCCGGCTATTCAATCGCGACAATCCTGCACATCATATCTCAGCAACACATAATATCATATATCATCAACGTAAGTAAGTATGCGTACCCCGATTGTCGTTGATGTATAGCAACGAAAACGGCGATAAGCGACATACTACACTTACGGTCACAGAAAAGAAAGTGTAAAACTACAACATTTGGAATCCACATTCTCTTTAGACATCGTAAATCCGAAATATCACATACTTCGCATTTCATGCCTAACTATATGAATTCCACATATTGTATCACATTCCAGATAAATAGACAGTATTAAACATTTCGATCGAATAATCAAATACCCAAAATTTCCTAAAGCTCAACACTTGAGCGGAGTTCAAAAAACCCGGAATGTGTCACAGTAGCAGCGGTCCAGCCGTAGAAGGGTCAAGCCAACACCTCACATGTGGCACGCCGTACTGCCCCAAACCCTAAGGTTTAGAGGCAGTTCAGACGGTCACATAATCGAGTTAAGGTTTGTGTTCTTCTAAAGGGTCCACCACAAAACTTGCACGTATTTCCGAAAGATTTAAACTCGAGAAAAAAAATTCAACACTTGAAAATTTTTCGTGCCGGGAAAAAGTGAGTTAATGATATCCGTTCGAACTTTTTAATACTTTCTCAATTATCCGAAATAGGCACGAAATTAAATTCCGATCGAATCACCGAATCCAAAACCATCCCCAGATCATTCAACACTTGAATCAGATTAAAAATACCCAAAAGTATATATAAAAGCAGGTGAGAAGATTACTGTACAAATATGAGGCATTAACACTTCAGTACGGCCGCGGATCCGCGGCCTAAGCAAGGTACGGCCGCGGTTCCGCGGTGTAATGTACGGTTTAGGGCTTCGTATTTTACAGTATTTCTTATATTTGCCTGCTGAATTTTTAAGTATTTTTAATACTGAAAAAACACAGTTTTAAAAAATTGTCCAGAGAAGGGTTAAAAATCCGTATTTTGGTTCGATCGGAATTTTAACTTCGCTAAAGTGTCGCCTAAAGCTCTAGGTCGGCTCTGATACCAATGTTAGGTTTACCTAGCACCTCATGAAGGGTTTGGAAGCATCACATGTCTCAAAATCAAATTTTTAAGGTGCTAAGTGAACATACAAAGAATCATCACTAGAAATTTAGGGTTTCTTAACAAAGACATCATCACAAGTAATAAAAGCTAGGGTTTTGAGAGTACAACCTTTGTAGCTCCCTACGCTAGACTCCTTGGCTACTTGAGTGTTGGAAAAAGTCCGCTTGAGAACCTCTAGGTCCACGATGATCCACCCGGAGTCCTCTTTGTCCAAGCTTGAAACTTCACAAGATCAAGAGATGAAATGGAAGCTAAACATTCTTCACTAATGGGCAAGACTAGTGTAGAATGGTGTTGTGGTTGGTTTTCTCACTTCAAAATCCTAACTTGGTAACTCTTTTGCTCACTTGAGAAATCTAGAGAGCAAAGGAGAAAGGAGGAAAAAGATGATGGCTTTAGAAAACTCAAGATAATGAGAAAATGAAAATATATATATTTTCACTCTCTCATTGTAAACCATGGTTATAAAATATCTAGATATTTTTGTTTGGAAAAGAAATGACCATAGAAATTAAATCATGGTTAGTCAATAGGGTTAATGAAGGAATAAAATATTAACCATGAAACAATTTCCATTTTTATTTTCCTTTTTCCAAATAAATAATATCCATATATTTTACATAAGGTGTGAGTCTTATATTGCCACCATCTACTATATCAACAACCATGATAACCATTATGTATGCATGTATGTGTGCATGCACATCCTATGTGCATGAATGAGAATGAATGCATACATGCATGCATACAACATAAAGTCAAGAAAGGATTTCAAGTGAGAAACTAATGGTTAATGATAAATCAACACTTGATTCAGCAACCCGGTCGTATCACATACGACCCGACCAAAAGCAAGCCGCCCGATTAATATACGGTATCTCATACGCGCATTTTAACCGGGTCTACACGCATATCGCATATGCGCACCACATCGTTTCGCCTGGACTAGGTAACTCCATTGTGGGACTCTAAGACTCGTCAATACGCCGGCAGTGGGTGATGATCATATCAAGCACCCCCAAGCCGCAAGCGGTCAGCTAAACGTAACGGCCACCCGGGTATTGAGCGATCAGAAGAAAACAAGCGAACCTGTTACAACTCCCGTCGAGCCAACCGGCAACACTACCGTACAGTCCGGTCTCTTCGTCAGATATGCTGCATATCGAGTCTAGGGATGGTAACGTCGACCCCAATAACTCAATAAGTCGTGCCGATGAATGGTCTATAACAGATCGAGAAACTACTGATAACACTTATCAGTAAATCTCAACAGCCCTGACCAGGGACTTACTGATATAGCCAGTCGAGCACAGCACAGCATCAACTCCCAATACCGGGAGAGACGAAACACTTCCTATCGCTCATCGCCTTCGTGTGTCTCGGGACTGTACCCAACGGCCACCTGTTTGCACGACTCAGTAGAGCCGTGGTAGGGTGGCAATCAAAGTACAGTGGGAGAACACACAAGGCTCTATGACGATCTCGGGTCTACAGACTAACCTGCACCAGTGTCACCTGAGAACTGCTATCCGACGATAGATATAATTCCATATAGGAGTTCTCGGTGAGTCCGTCCAGTGTACCCAGTCACCACTGAGCACCCGTATACGATCTCGATGTCAAACATCGATGAATGTAGGAACATCCATCGCCCATCATATGGGTCTAGTATCATATACGCTAGTCTACTCCGGTATATCGATGCCCCATCTCGATACACCTACGACTAGGGACATTCCAGGATATGCTTATAAACTACAGATGTCCCACTAGTATGATCTCTATCATAATCACAGTAGTCAAGTCTATATCCTCAGGGCTTTATCAACATGTGTGAATGAATAAAAACATGATCAAATCAACATGTCAGATAAAGAAGAACCAGATAGCATACTATCATGTCGAGCAAGAATGTACACTGAATATATATATATATATATATATACATGTATAAATACATCCACTATCATATAATGGCCTCTAGGGCATACATATATCCAACAATCTCCCACTTGCACTAAGGCCGGTTATTAGCGTATCTCATACCCAACATCTCAAAAAGTCGCTCATGCTGCGGCTGAGGGAGGGCCTTGGTGAGTAGATCCGCGGCGTTATTCTTTGTGTCTACTCTCCTAATCTCGATCTCGCGGCGATCTACAATCTCCCGGATCAAATGAAAGCGCCTCAGGATGTGTCTGGATCGCTGATGGGACCTGGGCTCCTTGGCTAACGCCATAGCCCCATTATTATCACAATACAATGGTATTGGATCAATAATGGTTGGAACTACTCCTAGCTCCGAGACGAACTTCCTCATCCAGACGGCTTCCTTGGCGGCATCATTTGCAGTAATGTACTCAGCCTCTATCGTAGAGTCTGCAGCGGTATCCTATTTGGAACTCTTCCAACTTACCGCCCCTCCATGGAGGGTAAATACAAACCCTGAGATAGATTTGTTATCGTCCTTATCGCTCTGGAAGCTCGAATCGGTAAAGGCCTCCATTTGGAGATCTCCATTACCATACACCAAGAACAATTCTTTAGTCCTTCGTAAGTACTTAAGAATGTTCTTCACAGCTATCCAGTGATTCTCCCCTGGGTTGGATTGATACCTGCTTACAACACTAAGTGCATAAGCTACATATGGGCGTGTACATAACATCGATACATTATAGATCCTACTGCCGAAGCATAGGGTATAATGCTCATGCGAGCTCTCTCTTCATCAGTCTTTGGGCAAGAGTCCTTGGAGAGAGTGACCCCATGGCAAGCGGGTAAGGCACTCCGCTTGGAGTCTTCCATACTAAACCTTTTTAGGATGGTGTTGATGTACCTGGTTTGGGACAATCCCAATAAGCTCTTGGATCTATCCCTATAAATCCTAATGCCCAGAATGTATGTGGCATCACCCAGGTCCTTCATGGAGAACCTTATTGATAAGAAAGATTTGACCGACTGTAGCATAGGAATATCATTTCCTATCAGAAGAATGTCATCCACATACAATACGAGGAATGTGACGGCTCTTCCTACAGCCTTCTTATAAACACTGGATTTTTGATGAAATCAAACTCTTTGATAACATCATCGAAACAGATGTTCCAACTCCGTGATGCCTGCTTTAACCCATATATGGATTTAAGCAATCTACATGCTTTCCCGCTGCTCCCACTGTCAATGAAGCCCTCCGGCTGATCCATATAAACGCATTCTTCTAAATCTCCATTTAGAAATGCCGTTTTAACGTCCATCTGCCATATTTCATAGTCGTAGTGAGCAGCAATAGCAAGTAGGATCCGAATGGATTTAAGCATGGCTACGGGCGAAAAAGTCTCGTCATAGTCCAAACCTGGTCTTTGACGAAAACCCTTCGCCACAAGTCTTGCCTTATAGGTCTCTACCTGCCCATCTACACCAATCTTTCTTTTAAAGATCCATTTGCACCCCACAGGTTTTACCCCAGGGGGTACAACGTCCAAAGTCCATACTTTGTTGGTGTACATAGACTCCATTTCGGATCTCATGGCATCCAGCCACTTCACAGAGTCTCCACTCGTGATAGCTTGCTGAAAACTGGTAGGATCATCATCCTCCATGATGCAGTCTTCTCTGTCACCATCAATGAGGAAACCGTAGTACCTCTTCGGTGGGCGAGAAGTCCTACCAGACCTACGGAGTGGCCGAGGTTCCTCAGTTTCTATTGCAACAGCCGGTTCAACCAAGTCGTCATTTGTAGTTTGTGTCTCTAGAACCTCTTCTAGATCTACCACATTGCCATCAGTTTCATTTGTGAAAAACTCTTTTTCCAAGAATGTGGCATGCTGAGAAACAAACACCTTTTGTTCCTCTTTGTGGTAGAAAAGATATCCATAAGAGTTCTTTGGATATCCCACACAATTACACATGACTGACCGTGTCTCGAATTTGTCCGGATTCTGCTTTTTAACATAGGCCGGGCAACCCCAAATCTTAATTCTCTTAAGAGATGGTCTCTTCCCATGCCATATCTCATATGGCGTGGTAGACACGGTTTTGGTTGGAACCCTGTTTAGTAGAAACGCTGCAGTCTCCAATGCATGCCTCCAAAATGAGACAGGTAACTCAGCATCACTCATCATGGAATGGACCATATCTAATAGGGTCTGGTTCCGTCGTTTAGACACACCGTTGTGCTGTGGTGTGTAAGGAGGAGTGAGCTGAGAGAGAATCCCATTCTCTTTTAGGAAGTTTGCAAATTATGTACTGAGGTACTCCCCACCTCGATCTGATCGAAGCATTTTGATACTCAAGCCGGTTTGTTTTTCTACTTCTTGTTTATATTCAGTGAATTTCTCGAAAGCTTCGGATTTGTGCTTTAATAAAAATACATGACCGAATCATGAGAAATCGTCAGTGAAAGTAATGAAGTAAGAAAAACCGCCTCTAGCCTGTGTAGACATTGGCCCACATACATCGCTATGTATGAGTCCTAGGAGCTCGGAAGCTCTTTCTCCGTGTCCGGTAAATGAAGTTTTGGTCATTTTACCCTTGATACAAGACGGGCAAGTCGCATAAGATTTATATTCAAATGGGTTTAAATATCCATCTTTGTGTAACTTGTTTAGTCTTGTTTCGTTAATATGACCAAGTCTACAGTGCCAAAGAAAAGTTTCATTTATTTCTGAAAGTTTTCTTTTATTAGTGTGTTGTATGCTGAAAACTGTGTGTTGATTTAGGACGTATATCCCGTTATTAAACGTACCATACCCAACCATCATTAGATTCAGGTGAATGTTCATAACATTGTTGTGCAATACAAAATTGTATCCTTCATTGTCTAACAAAGAAATAGATATTATATTACAAAGCATACTTGGTACAAAATAACATGGGTTCAAAACCAATATACACCCAGATGGCAACCCCAAGTGATACTCTCCCACTGCGACTGTATGTACATTGGAACCATTTCCAACGTGGAGAGTATGGTCTCCTGTCTTCAAAACCTTGCTATTTCTCAGCCCCTGCATAGAATTGCAAATGTGAGAACCTGAACCGGTATCTAATACCCAGGAAGCAGAGTTTATAGAAAAACAGTTTTCTGTCATAAACACACCTGAAGCGGAAGCATCCCCATGCTTCTTCTTGAGATTTAAGTACTCGGTACAGTTGCGCTTCCAATGTCCTGTTTTGTGGCAATGAAAACATTCCCCTTTCCCCGATTCTCCAGCTTTGGACTTTTCCTTCCCCTTAACCTTTTTAACTCCACCCTTAGGATTGGTGGGCTTCTTCTTTTTCTTTCTCTTGGCCTTAGCCTTTGGGCGAGAAGAGGAAGATTGTCCAACTGTCAAAACGGGAGTTTTCACTGATTTCAGTGTTCTCTCTGCACTCCTTAACATATTAAGGAGTTCAGGTAGTTCCTTCTCCATGTTGTGCATGTTGAAGTTAACTATGAATTGAGCAAAGGTTGAGGGGAGGGACTGCAGAATAATATCCATATATTGTTCACTGTCCATCGTCCATCCTGTAAGTCGATGTACAAAACCCCAGTACTTGTGGGGAGGCGGAATTTTCAAAAACGAACTTGTTTAGTGAACAAACATCGACTAACCGCTTGAATCGAAGCTAAACGATAACTAACTACAAACATAGAGTTTCTATGCTACTATGTTTAGGGATTATACCTAATGAATCGTGTCCTTCGTCTTTGCGAACTCCACCTCCTCCTCGGCCTTCTCGAAGTAGTAGACGATCCACCGGAGAGCTTTACTCCAAGCTTAGCCTCTAAACTTGAGGCAACTAACCTTCTTTAAGTGCTAATCAAAGAAGCTAGGTGATATAGAGTGAGGGTTATGGTTTAATCAGTCTAACTAATCCTTGTACTCAACACATGAGAGGGGAGGATTAGGGTTTGAAGAGGGAGAGCTTGAGGAGAGAGAAGGTGAAGATAATAATAATGAAGTGAGAAGAATGAGTTATCATAATATATATCAAGCATTTCTTTTTAACAAGAAAAGAAAAGAAATCATTTTACAACCATGCTTGATAAATATCTTGTGGTGATTCATCTCCATGAGTCATTAAGCAATTATGAAGCATTAATGACATGGATGAATCATCCATATGACTCACTAATCTCATTCAATGTATATGCCACCTAAACCTCCTTAGTCACCATCTTCTAGAAGCTTCTCGCGCAATTACGAGAACGCCCCTCCTTTCCGCAAAAATACGGAAAAACTTTAGACTGTATAAATCCAATAACCGGATACCAGTAACTGGCTTAAACCAAAGCCGACTGGTAAAAACTGTCCGAAAGTCGTACGTGCGTAAACACACGTATGCGTCCGAACCCTTGTCGTAAAACCATACGACCTCTATATCGTTTCGCCTGGAGTAGGGAAACTCTCTGTGTGGGACTCTAGAGACTCGACTACTACGCTGGCAGTGGGTTTAACCACAGACCGCAAGCGGCACTAGCTGTACGTAACGGTCCCCAGGTAGATGTCGATAAGAAGGCCGATGAGGAAACCCATCCGAACTCCTACTGAGCCTGCTGTGACAATCTCCATACAGTCCGGTCCGTTCGTCCAAGACTATCGCATATCGGGCCTAGGGGGCAGCAAGCGTCAGTCCCCTAATAGCGGTATAAGTCGTGTCGGAAGGAAGCCCATTACACCCTGAGAAACTACTGGAACCTACCAGCAAATCTCGCTTGCCCTGGCCAGGGACTTTGCGTAATGGCTCTCTGACACAGCGCGATATCAACCCCCAATACCGGGAGAGACGAATCCTGTCTAACCACCACTGCCTCCAAGTGCTCGGGACTGCACCCAACTGCTACCTGTTTGCACGACTCCTTTGAGCCGTGGTAGGGTAGAAATCTAAGAACAGTGGGACACACTCGAGGCGAAGTAGCAGTGTCAAGTCTGCGGACTATGCTGTACTCATGTCACCTGGGACTGTTCACTGACAACTGGGATAAAACCAACCAACAGTTCCCTGTGAGTCCTGTCCGGTGTACCCGTAACCTAACGAGCACCTGTATACTATCTCCAGTACGACGTACTGACGGCTGTGGGACAGACCATCTCCCCAACTGGGATGAGAAGCGTACACACTAGTCTACTCCGGAGTATCGATACTCTGTCTCGATAATCCAACGACCAGGGACCTGAATAAGGATGTGCTTGTAGACTACCCAGCCCCCACTAGTGTGACTGCCATCACAACGCTGGTAGTCAAGCAAGATCCTAAGAGCTCTATCAATACGTATACTCACATATTAAGATAGAAAAACCAAGTAGCATACTACCATGTTTAGCAAGACTGTTATATACATGTGAATATCCCAAGCTTCCATTAAGTAATATACAAACTAGTATGATACAGTAATGGCCTTCTAGGGCATAAACACTAACAATCTCCCACTTGCACTAGGGCCATGTACTGGCGTATCGAAGACCGATGATCTCGAGTAGCCTCTCGAACTGAATCTGAGGTAGGGCCTTTGTGAATGGATCAGCAGTGTTCTCTTCAGAAGCAACTCTCCGAACCTCGATCTCCTGACGATCAATGATCTCCCTGATCAGGTGATACCACCTCAAGATGTGTCTGGACTTCTGATGGGACCTTGGTTCCTTCGCTAAAGCTATAGCTCCGTTGTTGTCGCAATACAGAGGTATTGGATCAACTATGGTAGGAACCACCTGAAGTTCTGTTAGGAACTTCTTCATCCAGACTGCTTCTTTTGCGGCATCGCAAGCAGCTATGTACTCCGCTTCCATCGTCGAGTCAGCAACGGTGTCCTGCTTGGAGCTCTTCCAGCACACCGCCCCTCCATTGAGGGTAAAGACAAACCCGACATGGACTTGGAATCGTCCTTATCACTCTGGAAGCCGGAATCAGCAAAGGCCTCCAACCTGAGGTCTTTTCCGCCGTAAATCAAGAACATCTCCTTAGTCCTTCTCAGGTACTTGAGAATGTTCTTTACTGCTATCCAGTGCTTCTCCCTTGGGTCTGACTGATACCGGCTTACCACGCTTAGTGCGTAAGATACATCTGGTCTGGTGCACAACATCGCATACATTATAGAGCCTACCGCAGAAGCATAGGGTATAATAGACATGCGTTCCCTTTCCAAATCAGTCTTGGAAGACATCTCTTTGGAGAGGGTGATTCCGTGACAAGCCGGTAGATTACCGCGCTTAGAATCTTCCATACTGAATCTTTTCAGTACAGTGTCGATATACCTGGACTGCGAAAGTCCTAACATCCTCTTGGATCTATCACGATAGATCCGGATCCCCAGAATGTAAGAGGCATCCCCCAGGTCTTTCATGGAGAACATGTGTGACAAGAATCCTTTGACAGATTGTAGCATAGGAATGTCATTTCCTATCAATAGAATGTCATCCACGTACAAGACGAGGAATACGACACTTCTGGCTACAACTTTACTATATATACACGGTTCATCTGGATTTTTGATAAAGTCATATTCTTTGACTGTCTCATCAAAACAGATGTTCCAACTCCGCGATGCCTGCTTTAGTCCATAAATGGACTTAAGCAGCTTGCATACTTTCCCGCTGCTCCCACTCTGATTGAAACCCTCTGGCTGATCCATATAGACGCACTCTTCTAAATTTCCATTCAGAAAAGCCGTCTTTACGTCCATCTGCCAGATTTCATAATCATGGAAGGCAGCAATAGCAAGAAGGACCCGAATGGATTTGAGCATAGCCACTGGAGAAAAAGTTTCGTCATAGTCCAAACCAGGTCTTTGACGAAAACCCTTTGCAACAAGTCTAGCCTTATAGGTTTCCACCTGTCCATCTACACCAATCTTTTTCTTGAAGATCCATGTGCATCCTATGGGTTTTACCCCATCTGGAGCAAAGTCCAAAGTCCATACTTTGTTGGTGTACATGGACTCCATTTCGGTCCGCATTGCATCTAGCCATCGTACCGAGTTGCCGCTCTGGATGGCCTGCTGGAAGTCAGTAGGTTCATCATCATCTATGATGCAATCCTCTCTATCCCCATCTATGAGAAAACCGTAGTATCTCTCAGGCGGACGAGACGGCCTACTACTCCTGCGGAGGGGTGCGGGAATGTCCTGTTCTTCTTGAACTTCTGGTTCTACCAAACTTTCAGTAGCAGCTTGTGGTTCTGGAATTTCTTCCAGTTCTACTGCGCTCCCACTCTTCTGATTTTCTAAAAATTCAGTTTCTAAGAAGTGGGCATGACGAGAAACAAAAACCTTTTGTTCCTCTGCGTAATAGAAATAATATCCCTTGGAGTTCTTTGGATATCCCACAAGCTTACACTGTACTGAGCGTGCCTCGAGCTTGTCCGAATGCTGCTTTTTTACAAAAGCTGGACACCCCCATGTCCTAAAATGTTTTAGACAGGGTTTCTTCCCACTCCACATCTGATATGGTGTGGTAGGCACAGTCTTGGTTGGAACCTGGTTTAAAAGATATGCCGCTGATTCTAGCGCATAACCCCAGAAAGATCGCGGTAACTCAGCATTACTCATCATGGATCGTACCATATCCAATAGGGTTCGATTCCGTCTCTCCGATACACCGTTGTGCTGTGGAGTGTATGGAGGAGTAAGCTGAGAGAGAATTCCTTTCTCCTTTAGGTAACCTAGGAACTCGGCACTTAAGTATTCTCCACCTCGATCAGATCTCAGTGTCTTAATACTTTTGCCTGTTTGGTTTTCCGCTTCACTCTTGTATTCCAGGAATTTCTGAAAGGCCTCGGATTTATGTTTCATTAAGAAAACATGTCCATACCTAGAGAAATCATCTGTAAAAGTAATGAAGTAGGAATAACCACCTCTCGCATGTGTAGACATTGGACCACATACATCGCTGTGTATGAGTCCCAAGAGCTCGCTCGCTCTTACTCCTTGTCCAGTAAATGGAGTCTTTGTCATCTTTCCTTTGAGACAAGATTGACAAGTGTCATAGGTTTGATATTCGAACGAGTCCAAATATCCTTCTCTATGCAACTTAGTCAACCTTCTCTCATTGATGTGACCCAGTCTACAATGCCATAAGAAAGCTTTATTTAAATCTGGAGACTTTCTTTTTAGTGTGTTCTGGACATTGAAAATTTGGAGTTGGTTTAAAACATATATACCGTTATTTAGTGTACTGGACCCAATCAAACCATGATTAAGGTGGATGTTGACAACATCTCTTACAAACGTGAAATCATAACCTTTATTTGATAACAAGGAAACTGATATGATATTACACGTTAAGCTTGGAACAAAATAACAGTTATGTAAAACCAAAATGTGTCCACTCGTCAATCCTAGGTGATAATCCCCGACGGACGCAGCTCCCACGCTAGCTCCTTTAGCAACCTTTAGGGTCATATCACCTTCCTTCAGCACTCTACGGTTTCTCAGTGCCTGCAATGAATTGCAAATATGAGATCCTGATCCGGTATCCAATACCCAGGAAGTAGAGTTGATCGACAGACAATTCTCAATTACAAACACACCTGAAGTCGAAGCCACAGCTTGCTTCGGTTCCTGGTTCTTGGCGTTCCACGCCTTGCAATCCTTCTTCCAGTGCCCTTTCCTGTGACAATGGAAGCACTCATCCTGGCCCACTACCGGTACCGCAAACTTTTTCTTTCCCTTCCCTCCCACCTTACTAACACCTCCTCTAGGTCTGGGGACGGCCTTCTTCTTCCTTCCTTTGGCCCTAGCCTTGGACCCGGAAGAAGATACACCGCCAACAAACATAGCGGGTGTTTCCCTTGCTTTCTGCAAGGTGCCCTCTGCACTCCTTAACATGTTCAGGAGTTCCAGAAGTTCAACTTCTTTTCTTTGAAGGTTGAAGTTCAGGATAAACTGGGCGTAGGTGGGAGGAAGGGACTGGAGAATAAGGTCTGTATAGAGCTCATTATCCAAAGTCGTCCCAAGGTCTGCGAGCTCTTCAATATAGCCGATCATCTTTAGGACATGTTCTCCTACTGATGACCCGACAGCCAACCTCGCTCAAAACAAGTTCTTAGAGGTCTCGTATCTTGCTATACGAGATTGCTCTCCATAAAGTTCCTTTGTATGGAGAAATATGCCATCAAGGCCCATATCCTCGTGCCTCCTCTGATGTTCATTGTTCATTGAGGCAAGCACGATGCACTTGGCTTTCGCGCAATCTAAATCCCAGGTTTTGCGGATTTCCTTATCCGCATTGCTGGATTTGGGACCAGGGACAGCAGGTGCCGTAGCGGTGAGGACGTACCCCAATTTGTCATAGGTCAAAGCCATTTTGACATTCCGCAGCCAATCTTTATAGTTTGGCCCTGTCAGTATATTTTTCTCTAAAAGTAACTTAAGTCCAGTCATTTTCAGGGTCGCTGCAATTAGGAGAGAGAGAAGAAAACTCTTTAGCATGATGCTCTTGCAAGTTTAGAGTGGTTTTTAGTTTATCTAAACTGGATGGCTCCCACTGTTTCTCGAATCCTTCCTCAAACCATAAAAGAAGAATTAGCCAGGACTATTCTCACTGTACAATTCTTGCTTAACCGTTCATCCAGGCCAGTGTCGATACTTCGAGGGAGGTTTTCCAACGCTTTCGCGAAGTTCCTTAATTAAATAACCTCTTTTCTCTGGGGGCGTAACCCCGCTGACACCTTTCTGGACACCTACTAGGTTTATAGCATTGATCGTTAAGTGACGAATATCCTGATAAGTAGCATATACTCACAGTAGGATCAGGATCCAAATATCATCGTATGATAATGTTGAAGGAATCCTACCAACATTCATCAAACTCCAAATGGTATGCATCTCTTTGCAAATTTCAGTTTCTTTAGAAATTCCCGATATTAATTTTTGCCCCATGTTCTTATGATCTTGACTAAGGGCCAACAAATCATAAGTCACATGTCAAGTTCTGCCCATCATTATCCTGTTGATTTGAACCCATCCGTATATACTCTTGACTAAGGGCCAAACAAAGTAATACGAGTGTCCCAAACCAACTCATCTATCTATGCAACACATGAATACCCCAGCAGCTACCAATCACTATGTCTTGACTAAGGGCCAAACAAACATAGCTTGAATACTACTGACCATTCATAAGAAATGACGGAGGGCTACGACTGGTTTTGGCGAAACCGTGAACGTAGTGAACTTGATATAACCGAAGGAACCTGATAGCTTTTAAAAGGAGTGGTTAAAGCTCCGCATTTAAAAAATATCTGTTTTTAAAATTAACCGAGTGGTTTAAATTGTTCCAACGATTTAAACTTTGGTTTGTTTTTCTTTGCATTATAGATAATGTGTCCCATCATTAATCTATCATTGCAGAAAATAACGAAAATACAACGTCCTCTTATGCCATCCGCATTCGCCACGGGGTCCCGTCATCACCCGTTAGGTTACTTAACTAACGACAGAGCGGGGGCTGGGCTAGCGCGGGTGTAAAATATAAGTGACGTCTAAATAGCTATCATATATAGATATTGTACATTCGTCAGACGCAATAATAGGCATTCCAGATCACAGATGAACTTTATTGGATTTGCAAGTAATCCGTGTTTGTTTTGAGCCTGCAACAAAAGACGGATTACACAGTTGTCATGAATAGCCATTACCCCACCCAAGACCCCAACGGGTACAGCAAACTACCCGCCCGGCAGTTTGTGCACCCCACCTTGGGTCTGTCCTTGGAGCAAAAACAGTAAAATGAAATAATACAACGGTGGCTACAACCGCAACCTGGATGTGCCCCGCAAAATAATATTACAACAAATTACATTTACATCAAATGAATTAAATAATAACCCATCACATAACCCCGGCTATACATCACAACAGTCTGACACAGTTCATATCCACAAACAGTAAAAACCATTACAGAAATGTGCAACCCCCTGCCAACCGACATACTAGCAGTTAGGGGAGGTTTACGAACACATTATACAAACACAGATATAATCCAACAAGCAAATACTGTATAATTTCGATCGATTAAACACTTTTAATTTTGCTCCAATACTTCTCTGTAAATCTGAAACCTGAGCAAAAATAAAAACTTCCAGAAAATACCAAATATCACAGAGAAGCAACACAGGAAATTTGGGTTCCTGAATCGCCAACTCGGCGGCGGAAGCGCGGCGGATCGGTGCGATCCGCCGCGGTTCCGCGGCGCTTTAGGCGATTCAGGGGCCCAAATTTCTTGGGTGTTCTTCTACTGTCTTTTTAAGCTTTCTGAACCTGCCTGAAAAATTTTAGGACTTCATTTAAAATTCGACAGAAACTAGTGATTTCGGGGTTTTCCGGTTTCGTTTTTTCCGTTCGAAATTCATACAAATTTGCAAGTAAGTTATTTATTGTTTAGCGAGGCTCTGATACCACTGTAAGTCGATGTACAACACCACAGTACTTGTGGGTAGGCGGAATTTTCAAAAACGAACTTGTTTAGTGAACAAACATCGACTAACCGCTTGAATCGAAGCTAAACGATAACTAACTACAAACATAGAGTTTCTATGCTACTATGTTTAGGGATTATACCTAATGAATCGTGTCCTTCGTCTTTGCGAACTCCACCTCCTCCTCGGCCTTCTCGAAGTAGTAGACGATCCACCCGAGAGCTTTACTCCAAGCTTAGCCTCTAAACTTGAGGCAACTAACCTTCTTTAAGTGCTAATCAAAGAAGCTAGGTGATATAGAGTGAGGGTTATGGTTTAATTAGTCTAACTAATCCTTGTACTCAACACATGAGAGGGGAGGATTAGGGTTTGAAGAGGGAGAGCTTGAGGAGAGAGAAGGTGAAGATAATAATAATGAAGTGAGAAGAATGAGTTATCATAATATATATCAAGCATTTCTTTTTAACAAGAAAAGAAAAGAAATCATTTTACAACCATGCTTGATAAATATCTTGTGGTGATTCATCTCCATGAGTCATTAAGCAATTATGAAGCATTAATGACATGGATGAATCATCCATATGACTCACTAATCTCATTCAATGTATATGCCACCTAAACCTCCTTAGTCACCATCTTCTAGAAGCTTCTCGCGCAATTACGAGAACGCCCCTCCTTTCCGCAAAAATACGGAAAAACTTTAGACTGTATAAATCCAATAACCGAATACCAGTAACTGGCTTAAACCAAAGCCGACTGGTAAAAACTGTCCGAAAGTCGTACGTGCGTAAACACACATATGCGTCCGAACCCTTGTCGTAAAACCATACGACCTCTATATCGTTTCGCCTGGAGTAGGGAAACTCTCTGTGTGGGACTCTAGAGACTCGACTACTACGCTGGCAGTGGGTTTAACCACAAACCGCAAGCGGCACTAGCTGTACGTAACGGTCCCCAGGTAGATGTCGATAAGAAGGCCGATGAGGAAACCCATCCGAACTCCTACTGAGCCTGCTGTGACAATCTCCATACAGTCCGGTCCGTTCGTCCAAGACTATCGCATATCGGGCCTAAGGGGCGGCAAGCGTCAGTCCCCTAATAGCGGTATAAGTCGTGTCGGAGGGAAGCCCATTACACCCTGAGAAACTACTGGAACCTACCAGCAAATCTCGCTTGCCCTGGCCAGGGACTTTGCGTAATGGCTCTCTGACACAGCGCGATATCAACCCCCAATACCGGGAGAGACGAATCCTGTCTAACCGCCACTGCCTCCAAGTGCTCAGGACTGCACCCAACTGCTACCTGTTTGCACGACTCCTTTGAGCCGTGGTAGGGTAGAAATCTAAGAACAGTGGGACACACTCGAGGCGAAGTAGCAGTGTCAAGTCTGCGGACTATGCTGTACTCATGTCACCTGGGACTGTTCACTGACAACTGGGATAAAACCAACCAACAGTTCCCTGTGAGTCCTGTCCGGTGTACCCGTAACCTAACGAGCACCTGTATACTATCTCCAGTACGACGTACTGACGGCTGTGGGACAGACCATCTCCCCAACTGGGATGAGAAGCGTACACACTAGTCTACTCCAGAGTATCGATACTCTGTCTCGATAATCCAACGACCAGGGACCTGAATAAGGATGTGCTTGTAGACTACCCAGCCCCCACTAGTGTGACTGCCATCACAACGCTGGTAATCAAGCAAGATCCTAAGAGCTCTATCAATACGTATACTCACATATTAAGATAGAAAAACCAAGTAGCATACTACCATGTTTAGCAAGACTGTTATATACATGTGAATATCCCAAGCTTCCATTAAGTAATATACAAACTAGTATGATACAGTAATGGCCTTCTAGGGCATAAACACTAACACATCCAAGGTCCTCAAGCTCTTCTATGAGAGCTATCATCTTCAGAACATGGTCTCCTACTGGTGTGCCAGGGGCCATTCGCATCTGAAACAATTTCTTTGATGCTTCTAATCGTAATACGCGGGATTACTCTCCATACAACTCCTTTGTATGGAGGAATATGGCGTGAATGTCCATATTCTCGTGCTGCTTTTGATGTGTGTTATCCATCGATGCAAGCGCGAAGCATTTGGCCGTGGCACAGTCAGCGTCCCATGTCTTGCGGACTTCAATATCCGCAACTGAGGATTTTGGACCTGGGACGGGCGAGGCTGAAGCCGTGAGGACATATGATACTTTATCATAAGTCAAGGCAATTTTCAGATTCCTCAGCCAGTCTTTATAATTGGTCCCATTCAGTTTATTTTTATCTATTAGAAGCTTGAGTCCAGTCATTGGTATCTGCCACTAAGAGAGAGAAAAGAATACACTCAGCGAAAGCTCTTGCAAAGATCGGATTGGTTATTATCTTGTCTAATCGATGTCTCCCACTGCTTTAATCAAGTTTTTCTTTCAAATCTTAAAAAGAAAACTAGCCAGGATTAATTACAGTCTATAACTTCGCTAACCGTTCAGCCAGGCCAGTGTCGGTACTTGAGGGAGGTTCCCCGTGCTTTCGCACGGACCTAATTAAAGTAAACCTCGTTTTCCCAGAGGTGTAGCCCCGTTAACACCTTTCTAGACACCTAATGAGTTAGCTAATTGTAAACTGTAAAACTCTCCTGGGAGCAACTATTGCCCACAGTGGGATCGGGATACAACCATCATATGGAAGGTATGCAATCTCATTGCAAATTTCAACTATTGAAATTCCCGATGTGATTTTTTACCCCTAGCACTCATGACCTTGGCTATGGTCAACAAATCACAAGCACTAGTCAAGTTCAACCCGTCATTTCTTGATTAATCAGACCCGTTTATATGAACCTTGGCTAAGGTCAACAAAGTTATATGCCCGTCCTAATTAATCTGCATCATATGCATTGTAGGAAGACATCACTTAGCTACCGTACACTACGCCTTGGCTAAGGTCAACAAACGTGGCACGAATACTAAGTACTCTACTTCCTAAAATGACGGAGGGTTGCGGATGATTTTTAAGAAAATCTTTAACGCTTTGAACTTGATATCGTCGTAGAATCAAATGGTTTTCAAAAGGAGTGGCTTGAGCTCCGCAGTTTTGAAATATAGCTTTTTCATAAAGAGCCGAGTGGTTTTCAAATCCGATTCTACAACATCTTTTTAGGTTTATTTTCTTTACATTAATCATATTAATGTATTCCCATCATTTAAGTCCTTAAGCCAATCACAGAAAAAAAACGAAAATATAACGTACGCTTATGCCATCCGCATTCGCCGCAATGATCCGTTATGCACCGTTAGGTTACTTAACTAACGGCATACCGGGACGGGACTAGCGCGGGTGTAAAACATAAGCAACGCCTACTATATATCATATATATAATATATCATTCGTCTCAGATATCACATCACAGAATACAGGCAGCAGAAACACACAAATGATAATACAGGATATACTAGGACGTCCGTATTTAGTATTTAGCCAATCAATAGAAAATATGGATTCCACGGTGGTGATGAATATCCAAGCCCACACCCCTAGACCCCTACGAGAGCGGCAAGCGACCCTACCAATTCTGGAGTTTAGGAGACCCGTTCTCGACTCTTCGAGATGGCCTCCCACTGAACCCCAGAACCCGATCACTTATGCTCCCCTCCTTGGGTCTATCCTAATATGGAAAAGTAAATAATATACAACACTGGTGACATCAACCTCAATCCGGAAGTGCCCCAAATAAAAGAATATTACATTACATTTAAATTTTACATGAATGAAAATAAAACTCTCATCTCACATAAAACCCCCCGGCTATTCAATCGCGACAATCCTGCACATCATATCTCAGCAACACATAATATCATATATCATCAACGTAAGTAAGTATGCGTACCCCAATTGTCGTTGATGTATAGCAACGAAAACGGCGATAAGCGACATACTACACTTACGGTCACAGAAAAGAAAGTGTAAAACTACAGCATTTGGAATCCACATTCTCTTTAGACATCGTAAATCCGAAATATCACATACTTCGCATTTCATGCCTAACTATTTGAATTCCACATATTGTATCACATTCCAGATAAATAGACAGTATTAAACATTTCGATCGAATAATCAAATACCCAAAATGTCACGACCCGAAAGTACGGAACATGACCGGCACTTAAACTACGAACGTCTCGAGGCGTACGTAATCTAAGTAAACCGAAAACCCAGAAATCCAAACCAAGAAAAGTAGTAGAGTGCAGGAAAAACCAACTTAAAGCAAGTAGTTTCAATAGCATAAGCCGTATTATGCGGTTTTTTAAAAACATCAAAAATTTACTGAAAATTTCGGCAGAGTCTCCTTTGTAAATACTGGCCCCCAAACGGAATACAACATGAATAGTATACGAAATCAAGAAAAAGGCATCCCCAAGCGGGAGCTAGCTCTTCGTCAATCGACGGTCACAACCAAACAAGCAATATAATATACAACGCCAACGGCGAGGATCAAAACTCAAAAGGAAACGCAAAACCAACAGAAATCCACAGAAATATAACGCGCGACTCTAAGGTCGAAAGAATAACATCACTGGTCTCTATCTCAAAAATAAATACATGTTTGGTTGATGGAACTTCTAGATACAACAGAATAATGATATACAAGATATATAATGGGGGTACGATACAAGTAAACCCACCTACTAGCAAATCACCCGTAGGCAACTATGCCCGCAAAGCCGTAATGAAACCTGTACGGCAAACCTGCAAGAAACTGGGGCACAACGGGGGTGAGTTGCCAACTCGTGAATAGAAAAATATCTACGCACAGAAATCGCATAAATAACGCAACCTAGGTCAATGATCATAATATATCCTCAAATATATGAATAACACGTAGCCTATAACAAGGCTAGGGTAAATATCTAACCCGAGTGTAATCTCATGTGCCCGTGTCAGTGCCTCAAGTAGCAATATATCATATGAATGAGGTATGAATGCATGAAAATAGAATACATGTAAATGAAGAACTGTTTTCATAATTTAGTGAGATTTCCTTTGAATTTTTAAAATGAGGTATCATAATGAAATCAGCATAAAACAGTGCCTAGCATCGGCACAAAACGTAATCCCAATATCTCGATATCTCTGTATCACAGTCTCTGTACCTCAATATCTCGAAATCTCAATGTCTCAATCACAATATCTAGGGCGCCGTCGGTCCAGACCGGCCCCTACCATCCATCTCAAGACCACGACGGTATCCTCCGGATATCCGACGCGTCGGGTAAAATCACCGGTAGATAGTGCTCCCCTGCCAGGCTCGCATCGTCATCATCACGCGCTTCTTGCCCCGGGGTACCTTACCGGATCCACCATATACCCGAAACGGTTCATCCGTCTCCTCGAATCGGGTCTCGAAATCCATCAGCAAACTCGTGGTGGACGACTCATACATCATGGGAGAAAAACCGCACTTTTTTATTTAAAAAGAGAGAAATCGGTTTATATAAGTTTTGCGGTTTTCCCCCCAAATCCAGAAAATTTCATGGAAATCCGAATCCAAATCATCAATATCATGTAAAAACCATGAATATAGGCATAACAATGAATAACAGTATGCATGAAGTGACAAGTAATAACTACAATGTTAAGCTGGCATATAAGGCAGGCACACTAATATCATGTCAAATTACTAACTAACAAGCTAAGTCAAGCAATAATATTTTCTAAGGTATACGTGACATGGCAATTACCGATGAAGATGTGTGTGAGCCGGCAAGTAAGTGTACGTGGTACATACGCATCATCGGTAATGGTGCTGGTGTCCTAACAATATGATATCAACATTGCAATAAGAAATTATAACATAAGTATGCGATGCGAAGCGAATCACAATAATAAGCGGGAGCTGAATACTAGACGCAACTGTAACTAACCTGCGTTAATCTAATATAAGTCCTACAAATGGTGCCTTTTGAAATAACACGAATCATGGGGTTTTGAAAATAGGGGCTACGGTGTTTTTATGAAAAGATGCGTCTTTTGAAATATCCGTAGGATCCCTTGGGCTGTCTTTTAAAATACCCACGATTCGTTAGTTTTTGAAATAGGTAAGAATCGAATCTAATCTAACAACTAAACTAAACTAAAGGGCTAAGCTAACAAGCTGGACTACAGGTAAGGAAACCGCCTAACATCTGAGTCGATCCATATACATACCTGTATATATATTAGTCGGTGATCCCGCCTCAATAATATCATATCCGATACTATATCTACAATCAGCCATCCCAAGTCAAGAGTGCGGATCAATCATCAAGATATAGCTCGTACGTAAATCCGTCGTACGGCATCCCCAAATTTGGGTACGGGTCAATATCATATTCCTCACACCATTCCTCTGGTATCCTCTTTATTCAAGATCATAGTCTAGGGTACTGAGCTATGTCTAGTACAATACTAATATCCTCAATATACTCATGATCTGACTACAGATCGACAATCTCGTACAAACCGATACCGTCAGCACATAGCATCACCAAGGGTATACATCGCCCGATACGGCCTAATATCAATATCCCAGCATATCATGCCTCATATCACGATCACATGTCGACCATTTTATTTATAACACTATTCACCCGTATCGCCGCCCCAAGATCCGCTATAACACCAGGACGTACCTCAAGTACGAATCCTGCCATATCACCGATATCACAACCACAAAACAAATCTCATCGACTCAGCTCAATCCCAAGTATCATCCTCAAATCCATATGTGAACACATAGTCCCATACCTATGTGAACACATAACTATAAAGAATCTCATGAGCACATATAAAAAGGAATGTATGCAAGTATGTATGTGTGTATGTGTAGTGCAACACTACCCTAGGGTTCGCAACACTAAAGTAATCCAACACACCAATATTCATCCTAACATCGTTATTAATCCCAAATAACATATACTAATTGTTGGTGTGTATACGCATCCGTATACACCACCACGGACTGCGGGGGTGCTATACGCCATCCACTCGACTTCTCCCCGTAGATATAAATCTACTCACCTGGTCCTCGTTCGCCGGTGCCGACGTCGCCACGCGCTTGCTTGTCGTCTCGAAGTCCACATGGGGTACCTACATATCATAACGCACCATACCGCATTAAAACTAAATTCGAAATCGAAACGGCATACGAAAATCAAATCGGCACGCGTATCACGCATAGGTCCAAACCTATCGCCTACGCATGCAAGAATAGTCAAACCAACCCTCGATGTCAATGTACAAACGTCAAACCATCGAGAAAAATCCAATCACACTCATTTGCACATTCACGAACACTAATTTTAATATAAACTAGGTTAAAACTCACAAAAACCCCAATTTCACTTAAAAAGTCATTTTTCCGAAAATCTAGCAAGCACAATTCGCCGTTTTTGTACAAAACATGATGTTTAAATGAATGTAGCATCCAATATACTTATTAAATATTTTAAATAAGTCATAGAAACAATTTCCGGAATTTAATCTCATTAAATTCCAAAAACCCTAATATTCTAGTTTACAAAATATCCTTTTTAACAATTTCATAACAAAAATGCACAAACTACAATTTAGGTTGGATTTCCATGAACTAAAGTGTTAAACTACACTTAATAAAGTTAATAATATGATAAAAACCCTAACCATATTTTTAATCTCATATTTCGAAGTAAATCAAAAAAACTAGTTTGCAACAAAAAGCTTAATTTGGACATTTTTCAAGTAACAACTTGTAATTAACAACTAGATTAGTTTTCTACAAAACTAAATATGTTAATCCACATCACTAAACCATGCAAAATCAAACACAACTCATTTCCACAACAAACCCTAACTTGAAATCTTTAATCATGCAATTAAACTCACATAAACCAAATTAACACTTAATTAAATTAGCTTTAAGAAATTAAGTAACAAACTAAGCAAAAAAGTTTAGAATTATACCCAAAAACATTTGAAGATCCACAAGCATCCATGGCCCTCCAAAATGCTCTCTTTTCACAAGGATCCATGCTATACGGGCTAAGCTAAAATGGGTAGGAGTCGGATTTGGGTTTTGGGATTTTTTTGATGGATTTTGGGGCAATTTTTGATGAAGTTTTGAAGAGAAAAGAGAAGGGAAATGGGGGGGGGCTGCTGCTGCTGTAGGAGAGGGGGGTCGGCTGGAATGGGAGGGGGAGAGGAGAGAGAGGGTGGTAGAGAAAGTGGGGGGAGAAAGTCAAGGTCAAACCAAAGTCAAAAGTCCACCTCATTTATCCATTTTCTTTTCTTTTCTTTCATTTCTTTCCTTTGAAATTCAAGTGGGGAAAAAGATGGGGGCTGCTGAATTTAGCCAAGGGGAGAAGTGAATGGGGGTGTGTGGGTGTGGGTATGGGTGTGGGGTGATGAAAAATGATAAATACAATACCCCAAACATCCATTTACGCCAAAAAAAGCCTTTTTTCTTCAATAATTTCTAAACCGTTTTGGCAAATGATTTCGTTCCAAAAATCACATGATAAAATTTTATTTAATGTTTTATGATGCACAAAATTTGTTTCAACTCATTCCAATTTGTAATTTTCCCTAATTAAATGTATTAGTGACGGCTTAAAATAATAATAAAATAATTTTTTTTTTCAGAAAATTTGAAATTTCACCAGCGGCTCAATAAACACCAAATAATAGCAATTACATAGCTAGAATATGTATATTTAATTTTATAATAAAGATATTTGCATTTTGACTTTTTACAGAAAACCCCCTTATTTTACCGTTTTTTTTTGAAATTTCACCGAAACGATTTTCAAAACGTTACAATCTTCCCCCCTTAAAGAAATTCGGTCCCCGAATTTAAATTAAAACTTCCCCCAAATACTAAAATATTTCAGCCAAAACCATCAAATCGCCAGGGCTCCGAAATCATAAATACATAAAACAAATCGTAGCGCAACGCATGCGCATGAAAAATGAGCATATAACTCAAACCAGAACTTCGTCAAGCATCCCGCAATCATCGGAGTCATGGGGAAGACATCAATACCAAATCCAAAGCAAAACCAATATGATATAACTCGAAACTATACATGTAAAATATATTCAGGTACTGTCCTCTGACTAGTCCTGCTCAGTACGAAAACACATAGCAATATCATAAAAACGTACTGCTCTATAAGAAAAATCAATCCCCAAAATACGCGTATGAATACTACGTGCGTCTTGTGCGCACGGAAATCAAAATCCATGAATGTGCCATACATGCGCACAGAAACAACATCTAAGTGCATCGGGTGTGCACGAAACATCTGTCGTAGGCAACATGTGTGCCTGACAGCAAAATCAGGTGCATCTGACATGCACGAAAAATCCTCAATTTAGTGCCTCTGGTGTGCACCAAAATCACCCTTCAAAACATGCGCCCAATATGCGCGAAAATCCAAATCAGGTGCATCCATCGTGCACGAAATCATGAAATCCAATATCAAGCGCCGAACGTGCGCAAAATCAATCAGGTGCACAAGGTGCACAAAACAAATATCGAGTATCACAATCGAAATCGAAGTCCAGTGCATCTAAGTGCACAAAAGGCGTATCACTGCACTGCAAGCATATAATAACTATACAGAGTGCAGGAACCGATTCGTGTGCATGCATACGCACAAAACCAACTCAACTGTTTAAAACCGTAAAATCACAAACATGTGAAACTAAAGCACGAAAACGATATCAAGTGCAACACTGTGCAAAGATCGTAAATCCTCAATCATCAAAATCAAATCATACGAATAAATCACCCAAAACATCGAAATCAATAATGGCGGAACAGTACCGCTCAAGTGCATCCTCTAAGAATCTCGGGCGAACTGTCGCGGTCACTAGTGGGACGTCTCGTCGATGATCATAAACTCTGGCCTACTGGTGTGCATAACACGACCACTCCTGGGTCCAAGTCTTCTCGTAATTTGTCCCAGAAAGGTCCTGTCGAGGTCTCTCCCAAATCTCGCCTCTGCCGAACTATCCGAAAGTCATCGTTCCTTACTAGATCTGTTCTCGTTCCAGAACGGATGCATACTCATCACGACTCCTTCTGGAAGGTAAATCTAAGTACCATGCCTCGGCATGCGCATCGCATCTCTGATGTCGGCGGAGTGGAACGTCATCTCATCTAGATCTGGTACGAACCTCTTACTTCACTTTCCTCTAATGTCGTCTTCTTTGGACTCGTCTCGTCGCGGCTGCATGGACTGAGCTCCAACGGCTATCCTCATATCTGGAGTCTCCCAAGAAATGCATCTCACCACCTAGCATCCGAATTAAGTCGAGCCATCCGATCGAGTCGTCAAAACCTCATAATCCCCCAAGAGCTCAACATCTTGGGCACAGTTTAATAGTATCGAGTACATACCACAGCATCGGTGGTCCAGCCATAGAAGGGCAAACCCAAGCCTCATTAATGGCGCCGTAGAACTGCCGCAAACCCGAAGGTTCAAAGGCTTTCACACGGTCATTAAGTCGAGTTAGGGTTTCATTCTTCTAGAGGGACCATAGAATTGCCTGCATGTCTTTCCGACTACTTTAAACTTGGAATAATAGGTTTCTGACATTCGATCGTCTCTGTCGACTCCCAACGTCTCCGCGTGAAGTCGTCTCTAGCTGGAATCAATCTATCTGATGACCTCGCATTGGGGTAGGCGAACGATCCACATGTCCTAGTCATTCATCCTCGATGACTAGCGACCTTCTATCATCTCTTAGTACAACTCGTTCTGCACTAACGCCAGCATCTGGGGCAATATCTCGTCGTTCGCAGCAATAACTGGCTCGCTCGTCTGCACGCTGAACAGTGCCTCGACCATCATGGATAAGCAACACACCAACGGTCATCAAAATCTGGCTGGCCTCTGTCAGTGGCCCAATCCTCTGATACTGATCGGCACGTCCGAGAAATCTCATAAAGGCGATCCGCCAAACGCTCGTGGCGCGGAAACACAGTAAAAAGACACATCTCCGCAATCGAGTGTCGCCGGAATTTCGCCCTGGTCAATCCTCGTTCGTGACGAGCTCGTGCTGACCGCAACTCTAGCCGTAGCTCTCCCTGCCCGTAATCGTGGCAGCAAAACCATAACTGGTACTGATGAGGCTAGATCGGAATGAATATAATACTGAGCAAAGAAATGTACATCCTAAGGCTTCTTAAGTGGAGTAGCGTATCGTAAATATGCCGCGGAACATACCCACGGTACGTCACTCTACTTTAGTCACCTATTCCATCAACCAAGGGTCATCCTATGCTCCGAAGGTAAAACCTAACGCTCTGATACTAACTTTGTCACGACCCGAAAGTACGGAACATGACCGGCACTTAAACTACGAACGTCTCGAGGCATACGTAATCTAAGTAAACCGAAAACCCAGAAATCCAAACCAAGAAAAGTAGTAGAGTGCAGGAAAAACCAACTTAAAGCAAGTAGTTTCAATAGCATAAGCCGTATTATGCGGTTTTTTAAAAACATCAAAAATTTACTGAAAATTTCGGCAGAGTCTCCTTTGTAAATACTGGCCCCCAAACGGAATACAACATGAATAGTATACGAAATCAAGAAAAAAGCATCCCCAAGCGGGAGCTAGCTCTTCGTCAATCGACGGTCACAACCACACAAGCAATATAATATACAACGCCAACGGCGAGGATCAAAACTCAAAAGGAAACTCAAAACCACCAGAAATCCACAGAAATATAACGCGCGACTCTAAGGTCGAAAGAATAACATCACTGGTCTCTATCTCAAAAATAAATACATGTTTGGTTGATGGAACTTCTAGATACAACAGAATAATGATATACAAGATATATAATGGGGGTACGATACAAGTAAACCCACCTACTAGCAAATCACCCGAAGGAAACTATGCCCGCAAAGCCGTAATGAAACCTGTACGGCAAACCTGCAAGAAACTGGGGCACAACGGGAGTGAGTTGCCAACTCGTGAATAGAAAAATATCTACGCACAGAAATCGCATAAATAACGCAACCTAGGTCAATGATCATAATATATCCTCAAATATATGAATAACACGTAGCCTATAACAAGGCTAGGGTAAATATCTAACCCGATTGTAATCTCATGTGCCCGTGTCAGTGCCTCAAGTAGCAATATATCATATGAATGAGGTATGAATGCATGAAAATAGAATACATGTAAATGAAGAACTGTTTTCATAATTTAGTGAGATTTCCTTTGAATTTTTAAAATGAGGTATCATAATGAAATCAGCATAAAACAGTGCCTAGCATCGGCACAAAACGTAATCCCAATATCTCGATATCTCTGTATCACAGTCTCTGTACCTCAATATCTCGAAATCTCAATGTCTCAATCACAATATCTAGGGCGCCGTCAGTCCAGACCGTCCCCTACCATCCATCTCAAGACCACGACGGTATCCTCCGGATATCCGACGCGTCGGGTAAAATCACCGGTAGGTAGTGCTCCCCTGCCAGGCTCACATCGTCATCATCACGCGCTTCTTGCCCCGGGGTACCTTACCGGGTCCACCATGTACCCGAAACGGTTCATCCGTCTCCTCGAATCGGGTCTCGAAATCCATCAGCAAACTCATGGTGGACGACTCATACATCATGGGAGAAAAACAGCACTTTTTTATTTAAAAAGAGAGAAATCAGTTTATATAAGTTTTGCGGTTTTCCCCCCAAATCCAGAAAATTTCATGGAAATCCAAATCCAAATCATCAATAGCATGTAAAAACCATGAATATAGGCATAACAATGAATAACAGTATGCATGAAGTGACAAGTAATAACTACAATGTTAAGCTGGCATATAAGGCAGGCACACTAATATCATGTCAAATTACTAACTAACAAGCTAAGTCAAGCAATAATATTTTCTAAGGTGTACGTGACATGGCAATTACCGATGAAGATGTGTGTGAGCCGGCAAGTAAGTGTACGTGGTACATACGCATCATCGGTAATGGTGCTGGTGTCCTAACAATATGATATCAACATTGCAATAAGAAATTATAACATAAGTATGCGATGCGAAGCGAATCACAATAATAAGCGGGAGCTGAATACTAGACGCAACTGTAACTAACCTGCATTAATCTAATATAAGTCCTACAAATGGTGCCTTTTGAAATAACACGAATCATGGGGTTTTGAAAATAGGGGCTACGGTGTTTTTATGAAAAGATACGTCTTTTTAAATATCCGTAGGATCCCTTGGGCTGTCTTTTAAAATACCCACGATTCGTTAGTTTTTGAAATAGGTAAGAATCGAATCTAATCTAACAACTAAACTAAACTAAAGGGCTAAGCTAACAAGCTGGACTACAGGTAAGGAAACCGCCTAACATCTGAGTCGATCCATATACATACCTGTATATATATTAGTCGGTGATCCCGCCTCAATAATATCATATCCGATACCATATCTACAATCAGCCATCCCAAGTCAAGAGTGCGGATCAATCATCAAGATATAGCTCGTACGTAAATCCGTCGTACGGCATCCCCAAATCTGGGTACGGGTCAATATCATATTCCTCACACCATTCCTCTGGTATCCTCTTTATTCAAGATCATAGTCTAGGGTACTGACCTATGTCTAGTACAATATTAATATCCTCAATATACTCATGATCTGACTACAGATCGACAATCTCGTACAAACCGATACCGTCAGCACATAGCATCATCAAGGGTATACATCGCCCGATACGGCCTAATATCAATATCCTAGCATATCATGCCTCATATCACGATCACATGTCGACCATTTTATTTATAACACTATTCACCCGTATCGCCGCCCCAAGATCCGCTATAACACCAGGACGTACCTCAAGTACGAATCCTGCCATATCACCGATATCACAACCACAAAACAAATCTCATCGACTCAGCTCAATCCCAAGTATCATC
This sequence comes from Agapanthus africanus, assembly GCA_030015575.1. Classification (NCBI taxonomy): domain Eukaryota; kingdom Viridiplantae; phylum Streptophyta; class Magnoliopsida; order Asparagales; family Amaryllidaceae; genus Agapanthus; species Agapanthus africanus. The sequence continues at coordinate 442,308,161 of JASDDO010000001.1, forward strand.
CTCAAATCCGTATGTGAACACATAATCCCATACCTATGTGAACACATAACTATAAAGAATCTCATGAGCACATATAAAAAGGAATGTATGCAAGTATGTATGTGTGTATGTGTAGTGCAACACTACCCTAGGGTTCGCAACACTAAAGTAATCCAACACACCAATATTCATCCTAACATCGTTATTAATCCAAAATAACATATACTAATTGTTGGTCTGTATACGCATCCGTATACACCACCACGGACTGCGGGGGTGCTATACGCCATCCACCCGACTTCTCCTCGTAGATATAAATCTACTCACCTGGTCCTCGTTCGCCGGTGCCGACGTCGCCACGCGCTTGCTTGTCGTCTCGAAGTCCACATGGGGTACCTACATATCATAATGCACCATACCGCATTAAAACTAAATTCAAAATCGAAACGGCATACGAAAATCAAATCGGCACGCGTATCACGCATAGGTCCAAACCTATCGCCTACGCATGCAAGAATAGTCAAACCAACCCTCGATGTCGATGTACAAACGTCAAACCATCGAGAAAAATCCAATCACACTCATTTGCACATTCACGAACACTAATTTTAATATAAACTAGGTTAAAACTCACAAAAACCCCCAATTTCACTTAAAAAGTCATTTTTCCGAAAATCTAGCAAGCACAATTCGCCGTTTTTGTACAAAACATGATGTTTAAATGAATGTAGCGGCCAATATACTTATTAAATATCTTAAATAAGTCATAGAAATAATTTCCGGAATTTAATCTCATTAAATTCCAAAAACCCTAATATTCTAATTTACAAAATACCCTTTTTAACAATTTCATAGCAAAAATGCACAAACTACAATTTAGGTTGGATTTCCATGAACTAAAGTGTTAAACTACACTTAATAAAGTTAATAATATGATAAAAACCCTAACCATATTTTTAATCTCATATTTCGAAGTAAATCAAAAAAACTAGTTTGCAACAAAAAGCTTAATTTGGACATTTTTCAAGTAACAACTTGTAATTAACAACTAGATTAGTTTTCTACAAAACTAAATATGTTAATCCACATCACTAAACCATGCACAATCAAACACAACTCATTTCCACAACAAACCCTAACTTGAAATCTTTAATCATGCAATTAAACTCACATAAACCAAATTAACACTTAATTAAATTAGCTTTAAGAAATTAAGTAACAAACTAAGCAAAAAAGTTTAGAATTATACCCAAAAACATTTGAAGATCCACAAGCATCCATGTCCCTCCAAAATACTCTCTTTTCACAAGGATCCATGCTATACGGGCTAAGCTAAAATGGGTAGGAGTCGGATTTGGGTTTTGGGATTTTTTTGATGGATTTTGGGGCAATTTTTGATGAAGTTTTGAAGAAAAAAGAGAAGGGAAATGGGGGGGGGCTGCTGCTGCTGTAGGAGAGGGGGGTCGGCTGGAATGGGAGGGGGAGAGGAGAGAGAGGGTGGTAGAGAAAGTGGGGGGAGAAAGTCAAGGTCAAACCAAAGTCAAAAGTCAACCTCATTTATCCATTTTCTTTTCTTTTCTTTCATTTCTTTCCTTTGAAATTCAAGTGGGGAAAAAGATGGGGGCTGCTGAATTCAGCCAAGGGGAGAAGTGAATGGGGGTGTGTGGGTGTGGGTACGGGTGTGGGGTGATGAAAAATGATAAATACAATACCCCAAACATCCATTTACGCCAAAAAAAGTCTTTTTTCTTCAATAATTTCTAAACCGTTTTGGCAAATGATTTCGTTCCAAAAACCATATGATAAAATTTTATTTAATGTTTTATGATGCACAAAATTTGTTTCAACTCATTCCAATTTGTAATTTTCCCTAATTAAATGTATTAGTGACGGCTTAAAATAATAATAAAATAATAATTTTTTTTCAGAAAATTTGAAATTTCACCAGCGGCTCAATAAACACCAAATAATAGCAATTATATTGCTAGAATATGTATATTTAATTTTATTATAAAGATATTTACATTTTGACTTTTTACAGAAAACCCCCATATTTTACCGTTTTTTTTTTGAAATTTCACCGAAACGATTTTCAAAACGTTACACAAAATTTCCTAAAGCTCAACACTTGAGCGAAATTCAAAAAACCCGGAATGTGTCACAGTAGCAGCGGTCCAGTCGTAGAAGGGTCAAGCTAACGCCTCACATGTGGCACGCCGTACTGCCCCAAACCCTAAGGTTTAGAAGCAGTTCAGACGGTCACATAATCGAGTTAAGGTTTGTGTTCTTCTAGAGGGTCCACCACAAAACTTGCACGTATTTCCGAAAGATTTAAACTCGAGAAAAAAAATTCAACACTTGAAAATTTTTCATGCCGGGAAAAAGTGAGTTAATGATATCCGTTCGAACTTTTTATTACTTTCTCAATTATCCGAAATAGGCACGAAATTAAATTCCGATCGAATCACCGAATCCAAAACCATACCCAGATCATTCAACACTTGAATCAGACTAACAATACCCAAAAGTATATAAAAGCAGGTGAGAAGATTACTGTACAAATATGAGGCATTAACACTTCAGTACGGCCGCGGATCCGCGGCCTAAGCAAGGTACGGCCGCGGTTCCACGGCGCAATGTACGGTTTAGGGCTTCGTATTTTACAGTATTTCTTATATTTGCCTGCTGAATTTTTTAAGTATTTTTAATACTGAAAAAACACAGTTTTAAAAAATTGTCCAGAGAAGGGTTAAAAATCCGTATTTTTGGTTCGATCGGAGTTTTAACTTCGCTAAAGTGTCGCCTAAAGCTCTAGGTCGGCTCCGATACCAATGTTAGGTTTACCTAGCACCTCATGAAGGGTTTGGAAGCATCACATGTCTCAAAATCAAATTTTTAAGGTGCTAAGTGAACAAACAAAGAATCATCACTAGAAATTTAGGGTTTCTTAACAAAGACATCATCACAAGTAATAAAAGCTAGGGTTTTGAGAGTACAACCTTTGTAGCTCCCTACGCTAGACTCCTTGGCTACTTGAGGGTTGGAAAAAGTCCGCTTGAGAACCTCTAGGTCCACGATGATCCACCCGGAGTCCTCTTTGTCCAAGCTTGAAACTTCACAAGATCAACAGATGAAATGGAAGCTAAACACTCTTCACTAATGGGCAAGACTAGTGTAGAATGGTGTTGTGGTTAGTTTTCTCACTTCAAAATCCTAACTTGGTAACTCTTTTGCTCACTTGAGAAATCTAGAGAGCAAAGGAGAAAGGAGGAAGAAGATGATGGCTTTAGAAAACTCAAGATAATGATAAGCTTATCAAGAAAATGAGAAAATGAAAATATATATATTTTCACTCTCTCATTGTAAACCATGGTTATAAAATATCTAGATATTTTTGTTTGGAAAAGAAATGACCATAGAAATTAAATCATGGTTAGTCAATAGGGTTAATGAAGGAATAAAATATTAACCATGAAACAATTTCCATTTTTATTTTCCTTTTTCCAAATAAATAATATCCATATATTTTACATAAGGTGTGAGTCTTATATTTCCACCATCTACTATATCAACAACCATGATAACCATTATGTATGCATGTATGTGTGCATGCACATCCTATGTGCATGAATGAGAATGAATGCATACATGCATGCATACAACATAAAGTCAAGAAAGGATTTCAAGTGAGAAACTAATGGTTAATGATAAATCAACACTTGATTCAGCAACCCGGTCGTGTCACATACGACCCGACCAAAAGCAAGCCGCCCGATTAATATACGGTATCTCATACGCGCATTTTAACCGGGTCTACGCGCATATCGCATATGCGCACCACATCGTTTCGCCTGGACTAGGTAACTCTATTGTGGGACTCTAAGACTCGTCAATACGCCGGCAGTGGGTGATGATCATATCAAGCACCCCCAAGCCGCAAGCGGTCAGCTAAACGTAACGGCCACCCGGGTATTGAGCGATCAGAAGAAAACAAGCGAACCTGTTACAACTCCCGTCGAGCCAACCGGCAACACTACCGTACAGTCCGGTCTCTTCGTCAAATATGCTGCATATCGAGTCTAGGGATGGTAACGTCGACCCCAATAACTCAATAAGTCGTGCCGATGAATGGTCTATAACAGATCGAGAAACTAATGATAACACTTATCAGTAAATCTCAACAGCCCTGACCAGGGACTTACTGATATAGCCAGTCGAGCACAGCACAGCATCAACTCCCAATACCGGGAGAGACGAAACCCCTCCTATCGCTCATCACCTTCGTGTGTCTCGGGACTGTACCCAACGGCCATCTGTTTGCACGACTCAGTAGATCCGTGGTAGGGTGGTAATCAAAGTACAGTGGAAGAACACACAAGACTCTATGACGATCTCGGGTCTACAGATTAACCTGCACCAGTGTCACCTGAGAACTGCTATCCGACGATAGATATAATTCCATATATGAGTTCTCGGTGAGTCCTTCCAGTGTTGTAATATTTTAAACATAATTAAATAAATAAATAAAAATTTAAGTGAATTTTAGGATTTTCGGTAAAGTAAAATGTATTTTTCGTAAAACTAAACCGTAATTATTTTTCACTATAAATTTAAAAATATCTATTTTAATTATGTTATTACTAGTAAATGGTGTTTATTTAGCCACTTTTAAATTTTTAGTTCAATTAAATATTTTTCCTAAATTAAATATTTTAAATATTAACATAAGCTTTATTTTTTACACTAAATTAGTGTAAATTACAAATTTGAATGGTTTTAATTTATAAAAATGAGCCATGGTATATTAGAATCAAGTGTGTAATATACAAAATCTTTTCCAAAATCTCTCCATGGTTCTAGAAATTTCTAGGAAAAGGGTTAAATTGAAAAAGTTAGATAATAAAGGGTTTAAGTGAAAAAAATGCATTATTTATGAACTTTCTACACAATACCACACATTTTTTCTCTCTCTCCACCCTCCTCCCTCTCCATGGCCGGCCTCCCCTCCATGGGTAGCCCAAAAATTTTTCCCCCATCATTTTTGCATTAAAAATCATCAAAATTCATCAAAAATTCCAAAAATAAATCTCAAAAATCAACATTCAACCTCTACCATTTTCCTTTGACCTATTTAGCATGGATTTTGGAGATGGAAAGCATGCATTTTGGAGGCTTATTTCATGTTTGGGTTTCATATTTTGGAGGTATAAATTTCCTTCTTTTGATTTATTGTTATTAGATGTTCATTTAAGTATAATTAGATTTAATATATTAATTCTATTTACTACTTTTAAAATTCAAGTTAGGGTTTGAAAAATCAAGTTGTGATTTTTATTAATTAAATAAGGTTATAATAGCTAGTTTAATATTTTTAGAGTGGAAAAATCTTGCATGGTTGTTGTATAATAATTTGTTTATCCAAAATTGATTTAATTAAGCTATTTAGCTAACTAGCTTTTTATAAAATGTGTTTGTGGGTAATATAAAATTCTAATTAAGGTTGCTATCATTAGATTGTAGTTTTAGTGAGAATATTAGTATGTTAATGGAAAGAAAAACTTAGTTTGATCACTAGTTTCTTTTGATGATTGGAAAAATACTAATAAAATGCTATTTTTGTAAACTAGATTTTGGAAATTCCTAAATAAATGAGATTAAAAATATAATTTATGGTTTCATTATATCATTATCATCATGAATTGTAGTTTAAAACATTAATCCATGTAAAATCAAGTTTTGTTGTGGAATTGTGGTATTTTGCTTGAAAGATGTTAAAAATTACTAAAGGTTGCAAACTAGAAATTTCAAATTAATACAAATTTGTGTAATAAAAATATAGTAATGGTTTGTATAGTCTAGTTATGCTATTTAATGAGTTTTATGACCATTGGTTTCATTTAAATGTCAAGTTTTGAAGAAAAACGGTAAATTGGCATTTTCGGGTTTTACGAAATCGGGCGATTTGATGGATTTTAGGGTTTCGATGGATTTAATCATGTTTTATAATATAAGTAATGAGTTTTAAAACTACGAGTTATTTGTTGATGTTTATCTCGATCCATCGGAGTCTGTACGCCGATATCGAGCGATATTTGGTTCTTTTGCGTGGACGGGACATAGGTTTTAACCTATGCTTGTTCCTTGCGTCGTTTTGGCTTTTGTATGTGATTCAGTTTACGATACTATTTATATGTTTGCATTTAGGTACCCCTCACGTGGACTGCGGGCGATGAAGAGGATGATGGCGACACCGTCTTCGGCAGACATGGACCAGGTGAGTAGATGCATATCTACGGGGGGAAGTCGGGTGGATGGCGTTTAGCACCCCCGCAACGTAGAATAGGAATAGTACTTATTGACATTAGGAAACCAGATATGACCCTAGATTCTTAATGAGTAGGACCCTAGTAATGACCCTAGGCTGGACCAGACTGATTTAGGAAGACCATACCAGAGGATAAATACCCTGGAAGAGGTTCGTAGGTTTCAGGTAGAAACACACACACGCACACACTGAAACTTGACATGGTGTATACGGGTATGTGTATATATATATAGGACTAGGTATAGGTATATATATAGATATATACAACACGTATGTGGGATACATTGATACACGGGAATGAAACAGGATAACTGGGCTTGATGCCGTGATTCTTGACTATACAGTCGTATTAAAGTGTTAGCGGATCATTAGAGAATGAGATAATGAACAGGTATACCTAAATTATAATGGGTAGTGATGATATTGAGGTGCATGGGACTCTAAAATAGAACCCGAACTGTAACTTGTGACTGATCACGATATGATATATGTATGACTTGATTACGACATCATATAGGTGTGACCTGATGTCGATATCATATAGGTGTGACTTGATGACGATATGATATCAGTATGACTCGATCACAACATGATACATATGACATGCTATTTCTGAGGATAAATTAATGAGGTATATTTATGATGGCAATGTTATATAATTGATGTATGCGATTACAGCATAGCACCTCGATCATGACATGTGTTGATGATGATATTATACGAATAATGAGACACGTAGGTGATATTTGACCCGTACCCCGATATTGGGATGCCGTACGATGGATTTTACCGTACGAGGCATAGATGTGATGATTGATCCGCACTCTTGATTTAAGGAAGTCGTACTATGTACGTGACGCTATTGAGGCAGGATCGCCGACTATTAGAGGTATGGACTCAGGCTTTAGGTATACTTCTATCGACCAGTTCTTAGGTTTAGTTTTCCTTACGGGGGTTAGATGGACACTACGTTAGGTTCGAGTCGTATAGTGGTAGTGGTAATTGTATATCAAATGAGTGGATAACACACATCCGTCTTTACTTTCACATTGTAATCATAATGTTGCATGTTCTTACATATGTTGCTATAATCAGTATAAACTTTACCTGTTAGGACACCAGCACCATTACCGATGATGCGCATATTCCACGCACACTTATTTGCCGGCTCACACACATCATCATCGGTAATTGCTATGTCACGTACACTTTAGATCATATTGTCTTTTATGGATAGAATCAGTTAACAGCTAGACCGATATAATATTGTGATTATTCTCTGATGTTAGTATAGACATGATATTTATTACTTAGACATTCATATTTTCATGTTATCATGCAGTATTATGGGCATATGCCGACACTTATCATATAGTTACTTATGATTTTAAGATTTGGATTTCTATGAGATTTCTGGATTTTGGGGAAAACCGCAAGAATATATAAACAAACTTCTCTCTCTCTCCTCTTCTCTTTTTTTTAAAATAAGATGCGGTTTTCTCGTGATGTATGTGTCGTCCACCATGAGATTTCATGTTTTCTGATGGATTTCGAGACCCGATTTGAGGAGTGGATGAACCGTCTCGGGTACATGGTGGGCCCGGTATGGTACCCCGGGGCAAGAAGATCGAGTTGTAGACGATGAGCCTGGCAGGGGAAGGCTACCTACCGGTGATGTCTGGCGCGGCGGATATCCGGAGGATACCGACCGTTGTCGTGAGATTTGATGATATGGGCCGATCCGGACAGACGGAGCCCGAGATATTGAGACTTGAGATTACATGTGTTGTGTCGATACTTGACACGGATTTCCATGGATTTCATTGTTGAGATTTCAGATTCTTATACACATTTTACTATGATAACAGCTAAAGATTTCTTATACAGATATTTCTGGATTTCAGGATTGGTTATTTTATATTCATGATGCATGCATATCCATTCATATGACATAGTATTATATGAGGCACTGACACGAGCACGGAGTATCTGCATTTACACGTAGTTTTACCATGCTATTACTAGATGATTGAGATATAATAGTGTAATATTATGACCTAGGATAGCGTCGTGCATTCGATTTCTTTTCGTAGATGTCTTCTACTCACGAGTTGGCAACTCACCCCGTTGTGCCAAATTTTATTACAGGTTCGATGTACAGGTTTCCCTGGCAGCTTGCTGGCACATCTTTTCTTCAGGGTGATTTGCACGGTAGGTTGGTTCACTTGTATCTGAACCACCATTGTATTTTTTATTCTTTCATTTGTATCTAGTAAGCTCCATCAACCATACTTGTATTACTTGATAAGTTTATTGGACCAGTATTTTTTTTATTTCGACCTTAGAGTCACGCATGTTTTATTCTGATATGGTGGTTTTGTTTTCTTTGAGTTTTGAGCCTCGCCCTTTGGCGTTGTATATTATTGTGCTTGTTGTGGTTGTTTCCGCATGTTGGCGTTGATGCTAGCACCCGTTTGGGGATGCTTTTTATTGTTTATTTATATTATACTTGTTGTACCCGTCTGGGGGGCAGTTTTTACAGAGGAGACTCTACCGAAATTTTTGGGAAAAATTGATGATATTTTTAAACTTGTTTTTCTTCATGTTCTTTTACTTCTTCTTCTTCTTTTATGGTTTAGATTTTTGGGTTTCGGCTTACTTAGGTTACGTTGCGCCTCTAGACGCTTCGTAATCTAAGTGCCGGTCACGTTCCGTACTTTCGGGTCGTGACAAAGTTGGTATCAGAGCGCTAGGTTTAACCTTGTATAAGTCTAGGTGACCCTTGGTTGATGGAGTAGGCGATTTAGGTAGAGTAACGTACCGTGGGTATGGTCCGCGGCATACTTACGATACGCTACTCTGCTTAAGGAGCCCTAGGATGTACATTGTTTGCACCGTATTTCATTCGTTCCTTTGATCTATCTTCGTTGATATCGGATGGTAGTTTCTGCTACCACGGGCACACGGGCAGAGGGAGCTGCGGCTCGAATACGATAACCATTAGAGTATTGGTTATTCTTGAGGATTGAAGCATTTCTTAGCGTGCGAACGAAGGGTATTCACATGCCGTCCGGATGAAGTTAAAGGGTTCGAACGATTATCAGAAAACCATTTTCCCAAGTTTAAAGTATTCGGAAGAACATGCAGGTATTTCGATGGACCCACTAGAAGAATGAAACCCTAACTCGACATAATGACCACGAGAACGCCCTTGAACCTTAGGGTTTACGGCAGTTTCGCGGTGCCATTAGTGAGGCTTGGGTTTGCCCTTCTACGGCTGGATCATCGATGCTGGGATATGTACCGGATATTTTTAAACTGTACTTGAGTGTTGAGCTCTCGGGGACTTATGGGATTTTGATGGATTGATCGAAAAGTTTAATGTAGTCCGGATATCATGTGAAGGGATCGACTACGTGGGAGACTCTAGATATGAGTATTACCGTTGGTAGCGCAGTCAGCACAGCTATGAAGAGACGAGTTCGAAGCAATCGACATCAGAGGAAAGAGGCGCACATTGACGATAGTGTTTACGATTGCGATTTGGTGATTTGAATTTCATCTTTTCGTTGATTGGATTTTGGTATTTTGAGGACCTTGTTCTACTATTGGTATTTCATGTGTGTACCTTCATTACATTCTAGTGTGTTTCATATATCGGTTGTGTTGATGTTGTTTAGTACATACCCAGTGCACTTGATTTGGTTTTAATACCTCTTGTGATTTTGATTTGATTTCGTGCATATGGTTACACATGATTTTGACATATGTTTCGACCTAGTTTTCATGCATTTTTGTACTGTGATTTCGATTTCAGTGCGTACCGGACGTACATGATATTTTAATGATGTGATTGGGATTGATTTCAGTTTAACCAGTATGTTTTCATAGTCATTATTATTTGATTTAGTAACCAGGCGGGACGTGTATGTTAAATAAAAGATATATATATATAGTTAATTTTTTTAAATAAACGTCCGCTACTTATGCCGTGACACGTGCATCACACGGCGATTTTCAAAAAGGGGTGTTGCATATTTCCTTATCCAGATATTTGGACGATTTTACTATGATGCGCACTATATTTAAGTTATAGTTTTGATGTATATTATGCTGGTTTTCGTATTGGGTTTTGATATTTTGTCTTCACCATAACTCCGATGATTGCGTTAAGCTTGACGGAGTTGATTTTAGTTATATATTGACGATTTCGGAGCCCCGACGACTTGAGCGTTTTGCTCGATGTTTTAGTATTTGAAGGGGGAGTTTTAATTTAAATTCGGGGACCGAATTTTTTAAAGGGGGGAAGACTGTAACATTTTAAAAATAATTAAATAAAAAAAAAAATTAAGTGAATTTTAGGATTTTCGGTAAAGTAAAATGTATTTTTCGTAAAACTAAACCGTAATTATTTTTCACTATAAATTTAAAAATATCTATTTTAATTATGTTATTACTAGTAAATGGTGTTTATTTAGCCACTTTTAAATTTTTAGTTCAATTAAATATTTTTCCTAAATTAAATATTTTAAATATTAACATAAGCTTTATTTTTTACACTAAATTAGTGTAAATTACAAATTTGAATGGTTTTAATTTATAAAAATGAGCCATGGTATATTAGAATCAAGTGTGTAATATACAAAATCTTTTCCAAAATCTCTCCATGGTTCTAGAAATTTCTAGGAAAAGGGTTAAATTGAAAAAGTTAGATAATAAAGGGTTTAAGTGAAAAAAAATGCATTATTTATGAACTTTCTACACAATACCACACATTTTTTCTCTCTCTCCACCCTCCTCCCTCTCCATGGCCGGCCTCCCCTCCATGGGTAGCCCCAAAAATTTTCCCCCATCATTTTTGCATTAAAAATCATCAAAATTCATCAAAAATTCCAAAAATAAATCTCAAAAATCAACATTCAACCTCTACCATTTTCCTTTGACCTATTTAGCATGGATTTTGGAGATGGAAAGCATGCATTTTGGAGGCTTATTTCATGTTTGGGTTTCATATTTTGGAGGTATAAATTTCCTTCTTTTGATTTATTGTTATTAGATGTTCATTTAAGCATAATTAGATTTAATATATTAATTCTATTTACTACTTTTAAAATTCACGTTAGGGTTTGAAAAATCAAGTTGTGATTTTTATTAATTAAATAAGTTTATAATAGCTAGTTTAACATTTTTAGAGTGGAAAAATCTTGCATGGTTGTTGTATAATAATTTGTTTATCCAAAATTGATTTAATTAAGCTATTTAGCTAACTAGCTTTTTATAAAATGTGTTTGTGGGTAATATAAAATTCTAATTAAGGTTGCTATCATTAGATTGTAGTTTTAGTGAGAATATTAGCATGTTAATGGAAAGAAAAACTTAGTTTGATCACTAGTTTCTTTTGATGATTGGAAAAATACTAATAAAATACTATTTTTGTAAACTAGATTTTGGAAATTCCTAAATAAATGAGATTAAAAATATAATTTATGGTTTCATTATATCATTATCATCATGAATTGTAGTTTAAAACATTAATCCATGTAAAATCAAGTTTTGTTGTGGAATTGTGGTATTTTGCTTGAAAGATGTTAAAAATTACTAAAGGTTGCAAACTAGAAATTTCAAATTAAAACAAATTTGTGTAATAAAAATATAGTGATGGTTTGTATAGTCTAGTTATGCTATTTAATGAGTTTTATGACCATTGGTTTCATTTAAATGTCAAGTTTTGAAGAAAAACGGTAAATTGGCATTTTCGGGTTTTACGAAATCGGGCGATTTGATGGATTTTAGGGTTTCGATGGATTTAATCATGTTTTATAATATAAGTAATGAGTTTTAAAACTACGAGTTATTTGTTGATATTTATCTCGATCCATCGGAGTCTGTACGCCGATATCGAGCGATATTTGGTTCTTTTGCGTGGACGGGACATAGGTTTTAACCTATGCTTGTTCCTTGCGTCGTTTTGGCTTTTGTATGTGATTCAGTTTACGATACTATTTATATGTTTGCGTTTAGGTATCCCTCACGTGGACTGCGGGCGATGAAGAGGATGATGGCGACACCGTCTTCGGCAGACATGAACCAGGTGAGTAGATGCATATCTACGAGGGGAAGTCGGGTGGATGGCGTTTAGCACCCCCGCAACGTAGAATAGGAATAGTACTTATTGACATTAGGAAACCAGATGTGACCCTAGATTCTTAATGAGTAGGACCCTAGTAATGACCCTAGGCTGGACCAGACTGATTTAGGAAGACCATACCAGAGGATGAATACCCTGGAAGAGGTTCGTAGGTTTCAGGTAGAAACACACACACGCACACACTGAAACTTGACATGGTGTATACGGGTATGTGTATATATATATAGGACTAGGTATAGGTATATATATAGATATATACAACACGTATGTGGGATACATTGATACACGGGAATGAAACAGGATAACTGGGCTTGATGCCGTGATTCTTGACTATACAGTCGTATTAAAGTGTTAGCGGATCATTAGAGAATGAGATAATGAACAGGTATACCTAAATTATAATGGGTAGTGATGATATTGAGGTGCATGGGACTCTAAAGTAGAACCCGAACTGTAACTTGTGACTGATCACGATATGATATATGTATGACTTGATTACGACATCATATAGGTGTGACCTGATGTCGATATCATATAGGTGTGACTTGATGACGATATGATATCAGTATGACTCGATCACAACATGATACATATGACATGCTATTTCTGAGGATAAATTAATGAGGTATATTTATGATGGCAATGTTCTATAATTGATGTATGCGATTACAGCATAGCACCTCGATCATGACATGTGTTGATGATGATATTATACGAATAATGAGACACGTAGGTGATATTTGACCCGTACCTCGATATTGGGATGCCGTACGATGGATTTTACCGTACGAGGCATAGATGTGATGATTGATCCGCACTCTTGATTTAAGGAAGTCGTACTATGTACGTGACGCTATTGAGGAAGGATCGCCGACTATTAGAGGTATGGACTCAGGCTTTAGGTATACTTCTATCGACCAGTTCTTAGGTTTAGTTTTCCTTACGGGGGTTAGATGGACACTACGTTAGGTTCGAGTCGTATAGTGGTAGTGGTAATTGTATATCAAATGAGTGGATAACACACATCCGTCTTTACTTTCACATTGTAATCATAATGTTGCATGTTCTTACATATGTTGCTATAATCAGTATAAACTTTACCTGTTAGGACACCAGCACCATTACCGATGATGCGCATATTCCACGCACACTTATTTTCCGGCTCACACACATCATCATCGGTAATTGCTATGTCACGTACACTTTAGATCATATTGTCTTTTATGGATAGAATCAGTTAACAACTAGACCGATATAATATTGTGATTATTCTCTGATGTTAGTATAGACATGATATTTATTACTTAGACATTCATGCTTTCATATTTTCATGTTATCATGCAGTATTATGGGCATATGCCGACACTTATCATATAGTTACTTATGATTTTAAGATTTGGATTTCTATGAGATTTCTGGATTTTGGGGAAAACCGCAAGAATATATAAACAAACTTCTCTCTCTCTCCTCTTCTCTTTTTTTTAAAATAAGATGCGGTTTTCTCGTGATGTATGTGTCATCCACCATGAGATTTCATGTTTTCTGATGGATTTCGAGACCCGATTCGAGGAGTGGATGAACCGTCTCGGGTACATGGTGGGCCCGGTATGGTACCCCGGGGCAAGAAGATCGAGTTGTAGACGATGAGCCTGGCAGGGGAAGGCTACCTACCAGTGATGTCTGGCGCGGCGGATATCCGGAGGATACCGACCGTTGTCGTGAGATTTGATGATATGGGCCGATCCGGACAGACGGAGCCCGAGATATTAAGACTTGAGATTACATATGTTGTGTCAATACTTGACACGGATTTCCATAGATTTCATTGTTGAGATTTCAGATTCTTATACACATTTTACTATGATAACAGCTAAAGATTTCTTATATAGATATTTCTGGATTTCAGGATTGGTTATTATATATTCATGATGCATGCATATCCATTCATATGACATAGTATTATATGAGGCACTGACACGAGCACGGAGTATCTGCATTTACACGTAGTTTTACCCTGCTATTACTAGATGATTGGGATATAATAGTGTAATATTATGACCTAGGATAGCGTCGTGCATTCGATTTCTTTTCGTAGATGTCTTCTACTCACGAGTTGGCAACTCACCCCGTTGTGCCAAATTTTATTACAGGTTCGATGTACAGGTTTCCCTGGCAGCTTGCTGGCACATCTTTTCTTCAGGGTGATTTGCACGGTAGGTTGGTTCACTTGTATCTGAACTGCCATTGTATTTTTTATTCTTTCATTTGTATCTAGTAAGCTCCATCAACCATACTTGTATTACTTGATAAGTTTATTGGACCAGTATTTTTTTTATTTCGACCTTAGAGTCGCGCATGTTTTATTCTGATATGGTGGTTTTGTTTTCTTTGAGTTTTGAGCCTCGCCCTTTGGCGTTGTATATTATTGTGCTTGTTGTGGTTGTTTCCGCCTGTTGGCGTTGATGCTAGCACCCGTTTGGGGATGCTTTTTATTGTTTATTTATATTATACTTGTTGTACCCGTCTGGGGGCCAGTTTTTACAGAGGAGACTCTACCGAAATTTTTGGGAAAAATTGATGATATTTTTAAACTTGTTTTTCTTCATGTTCTTTTACTTCTTCTTCTTCTTTTATGGTTTAGATTTCTGGGTTTCGGCTTACTTAGGTTACGTTGCGCCTCTAGACGCTTCGTAATCTAAGTGCCGGTCACGTTCCGTACTTTCGGGTCGTGACAAGTGTACCCAGTCACCACTGAACACCCGTATACGATCTCGATGTCAAACATCGATGAATGTGGGAACATCCATCGCCCATCATATGAGTCTAGTATCATATACGCTAGTCTACTCTGGTATATTGATGCCCCATCTCGATACACCTACGACTAGGGACATTCTAGGATATGCTTATAAACTACAGATGTCCCACTAGTATGATCTCTATCATAATCATAGTAGTCAAGTCTATATCCTCAGGGCTTTATCAACATGTGTGAATGAATAAAAGCATGATCAAATCAACATGTCAGATAAAGAAGAACCAGATAG
This sequence comes from Agapanthus africanus, assembly GCA_030015575.1. Classification (NCBI taxonomy): domain Eukaryota; kingdom Viridiplantae; phylum Streptophyta; class Magnoliopsida; order Asparagales; family Amaryllidaceae; genus Agapanthus; species Agapanthus africanus. The sequence continues at coordinate 442,323,660 of JASDDO010000001.1, forward strand.
CATACTATCATGTCGAGCAAGAATGTACACTGAATATATATATATATATATATATATATATACATGTATAAATACATCCACTATCATATAATGGCCTCTAGGGCATACATATATCCAACATGCCCGACTCTTGAGAAGGAGCGGCTACCTCGAGCTCAGCGATTGTGGTTGTTTCACCTGCCGCTATCTCGGACTCGGCGATTGTAGCTGTCTCACCTACCGCTACCTCAGGCTCGATGGTTACCGCCACTTCTTCGGCAGGACTCGGCCCTGCTGTTAGTTGTATGTATGCCCTAGAGGCCAGTATTGTACAGATGATGTATATTATATTGGATGCTTGGACATATATAGAGATGACTTTCTTGCTCGATATGATAGTATGCTATCTGGTTACTCTTTATCTTAACATGTACACTTGTCTCTTTAAACTGTCTTATAGTTACATGTTGATAAAGCCCTTAGGATGTGTACTTGACTACCTGGACTATGATGCAGATCATACTAGTGGGGACATGGTAGTCCATAAGTACATCCTTCATGGTCCCTAGTCGTGGGTGTATCGAGATGGGGCATCGATATACCAGTGTAGACTAGCGTATACGCTTCTCGACCCATGAGATGGGCGATGGATGATCCCATATCCATTGGTGTTTGACATCAGAGATGGTATACGGGTGCTCAGTGGAGACTGGGTACACTGGACGGACTCGCCGAGAACTCCCAGATGGTATTATACCTCACGTCAGATGGCAGTTCTCAGGTGACACTTGTACAGGTTAGTCTGTAGACCCGAGATCGTCATGGAGTCTTGTGTGATTCCCACTGTACTTTGATCTCCACCTTACCACGTCCATGAGGGCGTGCAAAACGGTGGTCTTTGGGTACAGTCTCGAGTCACATGGAGGCAATGAGCGATAGGAGGGGTTTCGTCTCTCCCGGTATTGGGGGTTGATGTTGCGCTGTGCTCGATTGGCCGTAACAGGGAATTCCCTGGCCAGGGCTGATCAGAGATTTGCTGGTAAGTGTTACCAGTAGTTTCTCGACCCGTTATGAGCCTCACATCAGCACGACTTATCGGTTATTGGGGTCTGACGTTTACCACCCCTAGACTTGATATGCGACATATCAGACGAACAGACCGGACTGTACGGTAAGTGTTACTGGTTGGATTCACAGGCGTGTGAGCGGGCTTGCTCGTCGATCTTCTGATCGCTCAATACCCGGGTGGCCGTTATGTTTAGCAGACCGCTTACGGCTTGTGGGTGCTTGATATGATCATCATCTGCTACCGGCGTATTGACGAGTCTTTAGAGTCCTACACAGAGGTTTCCTGGCTCAAGCGAAACGAAATAGGAGCGCATATGAGATATGTGCGGGAGCGAGAATAATGCGTGTATATGATACCGTATTTCATTCTCGCGATGAATGTATCGATTGGTTATATGCGATATAACCTAGATATCGAATCAAGGATTGATTCGATAAGCCGATACATTGGATACTAGTCGGTTATATGCGATATGACCGGATCGTTAAATCAAGTGTTGATTTAATGATTTAATGTATAATTATATATTTGATATATTGCTTTGCATTAACTAGTATTGGTTCATTTTAAAAGGATTTTCTCACTTGATGCACATTGTATGTGTGATATATTTTTTGTGCACTTGTTTGTATCATGTTTGATGATACTTGCTCACTTGGGTTTGTGTAAAGATTAAACCATGGTTATATGAATGGTTAGGGTTTTGATTATTTACTTAGTTATTTATTTATTTATTCATTTTGGATATTATTAAGAATGGTGGCTTATTTTGTTTCTATGTTGAAGCTTTGACAAAGTCCACCATTCTTATCTCATCCTTAACCCTAACCATTCCAACTAACCTTAGTTTAATCTCTACACTTGACCATGGTAAGTATATGATAAGTATTCATATTAGTTTCATTTTTAAATAAAACACTTATCATATTCTTTCTTCTTCTTCATCATCTTCTTCTTCAAGAAAAGCTTAAGTCCATCAATGGCAACTTGAGCTAAAGTGAGAGAAATCCAATTCTAAAGTGAACCCACCTCCTATTTCTTCACCCTCTACCTCTTGCCAAGTTGTTTTGGGTGTTTTCTTCATAAGTTTCACAACTTTTTGAAGTCGGAGCTTGAACTTGTGATGCCTCGACGTAGATCATCTTCGGCACGAAGCCGACGACCTAGTCCGCCCATTTCTCCGATCAAGCCGACGATTGAGTCCGGGATTCGAGATGGACAGCGAGAGGACGCCTACGTGGAGCCAAGGAAGTGGATATCCGGATCTACAAAGGTTGTAGCTTCTTATCTTTAGTTCAGTTGTTAACTAGATTCATATATCGCCTAAACTTCTAGTCAACGATCCGTATTAGGGTTTCTCGGCACCCATAAAATTTGAAATTGGCATGGTTGATGCCTTGTGAGACCTCTATAGTGTGCCTAGGAACCCTACAGTGGTATCAGAGCCTAGCTAGAGCCTTAGGCGATGTGTAGACGGAGTTAGAAGTCCGATCGAACCGAAACCCTAAAACAAAACATGCTCTCTGTACATTTTTGAAAATCTGGGAATTTTGTGAATTAAAAATATGCAGAAAAATCAGCAGGAATTTCTAAGAGTTACTGTAAAATTCGACAACCCAATTCCATCAACCCACCGCGGAACCGCGGCAGAAGCATGCCTTCTGCGGCGGTTCCGCGGCCGTATGGTCACAATGCCCTATAATTTTTGCATAGTAATTCCTCTTTTCTGATGCTGGATTTTCTGGGAATTTTTAAATATCACTCAAGAGTTGAGTTTTCTGGGTTGTATTAGGGACTCGGTATTTCGATCGGATTATCGAACTTTGTCTAAGTGCTTTCCGGATAATTTTTTGAATATGTTAAAAAGTCCGACCGGATATAAATACCCAACTTTTTCCCTGCCGGAAAATATCCAAGTGTTGGATTTTTGTGTGGTTTAAGGACGTTCTGAGTAGTGCAAGTAACGCGATGGTCCCTCTAGAAGACAACAAACCTTAACTCGATTATGTGACCGTCTTGAACTGCCCTTTGAACCTTCGAGTTTGTGGCAGTACGGCATGCCACATGTGAGGCGTTGGCTTGACCCTTCTACGGCTGGACCGTTGGTACTGAGGCATGAAGTGAATGTCTTTGAACCTATTTCATGTGTTGGACGGTTTCGGGAAAACTTGGGTGTTCAAATGTTCGATCGGAAAGTTTAATATATTCTATTTATCCGGAATGGGATACAATAATTGGAATTCACAAATAGTTATGAGATAACTGAATGAATGTTATAAATCTAGCGGTTTAGTCTCATTTGATATTGAAAAGAGTTTTCGATAATGGGACTAAAATGCGGGGTTTATAACTGTTAGGCATGTGATGTCTAAGTATTTCATTTGATTAGGCATGTGATGTCTAAAAGGGTTGCGGATTCCAACTGTTGTAGTTTTACACTTTCTTTTCTGTGACCGTAAGTGTAATATGTGATATCGCCGGTTTCGTTGCTATATGTCAACGACAATTGGGATGCGCATATTTACTTACGTTGATGACATGTGATGTTATGTGTTGCTGGATATGTTATATTGGATTGTCGTGTTTGAATAACCGGGGGTTTTTATGTGAGATGAGTGTTTTTCATTTTCATTCATGTAAAAACTTGTATGTAATATTCTTTTATTGGGGCACTTCCAGGTTGCGGAAGTCGTCACCTTTTGTATATTATTTACTTTTCCGCATTAGGATAGACCCAAGGAGGGGAGCACAAGTAACCGGGTTCTGGGGTCCAGTGGGAGACCAACTCGAGGAGTCGAGTCCGGGTCTCCTAACCCTAGAATTGGCAGGGTTGCTTGCCGCTCTCGTAGGGGTCTAGGGGTGTGGGATTGGCTATTCATCACGACCGTGGAATCCGTGTTTTATACTGGCTCGTATTGAAAACACGGACGTCCTTGTATATCCAATGTTTCATATGTTCCTTCTGCTGCGTTATCTGTGATGTGATCATGTGATGTTCTATGATAGATACTTTATATAGTATATATGATATATTATATAGACGTTACTTATGTTTTGCACCCGCACTAGCCCTGCCCTGCTCTGTCGTTAGTTACCTAACCTAACGGTGCACGAGGGGACATCGAGGCGAATGCGGATGGCATAAGTGTACGTCGTATTTATCTGTGATGTTTAGGTATTTAAATGATGGGACTTCATTAATGTGATTAATGAAAGAAAAGAAACCTAAGATGTTGTAGAATCAAATTTTAAATAAAAACAGGTAGCTACAGTTCTTGCTTTGCACAGCGGTATATGTGATATATCCTGCACCTTATTCGATGAGGAAAGGACCGAGATCCCTTCACCGGGAGTGACTCCTTTAGCAATAACTGGCAGATGCTACACACTCGGGTTATTTTTGATAGCTTCTATAGTTTCTGCTTTGCACAGTGATATATATGATATATCCTGCACCTCATTCGACGAGGAAAGGGCCGACGATCCCTTCACCGGGAGTGACCCCTTTAGCAAAACTAGAAAAGCCTCAAAATCACTCCATTTCAAAACTTCATTTGATTCTACAACGATATCAAGTTCATTACGCAATAGGTTTTCAAAAAAACCTGTCGTAGCCCTCCGTCATTTCAGATAAGTACTAGTTAGTATTCGTGCTGCGGTTGTTTGGCATGCGTCAAGGCGTAGTGTACGGTAGCTAACTAGTGCTTATCTGCTAGCATACGATGCGATTGGATTAGGGTATTCGCACGGCGTTGTTTGGCATGCGTCAAGGGTCGTGCGGGTGGGTTTAATTCAATCAAGAAATGTACGGGTTGAACTTGACTAGCGGACTATGGGTTGTTTGGCATGCGTCAAGGTCATAGCACGCTAGGGGCAAAATATTATCGGGAATTTCAAGTGTTGAAATTTGCAATGAGATTGCATACCTTCTATGAGATAGTTGGATCCCGATACCCACTGCGAGTAAGAGTTACTCCTGGGAGAGTTTTACACATTACAATTAGCCGATCAAGTAGGTGTCTAGAAAGGTGTCAACGGGGTTACGCCTCTGGGAAAACGAGGTTTTACATTAATTAGGTTCGTGCGAAAGCACGGGGGACCTCCCTCAAAGTACCGACACTGGCCTGGATGAAAGATCGACGAAGTTGTAGGGTGTAATTAATCCCAGCTAGTCTTTCCTTTTAGGGTTTGAAGGAAGATTTGATAAAAACCAGTGGGAGCCATCCTGATTAGATAAGATAATAACCAATCTGATCTTGCACGAGCATACGCTAAAGTGTTTTCTTCTCTCTCTCTCCAGGTAGCGACCATTTCATGCCCTAATAAAGATAATAATATGGATGTATTGACCGAACCCGCATGTTATACTGTGCTGGGGAACGTTGGTTCCGTTCTTTCCTATAAGAGTTATAGGACTGAACAGGATATAGGGGAATACCAGGATTCCCATGCCACCCGAATGAAGAAAGTACATGTTGATGCATTTTCTTCGGGTGTGTTCGTTACAGAGAACTGTTTCTCCATCTGCCCTACGTCCTGGGTATTAGATACCGGATCAGGATCCCATATATGTAATCAGTTACATGGGCTTAGGAAAGGTAGAGAACTTGGAGAAGGTGATAAAGACATTAGAGTTGGAAATGGTGCAATTGTTGCAGCTAAGACTGTCGGGGAATATCACCTTGAATTACCAACTGGTAATACATTGGTTCTGAACGAATGCTATTACATGCCGAACCTGATATGCAATATTATATCGGTTTCTTTATTGAGTAAAGAGGGATATAATTTTGTATTACAGGATAATGTTATGAACATTTTCCGTAACCAAAAGTTGGTTGGATCAGGCACGTTGTGCAATGGCATTTATGTTCTAAACCAATCAACAGTTTTGAGCATAACAAACACACACAAGAGGAAAAGTTCAGAACTGAACGAATCCTTCTTGTGGCATTGTAGACTGGGTCACATCAATGTGACACGACTGGCTAAGTTGCATAAGGATGGATATTTAAATCCGTTTGAATTTTCATCTTATGACACTTGCCAGTCATGTCTCAAAGGCAAGATGACCAAAACTCCGTTTACGGGACACGGAGAAAGAGTTACCGAACTCTTGGGACTGATACATAGTGATGTATGCGGTCCCATGTCTACACATGCCAGGGATGGTTCTTCGTACTTCATTACATTCACTGACGATCTCTCTAGATTCAGATATGTGTTCCTGATGAAACACAAATCAGAAGCTTTTGAGAAATTTAGAGAATATAAACAAGAAGTCGAGAACCAAACCGGAAAAAGTATTAAAATCCTACGATCTGATCGAGGAGGGGAATACTTGAGCAATGAATTCCTGGACTTCCTAAAAGAGAATGGGATTCTCTCTCAGCTGACTCCTCCATATACACCACAGCACAACGGTGTATCTGAACGGAGAAACCGCACCCTATTAGATATGGTGCGCTCAATGATGAGTACAGCTGAGTTACCTATTCCTTCTGGGGATATGCGCTTGAGACAGCCATGGACCTATTGAATAGATTTCCTACCAAATCAGTGCCTACCACTCCATATAAGATATGGAAAGGGAAGAGACTACATCTTAATTATATTAAGATATGGGGTTGTCCAGCCTATGTCAAAAGACAAAATCCGGACAAACTCGAGGCAAGATCTGTCTTATGTAAGTTTGTAGGATATCCCAAAAATTCACAAGGGTATATCTTCTACCACCCCGAGGAACAAAAGGTGTTTGTTTCTCGACATGCCACTTTCTTAGAAAAAAGTTTTCTTATGAAACAGATAAGTGGCATTGAGGTAGAACTGGAAGAGGTTCCAGCGACACAGACTACAACAGAAGATTTGGTTGAACCAGAGGATTCAGTAGTTCCCGATGAACCCCAGCCTCTCCGCCGATCTAGCAGGGTTTCTCGTCCACCTGAGAGATACTACGGTTTTCTCATGGATGGTGGGAGCGAGGATTGCATCATGGAGGATGATGACCCAACTAGCTTCGAGCAGGCCATCACGAGTAGGGACTCAGTGAAATGGCTGGATGCTATGCGGTCCGAGATGGAATCCATGTACACCAACAAAGTATGGACTTTGGATGTTGCTCCTGAAGGGGTAAAACCCATTGGGAGCAAGTGGATCTTCAAGAAGAAACTTGGTGTAGATGGGAAAGTGGAGACTTTCAAAGCTAGACTTGTTGCAAAAGGTTTTCGTCAAAGACCAGGTGTGGACTATGACGAAACCTTTTCTCCAATGGCTATGCTTAAATCCATCCGGATCATGCTTGCCATCGCTGCATATCATGACTACGAAATCTGGCAAATGGATGTTAAGACCGCCTTTCTAAATGGTGATTTAGAAGAGTGCGTGTACATGACTCAGCCAGAGGGCTTCGTAAACAGTGGGAGCAGCGGCAAGGTGTGCAAGCTGCTTAAATCCATTTATGGATTAAAGCAAGTATCGCGGAGTTGGAACATCTGCTTTGATGTCGTTATCAAAGAGTTTGATTTCGTCAAAAACCCAGATGAACCTTGTATTTACAAAAAGGTGGCAGGGAGTAAGGTTGTCTTCCTCGTATTGTACGTCGACGACATACTCTTGATAGGAAATGATATTCCTATGCTGCAATCGGTCAAGCTCTTCTTATCACAAAGATTCTCAATGAAAGATCTTGGTGATGCCTCCTGCATATTGGGAATAAGGATCTATAGAGATAGATCCAAACGGATATTGGGATTGTCCCAATCCAGGTACATTGACACCATACTAAAGAGGTTTAGTATGGAAGAATCCAAGCGTGGGAACTTGCCCACGATCTCTGGACTCACTCTCTCCAAAAAGATGTCTCGCAAGACTGATTTGGAGAGAGCTCGCATGCAAGGGATACCCTATGCTTCGGCTGTAGGCTCTATCATGTACGCGATGTTATGTACCAGACCCGATGTAGCATACTCACTAAGTGTAGTGAGCAGGTATCAAGCTGATCCTGGAGAGAGTCACTGGACAGCTGTGAAGAGCATTCTCAAGTACTTACGAAGGACTAAAGAGATGCTCTTGGTGTATGGTAACGGAGAACTCCAAGTGGAGTCCTTTACCGATTCGAGCTTCCAGAGTGATAAGGACGACTCTAAGTCGCAGTCGGGCTTTGTCTTTACCCTTTACGGAGGGGCGGTTAGCTGGAAGAGTTCCAAGCAGGAAACCGTGGGAGACTCGACGATGGAGGCTGAATACATCGCTGCCAACGATGCCGCTAAAGAGGCTGTCTGGATCAAGAAGTTCATTACTGAACTTGGTGTGGTTCCATCCATTGAGCATCCAATACCTTTGTATTGCGATAACAATGGAGCGGTGGCTTTGGCCAAGGAACCTAGGTCCCATCAGCGATCCAGGCATATTCTAAGGCGATATCACCTGATCCGGGAGATAGTTGATCGCCGGGAGATCGAGGTCAGGAGGGTTGACACGAAGAACAACACGGCGGATCCACTCACGAAGGCCATTCCCCAGATACAGTTTGAGAGACTCTTCGGGATGCTCGGTATGCGATACTACAGCAGCTGGCCCTAGTGCAAGTGGGAGATTGTTAGTTGTATGTATGCCCTAGAGGCCAGTATTGTACAGATGATGTATATTATATTGGATGCTTGGACATATATAGAGATGACTTTCTTGCTCGATATGATAGTATGCTATCTGGTTACTCTTTATCTTAACATGTACACTTGTCTCTTTAAACTGTCTTATAGTTACATGTTGATAAAGCCCTTAGGATGTGTACTTGACTACCTGGACTATGATGCAGATCATACTAGTGGGGACATGGTAGTCCATAAGTACATCCTTCATGGTCCCTAGTCGTGGGTGTATCGAGACGGGGCATCGATATACCAGTGTAGACTAGCGTATACGCTTCTCGACCCATGAGATGGGCGATGGATGATCCCATATCCATTGGTGTTTGACATCAGAGATGGTATACGGGTGCTCGGTGGAGACTGGGTACACTGGACGGACTCGCCGAGAACTCCCAGATGGTATTATACCTCACGTCAGATGGCAGTTCTCAGGTAACACTTGTACAGGTTAGTCTGTAGACCCGAGATCGTCATGGAGTCTTGTGTGATTCCCACTGTACTTTGATCTCCACCTTACCACGTCCATGAGGGCGTGCAAAACGGTGGTCTTTGGGTACAGTCTTGAGTCACATGGAGGCAATGAGCGATAGGAGGGGTTTCGTCTCTCCCGGTATTGGGGGTTGATTTTGCACTGTGCTCGATTGGCCGTAACAGGGAAGTCCCTGGCCAGGGCTGATCAGAGATTTGCTGGCAAGTGTTACCAGTAGTTTCTCGACCCGTTATGAGCCTCACATCAGCACAACTTATCGGTTATTGGGGTCTGACGTTTACCACCCCTAGACTTGATATGCGACATATCAGACGAACAGACCGGACTGTACGGTAAGTGTTACTGGTTGGATTCACAGGAGTGTGAGCGGGCTTGCTCGTCGATCTTCTGATCGCTCAATACCCGGATGGCCGTTACGTTTAGCAGACCGCTTGCGGCTTGTGGGTGCTTGATATGATCATCATCTGCTACCGGCGTATTGACGAGTCTTTAGAGTCCTACACAGAGATTTCCTGGCTCAAGCGAAATGAAATAGGAGCGCATATGAGATATGTACGGGAGCGAGAATAATGCGTGTATGTGATACCGTATTTCATTCTCGCGATGAATGTATCGATTGGTTATATGCGATATAACCTAGATATCGAATCAAGGATTGATTCGATAAGCCGATACATTGGATACTAGTCGGTTATATGCGATATGACCGGATCGTTAAATCAAGTGTTGATTTAATGATTTAATGTATAATTATATATTTGATATATTGCTTTGCATTAACTAGTATTGGTTCATTTTAAAAGGATTTTCTCACTTGATGCACATTGTATGTGTGATATATTTTTTGTGCACTTGTTTGTATCATGTTTGATGATACTTGCTCACTTGGGTTTGTGTAAAGATTAAACCATGGTTATATGAATGGTTAGGGTTTTGATTATTTACTTAGTTATTTATTTATTTATTCATTTTGGATATTATTAAGAATGGTGGCTTATTTTGTTTATATGTTGAAGCTTCTTGAAGCTTTGACAAAGTCCACCATTCTTATCTCATCCTTAACCCTAACCATTCCAACTAACCTTAGTTTAATCTCTACACTTGACCATGGTAAGTATATGATAAGTATTCATATTAGTTTCATTTTTAAATAAAACACTTATCATATTCTTTCTTCTTCTTCATCATCTTCTTCTTCAAGAAAATCTTAAGTCCATCAATGGCAACTTGAGCTAAAGTGAGAGAAATCCAATTCTAAAGTGAACCCACCTCCTATTTCTTCACCCTCTACCTCTTGCCAAGTTGTTTTGGGTGTTTTCTTCACAAGTTTCACAACTTTGTGAAGTCGGAGCTTGAACTTGTGATGCCTCGACGTAGATCATCTTCGGCACGAAGCCGACGACCTAGTCCGCCCTTTTCTCCGATCAAGCCGACGATTGAGTCCGGGATTCGAGATGGACAGCGAGAGGACGCCTACGTGGAGCCAAGAAAGTGGATATCCAGATCTACAAAGGTTGTAGCTTCTTATCTTTAGTTAAGTTGTTAACTAGATTCATATATCGCCTAAACTTCTAGTCAACGATCCGTATTAGGGTTTCTCGGCACCCATAAAATTTGAAATTGGAATGGTTGATGCCTTGTGAGACCTCTATAGTGTGCCTAGGAACCCTACACCTGCAAGATAGGATATATGAGAACCTAAAAATTAAAACTTTGACAAAAGATCTCAATGTCACGTTACCTTGAGTCGGTTTCCGATTGCTTCCCGAGAAGCACGTGCTGCCTGTCTGTGGGCGGTGGACAAGGAAGCCGAAATGCCCTCTGAAGGAGTAGGGCCAGGGGTAGCGGCGCTCGAACCTGCACCCGCGGCAAAGGCGGCACTACGCTCCCTTGCCGCGCGCATTCTACGCTTCCTTTCCGCTCGAGCCGTGAGAGCGGATCTTCTAGAAGCCTCCATCAATAGGACGTCATCGTCCGCGCCAAGGGTTACCTCTGGAGCCATTATGTCATCCGTCATCAGCCATTTGAGTAAGGCCTCTTTCGGCAGTGCTGAGGAGGCCGGGACTTCGATGGCTGGCCCTGGAAGCATCTCCGCATCACCTTGCGGGATTGGCATTGTAGTCCCTGCGATAGGATAAGGAGGGGGTCAGATTGTCCATAAGAAAGGAGAATGAAGATGCAATGAGCCGAGATATACCAACTCCCAGCGAAGCGCGAATCCTCACCTCCTCCTCGAAAGTCTTGAGGGAAGCCGCTAGAGCCTCTTCAGTGGAAATTCCTGTTAAAGAAGGAAAAGTGTCAGTCAAAATATGATAATAAAAATATAATGCAATAACAAAAGGTACGGCTGATGTTTACTTGATTGCGCGAGGATGGCCAGTCCCGCTTTGTGGCTTGCCGATCGCACAGAAGCTGCAATAGCAGCCTCCAGATCAGTATTGTCCGACGCTATGAATAGACCCTCATTTATCCCATATTCGCCCAAGCCCTCACTATAAGGAGCATAAGGCTCCTGACCAAATACAACGTCGGCTTAAGGCAAAGAAGGAACCTTCGGAAGCTACCTTCCACTCAAGAAAAGGAGGATCGACTTCTTCTTCCTCTTCTGCGAGCGAGCTCCGGTCGCCGCAAGCACAAGTTTACGTTTAGCAGGCACCTTGGGGCAATGAGTCCTGATATCTGAACCCACGCCAGACTCAGGGGAAGATACATTCACCATCTCCACGGGAGCACGGGGTATCGGTAGCTCGGGCCTGTCGTGCGGGACTTCGATCACGGCAGCTTCTTTTGAAGGAGGCGGGACAATGGTCCGTCGCTTCAAAAGGACGTTCCGATCACCAGCAGGGGGTGCACCTTTGCGATCGAGCAACAGTCGCTTCTCCTCCCTGATGACGGTGCCCATTGAATGCTGGTACCACGCCACGTACACACTAAGGGCCTTCGGGACACAGCTCGGTTTGCTGATAAAGAAGTTGGACCCCGTGTTCATGCGCATGAAATGATGTAATGTGTTTCGCATTCCCTCTTTAGTGACAACAGGTTCTAACAAGAAAGCCTCAAGCGGGACTCCCAGATTGTAGCTCAGCTGCTAGGCAAAACGGTATGGATTGTATCTCATGAATAACGCCGCATCATTTTGCCGAAACACTAGAAAGCCCGGTCTGATGGAATATAAATGAAGGATTTCCTGAGCTTTCAAAACAGATTCTCCATCGTTAAAAATGTCCCGCAATGGCTGCACCATCTTCGCGGACTCTTTGCCGATAGTCAGGATCTTATCGGTGAAAGTCATGCCGTCTCCAACCGTGCGGGGATGAAGGAGCAAACCTCTAGCTTCCCACGGTGATGGATTTACAATAGATGCATCGACTAATCGCATAATCCGGGGGAAGCTGCACTTGTCGTAGAAGGACTGCCTCTTATGGATACCGAAAATGCCAAGCGCATGTAGCTCGAGCCATGACATGAAGTAATGAATCAAGAAGTTCACATGCTGCACTCCAAGTTCAGTAGTATCCGCCGCTTAGCTGAGGCCGTAATACAGATGAGCTAACCCGGCAACCCCGACAGCCACTTTCACCCCAATAATCATTCGGTGAGCTGGATAGAAGACAGACGGCCTCATACGGCGATGGTGCATCGGGAGCGCAAACCAGCTCAGTCATAGCCCAAGAAACCCCAAAAAGAACATTTCCTCATCAATCCCAGGGACTGCGACCTCCGCGAAAGAAACAGCTGGAGTGTTGGGAAGGAAGAAACTCTTCTGATCTGCCTCCGCCGTTGGGAAGTTGTTTAACCCTAAACAGAAAGGGTCGTCAAGTTTGGCGAATTTAGCAGCATCCTTCGAGATGACTTCCGAATGGAGAAAACGAGCAATGAAATCCTCGAAAGTAACCCCACGGCTCCCAGATTCGAGAAAAAGGCCCTCATAAATATTCAACATTTTGATTAAACTAGGGAACTGGTGTTGAATGGCGTTCTCCAGGGTAAGGCCTGTCATCACTGGCTTGGCACCAAAAATGTATTCATCTGTAGGAAGCAGTTCCTCATAATGCTCCCCCATAACCGGCAAGCCAGAAACTTCTGCAAATTCCTCTAAAGAAATTGATACTTCTCGGTCCAGCGAAAGGAAGGTGTGAGTAGGAATATTCCACTGCTCCAGAAAGGCCTTAACCCACTAGGCTGGAAGCGTAGAATATTGGAAGAGAGAAGCATAAACGGCGGGATACAACCCAAGCCTCAACAACTGTGACTTCTTCGCTGACAGAATGTAGCGGGCCCATTGCAGATAGCCAGCTGGATGACGAGGAATTAGGCCGATCATATATGGTTGTCCCCACGGTCGCGCCTCGCCTTGACAAATATGTCGCCCCAGGGTATCCAAAGCCATTGGAGGCTGAACGGGTATCAAAGCCATAGCAGGCTGAAGAAGACCTCCCGAAGTCCAGTTGACTTCTTCCACGGTATAGTTCACCGAGGGTGGGTCGGCGTAATGGATCGCCATGATGGGCTCTGAGGGTACCACGCATGAAGAGCTCTGCCGACCCTTAATAATCTGATTATACCATATCCCCCAGAGGTGAAGATTCTTATGTTCCGGGTCATGATCTTTGATCAATGCTAGGACTTCCCGGTCCACAGGCGCTCCAGGGAATCCTCCCTCTGAACGAACAAACAGGAAAAAGGGATCGAAAGACATGTCGCCTACGCGAAAAGGGACAAAAGTCAACTGTCAGTGCGATAATTTAATTTAAATTCTGACACTTGGTATTTTAGAATTTGTACCACACTGCAATGCAGTGAAGAGGGACCAAAATGGGCCCACGAATTCTAAACGACGGCTCATTAATTAATAAAACAGCCTCATCATTTGATAAGACTGTTAATTAAATGAGGAAATCCTCAAGAAATTCTCATTAAATGAGAGATCTCTCGGGCAGAGGAGTAAATCTCCCTTTGAGAGCAGTGCTCTGTGACAGAGTGACACTTGTCAAACTCTAATCATGAAGAGCCTTGCTCTGGAAGAAAATGATGGAATAATCCATCAGAAAAAAATTGAAATCAATTTTTATACATGGATGAAAAATTCTGAGATCTTCAAGATCCATAAACGAACTCTTAAGAGTTCTTCATAAGAAATTAACAAATCTACTTGTTTTCAAAAGAGCAAAGCTCTGTTGATGGGTTAAGAAACCCTGAAAGAGATCTCTTTAGATCTATGATTCCATGAGAGCGGAGCTCTGTTAATGAAACCCTAAAAAGGTTTTCTTTAGATCAAAGATATATGAAGAGTAAGGCTCTGTTAATGGGTAAAACCCTAGATTATTAAAACATTTAATCTTTACCTAAATTTTAACAGAGTTTTTGTCCTTAAGAAAATTCTTAAGATGGAGAGCTATGCTCTGTGGGAGAATAAAAATTCTCAGAAAATAAGAAGAAGATGAATAGAAATCATCCTAAGGACCAAAGGTCCTATTTATAGGCACTGAGTGCCGTTTCAACTTCTCAGTTGATCCGAGGGCGCAGATGCTGCCACCGCTGCACTCACATGTGGGCCACGTGAGCACAACGGTGGGGGGCATTTGTTCCCCCAATCAGAGCAAAGCTCTATTTGAAATTTAAATTTCAAAATGAAGCAACGCTTCAGATACAGTGCCAAGTGCGCTGCGCCCTAACCAGCGCACCACGTGCAAAGCACGTGTGCGCTAGTGCTGGGTACGCTGCGCTCTGAGCGGCGCACCACGTGTAAAACACGGATGCGCTAGCGCTAAGTGCGCTGCGCTCTGAGCGGCGCACCACGTGTCAAACACAGGTGCGCTAGCGCAATGTGCGCTGCCCTTCAAGCAGCGCACCACGTGCAAAGCACGGGTGCGCTAGTGCTGGGGCTAAAAGCTCCCCACCGTTAGATCAGAGATCTAATAATAATGATAAATCATTAATTAGATAGAATTAAATTCTGTTAAGGAAATATTCCTCAAAATCTTTCCAAATAACAAGATTGTGCTCTGTAAATCAGAGAACCGTTGGATCAATAATCCAATGGAAAATAAAAATTACCAAAAGACAGAATAAATTCTGTATGAAAAGATTTATCAATCTTGTTAAAAACAAGAAGATTGCCTTCTGTAAAACAGAAGCCCTAGGATCAAAGATCCAATGGTGGGGAAATATCCCCAAATCAATCAGAGAAAGATCTCTTTAACTGATTCAACAAATCAGCTTGCCCTATATAAAGACCCCAAGACTTCAAGTCTTATATAGAGAAACCCCCCCCCCCAAACTTTGAGAAACTCAAAGAAAAAGAGTAAGCTCTTGCAAGAAGATTTTTCTTCAAGGTAAGAATGAAGGATGATGAACACAGAGATGAAATCATCTCATGATTAAGAAAGAAGAATTCATTTCTTTAAACAGATCATAGATCTACAAAGACAAAAAGTCTTTCACAAAGAGATCAAAAGATCTCATCATAAAATAAAAGAAGAAGAACATAATTCTTCTCACAGATCATGGATCTACAAAGGCAAAGCCTTTCATCAACATGAGAGATTGGAAATATCTCCTGCAAAAATAAGAACTGTTGTTCTTATATCTTGAGACAAAGTCTCTTTTAAAAGAACATAAATTTGTTTTCCAGATCATAAAATTGATCAGATGCGCTTTGCGCTCTTGAACTGCGCTTTGCGCTCTTGAACTGCGCTTCTGCGCTCTTTGAACTCAAATGCGCCACGTATCAATCATGTATGCGCCAATTAACAACTTGCGCTTTGCACTTCTGAAATGGTGCACTGTGCTCATAGGATGGCGCCAAGCACACCACGTGTCACTCACGTGTGCGCCATTAAACTGAAAGCGCAATGCACTCAGGGATTAGCGCTCAGTGCTCATAAACTGGTATCATGCGCTAATCATCTGGCGCCTAGCGCTGAGTACGACACGTGTCCCTTACATGTGCGCTACTTGGCAGAAGCGCGCTGCACTTTTTGATTGACGCAAAGCGCCTAGCGCGCCACGTGTTGCGCTGACAGAACATAAATTGTTCTTTAATAAGCCCAAAGCTCTGATGAATGCTCAGCTTTCAATAAAAGACAAAGACATTGTCAAGATATAAATCAATGCTCAGTATTGTTAAAAGGGCCAAATCCAAATAAAGGCTCAACAGCCCAAAATAAAATGTTAAACATTTATTGGACTTAGCCCAATATTGGCTGTAAGTCCTCAACCCATATTAATTGAGCCCATCTGCTCATAAATATTTTAACAGATTTATCCCCAAATTGGACTACAGATCTTTCAACCAACTCACATCGGTTCGAAGGTACATCTCTTTACTACTCTGATATTTATCGTTGTAATCCTTCAACGTCTTCAGAGAGGTGACGGGTCCCGACAACCAAACATTCTACGGACTGTGGGGTCCTTTAAAACCCACAGACTATGATGTCATTAACCTTGACTGTGAGGTCTTTAAACTCACGGACTATGATGTCCTTAACCTTGACTGTGATGTCTTTAAACTCACGGACTATGATGTCCTTAA
This sequence comes from Agapanthus africanus, assembly GCA_030015575.1. Classification (NCBI taxonomy): domain Eukaryota; kingdom Viridiplantae; phylum Streptophyta; class Magnoliopsida; order Asparagales; family Amaryllidaceae; genus Agapanthus; species Agapanthus africanus. Next base: position 442,340,384 of record JASDDO010000001.1, read on the forward strand.
CCTTGACTGTGATGTCTTTAAACTCACGGACTATGATGTCCTTAACCTTGGACCAAGATATCCTTAAACTAACGCTGGACCGTGATGTCCTTAAACTAATCGACCGCAATGTCCCTAAACTAAACAATAGAGCCTAATTGCTCTCTTATTGGATCTAAACGATCCTGTTAAGTTGATCTTAGTCTAAAAATTGGACTAACGTATCCTTAACACACGTTTAAGTTGATCTTAGTGCCAAATGAGACTAACGTATCCTTAAACCCAACCCCCAAACACAAATCTAAGAAGATACGGATTTGGACTAATCCACGCCCTACGGGCGACAACATAAATTAGTCTCCGTATACAATCCACAGGCAACCAAAAACAAAACAAACACCCACGACAGGAAGTGACTATCTGGAGAAAGAGAAAGTGGTTACCGCGATGCGGTAGCGTAATTAACTGCAGGGGCTTGCGCCTGCAGGGAAGAGCGTCCCCGCAATCAAAAACCCCTCAAATGAGGGGGGATCTGACGAAGTCTGCTATATCGGTCGCATCCGTTCAAACCTTCGATACATGATGCCATAAATCAACTTGGCATCTTCGGAGAGGTAGACGGATAGCACCAATTAGCATATGCCCCGAAATTCAGGCGAGACGGACCCGCGCGGTCGCGGTCGCGTCCCCGTGTTTCGAAAGGGAACAGTCTCTTCCCACTCCATATCTCATATGGTGTGGTAGGTACAGATTTAGATGGAACTTGATTCAATAGGTATGCTGCTGTCTCAAGCGCATAACCCCAAAAGGAAATAGGCAACTCAGTAGTGCTCATCATAGAGCACACCATATCTAAAAAGGTGCGATTCTTCCGTTCAGATACACCGTTGTGCTGTGGTGTATATGGAGGAGTAAGCTGAGAGAGAATCCCATTCTCTTTTAGAAAGTCCAGGAACTCCGTGCTCAAGTATTCACTTCCTCGATCAGATCGAAATACTTTTTACCCATTTGGTTCTCGACTTCGTATTTATATTCCTTGAATTTCTCAAAAGCTTCAGACTTGTGTTTCATTAGGAACACATGTCTGTATCTTGAGAGATCGTCAGTGATTGTAATGAAGTACGAAGAACCGTTCCTGGCATGTGTAGACATAGGACCATATAAATCACTATGTATCAGTCCTAAGAGCTCACTAGCTCTTTCTCTGTATCCAGTAAATGGAGTTTTGGTCACCTTGCCTTTGAGACATGACTGGCAAGTGTCATAAGATGAAAATTCAAATGAATTCAAATATCCATCCTTATGTAACTTAGCTAGTCGTGTCGCATTGATATGACCTAGTCTACAATGCCACAAGAAGGATTTGTTCATTTCTGAACTCATCCTCTTGTGTGTGTTTTGTATGTTAAGAACTGTGGTTTGATTTAGAACGTATATGCCATTAATTAACAAGCCTGATCCAATCAACTTTTGATTCAGGAAGATGTTCATAACAATATCCTGTACTACAAAATTATATCCTTCTTTACTTAATAAAGAAACTGATATAAGATTGCATATCAGGGTCGGAATGTAATAGCATTCGTTCAGAATCAATGTATTACCATTTGGTAATACAAGGTGATATTCGCCAACTTCTTTGGCTGCAACATTTGCACCATTCCCTACTCTTAGGGAATAATCATCCATTCCCAGTTCTCTACCTTTCCTTAGCCCATGTAACATATTACATATGTGGGATCTCGATCCGGTATCTAATACCCAGGACGTAGAGTGAACCAAGAAACAGTTCTCGATAATTAACACACCCGAAAAAGATGCATCAACATACTTATTCTTCGTTTGAACGGCGTGGGAATCCGGATATGTCCCTATTCCCTGTTCAGTCTTATAACAATTATAAGAAAGAACGGAACCAACGTTCCCCTGCTCAGTATAACAAGCGGGTTCGGTCAATACATCCATATTATTATCTTGATTAAGACGTGACATGGTCGCTACCTGAAGAGAGAGAAGAAAACACTTTAGCGTATGCTCTTGTAAGATCAGATTGGTTATTATTTTATCTAATCAGGATGGCTCCCACAGTTTTTATCAAATTTTCCTTCAAACCCTAAAAGGAAATACTGGCCGGGATTAATTACAGTCTACAACTTCGCTAACCGTTCAGCCAGGCCAGTGTCGTTACTTTGAGGGAGGTTCCCCGTGCTTTCGCACGGACCTAATTAAAATAAACCTCGTCTTCTCAGAGGCGTAGCCCCGTTAACACCTTTCTAAACACCTAATGGGTTAGCTAATTGTAAAGTGTAAAACTCTCCCAGGAGCAACTCTTGCTCGCAGCGGGATCGGGATCCAACTATCTCATAGAAGGTATGCAATCTCATTGCAAGTTTCAACACTTGAAACTCCCGATATCTTTTGCCCCAAACGATCTATGACCTTGACAAGGTCAACAAACCATAGACCGCAAGTCAAGTTCAACCCGTCATTTCATGATTGAATTAAACCCATCCGCACGACCCTTGACAAGGTCAACAAGGACGTAAGACTACCCTAATCTAATCGCATCTCATGCTTAAGCAGATAAGTAGTAATTAGCTACCGCACACTACGCCTTGACAAGGTCAACAAACGCAGCACGAATACTAATTATTACTTATCTGAAATGACTGAGGGCTATGCAGGTTTTTAAGAAAACCAAGAGCGTAATGAACTTGATATCGTTGTAGAATCAAGTGATTTTTGAAGAGTGTTTTTTAGGTTTTTACTAGTTTTGCTAAAGAGTTCACTCCCGGTGAAGGGATCTCGGCTCTTTCCTTATCGAATAAGGTGCAGGATATTTCATAAATATCACTATGCAAAGCAAGCACTAGAAGAAGCAATCAAAAACAAAACCGAGTGAGTTGTAGTATCTGCTAGTTTCGCTAAAGTGGTCACTCCCGGTGAAGGGATCTCGGCTCTTTCCTTATCGAATAAGGTGCTAGATATTCTATAAGGAATACCGCTTTGCAAAGCAAAAACTAGAGCTACCCTTTTTGAAAATTTGATTCTACAACATCTTTTAGGTTTCTTTCTTTTCATTAATCTCATTAATGAAGTCCCATCATTTAATGCTTCCTAAGCATCACAAAAAATGAAACGAAAATATAACGTATGCTTATGCCATCCGCATTCGCCACAATATCCCGTTATGCACCGTTAGGTTACTTAACTAACGGCATACCGGGACTGGACTAGCGCGGGTGCAAAACATAAGCAATGTCTATTATATATCTCATATATAATATATATCCATTCGTCTCAGAATCCACAGTGATCACATAACAGAATATCAGCAGCAGCAGATAACATATGAAATATTCGATATATTATGAGGTCCGTATTTTATTTTGAGCCTGTATAAAAAAACGGATTCCACGGTCGCGATGAATAGCCAAACCCACATCCCTAGACCCCTACGAGAGCGGCAAGCAACCCTACCAATTCTAGAGTTAGGAGACCCGGACTCGACTCCTCGAGTTGGTCTCCCACTGGACTCTAGAACCCGGTTACTTATGCTCCCCTCCTTGGGTCTATCCTAATGCAGAAAAGTAAATAATATACAACAATGGTGACATCATCCTCAACCCAGAAGTGCCTCAATAAAAGAGTATTACATACTATGAATTTTACATGAATGAAAATAAAAACTCTCATCTCACATAAAACCCTCGGCTATTCAAAATACGACGATCCAATATAACATATCACAGCAACACATAACATCACATGTCATCAACATAAGTAAATATGCGTATCCCAATTATCGTTGACATATAACAACGAAACCGGCTTGATACACCACATATTACACTTACGGTCGTAGAAAAGAAAATGTCAAACTACAACATTTGGAATCCATAATAATCTTAGACATCATAAACCCAAAATATCACATACTTTGGATTCCACATATTGTATCACATTCCACAAATAGTTAGACGATGTTAAACATTCCGATCGAATCAACAAACACCCAAAATTTCCCAAAGAGCTCAACACTTGAGCATAGTTTAAAAATACTCATTACACACCACAGCTCCTATGAACCAGTCGTAGAAGGGTCAACCAATGCCTCACATGTGGCACCGCTGAACTACCACAAAGCCTAGGGTTTAGTGGCGGTTCTGATGGTCACATAATCGAGTTAAGGTTTCGTTCTTCTAGAGAGTCTACGGTATCGCTTGCATGATTTTCTAAAAGTTTTAAACTAAGGGGAAATCCAACACTTGGAAAAATTCCGGCAAGGGTTAAAGTGGGTATTTGATATCCGATCAAACTTTTTAACACCGTCTAAAATAACTGAAACAAACATTAGAATTATGAATACGAAATAGTCCGAGTTGCCTATGCAAAAAATTAACATCACATGCAATTTTTAGCAAAAACAAACAACACCTGAAACCCTAAAATCCAGAGACTGGAACACCTTGAAAATTTGAAGCCCAAACTTCAAAATTGACCCGAGCACACCGGATTTCAACCCATTGTGGCCATCCATATTACCTCCAAATTGCCTCGAATTTTCATGGTGTTCATGTCATATCACATATAACATTCTGCAGTTGTTTTAAAAAAATTTCGAACACCTTTTAAATTCGACAGAAACTAGTTTAAAGGGTTTCAAGTTTCGGATTCATTTCGGTTTTGTAATCTAACAAACATCGCAGAATTATCTAGCTATACTCTGATACAACTATAGGGTTCCTATGAACGACAGCAAGGTTTCGGGAAGTATCGTCCATGCCATTTTCAAAATTTTGCCGTTTTAAAGAACCCTAAACTAGAATCTTTAACTAGAGAATCATACGAAACATATTGTAAACTACTTTACAACTAAGCGAACTAGGAATACAACCTTTGTAGACTGGTCCTTTACTTCAATAGCTCCGTGTAGTAGTCCCTTCGCTCTAAGTAGTGATCTTCTAGACTCTAGCATGGCTTCACAAGAAGAAAGGAACGAACTTGCTTGAAGTCTTCGAGGCCGAAAATGATCTATGTCGAGGAGACACTAACCCAAGCTACTACTTCACTAATGAGAGATTAGTGAAGCTAACACCCTATACTAAAGTGCTAATCTAGTAGAGGATGATGAAGTAGGATTTTTGCTCACTTTAGAATTGTTTTTCTCACTAATATTTCTCACTTGCTCAAAAGCTAGAGAGCTCTTGAGCTTGAAGAAGAATATGAAGAGAGATAATGTTGTGAAAGTGAATGGCAATCATGGGTAAGAAAATATCTAATATTACTCATGTAGAGACTTAACCATGAGTTTAGATAATGATTGGGTAAAAAATATCTAGTGTAAGACAAAACTAGTGGACTAAGTCAATGGTTCTCCAAGATTCTCAAAGCTTCATGCCATGTGACAAATTTCTAACTAATAATTGAATTACAATAAATAAATAAACCCTACATTATCTTTATCATGGTGTAAATCTCATACACCCATGTTGCATGTATCATCAACCATGACACATAATAAAACACAATTAATATATATCACATATATATTAAGTGTGCAAATGTGAGAAAAATAAATGCTTAGGTGAGCTAATATTATTTAATGTAAACCAGTATATCAAATATACAATTATACACTAAATTATCAAATCAATACTTGATTTGATAATCCGGCTATATCACATATAACCGACTAATATTATATATACCAACTTATCGAATCAACACTTAATTCGATAACCCGGCTATATCACATATAACCGACCGATACAAATATCGCGAGAATAAAATACGGTATCTCATACTCGTATTAATCTCGGTCCCGCACATATCACATATGTGCTCCTACTTCATTTTGCCTGAGCCGGAAAAACCTCTGTGTAGGACTCTAAAGACTCATCAATACGCCGGCAGTAGGTGATGATCATATCAAGCACCCACAAGCCGTCAGCGGTACTAGTTGGATGTAACGGCTACCCGGGTATTGAGCGATCAGAAGATCAACAAGCAAGCCTACTCTAGCTCCAATAAAGCCTGTCAGTAACACTACCGTACAGTCCGGTCTCTTCGTCTGAGATGTCGCATATCCAGTCTAAGGGTGGTAAACGTCAGACCCTAATAACTCGATAAGTCATGCCGATACGAGGCTCATAACGGGTCGAGAAACTACTGATAACACTTACCAGTAAATCTCTAAATCAGCCCTGGCCATAGACTTCCAGTTATAGCCAATCGAGCACAGCACGACATCTACCCCCAATACCGAGAAAGACGAAATCCCCTCCTATCCATCATTGCCTCCATGTGACTTGGGACTGTACCCAAAAACCACCGTTGTGCACGTCCTCTTGAACGTGGTAAAGTGGAAATCAAAACACAGTGGGAATCACACAAGACTCTATGACGATCTCGGGTCTATAGATTAACCTGTACCAGTGTCACCAGAGAACTGCTATCTGACGTCCATCTAGGAGTTCTTAGTGAGTCTGTCTAGTGTACCCAGTCTCCACTGAGCACTCGTATACCATCTCTGATGTCAAACACCAATGGATATGGGATCATCCATCGCCCATCTCTTGAGTCGAGATGCGTATACGCTGATCTACTCTGGTATATCGATGTCTCGATACACCCATGACTAGGAACATTAAAGGATGAACTTATGGACTACCATGGCCCCACTAGTATGATCTGCATCATAATCCTGGTAGTCAAGTACACATCCTAAGAGCTTTACCAACATGTAACCATGAGACAGTATCAAGAGACAAGTATACATGTTAAGATAAAGAGCAACCAGATAGCATACTATCATGTCGAGTAAGAAAGTCCTTTCTATATATGTCCAAGCATCTACTATAATAAACATCATATGTACAATAATGGCCTCTAAGGCATACATACAACTAACAGTGCTGATATTGTGGTTGGATTGTCATGGGGGATAGCCTGCAGTGCAATGGTAGAAGTACCATTCAGATTCATTTGTACATTTGATATTGTAGGGCGAGCGTCTGACATGTGGACAACCGTCTCTGCCAGATTGTATATTCTTTTATTGGGGTACGACCGGGTTGAGGTCGATGTCACCATTGTATATATATTTTTCATTTTTGTACTAGGATTACCCTGAAGTGGAGTGCACGAATAGCCGGGTTCTAGAGGGCAACGGGCCTGTATCTCATGGTGTTGAGACGGAGGGTGCCTTACTCTAGAATTGGCGGGCTATTCGCCGCACTCGTAGGGGGTATAGGATGACCCACGGAGGGGTGCCCAAGTAACCGGATTCCGTGAAGTACTGGGTGGCCCATTCACTTTGTTGATTGGGGTTGCTTCACTTCTGGGATTGGCGGGTAACTTGCCGCACTCATAGGGGTCCAGGTTTTCATTGCATGGGCTATCCACATGATCGGGAACGTCGGGTCTCATTTGCGGCTCCAATGAAACCCGAGGCTCCAAGATTATCCACCATTCTGTATTGCTTGCTGATCTTCTGTGATGTTGCATATATCATGCCTGGGACGAATGTTATATATATTTATATATACTAGTAGATGTTGTATATGTTTTGCACCCGCGCTAGTCCAGCCCCCGCTCTGCCGTTAGTTAAGTAACCCAACGGTGCATGATGGGGCCCAGTGACGAATGCGGATGGCATATACGTATATTTTATTTTCGTTCCTTTTCTGTGGTGTGATATGGATTAAATGATGGGACTGCATTAATTCTGATTAATGCAAGGAAAAACAAACCTATATGATATTGTTGGAACCAATTTTGAAAAACTATTATTATAAACATTTCTTTTTGCTTTGCACAACGGTATTTGGTTATGAATATCCAGCACCTCATTCGACGAGGCAAGAGCTGAGATCCCTTCACAGGGAGTGACCTCTTGAGCAAAAGTTTGTGTCATTGTAATAGCTTCACTATAGTCGATTCTTTTACTTTGCATCGTGGTATTCAGTTTGGAATATCATGCACCTCATTCGATGAGGAAAGAGCCGAGATCCCCTCACAGGGAGTGACCTCTTTAGCAAAAGTTTTCGCTACTATATATTTGTAAAACCACTTAGATTCCTTCAACGATATCAAGTTCATTACGTTAAAGGTTTTTCTCCAAAAACTTGTCGTAGCCCTCCGTCATTTCAGATTAGTATTGCTTTGTATTCGTGCTACGTATGTTGACCTGTCAAAGCGTGGTGTTCGGTAGCTCTGTAGTACTTTTCTGTTGCATGGATATGCGATTGGTTAGGACAGTCGTACAGTCATGTTGACCTAGTCAAGGGCTCGTACGGATGGGTCTAATTAATCTAGGATGATGACAGGTTGAACTTGACTTGCGACTTATGATATGTTGACCTAGTCAAGGTCATAAACCGCTTGTGGTAAAAATCACATCGGGGGTTTTAAACATACAGGAAACTTGCTAGGCATGCGCATACTTTCTGGAGTGTGGTGGCTTGAGTGGCTTCCATCAAGTTATCATGCGATAATAGTTAGATCCCTATTCCCACTGATGAGTAGGTGCTACTCCTCGGGTGATTTTAGATGATCCCGACTAATTCTCCTTTTGGGTTTGGAGGAGAATTCCAGGAAACAGTGTGAGACATCCTGATTAGATAAAGTGATTAACCAATCTAATCTAGGTTAAAGTGCATGCTGAGTGTTTCTTTTCTCTCTTTCTTTGGCAGCGATCATTACCTGACCTTAAACTAAAATTCATGAACCAAGTTAACCGAACCTTCTTAAAACACTTTGGTTTTTGGATTGTCCTAGTCGCATATATCCCTGCCGCTCCTACATTCCCTTTGCATTTCTCCGGAATACTCCGTATCACTATGAAGATCCACATTTATTAGATATGCCATCGTATAGTTACATACGAACTCGAAAGAACTTGTTTCAGTTCGAGGATGGTTTCCGGTTATGGAGAAATTGAATAAGATTATTCAGTTGTCTTTTCCCTTTACCTTCTCTCAGGTTGCGAGGGCTCTGTAGGGTTAGCTTAGCACCTTAGAAGGGCTTTGGCAAGCATCAAACATGCAATTTAAAAATTTTGGGGTGCTAAACAAACCAACCAAGCAATCGAACTAGAGAATTAGGGTTAAACATGATATGTAAACAACTTTACATCTAAGTGAATGTGGAATACAACCTTTATAGACCGGTCCTTCACTTCTAAAGCTCCATGTAGTAGTCCCTTCGCCCCTAGTAGTGAACATCCGAACTCTAGTAAGGATCACATGAAGAAATGAACAAGCTTGCTCAATGCCTTGGAAGCCGAAGATGATCTACGTTGAGGAGACTCAATCTTATGCTACCTCTTCACTAATGGTGAGATTAGTGAAGAAAACACCCTAAACTAAATGGCCGATAGTATAAGATGATGAAGTAGGAATATTGCTCACTTTAGATTTGATTTTCTCATTTTTTTCATCATTTGTCAAAAGCTAGAAAGCTTCAAGAGGAAGAAGAAGATGAAGTGATGAAGAATCATTCATTTTGTTAGAAATGCAACCATGGGTGAGTATATTGTTAGTTATATGTATGCCCTAGAGGCCATTACTGTACATGCGTTGTATATTGTAGTGGATGCTGGGACATATATAGGGAGGACTTTCTTGCTCGACATGATAGTATGCTATCTGGTTACTCTTTATCTAAACATGTACTCTGAATGTCTCTATGTCACATGTTGATAAAGTCCTTAGGATGAGTACTTGACTACCAGGACTATGATGCAGATCATACTAGTGGAGACAGAGTAGTCGCCAAGTAAATCCTTTAAATATTTCTAGTCGTGGGAGTACGAGATAGGGCATCGATACTCCCGAGTAGACTAGCGTATGCGCTTCTTGACCCATATGATGGGCGATGGATGATCCCATATCCATTGGTGTTTAACATCAGAGAAGGTATATGGGTGCTCAGTGAGGACTGGGTACACTGGACGGACTCGCCGAGAACTCCCAGATGGTATTATACCTCACGTCAGATGGCAGTTCTCTGGTGACACTGGTACAAGTTAGTCTGTAGACCCGAGATAGTCATAGAGTCTTGTGTGATTCCCACTATGCTTTGATTTCCATCATACCATGTCCAAGAGGGCGTGCAAAACGGTGGCTTTTGGGTACATTCCCAAATCACATGGAGGCAATGAGCGATAGGAGAGGTTTCATCTCTCCCGGTATAGGGAGTTGATGTTGCGCTGTGTTCGATTGGCTATAACTAGAAATCTCTGGCCAGGGTTGCTGAGATTTACTGGTAAGTATTATCAGTAGTTTCTCGAACTGTTATAGACCTCAAATCGACACGACTTATCAAGCTACTGGGGTCTGACGTTTACCACCCCTAGGCGAGATATGCGACATATCAGACGAAGAGACCGGACTGTACGAGAGTGTTACTGGTTGGATTCACGGGACAAAGTACAGGCTTGCTTGTTGATCTTCTGATTGCTCAATATCTGGGTGGCTGTTACGTTTATCTGACCGCTTGCAGCTTGTGGATGTTTGATATGATCATCACCTACTGCCGGCGTATTGACGATTCTTTAGAGTCCAATACATAAGTTTCCTGGCTCAGGCAAAATCGAGTAGGAGCGCATATGTGATATGTGCGGGACCGAGAACAATACGTGTATGTGATACCGTATTAGATTCTCGCGATATGAGATATCGGCCGGATATATGTGATATAGCCGGGTCATCGGATCAAGTGTTGATTCGATGAACTGATACAGATTATATTAGTCGGTTATTTATGAAATAGCCGGATTATCGAATCAAGTGTTGATTCGATAATTTAATGTATAATTATATATTTGATATATTAAATTACATTAACTAATATAAGCTCACTTAAAGATTCTTTTTTTCACTCGGGTAATACATTGATATATATGTGATATATGTTAATTGTATTATTTTATTTTGTTACAATAAATATTGTATATGTGATATATAATATTGTAACATGTTATGGTTATAAATGCAACATGGTTTGTGGAGTTTAAATATGGTTAGGGTTCGGATTAGGGTTAAGCTTTCATGAAGCTTTCAAGAAGCTTCTTGAAGCTTTGACTTTGACCTTGATATTTTGTGATATTTTGCAAAGATATTTCTTTAACCCAACCCAACCCTTTAACCATAGTTAAATCTCTACATGGGTTAAGTCTTCTTACTTAACCCATGGTTGCATTTCTAACCTCACACTTGATTCATTATTCATCACAAATGGTTTTGCTTCTTCTTCTTCTTTCTCTTTGATGAAAAGCTTTCTAGCCTTTTCAAAAGTGATGAAAATGAATGAGATAAAGAAAACAAATGAGAGCTAAATTCCTACTTCATCATCCTCATCTATTCTAGCTACTTAGATTAGGGTGTTTGCTTTGCTAATACTTGATTAGTGAAGCAAAAGCTTGGGCTTGAGTTTCTTCAAGGTAGATCATCTTTGTTAGCGAAGATCGGAAGCAAGCTTGCATCTTTCTCTTCATGGAGCCTCTCTAGAGTCCGGGTACTCGATGATCGCAGCGAAGTGACCTCAACATGGAGCTTTAAAAGTGAAGGAACGGACTACAAAGGTTGTAATCCCAAACTCTTAAAGGTAAAGTTGTTTACTTGCTATTGTTTTCACCTAATCTCTAGTCTAAGATCTTGGTTAGGGTTGTTCGGCACGTCTAAATTTTAAATCGGGCATGGTTGATGCCTTATAAACCCTTGTGACTATGCCTAGTAACCCTACAGTGGTATCAGAGCCAAGCTAAAGTTTTAGGCAAAGTCTAGACGAAGTTTAAAGTCCGATCGAACCCCGAAACGTCACACAATACCCCCTCTGTGGAAATTTTTTAAAATGTTGATTTTTTCTGTATTAAAAATACTCAGAAAATAAAGCAGGGAATTATAAGGATTACTGTGAAAAACGAGCCACTAATCCAATTAAAGCGCCGCGGAACCGCGGCAATAACATGCCTTGCGCGGCAGTTCCACGGCCGTACAGTGGAACTAGGGTTTGCTTTTTGCAAAGTAACATCCGTATGTATTTCCTGATGCTTCTGGGAATTTTTGATATTACTCAAGTGTTGAGTTTTCTGGAGCTCTTTTGTATTCGTTGATTCGATCGGAAAGTTTAACTTCGTTTATGTTTTTCCGGGTAATTTAGAACGTGTTAAAAAGTTCGAACGGATATCAATAACTCATTTTTTCCCCTGCCGGAAAATTTCTAAGTGTTGGATTTTTTCCTTAATTAAAGAACATTCTAAGCCGTGCAAGTAACGCGGTGGACCCTCTAAAAGAACACAAACCTTAACTCGATTATGTGACCGTCTGAACCGCCTCTAAACCATAGGGTTTGGGGTAGTACGGCGTTGCCACATGTGAGGCATTGATTTGACCCTTCTACGGCTGGACCATTGGTACAGTGGCATGTGATGGATACTTTTTGAACTCCGCTCAAGTGTTGAGCTATTTGGGAAATCTTGGGTGTTTGTTTATTCGATCGGAAAGTTTAACATTGTCTATTTATCTGGAAAGTGATACAATATTTGGAATCAACAAGTAGTTATGAGATAACTAATTTGAATGTTATAAATATAGTAGTTTAGTCTCATTTGATCGGTTGCCATGGGATTTTAATGTGATCAAAAGTCCGTCGCAATCACGTAGCGTACGCGGATACTCGCCGGGTAAATTTAATAGATAGCCACGCCCCATAGCCCCGACCAAGTAACTGTAGGAGAACCCCGTCGCCAAAAGCATCCGTTCGGGTGCTCGCGGCAGCGGTGTTCCGCCTTAGTGCACTTCGTCGACGGCATCCGGGGGTGCGGCCGTCTACTAAAGTTTGCGACGAGCATTCGATCAGGATGTCGGGAATCTTGTTGAATTGCCTGACTTGATATTGAAAAGGGTTTTCGATATTGAGACTAAAATGTGGAGTTTATAATTGTTAGGCATGCGATGTCTAAGGAATTCATTTGGTTAGGCATGCGATGTCTAAGGTGGTTGCGGATTCCAACTGTTGTAGTTTTACACTTTCTTTTCTGCGACCATAAGTGTAATATGTGGTGTATCGCCGGTTTCGTTGCTATACATCAACGACAATTGGGATACGCATATTTACTTACGTTGATGATATGTGATATTATGTGTTGCTGTGATATGTTATATTGGATCGTCGTGTTTTGAATAGCCAAGGGTTTTATGTGAGATGAGAGTTTTTCTTTTTCATTCATGTAAAATTCATTTATATGTAATATTCTTTTATTGGGGCACTTCCGGGCTGAGGATGATATCACCATTGTATATTATTTACTTTTCCGCATTAGGTAGACCCAAGGCGGGGAGCACAAGTAACCGGGTTCTAGGGTCTAGTGGGAGACCATCTCGAGGAGTCGAGACCGGGTCTCCTAACCCTAGAATTGGCAGTGTTGCTTGCCGCTCTCGTAGGGGTCTAGGGATGTGGGTTTAGATATTCATCACGACCGTGGAATCCGCGTTTTACACAGGCTCGCATAAAACACGGAAATCCTAGTATATCCAATATTTCATATATATTCTTCTGCTGCAATGTTCTGTGATGAGATCATATTACTGCCTGAGACGAATATTTATATTATATATATGAGATATATATTATATATTGTTGATTTCGTTTCATATATGATGCTTGTGAAGCATTATTAAAATGGGACTTCATTAATGAGATTAATGAAATAAAAGAAACCTAAAGATGTTGTAGAAACTTGTCTCAAAAACAGGTAGCTCTAGTTCTTGCTTTGCATAGCGGTGTAGAACATCAAGCACCTTATTCGATAAGGAAAGAGCCGAGATCCCTTCACCGGGAGTGACCTCTTTAGCGAAACTAGCAGATTCTACAAACTCGGTTTGTCTTTTGATTGTTTTTATAGTTTTTGCTTTGCACCGTGATATTTGTGAAATATCCTGCACCTTATTCGATGAGGAAAGAGCCGAGATCCCTTCACCGGGAGTGACCTCTTTAGCAAAACTAGAAAAGGCCTCAAAAACATTCCATTTAAAATCACTCGATTCTACAACGATATCAAGTTCATTACGCAAAGGGTTTTCTTAAAAACTTGTCGTAGCCCTCCGTCATTTCAGATAAGTAGTATTTAGTATTCGTGCTGCGTTTGTTGGCCTTTGTCAAAGCGTAGTGTGCGGTAGCTAATTACTGCTTATCTGTATAAACATATGATGTGATTGAGTTAGGGTAGTCGTGCGACTTTGTTGGCCTTTGTCAAGGGTCGTGCGGGTGGATTTAATTCAATCAGGAAATGACGGGTTGAACTTGACTAGCATCCTATGATTGGTTGCCTTTGTCAAGGTCATAGGAAGTTAGGGGTAAAATATTATCGGGAATTTCAAGTGTTGAAATTTGCAATGAGATTGCATACCTTCTATGAGATAGTTGGATCCCGATACCCGCTGCAAGTAAGAGTTACTCATGAGAGAGTTTTACACATTACATTTAGCCGATCAAGTAGGTGTCTAGAAAGGTGTCAACGGGGTTAAGCCTCAGGGAAAACGAGGTTTATTTTAATTAGGTCCGTGCGAAAGCGCGGGGAACCTCCCTCAAAGTACCGGCACTGGCCTGGCTGAAAGATTGGCGAACTTGTAGGGTGTAATTAATCCCGGCTAGTCTTTCCTTTTAGGGTTTGAAGGAAGATTTGACTAAAACAGTGGGAGATATCCTGATTAGGTATATTAATAACCAATCTAATCTTGCAAGATCATACGCTGAGTGTTTTCTTCTCTCTCTCTCCTGGTTGCGACTATGTAACGCCTTAATCAGGATAATAATACGGATGTATTGACCGAACCCGCTTGTTATACTGTGCTAAGGAACGTTGGTCCCACTCCAACTTATAATTATTATAAGACAGAGCAGGAAATAGGGGATTACCAGAATTCCCGTGCCACCCAAACGAAGAAAGTGCATGTTGATGCATCATCTTCGGGTATGTTCATTACCGAGAACTGTTTCTCAGTATCCTTTACGTCCTGAGTATGAGATACCGGATCAGGATCCCGCAAATATAATTTGTTACATGGGCTACAAATAGGTAGAGAACTGAGAACGGGTGATAAGTTTCAAGAGTTGGAAATGATGTAAGTGTTGCAGCCAAGTCTGTTGGCAGTCATCACCCTGTATTACCAGAATACATTGATTCTGAACGAATGTTATTAGATACCGAACCTGATATACAACATCATATCAGTCTCTTTATTAGTAAAGAAGGATATAATTTTGTATTGTTGGATAATGTTTTGAACATTTCCTATATCAAGAGTTGATCGGTTTAGGCACGTTATTTAAAAGCATAGACGTTCTAAATCAAACTACAGTTCTTAATGTACAGAACACACACAAGAGGAAGAGTTCAGAAATGAACGAATCCTTCTTGAGGCATTGTAGACTAGGTCATATCAATGCGACCCGACTAGCTGAAGTTACATAAAGATGCATATTTAAATTAATTTGGATTTACATCTTGTAAAACTTTCCAGTCATGTCACAAGATAAGATGAACACAGCTCCGTTTATTGGAAACAGAGAAAGAGTTATTGAACTCTTGAGATTGATACATGCTGATGTATGAAGGTCCCCTGTCTATACATGCCAGGACTGGTTCTTTGTACTTAATTACATTCACTGATGATCTCTCAAGATTCAGACATATGTTCCTGTTGAAACACAATTCCGAAACTTTTAAGATAATCACAGAATATAAGTTAGAAGTAGAGAACCAAAAAATGGGTATAAGTATTATGTCCTTTGATGTGATCAAGGAGGAGAATACTTGAGCACGGAATTCCTGAACTATTCTAAAGGGGAATGAGATTCTCTCTCAGCATTACTCCTCCGAATACACCACGGCACGTCGGTGTATCGGGGCGGACAATCACACCCTATGAGATATGGTGTGCTCTATGATGAGTACTACTGAGTTTCCTATTTTCTTTTGGGGTTATGCACTTGAGAAGTTGCATACCTATTGAATAGGGTTCCAACCAAATCAGATGCCTACCACTCCATATGTGATATGGTATGAGAAGAGCCCATCTTTTAAGGATGTTAAGATTTGGGGTTGTCCGGCCTATGTCAAAACCAAAATCCGGACAAGCTCGAGGCAAGGTCAGTTCTGTGGAAGTTTGTTGGATATCCTAAGCATTTGCAAGGGAATATCATCTACCACACCGAGGAACAAAAGATGTTTTATTTCTCGGCATACCACTTTTTGAGGAAAAGGGAATTTCTTGTGAAGAAATTAGTGGTTATGAGGTAGAACTGGAAGGAGTTCCAGCTATACAAACTGCAGCTGATGATTTGGTAAACCCGGAGGATTCAATAGTTTCCAACGAATCCCAGCCTCTCCGCCGATCTGGTAGGGTTCCTCATCCACCTGAGAGATACTTCGGTTTCTCTATGACACAGAGGAGATCATGGAGATGGCTGATCTCCAGGGAGATCAAGGTTAGGATAGAAGACACAGAGGACAACAGCGCGGATCCACTCACAAAAGCCTAATTCCAAGTAGAGACTTTTATAGGATGGTTGAGTATGAGATACTTCAACCACAGCTGATTGTTGGGTATGCGATACCACAACAGATGGCCCTAGTGCAAGTGGGAGAGTGTTAGTTATATGTATGCCCTAGAGGCCATTACTTTACATGCGTTGTATATTGTAATGGATGCTGGGACATATATAGGGAGGACTTTCTTGCTCGACATGATAGTATGCTATCTGGTTACTCTTTATCTAAACATGTACTCTGAATGTCTCTATGTCACATGTTGATAAAGTCCTTAGGATGAGTACTTGACTACCAGGACTATGATGAATATCATACTAGTGGGGGAAGAGTAGACGCCAAGTACATCCTTCAAATGTTTCTAGTCGTGGGAGTACCGAGATAGGGCATCGATACTCCAGAGTAGACTAGCGTATACGCTTCTTGACCCATATGATGGGCTATGGATGATCCCATATCCATTGGTGTTTGACATCAGAGAAGGTATACGGGTGCTCAGTGAGGACTGGGTATACTGGACGGACTCGCCGAGAACTCCCAGATGGTATTATACCTCACGTCAGATGGCAGTTCTCTGGTGACACTGGTACAGGTTAGTCTGTAGACCCGAGATCGTCATAGAGTCTTGTGTGATTCCTACTGTGCTTTGATTTCCATCATACCACGTCCAAGAGGGCGTGCAAAACGGTGGCTTTTGGGTACAGTCCCGAATCACATGGAGGCAATGAGCGATAGGAGGGGTTTCGTCTCTCCCGGTATAGGGAGTTGATGTTGCGCTATGTTCGATTGGCTATAACTAGAAATCCCTGGCCAGGGTTGCTGAGATTTACTGGTAAGTGTTATCAGTAGTTTCTCGAACTGTTATAGACCTCATATCGACATGACTTATCAAGCTACTGGGGTCTGACGTTTACCACCCCTAGGCGAGATATGCGACATATCAGACGAAGAGACCGGACTGTACGGGAGTGTTACTTGTTGGATTCACGGGACAAAGTACAGGCTTGCTTGTTGATCTTCTGATTGCTCAATACCTGGGTGGCTGTTACGTTTAGCTGACCGCTTGCAGCTTGTGGGTGTTTGATATGATCATCACCTACTGCCGGCGTATTGACGATTCTTTAGAGTCCTACACAGAGGTTTCCTGGCTCAGGCAAAACGGAGTAGGAGCGCATATGTGATATGTGCGGGACCGAGAACAATATGTGTATGTGATACTGTATTAGATTCTCGCGATATGAGATATTGGCCGGGTATATGTGATATAGCCGGGTCATCGGATCAAGTGTTGATTCGATGAACTGATACAGATTATATTAGTCGGTTATTTATGAAATAGCCGGATTATCGGATCAAGTGTTGATTCGATAATTTAATATATAATTATATATTTGATATATTAAATTACATTAACTAATATAAGCTCACTTAAAGATTCTTTTTCTCACTCGGGTAATACATTGATATATATATGATATATGTTAATTGTATTATTTTATTTTGTTACAATAAATATTGTATATGTGATATATAATATTGTAACATGTTATGGTTATAAATGCAACATGGTTTGTGGAGTTTAAATATGGTTAGGGTTTGGGTTAGGGTTAAGCTTTCATGAAGCTTTCAAGAAACTTCTTGAAGCTTTGACTTTGACCTTGATATTTTGTGATATTTTGCAAAGATATTTCTTTAACCCAACCCAACCCTTTAACCATAGTTAAATCTCTACATGGATTAAGTCTTCTTACTTAACCCATGGTTGCATTTCTAACCTCACACTTGATTCATTATTCATCATAAATGGTTTTGCTTCTTCTTCTTCCTCTTTGATGAAAAGCTTTCTAGCCTTTTCAAAAGTGATGAAAATGAGTGAGATAAAGAAAACAAATGAGAGATAAATTCCTAGTTCATCATCCTCATCTATTCTAGCCACTTAGGTTAGGGTGTTTGCTTTGCTAATACTTGATTAGTGAAGCAAAAGCTTGGGCTTGAGTTTCTTCAAGGTAGATTATCTTTGTTATCGAAGATCGGAAGCAAGCTTGCATCTTTCTCTTCATGGAGCCTCTCTAGAGTCCGGGTACTCGATGATCGCAGCGAAGGGACCTCAACACGGAGTTTTAGAAGTGAAGGAACGGACTACAAAGATTGTAATCCCAAACTCTTAGAAGTAAAGTTGTTTACTTGCTATTGTTTTCACCTAATCTCTAGTCTAAGATCTTGGTTAGGGTTGTTCGGCACGTCTAAATTTTAAATCGGGCATGGTTGATGCCTTATAGACCCTTGTGACTGTGCCTAGTAACCCTACATATATCACATACACTAACCCATGTAGAGAGTTAACCATTGTGTATGGTTAATGGTTAGGTCAAATAAATATCTTAAGTAAAAACAAAGAAGTGGACTAAATCAAAACTTATCTACAAGCTTCTCCAAGTTTCTAGCCATGAGTTAATTCCACTAATTTGTAATTACTTAATAAATATAAAACCCTAACATTAACCCTAGCATGGTGTGAGTCTCATACATCCATGTTGCATGTGTAACCTAGCATGACACACTAAAATATATCACATATATTTATGTGTGCAAAAACAATACAATTAACATATATCACATATATATTAATGTATCATAAATGAGAAAAATGAATACTTAAGTGAGCCAATATTAGTTAATGTAATTTAATATATCAAATATATAATTATACATTAAATTATTACATCAACACTTGATATAATAATCCGGTCATATCTCATATAACCGACTAATATCCAATGTATCAATTTATCAAATCAACAACTTGATCTGATAACCCGGCTATTACATACAACCGATCGATACACAAATCGAGAGAATAGAATGCGGTATCACATACGCGCACTAATCTCGGTCCCGCACATATCTCATATATGCTCCTACTCCATTTCGCATGAACCGAGAAAGCTCTGTGTAAGACTCTAAAGACTCGTCAATATGCCGGAAGTAGGTGATGATCACATCAAACACCCACAAGCTTCAAGCGGTCTGCTAAACGTAACGGCCACCCGGGTATTGAGCGATCAGAAGATCAACAAGCAAGCATGCTCATACTCCTGCGAATCCAATCAGTAACACTACCGTACAGTCCGGTATTTTCGTCAGATATGTTGCATATCGCAGCCTGGGGGTGGTATAACGTCAGACCCCAATAGCCTGATAAGTCATGCCGATGCAAGGTCCATAACGGTTCAAGAAACTACTGATAAAACTTACCGGTAAATCTCAGCAACCCTGGCCAGGGATTTTCTGTTATGGCCAATCGAGCATAGCGCAACATCAACTCCCAATACCGGAAGAGAAGAAACTCCTCCTATCGCTCATTGCCTCCATGTGACTCGGGACTTTACCCAAAAACCACCTTTTTGTACGATCTCTTGACTATGGTATGGTGGAAATCAAAGTACAGTGGGAATCACATAATACTCTATGACGATCTCGGGTCTACTGACTAACCTGTACCAGTGTCACCAGAGAACTGCTATCCGACGATAGGTATAATACTATCTAGGAGTTATCGGCGAGTCCGTCCAGTGTACCCAGTCTCCACTGAGCACCCGTATACCTTCTCTGATGTCAAGCACCAATTGATATGGGATCATCCATCGCCCATCATATGGGTCGAGAAGCGCATACGCTAGTCTACTCTGGAATATCGATGCCCTGTTTCGATACTCTCTCGACTAGGAACTATTATAGGGTTTACTTGTAGAATACTCTTAGCCCCACTAGTATGATCTCCATCATAGTCCTGGTAGTCAAGTACACATCTTCAGGCTTTGTCAACATGTGAGAGCAAGACCGCATTACGTATACAAGTCAACATGTTAAGACAAAGAGCAACCAGATAGCATACTATCATATCGAGCAAGAAAGTCCTTCTTATATATGTCCAACCATCCACTACAGTATACATCCCATGTACAGTAATGGGCTCTAGGGCATACATATAACTAATAATCTCCCACTTGCACTAAGGCCATCTGTTGTAATATCCAATACCCAACAATACAGCAGTGGTTGTAGTATCCCATACTCAACCATCCCAAAATCTCTCAAATAGTATTTGGGGAAGCGGGCCTTGGTGAGTGGATCCGCCGTGTTAACCTCAAAATCTACTCTCATTACCTTGATCCCTTGGAGATAAACCATCTCCCTGATCAGGTGATACTTGCCTCAGAATATGTCTGGAACGCTGATGGAACCTTCGTTCCTAGGCCAAAACCGCAACTCCATTGTTGTCATAATAACAGTTATTGGACGCTCAATGGTAGGAACCTTGTTCATCTCATGAACAAGAAATGCCCAGACAACCACTTTTTCAGCATCATTGGTAGCAATGTATTCAGCCTTTATCGTCTAATATGTCTCGGTATCTAGCTTGGAACTCTTCCAACATACCGTCCCTCCACTGAGGGAAAAGACAATGCCTGTGACTGACTCTCAGTCGACCTTATCACTCTGGAAGCTCGAACCAAGAACTTTCTTTTAGTGCTTCTCAAGTACTTAAGAATGTGCTCCACAGCTGTCCAGTGATTCTCCCAAGATCCGATTGATTCCTGATCACTACTCCTAGTGAGTCATCTACATCTGGTCTGGTACATAACATCGCATGCATGATAAAGCCAACTGCCGAAGCATAGGGTATCCCTTGCATACGAGCTCTTTCCAAATTAGTCTTGGGAGACATCTTTTTGGAGAGAGTGATCCATGAGTAAGTGGGTGAACCACCACGTTTAGAATCGTCCATACTAAACCCCTTTAGTATGGTTTTAATGAACCTAGATTTGGAGCACTCCCAACATCCACTTAGATCTATCACCATAGATCATAATCCACAAGATGTAGTAGGTATCATCCAGATCTTCTATTGAGAATCCTCGTGATAAGAGTAGCTTGACCGAGTGTAGCATAGGAAACCATTTCCTATCAAGAGTATGTCATCTATGTACAATACATGGAAGACAACCTTACTCTCTGCTACCTTCTTGTATATACTAGGTTCATCTACATTTTTGATGAAGTCAAACTCTTTGACTGCCACATCAAAACAGATGTTCCAACTCCGCGATACTTGCATTGATCCTGATGGACTTAAGCATAGCTTTGAAAGTCTCAACTTTTCCATTTACACCAAGAATCTTCTCAAGATCCAATTTGCACCCAATGGGTTTTACCCTTTCAGGTGTCATATTCAAAGTCATACTTTGTTGGTGTACATGGATTTCATCTTTGATCGCATAGTATCCAGCCATTTCACAGAGTCCCCACTCGTGATGGCCTGCCTGAACCTAGTTGGGCCATCATCTACCATGATGCAACCCTCGCTCCCACTGTCACCGAGAAGAACGTAGTATCTCTCAAGTGGATGAGGAACCCTACCAGATTCGCGGAGAGGCTGAGGTTCGTTGGAGACTAATGAATCTTGTGGTTTCACCAAATTATTAGCTGTTAGTTTGCCTAGCTGGAACACTTCCAGTTCTACCTCATGACCATAAATTTCTTCACAAGAAATACCTTTTCTCAAAAAGTGGCATGCTGAGAAACAAAACACCTTTTGCTCCTCAGTTTGGTAGAAGATATGCCCTCGCAAATGTTTGGGATATCCTAACAAACTTATATAGAACTGACCTTGCCTCGAGCTTGTCCGGATTTTGTTTTTCAACATAGGCCGGACAACCCATATCTTAACTCGTTTAAGACATGGTCTCCTCCCATTCCATATCTCATATGGAGTGGTAGGCACTTGATTTGGTTGAAACCCCATCCAATAGGTATGCAGCTTCTCAAGTGCATAACTCTAAACGGAAACAGGTAACTCAGCAATACTCATCATAGAGCGCATCATATCTCATAGGGTGCGATACCTCCGCCCCGATACACTGTTGTGTTGTGGTGTATACGAATGAGTAAGCTGAGAGAGAATCGCATTCTCCGTTTAGAAAATCCAGGAACTCCATGCCCAAGTATTCGCCTACCCAATCTCATCGAAGGACTTAATACTTCTACCCGTCTGGTTCTTAACTTCAAGCTTATATTCCTTGAATTTCTCAAAAGTTTCAGACTTGTGTTTCAACAGGAACATATGTCCGAATCCTAAGAGATAATCAGTGAATATAATGAAGTACCAAGAACCAACCTTGGCATTTGTAGACATAGGACTGTATACATCATCATGTATCTGTCCCAAGAGTTCACTATCTCTTTTTCTGTTTCCAGTAAACAGAGTATTGGTCATTTTACCTTTGAGACAAGACTGGCAAGTATCATAAGATGAAAATTCGAACAGATTCTCATATTCATCCTTATGTAACTTAGCTGGTCGTGTCGCATTGATATGACTTAGTTTACAATGCCACAAAAAGGACTCATTCATTTCTGAACTACTCCTCTTGTGTGTGTTCTAGATACTTTGAACTATGGTTTGATTTAGAACGTATATGCTATTATATAACGTGCCTGATCCAATCAACTTTTGATTCAGGAAAATGTTCACAACATTATTCTCTAATACAGAATTATATCCTTCTTTAACTTAATAAAGAATCTGATGTAATATTGTATATCAGGTTCAGTATGTAATAACATTTGTTCAGAATCAATGTATAAATACAAGGTGATATTTGCCAACTGACTTGGCTGCAACAATTGCACCATTCTCTAACACTTAGAGACATATCACCCAATCTCAGTTCTCTACCTCACTATAGCCCATGTAACATATTACATATGCGGGATCCTGATCCGGTATCACATACCCAGGACGTAGAGGATACTGAGAAACAGCTCTCGGTAATGAACACACCCGAAGAAGATGCATCAACATGTACTTTCTTCGATTGGGTGGCATGGAAATCCGGATATTCCCCTATTTCCTACTCGGACTTATAACAATTATAAGATAAAGCAGAACCAACGTTCTGCAGAAGAAAGAACTGTCTTTATAGATAGGCAAGAGTTGATTAGGCTATGAAGCAGTTGTACTCAATTCTATATTATAATAAGAGGACTTCTGCTGGGAATGAAAGTTCCCTATTAGGCCTAGCTCAGTATAATAAGCAGATTCGGTCAATGCATCCATATTATTATCTTGATTAAGGCGTGACATGGTTGCTACCAGGAGAGAGAGAGAATAAAACACTCTGTGTGTGCTCTTGCAAGATTAGATTGGTTATCATTTTATCTAATCAGGATGGCTCCCACTATTTTAGTCAAATCTACCTTCAAACCCTAAAAGGTAAGACTGGCTGGGATTAATTACACCCTACAAGTTCGCCAATCTTTCGGCCAGGCCAGTGTCGGTACTTTGAGAGAGGTTCCCCGTGCTTTCGCACGGACCTAATTAAAATAAACCTCATTTTTCCAGGGGCATAATCCCGTTAACACCTTTCTAGACACCTACTTGATCGGCTAATTATAATGTGTAAAACTCACCCAGGAGTAACTCTTACTTGTAGTGGGTATCGGGATCCAACTATCTCATAGAATGTATGTAATCTCATTGCAAATTTCAACACTTGAAATTCCCGATAATATTTTTGCCCCTAGCGACTTATGACCTTAACACGGTCAACAAATCATAAGCGCTAGCCAAGTTCAACCCGTCATTTCCTGATTGAATTAAACCCACCCGCACGACCCTTAACATGGTCAACAAAGTCATGCGACTACCCTAATCCAATCGCATCATATGCTTATACAGATAAGCACTAATCAGCTACCGCACACTATGCCTTAACATGGTCAACAAACGTAGCATGAATACTAACTACTACTTATCTGAAATGACGGAGGGCTAAGTCAGGTTTTTAAGAAAACCTTTTGCGTAATAAATTTGATATCATCGTAGAATCGAGTGATTTTGAAAAAGGAGTGTTTTTTAGGCTTTTACTAGTTTCGCTAAAGAGGTCACTCCCGGTGAAGGGATCTCGGCTCTTTCCTTATCGAATAAAGTGCTGGATATTCTACAAGGAATACCGCTATGCAAAGAAAAAACTATAGAAGCAATCAAAAGACAAACCGAGTGAGTTGTAGTATCTGCCAGTTTCGCTAAAGAGGTCACTCCCGGTGAAGGGATCTCGGCTCTTTCCTTATCGAATAAGGTGCTGGATATTCTACAAGGAATACCGCTATGAAAAGCAAGAACAAGAGCTACCAGTTTTTAAAATAATTTTCTACAACATCTTTAGGTTTCTTTTTATTTCACTAATCTCATTAATGAAGTCCTATTATTTATGCTTCATAAGCATCACAGAAGAAATGAAAGCAATAATATTAATTATATCTCATATATATAATATAGGCATTCGTCTCAGAACATATCAAGTGATCACATCACAAAATATCAGCAGCAGAAGAATCACATATGAAATATTGGATATACTAGGAATTCCGTGTTTTATTTAAGCCAGTAAAAACGCGGATTCCACAGTCGTGATGAATAGCCAAACCCACATCCCTAAACCCCTACGAGAGCGGCAAGCAACCCTACCAATTCTAGAGTTAGGAGATCCGATCTCGACTCTGTAAGGTTACTAGGCACTCTAATAAGGTTCTACAATGCATCAACCATGCCCGTTTAAAATTTTAGCCGTGTCGAATAACCCTAAGCAAGATCGTTGCTCGAAAATTAGGGTTTCATATGCAAGTAAACTATGTTTACGACAAAGTGAATACGAAATACAACCTTTGTAGATCGGTCCTTCACTTCTATGGCTCCTTGTTGAAGTCCCTTCGCTGCGATCGTGGTTCTCCCGGACCCTTGCATGGCTTCACGAAGGGAAAGAGGCGTCCTTGCTTGAAGTCTTCGAGGCCGAAGATGATCTACGTCGAGGGGATGCCAACTCAAGCTTCTACTTCACTAACTTGAGAATTAGTGAAGCAAACACCCTAAACTAAAGTGCTAGTCTAGTAGAGGATGGAGAAATAGGAAGTGGGTTCTCTTTAGAATTTTGTTTCTCACAATCTTTCTCACTTTGGATCAAACCCTAGCAAGCTTTTTCTTTTTAGCAATGAAGAAGAAGAACAAAAGAAAGAGATGAGGATAATGATCAAGTGAGAAGGCTAACCATGGTGAGTGAGTATTATATACTAACTCTTGTAGAGACTTAACCCATGGCTAATCCTTATAGTTGGGTTAAGAAATATCCATAGTAAAAACAAACTCAAGTGGACTTAGTCAATGTATCCACAAGCTTCATGCATTGATCTAATCCTCCACTAATTTTGTAATTACTTAAAATATAAAAACCCAACATAATAGATAGCATGGTGTAGGTCTCATACACCCAAGTCATGTGTATCATCAACCATGATACAAAAAGAAAACACATTTTAATATATATCACATATATATTAAAGTTGTGTTCATGTGAGAAAAAATCTAAAGTGAACAAGTGTTAGTAAATGTGAACTAGTATATCTAATATACAATTATACACTTAATTATTAAATCAACACTTGACTTAATAATCTGGTCATATCTCATATAACCGACTAACATCCATTGTATCGACTTATCGAATCAACACTTGATTCGATAACCCGGCTATATCATATATAACCGACCGATACAAAAAGTCGCAAGAATAGAATACAGTATCATATACACGCATTATTCTCGGTCCCGCACATATCACATACGTGCTCCTATTTCGTTTTGCCTGAGCCAGTAAAACCTCTATGTAGGACTTTAAAGACTCGTCAATACGCCGGCAGTAGGTGATGATCACATCAAGCACCCACAAGCCGTCAGCGGTACTAGCTGGACGTAACGGCTACCCGGGTATTGAGCGATCAGAAGATCAGCAAGCAAGCCCGCTCTAACTCCTGTAAAAGCCTGCCGGTAACACTTCCCGTACAGTCCGGTCCCCTCGTCTGATATGTCGCATATCAAGTCTAGGGGTGGTAAACGTCAGACCCCAATAACCGATAAGTCATGCCGATGTGAGGCTCATAACGGGTCGAGAAACTACTGGTAACCCTTACCAGTAAATCTCTAAATCAGCTTTGGCCAGGGACTTCCCTGTTATGGCCAATCGAGCACAGCGCAACATCAACCCCCAATACCGGGAGAGACGAAACCCCTCCTATCGCTCATTGCCTCCATGTGACTCGGGACTGTACCCAAAAAAACCACCGTTTTGCACGCCCTCATGGACGTGGTAAGGTAGAAATCAAAGCACAGTGGGAATCACACAAGACTCTGTGACGATCTCGGGTCTACAGACTAACCTGCACAAGTGTCACCGGAGAACTGCCATCTGACGTGAGGTATAATACCATCTGGGAGTTCTCGGCGAGTCCGTCCAGTGTACCCAGTCTCCACTGAGCACCCGTATACCATCTCTGATGTCAAACACCAATGGATATGGGATCATCCATCACCCATCTCATGGGTCGAGAAGCGTATACGCTAGTCTACACTGGTATATCGATGCCCCGTCTCGATACACCCACGACTAGGGACCTTGAAGGATGTACTTATGGACTACCATGTCCCCACTAGTATGATCCGCATCATAGTCCAGGTAGTCAAGTACACATCCTAAGGGCTTTACCAACATGTAACTATAAAACAGTATAAAGAGACAAGTATACATGTTAAAGTAAAGTGCAACCAGATAGCATACTATCATATCGAGCAAGAAAGTCCTCTCTATATATGTCCAAGCATCCAATATAATATACATCATCTGTACAATACTGGCCTCTAGGGCATACATACAACTAACAATCTCCCACTTGCACTAGGGCCAGCTGCTGTAGTATCGCATACCAAGCATCCCGAAGAGTCTCTCAAACTGTATCTGGGGAATGGCCTTTGTGAGTGGATCCGCAGTGTTGTTCTTCGTGTCAACCCTCCTGACCTCGATCTCCCGGCGATCAACTATCTCCCGGATCAGGTGATACCGCCTCAGAATATGCCTGGATCGCTGATGGGACCTGGGTTCCTTGGCCAAAGCCACCGCTCCATTGTTATCACAATACAAAGGTATTGGATGCTCAATGGATGGAACCACTCCAAGTTCAGTAATGAACTTCTTGATCCAGACAGCCTCTTTGGCAGCATCGTTGGCAGCGATGTATTCAGCCTCCATCATCGAGTCTGCCACGATTTCCTACTTGGAACTCTTCCGGCTAACCGCCCCTCCGTAAAGGGTAAAGACAAATCCCGACTGCGACTTAGAGTCGTCCTTATCACTCTAGAAGCTCGAATCGGTAAAGGACTCCATTTGGAGTTCTCCGTTACCATACACCAAGAGCATCTCTTTAGTCCTTCGTAAGTACTTGAGAATGCTCTTCATAGCTGTCCAGTGACTCTCTCCAGGATCAGCTTGATACCTACTCACTACACTTAGTGAGTATGCTACATCGGGTCTGGTACATAGCATCGCGTACATGATAGAGCCTACTGCCGAAGCATAGGGTATCCCTTGCATGCGAGCTCTTTCCAAATCAGTCTTGGGAGACATCTCTTTGAAGAGAGTGAGCCCTGAGATCGTGGGTAAAAACCCACGTTTGGACTCTTCCATACTAAACCTCTTTAGTATGGTGTCAATGTACCTGGATTGGGACAATCCCAATATCCTTTTAGATCTATCTCTATAGATCATAATTCCCAATATGTAGGAGGCATCACCAAGATCTTTCATTGAGAATCTTTGTGATAAGAAGAGCTTGACCGATTGCAGCATAGGAATGTCATTTCCTATCAAGAGTATGTCGTCCACGTACAATACGAGGAAGACAACCTTACTCTCTGCCACCTTCTTGTAGATACAAGGTTCATCTACATTTTTGACGAAATCAAACTCTTTGATAACGACGTCAAAGCAGATGTTCCAACTCTGCGATGCTTGCTTTAATCCATAAATGGATTTAAGCAGCTTGCACACCTTCCCGCTGCTCCCACTATCTACGAAGCCCTCTGGCTGAGTCATGTACACGCACTCTTCTAAATCACCGTTTAGAAAGGCGGTCTTAACATCCATTTGCCAGATTTCGTAGTCATGATATGCAGCGATGGAAAGCATGATCCGGATGGATTTAAGCATAGCCACTGGAGAAAAGGTTTCGTCATAGTCCACACCTGGTCTTTGACGAAAACCCTTTGCAACAAGTCTAGCTTTGAAAGTCTCCACTTTCCCATCTACACCAAGTTTTTTCTTGAAGATCCACTTGCTCCCAATGGGTTTTACCCTTTCAGGTGCAACTTCCAAAGTCCACACTTTGTTGGTGTACATGGATTCCATCTCTGACCGCATTGCATCCAGCCATTTCACTGAGTCCCCACTCGTGATGGCCTGCTCGAAGCTAGTTGGGTCATCATCAACCATGATGCAATCCTCGCTCCCACCATCCATGAGAAAACCGTAGTATCTCTCGGGTGGGTGAGGAACCCTACTAGATCGGCGGAGTGGTTGGGGTTCATCGGGAACTACCAAATCCTCCGGTTCTACTAAATCTTCTGTTGTGGTTTGTATAGTTGGAACCTCTTCCAGTTCTACCTCAGAGCCACTAATCTCTTTTGCAAGAAATTCCTTTTCTAAAAAGGTGGCGTGTTGAGCAACAAACACCCTTTGTTCCCCACTGTGGTAGAAGATATACCCTCTTGAGATATCCAACAAACTTACACAAAACAGATCTTGCCTCGAGTTTGTCCGGTTTTTGTCTTTTGACATAGGCCGGGCAACCCCATATCTTAATAAAATTAAGATATGGTCTCTTCCCCTCCCATATCTCATATGGGGTGGTAGACACAGATTTGGTAGGAACCCTATTCAGTAGGTATGCTGCTGTCTCCAGTGCATATCCCCAAAAGGAAATAGGTAACTCAGCTATACTCATCATAGAGCGCACCATATCTAATAGGGTGCGGTTCCTCCGTTCCGATACACCGTTGTGCTGTGGTGTATATAGAGGAGTTAGCTGAGAGAGAATCCCATTCTCTTTTAGGAAGTCCAGGAATTCATTGCTCAAGTATTCACCTCCTCGATCAGATCGAAGGATTTTAATACTTTTCCCGGTTTGGTTCTCGACTTCTTGTTTATATTCTCTAAATTTCTCAAAAGCTTCTGATTTGTGTTTCATCAGGAACACATATCCGAATCTAGAGACATCGTCAGTGAATGTAATGAAGTACGAAGAACCATCCCTGGCATGCGTAGACATGGGACCGCATACATCACTATGTATCAGTCCCAAGAGTTCGGTAACTCTCTCTCCGTGTCCTGTAAATGGAGTTTTGGTCATCTTGTCTTTGAGACATGACTGGCAAGTGTTATAAGATGAAAATTCAAACGGATTTAAATATCCATCATTATGCAACTTAGCTAGTCGTGTCGCATTAATGTGACCCAGTCTACAATGCCACAAGAAGGATTCGTTCATTTCTGAACTCTTCCTCTTGTATGTGTTTGTTATGCTCAGAACTGTTGATTGATTTAGAACATAAATGCCATTGCACAACGTGCCTGATCCAACCAACTTTTGGTTAAGGAAAATGTTCATAATATTATCCTGTAATACAAAATTATATCCCTCTTTACTCAACAAAGAAACCGATATAATGTTGCATATCAGGTTCGGCATGAAATAGCATTCGTTCAGAATCAATGTATTACCAGTTGGCAATACAAGGTGATATTCCCCGACGGTT
The DNA here is from genome assembly GCA_030015575.1 of Agapanthus africanus. Taxonomy (NCBI): domain Eukaryota; kingdom Viridiplantae; phylum Streptophyta; class Magnoliopsida; order Asparagales; family Amaryllidaceae; genus Agapanthus; species Agapanthus africanus. Next base: position 442,370,617 of record JASDDO010000001.1, read on the forward strand.
TTAGCTGCAACAATTGCACCATTTCCAACCCTTATGTCTTTATCACCTTCTCCAAATTCTCTACCTTTCCTAAGCCCATGTAACTGATTACATATATGGGATCCAGACCCGGTATCTAATACCCAGAACGTAGAGCAAATGGAGAAACAGTTCTCTGTAACGAACACACCCGAAGAAAATGCATCAACATGTACTTTTTTCATTCGGGTGGCATGGGAATACTGGTATTCCCCTATATCCTGTTCAGTCTTATAACTTTTATAAGAAAGAACGGAACCAACGTTCCCCAGCACAGTATAACATGCGGGTTCGGTCAATACATCCATATTATTATCTTGATTAAGGCATGATATGGTCGCTACCTGGAGAGAGAGAAAAGAAAACACTTTAGCGTATGCTCTTGCAAGATCAGATTGGTTATTATTTTATCTAATCAGGATGGCTCCCACTGTTTTTATCAAATCTTCCTTCAAACCCTAAAAGGAAAGACTAGCCGGGATTAATTATACCCTACAACTTCGCAAATCTTTCAGCCAGGACAGTGTCGGTACTTTGAGGAAGGTTCCTCGTGCTTTCGCACGGACCTAATTAAAGTAAACCGCATTTTCCCAGAGGCGTAACCCCGTTGACACCTTTCTAGACACCTACTTGATTGGCTAATTGTCCTGTGTAAAACTCTCCTAGGAGTAACAATTACTCGCATTAGGTATCGGGATCCAACTATCTCATAGAAGGTATGCAATCTCGTTGCAAACCTCAACACTTGAAATTCCCGATAATATTTTGCCCCAAGCATCCCATGACCTTGACGGAGGTCAATAAACCACAGGGTGCAAGTCAAGTTCAACCCGTCATTTCTTGATTGAATCAAACCCACCCGCACGACCCTTGACGGAGGTCAACAAGGTCGTACGACTACCCTAATCCAATCTGCATCATATGCATAAGCAGATAAATACTAGTTAGCTACCGCACACTACGCCTTGACGGAGCTCAACAAATATAGCACGAATACTAAGTAGGACTTATCTGAAATGACGGAGGGCTACGACAGGTTTTTCTGAAAACCTATTGCGTAATGAACTTGATATCGTTGTAGAATCATGTGAATTTTGAAATGGAGTGATTTTGAGGCTTTTATTAGTTTTGCTAAAGATGTCACTCCCGGTGAAGGGATCTCGGCTCTTTCCTTATGGAATAAGGTGCAGGATATATCATATACATCACTATGCAAAGCAAAACTCCAAAAACAATCAAAAGCAAACCGAATGTTGTAGCATCTGCCAGTTTTGCTAAAGAGATCACTCCCGGTGAAGGGATCTCGGCTCTTTTCTCATCGAATAAGGTGCGGGATATATCATATATATCGCTATGCAAAGCAAAACTGTAGCTACCCTTTTTGAAAAATTTGATTCTACAACATCTTTTAGGTTTCTTTTCTTTCATTAATCACATTAATGAAGTCCCATCATTTAAGTCACCTAAATATCACAGATAAATACGACGTACACTTATGCCATCCGCATTCGCCTCGATGTCCCCTCATGCACCGTTAGGTTAGGTAACTAACGGCAGAGCGGGGCAGGGCTAGCGCGGGTGTAAAACATAAGTAACGCCTATATAATATATCATATATACTATATACAGTATTTATCACAGCACATCAAATGATCACATCACAGATATCGCAGCAGAAGAAACATATGAAACATTGGATATACTAGGACGTCCGTGTTTTATTTTGAACCTTTATAAAACACGGATTCCACGGTCGCGATGAATAGCCAAACCCATACCCCTAGACCCCTACGAGAGCGGCAAGCAACCCTACCAATTCTAGAGTTAGGAGACCCGGACTCGACTCCTCGAGTTGATCTCCCACTGGACTCCAGAACCCGGTTACTTGTGCTCTCCTCCTTGGGTTTATCCTAGTGCGGAAAAGTAAATAATATACAAAAGGTGACATCAACCTCATCCCGGAAGTGCCCCAATAAAAGAATATTACATACATTTAATTTTACATGAATGAAAATAAAAACTCTCATCTCACATAAAAAAACCGGCTATTCAAAACGCGACGATCCAATATAACATATCCAGCAACACATAACATCACATGTCATCAACGTAAGTAAATATGTGCATCCCAATTGTCGTTGACATATAGCAACGAAACCAGCGATATCACATATTACACTTACGGTCGCAGAAAAGAAAGTGTAAAACTACAACATTTGGAATCCACAATCTCTTTAGATATCGTAAATCCGAAATATCATATATTTCGCATTTCATGCCTAACTGTATGAATTCCACATGTTGTATCACATTCCAGATAAATAGACAGTATTAAACTTTCCGATCAAATAATCAAATACCCAAGATTTCCTAAATAGCTCAACACTTGAGCGGAGTTCAAAAATTCCAGAATACGTCACAGTAGCAACGGTCCAGCCGTAGAAGGGTCAAGCCAACGCCTCACATGTGGCACACCGTACTGCCCCAAACCCTAAGGTTCAAAAGGCAGTTCAAGACGGTCACATAATCGAGTTAAGGTTTGTTGTCTTCTAGAGGGTCCATCGCATCATACGCACGTATTTCCAAAAGATTTAAACCCGAGAAAAATTCAACACTTGAATGTTTTTCGTGCCGGGAAAAATTGAGTTAATGATATCCGTTCGAACATTTTAATACTTTCTAAATTATCCAGAATAACAAAACAAAATTAAATTCTCCGATCGAATCGACGATTACAAAATAAACCCCAAAATACTCAACACTTGAGTCAGTTTTAAAAATACCCAGAAAATAGCAATTTTAGAAATAGAAATTACAGTACAAAAACGATGGCATATTTCCTCTGTACTGTCGCGGATCCGCGGCCCAAGCAGGGTACGGCCACGGTTCCGCGGCGGCTTGTACGTAATATGCTGTCGTTTTTCACCACAATTCTTAGAAAACCCTGCTGAATTTTTTAGGTATTTTTAATTTAGAAAAATCACAGATTTGAAAAAATGTCCAGAGAGGGGGTTAAATCGACGTATTCGGGTTCGTTCGGAGTTTAAACTTCGTTAATACATCGCCTAATGCTCTAGCTTGTTAGTGTATATGCCCTAGAGGCCATTACTGTATCATACTAGTTTGTATATTGCTTAATGGAAGCTTGGGATATTCACAGTTGTATAAACAATCTTGCTCAAAATGTTAGTATGCTACTTGGTTTGTTTCTTCTTCAATATGTACATGTGTTTATTTTAGTATATCACCTATACACATTAGTGGAGCCCTTAGGATCTTTGCTTGATTACCGGCGTTGTGATGGCAGTCACACTCGTGGGGGCTGGGTAATCTATAAGCACATCCTTATGCAGGTCCCTAGTCGCAGGACTATCGAGACAGGGCATCGATACTCCGGAGTAGACTAGCGTATGCGCTTCTCATCCCAGTGTGGGAGATGGTCTGTCCCACAGCCATCAGTACGTCGTACTGGAGATAGTATGCGGGTGCTCGTTGGGTTACAAGTACACTGGACAGGACTCGTCGGGAACTGTTGGTTGATACTATACCTATCGTCAGTTATCAGTTCCCAGGTGACATGAGTACAGCTTAGTCCGCTGACTTGACACTGTCACTTCGCCTCGAGTGTGTTCCCACTGTACTTTGATTACTACCCTACCACGGCTCAAAGGAGTCGTGCAAACAGGTAGTAGTTGGGTGCAGTCCCGAAGCACTTGGAGGCAGTGACGGTTAGACAGGATTCGTCTCTCCCGGTATTGAGGGTTGACATCGCGCTGTGTTTAGGAGAGCCATTACACAAGTAGTCCCTGGCCAGGGCAAGCGAGATATACTGGTAGGCTTCCAGTGTTATCTCAGAGTGTTTTGGGCTTCACTCCGGCACGACTTGTACCGCTATTAGGGGACTAACGTTTACCGCCCCCTAGGCCCGCCATGTGATGTATCAGACGAACAGACCGGACTGTACAGAGACTGTCACATTCAGACTCAGTAGGAGTTCAGATGGGTTTCACCTCGTCAGTCTTCTTGTCGGCATCTACCTGGGGACCGTTACGCACAGCTAATGCCGCTTGCGGTCTATGGTTAAACCAACTGCCAGTGTAGTGTCGAGTCTTTAGAGTCCCACACAGAAAGCTATTCACCTTTAGGCAAAAGAGTAGGGGGTCGCATGGTTTTGCGACAGGTCGCATGGTTTTGCGACAGGGTTCATTCACATCCGTGCACTTGTGCACGTACAGTGTCCGGACAGTTAACACTAGCGGGATTTGGTTTAAGCCAGATCCTAGTGTACGTTTTGGGATTGGTTTTATCTCGTTTGTATTCGTGTTCCTCGTAACGCAGATGCGGGTGTGTATGCACAGTTGATAGAGAAACGGAGGCAGAGTATTCTCATTGGGGTTGTTGACTGTTGACTATTGACAGTTGACTGTTGACCGTTGACTATTGACAGTTGACTGTTGACCATTGACTTTTGCTTAACCCTAATGAGAATAAGATATATGATAAACATTAATATTAATTAAGTATTATAGTGACATGGTTGTTGAGAGGTTGACTTTGTTGACTTGTTGACTTTGTTGACCGGTTGACTAGGTTGGACTAGTTGACCATCATCATGACAATGGCTATCATTCCATGGCAAAGACTTTTGCTTGCTTGTTTATTTATGCAAAATGAGTGCATGAAATGATATAGCCATTTTGACTTAAACCATTTACACAATACTTGATTACTATTTTTGTTATGATGGCTTTTGGATTATGAGAGGTGAGAATGAGAAGAGTATAGTTCATTCTATCATTTGCTTTCTCTCTCTTAAGCTCTCTCATTCTCAAGCTCTCCCTCTTCCTCTTGCTCTCTCTACCTCAAGGCAAACCATTCTCATGTGTTGAGACTCATTGCCTTAGAGATAAAAAGACACCAAAACATTCCTCTACTCATTCTAGTTCACAAGGCCTAGCAAGCCAAGTAATCTAGTTTCTTCAAAGTTCGAAGAAGAAGCCAAAGGTAGAAGCTTTCGGGTGGATCCATCTTCAGCGCAAGGAGACGACGAGGTGAGGCCGATCCGTACACCGGGAGGAGTCGAAGACGAAGGAGTTCAAGAAAGGTATAGCCCCCTAACCGAGTAGGTAAACTCTTGTTAGGTTGTTAGTTAGTAGTTTAACAAAGATCCGTATTGGTAGTCCATGTTACCACCCTCTTGAAAATTGTTTTTCACCAATTCCGCAACCCCGTAAGTACCGGGGAAGGGTAGCATGGACTTACAGTAGTATCAGAGCCTAGTTAAACACTACCTAACATGTTAGCATAGTAACTAGAAATTCGATCGGAGAAAAAGTCACGAAATACACCCCGAAATCAAACTTGCTGTCAATTTTTAAAGTGCTGTAAAAATAATAAATCATGCTTTAAAAATCGACTCAGGGTTTTTATAGTCTACTGTAGAAAAACGGTCCAGAGAACCCATCAAACCGCCGCGGAAACGCGGCAATAGCTTGCTATTGCCGCGGTTCCGCGGCCGATTTAGCTCCACTCTGGATCGTCTTCACTGCAGTTTGTTCTATGGGGTATTTTGGGATTTTTGGTATATGTTTTTTCAGTCCAGATTTTCCAGAAAGAAAATTTTGTTTTTGGGGATTTAAAAACCGTATTTTGATCGAACTTCTAAAGACTAATGCTAACGGGTTTATATCTGTGATGTGATATTTGTATTGAACGTCTGCTAATCGCTATATGTCGATTAGTGGGGGTTATACAAATCTGTGATCTGTAATGTTGCTGGTATGTGTATATGAATTCATTGGATTGTCACGGATGAATAGCCGGGGGTTGTGAGATGAGAGTTTTCTTTTCTTTCAATTCATGTAAATATGTAAATTGATGTAATATTATTTGTATGGCCGCACAACCGGGTCGGGGTTGTAGCCGTCATTGTATAATTTCTTTTTACTGTTTTTGCTCCTAGGATAGACCTATGGTGGGGTGCACAAACTACCGGGTATCTCGAAGTGCCGAGTGGCCTACTCAGGTCGTTGAGGGAGGTTGCTCCGCTTCGGATATTTGGCGGGTAGTTTGCCGCACCCGTAGGGGTCTTGGGTGGGGTATTGGCTATTCACCACGACCGTGTAATCTACTTTTCGTTATAGGCTCGTACGAATTGCGGATTCCTAGTATATCCAATGTGTTCGTCTGTGATCTGAAATGGCTATCATTGCAATATATCTATATATGATATTATTTAGGCGTTGCTTATGTTTTGCAGCCGCGCTAGCCCAGCCCCCGCTCTGTCGTTAGTTAAGTAACCTAACGGGTAATGACGGGGCCCGTGGTGAATGCGAATGGCATAAGCGTACGTCATATTTTGGTTGTTTTCTGTAATGGTAGGATTAAATGATGGGACGCATTAAAAGAACTAATGCAAGAAAAATACGCATTAAAAGAACTAATGCAAAGAAAAATAAACCAAGTAAAAGTCGTTGGAACACTTTCGAAAAACCACTCGGTTCTTTTCAAAACCAACTTTTAAATGCGGAGCTTGAGCCACTCCTTTTAAAAGCTATCTCGTTCCATCGATTATATCAAGTTCACTACGTTCACGGTTTAGCCAAAACCATTTGTAGCCCTCCGTCGTTTCACATGAATAGTCAATAGTATTCAAGCTATGTATGTTGGCCAAAGTCAAGGCATAGTTATTGGTAGCTATTGGGTATTCATGTGCAGCATAGATAGATGCGTTGGTTTGGGACAGTCGTACTGCCATTTTGGCCAAAGTCAAGGGTAGGTACGGGTGGGTCCCAATTAACCTGGATAATGACGGGTAGAACTTGACATGTGACTTATGATATTTTGGCAAAAATCAAGGTCATAAGAGCATGGGGCAAAAATCCACATCGGGAGTTTCATAAGTACTGAAACTTGCTAGAGTTGCATACCATTTGGAGTGTGATGATTCTGGTAGGATTCCTTCAGTTTCGTCACGCGATGATATTTGGATCCCGATCCTACTGTGAGTATATGCTACTCCTCGGAAAATTTCTCACTTAACGATCAATGCTATAAACCAAGTAGGTGTCTAGAAAAGTATTAGCGGGGCTATGCCCCCAGGGAAAAGAGGTTATTTAATTAAGGAACTTCGCGAAAGCGTTGGAAAACCTACTTCGAAGTACCAACACTGGCCTGGCTGAACGGTTAAGCAAGTATTGTACGGTGAGATTGATTCTGACTAATTCTTCCTTTTTGGTTTGAGGAGGAATTCGAGATACAGTGGGAGCCATCCTGTTTAGACAAACTAAAAACCACTCTAAACTTGCAAGAGCATCATGCTGAGTGTTTTCTTCTCTCTCTCCTAATTGCAGCGACCAATCGACATGACCGGACTTAAGTTATTACTAGATAAAAACATACTGACAGGGCCAAACTACAAAGATTGGCTCAGGAATGTCAAGATGGCAATCACTTACGACAAGCTGGGGTATCTTCTTACCACCAAAGCTCCCCCTGTCCCAGGTCCCAAAACCAGCGTCGCGGATAAAGAAATCCGTAAGACCTAGGAACTAGACTGCACGAAGGCCAAGTGCCTCGTGCTTGCCTCTATGGACAACGAACATCAGAGGAGGCACGAGAATATGGACCTCGAATCCATATTTCTCCATACAAAAGAACTGTATGGAGAGCAATCTCGTATCGCCAGATACGAAGTGTCGAAGAAGTTATTTTCGGCAAGGTTGGCCATCGGATCATCGGTAGCGGAACACGTGCTTAAGATGATTGACTACATTGAGGAGCTCGCGGACCTTGGGACCATGTTGGAGAATGAGCTCTATACGGACTTGATTCTCCAGTCCCTTCCTTCCACTTACGCCCAGTTTATCCTGAACTTCAACTTACAAGAAAAGGAAGTTGAACTTTCAGAACTCCTCAACATGCTGAGGAGTGCAGAGAGCACCCTACAGAAAGGTAGGGAAACATCCACTTTGTTTGTAGGAGGATCTTTCTCTTCTAGGTCCAAGGCGAAAGCCAAGGGAAAGAAGAAGAAAGCCCCCGCCAAACCAAGGGGCGGTGTTAGTAAAGTGGAAACGAAGGGAAAGGCAAAAGCAACAAAGAAAGTGGGGAAGCTTGTGGATAAAGAAGAATGCTTCTATTGTCATAAGAGTGGACACTGGAAGAAAGATTGCAGGGCTTGGAAGGCCATAACACAGGATCTGAAGCAGGTTGCGGCTTCAGCTTCAGGTGTGTATGTTATTGAAAACTGTCTTTCAATAAACTCTACTTCCTGGGTATTGGATACCGGATCAGGATCTCATATCTGTAATTCTTTGCAAGCGTTGAGAAACCATAGGTTTTTGAAGGCAGGTGACATGACCCTCAAAGTTGCAAACGGAGCTAGCATGGATGCTAAGGCCGTGGGGGACTATCACCTGGGAATGTCAGATGGACATGTTTTGGTTTTGCGTAATTGCTTTTTTGTACCCAACGCAACTTGTAATATCATTTCTGTATCTTTGGTTTCTAAAGAAGGTTATGAATTTGCGTTTGTAAGCAATGTTGTAAACATTCACCTTAATCAAGTTCTGATTGGGTCAGGTACATTGAGCAATGGTATATACGTATTAAACCAACCACAGATTTTCAATGTCCAGAATACACACAAAAGAAAGTCTCCAGAAATCAATCAGACTTTCTTATGGAATTGTAGACTGGGTCACATCAATGAGAGAAGATTGACTAAGTTACATACAGAAGGATATTTGGATCCGTTCGAATATCAATCGTATGCCACTTGTCAATCCTGTCTCAAAGGAAAGATGACAAAGACTCCGTTCACTGGACATGGAGTAAGAGCGAGCGAGCTCTTGGGACTCGTACACAGCGACGTGTGCGGTCCAATGTCTACACATGCGCGAAGCGGTTTTTCTTACCTCATTACTTTTACGGATGACTTTTCAAGGTACGGTTATGTCTTCTTAATGAAACATAAATCCGAAGCCTTTGGAAAATTCCAGGAATATAAGAATGAAGTAGAAAAACAAACCGGCAAAAGTATCAAGATTCTAAGATCGGATCGAGGTGGTGAATACTTGAGTGCCGAGTTCCTGGACTATTTAAAAGAGAACGGAATTCTCTCTCAGCTTACTCCTCCATACACTCCGCAACATAACGGTGTATCGGAGAGACGGAACCGAACCCTATTGGATATGGTATGGTCCATGATGAGTAACGCTGAGTTACCGCGATCATTCTGGGGGTATGCGCTAGAATCAGCTGCATACCTTTTGAACCGAGTTCCCACTAAGACTGTGCCTACCACACCATAAGAGATGTGATGTGGGAAGAGGCCCCACCTTAATCACATTAAGACATGGGGAAGTCCAGCTTTTGTCAAAAAGCAGCATGTGGACAAACTCGAGGCACGCTCAGTACAGTGCAAGTTTGTGGGATATCCAAAGAACTCCAAGGGATATTTCTTCTACTGCGAAGAGGAACAAAAGGTTTTTGTTTCTCGTCATGCCCACTTTCTAGAACACCAGTTCTTAGAAAAGGAAATTAGTGGGAGCGCAGTAGAACTGGAAGAAATTCCAGAACCACGGACTATTACTGAAAGCTTAGTAGAACCAGAGAGTTTAAAAGATCAGGACATTCCTACGCCGCTCCGCAGGAGTAGTAGGCAGTCTCATCCGCCCGAGAGATACTACGGTTTTCTCATAGACGGGGATAGAGAGGATTGCATCATAGATTATGATGAGCCTACTAGCTTCCAGCAGGCCGTTCAGAGCGTTGACTCGGTAAAATGGCTGGATGCAATGCGGACCGAAATGGAGTCCATGTACACCAACAAAGTATGGGCGTTGGACATTGCTCCAGACGGGGTAAAACCCGTAGGATGCAAGTGGATCTTCAAAAGGAAGATTGGTGTAGATGGACAGGTTGAGACCTATAAAGCTAGACTTGTTGCAAAGGGTTTCCATCAAAGACCTAGCTTGGACTATGACGAAACCTTTTCTCCAGTGGCTATGCTGAAATCCATTCGGATCCTTCTTGCCATTGCTGCCTTCCACGATTATGAGATCTGGCAAATGGATGTAAAGACCGCTTTTCTAAATGGAAATTTAGAAGAGTGTGTCTATATGGACCAACCAGAGGGTTTCATTCAGAGTGGGAGCAGCGGAAAGGTGTGCAAGTTGCTTAAGTCCATCTATGGACTAAAGTAGGCATCGCGGAGTTGGAACATCTGTTTTGATGAGACGGTCAAGAAATTTGGCTTTATCAAAAATCCAGATGAACCATGCATCTATAGTAGATTTGTAGCGAGAACTGTAGTATTCCTCATTTTATATGTGGATGACATTCTCTTAATAGGAAATGACATTCCTATGCTACAATCTGTCAAGGGGTTCTTGTCACATAGGTTCTCCATGAAAGACATGGGTGATGCCTCATACATTCTGGGGATCCGGATCTATCGCGACAGATCCAAGAGGATACTGGGACTCTCACAGTCCAGGTACATCGACACCATACTGAAAAGATTCAGTATGGAAGATTCCAAGCGCGGTAATCTACCGGCTTGTCACGGGATCACCCTCTCCAAAGAGATATCTCCCAAGACTGATTTGGAAAGGAATCGCATGTCTATTATACCCTACGCTTCTGCGGTAGGCTCTATAATGTATGCGATGTTGTGTACCAGACCAGATGTAGCTTATGCACTGAGTGTGGTAAGCCGGTATCAGTCAAACCCTGGGGAGAAACATTGGATAGCAGTAAAGAACATTCTCAAGTACCTGAGAAGGACTAAGGAGATGTTCTTGGTGTATGGCGGAAAAGACCTCCAGATCGAGGCCTTTGCTGACTCCAGCTTCCAAAGTGACAAGGATGATTCCAAGTCCATGTCGGGTTATGTCTTTACCCTCAATGGAGGGGCGGTGTGTTGGAAGAGTTCCAAACAGGAAACCGTTGCTGACTCGACGATGGAAGCGGAATATATCGCTGCTGCAGATGCCGCAAAAGAAGCTGTCTGGGTAAGGAAGTTCTTAACTGAACTTCTGGTGGTTCCGTCCATTGTTGATCCAATACCTCTGTATTGCGACAACAACGGGGCTATAGCTTTATTGAAGGAACCAAGGTCCCATCAGAAGTCCAGACATATCTTGAGGCAGTATCACCTGATCAGGGAGATCGTGGGTCGCCAGGAGATCGAGGTTCGGAGAGTTTCTACGGAAGATAACACTGCTGATCCACTCACAAAGGCCTTACCCCAGACTCAGTTCGAGCGGCTGATCGAGATGATAGGTCTTCGATACGCCAGTACATGGCCTTAGTGCAAGTGGGAGATTGTTAGTGTATATGCCCTAGAGGCCATTACTGTATCATACTAGTTTGTATATTACTTAATGGAAGCTTGGGATATTCACAGTTGTATAAACAATCTTGCTCAAAATGGTAGTATGCTACTTGGTTTGTTTCTACTTCAATATGTACATGTGTTTATTTTAGTATATCACCTATACACATTAGTGGAACCCTTAGGATCTTTGCTTGATTACCGGCGTTGTGATGGCAGTCACACTCGTGGGGGCTGGGTAATCTATAAGCACATCCTTATGCAGGTCCCTAGTCGCAGGACTATCGAGACAGGGCATCGATACTCCGGAGTAGACTAGCGTATGCGCTTCTCATCCCAGTGTGGGAGATGGTCTGTCCCACAGCCATCAGTACGTCGTACTGGAGATAGTATGCGGGTGCTCGTTGGGTTACGAGTACACTAGACAGGACTCGTCGGGAACTGTTGGTTGGTACTATACCTATCGTCAGTTATCAGTTCCCAGGTGACATGAGTACAGCTTAGTCCGCTGACTTGACACTGTCACTTCGCCTCGAGTGTGTTCCCACTGTACTTTGATTACTACCCTACCACGGCTCAAAGGAGTCGTGCAAACAGGTAGTAGTTGGGTGCAGTCCCGAAGTACTTGGAGGCAGTAACAGTTAGACAGGATCCGTCTCTCCCGGTATTAAGGGTTGACATCGCGCTGTGTCTAGGAGAGCCATTACACGAGTAGTCCCTGGCCAGGGCAAGCGAGATATACTGGTAGGCTTCCAGTGTTATCTCAGAGTGTTTTGGGCTTCACTCCGGCATGACATGTACCGCTATTAGGGGACTGACGTTTACCGCCCCCTAGGCCCGCCATGCGATGTATCAGACGAACAGACCGGACTGTACGGAGACTGTCACATTCAGACTCAGTAGGAGTTCAGATGGGTTTCACCTCGTCAGTCTTCTTGTCGGCATCTACCTGGGGACCGTTACGCACAGCTAGTGCTGCTTGCGGTCTGTGGTTAAACCCACTGCCAGCGTAGTGTCGAGTCCTTAGAATCCCACACAGAAAGCTATTCGCCTTTAGGCAAAAGAGTAGGGGGTCGCATGGTTTTGCGACAGGTCGCATGGTTTTGCGACAGGGTTCGGTCACATCCGTGCACTTGTGCACCTACAGTGTCCGGACAGTTAACACTAGCGGGATTTGGTTTAAGCCAGATCCTAGTGTACGTTTTGGGATTGGTTTTATCTCGTTTGTATTCGTGTTCCTCGGAACGCGGATGCGGGTGTGTATGCACAGTTGATAGAGAGACAGAGGCAGAGTATTCTCATTGGGGTTGTTGACTGTTGACTATTGACAGTTGACTGTTGACCATTGACTTTTGCTTAACCCTAATGAGAATAAGATATATGATTAAAATTAATATTAATTAAGTATTATAGTGACATGGTTGTTGAGGGGTTGACTTTGTTGACTTGTTGACTTTGTTGACCGGTTGACTAGGTTGGACTAGTTGACCATCATCATGACAATGGCTATCATTCCATGGCAAAGACATTTGCTTGCTTGTTTATTTATGCAAAATGAGTGCATGAAATGATATAGCCATTTTGACTTAAACCATTTACACAATACTTGATTACTATTTTGTTATGATGGCTTTTGGATTATGAGAGGTGAGAATGAGAAGAGTATGGTTCATTCTATCATTTGCTTTCTCTCTCTTGAGCTCTCTCATTCTCAAGCTCTCCCTCTTCCTCTTGCTCTCTCTACCTCAAGGCAAACCATTCTCATGTGTTGAGACTCATTGCCTTAGAGATAAAAAGACACCAAAACATTCCTCTACTCATTCTGGTTCACAAGGCCTAGCAAGCCAAGTGATCTAGTTTCTTCAAAGTTCGAAGAAGAAGCCAAAGGTAGAAGCTTTCGGGTGGATCCATCTTCGGCGCAAGAAGACGACGAGGTGAGGCCGATCCGTACACCGGGAGGAGTCAAAGACGAAGGAGTTCAAGAAAGGTATAGCCCCATAACCGAGTACGTAAACTCTTGTTAGGTTGTTAGTTAGTAGTTTAACAAAGATCCGTATTGGTAGTCCATGTTACCACCCTCTTGAAAATCGTTTTTCACCAATTCCGCAACCCCGTAAGTACCGGGGAAGGGTAGCATGGACTTACATAGCTAGGCTCTGATACTACTGTAGGGTTACTAGACACTCTAATAAGGTTCTACAATGCATCAACCATGCCCGTTTAAAATTTTAGCCGTGCCGAATAACCCTAAGCAAGATCGTTGCTAGAAAATTAGGGTTTCATATGCAAGTAAACTATGTTTACGACTAAGTGAATACGAAATACAACATTTGTAGATCGGTCCTTCACTTCTATAGCTCCTTGTTGAAGTCCCTTCGCTGCGATCATGGTTCTCCCAGACCCTTGCATGGCTTCACAAAGGGAAAGAGGCGTCCTTGCTTGAAGTCTTCGAGGCCGAAGATGATCTACGTCGAGGGGATGCCAACTCAAGCTTCTACTTCACTAACTTGAGAATTAGTGAAGCAAACACCCTAAACTAAAGTGCTATTCTAGTAGAGGATGGAGAAATAGGAAGTGGGTTCTCTTTAGAATTTTATTTCTCACAATCTTTCTCACTTTGGATCAAACCCTAGCAAGCTTTTTCTTTTTAGCAATGAAGAAGAAGAACAAAAGAAAGAGATGAGGATAATGATCAAGTGAGAAGGCTAACCATGGTGAGTGAGTATCATATACTAACTCTTGTAGAGACTTAACCCATGGCTAATCCTTATAGTTGGGTTAAGAAATATCCATAGTAAAAACAAACTCAAGTGGACTTAGTCAATGTATCCACAAGCTTTATGCATTGATCTAATCCTCCACTAATTTTGTAATTACTTAAAATATAAAAACCCAACATAATAGATAGCATGGTGTAGGTCTCATACACCCAAGTCATGTGTATCATCAACCATGATACAAAAAGAAAACACATTTTAATATATATCACATATATATTAAAGTTGTGTTCATGTGAGAAAAAACCTAAAGTGAACAAGTGTTAGTAAATGTGAACTAGTATATCTAATATACAATTATACACTTAATTATTAAATCAACACTTGACTTAATAATCCGGTCATATCTCATATAACCGACTAACATCCATTGTATCGACTTATCGAATCAACACTTGATTCGATAACCCGGCTATATCATATATAACCGACCGATACAAAAAGTCGCGAGAATAGAATACGGTATCACATACATGCATTATTCTCGGTCCCGCACATATCACATACGTGCTCCTATTTCGTTTTGCCTGAGCCAGTAAAACCTCTATATAGGACTCTAAAGACTCGTCAATACGCCGGCAGTAGGTAATGATCACATCAAGCACCCACAAGCCGTCAGCGGTACTAGCTGGACGTAACGGCTACCCGGGTATTGAGCGATCAGAAGATCAGCAAGCAAGCCCGCTCCAACTCCTGTAAAAGCCTGCCGGTAACACTTCCCGTACAGTCCGGTCCCCTCGTCTGATATGTCGCATATCAAGTCTAGGGGTGGTAAACGTCAGACCCCAATAACCGATAAGTCGTGCCGATGTGAGGCTCATAACGGGTCGAGAAACTACTGGTAACACTTACCAGTAAATCTCTAAATCAGCCCTGGCCAGGGACTTCCCTGTTATGTCCAATCGAGCACAGCGCAACATCAACCCCCAATACCGGGAGAGACGAAACCCCTCCTATCGCTCATTGCCTCCATGTGACTAGGGACTGTACCCAAAAACCACCGTTTTACATGCCCTCATGGACGTGGTAAGGTGGAAATCAAAGCACAGTAGGAATCACACAAGACTCTATGACGATTTCGGGTCTACAGACTAACCTGCACAAGTGTCACCAGAGAATTGCCATCTGACGTGAGGTATAATACCATCTGGGAGTTCTCGGCGAGTCCGTCCAGTGTACCCAGTCTCCACTGAGCACCCGTATACCAGCTCTGATGTCAAACACCAATGGATATGGGATCATCCATCGCCCATCTCATGGGTCGAGAAGCGTATACGCTAGTCTACACTGGTATATCGATGCCCCGTCTCGATACACCCACGACTAGGGACCTTGAAGGATGTACTTATGGACTACCATGTCCCCACTAGTATGATCCGCATCATAGTCCAGGTAGTCAAGTACACATCCTAAGGGCTTTACCAACATGTAACTATAAAACAGTATAAAGAGACAAGTATACATGTTAAAGTAAAGTGCAACCAGATAGCATACTATCATATCGAGCAAGAAAGTCCTCTCTATATATGTCCAAGCATCCAATATAATATACATCATCTGTACAATACTGGCCTCTAGGGCATACATACAACTAACAGACTCCTCGAGATGGTCTCCCACTGGACCCTAGAACTCGGTTACTTGTGCTCCCCGCCTTGGGTCTATCCTAATGCGGAAAAGTAAATAATATACAACAATGGTGACATCATCCTCAACCCGGAAGTTCCCCAATAAAATAATATTACATACATTGAATTTTACACATCTCACATAAAAATCCCCGGCTATTCAAAACACGACGATCCAATATAACATATCACAACAACACATAACATCACATGTCAACAACGTAAGTAAATATGCGTATCCTAATTGTCTTTGACATATAGCACCGAAACCGGCGATACACCACATATTACATTTACGGTCGCAGAAAAGAAAATGGCATACTACAACATTTGGAATCCACAATCACCTTAGACATCATAAACCCGAAATATCACATACTTCGGATTTCATGCCTAACAATATGAATTCCAAATATTGTATCACAATCACAGAAAGCTAGGCGAAGTTTAAACAATTCGATCGAATCAGCGAATTCCCAAATTTCCCAGAAAGCTCAACACTTGAGCACTGTTAAAGTTAACCAGAGATATACCACGGTACCTACGAACCTACAGCTGAAGGCCCGACCCAAGCCTCTTAAATGGCGCCGCGGATCAGCCGCCAAAACCATGTTTTGGCCGCGGATCCGCGGTCACTTAAACGAATTAGGGTTTCGTTCTTCAGGCGTGTCCATAGAATTTCCTGCATGTTTTTCTGAATATTTTTAACATGGAAAAATCCAGCTATTGGAAAAATTTCCAGAGAGGGGGTTGTTTCGGGCTTTCAGGGTTCGATCGGAATTCTAACTTTATATAGAAAACGCCTAATGCTCTAGCTTGGTTCTGATACCACTGTAGGGTTAGCTTAGCACCTTAGCAAGGTTTTGGCAAGCATCAAAAATGCAATTTAAAAATTTTGGGGTGCTAAATAAACCAACCAAGCAATCGAACTAGAGAATTAGGGTTAAACATGATATGTAAACAACTTTACATCTAAGTGAATGCGGAATACAACCTTTGTAAACCGGTCCTTCACTTCTAAAGCTCCGTATAGTAGTCCTTTCGCCCCTACTAGTGAACATCCGAACTCTAGTAAGGATCACATGAAGAAATGAACAAGCTTGCTCAATACCTTCGAAGCCGAAGATGATCTACGTCGAAGAGACTCAAGCTCATGCTACCTCTTCACTAATGGTGATATTAGTGAAGCAAACACCCTAAACTAAATAGCTAATGGTAGAGGATGATGAAGTAGGAATATTGCTCACTTTATATTTGATTTTCTCATTTTATTCCATCACTTTGTCAAAAGCTAGAAAGCTTCAAGAGGAGGAAGAAGATGAAGTGATGAAGTGATGAAGTAATCATTCATTTTGTTAGAAATGCAACCATGGATGAGTATATCACTAACACTAACCCATGTAGAGAGTTAACCATTGTGTATGGTTAATGGTTAGGTCAAATAAATATCTTAAGTAAAAACAAAGAAGTGGACTAAGTCAAAACTTATCTACAAGCTTCTCCAAGCTTCTAGCCATGAGTTAATTCCACTAATTTGTAATTACTTAATAAATATAAAACCCTAACATTAACCCTAGCATGGTGTGAGTCTCATACATCCATGTTGCATGTGTAACCTAGCATGACACACTAAAATATATCACATATATTTATGTGTGCAAAAACAATACAATTAACATATATCACATATATATTAATGTATCAAAAATGAGAAAAATGAATACTTAAGTGAGCCAATATTAGTTAATGTAATTTAATATATCAAATATATAATTATACATTAAATTATTAAATAAACACTTGATTTAATAATCCTGTCATATCTCACATAACCGACTAATATCCAATGTATCAATTTATCGAATCAACAACTTGATCCGATAACCCGGCTATATCACATACAACCGATCGATACACAAATCGCGAGAATAGAATGCGGTATCACATATGCGCACTAATCTCGGTCCCGCACATATCTCATATATGCTCCTACTCCGTTTCGCATGAACCAGGAAACCTTTGTGTAGGACTCTAAAGACTCGTCAATACGCCGGCAGTAAGTGATGATCACATCAAACACCCACAAGCCGCAAGCGGTCTGCTAAACGTAACGGCCACCCGGGTATTGAGCGATCAGAAGATCAACAAGCAAGCCTGCTCATACTCCTACGAATCCAATCAGTTACACTACCGTACAGTCTGGTCTCTTCGTCAGATATGTCGCATATCGAAGCCTGGGGGTGGTATAACGTCAGACCCCAATAGTCTGATAAGTCATGCCGATGCAAGGTCCATAATGGTTCGAGAAACTATTGATAACACTTACCAGTAAATCTCAGCAACCCTGGCCAGGGATTTCCTGTTATGGCCAATCGAGCATAGCGCAACATCAACTCCCAATACCGGAAGAGACGAAACCCCTCCTATCGCTCATTGCCTCCATGTGACTCGGGACTGTACCCAAAAACCACCTTTTTGCATGATCTCTTGACCGTGGTATGGTGGAAATCAAAACACAGTGGGAATCACACAAGACTCTATGACGATCCCGGGTCTACAGACTAACCTGTACCAGTGTCACCAGAGAACTGCTATCCGACGATAGGTATAATACCATCTAGGAGTTCTCGGCGAGTCCGTCCAATGTACCCAGTCTCTACTGAGCACTCGTATACCTTCTCTGATGTCAAACACCAATGGATATATGATCATCCATCGTCCATCATATGGGTCGAGAAGCGCATACGTTGGTCTACTCTGAAATATTAATGCCCTGTCTCGATACTCCCTCGACTAGGAACTATTATAGGGTGTACTTGTATAATACCCTTGGCCCCACTAGTATGATCTCCATCATAGTCCTGGTAGTCAAGTACACATCCTAAAGGCTTTGTTAACATGTGAGAGCAAGACAGCATTACTTATACAAGTCAAGCGTAGGCTGACAAAGAGCAACCAGATAGCATACTATCATATCGAGTAAGAAATTCCTCCCTATATATGTCCAAGCATCCACTACAATATACATCCCATGTACAGTAATGGCCTCTAGGACATACATATAACTAACATGCTCCTGGTATTAGGAGAGTACACCTATTGCTCTTATTGGATAGCCTTCTTCCAAACCATAGGCAGGAGCCGAAAGGTGGGGAAGGAAGAAAACCAATTAGCCTAAGTGTGGTGCACAGAAGGTAATAAGTAAAGACATATAAAGGGATTAGAATGAGGGCAATGGAAATTGCGACTACTATCATTCATGACCAAGCCGCTGTTGTATGTGACGCAATATAGACACTGTAGAAAATCCAGCCCCCCTCACCTGTTTTTGGCCGGCCACACCTTGAAAAAAAAATCTAACTCTTGGAAAATTTCCAGCGAGGGTTAAAGTGGGTATTTGATATCTGTTCGAACTTTTTAACACCGTCTAAAAGACCCGAAACAAAAATAGAATTACGAATACGAAACACTCCGAATAGCCAATGCATAAAAATAACATCACATGCAAATTAAGCAAAAACAAGCAACACCTGAAATACCAAACCCCAGAGACTGGAACACTGTAAAAACTTTAACCCAAAAATCTACAAGATGGCCGAGCAGGCCGGTTTTTCTCAAGGTGTGACCGGCCAAAAACAGGTGAGGGGGCTGGATTTTCTACAATGTTCATATTACATCACATACAACATTCTGCAGTTGTTTAAAAAAAAATTGACTCTCAGAAAATTTCGACAGAAACTAGGGTTCGTTTTTTCAAGTTTCGGAGTTGTTTCGATTTCGTAATCCTACACAATCCGTCTAATTCTCTAGATAGGCTCTGATACCACTGTAGGGTTCCTAAGCACGATAGCAAGGTTTCGGGTGGCATCATCCATGCCAAATTAAAATTTTGCCATGCTAAAATAACCCTAACCTAGGATGTTTAACTAGAGAATCATACAAAAACGATATGTAAACAACTTTATAACTTATTGAATGCGGAATACAACCTTTGTAGACCGGTCCTTCACTTCTAATGCTCCTTGTTGTGGTCCCTTCGCTGCGATCAACGAACTCCCGAACTCTTGAGAGGATCCACAAGGTAAAAGATGCAAACATGCTCGAAATCTTCGAGGCCGAAGATGATCTACGTCGAGAAGACTCAAGCTCATGCTATCTCTTCACTAAATTAGGGTTTTAGTGAAGCAACCATCCTAAACTAAATGGCTAATAGTAGAGGATGATGAAGTAGGAAATGGTCCCTCTTTAGTTTTCTTTTTCTCACAATATTTTATCACATATAAAAAAGCTAGCAATCTTTCATGAGGAAGAAGAAGATGAAGTGATGAATGAATAAAACTCATAAGGTTAGAAATGCAACCATGGTGAGTATATGTCATGCCTTAACCCCTGTAGAGACTAAACCATAGCTAAGTGTGAAAGTTAGGTTAATAAATATCTTAAGAAAAAACAAACAAGTGGACTAAGTCAAAGGTTCTACTAGCTTCCTCAAAGCTCAACCATGACTAATTCCAAATGATGTTTAATTACTTAATAATAAATATTAAACCCTAACATTAACCCTTGCATGGTGTGAGTCTCATACACCCTTGTTGCATGTATAACCTAGCATGTCACAATGATATATATCACATATATATTATTTGTGAACAAAATAAAATAATACATTTAACATATATCACACATATATTAATGTATCATCAAGTGAGAAAAAGTAATACTTAAGTGAGCTAATATTAGTTAATATAATTTAATATATCAAATATATAATTCTACATTAAATTATTAAATCAACACTTGATTTAATAATCCGGCTATATTACATATAACCGACTAATATCTAATGCAACAACTCATCGAATCAACACTTGATCCGATAACCCGGCTATATCACATATAACCGACCAATGTCACAAGTCGCGAGAATAAAATGCGGTAGCACATACACATATTAATCTCGGTCATGCACACTTTTAAACGGTGTTAAAAAGTTCGAACGGATATCAAATACCCACTTTAACCCTCGGTGGAAATTTTCCAAGAGTTGGATTTTTTTTCAAGTTAAAGAACATTCTAAAATCATGCGAGTAAGCGGTAGACCCTCTAGAAGAACGAAACCCTAACTCGATTCTGTGACCGTAAGAACCGCCGCCAAACCCTAGGGTTTGCGGTAGTTCTTCGGCGCCACAGGTGAGGCATTGGTTGACCCTTCTACGGCTGGTTCATAGGTACCGTGGCATGTATTGAGTATTTTTAAACTGCGCTCAAGTGTTGAGCTTTTTGGGAAATTTTAGGTGTTTGTTGATTCGATCGGAATGTTTAACATCGTCTAGCTTTTTCTGGAATGTGATACAATATGTGGAATTCATGTAGTTAGGCATGAAATGCGAAGTATATGATATTTCGGGTTTATGATGTCTAAGGTGATTATGGATTCCAAATGTTATAGTTTGACATTTTCTTTTCTGCGACTGTAAGTGTAACATGTGGTGTATCGCCAGTTTCATTGCTATATGTCAACAACAATTGGGATACGCATATTTACTTACGTTGATGACATGTGATGTTATGTGTTGCTGTGATATGTTATATTGGATCGTCGTGATTTGAATAGCTGGGGGTTTTATGTGAGATGAGAGCTTTTATTTTCATTCATGTAAAATTCAATGTATGTAATATTCTTTTATTGGGGAACTTCTGGGTTGAGCATGATGTCACCATTGTTGTACATTATTTACTTTTCCGCATTAGGATAGACCCAAGGTGGGGAGCACAAGTAACCGGGTTCTAAAGTCCAGTGGGAGACCATCTCGAGGAGTCGAGTCCGGGTCTCCTAACTCTAGAATTGGTAGGGTTTCTTGCTACTCTCGTAGGGGTCTAGGTATGTGGGTTTGGCTATTCATCGCGACCGTAGAATCCGTGTTTTATACAGGCTTTAAATAAAACACGGAATTCCTAGTATATCCAATATTTCATATGTTATCTTCTGCTACTGATATTCTATGATTTGATCACTTTATATGCGTGAGACGAATGCTTTATTATTGTATATATGATATATAATAAACGTTGCTTATGTTTTGCACCCGCGCTAGTCCCGCCCCGGTATTTCGTTAGTTAAGTAACCTAACGGTGCATAACGGGAAACTGTAGCGAATGCGGATAGCATAAGCGTACGTTGTATTTTCGTTTCTTCTATGATGCTTAGGAAGCATAAATGATGGGACGTCATTAATGAGATTAATGAAATAAAAGAAACTTAAAAGATGTTGTAGAATCAAATTTTCAAAAAGGGTAGCTCTAGTTTTTGCTTTGCATAGCAGTATTCATTGTAGAATATCCAGCACCTTATTCGATAAGGAAAGAGCCGAGAACCCTTCACCGGGAGTGACCTCTTTAGCGAAACTAGCAGATGCTACAACTCACTCGGTTTTGTTTTTAATTGCTTCTATAGTTTTTGCTTTGCATAACGGTATTCCTTGTGAAATATCCTGCACCTTATTCGATAAGGAAATAGCCGAGATCCCTTCACCGGGAGTGACCTCTTTAGCGAAACTAGTAAAAGCCTCAAAAACACTCCTTTTCAAAAATCACTGGATTCTACAACGATATCAAGTTCATTACGCTCATGGTTTTCTTAAAAACCTGCGTAGCCCTCCGTCATTTCAGATAAGAACTAGTTAGTATTCGTGCTACGTTTGTTGGCCTTCGTCAAGGCGTAGTGTGCGGTAGCTGATTAGTTCTTATCTTTTTGTTGCATGAGATTGTTCTCTGCCGAACACAGAGACGGGACCGCGTAGGTTCGTCTTGCCTGAATTTAGGGGCAGATGCTAATTGGTGCTATCCGTCCACCTCTCCGAAGATGCCAAGTTGATTTATGGCACCATGTATCGAAGGTTTAAACGGATGCGGCCGATGTAGTAGACTTCGTCAGATTCCCCCTCGTTGAGGGGTTTTTGATTGTGGGGACGCTTTCCCTGCAGACGCAAGCCCCTGCAGTTAATTACGCTACCGCATCGCGGTAACCACTTTCTCCTTCTCCAGATGGTCACTTCATGTCGTGTGTGTTTGTTTTGTTTTTGGTTGCCCGTGGATTGTATACGGAGACTAATTTATGTTGTCGCCCATATGGCGTGGATTAGTCCAAATCCGTATTTTCTTAGATTTGGGTTTGGGGGTTAGGTTTAAGAATACGTTAGTCTCATTTGAGACTAAGATCGACTTAAACATTTGTTAAGGATACGTTAGTCTAATTTCAGACTAAGATCAACTTAACGGGATCGTTGAGATCCAACAAAAGAGCATTCGGGCTATATTGTTTAGTTTAGGGACATTGCGATCGATTACCAGTTTAGGGACATGGTGGTCCAAGGTTAAGGACATCATAGTCTATAGTTTAAGGATCCCACAGTCCGAGGTTAAGGACATCATAGTCCATGGGCTTAAGGACCCCACAGTCCGTAGTTTAAAGACGTCATAGTCTATAAAGTTTAAGAACATCATAGTCCATGAGTTTGAGGACCCCACAGTCCGTAAAGTTTAAGGACATCATAGTCCATGAGTTTAAGGACCCCACAGTCCATGGAATGATTGGTTATGGGGACCCGTCACCTCTCTGAAGACGTTGAAGGATTACAACGACAAATATCAAAGGAGTGAAGAGATGTACCTTTGAACCAATGTTAATTGGGAAATCTGTAGTCCAATTTAGGGCTAAGATCAATTAATTAGATTATGAGCACATGGGCTCAGTTAAATCTGAATTGAGGACTTATGGCCAACTTGGGCTAAGTCCAATTAGGTTTGAAATGTTGGACCTTTGTTTGGACTGTTGAACATTTGTCTGGGTTCAGCCCCCCATCATTTAGCAATGCTAAACATGAGTCTGGGTTCTGACCGTATTTTGTCTTTTATTGAGTGCTGAGCACTTATATACCATATGAGATGATCAATCTTGGAAGACAAGGGTGTATTTGAGGCTCAGTCAAAAGGGGAGTCTTTCCTCTGGAAGATTTAGCCAATTTAGGCTAAAACTGGTTTGAAAATAGTGTTAAACACTAGTACATATCTGGCGGTCACGTGTTCCCACGTGATGCATTTAAAATAGTGTTAAACACTAGGGATGAAATGCTTAAAATAGTGTTAAACACTAGAAAAATGAGACGCTCACGTGAGGACACGTGAGGCGCCCTAGGATTGGGCCAAGATTCCTTTATTTTATTCTCAGAATATTCAAATAAGTGTTAAACACTTTTAGTCTTCAAGGCCATCACGTGTGGGCACGTGATGGGCATCCATGCACTGGATATTAAAGGGATTTGCTAGGGGTCACGTGGGGACATGTGAGGGCGCCCAAAGTCTGTTCTGCCTTTGCTTTGTTCTCTCTTTTTTGAGGAATTTATCCAAGAGTCACGTGGGAGCACGTGACCCAATTTCATTCGTTCTCTTTTGAACACTGAGGAAGGGAGTCACGTGTACACATGTGATCAAGTTGGATACTGATGCTTTTACGTGCATGAAAATTTTAAGTCTTTTGTTTAAGAATTAAATTCTTTTGTAGGGTTAAACCCTAATTTTGTTTTGAGAAATTAAATTCCTATATATATAGAAGAATTAAATTCTTTTATAGGGTTAAACCCTAATTTTTTTTGGAGGAATTAAATTCCTATGTGCTTTGTGGGAGAATATAATTCCCTGAACTTAGGTCTTCTCTTAGATTTTAGATCTGCATGGCAGGATCTCCCCGATGAGAATTAAATTCTCAACTTATGGGGAGATCTGCTTCTGCAGACTTTCAACCAAAGGAAGAACTAAGTTCTTATTCAGAAGAGTTAAACTCTTAATTTGAGAATTAAATTCTCTTTTTGTTTTGTGGAGCTTATGATCTCTTTCCCTTTCTCACCTAGGATTTCTTTCTCTTCTGAGGAAATCTTATTTTCTCTCTGGAGAATTAAATTCTCTTTTCTTTTGTATTCTCTCTATGTTGTTGTCTCCCTTCCTTTTTGTTCTCTGTATCCCTTTCTTCTTCCCCCTTGGATCTTATTTATAGGAGAAAGAAAAAAATCAGTTTGTTTAGTCAATCTTTCATTGAAAGATTTTAATTGATTTTGTAACCAACAATACAACATGATCTTTTAGATCACTCAGTGAATTTTATTCACAATTGGATTTTTAATCCAAAAGATATTTTGTCTGTTATTCCTGGAAAATTTCAGGGAAATCTTTCCTTGCATAGAATCTTTCTATAAATTGGTGATTTTTAATCACCATTGGATTTTTAATCCAACGGTGATCCACTTTACAGGGCACAATCTTTTTTGTTTGGAAAGATCTAGGGAAAAATTAGGGTTTTTTATTTCCCTTGATTAGAATTTAATTCTATTAGTTCAGAAGGTTTAAGAGCCTATCACGTGTTAGCACGTGACCCCACTGATTGACCATTTAATTAGAATTTAATTCTATTAATTCAGAGATCTTGAGGAACTCATCACGTGTTGGCACGTGACCCCCTGATTAAGCATTTAACCAGAATTTAATTCTGTTGTTTTAAAGAACTCGAGAATTATCATGTGTCAGCACATAACCCTTGGTCACGTGTTAGCACGTGATGCCCCATTGGGGGTTTTCCCTGTTGTTTTATTATACCTTTAATTCTTTTCAGTGGGTTTAAAGGCTCATCGCGTGTGGACATGTGACCCCATTTGATTAAGATTCAACTCTTATCATTTCAGAGCCTTCAGGAAGCCATCACATGTCGACACGTGACCCCCGATCACGTGTACGCACGTGATACCCCATTGGGGTTTTTTCTTGTATTTTACGAGGGAACAGAGATGTGATTGGATTAGGGTAGTCGTACGACTTTGTTGGCCTTCGTTAAGGGTCGTGCGGGTGGGTTTAATTCAATCAAGAAATGTACGGGTTGAACTTGACTAGCGGTCTATGGTTTGTTGGCCTTCGTCAAGGTCATAGGTTGCTAGGCGTAAAAGTATTATCGGGAATTTCAAAGTGTTGAAATTTGCAATGAGATTGCATACCTTCTATGAGATAGTTGGATCCCGATACCCACTGCGAGTAAGAGTAACTCTTGGGATAGTTTTACACATGATAATTAGCCGATCAAGTAGGTGTCTAGAAAGGTGTTAACGAGGTTGCAGCCCCTGGGAAAACGAGGTTTATTTTAATTATATCCGTGCGAAAGCACAGGGAACCTCCCTCAAAATACCAACACTGGTCTGGCTGAAAGATTGACGAACTTGTAAGGTGTAATTAATCCCGGCTAGTCTTACCTTTAGGGTTTGAAGGAAGATTTGATAAAAACAGTGGGAGCCATCCTGATTAGATAAGATAATAAACCAATCTAATCTTGCAAGAGCATACGCTAAAGTGTTTTCTTCTATCTCTCTCCAGGTAGCGACCATGTCAGGCCTTAATCAAGATAATAATATTGATGTATTGACCGAACCCGCTTGTTATACTGAGCAGGGGAAAGTTGGTTCCGTTCTTTCTTATAATTGTTATAAGACTGAGCAGGAAATAGGGGAATATCCGGATTCCCACGCCGCCCAAACGAAGAATAAGCATGTTGATGCATCTTCTTCGGGTGTGTTAGTTACCGAGAACTGTTTCTCAGTTCAGTCTACGTCCTGGGTATTAGATACCGGATCGGGATCCCACATATATAATATATTGCATGGGCTAAGGAAAGGTAGAGAACTGGGAAAGGGTGATCATTCCGTAAGAGTAGGGAATGGTGCAAATGTTGCAGCCAAAGCTATTGACGAATATCACCTTGTATTACCAAATGGTAATACATTGATTCTGAACGAATGCTATTACATACCGACCCTGATATGCAATCTTATATCAGTTTCTTTATTAAGTAAAGAAGGATATAATTTTGTAGTACAGGATAATGTTATGGACATCTTCCTGGATCAAAAATTGATTGGATCAGGCTCGTTAAATAATGGCATATACGTTCTAAATCAAACCACAGTTCTTAGCATACAAAACACACACAAAAGGAAGAGTTCAGAAATGAGCGCATCCTTCATATGGCATTATAGACTAGGTCATATAAATGCGACACGACTGGCTAAGTTACATAAGGATGGATATTTGAATCTATTCGAATTGTCATCTTATAAAACATGCCAGTCATGTCTCAAAGGCAAGATGACCAAAACTCCGTTTAGTGGACACGGAGAAAGAGTTACGAAACTCTTAGGACTGATACATAGTGATGTATGCGGTCCCATGTCTACACATGCAAGGGATGGTTCTTCATACTTCATTACATTCACTGACGATCTCTCAAGATACGGACATACTCGTATATACAAGAAGGTGGCGGAGAGTAAGGTTGTCTTCCTCGTATTGTACATGGATGACATACTCTTGATACGAAATGATGTTCCTATGCTGCACTCGGTCAAGCTCTTCTTATCACAAACATTCTCAATGAAAGATCTAGGTGATGCCTCCTGCATTTTGGGGATTAAAATCTATAGAGATAGATCTAAAAGGATACTGGGATTGTCCCAATCCAGTATATTGACACCATACTAAAGAGGTTTAGTATGAAAGAATCCAAACATGGGAATTTACCCACGATCTCTGGACTCACTCTCTCCAAAGAGATGTCTTCCAAGACTGATTTGGGGAGAGATCACATGCAAGAAATACCCTATGCTTCGGCAGTAGGCTCTATCATGTACGCGATGCTATGTACCAAACCCGATATAGCATACTCACTAAGTGTAGTGACCAGGTATCAAGCAGATCCTGGAGAGAGTTACTAGACAGCTGTGAAGAACATTCTCAAGTACTTGAGAAGGACTACAGAGATATTCTTGGTATATGGTAACGGAGAACTCCAAGTGGAGTCCTTTACGATTCGAGCTTCCAGAGTGATAAGGACGACTCTAAGTCGCACTCGGGATTTGTCTTTACCCTCAATGGAGGGGCGGTTTGTTAGAAGAGTTCCAAACAGGAAACCATGGCAGACTCGACGATGGAGGCTGAATACA
The DNA here is from genome assembly GCA_030015575.1 of Agapanthus africanus. Taxonomy (NCBI): domain Eukaryota; kingdom Viridiplantae; phylum Streptophyta; class Magnoliopsida; order Asparagales; family Amaryllidaceae; genus Agapanthus; species Agapanthus africanus. Next base: position 442,398,410 of record JASDDO010000001.1, read on the forward strand.
TCGCTGCCAACAATACTGCCAAAGAGGCTGTCTAGATGAAGAAGTTCATAAACGAACTTGGAGTAGCTCCGTCCATTGAGTATCCAATACCTTTGTATTATGATAACAATGGAGCTGTGGCTTTGGCCAAGGAACCCAGGTCCCATCAACGAGCCAGGCATATTCTGAGGCGGTATCACCTGATCTGGGAGATAGTTGATCGCCGGGAGATCGAGGTTAGGAGAGTTGACACGAAGGATAACACAGCGGATCCACTCACAAAGGCCATACTCCAGATACAATTTGAGGGACTCTTCGAGATGTTAGATATGAGATACTACAACAGCTGGCCTTAGTGCAAGTGGAAGATTATTAGTTATGTATATTCCCTAGAGACTATTATTGTACATATGATGTATATTATAGTGGATGCTTAGATATATAGAGAGAGGACATTCTTGCTCGATATGATAGTATGCTATCTGGTTGCACTTTGTCTTAACATGTTGACTTTTATTGTGTTACTTTCTTGCTCTCACATGTTGATAAAGCCCTTAGGATGTGTACTTGACTACTAGGACTATGATAGAGATCATACTAGTGGGACCAGGGTAGTCCACAAGTATATCCTATAATTAATCATAGTCGAGGGTGTATCGAGACAGGGCATCGATACTCCAGAGTAGACTAGCGTATACGCATCTTGATCTATATGATGGGCGATGGATGGTCTCACATCCATTGGTGTTTGACATCAAAGATGGTATACGGGTGCTCAGTGGAGACTGGGTACACTGAACGGACTTGCCGACAACTTCTAGTTGGTATTATACCTATCGTCAAATAGCAGTTCTCTGGTGACACTGGTACAGGTTAGTCTGTAGACCCGAGGTCGTCATAAAGTTTTGTGTGATTCCCACTGTGCTTTGATTTCTACCTTACCACGTTCAAAAGAACGTGCAAAATGGTGGCTTTTGGGTGCAGTCCCGAATCATATGGAGGCAATGAGCGATAGGAAGGGTTTCGTCTCTCCCGGTATTGGGGGTTGATTTTGCGCTGTGCTCGATTGGCTATAACTGGAAGTACCTGGCAAGGGCTGATATGGAGATCTACTGGTAAGTGTTATCAGTAGTTTCTCGACCCATTATGAGCCTCACATCGGCACAACTTATCGGTTACTGGGGTCTGACGTTTACCACCCCTAGACTGGATATGTGACATATCAGACGAAGAGACCGAACTGTACGGTAGTATTACTGATTGAATTCGCAGGAGTATGTACAGGCTTGCTTGTTGATCTTCTGATCGTTCAATACCCGGGTGGCCGTTACGTTTAGCAGACCGCTTGCGGCTTGTGGGTGTTTGATATGATCATCACCTACTGCCGGCGTGTTGACGAGTCTTTAAAGTCCTACATAGAGATTTCCTGGTTCATGCGAAACGAAGTAGGAGCACATATGTGATATGTGCGGGACCGAGATTAATTCGCGTATGTGCTACCGAATTTTATTCGATCCTACACATATCACATATGTACTCCTACTTCGTTTCGCATGAACTAGGAAACCTCTATGTATGACTCTAAAGACTCGTCAATACGCCGGCAGTAAGTGATGATCATATCAAACACCCACAAGCCACAAGCGGTCTGCTAAACGTAACGGCCACCCGGATATTGAGCGATCAGAAGATCAATAAGCAAGCCTGTATATACTACTGCGAATCTAATCAGTAACACTACCGTACATTCCGGTCTCTTCATCTGATATGTCGCATATCCAGTCTAGGGGTGGTAAACGTCAGACCCCAGTAACCGATAAGTCGTGTCGATGTGAGGCTCATAACGGGTCGAGAAACTACTAATAACTTACCAGTAGATCTCCATATCAGCCCTGGACATGGACTTCCAGTTATAGCCAATCGAGCACAGCACAACATCAACCCCCAATACCGAGAGAGACGAAACCCCTCCTATCGCTCATTGCCTCCATGTGATTCGGGACTGCACCTAAAAGCCACCGTTTTGCACGTTCTCTTGAACGTGGTATGGTGGAAATCAAAGCACAGTGGGAATCACATAAGTCTCTATGATGATCTCGGGTCTACAGACTAACTTGTACCAGTCTCACCAGAGAACTGCTATCTGACGATAGGTATAATACCAACTATGAGTTCTCGGCGAGTCCGTTCAGTGTACCCAGTCTCCACTGAGCATCCGTATACCATCTTTGATGTCAAACACCAATGGATGCGGGATCATCCATCGCCCATCATATGGGTCAAGATGTGTATACGCTAGTCTACTCTGGAGTATCGATGCCCTGTCTCGATACACTCTCGACTAGGAATAATTATAGGATGTACTTGTAGACTACTCTGGCCCCACTAGTATGATCTCTATCATAGTCCTAGTTGTCAAGTACACATCCTAAATGCTTTATCAACATGTGAGAGTAAGACAGTAACACAATACAAGTCAATATGTTAAGACAAAGTGCAACTAGATAGCATACTATCATATCGAGCAAGAAAATCCTCTCTATATATATCCAAGCATCCACTATAATATACATCATATGTACAATAATGGCCTCTAGGGTATATACATAACTAACAGCCGTGTATATCTCTGCCACTCCTACTTCCCTTTTGCATTTCTCCGGAACACTCCATATCACTACGAAGATCCATATTTATTGGGTATGCCATCGTATAGTTACGTACGAACTCGAAGAAATTTGTTTAAGTTCGAGGATGGTTTCCGGTTCTGAAGAAATTGAATAGAATTATTCGGTTGTCTTTTCCCCTTTACCTTCTCTTGGGTTGCGAGGGCTCCTAGTATTAGGAGAGCACACCTATTATGCTTATTGGATAATCTTCTTCCAAATCTTAGGCAGGTGCCGAAAGGTAAGGAAAAAAGAAAAACAATTAGCCTAAGTATGGTGTAAAGAAGGTAAGTAGTAAAGACAAATAAAGGGAATGAAGTGAGAGCAAGTAAATATACGGTTACTGTCATGAATCTGGATAGTGGAAGAAGTATTACTAGGAATATCCGGATACCCTTTCGAAACATTTTCATATTTCAGTTTTACTGTGCGGTGTTAATTGAAAACTGTTTTCCCAATTAGATTCTGACTCCAGGGTATGTATTTACCAGACTTGATTCTCACATCTGTATGGCGTTACGGATGGTGAGTGGGAGTAAGATATTGGGAATTGGGTGATTAGATTCTCAATATATATCAGAATTCTTTGTAATTGGTGATATTTAAAGAAATCACCTGGGTTTTGCCTGACGGCAAATATTTGGTTTTGAATATCCGTTGTTATGCACCAATTTCAAACTGTTATATCTATACGTTTATTTTATAAAGTGAGATATAATTTTTTGAAATTATATTTATGACCTTTATCTATATCAGTTGATGATTAGGTAAGGTGCATTCAACAACGGTGTAATTCTTCTTAACCATAGTACAGTTTTCAACCTACGACGCACAGGATTCGAGTTATTAAACTCTGTGGACTTATACAAAGCATTGTATGTTGTCCAATGTCCATTAAGACAAAGGGGTTGGTACTCGTACTATATTATGTTTACTTATGACTTCTCTAGTTTTAAACAAGTATTTCGTTGAAATACAATGTCCAAATTTTGAGAAGTTATAGGTATAAGAATAAAGTAGAGAACCATATGTTGCAAAGTATCAGGATTCTTCAAGATGATCGAAGATGTAGATACTTGTGCCAGGTATTCCATTGTAAGTAATAGTTTTGAGAACTTGCTTCTCTTTCAGGTTACTCATATGTGGGTGGATTCCTTAATGAGTAATGCTGCTTGGCCTCCTTCCATTTTGTTGATATGCACTGGAAACGGCTGCATGTATTTTGAATATGGTTCCAATTAAATTAGTGTCTTTGTTTCTATATGGTATATAGAATGGTTTCATATCTTAACGATGTTAAGGTATATGGAGTTGTCTGGCTTATACTTAAAACCAGAATCTGGATAAACTCAAGGCATGTTTCAGTAATGGCAATTTGTGGGTTATCCCGGGTTTTTAACGAGGGTTAACATTCTACCATCAGGAAGATCAATAGTTATATTGTTCTTGACTCGCCACCAGTTTTAGTAAAATGGATTCTTTTCAAAAACATTAGTGGGAGTATGGTAAAACTAGAAGATATTCCAGAACCGCAAACGATTACTGAAAATTTAGTAGAACCTAAAGATTCAATTGGATTCGACAATCCATTAGCCACTCCGCAGATTTAGTAGGTAACCTCAGCCACCCGAGAGGTACTTCGGTCTCCTCAAAGACCGTGACAGGGAGGTTTTTTATCACCTAAACATGCCACTACTGTTGTTCTAGACTATGAGATCTGGCAGGAGGATGAGTATAACGTCGTTCTAAATTAGCTTTAGAAGTGCACGTGTATATGACTCTGCCAGAGGGTTGTTGTAGTCAATGGGAGCAACGGAAGCATGGTGGGCAAGTAGTTTATGTCTATGTATAGACTAAAGCAGATATAGCGGAGATAGATCGTCTATTTTTGATGTGACAGTCGTGGAGTTTGACTTCATCAAAATAACAGATGGATCTGGTAAGAAGGTAATAGGGAGTGATATCTTGGTATTCATGCTCTTGATAGGAAGTGATATTCCTATACTGCGATCGGTTATACTGTGGTTGTCACAAGGTGTTTCTCCATATAGGATCTGGATAAAATATCAGTGGTTCTGGTTACTAGATCTATGGTGTTAGATCTAGATTTGGGAAGTGTCCCAATTTGGGTACTTTGACACTATTCTAAAGTGTTTTAGAATGGACGACTCCTGGCGTGGTGGTGTGCCCGCAGATGATGGAGTCACCCTCTCTAAAGAGATGTCTTCTAGACTGATGAAGAGAGATATTTGCATGATTGACATATCTCTTGCTTAGGCAATTGAGTCAATCATGAAATGTCAAGTACCACACCAGATATTGCTTTTGCACTGGATGCAATAAACATATATATTAATCCAATACTGGAGAAACGTTGGGAAGCAGTTATGAACATAAGTGGATGTTCTTGGTATATGATAATTGCAGCTTCTTTCGGTAGGCAGTTATCATTTGAGGCTTCCAAGGTGACCTGGATGACAGAGTGGCTGTCAGAGTTATAGTTTTTCCTTCTTTGAGGGACGGTATGTTGGACAGATGGTCCAAGCGGATACTGAGGAGGACATGGCGCAGGTTACTGATTAAATTCAGTGGAAGATACATTCTAAGAAGTTTGTTGGATTTGGAGTTCATTTATGAACTGGGTCCTATCAGATATCCAGACAAATTCTAAGATAAGTATCGCTCATTTCGGGAGATAGTTTTTCTCCGCGAAGTTGAGATATAGAGAGATAAAGAAAGAAATATTGGAGCGGATCCACTCACTGAGGCTATTTCTCGAACTCAATAGTTTCGCAAACGAGCTTTGCGAGACTGATTAGTAGAGAAGTTAGGTATTCGGTATCACACGGGTTGTGAGTATGCAACACCGTAATAATTAGCCTTAAGTGCAAGTGGGAGATTGTTGGCTATAGTGCCCTCAAGTCAATTATTGAATCACAGGCACACGATTATGATGATTGAGGGAGAACCTATACGGGTAGAACAGTCTTACTCGAGATGATAGTATGCTATCTGGTTTGTCTTTATCATCATGTACATGCATTAGGTGGCATTACAGATCACTATTATATGTTGATAGAGCCCATATGATTCTTGACTGCCAGTATTATGATGGCGATCATATAAGTGCGAGCTGGGTGGTCTATAAGCACATCCTTAAATGTCCCTAGTCGTGGGAGTATCGAGACTGGGCATCGATACTCCGGAGTAGACTAGTGTATACTTATCGAGACCCCGACGAGGGGCGGTGGCCGGTCTCACTAGCCATTGGTGTCAGTTATTCACCTAAGATAGTATACAGGTGCTCATTGGGTTATGAGTACACTGGACGAACTTGCCGGAAACAAGCTAGTTGGTATTATATCTATTGTCAGATAGCAGTTCCTAGGTGACATGAGTACAGTTTAGTCTGTCGACCTGAGATCGTCATTTGTCTCGTGTGAGTTCCCACTGTGCTTTGATTACTATCCTACCACGGCTCAAAGGAGTCGTGCAAACAGGTTTTAGTTGGGTACAGTCCCGAGCGACATGGAGGCAGCGAGCGGATCGTCGGGGATTTGTCTCTCCCGGTCTTGGGGGTTGATGTTGCGTTGTGCACGGGTGGCTATAACCAGAATTCTTTGGCCAAGGTGGATGAGAATTACTGATTTGGATCAGTAGTTTCTCAGTGGGTGATGGGCTTCATACCGACACGAAATGTCACGTTATTAGGAGTCTGATTTTATCCACCCCCCTAGACTCGATATGCGATACTCTTAGACGAACAGACCAGACTGTATGGAGATTGTTACGGACAGGCTCAGTAAGGGTTCAGATGAGTTTGGTCGTCGGACTTCTTTTCGCTCAATACCTAGGTAGCCGTTACGTACAGTTAGTGCCGCTGACTTGTGGTTAAAACCACTGCCAGCGTATTGACGAGTCTTTAGAGTCCCACACAGAGGGTTTCCCTGGTTTTGGCAAAACGATGTAGTAGCCATATTGGATACGTGCAGGGTTCCGATCGATTGATTGTACTATGTACCCGGGCTTTTGATCGGACAGTTGATAATACTAGCCGGCTCGGGTTTGAGCCGGATTATTAAATCAGGTATTGATTTAATAATTTACATATATATAGTTCGGTATGTATATTCTAGTATTATGTTCTTTGTGTTATTCTATCTCTTTAGGTATTCGTGTTTCGATACAATTACAGGTATATATATACAATAGAATATAATCTGTATTTTTCCGGAAAACATTCTAAAGGTGGACACCTCATATTGGTTTGACCATTTATATTAAATGGATTATGAGGTGGCAAAGACTTGATGGGAGTATGGTGAGTACCATGCTTGCATAGTGTGCACAAATGAATTATTAATTCATTTGTGCATACTATTCAAGTATGGGCTTGATATTTTATTGAACTTTTTTTTTTTACAAAACCTAGCATTTGATTTTCTCTCTCCATAAATGGTTCATTATTTTCTCACTTAGGATTTGAACTCTCACCATTTTTGCTTCACTCCCTCTCTTGATTTTCTTGCGTTCCCTCCACCTTCATCTTCCACCTCCTCTCAACCATCTCATGTGTTAAGAATCATGAGAGGAAGTGAGATGAGATAGATAAATATTTAGAACACACACTACATCCTAGGCTTTCTAGATTAGCAACCTAGAATTCCTAGTTGCTTCACTTGCTTTTAACGTGGAGCTAGAGCCATGAGCTACATCCCTCGGGTGGATCATCTTCGATGGAGAAAGACCGACGGCCATGTTCATTCGAGCACGCCTCAAGGAACTAAGGAAGTTGATGGAAGACCGAAAGACTTGGTTCTTTTGGTATAATCACTTTAACCCTTTAGCTAGACTCTTTATTAGTTGCTAGTATAGGTTTATGGTTTAGATCTTGGGCGGGTTTTGTTTGCGCCAAAATTTTTAAACGCCCGTTTTTGTTCCGCATCGGCCACGGTAGATAGCCAGGGCGCCGGCGTAACCCAACAAAACCTATTTAGTTTTTGAAAAAGAAAGGTTAAGCTCTAAATTTAATCGAAAAATGAAGAAGAAAAAACCTTGAGGTGAAAGAGAGAAGAGGTGAAGAACCCTAGGTTGATTGAGGGGAATAATTGATTTATCATAATGTTTGCCTTTTATAGGCAACACACTTTACATTTTGGTCCTTGGGTCTTACAAAATGAAAGTTGTGCCTACCCATACCTTATGTACTTATTTCTTTTTGCACATAAGCCATGAGCATTACATAATTTGGATTTTTAGCCATTTTTCTTACATTTATTTATAAAAATTACATTTAAATTTATTTTACTACATAATTTCTTTTCTTGGTTGGCTTTTGACCGGCCCCTCTCATGCTTTGGCTCGGGTCTTCTTGGCTTGGGCTTGGGCCTGTTTGCTTGTTTGGGCTCGGGCCTACTTGGCTTGGGTTTAGGCCCGCTTGACTTGGGTGTCGGTCTTGACCTTTTGACTTTGAATTTTTGGATAAAAATGGTGTAATTTTTTACCCCAACAATATTCAACTCTGTTTTTAAAAGAGTTCGTAGTTTGCCAGTCACGGCGATTGTTCCATTTACATTCCATCGGTTGAATTGCTATTTTACCGAGCGACGCTGTATGGCGCAAGAACTTATTATCGAGGGTCAAATGTTCGCTTTGAGGGTTCAAGCATTGTTAGACATTAGGCGTGAAAAGGCTAATTGTCATGAGGTGACGATGTACGTTTTGGCTATAGTGCCCTCAAGGCAATTATCATAGTCGCAGGCAGGTGATTATGATGATTGAGGGAGGACCTATACCGATAGAACAGTCTTACTCGAGATGATAGTATGCTATCTGGTTTGACTTTATCATCATGTACAGCATTAGGTGGCATTACAGATCACTATTACATGTTGATAAAGACCATAGGATTCTTTTTTGACTACCGGCATTATGATGGTGATCATATACATGGGAGCTGGGTGGTCTATAAGCACATCCTTAAATATCCCTAGTCGTGGGAGTTTCGAGACTGGACATCGATACGCCAGAGTAGACTAGTGTATACTGATCGAGACCCCGACGAAGGGCGGTGGCTGGTCTCACAAGCCAATGATGTCAGTTTGTTCACCTAAGATGTATACATGTGCTCATTGGGTTATGAGTACACCGGACGGACTCGTCGGGAACATGCTAGTTGGTATTATACCTATTATCAGATAGTCGTTCCCAGGTGACATGTGTACAGGTTAGTCTATCGACCTGAGATCGTCATTTGTCTCATGTGAGTTCCCACTATGCTTTGATTACTACCCTACCATGGCTCAAAAGAGTCGTGCAAACAGATTTTAGTTGGGTACAGTCCCGAGCCATATGGAGGCAGTGAGCGGATCGTCAGGGGATTCATCTCTCCCGGTATTGGAGGTTGATGTCGCATTGTGCACGAATAGCCATCACCAGAAATCCTTGGCCAAGATAGTCGAGAATTACTGATTCGGATCAGTAGTTTCTCAGTGGGTGATGGGTTTCATACCGACACTACATGTCGCGTTATTAGGAGTCTGACTTTATCCACCCCTAGACTCGATATGCGATACTCATAGACGAACGTACCGGACTGTACGGATATTGTCACTGCCAGGCTCTGTAGGGGTTTCAGGATGAGTTTGCTCGTCAGCCTCCCTTTCGCTCAATACCTGGGTAGCCATTTCGTACAGCTAGTGCCGCTGACGTGCTTGTGGTTAAACCCACTGCCAGCGTATTGACGAGTCTTAAGAGTCCCACACAGAGGGTTTCCCTGCTTCGGGCGAAATGATGTAAAGGCTGTATGGTTTTACGGCAGGGTTCGATCATATACGTGCACTTGTGCACGGATCATGATTCGGACGGATAATACTAGTGAGTTTTGGTTTAAGCCGGATCCTAGTATTATATTGTTGGATTATTTTCGTCTCATTGTATTCGTATTCTTCGGAATACGGATGCGAGTATGTATATACGGATAAGGGATATTCTTGTAATTTCTTACAAGATTACTTTTAGAAGATTACACCTCATTATGTTTTAAACCTTTTTGGATTAAAAGGTTATTGAGGTGGAAGATGAGGTGTTTATTGCAATTTTTAGTGGCGTGACTTAGTAGTGACTGATGGTTATTATTCTAGCATGCTTAGTTTTTTTGTTTGTTGTGAGATTTTTGTTGACTTAAGATATTTTGGTTGACTTAAGATATTTTAGAGACATAGGATATTTATTTGGATGGTGTAAGTGCACGGCGGCGCCCCGGCCGTCAATCCGACGGCCAAATGCGGAAGCGGTGATAAACTTAAATTTTCTTGAACTGGCAAACCGCCGCGCACTATAACCCGGATCGAACCATTAACTAGTCCTAGCTATCTACAAGAAAGGGAATAGAGATATACCGACGATCCAAGTCCTCCGGTCTTCTCGTCATGGTCCCGATCTCCTGCGGAAAAGTCCCGTCTCCTCCTCGTCGCCGGAAGCGCACCACATCGCCTACTTCTTTTACGGGCTCCCACCTCAATGCCGAGGCAACTCGGGCACGAAGCCGGCTACTCGACGTGCCCAAGGTTCGCTGTAGAATATGTAGTCCTCAAGTCTCACTTTGGGGTTCATGGAGATGCCATTTTAGGTGGAGGGATGATACAAGAACAATGTGGAGGGACTTGTGGGATTTTACAAAGGCAAAAGAGCTAAAATCCCACATGCAAAAATTTGGACAGCCCCTCCTATACATGGCCGGCCATCTCTAGATGAATGGAGAGAATGGAGTGAGTGGGAGAGTAAATCAAAATGGGAGCCATTCTCCTCTAATACCAAAGAGAGAGAGAGAGGAAAGCTATCATACAAAAGAAATGATAGCAAGGTAAACTCAACACTCAACACCACCATCATCACCTCACAAAGTCCAACCATCATGAACCATGATGACTCAAAAAGTCATGCCATCATGAAGAAATCAAGTCAAAGGATGGTGCACATCATGAAAGCCATCATGATGCAACAAGATGCAAAGAACCCCTCCACAAATACTTATTTGCAACAATGCAAATAAGCCCTCCTCCACCAATCTTCGGCCAATGAACGGAACAATGGAAATTGGCCGAAACGGAAAGCAAACTGGCAACTCCAGAAAACTGGTCCCGTAATAAATTACAGGAAAACCCCGATACTGTGCATACACACCCGCATTTGTATTCCGACTGAAATACAAATGCAATGAGACAAAATCTACACTGTACTTTACTAGGATCCGGCTTATACCAAAGCCGGCCAGTAATATCCGTTCGATCCTGATCCGTGCAATACCGCACGTATCTGATCGAACCCTGCCATATATCCATACGGCCTATAGTACAAACTGTCCGATCCCGATCCGTGCAATACCGCACGTATCTGGTCGGACCTTGCCATATCTCCATACGGCCTCTACAACCTTTCGCCCGAAAGCTGAGTAACTGAATGTGGGGGACTCTAAAGACTCATCAACACCTTGGTTGTGGATTTAACCACTAGCACGTCAGAGGTATAAGCCAATACGTAACGGGCTACCAGGTACTGACTAAAAGGGATGTCTGTGAGCGAACTCAGCCTGACAACCCTACTGAGCCTGTCAGTGACAATATCCGTACAGTCCGGTCCGTTCGTCTATGAGTATCGCATGGCGGGCCTAGGGGGTTGGTAAAAGTCAGACCCCCAAAAGCGGTACAAGTCGTGTCGGAGTGTAGCCCAGAACACCCTGAGATACTACTGGAATACCTACCAGTAAATCTCCTTGCCTTGGCCAAGGACTTTGTGTAATGGCTCTCCTAGACACAGCACGACCTCACCCCCAATACCGGGAGAGACGAACCCCTGAAGATACGCTCACTGCCTCCATGTGGCTCGGGACTGTACCCAACTAAAACCTGTTTGCACGACTCCTTTGAGCCGTGGTAGGGTAGTAATCAAAGTACAGTGGGAACTCACACGAGACAAATGACGATCCCCAGGTCGATGAACTAACCTGCACACATGTCACCAGGGAACTGCCATCTGACGTCTGGTATATGACCAACTAGCATGTTCCCGGCGAGTCCTGTCCGGTGTACTCATAACCCAATGAGCACCTGTATACATCTTAGGTGATCCAACTGACACCAGTGGCTTGTGAGACCGGCCACCGCCCCTCGTCGGGGTCTCGACTGTATACACTAGTCTACTAATGGAGTATCGATGCCCAGTCTCGAAACTCCCACGACTAGGGACCTTTTAAGGATAAGCTTATAGACCCCCAGCTCCCACTTATATGATCGCCCTCATACTGCTGGTGGTCAAGCAAGAATCCTAGGGGCTCTATCAACGTGTAATAGCGACGTGTCAGGTCACCTAAAGCAGTACACGATGATAAAGGTAAACCAGATAGCATACTATCATCTCGAGTAAGACTGTCCTACCGGGATAGGTCCTCCCTCAATCATTACAATCACGTACCTGTGACCTAATAATTGACTCTGAGGGCACTATCTCCAACAATCTCCCACTTGCACTCAAGGCTAATTATTGCGATGTCGCATACTCACAGCCCGTGTGATACCGAACATCCAACTCCTCTACTAGTCAGTCTCACAAAGCTCGTTTGCGGAACTATTGCGTTCGAGGAATAGCCTCAGTGAGTGGATCCGCTTAGTTGTTTCTTTCTATGTCTCTCTATATCTCAAGTTCGCGGAGAAAACCATCTCCCGAAATGAGCAATACCTGTCTTAGAATGTGTCTGGATGTCTGATGGGACATAGCTCATAAATGAACTCCAAATCCAAACTTCTTAGACCGTATCGTTAACTGAACTTAATCAGTATCCTGCGCCATGCCACCCTCAGTATTGCCTTGGACCACCTGTCCAAAAAACTGCCCCTCACCAGAAGGAAAACTATAACTCTGACAACCTCCTTGTCGTCCATGTCACCTTGGAAGCCTGGAATGATAACTGTCTCCTGAATGAGGCTGTCGTTATCATCTCCCTAGAACATCCATTTATGTTCTAAAACTGCTTCCTACGGTTTCTCCAGGATTGGATTAAGGTCAACTTATTGCATCTAGTGCAAGAACAACATCTGGTGTGGTACTTGACATCTCATGATTGACTCAATTGCCTGAGCAAGTGATCTGCCAATCATGCACATCCCTCTCCCCTTTAGTCTGTAAGACAGTTTCAGAGAGGGTGACTCCATCACCTGCAGGTACACTACCGTGCCAGGAGTCGTCCATCCTAAATACTCTTAGAATGCTGTCAAGTATCCTGATTGGGAAACCACCCAAATCTAGATCTAATACCATAGATCCAGTAACCAGTATGTCTGATATAATGTCCAAGTCCTGTGTGGAGAAACCACTGTGTGACGACCAAAGTATAACCGATCGTAGTGTAGGAGTTTCTTTTCCTACTCTGTGTATATCATCCAAATACCAGGATATCACACCCTACTACCTTCTCAACAGATCCATCCCCTATTCTGATGAAGTCAAACCCATGACTGTCACGTCAGAAATAGATGATCTATCTCCGCTATATCTGCTTTAGTCTACAAATAGACATAAGCTACCTGTCTACCAATGCTTCCGCTGCTCCCACTGACTACGACAACCCTCTGGCAGAGTCATATAGACGTACACTTCTAAAACTGGTTTAGAACGACGCTATACTCATCCTCCCGCCGGGTCTCGTAACCTGGAACAACAGCAATGGCAATTGTGGGTAAACAAGAACTTCCCTGTCACCGTCCTTGAGGCTACCGTAGTGCCTCTCGGGTGCCTGAAGTTACCCACCTTATCTGCGGAGTGGCCAATGGAATGTCAATCCAGATTGAATCTTTAGGTTCCTTATCAAATCTTCAGTAATCGTTTGTGGTTCTGGAATCACTTCCAGTTCTACCATACTCCCACTACTGTTTTCTGAAAAAATCCATTTTTAATAAAACTGTGGCGAGTCTAGAACAATATTGCTATTGTTCATACAGATGGTAGAAAATCAACCCTCGTCATAGCCTGGGTCAACCCACAAACAGCCATTACAGAATCGTGCCTTGAGTTATCCAGAGTCTGGTTTTAATCATAAGCTGGACAACTCCCCGTACCTTAACAACGTTAAGATATGAACTGTTCTATATCCCATATAGGACCAGAGGCACTGATTTAACTGAACCAGATCCAAATCATGCAACTGTCTCCAGTGCATGTCAACTAAATGGAAAGAGGCCGATCAGCGTTACTCAACTTAGGAATGCTTCCAATTATGAGTAACCTGAAAGAAAAGCAATTTCTCTTATTCATTACTATCAACTGAATACCATTGACAAGTATCTACATCTTCGATCACTTTGAAGAATCCCGATACTTGCTACACCTGGTTCTCTACTCTATTCAAATACCTATAACTTCTCAAAATTCAGACCCTGTGTTTCCGCGAAACACCTGTCTAAAAACTAGAGAAGTCATAAGTAAACCGAATATAGTACGAGGACCAACCCCTCTGTCCTGATGGACCCTGGACAACATACGATACTCTGCATAAGTCCCTTGAGTCTCATAACTCATTTACTGTGTGTCGTAGGTTGAAAACTGTACTTATGGTTAAGAAGAATTACACCGCTGTTTAATGCTCCTTACCTAACCATCCACTGATATAGGTAAATGTCGTAGACATAATTTCAGAAAGGTATATCTCACTCTATGAAAATAGACGTACAGATATATCAATTTGAAATTGGTGCATAACTGCGGATATTCAAAACCAAATATTTGCCAACCGGCAAACAGCCCAGGTGATTTCCTCAAATATCACCGATTACAACGAATCCCGATATAATGAGGATAATTAACCAATTCCCAATAACTTACTCCCACTCATCATCTGTAAAACCATACAGATGTGAGAATCGTACCTGGTAAATACATACCCTGGAGCAAGTGCCTAACTGGGAAATCAGTTTTCCTTTAACAGTACACAGTGAAACTGAAACATTGAAATGTTTCGATGGGGTATCTTGGTATTCCTAGTAATGTCCTTTCCATTATCCAGATTCATAACTGTAACCGTATAATTCTTTGCCACCTCTCCAAATCCCTTCATATGTCTTTAGTCATTACCTTCTGCACACCCCTTTAGGCCAAATGGTTTTCTTCCTTCCCTACCGTTCGGCACCAGCCTATGGTTTGGAAGAAGACTATCCAATAAGCATAATGGGTGTACTGTCCCAATCCTAGGAACACTCGCAATGCGAGAGAAGGTGAAGATAAAAGACACCCGAATAAACCTTATTCCTATTTCTCCTGAACCAGAATCCATCCCCGAACTGGAACCAGTTCCATTCGAGTTCGTATATAACCATACGATGGAGTATCCAAATAAACTGTGGATCTTCGTAGTGATACGGAGTGTCCTGGAGAAATACAAAGGTGACGTGGGAGTGGTAACGAAATATTTGGTTTGGTCGTGAATATCTGTCGCAATTTACTTTGCCCTCTTACTAATCCCTTGCTTTGTCTGAACTTAATACCTTCTGCACACCATCGTTATGCTAATTGGTTTTCTTCATTCCCTACCGGTCGGCACCAGCCTAAGGTTTGGAAGAAGACAATCCAATTTGCGTAATAGGTGTACTACCCCTAAACCAAGGAGTACTCGTAACCTGAGAGAGGGTAAAAGGAAAAGACAACTGAATAATCCTATCCGTTTTCTCCAGAACCGGAAACCATCCTCGAATAAATTCTTTCGAGTTCGTATCTAACCATACGATGGTTTTGTCCAATGGAAGTGGACGTTCGTAGTAAAACGGGGTGTCCTGGAGAAAAGGGTAAAAGTAGGAGTGGCAATGAGGTTTGCAACTCTGACAATCCAAAAGCCGGTGTTAAGAAGGTTCGGTCAACTTGGTCACTGAGTCATAGTCTTAGGGTCGGGTCAAATGGTCGCTGCCAAAGAGAGAGAGAAAAGAAACACTCAGCGTGCACTCTAACCTAGATCAGAATGGTCACCAATTTATCTAATCTGGAAACCTCCCACTGTACCTCAAATTCTCCTCCAAACCTGAAAGAAGAATTAGTCGGGGTTACCCGAGGAGTAAACTAACTCATCAGTGGGAATCGGGATCCAACTATCATCGCATGACAACGTGACGGAATCCGCTCACGGTATCACACTCCAGAAGGTATGCGCATATCTGGCAAGTTTCAGTTCTTTTGAAACTCCCGATGTGATTTCTGCCCCATGCTCTTATGACCTTGACGAAGGCCAACAAATCATAAGTCACATGTCAAGTTCTACCCGTCATTCTCCAGGTTGATTTGAACCCACCCGCACAAGCCCTTGACGAAGGCCAACAAGGCTATACGACTGTCCCAAACCAACGCATCTATCTATGCTGCAGAAAGGCAACAAGCAGCTACCATACACTATGCCTTGACGAAGGCCAACAAACATAGCATGAATACTACGTGCTACCCGTCTGAAACGACGGAGGGCTACGAATGGTTTCTGGCGAAAACCTTTAACGTAAAGAACTTGATATCGTTGAAGGAACTGATAGCTTTTTTTTTTTGAAAATATAGTGACGAAAACCGTTGCTAAAGAGGTCACTCCCGGTGAAGGGATCTCGGCTCTTTCCCCGTAGAATGGGGTGCAGGATATTCTAACTGAATACCACGGTGCAAAGCAAAAGTAATCGGCTATAGTGAAGTCATTGCCCTGACGCAAACTTTTTGTCCAAGGGGTCACTCCCGGTGAAGGGATCTCGGCCCTTGCCTCGTCGACTGAGGAGCAGGATATTCTAAATGAATACCGCGATGCAAAACAAAAGTGAACGTCCTTGCAATAACAGCTTTTTGAAAAGTGTTCCAACAACATCAGATTAGGTTTGTTTTTAACTTGCAATGATCCGAATCAATGCAGTCCCATCAATTGATCACACCAAAAAGAACGAAAATATACTGATGTACGTATATGCCATCCGCATTCGCCACTGGGTCCCGTCATTACCCGTTAGGTTAGCTAACTAACGACAGAGCGGGGACTGGACTAGCGCGGATGTAAAACATATACAACATCTACTAATATATATACCAATATATTATATTTCGCTCAAGGCGTGAATAGAATGCAACATCACAGAGAATGAACAGCATCACAGAAACAATACAGATATCTGGGATCCCCGGGTTTCACAGAGCCACTGCTGAAACCCGACGTTCCCCTGGTCGTGTGGATAGCCTGTGCAATGAAATCCTAGACCCCTACGGGCGCGGCAAGTTACCCGCCAAAACCTGAAGCGAGGCAGCCCCCTTCAGCAACGTGAATGGACCACCCAGCACTTCACGGAATCCGGTAACTTGGGCACCCCTCCTGGGTCAACCTGTACCCCCTACGAGTGCGGCGAATAGCCCGCCAATCCTAGAGTGAAGCCCCCTCCGTCTCAATGCCATGAGATGCGGGCTTGTTGCCCTCCAGAACCCGGCTATCCGTGCACCCCTCCGCGGGGCAATCCTAGTACAGAAAGTAAAATATACATACACCGGGTACATCGACCGCAACCAGGTCGTGCCCCAAAAAAATAATACAAACAGGCAGTGACGGCAGTCCACATGTCGGACGCTCGCCCCGCAATATCAAATGTACATAATACAACAAAACTGTACTAGCATTGCATCCAGGCTATCCCCCACGACCGATCCGCAACATCACAGCAAAAACAAAACATCAACGTGAAAATCACGTTCGCAAATCCGTCTAACCGGGCTATAGCAGTTAGACCGGATTTACCGATCAAGTGACATTCACGGTCGCAGATATAATGTAAATACTGTGAAAAATGTGTTTAAAATATCCGATCGATCAAAAATTAACAAGTGGGCCCCCAATCAAAACTGTAGCACTCACAGAAAACCTGGGCCCAATTTTAATATTCCAAAACCCATATTTTAAGCCCAGAAGGCCTCTGTAAAAAATTGGTGAAGTGATCTCCACAGTGTGCGGCGGAAGGGCGGCGGGAAGGGGGTTTTCGCGGCGGTTCCGTGCTCCCACTGTGGAGTTACTTCGTCGAATTTTTACAGAGCTCTTAGATTTTCCAGTACATCAATATTTTACAACCTGAAAAATTTTTTTGGGGACCAAAAAGTTTCAACAGAAAACTGATGTGGGCAAATACGGGTTTTTGAACATTTCGATCGATCGGAACTGAAAAACACATTACACAAAGCTAGACTAAGTTAATGGGGAGGCTCTGATACCACTGTAAGTGCACGGCGGCGCCCCGGCCGTCAATCCGACGGCCAAATGCGGAAGCGGTGATAAACTTAAATTTTCTTGAACTGGCAAACCGCCGCGCACTATAACCCGGATCGAACCATTAACTAGTCCTAGCTATCTACAAGAAAGGGAATAGAGATATACCGACGATCCAAGTCCTCCGGTCTTCTCGTCATGGTCCCGATCTCCTGCGGAAAAGTCCCGTCTCCTCCTCGTCGCCGGAAGCGCACCACATCGCCTACTTCTTTTACGGGCTCCCACCTCAATGCCGAGGCAACTCGGGCACGAAGCCGGCTACTCGACGTGCCCAAGGTTCGCTGTAGAATATGTAGTCCTCAAGTCTCACTTTGGGGTTCATGGAGATACCATTTTAGGTGGAGGGATGATACAAGAACAATGTGGAGGGACTTGTGGGATTTTACAAAGGCAAAAGAGCTAAAATCCCACATGCAAAAATTTGGACAGCCCCTCCTATACATGGCCGGCCATCTCTAGATGAATGGAGAGAATGGAGTGAGTGGGAGAGTAAATCAAAATGGGAGCCATTCTCCTCTAATACCAAAGAGAGAGAGAGAGGAAAGCTATCATACAAAAGAAATGATAGCAAGGTAAACTCAACACTCAACACCACCATCATCACCTCACAAAGTCCAACCATCATGAACCATGATGACTCAAAAAGTCATGCCATCATGAAGAAATCAAGTCAAAGGATGGTGCACATCATGAAAGCCATCATGATGCAACAAGATGCAAAGAACCCCTCCACAAATACTTATTTGCAACAATGCAAATAAGCCCTCCTCCACCAATCTTCGGCCAATGAACGGAACAATGGAAATTGGCCGAAACGGAAAGCAAACTGGCAACTCCAGAAAACTGGTCCCGTAATAAATTACAGGAAAACCCCGATACTGTGCATACACACCCGCATTTGTATTCCGACTGAAATACAAATGCAATGAGACAAAATCTACACTGTACTTTACTAGGATCCGGCTTATACCAAAGCCGGCCAGTAATATCCGTTCGATCCTGATCCGTGCAATACCGCACGTATCTGATCGAACCCTGCCATATATCCATACGGCCTATAGTACAAACTGTCCGATCCCGATCCGTGCAATACCGCACGTATCTGGTCGGACCTTGCCATATCTCCATACGGCCTCTACAACCTTTCGCCCGAAAGCTGAGTAACTGAATGTGGGGGACTCTAAAGACTCATCAACACCTTGGTTGTGGATTTAACCACTAGCACGTCAGAGGTATAAGCCAATACGTAACGGGCTACCAGGTACTGACTAAAAGGGATGTCTGTGAGCGAACTCAGCCTGACAACCCTACTGAGCCTGTCAGTGACAATATCCGTACAGTCCGGTCCGTTCGTCTATGAGTATCGCATGGCGGGCCTAGGGGGTTGGTAAAAGTCAGACCCCCAAAAGCGGTACAAGTCGTGTCGGAGTGTAGCCCAGAACACCCTGAGATACTATTGGAATACCTACCAGTAAATCTCCTTGCCTTGGCCAAGGACTTTGTGTAATGGCTCTCCTAGACACAGCACGACCTCACCCCCAATACCGGGAGAGACGAACCCCTGAAGATACGCTCACTGCCTCCATGTGGCTCGGGACTGTACCCAACTAAAACCTGTTTGCACGACTCCTTTGAGCCGTGGTAGGGTAGTAATCAAAGTACAGTGGGAACTCACACGAGACAAATGACGATCCCCAGGTCGATGAACTAACCTGCACACATGTCACCAGGGAACTGCCATCTGACGTCTGGTATATGACCAACTAGCATGTTCCCGGCGAGTCCTGTCCGGTGTACTCATAACCCAATGAGCACCTGTATACATCTTAGGTGATCCAACTGACACCAGTGGCTTGTGAGACCGGCCACCGCCCCTCGTCGGGGTCTCGACTGTATACACTAGTCTACTAATGGAGTATCGATGCCCAGTCTCGAAACTCCCACGACTAGGGACCTTTTAAGGATAAGCTTATAGACCCCCAGCTCCCACTTATATGATCGCCCTCATACTGCTGGTGGTCAAGCAAGAATCCTAGGGGCTCTATCAACGTGTAATAGCGACGTGTCAGGTCACCTAAAGCAGTACACGATGATAAAGGTAAACCAGATAGCATACTATCATCTCGAGTAAGACTGTCCTACCGGGATAGGTCCTCCCTCAATCATTACAATCACGTACCTGTGACCTAATAATTGACTCTGAGGGCACTATCTCCAACAGATGGCTCCATTATTTCTCCACACACTCACAACACACAAAAGACTTAGCCATTTTTCTTGGGTTACCTTTCACTCTCATGCTCAAGTTTTTCTTCTACCTCCACCCTTCAAGTCTCATGTGTTGAGAAATTTAGGGTGTTTGGAGACAAATTAATCCATCACTATACTCTATATCCTCTAGGCTATCTAGTTTAGCGATCTGGGTACCGTAGTTACCTCGGCTATTGAGGTAGGAGCTCGGAATACAAATTCTCGGATGGATCATCTTCGATGGAGGGAGACCGGAGATCAAGCTTGATCATGGAAGCCTCTAGGAGCTTGGAAAAGTGGTTGAAGACCGAAGGACATTGATCAATTCGGTATAATTTTCTAAACTCCTTTGTAGATTGCTACTGTAGAGTTAATGGTCGATCCGTAGGATACGATTGTGTTAGCGCCAGTTTATAAGTTTTGGTTCCGCATTTGGCCACGGATTGATGGCCGGTGTTTCGCCCAATCAGAGCAAAGCTCTGTTAAAATTCAAAATTCAAAATTTTGAAGCAACGCTTCAAATCTCGGGCGCAACGCGCCACATGTCAGGCGCTGATACGTCAGCGCAGCGCCCAAGAAGGCGCGCCCAATCAGAGCAAAGCTCTATTTTTATGAAGCAACGCTTCAGCTGCGCAAGCACTGCGCTGCGCGACACGAGTCAGCGCAGATGCGCTGCGCTCTGCGCTGCGCGACACGTGTCAGCGCAGATGCGCGCGACACGTGTCAGCGCAGATGCGCGCGCAGTTGCGCTGCGCTCTGCGCTGCGCGACACGTGTCAGCGCAGATGCGCTAGCGCAGTTGCGCTGCACGACACGTGTCACGCGCTGGGGCATCTACGCCAAACAGAATTAAATTTCCAAGAAATCTTTTCTGTTCTTGTTAAAACAAGAAGATTTTCTTCTGCAAAGCAGAAGCCCTTGGATCAAAGATCCAACGGTGGGGAAAATTCCCCAAATCACTCAGAGAAAGATCTCTTTAACAAATTTAACTAATTTATGGGCACTATAAAAAGGACCCTAGGCCTCAATTAAAAGGCATCAACATCTTTCTAAAAAAAAAAGAGAGAAGAGAACTCTTGAGAACTCCTCAAGAACAACAGAAGGTAAAAACCTTTAGGAAAAAGAGAAAATTCTCTTATGGACAGATTATTGATCTAAGAACAAGATCAATAATTTTAAAATAAAAGAAAAATAAGTAATAATAGTGCTTTGCACTTTTTATGAACCTCTGGTTCTTGAAACAAAAAAGAAAAATTTATTTTCTTTGATCTAAATTAGATCAAGAAATCAAATAGTGCTCTGCACTCCTGTTCTTGAATCTAAAAGATTTTTACTACTTTGCACTTCCAAACTGCGCTGTTGCGCTATTGAGAGAGCGCCACGTGTCAGCTACAAAACAACTTGCGCTACGCGCTCTTGAAATAGAGCTTTGCTCTCTGGAATTGGCGCAACTCACCAGAGCGCGCCACGTGTCAGCAGCGCAACAGCGCAGCGCATTAGCGCAGCGCACTGCGCTATTGCGCTTGCGCTCACCAGAGCGTGACACGTGTCACCACCATATGAGCTTGCGCTCATTACTTGGCGCAAAGCGCCTGACAAGCCACGTGGGGCACTGTCAGAGTACTTAATGCTCTGCATTATTAAAGAAAAGGGACAGAGCCCAATTAAAAGGCCTAACAGGCCTAATCAAACATGCTATGCATTTTAAAAAGGGCAGAGCCCAAACAAAATAGATGCTCTGCATCATTTATAAAGGGCAGAGCCCAACCAAAACAAATGAAAATAATGCAGTGAAGGGGCAAAGCCCTAGCACAAGTCCAATAGACCAAAGACAAAAGAATATTGAAACTGGACTTAGCCCAGTCGTGGCCATAAGTCCTCAAATTAAATTGACTGGGCACGGCTGCTCCCTAAATCAATTTACATCCGGTTCGAGGGTACATCTCCGAACTCCTCTGACACCTATCGTTGTAATTCCTCAACGACGTCAGAGAGGTGACGGGTCCCAACGACCATACATGAATACGGACTGCGGGGTCCTTAAACTCGTGGACCGAAACGTCCCTAAACTAATATTGGACCGAAACGTCCTTAAACTAATATTCGTCCCTAAATGGGAATGTTGGACCGAGACGTCCCTAAACTAATATTGGACCGAAACGTCCTTAAACTAATATTCGTCCCTAAATGGGAATGTTGGACCGAAACGTCCTTAAACTAATATTCGTCCCTAAATGGGAATGTTGGACCACTACGTCCTTAAACTGGCGATGGACCACTATGTCCTTAAACTGGCGATGGACCGAAACGTCCTTAAACTAATATTGGACCACCACGTCCCTAAACTGGAATATGGACCACCACGTCCCTAAAACTGGAATATGGACCACTACGTCCTTAAACTGGCGATGGACCGAAACGTCCTTAAACTAATATTGGACCACCACGTCCCTAAACTGGAATATGGACCGAAATGTCCTTAAACTAATATTGGACCGAAACGTCCTTAAACTAACGGTGGACCACCACGTCCCTAAACTGGAATATGGACCACCACGTCCCTAAACTGGAACAATAGAGCCTCCTAATGCTCTTTTGCCGAATCTAAACGGTCCCGTTTAAATTGATCTTAGCCCCAAACGCGGCTAACGTATCCTTAAACACTCAAATGGACTGTAAAATTCCAAATCAACTTTGGTTCAAGGGTACATCTCTGAACTCCTCTGACACCTATCGTTGTAATCCTTCAACGATGTCAGAGAGGCGACAAGTCCCGACGGCCCTATATTAAATGGATCACCACGTTAAGTAGATCTTAGTCTCAAACAGGACTAACGTATCCTTAACGAACGTTTAAGCTGATCTTAGCCGCAACGCGCCTAATGCATCCTTAAACTAAAAACACCAAACCCAAATCTAATTAAATACGGATTTGGACTAATCCACGTCCTACGGGCGACGGTATTACTCAGTCTCCGTATACAATCCACGGGCAACCACAAACAAAACAAACACACATGACACGAAGTGAAATTCTGGAGAAGGAGAAAGTGGCTACCGCGATGCGGTAGCGTAATTAACTGCAGGGGCTTACGCCTGCAGGGAAGAGCGTCCCCACAATCAAAAACCCCTCTAGCGAGGGGGAATCTGACAAAGTCTGCTACATCGGCCGCATCTGTCTAAACCTCCGATACACGGTGCCATAAATCAACTTGGCATCTTCGGAGAGGTAGACGGATAAAACCAAATAGCATCTGCCCCGAATCTCAGAGTCAGGCCATCGCGGTCCTGTGCGCCGTCCTTCGGAGGGGAACAGATTCTGGCACGCCCGGTGGGACCTTTTCCTCTTTTCATTCCACACTTCGTGTGTCGTCTTCGCGAACCAATCGCGGTTCGTTAAAAATGGTTGCCTGTGGATTTCAAGTTTACTAAGATTTGGTCTCTCATTTGGTGCACAGAAGAAAACAAGCATCGATGGCCTCAACCTGTTCAAAGTGCTCCAACTCGGTTGCAGCTCGCGCCCGGCCTCAACTGGGGGCATAACCTACGGGCCCCAAGCGGCTTCTTTGTTCACCATGCCAGTGGAACAGGTAACTCAAGCCACCACTGGGCTCTTCTTCGGGACCATGCTCCCGCCAATGAGCTTTAGCACTCTTATGCCCGGACAAGAAGCTCCCAAGAAGTCGGTCTTCGATCGACTTTCAATTATTGCGGCCCCTGTCGACGGATCGCCCGCTACCAAACCGACAGCCTCTGTTTTCACCAGGCTAAATTTGAACCCTAAAATGGCTGTCCAAAGGAAGGCAATAACTGCTGCCCCAGAAGTCGTCAAGGCGGCTTCCCCTATCAAAGAGTCGGTCTTTTCAAGACTGACGATTCCTGCTCCTGCATCTGCTCAGGGATCCGTCTTCGGCAGGTTGAATATCACCCCTCAGAAGACAACCTCAGTCTTTAAGAGATTAACACCGGCGGCGCCTCATTCAGACAGGGGGCAAAAAGAAACTATCTCAATCTCTGAGCTAACCCCAACGGCTCGCCGTGCTCGACGTCGCCATTGGCAACGAGTGAGGAAGGCAGGGGGCAACTCTTCCTCAGGGCTAACTCCACCGGCTCCAATGGTGGAAGTCAACGCTGCTATCCCAACCGGGAACAGCTTTGAACTGCTGAGGAGGATACGGAAGAACTCTCCAACCGCTACACTGAAGAGATCTCCTCCACCTGCGGAGAGAGTTTCAGAAACGAAGCAAGAACAGCCCCCTCAACGGCTGTCCTCAAAAATATATAAAGTTTGGAGGAGGGTTCAAGACTCCGTGATTGACCCAGGTCACTCTCGTCACCAGAAAAAGGCGAAGGTGGAAAAAGACAAGGACTGTCCCATTAAACAACGGGGGACAGCAGCCGCTAGGATGCCCACTTCAACGGTTTCTTCAACCTCAACGGCCCACAAAAGAAGGAGGCCAGAGAAAACTCCCGCGTCAGTGGCAAAAGTTAAAAATGGCAAACCCAAATGCCCTAAGTCAGGGGGCATGATAGTTCATACAGTTTATGTAGCATCGGGAAAGGAGGATAGCCGCATACCAACAGGTCATAGACCGCACACGAGGTCAGTGACCAAGGCTCAGGAGCAGCAGCAGAAGCTCCAAGAGATGATGAACGCTATGGTCGCACTTACAGGGCCAAAAGAAACCCCTGAAACGTCCTCGGACGAGCGTCAAGAACAAGAAACGGACGCTGAATTCCTTCGTCGCGTACTAGAGAAGAAGGATAAAGAGGCTGCGGAGCAGGCAGCCAACATAAAGAAGATGGCCCTCCTGTTCCAGGATATGGTGGGTATGATGATTCAACAAGATCCACCTGCTGAATATCCCCCAATCATTCTTGAAGACGATAAGGGAGAGACGTCGAATCCTCCACCAGTTCTGTCCACAGCTAAAGAGGACACAATCTCCAAAGCTGATTTGGATGAATACATCGCCCAGCAAATACGGGTTCATCATGCAACCGAAACAGCCGGCCAGGTCGTGAAAACGGGGCGGCCATATCCAAGTTGGTACGATCAAATCAAGTACCCACCCGGTTACACAATTCCCAAGTTCCATGTCTACAAGGGGACGGGCAATCCGCACCAGCATGTTGCCCAGTTCAGGGCACTCTGCGGCAATACCGGTGGAGATGACAAGCTTTTACTTCGCCAGTTTGTTGGAAGCTTATCGGATACGGCGTTCGAATGGTACTCTGAGCTCCCGAATGACTCTATTAAAACCTTCGCGGAGATGGAGCTGTTGTTTACTCAGCGTTTTGCAAGCGCTAGTGAACGTACCCCGATGACAGCACTGATTAACGCCAGGGTAAAACCCGGCGAGACGTGGGTTCAGTACGCTATACGATGGCGGAACTTATGGTCAAAGTGTGAGCAGCGCATTGAAGAAGCTCCCGCGGTGGGTATGTTTGTGGGAACCCTCGATCCACAAGCAACCATCTCGCAATTTATGATGTTCTTCAAGCCGACAACCTTCCAGGCTTTGATTGACAAACTAGCGCAGATGGACCAGATGGGCCATAAACCCCCTCTCCCAAAGCCGGACTCCCGAAATGATAAAGGGAAGGGAAAAGCGATCGTTGTCGCTAATACCCAACAACAGCCGAATAATGCGAAGCCGGTTGTGCGTCAAGGTAATACGCGTCCGTACGTAGACCTTGAGGAAAGACTAGGGCGTCCTTACTCCTTTCCCCGTGATAAAACGAAGAGATTATTCGAGCTGGCGTTACGCAACAGACTCATAAACCTGCCAGATCCAAAACGTCCGTTGCAACCAAGTGACGTCAACGAGCCCAACTACTGTCCTTAGCATCGAGTACTAGGCTATCCGATCGAAGATTGCTACGTCTTCAAGAATTGGCTTGAAAACCAGTACCGACAGGGCAAGTTCGCGTTATCTGACAAATGGAAGGTGAATCCCCCGCAGCCACACACCTCTAAGGGGACGAATACGCCGGGGGCAACATGCTCCGTCATTGAAGAAGCTCCTTGGGAGGTTGTATTATCAGCCAAGACAAAGAGGATGCTAAACGATCTTCAGACATGTCCAGCGATCGAGTGGAAGAACCCGTTGGAACCGCAGGTCATTGAAGGGATGTTGAAACCGCGTCCAACTCCAAAGACCGATGGTGGTGGCTCAAGCACTCGCAACCAGTCGTCAAAATCTTCGAAAAAGAAAAAGAAGAAATCTACGAAGCCCGTGAAGCCTGGCGTCAAACGTACGGACTTACAAAAGCAAATTGACGCGGACTCCCATTACATTCCAAGAGTTCCTCAATCATGTCTTTCAAGAAGAAGATGAAGGAGAAAGTTCATCAGATGAATCCGAGGAATATGTGGTGAGCTGTCATATGATTTCCCATTCGATCACGAACGATGAGGAGACTCCTTGCACCGAAAAGCTGGGGGCAGATCCCGAACCAAAAGTTTTAGGGCCACCAGAGGAAATGATCGACGCTTTCCTCAATAAAGCTCGGTTGAAAAGTAAAGCTGATCGGGAGTGCGAGGCGGCTATATTTGAAAGGGCCAAGCGCCAGCGACTTGATGAAGGAGCTGAGACGATCCCGCTGGAGCAAAACACCTCCGCTACCGACAAAAGCCAATTCAAGATGAGGAAAAAGTTCGCTAAAGCCATATCAATGGGCATGAAGCTACCATCCTCTGAAGGAAACATCGCCGGTGAAGTGGAAACGCACCCCTCGTATTGCTTATATCATCGGAAGATTTCGCACCCCACTCAAGAGTGCAAAGCTTTCTATAGATGGTAGCAAGGATATGTTGCTCATCGACAACGTTTTAAGCGGGAAAAACATAAAACTCGTCGGGAGCAAAGAAATACGACCGAAGGGCTTAAAGGAACTGCTGGCGATTGTCGCGTGGTTAACACCGGTGGATCACAAGTGCCTACATTCGGGAGTGATTCTGATGAAGAACTAGAACTTGCCCCTCTCTTCAAAGAGTCTGCTTCGAGAACAGAAGAAGAACCAAAGGTTTGCGAAAATATCCGGCTGCGGAATCGGACGCTGCCTGAAAAGAACCTCGGACCCTTGAACAGAAAAGATAAAGGGAAAGAAAAGGTCACTTAAGATATCGTCTTAGATGACCAAGTGGTGGAAGAGTTAAACGCCAAGAACCCGCCGAAGAGAAATAAGGTAGACTACAACGTTTTGGCGCATCTGAGGAAGCTGCCCTCACAGCTCAGCATTCTTGACGCCTTTTTGCTATCAAAAGAGGCGAGAGATTCGTTGATTAAGGCGCTCCAAGATCCGGAACAATTCCAAGCATGCTTGGCCGAGGAAAAGATGAAGGATGAATTAGAGGAAGTGCACACGGCTGATGTTACTTTTGGCGATGAAGACCTTCTACGTAGGACGTGCGAACACAATCGCCCTCTCTATGTCTCGGGATACTGCCATGATATAAGGATAGGCAAAATCCTGATCGATAATGGGTCGTCTGTTAACCTACTCAACGTGCGGGTGTTGAAGGAAATTTGCATGAGCGTCCAGCACCTTGCTCGGGACAAGATCACCATCTCCGGGTTCGACTCCCAATCGTCAAAGACTCTTGGATCTGTGATACTAACGCTATGCTTCGGGCTACTCGTCACGGACATTAAGTTCCACATCATAGACGCCAAGACATGCTACAACGCTTTGCTCGGCCGACCATGGTTACACGAGTACAACATCATCCCTTCTACACAACATCAGTGTATGAAGTATTTTAAGGATGGTTTCGAGTATACCGTGACGGGAGAACTAAACCCGTTCTCTGTGAACGAGGTCCGCAAATACGAAGATGCCAAATACTTCTTGCCAGATTTCGAAGACACGGAGAAATGTCACAAGCCGGAGAATAAAACTAACGCCACCATCCCTGTCTTCGGCAGTGATACCGAGGAGGAAGAGGAGATCGTTTATTCGGGTCCGCCCCAACATAACAAGCCAGGACCGTCCACTCCTACATTGGTCTTTGGTGGCGATTCGGAGGATGAGGTCCATGTCGTATTCTCTACTCGACCTTCAATACAAGCGTCCGCTGACGAAGAGCAAAGTCTACAAGTCGCCATGGTGCCGCCTAAACATCATAAAGAACTGGACGCACTTAATATCTACAGTGTAGAAGAGCTGCGGACATTCTATATCCCTCCCAGGCGAGAAAACGAGAAAGCAATTCTGTTTTACCGCTCTGAAGAAACCAATGTGAAAAAAGAAATCTGGCATGGCGCAGATCCTGCGCTCGACAGGCTTCAGCCTATCCGTCTTCCCAGATATTATACAGAGGGTTTGAAGAAGCTGCTGAAACGCCAGGGGATATCCTTCAAACAGACCGTTAGAGAGGCCAAATTCTATGACAGGGTCTGGAACATTCCCGGGACCCAACGCAAACTGCCTAATGGGAGAATGGAAACAAGAGGGCTTGGATACTTCCGGTCAAAGAAACGAGAGTTACTACCCGGCTGCTACGTCGTGTATGACCTTGATGAAGAAGCGGATGCTCAATGGGAGGACGCTAATCCTAAGCCAGTGAAAGTTCCAGATGCAAAAGAGCCCAGTCCGTCGTTCGAGGAACAAATGGACAGACTTATAAAGAAAGCTGGTCAAAAGGTCCGAGATGATCACAACTGTGAGACGGCCATCTACGAGAAAGCCAAGACGCAACGCCTTCTCCAACAGGCCGTAAAGGATGAAAATGCCGCTCCTTGTCAACCCGTTATAAAGAAGGCTCAGCTCAAAAGCAGAAATAAGTCGAAAGGCC
This sequence comes from Agapanthus africanus, assembly GCA_030015575.1. Classification (NCBI taxonomy): domain Eukaryota; kingdom Viridiplantae; phylum Streptophyta; class Magnoliopsida; order Asparagales; family Amaryllidaceae; genus Agapanthus; species Agapanthus africanus. The sequence continues at coordinate 442,427,414 of JASDDO010000001.1, forward strand.
AAAAAGGCACTCAACAACAACAAAGCAGGGCTAAGAAGCCACGCAAACGGGAGTTGAGCGTTATTGATCTATCCCTTATGAAGAAAATGGGGCGAACATACTCGTTTCCTCGGGACAAGACGAAGAAAATACTTGATCTCGCCCTGAAACATCAAATGCTTACATTGTCGGAGTCTAAACACCCTGAACAAGCAGGCGAAGCCTCACACCCGGACTATTGCTCTTACCATCGAGTAGTAGGTCATCCTCTTGAAGATTGCTTCACCTTCAAGAAATGGGTCGAAGATCAATATTAGCTTGGTAAATTCGCTCTGTCCAACAACTGGAGGGTAGCACCACCACAAAAGCACGAGCCTAAGGCCACGAAAGAAAAACCAGTTCCACATTGGGATTGGAAGCGAATTCGTACCTGTCACATGATAACAATACTATAAGAAGAATCCGAGAACATGGACAGCCTTCCCTGGTGCCTCGAAAACAGCAATGATGAGGTGATCTCAGAATTTCCCCCAGCTCCGAAAGAGCTGGAGGATGGAATCCATACCACTGCAAATAACCTCAAGAAGATTGAGTTGGGGACGGCAAACGATCCACGACCGACATTCATCAGCGAATTACTATCTGAAGAAAGGGTGGCTGCATTAAAGGATGTGCTTCTACAGCATAAAGATTGCTTCGCGTGGAGCTATTCCGAAATGCCGGGACTAGATCCAAAAATTGCTGTACACAGATTGGCGATATCCCCAAACATCAAGCCAGTCAAACAGGCGCCGAGAAGAATGCGACTCGAGCTTGAAATGAGCATCAACGCCGAGGTCAAAAAGCTGATCGACTCTGGCTTCATCCAGGAAGTTCAATACCCTGAATGGATCGCCAACATCGTCCCAGTGATGAAGAAAAATGGGACAGTGCGCATATGCGTGGACTTTCGGGATCTCAACAAAGCCTGCCCGAAGGATGATTTCCCAGTACCAGTCACCGAACTGATGATAGACAATACGTCCACGCATGAGATTTTCTCATTCATGGACGGCTCATCAGGATATAATCAAATAAAAATGCATCCTGAAGACCAGAAACATACGGCTTTCCGGACTCCTTTGGGAATATTCTGTTACAAGGTGATGCCCTCCGGTTTAAAGAACGCCGGTGCCACCTACCAAAGGGCCATGACGAAGATCTTCGATGACCTTATACACGAAATCGTCGAATGCTATATCGACGACCTCGTTGTTAAAAGCAAATCATATAAGGAACATCTTGAGCATCTGAAGACCGTATTTCAACGTCTTCGGCAATACAACTTGAAGATGAATCCGCTCAAGTGTGCATTCGGAGTTTCCTCAGGAAAATTCCTGGGATTCATTGTTCGACACCGGGATATCGAAATAGATCCGTCCAAGATCAAGGCAATCATGGAAATGCCTCCGCCGAGGACTCTCAAACAGTTGCGGTCTCTCCAAGGGAAGCTCGCATACATACGGCGATTTATAGCCAATCTTTCAGGCAAGTGTCGTCCCTATAGCCACCTGATGAAGAAGGGAACCCCATTCGTCTGGGACCAAAAATGCCAAAGCGCGCTAGACGAGATCAAGCAATACCTGCAGAACCCGCCAGTGTTGGCTGCTCCGGTTAAGGGAAAGCCTCTAATTCTTTATACAACTGCTCTCGAAGGTTCTTTAGGCGCGTTATGGGCGCAGGAGAATGACCAGGGAAAAGAAAGAGCACTCTACTACTTAAGTCGAGTTCTGCTGGGGGCAGAAGCAACTACTCCCCCATTGAAAAACACTGCTTGGCATTGATCTTCGCAATAACAAAGCTTAGACATTACACATTAGCACATGAAGTCCATCTCATTTCAAAGGTGGACCCTCTCAAATACCTAATGTCAAAGGCTATATTGACGGGACGACTCGCTAAATGGGCCCTGCTCTTAATGGAGTTCTCGATAACGTACCGACCTCTCAAGGCAGTGAAAGGCCAGGCCATCGCCGACTTCCTTGCTGAGCACCCGATACCTGCCGATTCTCCCCTAAAATGCGATTTGCCAGACAAACATGCGTTTGACGCAGTCAACAGTGGTGATACCCGTTGGGAGCTTTATTTCGATGGAGCATCTTCCATGAAAAAGCACAAACAAAGTACGCCAATGATCAAATCGGGAGTAGGCCTTATCTTCGTGACCCCACAAGGAGGAATAATGCGCTTCGCTTTCTCCTTAACAGAACCGAGAACGAATAATGAAGCTGAATATGAAGCTTTGATAGCAGGTCTCGAGATCGCCATTGACATGGGAATTGAAAGCCTCCTCATATATGGGGACTCCCAGCTAGTCGTCAGTCAAGTGAACGGCGATTACCAAACATGCAAACCGGAATTGGTAAAATACGGGGAAAAGGTGCAACAACTGCTGACCCAAATTCCCTCCTATACTTTGGAAAGTATACCACGCGCAGAAAATAGCAAAGCGGACGCGTTAGCTAAGCTCGCTAAAGAACTGGCTGACGAGAACCTCGATGAGGTTAGAATCATGGTACAAAGTCGTCGGGTGCTCGCCCCCGCAGAAATACCTCCGGGATCACCCGAAGAGAAGGGAGTGACTGAACAAGCGACCTTACAAATAAAAGACCGTGAGAAGGTTGAGGATTGGAGGGAGGTCTTTATAGACTACTTCAAATCCCACCAAATGCCCGAAGATGCGTCCGCACGACACCAGCTCATGAAACGAGCTCTGTCTTTCGCCTTCGTCAATGATACTCTATACAAGAGGTCATTCGATTCTCTGTGGCTGAGGTGCTTAGGACCGGACGAAGCGGAAAGAGTCGTTCAAGAGGTTCATGACGGAATCTGCGGTTCTCACCAAGCAGGCCCAAAGATGAAGTTAAAGATCAAACGGATGGGCTACTACTGGCCCACGATGATTCAGGACTGCCTCGAATATGCGAAACAATGTCACTCATGCCAAATTCATGGGGACTTCATCCATCAGCATCCCAATCCACTACATCCAACAGTGGCTAGCTGGCCGTTCGAAATGTGGGGAACTGACATAGTCGGCCCCATCGAACCAGTATCGTCTAGGGGACATCGTTTCATCCTGGCAACGACTGACTACTTCTCCAAATGGGCAGAAGCAGTACCGTTGAGAGAAGTAAAGATGGAGAATATCCTCCATTTCTTCAAAACGCACGTCATATATCGGTTTGGAACTCCGAGACGGATCATCTCCGATAACGGGCCAGCCTACCGAAGTCATAAAATCAGCCGCTTCGCACAGCAGCATAACATAGACTGGAGATATTCCTCAGTCTATAATCCACGAGCTAACGGTCTCGCCGAGGCCTTCAATAAGACCTTGACGAAAATTATAAAGAAAACAGTGTCCCGAAATAAGAAAGACTGGCATGAGAGACTGCAGGAAGCTCTTTGGGCGTATCGAACCACGTTCAAGACAGCCACAAACACAACGCCATACGCGTTGGTGTTCGGTACGGAAGCAGTACTCCCCCTCGAGATAGAATTACCCTCTCTGCGAGTGGCAGTTCACTACGAGCTAACGGATGAAGAAAATGCTCACCTTCGGCTTGAGGAGCTTGACGCCCTTGATGAAACCCGGCTCATAGCGCAACAAAATCTGGAAGCTTATAAAGCAAAGATGACGCGCTCATATGAAAGATTAACCCGACCGAGGACATTTCGCCAAGGCGAACTTATGCTGGTGGTCAAAAGGCCTATGATCCCCAATCGCGCCAAGCGGGGAAAATTCGAGCCAAACTATGAAGGCCCGTACATCGTAGATAAAGTTTACCAGGGTGGGGCCTATCTACTCATGGACATGCACGGTGAAAGGCCTTTCAGGCCGATAAACGGTCGCTTACTGAAGAAATACTACGCTTAATGAGCCACAGCCTAGGTCAATGATAGATGACGACGACCATGTCCGCTCGCTATCTTCCTAAGCTCAAGTTTTATAAGCAGTAGCCAGCCTCTCAATGTCGGACCGAAATGTCCTTAAACTAATAGCGGACCGAAATGTCCTTAAACTAATAGCAGACCGAAACTTCTTTAAACTACTACCGCAGCATCTTTAGGCTGACAAGATATAAAAAAAACATATAAAAATAAAATTTAAAAAAAAACGGTATGTCCATAAGCAAAAAGGGCACGGATGAAAACCCGAAAGGGCTCCGTGAGTAAAAACAGCAGGGCTACCAGCGAGTGTTCATGAAAACCCGAAAGGAAGCGACCTCGTAAAAAAATATATATAAAAATAAAAAGAATAAAAAAACGGTATGTCCATAAGCAAAAGGGGCACGGATGAAAACCCGAAAGGGCTCCGTGAGTAAAAACAGCAGGGCTGCCAGCGAGTGTTTGTGAAAACCCGAAAGGGCGCAACCTCGTTAAAAGACACTTATAGGGTCCTCTCGACCTTGTAAGGAGAAACCACCCGCGTGAGATCCTTACGACTCATAAGGGAGCAACACACTTAGGGATCCCCACGATCCCTAAGGAGAAAATACACTTGCGAGATCCTCACGACTCGTAAGGAGAACTCTCTTATGGGACCCTCACGGCTCATAAGATTTGAAAGTCTTAAGTTACAGAGACCTAAACCTGTGCTTAAGCAATCCCCACAATTTCCGATATTGCCCTACAAGTGGTTCAATATTGACCCTTGTATACAATCCACGGGGGCAAATAAGCATTTCCCTAATCAAGTCTCATCCGAGATTGGGGATATGTTCGCATGATGAATAACCCTTGTAAATCCTCTCTATTTACAAAGAGAAAACCCTCCTGTAGGATCCTTACGACTTACAGAGGAACAAAACACTTAGGAACCCTCACGATTCCTAAGGAGAAAATACACCTATAAGATCCTCACGACTTGTAGGGAGAAATAGCTTTGTGAGACCCTTACGGCTCATAAAGTCAAAAGCCTTAGTCGACAGGACCCTAACCATGGTCGCTAAGCCTCCTTTGTTCGACAATGACAGAGGCAAATGATGATTCGCTCCTGGCGATATCCCAGTTGTAGCGGTGCTGATGCCGAAATCGGTGTCCAATTTTAGGTTTACGGCAAAAAGCCGTTAGGCCGCACATGCATACGAAATAGCCGAAATGATGGGGCAACTTGCAATAAAAAAAAGCGGCAAGTAAAATGTATGCATGCGAAATAGCCGAAATGATGGGGCAACTCGCAATAAAAAGCAGCGAGTAAAGATAAAATAAATAGCCGAAATGATTGGGCACCGCGAAAAATAGCCGAAATGATTGGGCAATCGCGACCTTCGCGATATAAAAGCTGAAATGATAGAGCATCGCGGAAATAAAACAAAAAAAAATGAATGACGATAAAACTTTGGCCCTACAGTTAAGATCACATCGATCCCTGTATACAATCCAAGGGCGTAAACATAGAGGGAACCATACTTTCCCAACAGACTCCGTCAGACGACGAAGCCAAACCTCGACGGTTCGTTTCAACCGAAGAAGCCAGTGTGTTCAACAAACTCCTCGACTCATGGATACAAACACTCCTTGACGAGAGCCTCCTGATCCGCGTTGACTCGCAGAGCCACCAGCGTCTCCGTGGGAATCCTCGACTCGTTTCAAACCCCAAGGAAACAAATAATCCTTGGCGCTTGGGAAACAAATAATCCCTAGCAAACTCCTCGATTCACGGATACAAACACTCCTTGACGAGAGCCTCCTGATTCGCGTCGACTCGCAGAGCCACCAGTGCCTCCGTGGGAATCCTCGACTCGTTTCAAACCCCAAGGAAACAAATAATCCTTGGCGCTCGGGAAACAAATAATCCCTAGCAAACTCCTCGACTCACGGATACAAACACTCCTTGACGAGAGCCTCCTGATCCGCGTCGACTCGCAGAGCCACCAGTGCCTCCGTGGGAATCCTCGACTCGTTTCAAACCCCAAGGAAACAAATAATCCTTGGCGCTCGGGAAACAAATAATCCCAGCAAACTCCTCGACTCACGGATACAAACACTCCTTGACGAGAGCCTCCTGATCCGCGTCGACTTGCAGAGCCACCAGTGCCTCCGTGGGAATCCTCGACTCATTTCAAACCCCAAGGAAACAAATAATCCTTGGCGCTTGGGAAACAAATAATCCCTGGCAAACTCCTCGACTCACGGATACAAACACTCCTTGACGAGAGCCTCCTGATCCGCGTCGACTCGCAGAGCCACCAGTGCCTCCGTGGGAACCCTCGACTCGTTTCAAACCCCAAGGAAACAAATAATCCTTGGCGCTTGGGAAACAAATAATCCCAAGCAAACTCCTCGACTCACGGATACAAACACTCCTTGACGAGAGCCTCCTGATCCGCGTCGACTCGCAGAGCCACCAGCGTCTCCGTGGGAATCCTCGACTCGTTTCAAACCCCAAGGAAACAAATAATCCTTGGCGCTTGGGAAACAAATAATCCCTAGCAAACTCCTCGACTCACGGATACAAACACTCCGTGACGAGAGCCTCTTGACCCACGCAGAGCCACCACTGTCTTTGCGGAAGAATCCCCGGTTCGTCTCAACTTGCAAAATGAAGCCTCAGGCAGCATGGACTAAGAAAGCTTGCTCCCTGAACAATGGGGCCCTGCAAGTCAATCCAAAATGGTCTCTTGCATACTATTCACGGGTCTCACTCTCCGAAGTCGATTTTCCGACAAGGAGGAAAACAACCGCTTACGAATCCTCTCGACTCGTAAGAGGGAAAATTCTCTTATAGGATCCTTACGACTTATAAGAGAAAACCATACTTAGGAATCCCCACGATTCCTAGGGAGAAAACCCACCTACGAGATCCTCTCGATCCGTAGGGAGAAAAGTCTCTATGAGACCCTCACGGCTTATAGAGTTGAAAAGTCTTAGGCAGCAGATCTGAACCTGCGGCCTAAGCCATCACTATTTCCTAAGAGAGTCGGGATACTCGTTCTGATCATCCGTCAACCATGATTACTAAGGTGGCATGCTGATAATGAAAGAAAGAAAAGACGGAGAAAATGACACATTACAAAAAAAAAGGGTGTATCTTTTATTCATAAACTTGATTGGGTACAGGATACATTATGTCAAAGAATGAAAAAGTATATATATACATTCTTTTATCTACAATTACAAACGATACAAAGGAGGATAGCTACTGAGGAGGAAGTGTCTTTAGTAAATCCACAAGTTGCTCTCGCACTTCCTTCAGCGCCTCCTCCTGAGCGGCTGCCGCGGCCACCTCCGCTTCCACCCGGGCTCGCTGCTGCAGGAAAGATGAAAGTTGCTCCTCCGCCGCCTTCTGGGCTGCTTCCCGGCTGGGTGCAGCTCCCTCGACAACGTCAAGGTGTTGCCTCAATGATAACCCTTCAGAAAGACATTGCAAGAGGCCCTCAAAGACAACCTTCAGCCGTGCGGAGTTGGCCTCCACCCGAGCATACAGTTGGGCAGACTTGCTCGAAGTCTCACCTCGCTCCTTACGTCTTGAAATGACTTCTTGTTCGAGGTGATGGAAGTAAGGAACGCTCTGCTCAATCCACGCTGTTCTTTGATTACTGGCAGCCAAGGCCTCGGGAGCGGGACGCAACAACTCCAACCGATGCAGGCGGGCCTCGATCTCCCTGCAATGGTTAACCCAAGATGCGATGATACCCTCGTCGTGAAAGTTCACGAGTATCACCAGCATCGGGTTAACCGCTATAGCAAAATCCGCAGCAGAGGTAGGGGTCTCGACGTCGAGCTCCTCAATGTAATCGCTCAACATACGTAAGCTGTTCGCGGCGCCTTTCGAAGATGGACGTCTCAGGTAAGGACCTGCTGGCATTATGATGCAAGATTCAAAGGGCGCCGAGACCGGAACGACAGCTGAAGAGAAACAGGATGTGATCAGATGATAGTTCTGAAATTAAAGAAGGAAGACTTTATTAATGTGATAGTCGCTGTACCAGCTGAGGCAGGTGGCAGAGCCAGAAGAGTCGGCAACTCAGCCCGTCTTTCATCCCCTCCTTCGATTTGTAACACTGCAGTCGAGATAAAAAAGGGGGGTTTAGAAATAATCCCATCAATGAAGAAAGAAGGATGTCATTGGAAATCATACTCACCAACGCCACCAGAGGAAGAAGCAAGCTCGGATGGGAAGGAGAAGTGTGGGAGCAACATCTGGTAAAGATGGTCAAAAAGTACTCCTGTAAAGACACAACAGCACGACTTTAGTACATGCACTATACATCTGAAAGATAAGACTAATAAGTTGCAAACCCATACCTTCCAACATCTTAGACGGTATGAGAGAGGGTTGGGAGGTAACCACCGCCAAGGCAGTCGTTGAAGGCGCTCCTTCAAGCAGTGGGGCATCGGCGCTGGCTGCACCTGCGTTACAAGAAAGGTGAACTTGTCAAAAAAGATTGTAAAATAAGAAAGACAGTAACCTAAGGTTTACCTGAGGAGCTCCCAGCCGAAACAGAAGCGACTCCCCCCTCTATCGACATGAGGCCACCGCCCGTAGCCTCATCACCCGACTCGATGGGGACCGTCGTCGTGCTAGCGCGACCAGGAGACGGCAGGAGATCGTAAGCAGGGAGGGCAATGATTAGAGCATTGCCGGATTCTTGGAAGGAAGCGGCTGACTCTTCCCCAAGAGTCGTACCCATCTCACCCGCAATTTCTTCGAGCTTCGCCGTCTCCATCGGCTCATCCACTGTCACCACGAGGTCGCCGGCCTCAAGCGCCTCGTCCACCACCAGCCTCGGTTCAGTTATAATGATCATATCATCTACCACCGCTTCAGGTTCGGCATCAATGACCTTCTCGGCTGCAGGCCCCTCGACCTCCACCTCAGGCTCCAAAGCCACAACGACGTTGCCCACCGTCGGCTCGAGTTCGGCAGGTACCACCCCCTCTGTTCCCCTAGGATCAACGGTCTCCGCCTCACCCTCGGTCGGACTCGGCCCTGCAAAGTAATGTATGTAAGAACCGTCGGCATTATAACTTTCACAATAAAAATTCTGAAAGAAATGTTACCTGAAGTGGACTTATCATTTGCGCTTCGAACGGCACATGCCACTTGTCTGCGAGCAGTGGATAGGGCGACAGGGGCCTCTTCGGAAGGAGTATCTGCCCGAGGGACGGTGCTTGGGCCCGCTCCTGTAGCCAAAGCAGCCCGGCGCGCCTTCGCCTTGCGCCTCAGCCGTTTTCTCTCCTCCTGGGCCGTTGAAACGGACCTAACCAGAGCCTCTCGCATTGAGGCATCCTCGTCCGTATACAGGGATGCCTCCAAACTCTTCAAGGCATCCCTCGTCGACTTGTCAAGTCGAAGCCCTTGCAGCAGCCCCGACGAGACCGGAACTCCAGTGACGGGTTCCGGAAGAATATCTTCGTCGACTGGTATAACCCCTAGAAGGAAACAAGGAAGGAGAGTTAGGTTGATCATCGAAAAGAACGACGAAATTTGCTTTAAAAAAATGGGGGTGGGACATACCGGCGCCCGCTAAAGTGCGTTTCTCCTCCTCCTTTTGGAAGGTTTTCAAAGAGGCAGCGATAGCTTCTTCGGTAGAGACACCTGTTGAAAATGGGGAAAAGTATTAGTCAAGAATAATGATGAAAAATGAGATGAAATGATGAGGAGAGCAGTTAATAATTACCTGACTCAGCGAGTTTACTTAACCACGCTTCAAGCCTCGCTGATCGCTCTGAAGCCGCAATGGCGGCCGCCAAGTCGGTGTCTGCGGGGTCTACCGCGAAGCCCTTATTGCTGCCATACTCACTTATTCCTTTGGTAAGAGAGGCCTCAGGCTCTAAGCCAAGAATCGCGTCAAGGGAAAGGAGCGGCTTCTTCTTCTTTTGCCCGCCAGCTCTGGATGCACCCGGGACTGATTTATGCTTAGCAGACACCTTGGGGCGGCGGGTCCTGATATCCTCGCCGGCGCCAGACTCTGGCGGTACCACATTTACCGCCTCCACTGAAGCACGGGAGGCTGGTGGCGCATCCACAATATCGCGAAGTAGCAATCCGCGTGGAGGGCTCAACACGCGCGGAGGTCCGACTCCAGCACCTTTGAATGGAGAAATAACCGGGGTCCTCGGCTTCAAGGGAGCCTTGCGATCGCCGCCGGGAGGCACACCCTTGCGGTCAACCAGCATGCGTTTTTCCATTTGGATAACTGGACCCATAGCATGCGCATACCAAGCCACGTACGCGTTGAGGACTTTGGGGATGCAACTCGGTTCGCTGATGAAGAAATAAGAACCCGTGTTGAGCCGCATAAAGTGGTGCATTGCATTTTTTATCCCCTCTCGGCTAACCACGGGCTTTTCCAAGAAGGCTTCCATCGGGATCCCTTGGTTGTAGCTCGATTGCTGAGCAAACCGGTGAGGATTATACCTCATGAAGAGTGCTGTCTCGTTCTGCCTGAGCACCAGGTAACCCGGCCGAATGGAGTAGAGATGGAGGATTTCCCGAGCCTTCAGTATGGAAGCCCCGTCTTTAAAATCATCGCGTAGCGACACTACCGACTTGGTAGTCTCTGAGCCTATTGTTATGACCTTGTCCAAGAAAGAAATCTTCGCCCCGACCAGGTGTGGTCGAAGGAGCAGCCCCCTAGCCTCCCGCGGAGGAGCAACTACGATCGAAGCCCCGACCAGCCGTATGACCCTCGGGAGCCTGCACTTCTCAAAAAAGGGAAGGATCTTATGGGCACCGAACACCCCGTGCACGTGCATTTCCATCCAGGAGGTAAAGTAGTGCATCGGGAAGTTGGCGGGTTGCACCCCAGGCTCACTAGCGTCCGCCGCTACGCTAAGTCCATTATAAAGATAAGCCAGCCCGGCAATTCCTACTGTCAACTGTAAACCAGCCACCATCCGATGCGCTGGGTAGAAAACAGTCGGCCGCATATGGCGTAGATGCATAGGAAGAGCAAAACTGCACAACCACAAGCCCAAGAACCCTACAAAGAAGGTATCTTCATCCATATCGGGGACGGCAATTTCTGAAAAAGGGACGACGGCGGCACCGGGAAGATAGAAGTCTTTGTGGTCATCCTCCGATGTGGGTCGGCGATCAAAACCGAACCCAAAAGGGTCGTCAAGCTGGGCGAACTTCTCGCTCCGCTCTAATAAGAACTCTGGTTGAATGAAGCGAGCAATGAAATTTGCAAAACTAGCTCCCCTGTCACCCGATTCTAGATAGAGTCCTTCATAAATCTCCAATACCTTCACTAAGCCCGGGTACTGATGCTGAATAGCGTTCTCCGGCGTCAGGTCAAACACCAGCGGCTTGGTGGCAAAGACGTATTCATCGGGAGGAAGCAGCTCCTCGTAAGGTTCTCCCCTCATCGGCAGGCCCGAGATTTCAGCAAACTCCTCCAAGGAGATAGAGACTTCCCGGTCCGTCATCAGGAAGATGTGTGTGGGAATATTCCATTGCTCGATAAAAGCCTTAACCCACCACGTTAGAGGAGAAGGATACTCAAAAAGCGAGACGTAAATGGCCGAGTACAAACCAATCCTCATCAGATGGGTCCTTCTCGCTGATAGGATGTACCGGGCCCATTGCAAATATCCAGCAGGCGGTCGTGGGATCAGTCCAATGTTATAAGCCTGTCCCCAAGGGCGTGCTTCACCCTGACAAATTCTCCTCCCTAAAATATCTATTGCCGGCGGCGGCTGCACGGGGATAGCACCAATCACAGGCTGGAGGAGGTCATCCGAATTCCAATTTTTGACCTCCACGGTATACTTCACCGGGGGTTCATCTGCGTAGGGGAGTGAAGATGTTGGCTCGGACGGCGTGGCGGAACTGAAACTGCGACGACCCTGGATGATTTCATTGTACCACCTACCCCACAAGTGAAGGTTTTTGTGTTCGGGGTCATGATCCTTGATTAGAGCAAGCACCACGCGGTCCACCGGTGCCTGGGGAAACCCTCCCTCCGAGCGAACAAACGAAAAAGACGAATTAGCAGACATGTTTCCTGCAAAGAAACAAACCTTAGCCGTCAGTATTATAATTCCAACGCTCAACAGGTTTAAATTTTTATACCGTACAGCAATGCAGTGGATAGGGGGACCAAAAGGGGGGGCCCACAAAATCTGGATGACTGCGCATCACTTAATAAGACAGTCCCATCGTTGGATGAGACTGTCAGTTAATGAGAAGATCCCCAAGAGAATATCCTCATTGATAGGAAATCCCCAGAAACAACGAGAAAATCTCCTCTTTTAGAGAGCAAAGCTCCGTCACAGAGTGACATTTGTCAAACTCTGGTCTCAAGGGAATAAATAAATATATATATATATATATATATATATATATATATATTTTCCTTGAAAAGAGCCCAGCTCTCTAATAATGATGGAAGAGCCATCAAAAAGGAAAACTTTAACTCCTAAAAATTAAAAATTTAGGATCTTAAAGATCCACAAAAACTTTTAAGAGTTCTCCACTTTCAGATCAGAAAAGGTCTACATTTGATCTATGAGCAAAGCTCTGTTCATGGGTTAAAACCCATGAACAAGATCTCTGTAGATCTATAAATTTCTGAGAGCAAGGCTCTGTTAATAAAACCCCAAAGGGGTTTTCCTTAGATCAAAGATCTATAAGAGCAAGGCTCTGTTAATCAAGTTTAATTTAATTTAATTTAATTTAAATTTTACCTAAGATGTTCTAAAATCTGAACTCTGGAAAGAAATGAGAGCAAGGCTCTAAAAATCTTAGACAAGAGCAAGGCTCTGAAATTCAAGTTCTTGAAAATGGTAAAAAAAAAATTCAAGGACCAGAGGTCCTATTTATAAGGCGCTTGCGCCCCTTGAACTCACCCCTTGATCCAACGATCAAGAGTTTGCCACCGCTGCACTCACGTGTGTGCCACGTGAGCGCAACGGTGGGGGGGCATTTGTTTCGCCCAATCAGAGCAAAGCTCTGTTAAAATTCAAAATTCAAAATTTTGAAGCAACGCTTCAAATCTCGGACGCAACGCGCCACATGTCAGGCGCTGATACGTCAGCGCAGCGCCCAAGAAGACGCGCCCAATCAGAGCAAAGCTCTATTTTTATGAAGCAACGCTTCAGCTGCGCAAGCACTGCGCTGCGCGACACGTGTCAGCACAGATGCGCTAGCGCAGCTGCGCTGCGCGACACGTGTCAGCGCAGATGCGCTAGCGCAGTTGCGCTGCGCTCCGCGCTGCGCGACACGTGTCACGCGCTGGGGCATCTGCGCCAAACAGAATTAAATTTCCAAGAAATCTTTTCTGTTCTTGTTAAAACAAGAAGATTTTCTTCTGCAAAGCAGAAGCCCTTGGATCAAAGATCCAACGGTGGGGAAAATTCCCCAAATCACTCAGAGAAAGATCTCTTTAACAAATTTAACTAATTTATGGGCACTATAAAAAGGACCCTAGGCCTCAATTAAAAGGCATCAACATCTTTCTAGAAAAAAGAGAGAAGAGAACTCTTGAGAACTTCTCAAGAACAACAGAAGGTAAAAACCTTTAGGAAAAAGAGAAAATTCTCTTATGGACAGATTATTGATCTAAGAACAAGATCAATAATTTTAAAATAAAAGAAAAATAAGTAATAATAGTGCTTTGCACTTTTTTATGAACCTCTGGTTCTTGAAACAAAAAAGAAAATTTTATTTTCTTTGATCTAAATTAGATCAAGAAATCAAATAGTGCTCTGCACTCCTGTTCTTGAATCTAAAAGATTCTTAGTGCTTTGCACTTCCAAACTGCGCTGTTGCGCTCTTGAGAGCGCCACATGTCAGCTACAAAACAACTTGCGCTACGCGCTCTTGAAATAGAGCTTTGCTCTCTGGAATTGGCGCAACTCACCAGAGCGCGCCACGTGTCAGCAGCGCAACAGCGCAGCGCATTAGCGCAGCGCACTGCGCTATTGCGCTTGCGCTCACCAGAGCGTGACACGTGTCACTACCATATGAGCTTGCGCTCATTACTTGGCGCAAAGCGCCTGACAAGCCACGTGGGGCACTGTCAGAGTACTTAATGCTCTGCATTATTAAAGAAAAGGGACAGAGCCCAATTAAAAGGCCTAACAGGCCTAATCAAACATGCTATGCATTTTAAAAAGGGCAGAGCCCAAACAAAATAGATGCTCTGCATCATTTATAAAGGGCAGAGCCCAACCAAAACAAATGAAAATAATGCAGTGAAGGGGCAAAGCCCTAGCACAAGTCCAATAGACCAAAGACAAAAGAATATTGAAACTGGACTTAGCCCAGTCGTGGCCATAAGTCCTCAAATTAAATTGACTGGGCACGGCTGCTCCCTAAATCAATTTACATCCGGTTCGAGGGTACATCTCCGAACTCCTCTGACACCTATCGTTGTAATTCCTCAACGACGTCAGAGAGGTGACGGGTCCCAACGACCACACATGAATACGGACTGCGGGGTCCTTAAACTCGTGGACCGAAACGTCCCTAAACTAATATTGGACCGAAACGTCCTTAAACTAATATTCGTCCCTAAATGGGAATGTTGGACCGAGACGTCCCTAAACTAATATTGGACCGAAACGTCCTTAAACTAATATTCGTCCCTAAATGGGAATGTTGGACCGAAACGTCCTTAAACTAATATTCGTCCCTAAATGGGAATGTTGGACCACTACGTTCTTAAACTGGCGATGGACCACTATGTCCTTAAACTGGCGATGGACCGAAACGTCCTTAAACTAATATTGGGCCACCACGTCCCTAAACTGGAATATGGACCACCACGTCCCTAAAACTGGAATATGGACCACTACGTCCTTAAACTGGCGATGGACCGAAACGTCCTTAAACTAATGTTGGACCACCACGTCCCTAAACTGGAATATGGACCGAAATATCCTTAAACTAATATTGGACCGAAACGTCCCTAAACTAACGGTGGACCACCACGTCTCTAAACTGGAATATGGACCACCACGTCCCTAAACTGGAACAATAGAGCCTCCTAATGCTCTTTTGTCGGATCTAAACGGTCCCGTTTAAGTTGATCTTAGCCCCAAACGCGGCTAACGTATCCTTAAACACTCAAATGGACTGTAAAATTCCAAATCAACTTTGATTCAAGGGTACATCTCTGAACTCCTCTGACACCTATCGTTGTAATCCTTCAACGATGTCAGAGAGGCGACGAGTCCCAACGGCCCTATATTAAATGGATCACCACGTTAAGTAGATCTTAGTCTCAAACAGGACTAACGTATCCTTAACGAACGTTTAAGCTGATCTTAGCCGCAACGCGCCTAATGCATCCTTAAACTAAAAACACCAAACCCAAATCTAATTAAATACGGATTTGGACTAATCCACGTCCTACGGGCGACGGTATTACTCAGTCTCCGTATACAATCCACGGGCAACCACAAACAAAACAAACACACATGACACGAAGTGAAATTCTGGAGAAGGAGAAAGTGGCTACCGCGATGCGGTAGCGTAATTAACTGCAGGGGCTTGCGCCTGCAGGGAAGAGCGTCCCCACAATCAAAAACCCCTCTAGCGAGGGGGAATCTGACAAAGTCTGCTACATCGGCCGCATCCGTCTAAACCTCCGATACACGGTGCCATAAATCAACTTGGCATCTTCGGAGAGGTAGACGGATAAAACCAAATAGCATCTGCCCCGAATCTCAGCGTCAGGCCATCGCGGTCCTGTGCGCCGTCCTTCGGAGGGGAACAGTCGGGACACTAGCATAACCCAATATGGTATCAGAGCCAACCCATAAACCCTACTAGCTAGTTTGCATAAGATTAAAATCTCGATCGACCAATTGTCCGGGATCACAGTTCCATATTCATGTGCTTGCTGTCGAATTTCAAAGTTGTTCAAATTTTTTTTGGGTATCTTAAAAATATGTGCAGGCAAAACTAGAGCTACGAAAAAGACTTGGACACCTAACTCCAAAATTCCGCCGCGGAACCGGAGCAAAATGTCACATTTTGCGGCCAAACCTCCACGCTTTTTGGGCTACAGTGCCCCAAATTTTTTCTGGGGCTCTAATTCATGGAAATATGGAAAAAAAAATTATATATGGTTTTGGCCTAGATTTGTTTGAGTGCTGGATTTGCATTTGGGGCCAATTTGGAAAAGTTTGGTCGATTGAAATTTTAAATGTGTGGTTTTCGGTACATGCATTACTATCTGCGACCGTGAATGTCATTAGAGCGGTACAACTCGTCTAATTGCTAAATGTCTTTTAGACGGGTTTGCGAACATGACATTCACATTGATGTTCTGTGTTGTGTTGTGTTGTGTTGTGGTTGTAGTTGGATCGTCGTGGTGGATAGTCAGTGGTGCAATGGTAGTACAGTTTAGATTCATTTGTACATTTGATATTGCTGGGCGAGCGTCCGACATGTGGACTGCTGTCACTGCCAGTTTGTATATTATTTGTTTGGAGCACAACCGGGTTGTGGTCGATGTTACCATTGTACATATTTCTTTTTGTACTAGGATTATTCCGCGGTGGAGTGCATGAATTGTCGGGTTCTGGAGGGCAACGGGTCCATATCTCATGGCGTTGAGACAGAGGGGACCTTACTCTAGAATTGGTGGGCTATTCGCCGCACTCGTAGGGGGTATAGGTTAACGCACAGAGGGTGCCCAAGTTACCGGATTCCGTGAAGTGCTGGATGACCCATTCACGTTGTTGATTGGGGTTGCCTCGCTTCTGAGATTGGCGGGTAACTTGCCACACTCGTAGGGGTCTAGATTTTCATTGCACAGGCTATCCACACGACAGGGAACGTCGGATCTCATTTGTGGCTCAAGTGAAACCCAAGGCTCCAGGATTATCCACCACTCTGTGTTGTTTGGCTGAGATTCTGTGATATTGCTTTACATCATGTCTAGGATGATTGTTATATATATTTATATATATATTAGTAGATGTTGTATATGTTTTGCACCCGCGCTAGTCCAGCCCCCGCTCTGTCATTAGTTAAGTAACCTAACAAGTGATGACGGGGCCCAGTGGCGAATGCGGATGGCATATACGTACATTTTATTTTCGTTCCTTTCTGTAGTGTGATATGTTTAATTGATGGGACTGCGTTGATTCTGATCAATACAAGGAAAATAAACTTATTTGATGTTGTTGGAACCAAGTTTTTTTTTGAAAACAGACATTATAGACGTTTTCTTTTGCTTTGCACAGTGGTATTCAGTTTGGAATATCCTGCACCTCATTCGACGGGGAAAAGGCCGAGATCCCTTCATCGGGAGTGACCCCTTGGGCAGAAGTTTGTGTCAACATAATAACTTTTCTATAGTCGATTCTTTTGCTTTGCATCATGGTATTCGGTATGGAATATTTTGCACCTCATCCGATGAGAAAAGAGCCAAGATCCCTTCACCGGGAGTGACCTCTTTAGCAAAAAATTTCGCCACTATATATTTGTAAAACCACTTGAATTCCTTCAGCGATATCAAGTTCATTACGTTAAATTTTTTTGCCAAAAACCAGCCGTAGCCCTCCGTTATTTCAGTTGGGTATTCTGTAGTATTCAAGCTATGTATTTTGACATTCGCCAAGGCATAGTGATTGGTAGCTGCTGAATATTCATCTGTAGTATGGATAGATGTGTTGGTTTGGGACAGTCGTACTGCTATTTTGGCCTTCGTCAAGGGTATGTATGGGTGGGTTCAAATTAACCTGGATAATGATGGGTAGAACTTGACATGTGACTTATGATATGTTGGCCTTCGTTAAGGTCATAAGAGCATGGGGCAAAAAAATCCACATCGGGAGTTTCTAAAGAAACTGAAACTTGCCAGGCATGCGCATACCTTCTGGAGTGTGATAACTTGAGTGGCTTCCATCAAGTTATCATACGATGATAGTTGGATCCCGATTCCCACTAATAAGTTGGTTTACTCCTCGGGTGATTTTAGATGATCCCGACTAATTCTTCTTTTGGGTTTGGAGGAGAATTCGAGGAAACAGTGAAAGCCATCCTGATTAGATAAAGCGATTAACCATTCTGATCTAGGTTAGAATGAACGCTGAGCGTTTCTTTTATCTCTCTCTTTGGTAGCGACTATGGCCCGACCCTAGACTAAAACCCATGAACCAAGTTAACTGAACCTTCTTAAATCAAATTGGCTTTTGAATTGTCATAGTTGCATATATCATTGCCACTCCTACTTTTACCCTTTGCATTTCTCCGGAACATTCCGTATCACTAAGAAGATCCACATTTATTGGATATGACCATCGTATAGTTACATATGAACTCGAAGAAACTTGTTTCAGATTCGAGGATAGTTTCCGGTTCTGGAGAAATTGAATAGGACTATTCAGTTGTCTTTTCCCTTTACCTTCTCTCAGGTTGCGTGAGCTCCTGGTATTAGGAGAGTACACCTATTACGCTTATCGGATAGTCTTCTTCCAAACCATAGGCTGGTGTCGAAAGGTAGGGAAGAAAGAAAACCAATTAGCCTAAGTGTGGTGTACAGAAGGTAATAAGTAAAGACAAATAAAGGGATTAGAAAGAGGGCAAAGTAAAATGTGACTGCTATCATTCACGACGAAACCGCGTATATCATCGCCACTCTTACTTCACCTTTGCATTTCTCCTGAACATTTCGTATCACTACGAAGATCCACATTTATTGGATAAGCCATCGTATAATTACATACGAACTCGAAGGAACTTGTTCCAGTTTGAGGATGGATTCTGGTTCAGGAGAAATAGAATAAGGATTATTCAGTTGCCTTTTATCTTTACCTTCTCTCAGGTTGTGAGGGCTCCTAGGATTAGGAGGGTACACCTATTACGCTTATTGGATAGTCTTCTTCCAAACCATAGGCTGGTGTCGAACGGTAAGGAAGGAAGAAAACCATTTAGCATAAGGGTGGTGTACAGAAGGTAATATGTAAAGACAAATAAAGGGATTGGAGAGATGGTAAGGAAATATACGGTTACAGTCATAAATATGGATAGTAGAAGAGGCATTGCTAGGAATACCCGGATACCTTTTTGAAATATTTTCATGTTTCAATTTCACTGTGTGTTATTAATTGAAAACTGATTTCCCAATTAGATCCTTACTCCAGGGTATGTATTTACCAGATTTGATTCTCACATCTGTATGGTGTTACAGATGGTGAGTGGGAGTAAGATATTGGGAATTAGGTGATTATATCCTCATTATATCGGAATTCGTTGTAATTGGTGATATTTGAGGAAATCATCTGGGTTTTTGCCTGACGGCAAATATTTGGTTTTGAATATCCGATTGTTATACACCAATTTCAAACTGATATATCTGTATGTTTATTTTATAAAGTGAGATATAACTTTTTGAAATTATGCCTAGGACATTTACCTATATCAATTGATGATTGAGTAAGGAGTATTCAACAACGATGTAATTCTTTTTAACCATAGTACAGATTTCAACCTACGACGCACAGGATATGAATTATTAAACTCAGGGGACTTATACAAAGTATTGTATGTTGTCCAGTGTCCATTAGGATAAAGGGGTTGGTACTCATACCATATTCCATTTACTCATGACTTCTCTAGTTTTAGACAAGTATTTCGTTGAAATACAAAGTCCAAGTTTTGAGAAGTTATAGGTATATGAATAAAGTAGATAACCATATGTTGCAAAATATCAGGATTCTTCAAGGTGATCGAAAATGTAGATACTTATGCTAGATATTCCGTTGGTAGTAATGGTTTTGAGAACATGCTTCTCTTTCAGGTTACTTATATGTGGATGCACTCCTAGATGAGTAATGTTGTTTGACCTCATTCCACTTAGTTGACATACACTGGAGACAGCTGCATGATTTGAATCTGGTTCTAATTAAATTAGTGCCTCTGTTTCTATATTGTATATAGAATGGTTCATATCTTAACGATGTTAAGGTATATGGAGTTATCCGGCTTATGCTTAAAACCAGACTCTGGACAAACTCAAGGCACGTTTCTGTAATGACAATTTGTGGCTATGACAAAGGTTAACTTTCTACCATCTGGAAAACCAATAGATATATTGTTCTTGAGTCGCCACAGTTTTAGTAAAATGGATTCTTTTCAGAAAACATTAATAGGAGTATGGTAGAACTGGAAGTGATTCCAGAACCACAAATGATTACTGAAAATTTAATAAAACCTAAAGATTCAATTAGTTTTGACATTCTATTAGCCACTTCGCAGATATGGTGGGTAAGCTCAGACACTAGAGAGGTACTTCGGTCTTCTCAGAAACGGTGATAGGGAGGTTCTTGTTTACCCAGACTTGCCATTGCTGTTGTTCTAGACTATGAGACCCGGCAGGAGGATGAGTATAACATCGTTCTAAACTAGCTTTAGAAGTGCATGTATATATGACTCTGCCAGAGGGTTGTTGTAGTCAGTGGGAGCAGCGAAAGCATAGTGGGTAAGTAGATTATGTCTATTTATAGACTAAAGCAGATATAGCGAAGATAGATCATCTATTTTTGATGTGACAGTCATAGGCTTTGATTTCATCAGAATAGGAGATGGATCTGGTAAGAAGGTAGTAGGGTGTGATGTCCTGGTATTTAGATGACATGCACTTTATAGGAAGTGAAATTCCTATACTACGATCGGTTATACTGTGGTTGTCATAATTCTCCATATAGGATATGGATATAATATCAGGGCTTCTGGTTACTAGATCTATGATTTTAGATCTAGATTTGGGAAGTGTCCCAATTTGAGTACTTTGACACTATTCTAAAGGTATTTTAGAATGGAAGACTCCTAGCATGGTGGTGTATCTGCAGGTGATGGAGTCACCCTCTCTGAAGGATGTCATACGGACTAAAAGGGGAGAGGGATTTGCATGATTGGCATATCACTTGCTTAGG
Source organism: Agapanthus africanus (assembly GCA_030015575.1). NCBI lineage: Eukaryota > Viridiplantae > Streptophyta > Magnoliopsida > Asparagales > Amaryllidaceae > Agapanthus > Agapanthus africanus. The sequence goes on from JASDDO010000001.1 coordinate 442,448,279, forward strand.
CAATTGAGTCAATCATGAGATGTCAAGTACTACACCAGATAATGTTTTTGCACAAGCTGCAATAAGTTTATATATTAATACAATCCTGGTAAAACGTTGGGAAGCAGTTAAGAACATAAGTGGACGTTCTTGGGATATGGTAATGGCAGCCTCCTTCGGGAGACGGTTATCATTTCAGGCTTCCAAGGTGACCTGGATGATAAAGCGACTGTCAGAGTTATAGTTTTCCCTCTTTTGAGGGACAGTATGCTGGACAGGTGGTCTAAGCGGATACTGAGGAAGGCATGGTGCAGGATACTGATTAAATTCAGTGGACGATACAGTCTAAGAAGTTTGCTGGATTTGGAGTTCATTTATGAATTGGGTCCCATCAGATATCCAGACATATTCTAAGATAGGTATTGCTCATTTCGAGAGATAGCTTTCTCCGCAAAGTTGAGATATAGAGAGATACAGAAAGAAACATTGGAGCAGATCCACTCACTGAGGCTATTTCTCGAACGCAATAGTTTCACAAACGAGCTTTGCGAAAATGATTGGTAGAGAAGTTGGGTGTTCGGTATCACACGGGCTGTGAGTATGCGACACCGCAATAATTAGTCTTAAGTGCAAGTAGGAGATTGTTGGCTATAGTGCCCTCAAGGCAATTATCATAGTCGCGGGCAGGTGATTATGATGATTGAGGGAGGACCTATACCGGTAGAACAGCCTTACTCGAGATGATAGTATGCTATATGGTTTGTCTTTATCATCATGTACAGCATTGTGTGGCATTACAGATCACTATTACATGTTGATAGAGCCCATAGGATTCTTGCTTGACTACCAGCATTATGATAGAGGTCATATACGTGGGAGCTGGGTGGTCTATAAGCACATCCTTAAATATTCCTAGTCGTGGGAGTTTCGAGACTGGGCCTCGATACGCCAGAGTAAACTAGTGTATACTGATCGAGACCCCGACGAGGGGCGGTGGCCGGTTTCACAAGCCATTGGTGTCGGTTTGTTCACCTAAGATGTATACAGGTGCTCATTGGGTTATGAGTACACCGGACGGACTCGCCAGGAACATGCTAGTTAGTATTATACCTATTGTCGGATAGCTGTTCCCAAGTGACATGTGTACAGGTTAGTCTATCAACCTGAGATCATCATTTGTCTCGTGTGACTTCCCACTGTGCTTTGATTACTACCCTACCACGGCTCAATGGAGTCGTGCAAACAGATTTTAGTTGGATACAGTCCCGAGCCACATGGAGGCAGTGAGCGGATCGTCAGGGGATTCGTCTCTCCCGGTATTGGGGGTTGACGTTGCGTTGTGCATGGGTGGCCATCACCAGAAATCCTTGGCCAAGGTAGTCGAGAATTACTGATTCAGATCAGTAGTTTCTGTTGGAAATAGTGCCCTCAGAGTCAATTATTGGATCACAGGCACGTGATTGCAATGATTGAGGGAGGACCTATACCGGTAGGACAGTCTTAGTCAAGATGATAGTATGCTATCTGGTTTATCTTTATCATCGTGTACTGCTTTAGGTGACCTTACAGGTCACTATTGCGTGTTGATAGAGCCCTTAGGATTCTTGCTTGACGGCCAGCAGTATGATGGCGATCATATACGTGGGAGCTGGGGTCTATAAGCACATCCTTAAAAGGTCCCTAGTCGTGGGAGTTTTCGAGACAGGGCATCGATACTTCAGAGTAGACTAGTGTATACAGTTGAGACCCCGACGAGGGGTGGTGGCCGGTCTCACAAGCCACTGGTGTCAGTTGGTTCACCTAAGATATATACAGGTGCTCATTGGGTTATGAGTACACTAGACAGGACTCGCCGGGAACATGCTAGTTGGTCTTATACCTGACATCAGATAGCAGTTCCCTGGTGACATGTGTACAGGTTAGTTCATCGATCTGGGATCGTCATTTGTCTTGTGTGAGTTCCCACTGTACTTTGATTACTACCCTACCACGGCTCAAAGGAGTCGTGCAAACAGGTTTTAGTTGGGTACAGTCCCGAGCCACATGGAGGCAGTGAGCGGATCTGCAGGGGTTCGTCTCTCCCAGTATTGGGGGTGAGGTCGCGCTGTGTCTAGGAGAGCCATTACACAAAACCCTCGGCCGAGGCAGGAGATTTACTGGTAGGTATTCCAGTAGTATCTCAGGGTGTTCTGGGCTACACTCCGACATGACTTGTACCGCTTTTGGGGGTCTGACTTTTACCAACCCCCTAGGCCCGCCATGCGATGCTCATAGACGAACGGACCGGACTGTATGGATATTGTCACTGACAGGCTCAGTAGGGTGTCAGGATGAGTTCGCTCATCGACGTCCCTTTTGGTCAATACCTGGTAGCCCGTTACGTATGGCTAATACCTCTGACGTGCTAGTGGTTAAATCCACAACCAAAGTATTGACGAGTCTTTCGAGTCCCCCACAGACCGTTTCTCAAGTTTCGGGCGAAACGCTGTAGAGGCCGTATGGAGATATGGCAGGGTTCGATCATGTACGTGTGGTATTGCACGGATCATGATCGGACGGATAATACTAGCGGGCTTTGGTTTAAGCCGGATCCTAGTATTGTACAGTGTAGATTTTGTCTCATTGCATTTGTATTCGGTCGGAATACAAATGCGGGTATGTATATACAGTAGCGGGGTTTCCTGTAATTTATTACGGGATCGTTTTTCTGAAATTGCCAGTTTGCTTTCCGTTTCGGCCATTTTCCTTTGTTTCTTTCCTTGGCTGAAAATTGGTGGAGGAGGGCTTATTTGCAATTGTGCAAATTAGCATTGTGGAGGGTGGTCTTTGTATATTGTTGCATCATGATGGTTCCACCATCCCTTGACTTTCTTTTGTTCATGATGGCTTGACCTTTGTGTTATGATAGTTGATGGAGTGTAGGACTTGTGTGGTGATCATTGTTCATAATCATCACCTTTCTCTCTCTCTTGTATGATTACTCCCCCTCCTTAACTTTGCTCCCTCTCTCATTTTTTCTTTGGTTGGGGGGCCGGCCATTCAAAAGGAATGGGCTGCCAAATTTTTGGTGTGGGATTTTGTTCTCTTCATGCTTGCAAAATCCCCAAGTTCATCTAAAAAGGTTCACATCTCTTTTCTCCACATTCATATGGCAACTTCTCTAAACCCCTTGAGACAAAGTAATCCACACTTAGCCTACAGCATTCTTGGACACGTCGACTCGCCAGTTTCGTGCCCGAGTTGCCTCGGTCCAGAGGTGGGAGCCCGTTAAAGAACCCGGCGATGTGGTGCCCTTCCGACGAGGAGATGAAGACCGGAGATTCCGTGGGGAGATCGGGATGACGACGAGAAGACTGAAGGACACGGATCGCTCGGTATATCTCTCTACCCCTTCTCTAGTTTGCTAGGAGTAGGTTAATGGCCCGATCCAGGTTTATAGTCCGCGGTAGCGCCGGTTTCTTATTTAAAGAAAAGTTTTGATTCCGCATTTTGGCCTCGTTCTGACGGCCGGGGCACTGCCGTGGCCCAACATGGTATCAGAGCCACGCCATTAACCTAGTCTAGCTTGCTCTAATGTGTTTACAAGTTCGATCGATCGGATTTTCCAAAAACCGCATTTCCATGTCGCACTTTCTGTCGAATTTTTCCTTGCTCTAAAAATTATTTGGTACATTGGAAAATTACTTGCAGGGTTTTTTGAGAATTATGTGAAAATTTGGTCGGCTGATATTACTGTAGCGCGGCAGATCAGTGGCCAAAACCATGTTTGGGCCGCGGATCCGCCGCCGTTTTGTGTCCAAACTGCACCAAATTTTTACAGTGGGCTTCTGATATGGAAATAGGGTTTCTGGTATATTCTTTTTGGGCCCAGATGTTTTTGAGTGCTACAGTTGTGCTTGGGGCCCACTTCGGGAAATTTAATCGATCGAAAATTTTAAACATGTTAGTTCACAGTATTTACATTATATCTGCGACCGTGAACGTCATTTGATCGGTAAATCCTGTCTAACTGCTATAGCCCTTTTAGATGGATTTGCGAATGTGACATTCACGTTGATGTTCTGTGTTGTGCTGTGATGTTGCGGATTGTCGTGGTGGATAGCCTGGATGCAATGTTAGTACAGTTTGGTTGTTTATGTACATTTGATATTGCGGGGCGAGCATCCGACATGTGGACTGCCGTCACTGCCTGTTTGTATATTATTCTTTTGGGGCACGACCGGGCTGAGGTCGATGTACCCGTTGTATGTATATTTTTACTTTCTGTACTAGGATTACCCCGCGGTGGGGTGCACGGATAGCCGGGTTCTAGAGGGCAACGGGCCCGCATCTCATGGCTTTGAGACGGAGGGGGCTTCACTCTAGAATTGGAGGGCTATTCGCCGCACTCGTAGGGGGTACAGGTTGACCCAAGGAGGGGTGCCCAAGTTACCGAATTTCGTGAAGTGTCGGGTGGTCCATTCACGTTGCTGAAGGGGGCTGCCTCGCTTCAAGCGGGTAACTTGCCGCGCCCGTAGGGGTCTAGGATTTCATTGCACAGGCTATCCACACGACCAGGGGAACGTCGGGTTTCACTAGCGGCTCTATGAAACCCGGGGATCCCAGATATCTGTATTGTTCTGTGATGCTTATTACATTTCTGTGATGTTGCATTTTATCACGTCTTGAGCGAATATTATATATTGATATATATACTAGTAGATGTTGTATATGTTTTGCATCCGCGCTAGTCCAGTCCCCGCTCTGTCGTTAGTTAAGTAACCTAACGGGTAATGACGGGACCCAGTGGCGAATGCGGATGGCGTATACATACATCATTATTTTCGTTCTTTATTAGTGTGATCAATTGATGGGACTGCGTTGATTCGGATCAATGCAAGCTAAACAAACCTATTCTGATGTTGTTGGAACATTTTTCAAAAAGCTGTTATTGCAAGGGCGTTTTCTTTTGTTTTGCACAGTGATATTCAGTTGGAATATCCAGCACCTCAGTCGACGAGGTAAGGGCCGAGATCCCTTCACCGGGAGTGACCCCTTGGACAGAAGTTTGCGTCAGGACAATAACTTCACTATAGTCGATTACTTTTGCTTTGCATCATGGTATTCAGTTGGAATATCCTGCACCTCATTCTAAAGGGAAAGAGCCGAGATCCCTTCACCTGGAGTGACCTCTTTAGCAAAGGTTTTCGTCACTATATTTTTATAAAAAGCTATGCAGTTCCTTCAACGATATCAAGTTCATTACGTTAAAAGTTTTTCGCCAAAAACTAGGCGGAGCCCTCCGTCATTTCTTACAAGTATTACTTAGTATTCGTGCTGCGTTTGTTGACTGTGTCAAGGCGTAGTGTACGGTAGCTAAGTAGTGTTCGTTTGTGGCATATTAATGGGATTGGTTAGGGCAGTCGTGCGGCCTTGTTGACTGTGTCAAGGGCTCGTACGGGTGGGTTTAATGCAATCCAGCATAATGACGGGTTGAACTTGACTAGGACTCTTTGATTTGTTGACTGTGTCAAGGTCACTTGGTCCTAGGGGTAAAAATCACATCGGGGGTTTCTAAAGAAACTGAAACTTGCCAGGCATGTGCATACCTTCTGGAGTGTGATAGCATGAGTGGATTCCGTCACGTTATCATGCGATGATAGTTGGATCCCGATTCCCACTGATGAGTTGGTTTACTCCTCGGGTGATCCCGACTAATTCTTCTTTCAGGTTTGGAGGAGAATTTGACGTTACAGTGGGAGTGTTCAGTCGATAAAACTGCACATTTGTAGTACATTTTTCCTACCATTTTTATATTAAAAAAGGACTTTATTATAATATATTATACATATGAGGGTTTATGTGTAAAAACATTATTTTCCATGTGTTAATATATTTTTATTATCATTTGGTAGGAAAGTGTATGCAAATAATATTATTGACCTAATCCTAGTAGAACAAAGTCTACTAAAATCTTATTTAAGTTGTTGTGCAGAATATTTCCAAGTTGTGCAGAATTTTCCAAGGTTAGAATCAAGCAAATCAAGTTGTTGAAGAAATCTTGCCAAATTAAGAAGCAAACTTGGAGACCAAGTCTGGAAGCAACCAAGAAACGATTTTCAGATTCTGAGGATTCCTAGGATTGCCACATGTCACCAGATGAAAGCCCCAGAAAAAGAATCAAATGATCCTTACCCTTGAGCGCGGATCCGCGGCCTTAGCCCCTATTTGCCGCGGATCCGCCGCAATTTAGGGGAGAGAGAATGCAAGATTTTGGGAGATTGATGACTGATAAATTTTACCAACTTTTCAACAATAATATTCTGGGTTTGCACTATATAAAGGCACGGAGGGCCTCTTGGAAAAGCTATCAAGCCGAAGAGATCACGAAGTCCAAGACGGCTCACGCATCCAGGCCGATCATCAACTGTTCATCTACCTCCTTGGAAGAGATCGAGAAGCAAACTAGTCTTTGTAATCATTTTCTAAGGAATCAAAGTGTAGATTGTTCAAGTTGATTAATAAAGGTAGTTATTTTATTTAATTCTTTTGCATTTTACATTATATTTTCCCTCTCTATCTTTTCATCTTCTTTTCCCAACATACGCGAGTAATTCTCCGCTTGTTAGGGTTCGTAGGATTAGGGTAGGCTAATGGACGATGAAAATAATTAAACCCTTTTTAAGTCCTATAAAGTTTAGGAACTTTATCAAAAGAATTATTAACATCCTAGTCGGGCGCGCTAGCAATTTTTTGCTAGTTCCGACCGCGATTAGAGATTAGATTAATGATTGTTTTGGTAAAGGCTAGATATGAACGGAGTTCCGTGTCGAGATAAGGGTTAAGAGTGGGATTCCCTTTTCCCTCCAGAAACTCTAATCTACACGCATCACCGTCGTTCTAGTTCTAAATCTATTAATGGATAAAAATGGTAACTTTTAATTAATCTTCCATAATTACTAAATCCTAACGAACCCTACAAGCCTTCTTATTATATTTACCACATCTTTAAAATAATCTAGATCTATATTTTACAATCTTGTTTAACGTAGATCTAGAAACCATTCTATAAAATTCTTTATCCCTTCTCTCTTTCTCAACACATCTAAAGTAAAAGTAAAAGGTTCCAAGTTTCCCAGAGGACGACCCGTACTCATCTCGGTCTAGCTACACGCAACACCGTTATTGATTGCGGTTAAACTACAAAACACACCTTTTCGTAACCAATCAAATGGCGCCGTTGCCGGGGATACGTGCGTAATTTTTATTTTTACTATTTGTGTTGAATTCTTAGACGAGCCATATCATTATTAAAACAAAACTACAAATTGCATATTTAACGATTTGTGCGTGGATTTTTGCAAGGAGATCTAGAGTCACAGAATTGAGGAAAACAGGAAACAGAGACATTTTTAGAGATCCAGAGGAGCAAAGGAGATCACAGAAAAATTTTCAGCAAGCGATCCATCCACCTCGCGGCGGAACCGCGGCACAAAGGTGCTTTCTGCGGCGGAAACGCGGCTGCTTGGAGGGATTAGGGCTACAGAATTCTCTGGTATATTTCTTAACTCTCTCTCTCTCCTCGAATCCAATAAAATCTACGTTTTTTTTTTGCAGGATTCTTTGCAAAATTGCGCCGCTAAAAAAATCTTTTTGCAAAAGTTTTGTGATTGGTTTTGTTTTGCATATTTAATACGGACTTTAAGGGGCAAAGACCAAATCAAGATTAGGTGGGGATTTCATCACCCTTCCTAAGCCCCACAAATCACAAACCGAGCATATAGATCAACCCTTCATTAATTTAAAAAATATCTAGACCAGACTCTAAGGACTGTCGCGCTCAATAAGGACAGAGGAAGGTCGTGGGTAATCTATCGTTTATCCGCATTACTTTTGTAGTGCCTAGGCAAGTGTGACAAAGGCTAGTGGTTTTTAATTAGGCCCACGACGTGGTTCCTTCCCACTTACCTGGCACTTACCTCGCTACAAGGGTAGTACGGAGGCGGTAGAGGATTTATCCTGCGGCTTGTCCTTTGGAAGTCTAGGAGCGGTCTAGAGACTGGACCTAGGTGACCTTAGTTCTAGGGTTGCTTGTGCATCTTAGGGAGATTTGTCTTGAGTCCCACATTTTTCAAAACAAGCCAATTTTAAATCACACACACGCTGCCACTTGCACTAAACCCGCTTAGTGCATGCTCGGCTGGACACGGGATCCTAGTGCCCGTCTTGTCCGCGTTCCTTCTATCGACACCGAAGTCGGTACTTCTTCACCTTCTTTTCCCCCACCACACACCACATCGATCATGATGGACGACACTCCATCTAATTATAACACCACGCTGCCACCGCCCGCAGGTGCGCAGAATCCACCGCGCATCTCTCTCCAAGAGAGATGCTATCCTATTCGTGGTCCCCTTCCTACTTGTTTATCTCTTCCACCACCTAACGGGGATACTTTCGAAATTAAACCCCACTACATCAATCTGCTGCCCAAATTTCATGGGCTTGAGTCGGAAGACGCGTACGTTTTCATCACCAAATTCGAAAACGTATGCGCGATGATGGGTACTTCACAATTGACTTTAGATGCTATGCGCTTACGTCTTCTCCCATTCACATTGTGCGACTTGGCAGAAAAATGGCTTTATAATACTGCCGCACACTCTATCACTAATTGGGATGAATTCGTCATAGCATTTCTTAAGAAGTTTTACCCAAACCATAAGACTGCCCACATTAGGAGCGAGATCAACCAGTTCACCCAGCTTCCCAATGAACCATTTTGGAAGTGCTTTGAACGTTTCAAGGATCTGCTTGTCTAATGCCCCCATCACGGAATACAAAGATGGGATTTATGTCGGATTATATATGAGGGCATTAATCCAGCGACAAAGCAGATCCTTGAAACAATGTGTCAATGCAATTTCATGTCTAAAGATGACGGTGAAGCTTGGAAATATCTGGAAGACCTTGCTGAACACACGTTGCAGTGGGAAAGCGTAAGACCACCTTCAACTAAGGGAGGTATTCACCAGCTCGATGTTTCTATCGCAGTAAAAGCCGAAATGGCAGCGATTCAGAAGAAACTCGATGCTATTGAAAACAAGTTCTCATCATTCTCCCTAAATCAGGTCACGCTTCCTAAGACCGTCTGTGGTTGTTGTTCGGATCCTTCACACTTAACGGAAGAATGTCCTATGAATGCATCGTTTCAAGCTAATGCTACTTTTCAGCAGCGACCTAGAAACGACCCTTATTCTTCCACGTACAATTAAGGATGGAGGAATCATCCTAACTTTGCTTGGAATCAAAACCAACAAAGCAATTATCAAAGACCTCCTCCACAGCAACCACAACCACAGAATCAGCCCCCCTTTCAGTCACAGAATTTCCAAAATCCGGCCAACATTTCTACACCACAAGTGGCCGGTACTGACAACTCACTTGCACAAACTTTGGATATGTTCATGAAACAATCCATGCAAAATTCGGCTGAGATGAGGTCTTCTATTGATACCCTAACGAAAAACTCCTCCTCCCATGGTGAGAGTATTAAATCAATAGAAAACCAAATCGCACAGTTAAACGCCGCAATGAGTGCGAGAGAGAAAGGGAAACTCCCATCTCAACCCATACCTAATCCTGGCCACTCACAAAGTTATAATGTGAGTGCTGTTACCACGTTGAGATCGGGAAAAGTGCTGAATAACCGAGTGGGTGAGCAGTGTGATGATAGTGACACCAATGATACCCCAGCTTCTTCTTCTTCCCCTAATTCGTCTAGTCTCCCACCTTCACCCGAGCCTATTCTCCGTTTTCCACAAGGCTCGAACCCTTCGCCCATTTCGCCAAATCTATCTAAGTCGATTCCCACTCCAGTTTTGGGATCGAATCCATCCCCACAGTCTTCTCCACAAACATTGGACCCAAAACTTATTGATCAAGCACCTTATCCAAACAGGTTAAGGGGCAACAGACCAAGTCCACAAATGGAGAAGATTGTGGAAATTTTTAAGCAAGTTAACATAAACATTCCTCTCCTAGATGCTATTCAACAAGTTCCGTCATATGCAAAAATCTTAAAGGACTTGTGCACTAGGAAGAGAAAAGTTCAAGTACCTAAAAAAGTTTTCCTTGCGAGTAATGTGAGCACTGCTTTTACACAACAAATACCCAAGAAACGAAAGGACCCCGGAAGTCCTACAATTTCAATTTCTATTGGGGGTAAAAATATCAATCGTACTCTACTCGATTTGGGTGCTAGTATTAACCTGCTTCCGTATTCTGTTTATGAGCAATTAGGGATCGGAGAGTTAAAGCCGGCGCATTGCACTCTTCAGATGGCCGATCGATCTATCACCCAACCTAGGGGTGAGCTAGAGGATGTGTTAATCAAAGTCGGGGAATTCATATTCCCTGTGGACTTTATCGTTATAGATACACAACCTGTAGCAAACCCATGCAATCAAATCCCGGTGATACTCGGTCGACCCTTTTTGGCCACTTCCAACGCAGTAATCAATTGTAGAAACGGCTCTATGACCCTATCCTTTGGAAAGAAGTCAATTGAGCTTAATATTTACAAGTTGGGAAGTAAACCCTCCGAACCCTATGCTCATGTGTGTTCTGTCGAATTAATGGATGTCGACAGCAGCGAATTTGATCAACCTCATGATACTGACTCTTTTCATATGTTGTTGCTTGATACGGACTCTTCCACCGAGTTGTCCGGCTCAACATCTAACACTGATGAGGAACTTTTTATAGAGTCTGACGATCACCCCATTTTTTCTGAGGACATTATTCTTCGGGGTATCGATGAAAGCTTTGAGGAAATTTTCGCTGATGAACTCGCATTTTTACAAGACACGGGTGTTGAGATGAATCAACTCCAAGATGAAGAAATTGGACCTCCACCCCTTCTTTTGGACAATCATGATAATACGAGTAATCCATCATCACTATCACTGTGTCGTCTCTCCAAATTGAGACGCAATCCTTTTCCATCACACCTCTTATCACCTCCCCACTTCTTCACGTCGAAAGGTGACATGTTCTTCCACCAACCTTGGTGCTTCATCGATAAAATTTTTGAATGGTTGGTGTTGACCTTCGGTCTTTGCAAAGCTTGGCATTGACCAATAACCTTGACCCCCTCGTGTGATTTTAAAAGATTAAAATTGTTTAACTCAAGTTTGGGGGTTGGTATATTTTGGGCTCTTGAAAGAAAATGATTTTTACAAATTTGTGAGCCAAGAATAAGTTTGGGGGAATTTTTCATTTCACTATTATTTTACCCCATGTATCTCTCCCTTAGTATACAGGTCCATGTTCTCAAAAGGCTACATCAGTGAGGACACTGCTGAAAACAGGTTTGGGGGGAAGTTTGTATTCACTAAATTATCTTTGACACCGGGCATTAAAATTTTTTTTTATATAAAAAAAGAATAGAAAGTGAAAAATTACATCCAAAAGATTGGAATAGTTTAAGAAAACCAAGAAAATTAGAAGTTTTCTTACACGAACTAGTAATAAGTAGTTATGAGCTGTTGTCCCAAGGGTTAGTAAAATGAAGGAAGTCACTAATCTGAGGATAGAAATAAGTCTGAAAAATAGTTTCTATTCTGGAAGCCAAACATTTGAATGTTGATACCCTACTATATGCACTTACACACGTCTTGAAACTCGGGATAGTAGAGGATACCTTGAAATGCTCTTGTCTAAAAGCCAAAGTATGAAGGAAATAAAAAAAATGATGAAGAAAATATAAAAATGGTGAAAAGAAAAAAAAATGAACACTGGTTTTGTTATCGCCAAGGCAGCAATAAAAAAATATAGCGAGGGTGCCTTTTCACCTAGTGCCCTAAGGCCAACTGGTCTGGGAGTCACTGCTAAGTCTTAGGTGGTGCAAGACGAGGAAACTATTATCACCTAATTAGCAAGTACATGAGTAATCGGTTGGTTAGTACCTCAAGAAGTATTAACGGTCGCATGAAAATGTGTGAGCAAATCTTTAATATTCATTAAATTAAAAAGTACTAAGGTAGATGGACAAGAGTATGATAGCTTGAATTGAATTCTCCGAGTGTAGGGATGTCCATTTCACACACGTGGGGTTATATGATCAATGTTTGGAAGAAATGTAGGAATGAAGAATAAAGGCGATGTTTTATTGAGGGATAATGTGATTTCTAACATTTTTTCATGACTATTAAGATAGGGCTCATGACAACTGAAAAGCTAGCATAGTTGGAAACTCTTCTTTTCAAAGTATTTCTTTTATGGTTCTTGTCTTTATATGTAAATTTCACCATCTTTCTTTTGTTATAGGATTTTGTGGGTGTAATCCGCTGAAAACCCTCAGGAGACAACACTCCTCCTACTAGGGACACCTAGAGGTTTAACGGCTTGTTGCACGTGCTCAGTGCAATCGTGTCTGCCTACGAAAGTATACTTAGTTTTCTCCTTTCTTTTTCTCCTCTTAAATAAACTAGTTTGCTCGGGACGATCAAAGATAAGTTTGGGGGTATTTGTTCAGTCGATAAAACTGCACATTTGTAGTACATTTTCCTACCATTTTTATATTAAAAAAGGACTTTATTATAATATATTATACATATGAGGGTTTATGTGTAAAAACATTATTTTCCATGTGTTAATATATTTTTATTATCATTTGGTAGGAAAGTGTATGCAAATAATATTATTGACCTAATCCTAGTAGAACAAAGTCTACTAAAATCTTATTTAAGTTGTTGTGCAGAATATTTCCAAGTTGTGCAGAATTTTCCAAGGCTAGAATCAAGCAAATCAAGTTGTTGAAGAAATCTTGCCAAATTAAGAAGCAAACTTGGAGACCAAGTCTGGAAGCAACCGAGAAACGATTTTCAGATTCTGAGGATTTCTAGGATTGCCACATGTCACCAGATGAAAGCCCCAGAAAAAGAATCAAATGATCCCTACCCTTGAGCGCGGATCCGCGGCCTTAGCCCCTATTTGCCGCGGATCCGCCGCAATTTAGGGGAGAGAGAATGCAAGATTTTGGGAGATTGATGACTGATAAATTTTACCAACTTTTCAACAATAATATTCTGGGTTTGCACTATATAAAGGCACCGAGGGCCTCTTGGAAAAGCTATCAAGCCGAAGAGATCACGAAGTCCAAGACGGCTCACGCATCCAGGCTGATCATCAACTGTTCATCTACCTCCTTGGAAGAGATCGAGAAGCAAACTAGTCTTTGTAATCATTTTCTAAGGAATCAAAGTGTAGATTGTTCAAGTTGATTAATAAAGGTAGTTATTTTATTTAATTCTTTTGCATTTTACATTATGTTTTCCCTCTCTATCTTTTCATCTTCTTTTCCCAACATGCGCGAGTAATTCTCCGCTTGTTAGGGTTCGTAGGATTAGGGTAGGCTAATGGACGATGAAAATAATTAAACCCTTTTTAAGTCCTATAAAGTTTAGGAACTTTATCAAAAGAATTATTAACATCCTAGTCGGGCGCGCTAGCAATTTTTTGCTAGTTCCGACCGCGATTAGAGATTAGATTAATGATTGTTTTGGTAAAGGCTAGATATGAACGGAGTTCCGTGTCGAGATAAGGGTTAAGAGTGGGATTCCCTTTTCCCTCCAGAAACCCTAATCTACACGCATCACCGTCGTTCTAGTTCTAAATCTATTAATGGATAAAAATGGTAACTTTTAATTAATCTTCCATAATTACTAAATCCTAACGAACCCTACAAGCCTTCTTATTATATTTACCACATCTTTAAAATAATCTAGATCTATATTTTACAATCTTGTTTAACGTAGATCTAGAAACCATTCTATAAAATTCTTTATCCCTTCTCTCTTTCTCAACACGTCTAAAGTAAAAGTAAAAGGTTCCACGTTTCCCAGATGAGGACCCGTACTCATCTCGGTCTAGCTACACGCAACACCGTTATTGATTGCGGTTAAACTACAAAACACACCTTTTCATAACCAATCAGGGAGGTTTCCAGATTAGACAAATTGGTAACCATTCTGATCTAGGTTAGAGTGCATGCTGAGTGTTTCTTTTCTCTCTCTCTCTCTTCGGCAGCGACCATGACCCGACCCTAAGACTATGACTCAGTGACCAAAATTAACCGAACCTTCTTAAACACTGGTTTTTGGATTGTCAGAGTTGCAAACCTCATTGCCACTCCTACTTTTACCCTTTTCTCCAGGACACCCCGTATTACTACGAACGTCCACTTCCATTGGATAAAACCATCGTATGGTTATATACGAACTCGAAGGAATTTATTCGAAAATGGTTTCCGGTTCTGGAGAAAACGGATAGGACTATTCAGTTGTCTTTTCCTTTTACCTTCTCTCAGGTTGCGAGTACTCCTTGGTTTAGGAGATAGTACACCCGTTACGCCCATCGGATAGTCTTCTTCCAAACCATAGGCTGGTGCCGAACGGTAGGGAATGAAGAAAGCCGATTAGCCTAAGTGTGGTGTACAGAAGGTATTAAGTTAAGACAAATAAAGGGATTAGAAGGAGGGCAAAGTAAATTGCGACTGCTATTCATGACCAAGCCAAGTATTTCATTACCACTCCCACTTCACCTTTGTATTTCTCCAGGACACTCCGTATCACTACGAAGATCCACAATTATTTGGATACTCCATCGTATGGTTATATACGAACTCGAAAGGAACTTGTTCCAGTTCGGGGATGGATTCTGGTTCAGGAGAAATAGGAATAAGGTTTATTCAGGTGTCTTTTATCTTCACCTTCTCTTGCGTTGCGAGTGCTCCTAGGATTAGGACCATTATGCTTATTGGATAGTCTTCTTCCAAACCATAGGCTGGTGCCGAACGGTAGGGAAGGAAGAAAACCATTTGGCCTAAAGGGGTGTGCAGAAGGTAATGACTAAAGACATATGAAGGGATGTGGAGAGATGGCAAAGAAATATACGGTTACAGTTGTGAATCTGGATAATGGAAGAGGCATTACTAGGAATACCCGGATACCCCTTCGAAACATTTACATGTTTCAGTTTCGCTGTGTACTGTTAAAAGAAAACTGATTTCCCAATCAGATCTTGCTCCAGGGTATGTATTTACCAGGTATGATTCTCACATCTGTATGATTTTACAGATGATGAGTGGGAGTAAGTTATTGGGAATTAGGTGATTGTCCTCATTATATCGGAATTCGTTGTAATTGGTGATATTTGAGGAAATCGCCTGGGTTGTTTGCCGGACGGCAAATATTTGGTATTGAATATCCGCTGTTATGCACCAATTTCAAATTGATATATCTGTACGTCTATTTTTATAGAGTGAAATATAACTTTTTGAAATTATTTCGATGACATTTACCTATATCAGTGGATGGTTAGGTAAGGAGCATTAAACAGCGGTGTAATCCTTCATAACCATAGTACAGTTTTCAACCTACGACACACAGGGATTGAGTTATCAGACTCAAGGGACTTATACAGAGTATTGTATGTTGTCCAGTGTCCATTAGGACAGAGGGGTTGGTCCTCGTACTATATTTGGTTTGCTTATGACTTCTCTAGTTCTTAGATAAGTGTTTCGTAGAAACACAAGGTCCAAGTTTTGAGAAGTCATAGGTATAAGAGTAAAGTAGAGAACCAGGTATTGCAAGTATTAGGATTCTTCAAGGTGATCGAAGATGTAGATACTTGTGTATGGTATTCAGTTAATAGTTTTGAGAAACTTGTTTCTCTTTCAGGTTACTCATAATTGGAAGCACTCCTAAGCTGAGCAACGCTGATCGGCCTCTTTCCATTTAGTTGACATGCACTGGAGACAGCTGCATGATTTGAATCTGGTTCAATTAAATCAGTGCCTCTGTTTCTGTATTGGATATAGAACAGTTCATATCTTGATATTGTTAAGGTACGGGGAGTTGTCCAGCTTATATTTAAAACCAGACTCTGGACAACTCAAGGCACGTTTCTGTAATGGCTGTTTGTGGGTTGACTTTCTACCATCTGGAAGATCAATAGTGATATTGTTCTTGACTCGCCACAGTTTTAATAAGAATGGATTTTTTCAGAAAACAGTAGTGGGAGTATAGTAGAACTGGAAGTGATTCCAGAACCGCAAAAGATTACTGAAAATTTGATAAGAGCCTAAAGATTCAATCTGGTTCGACATTCCATTGGCCACTTCACAGATAAGGTGGGTAACCTCAGGCACCCGAGAGGTACTCCGGTAGCCTCAAGGACGGTGGCAGGGAGGTTCTTATCTACCCAGACTTGCCATTGTTGTTATTCCAGGCTGCGAGACCCGGCAGGAGGATTAGTATAGCGTTGTTCTAAACTAGATTTAGAAGTGTACGTGTATATGACTCTGCCAGAGGGTTGTCGTAGTCAGTGGGAGCAGCGGAAGCATTGGTGGACAAGTGGCTTATGTCTATTTATAGACTAAAGCAGATGTAGCGGAGATAGATCATCTATTTCTGATATGACAGTCATAGGTTTGACTTCATCAGAATAGGGGATGGATCTGTTAAGAAGGTAGTAGGGTGTGATGTCCTGGTATTTGGTTGACATACACAGAGTAGGAAGTGAAATTCCTATACTACGATCGGTTATACTTTGGTTGTCACACAGTGGTTTCTCCACAAAGGACTTGGATATTATACCAGACATTCTGGTTACTAGATCTATAGTTTTAGATCTAGATTTGGGTAGTTTCCCAATCTGGGTACTTAGACAGAATTCTAAAGGTGTTTTAGAATGGACGACTCCTGGCACGGTAGTATACCTGCAGGTGATGGAGTCACCCTCTCTAAAGGTATCTTACAGACTAAAGGGGAGAGGGATGTGCATGATTGGCAGATCACTTGCTTAGGCAATTGAGTCAATCATGAGATGTCAAGTACCACACCAAATGTTGTTTTTGCAGTAGATGCAATAAGTTGATAATAATCCAATCCTGGAAAACCAATCGGAAGCAGTTTTAGAACATAAGTGGATGTTCTAGGAATATGATAACGATAGCCTCATTCGGGAGACGGTTATCATTCCAGGCTTCCAAGGTGACCTGGATGACAGAGTGGCTGTCAGAGTTATAGTTTTCCCTCTGACGAGGGGCGGTATTTTGGACAGGTGGTCCAGGCGGATACTGAGGGAGGCATGGCGCAGGATACTGATTAAGTTCAGTTGACAATACAGTCTAAGAAGTTTGGATTTGGAGTTCATTTATGAACTAGGTCCCATCAGACATCCAGACATATTCTAAGACAGGTATTGCTCATTTCGGGATATGGGTTTCTCCGCGAACTTGAGATAAAGAGAGACGTAGAAAGAAACATTAGGGCGGATCCACTCACTGAGGCTATTCCTTGAACGCAATAGTTTTGCAAACGAGCTTTGTGAGACTGACTAGTAGAGGAGTTGGGTGTTCGGTATCACACGGGCTGTGAGTATGCGACATCGCAATAATTAGCCTTGAGTGCAAGCGGCAGATTGTTGGAGATAGTGCCCTTAGAGTCAATTATTGGATCACAGGCACGTGATTGCAATGATTGAGGGAGGACCTATACTGGTAGGACAGTCTTACTCAAGATGATAGTATATTATCTGGTTTATCTTTATCATCGTGTACTGCTTTAGGTGACCTTACAGGTCACTATTGCGCGTTGATAGAGCCCTTAGGATTCTTGCTTGACGGCCAGCAGTATGATGGCGATCATATACGTGGGAGCTGGGGTCTATAAGCACATCCTTAAAAGGTCCCTAGTCGTGGGAGTTTTCGAGACAGGGCATCGATACTCCAGAGTAGACTAGTGTATACAGTCGAGACCCCGACGAGGGGCGGTGGCCGGTCTCACAAGCCACTGGTGTCAGTTGGTTCACCTAAGATGTATACAGGTGCTCATTGGGTTATGAGTACACTGGACAGGACTCACCGGGAACATGCTAGTTGGTCTTATACCTGACGTCAGATAGCAGTTCCCTGGTGACATGTGTACAGGTTAGTTCATCGACCTGGGATCGTCATTTGTCTCGTGTGAGTTCCCACTGTACTTTGATTACTACCCTACCACGGCTCAAAAGAGTCGTGCAAACAGGTTTTAGTTGGGTACAGTCCCGAGCCACATGGAGGCAGTGAGCGGATCTGCAGGGGTTCGTCTCTCTCGGTATTGGGGGTGAGGTCGCGTTGTATCTAGGAGAGCCATTACACAAAACCCTCGGCCGAGGCAGGAGATTTACTGGTAGGTATTCCAGTAGTATCTCAGGGTGTTCTGGGCTACACTCCGACACGACTTGTACCACTTTTGGGGTCTGACTTTTACCAACCCCTTAGGCCCGCCATGCGATGCTCATAGACGAACGGACCGGACTGTACGGATATTGTCACTGACAGGCTCAATAGGGTGTCAGGATGAGTTCGCTCATCGACGTCCCTTTCGGTCAATACCTGGTAGCCCGTTACGTATGGCTAATACCTCTGACGTACTAGTGGTTAAATCCACAACCAAAGTATTGACGAGTCTTTCGAGTCCCCCACAGACCGTTTCTCAAGTTTTGGGCGAAACACTGTAGAGGCCGTATGGAGATATGGCAGGGTTCGATCATGTACGTGCGATATTGCACGGATCATGATCGGACGGATAATACTAGCGGGCTTTGGTTTAAGCCGGATCCTAGTATTGTACAGTGTAGATTTTGTCTCATTGCATTTGTATTCGGTCGGAATACAAATGCGGGTATGTATATACAGTAGCGGGGTTTCCTGTAATTTATTACGGGATCGTTTTTCTGAAGTTGCCAGTTTGCTTTCCGTTTCGGCCATTTTCCTTTGTTTCTTTCCTTGGCTGAAAATTGGTGGAGGAGGGCTTATTTGCAATTGTGCAAATTAGCATTGTGGAGGGTGGTCTTTGTATATTGTTACATCATGATGGTTTCATGATGGTTCCACCATCCCTTGACTTTCTTTTGTTCTTGATGGCTTAACCTTTGTATTATGATAGTTGATGGAGTGTAGGACTTGTGTGGTGATTATTGTTCATAATCATCACCTTTCTCTCTCTCTTGTATGATTGCTCCCCCTCCTTGACTTTGCTCCCTCTCTCATTTTTTCTTTGGTTGGGGGGCCGGCCATTCAAAAGGAATGGGCTGCCAAATTTTTGGTGTGGGATTTTGCTCTCTTCATGCTTGCAAAATCCCCAAGTTCATCTAAAAAGGTTCACATCTCTTTTCTCCACATTCATATGGCAACTTCTCTAAACCCCTTGAGACAAAGTAATCCACACTTAGCCTACAGCATTCTTGGATACGTCGACTCGCCAACTTCGTGTCCGAGTTGCCTCGGTCTAGAGGTGGGAACCCGTAAAAGAACCCGGTGATGTGGTGCCCTTCCGACGAGGAAATGAAGACCGGAGATTCCGCGGGGAGATCGGGATGACGACGAGAAGACCGAAGGACACGGATCGCTCGGTATATCTCTCTACCCCTTCTCTAGTTTGCTAGGAGTAGGTTAATGGCCCGATCCGGGTTTATAGTCCGCGGTAGCGCCAGTTTCTTGTTTAAAGAAAAGTTTTGATTCCACATTTTGGCCTCGTTCTGACGGCCGGGGCGCTGCCGTGGCCTAACAGTTTCTCAGTGGGTGATGGGTTTCATACCGACACTACATGTCGCGTTATTAAGGGTCTGACTTTATCCACCCCCTAGACTCGATATGCGATACTCATAGACGAACGGACCGGACTGTATGGATATTGTCACTGTCAGGCTCTGTAGGGGTTTCAGGATGAGTTTGCTCGTCGGCCTCCCTTTCGCTCAATACCTGGGTAGCCGTTTCGTACAGCTAGTGCCGCTGACGTGCTTGTGGTTAAACCCACTGCCAGCGTATTGACGAGTCTTTAGAGTCCCACACAGAGGGTTTTCCTGCTTCGGGCGAAACGATGTAGAGGCCGTATGGTTTTACGGCAGGGTTCGATCATATACGTACACTTGTGCACGGATCATGATTCGGACGGATAATACTAGTGGGCTTTGGTTTAAGCCGGATCCTAGTATTATATTGTTGGATTATTTTTGTCTCATTGTATTCATATTCTTCGGAATACGGATGCGGGTATGTATATACAGATGAGGGGTATACTTGTAATTTCTTACAAGATTACTTTTAGAAAATTACACCTCATTATGTTTTAAATCTTTTTGGATTAAAAGGTTATTGAGGTGGAGGATGAAGTGTTTATTGCAGTTTTTAGTAGCATGCTTAGTAGTGACTTATGTTTATTATTCTAGCATGCTTAGTTTTTTTGTTTGTTGTGAGATTTTTGTTGACTTAAGATATTTTGGAGACATGGGATATTTATTTGGATGGCTCCATTATTTCTCCACACACTCACAACACAGAAAAGACTTAGCCATTTTCTTGGGTGATCTCTCACTCTCATCCTCAAGTTCTTCTACCTCTACCCTTCAAGTCTCATGTGTTGAGAAACCTAGGATGTTTGGAGACAAATTAATCCATCACTATACTCTACATTCTCTAGGCTATCTAGTTTAGCGATCTAGGTACCCTAGTTACCTCGGCTATTAAGGTAAGAGCTCGAAATACAAATCCTCGGGTGGATCATATTCGATGGAGGGAGACCGGAGATCAAGCTTGATCATGGAGGCCTCTAGGAGCTTGGAAAAGTGGTTGAAGACCGAAGGACACGGATCAATTCGGTATAACTTTCTAAACTCCTTTATAGATTGCTAGTGTAAGGTTAATGGTCGATCCGTAGGATAGGGTTGTATTAGTGCCAGTTTATAAATTTTTGTTCCGCATTTGGCCACGGATTGATGGCGGGGCGCTAGCATAACCCAACAGTACGATCAAAACACTGGAACGTTTTCGGTTAAGACCGGTATGCGTCTTGCTGGCGGTTGGTTTAGAGGTGGCAAGACACAAATAGTTAACCTTCACGAGTTCCCAAGATGTTCTTGTAGGAAAATGCAGGCCTTTCACCTTCTTTGCTCGCATATTATGGCAGCTTGCACGTCTCGAGCGTTTGACTACCGTGCCTTTATCGACCCACACTATTCCATATCTTACTTAGCCTCCACTTGAGTACTCAATTTTTTCCCGATCCCTGATAAGGAGCACTAGTGCACCTATACCGGTGCACGTATTATTCCCGATGAGTCTTTGTGAAGATACAAGAAAGGTCGACCTCCGTCGACACGCATTCGCAATGACATGGATGTGAGGCAAGATAAAAATCCAGTCAATACCGGTGCAAGAAATGTCATCAGGAGGGACACAACAGTCGTAGGTGTCCACTACATGATGAAGTGGGTTCGTCGCGTAAATGAATGGTCGTGGAGCAATGTAATAGGGATGCTTGTGTTGATGTAAAATATTTTGAGTATTAAGGTAGAATGAATATTTGTATGAAACATTTAGTAATTAGAATGAGTTTAGAGATTGTGTTGCCATCTTGGATGTTATAGCATTACTTTACTTTTCTGTTATGATGGATATTGTAACATTGCTTTACTTTTTTAGTTATCATGGATATTATAGCATTGCTTTACTTTATGTTATCATGGATATTGTCGCGATTCTTTACTTTTTGTTATATTCGATACTGTAGTATTGCGTTTTCTTACTTTTTTCCGATGAGTCTCTCATCGCTTGTCATATTCTAATATCTTATTATTTTGTACTTTACAGGTTTGTATAGAACGGCACGTGGTGGTGGATTTCGTGGTGGTCAATCTCCCGGTAGCCAAGGTCGTCGTGATGATCAGGATAAGCCACGAGATTACGATATTACACATTCGGGTCCTCGGATACCGACACTCTTGATCTTACAGACAGGGCATAGATCGGAGCCCGTGTGGAACGGTGAGGCGGTATCCGACATAAAGTTCCGCAGCCACGATTACTTGCTGATGATACCAAAGATAGCTGATATACTTATAGAGTGTGGATTGTATGGAGTCAGACTCATCGGCAGTATGCAGTTGGATCATGCTCTGCTCACAACATTGATAGAGCGTTGGAGGCCCGAGATGCACACATTTCATTTTCTGGTTGGTGAGATGACACCAACACTATAGGACATCAGTGTACTATTTGGATTTCCAGTGGACGGTATCGTAGTGACCGGTACGACAGTTTATGATTGACCGACATTATGCAATCAGCTTTTGGGAATTATGCCGCCAGCGAGTTAGCTCCGGGGTTCATGTCTACGGCTTTCATGGTTACATGATCAGTTTCATGTTACCATCACCGAAGACTCCGATCTGTATCAAATAGAGTGTTACGCTCGTGCGTACATTTTGACTTTGTTCAGGGGTCTCCTATTCTCGAATTCATCCGGAGATATGATGTCGCCGTTGTATCTACCATTGATTGCCAGTTTGACCAGAGATGCGGTGGGATCATATAGATGGGGCGGCGCAATCTTGGCATGTCTATATCGTGGCTTGTGTCGTGCATCACATGGCATGACGCAGATGACCGGATGTTCTGTGTTCATACAGATATGGGCGTGGGAGAGACTACACGTTGGACGCCCTGAGATCACGCATCTCTCGGATAGATAGATCATCGATGATCCTGAGGATTAGAGGTCTCCTCCAGGTGTTCGGTGGGCAGGTCGGCTAATATGGAGGAGTAACCCTCACGAGTGCCTTGACTTATATAGGGATGAGTTGAACACGCTATGGGATGAGTTTGCGACGTGGCAGCCTTACAGAGATGAGCGTGTCGTACTTCTACCACCTCTGTGCACGTTCTATCCCCACCACTTGTTATGATTGACCACGGCGTTACTCATACACTTCATGTTTGTCGAGTACTACTATCTGGATAGAGTACTGCGCTGGTTCGGTTTGCACAAGGTCATCCCACCAGATCGAGTTTTTGACGCCGGGTTACTCAAGATAGATGCGCGAGGCGAGGCCAAGAAGGATTGGAGACAAATGCATATGCCACACGTACACAAGTGGGGTATCGATAGGTTTGCACTCATCGTTGGAGGAGACATCCCTATGTATGAACCTACACGCCGTGTCGAGTATATAAGTTTGTATATCCCGAGGACTCGATTGTACGTTGTCATGCACGATCAACGATATGTTAATGGAGGAGATGTCCCTTTGTTTCGACCCACAGATCCCTCGAAAGTTAATATGGTATGTTATTTTAGTTGTTTTTTTAATGTTGGATTATCATCCTGTACGATTTATGAAATGTTTATACTGAAATGTACATTACTTTTTTCAGGTAGGACACATGTGGAGGCTTGTATGTATGGCAGTGCAGACTCTTCGGAGTAATGCGGCAGATACGCTAAAACAATTCGCGCATGCTATGATTGGACATTGCCGAGACGTGATGCATGAGGTGGGTGAGGGACCAGATTTGAGGCGATGGTAGCAAGTCCCGTCCATGACCAGCAGAATTGCACATATCGATCAGATGATTAGGCAGGGCCCAGTGTTCCCCACCGAAAACGTGAGTATGAGGTGGATGAGGATGAGGAGGCGGCGGCGGCGGAACACGGTCTTTATATCATCGTTGTGTCACAGTTGACTCGGACGACTCAGGGTGATGTAACAAGATCATCGCAGCAACCCCCAGATGACGTAGCAGGACTATCGCAGCAAGCCCCACAGAAGAAGAAGAAGACGAAGAAGGAAAGGAGATACTACAATTTTATATGAAGTTGTATGATGTATTATTTATGAACTTTGTAGTATCTAGAATGTATTTTGTTAATTTCTAGTTTGTATTGTTGTGTGCTTACACTTTATGTAATATATTTTCTATTGTGTGGGTCCACCCTTCGTGGTGAGATTTTTTTGGAGCCGAGTGTGGCTTGTATTACTCCAGAATGGAGATTATTATGTATTTATGGAAATAGATCAATATTTACAAAGGTAATGTTGTCCATTTTATTTCAGAATTTATCCATTATTAACATTCATCATAAAATGCATAGTTGCTTGAAATTAAAACAATTTTTTTTGAATCTAGACTAAAAAAGGATTTTATTTCATTCACTGAGGAGAGAAGCAACAGCTTAATGGTGAAGGATGCATTGGGGAGGAATTAGTTCAGTCACTGGGAGCAGGGGATGTATTAGGGGAGATCAGTTGAGAGAGGAGGCTTAAGGCTATGTGTGATGGGTTTTCCCTCAAGAGAAAACTGTAAGTCCATAGTGCCCCTTGCCGTGAATACTACGGTGTTGCGGAATCAAAAATTTTAAAATTTACTTGAGCACTACAAACTTTAACGCTAGAATACATGTCCAAACACTAAACTAATCTTAACTAAAGAGTTTAACTACTGAGTAAAGGACTACAACCTTTGAAGTCGTGTGCTTTGGGTCTTGTATGGTCCTTTTCTTGAGCTTCCAGGGTTCTTGGATCGAGCTCTCAAATTGATCTCCCAGTATCAAAGACGATCCACCCAAGAATGCCGGTTTAAGCTATAATTTCCAAGAAGCAACTAAAGATCTAGATTTGCTAAGTCCAGATACTTAGTGGTGTAGTTATAGTGTCAAGATGCTCTCATTTAACTTCTCAAAAACTCAAGAGAAAATAAGGAAGAAGAAGAAGAGAAATGACTACTAGAATTATTAAAATCATAATAATTCACTCTCTCTCATTTTATCTCTTCATATCAATATAAAAATCAATAAGTGGATGGGCTGGTGACTTACTAGTGTGAGCACAAGCCCACACACTTCTCCAAGAATCGAGAAGAAATGAGAAGAAGAGAATAGCCACCTCACATGGTACACTCATACATACACATATAAATATATGTGTGTGTATAAAATCAGGTATACCAAAATACCCGTATTTATAATAAATACGTATACCCGTATTTCTACCAAAATACGAATACTGTATTTGTATCGAAAATACAAAATACGCATATTCATATTAAGAAAGAAATATATATATTTGTATCAAGACACAAATACCCGTATTCATACAAACATACGTATTCGTATAAATATCGTATTCGTATTAAAATATAAATACCCAAAAAGAGAGCAATATAATACTAGCTCCCAATCTGGTTATCTTTCATACATGCTAGTATTACTAAATAGTCCGATTAAAGCACGTGTATAAAATACATGTGTTTAATCGAACACCTGAGCGTATCGAAATACGCATACTACACCGTTTTTCCTAAACCGGGAAACCCTCTTTGTGGCACTCTAAAGACTCGATAATAATCTGACAGTAGGTTTAACCACAAGCACGTCAGTGGCATTAGCTGTACGTAATGACTACCTAGATGTCTGTCGAAAAGAAGATCGGCAAGAAAACTCGTATGACCCCCTACTGAGCCTATATGTGACATTCTCCGTACCGTCCGGTCTGTTCGTCTAAGAGTATCGCATATCGGACCCATGGGGTGGTAAACGTCAAACCCCTATTAGCGTGATAAATCGTGTCGGTGTGGAACCCAATACAACATAAGAAACTACTGGTGTACCTACCAATAAATCTCACTTGCCCTGGCCAAGGACCTGTAGTATCGGCCAACCGTACATAGCGCGATATCGACTTCCAATACCGGGAGAGACGAATCCCTTCCATCACCTACTGCCTCCAAGTGCTTTGAGAATGCACCCAACTACTACCGGTTTGCACGACTCTTTAAAACTATGGTAGGGTAGTAATCTAAGTACAGTGGGAAGACATCAAGACTAATAGTGCTATCAAGTCATCGGACTAATCTGTACTTATATTACCAAAGAACTGCTACTCGACGATAGGTATAATACCAACCGGCAGTTCCCTTTGAGTCCGTCCTGTGTAACCCATAACCTAATGAGCCCCTATATACCAACTTTGGTACCATATATCAATGGTTGCAGGACCGGCCATCTCCCCTAACGGGGATAAGACACGTATACATTAGTCTACTCTGAAGAATCGATGCCCGATCTTGATAATCCTATGACTAGGGACAATTTTAAGAATGCGCTTATAAACTACCCAGCTCGCATAAGTATGATTGCTATCTCAATCGCCGGGGGCTCGCTGCACCCTCAAGCGGCCAAACTTTGATTTCCTCTAAAGGAAGATCAATATTGTTGTTACCTTTTTATAATCCAGTTCAAGGCTGGTGGTCAAGCAAAGATCTTATGGGTTCTATCAACTTGTATTAGCGATACGTAAAAAGGAACATATACACATATTAAGATAGATACAAACCAGATAGCAAACTATCATATTGAACAAGAATGTTTATACATGTATATATCCTGAACTTCCAAAATGTAATATGCAATTCTGTACTATACAATAATGGCATCGTGGTATATATACCTAACCAAAACGCCACTACAGATAGCCATCATAACTAGGCATGGTCGATCTATATGCTCCCTGTGGCCCTGTGCTCTTTGGGGCAAACCAAAGACGCTACCCGCAATAGCATTTTCGAGATGTGGGAAACGCTATCCCAACTAGCGTTTTCTTCTGACGTCGCACCAAAAAGCCACGTTGTCTAGACCTAGAGTCATTTTGGGAATTATTTTGGGGTATAATTTATTTAATAAGTTTAATTAGGGAAAAAAATCTCACTTCTCCTCGTTGTTTACGTAAATTATTACTCCACAAAATTAAAAAAAAGAAAAAATTCCCACTACCTGCCCTTGCTGCCCGACCCCCCTCTCCTCTTCTCTAATCACCCCTGCCCGAACTGCCCGAACTTTTCTTCCTCGCTTTCTCTCTTCAGCTTTCTCTCGCTTATCCCCACTCCCAAAACAACCAAAAAAGAAGCGATTTTCGCTCGATTTGTTCCTCGATTTCTAGGTTTCAAATTTCTTCAGCTTCCATGATCGCACGATCTCTAAATTTTGTGGAAATTTAGGGCTTGGGGTGCGAAATTGATGGGACTGAGGCTTGAAAAAGCTCAGGCTGAGGCGTTGATGAAGAAGAAGAAGAGTAAGAAGAGAGAGGGGAGCAGCGGCAAAGGGTGTTGGCGCAAGCTGCGATTGATTAGATGTTGCGCCTCGGGATCGAAGGTCGACAGCTCGATTAGCAGCGCCAGCACGCAAATTGGTAATTTTCTTGATTTTTTTGGGTTCTTGTGTAAATTCCTTGAATTATTCTTGTGTGATAAGTGTGATTTTTTGGAAAATAGTGGAGTTGGTTAAACTTCAGTAATATAGTGGAGATATAGTGGAGAAAGGGACATAAGAGCAACATCTCTTATGAGTTTATAATCTAAAGTTGTTAACATCGCAAGGTGAATTTGGTTTGTGTTGCAAACACAATGCGTAAAACATTACGATGCCCAAGATATTTACCAAAAAACAATGAGGAAAGAGGAAATGATTGTTTTTTATTATTGTAAGGTATCGAGAGAGTATTTGGCATATCTGACTGTTCAGTTGCATTTTTCCGAGTTTATATAGGCGACATAGATTGATATTTCTGAATCAGTGAGTAGTTGTCAAGTTTTTTTGAGATTGGAGGGAAGATTTGAATTGGACGATACCCAGATCGATAACATTTGACCTTGTCATCCTGACCATATCCATGCAAATCATTTACACTGGCCTTTTGAAGTTTCTTTTCTTCGCTTTATATTATTTGATACATTTGAGTAGGTAGATCGTCAAGATAATAATCTTGGAGTGAAGGATATGAGTTTAGAAGGTAAGGTAAATGCTTCCATAAACTTGGTATGCACACAGATTTTTTTTGGTTTCTAAGCACATTAAAGTGTTTTTTGAGGGATGTGTATGAATCAATTGCTGCAGTTAGCAGTTGATCCTTGCTCCAGGCTAGGAACCAATGATTAATGATGTTATCCACCTATCCCATTGAAAATTGAAAGCGATAAATTATGCAGCCCATCTTTCACCCTTATGTGCGCCTGAGGTTTTTCGCGATGTCACCAAGCTACTTCACACTTATGGCTAAGAACCAAATTTGACCCATAAATCTGTAAATATCTAGTTGTCTAGGACTGTTAGAGTCATGGTCTTATCCAGAAGCCAGCTATCTATTTATTCACCGTTAAGTAGGGCTGCTAAATGAGCCGGACTCGAGCGATCCAGAGTCAGCTCGAGTTCAGCTCGTTTAATTTTAGCCCGGCTTGAGTTCCGCTCGAGTCTAACTCGAGCTGGAAGAGGTCGGCTCGAGTTCGTTTGTTTTAATGATACCCAGCTCGAGTTCATTCCGATAATGGCTTGTTAGCTAAAGGAGTCGAACCCTTAACGAGCCAACGAGAACCGACAAGCTATCGAGCTCGATAGCTCGTTTGGTTGGCTCATTTGTAACTTAGCTCATTTTGAGCTCGTTAACAACATCAATAATAGATTCAAAGAATACCTTCAAAGCCGTTTTCGTTTGATGAGATCTGGAGAGGGCCATCGATCTCAATTCATGCGGAGCGTCGGAGGCCGAAGAGGGAATAGAAGGAAAAGAGAGTCGGACTTCAGACTTCGAAGTCAGGACTCGAGAGGGAACCGTTAGGAATTGATCTATCGAATATGTGAGAAAGACGACGAATAAAAGAAATAATCACACAAATAAAAATGGAAACACGAGATTTACAGCGGTTCGGCAATTTGTCTAATCCACTTGCCGCACTAGGTTTTCTTGCCTGAATAATTCTATTGTTTTAGCACTTTAACTTATCGGACATAGTTAGTAACATTTAATATTTTTAAAATACGGTTTTTGTAAAATAATCAAAATTAAAGAGAATGAGACTCATAGGTCAACACTGAGATCGTCATTGTACCTTGTGTGGACCGACTATACTTTGACATCTACCTAACCACGGCTTTAAAGAGCCGTACATACATGTTTTTCTTGGGAATGGTCTTGAAGCATGCGAAGGTAGTGAGCTATCAAGATAAGATTCGTCTCTCCCGGTATAGAGAGTTGATGTCGTGATGTACAGGATATAAGTACGACCTGAAGTCCCGAGTAAGGGCTGTTAAGATAAACTAATAAGTGTTATCAATTGTATCTCGGATGGTTATGAGTGTAATATCAGTATAACTTATTAGGTTATTGGGGTCTGACAGTATTCCACCCTCAGACTCGATATGTGACTCTTTAACGAAAAGACCGGACTATACGGTAATTGTCACTGATAGGATTCGTTGGGTGCGGATGAGTTCGCTTTTCGACCTACCTTTTGATATATAACTGGGTAGCCGTTACATGCAGCTAGCACCACTGACGTGCTTGTGATTTAACCTGTTCAAGGGATTGATCTGAAATTGTTTCAGATTCAATTGGATATGAGCGTATTGCGAAGTCTTTAGAGCCCCACGCTGAAATTGCTCGCTCAAGTGAAACAATGATGTGAATTAACTGTGTGTATAGATGATACGTGCGGGAGTTTGATTAAACGCGTGTACATGATGCACGTATATTAATCAGACGTTTGAATATACTAATCGACTTAATAAAGAGCCGATTATCAAGTCAAGTGTTGACTTAATATTCATATGTGAAATGGTTGCAAGTATTGTGTATATGATACACTCTCTCACTTGCATATGTATAAGATACATGTGTGTGTGTATGTATATGATACATATACATGTTTGTCATTTAGTGGTAAGCATGCATGTGGGTTAGTGGGGACCACTTGAGAAAATATCTAGATATTTTCTCAAGCCCTTTCTAATAAATGATACATGAGAGAATCCCCTCATTCTTGCTAATTGTTTTCTCATGAGTTGAGATCAAAAGCGAAAACTTGAGAGAGAAAAAGAGGGCCTCTTCACATCATCTTCCTCCTCGTCGTTTAGCAATTTGTGAGAGCAAGTTGCTTCACAAAGAAGTATTCTTTGTTGGAGTTGAAACTTAAAGTGGGTTGCTTTCAAGGAGGACTATCTTCGGCAAAGGAGGTCGCCGATCAAGCTCGATCCTTCACTCGGTAGCAAAGCTTAGGTCTTCCACTAGTGTGTGGACACGCTACAAAGTCTGTAGCACCCGTTAAATTCTTAGTTAGTTTTGTTAGATGTTTCTTTATAATTACTAGTTTATGAATAATCTTGGTTTTAGTTTGTGGTGCTCGCAAGAAATTTTTGTTCTATATTCTGCCCCGGTTAGCAAGTGTTACAACCATAGCGCCATAAACTTACAGTTAAGAATACAGAAAGATTGTCTTACAAGTTCTTGGGCTCTAGCAAGCAGGTGGGCTCCTATATCCGCCTTTTAAATATTTTTTAAAGTTAGGACTGCCAAAGATAAAATGGGAAGGTAGATAGAATATTCAAAGAAGTGCTAACTAATAATTGTGGATAAAGAATTGTGCATAGTATGTCTAATCACTTATTTTCTTTAAATATGTTGTTTTGAAAATGGATTTTTTAAATTGTTGCTTTTATGTCCTGTTGCCTAAGAATGTAGGATGTGAGGGTGAAAGGATTAGAAAGTTAATTAGTGTAAATCTTGATGATGTTCACATGCCTCCAATTGACCAGATGTTTTGATGGGTGGGTACTTCCAAACATTTTTTTTGCCCCTTTCAAATCTTATTTCATTTAATGTCATGGTGGAGATGTAAGTAGAACAGGAAGTAGGTATAGAAAGCTGAATTTTCACACAAGAACTTCTTAGATTTACTCTAAAGCGTTTTTGGAAGGCAGATTCCCTATTCAGTTCTGATTGTTAAACACCATGGGACCATTCTTAGATAATATTTAATCTTTTTTTAAACAAATGTACAACCAACCTATATATTGTAATTGTTAACACTTTTTTTAATTGATCATATGCCGGTGTGGACGGAGAGAGGTCCTTTGGGCAACTGTACAAACCCCTAGATATAGGTTCTTAAAGTTAAGTTCACTAAAATTTCGACCTATATAGCAAGGTCTCTACTTCGTCTCATTTTTAAGCTTTATTTAGTAGGGAACAGAATTATTCATATGCAAGTATTGAGGGAGTGATGTACTGAGTCTGTGACGCAGTTCTCACTCATCTGTTGAAACTGAGACATCACTTAACCTGCACAGAAACCTCCATGCCATTTATATGCATTGAAACTGAAACCTGCAAGTCACTTTCCAGCTCAAAACATGCTTAGCGTCCAAAATCGTTTTTTGGTGAAGTGGGTCTGAAGTTAGACAAATATATTTGCTGCATTCTCCTGACAGGCTGAAATCAATATTTTCCAACTTTTGAATATGTTGATGTTAATTCATTATGCAGTCTCTGGAGAACGTATGCATATGTTCTATATGTTCCTAATGGCGAAGTATACGCCATTGTTACATGTGATTCTTGACACTCATACATGTCACTAGCAGGGACGAAGCCAGAATTTAATTAGAGTGGTGGTTGGTACAAAATTTAAAAGAAGAAAATAAATGTCATCTAATAATAATTTATATTTCGCAAATGAACAATTAAGAAGATTTAGAAAAGAAATTAATAATTTTATTTGAAAATATGTTTGAGAAAATTGAATGCATCGTTAGATTGATAGGATAGGGAAGGTTAATGTTTTAATAATTAGAACCTTACATATTTTAGTGCTCGTAATATGTTGTATAATGTGAAGCATAGCTCCTGAAGCTTGAAGCAATGAAAGTCGAATCGACTTGTGAAGCCAAAGAAAACCAAATGACTGTGACAAATTAATTTCGATGGCGAACCCGAAAACTTATTTTGTATTTTGTTTCTTTTGTTAACATGTACAATTGATAATTTGATTTATGGATTTCTTATTTCATTAATATATTTATTTATAAGGTAGTTACAGCAGGAATGCTAAATATATGTAGTTATTTTTTGAACGAGAGATATATATTGCTAAATTTTAGGGATATAATGGGCTGTGTTGAGATATATTGCTAAAATTTAGCCAATTTTGTTGATGGGAACGGTCCCCCTGTATCCGTCTCTACTCATGTCAGCAACATGGCATACTTGAATTTAGAACAGTAAAAAATCTAAATCCTGAACTTTGAGAAGTCGCCAGTTCTGCAATGTTGGCTCCAGGGCACCCTATCTTCATTTCAGTCAATTCTCTTTTTGTCTCGACTGTTCAACTATCTTTATAGAATTGCTATTGATATTATGACTGTAGATTATTATTTTTCTGTGTCATGTAGGACGTCAGCGACTTGACAGGTTTTGTGCAAAAATATTTTGAAATTATGCCAGAAGAGAAGAAGCTATCCGTCAGTGGTAGTTATTGGGGTGATGTCGAAATAGATGGTTGGCCATAAACAACTTTCTTCCTTTGACTGAGAACATTCTGTTGCTATTGTTTTGATTATATCTTAAGGAATGATGGTATTTCCTTTGCATAGTTATGGTCCCTTTATACTAATGTGCTTTTAATTGATGGAATGGTTTTTAATTGCATTTTTTTGCTTTCCGCATATCGGCTTCTCCATTACATTGCGTGCAGCTTGTATAATGTTGTTGTATGGCTTTTATCATTGAATTTGTATAAAATTGCAGAAATGGTTCACGAATTATAAAGATTGCCTACTATAATTTGAGCTTTTAACTAAATTAAATTTGCGGTATTCCTTTTACTTGAAAGATAATTGTTGGCATATAATTTTTGGATTCTGAGAAAATTGAAGTGCTACTTTAAATCCGACGACAATGACGACGATGATAATGATGATCTTGTTTTGGTTTTCATTGAAGATGTTTGACTAGATTTTCATGGCATTACAAGCACACCAAATGATCTATGCAGTTTAAACTTTACTAAGAAGTAAGAACAACAGTTATAATGTAGAAGACGCATTAGTTAAGGATTAGGTCACACAAACTTTTCTTGCTATGAAATGTAGGACCCTTGTATTAAATGTGATAGAATGTGGCATGCCCTAGCATATGGTGAGCTGCCACATTAGTAAGCATCAACCAATTTGATGCCTGTATAGCTGTCATGCCTACAAAACAATAGCCGTCATGCCAGTTGATGGATAAGTGCATTTTCATATACAATCACATGATGTAAGACGGTAGTATATAAAACAATGCCTGTGATTGAAAAACTTGGTTGATAGGTCACACATATCTGATTAGATTACTTGGGCGGGTAATTTAGGTATGCTTTTGTTCTTTCCAACAATTCACTGAGATATTTACTTTGCATTCTATTGAGCGTCCTTCTTATGGTTCTATGAATTGCAGGAAATACACTCACCTTTCTGGCAGATTCGAAGCAAGTGTTGATCTTTCTATATCTGATGTTTCAGAAAATCAATTGCATGGCACAACTGATGTTACCCTGAAATTCGATGTAGATGACATTGCTGGAGTGGACAAGGTAGCTTATCTATATTCGAATTTTCCATAGTGTATTTTCTGTCTTATATAGAGGTTTGATTTCTGATTAAATTACGTATTTTCGCTGGGTTCATTGTGTGTAGTTTGTGTAGTTTAATTCTTCTGCTCGTGCTTTCTCCACTTTTGAGTTTGATGCAAAGAGGAATTAGATTGTGCTTTTGATCTTTGGCTGCTCTATGTGTTTACAATGAAACATATGACTTCTATGAACCTGGTTTTCCTGCATGCCTGCTGTCATCTTTCAGATATATGGTATATTTAAAGGTGCCATCAAGTTGTGTGCCTAATAAACGTGGAAAAAACAACTGAGGTAATCTTTTTATATTCCATGTTGCCAACTTCATGTTTCTGGATTGTTTGTACGGCGGACACAATTAATAAAGTTTTTTCTCATTTCCTTTTGTTTTAATCCAAATTCAAGAATTTCAACATCTCTTTCCCAGTTCATTGGGATTTGAAGGATTTGCTCCTTTGTTACAGGATGCTTATGACAGGTCAATTTCAAATGCCTAGTTTCTGTGAAGGCTTATAGTTATAGCTAAACCATGAATCGCCTCTTATTAAAGGTTAATATTGAATTGATGGCTACTTGCGGACAATTTAACAATTTACCTTTTCTCTTGATCGAGCTTCTGGGCTTGGAGTTGTTGTGTAAGGCGGCCTCATTTCTATATGAGAGTGTTCCGAGAAGATGATAGTGGCAATATTTCTTGGCTTCTTATTCCGACATTCTTGCTCTCTCTTCTGCTTGTTTTGGAATTTGATGATTAAGGGATTTCATATTGCCATCCACCAGATTAATTCTGTTTTCTCTGTCTCTTTGCTGGCTATAGGGGTGCTCAGTGAGTGATTTGAGTTTTTATGTACCTAAGAACGACACTAATTATGGGGGCAACGAGTCGATGACGATCAAACTTCAGCTGAGGTAAATACTCATTTCATGATGGATCAGCTTATTATTGAACAATGCTCTGGTTGGTTTACAAGATATTGACACTTCCTCTTGTAGGTTTTTCATAAAAAAATCATGTCTACCACTGGCGTTGGTTCTTATAGTGTAGATTCTGTTGTCACATTTAACAGTATTGCAATACTTACACCGAGGTACATATAATGTTTAAATATTTTGGGTCACACACACCCACTCTCGCAAGCAATGTGCGCACATTAACTAACAAACTTGCGCGTAACTCTTATGTAGGGGGACATATGATGTTGAACTTGGTCTTTCGTTCCTTCAGATACAAAGCATACATGCATATAAAATTCTTTACAGCTCTATTACCCACCTTTTTGTATTGCCCAAGGTTTTACCCTTCCTCGATAAGAAATCTTATAAACACAAATTCTTAATCTAAATAAATTAGACAGTTCGTAGTTTATATACTAAATTATTGGCCTTTTATAGTCTGTAATGTTTTTTGCAGGTAACGGAACCCTTTACGTTGTCGTAAGTATTGACCCACCTATAGGCCAAGGAAAGATAGATTACCACCATATTGTTATTCAGGTATGATCTCTTTTCTATTTGCTATTGGTGCTTGTCATTGATGTGATCTTATCGTCATCTTTTTAACGCCATGCCTTTTTGTGATTGCTCGACTTAGTTCGGGACAGATCGTAATGATCGAAAGAAGTTAAGGATAAGTAAGGAGCTCTTGGCCAACGAATACAAGAGAAGATCGACTGCATCATATAAGGTCAAATACTTGTTTGGTTCTCCAAAATCCACTCTAGAGCACACAAAAAATTCTCCGTCGGGCTGTCCCCCCCCCCCCTGCCCCACCAAAAAACACACACAGAACAGATCGCCAGATTTAATATTTGTTCAATGTAGGAATATCCTGAGAATGTTTTGCATAGAGGTTTAAACAATCAAGCTTTCTGTTTATCTCCCCTACGACTCAGAAAATTGCAAATGAAAGTTTCCAATAATTGTATGATTTGTTCCCTAAAATAAACCTATTTTTAAAAATAAATCCTAAAATAGGACTGCCCCAAACTATTTCCGATACTAGACTTCCGTGCCATGTAGGACTAGGACTCGCGGTGGCAGTTAGATCAAAGGAAAACGCTATCTCGGACAACGTTTTCTTGTAAATGAAAACGCTGTCGTGGATATCGTTTTCCTTTTAATAAAAACGCCAGCACAATTAGCATTTTCCTTCTGAGCATTTTGAGCCCCAATCCCTGCCCCTCCTGTTCTCTGTTGAACAGTTGGAGGAGGTATTTGTAAAGAAAACGTTAACCGAGTTTGCGTTTTCTTTATAATGAGAACGCTAACGGGGTTAGCATTTTCCATTATATGAAAACGCTAACTCGGTTAGCGTTTTATTTTTCCATACGTCTTGGCTTCGGCCTGAGACTTGGTGCCCCAGACGCTTGACACCAAGTCTCGGGTTGACATTTGGAAAAAGAAAACGCTAACCATGTTAGCGTTTTCTTTTCTCGGAGAACACTAACCGAGTTAGCGTTTTCCTTTGCCATATTTCTTATCTTCCAGCCAAGACATGGTGACCCAGACCTTTTGCTTAAACCTGGGTCTCTAAGTCCCAGGAAACTGGGATTTCAAGTCCCGGTTGCTTAAGCCTAGGACACCAAGCCCCAGGTTTAAGTTGCATTAAACTTGGGACATCCCAAGTTTAACTCAACTTAAACCTGAGATGTCCCAGGTTTAAATAAATATAAATACATAATAATCACGGAAAATGTATTAGATTTAAAGCCTTTAAAATAAAACGGACAACATCTCCTTTGTATATATCGATATCTATCCATAAATACATAATAATCTCTACCAGAAAGCAATACAAGCCACACTCGATTAGCGTTTTCTTTAATATTGACATCTATCTCCATAAATATATAATATTGACATCCATCTCCAATAGCATTTTCTTTAATATAGCTTTTCAAGACATGGTTAAAGAAAACGCTAACCGAGTTAGCGTTTTCTTTACAAATACTTCTCCCCCTACTATTTAACAAAGAGCGGTTGGGAGGGGATTGGGGCCCAAAATGCTCAGAAGGAAAACGCTAATTGCGATAGCGTTTTATTAAAAGGAAAACGCTATCCAGGATAGCGTTTTAGTTTAAAAGAAAATGTTGTCCGAGATAGCGTTTTCCTTTAATATAACTGCCATTCACGAGTCCTAGTCATACATGGCGTACGGAGGTCTACTCTTGGAAATAGTTTAGGGGTAGTTTTATTTTAGGATTTATTTTTTTAAAAAGGGTTATTTTAGGAAAAAATTCTAATTCTATGAGGTGGATATATAGTTTTTTTATTTAAGTTTCTCATCAGACAAGTAGCTCAAGTAAACTTTGTAATAACATTTTCTGTAGTTTATTTATCTATATAGATTCAGCCACCAGGAGATTTGTTTCAGATATCTTTTTTTTGGGAATTAAATCACTTTGCATTAGATGTTAAAGCTTTTTCCTTTTTTTGGCTTGGTGTGCTATGGAACATTGGAGCTCGTGCTATCGCTTCATTTCCTCAATGTATTATATGTTTGGATTGTCTGTGCAATGAATCTCATCCATGCTGTAGTAGGTAATGTTAATTAATGAGATAGCAAGATGCATCTTCGATTTCAATTAGATGGTGAACTTTACAATTGCAGGCTGGATAAATCCAAGAGGATGTAATATATATGGTAGCTCAGGTTTGAGATACACCATAAAACTACCTTACCTATGTTTTTCCGTTTTGGTTTCATTCCAAAACCATAAATTTAGCATTCTAAATAAAAAGTATGAGATGAACATATTTCCATTGCATAATAATTTAGCATTCCAATTAAGTGCATCATAGGCAAATTTCTGTTGCATATCAATTAATATTTTGCTTTGTAATATTTTAATGTCATCCATAGATTGTAAAATTGATGCTGATAAATTGGGTTTCTTTATTCATTTGTTTTAGATACTTTTAAAATTCTAGTTTACACAAAGCATGTGCCGGTCCTAGGATGAAATGGAGTTTGATGCACATCTTATTCTGGAAGCACACGCATTTAGAGTTCCAAACATTTGGTTAACCTAATTGTTTGTTTCCTCTCAGGATTCTACTCATGAAATATTCAGTAAGATCTTACATGGATTATCTGGTGTCGAAATCACAAGCCCAGGTGCATTCCGCAGTTCAAAAGATGAATGTGCCGGGAAGTCAACAGTAAAGGTTCGTGGTGGAATGTTATATCCCCTTGAGAATGCCTTGTTTTTCCTTCCTAGACCTGTAACTCATATTCCTTACACTTAGGTGATCTTCTTACATTCTAGGTAACCTGTTGTTTATAGTTGCTAAATTTACAACTTCAACTTATACTGTCATCCTCTTCTGTAGATTAT
Organism: Agapanthus africanus; assembly: GCA_030015575.1. Taxonomy (NCBI): domain Eukaryota; kingdom Viridiplantae; phylum Streptophyta; class Magnoliopsida; order Asparagales; family Amaryllidaceae; genus Agapanthus; species Agapanthus africanus. Next base: position 442,485,890 of record JASDDO010000001.1, read on the forward strand.
TCCTGCTGTGTTCAACATGCATGGCGCTACGGGATCAAGTACACCTGCACAATATTTTGATCTTCTTATAAAAGATGACAGCCAGGTGGAATATGAATTCAAAAATATTCAGAGAAACGAGTATCAGAACCTTTCTGACTTCATTAGGTCAGTCTCCAAAGGTTGCTGTTTGTTATCCCCTTGGAATTTTTCTATTGCTGACTCTTATCTCTTTGGTTTGTTGAAGCGGAAAGGGTGTTTTGAGATCAAGAATATCGGAGACGGCCAGGCTCCAATCAGGGTTACTTTGCAGAGCGACGGTGATGCTGTTGATCATCATCTTGAACTAACTAGAAGTCAAGCTAGTCGTGAGGACTGAGGAGAGCGATGGGGAGGTAAATTCTGCTCTCCATATCATTGCCCCCCCCCCAATGTGCTTTCCATAGGAAAATGTTATCCTCTTCTTTCTTTTGTTTGTAGGATAGTGATTTTTATGCTAACAACAACGACAATGATTCTCCTAGTGACGAAGTAGACAGCAGTTTCTGCAGATTGAGTTTTTGCATGTAAAATTGAGCTCCTGTTTGTATTCTAACCATAACCCAAACAGGCCTGCATCGCTCAAACATGTATACTACGACACTGTCAGAGGTTTTGTATATCCCGACGGAAATACGCTATATAAAAACGAGTACATATCAGAAATAACAGGATTCTTTTTATCCTGATAAAGAAAACTATATGCTGATAACCGAATGTGATTAAAATTGTGTATACTTTGGGATACCCATTATCCAATCAGCATATATACAAGATGCATTCTTCTCTCCTTTATAATGCTGCTAGTAATGCTGCTTGTATGTCTGTTAGTTCATGTAGCACTACATTTTGTTGAGAAACAGAAAAGAGAGAAGGTAAAAGGAAATGTGAAATAATTATCCTAGGATTTTTTTTTTGAAATGAAACACACATGGTCAGATACATGCGCAAGTGGAATTTTAATGCCACATCACCGCAAAGATGAATCATGTGCATGCTCTGCAAATGCAATCAACCAAATAATTTGACAGCCCTGAAGATTAATTTCCTTGCGATCTGTACTGATATTGTGAATGCAACAGCAGGAAGAACTAACCTATGACAATCCAAACCCGATATCTTATCTGGTACTGGGTATCAGGTCAGAAAACCAAAACGGATCTTACACCCAAAAGAAACTTAAAAGGCGGAGATAAAAGAGGTAGGAAGAAGTCTTCAAAACAAAAATCAATCACACCCTGAAAATAGCCACCCCTCCTCCCTCAATTAACTCTTGCCCCATGTATACTGATTATTAGTATTTTTCCTTAATTATGCATCCATGGCTCTCCTCAATTCTCTCATCACCTCTCCTTATTATTTTTTTTGCTTCCCTTGTTTCTTCATCTTGTGTAGCCTATAAAACGAAGAGCACCACCGATCTTTCCAATATCAAGCAGACCGAGCAGACCATGAACCCATCTCTGCAATAGTATTTCGTTTTGCTCGGTCTGCTGGTCTAAGGGTTTTGCTTAATCACCAATTTAGGCCCAGACCTTCATACCAATTACCCCCCAAATATTTATTATAAAAAAAATCTTATTTATTTTATCTTTTCCAAAAAAATTATTTAAGTTTTTTTTATTTATTGAAATGGGGTACTCCATGCCTATCTACCTGTTTCTTGTGTCGTTTGTCGTCTTGGTCTCATCGGTTTCTGGTAATCCTGATGAGGGCCTAGACGCTGACATGGCATATTGGAAAAAGAGAGCGCAGGAAGCCAGCAAAGTGAACCAAGCATCATACATTCCAAATCCCTACACCATAACCAATTCTTTCAACGACGCCGTTCACAAGTAGGTTCATCTTCCTTTGGTGAATGAAATCCAATCGTCCAAGTCACATCTCAAAATTTGCATGCATAGGAGGGTAGCACTACTTCAACTATTTTTCCCCCAAATGGCAATCGGCCTTTTTATTATTATTATTATTATTATTATTATTATTATTATTATTTTACAAATTTTTATTTCCGAAAAAAATAAATGCTTTACCTTATTTATTTATTTTCCATTTTTTTCTTATTGTCGTTTTATAAAAGTAAATAATGAGAGATGCCGCCCAAGTAAGAACAAACCTTAAACAATGGCTGAAAGTTCAAAACGAGAAATGTCGCCGAGAAAGAACAAACCTTAAACAATGGCTGTTGAAATAGAGAGGGCAAAGTAAAAGCCAAATGTCTGAATTTCTGCAGGGCTTTGACCAAGAACTCGACAGGCAGGAGCCTCCGAGCAAGCTACTCGGGCACATGCTTGGCGACCAACCCTATCGACCGATGCTGGAGGTGCCGTGCTAATTGGGCCGAGAACCGCCAGCTCCTTTCTGGCTGCGCAAAGGGCTTCGGCCGCAAGGCCCATGGGGCCGGCAAGAACAGCAAAATCTACCTTGTGACTGACAACAGCGACGAGGACTTGATAAACCCTAAAGTCGGCACCCTCCGTTGGGGCGCCATCCAGGACGAGCCCCTCTGGATCGTCTTCGAGCGTGACATGGTCATCACCTTACAACAGGAGCTGATGGTCGCCGGCCACAAGACCATCGACGGCCGTGGGGCCAATGTGGAGATCGCCTACGGCGGCGGCATCACCATCCAGTACGTCACCAACGTCATCATCCATGGCCTCCACATCCATGACATTGTCTCTTTATCTGGTGGGATGATCAGAGACAGCCTGTCCCATATGGGATTGCGTACCAGGTCTGGTCTGATCTCTATAAGTTTTCCTTTTCGTTTAATGGAATTATGTTTCGTGGTTTTTCAATTTGATTATCAGCTTGATATATGCTACCCGTGCCAAGAAAGTCCCTCCTATAAAAAAGGAAATTTAAAATTTTATTTATAACTATCAAAGTTTTAAAAGTAACATCTATTATATATTTTGACCGAATATTCTAACTATATCTTAAAAAAATTTGTCAAATGCATTTGGATGTGCCGAACAATGTATGACTGAACTGCATGTGCAAATATACAAGTTAGTTAATACGCGTGGTATCCTGCTTAATTTTTCCATCAGGAGTGACGGGGATGCGATCTCCGTGTTCGGAGCATCCAATGTCTGGGTAGATCACAACACCATGTCCAACTGTGCGGACGGGCTGATCGACATCATTGAGGGGTCCACGGCCATCACCATCTCGAACAACCTCTTCCACGATCACAACGATGTTATGTTGTATGGAGCTAGCGACAAGTTTGATGGAGATAGTATCATGCAGATCACGGTTGCGTTCAACCATTTCGGACAGAATCTGGTGCAGCGGATGCCGCGTGTGCGCTGGGGGTTTGTCCATGTCGTCAACAACGACTATACACACTGGTTGATGTACGCCATCGGTGGCAGCATGCACCCAACCATCATCTGCCAAGGAAACAGATTCGTCGCTCCCTTTAATCCCTTCGCCAAAGAGGTACTATTTAGAAAGCCATCTTATCAACTAATTTAAACATTTATTGATGTTCTTGATTAATTTTTTAAAAAAAAATTTAAAAAAATTGTGCATTCATCAATGCCTTTACAAAATGACCATGAAAGCACACCATTTTCAGACAAATTTTGAAAGGTGTCGATGAATGGAGATATATAGTTTCCAAATCATATAATATTATGTCAGTAGACTATTCCGACTTCAGATATATGATGATAGAATATGTGTTATTAAGCTGATATGATCAGAAATTCAAATTTGATGCATATGAGTGGGCAAAATTCATAACTTATTCTATTATGAGCATTTTCTTGTCATCGCATGTCTCATTGAGAATTGACCGAGATCTCAATTTGAGACCCTCCTAATGGAGTAACAATTTGAGGCGGCACGGCAGCTCCACTGTAGACATAACACATTGCATTCATGCACTTGCAGATAACAAAGAGGGATTATGCACCGGAATCAGAGTGGACGAAATGGAACTGGACTTCCGAAGGCGATTTGTACTTGAACGGTGCCTTTTTCAGGGGATCGGGGGTCGAGAGCTCAAGAGCGCTCACGAGCAACTTCAGCAGGCATGAGGTGATGAAGTCCAAGCCCGGGACTTTCGTCACCAGGCTCACTCGATACGTCGGGAAACTTGATTGCGTCCCTGGGCAGCCGTGCTGAAATTTCAAAATAATGAGCTGGGTAGGCGAAAATTGTCGTAAGATTTCAACTTTCAAAACCGAGGCAAAGTCGATGTTTGTTATAGAGGAAAGATGAGAGGAAGAATTATAGTGTATATATGAAGTTCATTTGGTTGGAATCATCAACTATTTTTATTCTATTAAAAATGCGCGCTACATCGGACCCCGGGTGTAGTGACAGATAAGCCATGATTTTATATGATCTGTCTAATTTCTTGGAACATAAGTTCTCTTATAGGTAGACTAACAAAATTAGCGGAGGCGATGATTAAGAGGAGAGTTGGTATTATGTGTTTGCAAGAAATTAAGTGGGTAAGTAAAAAGGGTAGAGTCATACAGTCTTGGGGTTATAAATTTTGGTATTCGAGTAGAGATAAAAATCATAATGGGATAGGCGTAATCATAGATAGACGGGTACTTGAGAATATAGTTGACATTAGGAGAAAAGGTGACGGAATTTTATAAGTTAAACTTATTCTAGATGGGGAGATTTTTAATATTATTAGTGTTTATACACCACAGATAAGTCTTGATGATGCTAATAAGCGTCTATTCTGGGAGGATTTAAACGAGATGGTGCAAAAAATACCTAATGGAGAGAAGTTATTTATTGGTGATGATCTCAATGGACATGTATGTACTAGTTGTAATGGGTTTGATACTATCCATGGAGGTTTAGGTTTTGAATAAAGGAATGAAACAAGTAGCTCGATTCTAGATTTTGTCTTATCTTATGACTTGATCTTAGCAAACACTTGGTTTAGGAAAAGAGAGTCTCACCTTATCACCTTTAGAAGCGGATCAAGTGCAAGTCAAATAGACTTTTTTCTAACGAGAAGGATAGATAGAGATTGTTGTATCGACCGTAAAGTAGTGCTATATGAGAGTGTAACCACTCAATATAGATTTTTAGTTCTAAATTTTCGATTTAGAAGAGAAGGTAGGAAGATTAGAAATAAGATAGAGCCTAAAATTAAGTAGTGGCGACTGAAGAAAGGTAACCAAAAGGCTTTTATGGATCGTGTAGTTCAAAAGGCAGATTAACAGTCTGAAATGATTCAGACAGAACATGGAAAAAGATGGCTAGTTGTATCAAGAGGGTAGTTAGAGATCTATTTGGTGAGTCGAGAGGTGGTGCTCCACCATCTAAGAACATATCATGGTGAAATGAAGAAGTAAAGGCTGCTATTAAAATCAAGAGAGATTCTTACAAAAATTTGAAAAAAAGTAGAGATGTGCAAAGATTTGAGAAATATAAAATGATTAAAAAGGAACCTAAGAACACTGTTCAGGAAGCTAAAACTAAGGTCTATAAGGAGGTGTACGAGAAGTTGGACACTAAAGAGACTGAAAATGATATATACTGGATTGCTCGGATGCGGGAAAGAAAGACCAGAGACTTATGTGCGGTGAAATGTGTCAAAAATGAAGATCAGAAGGTTTTAGTTCGAAATGAGAATATTAAGGAAAGGTGGAGAGATTATTTTGACAAATTGTTCAATGAGAGATTTACTAAGAATTTGGATGGATTTATCATTCAATCTCAAGATATAAACCGTGATTTCATGCGTAAAATAAGAATACATGAGGTTAAAGAGGTTTTGAAGAGAATAAGCGGGCCAACAAGTCTAACTAAAAGTGGTTGGTCCAGACGGGATTCTTATCGAGATTTGGAGATACTTAGGAGAAATAGACGTTAAATGGCTGACAGATCTGTTTAATAAGATTTGGCAGACCGAAAAGATGTCAAATGAATGGAGAAAAAGTACCCTTGTATCTATCTACAAGAATAAGGATGACATTCAAAATTGCTCAAACTACCGTCGAATAAAACTTATGTGTCACACTATGAAAGTTTTGGAGAGAGTGATTGACACAGGCTAAGAAAGGATGTTAAGATAACAGAGAACCAGTTTGGGTTCATGCATGGACGATCAACGACAGAGGCTATTCATTTGCTTCGTCAACTTGTCGAGCGTTTTTTAGAGAGGAGAAAAGATTTGCATATGATATTTATTGATTTAGAGAAAGCGTACGACAAGATACCTAGAGAGGTATTATGAAGGACAATGTTGAAAAAGGGGGTCCGCGTCAAGTACATTGGCAAATGTCAGAATTTGTGGCGGCCTAACGAGTGATTTTCCGATTACAATTGGTTTATATTAAGGATATGCATTAAGTTCATTACTGTTTACCATCGTGATGGATGAGTTTACTAGAACTATCTAAGATGAGATACCTTGGTGTATACTGTTCGCTGATGATATTGTTCTAATAAATGAGACGAAAGCAGGGGTTAATGCCAAATTGAAGTCATGGAGGCAAACGTTGGAATCTCGGGGTTCAGATTGAGCAGGTTCAAGACAACATATATACATTGCAAATTTAGTAAACAGAGAAGTCGAGACCATATTGGTATAACACTGGAAGGGCAAGAGATATCATCGAGCAATCAGTTTAGATATCAAGATTCTATCATCCAAAAAGATGGGGAGATCGATAGCGATGTTAATCAAAAAATCCAAACTAGTTGGTTGAAATGGAGGAGTGCAACAGCGATTTTGTGCGATCGTAATTTTCTGTTAAAATTGAAAGGGTTTTTTTTATCGGAGCGCTATTCGGCCTGCCTTATTATATGATACAGAATGTTGGGCTCCTAAGAAACATCATACACAGAAGATGCACGTAGAGGAGATGCGCATATTTCGTTGGATGTGTGGTGACACTAGAAAATATAAGATGCGAAATGAGGATATTCGTGCAAAATTTGGTATAGCACCCGTGGAGGAGGAGATGCGGGAAAACCGGCTAAGATGGTTTGGTCATGCGCGGCGCAGACCTATGTAAGCACCGGTTCGACGAATGGATACTCTCGATATAGGCAATGTCAAAAGGGCGAAAGGGAGACCGAAGAAAATATGGATAGGGGTGATACGAAAAGATATGGTTGCCAAAGGCCTCAATGAAAGTAGATTGTTCGATAGGAGTGAGTGGAGGCGGAGGATTCATGTGCTGGATCCGGCGTGATTCTTATGTTGGTTCATGTAGCCTACCCCATATGCTTGGGATTAAAGGCTTAGTTGTTGTTGTTGTAAAAGCGCTTTGTCTTCTCATGAAAGACTGGATTAAATGCAATATAGATGGCTGCTTTATTATCACAGTACAAGCGCATAGGAAGAATAGGAGTAAGTCCAAGCTTATCAAGTAAATAACTAATCCATATCGACTCACAAAAGGTAACAACCATGACTCGATACACTGATTCTGCACTAGATCAAGCTACCATATTTTGCTTCTTACTCCTCCATGATATAAGGTTTCCTCCAACGAACAAACAATAACCAGAAGTGGACATCCGATCTAGAATCAACAGGTTTACAACCCAACATACCAGATTCTGATAACAGATCAAGCACATATTTTCTCTAGGATATATATATATATATATATATATATATATATATATATATATATATATATATATTTGTTTTGGATCTCGCAACCTTTATACCGAGGAAGTACTTCAGACTCCCTAAATCCTTAGTCTAAAAGTGACTCTGAAGATACGTTTTCAGTTATGCAGTACCTTTATCATCATCTCCTGTAATCACGTTTTCATCCACATACACAACCAAGAGAATGCGTCTACCTTGAAGATTACGATAGAACATAAAATGATCACTATCATATCGAGTAAGTCCAAATGACTTCACAATATCGAAAATCTCTTAAACCACGCTTTAGGAGACCGCTTCAATTCATACAAGGATCTCTTCAGCTTGAATACTTTCCCAGAGCAAAAAACCCCGGATGTTGTTTCATATAAACTTTCTCCGACAAATAACCATGAAGAAAAACATTCTTGACATCTAATTGATGGAGTGGCTAATGATTGATGCAGCAAGAGAGAGTAAAAGACGGACTGAAGTCATCTTAGCAATCAGAAAGAATGTCTCCTCGAAATATGTGTCATAGACCCGAGAATGGCTTTTATCCACAAATCAGTCTTCAAGGCGAGAAAGTAAGCCATCTGGATTTAGCTTCACAATATACACCTATCGACATCCTGCTGATTTCTTCCCAATAAGAAGAGTAACCAAGTCTCATTTATTATTCATCTCTAAAACTGGCATCTCCCTAATTATAATTGCTTTTCAATCTGGATGGGATAGTGCATCTGACAAAAACTTGAAAAGAGGAGAGATTCAATAGCATAAATGAAAGTTCGATAAGAGTGAGACAAATGATCATATAAAACAAATTAAGCAATAGGATGAGAAGTGTATGATCGGGTACCTTTTCACAAAAAAATAGTAAGATCAAGAGCACAAGAGGAAGGAGCTGAGCTTGCTGGACCTGTAACGGTAGAAGGAATTGGCGTTGAATCTGAAGGAGTGGTCTTATTTCTTTGACAAGTGTAAGTCTTCATAATCTTATCAAGTATCTGCTTCTTGATGGTTAAAATGACATCAGAATCCTCCAAAGGAAAATCTTCATTGAATTATGGTTGAGAATGATAATCTGCATAGTATGAAGTAGACTTGAAAAAAATGATATTAAATGACACAATACTGTGCTTTAACTCAGGACTGGAAGTTGTAACATGGGAAAACCACGGAAAACACAACTTATTTGAATAACCCGGTGACCTACCAATTGTAGAAGTAGGATTTATAGCTCTTCTAAGTTCTCGGATACCCAAGAAAGATACATTTAATGGACTTAGTATCGAGTTTGGTATTACGTGGATGCAAATCATGAATAAAACGTGTACACCTAAAGATATGAGGTGGCAGAGGAAATAAAGATTCAGAAGGAAATAAACAGGCTTGATGAAGGCGGTGGAGCAGGGAGGGGTCGTGAAGGTGCAGTCGAGGGCGGGCAGGGAGGCACAAGTGAGGGTAGGGGTCATCGGAGGCAGGGATACACAGGCAAGGGCAAGTAAGAGCAAGGAGGGGTCGAAGCAGGGAGGGGTTGAACAAGGGAGAACCTTAGCATGCGGCTAGGATTCGAAAGAAGCCTTTTTTTTGGGTGACGGATTTTATTCTCCCCAATGGAGCTCTGATACCATGCGACAAAGTTAAGAAGAATAAAATGAGGTTAAGGTTTTGAGAGCATCTCCTCTCTTTATATATACTAAGCCAAATATGAAAGATTACAATTTTCCCAATATGGGACTACTATTCTTACATTCTAACAACTCCCAAGAAATATGTAATGCGGCATCATTGATCAAAAAACATCAATGGTGGAAGCAATCACTAATATAGTTGTGATGGGCCTACGGTGGAGAGGCATCAATGTCGAAGACGACAGTGGTAACAATGACAATAGAGAAGCCAGAATCGGAATCAAAAGGGGACTAGCGGGGGCTCCGGTCCCGGCAAGACTCCGGCAAATATTTTATATGCTATTTATCGGTTGTCTTTTATACCTACTATAAATAGGAGTATACTAGGTAATACTTGACAATTTTAAACCTAGCTTAGTAGTTAAGACATAAGATATTTGATTCTAAGGACTTTTGTTGAAGCCCTCACAGCTACATGATTTTAAAATATTAAAGTAAACATGTACTTTTAAAAATACTTAGTAGTATTTTTAATATATAACTATATTTTTACTATAAGAGAATAATGAAGAAAAGAGGCCATAGGAGAAAATTTCCTTCTATGGCATCGAAAAAATACAATCTTCGCCATTTTTTCTGACAATCAGCATCTATCATATCCATCATTATCATCTAAGAGATGGATACACCAAATTTTATGTGATCCTATCATTTTTCACCGTTGAATTATTAATTTAAAAAGTTCTATTGTTGGTAAACCGTTAATTTTACACCCACTAAATCAACAGTGAAAAAGTGATAGAATCACATGAAATTTGGTGTATCTTGCATCTAAGATGATAAAGATAGAGGTGATGGATAACGATCGTCGAACAAAATTGTGGAGGGTATATTTTTTCGACGCCATAAGAAGAAAGTCCCTTCTATGACATCTTTCCTCCATTAACTATAATGTATTTTAATTTGAACTCCACAAAATATCTTTCCTGGTTCGGCCACTGGAGAAGGCAATGACTATGGTGGAGAGCGTCAAGACGGTGGTTGAAGGCGGCAATGGAGGGCGTGGGGCCAACATTGGGACATTACAATGGTGCAACAGCTACTGAAGATTGAAACCCATATCACCTAGCATTAGGGTCGAGAACGATGGTGGGAGCAACGGCAGTGGCAGCGTCGACGGTGGTGGCTGACAATGGTGCCAACAATAGTATTGATGCTGGCGCGAATATCAATGATGGAGGCGATGATGAAGCCGACAAATGCCAATGGTGGCACCGACGGTAGAGGCGCCAGTGGCGGCAACACTCAAGGTATTGGTTGCGTCCTATGATGCTAAAAACTGTTGGTTTTTAAGCTTCAGTGTAAATCAAAGTTTTGATGGAAACTTGAAACTCTTTTGATGAGTTTCATATATTTTGGTTTTTGGAGAAGAAATTTCTTTCTTTTAGTCCCTTTCTTCCTACCTATATATTTTAAAATTTTGAATTAAAAGATCGCTACATATTTATGAACATTTTTACAAATGACAAGATAAAGTCTTGTACTAATTGATTTCTAATTACTAAAATCCTCTTTCAAATCATATATATGAACAATTTTACTAATGACGAAAAAACACTCAAATAATACTTAAGTTCTAAATATTAAATTTTAAAAAAATAGTTTAAAAACATATCTCAAACATATTCCCATTACTCTACCTCATTATCATAGCTAGAATACTATGTTCTCTCAAGCTTAATTCGAATTAAATATTCAAAACAAAAAGAGATTCTTGATTCCATGATGATACATATATATCATCAACCTTTTTGGTGAAAAATAATTTAGAATCAATAGCCTCAAAAGCATTAAGAAAACAGTATGTGGCCAGCGCCCTCATAAAATACTTGAAGTTGATTTTTGGACAACCAATTTAGGAAATTTCTTAGGAAATTTCTTAAAACCTCACGTAAACTTTATGCTCCACATCCTAATGTGATGCATTGCAATCAATTGGAATGCGCAAATTAAGCCTCATCCCTCAATCTCTCTCTTTATCGTTAAAATAGTAGAGAGAGAGATATGATTCAACCACTCGTGTGACGCAAGTTGATTATCAATATATATAGACATTTTGTTTTGTTTTAGTTTATTTGGAAAATGCAAATAATGTTTCAATTCAAATTGTTAAACAAAAGTACTCTTATTCACTTTTATTTTTTTTTTTAATTTAAGTAGTAATATTTCCGATGGATAGCATCCTTGCAAGCTTTCGCTCCCTGTAGAATGATCGTACTTCCATGACTGATCCCTCCCATGACTGATCCACATGGACTCCTTTCGTTCTCGTCTCACCGGTCAAAAGCAGCCATCGACCCGTTAGATAGTTGCTTAACTACATTGTTATTCCCTTGCTAGTCGGCTTACGAACAGTACTCCTATAGAGGTTCTTTAAGAAGATTTTGGGCAATAACACAATACAGACAAATGCAGTTCTCACGCATGCAGACCCATCAAATACAGTTTTTGAATGTGCCAAGTGGAGTTCTGGATGTTCCGACAGTTATAGGCGTTGATGTGCTGACAGTTACCACCAGGTGTTCCGATATCAACGAAAACAGTTGGAACGATGATGAATAGAACCAACAAACCCGGTGAAGTGATATTTTACAATATTTTTCTATGATTATTTGATATATGTATCCAAAAAAAAATTATTAGGTATATTTTCTTTGTTTATGTATATATGAAATTAAACAGTTGCACATGTTAAAATTTTATTGCAAGTGTTAAAATCCTCTTAATCATCCATTTTTCTAAATCTGAATCCAAGCCCAAAATCCCAACCTCTCTCAACACCTTTCTAATTCAAAAGACCCATGAATCGATTCTATCCCAAAAATAAAATAAAAAATCATCCGAGAGAAATGGGTTGAAATTTGTTAGATCATTTCTCCATGTCGTCCAACATATGAAAGCCTACATGGCATGTGCAAAATAATAAGCAGAAGATAAATGATCACATGTACACAGAAAATACTCGTAAAATGCAACTTCACAACCACAACAAACAAAAAATAAATAGTATAACCGTAATTAAAGCTTTACACAACTGATTTTTCTGAATAAAGAACAAAGTTAATCGATTTAATTACGGCAGGAAAATGCAAGTATTGTATTCTATTTTATTTAACAGAAGGCACAGTATAGGCAACCCAAATAGCAAGGAACTACCACACTAAAGGTACAATATGGTACAGATTGAATCTAAACTCTTGCAGAAAATGAACGAGACGTTCTTAAAAGGACCATTTCTATTGAAAGGTGCTATGCTCCTATGGATCGGCACTTGATGGAAGCAGTCCTGCAAAAATCAAATTAATTTGAAATTATGTGAAAATAAAATAAAATAATTAAACAACCTACTAGCAAAAATATATAGAACGGTTTTGTCTCCATCATAATAAAGGTAAGGGTAAATTGCGGGAAACCCCTGTAAACAATTAGCAAGAAATCATCTATTTTGTTTCTACGGTTTCTATTTATTTCTATATTACCTCTGGTTGAAAATATTGATTACAAAAGGTAGCAAGCATGATTGAAGTCGAGGGGTATTTTGGGAATAAATTAACAGAAATAATAAGTTTGGAGGGGTCAAGTGAGTTTTTAAAACTATGGGTGGTTTCTTGCTAAGCAGGCAAAAGCGAGGATGGTTCCCAAGGAAACCTGCTGCAACGACTAAGATTTTTAATAAATGTGAGCAATAAAAATTTTTTAGTGTTTATTTTTATGGAAAAGCATGTAGAGAGATTGCTTTGATTTTTAAATGGTTAATATGATTTTTTGATGAACTAGGGGTTTAAAATGATTTTCTAAGATTTATCTGAAATTATTTATAAAAAGAATTATTTCTGAGAAATATTATTACAAGTGAGGAAATAAATAAATTAGAATTTTTCCATATTTTTCTGATATTAAAATCTATTTATAATGATTTTCTATTTAGAAAACAGTTTTTAAATATTAAGAAAAAGAAATGAAAAAAGGATTTTGGGCCAAACCGGCCCAAGCTGCTGCAGCAACAATTTAGTGAGCGGGCCCCACTAATCCCCATGCGAAGCATGGAGAAGCAATTTACGTCATGATCCAATGGATCGCGGTTTGCAGCAGCGCCATGTGGCGCAATTCTGGTCCTCAACGGGCACGATCCGATGGCTGCTAGAGAAAAGAGCTAGTTGTTCTTTTTGGAACACATCTCCACTATTTCTAAAACCAGAACTCCTAAACAATAAATAAAAATACCGGCACGTTCTTGACTCAGAGCCCGACACAATGGTCTAGCCCACGCGTGCCACAAAAATCCAGAGGAGAAATCCGCGTTTGAAGTCGGAACATCTTTTTTTCAACACCGAAACTAGATAGGCTCTTTTTCTCCTCTTCAATCCCTTGCCTTCTTTTGCATGTCCATCACCATCATTCTCGCAGTCTTTCTCCAACCATAAACACAAATGTAGGATATATCTATTTGATTCCGTTAAAAGAGATCTATAATAGGAATAAAAGTAGTTACGATATATCGATAAAAACTTAATCTTAGCTCAAAATCCATAAAGTTTGTATGAGTAGGCTTTAACAAACGACATTCTTAACACTACACCACCGTTACTTAATGATAAATTCCATGTCGTTACTCTGCCGAAATTCCTGGAGTACACCTGTTACGCTGTCAAAATTTTCACAGACCTTCTTACTATAACACGATACTACCACATTTACATGGCAACCCTAAGTTTGCTTGATGACATTAATAAACCTTTGTAAGATAATATAATCCGACACGTGTCAAGCACGTGCTACACACACAAACACTTATATTGATATACGCAACTTTGCATGAACATGACATGACATACTTATGTTGAACATGAAGCCATTGGGAGCAATGGACGCGAGATATGGGTGAACTAATTAAGGAAAGAATAAGTTCCGCGTCTCGTCGGTCCCATGTACTATTCCACCCGTAAACCAAACAAGCTATGACATCATAATATTGTGATGGGGTAGTTTGGATAGTAAGTCGTACATCGTGTCTCGAGGGTCCCCTGTAAGTTGCTGTGATTCCGGACCGTAAACGAAATACTATTCCCCTGTGAAGGTCAAGTTGTCATGATTCCGGACCATATACAGAATGCTAACCCTCCATGTCAAGTTTGTTGCGGTTCCATAGGACCAATGGGGTACTCTCGAGGACACGAGTACCCTTACGAAACAAACTCTAACTAAAATATGAAGACCGGACAAGACACCACACACATATACCTGCATGTCACACTAGTCACTTTTTACTGTCAAGACTTTACTTGTTCCACTTGTACACATGTTACACTTAGCCTTTTTCCTTTTAATCTTTGAAACATAGGAACCTACTTGAGTGAAAACTCACTTACGCATATTTCTCTTCTGAAATGTTCGTTAGACTGGAAGCAGATAAGGACGAGTTGCCGAGGATGAGCCTACGACGGAGGATTACGCCCATTACTCAGAGACTTTTTAGGATTAGTTTTTATTCGTCTTTTATTTCAGCCACTGTTTAGGCTTGCTTTCTAAGTTTCTTTTCCAGGCTGCAAATCAATCGTTGACGTTTGATTTTATTCTAATAAAGGATCGGTTATGGATAAATATTTTATCCTTGCATTTGTATTACTTCCATGCACTATTTTACGCTTAGCATATACGTATCGAGAAAGAGCGCTTCTCGGTATAGATACGTCGCAGGCCTGGTCGCGTCTTCACTTCGTATTTTGAGAAGCGGGACGTGACAGGTTTTAATGATGACCGATGCAGGTCCTGAAGTATACAAGTGCATGATAATAACCAACCTTTATTATAACCTTGAATCCAAACCCCTTTGAAATCCACTTCGATATACATCATTTTTTTTTATTTCCTGATCCATTCGTGTCTGACCATGGCTTTCTTTTCAAGCCATGGCATATGCTGGAGGCACACCTTTTGATGACATTATCGAGGACAACTATGAGTCCACCATCACCTTTGAGTCGGACATAGAGAACGACTTCGAGTCGGACTTTTCGGATGAGGACGCTCCGTCTGTAGTGATCGCTGTGGAGGACAACTCAGAAGAAAGAGTTGAGGAAGAGGATCAAGTTGAGGCTAAGGATCCAATGGAGGTTGAGGAGTCGATTGAGCAAGAGGCCTCATTTGAGGGGGTGGTAGGGAATCTTCTCTATCTCAAAGGGGAGGTTTACCGATGCATCCGCCGCACATAGCTATGAGTTTACCCCTGCCCATCGCCGGGACCGATGAGGATCTACTCCTTCATGAGGGGGCCGACTGTTCGGCGTAGGGAAGCTAAGCTCGCCAGGGAGCTAGCGCAACAAAACCTTCAACCAGGAGACGGGGTCAATTAGGATAGCTTGAGCATGAATAAAACTTATCTTTCTTCTTTTTAGTCAAATAAAGCCTTATTCTAATGTGAGGCTATTGGATGTCTCGAATAAAACAATGTTCCAACATCTGAGTCGGGAACGCGTAGGTATTTTTTTTTACAAGCTCTGGTTTTTGAAATATGATAGAAATAATGGTGTTTATATAGCCAAAAAGAACAACCCTAGCCCTTTTCTCTCGCATCCGTCGGATCGAGACCGCGGATGGCCCGGATTGCGCCACATGGCGTTGTTGCAAGCCTTGATCCATTGGATTGGGGAATTTGCTGCCCTGTGAGAAGCACGGGGGACTTGGTGGGGCCCAGCTGCGGCTGCAGCAGGCCGGGTGGGGTCTGCCCCGATCCGACCCGGTTTGACTTTTTTTTTTAGTACAAACGATTTTAGCCTAAAAGCTAATGGAGGGAAAAAAACGTCTTTATTGGACAAACAACAGGAAAATTAACCTGCTCTCCCTTTAGTTAACACTGACGGCTTCAAAAACTGCCTATTACTCACGTTATTTTGATCTTGAAGTTATTACATAAAACAATTTGTGATGCTGTAACCAAAGCAATTTTGATGAAGAAAAGAAAAGGCTATTTTTTGAAGCCTAAAATACATATTAATATATATCGCCGCGTAGATCACATAGATCCTCATCCAGAATTGGAAAAAGAAAAAGGGTTTTTTATATAAGCCCCCTAAAACATTGCTATTTTGAAAAACACCCCTTAAAACTTCATATTTTTAAATATACCCCCTAAAACTCTTAATTAAACTAAATTGGCCCCTTTGCTTAATTATCATCTCTAACACATTTAGAAATTAACGTTAAAAAACTAAAATGATAACTCGAAGATGAGAGTTCGGAAGAATAAGAGTAATGGGTTTTGCACAAAAATAAAAAGAGATAAGGGTTCAGATGTTACACAAGACTTTTTATCTTACAATTCATTATATTAGCTCTAATCCAATTATCATCATAATTAACTTAAGTAAAAGGGTGTTTTTAGTTAACAGAGAGGTTTTAGGGGGGTGTATTTAAAAATATAAAGTTTTGGGGGGTGTTTTTCAAAATACCAATGTTTTAAGGGACATATATTGAAAAAAACTCAATGAAAAAATGAAGGCAGTGGGCACCTGGACAAGCTCTTGAGGTTGCTGAAGGAATTAGTGTCATTCTGAAAGTTTGCTTCTGTCTGGGTGTTGTCGGTATTTCCCGGTTCGATAGATTCCATAAATTGCTTTAGACCAAAACCCTGCATAGAAGAAACAAGAAGTTGAAAGACACAACAAAATATTTGCTTAAAGAAAGGAGTATACTCATGAGAAAACATAGCAAAAAAAAAAGAGTAATGTAAACTCATGAGAAAACAGAGTAAAAAAGGAGTAATGTAAACTTATGAGTAAATTAATAAATGAACTATAGGACATGCAAAAAGAAACCTCTTTATATCCCAGGTACTGGCGCTTTGGCTTTGGGGCATCCTGCAGTGGATGAAAAAACTGTCAAGGATAAAGAAAAACAGTATCTTGCCTAAAACCTGAAGCAACTGCTTTTGGTACACAAGAAATGCATAAATTTTGGATCTGAAGGAGTTATCATATAGTCATATTTCCAGACATTCATCAGATGCTATATGGTGAGAAAAATGGGAAGGTATACAGCAATAGTCTAAAATGAAATGGTAGTGAAAATGCAGCAATTATATATCAAGCCATTTTGTTAGAATTTAATGGGGCTGCGGTCGACTACTGAATCATGGCTGCGCTCGCGTGACCCATCCCATAGGGGGCCGAGGCTGGCCCATCTTAACCCATAGGCCACACCATGTGCTATAACCCCTATGAGCACAAAACGGTGGGGCTGCAGGTGATTGCAGCCCCATTTAACTCTTTATGTTAATAATGTCCACGACGAAGAGAAGTTTTTTTTAATAAAAAAATCTAATTCAAACTTGTGTCGTAAGGAGATGAATTTGCTGCTGATCAAGATTGATTGCAGTGGACATTTTGACTGTAAAGAATAGTGCCATCAATTCAAGTTGGAGTGCAAAAAAGATAAAATAAAATTTTATAGACTCGGTAGACCATCCATATTATTATTCACATTGACCAAAACTATAACAAAAGACTACTAAGAAGAATATGCAAATTATCGGTATACGTAAGTGTATAATGTGAAATAAGTATGGAGAAACTATTGAAAAAGGTATCATAATTTATCTCTGAGTTTACTCATAGTTATATCAATCAAGTTTAAAGTAAGAGTCCACTATCAATCTTTGTTACATAGATTGTCCTCATATTGATAGTTTCACTTTTTCTATACTTCTTTAATTTGGGGCAAGTTGGATTTTATTATGAATCCTTGTTCCATACCATATGTTGATTTGATAATAAAATCCCAAAGGTAAAAATATTTGACATAAAATGAAGAATGTTATATATATAAATGCACCAAACCTTCAAAAACTCAGGCATCTTTTTATCCTTGTCTCCCACAAATTCGCAAAGGTACATCACTCCAGCACATGCAAAATTCTGTCCACAAATAATTGTCAGTGGAGATGGAAAGCACAAAAAATGAAGATGATCTAGGCGGTAATACATTCTTTGTTACAAAGATGGTATAAATTGTTGATCAAGTCTGCCATGCTACAACATTTGTTAGCAATTTACAAGAAAAGCATGAGAATAGAAGCAATCAGTGCAAGACTAAGTAAAAGGATTTCAAAAAATGTACAAACTTATGAAGTTTGTCGAGATAAAACCTCAAGAATATAAAACTAATAAACTATGTACCCCACTAATCCTCATGCGAGATTAGAGCTTTAGAACCAGACGCAAAGTCATACAACCATCAGGTTTCCAAGATAACTGATATTTTTCATGTGTAGTTCTTTCCTATTGGCTTATGCTGCGTGTTATTAGCTTAAGATACATGTTAACATAGGAAACCTTTAAAAGGTTGGCTAATAGTACTTCAAGGTTGTTGAAATGATTAGTTGAACACCATTGCATGCAATGCTCTTACCAAGAGTCGAAAACTATGTTGAACGCTAACCAGTTTATGTGAGAAGGTGCAACATACTGATACGTGGTATGTACTACTAATATACATGATAAAATAACCATAAAATAGAGTAGCAAAGCGATCTGAGCTTTCACATTTTTTTAACACCTCACTTCTAGTCATTGGCACCCAATGATTAAAAATACTTAAACCATCATTTTATTCCTCAAACATCAGGTGTAGCAAGGTGCCAAAGACAAATGTGTATATATTTATTTTTTAAAAGAAAAAATGCCAAAGAACATAAGCCCAAGTGGGGATACCTGTTTGTCTTCAAGTGAACTCATCTTTCCATTCTGCAGTTGAAAAACCAGATCAACAGAAGTTCCCAAATTGACTAAAAATAGAGTTCAAATAATAATAGAAAATACTCACCAGACCCCACACCAGTCCACGGAGGGATTCTAACTCATAACCAATATTAGAAATCTTGCCACGAACGTCCGTTACCTGCTTGCCAAAATAAACAGGCTTATGCAAATTAAAGGGGGAGCAAGTTTATGATGCAAATTAAAGCAAGAGACACACCTGCACGCATATACATCAGCCAGTTTTCTAGCCCAATTGGTTCCATCGAGATATTCAACAGGATTAGGGAAGAGATTTACATCTGAATCCCACATTATGACATACTAAAAAGACGGGAACAAAAATGTACAAAACGAATCCTCTTGTAACACCTAACTTGTACCCATACCCAACACAGCAATTCATATATCAAACACTACCTTAAAAAGGGTAAAGAGATTCATGAAGATATTACCTCGTTTTTAATTTCTGTTGATAGCACTTTCTGCTCATCCAATTTTCCATCCAAGTTCTCAATACGCTGTGTCAAATGTCTCTTAGCTGCCTGTGAAAGAGGAAAAATAATTTATATTTTTATAGCTACCACAACCATGTATCACCACGTGTGCATGACACCTACACACCACACGCACACACACACATGTATCACCACATGTGCACGACACTTAAACCACACACACACACCCCACCCTGCCCGCATGCACACACCTCCTTATCCTTATGCCCTAAAATGGTAAGTACACATGTATATGAATACTATGAGCTATATTATATATCGTTCCAACAAATTTTATGTTTCTTTTGAATATGTTAAGACTTTTTCTTATCAACTTTCAAAACCATAAAACCAAAGTTGCCAAGAGCCATTATCCAACTCGAACTATCTTTCCGCTGCGAATTCTCAAATAAGCATCCCAAGAAAACATGTGAAAATTAAAGTTTCATCTCTACTATTACAATCAGAAGAGGGGAGAGGACGTGGCGCTCTCATAATTAATTGAAATAAAAAAAATGAGAAAATCCTAAATTCTAAGATGGACCATGTCATCGACCTCTTGCACATGCAATGCACGTGGGCATATATGACCATCATAAACAAAAGAGTTGAAAAGATTCTTAATGACTTTTAGTTAAGACAATAGATCTATTAGAGACTTCTACTCAACATAATGAAGATATCCACATCAAACCTTTATTTTAATCCACACATGCAAATTATTAGTATTGTTTTGGTCTGAATAATATTGCATAAATTGGCATAAACCTACCACATCTTGCAATGATTTTCAGAATGTACATGTCATACTATTTATTCTGCAGTATGCCAAAGAGCATATACTAGACTGGAACTTACAGCAAGAGCTGCAGACACTTGATCCAGCTGCTTCGTCATGCTTGAAACTGCATTAGCCATGTTCTTCTTAGTGACATACATGAGATCGGAGAAGGAAAGACCCTGATAATATAGTACAAATCAGTCAAACACCAAAAAGGTACCGCCTAAAACTCAACCCATTGCAAATTTAATATCATAGAAGCACCCTTGAAAACACCAAGGTCAGTATAAGCGTATAGCAGTACTAGTTACTCTGTGTGTGTGTGTGTGTGTGTGTGTGTGTGTGTGTGTGAGAGAGAGAGAGAGAGAGAGATTAACAATCCTAAATTATAACTATATGAATTGATGGCAAATGAAAAAGAATAATGACCATTATTCTCTTTGTAGGTGTTCCAAACTAAATCATAGATATATGAATTGATCTAGAAAAGAATCGTTAAGGGTTACAAAGAAATCATGTGACACATTTAATAGGTCACAAGAGACAATGTGTAACAATCAGTTTGCACAGAAGAACAGAAATTAATAAAGAACAAGACTCCACTAGTAATAAAAGATAGTTACATCTCACATCCATAAATGCATTAAGGCAGCTTTAGCAGTACGGGGACTTACTTTCCACCACATGTATCCATAGCCTACTGCCCCCACAGCTGCAGCTGGTACAATAAGAGATGACAAGTTCCCTGGGAGAAGTATAGCAACAGACTCAATATGGAAACTACTACAAGCACACGTGTATTGTGTTGGTTATTGAATTACCAATATATATAGAATAAGAAGGGCAAAAGTTACATTGGAAATATAACAATCACTCTGGCCAAAAAGGTTAATTTAAGAACTCCAAAAAACGAACAAAACAGGTTATTGTGTTGGTTAAATTGCTCCCATATATTACGTTGACAAACCAGTAACAACATATGGTATTATACGTAATTACGACGATTGCGAGAAGACAATATTCACTTGATGACTTAACGTCTCTAAACTACCCAGAAATTTTTATCCAATTTTCCAACAACTACAATTGACTTTTTAAGATTACATGATGGCATCATAAGCTTTCACCACCTTTTTTGGTAACCTATCTTTTCACCACATTGGTAATAGTAATTAGGTCAAGCAATTATATTGCATGCCATCTTTTTATTAACAAAACTTCCACGTCTTCCTCCCCGTTCTTCCTTCCATAAATCTCTCTCATTGGGTATCCATTTTTCCGACAGTTTTTCCGTCATTCAAAAGTCCTAGAAAGTGGATAGTAATGTTGTAAAAAGTTTTTAACCCTTTTAATGAAGAAATTGATTACAATTAAACTCTTGATGAACTTGAGTCCCCGTCACAAGAATTTCTTGTTATGGAGGTTGATATGGGTGGTGGCTTGTACAAACCCTATGCCTAGGGTTTACATTGTGGCACTTGAAATGGTAGATGTACCCCTCACCCTCCTTATAATTCTCCTTGTCCTCTACTATATACCTCCTAGGTTTCATAATTACAATGTAATCACCATTGGCTCGTAGTGGTTTTTGGTGAAGTGCAGCCAACAATACCAATCTTGCCCTCTGGATGAAGCCGAGAAGCAATATGACAACACTTCTCTGTCCGTGTATTTGTTTCTATATGTACCAACCTCAACGAGTAGAATCATTGCATTCTATTTTCATCTTTCTTTCTGATGATACCAACAATGGCATTTTCACAGATTGCCTCTGGAATGTCCTTTGGTGAAGCCATTGCTCAAAGTTTTATTGCCATGTACCCATAATGTAAGAAATGACGAAAATTCTTTACCGACAATGGAGATGATGACGATTGATGAGTTGGAGGAAATTGAGGAGGAAGATAATCATGATGATTGATACAAAGATATTCTAATGATCGTCGACAGGGAACACAAGTTTCTAGTTTGGATTTCGGTTTGAGGCTGAAAGGAAGCAACGAGAATTAACATAAATGGGCAATGAGATTATTATATAGGTTTTTAAAGCGTTGTTACAGTGTTTATGGAGCGCTTACAGCATGACGGAGTAATTTTAACAGTTTACGCTGTGATTGAAAAAATGGGGAAAAGTTTATAGTGCTAAGATAGTTTGGTGAAATCAAGCCTTTCTTCGTTGACTTTAAAACAAGTTCAAAATCCCATATGCTTTCAAATCAAAACAAAATTTACCTCCTCCACCAGAACCATTAAGGACGGTTATTGGACGTGCAGAGGCAAGTTGTCGGACCTCCATAGCCAACCGTCGAACCTACATGGTCACGAAATCAGAATTCGTGAAAAATATATAAAACGGTGCTTAATCTACTTTATCTCACATATAGATAAAGGTCTAGGACTAGTCATCAGACTCACTGCCTTACATATATAACTAAAGGGTTAATTGCATAGAAATTCATCTATCCACACCCCATCCAGCCCCATCAACTAAATAATCTAAACGAGTTGGGTACTAATAATTCAGTCATGAGGTATTAGTGAATGGTGCTATATGCAATTAACCCACAACTATATGGAATTGACAATAAGTATGCAGCTGTCACGGGCCAATAACAGTAAAATAGCCCTAACACAGTACAATCAACACATGTCAATCACCTGCGAGGCGAGCGCATCCGCAACCTCAGAACCAGCTCCAGAATCCCCCGCAGATTTATCCAATCCCTTGACCATAGACTGCATAAAATTCACAACAATCAAATAAAACCTAGCGATCGAACTAAAACTCAACAAGAATCGATCGATACTAGTTACTAAACCTGAAGCTCGTCCAATATCTCAGATAATCGTCCGTTGCGCAGAACGATTGTGCCGGTGTACCCTAAAACGAACGAAGATCTCGTATCAATCGCACGATTCGAAACGAAGGAGACGAGATTGAATCCAGGTTGGGAGCTTACCTGCGCCGACCAAGAGCACGAGCCGAGAGAGCCCCATCCCCGCTTGCATCGCCATCGATACGATTTTGTGAAACCCTAATTATTCTCTCTCTCTCTCTCTCTGTTTGATTTTTTGGGTTTCGTTTGAAACCCTGGGTTTGAAAAAGGTGGCGGAGACAAAATTTGGATTCCTCGGGTTTTTAGAACTAATTAGTAATTTAGCATTGTTTTAAAACTATTTAGAAATTTAGAAACTTTGGC
Organism: Agapanthus africanus; assembly: GCA_030015575.1. Taxonomy (NCBI): domain Eukaryota; kingdom Viridiplantae; phylum Streptophyta; class Magnoliopsida; order Asparagales; family Amaryllidaceae; genus Agapanthus; species Agapanthus africanus. Next base: position 442,509,429 of record JASDDO010000001.1, read on the forward strand.
TCAAATCAAGAATACCTAATCGCCACATAGGAGTGACAATTGTAAATTGGTCACTTCTGAATCCGCACTTTGCAAATGCGCTCAGGCTCTCTGGAGTCCAGAAAGCCTAAGGTTGAATCCGCACTCTGGACTCCAGAGAACCCAAGTTGAATCTGCACTTCACAAATGCGGATTTAACATAGACCTCTTTGGATACTTAAGGATAAACACTGCAATTGCCTCCCAATTGCGTCTAATTGCCTCCCAAACACTACAATTGCCTTCTAAACACTTCAAAACCACTCCAAATATAGATTTATAAAATGAAGTAAAACTTATTTTGTAAAGAGTTTGTCACGCCCTGCTTCCCAAAAGACGGAAGTAGAAACGTAACGAGACCCGCGACGTATTTATTCTCGGAAGGTATTTTCTCGAAACAAATACGCTAAGCGTATATAAGCAAATATAAAATGACAAGAATGAACATGATAATGAAAATCCAACTTTATATATTTACATTCCAACTTCAGCAAGTTTAATTATATTGATAAAGTGTCTAAAAATGAAATAACATGAAATATAATGCCTAAACAAGTGGCATGCATAAACTGAAACTGAAAAGGAAATCCATACATCGACTTGTGAACTGAGCTGGTCGTAGTACTCTATAGTCGGTTCCACCTCCTCGGCTTCTAAATTATCTGATGAACATTTCAAGAAAGAAAGAAAAATGGATGGGATGTCCATCAGTGAACTTGCACTCGATAAGTCCCCAAAATAGGTAGGATGTGAATATAATGAAATGTAAGGTGACATGTGGTATAGTATGAATGGAAATGATGAATCATGCTCAAGTATAACATGACAGCGTTAATGACGACTATGTAAGCCTGGCAATGTGATAAGAGTATAGAAAGCAAGTATAGCATGGTCGTGGAGTGTAGGTATATGGTACATGTAATGCATGTAAGTATCCTAAAAGGTCTTTATAAGGTAATCTAATTAACATAAGTGCAAGTGTGAACGTCAACAAATCTCAAGAGTATTTCTAACTTAAGAGTAGGGGCCTAAGGGTAAGGAAACACGGGCCCTCATCCGTAAATCCGTGAGTTTGTGATTTCGTGATGTAAGTATGGGACTCATGAGATTCCTTTGGATTTATACTCAAACTGCCCCAACACCCCGCGTATCTAAAATTATAGTTAAACTTACAAGTCTTGCTCGAATTCATAAATACAACAAGTTGCAAGATTGAGTTCATGTTAAGATCAAATATTCATGTCAAGTGTTCATGTATTCATGCCAAGTTGTATTCATGATTCAAGTCAAGTCAATTCAAGTGTAAATATTGGGTTCATGTATTCATATCAAGTTCATGTACCAATTTCGAGTTCAAGTTAAGTTCAAATTTAAATCAAGTTCAAGTTCAAGTTAAGATCAACTTTAAATGAAGTTCAAGTTTAAATTTAAATTCGAGTTCAAATCCTAAGTGATTTTGATTTCCCTAATATTACGATCTACATTTAGGAAGAGCTAAGTGGTGTATCATTGTCTCCGGCATCCTGAGGCACTGATGAGAGTAGACGCCACCTAAATCAATCTGCAACCTAAATACGTAATATAAACTAGCCAGTCTTTTGATTTCTAAGGTATTTATGTGAAATATGTCATTTAAATTCTCGAGAGTGTTTTATGTAAAAAGTTTTATTTAAGAAAATATAATCTCGAGGGTGTTTTGGTAAATATATGTTGATTTGAAGGTCTAGGATTTTTATTAAAAGTATCTTCTAGATTCCAAGGTATTTTAGCGACAAAACCTTGCTTTTAAAAGATTATGGTATTGAAATGAAAAATACATCTTTTGAAAACTTGAGGGTATTTTCTTAATAGCTTTAATTAAAAAACTTGCTTTAATCGATATTTTAGAAAATAGTAACCCAAATTAACATAACTTGCTATATTTTCTTTTATGTTAAATTTTATACAAATTGTTTATTTTCTTTAAAACCGTATTTTTTTCTTTTCCTTTCAAGACCATATTCGATGAAGAGCTATGGATTTTACTTCACTAAACCTAGGATATGAGATAATCCGCACCATCCACAACAGGGTTCCCCTAACGAGAGTTGTAGAGGCGCAATTACAAAAGATAAAAATTCTGTATTTTACTTGAGGGTATTTCAGCGAAATACGTTTCTTTCGAAAAAATATTATAAATATGATATCATGTTATATTTTTCATGTGTACGTGTGGGGTAGGTCGTTATCCCTTGCATGATATTATCTAATAGGTTAACAATATACTACCATCAAGATTAAAATAAGGGCGTGGTATTCATCCGTTAGTTTGGTTTCTGTATATTATATGACAAAGCAAAATTATTTTAAATTCATGTACCATTTAAATGTGGCGTGTCATAAAAGAAAGATATGATAGGTCGGTAAAAGATGTTCTTATGATAACGGTTATTTCTGTTGGCTATAGTGCCCATAAGTCAATTATTGAATCACAAGCACGCGATTGCGATGATTGAGGGATGACCTATACGGATACAACAGTCTTACTCAAAATGATAGTATGCTATCTGATTTTTTTATCATCATGTACATGCTTTATGTGGTATTACATATCACTATTACATGTTGAAAGAGCTCATAGGATTCTTGCTTGACTACCAGCATTATGATAGCGATCATATACGTGGGAGCTGGGTGGTCTATAAGCACATCCTTAAATGTCCCTAGTCGTGGGAGTATCGAGACTGGGTATCGATACTCCAGTGTAGACTATGTTAGTTGTATGTATGCCCTAGAGGCCAGTATTGTACAGATGATGTATATTATATTGGATGCTTGGACATATATAGAGATGACTTTCTTGCTCGATATGATAGTATGCTATCTGGTTACTCTTTATCTTAACATGTACACTAGTCTCTTTAAACTGTCTTATAGTTACATGTTGGTAAAGCCCTTAGGATGTGTACTTGACTACCTGGACTATGATGCAGATCATACTAGTGGGGACATGGTAGTCCATAAGTACATCCTTCAAGGTCCCTAGTCGTGGGTGTATCGAGACGGGGCATCGATATACCAGTGTAGACTAGCGTATACGCTTCTCGACCCATTAGATGGGCGATGGATGATCCCATATCCATTGGTGTTTGACATCAGAGATGGTATACGGGTGCTCAGTGGAGACTGGGTACACTGGACGGACTCGCCGAGAACTCCCAGATGGTATTATACCTCACGTCAGATGGCAGTTCTCAGGTGACACTTGTACAGGTTAGTCTGTAGACCCGAGATCGTCATAGAGTCTTGTGTGATTCCCACTGTGCTTTGATCTCCACCTTACCACGTCCATGAGGGCGTGCAAAACGGTGGTCTTTGGGTACAGTCCCGAGTCACATGGAGGCAATGAGCGATAGGAGGGGTTTCGTCTCTCCCGGTATTGGGAGTTGATGTTGCGCTGTGCTCGATTGGCCGTAACAGGGAAGTCCCTGGCCAGGGCTGATCAGAGATTTGCTGGTTAGTGTTACCAGTAGTTTTTCGACCCGTTATGAGCCTCACATCGGCACGACTTATCGGTTATTGGGGTCTGACGTTTACCACCCCTAGACTTGATATGCGACGTATCAGACGAACAGACCGGACTGTACGGTAAGTGTTACTGGTTGGATTCACAGGAGTGTGAGCGGGCTAGCTCATCGATCTTCTGATCGCTCAATACCCGGATGGCCGTTACGTTTAGCAGACCGCTTGCGGCTTGTGGGTGCTTGATATGATCATCATCTGCTACCGGCGTATTGACGAGTCTTTAGAGTCCTACACAGAGGTTTCCTGGCTCAAGCGAAACGAAATAGGAGCGCATATGAGATATGTGCAGGACCGAGAATAATGCGTGTATGTGATACCGCATTTCATTCTCGCGATATATGTTTCGATTAGTTATATTCGATATGACCTAGTTATCGAATCATTGATTCGATAAATCGATACATTGGATTCTAGTCGGTTATGTGCGACATGACCGGATCATTAAATCAAATGTTGATTTAATGATTTAATGTATAATTATATATTTGATATATTACTTTACATTAACTAGTATTGGTTCACTTTAAACGGATTTTTCTCACTTGATGCACATTGTATATGTGATATGCTTTTGTGCACATATTTGTATCATGTTTGATGATACTTGATCATATGGTTAAGTGTATAGAATTAAACCATAGTTAACTTGAGATTAGGGTTTTGATTATGCATTTATTCATTTATTTGTTTATTCATTTATTTGGATAAACTTTAAGATGAAAATGGTGGCAATTTTTGTTTCATATTGAAGCTTCATGAAGCTTTGACTTTGCTAACCATTCTTGTCTTCATGCATAACCCTAACCCACTCAAATGACCATGGTTTATTCTCTACACTTAACCCTAGTTAAAGTTATGATAAGTTTGGATTTTCTTTTCATTTTTAAAATAGAACTTATCATAACTAGCTTCATCATCTTCTTCTTCTAAAAAGAAAAAGCTTGCTACTTTAATGGCAACTTGAGTTCTAGTGAGAGAAATCCAATTCTAAAGTGAACCCACATCCTATTTCTTCACCCTCTACCTCTTGCCAAGTTGTTTTGGGTGTTTTCTTCATAAGTTTCACAACTTTGTGAAGTCGGAGCTTGAACTAGTGCAACCTCGACGTAGATCGTCTTTGACACGAAGCCGACGACCTAGCTCGCCCGTTTCTCCGATGAAGCCGACGATTGGGTTCGGGATTCATGATGGACAGCGAGAGGACACCCACGTGGAGCTAAGGAAGTGGAAATCCGGATCTACAAAGGTTGTAGCATCTAACTTTTAGTTAATATGTTAACTAGATTTGTTTTTCGCCTAGGATTCTAGCCGACGATCCGTATTAGGTTTTCTCGGCACCATAATTTTTATAAAATGGCATGGTTGATGCCTTGTGAGACCTCAATAGGGTGCCTAGAAACCTTTCAGTGGTATCAGAGCCTAGCTAGAGCCTTAGGCGAAGTCTAGACGCAATTTGAAACCCGATCGAACCCGAAAACCTAACTTTAAGATGCTCTCTGGACTTTTTCTAAATTCTGGGATTTTTCCAGATTAAAAATTGCTAAAAAATTTAGCAGGGAAATATATGAATTACGGTGCAAAAATTTCTTTATGAACAGTCTAAAGAGCGGCGGATCCGCGGCCTAAGCCTCATTAGGCGGCGGATCCGCGGCAGCTTTATTAAATTATTATATAATTTTTGCACAGTAACTGATATCTTCTGGTGTTGGATTTTCTGGGAATTTTTAAAATTTATTCAAGAGTTGAATTTTCTGGGGTGTTTTAGAGCTTCGATGTTTTCGATCGGATTATCAAATTTCGTCATTTGTGTATTTCCGGATAATTTTTAGAATATGTTAAAAAGTTCGACCGGATATAAATACCCAATTTTTCCCCTGTCGGGAAATTTCCAAGTGTTGGATTTTTCCGTAGTTTAACGACGTTCTAAGTAGTGCAAGTAACGCGATGGACCCTCTAGAAGACAACAAACCTTAACTCGATTATGTGACCGTCTTGAACTGCCCTTTGAACCTTCGGGTTTGGGGCAGTACGGCGTGCCACATGTGAGGCGTTGGCTTGACCCTTCTACGGCTGGACCGTTGGTACTGAGGCACGAACTGAATGTTGTTAGACTTATTTCATGTGTTGAGTTGTATCGGGAAAACTTGGGTATTCGACTGTTCGATCGGAAAGTTTAACATTTTCTGTTTATCTGGAATGTGATACAATAATTGGAATTCACAAGTAGTTATGAGATAACTGAATGAATGTTATAAATCTAGCAATTTAGTCCCATATGATATTGAAAAGAGTTTTCGATAATGAGACTAAAATGCGGGATTTATATCTGTTAGGCATGCGATGTCTAAAGAGGTTGCGGATTCCAACTGTTGTAGTTTTACACTTTCTTTTCTGTGACCGTAAGTGTAGTATGTTCATATCGCCAGTTTCGTTGCTATACGTCAACGACAATTGGGGTATGCATACTTACTTACGTTGATGACATGTGATGTTATGTGTTGCTGGATATGTTATATTGGATCGTCGTGTTCGAATAGCCGGGTTTTTTTTTATGTGAGATGAGTGTTTTCCATTTTCATTCATGTAAAAACTTGTATGTAATATTCTTTTATTTGGGGCACTTCCAGGTAGCGGAAGTTGTCACCTTTTGTATATTATTTACTTTTCCGCATTAGGATAGACCCAAGGAGGGGAGCACAAGTAACCGGGTTCTGGGGTCCAGTGGGAGACCAACTCGAGGAGTCGAGTCCGGGTCTCCTAACCCTAGAATTGGCAGGGTTGCTTGCCGCTCTCGTAGGGGTCTAGGGGTGTGGGATTGGCTATTCATCACGACCGTGGAATCCGTGTTTTATACTGGCTCGTATTGAAAACACGGACGTCCTAGTATATCCAATGTTTCATATGTTTCTTCTGCTGCGATATCTGTGATATGATCATGTGATGTTCTGTGATGGATATAGTATATAGTATATATGATATATTATATAGACGTTACTTATGTTTTACACCCGCGCCAGCCCTGCCCTGCTCTGTCGTTAGTTACCTAACCTAACGGTGCACGAGGGGACATCGAGGCGAATGCGGATGGCATAAGTGTACGTCATATCTATCTATGATGTTTAGGTATTTAAATGATGGGACTTCATTAATGTGATTAATGAAAGAAAAGAAACCTAAGATGTTGTAGAATCAGATTTTAAACAAAACAGGTAGCTACAATTCTTGCTTTGCATAGCGGTATATATGATATACCCTGCACCTTATTCGATGAGGAAAGGACCGAGATCCCTTCACCGGGAGTGACTCCTTTAGCAATAACTGGCAGATGCTACACACTCGGTTTGGCTTTGATTGCTTTTAAGAGTTTTTGCTTTGCACAGTGATATATATGATATATCCCGCACCTCATTCGACGAGGAAAGGGCCGACGATCCCTTCACCGGGAGTGACCCCTTTAGCAAAACTAGAAAAGCCTCAAAATCATTCCATTTTAAAACTTCATTTGATTCTACAACGATATCAAGTTCATTACGCAATAGGTTTTCAGAAAAACCTGACGTAGCCCTCCGTCATTTCAGATAAGTACTAGTTAGTATTCGTGCTACGTTTGTTGACTATGTTAAGGCGTAGTGTGCGGTAGCTAATTAGTGCTTATCTGTATAAGCATATGATGCGATTGGATTAGGGTAGTCGTGCGACTTTGTTGACTATGTTAAGGGTCGTGCGGGTAGGTTTAATTCAATCGGGAAATGACGGGTTGAACTTGACTAGCACTTATGATTTGTTGACTATGTTAAGGTCATATAGCTGCTAGGGGCAAAATATTATCGGGAATTTCAAGTGTTGAAATTTGCAATGAGATTGCATACTTTCTATGAGATAGTTGGATCCCGATACCCACTGCGAGTAAGAGTTACTCCTGGGAGAGTTTTACACATTACAATTAGCCGATCAAGTAGGTGTCTAGAAAGGTGTTAACGAGGTTACGCCTCTGGGAAAACGAGGTTTACATTAATTAGGTTCGTGCGAAAGCACGGGGGACCTCCCTCAAAGTACCGACACTGGCCTGGCTGAAAGATTGGCGAACTTGTAGTGTGTAATTAATCCCGGCTAGTCTTTCCTTTTAGGGTTTGAAGGAAGATTTGATAAAAAGCAGTGGGAGCCATCCTGATTAGATAAGATAATAACCAATCTGATCTTGCACGAGCATACGCTAAAGTGTTTTCTTCTCTCTCTCTCCAAGTAGCGACCATTTCATGCCTTAATCAAGATAATAATATGGATGTATTGACCAAACCCGCATGTTATACTGTGCTGGGGAACGTTGGTTCCGTTCTTTCTTATAAGAGTTATAGGAATGAACAGGATATAGGGGAATACCAGGATTCCCATGCCACCCGAATGAAGAAAGTACATGTTGATGCATTTTCTTCGGGTGTGTTCGTTACAGAGAACTGTTTCTCCATTTGCTCTACGTCCTGGGTATTAGATACCGGGTCAGGATCCCATATATGTAATCAGTTACATGGGCTAAGGAAAGGTAGAGAACTTGGAGAAGGTGATAAAGACATTAGAGTTGGAAATGGTGCAATTGTTGCAGCTAAGACTGTCGGAGAATATCACCTTGTATTACCAACTGGAGATACATTGGTTCTGAACGAATGCTATTACATGCCGAACCTGATATGCAACATTATATCGGTTTCTTTGCTGAGTAAAGAGGGATATAATTTTGTATTACAGGACAATGTTATGAACATTTTCCGTAACCAAAAGTTGGTTGGATCAGGCACGTTGTGCAATGGCATTTATGTTCTAAACCAATCAACAGTTCTGAGCATAACAAACACACACAAGAGGAAGAGTTCAGAACTGAACGATTCCTTCTTGTGGCATTGTAGACTGGGTCACATCAATATGACACGACTGGCTAAGTTGCATAAGGATAAATATTTGAAACCTTTCGAATTTTCATCTTATGACACTTGCCAGTCATGTCTCAAAGGCAAGATGACCAAAACTTCGTTTACGGGACACGGAGAAAGAGTTACCGAACTCTTGGGACTTATACATAGTGATGTATGCGGTCCCATGTCTACACATGCCAGGGATGGTTCTTCATACTTCATTACATTCACTGACGATCTCTCTAGGTTCGGGTATGTGTTCCTGATGAAACACAAATCAGAAGCTTTTGAGAAATTTAGGGAATATAAACAAGAAGTTGAGAACCAAACCGGAAAAAGTATTAAAATCCTACGATCTGATCGAGGAGGGGAATACTTGAGCAATGAATTCCTGGACTTCCTAAAAGAGAATGGGATTCTCTCTCAGCTGACTCCTCCATATACACCACAGCACAACGGTGTATCTGAACGGAGGAACCGCACCCTATTAGATATGGTGCGCTCTATGATGAGCACAGCTGAGTTACCTATTTCCTTCTGGGGATATGCACTGGAGACGGCTGCATACCTATTGAATCAAGTTCCATCTAAATCTGTACCTACCACACCATATGAGATATGGAGTGGGAAGAGACCATATTTTAAACGAGTTAAGATATGGGGTTGTCCGGCCTATGTCAAAAGGCAAAATCCAGACAAACTCGAGGCACGGTCAGTTCTCTGCAAGTTTGTGGGATATCCTAAGAATTCCCAAGGATATTTTTTCTACCATGCTGAAGAACAAAAAGTGTTTGTTTCTCAATATGCCACCTTTTTAGAAAAGGAATTCCTTGAAAAAGAAATTAGTGGCAAAGTGGTAGAGCTGGAAGAAATTCCAGATACACAAACTATAACTGAAGATTTAGTGGAACCAGAAGATTCGATAGTACCCGACGAACCCCAGCCTCTCCGCCGATCTAGTAGGGTTTCTCGTCCACCTGAGAGACACTACGGTTTTCTTATTGATGGTGGAAGCGAGGATTGCATCATGGATGATGATGACCCAACTAGCTTCGAGCAGGCCATCACGAGTAGGGACTCAGTGAAATGGCTGGATGCTATGCGGTCCGAGATGGAATCCATGTACACCAACAAAGTATGGACTTTGGAAGTTGCTCCTGAAGGGGTAAAACCCATTGGGAGCAAGTGGATCTTCAAGAAGAAATTTGGTGTAGATGGGAAAGTGGAGACTTTCAAAGCTAGACTTGTAGCAAAGGGTTTTCGTCAAAGACCAGGTGTGGACTATGACGAAACCTTTTCTCCAGTGGCTATGCTTAAATCCATCCGAATCATGCTTGCCATTGCTGCCTTTCATGACTACGAAATCTGGCAAATGGATGTTAAGACCGCCTTTCTAAATGGTGATTTAGAAGAGTGCGTGTACATGACTCAGCCAGAGGGCTTCGTAGACAGTGGGAGCAGCGGGAAGGTGTGCAAGCTGCTTAAATCCATTTATGGATTAAAGCAAGCATCGCGGAGTTGGAACATCTGCTTTGACGTCGTTATCAAAGAGTTTGATTTCGTCAAAAATCCAGATGAACCTTGTATCTACAAGAAGGTGGCAGAGAGTAAGGTTGTCTTCCTCGTATTGTACGTGGACGACATACTCTTGATAGGAAATGATATTCCTATGCTGCAATCGGTCAAGCTCTTCTTATCACAAAGATTCTCGATGAAAGATCTTGGTGATGCCTCCTGCATATTGGGAATCGGGATCTATAGAGATAGATCCAAACGGATATTGGGATTGTCCCAATCCAGGTACATTGACACCATACTAAAGAGGTTTAGTATGGAAGAATCCAAGCGTGGGAACTTGCCCACGATCTCTGGAGTCACTCTCTCCAAAGAGATGTCTCCCAAGACTGATTTGGAGAGAGCTCGCATGCAAGGGATACCCTATGCTTCGGCAGTAGGCTCTATCATGTATGCGATGCTATGTACCAGACCCGATGTAGCATACTCACTAAGTGTAGTGAGCAGGTATCAAGCTGATCCTGGAGAGAGTCACTGGACAGCTGTGAAGAGCATTCTCAAGTACTTGCGAAGGACTAGAGATATGTTCTTGGTGTATGGTAACGAAGAGCTCCAAGTGGAGTCCTTTACCGATTCGAGCTTCCAAAGTGATAAGGACGACTCTAAGTCGCAGTCGGGCTTTGTCTTTACCCTTTACGGAGGGGCGGTTAGCTGGAAGAGTTCCAAGCAGGAAACCGTGGCAGACTCGACGATGGAGGCTGAATACATCGCTGCCAACGATGCTGCCAAAGAGGCTGTCTGGATCAAGAAGTTCATTACTGAACTTGGAGTGGTTCCATCCATTGAGCGTCCAATACCTTTGTATTGCGATAACAATGGAGCGGTGGCTTTGGCCAAGGAATCCAGGTCCCATCAGCGATCCAGGCATATTCTGAGGCGGTATCACCTGATCCGGGAGATAGTTGATCGCCGGGAGATCGAGGTCAGGAGGGTTGACACGAAGAACAACACGGCGGATCCACTCACGAAGGCCATTCCCCAGATACAGTTTGAGAGACTCTTCGGGATGCTCGGTATGCGATACTACAGCAGCTGGCCCTAGTGCAAGTGGGAGATTGTTAGTTGTATGTATGCCCTAGAGGCCAGTATTGTACAGATGATGTATATTATATTGGATGCTTGGACATATATAGAGATGACTTTCTTGCTCGATATAATAGTATGCTATCTGGTTACTCTTTATCTTAACATGTACACTAGTCTCTTTAAACTGTCTTATAGTTACATGTTGGTAAAGCCCTTAGGATGTGTACTTGACTACCTGGACTATGATGCAGATCATACTAGTGGGGACATGGTAGTCCATAAGTACATCCTTCAAGGTCCCTAGTCGTGGGTGTATCGAGACGGGGCATCGATATACCAGTGTAGACTAGCGTATACGCTTCTCGACCCATTAGATGGGCGATGGATGATCCCATATCCATTGGTGTTTGACATCAGAGATGGTATACGGGTGCTCAGTGGAGACTGGGTACACTGGACGGACTCGCCGAGAACTCCCAGATGGTATTATACCTCACGTCAGATGGCAGTTCTCAGGTGACACTTGTACAGGTTAGTCTGTAGACCTGAGATCGTCATAGAGTCTTATGTGATTCCCACTGTGCTTTGATCTCCACCTTACCAAGTCCATGAGGGCGTGCAAAACGGTGGTCTTTGGGTACAGTCCCGAGTCACATGGAGGCAATGAGCGATAGGAGGGGTTTCGTCTCTCCCGGTATTGGGAGTTGATGTTGCGCTGTGCTCGATTGGCCGTAACAGGGAAGTCCCTGGCCAGGGCTGATCAGAGATTTGCTGGTAAGTGTTACCAGTAGTTTCTCGACCCGTTATGAGCCTCACATCGGCACGACTTATCGGTTATTGGGGTCTGACGTTTACCACCCCTAGACTTGATATGCGACGTATCAGACGAACAGACCGGACTGTACGGTAAGTGTTACTGGTTGGATTCACAGGAGTGTGAGCGGGCTAGCTCATCGATCTTCTGATCGCTCAATACCCGGATGGCCGTTACGTTTAGCAGACCGCTTGCGGCTTGTGGGTGCTTGATATGATCATCATCTGCTACCGGCGTATTGACGAGTCTTTAGAGTCCTACACAGAGGTTTCCTGGCTCAAGCGAAACGAAATAGGAGCGCATATGAGATATGTGCAGGACCGAGAATAATGCGTGTATGTGATACCGCATTTCATTCTCGCGATATATGTTTCGATTGGTTATATTCGATATGACCTAGTTATCGAATCATTGATTCGATAAATCGATACATTGGATTCTAGTCGGTTATGTGCGACATGACCGGATCATTAAATCAAATGTTGATTTAATGATTTAATGTATAATTATATATTTGATATATTACTTTACATTAACTAGTATTGGTTCACTTTAAACGGATTTTTCTCACTTGATGCACATTGTATATGTGATATGCTTTTGTGCACATATTTGTATCATGTTTGATGATACTTGATCATATGGTTAAGTGTATAGAATTAAACCATAGTTAACTTGAGATTAGGGTTTTGATTATGCATTTATTCATTTATTTGTTTATTCATTTATTTGGATAAACTTTAAGATGAAAATGGTGGCAATTTTTGTTTCATATTGAAGCTTCATGAAGCTTTGACTTTACTAACCATTCTTGTCTTCATGCATAACCCTAACCCACTCAAATGACCATGGTTTATTCTCTACACTTAACCCTAGTTAAAGTTATGATAAGTTTGGATTTTCTTTTCATTTTTAAAATAGAACTTATCATAACTAGCTTCATCATCTTCTTCTTCTAAAAAGAAAAAGCTTGCTACTTTAATGGCAACTTGAGTTCTAGTGAGAGAAATCCAATTCTAAAGTGAACCCACCTCCTATTTCTTCACCCTCTACCTCTTGCCAAGTTGTTTTGGGTGTTTTCTTCACAAGTTTCACAACTTTGTGAAGTCGGAGCTTGAACTAGTGCAACCTCGACGTAGATCGTCTTTGACACGAAGCCGACGACCTAGCTCGCCCGTTTCTCCGATGAAGCCGACGATTGGGTTCGGGATTCATGATGGACAGCGAGAGGACACCCACGTGGAGCTAAGGAAGTGGAAATCCGGATCTACAAAGGTTGTAGCATCTAACTTTTAGTTAATATGTTAACTAGATTTGTTTTTCGCCTAGGATTCTAGCCGACGATCCGTATTAGGTTTTCTCGGCACCATAATTTTTATAAAATGGCATGGTTGATGCCTTGTGAGACCTCAATAGGGTGCCTAGGAACCTTTCAGACTAGTATATACTGATCAAGACCCCGACGAGAGGCGGTAGCCAGGTCTCACAAGCCATTGGTGTCAATTTGTTCACCTAAGATAATATACAGGTGCTCATTGGGTAATGAGTACACTGAATGGACCGCCGGGTTGGTAGTATACCTATTGTCAGATAGCAGTTCTCAGGTGACATGTGTGCAGGTTGTCTGTCGACCTAAAATCGCCATTTGTCTCGTGTGAGTTCCCACTGTACTTTGATTACTACCCTGCCACGGCTCAAAGGAGTCGTGCAAACAGGTTTTAGTTGGGTACAGTCCCGAGCCACATGGAGGCAGTGAGCGGATCGTCGGGGATTCATCTCTCTCGGTATTGGGGGTTGATGTCGCCCAATGCATGGGTGGCCATCACCAGAAATCCTTGGTCAAGATAGTCGAGAATTATTGATTTGGATCAGTAGTTTCTCAGTTGATAATGGGTTTCATACCGACACGAAATGTCACGTTATTATGGGTCGACTTTATCCACCCCCTAAATTCGGTATGCGATACTCTTAGATGAACAGACCGGACTGGATGGATATTGTTACGGACAGGCTCAGTAGGGGTTCGGATGAGTTTGCTTGTCAGCTTCCCTTTCGCTCAATACCTGGGTAGCCATTACGTACAGCTAGTGCCGCTGACGTGCTTGTGGTTAAACCCACCGCCAGCGTATTGACGAGTCTTTAGAGCCCCACACAGAGGGTTTCCCTACATCGGGCGAAACAATGTAGATGCCGTATGGTTTTACGGCAGGGTTCGATGGTATACGCGCACTTGTGCACGTATCAGGATTCAGACGGATGATACTAGTGGGCTTTGGCTTAAACCGGATTCTAGTATTATATTATTAGATTATTTTCGTCTCATTGTATTCGTATTTTTTGGAATACGGATATGGGTATGTATATACAGATGAGGGGTATTCTTATAATTTATTACAAGGTGCTTCTGGAAGATGCCGCCTCATTTAGTTTTAACCATTTAGGATTAAATGGTTAATGGGGTGGAGAGGATGAGGTGTTTATTGCATTTATTGTGGCATGGCTTTGTAGTGACTTGTGGTTACTATTCAAGCATGCTTGTTTTTGTTTGTTGTGAGATATTTTGAAGTCTTGAGATATTTTGAAGACCTGAGATATTTATGAGATGGTTTCATTATTACTTACAACACAAAAATACAACAACACAAAAAGACTTAGCCATTTATCTTGAGTTGCCTCTCACTCTCATCCTTAAGTTTTTTCTTCTACCTCCACCCTTCAAGTCTCATGTGTTGAGAAACCTAGGGTGTTTGGAGACAAATTAATCCATCACTACACTCTACATTCTCTAGGCTATCTAGTTTAACGAACTAGGTATCCTAGTTACCTTGGCTATTGAGGTAGGAGCCCGGAATACAAATCCTCAGGTGGATCATCTTCGATAGAGGGAGACCGGAGATCAAGATAGATCATGGCGGCCTCTAGGAGCTTGGGAAGGTGATTGAAGACCGAAAGACACAGATCAATTTGGTATAACTATTCTTAACTCATATATATTTAGTTTGCTAGTTCAGGGTTAATGGTTGATCTTGGTAGCGGGTTATGTTAGCGCCGGTTTTATAAATTTTTGTTCCGCAATCGGCTACGGTTTGATGGCCAGGTCGCTACCCAACATGGTATCTGAACCAACCCATAAACCCTATACTAGCAGTTTAAACAACGTTTAAAGTATCGAAACCGAAACAACTCTGAAACAATACGCCTAATCTTCCAGTTTCTGTCAATTTCAAAATTTCTTCAAATTTTTTAAACAATTGCAGAAGACTACTATTGTGAAAACTAGAACACCTTCAAAATACGAGCTCTAAATTCAATGATTGGCCGGCGAGATGAAGCATTTTCCCGGCCTGGCCGGTCTGGAAGTGGAATTAGAATTTGTAATTTTTTGTGTGTTCTGGTCTCTAGAAAATTTGGATTTTGGTATTGTTTGTTTTGCCAAGTTTGGATATTGTGTTATCTTTTGTTTGGGGGCAATTCGGGGTATTTCGAAGTCGCTATTTTTAACACTGTTTAAAAGTTTTCAGTATATGTATTACTATCTACGACCGTGAATGTCATTAGAGTGGTACAACTCGTCTAATTGCTATATATCTTTTAGACGGGTTTGCGAACATGACATTCACGTTGATGTTCTGTATTGTACTGTGGTTATGGTTGGATCGTCGTGGTGGATAGCCAGTGGTGCAATGGTAGTACAGTTCAGATTCATTTGTACATTTGATATTGCGGGGTGAGCGTCCGATATGTGGACTGCCGTTTCTGCCAGTTTGTATATTATTTGTTTAGGGCACGACCGGGTTGAGGTCGATGTCACCTTTGTACATATTATTTTCTTTTTTGTACTAGGATTACCCCAAGGTGGAGTGCACGAATAGCCAGGTTCTAGAGGGCAACAGATCCGCATCTCATGGCGTTGAGACGGAGGGGACCTTACTCTAGAATTGATGGGCTATTCGCCACACTCGTAGGGGGTACAGGTTGACCCACGGAGGGGTGCACAAGTTACCGGATTCCGTGAAGTGCTGGATGGCCCATTCACGTCGTTGATTGGGGTTGCCTCATTTCTGAGATTGGTGGGTAACTTGCCGCACTCGTAGGGGTCTGAGTTTTCATTGCACAGGCTATCCACACGACAGGGAACGTCGGGTCTCATTTGTGGCTCAAGTGAAACCCGAGGCTCCAGGATTATCCACTATTCTATATTGTTGGCTGAGATTCTGTGATATTGCTTTATATCATGCCTGGGAGGAATGCTATATATATTTATATATATACTAGTAGATATTGTATATGTTTTACACCCGCGCTAGTTCAGCCCCCGCTCTGTCGTTAGTTAAGTAACCCAATGAGTGATGATGAGGCCCAGTGGCGAATGCGGATGGTATATACGTACATTGTATTTTCGTTCTTTTATTTGGTGTGATATGTTTAATTGATGGGACTATGTTGATTCCGATCAATGTACGGAAAACAAACCTATATATATGATGTTGTTGGAACCAAGTTTTTTGAAAACGGACATTACAGACATTTCCTTTTACTTTGCACAGTGATATTTGGTTATGAATATCCAGCACCTCATTCGACGAGGCAAGAGCCGAGATCCCTTCATCGGGAGTGACCTCTTGAGCAAAAGTTTGCGTCATTGTAATAACTTCACTATAGTCGATTCTTTTGCTTTGCATTGTGGTATTCAGTTTGGAATATCCTGCACCTCATTCGATGAGGAAAGAGCCGAGATCCCTTCACCGGGAGTGACCTCTTTAGCAAATGTTTTCGCCATTATATATTTGTAAAACCTCTTGGATTCCTTCAACGATATGAAGTTCATTACGTTAAAGGTTTTTTGCCCAAACCAGCCGTAGCCCTCCGTCATTTCTTACTAGTAGTATCTAGTATTCGTACTGAGTTTGTTGGCCTTTGTCAAGGCGTAGTGTACGGTAACTAGATATTGCATGTCTGTTGCATAGAGTTGCGATTATCTAGGTGTCACGCCCCGCTTCCCAAAAGAAGATGAAGGATGACGTGGCAAAGTCCGCAACCTAACTGTATTGAAGGTAGTCTTTTCAATACAGTTATGTTAAGCGTATGAATATCTAATATGCAGGGTGTGTACCAAAATCAAAGTAATAAAAGCGAAATGCATTTATTTCTATTAACCAAACTTTATTACATCCCAAAAGAAAAAGTAAAATAAACTAAGTAGTTTAATTACATCAAAAGAGGAACAAAAGCCCTAAACATGTAGGCAACAAAAAAAATTAAATCTAACTAATCTTCCATCGTCCAGTCTGTACAATCTTCATAAGTTGGCTTCACATCTTGATCCTCGCCATAATACTCATTCTTATCTGACGGACATTCCAAAGGTAGAGGAAGAAAAGGAAAGTCCGTCAGCGAGTTATACTCGGGTAGGATTGCCTCATAAGGAAGTAATGATATAGAAACAGACATGGGTGTATAAATGCACTGAATATGATGTACATGGGTATAAAGGTATGAGGTTATATACAAATTAGATATGTTGACAGAGTTATATGTGAATATGAGTAGCTTGTGTGAGGTATATGTTTGGTAAAAGTTCAAGTCAAGTTAAACGGATATTCAGTCTAAGAGTTAGATCAGGTTAAACAAGGTGTGTATAGATAGAATTGACTGGTGAACATACTCGTATCCTTGAGGTATCCCATGACTAGCTGGAAGCAATATGAGCTGGTACTCGTGCCTGAGATGGCAATCAATGTGGTAGCGTGAACATCCCCGAAAGGTGTCCCATAACTACGATGGAGCTTTGTCTAGCATGAATATCACTCAAGTGCACAGGTATTACCACCCTTCAGTTCCATAATAAACAACAAGTCTAAACTGGTAATATATCCACATCCAAGATACTGAATAACTCGTGTCTCATAAAGAAAGGTAGATAAGGTAACAGGCAGGTATAGCACATGATGTGAGTTTAGTGTTGAGTATCAATAGGTATTGTAAACGTTTTAGTTTGTTAAACAAGGGTTCGGATACTCGCGATTATTCCGTTGTGGCCACGGAACAACAACTGGGGAAGTGAAATGTACCGTTTCACTTCCCGGGATCATGATTGAGTAGTAGGGGAATCCGAGTTCCGAATCTCCTTGCCTAATCAAACTACCCATCCCCGTGGTTCAGTATAAAGGTTTTGACGAATTAGAGTTAGTGGGTATAACTCTAGGCATGGAATTTCCACATTGTATGTCATCTACATTTTGAATCATTCGCCCTCAAATAGGGTTAGTATTCGCCCGAATATCGGGTTAATAGTCGTCCACGCATTGGACTTGTAACACCTTAGGATATGTTTAGGGAATAATTATATTTAAATATTGGGTTTTTAACAAAAAGTTTACCAAATTGTGTTTTAAATATTTTTCCTAATTTAATAAATATTTTTCCAAAATTTTCCTAGGCTTGCACACACATGTGCATGTAAACTAGGGTTTTTAAAATGATTTATTACCATGATTATTAACCATGGTGGGTTAATCATGGGATTAAGTCTTTTGGGTTTAAATTAAGTTAATTAGTTAATTAGTAGTTGTTTTAATTTGAATTTGTTTATAGGTGTTGACTTGTGAGAGAAGAGAGAGGGGGGCATCATGGCTCAAGCCATGCTTGCCATTAATGAAGAGAGAGAGAGGAGGGGTGACTTTTGGGTGATGATTTGTTTTGGCTCTCAACTCTCTTTGTTTTTCTCTCAAAACTCTCACACACTCACACACACACACACCTACCTCTCAGCTGAAGCCAGCAGCAGCAGCAGCAGCAGCAAACTCCACAGCAGCAGCAACAAGCAGCTCAGCAACAGCAACAGCAAGCACAGCAGCAACAGCCAGTGAGCAGCAACAGCAACAGCAGCAACTGCAGCTTCTCCCCTTCATTTCTTCTTCTTCCTTCAGCTACCTAGGGTTAAGTATGAGGTATATTTCCTAAACTTATTCCCTAGTTGCTTGGTTAGGGTAGTTTTGCATCGGTTAGTGGTTTTTAGTGCGTTTTAGTGCGATATGAGGTGTTTAGTGGGAACCTTGTGCTAGTGTGGTGTAAATTGGTTTCAGTAGGTTGTTAGTGGGTTGTTGAGATCATATTAACTTAGCTTAACCCCAATTGCACTAAAATACCACCAGTTTTCCAAATTGATGCAAATCCGTCGTTTTTAAGCAAAACTGAGTTTTCTGGAACTGCTTTTGACCCGATGAGTTCTGAGTGAAATTGGGAAGACTGCAGTATAGTGGAGATGTTCTGATACCCCAGATTTAACCCGACCCCCTAACTGCTACAGTAGGCTGCCAATTAATTCGTTCTGGCCGCAATTTGCGGCCAGATGGGTAGGGTTTGGGTTGGGGTTTGGTCCTGTAGGTGTCTGCTAGTGTGTAGGGTGCTGTGATATATATATTTTTGGAAGTTTAGTTCTGTATAAAAATCTGGGACCAAATACCTATTTTGCCGTTTTTCTAAACCTTCGCGATACGCGTGATACGTGAGTAGGTTTGGAGCTTTTGCGTATCGCGACGCGTCGGGGTAGTTTCAGGCGCGTGATCACACGTTTTAGCGTATCGCGCACACGCGCGATTGGTTCGCGACACGGGTCTCTAGTTGGACCGTAATGTCGCGTTTCTGTGAAATTGAGCTTATGTGTGATATCTGTTATGTGATTCTAGGTTCGCAGGCCAGTGAGACGGATGCTGCGAAGAAGGGCAAGCAAGTTGTTGGATACACTTAGCGCGAGACACGGTGAGTAGATTTCACATCTATGGGGATATCGCCCGCATGGCGTTATGCGTCAGGGCTGATAGGACTTTATTATTATATGTTGCATGTACCCCATAGACTGTCATCGCATATTGCATTCCCTGCTACATATATATATATATGCTTAGAACTGATAGAACACCGCACTATTACTAACGGTTTATGTTGCACGGGCACTATTTGCATGCTACACACACACCGTTAGTAATTGCTATGCCACACTCACTGTAGAGCTGCCATGATTACATTGCTGTAGTTCATCTTACATATGATTGGTTATGATTTTCTAGAAATTGGGAGCCGCATGACATCTTTAAGAACGGAAACTATTTTAAAAAGCGGTTTTCCCCTTATACACATACCATGGATTGATTTACATTGTACCTCGCATTGGATTTACTTATTGGTGTTGGATTTCATGCGATTTCTGGTTTTGAGGACCGTGGAATTATTTAAGAAAAGATGCACTATTTTGAAAACCCGGTACCTCGTGATATGATATTTTGGTGCGTCCACCACGCGTTTTCTCGGTGTTGAGACGTGTGCTTGAAACCCGATTCGAGGAGATGGATGATCCGTTTGCGGGTTCGTGGTGGACCCGGTATGATACCCCGGGGCGAGAACGGTTTCGCTGTGCAGTAGACGGTGAGCCCGGCGGAGGGACTACTACCTACCGGTGATTGGTTGGACCTGGCAGTTGTCCGGAGGATACTGAACAGAGTCGAGAGATGGATGCGGGATGATCCGTACTGCCGGGGCCGAGGGCCGATACCGCAGACGGACCCCGTGGGCCGATCCGGACTGACGAAGCCCGATATACGAGGATTTGCGTGTCGATGCTGGACACGAGTATTTTATGATATTTTGGGTGCCGATGTTGGGCACTCGTGATTTCTCAGAGATGTACAGGATTTGAGGGCCGATGGGTGTGCCGGCGCCTGAGTGTATTTGGGATTTGGGTGCAGTCTGAGGCACCGATTATTGTTTTTCATGTTGACATATCCATGTAGATGTTATTTATCCCATGCTCAGTATTGATTACTATATACCTCATCCTGTAGCATTTACCTGATAGAGCACTTGCATTACTATTGCATCCACTGTTGGCATGCATTGATATCATCTGCTGGTATTAGTAGAGCCACGCTATATGTGCATGCTCGCGATCACCTATATATGTTATCTCTATTCACGAGTTGGCAACTCACCCCCGTTGTGCCACAGTATTTGCAGGTTGCCCTTGGGAGTAGTCGCGGCTGGCTGTTTACCGCATCTTTTGGCACAGATACCATTTCTGAGGCGGGTTAGCCTTTTTGCTGTTAGGTGGGTTTTGTACGGTATCTGTTATCCTTCAGTTGTATATTGATGTATCTAGTATTCTCCATCTACCTTTCTGTATTGACTTAGAGACAGTTGTGAGGACGATGTGTATGATTTTGTACTCTGGTGTCGAGCTCGCATGTGAGCCGACTTTATTTTATGCAGTCTTACCCTTGGTGATATTGTCCTTGCTTTACTGTGTATTCTTCGCTACGGCGTCGTATATCATATTGTGATGCTTTATTCTTTTTACTTGTTATTCCTGCTACACCTTGCTTTACCCGACTCACGGGATAAATGTTTTTAAAGGAAATGTTGACAAAATTATAAAATTATAACTCTTGAACTAAAAGGGATTTCTACTAAATTAATAAAAGTTTTTCGGACATGTATGACTGTTTTACGGAAATGTTTTAAACCACTCTATATTTATTGGTTTTGATTTCTGGGTTCGGCTTACTTAGCCGCGTTACGCCTGTAGACGTTGCGTGGTTAAGTGCCGGTCACGAGTCGAAATTCTCGGGTCGTGACAAAGTTGGTATCAGAGCGTAGGTTTTACCTTCGGAGTGTAGGATGATCCTGGTATGATGGAGTAGGTAGCTGCAGCAGGGTAGCGTAGCGTGTGTATGTTCCGCGGCATACTCACGACACGGTACTCCGCCTACGCGACCTTAGGACTTGTTGATTTAAATTCCTTCCTGAATACATACATTCTGGCGATTCGATCCCCGTGTTCTTATCGAATCCTAATTTTCTTTCAGCCATTATGCCGCCTAAGACTACAAGGGCACAGAGAGCGGCCGCGAGGGCCGAGATTCGTGTTGACTCGTCCGAGACGAGGACTGATCCGGGCAGTGCACCCGTTGTACCCGAGCAGACTGTTCCTCCCATGACAGACCAGATCGCCACGCTAGGGGCTGGTGTGCAGAAGATGCGCCAGACGGTGGGATCTAGCATGCAGGAGATGCGCCAGATGATAGGATCGCTAGTTGAGACGCTTCGAGCCCAGCGACCAGAGGTAGCTCCACCTGTTCCAGCGACCGCGATGGTACCTACCGCACAGCCAGTTGCCCCTGCAGCCACGAAGGTGATTACAGTATCGCTATCAGAGTTCATGAGGCTGAAGCCTCCGGTCTTCACAGGCACTGATGCAGCCGAGGACCCCCAGTCCTTCATTGACAAGATGGCCCGTATATGCCGTTCCCTCAGATGCGCAGATACGAGATGGGTCGAGTTTGCGAGCTTTCGCCTAGAAGGTCTTGCGCAGAAGTGGTGTGATTCAGTTGAGAAGGGCAGAGCAGCAGGTCTTCCTCCTATGACCTGGACGGAGTTCGTGACAGTATTTCTAGCCCGTTTCCTTCCCCAGAGTGTTAGGGATGCCCGAGCACGTAGATTTGAGTCTTTGCGTCAGACGCCAGGGATGACAGTGGCAGAGTATGATGTGCTGTTTACCGAGCTAGCAGTTTATGCCCCGTATTTAGTGGCTACCGAGGAGTTACGAGTCAAGAGATTTATTCGAGGCCTGCTTACACCACTGTTCCTTGCGATCAGCGCACAGCACTACGAGACCTATGCAGCAGCTGTAGATGCAGCCTTATTGGTTGAGGAGCACCTTGCTGAGACTTCGGCAGCCCCAGAGCCGAAGAGAGTTCGTGCAGGTACATCGGTGCAGAGACAACCTTTTCGACGCCGTGACAGACACCTAGCAGGTGGCAGAGATTCGAGGCGAGCTCGATTGTTCAGCTCTTATCTCCAGGAGGGTCAGCGACCATTATCGGGATGTTTCCGTTGCGGGAGTTCTTATCATCGTGTGCGAGATTGTCCCGAGACACATCGGAGGGAGGCAGCAGCACCGCATGTTACTTTACCGCCTTCACCACCCCAGAGGGCGTTGCCTGTTGTACCTACCGTTGCTCCGCGCCAGACTCATACACAGAGAGGTCGTGGGCGTGGAGGAGTTGCTCAGAGAGGACGAGATGACCGAGGCAGAGGGCAGTCAGTTACAGGTGGTGGACAGGCACGGGTTTTTGCTTTGACACATCAGGACGCGCAGGCGTCCAATGCGGTGGTTTCAGGTATCCTTCCTGTATGTTCAGTTGATGCACATGTATTGTTCAATCCCGGATTCACACACTCATACGTATCCACACACTTTGTGCCGAGTTTGGGTAGAGAGTCCGGCTTGCTCGATCAGCCGCTTGTGGTGACCACTCCTGTGGGAGAGTCGTTTGTTGCTAGGCACGTGTTCCGATCCTGTATCGTCTGTATTGGCGAGAGAGAGTTGCCTGTCGACTTGATCCTTCTGGAGATGTTGGACTTCGACGTTCTTTTGGGCATGGATTGGTTAGCCACGTGCTATGCTTCTGTGGACTGCCGTGAGAAGACAGTTAGATTCTGCTTTCCCGGCGAGTCGGTTTTTGTTGTGTTGGGGGACCGTGGTGCCGCCCCTCACAGTGTGATTTCTTCTTTTCGCGCTGGACAGCTTTTGAGGAAGGGATGTCAGGGATTTCTCGCCTATGTTTGCGATGCTCGCGCTACAGAGGTTCCATTGGATCAGGTTCCGGTTGTCAGCGAGTTTCCTGATGTGTTCCCTGCCGAGCTTCCAGGGTTGCCGCCCGAGCGCGACATTTCTTTCTGTATTGATTTGGTTCCTGGCTCGGGGCCTATTTCCATACCGCCTTATCGGATGGCCCCGGCGGAACTTAGAGAATTGAAGGGTCAGTTGCAAGATTTGCTGGACAAGGGACTTATTCGACCCAGTGTTTCTCTTTGGGGTGCTCCAGTCCTGTTCGTCAAGAAGAAGGACGGCAGTTTGCGTCTGTGTATCGACTACCGCCAGCTGAACAGGGTGACAGTGCGGAACAGGTATCCTTTGCCGCGTATCGACGATTTGTTCGACCAGCTTCAGGGGGCAGGGTACTTTTCGAGGATCGATTTACGATCGGGCTATCATCAGCTGCGGGTTCGACAGGAGGACATTCCCAGGACAGCTTTCCGTACGCGCTACGGCCATTACGAGTTTTTGGTGATGTCGTTCGGACTCACCAATGCGCCAGCAGCCTTCATGGACTTGATGAACCGTATTTTCCGGCCATATTTGGATCTGTTCATCATAGTCTTCATTGACGATATCTTGGTGTATTCCCGGAGTAGTGAGGAGCACGAGCAGCACCTGCGGACTACCTTGCAGACCTTGAGGGAGCACCAGCTTTATGCGAAATTCTCCAAGTGTGCTTTTTGGCTGGACAGCGTGGACTTCTTAGGACATGTGATTTCACGAGACGGTATATGTGTAGACCCGAGGAAGATCGAGGCCGTTCAGCGCTGGCCCAGACCCACATCGGTGACGGAGATTCGCAGCTTTTTGGGGCTGGCCGGTTACTACATACGTTTTGTGCAGGACTTCTCCCGTATTGCTACACCGTTGACCGGGTTGACCCGGAAGGGAGTTCCTTTCGATTGGACGGAGGAGTGCGAGCACAGTTTCCAGCAGTTACGGACTCGGCTGACGACGGCACCGGTGTTATCTTTACCTTCCGGATCGGGCGGATTTGTGGTATATTGTGATGCTTCTCGAGTGGGGTTAGGGTGCGTACTGATGCAGCATGACAGGGTGATCGCGTATGCTTCGCGACAATTGAAGAAACATGAGCAGAAGTACCCCACTCACGATTTAGAGATGGCAGCAGTGGTCTTCGCACTTAAGATCTGGCGACATTACCTATACGGTGAGTCGTGCCAGATATTCACGGATCACAAGAGTCTGAAATATATATTCCAGCAGCGAGACCTGAACCTTCGACAGCGCCGATGGATGGAGTTAGTGAAGGATTACGATTGCGAGATCTTATATCACCCGGGCAAGGCAAACGTGGTGGCGGATGCTTTGAGCAGGAGGCCCGGGGGTAGTCTATCTTGTTTGAGCGCAGTACAGGAGCAGTCATCAGCAGATTGGCAGATATTATGCGACAGCCGGATACAGTTTGAATTTACGCCGAGTGGAGGACAAATAGCGCATGTCCGTGCACGCCCACAGTTGATCGATCGTATACGTGAGGCACAGCTCAGTGACGATCGATGTTCAGAGATCATGGCACAGATTGGACAGGGCAGATTTTCCGAGTTCGTGATCGATGATCAGGGGTTACTACGATTTGGAGTCAGACTGTGCGTACTAGATGCTGAGGGACTGAGGCGTGAGATTCTTGAGGAGGCACATCGGTCGGTATATAGCGTCCATCCCGGTTCCACCAAGATGTATCATGATATGAGAGGTGTTTACTGGTGGGACGGAATGAAGAGGGACATCGCAGATTTTGTGTCGAGATGCCTGACTTGTCAGCAAGTCAAGGCTGAGCACCAGAGGCCCGCGGGAGAGCTACAGCCGTTACCCATTCCAGAGTGGAAATGGGAACAGATTTCGATGGACTTCATTGTGGGACTACCCAAGACTAGTCGGGGGTATGACTCCATCTGGGTGATCGTGGATCGTTTGACGAAAGCGGCTCATTTCCTACCAGTGAAGACGACTTTCGGATTTACTCAGTATGCCCAGATCTACATTGACGAGATAGTGCGACTACACGGAGTCCCGACATGCATTGTGTCCGATAGAGGCACCCAGTTTACCAGTCGACTATGGCAGAGGCTTCAGGAGGCTTTGGGCACTCGTTTGAGTTTCAGCACAGCATTTTATCCACAGACCGATGGACAGTCAGAGCGGACCATTCAGACTCTCGAGGACATGCTCAGAGCTTGTGTATTAGATTTCGGAGGTAGCTGGGATCATCATTTGCCCTTAGTAGAGTTCTCCTACAATAACAGCTACCAGGAGACCATTCAGATGGCACCATTTGAGGCTCTTTATGGGAGGAGATGCAGGTCGCCCACTTGTTGGACAGAGCTCAGTGAGAGCAGTATCTTAGGGCCACAGATCGTTGAGGAGACGACAGCGAAGGTCCAGTTGATTCGCGATAGGATGAGAGCAGCCCAGAGTAGGCAGAGATCTTATGCGGACCGTCGGCGACGCAGACTTGAGTTTTCTGTTGGTGATCATGTTTTCTTGAGGGTCTCCCCAATGAAAGGTGTGATGAGGTTTGGGAAGAAGGGGAAGCTCAGTCCCAGGTATGTGGGCCCCTTCGAGATCCTCGAGCGTGTTGGTGCAGTAGCCTATCGTTTAGCCCTTCCGCCCAGCTTTCCAGATGTGCATCCCGTATTTCATGTCTCGATGCTCCGCAGATATCTTCATGATCCTTCGCATGCGATTCAGCATCCGACGATCCAGCTGGAGCGCGACCTTTCCTATGCAGAACAGCCAGTGATGATCTTGGATCGACAAGTGAAGAAATTGAGATCAAAGGACATTCCATCTGTTAAGGTACTTTGGCGTGGCCAGAACCATGAGGAGGTCACTTGGGAGACCGAAAGCGAGATGATGAAGACGTATCCCCATCTTTTTGAAGGTACGTGTAGTTAGATTTTTGAAATTCGGGGACGAATTTCTTTAAGGGGGAGAGATTGTAACACCTTAGGATATGTTTAGGGAATAATTATATTTAAATATTGGGTTTTTAACAAAAAGTTTACCAAATTGTGTTTTAAATATTTTTCCTAATTTAATAAATATTTTTCCAAAATTTTCCTAGGCTTGCACACACATGTGCATGTAAACTAGGGTTTTTAAAATGATTTATTACCATGATTATTAACCATGGTGGGTTAATCATGGGATTAAGTCTTTTGGGTTTAAATTAAGTTAATTAGTTAATTAGTAGTTGTTTTAATTTGAATTTGTTTATAGGTGTTGACTTGTGAGAGAAGAGAGAGGGGGGCATCATGGCTCAAGCCATGCTTGCCATTAATGAAGAGAGAGAGAGGAGGGGTGACTTTTGGGTGATGATTTGTTTTGGCTCTCAACTCTCTTTGTTTTTCTCTCAAAACTCTCACACACTCACACACACACACACCTACCTCTCAGCTGAAGCCAGCAGCAGCAGCAGCAGCAGCAAACTCTACAGCAGCAGCAACAAGCAGCTCAGCAACAGCAACAGCAAGCACAGCAGCAACAGCCAGTGAGCAGCAACAGCAACAGCAGCAACTGCAGCTTCTCCCCTTCATTTCTTCTTCTTCCTTCAGCTACCTAGGGTTAAGTATGAGGTATATTTCCTAAACTTATTCCCTAGTTGCTTGGTTAGGGTAGTTTTGCATCGGTTAGTGGTTTTTAGTGCGTTTTAGTGCGATATGAGGTGTTTAGTGGGAACCTTGTGCTAGTGTGGTGTAAATTAGTTTCAGTAGGTTGTTAGTGGGTTGTTGAGACCATATTAACTTAGCTTAACCCCAATTGCACTAAAATACCACCAGTTTTCCAAATTGATGCAAATCCGTCGTTTTTAAGCAAAACTGAGTTTTCTGGAACTGCTTTTGACCCGATGAGTTCTGAGTGAAATTGGGAAGACTGCAGTATAGTGGAGATGTTCTGATACCCCAGATTTAACCCGACCCCTTAACTGCTACAGTAGTCCGCCAATTAATTCATTCTGGCCGCAATTTGCGGCCAGATGGGTAGGGTTTGGGTTGGGGTTTGGTCCTGTAGGTGTCTGCTAGTGTGTAGGGTGCTGTGATATATATATTTTTGGAAGTTTAGTTCTGTATAAAAATCTGGGACCAAATACCTATTTTGCCGTTTTTCTAAACCTTCGCGACACGCGTGATACGTGAGTAGGTTTGGGGCTTTTGCGTATCGCGACGCGTCGGGGTAGTTTCAGGCGCGTGATCACACGTTTTAGCGTATCGCGCACACGCGCGATTGGTTCGCGACACGGGTCTCTAGTTAGACCGTAATGTCGCGTTTCTGTGAAATTGAGCTTATGTGTGATATCTGTTATGTGATTCTAGGTTCGCAGGCCAGTGAGACGGATGCTGCGAAGAAGGGCAAGCAAGTTGTTGGATACACTTAGCGCGAGACACGGTGAGTAGATTTCACATCTATGGGGATATCGCCCGCATGGCGTTATGCGTCAGGGCTGATAGGACTTTATTATTATATGTTGCATGTACCCCATAGACTGTCATCGCATATTGCATTCCCTGCTACATATATATATATATGCTTAGAACTGATAGAACACCGCACTATTACTAACGGTTTATGTTGCACGGGCACTATTTGCATGCTACACACACACCGTTAGTAATTGCTATGCCACACTCACTGTAGAGCTGCCATGATTACATTGCTGTAGTTCATCTTACATATGATTGGTTATGATTTTCTAGAAATTGGGAGCCGCATGACATCTTTAAGAACGGAAACTATTTTAAAAAGCGGTTTTCCCCTTATACACATACCATGGATTGATTTACATTGTACCTCGCATTGGATTTACTTATTGGTGTTGGATTTCATGCGATTTCTGGTTTTGAGGACCGTGGAATTATTTAAGAAAAGATGCACTATTTTGAAAACCCGGTACCTCGTGATATGATATTTTGGTGCGTCCACCACGCGTTTTCTCAGTGCTGAGACGTGTGCTTGAAACCCGATTCGAGGAGATGGATGATCCGTTTGCGGGTTCGTGGTGGACCCGGTATGGTACCCCGGGGCGAGAACGGTTTCGCTGTGCAGTAGACGGTGAGCCCGGCGGAGGGACTACTACCTACCGGTGATTGGTTGGACCTGGCAGTTGTCCGGAGGATACTGACCAGAGTCGAGAGATGGATGCGGGATGATCCGTACTGCCGGGGCCGAGGGCCGATACCGCAGACGGACCCCGTGGGCCGATCCGGACTGACGGAGCCCGATATACGAGGATTTGCGTGTCGATGCTGGACACGAGTATTTTATGATATTTTGGGTGCCGATGTTGGGCACTCGTGATTTCTCAGAGATGTACAGGATTTGAGGGCCGATGGGTGTGCCGGCGCCTGAGTGTATTTGGGATTTGGGTGCAGTCTGAGGCACCGATTATTGTTTTTCATGTTGACATATCCATGTAGATGTTATTTATCCCATGCTCAGTATTGATTACTATATACCTCATCCTGTAGCATTTACCTGATAGAGCACTTGCATTACTATTGCATCCAGTGTTGGCATGCATTGATATCATCTGCTGGCATTAGTAGAGCCACGCTATATGTGCATGCTCGCGATCACCTATATATGTTATCTCTATTCACGAGTTGGAAACTCACCCCCGTTGTGCCACAGTATTTGCAGGTTGCCCTTGGGAGTAGTCGCGGCTGGCTGTTTACCGCATCTTTTGGCATAGATACCATTTCTGAGGCGGGTTAGCCTTTTTGCTGTTAGGTGGGTTTTGTACGGTATCTGTTATCCTTCAGTTGTATATTGATGTATCTAGTATTCTCCATCTACCTTTCTGTATTGACTTAGAGACAGTTGTGAGGACGATGTGTATGATTTTGTACTCTGGTGTCGAGCTCGCATGTGAGCCGACTTTATTTTATGCAGTCTTACCCTTGGTGATATTGTCCTTGCTTTACTGTGTATTCTTCGCTACGGCGTCGTATATCATATTGTGATGCTTTATTCTTTTTACTTGTTATTCCTGCTACACCTTGCTTTACCCGACTCACGGGACAAATGTTTTTAAAGGAAATGTTGACAAAATTATAAAATTATAACTCTTGAACTAAAAGGGATTTCTACTAAATTAATAAAAGTTTTTCGGACATGTATGACAGTTTTACGGAAATGTTTTAAACCACTCTATATTTATTGGTTTTGATTTCTGGGTTCGGCTTACTTAGCCGCGTTACGCCTGTAGACGTTGCGTGGTTAAGTGCCGGTCACGAGTCGAAATTCTCGGGTCGTGACAGGACTGGTCACCCTGCCTGCAGAGATCTCCATATATGTAGTCGTCCGTACATCAGACTGGTCACCCGGAATATCGGGATCTTCTCAATAAATATTCCATAGCTAGGTCCGCGCATTCTAACCCTAACCGTAACATGTGTCATGTATGTCATAAACTTGTAATCAAGAAGTTGATCTCATTTAATATGGCCTTCCACAACCGCTCATTTTGTCTTGTTATCTTTTAAGGTTTGTAATGTATTTCGTATCATCTTATAAAACATTTAGTTAATAAAGGATAATAGTGTTTAATTATTTTTATTGTTTATAAAAAACCATGAAGTTTGGAATATTTATCGTTTTGGAAACCCATAATATTTTACTGAGAAAATATCCTTTTAATAAAAAGTTATGGTATTTGTTTGAAAAAATTATCTTTTAACAAAGTTTTAGGTGTCCTTTTGGAAAATATCATTTATAAGGGTTATGGTCTTTGTTGAAAATAGCCTTTTAGTAAAGGTCAAGGTATTTAAATGAAATTATCTCTTTTTAGGATGGATTGAGGTATTTTATTGTAAATAATAGTTTTATGAAATTACAGTGTTTTAAGTTTGATGTAATGTTTTAGAAAATACGTTCGTGTTGGCAACCGCTGCACATGGACGGCAGAGTTTGTGTCATTTTCAAGGACGATTGCCTATCAACCACGAGATATTAACGTAAAACATTACCCTATTATTAGGGTAACTCATTAAACCTTAGTTAACATTTTAAGAAGAATTAATATAAAATACCCTTTCGAGTGAAAGGGGCTAAGTTGGAATAACCATATGCCATTATTTAAATTTAGTATTATCCCCTTTCAAAAGGTGAAGGGATTTTTTAACAAAACTAAAGTAGTTGGTGGAAAAGTGCAAGTAAAATATATATATATATATCGTATCTAAAACATTTATTCCAAATATTTTATCTCAGGTGGATATTTTAAACAAATACAACATTTTAATAAAACGAGGGTATTTTGTGGAAGTACGCTATTTCGAGATCAAATTGGTAGCATGGGTAAGTGTGGATATTTAAGGGGTGAATCTATACTTGTGGGTTATGACTTTAAGCCTGTCACATTCCATATTGTATGAGAGTGCAGCATTATTATGGCATATAGGAGTGATTACAGAAACCATTTTAATCATAGGTTAAGATTATCATCATTAAGGGTACAAAAGAATATGCATGCAAGAATATATAACATCATTTTAATGGGGGGTTGTTATTTAGAAGTCGGAACTAAGGTTATTGAAAAAGAAGAAGGTAACATATGAGGGGAGAGAGGCGGATACTACCTTTTGTTTAAGTCAGATGCCGATGGGTTGGAAGAGTAGGCTTGTACAAACTCCTTAATAGCTCCACGCTCAGATTTTTCCTTAGTGATTGGGTGGAGCCGTAGCGTCGGCATCGTCGAACGAAGGCGTGGTTATTTTTTTTCAGAATTTTTGGAGCTGTGAGGTGTGAGAAATCAGTGTTTAAAGGTGTCTATTTATAGGGTTTCTTTACCAACCATAAAATCCAAAAACAGTTACAAAAATCATCAGAATCCGCACCCCTAATCATTCCTAATGATTCTGCCGCCGCCACCTCTCATCTCAGCCGTTGGATCATGATCCAACGGGCGAGATCGCGCCGCCAAGCGCCGCCGCCGCCTCTGTCACTCGCCATGCGTCGAGCGTGTGGGGATCACGCGGTTTCGCGTGGTCCCCACCACGTGGGCGCCGCCGCGCGTCTCTGGGCCGTTGGATCTTGTATCCAACGGTCCATATCAAGGGGATTAATTTAATTTTTTTTATAAATAAAAATACTAACTGTTTATTATTTAAAATTGAATTTGATTTTAAAAAAATTGTTAAAAATAGTTAAAAATACGGGAAAATTATGGAAAAATTTAGAAAATATATTCATTGTTATCTTTAGTATAAAAATAATTTTGGGCTAAAAATAAATAATATATCCATTTCTATGTTGTTAGCTAGTTATTATAATTATTTAAAATCTAGTTTATCCTTTAAAATATTTTTAATTACGAATTAATTATTTTAATTGATAATTAAAATATGCAGATTATTTTAAGGCATTATAAAATTTTATTAAAATATTTTAAGTCTAGGAAAACAATAAATAGATTTTATAAAATTCCCTAAATCATATTTCACTGCTCTGAAAATTATTAATATTACAAAAAAATATTTTTCTATCAAAGAAACACGTAAATAATTATTTGATACTAGAATTTAAATAGAATATATTTTATTAAGTATTAGAAAATACGGTCGTCACAATCTACCCTCCTTAAAATAATTTCGTCCTCGAAATTTCAGAAGGTAGGTCAAGGAAAAAGAATTCACTAAGAGGGGATTGTCGCGGCTGAAAATTTTGGGCCTAGCTCTCTCGTCCCGTTTCCTCGCTTTCGTGTATGTCTGCCTAGTAGTTCTTTCTCTACATAACTCTAGTCGGCTGGATTGTCTTGTCCCTCAAGATTTCATTCTTCTAGTATCCCGACCGGTTGTTGCTCGTAGGTTACGCCAACTTTTCCGTAATTTCGGAATGATCAAAAATATGATCAGGGTTGCCAGCATACCCTCTTAGCTATGAGATATAAAAGTATTATGCACGCCCTCCATAGAAAATAGCAAAACTAGGCTATACACAAACCCACCGTCTCCTTCCAAGATGTTAAACGGCCGATGAGTCGTGGGTTGAGCTTTCCGTGCTCGCTGTATTGTATCACCATCTCCACTTTTTTTCTACAATTATGTCAATCTTACAATTCTCCATCTTCAGGGTCGTCCCAATCGATCGGCACTTCTCCCATATAAAACTTGACCCCTCTCATCCGCTTCATGTGTTTCGACCATCCGTGTCCACACGATCTTCTTAGAGTAGTGTTTTTATATCTTCAAGATGAACATTACCATCGTCAATTCTAGATCTGGATAGGAATAGTTGCATTCACGAGTCCTTAGTTGTCTTGACGCATATGCAACTATATCGCCGCGCGGATATATCGCACCACCAAGTCTCTTCTCCGAAAATCGTAGTTGATGCTTAAAGCTTCTGGTTTTGCTAAGAATTGCAAGAATGGTTGTGATAATTACGATCTACCCTCCTTAGAATAATTTCATATTTGAAATTTTCAAAGGAGTAGCCGCTACTGGGCACAAAAATTAGTAACGCTGTCAGGAATCCTCTTTGCTGCATGTGTCACTTCCGCGAGTTGGTGTATCACTTGATGCATGGAAAGTCTCTGAAGGGTTTAGGTACAAGGAATCGAAAAATGTAAAATTGATAGTTGCTTCCGGATAGAAAAGTTTGGAAGTTGAAGGAAAGATGTGAATTGACGGAAAACTTGAGAGATATAACATAAAGACAACTGGTCGAAATTACGAAAACTAGAAAAATTATGGTGAGTCCAACTAAGATTTGCGTCGAAGAATAAATAAGCATGGTATCAAAAGAAAGTTTGAGAAAAAGAAAGAGTACCTCTGCTGTCTTGCCACGTGGCATCAGTCTTCTCGGCTGTCATGGTGAAGGTTTGGTGTTTGGGTCCATTCCTCTGCGCTTGCTGAAAAACACGCTCCTGTGATGGCAAGAGTGGTCCCTTTGGTGATGCCCCTTGACCGGTTGGTTTAGTGGCGGAAAGTGGCCAGTTTTCCTGTGTTGGTGCCCCATAATTAGCCGGCTTGTTGACGGGACCTGATTGTCTCCCTTTCTGAGGACAGTCCCCAATAGAATGATCCGGAGACCCATAGACTATGCAAAGTTTGTTCCAAAATACGACAGTCTCTCATGTAGTGTCCGGACCTACCATAATGGTTGCATATAATGGCTGGTTTTTTGAAGATAGTTGGTCCTGCTGGTCTCTTGGGTTATTGTCTTCCGTTGAATCTGGAAGACGATCCCTTAAGAATTTGATTGGCTGGTCGCTTAATGTCAGACAAACGGTCATCCTTCCTCATGCATCGCTGAAGGTCTTCAAAGTTTCATGCCGCCTCTAAGATTTCATCATAAGTCGAAAGAGTAGCAGAAGACATGGAGGACTGCGTCTTCAGGTCCAATCCTTGCTGGAATCTCTTAGCATAAAGTTCTGGGGTTGCCACCAGATGATGCGCGAACCGACTTAACCTTGTGAACTCCAAAGCGTACTCGTCCACCGACTTATCCCACATGCTCCCTTATTGGAATTGTATAAACTCTCTTTCCATCTTTAAGTGTGCCACGACTGGAAAGTACTGGATATCAAAATGCTGTTTGAACATTTCCCAGTCGATGGGCTCCTTCAATCTACTTTCCTCTGCCTCCCACCATATCCTGGTATTATCCGTAAGTTGTAGCTTAGCGATATTCACCCACTCGTCCTTCGGAATTTGAGCGGCACTGAGATCATTGACTATTCTCTTGAGCCATTCCTTAGCTTCTAAGGGAGTTTCCTTCCCAGAAAAAGTCTTAGGGTGGAGTGATCTGAACTGCTTCACTCCCGCCGAACCTTAAGAAACCGGGGTTAGTGCCTTACTTAATATCTCTACTTATTGCTGCCTACTTTCTCGTAGCTCCTGATGAAGGGCAGCTGTCTGCTGCTGCTGCTGCTCCAGTAGTCCTTACATCCTTTGTAGCATAGCTGTTTGTTGAGCAACGGCTTCATTGACTCCATTTCCCCTTCGGTTGCGGTCATGGTGTCGTCCGGCCATTGATGATCAGAATAGGTTAGGTTACAAACAGGCTGAGCGATGAGACAAGATAATAGCTTACATGGAAGAACAATAATTAATGCAAGAGAGAGGCTAATAAGAAGAACAAGAAACACAAGAGAGATTTTTGCTCGAAACTAAGATTTTATTATCCAACCTCAATATAGAGAGTACAACCGAAAAGCAAGGACATGCCCCTACTATTCTACATCGTTTTATTTGGCCAAAGAAAAGGAAAAAGACTTTATTAATCTTGATTATGGAAGTTCAACAAGTTATGATTGGCCCTCGCACTGAGAAAGGTACGGCCATTCCCATGGTGCCTTGTGGGGACAATTGCTTGAGTTTCTTTGGCCTCGCGTTTTTCCTCACTCGAAGCTTCGTCCTTCGACTCATCCTCGGCAGGAGCCTCCTCTCGGATTCCACCTCTATGGTCTTCTTCTTCTGCAGGAGTCTTCCCATCAGGATCATATTCCATAGGATTCTCTTCCGCCGCAGGTGCCTCTTTTTCTGGCCCCTCCTGTATATGCTCCTCTTCCATAGGATCTTCTTCTTTATCTTTGGAGTCATTGGCCATCATAGGCTCCGGAGTTGCAGCATCGACTTCTTCGTCTTCTGAATCGCTGTCGGAAATAACCGCCTGAGAGTCTACGACTTCGTCGTCTGAATCTCTAGATGTAGCTTCAAAAGTAATATCGGACATGTCATCCTCGTCGGAAAGATTTGCCATGACCTGAAGGGAAGGTCATGGACAGGGTACAGAATGTCAAGAAAGGGACAAGGGACATAGGAAAACTATGATATCGGTATAGATGGATGAGATTCACAAATATAATAAGTCGGTTAACGGTTTCATTTTAATACATAAGAGGACCTGCATGGGCCACCACTAAAACCTGTTACGCCCCGCTTCCCAAAAGAAGGTAAAGGATGACGTGGCAAAGTCCGCAACCTAACTGTATTGAAGGTGGTCTTTTCAATACAGTTATGTTAAGCGTATGAATATCTAACATGCAGGGTGTGTACCAAAATCAAAGTAATAAAAGCGAAACGCATTTATTTCTATTAACCAAACTTTATTACATCCCAAAATAAAGAGTAAAATAAACTAAGTAGTTTAATCACTCAAAGGAGGAACAAAAGCCCTAAACATGTGGGCAACAACAAAAATTAAATCTAACTAATCTTCCATCGTCCAGTCTGCATAATCTTCATAAGTTGGCTTCACACCTTGATCCTCGCCATAATACTCATTCTTATCCGACGGACATTCCAAAGGTAGAGGAAGAAAAGGAAAGTTCGTCAGCGAGTTATACTTGGGTAGGATTGCCTCATAAGGAAGTAAAGGTATAGAAACAGACATGGGTGTATAAATGCACTGAATATGATGTACATGGGTATAAAGGTATGAGGTTATATACAAATTAGATATGTTGACAGAGTTGTATGTGAATATGAGTAGCTTGTGTGAGGTATATGTTTGGTAAAAGTTCAAGTCAAGTCAAACGGATATTCAGTCTAAGAGTCAGATCAGGTTAAACAAGGTGTGTATAGATGGAATTGACTGGTGAACATACTCGTATCCTTGAGCTATCCAATGACTAGCTGGAAACAGTATGAGCTGGTGCTCGTGCCTGGGATGGCAATCAATGTGGTAGCGTGAACATCCCCGAAAGGTGTCCCATAACTACGATGGAGCTTTGTCTAGCATGAATATCACTCAAGTGCACAGGTATTACCACCCTTCAGTTCCATAATAAACAACAAGTCTAAACTGGTAATATATCCACATCCAAGATACTGAATAACTCGTGTCTCATTAAAAAAGGTAGATAAGGTAACAGGCGGGTATAGCACATGATGTGAGTTTAGTGTTGAGTATCAATAGATATTGTAAACGTTTTAGTTTGTTAAACAAGGGTCCGGATACTCGCGATTATTCCGTTGTGGCCACGGAACAACAACCGGGGAAGTGAAATGTACCGTTTCACTTCCCGGGATCATGATCGAGTAGTAGGGGAATCCGAGTTCCGAATCTCCTTGCCTAATCAAACTACCCATCCCCGTGGTTCAGTATAAAGGTTTTGATGAATTAGAGTTAGTGCGTATACCTCTAGGCATGGAATTTCCACATTGTATGTCATCCACATTTTGGATCATTCGCCCTCAAATAGGATTAGTATTCGCCCGAATATCGTGTTAGTAGTCGTCCACACATTGGACTGGTCACCCTGCCTGCAGGGATCTTCATATATATAGTCGTCCGTACATCAGTCTGGTCACCCGGAATATCGGGATCTTCTCAATAAGTATTCCATACCTAGGTCCGCGCATTCTAACCCTAACCGTTGTTCCCTGATTAAAAATCAGGAACTAGCTCAATGAGGTATCACGTGCTCACACGTGACCAATGGTCACGTGTTGACACGTGATGGTTAAAACAGAAATGAAAACAAGCGGCTGAGGAAATGACTTAATTGGGGGTCACGTGCCCACACGTGACCAGGGGTCACGTGCCAGCACGTGACAGGCTTTGAAAGCCTTACAGTTTAATAGAATTAAATTCTAAATTCCTCTAAATCTTTCCAAATGGAAAAGGGTTATAGGGAACCGTTGGATTAAAAATACAGGGGTGATTAAAAATCACCAATTTATGGAAAAATCTTAGACAAAGAAAGATTTCCCAAAATCTCACCGAAAATAACAAACAGAATATCTTTGGATTGAAAATCCAACGGTGAATAAAATTCACTGAATGATCTAAAGGATCATATTAATTATAAAAACAAACAAAATCTTTCAATGAGAGATTTACTAAACAAATTGATTTTTTTCCTTCTCCTATAAATAGGAGCCAAGAGGAGAAGAAAGGGATATAATCTTGGAGATATAGATTTTGGAATCTTGAAATTTCAGAGAGAAAAGAAAGGAGAATTTAATTCTCAACAAAGAAAACCCTAGGTGAGAAAAGAAAGGGGATCAAAACTTCAAACAGAGAATTTAATTCTCAAAATCTAAGAGTTTAACTCTTCTGCAAAAAAAAAGAACTTAGTTCTTTCTCTAGTTAAGGATCTGCAGAAGCAAATCTCCCCATAGGTTGAGAATTTAATTCTCATCGGGTTGAGATTTTGCCATGCAGATCCAAGATTTAGAGGGAGAATTGAGTTCAGAGAATTTAATTCTCCCAAATTTATAGGAATTTAATTCCTCCTAGATAAATTAGGGTTTAAACCCTATCTGAGAATTTAATTCTCCTAATTTACAGGAATTTAATTCCTTCAAGATGAAATTAGGGTTTAAATCCTATCTGAGAATTTAATTCTCCTAAAACGATAGGAATTTAATTCCTTCAAGATGGACAAAACTAGGGTTTAACCCTAATTGAGAATTTAATTCTCTCAGATTTACAGGAATTTAATTCCTCCTAAAATGAAATTAGGGTTTCACCCTTACACAAGAATTTAATTTTTTTTACATATATGAGAATTTAATTCCTCTAAAGAAAATTAGGGTTTAACCCTATATAAGAATTTAATTCTTTCAAATAGGAATTTAATTTCTCTAAAACATAACTAGGGTTTAACCCTACAGAGAATTTAATTCTTAAAAAAAACAAAGAGCCTTGAAAGATTTCCATGCATGCAAAAGACTAAGGTCACGTGTCCCCACGTGACCCCTAAAAAGATCCCCAAAAATGAGAAGGAATAAGCTTTGAGGCAATGCCACACGTGCTCCCACGTGACCTACAAAACACAGAAAGAAAAAGCAAAGGAAATATGAGCTTTGGGCGCTCTCATGTGTCCCCACGTAACCCCTTAGCGAGTGCTTTAATGATTAGTGCATAAATCTCCATCACGTGTCAATACGTGATGCTCAAAAGATGAAAAAGTGTTTAACACTTATTTGCAGAACAAAGTGAGGAGATCTGGCCCCATCTTTGGACGCTCTCACGTGTTACACGTGACCCCATGATAAATGCTTTAATAATCAGCACATAAATCTCCATCACGTGCCAACACGTGATGGCCAGAAAGTTAAAAAGTGTTTAACACTTATTTGCAAAGCAAAGTAAAAGGAATCTGGTCCCATCTCTGGATGTCCTCACGTGGCCCCACGTGACCCATTCCTATTTAGTGTTTAACACTAATTTAAAGGATTTATTCCCAGTGTTTAACACAGGTGTTTTCTAGCGTGTAACACTAATTTGAAAACTTCATTTCCAGTGTTTAACACTGTTGTTCTCTAGTGTTTAACACTACTTTTAGCCAAATCGGCTAATTCTCCAGAGGCAAAAGTCTCCCCTTCAACTGAATCTCAAAATTGAGTAAAATTCAGAGCTATAATGTCCACTGCTCAATCAAAGATAAAAAAATGTTACCAAAGCCCTCAAACTCTTGTTCAGTATTGCTAAATAATGTGGGCTGAAACCAGACAAATGTCTAATGGTCCAACAAAAGGGCCAATATTTCAAACTTAATTGGACTTAGCCTAAATTGGCCATAAGTCCTCAATTCAGACTCAACTGAGCCAATGTGCTCATAATATAATTAATTGATCTTAGCTCCAAATTGGACTACGGATCAT
The DNA here is from genome assembly GCA_030015575.1 of Agapanthus africanus. NCBI lineage: Eukaryota > Viridiplantae > Streptophyta > Magnoliopsida > Asparagales > Amaryllidaceae > Agapanthus > Agapanthus africanus. The sequence goes on from JASDDO010000001.1 coordinate 442,548,570, forward strand.
TTAATCCACATTGGTTCAAGGGTACATCTCTTCACTCCTTTGATATTTGTCGTTGTAATACCTCAACGTCTTCAAAGAGGTGACGGGTCCCGACAACCACACATTTCACGGACTGTGGGGTCCTTAAACCCATGGACTAAGATGTCCTTAACCTCGAACGTGATGTCTTAAAATTAACAACGAACTGTGGGGTCCTTAAACCCATGGACTATGATGTCCTTAACCTCGACCGTGATGTCTTAAAACTAACAACGGACTGTGGGGTCCTTAAACCCATAGACTATGATGTCCTTAACGTCGACCGTGATGTCTTAAAACTAACAACGGACTGTGGGGTCCTTAAATCCACGGACTATGATGTCCTTAACCTCGACCGTGACGTCTTAAAACTAATATTGGACTGTGGAGTCCTTAAACCCACGGACCATGATGTCCTTAACCTCGACCGTGATGTCTTTAAACTAATATTGGACCGAGATGTCCTTAAACTAACAACGGACCGTAATGTCCTTAAACTAATTATCGACCGCAATATCATTAAACTAAACAATAAAGCCCAAATGCTCTCTTGTTGGATCTAAACGATCCCGTTAAGTTGATCTTAGTCTAAAATGAGACTAACATATTCTTAACAAACGTTTAAGTTGATCTTAGTCTCAAATGAGGCTAACGTATCCTTAAACCCAAACCCCCAAACCCAAATCTAAGAAAGATACGGATTTGGACTAGTCCACACCTTACGGACGACAACATAAATTAGTCTCCGTATACAATCCACAGGCAACCAAATACAAAACAAACACCCACGACACGAAGTGACTATTTGGAGAAGGAGAAAGTTGTTACCGCAGAAGGGGCTTGCGCCTGTAGGGAAGAGCGTCCCCACAATAAAAAAACCTTCAAACGAGGGGGAATCTGACGAAGTCTGCTATATCGGTCGCATCCGTTTAAAACTTCGATACATGTCGCCATAAATCAACTTGGCATCTTCGGAGAGGTGGACGGATAGCACCAATTAGTATCTGCCCCAAAATTCAGGCAAGACGTTCATCGCGTCTTTGTCGCGTATTTCGGAGAGGAACAGATTCTGGCACGCCCGGTGGGACCTTTTCCTCTTTCCACTCCACACTTCGTGTGTCGTGTTCGCGAACGAATCGCGGTTTGATAATGGTTGCCCTTGGGTTCGAGGTACTAAGATTTGGTGTTTTGCTTGGTGCAGAAAACAATGGCGTCTACTTCCATGAAGTGTTCCGGCCAACTCGCGTTCCGCCTTATCCGGAGGCATAGCTTATGGACCTCAGGCGGCCTCGCTGTTCACGATGCCGGTGGATCAGGTGACTCAGGATACCACCGGATTGTTCTTTGGGACTATGCTCCCACCGATGAACTTGAGCACCCTTGTACCAACACAAGAAGCTTCCAAGAAGTCGGTCTTTGATCGGCTTACAACTACCGCGGCCCCTCTCAACGGGTCGTCCAGTCCCAGCGCCTCAGTCTTTGCCAGATTGGGCCAAAGTTCCTGTGCGCCCATGATGAAGCCTGCAATTCAAGAAAAGGTTACTCCGAAGAGAGTAACCATCCCTGCCCCCGAAGTCGTCAAGGAGGCTTCTCCTGCTAAAGGGTCAGTCTTTACGAGACTGACTGTTCCGGCTCCAACTTCAACCCTCGTTCCTGCTCAAAAGTCCGTCTTTGGCAGATTGGATACCGTTACTCAACGAACGTCGGTCTTCAAGAGGCTGGTACCAGCAGCGCCTCACCAGAACAGGGGGCATAACAAAGCCATCCCCATCACCGAACCAACACCAACAGCTCGACACGCTCGACGTCGCCACTGGCGCCGAGAAAAGAAGGCTAGGGGCAACTCCCCCTCTGGGTTAACTCCACCAGCCCCTACAGTGGAAGTCAATGCTGCTGTTCCAACTGGGAACAGCTTTGAATTGCTGAACAAGGTGCGCAGGAACTCTCCTACCACCGTACTGAAGAGATCTCCTCCACCGGTGGAGACTGTTACAGAAATAAAGCCGGAGCAGTCCCCTTAACGGCTGTCCTCCAAAGTTTATCAAGTCTGGCGACGGGTCCAGGAGTCGGTGATTGATCAAGACTATCCCCGTCGACAGAAGAAGATGAAGGTACAGCAGGAAGAGAACCGTCCTGGTAAGCCGCAAAGGACGACAACTGCCTGGGTGCCCGCTGCAATGGCCCCCTCAATGTCAACTGCTCAAAAGAAAAGGAGGCCAGAGAAAGCCCCTATGACCAGGGCAGAACGTAAAGACGCTGAGCCCAGATGCCCCAAGTCTGGGGGCATAGCGGTACATACAGTTTACATGGCTTCCGGAAAAGAGGAAAGCCGCACTTCGACGGGCCACCGACCGCTCACCCGATAGATAACAAGGGCTCAGGAACAACAACAGCAGAAGCTTCAGGAGATGCTGACTGCAATGGCCGCACTCACCGGACCAAAAGAAAGCCCGGAGGCATCATCGGAACAACGTCACGAACAAGAAACCGACGCTGACTTCCTACGCAGAGTCCTCGAAAAGAAGGACGAGAAGCTGCAGAATAAGCTGCCAACATAAAACGAATGGCGCTTCTCTTCCAGGACATGGTCGGGATGATGTTACAGCCAGATCCCCCAGCTGAAGACCCTCCGATCATTATTGAAGATGACAAAGGAGAGACATCGAATCCACCTCCGGCTCTTTCAGCAGCCAAGGAGGAAACTATTTCCAAGGCCGCCCTGGATGACTATATTGCTCAGCAAATACGAGTTCACCAGGCAAATGAAGCGGCCGGCCAAGTCGTCAAAACTGGGCGACCGTATCCAGGCTGGTATGATCAGATAAAGTACCCGCCGGGCTACACGATCCCTAAATTCCATGTGTACAAGAGGACGGGAAATCTACATCAGCATGTCGCTCAATTTAGGGCTCTGTACGGCAACACTGGAGGTGACGATAAGCTACTGCTCTGCCAGTTTGTTGGCAGTTTGTCGGAGACGGCATTCGAGTGGTATTCCGAACTCCCAAATGACTCTGTCAAGACATTCGCAGAGATGGAGTTGCTATTCACCCAGCGTTTCGCGAGTGCTAGTGAACACACCCCAATTACGGCATTGATCAATGCCAGAGTGAAGCCTGGAGAAACATGGGTCCAGTATGCAATACGATGGCGGAATCTATGGTCGAAGTGCGAGCAGCGCATCGAAGAAGCGCCTGCGGTAGGCATATTCGTGGGTACTCTTAACCCTCAAGCGACCATATCCCAATTCATGATGTTCTTCAAGCCGACCACCTTCCAGGCCTTGATTGACAAGCTGGCTCAAATGGACCAGATGGGCCATAGGCCTTCCTCTTCAAAGATAGAGCCTTGGAATGAAAAGGGCAAAAGGAAAGCAACTTTCGTCGCCAACGCTCGACAACAACCGAGTGGCCCGAGACGGGTTGTTCGCCAAAGCAACAAGCGGTAGTCCCTCGATGAGAAGTTGAGACATCCTTACTCATTTCCCCAGGATAAAACAAGGAAACTGTTTGAACCGGCAGTGCGCAATGGGCTCATTACTCTACTGGAATCAAGACACCCACCGCAACTGAACGACGTCAACGATCCTAATTACTGCCCCTACCACCGAGTATTGGGCCATCCGATTGAAGACTTCTACATCTTCAAAAATTGGGTTGAAGACCAGTATCAATAGGGCAAGTTCACGCTGTCCGAAAACTGGAAGGTAAATCCGCCATAACCACATGCTCCGAAAAAGATGGACATGCCGGGGACATCGTGCTCATTCATAAAGGAAGCTCCATGGGAAGTTGTTCTTTCGGAAAAAACTAAAAAAATGCTGAAAGATCTTCAAACATGTCCGGCGATCAGGTGGAAAAGCCCGCAAGAGCCGGAGATCATCGACGGGATGCTGAAACACGCCCAACATCGGGAATTAATAGCAATGGGCAAAGCATCCAGGAATAGCCGTCACAGTCTTCGAAGAAAAAGAAGAAGACCAAAAAGCCCGCGCTGTCTAACGATAAGCGCACGGATCTGCAAAAGCATATTGACACGCTGAAAGAATACAACCAGAGGGCGCGAACCCCAGTCACGCTTCAAGAGTTCCTCAGTCACATCCTTGAGAATGAAGATAACGACAATGATGAGGGAAACGACTTGTCAGAAGAATCCGAAGATTATGTGGCAAGTTGCCACATGATCGCTCATTTGTCGTTAAATAACAAAGCATCTCACTCAGCGTTAAGAGATAACGTAGAGTAGCTGGGGGCAGGAGCAGTGCCAAAACCCTTGGATTATGTGACAAGGTCTATCAAGGAGAAACCTACTTGTTCATAAAGCATCCGGCAAAACTTCGCCTCAAAGCTACAGCGGACCGAAACGTCCCTAAACTAACGATGGACCGCAATGTCCTAAAACTTGCAACTGACCGAGACGTCTATAAACTACTACGGACCGCAGCATCCCAAGGCTGACGTGGTAAAAAAAAAAGGTATGTCCACAAGCAAAATGGGCACGGATGAAAAGCCGAAAGAGCGCCGTGAGTAAAAACAGCAGGACTACCGGCGATATTTGTGAAAATCCGAAAGGGCGCAGACTCGTAAAAAAAACGGTATGTCCACAAGCAAAATGGGCACGGATGAAAACCCGAAAGGGCACCGTGAGTAAAAACTGCAGGATTACCGGCGAGTTTTGTGAAAACCCGAAAGGGCACAATCTCGTTAAAAGACACTTGCAAGATCCTCTCGACCCTGTAAGGAGAAACCACCTGCGTGAGATCCTTACGACTCACAAAGGAGAAATACACTTAGGAATCCTCACGATTCTTAAGGAGAGACTACACTTGTGAGATCCTCACGATTCGTAAGGAGAACCCTCTTATGAGACCCTCATGGCTCATAAGATTCAAAAGTCTTAAGCTACAGAGATCTGAACCTGTTCTTAAGCCATCATAATCCTCAGATTGCCCTATAAGCGGTTCAATATTGACCCTTGTATACAATCCACGGGCACGAATGAACATTTCCCTAACAGAGTCCTACCAGTGACTAGGGATATGCTTACACGGTGAACAAACACTTGTAGGTCCTCTCGACTTGTAAGGAGAAAACACTCTTGTAAGATCCTTACGACTTATAAGAGAACACACACTTAGGAACCCTCACGATTCTTAAAGAGAAAAAGCATCTACGAGATCTTCACGACTCGTAGGGAGAAACACCTTTATGAGACCCTTACGGCTCATGAAGTCAATGTTGGATATAGTGCCCTCAGAGTCAATTATTGGATCGTAGTCACGTGATTGCAATGATTGAGGGAGGACCTATGCCGGTAAGACAATCTTACTCAGGATGATTGTATACTATCTGGTCTGTCTTTATCATCGTGTACATGTTTTAGGTGATATTGTGGTTCATTATTACACGTTGATAGAGAATAGTATGCTACCATGGTTTGTCTTTATCATCGTGCACTGCTTCAGGTGACATTACAGGTCACTATTGCACGTTGATAGAGCCCTTAGGATTCTTGATTGACGGCCAGCAGTATGATGGCGATCATATACGTGGGAGCTGGGGTCTATAAGCACATCCTTAAAGTGGTCCCTAGTCGTGGGAGTTTCGAGACTGGGCATCGATACTCTATTAGTAGACTAGTGTATACAGTCGAGACCCCGACGAGGGGCGGTGGCCGGTCTCACAAGCCATTGGTGTCAGTTGGATCACCTAAGATGTATACAGGTGCTCATTGGGTTATGAGTACACCGGACAGGACTCGCCGGGAACATGCTAGTTGGTATTATACCTGACGTCAGATAGCAGTTCCCTGGTGACATGTGTACATGTTAGTTCATCGACCTGAGATCGTCATTTGTCTCGTGTGAGTTCCCACTGTGCTTTGATTACTACCCTACCACGGCTCAAAGGAGTCGTGCAAACAGGTTTTAGTTGGGTACAGTCCCGAGCCACATGGAGGCAGTGAGCGGATCGACAGGGGTTCGTCTCTCCCGGTATCGGGGGTGAGGTCGCGCTGTGTCTAGGAGAGCCATTACACGAAGTCCTTGGCCAAGGCAGGAGATTTACTGGTAGGTATTCCAGTAGTATCTCAGGGTGTTCTGGGCTACACTCCGACACGACTTGTACCGCTTTTGGGGGTCTGACTTTTACCAACCCCCTAGGCCCGACATGCGATGCTCATAGACGAACGGACCGGACTGTACGGATATTGTCACCGACAGGCTCAGTAGGGTGTCAGGATGAGTTCGCTCATAGACCTCCCTTTTGGTCAATACCTGGTAGCCCGTTACGTACGGCTAATACCTCTGACGTGCTAGTGGTTAAATCCATAGCCAAAGTATTGACAAGTCTTTAGAGTCCCCCACAGACAGTTTCTCAAGTTTCGGGCGAAACGTTCTAGAGGCCGTATGATATATGGCAGGGCCTGATCATATACGTGCAGTAGTGCACGGATTATAATCGGGCGGATCATACTAGTGGGCTTTGGTTTAAGCCGGTTCCTAGTATTAGATTTGTTGGATTACTTTAGTCTCATCGCGTTCGCATTCAGTCGGAATGCGGGTGCAGGTATGTATATACAGGTGAGGGGTATCCTTGTGATCCGTCACGAGTTTACTTTAGATGTTGCTGTATCTTTTTATTGTTGCAAACATTTGGATTAATGTTTGTAAATGGAAACTGTGAGCTAAAAATCATGATTACAAGCATTAATTGTGACACATGCACAAGTGATGACTCATGGTTTCTTTCTTTGTGCATGTGTCACATTATGAGCTTGATTTGTGTTGATATGATAACAAGAGAGAGAAAGGGGCTGCCATATGTGTGAGTTTGGTCTTGTATTATTTTGATCTCATACTCTCTCTTTTTATCATAGCAACAACAAAAGAAAAAGAAAGATAGCCTCTTCTTCTTCTTCTTCCTCTAGCTCATAATCTCTATCAATGGCAATACCTTCAACCTCCATCCATCTCATGGATGCAAGAGACAAAGTGATCACAAACATTCTCTCCATCACCTTGGATACGTCGGCTAGCACACTTCGTGCCCGAGTTGCTTCGGATGAAGCGGGAGCCCGTAAAAAGAATCGATGATGTGGTGCCCTTTCCGATGAGGAGATCGAGACCGGAGATGCCGCGAGGAGCTTGAGATGGTGGCCAAAGACCGAAGGACACGGATCAATCGGTATAGATTTCCAACCCTCTCTCTAGATAGCTAGTTGTAGGTTAATGGTTCGATCCGGGAAAAAGTATACGATAGTGCCAGTTTCAAGTTAAGAAAAAGTTTTTGTTTCCGCAATTTGGCCTCGGACAGACGGCCGGGGCGCTACCGTAGACTTACATGGTATCAGAGCCACGCCATTAACCTTTACTAGCTTGTTCCAACGTATTTAAAATATCGATCGAACGAATTTTCTAAAAAATGCATTTCCAAGTCACAGTTTCTGTCGAATTTTTCCCGTGGTCAAAAAATTATTTAGTGTGCTGCAGAAAATCAGGCTGGGTTTTTTAGGAGTACTGTAGAAAATTGGTTGCCCGAACCCACTGTAGCGCCGCGGAACCGCGGCATGACCCTTGTATTGGCCGCGGTTCCGCCGCAACACTGTAGCTTTAGGGCACCAAAATTTCTACAGTGATCTCTGAGTTGGAATTGGGGTTTCTGGTATTTTTTGTTTGGGCCCAGATTTGTCTGAGTACTGAGTATTGTGCTTGGGGCCCACTTTGGGAAATTTTGTCGATCGAAAATTTTAAATATGTTAGTTCACAGTATTTACATTATATCTGCGACCGTGCATGTCACTTGATCGGTAAATCCTGTCTAACTGCTATAGCCCTTTTAGACGGATTTGCGAACATGACATTCACGCTGATGTTCTGTGTTGTGCTGTGATGTTGCGGATTTGTCGTGGTGGATAGCCTGGATGCAATGGTAGTACAGTTTGGTTGTATTTGTACATTTGATATTGCGGGGCGAGCGTCCGACATGTGGACTGCCGTCACTGGCTGTTTGTATATTATTCTTTTGGGGCACGACCGGGCTGAGGTCGATGTACCCGTTGTATATTTTACTTTCTGTACTAGGATTACCCCGCGGTAGGGTGCACGGGTAGCCGGGTTCTAGAGGGCAACGGCCCCGCATCTCATGGCTTTGAGACGGAGGGGGCTTCACTCTAGAATTGGCGGGCTATTCGCCGCACTAGTAGGGGGTACAGGTTGACCCAAGGAGAGGTGCTCAAGTTACCGGATTCCGTGAAGTGCTGGGTGGTCCATTCATGTTGTTGAAGGGGGCTGCCTTGCTTCAAGTTTTGGCGGGTAACTTGTCGCGCCCGTAGGGGTCTAGGATTTCATTGCACAGGCTATCCACACGACCAGGGGAACGTTGGGTTTCAGTAGCGGCTCTATGAAACCCGGGGATCCCGGATAATCTGTATTGTTCTGTGATACTTATTGCATTTCTGTGATGTTGCATTTTATCACGCCTTGAGCGATTATTATATATTGATATATATACTAGTAGATGTTGTATATGTTTTACACTCGCGCTAGTCCAGTCCCCGCTCTGTCGTTAGTTAAGTAACCTAACGGGTGATGACGGGACCCAGTGGCGAATGCGGATGGCATATACGTACATCATATTTTTGTTCTTTTGTGGTGTGATTAATTGATGGGACTGTATTGATTCGGATCAATGCTAGCTAAACAAACCTATTCTGATGTTGTTGGAACATTTTTCAAAAAAAAAGCTGTTATTGCAAGGACGTTCTCTTTTGTTTTGCACGGAAGTATTCGGTTATGAATATCCAGCACCTCAGTCGACGAGGCAAGGGCCGAGATCCCTTCACCGGGAGTGACCCCTTGGACAGAAGTTTGCGTCAGGCTAATAACTTTACTATAGCCGATTGCCTTTTGCTTTGCATCGTGGTATTCAGTTGGAATATCCCGCACCTCATTCTACGGGGAAAGAGCCGAGATCCCTTCACCGGGAGTGACCTCTTTAGCAAAGGTTTTCGCCACTATATTTTTATAAAAAGCTATCCGGTTCCTTCAATGATATCAAGTTCATTACGTTAAAGGTTTTTCGCGAAAAACCATTCGTAGCCCTCCGTCATTTCAGAAAGGTAGCACTTAGTATTCATGCTATGTTTGTTGGCCTTCGTCAAGGCATAGTGAATGGTAGCTGCTGTTACTTTTCTGCTGCATAGATAGATGCGTTGGTTTGGGACAGTCGTATAGCCTTGTTGGCCTTCGTCAAGGGCTTGTACGGGTGGGTTCAAATTAACCTGGACAATGACGGGTAGAACTTGATATGTGACTTATGATTTGTTGACCTTCGTCAAGGTCATAAGAGCATGGGGTAAAAATCACATCGGGAGTTTCTAAAGAAACTGAAACTTGCCAGATATGCGCATACCTTCTGGAGTGTGATAACGTGAGTGGATTCCATCACGTTATCATGCGATGATAGTTGGATCCCGATTCCCACTGATGAGTTGGTTTACTCCTCGGATGATCCCGAGTAATTCTTCTTTCAGATTTGGAGGAGAATTTGAGGTTACAGCGGGAGGTTTCCTGATTAGATAAAGTGATAACCATTCTGATCTAGGTTAGAGTGCACGCTGAGTGTTTCTTTTCTCTCTCTCTTTGGCACCGACCATGGCCCGACCCTTGACTATGACTCAGTGACCAAGTTGACCGAACCTTCTTAAAACACTAGCTTTTGGATTGTCAGAGTTGCATACCTCATTGCCACTCCTACTTTTACCCTTTCTCCAGAACACCCCGTATTATTACGAACATCCACTTCTATTGGATAAAACCATCGTATGGTTATATACGAACTCGAAGGAACTTGTTCCAGATTCGAGGATGGTTCCGGTTCTGGAGAAAATGAATAGGACTATTCAGTTGTCTTTTCCTTTTACCTTCTCTCAGGTTGCTGGATTAGGACAGTACACCTATTACGTTTATTGGATAGTCTTCTTCCAAACCATAGGTAGGTGCCGAACGGTAGGGAATGAAGAAAACCAATTAGCCTAACAAAGGTGTACAGAAGGTATTAAGTAAAGAAAAATAAAGAGATTAGTAAGAGGGCAAAGTAAATTGCGACTGCTATTCACGACCAAACCAAATATTTCTTCGCCAATCCTATATCACCTTTGTATTTCTCCAGAACACTCCGTATCACTACGAAGATCCATAGTTATTTGGATACTCCATCGTATGGTTATATACGAACTCGAAGGAACTTGTTCCAGTTCAGGGATGGATTCTGGTTCAGGAGAAATAGGAATAAGGTTTATTCAGTTGTCTTTTATCTTCACCTTCTCTCAGGTTGCGAGTGCCCCTAAGATTAGGACAGTACACCCATTATGCTTATTAGATAGTCTTCTTCCAAACCATAGGCTGGTGCCGAACGGTAGGGAAGGAAGAAAACCATTTAGCCTAAAGGGATGTACAGAAGGTAATGACTAAAGACATATAAAGGGATTTGGAGAGATGGCAAAGAAATATACGGTTACAGTTGTGAATCTGATAATGGAAGAGGCATTACTAGGAATACCGGGATACCCCTTCGAAACATTTATATGTTTCAGTTTCACTATGTATTGTTAAAAGAAAACTGATTTTCCAATTGGCCCTTGCTCCAGGGTATGTATTTACCAGGTTTGATTCTCACATCTGTATGGTTTTACAGATGATGAGTGGGAGTAAGTTATTGGGAATTGGGTGATCATCCTCATTATATTGGGATTCGTTGTAATTGGTGATATTTGAGGAAATCGCCTGGGATGTTTGCCAGACGACAAATATTTGGTTTTGAATATCCGTTGTTATGCACCAATTTCAAATTGATATATCTGTACGTTTATTTTTATAAAGTGAGATATAACTTTTTGAAATTATGTCTATGACATTTACCTATATCAGTGGATGGTTAGGTAAGGAGCATTAAACAGCGGTGTAATTCTTCTTAAGCATAAGTACAGTTTTCAACCTGCGACACACAGCGAATGAGTTGTTAGACTCAAGGGACTTATACAGAGTATTGTATGTTGTCCAGTGTCCATTTGGACAGAGGGATTGGTACTCATACTATATTCTGTTTACTTGTGACTTCTCTAGTTCTTAGACATGTGTTTCGTAGAAATACAAGGTCTAAGTTTTGAGAAGTTATAGGTATAAGAATAAAGTAGAGAACCAGGTGTTGCAAGTATCAGGATTCTTCAAGGTGATCGAAGATGTAGATACTTGTGTATGGTACTCAGATGATAGTAATGATTAAGAGGACTTGCTTCTCTTTCAGGTTACTCATAATTGGAAGCACTCCTAAGTTGAGTAATGCTGATTGGCCTCTCTCCATTTAGTTGACATGCACTGGAGACAGCTGCATGATTTGAATCTGGTTCCAATTAAATCAGTGCCTCTGTTTCTATATTGGATATAGAATGGTTCATATCTTAACAATATTAAGGTACGGAGAGTTGTCCGGCTTATGCTTAAAACCAGACTCTGGATAACTCAAGGCACGTTTCTGTAATGGCTGTTTGTGGGTTGACCCGGGCTATGATGAGGGTTGACTTTCTACCATCTTTAAGATCAATAGTGATATTGTTCTTGACTCGCCACAGTTTTAGTAAAATTGATTTTTTCAGAAAACAGTAGTGGGAGTATGGTAGAACTGGAAGTGATTCCAGAACCGCAAACGATTACTGAAATTTGATAAGGACCTAAAGATTCAATCTGGTTTGACATTCCATTAGCCACTCCGCAGATATGGTGGGTAACCTCAGGCACTCGAGAGGTATTTCGGTATACTCAAAGACGGTGACAGGGAGGTTCTTGTTTACCTAGACTTGTCATTGCTGTTGTTCCAGACTGTGAGACCCGGCAGGAGGATAAGTATAGCGTTGTTCTAAACTAGCTTTAGAAGTATACGTGTATATGACTCTGCCAGAGGGTTGTCGTAGTCAGTGGGAGCAGCGGAAGCATAATGGACAAGTAGCTTATGTCTATTTATAGACTAAAGCAGATATAGCAGAGATAGATCATCTATTTCTGACGTGACAGTCATAGGTTTGACTTCATCAGAATAGGGGATGGATCTGTTAAGATGGTAGTAGGGTGTGATGTCCTGGTATTTGGATGACATACACAGAATAAGAAGTAAAATTCCTATACTACAATCGGTTATACTTTGGTTGTCACACAGTGGTTTCTCCACATAGGATATGGATATTATATCAGATATTCCGGTTATTAGATCTATAGTTTTAGATCTAGATTTGGGTAGTTTCCCAATCTGGGTACTTAGACAACATTCTAAAGGTGTTTTAGAATGGACGACTCCTGGCACGGTAGTGTACCTGCAAGTGATGGAGTCACCCTCTTTAAAGGTGTCTTACAGACTAAAGGGGAGAGGGATGTGCATGATTGGAAGATCACTTGCTTAGGCAATTGAGTTGATCATGAGATGTCAAGTACCACACCAGATGTTGTTTTTGCACTAGATGCAATAAGTTGATATTAATCCAATCCTGGAGAAACGTTCGGTAGCAGTTTTAGAACATAAATGGATGTTCTAGGGATATGATAACAACAAACTCTTTCGGGAGACGGTTATCATTCCAGGCTTCCAAGGTGACCTGGATGACAGAGTGACTGTCAGAGTTATAGTTTTCCTTCTGACGAGGTGCAGTGTTTTGGACAGGTGGTCCAAGCGGATACTGAGGGAGGTGTGGCGCAGGATACTGATTAAGATCGGTTGACGATACAGTCTAAGAAGTTTGGATTTAGAGTTCATTTATGAACTAGGTCCCATCAGATATCCAAACATATTCTAAGACAGGTATTGCTCATTTCGGAAGATGGCTTTCTCTGCGAACTTGAGATAAAAAGAGACATAGAAAGAAACATCATAGCGGATCCACTCACTGAGGCTATTCCTCGAACGCAATAGTTTCGCAAACGTGCTTTGTGAGACTGATTAGTAGAGGAGTTGGGTGTTCGGTATCACACGGGCTGTGAGTATGCGACATCGCAATAATTAGCCTTGAGTGCAAGTGGGAGATTGTTGGATATAGTGCCCTCAGAGTCAATTATTGGATCGCAGGCACGTGATTGCAATGATTGAGGGAGGACCTATGCCGGTAGGACATTCTTACTCAGGATGGTTGTATACTATCTGGTTTGTCTTTATCATCATGTACATGTTTTAGGTGACATTGTGGTTCACCATTACACGTTGATAGAGAATAGTATGCTACCATGGTTTGTCTTTATCATCGTGCACTGCTTCAGGTGACATTACAGGTCACTATTGCACGTTGATAGAGCCCTTAGGATTCTTGCTTGACGGCCAGCAGTATGATAGCGATCATATACGTGGGAGCTGGGGTCTATAAGCACATCCTTAAAGTGGTCCCTAATTGTGGGAGTTTCGAGACTGGGCATCGATACTCTATTAGTAGACTAGTGTATACAGTCGAGACCCCGACGAGGGGCGGTGGCCGGTCTCACAAGCCATTGGTGTCAGTTGGATCACCTAAGATGTATACAGGTGCTCATTGGGTTATGAGTACACCGGGCAGGACTCGCCGGGAACACGCTAGTTGGTATTATACCTGACGTCAGATAGCAGTTCCCTGGTGACATGTGTACATGTTAGTTCATCGACTTGAGATCGTCATTTGTCTCGTGTGAGTTCCTACTGTGCTTTGATTACTACCCTACCATGGCTCAAAGGAGTCGTGCAAACAGGTTTTAGTTGGGTACAGTCCCGAGCCACATGGAGGCAGTGAGCGGATCGGCAGGGGTTCGTCTCTCCCGGTATTGGGGGTGAGATCGCGCTGTGTCTAGGAGAGCCATTACATGAAGTTCTTGGCCAAGGCAGGAGATTTACTGGTAGGTATTCCAGTAGTATCTCAGGGTGTTCTGGGCTACACTCTGACAAGACTTGTACCGCTTTTGGGGGTCTGACTTTTACCAACTCCCTAGGCCCGACATGCGATGCTCATAGAAGAACGGACCGGACTGTATGGATATTGTCACTGACAGGCTCAGTAGGGTGTCAGGATGAGTTCGCTCATCGACCTCCCTTTTGGTCAATACCTGGTAGCCCATTACGTACGGCTAATACCTCTGACGTGCTAGCGGTTAAATCCACAGCCAAAGTATCGACGAGTCTTTAGAGTCCCTCACAGACAGTTTCTCAAGTTTCGGGCGAAACGTTCTAGAGGCCGTATGATATATGGCAGGGCCCGATCATATACGTGCAGTAGTGCACGGATTATGATCGGGCGGATCATACTAATGGGCTTTGGTTTAAGCCGGATCCTAGTATTAGATTTGTTGGATTACTTTAGTCTCATCGCATTCGCATTCAGTCGGAATGCGGGTGCAGGTATGTATATACAGGTGAGGGGTATCCTTGTGATCCGTCACGAGTTTACTTTAGATGTTGCCGTATCTTTTTATTGTTGCAAACATTTGGATTAATGTTTGTAAATGGAAACTGTGAGCTAAAAATCATGATTACAAGCATTAATTGTGACACATGCACAAGTGATGACTCATGGTCTCTTTCTTTGTGCATGTGTCACATTATGAGCTTGATTTGTGTTGATATGATAACAAGAGAGAGAGAGGGGCTGCCATATTTGTGAGTTTGGTCTTGTATTATTTTGATCTCATACTCTCTCTTTTTATCATAGCAACAACAAAAGAAAAAGAAAGATAGCCTCTTCTTCTTCTTCTTCCTCTAGCTCATAATCTCCATCAATGGCAACACCTTCAACCTCTATCCATCTCATAGATGCAAGAGACAAAATGATCACAAACATTCTCTACATCACCTTGGACACGTTGGCTAGGACACTTCGTGCCCGAGTTGCTTCGGATGAAGCGGGAGCCCGTAAAAAGAATCGATGATGTGGTGCCCTTTCCGACGAGGAGATCGAGACCGGAGATGCCGCGAGAAGCTTGGGATGGTGGCCAAAGACTGAAGGACACGGATCGATCGGTATGGCTTTCCAACCTTCTCTCTAGATAGCTAGTTGTAGGTTAATTGTTCGATCCGGGAAAAAGTATACGATAGCGCCAGTTTCAAGTTAAGAAAAAGTTTTTGTTTCAGCAATTTGGCCTCGGACAGACGGCCGAGGCGCTACCGTAGACTTACAGTCAAAAGCCTTATTCAACGGGATCCTAACCCTGTTTGCTAAACCTCCTTTGTTCGACATCGACAAAGGCAAGTGATGAATCGCTCGTGGCAATATCCCAGTTGTAGCGATGCTGATGCCTAAATCGGTATCAAATTCCAAGTCCTTTCATGGTAAATGATGATTCGCTCCTGGCAATATTCCAGTCGCAGCGATGCTGATGCTGAGATTGGCACCAGATTCTAAGCTCAACACTCACGATAAAAAAATCAGCGAGCCAAAAATGCATATGAAATAGCCGAAATGATAGGGCAACTTGCAACGAAATTAGCAAGTAAAAATGTATGCATAGAAAAACAGCCGAAATGATTGGGCAACTCGCAATAAAAAGCAGTGAGTAAATAAAACAAATAGCCGAAATGATTGGACACCGCGAAAAATAGCCGAAATGATTAGGCAATCGCAACTTGCGCGATACAAAAAGCTGAAATGATAGAGTATCGCGGAAAGAAAACAAAAAATATACATATGAAATGAAACTTTTGCCCTACAGGTGAGACCACATCGATCCCTGTATACAATCCAGGGGCACAAACAAAAAGGGAACCATATCATCCCACCAGACTCCATCAGATAGAGAGCCAAGTCTCGATGGCCACATCTACAGCCTGGAGACCCACGACAGCGTTCCTCCTCATTCCAGCAGGATTTAGACACGACAATCAATTTCGGAGCCACGGCAATGTCCCTTGTTCCAAATCTCGACGGCCATGTCTACAGCGTATAGAACAACAATGGCGTTCCTCCTCATTCCAGCAGGATTTATACGCGAAAATCAATCTCGGAGCCATGACAAAGTCCCTAGTTCCAAATCTCGACGGCCATGTCTACAGCCTAGAGAACAACAATGGCGTTCCTCCTCATTCCAGCAGGATTTATACGCGAAAATCAATCTCGGAGCCACGGCAAAGTCCCTAGTTCCAAGTCTCAACGGCCACATCTACAGCCTGGAGACCTACGACAGCGTTCCTCCTCATTCCAGCAGGATTCGGACGCGACATCACCAATCGGAGCCATGGCAAAGTCCCTAGTTCCAAGTCTCGACGGCCACATCTACAGCTTAGAGACCCACGATGGCGTTCCTCCTCATTCCAACAGGATTCAGACGTGAAAATCAATCTCGGAGCCATAGCAGAGTCCCTAGTTCCAAGTCTCGACGGCCACATCTACAGCCTGGAGACCCACGACAGCGTTCCTCCTCATTCCAGCAGGATTCGGACGCAACATTAACAAAGCGGAGCCATGGAAAAGTCCCTAGTTCCAAGACTCTACGGTCCACAGACAACCTAGATTCAACCAATGACCTCCCCACCGGATCAACGCTCTGTCTCGGAAACAAGTTAACCGAACTCCAGGGAAATCAGTGTCCTTGGCAACCTCCTCGATTCAGGGAAATCAGCGTCCTTGACGAGAGCACCTTGATTCGCGTCGACCCGCAGAGAAATCAATGTCTTTGCAGGAATACCTCGATTCTTCTTAACCCCAGGGAAATCAGTGTCCTTGGCAACCTTCTCGATTCAGGGAAATCAGCGTCCTTGACGAGAGCACCTTGATTCGCGTCGATCCGCAGAGAAATCAGTGTCTTCGTAGGAATACCTCGATTCGTCTCAACCCCAGGGAAATCGGTGTCCTTGGCAAAACCTTGATTCGCGTCGACCCACAGAGAAATCAGCGTCTTTGCAGGAATACCTCGATTCGTCTCAACCCTAGGGAAATCAGTGTCCTTGGCAACCTCCTCGATTTAGGGAAATCAGCGTCTTTCACGAGAGCACCTTGATTCGCGTTGATCCGCAAAGAAATCAGTGTCTTTGTAGGAATACCTCGATTCGTCTCAACCCCAGGGAAATCAGTGTCCTTGGCAAAACCTCGATTCGCGTCGACCCACAGAGAAATCAGCGTCTTTGCAGGAATACCTCGATTCGTCTCAACCCTAAGGAAATCAGTGTCCTTGGCAACCTCCTCGATTTAGGGAAATCAGCGTCCTTGACGAGAACACCTAGATTCATGTCGACCCGCAGAGAAATCAGTGTCTTTGCAGGAATACCTCAATTCGTTTCGACTCCAGGGAAATCAGTGTCCTTGGCAACCTCCTTGATTCAGGAAAATCAGCGTCCTTGATGAGAGCATCTCGATTCGCGTCGACCCACAGAGAAATTAGTGTCTTTGCAGGAATACCTCGATTCATTTCGACTCCAGGGAAATCAGTGTCCTTGGTAACCTCCTCGATTCAGGGAAATTAGCATACTGGACGAGAGCACCTCGATTCGCGTTGACCCGCAGAGAAATCAGTGTCTTTGCAGGAATACCTCGATTCATTTCGACTCCAGGGAAATCAGTGTCCTTGGCAACCTCCTCGATTCAGGGAAATCAGCGTCCTTGATGAGAGCATCTCAATTCGCGTCGACCCGCAGAGAAATCAGTGTCTTTGCAGGAATACCTCGATTCGTCTCAACCACAGGGAAATCAGTGTCCTTGGCAACCTCCTCGATTCAGGGAAATCAGCGTCCTTGACGAGAGCACCTTGATTCGCGTCGATCCGCAGAGAAATCAGTGTATTTGAAGGAATATCTCGATTCGTCTCAACCCCAGGGAAATCAGTGTCCTTGGCAAAACCTCGATTCACGTCGACCCGCAGAGAAATCAGCGTCTTTGCAGGAATACCTCGATTCGTCTCAACCCCAGGGAAATCAGTGTCCTTGGCAACCTCCTCGATTCAGGGAAATCAGCGTCCTTGACGAGAGCACCTCGATTCGCGTTGACCCGCAGAGAAATCAGTGTCTTTGCAGGAATACCTCGATTCGTTTCGACTCCAGGGAAATCAGTGTCCTTGGCAACCTCCTCGATTCAGGGAAATCAACGTCCTTGACGAGAGCACTTCGATTCGCGTCGACCCGCAGAGAAATCAGTGTCTTTGCAGGAATACCTCGATTCGTTTCGACTCCATGGAAATCAGCGTCCTTGGCAAATACCTCGATTCAGGGAAATCAGCGTCCTTGACGAGAACATCTCGATTCGGATCGACCCCCAGAGAAATCAACGTCTTTGCAGGAATACCTCGATTCGTTTCGACTCCAGGGAAATCAGTGTCCTTGGCAAATACCTCGATTCAGGGAAATCAGCGTCCTTGACGAGAACATCTCGATTCACGCCGACCCACAGAAAAAATCAGTGTCTCTACAGGAATATACAATATCAAGCAAAGTGGAACAGCGGCAACTCCCAGTTCCATGACTCGGCAGTGCATAAACGACCGAAAGTCAAACCCCAACTCCGTGAAATGCGGATATAATCAAAAAATTCCTGGCTATGTGGAACGCGAATAATGTCAATTCTGACCCCGTGGGAAACGTCCAGAGCGGAGCCTGGTCCTCGCCGAACACGGCAGTGAACCCGTGGGAAGCATCCAGAGCAAAATTCCTGGCTATGTGGAACATGGCTTATGTCAATCCTGACGCCGTGGGAAACGTCCAGAGCGGATCCCGGTCCTCGCAGAGCACGGCAATGATCCCATGTGAAGCATCCAGAGTGGAGCCTGGTCCTCGCCGAACACGGCAGTGAACCCGTGGGAAGCATCCAGAGCAAAATTTCTGGTTACGTAGAACGCGGCTTATGTCAATCCTGACCCCGTGGGAAACGCCCAGAGCGGATCCTGGTCCTCGCAGAGCACGGCAGTGAACCCGTGTGAAGCATCCAGAGCGGAGCCTGGTCTTCGCAGAACACGGCAGTGAACCCGTGGGAAGCATCCATGGCAAAATTCCTGGTTACGTGGAATGCGGCTTATGTCAATCCTGACCCCGTGGGAAACGTCCAGAGTGGTGCCTGGTCCTCACAGAACACGGCAATGAACCCGTGGGAAGCATCCAGAGCAACCCCCGACTCCATGAAATGCGTGTAAGGGCAAGTTCACACATCACTTGCGGGTTCTCACGACTCGTAAGGGAGCAAATTCTCTTGTGAGATCCTTACGACTTTCAAGAGAAAACACACTTAGGAATCCTCACGATTCTTAAGGAGAAATTACACCTACGGGATCCTCTCGACCGGTAGGGAGAAAATTCTTTATGAGACCCTCAAGGCTCATAAAGTTGAAAAGTCTTAAGAGGCTGATCTTAACCCTGAATCCTAAGCCATCGTTGTCCTGCAAAGAGATCGAGATAGACTATCCACAGAATACATTCAATAAAAAGGGACACATCATTGAGAAGAAAAATATGTCCTTTATTCATGAACCAAAATGAATACAAAGTACAATTCGTGAAAGAAACAAAAAATATACTCTTATTCAGGAGTATGTACAAAGAAAAAAAATACATCTACAAGTCTTCAAGTCGGCGGGCGATTTAGCAGATTGGTCAGCTCATCCCTCTTTCGCTCGGCCTCGCCTTCGTGATTCAATATCGCCAAAAGACGGGCCTCCGCCTGAGCTTGCTGGGCCTGATATGAGGCAAGCCGGCCTTCGAGCTCTTTCTCGGTAGCTTTGTGAGGCTCAACCCTTTCACGAGTGAACACGGCGGCTTTGTCGATGGCCACCACCTCCTTGATGGCCTCTTGAATCACTCGCTAGAGTTCATACGCTTTGTTGGTTTTGTCCGTAAGGTTGGCTTGGAGCTCGTTCAGCGCCTTAGAAGCCAGCTCCTTCTCTGAAAATTTGCGGCTGAGCGTCTTCTCGCACGACACCATGTTCACCGCGCACCGCTCTATCAGACCCCGCAAACCCGCCTTCGCAGCCACAGCCTCCGAAGAAAGGCAGGTACATTCAAGCACGTGCAAGCAAGCCTCCACCTGCCGGCAAAACTCAATCCAGACTTGCACCACTGCTTCGCTATGATAGGTGGCAAGAAAGGGAAGATAGCCGTTAGCTTCGGCAGCAAATCCTTAGGCCGTGATTACGTTGCCAGCACGAAGCTCCTTGATCAAAGATGACAGAGAGGCGAGGCTTAGCTTGGCCATCCGTTTCGAGGCTTTCAGAGCATAGGGGCCGGGTGGCATGGCGATACGTAACTCCAGTGCGCTGAAAACCGGCAGGGCTGTTCAGATTTATAAACAGTCAGCGAAACTCGTAAGCAAAGAACAAATGGAACGATGTTGAGATTCTACTTACCCACAGTCATGCAAGAGGGATTTGAAGGCTCCCCAGGCCCTTCAAGAATCTCGACCTCATCGTCGGCCTCCATAATTGTAAAAGACGTCAATGTCATTTTATGAAAAAGTGAAAATGCTGTGAAAAGGATGGTAAACAACACTAACCTTGCCCAGACGAGAGGACGATGCGCTGAGGAGATATCGCCTGCGGAGCGGCCATTTCCAGCAGACGCTGAAAGGACTGCCAGGGAGACAGATCGACAATAGAGGCCGCCATCCCGCGCAACTCTGAAAAGACAAAAGGGTTCAGATAATGGAAAGATTACTAATTTAAAATATGGAAGGTTACCTTCGACGCTCCTCCCATTCTGAACTGGAGGGATAGCAGCTTCAACGGCCTCCGCCGCGACCTCGGGCACAATATCAGGGACGCGGGTCGGTGCAGCGGCTTCGGAATGAGGAGCAGCGGCTGCCGCTGCGGGCTCCAACGAAAGGAGGGTAGCCTCGACTACCTCCATCCTAGCCTCTGGGCCGCCCTCAGGGAGATCCATTTGGACGGCGACTGCCAAAGGTGCCTCTCCCGAGGAAGCGAGTGCTTTGGGAGCAGGAGCCACCGCAGGAGGCTCTATCGCAAGAGGGACAGTTTCATCAACTCCCTCCACACCGAGCGGTGTTTCACTGGGGGTGTCAGCAGGCTTTACGGTCAGAGCACGGCTTAGAGCCTCTGCCATTGCCGAAGTCTCTGCACAGTTCACACAAGGATAAGAATACATATATACGCGTGCAGACAATATGAAGTATTACAAAGAAATACAGGAACATACCGATGCGCAAGGAAGCTTTCAGTATAGCTTGCTCAAGCCGACGCTCCTTCTCAAGGAAGTGTGCTCGCCGAGGTCCGAGGGTGGACTCGTGGCCGCCAGTCCATAGTGAAAGCGCATCCGCGGCGTCCTCTGAAGCAGCCTGTTTAAGGGCCCTTTCGCCCCATTCCTTCAAAAGGCCGATGAATCGTCGCCGGATCCACGGAGGGTCTTCATAAAAAATGACGGCTGGGTAGGGCTTCTTTGGAATTCTTACGTTCTTCGACTCGTCTTGAGAACGTATTATAGCCTCAGCCAATTGTGCGGCTTCCTCGGCAGTTGAACTCGGAAAAAGTAAGTCAGCGTCCGATTCTTTCAGAGCCAATGGTTCCTCCTGAAGAATGGGCTTAGACTCACTACAGAGTCGAGCAGATTAGTAGCTGTCCTCCTCCGTCGCTTGGATCCAGAATCGACCGCCGAGGACGACCGTTTCCCTCCCCGTGGAGCCTTGGTACGACGCTGACCTACTTCACCTTCAATGCCCTCACTCCCTACCCCCTCGCTTGGCGCTGCGACCAAGGACGACACGGCCATCGTCGATGCCGCGGGCGGTGGTACTGCTACTGGCGCCCTTTAACCGCTCGACTGAGCCTGGGTATCCAATGGCATACCAATTGTAGGAGTGAGGTCCACCTCCGACTCCCCCGGAATGAGCGCAACACTGGTGTCCCTCAGAGGAAAGCGGACCGGTGCGCGCGGTCGCAGTGGAACTCCCGTGGCCTGAACCGGAATAGAAGCACCGTATCCAAGAAGCATCCTCTTCTCCTCAGCAATAATCGGACTGATCTGATGAAGGTACCAGCCTGTGAAGGATCCCACACATCGGGGAATGTGGTCAGCTTCAAGAATCATGAAGTAAGAACCAGTGTTTAGCCTCACAAAGTGATGAGCAGCATCACGAACAGCTTCAAGTGAAGGGACCGGCGCAACTGTAAAAGCGTCGAAGGGGACGCCCTGATCATATCCAAGCTGCCGGGCGAAGCGGTGCGAATTATACCGCATGAAGAGGGCCGCACTGTTCTGACGAAATACCAGATAACCCGGTCTAATCGCGTATAGATGCATGGCCTCCCTAGGCTTCAGAGAAGGTGCCCCCTCTTTCGACAAGTCGTGGAGTTGTTGAATTGGACCTGAAGGAGAGGATAGGGCCCGATCAACGAATACCAATCTGCCCGTGCTGGCATAGGGAGCAATCAACACGCGAATGGCCCCGGACTGAGTCGGGTCAGGAGCAGAAGCACCCACCAGCCGCATGAGTCGCGGAAAAGTGTACGCATCATAAAATTCGGGTCTCTGGTGCGCAGCAAAAGCCCCTAACACGTGCATCTCAATCCAAGACGTGAAGTAATGAAGAGAGAAATTTACCACATCCACACCTGGAGTTGAGGTATTAGCCGCGGCGCCTAACCTATGATAAAGATGCGCTAGCGTTGGGATGCCTACGGCTAGCCGTGTCCCCTCAGCGATACAATGAGCAGGATAGATAACCGAGACTCTCATGAAGCGGCGATGCATGGGGATGACGAACCAGCTAAGCCAGACACTGATAAAACCCACAAAGAATGTCTCCTCGTCCATGCCGGGAGCTGCAATCGATTCAAAAGATACCGCCGACATGATAGGAATATAGTACTGTGGCAAGTCCCCTTCCTTAGTCGGCCGCCTGTTCAAACCAAACCCAAAGGGGTCATTAATGTTCGCAAACTTCGGAGCCGTCTTCGATAGGACACCCTTGCGAAGGAAGCAAGCGATAAAGCTCTTAAAAGTGACGCCCTGCTCTTCTGATTCTGTGAACAGTTTGTCAAAGATGCCCAGGGCCTTGATCAAACTCGGGCGCTTGTGGCGGACGCCGTTCTCGGTAGACAAGCCGTCAAGCATTGCAGGCTCAATCTCAAAGACGTACTCGTCGGGAGGCAGCAACTCTTCATAAAGTGTCCCCCTGATCGGCAGCCCCAAGATCTCACGGAATTCTTCCAAGGAAATCGAAACTTCGCGATCCCCTAGGAGGAAGTGTTGGTGGGGAGATTCCACTGGTTCAGGAAAGCCTTAACCCACTAGACGTGAGGAGATTGGTAGTGGAAGAGGGACGTATATATCGCCTGATAAAACCCAACCCTCTGCAATCGCGCGCGATGGGCAGATAAGATGTAACGAGCCCAAAGAAGGTAGCCCGTGGGGTGTCGAGGGGTAAGCCCTATTTTGTAAATCTGCCCCCATGGCTGGGCTTCGCCCTGGCAAATGCGGCGCCCCAAGATATCTATAGCCGGCACCGGATGGTTTGGAATACCAGTCGTTGAAGGCTCAAGCCGCCCTATAGGGGTCCAATTCGGCATCTCCACAGCGAAGATAGTCTTAGGAGGATCTATCGGCAGGAATGGATAGGTGGGCTCCGTCGGTATCTCGCAAAGAAAACTTCGGCGACCGCGGATGATGTGATCATACCAGGTCCCCCACAAAAGCAAGTTGGTGCGATTCAGGTCATGAGCCCTGATCATCGCCATCACTTCCTCGTCAGATGGCAACTGAGGTAAAGCAGCCTTCGAGCGAGTGAAAGAGAAGTACGGAACGGAAGTCATTATACCTGAAATAAAATAGGGGAAAACTGTTAAAGCGAAGCCAACAATGTATATATATGATTCTAAATATATATATATATAAAGACAGTGGAAGACAGCGACAGAGGACTCATTTTATGGGACCATTGGTTACAAAACACATGGGTCCCACAAAATCAAGATGGCGGCTGGCTAATGATGAGGCAAAGCAATTATAATTAGACAAAAGGAAGATTCTCATTAAATAAACAGTGGATTTCAAATGACCCTACACATCCCCCTAAGAGAAATCCATCTGGGACTCTGTGACAAATCAAACAGAATCAAGAGAATTAAATTCCCAGAAAAGCACCACTGCAAGCCTCTTCTTTTTGGTTACAGAGAGACAACTCAGGGCAAGAAGACCCCAAGAAGTCCCCTGGGAAGAACTAAGTTCTTCATAAGAATTAAATTCCTTTTGAAAAGGGAATTAAATTCCCAGAAACTTTTTTTTTCCAGAGCCAGAGATCTTTAATGATGGAATTAAATTCCATGGAAAAGACAAACACCACCATCAACCCTTGAAAATCAGAGAAACCCTAAAGGGCCTGTTGATTAAAGAATGAATGGGTTTCTTGTTAAAGAACTTAAAGAAAAAATGGATTCTTGTTAAAAGGGAAAACCCTTGGTATGGATTTAAAAACCAGTGAAGGTTTCTGTGAAAGTTCTTCGATCGTTCAAAGATCATTACCTGAAGAAAAGGTCTTTTTTGAACAGAGTTAAACTCTGAAAATATTCGAGGCAGAGAACTAAGCTCTGGAAAGGAGAATTAAATTCTCAAAAGAAAAAAATTTGCAAGGAAGAAGATGAAAGAGTGGAGGCGCTTCTGAATAGACCCCAGCATTTATAGGATGTGATGGAAACGTTTCATCTCCCCTATTCCCTAGATAGATCCAACGGTCATAAAAGTGACAGCATTGCACTCACATACAGACACGTGAGAGCAATGCTGTGGGGGCATTTGTTCCCTGATTAAAAATCAGGAACTATCTCAATGAGGTATCACGTGCTCACACGTAACCAATGGTCACGTGTTGACACGTGATGGTTAAAACAGAAATGAAAACAAGCGGCTGAGGAAATGACTTAATTGGGGGTCACGTGCCCACACGTGACCAGGGGTCACGTGCCCACACGTGACCAGGGGTCAAGTGTGGGCACGTGACCCCTTTGAAAGCCTTACTGTTTAATAGAATTAAATTCTAAATTCCTCTAAATCTTTCCAAATAGAAAAGGGTTATAGGGAACCGTTGGATTAAAAATCCAGGGATGATTAAAAATCATCAATTTATGGAAAAATCTTAGACAAGGAAAGATTTCCCTAAATCTCACCGAAAATAACAAACAAAATATCTTTGGATTGAAAATCCAACGGTGAATAAAATTCACTGAATGATCTAAAAGATCATATTAATTATAAAAACAAACAAAATCTTTCAATAAGAGATTTACTAAACAAATTGATTCTTTTCCTTCTCCTATAAATAGGAGCCAAGAGGAGAAGAAAGGGATATAATCTTGGTGATATAGAATTTTGGAATCTTGAAATTTCAGAGAGAAAAGAAAGGAGAATTTAATTCTCAACAAAGAAAACCCTATGTGAGAAAAGAAAGGGGATCAAAACTTCAAACAGAGAATTTAATTCTCAAAATCTAAGAGTTTAACTCTTCTGCAAAAAAAAAAAAGAACTTAGTTCTTTTTCTAGTTGAAGATCTGCAGAAGCAAATCTCCCCATAAGTTGAGAATTTAATCTTCATCGGGTTGAGATTTTGCCATGCAGATCCAAGACTTAGAGGGAGAATTGAGTTCAGAGAATTTAATTCTCCCAAATTTATAGAAATTTAATTCCTCCAAGATAAATTAGGGTTTAAACCCTATCTGAGAATTTAATTCTCCCAATTTACAGGAATTTAATTCCTTCAAGATGAAATTAAAGTTTAAAACCTATCTGAGAATTTAATTCTCCTAAAACTATAAGAATTTAATTCCTTCAAGATGAACAAAACTAGGGTTTAACCCTAATTGAGAATTTAATTCTCTCAGATTTACAGGAATTTAATTCCTCCTAAAATGAAATTAGGGTTTCACCCTTACACAAGAATTTAATTCTTTTACATATATGGGAATTTAATTCCGCTAAAGAAAATTAGGGTTTAACCCTATATAAGAATTTAATTCTTTCAAATAGGAATTTAATTTCTCTAAAACATAACAGGATTTAACCCTACAGAGAATTTAATTCTTAAAAAAAAACAAAGAGCCTTGAAAGATCTCCATGCATGCAAAAGACTAAGGTCACGTGTCCCCACGTGACCCCTGAAAAGATCCCCAAAAATGAGAAGGAATAAGCTTTAAGGCAATGCCTCACGTGCTCCCACGTGACCTACAAAACACAGAATGAAAAAGCAAAGGAAATATGAGCTTTGGGCGCTCTCACGTGTCCCCACGTGATTCCTTAGCGAGTGCTTTAATGATCAGTGCATAAATCTCTATCACGTGTCAACACGTGATGCTCAAAAGATGAAAAAGTGTTTAACACTTATTTGCAGAACAAAGTGAGGAGATCTGGCCCCACCTTTGGACGCTCTCACGTGTTATACGTGACCCCTTGATAAATGCTTTAATAATCAGCGCATAAATCTCCATCAGGTGCCAACACGTGATGGCCAGAAAGTTAAAAAGTGTTTAACACTTATTTGCAAAGCAAAGTAAAATGAATCTGGTCCCACCTCTGGATGTCCTCATGTGGCCCCACGTAACCCATTTCTATTTAGTGCTTAACACTAATTTAAAGGATTTATTCCCAGTGTTTAACACTGGTGTTTTCTAGTGTGTAACACTAATTTGACAACTTCATTTCCAGTGTTTAACACTGTTGTTCTCTAGTGTTTAACACTACTTTTAGCCAAATCGGCTAATTCTCCAGAGGCAAAAGTCTCCCCTTCAACTGAATCTCAAAATTGAGTAAAATTCAGAGCTATAATGTCCACTGCTCAATCAAAGATAAAAAAATGTTACCCAAGCCCTCAAACTCTTGTTCAACATTGCTAAATAATGTGGGCTGAAACCAGACAAATGTCTAATAGTCCAACAAAAGGGCCAATATTTCAAACTTAATTGGACTTAGCCCAAATTGGCCATAAGTCCTCAATTCAGACTCAACTGAGCCAATGTGCTCATAATATAATTAATTGATCTTAGCTCCAAATTGGACTACAGATCATTTAATCCACCTTGGTTCAAGGGTACATCTCTTCACTCCTTTGATATTTGTCGTTGTAATTCCTCAACGTCTTCAAAGAGGTGACGGGTCCCGACAACCACACATTTCACGGACTGTGGGGTCCTTAAACCCATGGACTATGATGTCCTTAATCTCGACCGTGATGTCTTAAAACTAACAACGGACTGTGGGGTCCTTAAACCCATGGACTATGATGTCCTTAACCTAGACCGTGATGTCTTAAAACTAACAACGGACTATGGGGTATTTAAACCCATGGACTATGATGTCCTTAACCTCGACCGTGATGTCTTAAAACTAACAACGAACCGTGGGGTCCTTAAACCCATGGACTATGATGTCCTTAATCTCGACCGTGATGTCTTAAAACTAACAACGGACTGTGGGGTCCTTAAACCCATGGACCATGATGTCCTTAACCTCGACCGTGATGTCTTTAAACTAACATCGGACTGTGGGGTCCTTAAATCCACGGACTATGATGTCCTTAACCTCGACCGTGATGTCTTAAAACTAACATTGGACTGTGGAGTCCTTAAACCCACGGACTATGATGTCCTTAACCTCGACCGTGATGTCTTTAAACTATCATTGGACCGAGATGTCCTTAAACTAACAACGGACCGTAATGTCCTTAAACTAATTATCGATCGCAATGTCATTAAACTAAACAATAGAGCCCAAATGCTCTCTTGTCGGATCTAAACGATCCTGTTAAGTTGATCTTAGTCTAAAATGAGACTAACGTATCCTTAACAAACGTTTAAGTTGATCTTAGTCTCAAATGAGGCTAACGTATCCTTAAATCTAAACCCCCAAACCCAAATCTAAGAAAGATACGGATTTGGACTAGTCCAAACCCTACGGGCGACAACATAAATTAATCTCCGTATACAATCCACGGGCAACCAAACACAAAACAAACACCCACGACACGAAGTGACCATCTGGAGAAGGAGAAAGTTGTTACCGAGATGCGGTAGCGTAATTAACTGCAGGTGCTTGCGCCTGCAGGGAAGAGCGTCCCCACAATCAAAACCCCCTCAAACGAGGGGGAATCTGACGAAGTCTGCTATATCGGTCGCATCCGTTTAAACCTTCGATACATGGTGCCATAAATCAACTTGGTATCTTCGGAGAGGTGGATGGATAACACCAATTAGCATCTGCCCCGAAATTCAGGCAAGACGTTCATCGCGTCTTTGTCGCGTCTTTCGGAGGGGAACAACCGTAACATGTGTCATGTATGTCATAAACTTGTAATCAAGAAGTTGATCTCATTTAATATGGCCTTCCACAACCGCTCGTTTTGTCTTGTTATCTTTTAAAGTTTGTAATGTATTTCGTATCATTTTATAAAACATTTAGTTAATAAAAAATAATAGTGTTTAATTATTTTTATTGTTTATAAAAAACCATGATGTTTGGAATATTTATCGTTTTGGAAACCCATAATATTTTACTGAGAAAATATCCTTTTAATAAAAAGTTATGGTATTTGTTGGAAAAAATTATCTTTTAACAAAGTTTTAGGTGTCCTTTTGGAAAATATCATTTATAAGGGTTATGGTCTTTGTTGAAAATAGTTTTTTAGTAAAGGTCAAGATATTTAAACGAAATTATCTCTTTTTAGGATGGATTGATGTATTTTATTGTAAATAATAGTTTTATGAAATTATAGTGTTTTAAGTTTGATGTAATGTTTTAGAAAATACGTTCGTGTTGGCAACCGCTGCACATGGACGGCAGAATTTGTGTCCTTTTCAAGGACGATTGCCTATCAACCACGAACTACTAGCGTAAAACATTACCCTATTATTAGGGCAACTCATTAAACCTTAGTTAACATTTTAAGAAGAATTAATATAAAATACCCTTTCGAGTGAAAGGGGCTAAGTTGGAAAAACCATATGCCGTTATTTAAATTTATTATTATCCCCATTCAAAAGTGAATGGATTTTTTAACAAAACTAAACTAGTTGATGGAAAAGTGTAAGTAAAATATATATATCGTATCTAAAACATTTATTCCAAATATTTTATCTCAGGTGGATATTTTAAACAAACACAACATTTTAATAAAACGAGGGTATTTTGTGGAAGTACGCTATTTCGAGATCAAATTGGTATTATGGGTAAGTGTGGATATGTAAGTGGTGAATCAATACTTGTGGGTTATGACTTTAAGCCTGTCACATTCCATATTGTATGAGAGTGCAGCATTTTTTTGGTATATAAGAGTAATTATGGAAACCATTTTAATCATAGGTTAAGATTATCATCATTAAGGGTACAAAAGAATATGCATGCAAGAATATTATAACATCAATTTAAGGGGGCGTTGTTGATTAGAAGTCGGAACTAAGGTTATTGAAAAAGAAGAAGGTGACAGATGAGGGGAGAGAGGCGGATCCTACCTTTTGTTTGAGTCAGATGCCGATGGGTTGGAAGCGTAGGCTTGTACAAACTCCTCAATAGCTCCGCGCTCAGATTTTTACTTGGTGATTGGGTGGAGCCGTAGCATCGGCGTCGTCTATACGAAGGCGCGGTATTTTTTTCAGAATTTTTGGAGCTCTGAGGTATGAGAAATCAGTGTTTGAAGGTGTCTATTTATAGGGTTTCTTTACCAACCATAAAATCCAAAAACAGTTACAAAAATCATCAGAATCCGCGCCCCTAATCATTCCCAATGATTTTGCCACCGCCGCCTCTCATCTCAGCCGTTGGATCATGATCCAACGGGCGAGATCGCGCCGCCAAGCGCCGCCGTCGTCTCTGTCACTCGCCACGCGTCGAGCGTGTGGGGATCACGCTGTTTCGCGTGGTCCCCACCACGTGGGCACCGCCGCGCGTCTCTGGGCCGTTGGATCTTGTATCCAACGGTCCAGATCAAGGGGATTGATTTAATTTTTTTATATATAAAAATACTAACTGTTTATTATTTAAAATTGAATTTGATTTTAAAAAAATTGTTAAAAATAGTTAAAAATACGGGAAAATTATGGAAAAAATTCAGAAAATATATTTCATTGTTATCTTTAGTATAAAAATAATTTTGGGCTAAAAATAAATAATATATCCATTCCTATGTTGTTAGCTAGTTATTATAATTATTTAAAATCTAGTTTATCCTTTAAAATATTTTTAATTATTTTAATTGATAATAAAAATATGCAGATTATTTTAAGGCATTATAAAATTTTATTAAAACATTTTAAGTCTAGAAAAACAATAAATAGATTTTATAAAATTCCCTAAATCATATTTCACTGCTCTGAAAATTATTAATATTACAAAAAAATATTTTTCTATCAAAGAAACATGTAAATAATTATTTGATACTAGAATTTAAATAGAATATATTTTATTAAGTATTTGAAAACACGGTCGTTACTCTAGGACAGCCGTATAGCCTTGTTGGCCTTTGTCAAGGGTTTGTACGGGTGGTTCTAGAGTAATCCAGGGTAATGACGGGTTGAACTTGACTAGTGGTTTATGATTTGTTGGCATTTGTCAAGGTCATAAACCGCTTGGGGTAAAAATCACATCGGGAGTTTCAAATATACAGGAAATTTGCCAGGCATGCGCATACTTTTTGGAGTGTGGTGACTTGAGTGGCTTCCATCAAGTTATCATGCGATGATAGTTGGATCCCGATTCCCACTGATGAGTATGTTTACTCCTCGGGTGATTTTAGATGATCCCGACTAATTCTCCTTTTGGGTTTGGAGGAGAATTCGAGAAAACGGTGGGAGCCATCCCGATTAAATAAAGTGATTAACCATTCCAATCTAGATTAGAGTGCATGCTGAGTATTTCTTTTCTCTCTCTCTCTCTCTCTTTGGAAGCGACCATGGCCCGACCCTAAACTAAAACTCATGAACCAAGTTAACCGAACCTTCTAAAACACTTTGGCTTTTGGATTGTCATGGAGTTGCATATATCATTGCCACTTCTACATCACCTTTCCATTTCTCCAGAACACCCTGTATCACTACGAAGATCCATATTTATTGGATAATCTATCGTATACTTACATACGAACTCGAAGAAACTTGTTCCAGTTCGAGAATGGATTCTGGTTCAGAGAAATTGAATATGATTATTCGGTCGTCTTTTCCCTTTACCTTCTTTCAGCTTGTGAGGGCTCCTAGGATTAGTAGAGTACGCCTATTGTGCTTATTGGATAGTTTTCTTCCAAATCATAGGCAGGTGCCGAAAGGTGGGGAAGGGAGAAAACCAATTAGCCTAAGTGTAATGTGCAGAAGGTAATAAGTAAAGACATAGAAAAGGATTAGAATAAGGGCAAAAGGAAATCACGACTGCTATCATTCACACGAAACCGTGTATATCCCTGCCACTTCAACATCCACTTTGAATTTCTCCAGAACACTTCGTATCACTACGAACATCTATATTGGTTGGATATGCTATCGTATAGTTACATACGAGCTCGAAGGAACTTGTTCCAGTTCGAGGATGGATTCTGGTTCAGGAGAAATAAAATAAGATTATCCAGTTATCTTTTCTCTTTACCTTCTCTCAGGTTGCGAGAACTCCTGGTATTAGGAGAGTACACCTATTGGACTTATTGGACAGTCTTCTTTCAAATCTTAGG
Source organism: Agapanthus africanus (assembly GCA_030015575.1). NCBI lineage: Eukaryota > Viridiplantae > Streptophyta > Magnoliopsida > Asparagales > Amaryllidaceae > Agapanthus > Agapanthus africanus. The sequence continues at coordinate 442,580,199 of JASDDO010000001.1, forward strand.
CTGGTGCCGAAGGGTAGGGAAGGAAGAAAATCAATTAGCCCAAGTGTGGTGTACAGAAGGTAACAAGTAAAGACATATAAAGGGATTAGAGTGAGGGCAAGGAAGTATACGGTTACTGTCATGAATCAGGATAATAGAAGAGACATTACTAAGAATATCCGGTTACCCCTTCGAAACATTTTCATGTTTCAGATTTGCTGTGCGATATTAAGTGAAAACTGTTTTCCCAATTAGATTCTAACTCCAGGGTATGTATTTACCAGATTTGATTCTCACTTATGTATGGCGTTGCAGATGGTGAGTGGGAGTAAGATATTGGGAATTGAGTGATAAGATCCTTAATACATATCATAATTCTTTGTAATTAGTGATATTTGAGGAAATCACCTGGGTTTTGCCTGACGGCAAACATTTGGTTTAGAATATCCGTCGTTATGCACCAATTTCAAACTGATATGTCTGTACGTTTATTTTATAAAGTGAGATATAACTTTTTAAAATTATGTCTATGACATTTACCTATATCAGTTGGTGATTAGATAAGGTGCATTCAACAGTAGTGTAATTCTTCTTAACCATAGCACAGTTTTCAATCTACGACGCACAGGGTTTGAGTTATTGAACTCAGAGGACTTATATAAAGTATTGTATGTTGTCCGATGTCCATTAGGACAAAGGGGTTGGTACACGTATTATATTCTGTTTACTCATGACTTCTCCAGTTTTAGACAAGTATTTCGTTGAACTACAAGATCCGGATTTTGAGAAGTTATAGATATAAGAATGAATTAGAGAACCATATGTTGCAAGACAAAGGGTTGGTACTCGTACTATATTCTCTTTACTTTTGACTTATCTATTTTTAGACAAGTATTTCGTTGAAATACAGGGTCCAAGTTTTGAGAAGTTGTAGGTATAAGAATAAAGTAGAGAATGATTTGTTGGAAGTATCAGGATTCTTCGAGGTAATCGAAGATATAGATACTTATGTTTGGTGTTCCGTTGTATGTAATAGTTTCAAGAACATGCTTCTCTTTCAGGTTACTCATACGTGGATGTATTCCTTGATGAGTAATGCTGTTTATCCTCCTTCCATTTGGCTGATATGCACCGGACACAGCTGCACGATTTTTGAATCTGGTTCTATTTAAATTAGTGCATTTGTTTCTATATGGTATATAGAATGGTTTCGTATCTTAACGATATTAAGGTATAAGGAGTAGTCCGGCTGATACTTAAAACCAGAATCTGGACAAACTCAAGGCACGTTTCAGTAATGGCAGTTTGTGGGTTATCCTGGGTTTTGACGAGGGTTAACTTTCTACCATCAGGAAGATTAATAGTTATATTGTTCTTGACTCACCACAGTTTTAGTAAAATGGATTCTTTTCAGAAAACATTAGTGGGAGTATGGTAGAGCTGGAAGTGATTCCAGAACCACAAACGATTACTGAAAATTTAGTAGAACCTAAAAATTCAATTGGGTTCGACATTCCATTAGCCACTCCGCAGATTTGGTGGGTAACCTCAGACACCCGAGAGGTACTTCGGTCTTCTTAGAGACGGTGACAGGGAGGTTCTTGTTTATCCAGACTTGCCATTGTTGCTGTTATAGACTATAAGACCCGGCAGGAGGATGAGTATAACGCCGTTCTAAGTTAGTTTTAGAAAGTGCACGTGTATATAACTCTGCCAGAGGGTTGTTGTAGTCAGGGGGAGCAACGGAAGCATAGTGGGCAAGGCGCTTATGTCTATTTAAAGACTAAAGCAAGTATAGCGGAGATAGATCATCTATTTTTGATGTGACAGTCATAGGTTTTGACTTTATCAGAATAGAAGATGGATCTGGTAAGAAGATAGCAGGGAGAGATGTTCTGGTATTTGGATGACATGCTCTTGATAGGAAGTGATATTCCTATAATACGATCGGTTATACTATGGTTGTCACAAAGGGTTTCTCCACATAGGATATGGATAAAATATCAGGAATTCTAGTGACTAGACCTATAGTTTTAGATCTAGATTTAGGAAGTGTCTTAGGGTACTTTGACATAATTCTAAAGTGTTTTAGAATGAACGACTCCTGGCGTGGTGGTGTACCCGCAGGTGATAGAGTCACCCTCTCTAAAGATATGTCTTACAGACTGATGGGGAGAGGGAGTTGCATGATAGGCATATCACTTACTTAGGCAATTGAGTCAATCATGAGATGTCAAGTACCACACCAGATATTGCTTTTGCACTGGCTGCAATAAGCATATATATTAATCCAATCCTGAAGAAACGTTGGGAAGCAGTTATGAACATGAGTGGATGTTCTTGGGATATGGTAACGGCAGCCTCCTTCGGGAAACGGTTATCATTTCAGGCTTTCAAGATGACCTGGATGATAGAGTGACTGTCAGAGTTATAATTTTCCTTCTTTTGAGGGACGGTATGTTGGACATGTGGTCCAAGCGGATACTGTGGAAGGCATGGCACATGATACTGATTAAATTCAGTGGATGATACAGTTTAAGAAGTTTGTTGGATTTGGAGTTCATTTATGAACTGGGTCCCACAAGATATCCAAACAAATTCTAAGACAGGTATTGCTCATTTCGGGAGATGGTCCTTCTTCGCGAAGTTGAGATATAGAGAGACATAGAAAGAAACATTGGGGCGGATCCACTCACTGAGGCATATCTAGAACACAATAATTTCACAAACGAGTTTTGCGAAACTGATTAGTAGAGAAGTTGGGTGTTCGGTATCACACGAGCTATGAGTATGCGACACCGCAATAATTAGCCTTAAGTGTAAGTGGAAGATTGTTGGCTATAGTGCCCTCAAGTCAATTATTGAATCATGGGCACGCGATTGCGATGATTGAGGGAGGACCTATACTGATAGAATAGTCTTACTCAAAATGATAGTATGTTATCTGGTTTGTCTTTATCATCATGTACATGTTTTATGTGGTATTACAGATCACTATTATATGTTGATAGAGCCCATATGATTCTTGCTTGACTACCAGCATTATGATGGCGATCATATACATAGGAGCTGTGTGGTCTATAAGCACATCCTTAAATGTCCTTAGTCGTGAGAGTATCGAGACTGGACATCGATACTCCAGTCTAGACTAGTGTATATTGATTGAGACCCCGACGAGGGGCGGTGACCAGGTCTCACAAGCCATTGGTGTTAGTTTGTTCACCTAATATAGTATACAGGTGCTTATTGGGTTATGAGTACACTGGACGGACTCGCTGGGAACCTACTAGTTGGTAGTATACCTATTGTCAGATAGCAGCTCCCAGGTGACATGTGTGCAGGTTAGTCTGTCGACCTGAGATCGTCATTTGCCTCGTGTGAGTTACTGTGGTTTGATTAATACCCTACCACGGCTCAAAGGAGTCGTGCAAATAGGTTTTAGTTGGGTACAGTCCCGAGCCACATGGAGGCAGTGAGCGGATCGTCGGGGATTCATCTCTCCCAGTATTGGGGGTTGATATTGTTAGTTGTATGTATGCCCTAGAGGCCATTACTGTACATGGGATGTATATTGTAGTGGATGCCTGGACATATATAGGGAGGACTTTCTTGCTTGATATGATAGTATGCCATCTGGTTGCTCTTTGTCTTAATATGTTGACTTGTATAAGTGATGTTGTCTTGCTCTCACATGTTGATAAAGCCCTTAGGATGTGTACTTGACTACCAGGACTATGATGGAGATCATACTAGTGGGGCCAAGGGTAGTCCACAGGTACACCCTATAATTGTTCCTAGTCGTAAGAGTATCGAGATAGGGCATCGATACTCCAGAGTAGACTAGCGTATGCGCTTCTTGACCCATATGATGGGCGATGGATGATCCCACATCCATTGGTGTTTGACATCAGAGAAAGTATACGGGTGCTCAGTGGAGACTGAGTATACTGAACGGACTCGCCGAGAACTCCTAGATGATATTATACCAATCGTCAGATAGCAGTTCTCTGGTGACACTGGTACAGGTTAGTCTGTCGACCCGAGATCGTCATAGAGTCTTGTGTGATTCCCACCGTGCTTTGATTTCCACCATACCACGGTCAAGAGATCGTGCAAAAAGGTGGTTTTTGGGTACAGTCCCGAGTCACATGGAGGCAATGAGCGATAGGAGGGGATTCGTCTCTTCCGGTATTGGGGGTTGATGTTGCGCTATGCTCGATTGGCCATAACATGAAATCCCTGGCCAGGGTTGCTGAGATCCACTGGTAAGTGTTATCAGTAGTTTCTCGAACCATTATGGACCTTGCATTAGCACAACTTATCAGGCTATTGGGGTTTGACGTTATACCACCCCCAGGCTGTAATATGCGACATATCTGACGAAGAGACCGGACTGTACGGTAGTGTTACTGATTGGATTCATAGGAGTTTGAGCAGGCTTGCTTGTTGATCTTCTGATCGCTCAATACCCGAGTGGCCGTTACGTTTAGCAGACCGCTTGCGGCTTGTGGGTGTTTGATATGATCATCACCTACTGCCAGCATATTGAAGAGTCTTTAGAGTCCTACACAGAGATTTCCTGGTTCATGTGAAACGAAATATGAGCACATATGTGATATGTGCAGGACCGAGATTAATGTGTGTATATGATACTGCATTCTATTCTCGCAACATGTGACATCGGTCGGTTATATGTGATATGGCCGGGTTATCGGATCAAGTGTTGATTCGATAAGTTGTTACATTTGATATTAGTCGGTTATATGTGATATAGCCGGATTATTAAATCAAGTGTTGATTTAATAATTTAATGTAGAATTATATATTTGATATATTAAATTACATTAACTAATATTAGCTCACTTAAGTATTCATTTTTCTCACTTATGATACATTGATATATATGTGATATATGTTAAATGTATTCTTTTCGTTTTGCACACATAAATATATATGTGATATATATTGTTGTGTCATGCTAGGGTACACATGAAACATGTATGTATAGGACTCATACCATGCTAGGGTTTATGTTAAGGTTTTATTTATCATCAAGTAATTTACAAATTATTTGGAATTAGTCATGGTTGAGCTTGGTAGAAGCTTGTAGAACTATTGACTAAGTCCACTTGTTTTGTTTTTACTTAAGATATTTTTTAACCCAACCATTAACCTTACACCTATGGTTTAGTCTCTATAAGGGTTAGTGTATGCCATATACCCACCATGGTTGCATTTCTAACCTCATGTGTTTCATTCATCATCTTCTTCCTCATTTGAGAAAAAACTTGCTAGTTTTTTCTAAGTGATGAAATATTGTGAGAAAAAAAAATCTAAAGAGAGCCCAATTCCTACTTCATCATCCTATACTATTAGCCATTTAGTTTAGAGTGTTTGCTTCACTAAACCCTAATTTAGTGAAGAGGTAGCATGAGCTTGAGCCTCCTCGACGTAGATCATCTTCGGCCTCGAAGACTTCGAGCGAGTTTGCATTTTTCACCTTGTGGATCCTCTTAAGAGTCCGGGAGATGAATACTCACAGCGAAGGGACTTATACATGGAGCATTTGAAGTGAAGGACCGGTCTACAAAGGTTGTATTCCGCATTCACTTGGTAGTTAAGTTGTTTACAATATCGTTTCTTCGGATTTTCTTGTAACGATTCTAGGGTTAGGATTGTTAGTGTATATGCCCTAGAGGCCATTACTGTATCATACTAGTTTGTATATTACTTAATGGAAGCTTGGGATATTCACCTTGTATAAACAATCTTGCTCAATATAGTAGTATGCTACTTGGTTTGTTTCTACTTCAATGTGTACTTGTGTTTATTTCAGTATATCACTTATACGCATTAGTGGAGCCCTTAGGATCTTTGCTTGATTACCAGCGTTGTGATGGCAGTCACACTAGTGGGGGCTGGGTAATCTATAGGCACATCCTTATACAGGTCCCTAGTCGTAGGACTATCGAGACAGGGCATCGATACTCCGGAGTAGACTAGCGTATGCGCTTCTCATCCCAGTGTGGGAGATGGTCTGTCCCACAGCCATCAGTACGTCGTACTGGAGATAGTATACGGGTGCTCGTTGGGTTACGAGTACACTGAACAGGACTCGTCGGGAACTGACAGGTTGGTATTATACCTATCGTCAGTTATCAGTTCCCAGGTGACATGAGTACAGCTTAGTCCGCTGACTTGACACTGACACTTCGCCTCGAGTGTGTTCCCACTGCACTTTGATCACTACCCTACCACGACTCAAAGGAGTCGTGCAAACAGGTGGTGGTTGGGTGCAGTCCCGAAGCACTTGGAGGCAGTGACGGTTAGACAGGATTCGTCTCTCCCGGTATTGGGGGTTGACATCGCGCTGTGTCTAGGAGAGCCATTACACGAGTAGTCCCTGGCCAGGGCAAGCGAGATATACTGGTAGGTTTCCAGTGTTATCTCAGGGTGTTTTGGGCTTCACTCCGACACGACTTGTACCGCTATTGGGGGACTGACGTTTTACCGCCCCGTAGGCCCGCCATGCGATGTATCAGACGAACAGACCGGACTGTATGGAGAATGTCACATTCAGACTCAGTAGGAGTTCAGATGGGGTTTCACCTCGTCAGCCTTCTTGTCGACATCTACCTGGGGACCGTTACGCACAGCTAGTGCCGCTTGCGGTCTGTGGTTAAACCCACTGCCAGCGTAGTGTCGAGTCTTTAGAGTCCCACACAGAGGGTATTCGCCTCTGGGCAAAACAGAGTAGAGGTCGCATGGTTTTGCGACAGGGTTCGTTCTCATCCGCGCACTTGTGCACGTTTAGAGTCCGGACGGATATTACTGGCTGGCTCTGGTTTGAGTCAGATACTGGTATATGTTTTTGGGGTTGCTTTTATCTCCGTATTCATGTTCCTCGGAATAAGGATGCAGGTGTGTATGCACGGTTATTTGAGGAAGAGGAAGTGACTTTCATTAGGGTTTCGGAACGGGTGCGTATGCACAGTTGACAGTCGTCTTTTTCCAAACCCTAATGGATTTGTATTATATCAATTAATAATATATAATAAAATGAAATTGTGTCATGGTTAGTTTTTGTTGACTTGTTGACCATGGTTGACTTGTTGACCATGGTTGAACTTTTGACCATCATCATCACAAAAGAAAGATGCTCTTTGATTCTAGCAAATTCATTTAATGTTTGTAATGATAATGGTCATTCTAAAACTTTCCATCAACCTTTTCATTTTCATTATTATTATTACTGATAATTCTTTTTCTTTTGCATTATGGTTGCAAGAAAGAAAAAGAATAGCTCATTCTATCATAACCTCTCTCTCTCCTCATTTCATCTTCTTCTTCCTCTAGCAAAGAGAAACCCTCTCATGTGTTGAGAATCCTTCTCTTTAAAAGGAAAAGCAAACCCTAATCACTCTCTACTCATTCTAGGATGAAGGTTTAGCAAGCCGGAAACCCTAGTTCACTCAAAGATCGAGGAAGAGCCCAAAGGTCGAACCTTCGAGGTGGATCCATCTTCGACGGAAGAAGGCGACGAAAAGAGAACCATCAACCTCTACAAGGTTTGAAGAAGAAGGAGTTCAAGTTTAGGTATAACCATCTTCCATAGTAGCTAACTCTCTTTAGCAAGTATACTAGTTTTAGTTTAGACATCGATCCCGACCTAGTTTAGTCCATGTTGCCTCTTGCGATAAAAAATTCGTTTTTTATACCGTTTCCGCCTCCCCGTAAGCACCGGGGGTCGCAATATGGACTTACAGTGGTATCAGAGCCTAACTAAACTTAAACTAGCTTGGTAGTGAAGTGTAACGAAGTTCGGAAACGAAAAATCACAAAACCGGAAATATTACAAAACCTGAGTTTCTGTTGAAATTTTTTTGGCTCAAAATGAAAAACTTTATACTTGTAAAATTGTCTCAGGGTTTTTTAAGTGCACCCATGAAAAACGATGACCTAATTCCCTCAAACCGCCGCCCTTCCGCCGCACGAGGTAGGCATGTGCGGCGGAAGCGCCGCGGTTTGTCTTTTTCTGTCCATCGATTTTCGTGCAGAGTGTTTGTGTGTTGGTTTTGGGATTTTTAAGATATATTATATGTACCCAGATTTTCCAGAACTGAAATTCACTTTTGGGGTCCTATAATTCCGTATTTTTTCCGAACTTCACTGCACTTTGGCTATGTTGGTTATATCTGTGTTGTTTGCATGTATTGAACGTCGGCTAATCGCTATAAGTCGATTAGTCGGGGTTATACATGATCTGTAATGTGCTGGAATGTGTATATGAATCTGTTGGACTGTCGCGGGTGAATAGCCGGGGTGGATGTGAGATGAGCTTTTGTTTTTCTTTCATTCATTGTAAATGTAAATTGATGTAATAATATTATTTGTTTGGCCGCACAACCGGGTCGGGGTTGTAGCCGTCATTGTATAATTCTTTTTACTGTTTTTGCTCCTAGGATAGACCCATGGAGGGGTGCACAAACTACCGAGTACTTGGCGGGTAGTTTGCCGCACCCGTAGGGGTCTTGGGTGGGGTATTTGGCTATTCACCGCGACCGTGTTATCCGCTTTTCGTTTCAGGCTCGAAAAGATTGCGGATTGCTAGTATATCCAATGTATTCATCTGTGATCTGTAATGTCTATCATTGCTTTCTATTTAGGCGTTGCTTATGTTTTACAGCCGCGCTAGCCCAGCCCCCGCTCTGTCGTTAGTTAAGTAACCTAACGAGTGATGACGGGACCCCGTGGCGAATGCGAATGGCATAAGCGTACGTCATATTTTAGTTGTTTTCTGCAATGGTAGGATTAAATGATGGGACGCATTAAAAGAACTAATGCAAGAATATCACGCATTAAAAGAACTAATGCAAGATAATAAACCAAGTTTAAGTCGATGGAACACTTTCGAAAAACCACTCGGTTCTTTTCAAAACTAACTTTTAAATGCGGAGCTTGAGCCACTCCTTCTAAAAGCTATCTCGTTCCATCGATTATATCAAGTTCACTACGTTCACGGTTTTACCAAAACCATTCGTAGCCCTCCGTCATTTCACATAAATAGTCAATAGTATTCAAGCTGTGTTTGTTGGCCAAAGTCAAGGCATAGTGATTGGTAGCTATTGGATATTCATGTGCAGCATAGATAGATGCGTTGATTTGGAACAGTCGTACTGCCTTGTTGGCCAAAGTCAAGGGTATGTACGGGTGGATTCAAATTAACCTGGAGAACGACGGGAAGAACTTGACATGTGACTTATGATTTGTTGGCCAAAGTCAAGGTCATAAGAGCATGGGGCAAAAATCCACATCGGGAGTTTCATAAGTACTGAAACTTGCTAGATTTGCATACCATTTGGAGTGTGATGATTATGGTAGGATTCCTTCATTTTCGTCACGCGATGATATTTGGATCCCGATCCTACTGTGAGTATATGCTACTCCTCGGGAAATTTCTCACTAAACGATCAATGCTATAAACCTAGTAGGTGCCTAGAAAGGTGTTAGCGGGGCTACGCCCCCAAGGAAAAGAGGTTCTTAAATTAAGGAACTTCGCGAAAGCGTTGGAAAACCTCCCTCGAAGTACCGACACTGGCCTGGCTGAACGGTTAAGCAAGTATTGTACGGTGGGATTGATCCCGGCTAATTCTTCCTTTGTGGTTTGAGGAGGGATTCGAGAGACAGTGGGAGCCATCCTGTTTAGACAAATTAAAAACCATTCTAAACTTGCAAGAGCATCGTGCTAAGTGTTTCTTCTCTCCCCCTGCAGCGACCAAATCGAAATGACTGGACTTAAGTTACTTCTAGATAAAAACATATTGACAGGGCCAAACTACAAAGATTGGCTCAGGAATGTCAAATTGGCAATCTCTTACGACAAGCTGGGGTATCTTCTTACCACCAAAGCTCCCCCCGTCCCAGGTCCCACCTCCAGCGTCGCGGATAAGGAAATCCGTAAGACTTGGGAGATTGACAGCGCGAAGGCCAGATGCCTCGTACTTGCCTCGATGGACAACGACCATCAGAGGAGGCACGAGAATATGGATTTGGAATCCATATTTCTTCATACAAAAGAACTGTATGGAGAGCAGTCTCGTATCGCAAGATACGAAGTGTCGAAGAAGTTATTTTCGACTAAGTTGGCCGTCGGATCATCGGTAGCGGACCACGTGCTTAAGATGATTGGCTACACTGAGGAGCTCGCGGAACTTGGGACCACGTTGGACAGTGAACTTTATACGGATATAATTCTCCAGTCCCTTCCATCCACTTACGCCCAGTTCATACTGAATTTCAACTTGCAAGAAAAGGAAGTTGAACTTTCAGAACTCCTCAACCTGCTGAGGAGCGCAGAGGGCACCCTACAGAAGGGTAGGGATACATCCACTTTGTTTGTAGGAGGATCTTCTTCTTCTAGGTCCAAGGCGAAAGCCAAGGGAAAGAAGAGGAAAGCCCCCGCCAAACCAAGGGGCGGTGTTAGTAAAGTGGGTACGAAGGGAAAGGAAAAGGCAACAAAGATAGCGGGGAAGCTTGTTGGTAAAGAGGAATGCTTCTATTGTCACAAGAGTGGACACTGGAAAAAAAGATTGCAGGGCTTGGAAAGCCAGGACACAGGAACTGAAGCAGGTTGCGGCTTCAGCTTCAGGTGTGTATGTTATTGAAAACTGTCTTTCTATAAACTCTACTTCCTGGGTATTGGATACCGGATCAGGATCTCATATCTGTAATTCTTTGCAGGCGTTGAGAAACCGTAGGGTTTTGAAGGCAGGTGACATGACCCTCAGAGTTGCGAACGGAGCTAGCATGGATGCTAAAGCCGTGGGGGACTATCACCTGGGAATGTCAGATGGGCATGTTTTGGTTTTGCGTAATTGCTTTTTTGTACCCAACGCAACTTGTAATATCATTTCTGTATCTTTGGTTTCTAAAGAAGGTTATGAATTTGCGTTTGTAAGTAATGTTGTAAACATTCACCTTAATCAAGTTCTGATTGGGTCAGGTACACTGAGCAATGGTATATACGTATTAAACCAACCACAGATTTTTAATGTCCAGAATACACACAAAAGAAAGTCTCCAGATATCAATCAGGCTTTCTTATGGCATTGTAGACTGGGTCACATCAATGAGAGAAGGTTGACTAAGTTACATACAGAAGGATATTTGGATCCGTTCGAATATCAATCGTATGCCACTTGTCAATCCTGTCTCAAAGGAAAGATGACAAAGACTCCGTTCACTGGACACGGAGTAAGAGCGAGCGAGCTCTTGGGACTCGTACACAGCGACGTGTGCGGTCCAATGTCTACACATGCGCGAAGCGGTTATTCTTACTTCATTACTTTTACGGATGATTTTTCAAGATACGGTTATGTCTTCTTAATGAAACATAAGTCCGAAGCTTTTGAAAAATTCCAGGAATTTAAGAATGAAGTAGAAAAACAAACCGGCAAAAGTATCAAGATTCTAAGATCGGATCGAGGTGGAGAATACTTAAGTGCCGAGTTCCTGAATTATTTAAAAGAGAATGGGATTCTCTCTCAGCTTACTCCTCCATACACTCCGCAACACAACGGTGTATCGGAGAGACGGAACCGAACCCTATTGGATATGGTACGGTCCATGATGAGTAATGCTGAGTTACCGCGATCATTCTGGGGGTATGCGCTAGAATCAGCTGCGTACCTTTTGAACCGAGTTCCTACTAAGACTGTGCCTACTACACCATATGAGATGTGGTGTGGGAAGAGACCCCATCTCAGTTACATCAAGACTTGGGGATGTCCAGCTTTTGTTAAAAAGCAGCATGTGGACAAGCTCGAGGCACGCTCAGTACAGTGTAAGTTCGTGGGATATCCAAAGAACTCTAAGGGATATTTCTTCTACTGTGAAGAGGAACAAAAAGTTCTTGTTTCTCGTCATGCCTACTTCTTGGAAACTGAGTTTTTGGAAAACCAGATAAGTGGGAGCACAGTAGAACTGGAAGAAATTCCAGAACCACGGACTATTACTGAAAGCTTAGTGGAACCAGAAGGCTCAAATGAACAGGACATTCCTACGCCGCTCCGCAGAAGTAGTAGGCAGTCTCATCCGCCCGAGAGATACTACGGTTTTCTCATAGACGGGGATAGAGAGGATTGCATCATAGACTATGATGAGCCTACTAGCTTCCAGCAGGCCGTTCAGAGCATTGACTCGGTAAAATGGCTGGATGCAATGCGGACCGAAATGGAGTCCATGTACACCAACAAAGTATGGACGTTGGACATTGCTCCAGACGGGGTAAAACCCGTAGGATGCAAGTGGATCTTCAAAAGGAAGATTGGTGTAGATGGACAGGTTGAGACCTATAAAGCTAGACTTGTAGCAAAGGGTTTCCGTCAAAGACCTGGCTTGGACTATGACGAAACCTTTTCTCCAGTGGCTATGCTGAAATCCATTCGGATCCTTCTTGCCATTGCTGCCTTCCACGATTATGAGATTTGGCAGATGGACGTAAAAACCGCTTTTCTAAATGGAAGTTTAGAGGAGTGTGTCTATATGGATCAGCCAGAGGGTTTCATTCAGAGTGGGAGCAGCGGAAAGGTGTGCAAGTTGCTTAAGTCCATCTATGGACTAAAGCAGGCATCGCGGAGTTGGAACATCTGTTTTGATGAGACGGTCAAGGAATTTGACTTTATCAAAAATCCAGATGAACCATGCATCTATAGTAGATTTGTAGCGAGAACTGTAGTATTCCTTGTTTTATACGTGGATGACATTCTCTTAATAGGAAATGACATTCCTATGCTACAATCTGTCAAGAGTTTCTTGTCACACAGGTTCTCCATGAAAGACCTGGGTGATGCCTCCTACATCCTGGGGATCCGGATCCATCGTGATAGATCCAAGAGGATATTAGGACTTTCACAGTCCAGGTACATCGACACCGTACTGAAAATATTCAGTATGGAAGATTCCAAGCGCGGTAACCTACCGGCTTGTCACGGGATCACCCTCTCTAAAGAGATGTCTCCCAAGACTGATTTGGAGAGGGATCGCATGTCTATTATACCCTACGCTTCTGCGGTAGGCTCTATAATGTATGCGATGTTGTGTACCAGACCGGATGTAGCTTATGCACTGAGTGTAGTAAGCCGGTATCAGTCAAACCCTGGGGAGAAACATTGGATAGCGGTAAAGAACATTCTCAAGTACCTGAGGAGGACTAAGGAGATGTTCTTGGTGTATGGCGGAAAAGACCTCCAGATTGAGGCCTTTGCTGACTCCAGCTTCCAGAGTGACAAGGATGATTCCAAGTCCATGTCGGGTTTTGTCTTTACCCTCAATGGAGGGGCGGTGTGTTGGAAGAGTTCCAAACAGGAAACCGTTGCAGACTCGACTATGGAAGCGGAATACATCGCTGCATCTGATGCCGCAAAAGAAGCTGTCTGGATAAGGAAGTTCTTAAAAGAACTTCAGGTGGTTCCATCCATTGTTGACCCAGTACCTCTGTATTGCGACAACAACGGGGCTATAGCTTTAGCAAAGGAACCCAGGTCCCATCAGAGATCCAGGCACATCTTGAGGCGGTATCACCTGATCAGGGAGATCGTGGATCGCAAGGAGATCGAGGTTCGGAGGGTTGCTTCAGAAGAGAACACTGCAGATCCATTCACCAAGGCCCTACCCCAGACTCAGTTCGAGTGGCTGATCGAGATGATAGGTCTTCGATACGCCAGTACATGGCCTTAGTGCAAGTGGGAGATTGTTAGTGTATATGCCCTAGAGGCCATTACTGTATCATACTAGTTTGTATATTACTTAATGGAAGCTTGGGATATTCACCTTGTATAAACAATCTTGCTCAATATAGTAGTATGCTACTTGGTTTGTTTCTACTTCAATGTGTACTTGTGTTTATTTCAGTATATCACTTATACGCATTAGTGGAGCCCTTAGGATCTTTGCTTGATTACCAGCGTTGTGATGGCAGTCACACTAGTGGGGGCTGGGTAATCTATAGGCACATCCTTATACAGGTCCCTAGTCGTAGGACTATCGAGACAGGGCATCGATACTCCGGAGTAGACTAGCGTATGCGCTTCTCATCCCAGTGTGGGAGATGGTCTGTCCCACAGCCATCAGTACGTCGTACTGGAGATAGTATACGGGTGCTCGTTGGGTTACGAGTACACTGGACAGGACTCGTCGGGAACTGACAGGTTGGTATTATACCTATCGTCAGTTATCAGTTCCCAGGTGACATGAGTACAGCTTAGTCCGCTGACTTGACACTGACACTTCGCCTCGAGTGTGTTCCCACTGCACTTTGATCACTACCCTACCACGGCTCAAAGGAGTCGTGCAAACAGGTGGTGGTTGGGTGCAGTCCCGAAGCACTTGGAGGCAGTGACGGTTAGACAGGATTCGTCTCTCCCGGTATTGGGGGTTGACATCGCGCTGTGTCTAGGAGAGCCATTACACGAGTAGTCCCTGGCCAGGGCAAGCGAGATATACTGGTAGGTTTCCAGTGTTATCTCAGGGTGTTTTGGGCTTCACTCCGACACGACTTGTACCGCTATTGGGGGACTGACGTTTTACCGCCCCGTAGGCCCGCCATGCGATGTATCAGACGAACAGACCGGACTGTACGGAGAATGTCACATTCAGACTCAGTAGGAGTTCAGATGGGGTTTCACCTCGTCAGCCTTCTTGTCGACATCTACCTGGGGACCGTTACGCACAGCTAGTGCCGCTTGCGGTCTGTGGTTAAACCCACTGCCAGCGTAGTGTCGAGTCTTTAGAGTCCCACACAGAGGGTATTCGCCTCTGGGCAAAACAGAGTAGAGGTCGCATGGTTTTGCGACAGGGTTCGTTCTCATCCGCGCACTTGTGCACGTTTAGAGTCCGGACGGATATTACTGGCTGGCTCTGGTTTGAGTCAGATACTGGTATATGTTTTTGGGGTTGCTTTTATCTCCGTATTCATGTTCCTCGGAATAAGGATGCAGGTGTGTATGCACGGTTATTTGAGGAAGAGGAAGTGACTTTCATTAGGGTTTCGGAACGGGTGCGTATGCACAGTTGACAGTCGTCTTTTTCCAAACCCTAATGGATTTGTATTATATCAATTAATAATATATAATAAAATGAAATTGTGTCATGGTTAGTTTTTGTTGACTTGTTGACCATGGTTGATTTGTTGACCATGGTTGAACTTTTGACCATCATCATCACAAAAGAAAGATGCTCTTTGATTCTAGCAAATTCATTTAATGTTTGTAATGATAATGGTCATTCTAAAACTTTCCATCAACCTTTTCATTTTCATTATTATTATTATTGATAATTCTTTTTCTTTTGCATTATGGTTGCAAGAAAGAAAAAGAATAGCTCATTCTATCATAACCTCTCTCTCTCCTCATTTCATCTTCTTCTTCCTCTAGCAAAGAGAAACCCTCTCATGTGTTGAGAATCCTTCTCTTTAAAAGGAAAAGCAAACCCTAATCACTCTCTACTCATTCTAGGATGAAGGTTTAGCAAGCCGGAAACCCTAGTTCACTCAAAGATCGAGGAAGAGCCCAAAGGTCGAACCTTCGAGGTGGATCCATCTTCGACGGAAGAAGGCGACGAAAAGAGAACCATCAACCTCTACAAGGTTTGAAGAAGAAGGAGTTCAAGTTTAGGTATAACCATCTTCCATAGTAGCTAACTCTCTTTAGCAAGTATACTAGTTTTAGTTTAGACATCGATCCCGACCTAGTTTAGTCCATGTTGCCTCTTGCGATAAAAAATTCGTTTTTTATACCGTTTCCGCCTCCCCGTAAGCACCGGGGGTCGCAATATGGACTTACAAGGATTAGCTAGAACGGCAAATTTTTTAATTTGGCATGGACGATACTGTCCGAAACCCCGTTGCCGTACTAGGGAACCCAGCAGTGGTATCAGAGCCATGCTATAAAATTAGACGATATTTGTTAGATTACGAAACCGAAATGACTCCGAAACTTTAAACATTGCAACCCAGTTTCTGTCGAATTTAAAAGGGGCTCTAAAATTTTTTAAACAAGTACAGAATGTTGTATGTGATATAATATGAACACTGTGAAAAATTGAAGCAATTTGGAGCAAAAGTGGCCGGCAACATAGGGCTTAAAACCGGTGTGCTCGGGTCTTTTTTAGAGTTTTGGCTTCAAATTTTCACGGTGTTCCAGTATCTGGGTTTTGGTGTTTCAGATGTTTGTTTTTGCTAAATTTGCATGTGATGTTAACTTTCTGCAAAGGCAATTCGGAGTGTTTCGCAGTCGTAATTCTAACATGTATTTGGGTTATTTAGACGATGTTAAAAGGTTCGAATGGATATCAATAACTCATATTTTCCCTCGCTGGAAATTTTCCAAGTGTTGGATTTTTCTTAGTTTAAAATATTTAGAAAATCATGCAGGTTATTCTGTGGACCCTCCAGAAGAATGAAACCTTAACTCGATTCTGTGACCGTCAGAACCGCCATTAAACCCTAAGATTTATGGTAGTTCAGCGGTGCTACAGGTGAGGCATTGGTTGACCTTTCTATGGCTGGTTCATAGGTGCTGCGGCATGTTCTGGGTGTTTTTTTAGACTCCGCTCAAGTGTTAAGCTTGTTGGGAAATTTTGGGTGTTTGTTTATTCGATCGAAAAGTTTAACTTCGTCTAGCTATCTGTGATTGTGATACAATATTTGGAATCCACATTATTGGTTATGTGATAACTAGTTTGAATTTTATAAATCTGGCAAGTTAGTCTCATTTGATCGGTTGCCACGAGATTTTGATGTTGATCAAAAGTCCGTCGCAATTACGTAGTGTACGCGGATACTCACCGGGTAACCTTACTAGATACCCATGCCCCATAGTCCCGACCAAGTGACTGTAGGAGAACCCTGTCGCCAAAAGCATCTGTTCGGGTGCTCGCGACCGTGGTGTTTCGCCTTAGTGCACTTCGTCGACGGTATCGGGGGTGCGGCCGTCTACTAAAGTTTTCGATGAGCATTCGATCAGGTTATCGATAATCTTGTTGAATTACCCGATAAATTATTGGAAAGTGTTTTCAATATCGAGACTAAAATGCGGGGTTTATAATTGTTAGGCATGCGATGTCTAAGGAATTCATTTGGTTGGGCATGAAATCCAAAGTATGTGACACATTGGGTTTATGATGTCTAAGGTGATTGCGGATTCCAATTGTTGTAGTTTTTCACTTTCTTTTCTGCGACCGTAAGTGTAATATATGGTGTATCGCCGGTTTCGTTGCTATACGTCAACGACAATTGGGATGCGCATATTTACTTACGTTGATGACATATGATATTATGTGTTGCTGTGATATGTTATATTAGATCGTCGTGTTTTTAATAGCCGAGTTTTTTTTTATGTGAGATGAGAGTTTTTCATTTTCATTCATGTAAAAGCTTGTATGTAATATTCTTTTATTGGGGCACTTCCGGGTTGAGGATGATGTCACCATTGATGTATATTATTTACTTTTTCATATTAGGATAGACCCAAGACGGGGAGCACAAGTAACCGGGTTCTAGGGTCCAGTGGGAGACCATCTCGAGGAGTCGAGATCGGGTCTCCTAACTCTAGAATTGGTAAGGTTGCTTGCCGCTCTCGTAGGGGTCTAAGGATATGGATTTGGCTATTCATCACAACCGTGTAATCCGTGTATTATACTGGCTTAATTTAAAACACAGAATTCCTAGTATATCCAATATTTTATATATGTTCTTCTACTGCTGATAATCTGTGATGTGATCACTGAATACTTATATTATATATATGATGATATATAGTAAATATTGATGCTTTCGTTTCTTATGTGATACTTGGGAAGCATAAAATTGATGGGATTTCATTAATGAGATTAATGAAAGAATGAAAAAGAAACCTAAAGATGTTGTAGAAACTTGTTTTAAAAACTGGTAGCTCTAGTTCTTGCTTTGCATAGCGGTATTCCTTGTAGAATATCCAGCACTTTATTCGATAAGGAAAGAGCCGAGATCCCTTCACCGGGAATGACCTCTTTAGCGAAACTGGCAGGTGCTACAACCCACTCGGTTTGTCTTTTGATTGCTTTTATAGTTTTTGCTTTGCAAAGTGGTATTTGTGATATATCCTGCACCTTATTCGATAAGGAAAGAGCCGAGATCCCTTCACCGGGAGTGACCTCTTTAGCAAAACTAGTAAAAGCCTCAAAAACACTTCTTTTAAAATTCACTCGATTCTACAACGATATCAAGTTCATTACGCAAAGGGTTTTCTTAAAAACCTGTCGTAGCCCTCCGTCATTTCAGATAAGTAGTATTTAGTATTCATACTGCGTTTGTTGACCTTGTCAAGGCGTAGTGTGCGGTAGCTGATTAGTGCTTTTCTGCTAGCATATGATGCGATTGGATTAGGGTAGTCATGCGACCTTGTTGACCTTGTCAAGGGTTGTGCGGGTGTGTTTAATTCAATCAGGAAATGACGGGTTGAACTTGACATGCGGTCTATGGTTTGTTGACCTTATCAAGGTCATAGATCGCTTGGGGCAAAATATTATTAGGAATTTCAAGTGTTGAAATTTGCAATGAGATTGCATACCTTCTATGAGATAGTTGGATCCCGATACCCACTGCGAGTAAGAGTTACTCCTGAGAGAGTTTTACACATTACAATTAGCCGATCAAGTAGGTGTCTAGAAAGGTGTTAACGGGGTTACGCCCCTGGGAAAACGAGGTTTATTTTAATTAGGTCCGTGCGAAAGCACGGGGAACCTCCCTCAAAGTATCGATACTGGCCTGGCCGAAAGATTGGTGAACTTGTAGGGTGTAATTAATCCCGTCTAGTCTTACCTTTTAGGATTTAAAGGAAGATTTGATTAAAACAGCGGGAGCCATCCTGATTAGATAAAATAATAACCAATCTAATCTTGCAAGAGCGCACGCAGAGTGTTTTCTTCTCTCTCTCTCCTGGTAGCGACCATGTCACGCCTTAATCAAGATAATAATATGGATGCATTGACCGAACCTGCTTATTATACCGAGCTAAGGAACATTGGTTCCGCTCTATCTTATAACTGTTATAAATCCGAGCAGGAAATAGGGGAATATCCGGATTCCCATGCCACCTAATCGAAGAAAGTACATGTTGATGAATCTTCTTTGGGTGTGTTCATGTAACATTTCAGAAAATACAAAATATTATTTTTGGAATTTAATATTAAAATAATATATTTCCCGAAAACTGCCCGATTTGCGAAATTGGGGTTTTCGAAAAAGGGTATAAATATATACCGATAATTTTGAAATAAATGTAAATTAAAATGATTTATTCATTTAATAATATATTTAAAAGATTTGGCATTTTAAAAATTTATTATATGTAGTTTGGATAAAAACCCGATTAGTGCATTGCTAATCGCGATTAAGCCAAATCTGTGTTTCTACAGTTTTAATGGTTAGTGCACCATGACATATTTCATTTGGTTAATTGTTCATTGTGTTGTTTTATGTTATACTTTTATTGTGGTGAGAAAAGAAAAGAAAGGGAAAAGGTGTCATGACGACTTGAGGAGAGAGAGGGAGGGGACATAATGATGATAGGAGACCATGCTTGGAGAGAGAGTGAGAATAATTGAGAGAGGGGGGGGGGGCTGCCATATATCATTTCTCCACCATTTTTGTAACGTTTTAAAAATAAATAAATAAATAAATAGATAAATAAAATCATTTAGCTGAATTTTCTGATAATCGGTAAAATAAACCGTATTTTCCGTAAAACTTAACTATAATTATTTTTCAATATAGATTTAAATACGCCTATTTTAACTATGTAATTACTACTAAATGGTGTTTATTTAGTGACTTATAAATTATTAGTTTACTAAAATATGTTCCGTAATTAATTAAATTCAAATATTTACATAAGCTTTTAAATATACATTAAATTAGTGTAAATTGCAAATTGGAATGGGTTAATTTGACAAATGTGAACCATGACATATTGGAATCAAGTGTGTAACATGTAAATTCTTTCTCAAAATTCTCCATGGTTCTAGAATTTTCTTGGTTTTATTTAGAAAAGAAAAATGAATAAAATCAAATAAATGTGAAAAGACTTAAAGGAAATGATTTATTCAAGTGGTTTCTACACAATTCTACCCACATTTCTCTCTCTCTCCACTTCCCCTCATGTGGCCAAGCCTAGCTTGAGGCAACCCCCATTTTCTCCAACTCCTTCTCAGTTCAAAAATTCATAAAAAAATTCCATCAAAATCCACAAAAAACACCACTAATTCCTAATTTAATTATTACCCATTATTCTTTGCTCATTCTATCTTAAAATTCTTAGAGCAAGAGACCATTTTGGAGGTCAAGTGCATGCTAGATCTCTTGATTTTGAGGTAAAATCCTAACCCTAGTGCTTAAATTTAGGTTAATTACTTCAACATAATGAATTTGTTTGTTTAATTATGGTTTAAATTTCTAACTTAAAAAATTCAAGAAAGGGTTTTTGAATGCAATTAGGATTCTTATCATGTAATCATGGTTTGAAAGTGTAGTGTGACATCTTAGGGTATGCAAAATGAAATTTAGTTATCAATTTACTAATTATTACATTTTAATTGTTCGAATTAAGTTATCCGCAAACTAGATTTTTATAAATCATGTATATTGGTGCGATAAAATTATGATGAGGGTTTCTATCATTAGATTATGGTTTTAATGAAGAGATTAACATGTTAATTGAATGCAAAACCTAATTGGGTTACTAGTTGCTATTTGTTAGTTAAAAATTGTGATAAATATGCTATTTTGCAAACTAGGTTTTAGAAATTAATTTAAAATGTGGGATTAAAAATCTAGTGTTAGTTATGTATATGCCCTATGTTTCGCCCAATCAGAGCAAAGCTCTGTTCAAATTCAAAATTCAAAATTTTGAAGCAACGCTTCAAGTCTCGGGCGCAACGCGCCACGTGTCAGGCGCTAATACGTCAGCGCAGCGCCCAAGAAGGCGCGCCCAATCAGAGCAAAACTCTATTTTTATGAAGCAACGCTTCAGTTGCGCTGCGCTCTGCGCTGCGCGACACGTGTCAGCGCGGTTGCGCTAGCGCAGTTGCGCTGCGCTCTGCGCTGCGCGATACGTATCAGCGCAGTTGCGCTACGCAGTGCGCTGCGTGATACGTGTCACGCGCTGGGGCATCTGCGCCAAACAGAAATAAATTTCCAAGAAATCTTTTCAGTTCTTGTTAAAACAAGAAGATTTTCTTCTGCAAAGCAGAAGCCCTTGGATCAAAGATCCAACGGTGGGGAAAATTCCCCAAGTCACTCAGAGAAAGATCTCTTTAACAAATTCAACAAACTTATGGGCACTATAAAAAGGACCCTAGGCCTCAATTCAAAGGCATGAACATTTTTCTTTAAAAAAAAATCAAGAGCTTCAAACAGAGAGAACTCTGAGAAAAATTTCAAGAAGAGGTAAAAAACCTTTATAAGGAAAAAGAAATTTCCTCTAATAGATCATTGATCTAAAAACAAGATCAATGATCTTCATATAATAAATAGTGCTTTGCACTTCTTATGAACCACTGGTTCTTTAAAACAAAAAAAATATATAAATAAAAAAAAATAGTGCTTTGCACTCTTGTGAACCTCTGGTTCTTTAAACAAAAGAAAAATTTATTTTTCTTTGATCTAATTTAGATCAAGAAATTAAATAGTGCTTTGCACTTCCGTTCTTGAATCTAAAAGATTCTTAGTGCTTTGCACTTCCAAACTGCGCCGTTGCGCTCTTAAGAGAGCGCCACGTGTCAGCTATAGAACCACTTGCGCTAAGCGCTCTTGAGATAGAGCTTTGCTCTCTGGAATTGGCGCAACTCGCTGAGAGCGCGCCACGTGTCAGCAGCGCAACAGCGCAGCGCGCTAGCGCAGCGCACTGCGCTAGTGCGCTTGCGCTCACCAGAGCGTGACACGTGTCATCACCATATGGCTTGCGCTCATTACTCGGCGCAAAGTGCCAGACAAATGCACTGCCTTGCTTACAACAGGGGCCAAGCCCAATTAAAAGTCTTAACAGGCCTAATAAACAAAATGCTGTGCATTGTTTGAAAGGGCAGAGCCAAATTGAAAGGTCCAATAGACCAAAACAGATGCTCTGCATCATAAATAAAGGGACAGAGCCCAAATCAAAAGCCTAACCGGCCAGAATAGAATGCAGTGCATTATTAAATTTGGGCAAAGCCCTAGCACAGGCCTAATAGGCCAAAGATCAAGAAAAATGTTGAATATCCTCAACTGGACTTAACCCAATTTTGGCCATAAGTCCTTAAATTAAATTAACTAAGCAGAATGGCTCTCCTAAACCAATCCACATCCGGTTCGAGGGTACATCTCCGAACTCCTTTGATATCCATCGTTGTAATTCCTCAACGACGTCAAAGAGGTGACGGGTCCCAACGACCACACACCCATATGGACTGCGGGGTCCTTAAACTCGTGGACCGAAACGTCCTTAAACTAATATTGGACCGAAACGTCCCTAAACTAATATTGGACCGAAACGTCCTTAAACTAATGTTGGACCGAAACGTCCTTAAACTAACGATGGACCGAAATGTCCCTAAACTAATATCGGACCGAGACGTCCCTAAACTAATATCGGACCACCACGTCTCTAAATTGGAAAATGGACCACTACGTCCCTAAACTGGAACGATAGAGCCTCCAAATGCTCTTTTGCCGGATCTAAACGGTCCCGTTTAAGTTGATCTTAGCCCCAAATACGGCTAACGCATCCTTAGACATTTAAATGAATGGTAAAACCCCAAATCAACTTTGGTTCAAGGGTACATCTCTGAATTCCTCTAACACCTGTCGTTGTAATCCTTCAACGACGTTAGAGAGGTGACGAGTCCCGACGGCCAAATATTGAATCGATCATCAAGTCAAGTTGATCTTAGTCCAAAACAGGACTAACGTATCCTTGACGAACGTTTAAGTTGATCTTAGACGCAACGCGACTAATGCATCCTTAAACTAAAAACACCAAACCCAAATCTAAATAAATACGGATTTGGACTAATCCACGTCCTACGGGCGACGGCATTACCCAGTCTCCGTATACAATCCACGGGCAACCACAAACAAAACAAAAACACACGACACGAAGTGAAATTCTGGAGAAGGAGAAAGTTGTTACCGCGATGCGATAGCGTAATTAACTGCAGGGGCTTGCGCCTGCAGGGAAGAGCGTCCCCACAATTAAAAACCCCTCAAGCGAGGGGGAATCTGACGAAGTCTGCTACATCGGCCGCATCCGTCTAAACCTCCGATACACGGTGCCATAAATCAACTTGGCATCTTCGGAGAGGTGGACGGATAAAACCAAATAGCATCTGCCCCGAATCTCAGCGCCAGGACATCGCGGTCCTGTGCGCCGTCTTTCGGAGGGGAACATATTCTGGCACCCCCGGTGGGACCTTTTCCTCTTTCCACTTCACACTTCGTGTGTCGTCTTCGCGAAACGAATCGCGGTTTGTTAAATGGTTGTCTTCGGATTTCAAGTTACTAAGATTTGGTCTTTTACCTGGCGTAGAATTCAAGATTCAATGGCCTCTAACTGCACCAACTGCTCGAAATGCCACTGCAACGGACGCTCCACTTCACCAGGAGGTGTGACGTATGGGCCCCAAGCGGCTTCCTTCCTTACTCTGCCGGTAGACCAGGTGACCCGAGCCACCACTGGTCTGTTCTTTGGGACCATGATCCCACCTACAAGCTTCCCTACGCCAATACCTGCACCGGAAATGAACAAGAAGTCAGTCTTCGACCGGCTCACTGCTACGACGGCCCCTGTCAACGGGTCGCCCGTTACCAAACCAACAGCCTCCGTTTTCGCCAGACTGGATCAGAATCATAGAGTGGCCGTCCCAAAGAGGGCAACGGCCGCTGCTCAGGAAGTTGTTAAAGCGGCTTCTCCCATCAGAGAGTCGGTCTTCGCAAGATTGACGATTCCCATTCCTGCCCTTGCTGGTCAAAAGGCATCAGTCTTCGATAGGCTGACATCAGCAGTTACCCCACACTCAAACAGGGGGCAAAAAGAAACCATCTTAATTTCCGGGCCAGTCCCAACGGCTCGTCGTGCGCGACGTCGCCATTGGCAACGAGTGAGGAAAGCAGGGGGCAATTCCCCCTCGGGGCTAACTCCACCTGCTCCGATGGTGGAGGTCAACGCTGCTGTTCCAACTGGGAACAACTTTGAACTGCTGAGGAGGGTGCGGAAGAATTCTCCAACCGCTACACTGAAAAGATCTCCTCCGCCTATGGAGAGGGCTCCGGAAACAAAACCAGAACAACCCCCTCAACGGCTGTCTTCAAAGATCTATAAAGTTTGGCGAAGGGTTCAAGACTCTGTGATTGACCCAGGTCGCTTTCGTCGCCAGAAAAAGGCGAAGGTGGAAAAAGACAAGGATTGTCCCATTAAACAGCAGGGGACAGCAGCTGCTAGGGTGTCCCTACAATGGTTCCTTCAACCTCAACGGCCCACAAAAGAAGGAGGCCAGAGAAAGCTCCCGTGACAATGGCAAAGTCTAAAAGCGGTGAACCTAAACGCCCCAAGTCAGGGGGCATAGCAGTTCATACGGTTTATATGGCTTCTGGAAAGGAGGAAAGCCGCACTTCTATGGGTCACCGACCGCTCACCCGATCAGTGACCAAGGCTCAGGAGCAGCAACAAAAGCTCCAGGAGATGATGAATGCTATGGCCGTGCTTACAGAGCCAAAAGAAAACCCTGAAGCGTCCTTAGATGAGCACCGAGATGAAGAGACCGACGCCGAGTTCCTTCGTCGAATATTGGAAAAGAAGGACAAAGAGGCTGCTGAACAAGCGGCCAACATACAGCGTATGGGCCTCCTCTTCCAGGATATGATAGGGATGATGATACAACAAGATCCCCCGAATGAAGAACCTCCGATCGTCCTTGGAGACGATAGGGGAGAGACATCGAATCCTCAGCCCATTCTATCAACGGCTAAAGAGGATACAATCTCTAAAACTGATCTGGACGAATACATAGCCCAGCAAATGAGGGTTCATCATGCGGCCGAAGCAGCCGGCCACGTCGTAAAAACGGGGCGGCCATATCCAGGACGGTATGACCAAATCAAGTACCCGCAGGGTTACACAATTCCCAAGTTCCATGTCTACAAGGGGACCGGCAATCCCCATCAGCATGTTGCCCAGTTCAGGGCGCTTTGCGGTAACACCGGCGGCGATGACAAGCTTTTACTCCGCCAATTCGTTGGAAGTCTATCAGATACGGCGTTCGAGTGGTACTCTGAACTCCCTAATGATTCTATTAAAACCTTCGCGGAAATGGAGCTGCTGTTTACCCAACGCTTTGCAAGTGCCAGTGAACGTACCCCGATGACGGCACTGATTAACGCCAGGGTAAAACCCGGCGAGACATGGGTTCAGTACGCTATACGGTGGCGTAATCTATGGTCGAAGTGTGAGCAGCTCATAGAAGAAGCCCCTGCGGTGGGAATGTTTGTTGGAACCCTTGATCCACAAGCAACCATCTCACAGTTTATGATGTTCTTCAAGCCGACTTCCTTCCAGGCTTTAATTGACAAACTAGCGCAGATGGACCAGATGGGCCATAAACCCCCTCTCCCAAAGACGGATTCCCGAAATGACAAAGGAAAGGGAAAAGCGATCGTTGTCGCTAATGCTCAACAACAACCGAACGACTCGAAGCCGGTTGCTCGTCCAAACAATACGCGCCCGTACGTACCCCTTGAGAATAGGATGGGACGTCCTTATTCCTTCCCCCGCGATAAAACGAGGAGGTTATTCGAGCTGGCATTGCGCAACAGACTCATAAATCTGCCGGATCCAAAACGACCGTTGCAACCAAGTGACGTCAACGAGCCTAATTATTGCTCTTACCATCGAGTACTAGGCCATCCGATCGAAGATTGCTACGTTTTCAAGAATTGGCTTGAAAATCAGTATCGACATGGCAAGTTCGCGTTATCTGACAAATGGAAGGTGAATCCCCCGCAGCCCCACACCTCTAAAGGGACGAATACGCCGGGGGCAACATGCTCTGTCATTAAAGAAACTCCGTGGGAGGTTGCATTATCATCGAAAAAGAAGAGAATGCTAAATGATCTTCGGACATGTCCGGCGATCAAGTGGAAGAACCCATTGGAACCGCAGATCGTTGAGGGGATGTTGAAGCCATGTCCAACTCCAAAGACCAATGATGGGGGTTCGAGCACTAGTAGCCAGTCGTCAAAGTCTTTGAAGAAAAAGAAGAAGGCCAAGAAGCCGGTAAAGCCTAGCGATAGGCGCACGGACTTGCAAAAGCAAATTGACGCGCTGGAAGAGTACAACCAGAAGGCGCGGACTCCCATTACATTGCAAGAGTTCCTCAACCATGTCTTCCAAGAAGAAGATGAGGGGGGTAGTTCGTCAAATGAATCTGAAAAACATGTGGCAAGTTGCCATGTGATTTCCCATTCGATCACGAACGATGAGGAGACTCCTTACACCGAAAAGCTGGGGGCAGATCCTGAACCAAAAGTTCTGGGACCATCAGATGAAGTAATTGACGCACTCCTTTATGAAGCTCGGTTGAAAAGTAAAGCTGATCGGGAGCGCGAGGCGGCTATATTTGAAAGGGCCAAGCGCCAGCAACTTGATGAAGGAGCTGAGACGATCCCGCTGGAGCAAAACACCTCCACTACCGACAAAAGCCAACTCAGGATGAGGAAAAAGTTCGCTAAGGCCATATCAATGGGAATGAAGCTACCATCCTCTGAAGGAAACATCGCCGGTGAAGTGGAAACGCACCCCTCGTATTGCTTATATCATCAGAGGATTTCGCACCCCACTCAAGAGTGCAAAGCTTTCGATAGATGGTGGCAAGGATACGTTGCTCATCGACAACGCTTTAAGCGGGAAAAACGTAAAACTCGTCGGGAGCAGAGAAATACGACCGAAGGGCTTGAAAGAACTGCTGGCAATTGTCGCATGGTTAACACCGGTGGATCACAAGTGCCTACATTCGGGAGTGATTCTGATGAAGAGCTAGAACTTGCCCCTCTCTTTAAAGAGTCCGCTTCAGGAAAAGAAGAAGAACCGAAGATCTGCGAAAATATCCGGCTGCGAAATCGGACGCTGCCTGAAAAGAACCTCGGACCCTTGAACAGAAAAGATAAAGGGAAAGAAAAGGTCTCTGAGGATATTACTCTCGATGACCAAGTTGCGGAAGAGTTAACCGCTAAGAACCCACTAAAGAAGAATAAGGTGGATTACAACGTTTTAGCACATCTGAGGAAACTGCCCTCGCAGCTCAGCATTCTTGACGCCCTTTTGCTATCTAAAGAGGCGAGCGATTCATTAATTAAGGCACTCCAAGACCCGGAACAATTCCAAGCATGCCTGGCCGAGAAAAAGATGAAGGATGAGTTAGAGGAAGTACACAAGGCTGATATTACTTTTGGCGATGAGGACCTTCTACTTGGGACTTGCGAACACAATCGCCCTCTCTATGTTTCGGGATACTGCCATGATATAAAGATAGGCAAAATCCTGATCGATAACGGGTTGTCTGTTAACCTACTCAACGTGCGGGTGTTGAAGGAAATCTGCATGAGCGTCCAGCACCTTGCTCGGGACAAGATCACCATATCCGGGTTCGACTCCCAATCGTCAAAGACTCTTGGATCTGTGATACTGACGCTACGCTTCGGACTACTCGTCATGGACATTAAGTTCCACGTCATAGATGCCAAGACATGCTACAACGCTTTGCTCGGCCGACCATGGTTACACGAGTACAACATCATCCCTTCTACACAACATCAGTGTATGAAGTATTTTAAGGATGGTTTCGAGTATACCGTGACGGGAGAACTGAACCCGTTCTCTGTGAACGAGGTCCGCAAATACAAAGATGCCAAATACTTCTTGCCGGATTTCGAAGACACGGAGAAGTGTCACAAGCCGGAAAATAAAACTAACGCCACCATCCCTGTCTTCGGCAGTGATACCGAGGAAGAAGAGGAGATCGTTTATTCGGGTCCGCCCCAACATAACAAGCCAGGACCGTCCACTCCTACATTGGTCTTTGGTAGTGACTCGGAGGATGAGGTCCATGTCGTATTCTCTGCTCGACCTTCAATACAAGCTTCCGCTGACGAAGAGCAAAGTCTGCAAGTCGCCATGGTGCCGCCTAAACATCATAAAGAACTGGACGCACTTAATATCTACAGTATAGAAGAGCCGCGGACATTCTACATCCCTCCCATGCGAGAAAACGAGAAAGCAATTCTGTTTTACCGCTCTGAAGAAACCAAGATGAAAAAAGAAATCTGGTATGGCGCAGAGCCTGCGCTCGACAGACTTCAGCCTATCCGTCTTCCCAGATATTATACAGAGGGTTTGAAGAAGCTGCTGAAACGCCAGGGGATATCCTTCAAACAGACCGTTAGAGAGGCCAAATTTTATGACAGGGTCTGGAATGTTCCCGGGACTCAACGCAAACTGCCTAATGGGAGAATGGAAACGAGAGGGCTTGGATACATCCGGTCAAAGAAACGAGAGTTACTACCTGGCTGCTACGTCATATATGACCTTGATGAAGAAGCGGATGCTCAATGGGAGGATGCTAATCGTAAGCCATTGAAGGTTCCAGATGCAAGAGAGCCCAGTCCGTCGTTCGAGGAACAAATGGACAGACTTATAAAGAAAGCTGGTCAAAAAGTCCGAAATGATCACAACCGTGAGACGGCCATCTACGAGAAAGCCAAGACGCAACGCCTTCTCCAACAGGCCGTAAAGGGTAAAAATGCCGCTCCTTGTCAACCCGTTATAAAGAAGGCTCAGCTCAAAAGCAGAAATAAGTCGAAAGGCCAAAAAGGCGCTCAACAACTGCAAAGCAGGGCTAAGAAGCCACGCAAACGGGAATTGAGCGTTATTGACCTATCCCTCATGAAGAAAATGAGTCGAGCATACTCTTTTCCTCGGGATAAGACAAGGAGGATATTTGAGCTTGCTCTAAAACATCAGATGCTCACGCTGCCGGAGTCTAAACACCCTGAACAAGCAGGCGAAGCCTCACACCCGGTCTATTGCTCTTACCATCGAGTAGTAGGCCATCTTCTTGAAGATTGCTTCACCTTCAAGAATTGGGTCGAAGATCAATATCAGCTTGGTAAATTCGCTCTGTCCAACAACTGGAGGGTAGCATCACCACAAAAGCACGAGCCTAAGGCCACGAAAGAAAGACCAGTTCCACATTGGGATTGGAAGCGAATTCGTACCTGTCACATGACAACGATACTACAAGAAGAATCCGAGAACATGGGCAGCCTTCCCTGGTGCCTCGAAAACAGCAATGATGAGGTGATCTCAGAATTTCCCCCAGCTCCGAAAGAACTGGAGGACGGCATACATACCACTGCAGATAACCTCAAGAAAATTGAGTTGGGGACGATAAACGATCCGCGACCGACATTCGTCAGCGAGCTGCTGTCTGAAGAAAAGGTGGCTGCGTTAAAGGACGTCCTTGTACAGCATAAAGATTGCTTCGCATGGAACTATTCCGAGATGCCGGGACTTGATCCAGAAGTTGCTGTACATAGACTGGCAATATCCCCGAGCGTCAAGCCAGTCAAACAAGCGCCGAGAAGAATGCGGCTTGAGCTCGAGATGAGCATCAACGCGGAAGTCAAAAAGCTGATAGACTCCGGCTTTATCCAAGAGGTTCAATACCCTGAATGGATTGCTAATATCGTCCCAGTGATGAAGAAAAATGGTACGGTGCGCATATGCGTGGACTTTCGGGATCTCAACAAAGCCTGCCCGAAGGATGATTTCCCAGTACCAGTCACCGAACTGATGATAGACAATACGTCCACGCATGAGATTTTCTCATTCATGGACGGCTCATCAGGATATAATCAAATAAAAATGCACCCTGAAGACCAGAAACATACGGCTTTCCGGACTCCTTTGGGAATATTCTGTTACAAGGTGATGCCCTTCGGTTTAAAGAACGCCGGTGCAACCTACCAAAGGGCCATGACGAAGATTTTCGATAACCTTATACACGAAATCGTTGAATGCTATATCGACGACCTCGTTGTTAAAAGCAAATCATATGAGGAACATCTCGAGCATCTGAAGACCGTATTTCAACGTCTTCGACAATACAACTTGAAGATGAACCCTCTGAAGTGTGCATTCGGGGTTTCCTCGGGCAAATTCCTGGGATTCATCGTTCGGCACCGAAGTATCGAGATAGATCCGTCCAAGATCAAGGCAATCATGGGAATGCCTCCGCCGAGAACTCTCAAACAGCTGCGGTCTCTCCAAGGGAAGCTCGCATACATACGGCGATTTATAGCCAACCTCTCAGGAAAGTGCCGTCCTTACAGCCACCTGATGAAGAAGGGAACCCCGTTCGTCTGGGATCACAAGTGCCAAAGTGCACTAGACGAGATCAAACAGTACCTGCAAAACCCTCCAGTGTTTGCTGCTCCAGTGAAGGGAAAGCCTCTCATTCTTTACACGGCCGCCCTTGAAGGTTCTTTGGGCGCATTATGGGCACAAGAGAATGACCAGGGGAAAGAAAGAGCACTTTACTACTTAAGTCGAGTGCTGCTGGGGGCAGAAAGCAATTACTCCCCCATTGAAAAACACTGCCTGGCGTTGATCTTCGCAATAACAAAGCTTAGACATTACGCATTAGCGCATGAAGTCTATCTCATTTCAAAGGTGGACCCTCTCAAATATCTAATGTCAAAGGCCATATTGACAGGACGACTCGCTAAATGGGCCCTGCTCTTAATGGAGTTCTCGATAGCATATCGACCACTCAAAGCAGTAAAAGGCCAGGCCATCGCCGACTTCCTTGCTGAGCACCCGATACCGGCCAACTCTCCTTTAAACTGCGATCTTCCAGACGAACATGCGTTTGATGCGATCGATGGTGATAATACCCGATGGGAGCTTTATTTTGATGGAGCATCTTCCGTGAAGAAGCGCAAACAAAGTACCCCTATAATCAAATCGGGGGTAGGACTCATCTTTATAACTCCACAAGGAGGGATAATGCGCTACGCGTTCTCCCTGACGGAACCGAGGACAAACAACGAAGCCGAATACGAAGCTCTGATAGCAGGCCTCGAGATCGCCATTGACATGGGAATTGAAAACCTCCTCATATACGGAGATTCGCAACTGGTCGTTAGTCAAGTAAACGGCGATTACCAAACATGCAAACCGGAATTGGTAAAATACGGCGAAAAGGTGCAACAACTGCTAACCCAAATTCCCTTCTATACTTTGGAGAGCATACCACGCGCGGATAACAGCAAAGCGGACGCGTTGGCCAAACTTGCTAAAGAAATGGCTGACGAGAACCTCGATGATGTTAGAATCATGGTACAAAGTCGTCGGGTGCTCGCCCCCGCAGAAATACCTTCGGAATCACCCGAAGAGAAGGGAGTGACTGAACAAGCGACCTTGCAATTAAAAGATCATGAGAAGGTTGAGAATTGGAGGGAAGTCTTTATAGACTACTTCAAGTCCCACCAAATGCCCGAAGATGCGTCCGCAAGACATCAACTCATAAAACGAGCTCTGTCTTTCGCCTTCGTCAATGATACTCTATACAAGAGGTCATTTGATTCTCTGTGGCTGAGATGCTTAGGAACGGACGAATCGGAAAGAGTCGTTCAGGAGGTTTATGACGGAATCTGCGGTTCTCACCAAGCAGGTCCAAAGATGAAGTTGAAGATCAAACGGATGGGCTATTACTGGCCCACGATGATTCAAGACTGCATCGAATATGCGAAGCAATGTCACTCATGCCAGATTCATGGGGACTTCATCCACCAGCACCCAAATCCGTTGCATCCAACGGTAGCCAGCTGGCCATTCGAAATGTGGGGGACTGATATAGTCGGCCCCATCGAACCAGCATCGTCTAAAGGACATCGTTTCATCCTAGCGACGACTGACTACTTCTCTAAGTGGGCAGAAGCAGTACCATTGAGAGAAGTGAAGACGGAGAATATCCTCCATTTCTTCAAAACGCACGTCATATATCGGTTTGGAACTCCGAGGCGGATCATCTCCGATAACGGGCCAGCCTACCGAAGTCATAAAATCAGCCGCTTCGCACAGCAGTATAACATAGACTGGAGATACTCCTCAGTTTATAATCCGCGAGCTAATGGTCTAGCTGAAGCCTTCAACAAGACCTTGACGAAAATTATAAAGAAAACAGTGTCCCGAAATAAGAAAGACTGGCATGAGAGACTGCAAGAAGCTATCGAAGTATATTCAAGACGGCCACGAACACAACGCCGTACGCGTTGGTGTTCGGTACGGAAGCAGTACTCCCTCTCGAGATAGAGTTACCCTCTCTACGAGTGGCAATTCACCACGAGCTAACGGACGAAGAAAATGCTCACCTTCGGCTTAAGGAGCTTGATGCCCTTGATGAAACTAGGCTCATAGCGCAACAAAATCTGGAAGCTTATAAAGCAAAGATGACGCGCTTATACGAAAGATTGACCCGACCGAGGACATTCCACCAAGGCGAACTCGTGCTAGTGGTCAAAAGGCCTATGATTCCCAATCGCGCCAAGCGGGGAAAATTCGAGCCAAATTATGAAGGCCCGTACATCATAGATAAAGTTTACCAGGGTGGGGCCTATCTACTCATGGACATGCACGGTGAAAGGCCTTTCAGGCCGATAAACGGTCGCTTCCTAAAGAAATACTACGCTTAATGAGCCACAGCCTAGGTCAACGATAGATGACGACGACTATGTCCGCTCGCTATCTTCCTAAGCTCAAACTTTATAAGCAGTAGCCAGCTTCTCAATAGCGGACCGAAATGTCCTTAAACTAACAGCGGACCGAAATGTCCCTAAACTAACAGCGGACCGAAATGTCCTTAAACTAACAGCGGACCGAAATGTCCTTAAACTACTACCGCAGCATCTTTAGACTGACGAGATAAAAAAAAATATATAAAAATAAAATAAAATAAAAACGGTATGTCCATAAGCAAAAAAGGGCACGGATGAAAACCCGAAAGGGCTCCGTGAGTAAAAACAGCAGGGCTACCGGCGAGTGTTCGTGAAAACCCGAAAGGGCGCGACCTCGTAAAAAAAAAGAGAGAAAAAGAAAATAAAAAGAATAAAAAAAAACGGTATGTCCATAAGCAAAATGGGCACGGATGAAAACCCGAAAGGGCTCCGTGAGTAAAACCAGCAGGGCTACCGGCGAGTGTTTGTGAAAACCTGAAAGGGCGCAACCTCGTTAAAGGACACTTATAGGGTCCTCTCGACCTTGTA
The DNA here is from genome assembly GCA_030015575.1 of Agapanthus africanus. Taxonomy (NCBI): domain Eukaryota; kingdom Viridiplantae; phylum Streptophyta; class Magnoliopsida; order Asparagales; family Amaryllidaceae; genus Agapanthus; species Agapanthus africanus. The sequence continues at coordinate 442,613,563 of JASDDO010000001.1, forward strand.
AGGAGAAACCACTTGCGTGAGATCCTTACGACTCACAAGGGAGCAACACATTTAGGGATCCCCACGATTCCTAAGGAGAAAATACACTTGCGAGATCCTCACGACTCGTAAGGAGAACTCTCTTATGGGACCCTCACGGCTCATAAGAGTTGAAAGTCTTAAGTTACGGAGACCTAAACCTGTGCTTAAGCAACTCCCACAACTTTCGATATTGCCCTACAAGTGGCTCAATACTGACCCTTGTATACAATCCACGGGCGCGAATAAACATTTCCCTAACCAAGGTCCATCCGTGACAGGGGATATGCTCGCATAACCCTTGTAAATCCTCTCGATTTGCAAAGAGAAAACCCTCCTGTAGGATCCTTACGACTTACAGAGGAACAAAACACTTAGGAACCCTCACGATTCCTAAGGAGAAAATACACCTATAAGATCCTCACGACTTGTAGGGAGAAATAGCTTTGTGAGACCCTTACGGCTCATAAAGTCAAAAGCCTTAGTCGACAGGACCCTAACCCTGGTCGCTAAGCCTCCTTTGTTCAACAATGACAGAGGCAAATGATGATTCGCTCCTGGCAACATCCCAGTTGTAGCGGTGCTGATGCCAAAATCAGTGTCCAAGCTCAGGTTTACGGCGAAAAGCCAGTAAGCCGCACATGCATACAAAATAGCCGAAATGATAGGGCAACTTGCGATAAAAAGCAGCAAGTAAAATGTATGCATGCGAAATAGCCAAAATGATTGGGCAACTCGCAATAAAAAGCAGCGAGTGGAAATAAAATAAACAGCCGAAATGATTGGGCACCGCGAAAAATAGCCGAAATGATTGGGCAATCGCGACCTTCGCGATATAAAAGCTGAAATGATAGAGCATCGCGGAAAGAATAAAAAAAAATGAAAGAATGAAACTTTTTGCCCTACAGTTAAGATCACATCGATCCCTGTATACAATCCAAGGGCATAAACAAAGAGAGAACCATACCCTCCCGGCAAATTTCTCGACTCACGGATACAAACACTCCTTGACGAGAGCTTCCTGATCCGCGTCGACCCGCAGAGCCACCAGAGCCCCCGTGGGAACCCTCGACTCGTTTCAAACCCCAAGGAAACAAATAATCCTTGGCGCTTGGGAAACAAATAATCCCTAGCAAACTCCTCGACTCACGGATACAAACACTCCTTGACGAGAGCTTCCTGATCCGCGTCGACCCGCAGAGCCACCAGAGCCCCCGTGGGAACCCTCGACTCGTTTCAAACCCCAAGGAAACAAATAATCCTTGGCGCTTGGGAAACAAATAATCCCTAGCAAACTCCTCGACTCACGGATACAAACACTCCTTGACGAGAGCTTCCTGATCCGCGTCGACCCGCAGAGCCGCCAGTGCCCCCGTGGGAACCCTCGACTCGTTTCAAACCCCAAGGAAACAAATAATCCTTGGCGCTTGGGAAACAAATAATCCCTAGCAAACTCCTCGACTCACGGATACAAACACTCCTTGACGAGAGCTTCCTGATCCGCGTCGACCCGCAGAGCCGCCAGTGCCCCCGTGGGAACCCTCGACTCGTTTCAAACCCCAAGGAAACAAATAATCCTTGGCGCTTGGGAAACAAATAATCCCTAGCAAACTCCTCGACTCACGGATACAAACACTCCTTGACGAGAGCTTCCTGATCCGCGTCGACTCGCAGAGCCACCAGAGCCCCCGTGGGAACCCTCGACTCGTTTCAAACCCCAAGGAAACAAATAATCCTTGGCGCTTGGGAAACAAATAATCCCTAGCAAACTCCTCGACTCACGGATACAAACACTCCTTGACGAGAGCCTCCTGATCCGCGTCGATCCGTAGAGCCACCAGAGCCCCCATGGGAACCCTCGACTCGTTTCAAACCCCAAGGAAACAAATAATCCTTGGCGCTTGGGAAATAAATAATCCCTAGCAAACTCCTCGATTCACGGATACAAACACTCCGTGACGAGAGCTTCTTAACTCATGTCAACTGTTCCGCTACAACTGCAAATAAATCCCCGATTCGTCTCAATTTGTAAGAAGAAGTCTCAGGCAGTAAGGATTGAAAAGCTTGCTTCTTGAGCAATGGGGCCCTGCAAGTCAATCCAAACTGGTCTCTTGCATACTATTCACGGGTCTCACTCTCCGAAGTCGAATTTCGACGAGAAGGGAAACAACCGCTTACGAATCCTCTCGACTCGTAAGAGGGAAAATTCTCTTATAGGATCCTTACGACTTATAAGAGAAAACCACACTTAGGAATCCTCACGATTCCTAAGGAGAAAATCCACCTATGAGATCCTCTCGATCCGTAGGGAGAAAAATCTCTATGAGACCCTCACGGCTCATAGAATTGAAAAGTCTTAGGCGGCAGATCTGAACCTGCGGCCTAAGCCATCGCTATCTCTTGGAAAAATTAAGTTGTCTGCCAATCAGGTTCATCGACAACATCATGATGTAAAGGCAGAAAACAAAAGAGCATACAAGATATCGCAAAAGAAAGTGTGTATCTTTATTCATTGACCTCAATCAAATACATGGTGAATCATACAAAAGAGCAAAGAACGGATACATGTTACTCAGAAAAGAAATTTTTTACAAATACATTGATACAAAGGCAGCTATTGGGAAGGAAGCGTCTTAAGTAGCTCTATCAGTTGTTCGTACACTTCCTTCCATGCCTTTTCCCGATTGGATACCACTGCCAACTCCGCCTCCACCTGGGCCCGTTGCTGTGCGACGGATGCAAGCTGATCCCTGACGGCTTGATGAGCAGCTTCACGGCCTGGAGTGTCATGCTCGGCGACATCAAGTGCCCGCTTTAGTCTCAGCCCATTCGATATGCGCTCCAGAAGACCCTCGAAGACGGTCTTTACCTCAGCGGCGTTCGCCTCAACTTCGGCATGCAAGCGAGCAGTTCTGCTTGAAGAATCTTGGCACTCCTTCAGCCTCAAAGCCACTTCTTGTTCCAGATGACGGAAATAAGAAGCGCTTTGCTCGATCCATGCTCCCCGTTGAGTGCTCAAGGCCAAAGTCTCGGGGGACAGGCGCATTGACTCCAGCTGATGAAGGCGAGCCTCGATCTCCCGACAATAGTTAACCCAAGAGGCGACAATGCCCTCGTCATGGAAGGTGGCAAATATCGCCAACATCGGGTTAACCGTCGTGGCGAAGTCCTCAGCAGATACAGGAGCCTCGATGTCGAGTTCCTCGATGTAGTCGCTCAACATGCGCAAACTATTCGCGGCACCTTTTGAGGACGGATGTCGCTGGGAAGGGCCGCCCGGTATTGTAATGCGAGACTTGAAAGGCACCAAGACTGGAACGACAGCTGGAAAAAGACGAAATGCGATTAGATGATGATTCGATAGATATGAAGGAAGTCATTGATAAGATAGTTTACTATACCGGTGGAGACAGGTGGCAAGGCCGGAAGGGCTGGTGGCGCAGCCGATCTTTCTGCTCCCCCTTCGATTTGCAGCACTGCAGTCAGAACAAGAGAGAGTTAGAAATAATTCTACCACTTAAAAGACAAAGCTACCAATCGGGAACGGTACTCACCAGCGCCACCAGAGGGAGAGGCGAATTCAGATGGGAAGGAGAAGTGTGGGAGCAACACTTGATAGAGATGATCAAAAAGCACTCCTGGAAGATACAACAGTGTGACTTTAGTACACAAATTATACATCTGGAAGATAAGATTAATAAATCGCAAACACATACCTTCCAACATCTTCGAGGGTATGAGAGAGGGTTGAGAGGTGACCACCGCCAAGGCAGTCGTTGAAGGCGTTCCCTCGAGCGGTGGGGCATCGGCACTAACTGCACCTGCATTACGAAAAGGTGAACTTGTCAGAAAAGGTTGTAAAGTAGAGAAAAGCAGCCACTTAGGGTTTACCTGAGGAGCTCCCGGCTGAAACGGAGGCGACTCCCTCCTCTACCGACATGAGACCACCGCCCGTGGCCTCGTCACCCGACTCGATGGGGACCGTCGTTGTTCTAGCAAGACTTGGGGACGGCGGAGGGCCATAGACGGGAAGGGCTATGATTGGAGTATTGCCAGATTCCAGAGAGGGAGCGGTTGGCTCGTCCTCGGGAATCATGGCCACCTCACCCACTACTCTCTCAGGTTCAGTAGCTGCGGTTGTATCGTCTACCGTCGCCAGGGGACCGCCGACCTCGAGCGCCTCAGCCGCCACCACCCTGGACTCATCATCCGCCACCGCTTCAGGTTCGGCATCAATGACCTTCTCGGCGGTAGGCCCCTCGACCTCCACTTCAGGCTCCATGGCCTCAGCGATATTACCCACTGTCGGCTCGAGTTCGGCAGGCATCGCCTCCTCCGTTCCCCTAGGATCGACGGCTTCCGCCTCTCCCTCGATCGGACTTGGCCCTGCAAAGATAAGAGATATAAGGACCAATAACATTAAAATCCTTATAACAAAAACTCTGAAAGAAATATTACCTGAAGCGGATTTACCGTTTGCGCTCCGAACTGCTCGCGCCACCTCTCTGCGGGCAGTGGATAGGGCGACAGGGGCCTCTTCGGAGGGAGTATCAGCTCGAGGGGCGGTGCTGGGGCCCGCTCCCATAGCCAAGGCAGCCCTGCGCGCCTTCGCCTCACGCCTCAACCGCTTCCTCTCCTCCCGAGCGGTCATGAGGGACCTCTGTGACGCCTCCTTCAAGGCATCATCGTCTTCATTCAGGGATGCCTCCAGAGCCTTTAAGGCATCTCTCATCTGCTCTTCAAGACGAACCTCCTGCGGTGGCCCAGAAGAAGCAGGAACGTCGGCAGCTGGTACAACATCTGCGTCGCTAGGAGGGAACGGCATTGAGGTTCCTGTAATTAAAAGGGAAGGGTTAGATTGACCATAACACAAGGAAAATGAAAAACTTGATGAGTTGAAACTTACTAAGGCCCATAGATGCCCTGAGACGTTCCTCCTCCTGAAAAGTCCTCAGAGAAGCAGCAATGGCTTCTTCATCAGTGATGCCTGTTGAAAGAAAAGAAAGAAAAGCGTTAGTCAAAAATAATGAAGAGGATATGTTGCAATAAAGAAAAAGGCGACTAGTAGTTACCTGATTGTGCAAGCTTAGCCAGCCATGCGTCACGCTTCACCAACCATGCCGAAGCTCTGAGAGCAGCCTCCAAGTCTGTATCATCTGGCGGCGGCATCACCAACCCTGCGTTAGTCCCATATTCGAGCAGACCTTCAGCATGAGGAGCATGGGGTTCCTGGCCGAACACGACATCCGCAACGAAGAGCGACTTCTTTTTCTTTTGACCCCCGACCCTAGGCTCGCGGGGGATCGACTTCCGTTTAGCAGCCACTTTGGGACGACGAGTCCCGATGTCTGCAGCCACGCCAGACTCCGGCGAGGGTACAACCACTGTCTCCACTGGAGCACAGGGTGCGGGAGGTGCGTCTGTGATATCAGGGAGCGGCAGCTCATGTGGAGGGCTTTGCGCACGTGATGGTCTGCCCCCAGCATCTTTTAGAGGAGGAACCACCAGGATCCTTGGCGTTAAGGGAGCGTTACGATTGGTACCGGGGGGTACTTCTTTACGGTCGATCAACACTCGCCTCTCTTCCTTTATAACAGCCCCCGTCGCATGATTGTACCACTCTTTATATACATTAAGGAGTCGTGGAGCACAGGCCGGCGTGCTAACGAAAAAACGAGAACCCGTGTTCAGGCGCATGAAGTGGTGTAACGCATTCTCCATCCCTTCTTCATTGACAGCAGGTTCCAGTAAGAAAGCTTCTAAGGGTACCCCTTGATCGTAACCCAGTTGTCGGGCAAAACGATGCGGGTTATATCTCATAAAGACTGCTGCACCGCCCTGCCTGAAGACTAGGAAACCCGGTCTAATAGAATACAAATGAAGGATCTCCCGGGCCGTTAACACTGAAGCTCCATCCTTGAAGGAGTCCTGTAATGGTCGCACCGCAGAGGTGGACGCTTTTCCAATGGTCAATACCTTATCAATAAAGGACATCCCGAATCCAACGGTGTGAGGGCGAAGCAGTAAACCTCTGGCGTCCCGTGGTGAAGGGGTCACGATTGATGAGCCAATCAGCTGTAAAATGCGAGGAAAACCGCACTTATCAAAGAATGAAGGCCTTTTATGCATACCGAAGACACCCGCCGTGTGTAGCTCGAGCCACGATGCAAAGTAGTGCATCGGGAAGACCATGTGCAGTACCCCGGGCTCGTTGGCATCCGCTGCTCGGCTGAGGCCATGATATAGGTGCGCCAGGCCGGCAATCCCCACGGCCACCTTTACCCCGATGACCATGCGGTGGGCTGGATAAAAGCCAGAGGGCCGCATGCGATGAGAATGCATTGGGATCGCGAACCAACTCAGCCACAGCCCGAGAAATCCTAAGAAAAAGGCCTCCTCATCCATCCCAGGGGCTGCAATTTCCGCGAAAGATATGGTAGGGAGGTCTGGGAGGAAGAAAGCCTTTTGGTCTATCTCCTTCGTCGGCAGGTTATCCAAACCTAGGCCAAAAGGATCATCCAGGATGGCAGATTTGACGGCTCTTGGCGAAATAACGCTCAGACAGAGGAAGCGAGCAATGAAGTCCTCAAAATTAACCCCTCGGCCCCCGTGTTCGATGAAGAGGGACTCGTAGATGTTCAACACCTTGATCAGGCTCGGGAATTGGTGTTGAACGGCATTTTCCGGCGTAATCCCCCTTACCATCGGCTTAGCACCGAAGATGTACTCATCTGTCGGGAGCAGCTCTTCATAGTGTTCCCCCATGACCGGTAGGCCGGATACCTCCGCGAATTCCTCCAAAGAAATGGACACTTCCCGATCCATGGCAAGGAAAGTGTGGGTGGGAATATTCCATTGCTCCAAGAAAGCCTTGAACCACCAAGTGGGGAGCGTAGGATATTGGAAGAGAGAGACGTAGACTGCGGTGTATAATCCTAGTCTTATCAACTGCGACTTCCTCGTCGACAGGATGTACCGGGCCCACGGCAGATAGCCAATAGGGTGACGGGGAATCAAACCAAGGTTATATGATTGCCCCCAGGGTCGTGCTTCCCCCTGACAGATACGGCGTCCTAGGATATCCAGAACCATAGGACGCTGAACCGGAACCGCATCCATAGCGGGATAAAGAAAGCTGTTCGCGGTCTAGTCTATCATCTCCATGGCATACTGCACTGAAGGTGGGGTAGCGTAGTGAATTGCCGTGATGGGTTCTGACGGTACCGCACAGGTGAAGCTCCGTCGGCCCATAATGATTTGGTTATACCAAGACCCCCAAAGGTGGAGTTTCTTGTACTCCGGGTCGTACTCTTTAATCATGGTTAGGGCTTCACGGTCCAAGGGCGCCTCGGGAAATCCCTCCTCCGAGCGGACAAACGGGAATGAAGTGTCTTCAGACATGATCGCTGCGAAAGAACAATTTAGCCGTTAGTGTTGTAATCCCAACGTTTGGCATTGAAAGAAGAAAATGCATTAATTAAATTAAAATCAAAATTAATTAATTACACCGCACCACAGTGCAGTGAGTAGGAGACCAAAGAGGGACCCACAAAATCTAAATGACAATACGTCAGTTAATAAGACAAACTCATCATTGGATGAGATTGTCAGTTGGTCCCCGGGGAAACATTCCCATTTTAAAAAAGGGGGGAAGAATCCCTAGAGACAAGGAGAAAATCTCCTCTTTCAGAGCAAAGCTCTGTCACAGAATGACACTTGTCCATTTCTGGTCTCAAAGGAATAAAATTCCTTAAAAAGAGCACAGCTCTATGGTAATAATGGAAAGGTCCATTAGAAAATGTCTACACCTAAAAGGATTGAAAATTTTGAAATCTGGGAAAATCCACGAAAAACTTGTGAAATTTTTTCATTTTTGTCAGATCCAAAAGATCTACAGATGATCTATGAGCAAAGCTCTGTCTATGAGCAAACCTATGAACAAAATCCCTGTAGATCTGCAAGTTTTTGAGAGCGAAGCTCTGTTTATAAAATCCCAATGGGGATCTCTTTAGATCAAAAGATCTGTAAGAGCAAAGCTCTATTAGTTAATTAAAATATTTAATCTAAGATTAAGTTTACCTAAAATTTTCTTTAACTTGGAAAATGAGAGCAAAGCTCTAAAGTTCTGGAAACGAGAGCAAAGCTCTGGAGTTCTAAGCAAGAGCAAAGCTCTGGAAATCAAAATCTAGAAAAATGGTGAGATTTTTCTAAGGGTCAGAGGCCCTATTTATAAGGCGCTTGCGCCCCTTGAGCTCGCCTCTTGATCCAACGGTCAAGGGCTTGCCACCGCTGCACTCACGTGTGTGCCACGTGAGCGCAACGGTGGGGGGGCATTTGTTTCGCCCAATCAGAGCAAAGCTCTGTTCAAATTCAAAATTCAAAATTTTGAAGCAACGCTTCAAGTCTCGGGCGCAACGCGCCACGTGTCAGGCGCTAATACGTCAGCGCAGCGCCCAAGAAGGCGCGCCCAATCAGAGCAAAGCTCTATTTTTATGAAGCAACGTTTCAGTTGCGCTGCGCTCTGCGCTGCGCGACACGTGTCAGCGCGGATGCGCTAGCGCAGTTGCGCTGCGCTCTGCGCTGCGCGACACGTGTCAGCGCAGTTGCGCTACGCAGTGCGCTGCGCGACACGTGTCACGCGCTGGGGCATCTGCGCCAAACAGAAATAAATTTCCAAGAAATCTTTTCAGTTCTTGTTAAAACAAGAAGATTTTCTTCTGCAAAGCAGAAGCCCTTGGATCAAAGATCCAACGGTGGGGAAAATTCCCCAAATCACTCAGAGAAAGATCTCTTTAACAAATTCAACAAACTTATGGGCACTATAAAAAGGACCCTAGGCCTCAATTCAAAGGCATGAACATTTTTCTTTAAAAAAAAATCAAGAGCTTCAAACAGAGAGAACTCTGAGAAAAATTTCAAGAAGAGGTAAAAAACCTTTATAAGGAAAAAGAAATTTCCTCTAATAGATCATTGATCTAAAAACAAGATCAATGATCTTCATATAATAAATAGTGCTTTGCACTTCTTATGAACCACTGGTTCTTTAAAACAAAAAAAATATATAAATAAAAAAAAATAGTGCTTTGCACTCTTGTGAACCTCTGGTTCTTCAAACAAAAGAAAAATTTATTTTTCTTTGATCTAATTTAGATCAAGAAATTAAATAGTGCTTTGCACTTCCGTTCTTGAATCTAAAAGATTCTTAGTGCTTTGCACTTCCAAACTGCGCCGTTGTGCTCTTAAGAGAGCGCCACGTGTCAGCTATAGAACCACTTGCGCTAAGCGCTCTTGAGATAGAGCTTTGCTCTCTGGAATTGGCGCAACTCGCTGAGAGCGCGCCACGTGTCAGCAGCGCGCTAGCGCAGCGCACTGCGCTAGTGCGCTTGCGCTCACCAGAGCGTGACACGTGTCATCACCATATGAGCTTGCGCTCATTACTCGGCGCAAAGTGCCAGACAAATGCACTGCCTTGCTTACAACAGGGGCCAAGCCCAATTAAAAGTCTTAACAGGCCTAATAAACAAAATGCTGTGCATTGTTTGAAAGGGCAGAGCCAAATTGAAAGGTCCAATGGACCAAAACAGATGCTCTGCATCATAAATAAAGGGACAGAGCCCAAATCAAAAGCCTAGCAGGCCAGAATAGAATGCAGTGCATTATTAAATTTGGGCAAAGCCCTAGCACAGGCCTAATAGGCCAAAGATCAAGAAAAATATTGAATATCCTCAACTGGACTTAACCCAATTTTGGCCATAAGTCCTTAAATTAAATTAACTGAGCAGAATGGCTCTCCTAAACCAATCCACATCCGGTTCGAGGGTACATCTCCGAACTCCTTTGATATCCATCTTTGTAATTCCTCAACGACGTCAAAGAGGTGACGGGTCCCAACGACCACACACCCATATGGACTGCGGGGTCCTTAAACTCGTGGACCGAAACGTCCTTAAACTAATATTGGACCGAAACGTCCCTAAACTAATATTGGACCGAAACGTCCTTAAACTAATGTTGGACCGAAACGTCCTTAAACTAACGATGGACCGAAATGTCCCTAAACTACTATTGGACCGAAATGTCCCTAAACTAATATCGGACCGAGACGTCCCTAAACTAATATCGGACCACCACGTTCCTAAACTGGAAAATGGACCACTATGTCCCTAAACTGGAACGATAGAGCCTCCAAATGCTCTTTTGCCGGATCTAAACGGTCCCGTTTAAGTTGATCTTAGCCCCAAATACGGCTAACGCATCCTTAGACATTTAAATGAATGGTAAAACCCCAAATCAACTTTGGTTCAAGGGTACATCTCTGAATTCCTCTGACACCTGTCGTTGTAATCCTTCAACGACGTTAGAGAGGTGACGAGTCCCGACGGCCAAATATTGAATCGATCATCAAGTCAAGTTGATCTTAGTCCAAAACAGGACTAACGTATCCTTGACGAACGTTTAAGTTGATCTTAGACGCAACGCGACTAATGCATCCTTAAACTAAAAACACCAAACCCAAATCTAAATAAATACGGATTTGGACTAATCCACGTCCTACGGGCGACGGCATTACTCAGTCTCCGTATACAATCCACGGGCAACCACAAACAAAACAAAAACACACGACACGAAGTGAAATTCTGGAGAAGGAGAAAGTTGTTACCGCGATGCGGTAGCGTAATTAACTGCAGGGGCTTGCGCCTGCAGGGAAGTGCGTCCCCACAATCAAAAACCCCTCAAGCGAGGGGGAATCTGACGAAGTCTGCTACATCGGCCGCATCCGTCTAAACCTCCGATACACGGTGCCATAAATCAACTTGGCATCTTCGGAGAGGTGGACGGATAAAACCAAATAGCATCTGCCCCGAATCTCAGCGCCAGGACATCGCGGTCCTGTGCGCCGTCTTTCGGAGGGGAACACCCTAGAGGCCATTGTTGTACATATGATGTATATTATAATGGATGCTTGGATATATATAGAGAGGACTTTCTTGCTCGACATGATAGTATGCTATTTGGTTTCATTTTATCTTAACATGTTGACTTATATATTGTTTACTGTCTTACTCTCACATGTTGATAAAGCCCTTAGGATCTATACTCGACTACTGGGACTATGATGAGATCATACTAGTGGGGCCATGGTAGTCGATGAGTACATCCTATAACTGTTCCAAGTCGAGGGTATATCGAGACAGGGCATCGATACACCAGAGTAGACTAGCGTATACGCATCTTGACCCATATGATGGGCGATGGATGATCCCATATCCATCGGTGTTAGACATTAAGGATGGTGTACGGGTGCTCAGTGGAGACTGGGTACACTGGACGGACTCGCCGAGAACTCCCAGATGGTGATATACCACACGTCAGATGGCAGTTCTCCAGTGACACTGGTACAGGGTGGTCTGTAGACCCGAGATCGTCATAGAGTCTTGTGAGATTCCCACTGTGCTTTGATTTCCATCTTACCACGTCCAAGAGGGCATGCAAAATGGTGGCTTTTGGGTGCAGTCCCGAATCACATGGAGGTAATGAGCGATAGGAGGGGATTCGTCTCTCCCGGTATAGGGAGTTGATGTTGTGCTGTGTTCGATTGGCTATAACTGGAAGTCCCTGGCCAGGGCTGATATGGAGATTTACTGGTAAGTGTTATCAGTATTTTCTCGACCCGTTATGAGTCTCACATCGACACGACTTATCGGTTACTGGGGTCTGACGTATACCATGTTAGTTGTATGTATGCCCTAGAGGCCAGTATTGTACAGATGATGTATATTATATTGGATGCTTGGACATATATAGAGATGACTTTCTTGCTCGATATGATAGTATGCTATCTGGTTACTCTTTGTCTTAACATGTACACTTGTCTCTTTAAACTGTCTTATAGTTACATGTTGATAAAGCCCTTAGGATATGTACTTGACTAGCTGGACTATGATGCAGATCATACTAGTGGGGACATGGTAGTCCATAAGTACATCCTTCATGGTCCCTAGTCGTGGGTGTATCGAGACAGGGCATCGATATACCAGAGTAGACTAGCGTATACGCTTCTCGACCCATGAGATGGGCGATGGATGATCCCATATCCATTGGTGTTTGACATCAGAGATGGTATACGGGTGCTCAGTGGAGACTGGGTACACTGGACGGACTCGCCGAGAACTCCCAGATGGTATTATACCTCACGTCAGATGGCAGTTCTCAGGTGACACTTGTGCAGGTTAGTCTGTAGACCCGAGATCGTCATAGAGTCTTGTGTGATTCCCACTGTGCTTTGATCTCCACCTTACCACGTCCATGAGGGCGTGCAAAACGGTGGTCTTTGGGTACAGTCCCGAGTCACATGGAGGCAATGAGCGATAGGAGGGGTTTCGTCTCTCCCGGTATTGGGGGTTGATGTTGCGCTGTGCTCGATTGGCCGTAACAGGGAAGTCCCTGGCCAGGGATGATCAGAGATTTGCTGGTAAGTGTTACCAGTAGTTTCTCGACCCGTTATGAGCCTCACATCGGCACGACTTATCGGTTATTGGGGTCTGACGTATACCACCCCTAGACTTGATATGCGACGTATCAGACGAACAGACCGGACTGTACGGTAAGTGTTACTGGTTGGATTCACAGGAGTGTGAGCGGGCTAGCTCGTCGATCTTCTGATCGCTCAATACCCGGATGGCCGTTACGTTTGGCAGACCGCTTGTGGCTTGTGGATGCTTGATATGATCATCATCTGCTACCGGCGTATTGACGAGTCTTTAGAGTCCTACACAGAGGTTTCCTGGCTCAAGCGAAACGAAATAGGAGCGCATATGAGATATGTGCAGGACCGAGAATAATGCGAGTATGAGATACCGCATTTCATTCTCGCGATATATGTTTCGATTGGTTATATTCGATATGACCTAGTTATCGAATCATTGATTCGATAAATCGATACATTGCATTCTAGTCGGTTATGTGCGACATGACCGGATCATTGAATCAAATGTTGATTTAATGATTTAATGTATAATTATATATATTTGATATATTGCATTACATTAACTAGTATTGGTTCACTTTAAACGGATTTTTCTCACTTGATGCACATTGTATATGTGATATGCTTTTGTGCACTTTTTTGTATCATGTTTGATGATACTTGATCATTTGGTTAAGTGTAAAGGATTAATCCATGGTTAAGAGATGATTAGGGTTTTGATTTTTCATTTATTTATTTGGAAATGATTTAGATAAAGATGGTGGCTTCTTTTGTTTCTAGTTGAAGCTTCATGAAGCTTTGACTTATGCAACCATTCTTGTCTTCATGCTTAACCCTAACCCTCTCAAGTAACCATGGTATATTCTCTACACTTAACCTTAGTTAGGATATGATAAGTATTGTTTTCTTTTTCATTTTAAAGACATATCATATTCTTTCTTCTTCTTGATCATCTTCTTCTTCAAGAAAAGCTTAAGGTCCATCAATGGCAACTTGAGCTAAAGTGAGAGAAATCCAATTCTAAAGTGAACCCACCTCCTATTTCTTCACCCTCTACCTCTTGCCAAGTTGTTTTGGGTGTTTTCTTCACAAGTTTCACAACTTGGTGAAGTTGGAGCTTGAACTTGTGCAACCTCGACGTAGATCATCTTCGGCACGAAGCCGACGACCTATTCCGCTCGTTTCTTCGATGAAGCCGATGCGAGAGTCCAAGATCCGACTAGGACAGCGAGAGGACGTCTACGTGGAGATAAGGAAGTGGATAACCGGATCTACAAAGGTTGTAGCTTCTAATCTTTAGTTAAAGTGTTAACTAGTTTCCTTTTTCGCCTATACATCTAGTCTACGATCAGTATTAGGGTTTCTCGGCACCCATAATATTTTAAATTGGCATGGTTGATGCCTTGTGAGATCTCTATAGTGTGCCTAGGAACCCTACAGTGGTATCAGAGCCTAGCTAGAGCCTTAGGCGAAGTCTAGACGGAGTTTGAAGTCCGAACGAACCCGAAACCCTAAAACCCATGAGCTCTCTGGACTTTTTCTAAAATCTGGGAGTTCTCAATATTAAAAATGCTTAAAAAATTCAGCAGGGAATTCTAAGAATTACGGTGCAAATTTTATTCAATGAACAGTGAAAAGCGCGGCGGAACCGCGGCCTAAGCCAGCTTAGGCGGCGGTTCCGCGGCGGCTTGATGACGTCATCCCTATCTTTTTGCACAGTAATTCTTATTTAAAAGTGCTGAGTTCTCTGGGTGTTTTTAATATTTTTTCAAGAGTTGAATTTTCTGGGGTGTTTTAGAGCTTCGAAGTTTCGATCGGATTATCAAATTTCGTCTTTGTGTTTTTCCGGATAATTTTTAGAATATGTTAAAAAGTTCGACCGGATATAAATACCCAACTTTTCCCCTGTCGGGAAATTTCCAAGTGTTGGATTTTTCCGTAGTTTAACGACGTTCTAAGTAGTGCAAGTAACGCGATGGACCCTCTAGAAGACAACAAACCTTAACTCGATTATGTGACCGTCTTGAACTGCCCTTTGAACCTTCGGGTTTGGGGCAGTACGGCGTGCCACATGTGAGGCGTTGGCTTGACCCTTCTACGGCTGGACCGTTGGTACTGAGGCACGAACTGAATGTTGCTAAACTTATTTCATGTGTTGAGTTGTATCGGGAAAACTTGGGTATTCGAATGTTCGATCGGAAAGTTTAACATTTTCTGTTTATCTGGAATGTGATACAATAATTGGAATTCACAAACAGTTATGTGATAACTGAATGAATGTTATAAATCTAGCAGTTTGGTTTCACTTGATATTGAAAAGAGTTTTCGATAATGAGACTAAAATGCGGGGTTTATAACTGTTAGGCATGTGATGTCTAAGTAATTCATTTGATTAGGCATGCGATGTCTAAAGAAGTTGCGGATTCCAATTGTTGTAGTTTTACACTTTCTTTTCTGTGACCGTAAGTGTAGTATGTTCATATCGCCGGTTTCGTTGCTATACGTCAACGACAATTGGGGTATGCATACTTACTTACGTTGATGATATGTGATGTTATGTATTGCTGGTTATGTTATATTGGATCGTCGTGTTTGAATAGCCGGGTTTTTTTATGTGAGATGAGTGTTTTTCATTTTCATTCATGTAAAAACTTGTATGTAATATTCTTTTATTTGGGGCACTTCCAGGTAGCGGAAGTTGTCACCTCTTGTATATTATTTACTTTTCCGCATTAGGATAGACCTAAGGAGGGGAGCACAAGTAACCGGGTTCTGGGGTCCAGTGGGAGACCAACTCGAGGAGTCGAGTCCGGGTCTCCTAACCCTAGAATTGGTAGGGTTGCTTGCCGCTCTCGTAGGGGTCTAGGGGTGTGGGATTGGCTATTCATCACGACCGTGGAATCCGTGTTTTATACTGGCTCGTATTGAAAACACGGACGTCCTAGTATATCCAATGTTTCATATGTTTCTTCTGCTGCGATATCTGTGATGCGATCATGTGATGTTTTTGATAGATACTTTATATAGTATATATGATATATTATATAGACGTTACTTATGTTTTGCACCCGCACTATCCCTGCCCTGCTCTGTCGTTAGTTACCTAACCTAACGGTGCACGAGGGGACATCGAGGCGAATGCGGATGGCATAAGTGTACGTCATATCTATCTGTGATGTTTAGGTATTTAAATGATGGGACTTCATTAATGTGATTAATGAAAGAAAAGAATCCTAAGATGTTGTAGAATCAAATTTTAAACAAAACAGGTAGCTACAGTTCTTGCTTTGCATAGCGGTATATATGATATACCCTGCACCTTATTCGATGAGGAAAGGACCGAGATCCCTTCACCGGGAGTGACTCCTTTAGCAATAACTGGCAGATGCTGCACACTCGGTTTGCTTTTGACTGCTTTTGGGTTTTTTGCTTTGCACAGCGATATATATATGATATATCCCGCACCTCATTCGACGAGGAAAGGACCGAGATCCCTTCGGCGGGAGTGACTCCTTTAGCAAAACTAGAAAAGCCTCAAAATCACTCCATTTCAAAACTATATTTGATCCTACAACGATATCAAGTTCATTACGCAATAGGTTTTCTGAAAACCTGCGTAGCCCTCCGTCATTTCAGATAAGTACTAATTAGTATTCGTGCTGCGGTAGTTTGGCATTCGTCAAGGCGTAGTGTACGGTAGCTAACTAGTATTTATCTGCTTATGAATATGATGCAGATTGGATTAGGGTATTCGTACGGCATTGTTTGGCATTCGTCAAGGGTCGTGCGGGTGGGTTTAATTCAATCAAGAAATGTACGGGTTGAACTTGACTAGTGGACTATTGGTTGTTTGGCATTCGTCAAGGTCATAGAACACTAGGGGTAAAATATTATCGGGAATTTCAAGTGTTGAAATTTGCAATGAGATTGCATACCTTCTATGAGATAGTTGGATCCCGATACCCACTGCGAGTAAGAGTTACTCCTGGGAGAGTTTTACATATTGCAATTAGCTGATCAAGTAGGTGTCTAGAAAGGTGTCAACGAGGTTACGCCTCTGGGAAAACGAGGTTTACATTAATTAGGTTCGTGCGAAAGCACGGGGGACCTCCCTCAAAGTACCGACACTGGCCTGGCTGAAAGTTTGGCGAACTTGTAGTGTGTAATTAATCCCGGCTAGTCTTTCCTTTTAGGGTTTGAAGGAAGATTTGATAAAAAGCAGTGGGAGCCATCCTGATTAGATAAGATAATAACCAATCTGATCTTGCACGAGCATACGCAAAAGTGTTTTCTTCTCTCTCTCTCCAGGTAGCGACCATTTCATGCCCTAATAAAGATAATAATATGGATGTATTGACCGAACCCGCATGTTATACTGTGCAGGGGAACGTTGAACCCGTTCTATCTTATAAGAGTTATAAGAATGAACAGGAAACAGGAGAATATTTGGATTCTCACACCGCCCAAAAGGAGAACATGCATGTTGATGCATCATCTTCGGGTGTGTTTGTCATTGAGAACTGTTTCTCAGTTCACCCTACGTCCTGGGTATTGGATACCGGATCAGGATCCCACATATGTAAGATGTTACATGGGCTACGGAAAGGTAGAGAACTGGGAAAAGGTGATCATTCCGTTCAAGTAGGGAATGGGGCAAATGTTGCAGCCAAAGCAGTTGGCGAATATCACCTAGTATTACCAAGTGGTGATACAATAATTCTGAATGAGTGCTATTATATACCAAACATGATGTGCAACATTATATCAGTTTCTTTATTGAGTAAAAAAGGATATAATTTTGTAGTAAAGGATAATGTTATGAACATATTCCTGGATCAAAAGTTGATTGCATCAGGCTCGCTACATAATGGCATATTCATTCTAAATCAAAATACAGTCCTCAATATACAAAACACACACAAGAGGAAAACTTCAGAAATGAACGAATCCTTCTTGTGGCATTGTAGACTTGGTCATATCAATGCGACACGACTGGCTAAGTTACATAAGGATGGTTATTTGAATCCGTTCGAATTATCATCTTATGATACTTGCCATTCATGTCTCAAAGGAAAAATGACCAAAGCTCCGTTTAGTGGACACGGAGAAAGAGTTACTGAACTCTTAGGACTAGTACATAGTGATGTATGCGGTCCCATGTCTACCCATGCCAGGAACGGTTCTTCCTACTTCATTACATTCACTGACGATCTCTCTAGATACGGGCATGTGTTCCTTTTGAAACACAAGTCTGAAGCTTTTGAGAAATTCAGAGAATATAAGCAAGAAGTAGAGAACCAAACGGGCAAAAGTATTAAGATCCTTCGATCTGATCGAGGAGGAGAATACTTGAGCAATGAGTTCCAAGATTATCTAAAAGAGAATGGGATTCTCTCTCAGCTTACTCCACCTTATACACCACAGCACAACGGTGTATCGGAACGAAGGAATCGCACCCTATTAGATATGGTGCGTTCAATGATGAGTAC
This sequence comes from Agapanthus africanus, assembly GCA_030015575.1. Classification (NCBI taxonomy): domain Eukaryota; kingdom Viridiplantae; phylum Streptophyta; class Magnoliopsida; order Asparagales; family Amaryllidaceae; genus Agapanthus; species Agapanthus africanus. The sequence goes on from JASDDO010000001.1 coordinate 442,631,557, forward strand.
AGCTGAGTTACCTATTTTCTTCTGGGGGTATGCGCTTGAGACAGCCATACACCTATTGAATATGGTTCCTACCAAATCAGAGCCTACCACTCCATATGAGATATGGAAAGGGAAGAGACCATCTCTTAAGTATGTTAAGATATGGGGTTGTCCAGCCTATGTCAAAAGACAAAATCCGGACAAACTCGAGGCGAGATCAGTCTTATGTAAGTTTGTAGGATATCCCAAAAATTCACAAGGGTATATCTTCTACCACCCCGAGGAACAAAAGGTGTTTGTTTCTCGACATGCCACTTTCTTAGAAAAAGGTTTTCTTATGAAACAGATTAGTGGCATTGAGGTAGAACTGGAAGAGGTTCCAGCAACACAAGCAATAACTGAAGATTTAGTAGAACCAGAGGATTCAGTAGTACCCGACGAACCCCAGCCTCTCCGCCGATCTAGCAGGGCTTCTCGTCCACCTGAGAGATACTACGGTTTTCTCATTGACGGTGGAAGTGAAGATTGCATCATGGAGGATGATGACCCAACTAGCTTCGAGCAGGCCATCACGAGTGGGGACTCAGTGAAATGGCTGGATGCTATGCGGTCCGAGATGGAATCCATGTACACCAACAAAGTATGGACTTTGGACGTTGCTCCCGAAGGGGTAAAACCCATTGGGAGCAAGTGGATCTTCAAGAAGAAACTTGGTGTAGACGGGAAAGTGGAGACTTTCAAAGCTAGACTTGTAGCAAAGGGTTTTCGTCAAAGACCAGGTGTGGACTATGACGAGACCTTTTCTCCAGTGGCTATGCTTAAATCCATCCGGATCATGCTTGCCATCGCTGCTTATCATGATTACGAAATCTGGCAAATGGATGTTAAGACCGCCTTTCTGAATGGTGATTTAGAAGAGTGCGTGTACATGACTCAGCCAGAGGGCTTCGTAGACAGTGGGAGCAGCGGGAAGGTGTGCAAGCTGCTTAAATCCATTTATGGATTAAAGCAAGCATCGCGGAGTTGGAACATCTGCTTTGACGTCGTTATCAAAGAGTTTGATTTCGTCAAAAACCCAGATGAACCTTGTATTTACAAGAAGGTGGCAGAGAGTAAGGTTGTCTTCCTCGAATTGTACGTGGACGACATACTCTTGATAGGAAATGATATTCCTATACTGCAATCGGTCAAGCTCTTCTTATCACAAAGATTCTCAATGAAAGATCTTGGTGATGCCTCCTGCATATTGGGAATCAGGATCTATAGAGATAGATCCAAAAGGATATTGGGATTGTCCCAATCCAGGTACATTGACACCATACTAAAGAGGTTTAGTATGGAAGAGTCCAAGCGTGGGAACTTGCCCACGATCTCTGGAGTCACTCTCTCCAAAGAGATGTCTCCCAAGACTGATTTGGAGAGAGCTCGCATGCAAGGGATACCCTATGCTTCAGCAGTAGGCTCTATCATGTATGCGATGCTATGTACCAGACCCGATGTAGCATACTCACTAAGTGTAGTGAGCAGGTATCAAGCTGATCCTGGAGAGAGTCACTGGACAGCTGTGAAGAGCATTCTCAAGTACTTACGAAGGACTAGAGATATGTTCTTGGTGTATGGTAACGGAGAGCTCCAAGTGGAGTCCTTTACCGATTCGAGCTTCCAGAGTGATAAGGACGACTCTAAGTCGCAGTCGGGTTTTGTCTTTACCCTTTACGGAGGGGCGGTTAGCTGGAAGAGTTCCAAGCAGAAAACCGTGGCAGACTCGACGATGGAGGCTGAATACATCGCTGCCAACGATGCTGCCAAAGAGGCTGTCTGGATCAAGAAGTTCATTACTGAACTTGGAGTGGTTCCATCCATTGAGCATCTAATACCTTTGTATTGCGATAACAATGGAGCGGTGGCTTTGGCCAAGGAACCCAGGTCTCATCAGCGATCCAGGCATATTCTGAGGCGGTATCACCTGATCCGGGAGATAGTTGATCGCCGGGAGATCGAGATCAGGAGGGTTGACACGAAGAACAACACGGCGGATCCACTCACGAAGGCCATTCCCCAGATACAGTTAGAGAGACTCTTCAGGATGCTCGGTATGCGATACTACAGCAGCTGGCCCTAGTGCAAGTGGGAGATTGTTAGTTGTATGTATGCCCTAGAGGCCAGTATTGTACAGATGATGTATATTATATTGGATGCTTGGACATATATAGAGATGACTTTCTTGCTCGATATGATAGTATGCTATCTGGTTACTCTTTGTCTTAACATGTACACTTGTCTCTTTAAACTGTCTTATAGTTACATGTTGATAAAGCCCTTAGGATATGTACTTGACTACCTGGACTATGATGCAGATCATACTAGTGGGGACATGGTAGTCCATAAGTACATCCTTCATGGTCCCTAGTCGTGGGTGTATCGAGACAGGGCATCGATATACCAGAGTAGACTAGCGTATACGCTTCTCGACCCATGAGATGGGCGATGGATGATCCCATATCCATTGGTGTTTGACATCAGAGATGGTATACGGGTGCTCAGTGGAGACTGGGTACACTGGACGGACTCGCCGAGAACTCCCAGATGGTATTATACCTCACGTCAGATGGCAGTTCTCAGGTGACACTTGTGCAGGTTAGTCTGTAGACCCGAGATCGTCATAGAGTCTTGTGTGATTCCCACTGTGCTTTGATCTCCACCTTACCACGTCCATGAGGGCGTGCAAAACGGTGGTCTTTGGGTACAGTCCCGAGTCACATGGAGGCAATGAGCGATAGGAGGGGTTTCGTCTCTCCCGGTATTGGGGGTTAATGTTGCGCTGTGCTCGATTGGCCGTAACAGGGAAGTCCCTGGCCAGGGCTGATTAGAGATTTGCTGGTAAGTGTTACCAGTAGTTTCTCGACCCGTTATGAGCCTCACATCGGCACGACTTATCGGTTATTAGGGTCTGACGTATACCACCCCTAGACTTGATATGCGACGTATCAGACGAACAGACCGGACTGTACGGTAAGTGTTACTGGTTGGATTCACAGGAGTGTGAGCGGGCTAGCTCGTCGATCTTCTGATCGCTCAATACCCGGATGGCCGTTACGTTTGGCAGACCGCTTGCGGCTTGTGGATGCTTGATATGATCATCATCTGCTACCGGCGTATTGACGAGTCTTTAGAGTCCTACACAGAGGTTTCCTGGCTCAAGCGAAACGAAATAGGAGCGCATATGAGATATGTGCAGGACCGAGAATAATGCGAGTATGAGATACCACATTTCATTCTCGCGATATATGTTTCGATTGGTTATATTCGATATGACCTAGTTATCGAATCATTGATTCGATAAATCGATACATTGCATTCTAGTCGGTTATGTGCGACATGACCGGATCATTGAATCAAATGTTGATTTAATGATTTAATGTATAATTATATATTTGATATATTGCATTACATTAACTAGTATTGGTTCACTTTAAACGGATTTTTCTCACTTGATGCACATTGTATATGTGATATGCTTTTGTGCACTTTTTTGTATCATGTTTGATGATACTTGATCATTTGGTTAAGTGTAAAGGATTAATCCATGGTTAAGAGATGATTAGGGTTTTGATTTTTCATTTATTTATTTGGAAATGATTTAGATAAAGATGGTGGCTTCTTTTGTTTCTAGTTGAAGCTTCATGAAGCTTTGACTTATGCAACCATTCTTGTCTTCATGCTTAACCCTAACCCTCTCAAGTAACCATGGTATATTCTCTACACTTAACCTTAGTTAGGATATGATAAGTATTGTTTTCTTTTTCATTTTAAAGACATATCATATTCTTTCTTCTTCTTGATCATCTTCTTCTTCAAGAAAAGCTTAAGGTCCATCAATGGCAACTTGAGCTAAAGTGAGAGAAATCCAATTCTAAAGTGAACCCACCTCCTATTTCTTCACCCTCTACCTCTTGCCAAGTTGTTTTGGGTGTTTTCTTCACAAGTTTCACAACTTGGTGAAGTTGGAGCTTGAACTTGTGCAACCTCGACGTAGATCATCTTCGGCACGAAGCCGACGACCTATTCCGCTCGTTTCTTCGATGAAGCCGATGCGAGAGTCCAAGATCCGACTAGGACAGCGAGAGGACGTCTACGTGGAGATAAGGAAGTGGATAACCGGATCTACAAAGGTTGTAGCTTCTAATCTTTAGTTAAAGTGTTAACTAGTTTCCTTTTTCGCCTATACATCTAGTCTACGATCAGTATTAGGGTTTCTCGGCACCCATAATATTTTAAATTGGCATGGTTGATGCCTTGTGAGATCTCTATAGTGTGCCTAGGAACCCTACAGTGGTATCAGAGCCTAGCTAGAGCCTTAGGCGAAGTCTAGACGGAGTTTGAAGTCCGAACGAACCCGAAACCCTAAAACCCATGAGCTCTCTGGACTTTTTCTAAAATCTGGGAGTTCTCAATATTAAAAATGCTTAAAAAATTCAGCAGGGAATTCTAAGAATTACGGTGCAAATTTTATTCAATGAACAGTGAAAAGCGCGGCGGAACCGCGGCCTAAGCCAGCTTAGGCGGCGGTTCCGCGGCGGCTTGATGACGTCATCCCTATCTTTTTGCACAGTAATTCTTATTTAAAAGTGCTGAGTTCTCTGGGTGTTTTTAATATTTTTTCAAGAGTTGAATTTTCTGGGGTGTTTTAGAGCTTCGAAGTTTCGATCGGATTATCAAATTTCGTCTTTGTGTTTTTCCGGATAATTTTTAGAATATGTTAAAAAGTTCGACCGGATATAAATACCCAACTTTTCCCCTGTCGGGAAATTTCCAAGTGTTGGATTTTTCCGTAGTTTAACGACGTTCTAAGTAGTGCAAGTAACGCGATGGACCCTCTAGAAGACAACAAACCTTAACTCGATTATGTGACCGTCTTGAACTGCCCTTTGAACCTTCGGGTTTGGGGCAGTACGGCGTGCCACATGTGAGGCGTTGGCTTGACCCTTCTACGGCTGGACCGTTGGTACTGAGGCACGAACTGAATGTTGCTAAACTTATTTCATGTGTTGAGTTGTATCGGGAAAACTTGGGTATTCGAATGTTCGATCGGAAAGTTTAACATTTTCTGTTTATCTGGAATGTGATACAATAATTGGAATTCACAAACAGTTATGTGATAACTGAATGAATGTTATAAATCTAGCAGTTTGGTTTCACTTGATATTGAAAAGAGTTTTCGATAATGAGACTAAAATGCGGGGTTTATAACTGTTAGGCATGTGATGTCTAAGTAATTCATTTGATTAGGCATGCGATGTCTAAAGAAGTTGCGGATTCCAATTGTTGTAGTTTTACACTTTCTTTTCTGTGACCGTAAGTGTAGTATGTTCATATCGCCGGTTTCGTTGCTATACGTCAACGACAATTGGGGTATGCATACTTACTTACGTTGATGATATGTGATGTTATGTGTTGCTGGTTATGTTATATTGGATCGTCGTGTTTGAATAGCCGGGGTTTTTTATGTGAGATGAGTGTTTTTCATTTTCATTCATGTAAAAACTTGTATGTAATATTCTTTTATTTGGGGCACTTCCAGGTAGCGGAAGTTGTCACCTCTTGTATATTATTTACTTTTCCGCATTAGGATAGACCTAAGGAGGGGAGCACAAGTAACCGGGTTCTGGGGTCCAGTGGGAGACCAACTCGAGGAGTCGAGTCCGGGTCTCCTAACCCTAGAATTGGTAGGGTTGCTTGCCGCTCTCGTAGGGGTCTAGGGGTGTGGGATTGGCTATTCATCACGACCGTGGAATCCGTGTTTTATACTGGCTCGTATTGAAAACACGGACGTCCTAGTATATCCAATGTTTCATATGTTTCTTCTGCTGCGATATCTGTGATGCGATCATGTGATGTTTTTGATAGATACTTTATATAGTATATATGATATATTATATAGACGTTACTTATGTTTTGCACCCGCACTATCCCTGCCCTGCTCTGTCGTTAGTTACCTAACCTAACGGTGCACGAGGGGACATCGAGACGAATGCGGATGGCATAAGTGTACGTCATATCTATCTGTGATGTTTAGGTATTTAAATGATGGGACTTCATTAATGTGATTAATGAAAGAAAAGAATCCTAAGATGTTGTAGAATCAAATTTTAAACAAAACAGGTAGCTACAGTTCTTGCTTTGCATAGCGGTATATATGATATACCCTGCACCTTATTCGATGAGGAAAGGACCGAGATCCCTTCACCGGGAGTGACTCCTTTAGCAATAACTGGCAGATGCTGCACACTCGGTTTGCTTTTGACTGCTTTTGGGTTTTTTGCTTTGCACAGCGATATATATGATATATCCCGCACCTCATTCGACGAGGAAAGGACCGAGATCCCTTCGGCGGGAGTGACTCCTTTAGCAAAACTAGAAAAGCCTCAAAATCACTCCATTTCAAAACTATATTTGATCCTACAACGATATCAAGTTCATTACGCAATAGGTTTTCTGAAAACCTGCGTAGCCCTCCGTCATTTCAGATAAGTACTAATTAGTATTCGTGCTGCGGTAGTTTGGCATTCGTCAAGGCGTAGTGTACGGTAGCTAACTAGTATTTATCTGCTTATGAATATGATGCAGATTGGATTAGGGTATTCGTACGGCATTGTTTGGCATTCGTCAAGGGTCGTGCGGGTGGGTTTAATTCAATCAAGAAATGTACGGGTTGAACTTGACTAGTGGACTATGGGTTGTTTGGCATTCGTCAAGGTCATAGAACACTAGGGGTAAAATATTATCGGGAATTTCAAGTGTTGAAATTTGCAATGAGATTGCATACCTTCTATGAGATAGTTGGATCCCGATACCCACTGCGAGTAAGAGTTACTCCTGGGAGAGTTTTACATATTGCAATTAGCTGATCAAGTAGGTGTCTAGAAAGGTGTCAACGAGGTTACGCCTCTGGGAAAACGAGGTTTACATTAATTAGGTTCGTGCGAAAGCACGGGGGACCTCCCTCAAAGTACCGACACTGGCCTGGCTGAAAGTTTGGCGAACTTGTAGTGTGTAATTAATCCCGGCTAGTCTTTCCTTTTAGGGTTTGAAGGAAGATTTGATAAAAAGCAGTGGGAGCCATCCTGATTAGATAAGATAATAACCAATCTGATCTTGCACGAGCATACGCAAAAGTGTTTTCTTCTCTCTCTCTCTCCAGGTAGCGACCATTTCATGCCCTAATAAAGATAATAATATGGATGTATTGACCGAACCCGCATGTTATACTGTGCAGGGGAACGTTGAACCCGTTCTATCTTATAAGAGTTATAAGAATGAACAGGAAACAGGAGAATATTTGGATTCTCACACCGCCCAAAAGGAGAACATGCATGTTGATGCATCATCTTCGGGTGTGTTTGTCATTGAGAACTGTTTCTCAGTTCACCCTACGTCCTGGGTATTGGATACCGGATCAGGATCCCACATATGTAAGATGTTACATGGGCTACGGAAAGGTAGAGAACTGGGAAAAGGTGATCATTCCGTTCAAGTAGGGAATGGGGCAAATGTTGCAGCCAAAGCAGTTGGCGAATATCACCTAGTATTACCAAGTGGTGATACAATAATTCTGAATGAGTGCTATTATATACCAAACATGATGTGCAACATTATATCAGTTTCTTTATTGAGTAAAAAAGGATATAATTTTGTAGTAAAGGATAATGTTATGAACATATTCCTGGATCAAAAGTTGATTGCATCAGGCTCGCTACATAATGGCATATTCATTCTAAATCAAAATACAGTCCTCAATATACAAAACACACACAAGAGGAAAACTTCAGAAATGAACGAATCCTTCTTGTGGCATTGTAGACTTGGTCATATCAATGCGACACGACTGGCTAAGTTACATAAGGATGGTTATTTGAATCCGTTCGAATTATCATCTTATGATACTTGCCATTCATGTCTCAAAGGAAAAATGACCAAAGCTCCGTTTAGTGGACACGGAGAAAGAGTTACTGAACTCTTAGGACTAGTACATAGTGATGTATGCGGTCCCATGTCTACCCATGCCAGGAACGGTTCTTCCTACTTCATTACATTCACTGACGATCTCTCTAGATACGGGCATGTGTTCCTTTTGAAACACAAGTCTGAAGCTTTTGAGAAATTCAGAGAATATAAGCAAGAAGTAGAGAACCAAACGGGCAAAAGTATTAAGATCCTTCGATCTGATCGAGGAGGAGAATACTTGAGCAATGAGTTCCAAGATTATCTAAAAGAGAATGGGATTCTCTCTCAGCTTACTCCACCTTATACACCACAGCACAACGGTGTATCGGAACGAAGGAATCGCACCCTATTAGATATGGTGCGTTCAATGATGAGTACAGCTGAGTTACCTATTTTCTTCTGGGGGTATGCGCTTGAGACAGCCATACACCTATTGAATATGGTTCCTACCAAATCAGAGCCTACCACTCCATATGAGATATGGAAAGGGAAGAGACCATCTCTTAAGTATGTTAAGATATGGGGTTGTCCAGCCTATGTCAAAAGACAAAATCCGGACAAACTCGAGGCGAGATCAGTCTTATGTAAGTTTGTAGGATATCCCAAAAATTCACAAGGGTATATCTTCTACCACCCCGAGGAACAAAAGGTGTTTGTTTCTCGACATGCCACTTTCTTAGAAAAAGGTTTTCTTATGAAACAGATTAGTGGCATTGAGGTAGAACTGGAAGAGGTTCCAGCAACACAAGCAATAACTGAAGATTTAGTAGAACCAGAGGATTCAGTAGTACCCGACGAACCCCAGCCTCTCCGCCGATCTAGCAGGGCTTCTCGTCCACCTGAGAGATACTACGGTTTTCTCATTGACGGTGGAAGTGAAGATTGCATCATGGAGGATGATGACCCAACTAGCTTCGAGCAGGCCATCACGAGTGGGGACTCAGTGAAATGGCTGGATGCTATGCGGTCCGAGATGGAATCCATGTACACCAACAAAGTATGGACTTTGGACGTTGCTCCCGAAGGGGTAAAACCCATTGGGAGCAAGTGGATCTTCAAGAAGAAACTTGGTGTAGACGGGAAAGTGGAGACTTTCAAAGCTAGACTTGTAGCAAAGGGTTTTCGTCAAAGACCAGGTGTGGACTATGACGAGACCTTTTCTCCAGTGGCTATGCTTAAATCCATCCGGATCATGCTTGCCATCGCTGCTTATCATGATTACGAAATCTGGCAAATGGATGTTAAGACCGCCTTTCTGAATGGTGATTTAGAAGAGTGCGTGTACATGACTCAGCCAGAGGGCTTCATAGACAGTGGGAGCAGCGGGAAGGTGTGCAAGCTGCTTAAATCCATTTATGGATTAAAGCAAGCATCGCGGAGTTGGAACATCTGCTTTGACGTCGTTATCAAAGAGTTTGATTTCGTCAAAAACCCAGATGAACCTTGTATTTACAAGAAGGTGGCAGAGAGTAAGGTTGTCTTCCTCGAATTGTACGTGGACGACATACTCTTGATAGGAAATGATATTCCTATACTGCAATCGGTCAAGCTCTTCTTATCACAAAGATTCTCAATGAAAGATCTTGGTGATGCCTCCTGCATATTGGGAATCAGGATCTATAGAGATAGATCCAAAAGGATATTGGGATTGTCCCAATCCAGGTACATTGACACCATACTAAAGAGGTTTAGTATGGAAGAGTCCAAGCGTGGGAACTTGCCCACGATCTCTGGAGTCACTCTCTCCAAAGAGATGTCTCCCAAGACTGATTTGGAGAGAGCTCGCATGCAAGGGATACCCTATGCTTCGGCAGTAGGCTCTATCATGTATGCGATGCTATGTACCAGACCCGATGTAGCATACTCACTAAGTGTAGTGAGCAGGTATCAAGCTGATCCTGGAGAGAGTCACTGGACAGCTGTGAAGAGCATTCTCAAGTACTTACGAAGGACTAGAGATATGTTCTTGGTGTATGGTAACGGAGAGCTCCAAGTGGAGTCCTTTACCGATTCGAGCTTCCAGAGTGATAAGGACGACTCTAAGTCGCAGTCGGGTTTTGTCTTTACCCTTTACGGAGGGACGGTTAGCTGGAAGAGTTCCAAGCAGGAAACCGTGGCAGACTCGACGATGGAGGCTGAATACATCGCTGCCAACGATGCTGCCAAAGAGGCTGTCTGGATCAAGAAGTTCATTACTGAACTTGGAGTGGTTCCATCCATTGAGCATCTAATACCTTTGTATTGCGATAACAATGGAGCGGTGGCTTTGGCCAAGGAACCCAGGTCTCATCAGCGATCCAGGCATATTCTGAGGCGGTATCACCTGATCCGGGAGATAGTTGATCGCCGGGAGATCGAGATCAGGAGGGTTGACACGAAGAACAACACGGCGGATCCACTCACGAAGGCCATTCCCCAGATACAGTTAGAGAGACTCTTCAGGATGCTCGGTATGCGATACTACAGCAGCTGGCCCTAGTGCAAGTGGGAGATTGTTAGTTGTATGTATGCCCTAGAGGCCAGTATTGTACAGATGATGTATATTATATTGGATGCTTGGACATATATAGAGATGACTTTCTTGCTCGATATGATAGTATGCTATCTGGTTACTCTTTGTCTTAACATGTACACTTGTCTCTTTAAACTGTCTTATAGTTACATGTTGATAAAGCCCTTAGGATATGTACTTGACTACCTGGACTATGATGCAGATCATACTAGTGGGGACATGGTAGTCCATAAGTACATCCTTCATGGTCCCTAGTCGTGGGTGTATCGAGACAGGGCATCGATATACCAGAGTAGACTAGCGTATACGCTTCTCGACCCATGAGATGGGCGATGGATGATCCCATATCCATTGGTGTTTGACATCAGAGATGGTATACGGGTGCTCAGTGGAGACTGGGTACACTGGACGGACTCGCCGAGAACTCCCAGATGGTATTATACCTCACGTCAGATGGCAGTTCTCAGGTGACACTTGTGCAGGTTAGTCTGTAGACCCGAGATCGTCATAGAGTCTTGTGTGATTCCCACTGTGCTTTGATCTCCACCTTACCACGTCCATGAGGGCGTGCAAAACGGTGGTCTTTGGGTACAGTCCCGAGTCACATGGAGGCAATGAGCGATAGGAGGGGTTTCGTCTCTCCCGGTATTGGGGGTTAATGTTGCGCTGTGCTCGATTGGCCGTAACAGGGAAGTCCCTGGCCAGGGCTGATTAGAGATTTGCTGGTAAGTGTTACCAATAGTTTCTCGACCCGTTATGAGCCTCACATCGGCACGACTTATCGGTTATTGGGGTCTGACGTATACCACCCCTAGACTTGATATGCGACGTATCAGACGAACAGACCGGACTGTACGGTAAGTGTTACTGGTTGGATTCACAGGAGTGTGAGCGGGCTAGCTCGTCGATCTTCTGATCGCTCAATACCCGGATGGCCGTTACGTTTGGCAGACCGCTTGCGGCTTGTGGATGCTTGATATGATCATCATCTGCTACCGGCGTATTGACGAGTCTTTAGAGTCCTACACAGAGGTTTCCTGGCTCAAGCGAAACGAAATAGGAGCGCATATGAGATATGTGCAGGACCGAGAATAATGCGAGTATGAGATACCACATTTCATTCTCGCGATATATGTTTCGATTGGTTATATTCGATATGACCTAGTTATCGAATCATTGATTCGATAAATCGATACATTGCATTCTAGTCGGTTATGTGCGACATGACCGGATCATTGAATCAAATGTTGATTTAATGATTTAATGTATAATTATATATTTGATATATTGCATTACATTAACTAGTATTGGTTCACTTTAAACGGATTTTTCTCACTTGATGCACATTGTATATGTGATATGCTTTTGTGCACTTTTTTGTATCATGTTTGATGATACTTGATCATTTGGTTAAGTGTAAAGGATTAATCCATGGTTAAGAGATGATTAGGGTTTTGATTTTTCATTTATTTATTTGTTTATTCATTTGGAAATGATTTAGATAAAGATGGTGGCTTCTTTTGTTTCTAGTTGAAGCTTCATGAAGCTTTGACTTATGCAACCATTCTTGTCTTCATGCTTAACCCTAACCCTCTCAAGTAACCATGGTATATTCTCTACACTTAACCTTAGTTAGGATATGATAAGTATTGTTTTCTTTTTCATTTTAAAGACATATCATATTCTTTCTTCTTCTTGATCATCTTCTTCTTCAAGAAAAGCTTAAGGTCCATCAATGGCAACTTGAGCTAAAGTGAGAGAAATCCAATTCTAAAGTGAACCCACCTCCTATTTCTTCACCCTCTACCTCTTGCCAAGTTGTTTTGGGTGTTTTCTTCACAAGTTTCACAACTTGGTGAAGTTGGAGCTTGAACTTGTGCAACCTCGACGTAGATCATCTTCGGCACGAAGCCGACGACCTATTCCGCTCGTTTCTTCGATGAAGCCGATGCGAGAGTCCAAGATCCGACTAGGACAGCGAGAGGACGTCTACGTGGAGCTAAGGAAGTGGATAACCGGATCTACAAAGGTTGTAGCTTCTAATCTTTAGTTAAAGTGTTAACTAGTTTCCTTTTTCGCCTATACATCTAGTCTACGATCCGTATTAGGGTTTCTCGGCACCCATAATATTTTAAATTGGCATGGTTGATGCCTTGTGAGACCTCTATAGTGTGCCTAGGAACCCTACATACCACCCCTAGACTAGATATGCAACATATCAGACGAAGAGACCGGACTGTACGGGAGTGTTACTGATTGGATTCACAGGAGAACGCACAGGCTATCTTGTTGATCTTCTGATCGCTCAATACCTGGGTGGCTGTTACGTTTAGCTGACCGCTTGCAGCTTGTGGGTGTTTGATATGATCATCACCTGCTACCGGCGTATTGACGATTCTTTAGAGTCCTACACAGAGGTTTCTTGACTCAGGCAAAACGGAGTAGGGGCACATATGTGATATGTGCACGACCGAGGATAATGCGATATGTGATACCGTATTATATTCTCGTGATATTTAGATATGAACCGGGTCATCGGATTAAGTGTTGATTCAATGAATCGGTACATGATATATTAGTCGGTTATATTCGATATAGCCGGATTGTCGGATCAAGTGTTGATTCGATAATTTAATGTATAATAATATATATGATATATTGTATTACATTATTTAATATTGGCTCGCTTTATTATTTCATTTTCTCACTGGATAATACATTGATATATATGCGATATATATTAATTGTATTATTTTCTTTTGTTACAAATATATATAATATATATGTGATATATATTATTGTAACATGATATAATTAATAATGAAACATGTTTAGTGAAGATTAAACTAGATTAGGGTTTGATTTGGGTTAGTTCCTTCTTGATGCTTCTAGAAGGATTTTCTTTTGTCATGGTTAAGATATTATGTTGATATTTTGTTATGACTCATTCTTTAACCCAACCAAACCCAAGCCCTAGTTAAGTCTCTACAAAGGTTATCCTTGTCATCCTTGACCATGGTTATATTATTAATCATATATCTTTTCCTAATTTATCACAAAAGGATTTAACTCATTTTTGATTATCTTCTTTTCTCTTGAGCTTTGAGAAAGCTTACTAGTTTTTCCTTTTGTGATGTTTTCATGTGAGAATTTGATATAAAAAGATAGCATAAATACTACTCCATCATCCTCATCTAATCTAGCCCATTAGATTAGGGTGTTCACCTCATTAGAGTGAGAGAGCTTGAGTTATAGCAACTTCAACGTAGATCATCGGAGAAAAGGAACACTGCAAGCCAGCATGGATCGTTCGAGTCGTGGAGCCTCTTTTGAGTCCGGGAGATCGTGGATCGCGGTGAAGGGACTTCTACTCAGAGCTTATGAAGCGAAGGAGCGGACTACAAAGGTTGTAATCCCTCACACTTAGTTGTAAAGATATTTACTTGCATATTAAACCCTAATAATCTAGCAAAGATCCCGGTTTTGGGTTGTTCGGCACGTCTAAAATTTTATTCGGGCATGGTTGATGCCTTATGAACCCTCATAAGAGTGCCTAGGAACCCTACAGTGGTATCAAAGCCTAGCTAGAGCATTAGACGACGTGTATACGAAGTTAAAACTCCGATCGAACCCCGAAATGTCAAAACGGACCCCTCTCTAGACAAATTTTAAAAATGCGATTTTTTCTGAATTAAAAAGACCTAAAAAATTCAGCAGGGAAATTTAAGCATTACTGTGAAAAATGGGGTTATGATCTGTACAATCCACCGCGGAACCGCGGCCGTACCGCGCTTCGGCCGCGGATCCACGGCCGTACAGAAGGCTTATGCACTCGTTTTTGAACAGTAATATCTATATCTGTTAGTTATATTTTATGGGTATTTTTAATCTGACTCAAGTGTTGAGTGTTCTGGGGTTTACTTTGTAATCGTGGATTCGATCGGAAAATTTAATTTTGTTGTGTTTTTCCGGATATTTAGAAACTGTTAAAATGTTCGAACGGATATCATTAACTCATTTTTTCCTGGCACGAAAAACTTTCAAGTGTTGAATTTTTCTCGGGTTTAAATCTTTCGGAAAAACGTGCAAGTAACGCGGTGGTCCCTCTAGAAGAACACAAACCTTAACTCGATTATGTGACCGTCTGAACCGCCTCTAAATCTTAGGGTTTGGGGCAGTACGGCGTGCCACATGTGAGGCGTTGGCTTGACCCTTCTACGGCTGGACCATCGGTACTGTGACATATTCTGGGATTATTTGAACTCCACTCAAGTGTTGAGCTATTTAGGAAATCTTGGGTATTTGATTATCCGATCGGAAAGTTTAATACTGTCTATTTATCTGGAATGTGATACAATATGTGGAATTCATATAGTTAGGCATGAAATGCGAATTATGTGATATTTCGGATTTACGATGTCTAAAGTGATTGTGGATTCCAAATGTTGTAGTTTTACAATTTCTTTTCTGTGACCGTAAGTGTAGTATGTAGTTGTATTGCCGGTTTTCGTTGCTATACATCAACGACGATCGGTGTATGCATACTTACTTACGTTGATGATATGTGATATTATGTGTTGCTGTGATATGTTATATTGGATCGTCGTGTTCTGAATAGCCGGGGGTTTTATGTGAGATGAGGGTTTTTATTTTCATTCATGTAAAATTCATTTGTATGTAATATTATTTTATTGGGGCACTTCCGGGCTGAGGATGATGTCACCATTGTATATTATTTACTTTTCCGCATTAGGTAGACCCAAGGAGGGGAGCATAAGTAACCGGGTTCTAGGGTCCAGTGGGAGGCCATCTCGAGGAGTCGAGACCGGGTCTCCTAACCCTAGAATTGGCAGTGTTACTTGCCGCTCTCGTAGGGGTCTAGGGATGTGGGTTTAGCTATTCATCACGACCGTGGAATCCGTGTTTTATACCGGCTCGTATTAAAAACACGGACATCCTAGTATATCCAATATTTCATATATGTTCTTCTGCTGCAATGTTCTGTGATGAGATCATATTACTGCCTAAGACGAATGCTTATACTATATATATATGCTGATATATAAATATTACTGCTTTCGTTTCTTCTGTGATGCTTAGGAAGCATAAGCTGATGGGATTTATTAATGAGATTAATAAAAAGAAAAAAAACCTAAAAGATGTTGTAGAATCAAAACTTTATAAAAAGGGTAGCTACAGTTTTGCTTTGCACAGCGGTATATATGATATACCCTGCACCTTATTCGATGAGGAAAGAGCCGAGATCCCTTCACCGGGAGTGACCTCTTTAGCGAAACTGGCAGATGCTACAAACTCGCGGTTTAGTTTTTGACAGCTTATATAGTTCTTGCTTTGTACCGCTGTATATATGATATACCCTGCACCTTATTTGATGGGGAAAGAGCCGAGATCCCTTCACCGGGAGTGACCTCTTTAGCGAAATTAGAAAAGCCTCAAAAACACTCCTTTTTCAAAATCACTCAATTCTACGACGATATCAAGTTCATTATGCTCATGGTTTTCTGAAAAACCTGCGTAGCCCTCCGTCATTTCAGATAAAGACTAGTTAGTATTCGTGCTACGTTTGTTGACTATGTTAAGGCGTAGTGTGCGGTAGCTAATTAGTACTTATCTGCTAAAACATGAGATGTGATTGAACTAGGGTAGTTGTGCGACTTTGTTGACTATGTTAAGGGTCGTGCAGGTGGGTTTAATTCAATCGGGAAATGACGGGTTGAACTTGGCTAGCAATTATGATTTGTTTACTATGTTAAGATCATAAGTTGCTAGGGGAAAAAGCATTATCGGGAATTTCAAGTGTTGAAATTTGCAATGAGATTGCATACCTTCTATGAGATAGATGGATCCTGATACCCACTACGAGTAAGAGTTACTCCTGGGAGAGTTTTACACAGGACAATTAGCCGATCAAGTAGGTGTCTAGAAAGGTGTTAACGGGGTTATGCCTCTGGAAAGACGAGGTTTATTTTAATTAGGTCCGTGCGAAAGCACGGGGAACCTCCCTCAAGTACCGACACTGATCTGGCTGAAAGATTGACGAAATTGTAGGGTGTAATTAATCCCGGCTAATCTTACCTTTTAGGGTTTGAAGGAAGATTTGATAAAAACAGTGGGAAACATCCTGATTAGATAAGATAATAACCAATCTAATCTTGCAAGAGCATACGCTAAAGTGTTTCCTTCTCTCTCTCTCCAGATAGCGACCATGTCAGGCCATAATCAAGATAATAATATGGATGTATTGACTGAACCCGCTTATTATACCGAGCAGGAGAATGTTGGACCCGTTCAATCTTATAAGTGTTATAAGACTGAACAGGAAACAGGAGAATATCTGGATTCTCACGCCGCCCAAATAGAGAACATGTATGTTGATGCACCTTCTTCGAGTGTGTTAGTTATTGAGAACCGTTTCTCAGTTCACCCTACGTCCTGGGTATTAGATACCGGATCAGGATCCCACATATGTAAATTGTTACATGGGCTACGGAAAGGTAGAAAACTGGGAAAAGGTGATCATTCCGTTCAAGTAGGGAATAGTGCAAGTATTGCAGCCAAAGCAGTTGGCGAATATCACCTAGTATTACCAAGTCGTAATACACCGATTCTGAATGAGTGCTATTATATACCGAACATGATGTGCAACATTATATCAGTTTCTTTATTAAGTAAAGAAGGATAAAATTTTGTAGTACAGGATAATATTATGAAAATCTTCCTAAATCAAAAGTTGATTGCATCAGGCTCGTTACATAATGGCATATTCATTCTCAATCAAAATACAGTCCTTAATATACAAAACACACACAAGAGGAAAAGTTCAGAAATGAACGAATCCTTCTTGTGGCATTGTAGACTTGGTCATATCAATACGACACTACTGGCTAAGTTACATAAGGATGGATATCTGAATCAGTTCGAATTATCATCTTATGATACTTTCCATTCATGTCTCAAAGGAAAAATGACCAAAACTCCGTTTAGTGGACACGGAGAAAGAGTTACGGAACTCTTAGGACTGGTACATAGTAATGTATGCGGTCCAATGTCTACGCATGCCAGAAACGGTTCTTCCTACTTCATTACATTCACTGACGATCTCTCAAGATTCGGACATGTGTTCCTGATGAAACACAAGTCTGAAGCTTTTGAGAAATTCAGAGAATATAAGCACGAAGTAGAGAACTAAACGGGCAAAAGTATTAAGATGCTTCGATCTGATCGAGGAGGAGAATACTTGAGCAATGATTTTCTAGATTATCTAAAAGAGAATGGGATTCTCTCTCAGCTTACTCCTCCTTATACACCACAGCACAACGGTGTATCGGAGCGAAGTAATCGCACCCTATTAGATATGGTGCGCTCTATGATGAGTAATGCTGAGTTGCCTATTTCCTTCTGGGGTTATGCGCTTGAGACAGCAGCATACCTATTGAATCAAGTTCCGTCTAAATCTGTACCTACCACACCATATGAGATATGGAGTGGGAAGAGACCATATTTTAAACGAGTTAAGATATGGGGTTGTCCGGCCTATGTCAAAAGACAAAATCCGGACAAACTCGAGGCACGATCAGTTCTTTGCAAGTTTGTGAGATATCCTAAGAATTCCCAAGGATACTTTTTCTACCGCACTGAGGAACAAAAGGTGTTTGTTTCTCAATATGCCACCTTTTTAGAAAATGAATTTCTTGCAAAAGAAATTAGTGGCAAAGAGGTAGAGCTGGAAGAGGTTCCAGCGACACAAATTACAACTGAAGATTTAGTAGAACCAGAGAATTCAGTAGTTCCTGACGAACCCCAGCCTCTCCGCCGATCTAGCAGGGTTTCTCATCCACCTGAGAGATACTACGGTTTTCTCATTGATGGTGGGAGCGAGATTGCATCATGGAAGATGATGACCCGACTAGTTTCGAGCAGGCCATCACAAGTGGTGACTCTGTGAAATGGCTGGATGCAATGCGATCTGAGATGAAATCCATGTACACCAACAAAGTATGGACTTTGGAAAATGCTCCTGAAGGGGTAAAACCCATTGGGAGCAAGTGGATCTTTAAAAAGAAATTTGGTGTAGATGGAAAAGTTGAGACTTTCAAAGCTAGACTTGTTGCAAAGGGTTTTCGTCAACGACCAGGTATGGATTATGACTAAACCTTTTCTCCAGTGGCTATGCTTAAGTCCATCCGGATCTTACTTGCCATTGCTGCATACCATGACTACGAAATCTGGCAAATGGATGTTAAGACCGTCTTTTTAAACGGTGATTTAGAAGAGTGCGTGTACATGACTCAGCCAGAGGGCTTCGTAGATAGTGGGAGCAGCGGAAAGGTGTGCAAGATACTTAAATCCATTTATGGGTTAAAGCAAGCATCGCGGAGTTGGAACATCTGTTTTGATGTTGTAGTCAAAGAGTTTGACTTCATCAAAAATATAGATGAACCTTGTATCTATAAGAAGGTAGCAGAGAGTAAGGTAGTCTTCCTCGTATTGTATGTGGATGACATACTATTGATAAGAAATGATATTCCTATGCTGCAATCAGTCAAGCTCTTCTTATCACAAAGATTCTCAATGAAAGATCTAGGTGATGTCTCCTGCATATTGGGAATCATGACCTATAGAGATAGATCTAAACGGATACTGGGATTGTCCCAATCCAGGTACATTGACACCATACTAAAGAGGTTTAATATGGAAGAATCCAAGCGTGGGAACCTACCCACGATCTCTGGACTCACTCTCTCCAAAGAGATGTCTCCCAAGACTGATTTGGAGAGAGCTCGCATGCAAGGGATACCCTATGCTTCGGCAGTAGGCTCTATCATGTATGCGATGCTATGTACCAGACCCGATGTAGCATACTCACTAAGTATAGTGAGTCGGTATCAATCAGATCCTGGAGAGAGTCACTGGACAGCTGTGAAGAACATTTTCAAGTACTTGCGAAGGGCTAAGGAGATGTTCTTGGTGTATGGTAACGGAGAACTCCAGGTGGAGTCCTTTACCGATTCGAGCTTCCAAAGTGATAAGGATGACTCTAAGTCGCACTCGGGATTTGTCTTTACCCTTAATGGAGGGGCGGTATGTTGGAAGAGTTCCAAACAGGGCACCGTTGCAGACTCGACGATGGATGCTGAATACATCGCTGCCAACGATGCTGCCAAAGAGGCTGTCTGGATAAAGAAGTTCATTAGTGAACTTGGTGTGGTTCCATCCATTGAGCATCCAATACCTCTGTATTGTGATAACAATGGAGCTGTGGCTTTGGCCAAGGAACCTAGGTCCCATCAAAAGTCCAGACATATTCTGAGGCGGTATCACCTCATCAGGGAGATAGTTGATCGCCGGGAGATCGAGGTCAGGAGAGTAGACACGAAGGACAACACTGCGGATCCATTCACGAAGGCCATTCCCCAGATACAGTTTGAGAGATTATTCGGGATGCTAGGTATGAGATACTACAGCAGCTGGCCTTAGTGCAAGTGGGAGATTGTTAGTTATGTATATGCCCTAGAGGCCATTGTTGTACCTATGATGTATATTATAATGGATGCTTGGATATATATATAGAGGACTTTCTTGCTCGATATGATAGTATGCTATTTGGTTTCACTTTATCTTAACATGTTGACTTATATATTGTTTACTGTCTTACTCTCACATGTTGATAAAGCCCTTAGGATCTGTACTCGACTACTGGGACTATGATGAGATCATACTAGTGGGGCCATGGTAGTCGATGAGTACATCCTATAACTGTTCCTAGTCGAGGGTATATCGAGACAGGGCATCGATACACCAGAGTAGACTAGCGTATACGCATCTTGACCCATATGATGGGCGATGGATGTGTAAGTCCACGTTACCCGTCCCGGTTCTTTCGGGGATGCGGAAATGGTGAAAAACGATTTTTTCGGTGGAGGTAACATGGACTCTGAAAACGGATCTTTGCTAAACAAACTATCTAACAACCTAACTAAGAGTTTAACTACTATGTTAGGGGTTATACCTTAACTTGAACTCCTTCTCTTCGACTCCTTGTGGTGGTCGGATCGGCCTCACCTCGTCGTCTCCTTGTGCCGAAGATGGATCCACCCGAAAGCTTCTACCTTTGGCTCCAACCTCAATCTAGAGGAAACTAGAATACTTGGCTTGCTAGACCTTATACACTAGGATGAGTAGAGAAGTGTTTTGGGTTTTATCTCTATGGTTCTTGTTTCTCAACTCATGAGACAATAGAACCATGAGCAAGAGAGAGAGCAAGAGGAAGAGGGAGAGCTTGAGGATGAGAGAGAATCAATATGATAGAATGAGAGAAGACTTTTGCAACCATGTTCTCAAAAACAAAATAATCATAATAATAACAATAATTAAGCATCTTGTGATGGTTCATGTTAATGGCATTATCATTTCATGCATTTAATGCATTTTGCAAACCAACAAGCAAGCAAAAGTCATAGCCATGAAATGATAGCCATTGTCATGATGATGGTCAACAAGTCCAAACTAGTCAACCGGTCAACAAAGTCAACAAGTCAACAAAGTCAACCTTTCAACCCAACCATGGCACAATAATACTTAATTAATATTATTATTAATCATATTTCTTATTCTCATTAGGGTTTAGCAAAAGTCAACAGTCAACAACCCTAATGAGAATCCTCTGCCTCTGTCTCTGTCAACCGTGCATACACACCCGCATCCGCGTTTTGAGGAACACAAATACTAACGAGATAAAACCAATCCCAAAATGTATACTAGGATCTGGCTTAAACCAAAGCCCGCTCGTAATAACTGCTCGGACACCAAACGTGCACAAGTGCGCGGATGTGACCGAACCTTGTCGCAAAACCATGCGACCTCTACTCCGTTTTGCCTAAAGGCGAATAGCTCTCTGTGTGGGACTCTAACGACTCGACACTACGCTGGCAGTGGGTTTAACCACAGACCGTAAGCGGCACTAGCTGTGTGTAACGGCCCCCAGGTAGATGCCGATAAGAAGACTGACGAGGTGAAACCCATCTGAACTCCTACTGAGCCTGAATGTGACAGTCTCCGTACAGTCCGGTCTGTTCGTCTGAGAATATCGCATGGCGGGCCTGGGGGGCGGTAAACGTCAGCCCCCTAATAGCGGTACAAGTCGTGTCGAAGTGTAGCCCAGAACACCCTGAGATAACACTGGAAACCTACCAGTATATGTCGCTTGCCCTGGCCAGGGACGACTATGTGTAATGGATCTCCTTGACACAGCACGATATCAACTCCCAATACCGGGAGAGACGAATCCTGTCTAACCGTCACTGCCTCCAAGTGCTTCGGGACTGCACCCAACTACTACCTGTTTGCATGACTCCTTTAAGCCGTGGTAGGGTAGTAATCAAAGTACAGTGGGAACACACTCGAGGCGAAGTGACAGTGTCAAGTCAGTGGACTAAGCTGTACTCATGTCACCTGGGAACTGATAACTGACGATAGGTATAGTACCAACCAACAGTTCTCGACGAGTCCTGTCCAGTGTACTCGTAACCTAACGAGCACCCGCATACTATCTCATGTACGACGTACTGACGGCTGTGGGACAGACCGTCTCCCCTGCTGGGATGAGAAGCGCATACGCTAGTCTACTCCGGAGTATCGATGCCCTGTCTCGATAGTCCTACTACTAGGGACCTGTATAAGGATGTGCTTGTGGATTACCCAGCCCCCACGAGTGTGACTGCCATCACAACGCTGGTAATCAAGCAAAGATCCTAAGGGCTCCACTAATGTGTATAGGTGATATACTAAAAGAAACACATGTACACATTAAAGTAGAAACAAACCAAGTAGCATACTACCATTTTGAGCAAGATTGTCTATACAACTGTGAATATCCTAAGCTTCCATTAAGTAATATACAAACTAGTATGATACAGTAATGGCCTCTAGGGCATATACACTAACAATCTCCCACTTGCACTAAGGCTATGTACTGGCGTATCGAAGACCTATCATCTCGATCAGCCGCTCGAACTGAGTGTGGGGTAAGGCCTTCGTGAATGGATCTGCAGTGTTATCTTCCGTAGCAACCCTCCGAACCTCGATCTCCTGGCGATCCACGATCTTCCTGATCAGGTGATACCGCCTCAAGATGTGTCTGGACTTCTGATGGGACCTGGGTTCCTTCGCTAAAGCTATAGCCCCGTTGTTGTCGCAATACAGAGGTATTGGATCAACAATGGACGGAACCATCTGAAGCTCCGTGAGGAACTTCTTCATCCAGACAGCTTCCTTTGCGGCATCGCAAGTAGCGATATATTCCGCTTCCATTGTCGAGTCAGCAACGGTTTCCTGTTTGGAACTCTTCCAACATACCGCCCCTCCATTGAGGGTAAAGACATAACCCGACATGGACTTGGAATCATCCTTGTCACTTTGGAAGCTGGAGTCAGCAAAGGCCTCGATCTGGAGGTCTTTTCCGCCATACACCAAGAACATCTCCTTAGTCCTTCTCAGGTACTTGAGAATGTTCTTTATCGCTATCCAGTGCTTCTCCCCAGGGTTTGACTGATACCGGCTTACCACACTCAGTGCATAAGCTACATCCGGTCTGGTACACAACATCGCATACATTATAGAGCCCATCGCAGAAGCGTAGGGTATAATAGACATGCGATCCCTTTCCAAATTAGTCTTGGGAGACATCTCTTTGGAGAGGGTGATCCCGTGACAAGACGGTAGATTACCGTGCTTGGAATCTTCCATACTGAATCTTTTCAGTATGGTGTCGATGTACCTGGACTGTGAAAGTCCTAATATCCTCTTGGATCTATCACGATGGATCCGGATCCCCAGAATGTAAGAGGCATCACCCAGGTCTTTCATGGAGAACCTGTGTGACAAGAACCCTTTGACAGATTGTAGCATAGGAATGTTATTTCCTATCAAGAGAATGTCATCCACGTATAAAACGAGAAATACAACAGTTCTTGCTACAAATCTACTATAGATGCATGGTTCATCTGGATTTTTGATAAAGCCAAATTCTTTGACCGTCTCATCAAAACAGATGTTCCAACTCCGCGATGCCTGCTTTAGTCCATAGATGGACTTAAGCAACTTGCACACCTTTCCGCTGCTCCCACTCTGAATGAAACCCTCTGGCTGGTCCATATAGACACACTCCTCTAAATTTCCATTTAGAAAAGCGGTCTTTACGTCCATCTACCAAATCTCATAATCGTGGAAGGCAGCAATGGCAAGAAGGATCCGAATGGATTTCAGCATAGCCACTGGAGAAAAGGTTTCGTCATAGTCCAAACCAGGTCTTTGACGAAAACCCTTTGCAACAAGTCTAGCCTTATAGGTCTCAACCTGTCCATCTACACCAATCTTCCTCTTGAAGATCCACTTGCATCCTACGGGTTTTACCCCATTTGGAGCAACATCCAAAGTCCATACTTTGTTGGTGTACATGGACTCCATTTCGGTCCGCATTGCATCCAGCCATTTTACTGAGTCAACGCTCTGAATGGCCTGCTGGAAGCTAGTCGGCTCATCATTATCAATAATGCAATCCTCTCTATCCTCGTCTATGAGAAAACCGTAGTATCTCTCGGGCGGATGAGACTGCCTACTACTCCTGCGGAGCGGCGTAGGAATGTCCTGTTCTTTCGAACCCTCTGGTTCTTCTAAGATCTCATTAATAGCTCATGGTTCTGGAATTTCTTCCAGTTTTATTGCGCTCCCACTTATCTGATTTTCTAAAAACTCAGTTTCCAAGAAGCAGGCATGACGAGAAACAAAAACCTTTTGTTCTTCTTCGCAATAGAAGAAATATCTCTTAGAGTTCTTTGGATATCCCACAAACTTGCACTGTACTGAGCGTGTCTCGAGTTTGTCCGCATGCTGCTTTTTGACAAAAGCTGGACATCTCCATGTCTTAATGTGCTTAAGATAGGGTTTCTTCCCACTCCATATCTCATATGGTGTGGTAGGCACAGTCTTAGTTGGAACTCGGTTCAAAAGGTATGCAGCTGATTCTAGTGCATATCCCTAGAATGATCGTGGCAACTCAGCGTTACTCATCATGGAACGTACCACATCCAATAGGGTTCGGTTCCATCTCTCCGATACACCGTTATGTTGCGGAGTGTATGGAGGAGTAAGCTGAGAGAGAATTCCATTCTCTTTTAGGTAATCCAGGAACTCGGCACTCAAGTATTCACCACCTCGATCAGATCTCAGTGTCTTTATACTTTTGCCGGTTTGTTTTTCTACTTCATTCTTATATTCCTGGAATTTTCCAAAGGCTTCAGATTTATGTTTCATTAAGAAGACATATCCGTACCTTGAAAAATCATCCGTAAAAGTAATGAAGTAAGAATAACTGCTTCGCGCATGTGTAGACATTGGACCGCACACATCGCTGTGTACAAGCCCCAAGAGCTCGCTCACTCTTACTCCGTGTCCAGTAAACGGAGTCTTTGTCATCTTTCCTTTGAGACAGGATTGACAAGTTTCATATGAATGATATTCGAACGGATTTAAATATCCTTCTGTATGCAACTTAGTCAACCTTCTCTCATTGATGTGACCCAGTCTACAATGCCATAAGAAAGCATGATTGATTTCTGGAGACTTTCTTTTGTGTGTATTCTGGACATTGAAAATGTGTGGTTGGTTTAATACGTATATACCATTGCTTAATGTACCTGACCCAATCAAAACTTGATTAAGGTGAATGTTCACAATATTGCTTACAAATGCAAATTTATAACCTTCTTTAGATAATAAAAATACAGATATGATATTACAAGTTGCATTGGGTACAAAATAACAATCACGCAAAACCAAAACATGTCCATCTGACATTCCCAAGTGATAGTCCCCCACGGACTCAGCATCCATGCCAGCTCCGTTTGCAACTCTGAGGGTCATATCACCTGCCTTCAAAACCCTACGCTTTCTCAGTGCCTGCAAAGAATTACAGATATGAGATCCTGATCCGGTATCCAATACCCAGGAAGTAGAATTTATTGATAGACAGTTTTCAATAACATACACACCTGAAGCCGAAGCCGCAACTTGCTTCGGGTCCTGGTTCTTGGCCTTCCAAGCCCTGCAATCCTTTTTCCAGTGTCCACTCTTGTGACAATAAAAGCACTCTTCTTTCCCCACAAGCTTTCCCGCTACCTTTGTTGCTTTTGCTTTTCCCTTCGTTTCCACTTTACTAACACCGCCCCCTGGTTTGGTGGGGTTTTTCTTCTTCTTTCCCTTGGCTTTCGCCCTGGACCTAGAAGAGGAAGGTCCTCCAACAAACAAAGTGGATGTTTCCCTACCTTTCTGTAGGGTGCTCTCTGCACTCCTCAGCAGGTTGAGGAGTTCTGAAAGTTCAACTTCTTTTTCTTGCAAGTTGAAGTTCAGGATAAACTGGGCGTAAGTGGAAGGAAGGGACTGGAGAATCAAGTCAGTATAGAGCTCGTTCTCTAACATGGTCCCAAGGTCCGCGAGCTCTTCAATATAGCCAATCATCTTAAACACGTGTTCCGCTACCGATGATCCGACGGCCAATCTCGCCGAAAACAGCTTTTTCGAGACTTCGCATCTGGCGATACGGGATTGCTCTCCATACAGTTCTTTTTTATGGAGAAATATGGATTCAAGGTCCATATTCTCGTGCCTCCTCTGATGTTCATTGTCCATAGAGGCAAGCACGAAGCACTTGGCCTTCGCACAGTCGATCTCCCAGGTCTTACGGATTTCCTTATCCACGACGCTGGAGGTGGGACCTGGGACATGGGGAGCTTTGGTGGTAAGAAGATACCCCAGCTTGTCATAAGTGATTGCCATTTTGACATTCCTGAGCCAATCTTTGTACTTTGGCCCTGTCAGTATGTTTTTATTTAGTAATAACTTAAGTCCGGTCATGACGATTGGTCGCTGCAATTAGGAAAGAGAGAAGAAACACTTTAGCATAATGCTCTTGCAAGTTTAGAGTGGTTTTTAGTTTGTCTAAACAGGATGGCTCCCACTGTTTCTCGAATTCCTCCTCAAACCAAAAAGGAAGAATTAGTCGGGATCAATCTCACCGTACAATACTTGCTTAACCGTTCAGCTAGACCAGTGTTGGTACTTCGAGGGAGGTTTTCCAACGCTTTCGCGAAGTTCCTTAATTAAATAACCTCTTTTCCCTGGGGGCGTAGCCCCGCTAACACCTTTCTAGACACCTACTTGGTTTATAACATTGATCGTTAAGTGAGAAATTTCCCGAGGAGTAGCATATACTCACAGTAGGATCGGGATCCAAATATCATCGTGTGATAAAACTAAAGGAATCCTACCAGAATCATCACACTCCAAATGGTATGCAACACTAGCAAGTTTCAGTTTCTTTAGAAACTTCCTATGTGGATTTTTGCCCCATGCTCTTATGACCTTGACTTTGGCCAACAAATCATAAGTCACATGTCAAGTTCTACCCGTCATTCTCCAGGTTAATTTGAACCCACCCGTACCTACTCTTGACTTTGGCCAACAAGGCAGTACGACTGTCCCAAACCAACGCATCTATCTATACTACATATGAATATCTAATAGCTACCAATCACTGTGCCTTGACTTTGGCCAACAAACACAGCTTGAATACTATTGACTATCCATATGAAACGACGGAGGGCTACGAATGGTTTTGGAGAAACCGTGAACGTAGTGAACTTGATATAATTGATGAAACGAGATAGCTTTTAAAAGGAGTGGCTTAAGCTCCGCGTTTAAAAGTTGTTTTTGAAAAGAAACCGAGTGGTTTTGAAAGTGTTCCAACGACTTTACTTAGTTTATTTTCTTGCATTAATTTTAATGTGTCTCATCTTTTAATCCTACCATTGCAGAAAACAACGAAAATATGACGTACGCTTATGCCATCCGCATTCGCCATGGGGCCCCATCATTACCCGTTAGGTTACTTAACTAACGACAGAGCGGGGGCTGGACTAGTGCGGATGCAAAACATAAGCAACGCCTAAATAGATATCATATATAGATATATACACATTCGTCAGATGCAATGATAGCCATTCCAGATCACAGATGAAAACATTGGATATAAAAGGAATCCGCGATTCGTTCGAGCCTGCAAGGAAAAGCGGGTTACATGGTCGCGATGAATAGCCAATACCCCACCCTAGACCCCTACGGATGCGGCAAACTACCCGCCAAATACCCGAAGTGAAGCAACCTCTCTTAACAACGTGAGTAGGCCACTCGGCACTTCGAGGTACCCGGTAGTTTGTGCACCCCCTCCTTGGGTCTATCCTAAGAGCAAAAACAGTAAAAGAAATTATACAATGGAGTCTACAACCTCATCCCGGATGTGCGGCCATATAAATAATATTACATCAATTACAAATTACATGAATTGAAAGATAAAGAAAACTCTCATCTCACAACCCCCCGGCTATTCATCCGCGATAATCCAACGAATTCATATACACATACCAGCAACATTACAGATCTCAGATATGTATAACCCCCACTAATCGACGCATAGCGATTAGCAGATGTTCAATACATATATCACATCACAGATATAACCCGTTAGCCAAAGTCTAGAGAAGTTCGATCAAAATACGGATTTGTAACCACCCCAAAAACAAATTTGTTCTCTGGAAATTCTGGGCAGAAACAAACCATCCTAAAAATCACAAAACACCATTATAAGAACACTGCAGGAAAAACAACCCACGGCCGAGTCAACTCAGCCGCGGATCCGCGGCAAAAGCATGCTCTTGCCGCGTTTCCACGGCGCTTTGACCGAGTCACTGGATCGTTTTTCTTGGGTGTTCTTTAAAAACCCTGAGCCGATTTTTAGTACATGATTTATTATTTTTTGAACAGAAATAAAAATCGGCAGAAAGTTCACTTTTTCGGGGTGTTTTGCGGTTTTTTCTCCGATCGAAATTCTAGATACTTTGCTAACATGTTAGATAGTGTTTAGCTAGGCTCCGATACCACTGTAAGTCCACGTTACCCGTCCCGGTTCTTTCGGGGATGCGGAAATGGTGAAAAACGATTTTTTCGGTGGAGGTAACATGGACTCTGAAAATGGATCTTTGCTAAACAAACTATCTAACAACCTAACTAAGAGTTTAACTACTATGTTAGGGGTTATACCTTAACTTGAACTCCTTCTCTTCGACTCCTTGTGGTGGTCGGATCGGCCTCACCTCGTCGTCTCCTTGTGCCGAAGATGGATCCACCCGAAAGCTTCTACCTTTGGCTCCAACCTCAATCTAGAGGAAACTAGAATACTTGGCTTGCTAGACCTTATACACTAGGATGAGTAGAGAAGTGTTTTGGGTTTTATCTCTATGGTTCTTGTTTCTCAACTCATGAGACAATAGAACCATGAGCAAGAGAGAGAGCAAGAGGAAGAGGGAGAGCTTGAGGATGAGAGAGAATCAATATGATAGAATGAGAGAAGACTTTTGCAACCATGCTCTCAAAAACAAAATAATCATAATAATAACAATAATTAAGCATCTTGTGATGGTTCATGTTAATGGCATTATCATTTCATGCATTTAATGCATTTTGCAAACCAACAAGCAAGCAAAAGTCATAGCCATGAAATGATAGCCATTGTCATGATGATGGTCAACAAGTCCAAACTAGTCAACCGGTCAACAAAGTCAACAAGTCAACAAAGTCAACCTTTCAACCCAACCATGGCACAATAATATTTAATTAATATTATTATTAATCATATTTCTTATTCTCATTAGGGTTTAGCAAAAGTCAACAGTCAACAACCCTAATGAGAATCCTCTGCCTCTGTCTCTGTCAACCGTGCATACACACCCGCATCCGCGTTCCAAGGAACACGAATACTAACGAGATAAAACCAATCCCAAAATGTATACTAGGATCTCGCTTAAACCAAAGCCCGCTAGTAATAACTGCCCGGACACCAAACGTGCACAAGTGCGCAGATGTGACCGAACCCTGTCGCAAAACCATGCGACCTCTACTTTGTTTTGCCTAAAGGCGAATAGCTCTCTGTGTGGGACTCTAAAGACTCGACACTACGCTGGCAGTGGGTTTAACCACAGACCGTAAGCGGCACTAGCAGTGCGTAACGGCCCCCAGGTAGATGCCGATAAGAAGACTGACGAGGTGAAACCCATCTGAACTCCTACTGAGCCTGAATGTGACCATCTCCGTACAGTCCGGTCTGTTCGTCTGAGAATATCGCATGGCGGGCCTTGGGGGGCGGTAAATGTCAGTCCCCTAATAGCGGTACAAGTCGTGTCGGAGTGTAGCCCAGAACACCCTGAGATAACATTGGAAACCTACCAGTATATGTCGCTTGCCCTGGCCAGGGACGACTATGTGTAATGGCTCTCCTTGACACAGCGCGATATCAACTCCTATTACCGGGAGAGACGAATCCTGTCTAACCGTCACTGCCTCCAAGTGCTTCGGGAATGCACCCAACTACTACCTGTTTGCACGACTCCTTTGAGCCGTGGTAGGGTAGTAATCAAAGTACAGTGGGAACACACTCGAGGCGAAGTGACAGTGTCAAGTCAGCAGACTAAGCTGTACTCATGTCACCTGGGAACTGATAATTGACGATAGGTATAGTACCAACCAACAGTTCCCGACGAGTGCTGTCCAGTGTGTAAGTCTACGGTAGTGCCCCGGCCGTCTAACAGACGCCAAATGCGGAACAAAAACTTTTTACAACTGGCGCTATCGCGTACTATAACCCGGATATGCCATTAAAGCTAAACTAACAAATTAAAAAGGGGGTAGAAAGTTTATACCGAACGATCTGAGTCCTTCGGTCTTCAACCATCATCCCACGCTTGTTGCGGCCGCTCAAATCTCCTGAATCTCCAGTCTCGTCGTCCAGGTGGCACCACGTCGACGGATCTTTAAACGGGCTCCCACCTCTGAACCGAGGCAACTCGATCGTCAAGTTTGCTAGAAGAGACGACCAAGATAATGTAGAGAATGAGTAGAACACTTTGTCTCATTACGTCCAAGGCTATGAACGAACGGTTAATGAAGTTGCCAATTGGAATCGGGTAAATGGAAATTGGGCTATGAAATTTCTATACACTCAATTATCATAATTTTTTCTCTCAAAACCAAATGAACAACCATGCCTTTACAATGAAGGGCCGGCCACATATTTGTAGGAGGGAGGTAAGTGTAGGAGAGAGGGGGGTGAGTGTAAGCAAAGCTTATGAAGAAAATATCTAAGCACAAACAAAAATGCATTAATGCAAATGGTGACTCATAAACCTTAGTCATCATTTCATTAAATGCTACCAATGAACAAAGAACACCTCACAAACCCTAGAAGCTTCCACACACATCACCCTCATGACTCACCTAAGAGAAGAAAAGATAAATCCGCATTTAACCGAATGTCAAAATACGGCTGATAGAAAACTGGAAACTGGCAACTTCCAAAAGTGATCCTGAAACGAATTTCAGGATAACCCCGTAATGGTATAAACATACCCGCATTTGTATTACAACCGAATACAAATGTATCTGAGATAAAGATATTATATCTACACAGTATAATACTGGGTTCCGGCTTAAACCAAAGCCTACCAGTATTATCTGCCCGAAAAATGACACGTGCGAAAACGCACGTGCATTTTCCGAACCCTGCCATAAAACCATACGGCCTTTACAACGTTTCGCCCGAACTTGGGAAAGTGTCTTTGGGGGACTCTAATGACTCATCAACACACTGGCACTGGGTATAACCACTAGCACGTCAGAGGTATAAGCTGTACGTAACGGTTGCCTATGTATTGATTGGAAGGGAAGCTGACGAGCGAACTCATCCATAAACCCTACTGAGCCTAACAGTGACAATATATATACAGTCCGGTCCGTTCGTCTATGAGTATCGCATATCTGCCTAGGGGGCTGGTAACGTCAGACCCCCTATAGCAGTATAAGTCGTGTCAGAGAGTGGCCCAGAACACCCTGAGATACTACTGGAGTACCTACCAGTAAATCTCCTGCCTCGGCCGAGGGCTTTGTGTAATGGCTCTCCCAGACACAGCACGATCTTACCCCCAATACCGGGAGAGACGAAACCCCTGCCGATCCGCTCACTTGCCTCCATGTGGCTCGGGACTGTACCTAAAAAAGACCTGTTTGCATGACTCCTTTGAGCCGTGGTAGGGTAGAAATCAAAGTACAGTGGGAACTCACACGAGACAAATGACGACCTTAGGTCAATGAACTAACCTGTACACATGTCACCAGGGAATTGCTATCTGACGCTAGGTATAATACCAACTAGCAGATTCCCGGCGAGTCCTGTCCGGTGTACTCATAACCCAATGAGCACCTGTATACATCTTAGGTGAACCAACTAACACCAATGGCTCGTGAGACCGGCCATCACCCCTCGTCGGGGTCTCGACTGTATACACTAGTCTACTCTGGAGTATCGATGCCCTGTCTTGAAACTCCCACGACTAGGGACACTTTAAGGATGTGCTTACAGACCCCAGCTCCCACGTATATGATCGCCATCATACTGCTGGTAGTCAAGAAAGAATCCTATGGGCTCTATCATCATGCAATAGTGAACTAAAGCATGTATACGATGATAAAGACAAACCAGATAGCATACTATCATCTCGAGCAAGACTATCATATCGGAATAGGTCCTGCCTCAATCATTGCAATCACATACCTGCGATCCAATAATTGACTTTGAGGGCACTATCTCCAAGAATCTCCCACTTGCACTTAAGGCTAATTATTGCGATGTCGCATACTCACAGCCAGTGTGATACCGAACATCCAACTTCTCTACTAATCTGTTTCACAAAGCTAGTTTGTAAAACTCTTGTGTTCGAGAAATAGCCTCAGTAAGTGGATCCGCCCTGATGTTTCTTTCTATATCTCTCTAAATCTCAAGTTCGCGGAGAAAACCATCTCCCGAATCGAGTAATACCTGTCTTAGAATATGTCTGGATATCTGATGGGACCTAGTTCATAAATGAACTCCAAATCCAAACTTCTTAGACTGTATCGATAACTGAACCTAATCAGTATCCAGCACTATGCCTCCCACAGTATCCTCTTGGACCACCTGTCCATAATACTGTCCCTCATCAGAGGGAAAACTATAACTCTGACAATCACTCTGTCATGCATGTCACTTTTGAAGCCTGGAATGATAACCGTCTCCCGAAGGAGGCTGCCGTCATCTATTCCGTAGAACATGCACATATGTTCTAAAACTGCTTCCTTATGTTTCTTCAGGATTGGATTAATATAAACTTATTGTATCAAGTGCAAAAACTACATCTGGTGTGGTACTTGACATCTCATGATTGACTCAATTTCCTAAGCAAGTGATCTGCCAATCATGCACATCCCTCTCTCCTTTAGTCTCTAAGACACCTTTAAAGAGGGTGACTCCATCACCTGCAGGTACACCACCATGCCAGGAGTCATCTATTCTAAAATACTATTAGAATACTGTCCAAGTACCCATATTGGGAAACTACCCGAATCTAGATCTAAAACCATAGATCTAGTAACCAGAATGTCTGATATTAAATCCATATCCTTTGCGGAGAAACAACTTTGTGACGACCAAAGTACAACCGATTGTAGTATATGAATTTTACTTCCTACTCTGTGTATGTCATCCTAATACCATGACATCACACTGTAAGTCCACGTTGCGACCCCCGGTTCTTACGGGGAGGCGGAAACGGTATAAAATCAAAATTTTAACGCAAGAGGCAACATGGACTAAGCTAGGTCGGGATCTTTACCTAAACTAAAACTAGCATACTAAGCTAAAGATATTTAGCTACTCGGATGAAGATGGTTATACCTAAACTTGAACTCCTTCTCTTCAAGCTCCGATGGTGGTTCGATGGCTCCTTCTCGTTGTCTCCGTACGCCGAAGATAGATCCACTTGAAAGCTCCAACCTTTAGCTCCTTCTTCGTTCTTTGAAGAAACTAGTTCACTTGGTTTGCTAAACCTAGTGAACTAGAATGAGTAGAGATGATTTAGAATGTGATTTTATCTATGGTTCTTGATTCTCAACTCATGAGACAAGAGAACCATAGATCAAGAGAGGGAGCAAGAGGTTGAGGGTGAGAGCAAGAGGAGAGCTCAAGAACAAGAGAGAGAATGAGAAAGAAAGAATGAGCAACTCTTTTGTCTTTCACCCTCTCATAATCCAAAGTGATCATAACTCATCATATCAAAAAAGTCTTATGTGATGGTTAGAAGCAACCATAACCTTATCATGTCATGCACTCATTTTACTCAAATGAGCAAGCAAGAAAAAGTCTTTGGCATGAAATGATAACCATGGTTATCATGATGGTCAACTAGTCAAGCCTAGTCAACCGGTCAACAAGTCAACAAAAGTCAACAAGTCAACAAAGTCAACAAGTCAACAAAAGTCAACAAGTCAACAACCATATCACCATAATACTTAATTAATATAATAGTTAATCACATATCATATTCTCATTAGGGTTGAGCATAAAGTCAAATAGTCAACGGTCAACTGTCAACAACCCTAATGAGAATCCGCAGCCTCTGCCTCCCTGTCAACTGTGCATACACACCCGCATCCGCGTTCCGAGGAACACGAATGCAAACTGGATAAATCCAATCCCATAAGGTACACCAGGATCTGGCTTAAACCAAAGCCCGCTAGTGTAAACTGTCCGGACACTGTACGTGCACAAGTGTACGGATGTGACCGAACCCTGTCGCAAAACCATGCGACCTGTCGCAATACCATGCGACCTCTACTCTTTTGCCTAAAGGCGAAAAGCTTTCTGTGTGGGACTCTAAAGACTCGACACTACGCTGGCAGTGGGTTTAACCACAGACCGCAAGCGGCACTAGCTGTGCGTAACGGTCCCCAGGTAATGCCGACAAGAAGACCGACGAGGCGAAACCCATCTGAACTCCTACTGAGCCTGAGTGTGACATTCTCCGTACAGTCCGGTCTGTTCGTCTGATACATCGCATGGCGGGCCTAGGGGGCGGTAAACGTCAGTCCCCCAATAGCGGTACAAGTCGTGCCGGAGTGAAGCCCAATACACCCTGAGATAACACTGGAAACCTACCAGTATATCTCGTTTGCCCTGGCCAGGGACTACTCGTGTAATGGCTCTCCTAGACACAGCGCGATGTCAACCCCCAATACCGGGAGAGACGAATCCTGTCTAACCGTCACTGCCTCCAAGTGCTTCGGGACTGCACCCAACCACCACCTGTTTGCACGACTCCTTTGAGCCGTGGTAGGGTAGTGATCAAAGTACAGTGGGAACACACCCGAGGCGAAGTGACAGTGTCAAGTCAGCGGACTAAGCTGTACTCATGTCACCTGGGAACTGATAACTGACGATAGGTATAATACCAACTAGTCAGTTCCCGACGAGTCCTGTCCAGTGTACCCGTAACCTAACGAGCACCCGCATACTATCTCAAGTACGACGTACTGACGGCTGTGGGACAGACCGTCTCCCACACTGGGATGAGAAGCGCATGCGCTGGTCTACTCCGGAGTATCGATGCCCTGTCTCGATAGTCCTGCGACCAGGGACCTGCATAAGGATGTGCTTATAGATTACCCAGCCCCACTAGTGTGACGGCCATCACATCGCTGGTAATCAAGCAAAGATCCTAAGGGCTCTACTAATGTGTATAGGCGATATACAAAAATAAACACATGTACACATTGAAGTAGAAACAAACCAAGTAGCATACTACTATTTTGAGCAAGATTGTATATACAAGGTGAATATCCCAAGCATCCATTAAGTAATATACAAACTAGTATGATACAGTAATGGCCTCTAGGGCATATACACTAACAATCTCCCACTTGCACTAAGGCCATGTACTGGCGTATCGAAGACCTATCATCTCGATCAGCCGCTCGAACTGAGTCTGGGGCAAGGCCTTGGTGAATGGATCAGCAGTGTTGTCTTCTGAAGCGACTCTCCGAACCTCGATCTCCTGGCGATCCACGATCTCCCTGATCAGGTGATACCGCCTCAAGATGTGCCTGGATTTCTGATGGGACCTGGGTTCCTTCGCTAAAGCTATAGCCCCGTTGTTGTCGCAATACAGAGGTATTGGATCAACAATGGACGGAACCACCTGAAGTTCTTTCAAGAACTTCCTCATCCAGACAGCTTCTTTTGCGGCATCAGATGCAGCGATGTATTCCGCTTCCATCGTCGAGTCTGCAACGGTTTCCTGTTTGGAACTCTTCCAACACACCGCCCCTCCATTGAGGGTAAAGACAAAACCCGACATGGACTTGGAATCATCCTTGTCACTCTGGAAGCTGGAGTCAGCAAAGGCCTCGATCTGGAGGTCTTTTCCGCCATACACCAAGAACATCTCCTTAGTCCTTCTCAGGTACTTGAGAA
This sequence comes from Agapanthus africanus, assembly GCA_030015575.1. Classification (NCBI taxonomy): domain Eukaryota; kingdom Viridiplantae; phylum Streptophyta; class Magnoliopsida; order Asparagales; family Amaryllidaceae; genus Agapanthus; species Agapanthus africanus. Next base: position 442,667,517 of record JASDDO010000001.1, read on the forward strand.
TGTTCTTTACCGCTATCCAGTATTTCTCCCCAGGGTTAGGCTGATACCGGCTTACCACACTCAGTGCATAAGCTACATCCGGTCTGGTACACAACATCGCATACATTATAGAGCCTACCGCAGAAGCGTAGGGTATAATAGACATGCGATCCCTCTCTAAATCAGTCTTGGGAGACATCTCTTTAGAGAGGGTGATCCCGTGACAAGCCGGTAGGTTACCGCGCTTGGAATCTTCCATACTGAACCTCTTCAGTATGGTGTCGATGTACCTGGACTGCGAAAGTCCTAATATCCTCTTGGATCTGTCACGATAGATCCGGATACCCAGAATGTATGAGGCATCACCCAGGTCTTTCATGGAGAACCTGTGTGACAAGAACCCCTTGACAGATTGTAGCATAGGAATGTCATTTCCTATTAAGAGAATGTCATCCACGTATAAAACGAGGAATACTACAGTTCTCGCTACAAATCTACTATAGATGCATGGTTCATCTGGATTTTTGATAAAGCCAAATTCTTTGACCGTCTCATCAAAACAGATGTTCCAACTCCGCGATGCCTGCTTTAGTCCATAGATGGACTTAAGCAATTTGCACACCTTTCCGCTGCTCCCACTCTGAATGAAACCCTCTGGCTGGTCCATATAGACACACTCCTCTAAATTTCCATTTAGAAAAGCTGTCTTTACGTCCATTTGCCAGATCTCATAATCGTGGAAGGCAGCAATGGCAAGAAGGATCCGAATGGATTTCAGCATGGCTACTGGAGAAAAGGTTTCGTCGTAGTCCAAGCCAGGTCGTTGACGAAAACCCTTTGCTACCAGCCTAGCTTTATAGGTCTCAACCTGTCCATCTACACCAATCTTCCTTTTGAAGATCCACTTGCATCCTACGGGTTTTACCCCGTCTGGAGCAATGTCCAACGTCCATACCTTGTTGGTGTACATGGACTCCATTTCGGTCCGCATTGCATCCAGCCATTTCACTGAGTCAACGCTCTGAACGGCCTGCTGGAAGCTAGTAGGCTCATCATAATCTATGATGCAATCCTCTCTATCCCCGTCTATGAGAAAACCGTAGTATCTCTCGGGCGGATGAGACTGCCTACTACTTCTGCGGAGCGGCGTAGGAATGTCCTGTTCTTCCGAACCTTCTGGTTCCACTAAACTTTCAGTAACAGTCCGTGGTTCTGGAATTTCTTCCAGTTCTACTGTGCTCCCACTTATCTGGTTTTCCAAAAACTCAGTTTCCAAGAAGTAGGCATGACGAGAAACAAGAACTTTTTGTTCCTCTTCACAGTAGAAGAAATATCCTTTTGAGTTCTTTGGATACCCCACAAACTTGCACTGTACTGAGCGTGCCTCGAGCTTGTCCGCATGCTGCTTTTTGACAAAAGCCGGACATCCCCATGTCTTAATGTGCTTAAGATAGGGTCTCTTCCCACACCACATTTCATATGGTGTGGAAGGCACAGTCTTAGTCGGAACTCGGTTCAAAAGGTACGCTGCTGATTCTAGCGCATACCCCCAGAATGATCGCGGTAACTCAGCATTACCCATCATGGACCGCACCATATCCAATAGGGTGCGGTTCCGTCTCTCCGATACACCGTTATGTTGCGGGGTGTATGGAGGAGTAAGCTGAGAGAGAATTCCGTTCTCTTTTAAATAGTCCAGGAACTCGGCACTTAAGTATTCTCCACCTCGATCCGATCTTAGAATCTTAATACTTTTGCCGGTCTGTTTCTCTACTTCATTCTTATACTCCTGGAATTTTCCAAAGGCCTCGGACTTATGTTTCATTAAGAAGACATAACCGTACCTTGAGAAGTCATCCGTAAAAGTAATGAAGTAAGAATGTCCGCTTCGGGCATGTGTAGACATTGGACCGCACACGTCACTGTGTACGAGTCCCAAGAGCTCGCTCGCTCTTACTCCATGTCCAGTAAACGGAGTCTTTGTCATCTTTCCCTTGAGACAGGATTGACAAGTGGCATACGACTGATATTCGAACGCATTCAAATACCCTTCTGTATGTAACTTCGTCAACCTTCTCTCATTGATGTGACCCAATCTACAATGCCATAAGAAAGTCTGATTTATTTCTGGAGACTTTCTTTTGTGTGTATTCTGGACATTAAAAATCTGTGGTTGGTTTAACACGTATATACCATTACTCAGAGTACCTGACCCAATCAATACTTGATTAAGGTGAATGTTTACAACATTACTTACAAACGCAAATTCATAACCTTCTTTAGAAACTAAAGATACAGAAATGATATTACAAGTTGCGTTGGGTACAAAAAAGCAATTACGCAAAACCAAAACATGTCCATCTGACATTCCCAGGTGATAGTCCCCCACGGCTTTAGCATCCATGCTAGCTCCGTTTGCAACTCTGAGGGTCATGTCACCTGCTTTCAAAACACTACGGTTTCTCAACGCCTGCAAAGAATTACAGATATGAGATCCTGATCCGGTATCCAATACCCAGGAAGTAGAGTTTATTGAAAGACAGTTTTCAATAACATACACACCTGAAGCTGAAGCTGCAACCTGCTTCAATTCCTGTGTTCTGGCCTTCCAGGCCCTGCAATCATTCTTCCAGTGTCCTTTCTTATGACAATAGAAGCATTCTTCCTTATCCACAAGCTTTCCCGCTAACTTTGTTGCTTTGCCTTTTCCCTTCGTATCCACTTTACCAACACCGCCCCTTGGTTTGGCGGGGGCCTTCTTCTTCTTTCCCTTGGCTTTCGCCTTGGACCTAGAAGAAGATGATCCTCCTACAAACAAAGTGGATGTTTCCCTACCTTTCTGTAGGGTGCCCTCTGCGCTCCTCAGCATGTTGAGGAGCTCTGATAGTTCAACCTCTTTTTCTTGTAGGTTGAAGTTCAGTATAAACTGGGCGTAAGTGGAAGGAAGGGACTGGAGAACTATATCCGTATATAGCTCACTCTCCAATGTGATCCCTAGGTCAGCGAGCTCCTCAATGAAGCCGATCATCTTTAGCACGTGTTCGGCTACTGATGATCCGACGGCCATTCTTGTCGAAAATAACTTTTTCGACGCTTCGTATCTTGCGATACGTGATTGCTCTCCATACAGTTCTTTTGTATGGAGCAATATGGACTCCATGTCCATATTCTCATGCCTCCTCTGATGTTCGTTGTCCATCGAGGCAAGCAGGAGGCACTTGGCCTTCGCGCTATCAATCTCCCAAGTCTTGCGGATTTCCTTATCCGCGACACTGGAAGTTGGACCAGGGACAGGGGGAGCTTTGGTGGTAAGAAGATACCCCAGCTTGTCATAAGTGATTGCTATCTTGACATTCCTGAGCCAATCTTTGTAGTTTGGCCCTGTCAGTTTGTTTTTATCTAGGAGTAACTTAAGTCCAGTCATGTTGATTGGTCGCTGCAATTAGGAGAGAGAAGAAGAAACACTCAGCATGATGCTCTTGCAAGTTTAGAGTGGTTTTTAGTTTGTCTAAACAGGATGGCTCCCACTGTTTCTCGAATCCCTCCTCAAACCATAAAGGAAGAATTAGTCAGGATCAATCCCACCGTACAATACTTGCTTAACCGTTCAGCCAGGCCGGTGTCGGTACTTCGAGGGAGGTTTTCCAACGCTTTCGCGAAGTTCCTTAATTAAAGAACCTCTTTTCCCTGGGGGCGTAGCCCCGCTAACACCTTTCTAGGCACCTACTAGGTTTATAGCATTGATCGTTAAGTGAGAAATTTCCCGAGGAGTAGCATATACTCACAGTAGGATCGGGATCCAAATATCATTGCGTGATGAAACTGAAGGAATCCTACCAGAATCATCACACTCCAAATGGTATGCAAATCTAGCAAGTTTCAGTACTTATGAAACTCCCGATGTGGATTTTTGCCCCATGCTCTTATGACCTTGACTTTGTCCAACAAATCATAAGTCACATGTCAAGTTCTGCCCGTCGTTCTCCAGGTTAATTTGAATCCACCCGCACCTACCCTTGACTTTGGCCAACAAGGCAGTACGACTGTTTCAAACCAACGCATCTATCTATGCTGCACATGAATACCCAATAGCTACCAATCACTGTGCCTTGACTTTGGCCAACAAACACAGCTTGAATACTATTGACTATTCATGTGAAACGACGGAGGGCTACGGATGGTTTTGGCAAAACCGTGAACGTAGTGAACTTGATTTGGTCGATGGAACGAGATAGCTTTTAAAAAGAGTGGCTCAAGCTCCGCATTTAAAAGTTGTTTTTGAAAAGAACCGAGTGGTTTTTCGAAAGTGTTCCAACGACTTTAACTTGGTTTATTATCTTGCATTAGTTCTTTTAATGCGTGATATTCTTGCATTAGTTCTTTTAATGCGTCCCATCATTTAATCCTACCATTGCAGAAAACAACCAAAATATGACGTACGCTTATGCCATTCGCATTCGCCACTGGGCCCCGTCATTACCCGTTAGGTTACTTAACTAACGACAGAGCGGGGGCTGGGCTAGCGCGTCTGTAAAACATAAGCAACGCCTAAATAATATCATATATAGATATACTGCAATCATAAACATTTCAGATCACAGATAAATACATTGGATATACTAGGAATCTGTAATTTGTACGAGCCTGTAACAAAAACAGATTACACGGTCGCGGTGAATAGCCAAAACCCCACCCAAGACCCCTACGGGTGCGGCAAACTACCCGCCAAGTACCCGAAGCGTAGCAACCTCCCTCATCTCCATGAGTAGGCCACTCGACACTTCGGCATACCCGGTAGTTTGTGCACCCCTCCATGGGTCTATCCTAGGAGCAAAAACAGTAAAAAGAAATTATACAATGACGGCTACAACCCCTTCCCGGTTGTGCGGCCATACAAATAATTATTACATCAATTTACAAATTTACATGAATTGCAAGAAAAGAAAACTCTCGTCTCACAACCCCCGGCTATTCACCCGCGACAATCCAACATATTTATATACACATTCCAGCACATTACAGATCATGTATAACCCCGACCAATCGACTTATAGCGATTAGCCGACGTTCAATACATGCAAACATCACAGATATAACCATCATAGTCAAAGTGCAGTGAAGTTCGGAAAAAATACGGAATTATAGGACCCCAAAAGGAAATTTCTTTTCTGGAAAATCTGGGCACATATAATATATTCCAAAAATCCCAAAACCAACACATACACACACTGCACGAAAAACGATGCACAGAAGACGACAAAGCGCGGCGGTTCCGCGGCGGATGCCTAGCTCGCGCGGCGGAAGGGCGGCGGTTTGGACGAATTACTGTATCGTTTTTCTTGGGTGTTCACATAAAACCCTGAGCCGAATTTACAAGTGTAAAGTTTTTCATTTTGAGCCAAAAAAAATTCAACAGAAACTCAGTTTTCAGTTTTATTTTTAAAAGTTTGGTTTTTGGATTTTTCCGGTTCCAAACTTCGTTACACTTCACTACCAAGCTAGTTTAAGTTTAGTTAGGCTCTGATACCACTGTAAGTCCACGTTGCGACCCCCGGTTCTTACGGGGAGGCGGAAACGGTATAAAATCAAAATTTTAACGCAAGAGGCAACATGGACTAAGCTAGGTCGGGATCTTTACCTAAACTAAAACTAGCATACTAAGCTAAAGATATTTAGCTACTCGGATGAAGATGGTTATACCTAAACTTGAACTCCTTCTCTTCAAGCTCCGATGGTGGTTCGATGGCTCCTTCTCGTTGTCTCCGTACGCCGAAGATAGATCCACTTGAAAGCTCCAACCTTTAGCTCCTTCTTCGTTCTTTGAAGAAACTAGTTCACTTGGTTTGCTAAACCTAGTGAACTAGAATGAGTAGAGATGATTTAGAATGTGATTTTATCTATGGTTCTTGATTCTCAACTCATGAGACAAGAGAACCATAGATCAAGAGAGGGAGCAAGAGGTTGAGGGTGAGAGCAAGAGGAGAGCTCAAGAACAAGAGAGAGAATGAGCAAGAAAGAATGAGCAACTCTTTTGTCTTTCACCCTCTCATAATCCAAAGTGATCATAACTCATCATATCAAAAAAGTCTTATGTGATGGTTAGAAGCAACCATAACCTTATCATGTCATGCACTCATTTTACTCAAATGAGCAAGCAAGAAAAAGTCTTTGGCATGAAATGATAACCATGGTTATCATGATGGTCAACTAGTCAAGCCTAGTCAACCGGTCAACAAGTCAACAAAAGTCAACAAGTCAACAAAGTCAACAAGTCAACAAAAGTCAACAAGTCAACAACCATATCACCATAATACTTAATTAATATAATAGTTAATCACATATCATATTCTCATTAGGGTTGAGCATAAAGTCAAATAGTCAACGGTCAACTGTCAACAACCCTAATGAGAATCCGCAGCCTCTGCCTCCCTGTCAACTGTGCATACACACCCGCATCCGCGTTCCGAGGAACACGAATGCAAACTGGATAAATCCAATCCCATAAGGTACACCAGGATCTGGCTTAAACCAAAGCCCGCTAGTGTAAACTGTCCGGACACTGTACGTGCACAAGTGTACGGATGTGACCGAACCCTGTCGCAAAACCATGCGACCTGTCGCAATACCATGCGACCTCTACTCTTTTGCCTAAAGGCGAAAAGCTTTCTGTGTGGGACTCTAAAGACTCGACACTACGCTGGCAGTGGGTTTAACCACAGACCGCAAGCGGCACTAGCTGTGCGTAACGGTCCCCAGGTAATGCCGACAAGAAGACCGACGAGGCGAAACCCATCTGAACTCCTACTGAGCCTGAGTGTGACATTCTCCGTACAGTCCGGTCTGTTCGTCTGATACATCGCATGGCGGGCCTAGGGGGCGGTAAACGTCAGTCCCCCAATAGCGGTACAAGTCGTGCCGGAGTGAAGCCCAATACACCCTGAGATAACACTGGAAACCTACCAGTATATCTCGTTTGCCCTGGCCAGGGACTACTCGTGTAATGGCTCTCCTAGACACAGCGCGATGTCAACCCCCAATACCGGGAGAGACGAATCCTGTCTAACCGTCACTGCCTCCAAGTGATTCGGGACTGCACCCAACCACCACCTGTTTGCACGACTCCTTTGAGCCGTGGTAGGGTAGTGATCAAAGTACAGTGGGAACACACCCGAGGCGAAGTGACAGTGTCAAGTCAGCGGACTAAGCTGTACTCATGTCACCTGGGAACTGATAACTGACGATAGGTATAATACCAACTAGTCAGTTCCCGACGAGTCCTGTCCAGTGTACCCGTAACCTAACGAGCACCTGCATACTATCTCAAGTACGACGTACTGACGGCTGTGGGACAGACCGTCTCCCACACTGGGATGAGAAGCGCATGCGCTGGTCTACTCCGGAGTATCGATGCCCTGTCTCGATAGTCCTGCGACCAGGGACCTGCATAAGGATGTGCTTATAGATTACCCAGCCCCACTAGTGTGACGGCCATCACATCGCTGGTAATCAAGCAAAGATCCTAAGGGCTCTACTAATGTGTATAGGCGATATACAAAAATAAACACATGTACACATTGAAGTAGAAACAAACCAAGTAGCATACTACTATTTTGAGCAAGATTGTATATACAAGGTGAATATCCCAAGCATCCATTAAGTAATATACAAACTAGTATGATACAGTAATGGCCTCTAGGGCATATACACTAACACACACCCTACTACATTCTCAACAGATCCATCCCCTATTCTGATGAAGTCAAACCCATGACTCTCATATCAAAATTAGATGATCTATCTCCGCTATATCTGCTCAAGCCTATAAATAGACATAAGCTACTTGCCTACTATGCTTCTGCTGCTTCCACTGACTACGATAACCCTCTGGCAGAATAATATCTACGTACACTTCTAAAGCTAGTTTAGAACGACGTTATACTTATCCTCTTGCCGGGTCTCATAGTCTGGAACAACAGTAGTGTCAAGTCTGGGTAAATAAGAACCTCTCTGTCACCGTCCTTGAGGCTACCTGAGTACCTCTCGGGTGTCTGAGGTTACCCACAATATCTGCGGAGTGGCTATTGGAATGTCAAACCTGATTGAATATATAGGTCCTATTAAATTTTCCGTAATCGTTTGCGGTTCTGGAATCACTTCCAGTTCTATCATACTCCCACCACTGTTTTCTGAAAAAATCCATTTTATCAAAACTGTGGCGAGTCAAGAACAATATCACTATTGATCTTCCAGATGGTAGAAATGTCAACCCTCGACATAGCTCGGGTCAACCCACAAACTGCCATTACAGAAACGTGCCTTGAGTTATCCAGTGTCTGGTTTTAAGCATAAGCTGGACAACTCCCCTTACCTTAACATCGTTAAGATATGAACCATTGTATATACAATATAGAAACAGAGGCACTAATTTAATTGGAACCAGATTCAAAACATGCAGCTGTCTCCAGTGCATATCTACTTAATGGAGAGAGGCTAATCAGCATTACTCAACTTAGGAATCCATCCAATTATGAGTAACCTGAAAGAGAAACAAGTTTCTCAAAACCATTACTATCAACTGAATACCAATCACAAGAATCTATATCTTCAATCTCTTTGAAGAATCCCGATACTTGCGACAACTGGCTCTCTACTTTATTCTTATACCCACAACTTCTCAAAACTTAGACATTGTATTTCTATGAAACACTTGTTTAAAAACTAGAGAAGTCACAAGTAAACAGAACATAGTACGATGACCTACCCCTCTATCCTGACGGACACTGGACAACATACAATACTCTGTATAAGTCCGCTGAGTTGAATAACTCAAAACCTGTGCATCGTAGGTTGAAAACTGTACATAGGCGATTTTCTCAAATATCACTAATTACAACGAATTCCGATATAATGAGGATGACCACCTTATTCCCAATAACTTACTCCCACTCATCATCTGTAAAACGATACAGATATGAGAATGAAACCTGGTAAATACATACCCTGGAGTAAGTATCTAATCGGGAAATCAGTTTTCTTTTAACAATGCGCAGTGAAACTGAAACATTAAAATGTCTCGTAGGGGTATCCTGGTATTCCTAGTAATGCCTCTTCCATAAACCTATTCATGACTTTAACCGTATATTTCTTTGCCATCTCTCCAAATCCCTTTATTTGTCTTTAGTCGTTATCTTCTGTACACCATCGTTAGGTTAAATGGTTTTCTTCCTTCCCCACCATTCGGCACCAGCCTATGGTTTGGAAGAAGACTATCCAGTAAGCATAATAGGTGTACCCTCCTAAACCAAGGAGTATTCGTAACCTGAGAGAGGGTGATGATAAAAGACAACTGAATAATACCTTATTTTATTTCTCCCGAACTGGGGAAAAAAGGCAAAGGTGAAATAGGAGTGGCGATGAAGTACGCGGTTTGGTCGTGAATGATAACAGTCGCAATTTACTTTGCCCTCTTTCTAATCCCTTCATCTTGTCTTTACATATTACCTTCTGCACACCCTACTTAGGCTAATTGGTTTTCCTCATTCCCTACCTTTCGGCACCAGCCTATGGTTTGGAATAAGACTATTCAATAAGCGTAATAAGTGTACTCTCCTAAACCAAGGAGCCCTCACAACCTGAGAGAAGGTGATAACAAAAGACAACTGAATAAACCAATTCTATTTCTCCTGAACCTGGATCCATCCTCGAAGAAGTCCCTTCGAGTTCGTATATAACCATACAATGGATCTATCCAATGGAAGTGGATGTCCATAATAATACGGGGTGTTCTGAGAAATACAAAGGGAAAAATAAGGAGCGGCAATGACTTATGCAACTCGGACAAACCAAAAGCCAGTATTTTAAGAAGGTTCGGTCAACTTGGTCACTGAGTCATAGTCTAGGGTCGGTCAAAGGTCGCTGCCAAAGAGAGAGAGAAAAGAAACACTCTATGTGCACTCTAACCTAGATCAGAATGGTTATCATTTTATCTAATCAGGAAATCTCCCACTGTAATATCAAATTCTCCTCCAAATCTGAAAGAAGAATTAGTCGGGATCACCCGAAGAGTAAACCAACTCATCAGTGAGAATCGGGATCCAACTATCATCGCATGATAACTTGATGGAAGCCACTCAAGTTATCACACTCCAGAAGGTATGCGCATGCCTGGCAAGTTTCCTGTATGTTTGAAACTCCCGATGTGATTTTTGTCCCATGCTCTTATGACCTTGACGAAGGTCAACAAATCATAAGTCACATGTCAAGTTCTACCCGTCATTGTCCAGGTCAATTTGAACCCACCCGCACAAGCCCTTGACGAAGGTCAACAAGGCTATACGACTGTCCCAAACCAACACATCTATCTATGCAACAAATGAATACCCTGCAGCTACCAAGCACTATGCCTTGACGAAGGTCAACAAACATAGCTTGAATACTACTGACCATCCATAAGAAATGACGGAGGGCTACGGCTGGTTTTTGGCGAAAAACCTTTAACGTAACGAACTTGATATCGCTGAAGGAACCTGATAGCTTTTTATAAAATATAGTGACGAAAACGTTTTGCTAAAGAGGTCACTCCCGGTGAAGGGATCTCGGCTCTTCCCTCGTGGAATGAGGTGCAGGATATTCCAACTGAATACCGCGATACAAAGCAACTTGTAATCGACTATAGTAAAGTTATTACCCTGACGCAAACTTCTGCCCAAGGGGTCACTCCCGGTGAAGGGATCTCGGCCCTTGCCTCGTCGAATGAGGTGCATGATATTCTAAACTGAATATCACTATGCAAAATAAAAAGAAACGTCTTTGTAATAACACTTTTAAAATTTGTTCCAACAACATTAAATATAGGTTTGTTTTGTCCTTGCATTGATAAGAATCAATGCAGTCCCATCAATCAATCACACCAGAAAAGAACGAAAATAAAATGTACGTATATGCCATCCGCATTCGTCACTGGGTCCCATCATCACCCGTTAGGTTACTTAACTAACGACAGAGCGGGGGCTGGACTAGCGCGGGTGTAAAACATATACAACATCTAATAGTATATATACCAATATACAATAATCGCTCCAGGCTTGATAATATGCAACATCACAGAACAATACAGATAATCTGGGATCCCCGGGTTTCACAGAGCCGCTGCTGAAACCCGACGTTCCCCTGGTCGTGTGGATAGCCTGTGCAATGAAACCTAGACCCCTACGGGTGCGGCAAGTTACCCGCCAAAACCTGAAGCGAGGTAGTCCCCCACAACATAGTGAATGGAACACCCGGCACTTCACGGAATCCGGTAAATTGAGCACCCCTCCATGGGTCAAACTGTACCCCCTACGAGTGCGGCGAATAGTCTGCCAATTCTAGAGTGAGGTCCCTTTGCCTCTCAAAGCCATGAGATACGGACCCGTTGCCCTCCAGAACCCGGCTATCCGTGCACTCCATCGCTGGTTAAACCTAGTACAGAAATAAAAATATGTACAACAGGTTCATCGACCTCAACCCGGTCGTGCCCCAAAAGAATATTATACAAACAGGCAGTAACGGCAGTCCACATGTTGGACGCTCGCCCCGCAATATCAAATGTACAAATAAATCCAAACTGCACTACCATTGTACACTGCTATCCAACACGACATATCCGCAACATCACAGCACACCACAGAACATCAACGCGAATGTCACGTTCGCAAACCCGTCTAAAAGAACTATAGCAATCAGACGCGGTTTACCGATCAAATGACATTCCCGGTCAGAGATATAATGTAAATACTGCATACTAACAAGTTTAAAATTTCGATCGACCAAATTTCCCGAAGTGGGCCCTACGTACATCTGCTGTACAGTAACAAAATCTGGGCCCAAAAGAACTATGCCAAAAACCACAAATTCCACATTAAAGCCTACTGAAGAATTTTGAAGCACTGTTCCCACAGTACTACCGCGGTTCCGCGGTCAAACCCTAGGTTTGACCGCGGATCCGCTGCGGTCACGTGGGATCACGTGCTCAAAATTTACCAATATTCTTAGAAAACCCTGCTTAGCTTTCTGTGATATGTAAAATTATTTTTAGGCCCTTTAAAAAATCGATAGAAACTCAGGTGCTGAAAAAATGTGATTTTCGAAATTCGGTTCAATCGATATTTTAAACGTGTTAGCACAAGTTAGTATAGCTTAATGGTGAGGCTCTGATACCTCTGTAAGTCCACGGTAGCGCCCCGATCGTCTAACAGACGCCAAATGCGGAACAAAATTTTTTTACAACTGGCGTTATCGCGTACTATAACCCGGATCTACCATTAAAGCTAAACTAACAAATTACAAAGGGGGTAGAAAGGTTATACCGAACGATCCGAGTCCTTCGGTCTTCAACCATCATCCCACGCTTGTTGCGGCTGCTCCGATCTCCTGAATCTCCAGTCTCGTCGTCCAGGTGGCACCACGTCGACGGATCTTTAAACGGGCTCCCGCCTCTGAACCGAGGCAACTCGATCGTCAAGTTTGCCAGAAGAGACGACCAAAATGATGTAGAGAATGAGTAGAACACTTTGTCTCGTTACGTCCAAGGCCATGGACGAACAATTAATGAAGTTGCCAATTGGAATCGGGTAAATGGAAATTAGGCTATGAAATTTCCATACACTCAATTATCATAATCTTTTCTCTCAAAACCAAATGAACAACCATGCCTTTATAATGAAGGGCCGGCCACATATTTGTAGGAGGGAGGTGAGTGTAGAAGAGAGGGGGGGTGAGTGTAAGCAAAGCTTATGAAGAAAATATCTAAGCACAAACAAAAATGCATTAATGCAAATGGTGACTCATAAATCTTAGTCATCATTTCATTAAATGCTACCAATGAACAAAGAACACCTCACAAACCCTAGAAGCTTCCACACACATCACCCTCATGACTCACCCAAGAGAAAAAAAGATAAATCCGCATTTAACCGAATGTCAAAATATGGCTGATAGAAAACTGGAAACTGGCAACTTCCAAAAGTGATCCTGAAACGAATTTCAGGATAACCCCGTAATGGTATAAACATACCCGCATTTGTATTACGACCGAATACAAATGTATCTGAGACAAAGATATTATATCTACACAGTATAATACTGGGTTCCGGCTTAAACCAAAGCCTACCAGTATTATCTGCCCGAAAATGACACGTGCGAAAACGAACGTGCATTTTCCGAACCCTGCCATAAAACCATACGGACTCTACAACGTTTCGCCCGAACTTGGGAAAGTGTCTGTGGGGGACTCTAATGACTCATCAACACACTGGCACTGGGTATAACCACTAGCACGTCAGAGGTACAAGCTGTACGTAACGGTTGCCTATGTATTGATTGGAAGGGAAGCTGACGAGCGAACTCATCCATAAACCCTACTGAGCCTAACAGTGACAATATACATACAGTCCAGTCCGTTCGTCTATGAGTATCGCATATCTGCCTAGGGGGCTGGTAACGTCAGACCCCCAATAGCAGTATAAGTAATGTCAGAGAGTGGCCCAGAACACCCTGAGATACTACTGGAGTACCTACCAGTAAATCTCCTGCCTCGGCCGAGGGCTTTGTGTAATGGCTCTCCCAGACACAGCGCGATCTCACCCCCAATACCGGGAGAGACGAAACCCCTGCCGATCCGCTCACTTGCCTCCATGTGGCTCGGGACTGTACCTAAAAAAGACCTGTTTGCACGACTCCTTTGAGCCGTGGTAGGGTAGAAATCAAAGTACAGTGGGAACTCACACGAGACAAATGACGACCTCAGGTCAATGAACTAACCTGTACACATGTCACCAGGGAATTGTTATCTGACGCTAGGTATAATACCAACTAGCAGATTCCCGGCGAGTCCTGTCCGGTGTACTCATAACCCAATGAGCACCTGTATACATCTTAGGTGAACCAACTAACACCAATGGCTTGTGAGACCGGCCATCGCCCCTCGTCGGGGTCTCGACTGTATACACTAGTCTACTCTGGAGTATCGATGCCCTGTCTTGAAACTCCCACGACTAGGGACACTTTAAGGATGTGCTTACAGACCCCAGCTCCCACGTATATGATCGCCATCATACTGCTGGTAGTCAAGCAAGAATCTTATGGGCTCAATCATCATGCAATAGTGAACTAAAGCATGTATACGATGATAAAGACAAACCAGATAGCATACTATCATCTCGAGCAAGACTGTCATATCGGAATAGGTCCTGCCTCAATCATTGCAATCACGTACCTGCGATCCAATAATTGACTTTGAGGGCACTATCTCCAACACAGTGTACTCGTAACCTAACGAGCACCCGCATACTATCTCAAGTACGACGTACTGACGGCTGTGGGACAGACCGTCTCCCCTGCTGGGATGAGAAGCGCATACGCTAGTCTATTCCGGAGTATCGATGCCCTGTCTCGATAGTCCTACGACTAGGGACCTGTATAAGGATGTGCTTGTGGATTACCCAGCCCCCACGAGTGTGACTGCCGTTACAACGCTGGTAATCAAGCAAAGATCCTAAGGGCTCCACTAATGTGTATAGGTGATATACTAAAAGAAACAAATGTACACATTAAAGTAGAAACAAACCAAGTAGCATACTACCATTTTGAGCAAGATTGTCTATACAACTGTGAATATCCCAAGCTTCCATTAAGTAATATACAAACTAGTATGATACAGTAATGGCCTCTAGGGCATATACACTAACAGGATGATCCCATATCCATCGGTGTTAGACATCAAGGATGGTGTACGGGTGCTCAGTGGAGACTGGGTACACTGGACGGACTCGCCGAGAACTCCCAGATGGTGATATACCACACGTCAGATGGCAGTTCGCCAGTGACACTGGTACAGGGTAGTCTGTAGACCCGAGATCGTCATAGAGTCTTATGTGATTCCCACCATGCTTTGATTTCCATTTTACCACGTCCAAGAGGGCGTGCAAAACGGCGGCTTTTGGGTGCAGTCCCGAATCACATGGAGTCAATTAGCGATAGGAGGGGATTCGTCTTTCCCGGTATAGGGAGTTGATGTTGTGCTGAGTTCGATTGGCTATAACTGGAAGTCCGTGGCCAGGGCTGATATGGAGATTTACTGGTAAGTGTTATCAGTAGTTTCTCAACTCGTTATGAGCCTCACATCGACACGACTTATCGGTTACTGGGGTTTGACGTATACCACCCCTAGACTAGATATGCTACATATCAGACGAAGAGACCGGATTGTACGGGAGTGTTACTGATTGGATTCACAGGAGAACGCACAGGCTAGCTTGTTGATCTTCTGATTGCTCAATACCTGGGTGGCTGTTAATGTAAGTGCACGGCAGCGCCCCGGCCGTCATTCCGAGGCCAAAATGCGGAAACGAAACTTTTTAAAAACTTGTAAACCAGCACTACCGCGCACTATAAACTCGGATCAGGCCATTAACCTACTCCTAGCTAACTAGAGAATGGGAAGGATGCTATACCGAGCGATCCGTGTCCTTCGGTCTTCGGCCTCCACTCCGATCTCCTCGCGGAATCTCCGGTCTTCAGCTCCTCGTCGGAACGGGCACCACATCGCCGGGTTCTTTTACGGGCTCCCACCTCTAGACCGAGGCAACTTGGGCACGAAGTTGGCGAGCCGACGTGCCCAAGAATACTGTAGGCTAAGTGTAGAATCCATTGTCTCAATAGGGTATGAAGTTGCCATTGATGGAGGTGGAATGAACTTTGGAGAATGATGGTGTTCTCATTTTTCTAGCAAAGAAAATGAAATGAGATGAATAAATCCCTACACAAAATGAATCCTCCACCCCCCAAAGATGTGGCTGGCCAAATAAATGAGGAGGAGAGAAAAATGATACAAGGGAGGTGAGTGTAGGAAAAAGAAATGGTGACCATAAACCAAAAGCAAGCCTCACGTCAAAACATCACCCTCACATTCTCATCAAATCCCATCTCAATTAATGCTAAAGAAATGATGAAAGAAAAAGTAAAGATGCTTTGAATTATCATAATCCTCCATTTACAAGAAACCCCTTCCACATAACTAATTCGCACACTTGCAAATAACGCCCTCCATCGGAAAAATCCGGCCGTGAAGGAACAAAAGAAAACTGGCCGAAACTGAATGCAAACTGGCAACTTTAAAAACTGATCCCATAATAAATTACAGGAAAACCCCGCGACTGCATATACATACCTGCATTTGTATTCCCACTGAATACAAATGCAAAGAGACAAAATCTACACTGTACAATACTAGGATCCGGCTTAAACCAAAGCCCGCTAGTATTATCCGTCCGATCATGATCCGTGCAATACCGCACGTATATGATCGAACCCTGCCATATCTCCATACGGCCTCTACAGCGTTTCGCCCGAAACTTGAGCAATTGTCTGTGGGGGACTCTAAAGACTCGTCAACACTTTGGCTGTGGATTTAACCACTAGCACGTCAGAGGTATTGGCCATACGTAACGGGCTACCAGGTATTGACCAAAAGGGACGTCGATGAGCGAACTCATCCTGACACCCTACTGAGCCTGTCAGTGACAATATCCGTACAGTCCGGTTCGTTCGTCTATGAGCATCGCATGGCGGGCCTAGGGGGTTGGTAAAAGTCAGACCCCCAAAAGCGGTACAAATCGTGTCGGAGTGTAGCCCAGAACACCCTGAGATACTACTGGAATACCTATCGGTAAATCTCCTGCCTTAGCCAAGGACTTCGTGTAATGGCTTTCCTAGACACAGCGCGACCTCACCCCCAATACCGGGAGAGACGAACCCCTGAAGATCCGCTCACTGCCTCCATGTGGCTCGGGACTGTACCCAACTAAAACCTATTTGCACGACTCCTTTGAGCGTGGTAGGATAGTAATCAAAATACAGTGGGAACTCACACGAGACAAATGACGATCTCAGGTCGATGAACTAACCTGTACACATGTCACCAGGGAATTGCTATCTGACGTCAGGTATAAGACCAACTAGCATGTTCCCGGCGAATCCTGTCCGGTGTACTCATAACCCAATGAGCACCTGTATACATCTTAGGTGAACCAACTGACACCAGTGGCTTGTGAGACCGGCCACCGCCCCTCGTCGGGGTCTCGACTGTATACACTAGTCTACTATGGAGTATTGATGCCCTGTCTCGAAACTCCCACGACTAGGGACCTTTTAAGGATGTGCTTATAGACCCCAGCTCCCACGTATATGATCGCCCTCATACTGCTGGCAGTCAAGCAAGAATCCTAGGGGCTCTATCAACGCGCAATAGTGACCTGTAAGGTCACCTAAAACAGTACACGATGATAAAGGTAAACCAGATAGCATACTATCATCTTGAGTAAGACTGTCCTACCGGCATTGGTCCTCTTTCAATCATTGCAATCACGTGCCTGTGATCCAATAATTGACTCTGAGGGCACTATCTCTAACAGTTACGTTTAGCTGACCGCTAGCAGCTTGTGGGTTTTTGATATGATCATCACCTGCTACCAGCGTATTGACGATTCTTTAGAGTCCTCCATAGAGGTTTCTTGACTCAGGCAAAACGGAGTAGAGGCACATATGTGATATGTGCACGACCGAGGATAATGTGATATGTGATACCGTATTATATTCTCGCGATATTTAGATATGAACCGGGTCATCGGATCAAGTGTTGATTCGATGAATCGGTACATGATATATTAGTCGGTTATATTCGATATAGCCGGATTGTCGGATCAAGTGTTGATTCGATGATTTAATGTATAATAATATATATGATATATTGTATTAAATTATCTAATATTGGCTCACTTTATTATTTCATTTTCTCACCGGATAATACTTTGATATATATATGATATATATTAATTGTATTATTTTCTTTTGTTACAAATATATATAATATATATGTGATATATATTATTGTAACATGATATGATTAATAATGAAACATGTTTAGTGGAGATTAAACTAGATTAGGGTTTGATTTGGGTTAGTTCCTTCTTGATACTTCTAGAAGGATTTTCTTTTGTCATGGTTAAGATATTATGTTGATATTTTGTTATGACTCATTATTTAACCCAACCAAACCCTAGCCCTAGTTAAGTCTCTACAAGGGTTATCCTTGTCATCCTTGACCATGGTTACATTATTAATCATATATCTTTTCCTTATTCATCACAAAAGGATTTAACTCATTTTTGATTATCTTCTTCTCTCTTGAGCTGTGAGAAAGCTTACTAGTTTTTCCTTTTGTGATGTTTTCATATGAGAATTTGATATAAAAAGATAGCATAAATACTACTCCATCATCCTCATCTAATCTAGCCCATTAGATTAGGGTGTTCACCTCATTAGAGTGAGAGAGCTTGAGTTATAGCAACTTCGACGTAGATCATCGGAGAAAAGGAACACTACAAGCTAGCATGGATCGTTCGAGTCGTGGAGCCTCTCTTGAGTCCGGGAGATCGTGGATCGCAACGAAGGGACTTCTACTCGGAGCTTATGAAGCGAAGGAGCGGACTACAAAGGTTGTAATCCCTCACACTTAGTTGTAAAGATGTTTACTTGCATGTTAAACCCTAATAATCTAGCAAAGATCCCGGCTTTGGGTTGTTTGGCACGTCTAAAATTTTATTCGGGCATGGTTGATGCCTTATGAACCCTCACAAGAGTGCCTAGGAACCCTACATCTAGTTAGGGTTTTAGCACATCATTAAGGTTTCCATGAGTGGTTTAACAATTTAAAATATGCAAAATTTAGCTTAGTTGTTGAATTGTGAATTTTGCTTAAAAAGTGTTAAAATTTAATATTTTTGCAAACTAGAATTTTCAATTCAATACAAATTGATGAGAATAAATTATAGAAATGGGTTATATAACTTAGTTATGACATTTAGTGAATATTATGGCCATTAGTTTTGTTAAAACATCAAGTTTCGAAGTAAAACGGTTAATTGACGCTTTCTAGGTTTTTGCGAAATAGAACGATTTGATGGATTTTAAGGTTTTGATGAATTAAACCCTGTTTTATATTATAATTAATGAGTTTTGGAATTACGATTTGTACGTTTGTGTTTTATCTCGATCAATCGGCGTTTGTACGCCGATATCGAGGGTTATTTAGTTCTTTTGCATGAGCGGGTCATAGGTTTTAACCTATGCGCGTTTCGTGCGCCGTTTTGGTTTTGTCCGCGATTCGGTTTATGATATTATATAAGTTTGCGTATAGGTACCCCTCATGTGGAGTTCGGACAAAGAAGAAGAGGAGGGCGACATCGACTTCGGCAGACAAGGACCAGGTGAGTAGATGTAAATCTACGGAGGAAGTCGGGTGGATGGCATATAGCACCCCCGCAAACGTAGAATAGGGATATTACGTACTGTTATTAGGAAGTCGGACGTGACCTTAGATTCTTGGCGAGTAGGGTCCTATTGAAGATTTTAGGTTTGACTGAACTGATTTAGAAAGACTTAACCAGAGGATGACTGCTTTGGAGGGAATTCGAAAGTTTCAGGTAAACACACACCCGCACACACACATAAACTTGACATGGTGTATATGTGTGTGTGTGTGTGTAGGAATGTGTGTAGGTATACACACACACACACAACATATACATGTGATATGAGAAGGTTATATGATACATGGGGATGAGTCGATATGACTAGGCTTGATGCCGTGATTTATTGGATATATGATCGAGTTATGACATGAGATGTGTAATGATAGTAGCGGATCATTGGACAATGAGATTATATAAAATATATTTATATAAACGATAATATGTGTTGATGACATTGGAATGAACGAGACTCTAGAATAGAACCCGGATTGTAACATGTGACTTAATCACGATATGTCATATGACATGACATTTTAGTGGATCATTTGACAATGTATATTTACTGTCACGACCCGAAAGTACGGAACGTGACCGGCACTTAGATTACGAAGCGTCTAGAGGCGCCACGTGACCTAAGTAAGCCGAAGCCCAGAAATCTAAACCATAAAAGAAGAAAAAGAAGAAAAGAGAAGAAAACAAGTATAAAAACATCAGCAAATTTTACCAAAAATTTCGGCAGAGTCTCCTCTATAAAAACTGGCCCCAAACGGGTACAACAAGTATAATATACATAAACAATAAAAAGCATCCCCAAACGGGAGCTAGCATCAACGCCAACAGGCGGAAACAACCACAACAAGCACAATAATATACAACGCCAATAGGCGAGGTTCAAAACTCAAAAGAAAATAAAACCACCAGATCAGAATAATACATGCGCGACTCTAAGGTCGAAATAAAAGACTGGTCCAATAAACTTATCAAGTAATACAAATATGGTTGATGGAGCTTACTAGATACAAATGAATGAATAAAAGTACAATGGTGGTTCGGATACAAGTGAACCAAGCTACCGTGCAAATCACCGTGAAGAAAAGATGTGCCAACAAGCTGCCACGGAAACCTGTACATCGAACCTGTAAAGAATTTGGCACAATGGGGGTGAGTTGCCAACTCGTGAGTAGAAGACATCTACGAAAAGAAATCGAATGCACGACGCTATCCTAGGTCATAATGATACACTACTATAACCCAAACATCTAGTAATAGCAGGGTAATACTACGTGTAAGTGCAACTACTCCGTGTCGTGTCAGTACCTCATATAATACTATGTCATATGAATGAAATGCATGCATCATGAATGTAAAGTAACAAATCCTGAAATCCAGATATATATGTATAAGAAATCTTTAGCTGTTATCATAGTAGAATGTGTATAAGAATCTGAAATCTCAATAATGAAATCCATGGAAATCCGTGTCAAATATCGACACAACACATGTAATCTCAAGTCTCAATATCTCGGGCTCCGTCAGTCCGGATCGGCCCATATCATCAAATCTCACGACAACGGTCGGTATCCTCCGGATATCCGCCGCGCCAGACATCACCGGTAGGTAGCCTTCCCCTGCTAGGCTCATCGTCTACAACTCGATCTTCTTGCCCCGGGGTACCATACCGGGCCCACCATGTACCCGAGACGGTTCATCCACTCCTCGAATCGGGTCTCGAAATCCAACAGAAAACATGAAATACTCATGGTGGACGACACATACATCACGAGAAAACCGCATCTTATTTTAAAAAGAGAAGAGGAGAGAGAGAGAAGTTTTATATATTTTTGCGGTTTTCCCCAAAAATCCAGAAATCTCATAGAAATCCAAATCTCAAAATCATGAGTAAGTATATGATGAGTGTCGGCATATGCCCATACTACTGTGCGATAACATGAAAATATGAATGCATGAATGTCTAATTAATAAATATCATGTCTTATACTAACATCAGTGAGTAATCACAATATTATATCGGTTTAGTTGTTAACTGATTCTATCAATAAAAGATAATATGATCTAAAGTGTACGTGACATAGCAATTACCGATGATGATGTGTGTGAGCCGGCAAATAAGTGTGCGTGGAATATGCGCATCATCGGTAATGGTGCTGGTGTCCTAACAGGTAAGGTTTATACTGATTATAGCAACATATGTAAGAACAGGCACCATGATGATTACAGTATGAATGTAAATACAGATGTGCATTATCCATTCCTCTGCGAAATACGAGTACAACTACCACTATGTGAGTCGAACCTAAACTAGTGTCCATCGAACATCCTAAGGAACTAAACCTAATAGACTAGTCAGTAAGAAACTAGAGTCTACCTAAGGTCTGAATCAATATCTCTAATAGTCGGTGATCCCGCCTCAATAGCGTCACGTACGTAGTACGGCTTCCTCGAATCAAGAGTGCGGATCAATCGTCAAATCTAAGCCTCGTACGGTAAAATCCATCGTACGGCATCCCAATATCGGGGTACGGTCAAGTATCTCCTAGGTGTCTCCTTATTCGTATAATGTCATCATCAGCACATCTCATGATCAAGGTGTTAAACTGTGATCGCATACATCAATCATATATCATTGCCATCATGATAAGCATCATTAGTTTATCCTCAGAAATATCATGTCATATGTGTAATATTGTGATTAAATCATACCGATATCTTATCGTCATCAAGTCACAAGCTACAGCCCAGGTACTATTTTAGCGTCTCATGTACCTCAATATCACCACCACCCTTTATAATTTATATGTTCATGTTCATTATCTCATTCTCTAATGATCCGCTAACACTTTAATACGACTGTATAGTCAAGAATCACGGCATCAAGCCCAGTTATACTGTTTCATCATACCTCAGATATCATATCACATCAACGAATCCCATATACGTGTTGTGTATATATATTCACCTATACCTAGTTTTATATATATACACACATATACGTATACGCCGTGTCAAGTTTTGGTGTGTGCGTGTGTGTTTCTATCAGAAACCTACGAACCTCTCCCAAAGTATTCATCCTCAGGTGTGGTTTTCCTAAATCAGTCTAGTCCCGCCTAGGGTCATTACCAGGGTCCTACTCAGTAAGAATCTAGGGTCACATCTGGTTTCCTAATGTCAATAAGTGCTATTCCTATTCTACGTTGCGGGGGTGCTAAACGCCATCCACCCGACTTCCCCCCGTAGATATGCATCTACTCACCTGGTCCATGTCTGCCGAAGACGGTGTCGCCATCCTCCCCTTCATCGCCCGCAGTCCACGTGGGGGGTACCTAGATGCAAACATATAAATAGCATCGTAAACTGAATCACATACGAAAGTCAAACGATCTAAAGGAGCAAGCATAGGTTAAAACCTATGTCCCGTCCACGCAAAAGAACCAAATACCGCTCGATATCGGCGTACAAACTCCGATGGATCGAGATAACATCATCAAACAACTTGTAGTTTTAAAACACAATACTTATACCATAAAACACGATTAAATCCATCGAAACCCTAAAATCCATCAAACCGTCCAATTTCGTAAAACCCGAAATTGCCAATTTACTGTTTTTCATCAAAACTTGACATTTAAATGAAACCAATAGTTATAAAACTCATTATATAGCATAACCAGACTATACAAACCGTTACTATATTTTTATTACACAAATTTATATTAATTTGAAATTTCTAGTTTGCAACATTTAACAATTTTCAACATTTTTCAAGCAAAGCACCACAATTCCACCACAAAACATGATTTGCATGAATTAATGTATTAAACCACAATTCATAATGATAATGATTCAATGAAACCATAAATTATATTTTTAATCACATTTATTTAGAAATTCCTAAAATCTAGTTTACAAAATAATAGCATTTTATTACTATTTTTCCAATTATCAAAGTAATCTAGTGATCAAACTAAGTTTTTCATTCAATTAATATGCTAATATTCTCATTAAAACTACCATCTAATGATAGCAACTTTAATTGGAATTTTATATTACCCACAAACACATTTTAGAAAAATCTAGTTAGCTAATTTCCTTATTTAAAACAATTTTAAATGAAAATTTTACAATTTAACAACCATGCAATATTTTCCAATTCTAAAAGTGTTAAACTAACTATTATAACCCTAATTAATTATTAAAAACCCTAACTTGAATTTACAACCCTAACTTGCATTTTTTTTAAAAAAACATAGAACTAATTCATTAAATCTAATTAAGCTTAAATGATCATCTAATAACAATAAATCAAAAGAAAGAAAATTATACCTCCAAAATGTGAAATCCAAACAAGAAATGAGCCTCCAAAATACATGCTTTCCCATTCCAAAATCCATATAAAGAAGGGTAGAGAATAAAGGGTATGAAGAAATTAGGATTTTGTGGAATTTTAATTGAATTTTTGAAGTATTTTGGATGAATTTTGAACAAAAAAGAAGTGGGAAATGGGGGGGGCTGCCATGGTTGAGGCCGGCCATTGTATGAGAGGGAGGGAGCAAGAAAAAAGAGTGAAGAAAAGTGTGGAAGTTTCAAGAAAAGAATCATCATTTAAAGTCTTTTCATGCTTTATTTATTTATTTATTTATTTCATTACTATAGCAACTCAAGAAAGCTCTAGAAATTAGGAAAAATTTGCAAATAAATTTTGCATGATACACACTAATTTCTAACATGCCATGGTTCATTTTTACAAATTAAAACCATTTAAATTTGTAATTTACACTAATTTAGTGTAAAAATAAAGCTTATGTTAATATTTAAAATAATTAATTTAGGAAAAATATTTTATTAAACTAAAAATTTATAAGTGGCTAAATAAACACCATTTACTAGTAATTATATAATTAAATAGGTATTTTTGAATTTATAATGAAAAACAATTGCGGTTTGATTTTACGAAAAATACATTTTGCTTTACCGAAAATCATAAAATTCACTTAATCAATTTTATTCATTTAATTATTTATTTAATTATTTTTAAAACGTTACAATCTTCCCCCCTTTAGGAAATTCGGTCCCCGAATTTAAATTAAAACTCCCCTTCCAAATACTAAAACATTTAGCAAAACACTCAAATCGTCGGGGCTCCGAAATCATCAATACATAACAAAAATCAACTCCGTCAAGCATGACGCAATCATCGGAGTTATGGCGATAATAAAATATCATAACCCAATGTGAAAACCATCATAATATACATCAATCTATAACTTATATATAGTTCGCATCCTAGTAAAATCGCCGAATCATCATAATAAAGAAGCATACAAAAACCCCTTCTTGAAAATCGCCGTGCAATGCACGTGTCACGGTCTAAGTAGCGGACGTTTAATTTTTAAAAAAATAGCTATATATATATCTTTTATTTAACATACACGTCCCGCCTGGTTACTAAATCAATAATAATGATTATGAAAACATACTGCTCAAACTAAAATCAATCCCAATCACATCAATAAAATGTCATGTGCGTCCGGTGCGCACTGAAATCGAAACCAAATGCAGAAACCATGAATACCCACAAAACAAAACTAAGTGCAACAGGTGTGCACCAAAAACATCTGTCAAGTGCAACGGGCGTGCACGACTCAAAATCAGGTGCATCTAATCTGCACAAAACCCCGATTTAGTGCATCTGGTGTGCACAAAATCGCATCAAGTGCGCCAAGTATGCGCAAGAATCCTAATCAGGTGCACATGGAGCACGAAAACATACATCGAATATCAGACTCGAATCACAGTACGAAAATGGATAAAAACTAGGTCGAAGCATATATCAAAATCATGTGTAACCCATATGCACGAAATCAAATCAAAAATCTCAAAATATATAAAACCAAATCAAGTGTACTGGGTGCGTACTAAACCACATCAATACAACTGATATATGAAACACAGATAGAATGAAGGTACACACAGGAAATACCAATCGTAGAACAAAGTCCTCAAAATACAAAAATCCAATCAACGAAAATAGGAAATTCAAATCACTAAATCACAATCGTAAACACTATCGTCAATGTGCGCCTCTTTCCTCTGATGTCGACTGCTTCGAACTCGTTCTTTCATAGGTGTGCTGACTGCGCTACCAACGGCAATACTCATGTCTAGAGTCTCCCACATAGTCGATCCCTTCACTTGATATCCGGACTACATTAAACTTTTCGATCGATCCATCAAAATCCCATAATTCCCCGAGAGCTCAACACTCAAGTACAGTTTAAAAATATCCGGTACATACCCCAGCATCGATGATCCAGCCGTAGAAGGGCAAACCCAAGCCTCACTAATGGCACAGCGGAACTGCCGTAACCCTAACCCTAAGGTTCAAGGGCGTTCTCGTGGTCATTATGTCGAGTTAGGATTTCATTCTTCTAGAGGGTCCATCGAAATACCTGCATGTTCTTCCGAATACTTTAAACTTAGGAAACTTCATCCGGACGGCATGTGAATACCCTTCGTCCGCACGCTAAGCAATGCTTCAATCCTCAAGAATAACCAATACTCTAATGGTTATCGCATTCGAGCCGCAGCTCCCTCTGCCCGTGCGCCCGTGGTAACAGAACCACCCTCCGACATCGACGAAGATAGATCAAAGGAACGAAAGAAATACGGTGCAAACAAATGTACCTCCTAAGGCTCCTTAAGCAGAGTAGCGTATCGTAAGTATGCCGCGGACCATACCCACGGTACGTTACTCTACCTAAATGGCCTACTCCATCAACCAAGGGTCACCTAGACTTATACAGGGTTAAACCTAGGGCTCTGAAACCAACTTTGTCACGACCCGAAAGTACGGAACGTGACCGGCACTTAGATTACGAAGCGTCTAGAGGCGCCACGTGACCTAAGTAAGCCGAAGCCCAGAAATCTAAACCATAAAAGAAGAAAAAGAAGAAAAGAGAAGAAAACAAGTATAAAAACATCAGCAAATTTTACCAAAAATTCCGGCAGAGTCTCCTCTGTAAAAACTGGCCCCAAACGGGTACAACAAGTATAATATACATAAACTGTTAGTTATATGTATGCCCTAGAGGCCATTACTATACATAGGATGTATATTGTAGTGGATGCTGGGACATATATAGGGAGGACTTTCTTGCTCGACATGATAGTACGCTATCTGGTTACTCTTTACCTTAACGTGTATACTGTTTGTCTCTCTGTTACATGTTGGTAAAGCCCTTAGGATGTGTACTTGACTACCTGGACTATGATGCGGATCATACTAGTGGGGACATGGTAGTCCATAAGTACATCCTTCAAAGTCCCTAGTCGTGGGTGTATCGAGACGGGGCATCGATATACCAGAGTAGACTAGCGTGTACCTTCTCGACCCATACAGATGGGCGATGGATGATCCCATATCCATTGGTGTTTGACATCAGAGATGATATACGGGTGCTCAGTGGAGACTGGGTACACTGGACGGACTCGCCGAGAACTCCCAGATGGTATTATACCTTACGTCAGATGGCAGTTCTCTGGTGACACTGGTACAGAGTAGTCTGTTGACCCGAGATCGTCATAGAGTCTTGTGTGGTTCCCACTGTGCTTTGATTTCCATCTTACCACGTCCAAGAGGGCGTGCAAAACGGTGGTTTTTGGGTACAGCCCCGAGTCACATGGAGGCAATGAGCGATAGGAGGGGATTCGTCTCTCCCGGTATAGGGAGTTGATGTTGCGCTATGTTCGATTGGCTATAACAGGAAATCCCTGGCCAGGGTTGCTGAGATTTACTGGTAAGTGTTACCAGTAGTTTCTTGAAATGTTATAGACCTCATATCGACACGACTTATCGAGCTATTGGGGTCTGACGTTAACCACCCCTAGGCTAGATATACGACATATCAGACGATCAGACCAGACTGTACGGTAAGTGTTACTGGTTGGATTCACAGGAGTGTGAGCGGGCTTGCTCGTCGATCTTCTGATCGCTCAATACCCGGGTGGCCGTTACGTTTAGCAGACCGCTTGCGGCTTGTGGATGCTTGATATGATCATCATCTGCTGCCGGCGTATTGACGAGTCTTTAGAGTCCTACACAGAGGTTTCCTGGCTCAAGCAAAACGAAATAGGAGCGCATATGAGATATGTGCGGGACCGAGAATAATACCAGTATGTGATACTGTATTCGATTCTCGCGATGTGACATTGATCGGTTGTATGCGATATAGCCGGGTTATCGGATCAAGTGTTGATTCGATAAGTTGTTACTAATGATACTAGTCGGTTATATGCGATATGACCGGATCGTTAAATCAAGTGTTGATTTAATGATTTAATGCATAATTATATATTTGATATATTACTTTGCATTAACTAGTATCGGTTCACTTTAAATGGATTTTCTCGCTCGGGTGTGCGCATTGCATATGCGATATGATTTTGTGCACATGCTTGTATCATGTTTGATGATACATGCCTTTTTAATTAAGTGTATAGAATTAAACCTTGGTTAATGGAATGGTTAGGGTTTACTATTTACTTATTCATTTTATTCATTTATTTATTAATCTTTTTCTTATTGGAAAAAGGAAATGAAATGATAAAATAGTGGCATTTCTTTTGTTCATTCATGAAGCTTCATGAATGCTTTGACTTGATGACCATTTTGTTTTTAGCTTAACCCTAACCATTGCATTAAACCATGATTAGTTCTCTACACTTAACTATGGTCATGTTATGATAAGGATTGATTATTCTATTCTTTTTTGAAATTAACTTATCATAACATAATAATTCTTCTTCTTCCTTTCTTCACTTGAAGAAAGTAAGCTCCATCAATGGTGATTGATGGAAATGAGTGAGAAATCCAATTCTAAAGTCTACCCACTTCCTATTTCTTCATCCTCTACCTCTTGCCAAGTAGTAGAGTGTGTTTCCTTCACAAGTTTTCTTGACTTGGTAAAGTTGGAGCTTGATCTAGCGATGCTTCGACGTAGATCATCTTCGGCATGGACATCGACGACCTAGCTCGCCTATTCTCCGATGAAGCCGATGCTAGAGCCCGGAATTTGTTTTGGACAGCAAGAGGACTTCATTGCGGAGCTATGGAGGTGGAGCACCAGATCTACAAAGGTTGTATTTCCGTTTAGACTTTAGTTAAGTTGTTAACTAGTTTCATTTTCGCCTAGAAATCTAGCCGACGATCCGTAGTCGGGTTTCTCGGCACCGTTAAAATTAGAAATTGGCATGGTTGATGCCTTGTGTGACCTCATTAGGGTGCCTAGGAACCCTACAGTGGTATCAGAGCCTAGCTAGAGCCTTAGGCAAAGTCTAGACGCAATTTGAAGTCCGAACGAACCGAAACCCCATAATTTCAATGCTCTCTGGACATTTTCTAAAATCGTGGTTTTTTCCAGATTAAAAATATGCAGAAAAATCAGCAGGTGATTTTAAGAGTTACTGTGAAGTTCGAGTGTCTAACTCCATCAACCTGCCGCGGTTCCACGGCACGAGCATGGCTCGTGCGGCGGTTCCGCGGCCGTACGGCATCATTGTTCAATACATTTTACACAGTAACTCCTAATTGATAATGCTGGATTTTCTGGGAATTTTTAATTTTTATTCAAGAGTTGAATTTTCAGGGGTTGTTTTGGGGTTTTGGTGTTTCGATCGGAGTATCAAATTTTGTCTATGTGGCTTTCCGGATAAATTTTAGAATATGTTAAAAAGTTCGACCGGATATAAATACCCAATTTTTCCCCTGTCGGGAAATTTCCAAGTGTTGGATTTTTCCGTAGTTTAACGATGTTCTAAGTAGTGCAAGTAACGCGATGGACCCTCTAGAAGACAACAAACCTTAACTCGATTATGTGACCGTCTTGAACTGCCCTTTGAACCTTCGGGTTTGGGGCAGTACGGCGTGCCACATGTGAGGCGGTGGCTTGACCCTTCTACGGCTGGACCGTTGGTACTGAGGCACGAACTGAATGTTTTTAGACTTGTTTCATGCGTTGATCAGTATCGGGAAAACTTGGGTGTTTGAATGTTCGATCGAAAAGTTTAATATTTTCTATTTATCTGGAATGTGATACAACAATTGGAATTCACAATAGTTATGTGATAACTAAATGAATGTTATAAACATAGCAGTTTAGTCTCAATTGATCGGTTGCCACGGAATTTTGATGTGATCAAAAGTTCGTCGCAATCACGTAGCGTACGCGGATACTCGCCGGGTAAACTTAATAGACAGCCTCACCCCATAGCCCCGACCAAGTGACTGTAGGAGAACCCCGTCGCCGAAAGCATCTGTTCGGGTGCTCCCGGTAGCGGTGTTCCGCCTTGGTGCACTTCGTCGACGGTATCGGGGGTGCGGCCGCCTACTAAAGTTTGCGACGAGCATTCGATCAAAATGTCGGGAATCCTGTTGAATTGCCCGACTTGGTATTGAAAAGTGTTTTCGATAAAGAGACTAAAATGCGGGGTTTATAATTGTTAGGCATGCGATGTCTAAAGAAATTCATTTGGTCAGGCATGCGATGTCTGAGGTGGTTGCGGATTCCAACTGTTGTAGTTTTACACTTTTTTTTCTGTGACCGTAAGTGTAATATGTGATATCGCCGGTTTCGTTGCTATATGTCAACGACAATTGGGATGCGCATATTTACTTACGTTGATGACATGTGATGTTATGTGTTGCTGGATATGTTATATTGGATCGTCGTGTTTGAATAGCCGGGTTTTTTTAATGTGAGATGAGTGTTTTTCATTTTCATTCATGTAAAAACTTGTATGTAATATTCTTTTATTGGGGCACTTCCAGGTTGCGGAAGATGTCACCTTTTGTATATTATTTACTTTTCCGCACTAGGATAGACCCAAGGAGGAGGGCACAAGTAACCGGGTTCTGGAGTCCAGTGGGAGACCAACTCGAGGAGTCGAGTCCGGGTCTCCTAACTGTAGAATTGGTAGGGTTGCTTGCCGCTCTCGTAGGGGTCTAGGGGTGTGGGTTTGGCTATTCATCGCGACCGTGGAATCCGTGTTTTATACTGGCTCGTATTGAAAACACGGACATCCTAGTATATCCAATATTTCATATGTTTCTTCTGCTGCGATATCTGTGATGTGATCATGTGATGTTCTGTGATAGATACAGTATATAGTATATATGATATATTATATAGGCGTTACTTATGTTTTACACCCGCACTAGCCCTGCCCCGCTCTGCCGTTAGTTACCTAACCTAACGGTGCACGAGGGGACATCGAGGCGAATGCGGATGGCATAAGTGTACGTCGTATTTATCTGTGATGTTTAGGTACTTAAATGATGGGACTTCATTAATGTGATTAATGAAATAAAAGAAACCTAAGATGTTGTAGAATCGAATTTCAAAATAAAACAGGTAGCTACAGTTCTTGCTTTGCACAGCGGTATATGTGATATATCCTGCACCTTATTCGATGAGGAAAGGACCGAGATCCCTTCACCGGGAGTGACTCCTTTAGCAATAACTGGCAGATGCTACACACTCGGTTTGTCTTTTGATTGCTTTTAAGAGTTTTTGCTTTGCACAGTGATATATATGATATATCCCGCACCTCATTCGACGAGGAAAGGACCGACGATCCCTTCACCGGGAGTGACTCCTTTAGCAAAACTAGAAAAGCCTAAAAAACACTCCATTTTTAAATCATTTGATTCTACAACGATATCAAGTTCATTACGCAATAGGTTTTCAGAAAAACCTGTCGTAGCCCTCCGTCATTTCAGATAAATCCTGTTTAGTATTCGTGCTGCGTTTGTTGACCTTGTCAAGGCGCAGTGTGCGGTAGCTAACCAGTATTTATCTGCTTATGCATATGATGCAGATTGGGTTAGGGTAGTCGTGCGGCCTTGTTGACCTTGTCAAGGGTCGTGCGGGTGGGTTTGATTCAATCAAGAAATGACGGGTTGAACTTGACTTGCGGTCTATGGTTTGCTGACCTTGTCAAGGTCATAGATCGTTCGGGGTAAAATATTATCGGGAATTTCAAGTGTTGAAATTTGCAATGAGATTGCATACCTTCTATGAGATAGTTGGATCCCGATACCCGCTGCGAGTAATTGTTACTCTTGGGAGAGTTTTATACATTACAATTAGCCGATCAAGTAGGTGTCTAGAAAGGTGTCAACGGGGTTACGCCTCTGGGAAAACGAGGTTTACATTAATTAGGTTCGTGCGAAAGCACGGGGGACCTCCCTCAAAGTACCGACACTGGCCTGGCTGAAAGATTGGCGAACTTGTAGTGTGTAATTAATCCCGGCTAGTCTTTCCTTTTAGGGTTTGAAGGAAGATTTGATAAAAAGCAGTGGGAGCCATCCTGATTAGATAAAATAATAACCAGTCTATTCTTGACAGAGCGCACGCTGAGTGTTTTCTTCTCTCTCTCTCCAGGTAGCGACCATATCACGCCTTAATCAAGATAATAATACGGAATATTGACCGAACCCGCTTGTTATACTGAGCTGGGGAACGTTGGTCCCGCTCCAACTTATAATTGTTATAAGACAGAGCAGGAAATTGGGGATTACCAGAATTCCCGTGCCGCCCAAACGAAGAGAGTGCATGCTGATGCATCATCTTCGGGTGTGTTCGTTACAAAGAACTGTTTCTCTGTATCCTCTACGTCCTGGGTATGTGATACCAGATCAGGATCACAGATATGTAATCTGTTACATAGGGCTACAGAAAGGTAGAGAACTGAGAACGGGTGATAAGTTTCATGAGGCAGAAAACGGGGCAAGAGTTGCAGCCAAGTCTGTTGGTCACTGTCACCCTGTATTACCAATACATTGATTCTGAACAAATGTTATTAGATACCGAACCTGATATACAAAATCATATCAGTCTCTTTATTAATAAAGAAAGGATATAATTTTGTATTGATGGATAATGTTTTGAACATTTCCTATATCAAAAGTTGATCGGTTCAGGCACGTTATCTAAAAGCATTAACGTTCTAAATCAAACTACAGTTCTTAGTATACAGAACACACACAAGAGGAAGAGTTCAGAAATAAACGATTCCTTCTTGAGGCATTGTAGACTAGGTCATGTCAATGCGACCCGACTTGCTTAAGTTACATTTAGATGCATATTTAAATCAGTTTGAATTTACATCTTATGAAACTAGCGAGTCATGTCACAAAGATATAATGACCTTAGCTCTGTTTATTGGAAACAGAGAAAGAGTTAGTAAACTCTTGGGATTGATACATGATGATGTATGTAAGATCCCCTGTCTGCACATGCCAAGACCGGTCCTTTATACTTCATTGCATTCTCTGATGATCTCTCGAGATTCAGACATATGTTCCTGTTGAAACACAAGTCCGAACCTTTTGAGATATTCACAGAATATAAGTTAGAAGTAGAGAACCAAAATACGAATATAAGTATTATGTCCTCTGATGTGATCAAGGAGGAGAATACTTGAGCACGGAATTCCTGGACCATTCTAAAGGAGAATGAGATTCTCTCTCAGCATTACTCCTCCGTATACACCATAGCACGATGGTATATCGGGGCGGAGCAATCACACCCTATGTGATATGGTGTGCTCTATGATGAGTACTACTGAGTTTCCTATTTCCCTTGGGAGTTATGCACTTGAGAAGCTGCATACCTATTGAATAGGGTTCGAATCAAATCAGTTGCCTACCACTTCATATGTGATATGGAAAGGGAAGAGCCTATCTCTTAAGTTGGTTAAGATTTGGGGTTGTCCGGGTTATGTCTAAAAGCAAAATCCGGACAAGCTCGAGGCAAAGTCAGTTATGTAGAACTGGAATAGTTCCAGCTATACAAGCTACAGCTGATGATTTGATAGAACCAAAGGATTCAGTAGATTCCAACGAAGCTCAGCCTCTCCGCCGATCTAGTAGGGTTCCTCACCCACCTGAGAGATACTTCGGTTTCTCTATGACAGTGGGAGCGAGGATTGCATCATGAGATGATGACCCAACTAGTTTCGAGCTGGCCATCAGGAGTAAGACTCTGTAAGAATGGCTGGATGCTTAGCGATCTGAGATGGAATCCTTATACACCAACAAAGTATGGACTTTGGTTGCTATATCTGAAGGGTTAAATCCCCATCAGGAGCAAGTATATCTTGAGAAGATTACTTGGTGTATATGGAAAAGTTGAGACTTTCAAAGCTAGACTTGTTAAAGGTCTACATCATTGACCAGGTATGGATGATGATGAAACCTTTTCTAAGTAGCTATGCTTAAGTCCATCCAGATCCTACTTGCCACGGCTACATACCATGACTACGATATCTGGTGGTTGGGTGTCATGACAGCTTTTCTAAATGATGTTTAGAAGAGAGTGTCTATAAGTACACAGCCAGAGGGCTTCGTAGACAGTGGGAGCAGCGGAAACGTGTGCAAGATGCTTTATAGGATAAAGCAGGCATCGCGGAGTTGGAACATCTGTTTTGATGAAGCGGTCAAAGAAGTTGACATCATCAAAATGGTAGATGAACCTTGTATAAACAAGAAGGTAGTAGGGAGTATGGTGACGATCCTCGTAGAGTATGTGGATGACATACTCTTGATAGGGAAGGAGTTTCCTATGCTACGCTCGATCAATCTCCGCTTATCACAATGATTCTCCATATAGGATCAAAGTGATACCTCCTAAATCCTGGGTTTTTGGATCTATGAGATAGATCTAATTGGATGTTAGGACTCTCACTAGTTGTAGTGAGACGGTATCAACCGATCCTGGGGAGAATCACTGGAAGGGTTCCAGGGTGATAAAGACAACTGAATGTCAGTCAGAGGCATTGTCTTTACCCTCAGTGGAGGGACGGTATGTTGGAAGAGTTCCAAGCTAGATACCGTGACATACTAGACGATAAAGGCTGGATACATCGCTACTTGAGATGCTACCAAAGTGGCTGTCTGGGTGTATATTGGTTCATGAGATGAACTCCGTTCCTCCCATTGTGTGACAATGGAGTCGTGGCTTATGCCAAGGAACGCAGGTCCCATCAGTGATCCAGACATATTCTAAGGCAGTGTCACCTGATCGTGGAGATGGTTGATCTCCAGGGGATCGAGGTCAGGAGAGTAGACTCAGAAAACAACACAGCAGATCCACTCACAAAGGCCTGTTCCCAGAGAGAGACTTTTATGGGATGGTTGAGTATGAGATACTGCAACCACTGCTATTAGATGGCCCTAGTGCAAGTGGGAGATTGTTAGTTATATGTATGCCCTAGAGGCCATTACTATACATAGGATGTCTATTGTAGTGGATGCTGGGACATATATAGGGAGGACTTTCTTGCTCGACATGATAGTACGCTATCTGGTTACTCTTTACCTTAACGTGTATACTGTTTGTCTCTCTGTTACATGTTGGTAAAGCCCTTAGGATGTGTACTTGACTACCTGGACTATGATGCGGATCATACTAGTGGGGACATGGTAGTCCATAAGTACATCCTTCAAAGTCCCTAGTCGTGGGTGTATCGAGACGGGGCATCGATATACCAGAGTAGACTAGCGTGTACCTTCTCGACCCATACAGATGGGCGATGGATGATCCCATATCCATTGGTGTTTGACATCAGAGATGATATATGGGTGCTCAGTGGAGACTGGGTACACTGGACGGACTCGCCGAGAACTCCCAGATGGTATTATACCTTACGTCAGATGGCAGTTCTCTGGTGACACTGGTACAGAGTAGTCTGTTGACCCGAGATCGTCATAGAGTCTTGTGTGGTTCCCACTGTACTTTGATTTCCATCTTACCACGTCCAAGAGGGCGTGCAAAACGGTGGTTTTTGGGTACAGTCCCGAGTCACATGGAGGCAATGAGCGATAGGAGGGGATTCGTCTCTCCCGGTATAGGGAGTTGATGTTGCGCTGTGTTCGATTGGCTATAACAGGAAATCCCTGGCCAGGGTTGCTGAGATTTACTGGTAAGTGTTACCAGTAGTTTCTCGAAATGTTATATACCTCATATCGACACGACTTATCGAGCTATTGGGGTCTGACGTTAACCACCCCTAGGCGAGATATGCGACATATCAGACGATCAGACCGGACTGTACGGTAAGTGTTACTGGTTGGATCACAGGAGTGTGAGCGGGCTTGCTCGTCGATCTTCTGATCGCTCAATACCCGGGTGGCTGTTACGTTTAGCAGACCGCTTGTGGCTTGTGGATGCTTGATATGATCATCATCTGCTGCCGGCGTATTGACGAGTCTTTAGAGTCCTACACAGAGGTTTCCTGGCTCAAGCAAAACGAAATAGGAGCGCATATGAGATATGTGCGGGACCGAGAATAATACCAGTATGTGATACTGTATTCGATTCTCGCGATGTGACATTGATCGGTTGTATGCGATATAGCCGGGTTATCGGATCAAGTGTTGATTCGATAAGTTATTACTAATGATACTAGTCGGTTATATGCGATATGACCGGATCGTTAAATCAAGTGTTGATTTAATGATTTAATGCATAATTATATATTTGATATATTACTTTGCATTAACTAGTATCGGTTCACTTTAAATGGATTTTCTCGCTCGGGTGTGCGCATTGCATATGCGATATGATTTTGTGCACATGCTTGTATCATGTTTGATGATACATGCCTTTTTAATTAAGTGTATAGAATTAAACCTTGGTTAATGGAATGGTTAGGGTTTACTATTTGCTTATTCATTTTATTCATTTATTTATTAATCTTTTTCTTATTGGAAAAAGGAAATAAAATGATAAAATAGTGGCATTTCTTTTGTTCATTCATGAAGCTTCATGAATGCTTTGACTTGATGACCATTTTGTTTTTAGCTTAACCCTAACCATTGCATTAAACCACGATTAGTTCTCTACACTTAACTATGGTCATGTTATGATAAGGATTGATTATTCTTTTCTTTTTTGAAATTAACTTATCATAACATAATAATTCTTCTTCTTCCTTTCTTCACTTGAAGAAAGCAAGCTCCATCAATGGTGATTGATGGAAATGAGTGAGAAATCCAATTCTAAAGTCTACCCACTTCCTATTTCTTCATCCTCTACCTCTTGCCAAGTAGTAGAGTGTGTTTCCTTCACAAGTTTTCTTGACTTGGTGAAGTTGGAGCTTGATCTAGCGATGCTTCGACGTAGATCATCTTCGGCATGGACATCGACGACCTAGCTCGCCTATTCTCCGATGAAGCCGATGCTAGAGCCCGGAATTTTTTTTGGACAGCAAGAGGACTTCATTGCGGAGCTATGGAGGTGGAGCACCGGATCTACAAAGGTTGTATTTCCGTTTAGACTTTAGTTAAGTTGTTAACTAGTTTCATTTTCGCCTAGAAATCTAGCCGACGATCCGTAGTCGGGTTTCTCGGCACCGTTATAAACAATAAAAAGCATCCCCAAACGGGAGCTAGCATCAACGCCAACAGGCGGAAACAACCACAACAAGCACAATAATATACAACGCCAATAGGCGAGGTTCAAAACTCAAAAGAAAATAAAACCACCATATCAGAATAATACATGCGCGACTCTAAGGTCGAAATAAAAGACTGGTCCAATAAACTTATCAAGTAATACAAATATGGTTGATGGAGCTTACTAGATACAAATGAATGAATAAAAGTACAATGGTGGTGCGGATACAAGTGAACCAAGCTACCGTGCAAATCACCCTGAAGAAAAGATGTGCCAACAAGCTGCCACGGAAACCTGTACATCGAACCTGTAAAGAATTTGGCACAATGGGGGTGAGTTGCCAACTCGTGAGTAGAAGACATCTACGAAAAGAAATCGAATGCACGACGCTATCCTAGGTCATAATGATACACTACTATAACCCAAACATCTAGTAATAGCAGGGTAATACTACGTGTAAGTGCAACTACTCCGTGTCGTGTCAGTACCTCATATAATACTATGTCATATGAATGAAATGCATGCACCATGAATGTAAAGTAACAAATCCTGAAATCCAGATATATATGTATAAGAAATCTTTAGCTGTTATCATAGTAGAATGTGTATAAGAATCTGAAATCTCAATAATGAAATCCATGGAAATCCGTGTCAAATATCGACACAACACATGTAATCTCAAGTCTCAATATCTCGGGCTCCGTCAGTCCGGATCGGCCCATATCATCAAATCTCACGACAACGGTTGGTATCCTCCGGATATCCGCCGCGCCAGACATCACCGGTAGGTAGCCTTCCCCTGCTAGGCTCATCGTCTACAACTCGATCTTCTTGCCCCGGGGTACCATACCGGGCCCACCATGTACCCGAGACGGTTCATCCACTCCTCGAATCGGGTCTTGAAATCCAACAGAAAACATGAAATACTCATGGTGGACGACACATACATCACGAGAAAACCGCATCTTATTTTAAAAAGAGAAGAGGAGAGAGAGAGAAGTTTTATATATTTTTGCGGTTTTCCCCAAAAATCCAGAAATCTCATAGAAATCCAAATCTCAAAATCATGAGTAAGTATATGATGAGTGTCGGCATATGCCCATACTACTGTGCGATAACATGAAAATATGAATGCATGAATGTCTAATTAATAAATATCATGTCTTATACTAACATCAGTGAGTAATCACAATATTATATCGGTTTAGTTGTTAACTGATTCTATCAATAAAAGATAATATGATCTAAAGTGTACGTGACATAGCAATTACCGATGATGATGTGTGTGAGCCGGCAAATAAGTGTGCGTGGAATATGCGCATCATCGGTAATGGTGCTGGTGTCCTAACAGGTAAGGTTTATACTGATTATAGCAACATATGTAAGAACAGGCACCATGATGATTACAGTATGAATGTAAATACAGATGTGCATTATCCATTCCTCTGCGAAATACGAGTACAACTACCACTATGTGAGTCGAACCTAAACTAGTGTCCATCGAACATCCTAAGGAACTAAACCTAATAGACTAGTCAGTAAGAAACTAGAGTCTACCTAAGGTCTGAATCAATATCTCTAATAGTCGGCGATCCCGCCTCAATAGCGTCACGTACGTAGTACGGCTTCTTCGAATCAAGAGCGCGGATCAATCGTCAAATCTAAGCCTCGTACGGTAAAATCCATCGTACGGCATCCCAATATCGGGGTACGGTCAAGTATCTCCTAGGTGTCTCCTCATTCGTATAATGTCATCATCAGCACATCTCATGATCAAGGTGTTAAACTGTGATCGCATACATCAATCATATATCATTGCCATCATGATAAGCATCATTAGTTTATCCTCAGAAATATCATGTCATATGTGTAATATTGTGATTAAATCATACCGATATCTTATCTTCATCAAGTCACAAGCTACAGCCCAGGTACTATTTTAGTGTCTCATGTACCTCAATATCACCACCACCCTTTATAATTTATATGTTCATGTTCATTATCTCATTCTCTAATGATCCGCTAACACTTTAATACGACTGTATAGTCAAGAATCATGGCATCAAGCCCAGTTATACTGTTTCATCATACCTCAGATATCATATCACATCAACGAATCCCATATACGTGTTGTGTATATATATTCACCTATACCTAGTTTTATATATATACACACATATACGTATACGCCGTGTCAAGTTTTGGTGTGTGCGTGTGTGTTTCAATCAGAAACCTACGAACCTCTCCCAAAGTATTCATCTTCAGGTATGGTTTTCCTAAATCAGTCTAGTCCCGCCTAGGGTCATTACCAGGGTCCTACTCAGTAAGAATCTAGGGTCACATCTGGTTTCCTAATGTCAATAAGTGCTATTCCTATTCTACGTTGCGGGGGTGCTAAACGCCATCCACCCGACTTCCCCCCGTAGATATGCATCTACACACCTGGTCCATGTCTGCCGAAGACGGTGTCGCCATCCTCCTCTTCATCGCCCGCGGTCCACGTAGGGGGTACCTAGACGCAAACATATAAATAGCATCGTATACTGAATCACATACGAAAGTCAAACGATCTAAAGGAGCAAGCATAGGTTAAAACCTATGTCCCGTCCACGCAAAAGAACCAAATACCGCTCGATATCGGCGTACAAACTCCGATGGATCGAGATAACATCATCAAACAACTTGTAGTTTTAAAACACATTACTTATACCATAAAACACGATTAAATCCATCGAAACCCTAAAATCCATCAAACCGTCCAATTTCGTAAAACCCGAAATTGCCAATTTACCGTTTTTCATCAAAACTTGACATTTAAATGAAACCAATAGTTATAAAACTCATTATATAGCATAACTAGACTATACAAACCGTTACTATATTTTTATTACACAAATTTATATTAATTTGAAATTTCTAGTTTGCAACATTTAACAATTTTCAACATTTTTCAAGCAAAGCACCACAATTCCACCACAAAACATGATTTGCATGAATTAATATATTAAACCACAATTCATAATGATAATGATTCAATGAAACCATAAATTATATTTTTAATCACATTTATTTAGAAATTCCTAAAATCTAGTTTACAAAATAATAGCATTTTGTTACTATTTTTCCAA
Organism: Agapanthus africanus; assembly: GCA_030015575.1. Taxonomy (NCBI): domain Eukaryota; kingdom Viridiplantae; phylum Streptophyta; class Magnoliopsida; order Asparagales; family Amaryllidaceae; genus Agapanthus; species Agapanthus africanus. The sequence continues at coordinate 442,707,447 of JASDDO010000001.1, forward strand.
TTATCAAAGTAATCTAGTGATCAAACTAAGTTTTTCATTCAATTAATGTGCTAATATTCTCATTAAAACTACCATCTAATGATAGCAACTTTAATTGGAATTTTATATTACCCACAAACACATTTTAGAAAAATCTAGTTAGCTAATTTCCTTATTTAAAACAATTTTAAATGAAAATTTTACAATTTAACAACCATGCAATATTTTCCAATTCTAAAAGTGTTAAACTAACTATTATAACCCTAATTAATTATTAAAAACCCTAACTTGAATTTACAACCCTAACTTGCATTTTTTTTAAAAAAACATAGAACTAATTCATTAAATCTAATTAAGCTTAAATGATCATCTAATAACAATAAATCAAAAGAAAGAAAATTATACCTCCAAAATGTGAAATCCAAACAAGAAATGAGCCTCCAAAATACATTCTTTCCCACTCCAAAATCCATATAAATAAGGGTAGAGAATAAAGGGTATGAAGAAATTAGGATTTTGTGGAATTTTAATTGAATTTTTGAAGTATTTTGGATGAATTTTGAACAAAAAAGAAGTGGGAAATGGGGGGGGGCTGCCATGGTTGAGGCCGGCCATTGTATGAGAGGGAGGGAGCAAGAGAAAAGAGTGAAGAAAAGTGTGGAAGTTTCAAGAAAAGAATCATCATTTAAAGTCTTTTCATGCTTTATTTATTTATTTATTTATTTCATTACTATAGCAACTCAAGAAAGCTCTAGAAATTAGGAAAAATTTGCAAATAAATTTTTCATGATACACACTAATTTCTAACATGCCATGGTTCATTTTTACAAATTAAAACCATTTAAATTTGTAATTTACACTAATTTAGTGTAAAAATAAAGCTTATGTTAATATTTAAAATAATTAATTTAGGAAAAATATTTTATTAAACTAAAAATTTATAAGTGGCTAAATAAACACCATTTACTAGTAATTACATAATTAAATAGGTATTTTTGAATTTATAATGAAAAACAATTGCGGTTTGATTTTACGAAAAATACATTTTGCTTTACCGAAAATCATAAAATTCACTTAATCAATTTTATTCATTTAATTATTTATTTAATTATTTTTAAAACGTTACATTTACACAGATGATGGTATATGTTTGATGATATTGGGATGCATGCGATTATAGTATAGTACCCTTGATCATGATATTGTTTGATGATGATACTATACGAACGATGATATATATACACGTGATAGTTGACCCGTACCCCGATTTTGAGATGCCGTACGATGGATTTTAACGTTCGAGGCATAGATGCGACGATTGATCCGCACTCTTGACTCGAGAAAATTGTACTATGTATGTGACGCTATTGAGGCTGGATCGCCGACTACTAGAGATATCGACTCAGACTTTAGGAGGATTAACCTTACCTTTCGACTAATGTCTTTAGTTAGTTCCTTAGTTGGTTAGGTAGATCTTAGTTTAGGCTTGAGTCATACTTATTTTCAAAACTAACGAATCGTGCGCATTTTTAAAGACAGCCCGAGGGATACTGCAGATTTTTCAAAGGACTTATCTTTTCATAAAAACCTCGTAGCCCCTAATTTTCTAAAAACCACGATTCGTGCTTTTTCAAACAGCAAACTCTATGACTTGTAATTAGTATGTATTCTCTAGTTGTGCGTTTACTACACATTCACTGTTATATTCATGTTGTATTCATTGCATTGCATATTCATACACATGTTTCTTTAGCTAATATGAAACTTTGCCTGTTAGGACACCAGCACCATTACCGATGATGCGCATGTTCCACGTACACTTATTTGCCGGCTCACACACATCATCATCGGTAATTTCCATGTCATGCACACTTTAGAACATATTATCTTTTATTGATATAATCAGCTAAATGCTAGTCCAGTATAATATTGTGTGATTACCCTCATGTGCTAGTTTAGACATTTCATTTATTACTTAGACATTTCATGCATTCACATATTCATATTATCATGCAGTATTCTGGGACTTATGCCGATGCTCATTATTTACTTACTCATGATTTTGGGATTTTGGATTTCTATGAGATTTCTGGATTTGGGGGGGGGGGGGGGGAGGACCGCAAGAATTTAATAAAAGATTAGTATCATCATTTTTAAAATGCAAGTTGCGGTTTTCTCGTGATGTATGTGTCGTCCACCATGAGATTTCATGTTTTTCTGTTGGATTTCGAACCCGATTCGAGGAGTGGATGAACCGTCTCGGGTACATGGTGGGCCCGGTATGGTATCCCAGGGCAAGAAGATCGAGTTGTAGACGATGAGCCTGGCAGGGAAAGACTACCTACCGGTGATGTCTGGCGTGGCGGATATCCGGAGGATACCGACCGTTGTCGTGAGATTTGATTATATGGGCCGCTCCGGACTGACGGAGCCCGAGATATTGAGACTATGAGATATTGAGACTATGAGGTATTGAGACTTTGAGATTTACATGTTTTGTGTCGATCCTTGACACGGATTTCCATGAATTTCATTGATGATGTTTCGGATTACCATACAAATTTTACTATGATACGAGTTAAAGATTTCTTATACAGATATATCCAGAATTTATGGTTGATTGTTTTACATTCATGGTGCATGCATACTCATACACATGACATGTTACTACTTGAGGCACTGACACGAGCACTGAGTTTTGCACTTACGCATAGATTATTACCCTGCCACTACTAAATGACCGGTGTCATATTAGGTATATTAGTATGACCTAGGAAAGTGTCGTGGATGCAATTTCTACTCGCAGATGTCTTCTACTCACGAGTTGGCAACTCACTCCCGTTGTGCCAAATTTTCTTACAGGTTTCGATGTACAGGTTTCCTTGACAGCTTGCTGGCACACCATTTCATTCATGATGATTTGCTTGGTAGGTTGGTTCATTTGTATCAAGACCGCCATTGTACTTTTATTATTTTAGTTATATCTAGTAAGCTCCATCAACCAGACTTATATTATTGGTAGATTTAGAAGACCGGTTGTTTTTATTTCGACCTTAGAGTCGCGCTTGTATTATTATGGTCTTGGTGGATTTGGTTTTCTTTTTAGTTTTGAGCCTCGCCCTTCGACGTTGTATATTGTAGTGCATTGTGTGGTTGTTTCCGCTATTTGGCGTAGAGCTAGCTCCCGCTTGGGGATACTTTTTTATTATTGCATATGTATATATTCTTGTTTGTACCCGTTTGGGGCCAGTTTTTACAAAGGAGACTCTGCCGAAATTTTTAGGAAATTTGATGTTGCTTTTAAAACATGTTTTCCTACACTTCTTCTTTTAAATGGTTTAGATTTCTGGGCTTCGGCTTGCTTAAATTATGTTACGCCTTTATACGTTTCATAATTTAAGTGCCGGTCACGTTCTGTACTTTCGGGTCATGATAAAGTTGGTATCAGAGCGCTAGGTTTAACTATTGTCCGAGTCTAGGTTGACCTTGGTTGATGGAGTGGGTGACTTAGGTAGAGTGACGTACTGTGGGTATGATCCGCGGCATACTTACGATACGCTACTCTGCTTAAGAAATCTTAGGATATACATTTCTTTGCATCATATTCTATTCGTTCTTATGATCTATCTTCGTCAATGTCGTATGGTGGTTTCTGTTACCACGGTCGCACGGGCAGAGGGAGCCGCGGTTCGAATGCGATGACCGTTAGGGTATCGTCTATTCTTGAGGATTGAAGTATTGTTTAGCGTGCGGACGAAGGGTATTCACATGTCGTCTAGACGAAGTTAAAAGGTTCGAACGAATGTCAGAAACCCATTTTCCCAAGTTTAAGGTATTCGGAAGAGCATGCAGGTATTTTTATGGACTCTCTAGAAGAATGAAACCCTAACTCGACATAATGACCATGAGAACGCTGGTGAACCATATGGTTTGCGGCAGTTCCGCGGTATCATTAGTGAGGCTTGGGTTTGCCCTTCTACGGCTGGTCCGCGGATGCTGGGGCATGTGCTGGATATTTTTAAACTATACTCGAGTGTTGAGCTCTCGGGGGATTTTGGGACTTTGATAAATCGATCGAAAAGTTTAACATAGTCCGGATATCAGGTGAAGAGATAGATTACGTGGGAGACTCTAGATATGAGCATAGCCGTTTGTAGTGCAGTCAGCACAGCTATGAAGAGACGAGTTCAAATCAGTCGACATCAGAGGGAAGAGGAGCACATCAACGTCAGTGTTACGATTTATGATTGGTGATTCGAATATCGCATTTCCGTTGTTTGGATTCTGGTATTTTGATGATTTCGTTTTATGATTGGTATTTCCTATGTGTACATTCATTACACTCTATTCGTGTTTCATATATCAGTGGTATTGATGTTGTTTTATGCATACCCGGTGCACTCGATTTGGTTTTATACATTTTGAGATATTGATTTGATTTCGTGCATATGGGTTGCACATGATTTTGACGCATGCTTCGACATAGTTTTCATGTACTTTTCGTACTGTGATTTCGATTTTGATATTCGGTATATGTTTTCGTGCACTATATGCACTTGATTGAGATTCTTGCGCACACTTGGCGCACTTGATGAGATTTTGTGCATACCAGATGTACTAAATCGGGGTTTTTTGCAGATTAGATACACCTGATATTATTGTCATGCATGCCCGTTGCACTTGACAGATGTTTTTGGTGCACACCCGTTGCACTCAGTTTGTTTCTGTGCATATTCGTGGCATCTGTATTTGGTTTCGATTTCCGTGCGCACCGGATGCACGTGGTACCTTGTATATTGTATTTGAGATTGATATCATTTTGAGCAGTACATTTTTATGATATTTAATTTGGTTTAGTAGCCGAGCAGGACTGTTATGAGAACAGTACCTAGGATTTTGATGTATATCATGATGGTTTTCGTATTGGACTTTGACATTGTATTCTCACCATAACTCTGATGATTCCGTTATTCTTGACGAAATTTTGATTTTGAGTTATGTACTTGTTTTTCATGCGCATGCATTGCGCTAAGATGTGTTTTATGTATTGATGATTTCGGAGCCCCGGCGATTTGAGTGTTTTGCTAAATATTTTAGTATTTGGGGGAGTTTTAATTTAAATTCGGGGACCGAATTTCTTTAAGGGGGGAAGATTGTAACGTTTTAAAAATAAATAAATAAATAATTAGATAAATAAAATACTTTAGGTGATTTTTCTGGTAATCGGTAAAATAAACCGTATTTTCCGTAAAACTTAACTATAATTATTTTACAATATAGATTTAAATACGCATATTTTAACTATGTAATTACTAGTAAATGATGTTTATTTAGTGACTTATAAATTATTAGTTTACTAAAATATGTTCCGTAATTAATTAAATTCAAATATTTACATAAGCTTTTAAATATACATTAAATTAGTGTAAATTGCAAATTGGAATGGGTTAATTTGAAAAATGTGAACCATGACATATTGGAATCAAGTGTGTAACATGTAAATTCTTTCTCAAAATTCTCCATGGTTCTAGAATTTTCTTGGCTTTATTTAGAAAAGAAAAATGAATAAAATTAAATAAATGTGAAAAGACTTAAAGGAAATGATTTATTCAAGCGGTTTCTACACAATTCTACCCTCATTTCTCTCTCTCTCTCTCCGCTTCCCCTCATGTAGCCGAGCCTAGCTTGAGGCAGCCCCCATTTTCTCCAACTCCTTCTCACTTCAAAAATTCATCAAAAATTCCATCAAAATCCACAAAAAACACCACTAATTCCTAATTTAATTCTTACCCATTATTCTTTGCTCATTCTATCTTAAAATCCTTGGAGCAAGAGACCATTTTGGAGGTCAAGTGCATGCTAGATCTCTTGATTTTGTGGTAAAATCATAACCCTAGTGCTTAAATTTAGGTTAATTATTTCAACATAATGAATTTGTGTGTTTAATTATGGTTTAAATTTCTAACTATAAAAATTCAAGAAAGGGTTTTTGAATGCAATTAGGGTTCTTATCATGTAATCATGGTTTGAAAGTGTAGTGTGACATCTTAGGGTATGCAAAATGAAATTTAGTTGTCAATTTAATAATTGTTACATTTTAATTGTTCGAATTAAGTTATCCGCAAACTAGAGTTTTATAAATCATGTATATTGGTGAGATAAAATTATGATGAGTCTATCATTAGATTATGGTTTTAATGAGGAGATTAACATGTTAATTGAATGCAAAACCTAATTGGGTTACTAGTTGCTATTTGTTAGTTAAAAATTGTGATAAATATGCTATCTTGCAAACTAGGTTTTAGAAATTAATTTAAAACGTGGGATTAAAAATCTAGTTAGGGTTTTAGCACATCATTAAGGTTTCCATGAGTCGTTTAACAATTTAAAATATGCAAAATCTAGCTTAGTTGTTGAATAGTGAATTTTGCTTAAAAAGTGTTAAAATTTGATATTTTTGCAAACTAGAATTTTCAATTCAATACAAATTGATGAGAATAAATTATAGAAATGGTTTATATAACTTAGTTATGATATTTAGTGAATATTATGGCCATTAGTTTTGTTAAAACATTAAGTTTCGAAGTAAAACGGTTAATTGACGCTTTCTAGGTTTTTGCGAAATACAACGATTTGATGGATTTTAAGGTTTTGATGAATTAAACCTTGTTTTATATTATAATTAATGAGTTTTGGAATTACGATTTGTACGTTTGTGTTTTATCTCGATCAATCGGCATTTGTACGCCGATATCGAGGGTTATTTGGTTCTTTTGCATGAGCGGGTCATAGGTTTTAACCTATGTGCGTTTCGTGCACCGTTTTGGTTCCGTAATTCGGTTTACGATATTATAAATGTTTGTGTATAGGTACCCCTCACGTGGAGTTCGGACAAGGAAGAAGAGGAGGGCGACATCGACTTCGGCAGACAAGGACCATGTGAGTAGATGCATATCTACGGGGGAACTCGGGTGGATGGCGTATAGCATCCCCGCAAACGTAGAATAGGGATATTATGTACTGTTATTAGGAAGTAGGACGTGACCTTAGATTCTTGGCGAGTAGGGTCCTATTGAAGACTTTAGATTGGACTAGACTGATTTAGAAAGACTTAACCAGAGGATGACTTCCTTAGAGGGAATTCATAGGTTTCAGGTAGACACACACACACGCACACACACATAAACTTGACTTGGTGTATATGTGTGTGTGTGTGTATATATAGGAATGTGTGTAGGTGTATACACACACACACATAACATATACATGTGATATGAGGAGGTTATATTATACATGGGGATGAGTCGATATGACTAGGCTTGATGCCGTGATTTATTGGATATATGATCGAGTTATGACATGAGATGTGTTATGATAGTAGCGGATCGTTGGACAATGAGATTATATAAAATATATTTATATAAACGATAATATGTGTTGATGACATTGGAATGAACGAGACTTTAGAATAGAACCCGGATTGTAATATATGACTTAATCACGATATGACATATGACATGATATTTTAGTGGATCATTTGACAATGTATATTTACACAGACGATGATATATGTTTGATGATATTGGGATGCATGCGATTATAGTATAGTACTCTTGATCATGATATTGTTTGATGATGATACTATACGAACGATGATATATATATATATATACGTGATAGTTGACCCGTACCCCGATTTTGGGATGCCGTACGATGGATTTTGCCGTACGAGGCATAGATGTGACGATTGATCCGCACTCTTGACTCAAGAAAATCGTACTATGTACGTGATGCTATTGAGGCTGGATCACCGACTACTAGAGATATCGACTCAGACTTTTAGGAGGATTAACCTTACCTTTCGACTAATGTTTTTAGTTAGTTCCTTAGTTGGTTAGGTAGATCTTAGTTTAGGCTCGAGTCATACTTATTTTCAAAACTAACGAATCGTGCGCATTTTTAAAGACAGACTGAGGGATACTACGGATTTTTCAAAGGACTTATCTTTTCATAAAAACCCTGTAGCCCCTAATTTTCTAAAAACCACGATTCGTGCTTTTTCAAAAAACAAATTGTATGACTCGTAATTAGTATGTATTCTCCAGTTGTGCGTTTACTACACATTCACTGTTATATTCATGTTGTATTCATTGCATTGCATGTTCATACACATGTTTCTTTAGCTAATATGAAACTCTGCCTGTTAGGACACCAGCACCATTACTGATGATGCACATGTTCCACGTACACTTATTTGCCGACTCACACACATCATCATCGGTAATTGCCATGTCACGCATACTTTAGAACATATTATCTTTTATTGATATAATCAGCTAAATGCTATTCCAGTATAATATTGTGTGATTACCCTCATGTGCTAGTTTAGACATTTCATTTATTACTTAGACACTTCATGTATTCACATATTCATATTATCATGCAGTATTCTGGGACTTATGCCGATGCTCATTATTTACTTACTCATGATTTTGGGATTTTGGATTTCTATGAGATTTCTGGATTTGGGGGGGGGAACCGCAAGAATTTAATAAAAGCTTAGTATCATCATTTTTAAAATGCAAGTTGCGGTTTCTCGTGATGTATGTGTCATCCACCATGAGATTTCATGTTTTTTTGTTGGATTTCGAGGAGTGGATGAACCGTCTCGGGTACATGGTGGGCCCGGTATGGTACCCCGGGGCAAGAAGATCGAGTTGGAGACGATGGGCCTGGATGGGGAAGACTAACTACCGTGATGTCTGGCACGGCGGATATCCGGAGAATACCGACCGTTGTCGTGAGATTTGATGATATGGGCCGATCCGGACTGACGAAGCCCGAGATATTGAGACTATGAGATATTGAGACTATGAGGTATTGAGACTTTGAGATTTACATGTTTTGTGTCGATGCTTGACACGGATTTCCATGGATTTCATTGATGATGTTTCGGATTACCATACAAATTTTACTATGATACAAGTTAAAGATTTCTTATACAGATATATCCAGATTTCATGGTTGATTGTTTTACATTCATGGTGCATGCATACTCATACACATGACATGTTACTACTTGAGGCACTGACACGAGCACTGAGCATTACATTTACGCAAAGATTATTACCCTGCCACTACTAGATGACTGGTGTCATATTAGGTATATTAGTATGACCTAGGAAAGCGTCGTGCATGCGATTTCTACTCGCAGATGTCTTCTACTCACGAGTTGACAACTCATCCCCGTTGTGCCAAATTTTCTTACAGGTTTCGATGTACAGATTTCCTTAGCAGCTTGCTGATACACCATTTCATTCAGGGTGATTTGCTTGGTAGGTTGGTTCATTTGTATCAGGACCGCCGTTGAACTTTTATTATTTCAGTCGTATCTAGTAAGCTCCATCAACCAGACTTGTATTATTGGTAGATTTAGAAGACCAGTTATTTTTATTTCGACCTTAGTGTCGCGCTTGTATTATTATGGTCTTGGTGGATTTGGTTTTCTTTTGAGTTCTGAGCCTCGCCCTTCGGCGTTGTATATTGTAGTGCATTGTGTGGTTGTTTCCGCCATTTGGCATAGAGCTAGCTCCCGCTTGGGGATGCCTTTTTATTATTGCATATGTATATATTCTTGTTTGTACCCGTTTGGGGCCAGTTTTTACAAAGGAGACTCTGCTGAAATTTTTAAGAAATTTGATGTTGCTTTTAAAACATGTTTTCCTACACTTCTTCTTTTAAATGGTTTAGATTTCTGGGCTTCGACTTGCTTAAATTATGTTATGCCTTTAGACGTTTCATAATTTAAGTGTCGGTCACACGTTCCGTATTTTCGGGTCGTGACAAAGTTGGTATCAGAGCGCTAGGTTTAACCTTTGTCCGAGTCTAGGTTGACCTTGGTTGATGGAGTGGGTGACTTAGATAGAGTGACGTACCGTGGGTATGATCCACGACATACTTAGGATATGCTACTCTGCTTAAGAAACCTTAGGATGTACATTTCTTTGCATCATATTCTATTCGTTCTTATGATCTATCTTTGTCCATGTCGGATGGTGGTTTCTGTTACCACGGTCGCACGGGCAAAGGGAGCCGCGGTTCGAATGCGATGACTGCTAGGGTATCGTCTATTCTTGAGGATTGAAGGATTGTTTAGCGTGCGGATGAAGGGTATTCACATATCGTCCAGACGAAGTTAAAAGGTTCGAACGAATGTCAGAAACCCATTTTCCCAAGTTTAAGGTATTCGGAAGAACATGCAGGTATTTCTATGGACTCTCTAGAAGAATGAAACCCTAACTTGACATAATGACCATAAGAATGCTGGTGAACCTTAGGGTTTGCGGCAGTTCCGCGGTACCATTAGTGAGGCTTGGGTTTGCCCTTCTACGACTGGTATTGTTTGTTCTGTAGGTCATATACCCTATATACATCATCCCAGTATTGTTTGTTCATCCAAATTTCACCTGAGCCAAAATCTGGGAGCACTTTGGTGTGGTTTTTGGTTATGTTTTCCCTATTTTGAATGCTAGGTTTTGCTATTTGGATTTGTATTTTGTTGTTGGATGTTGTACATCAACAACAAGGGTTGTTTGATTGTTTTTGCACGCATAGGCCATAGGTTCTAACCTATGAGCGTGCCGTGTGCCGTATCGGTTTTCTGGATTCGATTTTAATAGCGATTGCGATTATGTATTATTGTAGGTAACTTCGCATGGATTCCGAGGCGACGGAGCGTGGCGTCATCGACTTCGGCAAGCAAGAAGCAAGGTGAGTAGATCTAGATCTACGGGGGAAGTCGGGTAGATGACGTATAGCACTCCCGCATACTTTGGTGGAAACCGATTTATATATAGATTATGGTTAATGAAACCTTTAATAGAAAACTATAGATAGAGTAAAAAGGTAGTTAGAGAACCATATTTGAAACTAAGGATAGTTAGAAGTGATATGATACGACTAGTATGTGATGATGGGATTTGAGGATGATATTGCCGTTTAGGGTACTATAAGACTAGATAGTCGACGTACATGTGTCATCCGAACCATACCTATTTCCAAACTGAAGAATCGTATGGATCTTTTAAACAGATACCTGAAGTTACGGAATTTCAAACGATATCTTTTCCTTAAAAACACTGTAACCCCCACTTTCAAAACTACGATTCGCACCTTTTAAAAAACTGATTGTATGGTTCGGGTGTGTATGTTAGATTAGATACTTATGCTTATAGTAAAGGTATAATGTATATATAAACTTGACTTTATGTGAGATATAATTATGATGAAAAGAGAATACGATTTGACATGTGATATGATGATATGTTGGTATACGGATGCGGGTCGATTGAGGTGATTGATACCTTGTCGGTCCCCTGATACGAGATTGTTATGGATGTGACCTAGGACATAGGTATATAGATATATATAGAATGTCGTGAATCATATGTAATATGTCGTACGAGACGTTAGGTCCGTACCCCTCATTGTCGCAAAGGTTGATAGAATCCCTGATAGCTTAATGCTGCCGTACGATGATTTTCCGTACGTAATGAGTTTGACTTGAGGTTTGATCCATACCCTTGACTAGAGGATGCCGTACGATGGATCATACCGTACGCGATATTGTGAGGCTGGATGTCGATTGATAGATTCACCGACTCGATCATGTTAGATATGTATACCTTATAGCTTTTAGCTGACGATTTACCTTATGATGCATTCCTGTTATTCGCATTGCATTACTTATGCCTGTGCTAGTACACTTACACCATTATCGATGATACATATGTTACACATACACAGATTTGCCGGCTCACACACTTCATTATCGATAATTGCCATGTCACTACACAGTAGTATTGCTTACATACACATACATATTGTACATCCATGCTTGCGTATATACCACTTGTACATTCATATTGGTGCATATACATATTGTACACTCATACTTGCGTATATATCCACTTGTACATCTATATTAGCGCACATATATATTGTACATCCATGCATGTGTATATACCACTTGTACATCCATATTGGTGCATATACATATTGTACACCCATAGTTGCGTACATACATATTGTACACCCATACTTGCGGACACACACATTTGTACGTCCATACTTGCGTACATACACATATGCACATTTATACGATATTGCATTCGATTTTGGAGATTTGGGAACCACATGATATATTTTAAAAACTGGATTCATTTAAAAGAGTGGTTTTCCCTTGATATGTGCATATTACTGTTCCATGTTGCATGATATATAGATATGCTTACATTTCTGTTATATATCGCATACATCATACTTTATGATTACATGCATTAAGATATGTTGTTTTCATAAGATTTCTGGATTTGAGAACCGTGGCTATTTCAAAAGGAAGCATGTACTGTTTTAAAAACCCGGTTTCTCTTGATATGATATTTCAGTGCGTCCACCATGAGTTTTCTCGGTTCTGAGACGTATGACATGTGAAACCTGATTCGAGAAGCTGAATGAGGCCGATTGCGGGTACATGGTGGACTTGGTATAGTACCCCGGGACGAGAACGGATTGTTGTGCAATAGACGGTGAGCCTGGCAGAGGGACTACTACCTACCGGTGATAGTATTTGGGCTCGGCGGATATCCGGAGGATACCGACCGGAGTCGAGAGATGATATGGGCCGATCCGGACTGACGGAGCCTATGGGCCGATCCAGATTGACGGAGCCCGAGTGATCGCACGCTTTTTGCGTGTCGGATGTTCAAAGTTCTAAATTTATAACCGCGATCAGGACAGTGTCGCTTCGCAGCTAGCCGGTTGAGCACGAGTCGATCCGCAGGGAGATGGTTGTATGTCCGTTCGAGTTTTAGATGATTCAATAAAGAATGTGTATATGTTTGTTCAAGTCTATCCTAAGTGTTCGTATTTATGTTCAAGTAAGCTTGTTAAGGTTAAGGTCGGTTAGTAGAGTTAGGATCAGTCTTGTGCTTGTCTTTTGCCATTCTTAAAACGGTGTTGGGATAATCGAAAGTAGCAGGGATTAGGAGGACATGAGAATGGGATTTATGAGTTTAAGCGAGCTTTCCAACGCTAAATCCATTCCTAGCGCCCCTTGTCCGTCCGCTAAATACGCTTATTTCCAACCCTCGGCCAAACACCCGCAACCATGTATCCAATTAAGTCACAACTACATGTCACGTTGTAGTGCGCTTAAAGGACTTCTCGACTTAGGTCGCGGCTACATGTCACGTATAGCGTGCCTAAACGAGAGGGTTGCGTTTGTTTGGTCGGGGTTTGTTTCAAGATATTTGGCGAAGAGAAGCACAAGGGATTTCTCCGTCCCTCATACCACCTTCCTTAGCCTTAACAAGAGGGAAATTATTCACACATCATAAAAGAAAAGAAAACAAAACAAGAAGGAAGAAAAGAGAAAAATACGGTTTTACAAGTAGTACAAGCTAACTCTTGGGTCCTCACCTTAGCAAGGAACTCCGTCGAGTATCATCGCTTGGAAATAATACGGATAAAAAGAAGAAAAGAAAAGAGAACAAGAAAAGAAATAACAACAACTAGTTAACAACAAATAATAAAGTTACACTAGAAATTAAATTACAATGCAATGAAATAAAAATACAAGATAAGAAAAATAACCCTCATCTTCATTTCATCATTCACTCAAAAAGCTTTCTCTACAATTTTCATGGAGGAAAGAATGAAGAAGAAGAAGAAGCTAAGCTAAATCCTAACAAAAAGAGATGGGAAAAGAAGACATGAAGAAGACCTTGGCTTGGCACAAAACTGGGCTATTTATAGGCTGCGTGCTGAAACCCTAGGGCAACATTCTGGCCCAAAATGAAGTTACCAAATTGCCCCCAAAAACTCCTCTAGCACCGAGTCAACTCGGCCCCGGATCCGCGGCCGGGTCGCCATGTTGGCCGTGGATCCGCGGCCGTTCTGGGGAGTTGGGATGTCAAAATTCCTGGGTTTTCTTGTGTTGCATTCTTCTATTGTGCAAATTGCTTCCACAATTGCTTTAGATCTGCAACGGTCCAAAATGGCATCAAAAATAATACTTTTGACCTTTTCTCCCTTGAGCTCCGCGCACCCATTGTTCTTGTGCTGCCCCCCTCATGCTCTGTGCTTGTCCGAGACACGAATGACCACTGTCATATGTCTTGTCTCTGGAACTTGTACGCGGTACTGGACGGATACGGATGACCGGAACCCGGCTTTTATCTGCTGTCAACAGATGTTCTGTATTTTGGCGTAACAGTGGAGATTTTATATCAATTGCGTTATTTTGGACTAGAAACCTGTAGACTGTAAATATGTAGCAAATACGGATTAAAAGCACCTACCTATAAACAAACGAGCGTAAGAATGGGCGGTAGTAAAAGCAATATTCTGGTATGAACAAATACCCCCAAACTTAACTTTTGCTCGTCCCGAGCAAAACCAATTATTAACAAAAAAGTCCTAACATCACTTTCGCAGGGAACGCGATTGCACTGGGATCGTGCAATAAGCCGTTAAACCTCTAGGTGTCCCTAGTAGGAGGAGTGTTGTCTCCTGAGGGTTTTCAGCGGATACTATCCACAAAATCCCGTCAAGCTAGTTCATAAGTTAACGTCGATTCTACTCCTTCAGTTTAGTATTTACGTTAGAAATTCTATCATCCTAACTTAGAAATATCCAACCCTAATACTTCACACCTCCTTTCTATTTAACCTTAGACCCTATACGTTCCAAAAAAAGTTTTAGAAAGATGTTGGTATCTCCTGAGTTTTCCTTCTAAAGTGCGGTCTCAAATCAGGAATTTTTATCAACTTTTACGGAAAACATAAGTCTTATTCTTTATTTCTATCTTTCCTCCAAATATCGATTGTATACCCCTACGTGTGTGTTTTATTTCACCCCTATACTTAAGAATTCAATTTAAGCTATAGTACCCTTGCCCTAATACCTAATACTACTTCTTTTCATTAATGGTGGATGGTGTTGCTCACACGCCTTTCATGCGACTATTAATGCTTCTTGAGACACTAACAGCCGATTACTGAATGTGTGAGCTTAAAGCGTAAATAGCAATTTCCAGGTCTTGATTTTATTCCTTTTTTTTATTCTTTTTCTGTTTTTCTTTTTCTTTTTCAAGACCGGATATATTTTTCAATGATGCTCTTTTGGTGTTTAGCTTTAAATACCGTTTTTTCTTTCATACTAGGCTTTCAGGCAAGAGTATTTCTAGGTATCCTCTACTATCCCAAGTTTCAAGGTGCATGTAAGTGCAGTTTGTAGGGTATATACTTTCTGAATTTGAATTCAAGAATAGAAACTATTTTTCAGACTTATCCTTCAGTAAAGTATCAACACTTTCCCCTCATCTTGACTTAACTCAAGAACTGAACTCAAGATTACCTATTTCTCAAAAAAAAACTGTAAGGACGTATACTTACCAAGGTTAAGCAGAATGAGGGTTATTTTTAGGGTTTTCAATTCCTAAGCTTAGGATTTAGTTATTTCTAACGTATCAACTAAACTTTCGGAATAAAAATCTAAGTACCCTATTAGCTAACTTGACGACAAAGTTTTTATATTTTTGGAAATTTTTTCGATTTTTATGTGTTTTTAATAAGGTATGCAAATGCAAAATATACAAATGAATGCGAAGGAAGAAAGCTTACCGGGCACACCCCCAAACTTAAACTTGACAGTGCCCTCACTGTCAGGCTACACCAAGAGGGTCAAAATTGTCGGCGCTCCCTAAAATATTTTATTTTATACAAAACAAAAAACAAAAAACAAAACAAAAATATATACACAAAAAGGTTCCCCCCCAAACTTAAGTAAAACAGTGTTTCCACTGTTAAGCGTTGAAGTTCAGGATCAGGGAGGAAAGAACAGTATCAAGCTATACAAGGCCTTACACAGGCCAAAAGTGAGCACCAACCATTCAAAGATTCTATCGCTATAATGTACAGGTTGGTGGAAGAAGACGTAGAGAAAAGAGAGGGAGAATACGCGAGACCGTATGGAGATAGAAGTGTTATACGGTCTAGGTATATAAGAAGAAGAATGGCGGAAGGGAGAAAGAAGTAGAATACGAACTTGAGGGTGGAAATGGATTGAATAAATTAGTACAATCTGTAATGATCGATGTGAAAAGATGGATTGTACTAATCTATCAATATGCCCAGAAATTGGGTCAAATCCCTCAAGATTCGTGAGAAACCATGGGTACGCCGAACTTGGTAAACCAGACACAGGTTGTGAAAATGATACGGTTTCTTGCAAGGTCGGAACGATGGAAAGGATGTAGGTAGGTGATTGAGGAAGGTTATCGGTTAAAGGTTCAGGAGGGTGTACACAGTCAATGAAAGGGATATGATGAATTGGAAAATCCGACTCATCAATTACAACTGGTTCATCCTCAAAGCTTTCCTCAAAAGTCTCCTAAAAAATTATTTCATCCCTGCAAATTTCATCAAAATCTAGACGAATATGGAGTTCGGGAAAAACAGTTAATGACTCGGGATGATGAATTGGGGAGAGAAACTCAGCCAAATCTATGGGTTCATCATCCAAAATATTCCCGGCGTCAATATTCTCAATCAAGTGAAAATCAATATTCTCAGATACCTCATCAAGAGCATGGGTTTCAATCAATTTAGGTTCTAAGATGGAAGTGTAGAGATCAAAAGGTTTATGATTGGTTTCACTTGGAAGGGACCCTTCACAATCAGGTAAATCAAACACTACAAAGTCACACAACTCATTAATCATTCTATCTTCAATCGGTGAATCGTTTGGAACACTAGATAGACATTCAAAATTGGAGTTGTGGGATTCAAATTGAAACGGGTAGGTCTAATTTGGAAGGGTGTACAGCTCACTCTCTCCGCTCAAATTCTCAACCTGTCCTACCGCCTCTTCATGCATTGGAAAATTTGGAACTAGTTGAAAACTAGCTACCGGGTCACTAGGTTGTATGAGGGCAGCCATGGACGCAGTCAAATCCATCATCTGTTGGTACGATGCTACCCTAAAGTCTTCAAACGACTGTTCCAGACTGGACATAGGTTGTGAAGGGGTTTCAATGAAAGATTCAAAGTTGTTTTGGTACTGGAAACTCCCAAATGACGGTTCAGAAACAATGTCTAGGGAAGGTGCAAAAGTTGGGTGGGACTGGTAGGAATTGAATGGTTGGACAGGGGTAGAATCAACATTATGATAAGAAGGTGGTGGGAATTGTTGATCAAAAGAATTGGCAGTGGTGAAAGTAGTGAAAGATCGGCTACGGGATTGTTCGATTTGTTCTGCAATAGACATAGGTCTTGGAGTTACAACAGGACTCGGAGAAGGAGTAGCAACGTAAGAAGGGGTGAATGTTTGAAATGGTTGATACGAAGTGGATTGCAGAGTCAAATTGTTCGTCCTAGACTCGTCTATCCGATCTTTCAAAGAGATTTTGGGCATGGATGGATCGTTCGAAGTTCGGCAAAAACAAAAACTGTAGGAAGTAATGTCCGGTTGTGGGTATCCGGCAAGATTTTTTCTAGGTGGAGTACCCATGATATGAAGAGAAGAAGAAGAAAAAGGAGGGGAAAAAGAATGTGGATTTTTTTAATTTAATTTTATTTATTTATTTATTTTATTTTTATTTTAAAAAAATGTTTGTTTTTGGAGTTTTTGAAATTGTTTGTTTTTGAAAGAATACGGAATTATGGGACTAAATTTTTACAAGCACAATCACAATCACAATATGCACAAACAATACCTAGAGCTAGGGTCTTCAAAGTCTAACTAGACCGCTCCTAAACTTCCAAGCGACAAGTTGCAGGATAACCCTCGAATCGCCTCTTCACTGCCAATTATGGCCAGGTAAGCACAAGTGAGGTAAGGAGGATTCCGCTCACGAATCACCGTGAGACGGGCCTTTTAAAATTACCTCCTCACTTGTCTAGCCTAGGCACCACAAAGTCAAGTTTAGATAAACGACCGATTCCCCGCAACCTTCACTTGTCCTAATTGAGCGCGACAAGTCCTTATAGTTTTGGTCTAGATATTTTTTATTAGCTCAAGGTAATGTGTATGCAATTAGTGATTTGTGGGGTCATAGGAAAGGTGATGAAATCCCCACCCAATCTGAATTGGTGTTATAGCCCCTTAATGTCCGTATTAATATATGCAAAGCGGTAAACAAACAAAATCTAAAACAACAAAAATTTATTTGGCGGCTGTGCAATCTGTGCAAAGAAACCTGCAGAAAATACAGTATAGTGGAATTCACAGAGAAGATAAAAGGAAAGAGAAAGGGCAGAAAAAAATTGGGGCACAGAGGCCTCAATGTAGCCGCGGAACCGCCGCCAAAGCCCTACTTTGACCGCGGTTCCGCGGTCAAACAGTGGAATTGGAGCCTTTGATTTGGTTCCCTGCACTCCCCTTGATCTCTACTCCAAAATAAAATGCTCTGTTTCTTGATTGAATTATTGTACTTGCCCCAGATTAGCCTGCATACTTGCACACAAAAATTATCAAAAATAACAAAAAGATTTTTTTATTTTATTTTATTTATAATTTTATATATATACAAAAAGAATATTAACCCGAATAAGAAAATACGTTACCGTCTCCCCGGCAACGGCGCCATTTGATCGCACACTTTTTGCGTGTCAGATGTTCAAAGTTCTAAAGTTATAACCGCGATCAGGACGGTGTCGCTTCGCAGCTAGCCAGTTGAGCACGGGTCGATCCGCAGGGAGATGGTTGTATGTCCGTTCGAGTTTTAGACGAGTCAATAAAGAATGTGTATATGTTTGTTCAAGTCTATCCTAAGTGTTCATATTTATGTTTAAGTAAGCTTGTTAAGGTTAAGGTCAGTTAGTAGAGTTAGGATTATCTACATGTGTTAAGTGTTCATATGTATGTTTGTTCAAGTCTATCCTAAGTGTTCATACAGATTATATTAGTCGGTTATTTATGAAATAACCGGATTATCGGATCAAGTGTTGATTCGATAATTTAATGTATAATTATATATTTGATATATTAAATTACATTAACTATTATAAGCTCACTAAAAGATTCTTTTTCTCGCTCGGGTAATACATTGATATATATATGCGATACATGTTAATTGTATTATTTTATTTTGTTACAAAATATATTATATATGTGATATATAATATTGTAACAAGTTAAGCTTACTAATGCAACATGATTAGTGGATATTAAACATGGTTAGGGATTGATTTGGGTTAATTTTTTCTATTTGCTTCTAGAAGTTTTGCTTTTGTTTTAACTAAAGATATTTGTTATGATATTTTTGTAGATATTTAGTTAACCCAACCCAACCCTTTAACCATGGTTCATTCTCTACATGTGTTAAGTTATCATACTTAACCCATGGTTGCATTTCTAACCTCACATGGATTCATTATTCATCACAAAAGAGAATGGTTCTTCTTCTTCTTCCTTCTTCTTTCATGAAAAGGCTTTCTAGCTTTTTATGAGGTGATGAAAATGAGTGAGATTAAGAAAACAAATGAGAGCTAAATTCCTACTTCATCATCCTAATCTATTCTTGTCAATTAGATTAGGGTGTTCACTTCATTTAGTGAGTGAGAGCTTGTGTTATAGAAACTTCAAGGTAGATCATCTTAGTTATCGAAGATCGGAAGCAAGCTTGTATCTTTCTCTTCGTGGAGCCTCTCTAGAGTCCGGAAACTCAATGATCGCAGTGAAGGGACCTCAACACAGAGTTTTAGAAGTGAAGGACCGGACTACAAAGGTTGTAATCCCAAACTCTTAGATGTTAAAGTGTTTAACATACTTTGTTTCGCCTAATCTCTAGTTTAAAGATCTTGGTTAGGGTTGTTCGGCACATCTAAATTTTAAATCAGGCATGGTTGATGCCTTATAGACCCTTGTGAGAGTGCCTAGTAACCCTACTTTGGTATCAGAGCCAAGCTAGAGCTTTAGACGAAGTCTAGGCGAAATTTAAAGTCCGATCGAACTCCGAATACCCGTAAAACCCTAGTTTCTGGAAATTTCTTTAAAATGTTGATTTTTTCGTATTAAAAATACTCAGAAATATAAGCAGGGAATTATAAGGATATCTGTGAAAAACGAGACACTAATACCATTAAAGAGCCGCGGAATCGCGGCAAAGACATACCTTGCGCGGCGGTTCCACGGCAGAACAGTGAAATTAGGGTTTGGGTTTTACACAGTAATATCCGTACAGATTTCCTGATTGTTCTGGGAATTTTTAATTTTACTCAAGTGTTGAGTTTTCTGGGTTGTATTGGGAACTCGTTGATTCGATCGGAAAGTTTAGCTTCGTTTAATTTTTTCCGGGTATTTTAGAACGTGTTAAAAAGTTTGAACGGATATCAATAACTCACTTTTTCCCCTGCCGGAAAATTTTCAAGTGTTGGATTTTTCCGTAGTTTAAGAACGTTCTAAGTCATGCAAGTAACGCGGTGGACCCTCTAGAAGTACACAAACCTTAACTCGATTATATGACCGTCTGAACTGCCTCTAAACCTTAGGGTTTGGGGCAGTACGACGTTACCACATGTGAGGCATTGGCTTGACCCTTCTACGGCTGGACCATTGGTACTGTGGCATGTGATGGATGTTTTAAAACTAATTTTAAGTGTTGAGAACTATTTGGGAAAACTTGGGTGTTAGATTATTCGATCGGAAAGTTTAACATTGTCTATTTATCTGGAATGTGATACAATATTTGGAATCCATAAGTAGTTATGAGATAACTAATTTGAATGTTATGAATCTAGTAATTCAGTCTCTGATGATCGTTTGCTATGGAATTTTGATGTGATCAAAAGTCCGTCGCAATCACGTAGCGTACGCGGATACTCGCCGGGTAAACTTAATAGACAGCCACGCCCCATAGCCCCGACTAAGTGACTGTAGGAGAACCCCGTCGCCAAAAGCATCCATTCGGGTGCTCGCGGCAGCGGTGTTCCGCCTTAGTGCACTTCGTCGACGGCATCCGGGGGTGCGGCCGTTTACTAAAGTTTGCGACGAGCATTCGATCAGTATGTCGGGAATCTTGTTGAATTGCCCGACTTGATATTGAAAAGAGTTTTCGATATAGAGACTAAAATGCAGGGTTTATAATTGTTAGGCATGTGATATCTAAGGAATTCATTTGGTTAGGTGTTCCCTGATTAAAAATCAGGAAAAAGCTTCAGAAGAGGCATCACGTGCTCACACGTGACCAGTGGTCACGTGTTGGCATGAGATGGTTAAAGCAGTGGCAAAGAACAGAGCGCAGAAGAGGAGTCCATTCAGGGGCTCACACGTGACCGGGGGTCACGTGCTCACACGTGACCGGGGGTCACGTGGCCGCACGTGACTGGCTTTAAAAGCCTTACTGTTCAACAGAATTAAATTCTGAAAAAGATCATTTAAATCTTTCCAAAATGGAGAAGAACTTATGGAGAACCACTGGATTGAGAATCCCAGGGTGATTAAATATCACCAATTTATGGAAAAATCCTGGACAAGGAAAGATTTCCCCTAAATCTTACCGAAATAACAAAAGGAATATGTTTGGATTTAAAATCCAACGGTGAATAAAATTCACCTAATAATCTAAAGGCCTGGATTAATGATGAAAAAAAATCAAATCTTTCACTGAAAAATTTACCAAACAGATTGATTCTTTTCCTTCTCCTATAAATAGGAGCCAAAAGGGAGAGTTTAGGGATATAGAACTTTGTAATCTTGAAAATTCAGGAAGAAAAGAAAGGAGAATTTAACTCTCTACAAAGAAAAACCCTAGGTAAGAAAAGAAGGGGGATCAAAATTTCAATTTAGAGAATTTAATTCTCAATCTAAGAGTGTAACTCTTCTATAAAGAAAAGAACTTAGTTCTTTCTCTGGTTGAAGATCTGCAAAGTGCACATCTCCTCATTTGTTGAGAATTTAATTCTCATCGGGTCGAGATCCTGCCTTGCAGATCCAAAAAATAGAGGAGGAATTGAGTTTTGAGAATTTAATTCTCACAAAATTATAAGAATTTAATTCCTCCAAGATTAAATTAGGGTTTAACCCTATATGAGAATTCAATTCTCCAAAAATTATGGGAATTTAATTCCTTCAAAAGAAAATTAGGGTTTAACCCTACCTAAGAATATAATTCTTCGAAAATAGGAATTAAATTCCTCCAAAGTTATAGCTAGGGTTTAACCCTATGAAGAATTTAATTCTTAAAAAGACAAACAGATCTTTAAATAGGCAAGAACCAGGGTCACGTGTCCCCACGTGACCCCTGTAAAGATCCACAGAACAGAAGCTCTGGGCGCCCTCACGTGTCACCACGTTACCCCTAATGAATATTCTAATAAATCAGGGCATGAGCACCCATCACGTGCCCACACGTGATGGCTGTGAGAATTAAAGGTGTTAAACACTTATTTGAATAACCAAATGAAGGGGATCTGGCCCCACTTTTTGATGCAATGACGTGCTCCCACGTGATCCCCCCTCTTTTAGTGTTTAACACTAATCTGACAATTTTGTTGCCAGTGTTTAACACTGTTATCTATTAGTGTTTAACACTAATTTGAGAATCACAATTTTTAGTGTTTAACACTAATTTGATAATCTTATTGCCAGTGTTTAACACTGTTATCTGTTAGTGTTTAACACTAATTTGAGAATCACAATTTTTAGTGTTTAACACTAATTTGATAATCTTATTTCCAGTGTTCAACACTGTTGGTCTTTAGTGTTTAACACTAGCTTTAGCCCAACTGGCTACTTTTCTAGAGGCAAAGCCTCCCCTTCAATTGAATATGTCTAATGGACCAATAGAGGACCAATATTCCAGAGTTAATTGGACTTAGCCCAAGTTGGCCATAAGTCTTCAATCCAGACTTAACTGAGCCAATGTGCTCATAATATAATTAATTGGTCTTGGTTCCAAATTGGGCTACAGATCATTTAATCTACCTTGGTTCAAAAGTACATCTCTTCACTCCTTTGATATTTGTCGTTGTAATTTCTCAAGGTCTTCAAAGAGGTGACGGGTCCCAACAACCATACATTTCACGGACTGTGGGGTCCTTAAACTCATGGACTATGATGTCCTTAACCTTGACCGGGATGTCTTAAAACTAACAACGGACCATGACGTCCTTAACCTTGACCGGGATGTCTTAAAACTAACAACGGACTGTGGGGTCCTTAAACTCATGGACTATGACGTTCTTAACCTTGACCGCAACGTCTTAAAACTAACATTGGACCTCAATGTCCTTAAACTACATATCGACCACAATGTCACTAAACTAAATAACAGAGCCCCCCTTAATTGCTCTCTTGTCGGATCTAAACGATCCCGTTAAGTTGATCTTAGTCTAAAATTAGACTAACGTATCCTTAACTAACGTTTAAATCGATCTTAGTCTCAAATGAGGCTAACGTATCCTTAAACTCAACCCCCCAAACCCAAATATAAGAAAGATACGGATTTGGACTAGTCCACGCCCTACGGGCGACAATATAACTTAGTCTCCGTATACAATCCACGGGCAACTAAACACAAAACAAACACACACGACATGAAGTGACCATATGGAGAAGGAGAAAGTTGTTACCGCGATGCGGTAACATAATTAACTGCAGAGGCTTGCGCCTGCAGGGAAGTGCGTCTCCACAATCAAAAACCCCTCGAGCGAGGGGGAATCTGATGAAGTCTGCTACATCGGACGCATCCGTTTAAACCTTCGATACACGGTGCCATAAATCAACTTGGCATCTTCGGAGAGGTGGACGGATAACACCAATTAGCATCTGCCCCGAATCTCAGAAAAGACGTCCCTGTCGCGCCGTCTTTCGGAGGGGAACATTAGGCATAAGATGTCTAAGGAGGTTGCGGATTCCAACTGTTGTAGTTTTACACTTTCTTTTCTGCGACCGTAAGCATAGTATGTGGTGTATCGCTGGCTTCGTTGCTATACATCAACGACAATCGGGATACGCATACTTGCTTACATTGATGATATGCGATATTATGTGTTGCTGTGATATGTTATATTGGATTATCGTGTTTGAATAGCCGGGGGTTTTATATGAGATGAGAGTTTTTTCTTTTTCATTCATGTAAAATTCATTGTATGTAATATTCTTTTATTGGGGCACTTCCGGGATGAAGTTGATGTCACCATTGTATATTATTTACTTTTCCGCATTAGGTAGACCCAAGGCGGGGAGCACAACTAACCGGGTTCTAGGGTCCAGTGGGAGACCATCTCGAGGAGTCGAGACCGGATCTCCTAACCCTAGAATTGGCAGTGTTGCTTGCCGCTCTCGTAGGGGTCTAGGGATGTGGGTTTGGTTATTCATCGCGACCGTGAAATCCGCGTTTTATACAGGCTCGTATTAAAACACGGACCTCCTAGTATATCCAATATTTTATATATGTTCTTCTGCTGCAATGTTCTGTGATGAGATCATATTACTGCCTGAGACGAATGTTTATATTATGTATATGAGATATATATTATATATTGTTGATTTCGTTTCATATCTGATGCTTGTGAAGCATAATAAAATTGGACTTCATTAATGAGATTAATGAAATAAAAGAAACCTAAAGATGTTGTAGAAACTTGTTTAAAAACTGGTAGCTCTAGTTCTTGCTTTGCATAGCGGTGTTCCTTGTAGAACATCCAGCACCTTATTCGATAAGGAAAGAGCCGAGATCCCTTCACCGGGAGTGACCTCTTTAGTGAAACTAGCAGATGCTGCATACTCAGTTTGTCTTTTGATTGCTTCTATAGTTTTTGCTTTGCATAGTGATATTTGTGAAATATCGCACCTTATTTGATGAGGAAAGAGCCGACGATCCCTTCACTGGGAGTGACCACTTTAGCAAAACTAGAAAAGCCTAAAAAACACTCCATTTAAAATCACTCGATTCTACAACGATATCAAGTTCATTACCCAAAGGGTTTTCTTAAAAACCTGTCGTAACCCTCCGTCATTTCAGATAAGTACTAGTTAGTATTCATGCTACGTTTGTTGACTATGTTAAGGCGTAGTGTGCGGTAGCTGATTAGTGCTTATCTGTATAAGCATATAATGCGATTGGATTAGGGTAGTCGTGCGACTTTGTTGACCATGTTAAGGGTCATGCGGGTGGGTTTAATTCAATTGGGAAATGACGGGTTGAACTTGACTAGCACTTATGATTTGTTGACCATGTTAAGGTCATATAGCTGCTTGGGGTAAAATATTATTGGGAATTTCAAAAGTTGAAATTTGCAATGAGATTGCATATCTTCTATGAGATAGTTGGATCTCGATACCCACTGCGAGTAAGAGTTGCTCCTGTGAGAGTTTTACACATTACAATTAGCCGATCAAGTAGGTGTCTAGAAAGGTGTTAACGAGGTTACACCCCTGGGAAAATGAGGTTTATTTTAATTAGGTCCGTGCGAAAGCACGGGGAACCTCCCTCAAAGTACCGGCACTGGCCTGGCTGAAAGATTGGCGAACTTGAAGGGTGTAATTAATCCCGGCTAGTCTTTCCTTTTAGGGTTTGAAGGAAGATTTGACTAAAACAGTGGGAGCCATCCTTATTAGATAAATTGATAACCAATCTAATCTTGTAAAAATACACGCTGAGTGTTTTCTTCTCTCTCTCTCTCCAGGTAGTGACCATGTCACGCCTTAATCAAGATAATAATACAGATGTATTGACCGAACCCACTTGTTATACTGCGCTAGGGAACGTTGGTCCCGCTCCAACTTATAATTGTTATAAGAGAAATAGGGGATTACCAGAATTCCCGTGCCGCCCAAACGAAGAAAGTGCATGCTGATGCATCATCTTCGGGTGTGTTCATTACCGAGAACTATTTCTTAGTATCTTTTACGTCCTGGGTATGAGATACCGGATCAGGATCCCGCAAATGTAATTTGTTACATGGGCTACAGATAGGTAGAGAACTGAGAACGGGTGATAAGTTTCATGAGATAGAAACGGTGCAAGTATTGCAGCCAAATCTGTTGGTAGTTATCACCCTGTATTAGCCAATACATTGATTCTGAATGAATGTTATTAGATACCGAACCTGATATACAACATCGTCTACATGGCGTCCGGGAAAGAGGACAGCCGTATATCCACAGGTCACAGACCGCTTACGCGATCGGTAACTAAAGCTCAGGAGCAGCAGCAGAAGCTCCAAGAAATGATGACCGCGATGGCCGCACTCACTGGGCCAAAAGAAAGCCCCGAAGCGTCCTCGGATCAACGCCAGGAGCAAGAAACCGACGCCGAATTCCTTCGGAGAATACTGGAAAAGAAAGACAAGGAGGCTGCGGAACAAGCGGCCAACATAAAGCAAATGTCTCTTCTGTTCCAAGACATGGTCGGAATAATGATCCAGCAGGATCCCCCAGCGGAAGATCCTCCGATTGTCCTTGAAGATGACATAGGAGAAACGTCAAATCCACCTCCGGCTCTTTCAGCAGCCAAAGAGGAAACAATTTCCAAAGCTGCCCTGGATGACTACATTGCTCAGCAAATACAAGTCCACTAGGCAACTGAGGCAGCTGGCCAAGTCGTCAAAACAGGGCGACCGTATCCGAGCTGGTACAATCAGATCAAATACCCGCCGGGCTACACGATCCCGAAATTTCATGTCTACAAGGGGACAAGCAATCCCCATCAACATGTGGCCCAGTTCAGGGCTCTCTGCGGCAACACCGGCGGCGACAACAAGCTCTTGCTTCGCCAATTCGTCGGCAGTTTATCGGAAACGGCGTTTGAGTAGTATTCTGAACTTCTGAATGACTCCGTCAAAACTTTCGCTGAAATGGAGTTGTTGTTTACCCAGCGTTTCGCAAGCGCCAGCGAACGCACCCCGATAACAGCTTTGATTAATGCAAGAGTGAAGCCGGGTGAAACTTGGGTCCAATATGCAATCCGATGGCGAAACATGTGGTTGAAGTGCGAGCAGCGCATCAAAGAAGCACCAGCGGTGGGCATGTTCGTGGGCACTCTAGACCCTCATGCAACTATTTCATAGTTCATGATGTTCTTTAAATCGACCACGTTCCAGGCGTTAATTGATAAGTTAGCCCAGATGGATCAAATGGGTCACAGACCGTCTCCCCCGAAGCCAGAACCGCGGAACGACAAGGGTAAAGGGAAGGCGACCTTCGTTGCGAACGCTCAACAGCAACCCAGTGCACCAAAGCTAGCGGATCAATTGGAAGAGAGACGGCGGTATTATAATGAGAAAATGAAGCGCCCTTACTCATTCCTGCGGGATAAGACGAAGAGGCTATTCGAGCTGGCTTTGCGCAACAGGCTTATTAACTTGCCGAATCCAAGGCGACCGCCACAACCCAACGAGGTGAATAACCCCAATTACTGCCCTTACCATCAAATGGTAAGCCATCCGATTGAGGATTGGTTCGTCTTTAAAGAATGGATCAAAGATCAGTACCTACAAGGCAAGTTTGCGCTGACCGAGAAGTGGAAAATAAACCCACCACAACCGCACACTCCAAAGAAGACGGACACACCGGGGGCAACTTGTTCTTTTGTTGAAGAAGCCCCATGGGAGGTCGTGCTTTCATCCAAAACCAAAAGGATGCTGAATGATCTTCATACATGCCCAGCGATCAGGTGGAAGAACCCGCTTGAACCTCAAATCATCGAAGGGATGCTGAAGCCGCGCCCAACTCCAAAGATCGGTGGTGATATCCCCAGCACTCACACCCAGCCGTCGAAATCTGCGAAAAAGAAGAGGAGATCCAAAAAGCCCGTGAAGCCTGTGACAAGTGCACGGACTTGCAGAAACAGATCGACGCGCTGGAAGAATATAATCAGAAAGCGCGGACCCCCATCACGCTTCAAGAGTTCCTCAGCCACGTCCTTGAGGACGAAAATGATGGGGAAGACTCGTCAGATGGATCTGAGGATTACATAGCAAGTTGCCATGTGATCTATCATTCATCGCTAGACAGTGAAGAAGCGCCCTGCACAGAAAGACCGGGGGCAGAGCCTGAGCCGGAACTTGTGTGGCCGTCAGACGAGATGATCGACGCCTTTCTGAATGAGATTCGTCTGAAAAGTAAAGCCAATCAGGAGCGTGAGATGGCCATACCGGAAGGAGCCAAACGCCGGCAACTAGATGAAAGAGTCGAAGCACTCCCGCCAAATCAAAAGACATCCGATGCAGATAAAAACAGATAAAAGACGGGGAGAAGGTTTGCTAAAGCCATATCAATGGGAATGAAGCTACCGCCCTCGGAAGAAAACACTCTCGGTGGAGCAGAGATGCATCCTAATTACTGCTCATATCATCGAAAGATCTCACACCCCACCGAGGAGTGTGACGCTTTTAAAAGATGGTGGAAGGGATATGTTGCTCACCGGCAATATTTTAAATGGATAAAACGTAAAACTCATCGGGAGCAAAGAAGTACGACCAAGGAGCACGAGAAAACTACCGGCAGCTGTCACACGGTCAACGCCGGAGGATCACAGGTTGTCACCTTTGGGAGCGACTCTGACGAAGAAATGGCTCTTGGCCCTCTCTTTAAAGAATCCATCTTAGGGAAAGAGGAAGAACCAGCGGCCTGCGAAAACATTCAGCTGCGCAATCGCACTCTTCCAGAAAAGAATCTCGGACCCGCGACTAGAAAAGATAAGGGAAAGGAAAAGGTTGCTGAGGGTATCGCTTTAGATGACCAAGTCATGAAAGAGCTGATTGCCAAGGACCCGCCTAAGAAAAGTAAAGTGGACTACAACATCCTAGCGCACATGAGGAAGCTACCCTTTCAGCTCAGCATTCTCGATGCCCTCTTATTATCAAAAGAAGCGAGAGATTCATTAATCAAGGCACTGCAAGAGCCCGAGCAATTCCAAGCCTTCCTCGCCGAAGAAAGGATGAAGGATGAACTGGAAGAAGTGCACACAGCCGATGTTACATTCGGTGATGAAGACCTTCTCCTTGGGACGTGCGACCACAACCGCCCCCTATATGTCTCTGGATACTGCTACGATATCAAGATAGGCAAAATCCTGGTTGATAATGGGTCCTCCGTCAATCTCCTTAATGTTCGGGTGTTGAAGGAAATCTGCATGAGCGTTCAACACCTCGCTCGTGATAAAATTACCATCTCCGGTTTCGATTCTCAGTCATCACGGACTCTTGGATCTGTAATACTAACAATACGCTTCGGATTACTCATCACGGATATTAAGTTTCACATCATTGACGCCAAGACCTGCTATAACACCTTGCTCGGTCGTCCTTGGTTACACGAGTACAACATCATCCCTTCTACGCAACATCAGTGTATGAAGTATTTCAAGGATGGTCTCGAATATACCGTAACAGGAGAGCTGAACCCATTCTCCGTGAATGAAGTCCGCAAGTACGAAGATGCAAAATACTTTTTGCCAGATTTCGAGGACACAGAGAGGTGTCGTACACCGGAGAACAAAGCCGCTACCACCATTCCTATTTTCGGGAGTGATACCGAAGAAGATGAAGAGATAGTCTACGCTGGGCCGTCTCGACGCAACAACCCGGGACCGTCCGCCCCCATATTGGTCTTCGGAAGCGACTCGGAAGATGAGGTTAATGCTGTGTTCTCCAGTCGGCCGTCAGTACAAGCATTCCCTGGTGATGATCAGAGTTTGCAAATTACCATAATTCCGCGGAAGCACTACAAAGATCTTGACGCACTTGAAGCTTACAATGTGCAAGACCTGCAGACATTTTACGTCCCTCCCAGGCGAAAAGGTGAAAGGGCGATCCTATTCTATCGGTCCACGAAAACAAGAGTGGAGAAAGAAATCTGGCACGGCGCGGATTCTACGCTTGACAGGCTCCAACCCATCCGTTTGCCCAGATACTACACGAACGGACTAAAAAGGCTATTGAAGCGCCAAGGGGTACCTTTCAAACAGACTATTCGGCAAGCTCGGTTCTACAACAGGATTTGGGATGTCCCTGGGACTCAGCGCAAGTTGCCCAACGGGAGAATGGAAATGCTTGGGCTTGGATATGTGAAATCCGGGAAACGGGAACGAATCTATGGTAGCTACGCCATATATAACTTTGATGAAGAAGAGGACGCCCTGTCAGAAAACGCCGACCCCATACCAAAACTAGATCCAGCCATCAAAATGCCGAGTCCGTCATTTGAAGAACGAATAGACAAGCTTATCAGGAGAGCGGGTCAAAAAGCTCGGGACGACCATAATCGCGAAATGGCCATCTACGAGAAAGCTAAGACGCAACGCCTTCTTCAACAGGCTGCGAAAGATAAAAATGCTCCTCCCTGTCAACCTGCTGTGCAAAAGGCCCGACGCAGAGGAAGAAATAAGGCAAAGAGCGGAAAAGGCATTCGATGGCGACAAAGCGGGACTAAAAAGTCACGTGATCGAGAATTGGGCGGTCCGGATTTGTCCCTCATGAAGAAGATGAGTCGAGCATATTCTTTCCCTCAAGACAAGACAAAGAAGATACTTGATCTCGCTTTAAAACATCAAATGATTACACTTCCGGAGTTCAAACACCCTGAGCAAGCTAACGAGGTCTCTCATCCGGGCTATTGCTCTTATCACCGAGCAATAGGACACCCTCTCGAAGACTGCTTCACCTTCAAGAACTGGGTCGAAGACCAGTATCAGCAAGGCAGGTTTGCTCTATCCAGCAGCTGGAGGATAAGTCCGCCACAGGAGCACGAACCAAAAGCCGCGCATACAGCGAGAATAGAACCAGATCAACATCGATCTTGGAGGCATACTCGTACTTGTCATATGATAACGATATCAAAAGAAGAGCCCGAGGATATGGATGACCTTCTCTAGTGCTTCGAAAACAATAATGACGAGATGATTGCAGTGTTTCCACCGGCACCGAAAGAGCTGGAAGATGGAATATATACCACTGCAGATGAGCTCATGAAAATTGAGCTGGGGACGGCAAGCGACCCGCGGCCTACATTCGTTAGCGAGCTGCTGTCTGAAGAAAGGGTGGCTACACTAAAGGACGTGCTTATGCAGCATAAGGATTTCTTCGCATGGAACTATTCCGAGATGCCAGGATTAGACCCAGAGATTGCTGTCCACAAACTGGCCATATCTCCAGACGTCAAGCCAGTCAAACAGGCGCCGAGAAGAATGCGGCTTGAGCTTGAGATGAGCATTAATGCCGAGGTCAAGAAGCTAATCGACTCTGGCTTCATCCAAGAGGTTCAATACCCTGATTGGATCGCCAACATCGTCCCAGTGATGAAGAAGAATGGGACAGTGCGCATATGTGTAGACTTTCGGGATCTCAATAAAGCCTGCCCGAAGGATGATTTCCCAATGCCAATCACCGAGCTGATGATAGATAACACGTCCACTCACGAGATTTTCTCCTTTATGGACGGCTCATCAGGATATAATTAGATAAAGATGCATCCCGAAGACCAGAAGCATACCGCTTTCCGGACCTCTCTGGATATATTCTGCTATAAGGTTATGCCCTTCGGTCTAAAGAACGCCGGTGCCACCTATCAAAGGGCCATGACAAAGATCTTCAATGACCTTATACACGAAATCGTCGAATGCTATATCAACGACCTCGTGGTTAAGAGCAAATCATACGAGGAGCATTTAGAGCATCTGAAGACCGTATTTCAATGCCTCGGCAATACAACCTGAAGATGAACCCTCTCAAGTGCGCATTCGGAGTTTCCTCGGGCAAATTCCTAGTATTCATCGTCCGACACCGAGGTATCGAGATAGATCCGTCAAAGATCAAGGCGATCATGGAAATGCCTCTGCCAAGGACTCTCAAACAATTGCGGTCTCTCCAAGGGAAGCTCGCGTATATCCGGCGATTTATAGCCAACCTTTCAGGCAAGTGCCGCCCTTACAGTCACCTGATGAAGAAAGGAACCCCTTTCGTTTGGGATCACAAATGCCAGAGCGCACTAAACGAAATCAAGCAATACTTGCAGAATCCACCAGTGTTGGCTGCTCCGGGCAAGAAAAAGCCTCTCATTCTTTATACCGCCGCCCTCGAAGGTTCCTTAGGCGCACTATGGGCACAAGAGAATGACCAAGGGAAAGAAAGAGCTCTTTATTACTTAAGTCGAGTTCTCCTAGGGGCAGAAAGCAACTACTCCCCCATCTAAAAACACTGCCTGGCGTTGATCTTCGCGATAACAAAACTTAGGCACTATGCGTTGGTGTATGAAGTCCGTTTCATTTCGAAGGTGGACCCCCTTAAATATTTAATGTCGAAGGCCATATTGACAGGGAGACTCGCTAAATGGGCCTTGCTCTTAATGGAGTTTTCGATAACCTATCAGCCTCTTAAGGCAGTGAAAGGCCAGGCCATCGCCGATTTCCTCGCCGAGCATCCAATACCTGCCGATTCCCCGTTGAATTGCGAACTGCCAGGCGAACATGCGTTTGATGCGATCGACGGTAGTGATATCCGATGGGAGCTCTACTTTGATGGAGCGTCCTCCATGAAGAAGCGCAAACAGAATACCCCTGTAATCAAATCAGGGTAGGCCTCATCTTCGTGACCCCACAAGGAGGGATAACGCGCTTCGCCTTCTCCTTGACAGAGCCGAGGACGAACAATGAAGCTGAGTACGAAGCTTTGATAGCAGGCCTCGAGATTGCCATCGATATGGGAATTGAAAACCTCCTTATATACGGAGATTCTCAACCGGTCGTCAGTCAAGTAAACGGTGACTATCAGACGCGCAAGCCAGAACTGGAGAAATATGGCGAGAGAGTACAGCAACCGTTGACTCAAATTTCCTCCTATACGCTGGAAAGCATACCGCGTGCGAAAAATAGCAAAGCAGATGCACTAGCTAAGCTCGCTAAAGAACTGGCCGATGAGAACCTCGATGATGTAAAGATCGTGGTATAAAGCCGTCGGGTGCTTGCCTCCGCAGAAATATCTCCGGATCCGGAATCATCCGAAGAAAGGGACTGACTGGGCAAATGGCTATGCAAATAAAAGATCAGGGAAAGGCTGAGGATTGGAGAGAAGTTTTTGTAAACTACTTCAAATCCAATCGAACGTCTGAAGATGCGTCCTCAAGACATCAGCTCATGAAACGAGCTCTGTCTTTCGCCTTCGTCAATGATACTCTGTATAAGAGGTCGTTTGATTCTCTGTGGTTAAGATGTCTGGGACCTGACGAAAAGAAAAGAGTCGTTCAGGAAGTTCACGACGGACTCTGCGGTTCTCACCAAGCAGGCCCAAAGATGAAGTTGAAGATTAAACGGATGGGCTACTATTGGCCAACGATGATTCAAGAATGCCTCGAATATGCGAAGCAATGCCACTCATGCCAAATTCATGGGGACTTTATCCATCAGCACCCAAATCCTCTACATCCAACAGTGGCCAGCTGGCCGTTTGAAATGTGGGGGACTGACGTAATCGGCCCCATCGAACCAGCATCGTCTACGGGACATCGATTCATCTTGGCGACGACTGACTACTTCTCCAAATGGGCAGAAGCAGTACCGCTGAGGGAAGTGAAGACGGAGAATATCCTCCATTTCTTCAAGACGCACATCATTTATCGGTTTGGAACTCCGCGACGAATCATCTCCGATAACGGGCCAGCCTACAGAAGCCACAAGATCAGCCGCTTCGCGCAACAACACAACATAGACTGGAGATATTCCTCAGTTTATAATCCCCGAGCTAACGGTCTAGCTGAGGCTTTCAACAAGACCTTGACGAAGATCGTGAAAAAGACGGTGTCCCGAAATAAGAAGGACTGGCACGAGAGACTGCAAGAAGCTCTCTGGGCATATCGAACTACGTTCAAAACGGCCACGAACACAACGCCATACACACTGGTATTCGGTACAGAAGCAGTACTTCCCCTCGAGATAGAGTTACCTTCTCTACGAGTGGCAGTCCACTACGAGCTGACGGACGAAGAAAATGCTCACCTTCGGCTTGAAGAGCTTGATGCCCTTGATGAAACCCGCCTCATAGTGCAACAAAATCTGGAGACTCATAAAGCAAAGATGACGCGCTCATATGAAAGATTGACCAGGCCGAGGACATTCCGCCAAGGCGAACTCGTGCTAGTGGTCAAAAGACCTATGATCCCCAATAAAGCCAAGCGGGGAAAATTCAAGCCGAACTATGAAGGCTCGTACATTATAGACAAGGTCTACCAGGGTGGAGCCTATCTACTCATGGACATGCATGGTAAAAGACCTTTCCAACCAATAAACGGTCGCTTCCTAAAGAAGTACTACGCTTGACGAGTCATGGCTTAGGTTAATGATAGATGACGACGACTATGTCCGCTCGTTATCTTCTTCAGCCCAAACTCTGTAAGTAGTAACCGGCTTACATAACAACGGACCGAAACATCCTTAAACTAACGACGGACCGAAACGTCCTTAAACTAATGGCGGACCGAAACGTCCTTAAACTAATGATGGACCACTATGTCCTAAAACTAGCTGTTGATCGAGATGTCGATAAACTACGATGGATTGCGGCATCCCGAAACCGATAAAAAAAAGAATAGAAAAAAATAAAAATAAAAACGGTATGTCCATAAGCAAAATGGGCACGGATGAAAACCCGAAAAGGCTCCGTGAGTAAAAACAGCAGGGCTACCGGCGAGTGTTTGTGAAAACCTGAAAGGGCGCAACCTCGTTAGAAAAATAAAAAGAATAAAAAAAATAAAAAGAAAGACGGTATGTCCATAAGCAAAATGGGCACGGATGAAAACCCGAAAGGGCTCCGTGAGTAAAAACAGCAGGGCTACCGGCGAGTGTTTGTGAAAACCTGAAAGGGCGCAACCTCGTTAGAAAAATAAAAAGAATAAAAAAAAGAAAGAAAGACGGTATGTTCATAAGCAAAATGGGCACGGATGAAAACTCGAAAGGGCTCCGTGAGTAAAAACAGCAGGACTACCGGCGAGTGTTTGTGAAAACCCGAAAGGGCGCAACCTCGTTAAAAGACGCTTACAGGGTCTTCTCGACCTTGTAAGGAGAAACCACCTGCGTGAGATCCTTACAACTCACAAAGGAGAAACACACTTAGGAGTCCTCACGATTCCTAAGGAGAAATTACACTTGCGAGATCCTCACGACTCGTAAGGGGAACTCTCTTATGAGACCCTCACGGCTCATAAGATTTGAAAGTCTTAAGTTACAGAAACCTGAACCTGTTCTTAAGCAACCCCCACAAACTTCAATATTGCCCTACAAGCGGCTCATACTGACCCTTGTATACAATCCATAGGCACGAATAAACATTTCCCTAACCGAGTCCCATCCGTGACTGGGGATATGTTCGCACGGTGAACAACCCTTATGAGTCCTCTCGACTTATAAGGAGAAAATCCTTTTGTAAGATCCTTACGACTTACAGGGGAACACGCACTTAGGAATCCTCACGATTCCCAAAGAGAAGACACACCTACGAGATCCTCATGACTTGTAGGGAGAAATACCTTTATGAGACCCTTACGGCTCATGAAGTCAAAAGCCTTAGTCGACAGGAACCTAACCCTGTTTACTAAGCCACCTTTGTTTGATATTGACAGAGGCAAATGATGATTCGCTCCTGGCAATATCCTAGTTGTAGCGATGCTGATGCCTAAAACGGTATCAAATTCCGAGTCCTTTCATGGCAAATGATGATTCGCTCCTGGCAATATTCTAGTTGTAGCGATGCTGATGCTGAGATTGGCACCAGATTCCAAGTTCTACACTCACGATAAAAATCAGCGAGCTAAAATGCATATGAAATAGCCGAAATGATGGGGCAGCTTGCAATAAATAGCAGCAAGTAAAAATGTATGCATGAAAAATAGCCGAAATGATTGGGCAACTCGCAATAAAAAGCAGAGAGTAAAAATATAAAAAATATAGCCGAAATGATTGGGCACCGCGAAAAATAGCCGAAATGATGGGGCAATCGCGACCTTCGCGATATAAAAGCTGAAATGATAGAGCATCGCGGGAAAAGAAATAAAATAAAAATGAAATTTATGCCCTACAGGTGATGTTACATCAACCCCTATATACAATCCAGGGGCGCAAACGAAAAAGGGATCATACTCTTCCCCCCAGGTTTCATCAGAAGAAGAGGCCAAGTCTCGACGGGCCACAAATAACCTAGAGATCGTCTCAACATTCATCTCACTACAGCAGACACAACATCAAGCAAAGCGGAACGGCGGCAACTCCCAGTTCCATGACTCGGCGGCATACAGCTGACCGAGAGTCAAATTCCGACTTCGTGAAATACAGACAAAGTCAAAATTCCTGGTCACGTGGAACGCGGATAACGTCACTCTTTGACCCCGTGGAAAACGTCCAGAGCGGATCCTGGTCCTCGCAGAGCACGGCAGTGAACCCGTATGAAGCATCCAGAGCGGAGCCTGGTCCTCGCCGAACACGGCAGTGAACCCGTGGGAAGCATCCAGAGCAAAATTCCTGGTCACGTGGAACGCGGATAATGTCACTCTTTGGCCCCGTGGAAAACGTCCAGAGCGAATCCTGGTGCTCGCAGAGCACGGCAGTGAACCCGTGTGAAGCATCCAGAGCGGAGCATGGTCCTCGCCGAACACGGCAGTGAACCCGTGGGAAGCATCCAGAGCAAAATTCCTGGTCACGTGGAACGCGGATAACGTCACTCTTTGACCCCGTGGAAAACGTCCAGCACGGAGCCTAGTCCTCGCCGAACACGGCAGTGAACCCGTGTGAAGCATCTAGTGCAAAATTCCTAGTCACGTGGAATGCGGATAACGTCACTCTTTGACCCCGTGGAAAACGTCCAGAGCGGAGCCTGGTCCTCGCCGAACACGGCAATGAACCTGTGGGAAGCATCCAGAGCAAAATTCCTGGTCATGTGGAACGCGGATAACGTCACTCTTTGACCCCGTGGAAAACGTCCAGAGCGGAGCCTAGTTCTCGCCGAACACGGCAGTGAACCCGTGTGAAGCATCTAGTGCAAAATTCCTGGTCACGTGGAACGCGGATAACGTCACTCTTTGACCCCGTAGGAAACGTCCAGAGCGGATCATGGTCCTCGCAGAGCACGGCAGTGAACCCGTGTGAAGCATCCAGAGCAAAATTCCTGGTCACGTGGAACGCGGATAACGTCACTCTTTAACCCCGTGGAAAACGTCCAGAGTGGAGCCTAGTCCTCGCCGAACACGGCAGTGAACCCGTGTGAAGCATCTAGTGCAAAATTCCTGGTCACGTGGAATGCGGATAACGTCACTCTTTGACCCCGCGGAAAACGTTCAGAGAGGAGCCTGGTCCTCGCAGAGCACGGCAGTGAACCCGTGTGAAGCATCCAGAGCAAACATTGGACTGTGGAGTCCTTAAAATCCACGGACTATGATGTCCTTAACCTCGACCGTAATGTCTTAAAACTAACGATCAACTATGATGATTCTAGACTGATTTTACCTTGGTTAAAGGGTACATCTCTTCACTCCTTTGATATTTGTCGTTGTAATTCCTCAACGTCTTCAAAGAGGTGACGGGTCCTAATAACCACACATCGGACTGTGGAGTCCTTAAATCCGCGGACTATGATGTCCTTAACCTTGACCGTGATGTCTTAAAACTAATATTGGACTGTGGAGTCCTTAAATCCACGGACTATGATGTCCTTAACCTTGACCGTGATGTCTTAAAACTAACGATGGATTGTGGAGTCCTTAAATCCACGGACTATGATGTCCTTAACCTTGACCGTGATGTCTTAAAACTAACATCGGACTGTGGAGTCCCTAAATCCACGGACTATGATGTCCTTAACCTTGACCGTGATGTCTTAAAACTAACATTGGACTGTGGAGTCTTTAAATCCACGGACTACGATGTCCTTAACCTCGACCGCGATGTCTTTAAACTACGGTACCCTGGAAAACATCCCAAAGCTCTGATGTGCATGCATATCCTACCGAGCATGCATTTACAACTATATGAATATTCGAAAGGAAATGATACCCAAAGCTCTGATGTGCATGCAACATAACGATAGTGCTCGCAATTCAAGAAAATTTCCATGGAGAAATATGAAGCTCATTTACGCAAGCAAGACGCACATACGAGTACTCGGCAAACATGAAAATTCAATAGAAAAGCATACAACAGCCAATGATAAAAAGAGTACATCGATTTAAGCATACTACACTACCGGGAAAAGATCGCCAAATAAGGGATCAGTGGCACAAGGGTGAACAAAACAGTATTCAAAACTTTCTAACTCCCTCGCCGCCTTCTCCAGCATATCGAAACGATGATTTTCACGAGAAGTGGCTCCCCACCGATTGGCACCATGTTCGTCTGCAAAAGCAGACATAATAGCCCGCCGGGCTCTTATTTGGCCCAACGGGTGAACCGAGCAATCTTTCAGAGCCTGAGTGATCAGGCACGCTTCGTGAAAACACTCGAGCTTGTCTTCAACCGCGTCAAGCATCGCCAGGGTCATCTCCACTGGGTGAGGAGGGATGTCAGCAAGTACGGCAGCAAGAATCATCCGGAGCCAAAGGGATCCTATTGGAAAAGGGGACCCCCTACGGATCAAGAGTTCATATGTCGCCAAATCACATTCGTCGTCGGTGAGAAGGGGATCCACCAGTCGTGCAGCAAAGCAAGAAATCATCTTCTCGATAGGTACTTCCCATGGTTGTCAACGAGCATGGGGGCGGTTGCAGGCCATGGCACTCAGTTGTTTCCTCAAGATAAACCACACTAAATTGAGAATAGATTTCTCTGTGAAGAGAAAAAGAAGGCTATGGCCTCAGGTTATAAAGAGGAGCATTAAATGCTGCGCACGGAGAATATTGCATGGTGGAACTATTTCCAAGGCCCAAAAAAAGGAAGGCATTGGAAATCAAGGAGATGGAACTATTTCCGAGGCTCCTTTTCTGCATCTAATGCTGTGCACAAAAATATGGCATGAAAAATTAAACAGCCCCATCAAAAGGGCCCCACGTGCAGAGCATGTGAGCACCAAATTTGATATGCGCCGAAAAGTAAAATGGTGCCTCACACGCCGAACACGTCAGCAGCAACAATGACAATATAACAAAATCCCAGAAAGAAGGCATGCAAACACAGAAGGGAAGGAAAAACTTATCATTCATACTTTAAAAGTTCATACAAAAATAAGAAGAAACGATTACAATGGCAAGACTTCAGATTCGGGGCATGGATTAAGAAACTCAAAAGTGACTTTGTGTAAGATCTTCCAGGCATCTCGAACCATTCTGATATGTTTTCTCTCGCGATCACAAGCGTCGGGATCCTCGCGGATGTCCTCCACCCTCCGATAAGCAGCAAGTATGGCCGACTGCTGAAAAGCCTGATGCAAAAGATCAATGAGATTGTCTCGCCTTCTCTTCGAGATTAGGCTCATCAGATACACCGAATGCACTTTATCCTCGACGGCATCCAATGCCCCGAGCGGTACGCCGGTGCAAAAGAGAGGGAGCGCCTCCCAGATCGCCAGCACGATGAGTTTCAAAAGAGAAGAGCGACGAGGGAGTAGCCGACCGTTGTACTCGTCAAAGCGGCTCATCATCTCAGCACACTGAGCGTTGGTGAACTCCTGGTTCTGGCTGCGGCCCAGTGCACGAATGTTTCCGTAAGAAATGATTTCATCAAGATCATACAAATGGGCGTCCATAATACCTGAAATAAAGATCATGAGAATTTAATAGACAAGCCAATCAAGAAGAATACTTGTCTAAATAAACAAAGGATTTCAAGCAACTCTGTACGCTCCCTAGGGAAAGGCACCATTGCAAGATTTTTCCTCTTGGTTACAAGAGACAACTCAGGGCAAGAAAACCCCAAGAAGCTCTCGGGGAAGAACTGAGTTCTCCATAGGAATTAAATTCCTTGTTAAAAAAAGGGGGAAATTAAATTCCCAAAAACATTTTTGAGATGGAATTAAAATCCATGGAAAAAAGACAACTGCCATCATTAGCCCCCTGAAGGCCAGAGAAAACTTAGCGAGATCTGTCGTTTAAGGATTGAGAGATTTTCCTTTTTAAAGAACCTAAAATAAAAGAATGTATGTTCTTGTTCAAGGGAAAACCCTTGGTGTGGATTTAAAATCTCATGGTGATTTCTGTGAAAGTTCTTCGTTCGTTCAAGAGCATTACCTGAGGAAAAGGGAATCCTTCAACAGAGTTAAACTCTGGAAAATGTTTGAAGCAGAGAACTAAGCTCTGGAAAAGGAGAATTAAATTCTCAAAAGAAGAAAGTTCTCAAAGGAGGAAGATGAGTAAAGTGGAGGCGCTTCTGAAAAGACATTGGCATTTATAGGATGGGATGGAAAACGTTTCATTTACCCTACTCCCAAGGCAGATCCAACGGTCACAAAAGTGACAGCGTTGCACTCACGTGCAAACACGTGAGAGCAACGCTGTAGGGGCATTTGTTCCCTGATTAAAAATCAGGAAAAAGCTTCAGAAGAGGCATCACGTGCTCACACGTGACCAGCGGTCACGTGTTGGCACGAGATGGTTAAAGCAGCGGCAAAGAACAGAGCGCAGAAGAGGACTCCATTCAGGAGGTCACGTGCTCACACGTGACCGGGGGTCACGTGCGCACACGTGACCAAAGGTCACGTGGCCACACGTCACTGGCTTTAAAAGCCTTACTGTTCAACAGAATTAAATTCTAAAAAAGATCATTTAAATCTTTCCAAAATGGAGAAGAACTTATGGAGAACCGCTGGATTGAGAATCCCGGGGTGATTAAATATCACCAATTTATGGAAAAATCTTGGACAAGGAAAGATTTCTCTTAAATCTTACCGAAATAACAAAAGGAATATCTTTGGATTTAAAATCCAACGGTGAATAAAATTCACCTAATAATCTAAAGGCCCGGATTAATGATGAAAACAAATCAAATCTTTCAATGAAAGATTTACCAAACAGATTGATTCTTTTCCTTCTCCTATAAATAGGAGCCAAAAGGGAGAGTTTATAGATATAGAGCTTTGGAATCTTGAAAATTCAGAGAAAAAAGAAAGGAGAATTTAACTCTCTACAAAGAAAAACCCTAGGTAAGAAAACAAGGGGGATCAAAATTTCAATTTAGAGAATTTAATTCTCAATCTAAGAGTGTAACTCTTGTATAAAGAAAAGAACTTAGTTCTTTCTCTGGTTGAAGATCTGCAAAGTGCACATCTCCCCATAGGTTGAGAATTTAATTCTCATCGGGTCGAGATCCTGCCATGCAGATCCAAAAAATAGAGGAGGAATTGAGTTTTGAGAATTTAATTCTCACAAAGTTATAGGAATTTAATTCCTCCAAGATTAAATTAGGGTTTAACCCTATATGAGAATTCAATTCTCCAAAAATTATGGGAATTTAATTCCTTCAAAAGAAAATTAGGGTTTAACCCTACCTAAGAATATAATTCTTCGAAAATAGGAATTAAATTCCTCCAAAGTTATAGCTAGGGTTTAACCCTATGAAGAATTTAATTCTTAAAAAGACAAACAGATCTTTAAACAAGCAAGAACCAGGGTCACGTGTCCCCACGTGACCCCTATAAAGATCCACAGAACAGAAGCTCTGGGCGCCCTCACGTGTCACCACATGACCCCTAATGAATATTCTAATAAATCAAGGCATGAGCACCCATCACGTGCCCACACGTGATGACTGTGAGAATTAAAGGTGTTAAACACTTATTTGCAGAACCAAATGAAGGGGATCTGGCCCCACTTTTTGATGCCATCACGTGCTCCCACGTGATCCCCCCCTCTTTTAGTGTTTAACACTAATCTGACAATTTTTTTGCCAGTG
Organism: Agapanthus africanus; assembly: GCA_030015575.1. Lineage (NCBI taxonomy): Eukaryota > Viridiplantae > Streptophyta > Magnoliopsida > Asparagales > Amaryllidaceae > Agapanthus > Agapanthus africanus. Next base: position 442,749,286 of record JASDDO010000001.1, read on the forward strand.
TTTAACACTGTTATCTATTAGTATTTAACACTAATTTGAGAATCACAATTTTTAGTGTTTAACACTAATTTGATAATCTTATTGCCAGTGTTTAACACTGTTATCTGTTAGTGTTTAACACTAATTTGAGAATCACAATTTTTAGTGTTTAACACTAATTTGATAATCTTATTTCCAGTGTTCAACACTGTTGATCTTTAGTGTTTAACACTAGCTTTAGCCCAATTGGCTACGTTTCTAGAGGCAGAGCCTTCCCTTCAATTGAATATGTCTAATGGACCAATAGAGGACCAATATTCCAGAGTTAATTGGACTTAGTCCAAGTTGGCCATAAGTCCTCAATCCAGACTTAACTGAGCCAATGGGCTCATAAGATAATTAATTGGTCTTGGTTCCAAATTGGGCTACAGATTATTTAATCTATCTTGGTTCAAGGGAACATCTCTTCACTCCTTTGATATTTCTCGTTGTAATTCCTCAACGTCTTCAAAGAGGTGACGGGTCCCAACAACCATACATTTCACGGACTGTGGGGTCCTTAAACTCATGGACTATGATGTCCTTAACCTTGACCGGGATGTCTTAAAACTAACAACGGACTATGACGTCCTTAACCTTGACCGGGATGTCTTAAAACTAACAACAGACTATGACGTCCTTAACCTTGACCGGGATGTCTTAAAACTAACAACGGACTGTGGGGTCCTTAAACTCATGGACTATGACGTCCTTAACCTTGACCGCAACGTCTTAAAACTAACATTGGACCGCAATGTCCTTAAACTACCTATCGACCGCAATGTCACTAAACTAAACAACAGAGCCCCCCTCAATTGCTCTCTTGTCGAATCTAAACGTTCCCATTAAGTTGATCTTAGTCTAAAATTAGACTAACGTATCCTTAACTAACGTTTAAGTCGATCTTAGTCTCAAATGAGGTTAACGTATCCTTAAACTCGACCCCCTCCAAACCCAAATCTAAGAAAGATACGGATTTGGACTAGTCCACGCCCTACGGGCGACAACATAACTTAGTCTCCGTATACAATCCACGGGCAACCAAATACAAAACAAACACACACGACATGAAGTGACCATCTGGAGAAGGAGAAAGTTGTTACCGCGATGCGGTAGCGTAATTAACTGCAGGGGCTTGCGCCTGCAGGGAAGAGCGTCCCCACAATCAAAAACCCCTCGAGCGAGGGGGAATCTAACGAAGTCTGCTACATCGGACGCATACGTTTAAACCTTCGATACACGGTGCCATAAATCAACTTGGCATCTTCGGAGAGGTGGACGGATAGCACCAATTAGCATCTGTTCCGAATCTCAGGCAAGACGTCCCTGTCGCGCCGTCTTTCGGAGGGGAACATTAGGCATGAGATGTCTAAGGAGGTTGCGGATTCCAACTGTTGTAGTTTTACACTTTCTTTTCTGCGACCGTAAGCGTAGTATGTGGTGTATCGCCGGCTTCGTTGCTATACATCAACGACAATCGGGATACGCATACTTGCTTACATTGATGATATGTGATATTATGTATTGCTGTGATATGTTATATTGGATCGTCGTGTTTGAATAGCCGGGAGTTTTATGTGAGATGGGAGTTTTTTCTTTTTCATTCATGTAAAATTCATTGTATATAATATTCTTTTATTGGGGCACTTCCAGGATGAGGATGATGTCACTATTATATATTATTTACTTTTCCGCATTAGGTAGACCCAAGGCGGGGAGCACAAGTAACCGGGTTCTAAGGTCCAGTGGGAGACCATCTCGAGGAGTCGAGACCGGATCTCCAAACCCTAGAATTGGCAGTGTTGCTTGCCGCTCTCGTAGGGGTCTAGGGATGTGGGTTTGGTTATTCATCGCGACCGTGGAATCCGCGTTTTATATAGGCTTGTATTAAAACACGGACCTCCTAGTATATCCAATATTTCATATATGTTCTTCTGCTGCAATGTTCTGTGATGAGATCATATTACTGCCTGAGACGAATGTTTATATTATGTATATGAGATATATATTATATATTGTTGATTTCATTTCATATCTGATGCTTGTGAAGCATAATAAAATTGGACTTCATTAATGAGATTAATGAAATAAAAGAAACCTAAAGATGTTGTAGAAACTTGTTTAAAAACTGGTAGCTCTAGTTCTTAATTTGCATAGCGGTGTTCCTTGTAGAACATCCAGCACCTTATTCGATAAGGAAAGAGCCGAGATCCCTTCACCAGGAGTGACCTCTTTAGTAAAACTAGCAGATGATGCATACTCGGTTTGTCTTTTGATTGCTTCTATAGTTTTTGTTTTGCATAGTGATATTTGTGAAATATCCTGCACCTTATTCGATGAGGAAAGAGCCGACGATCCCTTCACCGGGAGTGACCTCTTTAGCAAAACTAGAAAAGCCTAAAAAACACTCCATTTAAAATCACTCGATTCTACGACGATATCAAGTTCATTACGCAAAGGGTTTTCTTAAAAACTTGTCGTAACCCTCCGTCATTTCAGATAAATACTAATTAGTATTCGTGCTACGTTTGTTGACTATGTTAAGGCGTAGTGTGCGGTAGCTGATTAGTGCTTATCTGTATAAGCATATGATGCGATTGGATTAGGGTAGTCGTGCGACTTTGTTGACCATGTTAAGGGTCATGCGGGTGGGTTTAATTCAATCGGGAAATGATGGGTTGAACTTGACTAGCACTTATGATTTGTTGACCATGTTAAGGTCATATAGCTGCTAGGGGTAAAATATTATTGGGAATTTCAAAAGTTGAAATTTGCAATGAGATTGCATACCTTCTATGAGATAGTTGGATCCCGATACCCGCTGCGAGTAAGAGTTGCTCCTGGGAGAGTTTTACACATTACAATTAGCCGACAAGTAGGTGTCTAGAAAAATGTTAACGGGGTTACGCCCCTGGGAAAATGAGGTTTATTTTAATTAGGTCTGTGCGAAAGCGCGGGGAACCTCCCTCAAAGTACCGGCACCGGCCTGGCTGAAAAATTGGCGAACTTGAAGGGTGTAATTAATCCCGGCTAGTCTTTCCTTTTAAAGTTTGAAGGAAGATTTGACTAAAACAGTGGGAGCCATCCTTATTAGATAAATTGATAACCAATCTAATCTTGTAAAAATGCACGCTGAGTGTTTTCTTCTCTCTCTCTCTCCAGGTAGCGACCATGTCACGTCTTAATCAAGATAATAATACAGATGTATTGACTGAACCCACTTGTTATACTGCTCTAAGGAACGTTGGTCCCGCTCCAATTTATAATTGTTATAAGACAGAGCAGGAAATAGGGGATTACCAGAATTCCCGTGCCGCCCAAACGAAGAAAGTGCATGCTGATGCATCATCTTCGGGTGTGTTCATTACCAAGAACTATTTCTCAGTATCCTTTACGTCCTGGGTATGAGATACTGGATCAGGATCCCGCAAATGTAATTTGTTACATGGGCTACAGATAGGTAGAGAACTGAGAACGGGTGATAAGTTTCATAAGATAGAAACGGTGCAAGTGTTGCAGCCAAATCTGTTGGTAGTTATCACCCTGTATTAGCCAATACATTGATTCTGAACGAATGTTATTAGATACCGAACCTGATATACAACATCATATCAGTCTCTTTATTAGTAAAGAAGGATATAATTTTGTATTGTTGGATAATGTTTTGAATATTTCCTATATCAAGAGTTGATCGGATCAGGCACGTTATCTAAAAACATAAACGTTCTAAATCAAACTACAGTTCTTAGTATACAGAACACACACAAGAGGAAGAGTTCAGAAATGAACGAATCCTTCTTGAGGCATTGTAGACTAGATCATATCAATGCGACTCGACTAGCTAAGTTACATTTAGATGCATATTTAAATTAGTTTGAATTTACATCTTGTGAAACTTGCCGGTCATGTCACAAAAATAAGATGACCACAGCTCCGTTTATTGGAAACAGAGAAAGAGTTAGTGAACTCTTGGGATTGATACATGTTGATGTATGAAGTCCCCTGTCTACACATGCCAGGACCGGTTCTTTGTACTTCATTACATTCACTGATTATCTCTCAAGATTCGGACATATGTTCCTGTTGAAACACAAGTCTGAAACTTTTGAGAAATTCAATGAATATGAGTTAGAAGTAGAGAACCAAAAACGGGTATAAGTATTATGTCCTTTGATGAGATCAAGGAGGAGAATACTTGAGCACGAAAATCCTGGACTATTCTGAAGGAGAATGAGATTCTCTCTCAGCATTACTCCTCCATATACACCATAGCATGATGGTATATCGGGGCGGAGCAATTGCACCCTATGTGATATGGTGTGCTCTATGATGAGTACTACTGAGTTTCCTATTTTCCTTTTGGGAGTTATGCACTTGTGTAGCTGCATACCTATTGAATAGGGTTCCAATCAAATCAGTTGCCTACCACTTCATATGTGATATGGAATGGGAAGAGCCCATATCTTAAGTATGTTAAGATTTGGGGTTGTCCGGCCTATGTCTAAAAGCATAATCTGGACAAGCTCAAGGCAAATTCAGTTCTGTAGAAGTTTGTTGGATATCCTAAGCATTTGCAATGGAATATCTTCTACCAAACCGAGAAACAAAAGTGTTTTATTTCTCAACATACCACCTTTGTGAAAGGGAATTTCTTGTGGAAAATTAGTGGTCATGAGGTAGAACTGGAAAGGTTCCAGCTATACAAACTGCAGCTGATGATTTGGTAGAACCATAGCATTCAATAGTAACCAAGGAACCTCAGCCTCTCCGCCGATCTAGTAGGGTTCCACATCCACCTGAGAGATACTTCAGTTTCTCTATGACAGAAGTAGCGAGAATTGTAAGTACACGGTAGCGCCCCGGCCGTCTAACAGATGCCAAATGCGGAACAAAAACTTTTACAACTGGCGCTATCGTATACTATAACCCGGATCTGCCATTAAAGCTAAACTAACAAACTACAAAGTTGGTAGAAATGTTATACCGAACGATCCGAGTCCTTCGGTCTTCAACCATCATCCCATGCTTTGTTGCGGCTGCTCCGATCTCCTGAATCTCCAGTCTCCTCGTCCAGGTGGCACCACGTCGACGGATCTTTAAACGGGCTCCCGCCTCTGAACCGAGGCAACTCGGTTGTCAAGTTTGCTAAAAGAGATGACCAAGATGATGTAGAGAATAAATAGAACACTTTGTCTTGCTTCGTCCAAAGCTATGGACGAACGGTTAATGAAATTGCCATTTGAATCGGGTAAATGAGAAATCGGCTATTCTAATTTTCATGAAGCAAAACCCTAATATTTTTTCCAAAATGAACAACCACACCTCTAACAAGAGGGGGCCGACCACTTAAAATGAGGGGGGAGGTGAGTGTAGGAGCTAGGAGGGTGACCATAACATTAATGAACTAATGAGTCACATATACACCTTGCATAAGTAATCAATGCATACAATGGATCATATAAACACATCATCATATCATTAAATGAACAATTAATGCACTAAGCCATCTCACCATCCTAGTCACCATCTAGAAGTTTCTAGAAACTTCCACACACTCATGACTCACCTCAAGAAAAGATAAATCCGTCTTTAACCGAATATTAAAGACGGGCGATAGAAAACTGGAAACTGGAAACTGGCAACTTCCAAAAGCGATCCCGAAATGAATCTCAGGATAACCCCGTAACAGTATAAATATACCCGCATTTATATTACGACCGAATACAAATGCAACTAAGACAAAGATATTATATCTACACAGTATAATACTCGGATCCGGCTCAAACCAAAGCCCACCAGTATTATCTGCCCGAAATATGACACGTGCGTAAACGCACGTGTATTTTCCGAACCTTGCCATAAAACCATACGGTCTCTACAACGTTTTGCCCGAACTTGGGAAACTGTCTGTGGGGGACTCTAATGACTCATCAACACACTAGCACTGGGTATAAGCTCTAGCACGTCAGAGGTACAAGTTATACGTAACGGTTGCCTATGTATTGATTGGAAGGGAAGCTGATGAGCGAACTCATCCAGAAACCCTACTGAGCCTAACAGTGACAATATACATATAGTCCGGTTCGTTCGTCTATGAGTATCGCATATCGGCCTAGGGGGCTGGTAACGTCAGACCCCCAATAGCGGTATAAGTCGTGTCAGAGAGTAGCCCAGAATACCCTGAGATACTACTGGAGTACCTATCAGTAAATCTCTTGCCTCGGCCGAGGGCTTTGTGTAATAGCTCTCCTAGACACAGCGCGATCTCACCCCTAATATCGAGAGAGACGAATCCCCTGCCGATCCGCTCACTTGCCTCCATGTGGCTCGGGACTGTACCCAAAAAATACCTGTTTGCACGACTCATTTGAGCCGTGGTAGGGTAGAAATCAAAGCACAGTGGGAACTCACACGAGACAAATGACGACCTCAGGTCGATGAACTAACATGTACACATGTCACCAGGGAACTGCTATCTGACGCTAGGTATAATACCAACTAGCAGATTCCCGGCGAGTCCTGTCCGGTGTACTCATAACCCAACGAGCACCTGTATATATCTTAGGTGAACCAACTAACACCAATGGCTTGTGAGATCGGCTACCGCCCCTCGTCGGGGTCTTGACTGTATACACTAGTCTACTCTGGAGTATCGATGCCCTGTCTCGAAACTCCCACGACTGGGGACACTTTAAGGATGTGCTTATAGACCCCAGCTCCCACGTATATGATCGCCATCATACTGCTGGCAGTCAAGCAAGAATCCTATGGGCTCTATCAACATGCAATAGCGAACTAAAGCATGTATACGATGATAAAGACAAACCAGATAGCATACTATCATCTCGAGCAAGACTGTCATATCGGTATAGGTCCCGCCTCAATCATTGCAATCACGTACCTGCGATCCAATAATTGACTTTGAGGGCACTATATCCAACAATCTCCCACATGCACTTAAGGCTAATTATTGCGATGTCGCATACTCACAGCCCGTGTGATAACGAACATCCAACTCCTCTACTAATCAGTTTCACAAATCCCGTTTGTAAAACTATTGTGTTCGAGAAATAGCCTTAGTGAGTGTATCCGCCCTGATGTTTCTTTCTATTTCTCTCTTAATCTCAAGTTCGTGGAGAAAGCCATCTCCCGAATCAAGTAATATGTGTCTTAGAATATATCTGGATATCTGATGGGACCTAGTTCATAAATGAACTTCAAATCCAAACTTCTTAGACTGTATTGATAACTGAACCTAATCAGTATCCAGCACCATGCCTCCCACAGTATCCTCTTGGACCGCCTGTCCATAATACTATCCCTCGTCAGAGGGAAAACTATAACTCTGACAATCACCATTCATCCATGTCACATTTGAAGCCTGGAATGATAACCGTCTCCCGAAGGAGGCTGCCGTCATCAAATCCGTAGAACATGCACTTATGTTCTAAAACTGCTTCCTTATGTTTCTTCAGGATTGGATTAATATAAACTTATCGCATCTAATACAAAAACAACATCTGGTGTGGTACTTGACATCTCATGATTGACTCAATTGCCTAAGCAAGTGATCTGCCAATCATACACATCTCTCTCCCCTTTAGTCTGTAAGACTCCTTTAGAGAGGGTGACTCCATCACCTGCAGGCACACCACCATGCCTGGAGTCATCTATTCTAAAATACCATTAGAATACTGTCAAAGTACCCAGATTGGGAAACTGCCCAATTCTAGATCTAAAACCATAGATCTAGTAACCAAAATGTCTGATATTATATCCATATCTTTTGTGGAGAAACAACTGTGTGACGACAAAAATACAACCGATCATAGTATAAGAGTTTTACTTCCTACTTTGTGTATGTCATCCAAATACCAGGACATCACACCCTACTACCTTCTCAACAGATCCATCCTCTATTCTGATGAAGTCAAAACCATGACTGTCATATCAAAATTAGATGATCCATCTCCGCTATATCTGCTCAAGTCTATAAATAGACATAAGTTACTTGCCCACTATGCTTCTGCTGCTCCCACTGACCACAACAACCCTCTGGCAGAATAATATATGCGTGCACTTCTAAAGCTAGTTTAGAACGACGCTATACTTATCCTCCTGCCGGGTCTCATAGTCTGGAACAATAGTAGTGTCAAGGCTGGGTAAACAAGAACCTCCCTGTCACCGTCCTTGAGCCTACCGGAGTACCTTTTGGGTGTCTGAGGTTAGCCACCATATCTGCGGAGTGGCTATTGGAATGTCAAACCTGATTGAATATATAGGTCCTATTAAATTTTTCGTAATCGTTTGCGGTTCTGGAATCACTTCCAGTTCTACCATACTCCAACTACTGTTTTCTGAAAAAATCCATTTTACTAAAACCGTGGCGAGTCAAGAACAAAATCACTATTGATCTTCCAGATGGTAGAAAATCAACCCTCGACATAGCCCGAGTCAACCCACAAACTGCCATTACAGAAACGTGCCTTGAGTTATCCAGAGTCTGGTTTTAAGCATAAGCCGGACAACTCCCCATATCTTAACATCGTTAAGATATGAACCATTCTATAAACAATATAGAAATAGAGGCACTAATTTAATTGGAACCAGATTCAAATCATGCAGCTGTCTCCAGTGCATGTCAACTTAATGGAGAGAGGCTAATCAGTATTACTCAACTTAGGAATACATCCAATTATGAGTAGCCCGAAAGAGAAACAAGTTTCTCAAAACTATTACTATCAACTGAATACCAATCACAAGAATCTACATCTTCGATCTTTTTGAAGAATCCCGATACTTGCGATACCTGGTTCTCTACTTTATTCTTATACCCACAACTTCTCAAAACTTAGACATTGTATTTCTACGAAACACTTGTTTAAAAACTAGAGAAGTCACAAGTAAACAGAACATAGTACGAGGACCTACCCCTTTGTCCTGACGGACACTGGACAACATACAAAACTCTGTATAAGTCTGCTGAGTTGAATAACTCATAACCTGTGTATCGTAGGTTGAAAACTGTACCCAGACGATTTCCTCAAATATCACCAATTATAACGAATTCCGATATAATGAGGATGATCTCCTAATTCCCAATAACTTACTCCCACTCATCATCTGTAAAATCATACAGATATGAGAATCATACCTGGTAAATATATACCTTGGAATAAGTATCTAATCGGGAAAACAGTATTCCTTTAACAATGCACTAAAACATGAAAATATTTCGTAGGGGTATCCTGGTATTCTTAGTAATGCCTTTTCCATAATCCAATTCATGACTATAACCGTATATTTCTTTGCTATCTCTCCAAATTCCTTTATTTGTCTTTATTCATTACCTTCTGTACACCATCGTTAGGCTAAGTGGTTTTCTTCCTTCCCTACCGTTCGGCACCAGCCTATGGTTTGGAAGAAGACTATCTAGTAAGCATAATAGGTGTACCCTCCTTAACCTAGGAGTACTCGCAACTTGAGAGAAGGTGATGATAAAAGACAACTGAATAATACCTTATTCTATTTCTCCCGAACTGGGAAAAAATCAAAGGTGAAATAGGAGTGGCGATGAAGTATATGGTTTGGTCGTGAATGATAGCAGCCGCAATTCACTTTGCCCTCTTTCTAATCCCTTTATTTTGTCTTTAGTTATTACCTTCTGTACACCTTTTAGGCTAAGTGGTTTTCTTCATTCCTTACCTTTCGGCACCTGCCTATGGTTTGGAAGAAGACCATCCAATAAGCGTAATAGGTGTACTCTCCTAAACTAAGGAGCCCTCGCAACCTGAGAGAATGTGATAATAAAAGCCAACTGAATAAACCAATTCTATTTCTCCTGAACCTGGATCCATCCTCGAAGAAGTCCCTTCGAGTTCGTATATAACCATACGATAGATCTATCCAATGGAAGTGGATGTCCGTAGTAATACGGGGTGTTCTGAGAAATACAAAGGATAAAAGAAGGAGCGGCAATGACTTATGCAACTCGGACAATCCAAAAGCCAGTATTTTAAGAAGGTTCAGTCAACTTGGTCACTGAGTCATAGTCTAAGGTCGGTCAAACGTCGCTGCCAAAGAGAGAGAGAGAAAAGAAACACTCTGCGTGCACTCTAACCTAGATCAGAATGGTTATCAATTTATCTAATCAGGAAACCTCCCACTGTACCGTCAAATTCTCCTCCAAACCTAAAAGAAGAATCAATCGGGATCACCCGAAGAGTAAACCAACTCATCAGTGGGAATCGGGATCCAACTATCATCGTATGATAACTTGATGGAAGCCACTCAAGTTATCACACTCCAGAAGGTATGCACATATCTGGCAAGTTTCAGTTTGTTTGAAACTCCCGATGTGATTTTTGCCCCATGCTCTTATGATCGTGACTTTGGCCAACCCATCATAAGTCACATGCCAAGTTCTATCCGTCATTATCCAGGTTAATTTGAACCCACCCGTACATACCCTTGACTTTGGCTAACAAGGCAGTACGACTGTCCCAAACTGACGCATCTATCTATGCAACAGATGAATACCCAGCAGCTACCAAACACTATGCCTTGACTTTGGCCAAACAAACATAGCTTGAATACTACTGACCATCCATAAGAAATAACGGAGGGCTACGGGTGGTTTTTGGCGAAAAACCTTTAACGTAATGAACTTGATCTCGTTGAAGGAACCTGATAGCTTTTTATAAAGATATAGTGGCGAAAACCTTTTTGCTAAAGAGGTCACTCCCGGTGAAGGGATCTCGGCTCTTTCCTCATGGAATGAGGTGCAGGATATTCTAACTGAATACCGCGATGCAAAGCAACTTGTAATCGACTATAATGAAGTTATTACCTTGACACAAACTTCTGCCCAAGGGGTCTCTCCCGGTGAAGGGATATCAGCCCTTGCCTCGTCGAATGAGGTGCAGGATATTCTAGCTGAATATCACTATGCAAAACAAAAAGAAACGTCATTGTAATAACACTTTTAAAACTGTTCCAACAACATCAAATATAGGTTTGTTTTATCCTTGCATTGATAAGAATCAATGCAGTCCCATCAATCAATCACTAGAAAAGAACGAAAATAAAATGTACGTATATACCATCCGCATTCATCACTGGGTCCCGTCATCACCCGTTAGGTTACTTAACTAACGACAGAGCGGGGACTGGACTAGCGCGGGTGTAAAACATATACAACATCTAATAGTATATATACCAATATACAGTAATCGCTCCAGGCGTGATAATATGCAACATTACAGAAAAGTAATAAGCATCACAGAACAATACAGATAATCTGGGATCCCCGGGTTTCACAGAGCTGCTACTGAAACCCGACGTTCCCCTGGTCGTGTGGATAACCTGTGCAATGAAATCTAGACCCCTACGGGTGCGTCAAGTTACCCGCCAAAACCTGAAGTGAGGCAGCCCCCTACAACATAGTGAATGGACCACCCGGCACTTTACGGAATCCGGTAACTTGAGCACCCCTCCTTGGGTCAACCTGTACCCTCTACGAGTGCGGCGAATAGTCTGCCAATTCTAGAGTGAGGTCCCTCTGCCTCTCAAAGCTAAGAGATACGGACCCGTTGCCCTCCAGAACCCGGCTATCCGTGCACTCCGTCGCGGGGTAAACCTAGTACAGAAAAGAAAATATATACAACGGGTACATCGACCTCAGCCCGGTCGTGCCCCAAAAGAATATTATACAAACAGGCAGTGACGACAGTTCACATGTTGGACGCTCGCCCCGCAATATCAAATGTATAAATAAATCCAAACAGCACTACGATTGCACACTGCTATCCATCACGACATATCCGCAACATCACAACACAATACAGAACATCAACGCGAATGTCACGTTCGCAAATCCGTCTAAAAGGACTATAGCAATTAGACGCAATTTACTGCTCGAATGACATTCACGGTCGGGGATATAATGTAAATACTGCATACTAACAAGTTTAAAATTTCAATCGACAAAAATTCCCGAAGTGGGCCCCACGTACATCTGCTGTACAGAAAAAATTTCTGGGCCCAAAAGAAATATACCAAAAACCACAATTTCCTTTGAAGAACTTACTGTAGAAAATTGGAGTACCAATCTCACGAAACGGTGGCGGATCCACAGCCAAACCCTTATTTGGGCCGTGGATCCGCGGTGGTAATGTGGAGTTGGGCCACCAAATTTCACCGGTATTCTTATAAAAGCCTGCTCTATTTTCTGTGATATGAAAAATATTTTTTAGACCCTTTTAAAAATCGACAGAAACTTTAACCCAGGAAATTGTAGTTTTCGAAAATCCGTTCGATCGATGTTTTAAACGTGTTAGCACAAGTTAGTAAAGCTTAATGGTGAGGCTCTGATACCACTGTAAGTACACGGTAGCGCCCCGGCCGTCTAACAGATACCAAATGCGGAACAAAAACTTTTACAACTGGCGCTATCGTATACTATAACCCGGATCTGCCATTAAAGCTAAACTAACAAACTACAAAATGGGTAGAAATGTTATACCGAACGATCCGAGTCCTTCGGTCTTCAACCATCATCCCACGCTTTGTAGCGGCTGCTCCGATCTCCTGAATCTCCAGTCTCCTCGTCCAGGTGGCACCACGTCAACGGATCTTTAAACGGGCTCCCTCCTCTGAACCGAGGCAACTCGGTCGTCAAGTTTGCTAAAAGAGATGACCAAAATGATGTAGAGAATGAGTAGAACAGTTTGTCTCGCTTCGTCCAAAGCTATGGACGAACGGTTAATGAAGTTGCCATTTGAATCGGGTAAATAAGAAATCGGCTATTCTAATTTTCATGAAGCAAAACCCTAATATTTTTTCCAAAATGAACAACCACACCTCTAACAAGAGGGGGCCGGCCACTTAAAATGAGGGGGGAGGTGAGTGTAGGAGCTAGGAGGGTGACCATAACATTAATGAACTAATGAGTCACATATACACCTTGTATAAGTAATCAATGCATACAATGAATCATATAAACACATCATCATATCATTAAATGAACAATTAATGCACTAAGCCACCTTACCATCCTAGTCACCATCTAGAAGCTTCTAGAAACTTCCACACACTCATGACTCACCTCAAGAAAAGATAAATCCGTCTTTAACCAAATGTTAAAGACGGGCGATAGAAAACTGGAAACTGGAAACTGGCAACTTCCAAAAGCGATCCCGAAACGAATCTCAGGATAACCCCGTAACAGTATAAATATACCCGCATTTGTATTACGACCAAATACAAATGCAACTGAGACAAAGATATTATATCTACACAGTATAATACTCGGATCCGGCTCAAACCAAAGCCCACCAGTATTATCTGCCCGAATATGACACGTGCGTAAACGCACGTGCATTTTCCGAACCCTGCCATAAAACCATACGGCCTCTACAACGTTTTGCCCGAACTTGGGAAACTGTCTGTGGGGGACTCTAATGACTCATCAACACACTAACACTGGGTATAACCTCTAGCACGTCAGAGGTACAAGCTATACGTAACAGTTGCCTATGTATTGATTGGAAGGGAAGCTGATGAGCGAACTCATCCAGAAACCCTACTGAGCCTAACAGTGACAATATACATACAGTCCGGTCCGTTCGTCTATGAGTATCGCATATCGGCCTAGGGGGCTGGTAACGTCAGACCCCCAATAGCGGTATAAGTCGTGTCAGAGAGTAGCCCAGAACACCCTGAGATACTATTGGAGTACCTACCAGTAAATCTCTTGCCTCGGCCGAGGGCTTTGTGTAATGGCTCTCCTAGACACAGCGCGATCTCACCCCCAATACCGGGAGAGACGAATCCTCTGCCGATCCGCTCACTTGCCTCCATATGGCTCGGGACTGTACCCAAAAAATACCTGTTTGCACGACTCCTTTGAGCCGTGGTAGGGTAGAAATCAAAGCGCGGTGGGAACTCACACGAGACAAATGACGACCTCAGGTCGATGAACTAACTTGTACACATGTCACCAGGGAACTGCTATCTGACGCTAGGTATAATACCAACTAGCAGATTCCCGGCGAATCCTGTTCGGTGTACTCATAACCCAATGAGCACCTGTATACATCTTAGGTGAACCAACTAACACCAATGGCTTGTGAGACCGGCCACCTCCCCTCCTCGGGGTCTCGACTGTATACACTAGTATACTCTAGAGTATCGATGCCCTGTCTTGAAACTCCCACGACTAGGGACACTTTAAGGATGTGCTTATAGACCCCAGCTCCCACGTATATGATCGCCATCATACTGCTGGCAGTCAAGCAAGAATCCTATGGGCTCTATCAACATGCAATAGCGAACTAAAGCATGTATACGATGATAAAGACAAACCAGATAGCATACTATCATCTCGAGCAAGACTATCATATCGGTATAGGTCCTGCCTCAATCATTGCAATCACATACCTGCGATCCAATAATTGACTTTGAGGGCACTATATCCAACAAGAATTGCATCATGAGATGATGACCCAACTAGTTTCGAGCTGGCCATCAGTAGTGGGACTCTGTAAGAATGGCTGGATGCTTAGCGATCTGAGATGGAATCCTTATACACCAACAAAGTATGAACTTTGGTTGCTTTATCTGAAGGGTTAAATCCCCATCAGGAGCAAGTATATCTTGAGAAGATTACTTGGTGTACATGGAAAAGTTGAGACTTTCAAACCTATGCTTAAGTCCATCCAGATCCTACTTTCCATTGCTACATACCATGACTACGATATCTGGTGGTTGGGTGTCATGACTGCTTTTCTAAATGATGTTTTAGAAGAGAGCGTCTATAAGTACACAGCCAGAGAGCTTCGTAGATAGTGGGAGCAGCGGAAACGTGTGCAAGATGTTTTATAGGATAAAGCAGGCATCGCGGAGTTGGAACATCTGTTTTGATGTAGTAGTCAAAGAGTTTGACTTCATCAATATGGTAGATGAACCTTATATATACAAAAAGGTAGTAGGGAGTATGGTGGTGATCCTCATAGAGTACGTGGATGACATACACATGATAGGGAAGGAGTTTCCTATGCTACGCTCGGTCAATCTCCGCTTATCACAAGGATTCTCCTTATAGGATCAAGGTGATACCTCCTAAATCCTGGGTTATGGATCTATGAGATAGATCTATTTGGATGTTAGGATTCTCACTAGTTGTAGTGAGATGGTATCAATTGATCCTGGGGAGAATCACTGGAAAGGTTCCAGGGTGATAAGGACGACTGAATGTCAGTCGCATGCATTGTCTTTACCCTCAGTGGAGGGACGGTATGTTGGAAGAGTTCCAAGCTAGATACCGTGACATACTAGACGATTAAAGGCTAGACACATTGTTACCAAAGATGCTACCAAAGAGGCAGTCTGGATATATATAAGTTCATGAGATGAACTTCGTTCCAACCATTGTGTGACAATGGAGTTATGGCTTATGCCTAGGAACCTCCGTCCCATCAGAAATCCAGATATAATTTTTAGGCAGTATCACCTGATCATGGAGATGGTTGATCTCCAGGGAGATCGAGATTAGGAGAGTAGACACAGAGGATAACAGCGCGGATCCACTCACAAAGGCCTTTTTCCCGGTAGAGACTTTTATGGGATGGTTGAGTATGAGTTACTTCAACAACAGCTAATTGTTGGGTATGTGATACCACAACAGATGGCCCTGGTGCAAGTGGGAGATTGTTAGTTATATGTATGCCCTAGAGGCCATTACTGTACATATGATGTATATTGTAATGGATGCTTGGACATATATAGGGAGGACTTTCTTGCTCGACATGATAGTATGCTATCTGGTTGCACTTTATCTTAACATGTACTCTGATTGTCTCTATGTTACATGTTGATAAAGCCCTTAGGATATGTACTCGACTACTGGGACTATGATGAGATCATACTAGTGGGGCCACGGTAGTCGACGAGTACATCCTATAACTGTTCCTAGTTGTGGGTGTATCGAGACAGGGCATCGATATACCAGAGTAGACTAGCGTATGCGCTTCTTGACCCATATGATGGGCGATGGATGATCCCATATCCATTGGTGTTTGACATCAGAGAAGGTATACGGGTGCTCAGTGGAGACTGGGTGCACTGGACGGACTCGCCAAGAACTCCCAGATGGTATTATACATCACGTCAGATGGCAGTTCTCTGGTGACACTGGTACAGGTTAGTCTGTAGACCCGAGATCGTCATAGAGTCTTGTGTGATTCCCACTGTGCTTTAATTTCCATCATACCACATCCAAGAGGGCGTGCAAAAAGATGTCTTTTGGGTACAGTCCCGAATCACATGGAGGCAATGAGCGATAGGAGGGGATTCGTTTCTCCTGGTATAGGGAGTTGATGTTGCGCTGTGTTCGATTGGCTATAACTAGAAATACCTGGCCAGGGTTGCTGAGATTTACTGGTAAGTGTTATCAGTAGTTTCTCGAACTGTTATAGACCTCATATCGACATGACTTATCAAGCTACTGGGGTCTGACGTTTACCACCCCTAGGCAAGATATGCGACATATCAGACGAAGAGACCGGACTGTACGGGAGTGTTACTGATTGGATTCGCAGGAGAATATACATGCTTGCTTGTTGATCTTCTGATCCCTCAATACCTGGGTGGCTGTTACGTTTAGCTAACCGCTTGCAGCTTGTGGGTGTTGGATATGATCATCACCTACTGCCGGCGTATTGACGATTCTTTAGAGTCCTACACAGAGGTTTCTTGACTCAGGCAAAATGGAGTAGGGGCACATATGTGATATGTGCAGGACACGAGAACAATACGTGTATGTGATACCGTATTAAATTCTCGCGATATGAGATATCGGCCGGGTATATGTGATATAGCCGGGTCATCGGATCAAGTGTTGATTCGATGAACTGATACAGATTATATTAGTCGGTTATTTGTGAAATAACCGGATTATCGGATCAAGTGTTGATTCGATAATTTAATGTATAATTATATATTTGATATATTAAATTACATTAACTAGTATAAGCTCACTAAAAGATTCTTTTTCTCGCTCGGGTAATACATTGATATATATGCGATATATGTTAATTGTATTATTTTATTTTGTTACAAAATATATTATATATGTGATATATAATATTGTAACAAGTTAAGGTTACTAATGCAACATGATTAGTGGAGATTAAACATGGTTAGGGATTGATTTGGGTTAATTCTTTCTAGTTGCTTCTAGAAGCTTTGCTTTTGTTTTAAGCAAAGATATTTGTTATGATATTTTGTAGATATTTAGTTAACCCAGCCCAACCCTTTAACCATAGTTAACTCAGCCAAACATGATATTTTGTAGATATTTTGTAGATATGGTTGCATTTCTAACCTTACATGGATTCATTATTCATCACAAAAGAGAATGGTTCTTCTTCTTCTTCTTCTTCTTCCTTCTTCTTTCATGAAAAAACTTTCTAACTTTTTATGAGGTGATGAAAATGTGTGAGATTAAGAAAATAAATGAGAGCTAAATTCCTACTTCATCATCCTAATCTATTCTTGCCAATTAGATTAGGGTGTTCACTTCATTTAGTGAGTGAGAGCTTGTGTTATAGAAACTTCAAGATAGATCATCTTAGTTATCGAAGATCGAAAGCAAGCTTGCATCTTTCTCTTCGTGGAGCCTCTCTAGAGTCCGGAAACTCGATGATCGCAGCGAAGGGACCTCAACACGGAGCTTTAGAAGTGAAGGACCAGACTACAAAGGTTGTAATCCCAAACTCTTAGATGTTAAAGTGTTTAACATGCTTTGTTTCGCCTAATCTCTAGTTTAAAGATCTTGGTTAGGGTTGTTCGGCACGTCTAAATTTTAAATCGGGCATGGTTGATGCCTTATAGACCCTTGTAAGAGTGCCTAGTAACCCTACAACTCCATCAAATTAAAATTAGTAATTGTATAAGTAATGAGACTTAATGAGATCATGGTTGCGAGACTTAGAGCGCGGGGTATTCCGCTACTTGTGGTTTTGATGTCTTGCTTATTTCTTTATCCTTTTTGGTGAACTTCGTCGTTGGGCGTCGTATACTTATATTTATGCTTTGCGTGGTTGTGGATCCGCCGATTGGCGAAGAGCTAGCTCCCGCTTGGGGATGCCTTATCATTATCTTGTATATGTGGTTTTGGATCAAAATATATAAAGGAGGTGCTGCCCAAATTTTTAAAAGATGAAACATGTTTTCAAACTAGTAAATTTCACTTGCATTATTTATGTCCTTTTTCCATGCATTTAAGAAAACTTGATTTCATTATACCTTTATTTCAAAACTTCAACTCTTTTATTTTCTTAAAAAGGTTTAGATTTCTGGGTTTCAGCTTACTTGAATTCCGTTACGCCTTTAGACGTTGCGTGATTCAAGTGCTGATCACGAGCTAATATTTCGAGTCGTGACAAAGTTGGTATCAGAGCGTTAGGTTTAACCTTGGTTCGAGTCTATATTTGACTATGCGTAGTCTAGGGCGGGTATGTATTTCGGAACCTAGGCTTGACCTTATGGAACTTAGACTTAAACGGGGGGTATTAGACCCGAACTTCCATTTCATAGGCTGACCCTGATTGATGGAGTAGGTAGCTTGAGTAGAGTGACATACCGTACGTATGTTCCGCGGCATATTTACGATACGATACTCTACTTAAGAAACCTTAGGATGTACATATTTTTGAGACTTATGATTCTCTTCATACCCATGATTATACATCCATTTGAGATCCTTGATTTTATTCGTTTCCATGATCATACTCTCATTGATGCCGTTCCTTCTTATGATCATGTATCCATTCTGGATCTGTCGTTTCCTTTCATGCCTTTGATCTGTTTTTATCGATACTCGATTGAGGTTCCGGTCACCATGGTTTGAGCGCAGTTTGAGCTGCTGTTAGTGTTGCGGTCAAGGCGAGCTCGTCATGGACGAGGACTGACCATTGTGTTTTCTGGTGACACGGGAAACGTCTCGAGTTAGTATTTATGTTGTGACCTCTTGTTGAGGCGAGTGGTTGGTTACGCACCGGATGATCGGGCCATTGTTAGAGCTGCCAGTTGCGAGAGGACTGTTGATGTACAGCCGACCTCAGAGATTGTGATGTCGTCTACCGTGCAGACAGCTGACCCAGCTGTTGCTGAGATTGATAGGATGTCGCCTCCAGAATTTACGAGCTGAGTTCGCTGGAGCTCCCAGGCATAGATGCGACAGATGATAGCTAGTCTACCCCGATTTGAGAGACGAAGGTGATTCGTCAGATTGATGCGCCGACGCAGGCCCAGTTGAATTGAAGATTTTCAGTGTGGAGAGTCTTACTCAGATCTAGAGCAGACCGATCCAGAGATGTCCGTTGATGTATCGCCTTCCTGGAGGATTGAGGCATTGTTTAGCATACAGACGAAAGATATTCACATGTCACTTAGGTGAAGTTAAAAAGTTCGAACGAATGTCAGAAAACCCATTTTCCCAAGTTTAAGTATTTGGAGGAGCATGCAAGTGTTTCTGTGGACCCTCTAGAAGAATGAAACCCTAACTCGACATGATGGCCATGGAACCGCTTTTGAACCTTAGGGTTTACGGCAGTTTAGAGGTGCCATCAGTGAGGCTTGGGTTTGCCCTTCTACGGCTGGTCTAGAGGTACTGTAGTATGTACCAGATATTATTAAACTGTGCTCAGGTGTTGAGCTTTCGGGAAATTTTGGGACCTTGATGACTCGATCGAAAGGTTTAGCGTCGTCCGGATATCATGTGATAAGAGATCAGCAAGCTGACCAGTTTCGGATAGAGGACCTCACTCAGATGCGTTGTGAGTTGATCAAGAACGGATGAGTATTGAATATTCCTCTGATGGTTGGGACGAATTCTGGAGGATGTGTTTGGCCAGATACCTTCTACAGAGTGATGAAGATACCGAGTTCGTGATTTCGAGTCTGTGTGAGAGACTTCTGATTGACTGTGGCCGAGAACAGTTGCCGTGCGCAGATAGCATGACGTGGCGTCAAAGTGTACGAGGATACGGACGAGTGAAACCAGAGGTTCACACGAGATGCTGGCAAGCTGTTATTACTCCCCGTCGAGATCAGAGATCTGATATGCATACAGAGGCATTGGGATACGGCCGGTTCATGAAGAAATGTTGTGCTGAAAACGCAGATGTCCAGAGAATGAGAAAAGATTAGGCAAGAGTACCAGCCTCCGTACAGTTCGGCATAGGCGAGATCGGAAGTGACCTTAAGCAGATTCCTCCCAGGACACTGCTGCAATAAGATTTGCACCGAGGATCAGTTGTGTCACGAGTATTCAGAGGACCAGAGGTCGATGCCAGTAACGTGCTGCTTTACGAGTGGTCGTGATGATTGACCGAGAAATGACCAGAGAAGTGCCAGAGCGGAATCATTCCCGTTAGCACACCTGACCGGGCCGATGAGCCGATGGATTGCGAGATTGGTAATCCGAGGAAAAATGAGAACCCAGAGACAGATGATGCTAGACCGTGAGCAGGAGGCAAGCGGATGTTCCTGCTCTGCCAGTTTTGGGCACATCGACATTTTTCGATATTGTAAGAGATGTACCTCGATGTCATTTATTGCGATTTGCATTTGTGATCCGAGTATCACGCTTATATTGCTTAGATTTGAGTTTTGATGATTGAGTTTCATGATATTGGTTTTCGTGCACCATGGTTGCACCTGCTAGGTATTTACACTTTGCGCATAGTTATCGCACTTGATATATATTTTATACACCGTTGTGTTTATTTGCGATTTGTGCTTATCCATTGCATTTGATGTCGATTTTGTACCTTCGTAGCATGTGTTTATGATTTTGTGGGTTTCATACGAATGATGTGATTTTTGCACTCGGTATAGCTCACATGTGCTTGCAGTGTATTGAAACGGATATTGTGCACAAAGTTGCACACGTTTTTGATTTATACACCTTGGTGCACTCGGTGTTGCTTTTTATGCGTTTGAGTTATTGATTGTATTTCGTGCATTTGATGTACTAGATGTTGTTTTCGTGCATAATAGATGCACCAGATGTGTTGTCGTGCACACCCGTTGCATTGGACAGATACTTTCGTGCACACCCGTTGCACTTAGTTTTGCTTTGTGCATATTATGGCACCTGTGTTTGGATTTGATTTCCATGCGCACCAGATGCACGTGATTGTTGGGTACGTCATTTGAGTCTGATTTTACTTTTGAGCACTTTGTTTCGTATTGGGCACCATATTATATAGTGGCCAAACAGGACTGATCTGAGGACAGTACCTGAGTACTTTGCATGCATTAAAAGTTTACCAAGAGGGTTTTGAAAAAGAGCTATAGTCTCGCTATTTCCTACGTGTCCGTGAGCGACACGAACGTTTTTAAAGGAAAACCTTTTGGGATATTTTGAAACGTCGGAATGTATATTTAGCAATGCATATATGGACATATATTATTATTTTACAAATGAGCGTCCGTCACTCATGCCGTGGGTTACGCATTCACGCGGCGATTTAGAAAAGATTTTGCATGTATTTTATTCAGATTTTGTAGTTTTCAAGGATACGTACTATACACGTATTATAGTATTTGACTAGTGTATATTGGATTTCAGTAGTGGGTTTCGAGATCTGTATCTCTATTGTAACTCCGAGGATATGCGTGCAAATACAATGATTTGCGTGACGCTTGACGGAGTTCGGTTTTTGAATTTATAAGTCCACGTTACCTCTCCCAGTTCTTTCGGGCTTGCGGAAACGGTGAAAAACGATTTTTAGGTTATGGTAACATGGACTATAAAATACGGATCTTTGCTAAACTACACACTAGCAACTAACTAGAGCTTTACCTACTCGGTTAGGGGTTATACCTCAACTTGAACTCCTTCTCTTGGACTCCTTGTGGTGGTTGGATGGTTCTCTCCTCGTCGCCTTCCCTTGCCGAAGATGGATCCACCTGAGGGTCTCTACCTTGAGCTCCTTCCTCGAACTTGAGAAAACTAAAGTGTCCGGCTTGCTAGACCTTCAACCTTAGAATGAGTAGAGAGTGGTTTTTGGTGTTTTATCTCAAAGGAAATGTTTCTCAACACATGAGATGAATTTTCCTTGAGCTAGAGGAAGAGGAAGAAGAAGAGATGAGAGAGAATGAGAATAATATTATGATAGAGTTTTTTACAACCATAACAAATATATGTGAATTAATAATTACCAATATTAATCAAAATGAAAAAGGTGATGGTTGGTTTGATATGACCATTATCATTTCACATTTAATGTGTTTTGCAAAGATCAAAGAGTATCTTTGCTTAAAATGATGATGGTCAAAGTTTCAACCTTGGTCAACAAGTCAACCTTGGTCAAAATGTCAACAACCCTAACCATAACTCAATTTCCTTTTAATTAACATTATTAATCATAATTCACATGTTCATTAGGGTTTGGTAAACGACAACTGTCAACTGTGCATACACACCCGTACCAAAACCCTAATGAGAATCCTCTTCCTCCGCCTTAAACAACCGTGCATACACACCCGCATTCGTGTTCCGAGGAACACGAATACAATGAGATAAAACTAACCCCAAAACATATACTAGGATCTGGCTCAAACCAGAGCCCGCTAGTAATGACTGCCCGGACACCAAACGTGCACAAGTGCGCGGATGTGAACGAACCCTGTCGCAAAACCATGCGACCTCTATTCTGTTTTGCCCAAAGGCGAACAACCCTCTGTGTGGGACTCTAAAGACTCGACACTACGCTGGCAATGGGTTTAACCACAGACCACAAGCGGCACTAGCTGTACGTAACGGTCCCCAGGTAGATGCCGATAAGAAGATTGATGAGGTGAACCCATCCGAACTCCTACTGAGCCTGTATGTGACAATCTCCGTACAGTCCGGTCTGTTCGTCTGAGAATATCGCATGGCGGGCCTAGGGGGTGGTAAACGTCAGTCCCCTAATAGCGGTACAAGTCGTGTCGGAGTGTAACCCAGAACACCCTGAGATATCACTGGAAACCTACCAGTATATCTCGCTAGCCCTGGCCAGGGAGTTTGTGTAATGGCTCTCCTAGACACTGCGCGATATCAACCCCCAATACCGGGAGAGACGAATCCTATCTAACCGTCACTGCCTCCAAGTGCTTCGGGACTGCACCCAACTACTACCTGTTTGCACGACTCTTTTAAGCCGTGGTAGGGTAGTAATCAAAGTACAGTAGGAACACACTTGAGGCGAAGTGACAGTGTCAAGTCAGCGGACTAAGCTGTACACATGTCACCTGGGAACTGACAACTGACGATAGGTATAGTACCAACCAACAGTTCCCGACGAGTCCTGTCCAGTGTACTCGTAACCTAACGAGCACCCGCATACTATCTCAAGTACGACGTACTGACGGCTGTGGGACAGACCGTCTCCCCTGCTGGGATGAGAAGCGCATACGCTAGTCTACTCCGGAGTATTGATGCCCCGTCTCGATAATCCCATGACCAGGGACGTATATATAAGGATGTGCTTGTGGATTATCCAGCCCCCACGAGTGTGACTGCCATCACAACGCTGGTAATCAAGCAAAGATCCTAGGGGCTCCACTAATGCGTATAGGTGATATAATAAAAGAAACACATGTACACATTAAAGCAGAGAAAAACCAAGTAGCATACTACCATTTCGAGCAAGATTTTCTATACAACTGTGAATATCCCAAGCTTCCATCAAGTAATATACATACTAGTATGATACATTAATGGCCTCTAGGGCATATACACTAACAATCTCCCACTTGCACTAAGGCCATGTACTGGCGTATCGAAGACCTATCATCTCGATCAGCCGCTCGAACTGAGTCTGGGGTAAGGCCTTCGTGAGTGGATCTGCAGTGTTATCTTCTGAAGCAACCCTCCGAACCTCGATCTCCTGGCGATCCACGATCTCCCTGATCAGGTGATACCGCCTCAAGATGTGTCTGGATTTCTGATGGGACCTGGGTTCCTTCGCTAAAGCTATAGCCCCGTTGTTGTCGCAATACAGAGGTATTGGATCAACAATGGACGGAACCACCTGAAGTTCTTTCAAGAACTTTCTCATCCAGACGGCTTCTTTTGCGGCATATATTCCACTTCCATTGTTGAGTCAGCAACGGTTTCCTGTTTAGAACTCTTCCAATACACCGCCCCTCCATTGAGGGTAAAGACAAAACCCGACATGGACTTGGAATCATCCTTGTCACTCTGGAAGCTTGAGTCAGCAAAGGCCTCGATCTGGAGGTCTTTTCCGCCATACACCAAGAACATCTCCTTAGTCCTTCTCAGGTACTTGAGAATGTTCTTTACCGCTATCCAGTGCTTCTCCCCAGGGTTTGACTGATACCGGCTTACCACACTCAGTGCATAAGCTACATCTGGTCTGGTACACAACATCGCATACATTATAGAGCCTACCGTAGAAGCGTAGGGTATAATAGACATGCGATCCCTTTCCAAATCAGTCTTGGGAGACATCTCTTTGGAGAGGGTGATCCCGTGACAAGCCGGTAGATTACCGCGCTTGGAATCTTCCATACTGAATCTTTTCAGTATGGTGTCGATGTACCTGGACTGTGAAAGTCCTAATATCCTCTTGGATCTATCACGATGGATCCGGATCCCCAGAATGTAAGAGGTATCACCCAGGTCTTTCATGGAGAACCTGTGTGATAAGAACCCTTTGACAGATTGTAGCATAGGAATGTCTTTTCCTATCAAGAGAATGTCATCCACGTATAAAATGAGGAATACGACAGTTTGTGCTACAAATCTACTATAGATGCATGGTTCATCTGGATTTTTGATAAAGCCAAATTCTTTGACCGTCTCATCAAAACAGATGTTCCAACTCCGCGATGCCGGCTTTAGTCCATAAATGGACTTAAGCAACTTGCACACCTTTCCGCTGCTCCCACTCTGAATGAAACCCTCTGGCTGGTCCATATATACACACTCCTCTAAATTTCCATTTAGAAAAGCGGTCTTTACGTCCATCTGCCAAATTTCATAATCGTGGAAGGCAGCAATGGCAAGAAGGATCCGAATGGATTTCAGCATAGCCACTGGAGAAAAGGTTTCGTCATAGTCCAAACCAGGCCTTTGACGAAAACCCTTTGCAACAAGTCTAGCCTTATAGGTCTCAATCTGTCCATCTACACCAATCTTCCTCTTGAAAATCCACTTGCATCCTACAGGTTTTACCCCATCTGGAGCTACGTCCAAAGTCCATACTTTGTTGGTGTACATGGACTCCATTTCAGTCTGCATTGCATCCAGCCATTTTACCGAGTCAACGCTCTGAATGGCCTGCTGGAAGCTAGTCGGCTCATCATAATCAATGATGCAATCCTCTCTATCCCCGTCTATGAGAAAACCGTAGTATCTCTCGGACGGATGAGACTGCCTACTACTCCTGCGGAGCGGCGCAGGAATGTCTTGTTCTTTTGAACCCTCTGGTTCTACTAAGCTTTCAGTAATAGTCTGTGGTTCTGGAATTTCTTCCAGTTCTATTGCGCTCCCACTAATTTCCTTTTCTAAGAACTGGTGTTCTAGAAAGTGGGCATTACGAGAAACAAAGACCTTTTGTTCTTCTGCGTAATAGAAAAGATACCCCCTGGAGTTCTTTGGGTATCCCACAAACTTGCACAGTACTGAGCGTGCCTCGAGCTTGTCCGCATGCTGCTTTTTGACAAAAGCTGGACATCCCCAGATCTTCAGATATTGAAAATAGGGTTTCTTCCCGCTCCATATCTCATATGGTGTGGTAGGCACAGTCTTAGTTGGAACTCGGTTCAAAAGGTATGCAGCTGATTCTAGCGCATATCCCCAGAATGATCGCGGCAACTCAGCGTTACTCATCATGGAACGTACCATATCCAATAGGGTTCGGTTCCGTCTCTCCGATACACCGTTATGTTGCGGAGTGTACGGAGGGGTAAGCTGAGAGAGAATTCCATTCTCTTTTAAGTAATCCAGGAACTCGGCACTTAAGTATTCACCACCTCGATCAGATCTTAGTGACTTGATACTTTTGCCTATTTGTTTTTCTACTTCATTCTTATATTCCTTGAATTTTTCAAAGGCTTCAGATTTATTCTTCATTATGAAGACATGTCCGAACCTAGAAAAATCATCTGTAAAAGTAATGAAGTAAGAAAAACCACTTCGCGCATGTATAGACATTGGACCGCACACGTCACTGTGTACGAGCCCCAAGAGCTCGCTCGCTCTTACTCCGTGTCCAGTGAACAGAGTCTTTGCCATCTTTCCTTTGAGACAAGATTGACAAGTTGCATATGAATGATATTCGAACGGATCCAAATATCCTTCTGTATGTAATTTCGTCAACCTTCTCTCATTGATGTGACCCAGTCTACAATGCCATAAGAAAGCATGATTGATTTCTGGAGACTTTCTTTTGTGTGTATTCTGGACATTGAAAATCTGTGGTTGGTTTAATACGTATATACCATTGTTTAATGTACCCGACCCAATCAAAACTTGATTAAGGTGAATGTTCACAACATTACTTACAAATGCAAATTCATAACCTTCTTTAGATAATAAATATACAGATATGATATTACAGGTTGCATTGGGTACAAAATAACAGTCACGCAAAACCAAAACATGTCCATCTGACATTCCCAGGTGATAGTCCCCTACGGACTCAGTATCCATGCCAGCTCTGTTTGCAACTCTGAGGGTCATATCACCTGCCTTCAAAACCCTACGCCTTCTCAGTGCCTGCAAAGAATTACAGATATGAGATCCTGACCCGGTATCCAATACCCAGGAAGTAGAGTTTATTGAAAGACAGTTTTCAATAACATACACACCTGAAGCCGAAGCCGTAACTTGCTTCGGATCCTGGTTTCTGGCCTTCCAAGCCCTGCAATCCTTTTTCCTGTGTCCACTCTTGTGACAGTAAAAGCATTATTCCTTTTCCACAAGTTTTCCCACTACCTTTGTTGCCTTTGCCTTTCCCTTCGTATCCACTATACTAACACCGCCCCTTGGTTTGGCGGGGGCTTTCTTCTTCTTTCCCTTGGCTTTCGCCTTGGACTCAGAAGAGGAAGATCCTCCTACAAACAAAGTGGATGTTTCCCTACCTTTCTGTAGGGTGCCCTCAGCACTCCTCAATATGTTCAGAAGTTCGGAAAGTTCAACCTCCTTTCCTTGCATGTTGAAGTTTAGGATAAACTGGGCGTAAGTGGAAAGAAGGGACTGGAGAATCAAGTCCGTATAGAGCTCGTTCTCTAACGTGGTCCCAAGGTCCGCGAGCTCTTCAATGAAGCCAATTATCTTAAGCACGTGTTCTGCTACCGATGATCCGATGGCTAATCTTGCCGAAAACAACTTTTTCGAGACTTCGTATCTGGCGATACGGGATTGCTCTCCATACAGTTCTTTTGTATGAAGAAATATGGATTCTAGGTCCATATTCTCGTGCCTCCTCTGATGTTCATTTCCATAGAGGCAAGCACGAGGCACTTGGCCTTCGCGCAGTCGATCACCCATGTCTTACAGATTTCTACATCCACGACGCTGGAGGTGGAACCTGGGACAGGGGGAGCTTTGGTGGTAAGGAGATACCCCAACTTGTCGTAAGTGGTTGCCATTTTGACATTCCTGAGCCAATCTTTGTAGTTTGGCCCTGTCAGTATGTTTTTATTTAGTAATAACTTAAGTCCGGTCATGTCGATTGGTCGCTGCAATTAGGAGAGAGAAAAGAAAACACTTTAGCATGATGCTCTTGCAAGTTTAGAGTGGTTTTTAGTTTGTCTAAACAGGATGGCTCCCACTGTCTCTCGAATCCCTCCTCAAACCATAAAGGAAGAATTTGTCGGGATCAATCTCACCGTACAATACTTGCTTAACCGTTCAGCCAGGCCAGTGTCGGTACTTCGAGGGAGGTTTTCCAACGCTTTCGCGAATTTCCTTAATTTAAGAACCTCTTTTCCCTGGGAGCGTAGCCCCGCTAACACCTTTCTAGACACCTACTTGGTTTATAACATTGATCGTTAAGTGAGAAATTTCCCGAGGAGTAGCATATACTCATAGTAGGATCGGGATCCAAATATCATCGCATGACAAAACTGAAGGAATCCTACCAGAATCATCACACTCCAAATGGTATGCAGCGCTAGCAAGTTTCAGTTTCTTTTGAAACTCCCGATGTGGATTTTTGCCCCATGCTCTTATGACCTTGGCGTGAGGTCAAAATGTCATAAGTCACATGTCAAGTTCTACCCATCATTATCCAGGTTATTTTGAACCCACCCGTACCTACCCTTGACGTGGGCCAAAATGGCAGTACGACTGTCTCAAACCAACGCATTCTATCTATGCAACAGATAAATATCCGGCAGCTACCAATCACTATGCCTTGGCGTGAGGTCAAAATACATAGCTTGAATACTACCGAATATTTGACTGAAACGATGGAGGGCTACGAATGGTTTTGGCGAAACCGTGAACGTAGTGAACTTGATATAATCGATGGAACGAGATAGCTTTTAAAAGGAGTGGTTCAAGCTCCGCATTTAAAAGTTGGTTTTTGAAAAGAACCGAGTGGTTTTAAAAGTGTTCCAACGACTTTTACTTGGTTTATTTTCTTGCATTAATTTTAATGCGTCCCATCATTTAATCCTACCATTGCAGAAAACAACGAAAATATAACGTACGCTTATGCCATCCGCATTCGCCACGCGGTCCCGTCATCACCCGTTAGGTTACTTAACTAACGACAGAGCGGGGGCTGGACTAGCGCGGATGCAAAACATAAGCAACGCCTAAATAGATATCATATATAGATATATACACATTCGTCAGATGCAATGATAGCCATTCCAGATCACAGATGAATACATTGGATATACTAGAAATCCGCATTCCGTTCGAGCCTGTAACGAAAAGCGGATTACACGGTCGCGATGAATAGCCAATACCCCACCGTAGACCCCTACGGGTGCGGCAAACTACCCGCTAAGTACCCGAAGCGAAGCAACCTCCCTCAACGACGTGAGTAGGCCACTCGGCACTTCGAGATACCCGGTAGTTTGTGCACCCCACCTTGGGTCTATTCTAGGAGCAAAAACAGTAAAAAAAAATTATACAATGGTGGCTACAACCTCATCCCGGATGTACGGCCATACAAATAATATTACATCAAATTTACATATTACATGAATTGAAAGATAAAGAAAAAACTCTCATCTCACAACCCCCAGCTATTCATCCGCGACAATCCAACGAATTCATATACACATACCATCAACATTACAGATCACAGATATGTATAACCTCCACTAATCGACGTATAGCGATTAGCAGACGTTCAATACATATATAACATCACAGATACAACCCATTAGCCAAAGTCTACAGAAAATCGATCAAAATACGGATTTGTAACCACCCGAAAAACAAATTTGTTCTCTGGAAATTCTGGGCAGAAACAAACCATCCTAAAAATCACAAAACACCAACACACCAACACTGCAGGAGAAACGATCCACGGCCCAGTCAACTCGGCCGTGGATCCGCGGTGAGTTGGTCGACTCACTGGATCGTTTTTCTTGCCTGTTCTGTAAAAACCCTGAGCCGATTTTTAGTACATGATTTATTATTTTTTGAGCAGAAATAAAAATCGGCAGAAAGTTGATATTTTTAACGTGTTTTGCGGTTTTTCTTGTCCGATCGAAATTCTAGATACTTTGCTAACATGCTAGGGTGTGTTTAGCTAGGCTCTGATACCACTGTAAGTCCACGTTACCTCTCCCGGTTCTTTCGGGCTTGCGGAAACGGTGAAAAACGATTTTTAGGTTATAGTAACATGGACTATAAAACACGGATCTTTGCTAAACTACACACTAGCAACTAACTAGAGCTTTACCTACTCGGTTAGGGGTTATACCTCAACTTGAACTCCTTCTCTTGGACTCCTTGTGGTGGTCGGATGGTTCTCTCCTCGCCGCCTTCTCTTGCCGAAGATGGATCCACCTGAGGGTCTCTACCTTGAGCTCCTTCCTCGAACTTGAGAAAACTAAAGTGTCCGGCTTGCTAGACCTTCAACCTTAGGATGAGTAGAGAGTGGTTTTGGGTGTTTTATCTCAAAGGAAATGTTTCTCAACACATGAAATGAATTTTCCTTGAGCTAGAGGAAGAGGAAGAAGAAGAGATGAGAGAGAATGAGAATAATATTATGATAGAGTTTTTTACAACCATAACAAATATATGTGAATTAATAATTAGCAATATTAATCAAAATGAAAAAGGTGATGGTTGGTTTGATATGACCATTATCATTTCACATTTAATGTGTTTTGCAAAGATCAAAGAGCATCTTTGCTTGAAATGATGATGGTCAAAGTTTCAACCTTGGTCAACAAGTCAACCTTGGTCAAAATGTCAACAACCCTAACCATAACTCAATTTCCTTTTAATTAACATTATTAATCATAATTCACATGTTCATTAGGGTTTGGTAAACGACAACTGTCAACTGTGCATACACACTCGTACCAAAACCCTAATGAGAATCCTCTTCCTCCGCCTTAAACAATCGTGCATACACACCCGCATTCGTGTTCCGAGGAATACGAATACAATGAGATAAAACTAACCCCAAAACATATACTAGGATCTGACTCAAACCAGAGCCGCTAGTAATGACTGCCCGGACACCAAACGTGCACAAGTGCGCGGATGTGAACGAACCCTGTCGCAAAACCATGCGACCTCTACTCTGTTTTTCCTAAAGGCGAATAACCCTCTGTATGGGACTCTAAAGACTCGACACTACGCAGGCAGTGGATTTAACCACAGACCGCAAGCAGCACTAGCTGTACGTAACGGTCCCCAGGTAGATGCCGATAAGAAGACTGATGAGGTGAACCCATCCGAACTCCTACTGAGCCTGTATGTGACAATCTCCGTACAGTCCGGTCTGTTCGTCTGAGAATATCGCATGGCGGGCCTAGGGGGTGGTAAACGTCAGTACCCTAATAGCGGTACAAGTCGTGTCGGAGTGTAGCCCAGAACACCCTGAGATATCACTGGAAACCTACCAGTATATCTCGCTAGCCCTGACCAGGGACTTTGTGTAATGGCTCTCCTAGACACTACGCGATATCAACCCCCAATACTGGGAGAGACGAATCTTATCTAACCGTCACTGCCTCCAAGTGCTTCGGGACTGCACCCAACTACTATCTGTTTGCATGACTCCTTTAAGCCATGGTAGGGTAGTAATCAAAGTACAGTGGGAACACACTCGAGGCGAAGTGACAGTGTCAAGTCAGCGGACTAAGCTGTACTCATGTCACCTGGGAACTGACAACTGACGATAGGTATAGTACCAACCAACAGTTCCCGACGAGTCCTGTCCAGTGTACTCATAACCTAATGAGCACCCGCATACTATCTCAAGTACGACGTACTGACAGCTGTGGGACAGACCGTCTCCCATGCTGGGATGAGAAGCGCATACGCTAGTCTACTCCGGAGTATCGATGCCCCGCCTCGATAATCCAATGACCAGGGACGTATATATAAGGATGTGCTTGTGGATTACCCAGTCCCCACGAGTGTGACTGCCATCACAACGCTGGTAATCAAGCAAAGATCCTAGGGGCTCCACTAATGCGTATAGGTGATTTACTAAAAGAAACACATGTACACATTAAAGCAGAGACAAACCAAGTAGCATACTACCATTTCGAGCAAGATTGTCTATACAACTGTGAATATCCCAAGCTTCCATCAAGTAATATACATACTAGTATGATACAGTAATGTCCTCTAGGGCATATACACTAACAGAATTTTGTACTCGTTTTCATGCGCACTTGACGCGCTGTGTTGTTTTTGCATCTTCCATGATTTTGGAGCCCCGTTAATTTGAGCTGATTATTAAAATGTTTTAGGAATTGAGGGTTTAAATATAAATTCGAGGACCGAATTTATTTAAGGGGAGAAGACTGTAACATTTCAGAAAATATAAAATATTATTTTTGGAATTTAATATTAAAATAATATATTTCCCGAAAACTGCCCGATTTGCGAAATTGGAGTTTTCGAAAAAGGGAATAAATATATACCGATAATTGTGAAATAAATGGAAATTAAAATGATTTATTCATTTAATAATATATTTAAAAGATTTTACATTTTTAAAATTTATTATATGCAGTTTGGATAAAAACCCGATTAGTGCACTGCTAATTGCGATTAAGCCAAATCTATATTTCTACAGTTTTTATGGTTAGTGCACCATGACATGTTTCATTTGGTTACTTTTTCATTGTGTTGTTTTATGTTATGGTTTTATTGTGGTGAGAAAAGAAAAGAAAGGGAAAAGGTGTCATGATGACTTGAGGAGAGAGAGAGAGGGGACATAATGATGATAGGAGACCATGCTTGGAGAGAGAGAGAGAGTGAGAGTGAGAATAATTGAGAGAAAGAGAGAAGGGGAGGATGCCTCATATCATTTCTCCACCATTTTCTTCTCCTTCTTCTTTCTCATCTCCCTCCACCTTCAACCTCAAAAATCCTTCTCCAAACCTTCCTCAAAATCCTATACCCCATTCACAAAAAAATGATCACCTCTTCATACTCTACACAATGGACCAAACAAAGTGGGATTTTGATAAACTTTGGGAAGCTAGGGTTTTCTTGAGTTCATCCATGAAGTATAATCCTTTCCATTTAGTTAGTTTTAAGTCCCTTATATTCTAGTTTTAGTTTAGAATTGGTTTAGTGGTGATTTGTCAAGTTAGAAAATTCTAGAGAGGGTTTGGGTGACTTGTGGACTTGTGATCAGTAGTGAGGATGTGCAAGACCCTAGAGATCAAATTTTAGACCTAGAACAGAGGTTATAAACTTAGATTAGTTTCGTGTCGGTTTTGTGTTGATTTGTGAGCCTACTGTGAATCTGGAGCAATCTGGGGAATTTCTGAGTTTAGCAAACAACTCCAGGGACCAAATTAGGGTACTAGGAGACCACCCCGACCATACGAACCCAAACGGAGGCCATAGGGCCGAGGAGGCCGGATTTTGGAGGGTTCTGGACGGCCACTTGGTGGATTCTGATGCCTAGGTTGCTTCTGTAGGTCATATACCCTATATACATCATCCCAGTATTGTTTGTTTATCCAAATTTCACCTGAGTCAAAATCTGGGAGCATTTTGGTGTGGTTTTTGGTTATGTTTTCCCTATTTTGAATGCTAGGTTTTGCTATTTGGATTTGTATTTGGTTGTTGGATGTTGTACATCAACAACAAGGGTTGTTTGATTGTTTTTGCACGCGTAGGCCATAGGTTCTAACCTATGAGCGTGCCATGTGCCGTATCGGTTTTCCGGATTCGATTTTAATAGCGATTGCGATTGTGTATTATTGTAGGTACCTTCGCGTGGATTCCGAGACGACGGAGCATGGCGTCATCGACTTCGGCAAGTAAGAAGCAAGGTGAGTAAATCTATATCTACGGAGGAAGTCGGGTGGATGGCGTATAGCACCCCCGCACACTTTGGTGGAAACTGATTTATATATAGATTATGGTTAATGAAAACTTTAATAGAAAACTATAGATAGAGTAAAAAGGTAGTTAGAGAACCATATTAGAAACTAAGGATAGTTAGAAGTGATATGATACGACTAGTACGTGATGACGCGATTTGAGGATGATATTGCCGTTTAGGGTACTATAAGACTAGATAGTCGACGTAGATGTGTCATCTGAACCATACCTATTTCTAAACTAAAGAATTGTATGGATCTTTTAAACAGATACCTTGAGAGACGTTACAGATTTTCAAACGATATCTTTTCCTTAAAAACACCGTAACCCCTACTTTCAAAACTACGATTCGCACCTTTTAAAAAACTGATTGTATGGTGTATATTAGATTAGATACTTATGCTTATAGTAAAGGTAGAATGTATTTGTAAACTTGACTTTATGTGAGATATAATTATGATGAAAAGAGAATACGATTTGACATGTGATATGATGATATGTTGGTATACGGATGCGGGTCGATTGAGCTGATTGATACCTTGCCGGTCCCCTGATACAAGATTGTTATGGATGTGACCTGGGACATAGGTATATAGATATATATAGAATATCATGAATCATGTGTGATATGTCGTACGAGACGTTAGGTCCGTACCCCTCATTGTCGCAAAGGTTGATAGAATCCCTGATAGCTTAATGCCGCCGTACGATGATTTTCTGTACGTCATGAGTTTGACTTGAGGTTTGATCCATACCCTTGACTAGAGGATGTCGTACGATGGATTATACCGTACGCGATGTTGTGAGGCTGGATACCGATTGATAGATTCACCGACTCGATCATGTTAGATATGTATACCTTATAGCTTTTAGCTGACGATTTACCTTATGATGCATTCATATTATTCGCATTGCATTACTTATACCTGTGCTAGTACACTTACACCATTATCGATGATGCGTATGTTACACGTACACAGATTTGCCGGCTTACACACTTCATCATCGATAATTGCCATGTCACTACACAGTAGGGTTGCTGCATCATGATATACATATTGTACACTCATGCTTGCGTATATATCACTTGTACATCCATATTGGTGCATGTACATACTGTACACTCATACTTGCGTATATACTCACTTATACATCCATATTGGCGCACATACATATTGTACATCCATACTTGCGTATATACACTTGTACATCCATATTGGTGCATATACATATTGTACACTTATACTTGCGTATATACCCACTTGTACATCCATATTGGCGCACATACATATTGTACATCCATGCTTGCGTATATACCACTTGTACATCCATATTGGTGCATATACATATTGTACACTCATACTTGCGTATATTCCCACTTGTACATCCATATTGGCGCACATATATATTGTACATCCATGCTTGCGTATATACCACTTGTACATCCTTATTGGTGCATATATATATTGTACACCCATACTTGTGTACATACATATTGTACACCCATACTTGCGGACATACACATTTGTACGTCCATACTTGCGTACATACACATATGCACATTTATACGATATTGCATTCGATTTTGGAGATTTGGGAACCGCATGATATATTTTAAAAACTCGATTCATTTAAAAGAGCGGTTTTCCCTTGATATGTGCATATTACTGTTCCATGTTGCATGATATACGGATATGCTTACATTTCTGTTATATATCGCATACATCATGCTTTATGATTACACGCATTGAGATATGTTGTTTTCATGAGATTTCTGGATTTGAGAACCGTGGCTATTTCAAAATAAAGCATGTACTGTTTTAAAAACCCGGTTTCTCTTGATATGATATTTCAGTGCGTCCACCATGCATTTTCTCGGTTCTGAGACGTATGACATGTGAAACCCGATTCGAGGAGCTGGATGAGGCCGATTGCAGGTACATGGTGGACCCGGTATGGTACCCCAGGGCGAGAACGGATTACTGTGCAGTGAACGGATTGCTGTGCAGTAGATGGTGAGCCTGGCAGAGAGACTACTACCAACCGGTGATAGTATTTGGGCTCGGCGGATATCCGGAGGATACCGACCGGAGTCGAGAGATGATATAGGCCGATCCGGACTGACGGAGCCCGAGATATGAGGATTTACGTGTCGATGTTGGACACGGGTTTCATGATGTTTTCGAGTGTCGATGCTGGACACCCAGGTTCCATGATTTTGATGTGTCGCGAGGGACACACGTTGATTTATATCCTCAAACTTCCATGCATATGCTTTTATGATATTTACATACATCGATTATATGGTTGGATGAGATCCACATGCATACATACATTAATTATATCGTTGGACGATATCCACATGCATACATACATTGATTATATGGTTGGACAAGATCTACATGCATACATACATTGATTATATTATTGGATTATATCCACATACATATAGGTATTGATTACATTGTTGGCACATATACAGATACGGTCATCCTAGATATCATAGTATTACCTTTATGATATAGTTGACCTAGGAGTCGTTGTTTATTCGATTTCTACTTGTAGATGTTTTACTATTCACCAGTTGGCAACTCACCCCTGTTATGCCACAGTTCTTGCAGGTTGACTGCATGGATCAGTAGCGGCATCGCTGGCACATAGCTACTTTTGGGTGGTTTGCTTGGTAGGTGCGACATTTGTATCGTACCCACTCTTGTATCTATATTTCATATTGTATCTAGTTAACTCCATCAAATCAAAATTAGTAATTGTATAAGTAATGAGACTTAGTGAGATTGTGGTTGCGAGACTTAGAGCGAGGGGTATTCCGCTACTTATGATTTTGATGTCTTGCTTATTTCTTTATCCTTTTTGGTGAACTTCGCCGTTGGGCGTTGTATACTTATATTTATGCTTTGCGTGGTTATGAATCCGCCGATTGGCGAAAAGTTAGCTCCCGTTTGGGGATGCCTTATCATTATCTTGTATATGTGATTTTGGATCAAAATATACAAAGTAGGTGCTGCCCAAATTTTTAAAAGACGAAACATGTTTTTAAACATGTTTTAAAAATGCATGGTGCTGCCCAATTCGCAGGCGCCTCACGTGACCCCATGTGACCACCTCATTTTTAGTGTTTAACACTATTTTGAACGTTTTGTCCCTAGTGTTTAACACTGTTTTAAGCATATCACGTGGGAACACGTGACCGCCAGATATGTGCTAGTGTTTAACACTATTTTCAAACCAGTTTAGCCCAAATGGCTAAATTTTCCAGATGCAAATCTCCCCTTCAAATGAACCTTAAAATCTAGAGCTATAATGGTTAGTGCTCAGCCAAAGACAAAATGTTATCAGAGCCCCCAAACTTTTGTTTAGCATAGCTAAATAATGAGGGGCTGAACCCAGACAAATGTTCAACAGTCCAACAAAGGGCCAACATTTCAAATCTAATTGGACTTATCCCAAGTTGGCCATAAGTCCTCAATTCAGATTAAACTGAGCCAATATGCTCATAATCTAATTAATTGATCTTAGTTCTAAATTGGACTACAGATTTCCCAATCAATTTTGGTTCAAGGGTACATCTCTTCACTCCTTTGATATTTATCGTTGTAATCCTTCAACGTCTTCAGAGAGGTGACGGGTCCCGATAACCAATCATTAGCTGGACTGTGGGGTCCTTAAACCCATTGACTATGATGTCCTTAACCTTAGACTATGGGGTCCTTAAACCCATGGACTATGATGTCCTTAACCTCAGACTGTGGGGTCCCTTTAAACCCACGGACTATGATGTCCTTAACCTTGGACCACCATGTCCTTAAACTGGTAATTGACCGCAAAGTCCATAAACTAAAACAATAGAGCCCAAATGCTCTTTTGTTGGATCTAAATGATCCTGTTAAGTAGTTCTTAGTCTAAAATTAGACTAACGTATCCTTAACAAATGGTTAAGTTGACCTTAGTCTAAAATTAGACTAACGTGTCCTTAACAAACTGTTAAGTTGATCTTAGTATAAAATTAGACTAATGTATCCTTAACTAACGTTTAAGTTGATCTTAGTTTCAAATGAGATTAACGTATCCTTAAACCCAACCCCCAAACCTAAATCTAAGAAAAATATGGATTTGGACTAATCCACGCCCTACGGTCGACAACATAAATTAGTCTCCGTATATAATCTAAGGGCAACCAAAAAACAAAACAAACACACACGACACGAAGTGACCATCTGGAGAAGGAGAAAGTGGTTACCGCGATGTGGTAGCGTAATTAAGTGCAGGGGCCTGCGCCTGCAGGGAAGAGCGTCCCCACAATCAAAAACCCCTCAACGGGAATCTGACAAAATCTGCTATATTGGCCGCATCCGTTTAAACCTTCAATACATGGTGTCATAAATCAACTTGGCATCTTCGGAGAGGTGGACGGATAGCACCAATTAGCATCTGCCCCCAAATTCAGGCAAGATGAACCTCCGCGGTCTCGTCTCTGTGTTTCGGAGGAGAACAGAGTATAGCCATTTGTAGCGCATTCCATAAAGCTACGAAGAGACGAGTCCGAATCAGTCCACATTAGAGAAAAGTGGAGTAAGAGGTTCGTACGAGATTTTGACGAGATGGCGTTCCACTCCGTTGACATCAGAGATGTGATACGCATGCAGAGGCGTTGAATATGGATATATCTTTTAGAAGAAGTCGTAATGAGTATGCAACTGTTCCGGAATAAGGAATGGATTTAGTAAAGGGTGATAACTTTCGGGCAGTTCGGCAGAAATGAGATTTGGGAGAGAACTTTCTGGAATACTACACGAGAAGACTTGGACCCAGGATCGGTCGTACCACGCACACCCAGTGGGCCAGAGTTCGGCATCATCGACGAGACATGTTATGAGTGACCATGATAATTGGCCAGAGATCTTCAGAGGATGTGCCAGAGCGGAACTGTTTCCGTCATCATTCCATATTGGGCCGTTGAGCCGAGGAGGTATATAACTGGCAATCCACAGTGAGAGACGAGAGCCTAAGGGCATAAGGCGTCAGACCATGAACAAGAGGCAAGTAGATATCTTGCTCTGCTAGCTTTGGATGCACCGGCACCTTCTCGACTTTGAAGGAAGGACATATCGAAGACAATGTTTACGATTTGCGATTTAGTGATTCGAATATCACGTGTCCGTCATTTTGGATTTCGGTATTTTAGGCGATTTATTTGCATGATTGAGTTTTCGTGCACCACAGTTGCACTCGATTTCGATTTGATGTCATTCGAGATATTTGATTTTGATTTCATGCCTATGGTATGTATGTGATTTGACTTATGCCTTCGGTATAGTTTTCATGCACTTTTAGTACTTTGATTCGATTTTGTGCACGCTGATCCACGTGGTTGTGAGATTATATACCACGGTATACCTGATCTGGATTGAGGTATGTTGTATACCGTCGATTTCGATTGTTATATTCGATATTTGTTTTCGTGCACATTGTGCACTTGATTTGGACTCTTGTGCATACTTGACGTGCTTGATGCGATTTTAATGCACACCAGATGCACCAAATCGGGATTCTTCGTGCATATAAGATGCACCTGATATTGTTTTCAGGCACACCCGTTGCCCTTGACAGGTGTTTTCATGCACACCTGTTGCACTTAGATTTTGTTTCTGTGCACATGTATGGCATATTCATTGATTTCGATTTCTGTGCGCACCAGACGCACGCGGCATTATTACATATACTATTGAGTATGATTTCTTTTGAGCAGTACGTTTTTATGATACTTACTATTTGATTTAGTAACCGAGCAAGATTGTTCTGAGAACAGTGTAAGTCCACGTTGCCTACCCCGGTGCTTGCGGGGAGGCGGAAACGTTATGAAAAATTTGATTTTTACAACACTAGACAACATGGACTTGCTAAAGGAGGGATCTTTGCTAAACAAAACTAACTAACACAGCTAAAGGAGTTAGCTACTCGGTTAAGGGGTTATACCTAGGTCTTCAAGTCCTTCTCTTCTTGCTCCTTGGAGTGAAAGAAAGGGATCTCCTTGTCGCCTTCTCTTGTTGAAGAAAGATCCACCCGAGGGCCTCAACTTTGGCTTCAACTTCAAACTAGAAGTAACTAAGATGCTTGGAGTGCTAATCCTAGAACCTTAGAAAGAGTAGAGAGTATTTTAGAAGGATTTATCTCAAGCTCAAGGGATTCTCAACTCATGAGAGGGGAGAGATAGAGAGAGAGGAAGAGGAGGAGAGAGAATCAAAATGATAGAATGAGAAGAAATAAACCATTCTTCTCACATATATGTGTGAATTATGAAAATAGATAATTAGCTAAATATAATTGTCATGGTTTAATCAAGAAATGACCATTATCATTTCATATTAAATGCTTTTTGCTAGAATCAAAGAGCATCTTTCTTATGGAATGATTATGGTCAATTTGTCAACCTAGGTCAACAAGTCAAATAAAGTCAAATGGTCAACAACCCTAACCATGCACAATTATAATTAACTAATATGAATAAATCATATTTCACACATAACCATTAGGGTTAAGAAAATGACAATGGTAATCAACCCTAATGAAAGTCCTCTGCCTCTCCCTCAGTCAACTGTGCATACACACCCGTATCCGTGTTCCGAGGAACACGAATACAATGAGATAAAACCAATCCCAAATCATATACTAGGATCCGGCTTAAACCAAAGCCCGCTAGTATAAGCTGTCCGGACACAAAACGTGCACAAGTGCGTGAATGTGAAAGAACCCCGTCGCAAAACCATGCGACCTCTACTCATTTTGCCTAAAGGCGAATAACCCTCTGTGTGGGACTCTAAAGACTCGACACTACGCTGGCAGTGGGTTTAACCACAGACCGCAAGCGGCACTAGCTGTACGTAACGGTCCCCAGGTAGATACCGATAAGAAGACTGACGAGGTAAACCCATCTGAACTCCTACTGAGCCTGAATGTGACAGTCTCCGTACAGTCCGGTCTGTTCGTCTGATAACATCGCATGGCGGGCCTAGGGGGCGGTAAAACGTCAGTCCCCTAATAGCGGTACAAGTTGTGTCGGAGTGTAGCCCAGAACACCCTGATATAACACTGGAAACCTACCAGTATATCTCGCTTGCCCTGGCCAGGGACTACTTGTGTAATGGCTCTCCTAGACACAGCGCGATGCCAACCCCCAATACCGGGAGAGACGAATCCTGTCTAACCGTCACTGCCTCCAAGTGATTCGGGACAGCACCCAACTACTACATGTTTGCACGACTCCTTTGAGCCGTGGTAGGGTAGTAATCAAAGTACAGTGGGAACACACTCGAGGCGAAGTGACAGTATCAAGTCAGCGGACTAAGCTGTACTCATGTCACCTAGGAACTGATAACTGACGATAGGCATAATACCAACCAACAGTTCCTGACGAGTCCTGTCCAGTGTACTCGTAACCTAACGAGCACCCGCATACTATCTCAAGTACGACGTACTGACGGCTGTGGGACAGGCCGTCTCCCGCGCTGGGATGAGAAGCGCATACGCTAGTCTACTCCGGAGTATCGATGCCCTGTCTCGATAATCCCATGACCAGGGACGTGTAAATAAGGATGTGCTTGTAGATTACCCAGCCCCCACGAGTGTGACTGCCATCACAACGCTGGTAATCAAGCAAAGATCCTAAGGGCTCCACTAATGCGTATAGGTGATATAATAAAAGAAACCCATGTACATATTAAAGCAGAGACAAACTAAGTAGCATACTACCATTTCGAGCAAGATTGTCTATACAACTGTGAATATCCCAAGCTTCCATCAAGTAATATACATACTAGTATGATACAGTAATGGCCTCTAGGGCATATACACTAACAAACAGTACCTAGTGTTTTTACATGCATCGATAGTTATCGAAGGGATTTCCAAAAAGGAGTTACAGTCTCAATATTTTTCATATGTGTCCGAGATGGAACGAAACATTTTACAAAAGAAACCTTTCTAAATTATTTTCAAAACGGCGGGACGTGTATGTTAAACAAAGGATATATATAGTTATTTTTCTTACAATAAACGGCCGCTACTTTTGTCGTGATACGCGCATCGCACAGCGATTTGAAAAAGGGTTGGCATGCATTTCTTTTCAGATGTTTTGACGAGTTTACAATGATGCTTATTATGTACATGTTATAGTTTTGATGTAGATCAAAGTTCCCCAGATGTTGGTTTTTCGTATTGAACTTTGACATTGGTATCTTCACCATGACTCCGATAATTGTGTGATGCTTGACAGAGTTTTGATTTTGAATTATATACTCGCTTTTCATGTGCATGCATTGCGATAAGATGTGTTTTAAGTATTTATGATGTCGGAGCCCCAATGACTAGAGCATTTTGCTGAAATGTTTTAGTATTTGAGGGAGTTTTAATTTAAATTCGGGGACCAAATTTATTTAAGAGGGGAAGACTGTAACATTTCAGAAAAATAAAATATTATTTTTGGGAAGTTAAACAATTTAAGTAATAAATATTATGAATATTTAAAGTATAGAGATTAGTTTTAATGACATGGTATACTATATACCGATAATTCGGGAGATAATTGAAAATTCTACATGATTATTGATTTTGATTGTATTAAGTCGATTTGGATATTTTAGAATTAATTACATACAAGTTTACCAATAAACTTAATTAATAATTACAAATTATGCATTAAGCTTGATTATGCACATGACATGCACCATGCTATATTGTAAAAATACTTGTTATATTTCTTAATTTGTTTGAAAAACCATACTTCATTCTTTTAATTACTTGGGTTTTTGTTTCTTTTATGTATTAGTTTGACTAAGGTTTTTGTTTTAAAAAAAAAGGAGAAAAGAAAAAGAATAAAGAATATGTGTGGCATGGTAAGGAGGTATGGGCATGAGAGAGGGTGAGGGGTCTCTTTGATCTTGGCTCATTGTTCTTCACTTCATTTTCTTCTCCTTCTTTCTTCATGGCTGCCCTCTCCCTCCACCTCCTCTACCTCCTCACAACACCCCCAAATCCACATCAAAACCTTATATCCCCTTCATTAAAATTGTGCACAAGCTCACTACATGCATGGTGGACTAAGCAAGTTGAGATTCTGAGCACTTGGGGCAACTCAAGAAAATTCTTGAGTTGCCAAATGAGGTGTTTCTTTCACCATTAGTGTAGTATTGATTTCCTTTAGTTTCTGTTTTAGTTTAGAATTTGATTAAGTGAGGTTTAGTGATCTTGGAAAATTCCAAGATGAAGTTTAGGGGATTCTTGAGTTGTGATGGTACAATTGAGGTGTAATTGGTGACTACAACCCCCCTAGTGTTAAAAACCTAGATCAAACAAGAGCCTAGGCCATAAAACTTGAGTTAGAAACTTTCCGTGTCGGTTTTTGTGGGTTATGATGCCTACAGGATGTTAGTTATATGTATGCCCTAGAGGCCATTACTATACATAGGATGTATATTGTAGTGGATGCTTGGACATATATAGGGAGGACTTTCTTGCTCGACATGATAGTATACTATCTGGTTGCTCTTTACCTTAACGTGTACACTGATTGTCTCTCTGTTACATGTTGGTAAAGCCCTTAGGATGTGTACTTGACTGCCTGGACTATGATGCGGATCATACTAGTGGGGACATGGTAGTCCATAAGTATATCCTTCAAGGTCCCTAGTCGTGGGTGTATCGAGACGGGGCATCGATATACCAGATTAGACTAGCGTATACCTTCTCGACCCATACAGATGGGCGATGGATGATCCCATATCCATTAGTGTTTGACATCAGAGATGATATACGGGTGCTCAGTGGAGACTGGATACACTGGACGGACTCGCCGAGAACTCCCAGATGGTATTATACCTTACGTCAGATGGCAGTTCTCTGGTGACACTGGTACAGGTTAGTCTGTAGACCCGAGATCGTCATAGAGTCTTGTGTGATTCCCACTGTGCTTTGATTTCCACCTTACCACGTCCAAGAGGGCGTGCAAAACGGTGGTTTTTGGGTACAGTCCCGAGTCACATGGAGGCAATGAGCGATAGGAGGGGATTCGTCTCTCCCGGTATAGGGAGTTGATGTTGCGCTGTGTTCGATTGGCTATAACCGAAAATCCCTGGCCAGGGTTGCTGAGATTTACTGGTAAGTGTTACCAGTAGTTTCTCGAGATATTATAGACCTCATATCGACATGACTTATCGAGCTATTGGGGTCTGACGTTTACCACCCCTAGGCAAGATATGCGGCATATCAGACGACGAGACCGGACTGTACGGTAAGTGTTACTGGTTGGATTCACAGGAGTGTGAGCGGGCTTGCTCGTCGATCTTCTGATCGCTCAATACCCGGGTGGCCGTTACGTTTAGCAGACCGCTTGCGGCTTGTGGGTGTTTGATATGATCATCACCTGCTGCCGGCGTATTGACGAGTCTTTAGAGTCCTACACAGAGGTTTCCTGGCTCAAGCGAAAC
Source organism: Agapanthus africanus (assembly GCA_030015575.1). Lineage (NCBI taxonomy): Eukaryota > Viridiplantae > Streptophyta > Magnoliopsida > Asparagales > Amaryllidaceae > Agapanthus > Agapanthus africanus. The sequence goes on from JASDDO010000001.1 coordinate 442,793,377, forward strand.
GAAATAGGAGCGCATATGAGATATGTGCGGGACCGAGAATAATACCAGTATGTGATACTGTATTCTATTCTCGTGATTTGTATCATCGGCGGGTTATATGTGATATAGCCGGGTTACCGAATCAAGTGTTGATTTGATACATTGATACACTGGATATTAGTCGGTTATATGCAGTATGACCGGATCATTAAATCAAGTGTTGATTTAATGATTTAATGTATAATTATATATTTGATATATTACTTTGCATTAACTAATATTGGTTCACTTAAAATGGATTTTCTCACTTGAAGTGCACATTGTATATGTGATATATTTTTGTGCACTTGATTGTATCACGTTTGATGATACATGCAAACTTGGGTGTATGTTTACTTTAAACCTTGTTTAAGTGAATGGTTAGGGTTTTGTTATCTTTTCTTAACTATTTATTTTGTTTATTCATTTTAGGGCAAGAAAAGAATTGGTTGCTTCTTTTGTTTGTTTCTTTGAAGCTTCAAGAAGCTTTGACCATTCTTGTTTCTTTCCTAAACCTAACCATTCACCTAACCTTAGTTTATTCTCTACACTTAACCATGATTGCTAATATGATAAGAATGACTTTATTTCCATTTACTTTAACAATTCTAATCATATTCTTTTTCTTCTTCTTCTTCTTTTTCAAGAAGAAAGAAGCTTGCTAGCTTCAATGGTGACTTGAGAAAAAGAGTGAGAAATCCAATTCTAAAGTGAACCCACTTCCTATTTCTTCATCCTCTACCACTTGCCATATAGTATAGGGTGTTTTCTTCACAAATTTCATGACTTGGTGAAGTTGGAGCTTGATCTTGAGTTGCCTCAACGTAGATCATCTTCGGCATCGAAGTTGACGATCTAGCCCGATCATTTCTCCGACGAAACCAACGCCAGAGTCCGGGATCCGATGATCGCAGCGGAGGGACGTCAACACGGAGCTATGGAGGTGGAGGACCGGATTTACAAAGGTTGTATTTTCCGTTCACTTAGTGTTATATTGTTTCGCCTATACCTCTAGTTACGATCTTGCTTAGGGTTACTTGGCACATAGAAAATTTTTGAATTGGCCATGTTTGATCTGTTGTAGAACCTCATGGGTATGCCTAGGAACCCTACACAGGAAATCTGGAGTGACTTGAGACCTTTACAAGAAAAATAAGCAACTCTATTGACCTGGATTGAGCACTAGAAGACCACCCTGAAAATACGAATCCAAACCAAGCTATGAAAACTGGCCAGGCCGGAAATTTGGTTGATCTCGCCGGTTAAATCATGGGTGATGGTGTTGGAATTGGTTCTGTAGCTCACATACCCCATAGACTACCCCACCGTACTGTTTGTTTATCCCTAATTCACCTGACCAAAAATCTGGAGCAAGTTTTCTGAGTTTCTGTTTTGGTTTCATGATTATTAATGACTTGAACTTTGGATATTGTGTTTTGTCTCGGTCACTTGACGTTTGTACGTCGATATCGGGAGTTGTTTGGTTATTCTTGCATGCGTAGACCATAGGTTTTAACCTATGTGTGATTCGTGTGCCGTTTTGGTTTTCATGCATGATTTCTGTTTATGATACTATGTGTTTATATATGCAGGCACCCTCATGTGGACTTTGAAAAACAAGGAAAAGCGCGGCGTCATCGACTTCGGCAAGTAAGGATCAAAGTGAGTAGATGTATATCTACGGGGGAAGTCGGGTGGATGGCGTATAGCACCCCCGCACTTTCGTAGGGTAGGATGCGAATATTATATATATACATATGTGTTATTGTGAGACGTGAATACTTAGCAAGAAAGTGCTTTTATTTTAGTTTCTTAGTCACGAAACCCTAGAGTAAAGGTTGACACACACACATGCACACACATGATATGTTCGAGTGTATATGTTTATATGTATATATATATATATATACATATACATATGTGTGTGTGTGTGTGGATGCGTTTACACACACACACACACACACACACATATATACATATACGTATACACGGATGATGAGCCCAGTATATGATACTTGGAGATGAGCCGATATGATCGGGCATGATGCCATGAGATTGTGATATGTGTTTGGGTCATGTTATGATATACGACATGATATTATAGTGGATCGTTGGGCGATGTGTTTCATACACACGAGGATATATGTTTGATGATATTGGAACGTACTAGACTTTAGAACGGTATCCTTAATTCATGATTTTACGATAATGATACCATATGAATAATGAGGTATATGTGATATTTGACCCGTACCCCGATTTTGGGATGACGTACGATGTAGTTTACCGTATGAGGTATAGATATGATGATTGATCCGCACTCTTGACTCGAGAATGTCGCACTATGTATTTTACCGTACGTGATGCTATTGAGGCGGGATCGCCGACTACTAGATATATCGACTCGGACTTTAGGGGGATTTCCTTACCCTTTCGACTGGGCTCGAGTCATACTTATTTTCAAAACTATCGAATCGTGAGTATTTTTAAAGACAGGCCGAGAGATACTACGGATTTTTCTAAAAGACGTATCTTTTCTCAAAGACCCCGTAGCCCCTATTTTTCTAAGACCACGATTCGTGCTATTTCAAACACCAAAAAATGTATGACTCATATATAGAAATTTATATTCTTATATGTTGCGGTTACTACATCTTTTTCCGTTTGTTCATGTTGTTCTCATCGCATTGCATGCTTATACATGTGTTTTCTTTTGTTATTATGAACCCATGTTGTCAGGACACCAGCATCATTACCGATGATGCGTATGCTCCACGTACACTTCCTTGCCGACTCACACACATCATCATCGGTAATTTCCATGTCACATACACATTAGAAAACATTACTTCGTTGGTATAAATTGGTAGCTGGTAGTTTCAACATAGTACTAGTACGCTTGCTTTCATATACTAGTTTAGATATTGCATTTCTTACTTAGACACTTCATACATTTATACATTTATTCTGTTATGTAATATCGTAGGGCTTTATACCGGTATTCACTGTTTATTGACTCTTGATTTTGGGATGTCGGATTTTCCATGAGGTTCCTGGATTTGGAGAAAACCGCAGGGATTTTATAAACTCATTATCATTTTAAAATGCAAGTTGCGGTTTTCTCATGATATGATGTATATGTCGTCCACCATGAGTTTTCTCGGTTCTTGAGCGGTATCATACACTCGATTTGAGGAGGAGGAGGACCCGTCTGCGGGTGTATGGTGGACCCGGTATGGTACTTCAGGGCAAGATGGTCGCAGATGATGGCGTTGAGCCCAGCAGAGGAGCACTACCGACCGGTTATTTTTGACGCGGCGGATATTCGGAGGATACCGACGTAGTCATGAGATTAGATGATATGGGCTGATCCGGACTGATGGAGACCGAGACACTAAGATATTGAGATATTGAGATATTGGGATATATATATATATATATGAAACGGATTTTCTCTCGATTTCATTGATGATATTTCGGTTTTTACACTAAAATCTTACTGAGATAAGAAAATAGTTTTCTCGTACAAGATGTATTCTGCTTTCATTCTTAATGCATTCGTACATCATATATGTGACATGTTGCTACCTAAGACACTGACACAAGCACTTGGTGTTCCCGCTAAAAAAAAAATTCTGCGCAAAAGAGCCCAAGGTATCAAATGGCAGTGATACGTTTAAGAAAATGCGAACCAGTATTTTCCGGGCTGCATTTTGATAGACTCCCGAATGAGAAACAGCTAAATTCTGATGGTATCTAAAGCGTCTCGAAAAAGGCCTTCGATTTGATATAGTATGGGATTCATAATTCATCCGGGATCAAAAGTTATGAGCAAATATGCTATACACGTGTAATCTAAGGAAGAAAATGCGAACCAGTACTTTTCGGGCTGCATTTTGATAGATTCCTGAATGAGAAACAGCTAAATTTTGATGGTATTGAAAGTGTCTTGAAAAATCCTTCGATTTGATATATTATGGGCCTCATAATTCATTCGGGATCAAAAGCTATGAGGCATCACGTGCCCACACGTGACCGGGCATCACGTGCAGACACGTGACCATTTACAGGCAAAGCCTTGAAGCACTGAATAAAATAAATAATTGAAAATAATTAGTCAGTGGGGTCACGTGTCAACACGTGATGGGCCTTTAAACCCACTGAAAAGAATTAAAGGTATAATAAAATAACAAGGAAAACCCCCAATGGGGCATCACGTGCCAACACGTGACCAAGGGTCACGTGCTGACATGTGATAATTCCTGAGTTCTTTAACATAACTGAATTAAATTCTGGTCAAATGCTTAATCAGGGGGTCACGTGCCAACACGTGATGGGTTCCTAAAGATCTATGAAATAATAGAATTAAATTCTAATTAAGGGAAATCAAAGACCCTAACTGGGAAAATATTTCTTTAAATCTTTCCAAACAAAAAATATGGTGCTCTGTAAATTAGAGCATCATTGGATTAAAAATCCAATGGTGATTAAAAATCACCAATTTATGGAAAGATTTTATACAAGGAAAGATTTCCCCAAAATTCACCAAGAATAACAGATAGAATATCTTTTGGATTAAAAATCCAATGGTGAATAAAATTCACTAAGTGATCTAAAAGATCATGTTGGTTACAAAAACAAACAAAATCTTTCAACGAAAGATTTACTAAACAAATTGATTCTTTTCCTTCTCCTATAAATAGGAGCCAAGAAGAGAAGAGGGGGATATAGAATTTTGGGATCTTTAAATTGTAGAGAGAAAAAAGAGAGGAGAATTTAATTCTCAAGGGAGAAAAAAAGATCTCTTCAGAGAAAGGAAACCCTATGTGAGAAAGGGGAAAGAGATCTAAGTTCCATTAAACAAAAAGAATTTAATTCTCAATTTAAGAGTTTAACTCTTCTGAATAAGAACTTAGTTCTTCCTTTGGTTGAAGATCTGTACAAGCAGATCTCCCCACAAGTTGAGAATTTAATTCTCATCGAGGAGATTCTGCCATGCAGATCCAAAACTTAGAGGGAGAATTGAGTTTAGAGAATTTAATTCTCCCAAATTCATAGGAATTTAATTCCTCCAAGATAAAACCAGGGTTTAACCCTATATGAGAATTTAATTCTCCCAAATTCACAGGAATTTAATTCCTCCAAAATAAAACTAGGGTTTAAACCTATATGAGAATTCAATTCTCCCAAACTCACAGGAATTTAATTCCTTCAAGATAAAACTAGGGTTTAACCCTATATGAGAATTTAATTCTCCCAAATTCATAGGAATTTAATTCTTTCAAGATAAATTAGGGTTTAACCCTATATGAGAATTCAATTCTCCTAAACTCACAGGAATTTAATTCCTCCAAGACAGAATCAGGGTTTAACCCTATATGAGATTTAATTCTTCCACATACATAGGAATTTAATTCCTCTTCCTAAAATAAAGAGACTTGAAAGATCTCCATGCACGTAAAGAATTTGGTCACGTGATGACACGTGACCCCAACCCGCAGTGATCAGAAAAGAAAGAATAAAACAAGGTCACGTGCCCCCACGTGACCACTAAACAAATCTCCCAAAATGAGAAGGGAAAAGATTGGAGGCAATACCTCACGTGCTCCCACGTGACTTCCAAAACAAAGAGAACAAAATCAAAGGCAACGCTGGCTTTGGGCGCTCTCACGTGTCCCCACGTGACCCCTAATAAATATTCTAATAAATCAGGGCATAAGTATCCATCATGTGCCCACACGTGATGGCTATGAAAATTGAAAGTGTTTAACACTTATTTGCCGTTCTGAGAACAAAGTAAAGGAGATCTGGCCCCACCTTTGGGTGCCCTCACGTGCCCCCACGTGACCCCTTCCTCTCTAGTGTTTAACACTAATTTGAGCATTTTATTTCCAGTGTTTAACACTGTTGTCCTCTAGTGTTTAACACTATTTTTAAGCCAATCTTATCCAAATTGGCTAAGTTTTCCAGAGGCAAAAATCTCCCCTTCAACTGAATCTCAAATTTGAGTAAAACTCAGAGCTATAATGTTTAAGGCTTAGTCAAAGACAAAAATGTATCAGAGCCTTCAAACTCTGGTTTAGCATTGCTAAATAATGTGGGCTTGAACCTAGACAAATGTTTAATGGTCCAACAAAGAGCCAATATTTCTAATCTAAGTGGACGTAGCCCAAATTGGCCATAAGCCCTCAATTCAGATTTAACTGAGCCAATGAGCTCATAATCTAATTAATTGATCTTAGTTTCAAATTGGACTACAGATCCCCAATCAACCTTGGTTCAAGGGTACATCTCTTCACTCCTTTGATATTTGTCGTTGTAATCCCCCAACGTCTTCAGAGAGGTGACGGGTCCCGACAACCACACACTTCATGGACTATGACGTCCTTAACCTTAACTGTGAGGTCTTTAAACTCATGGACTATGATGTCCTTAACCTCGATCGTGATGTCTTTAAACTAACATTGGACTGTGGGGTCCTTAAACTCATGGACTATGATGTCCTTAACCTCGACCGTGATGTCTTTAAACTAACATTTGACTGTGGGGTCTTTAAACTCACGGACTATGATGTCCTTAACCTCGACCGCGATGTCTTTAAACTAACAATGGACCTAGATGTCCTTAAATTAACAATGGACCACCATGTCCTTAAACTGGTAATCGACCGCAATGTCCCTAAACTAAACAATAGAACCCAAATGCTCTTTTGTTGGATCTAAATGATCCCGTTAAGTTGATCTTTGTCTAAAATTGGACTAACGTATCCTTAACAAACGTTTAAGTTGATCTTAGTCTCGAATGGGACAAACCTATCCTTAAACCCGACCCCAAACCCAAATCTAAGAAAATACGGATTTGGACTAATCCACGCCCTACGGGCGACAACATAAATTAGTCTCCGTATACAATCCACGGGCAACCAAAAACAAAATAAACACCCACGACACGAAGTGACCATCTGGAGAAGGAGAAAGTTATTACCGCGATACGGTAGCGTAATTAACTGCAGGGGCTAGCGCCTGCAGGGAAGAGCGTCCCCACAATAAAAAAAACCCTCAATGAGGGGGAATCTGACAAAATCTGCTACATCGGCCGCATCCGTTTAAACCTTCAATACATGGTGTCATAAATCAACTTGGCATCTTCGGGGAGGTGGACGGATAGCACCAATTAGCATCTGCCCCGAAATTCAGGCAAGACGAACCTGAGCGGTCGCGTCTCCGCGTTTCGGAGGGGAACAAATTCTGGCACGCCCGGTGGGACCTTTTCCTCTTTCCACTCCACACTTCGTGTGTCGTGTTCGTGAACGAATCGCGATTTGCTCATGGTTGCCCTTGGGTTCGAGGTACTAAGATTTGGCGTTTTGCTTGGTGCAGAAAGCGAAGGATCAATGGCGTCCACTTGCGCGAAGTGTTCCAGCTGCAACTACAACTCACGTTCCGCCTCATCTGGAGGCATAGCTTACGGGCCCCAAGCGGCTTCTTTGTTCATGATGCCGGTGGAACAGGTCACTCAGGCCACCACTGGATTGTTTTTCGGGACCATGCTCCCGCCAACGAGCTTCAGCGCTCTTATACCGACACAAGAAGCTCCCAAGAAGTCGGACTTTGATCGGCTTACAACTACTGCGGCCCCTCTCAACGGGTCGTCTAGCTCCAGCGCCTCGGTCTTCGTCAGATTGGGCCAAAGTTCCAGTGGGCCCATGATGAAGCCTGCAATTCATTAAAAGGTTATTTCGAAGAGAGTAACCATCCCTGCTCCCGAAGTCGTCAAGGCGGCTTCTCCTGCCAAAGGGTCGGTCTTCAAAAGACTGACTGCTCCGGCTCCCGCTCCAGTCAAAGTCCTCAAAGCTACTTCCCCCGCTGATTGTTATAGTTTCTTGGTTAGGATGTAAAAAGGGAGTATCGAATCAATTGTTTCCCGATAACGGTTTCATTTGATCGATAATAGTATCTTGTATCGGTATTTAGAAAATTGTATAAAGAAATCACAACCAAAGAATTATATTTGACCGCAATCAATTACGGTGTCGGTTGTAGATCGTAAACGAGTGCGGATCGTCCACAGGGATTGTGCGATTCGTTTCAATGTTCGATTTGTTTGAATTAAAAAGTTAATCGAAAAGAAAAGAAAGCATGATTCAAGATTTATCAATTGTTTCAAGTGTCACTATTCTATTCAAGAATCAAGAAAATGATAAACAATCGAGAATCGGGTTTCGATGATATTTCCAACCAAATGTCAAGAATCTAAATGAGGCTTGTAGGAATCGATCGAATCTATAGATGTGATATAATCTCAAGATATCGTATTCTTGTCCTTCGAAGAATTGATACTAGATCGATGATGATCGACGAGAGTTAGGGCTTTCTCGTGAAACTAAGGTTTCAACATTTAACCCTTGTTCTTTCGTTGATATCATTCACATTCTAGCCTCTAGCAATTTCAAGAAACGATCGTAACTCCCCAATCTCGAGCGATATCATTCAAGAAAGCATCGCAACGAATTGGGTTGTCGGTTCTTGAACTTGCTAGGGTTTACAAAACTCGTAGGATTCAAGAATCGATTTAAGATATGTTACATCATCATTCTATTGATCGTCTCGACTCCTCGACGAGCGGAGTATTACTCAAACATCATCACATAGAAAGCATTCAAGAATTGAAAAGATATCATGATGCAAGAATTTAAAGAAAACAAGATAAAAGAATATCACCTTTTATTTATATCAACAATTTGATTACATTCGCTCAAGAACTACAAGAGGAAGAACTAAATTGTCGATCTGGCGTCGCTTTTCTCCGTGAGTCGTGGATCGGCTTGGACCACTTGCTCTGTTGAAGATCAGCTCCGCTCATAAAAGGTTGAAGGGCTTCTTGCTCGATTTGGTACTCGGGATCTTGGCTTTTGATTGGAATTAGGGTTAGGGTTTCACACAAGTCTTCTCATTAAACTTGTGGAAGAAGATGAAGAATGAGGTGAATGAATCTAGATTGGCTACTAAAATGAACTGATGGAGGGATCTATCCATCTCCTTACAAGTGAGCCTAGGGTCTTATTTATAGATCTCCCAAACCCTAGGTCTAGGTTTGAAATTATAATTCCCTCCAAAAGTTTGTTGAGGCTTCTAGAAGGTAGTTTGTTAGGAGCTAGCTTAGGCTTTAAGCTAGGATTGTTTAAGCTTAGAAACCCTAGTTTGCTGATCTGGCAGAAGTCTCTGGAGTCTTCTGGAACTTGTTGCACATGAGCTGAATGTGGGCCCTGAATAAAGAATTTTGATGCAAAATTTAGGTGCTGACGTGGCAAGACGGCCGCGGAACCGCGGCGCAAGCTAGCTCCGGCCGCGGTTCCGCGGCTAAGTAGTGGCTTCATAGCTTGGGTCTTCTTCTGTGGTCTTAGGCTAACATTTGGGGCTTTATCTGATGTGTTGATTTGTGTTTGTCCCTTTGGATTGATACCAGAACTGAAATCATTGTGTTGGCGTATCTTTTAGCGGTGGAGATTTGAGCAAGCTTCTGATTTTACTGCACAGACTTCAAAACACGGGTTGCGATATATAAAAATGATGCCATGCTATGAAATGCAGTCAATTTCCCTAGAAATGCCGATTTTAAGGTCTAACACATGTAATCTGATATTTTGCGACAGATTTGCTAATATGTGAAATATGAATGCCGAACACTTCTATATGAATGCAAATGATAGGGAAATTGCCGGTAAAAAGATGCAATATTTTCGACTAATCAAATTCCCCCAAACTTAATTTCGATCGTCTCGAGCGAACTTTTTATTAAAAAGAGAAAGAGAAAATAAAGAAAGAGAAAAACTAACTAGCACACTTTCGTAGGCAACACGATTGCACTGAGCACGTGCAACAAGCCTTTAAACCTCTAGGTGTCCCTAGTAGGAGGAGTGTTGTCTCCTGAGGGTTTTCAGCGGATTGCACCCACAAAATCCAATAATAAAAGAAAGATCATGAATATTACATTTAAAGACAAGAATTGTAAAAGAAAAGCCTTGAAAATTAGGGTTTCCAACTAAGCTAGCTTTTCGGTTGTCATGAGCCCTATCTTAATGGTCATGAAAAGATGTCAGAAATCACGTCCTCCCTCAATAAAACATCGTCTTATTCTTCATTCCTTTCTTTCTTCCAAACATCGATCATATAACCCTGCGTGTGTGTAAAGAACATCCCTACACCCGGAGAATTCAATTCAAGCTATCATACTCTTGCCCATCAGCCTCAGTACTTTTTAATTAATGAATATTTAGATGTGCTCACACACTTTCATGCGACCGTTAATACTTCTTGAGGTACTAACCGACCGATTACTCATGTGCTTGCTTATTTGGTGTATTTTCCTCGTCTTGCACCACCTTAGGCATAGCAGTGACTCCCAGACCAGCTGGCCTTAGGGCACTAGGTGAAGAGGCACCCTCGCTATACATTTTTATTGCCCTCGGTGATAACAAAACCAGTGTCCATTTTTCTCACCACTTTATATATTTTTTTATTCACGTTTTCTTTTTATTTCCTTCATACATCGGCTTTAAGACAAGAGCATTTCAAGGTATCCTCTACTATCCCAGGCTTCAAGACATGTGTAAGTGCGAATAGCAGGGTAGCAACATTCAAAATGTTTGGCTTCCAGAATAGAAACTATTTTTCAGACTTATTTTTATCCTCAGATTAGTGACGTCCTTCATCTTACTAACCCTTGGGACAACGGCTCATAACTACTTATTACTAGTTCGTATAAGAAAACTTCTAATTTTCTTAGTTTTCTTAATTTTTTCTAATCTCATGGATGTAATTGTTCACTATCTAAACGTTTATTATCTTATTTATGTACAAAAAAGTTTAAATATTAAAATATTTTTATATTTGAAAATTTTTAAATTTTTGTGGGTTTTGAAATTTTTTTAAATTTTTATAGATTTTTAAAAGAAATGTTTTGTGCTTATGCAGATGATATGCAAATGATGCAAAAATAAGCACAAACCTCCCCCAAACTTGATTTCAACAGTGTCCTCACTGTTGCCAATCGCTATACCTACAAAAACTGTAAGCCTGGGAGGAATTATTAGTGGGGGCAAAATATATAAGTGAAGAACTTCCCCTAAACTTATTCTCTTCACTCACCTTCATTCAAAAAATGATGCAATGATATACAGGATATGAAGATGAGACGGAGGAATTTTAATCCAAATAAACTGGCTCTTGTAAGAACAAGAGCTCCTCCGTGGGGTCAGTGGAAAAATACGGCTTTAGTCTATGTCCATTCACTTTGAAAAATGTGCCGTTTTTAACATTTTCTACTTCTACTGCCCCGTGCGGGTATACAGACCGCACAATAAAAGGTCCCTTCCACCGAGATCAAAGCTTACCCGCGTGAAGGTGTAATCGTGAATCATAAAGAAGGACTTGTTGACCAGGTGAAAATGTTTTCCTCAAAATGTTTTTATCGTGAAAAACCTTAGTCCTATTCTTTACAATTACTGCGTTATCATAAGCTTCATCGCGGAGTTCGCTTAGCTCATTAAGTTGCAGCTTCCGAAAGTTGCAGTCTTTTTTTAGATCAAAATTTATTTCCTTAATAGCCCACAATGCTTTATGCTCTATCTCGACGAGTAAGTGACATGCCTTCTCAAACACTATCCTATATGGAGACATCCCTAGGTCGGTTTTATATGCAGTCCTGAATGCCCAAAGAGCATCCGTCAATTTGGTCGACCAGTCTTTTCTATTCTTAGCAACAGTCTTCTCCAGGATAAGTTTGATCTGTCTGTTTGAAATTTCAGCCTGCCCGCTCGTTTGGGGATGATAGGGTGTAGAAAGTCGGTGGTTGATTGCGTATTTTCGCATCAGAGTCTCGAAAGATCTGTTACAGAAATGTGCCCCAAATATCGAATATTTCAACAACCAGAATGGGTTGCTGAGGCATTTCATTCCTCTGGGAGATTCTACCAGTGTACTGACATTGTGTACAGGTTTTGCAACGCTCAAATGCGTCATTGAATAAGGCCGGCCAATAAAATCCACATTGCAAAACCTTTTCCGCCGCCTTTTTAGGACCGAAGTGACCCCCACAGGCCTGATCATGACAAAAAGAAAGAATACTCTTGAACTCTTCTTTCGGGACACACTGGCGAATGATCTGATCAGGACAATACTTAAACAAGTATGGATCATCCCAGTAAAAGTGTTTTACTTAGGATAAAAAACGGTACTTGTCTTGTTTTGACCAATCGCTCGGTATAAGTCCCGTGACAAGATAGTTCACAATATCCCTGAACCATGGTTCAGCGGATACGTTCAAAAGTTGTTCGTCAGGAAACGAATCATTGATCGGTAGGGTCACATGGGAAGAAGAGATGCGTGAAAGATGGTCGGCTACTACGTTTTCACATCCTTTCTTATCTTTGATAACAAGATCAAATTCTTGTAACAGTAGGATCCAATGTATTAGTCGACCTTTTGCATCTTTCTTCGCCAGAAGATGTTTTAAGACGGAATGGTCAGTGTACACAACTATAGGAGAGCCAATTAAGTAAGGCCTGAATTTTTCTAATGCAAATACAACCGCTAAAAGTTCTTTCTCGGTGGTTGTATAGTTGATTTGTGCATCGTTCAGGGTCTTACTTGCATAATAGATCACGCGTGGCATCTTTTCAATGTGCTGTCCTAAGACTGCACCTACTGCAAAGTCAGATGTATCACACATCAGCTCAAAGGGGTAGTTCCAGTTTGGTGATGATAGCACAGGGGCTGAAGTGAGTGAGTGTTTAAGTGAGTCGAAAGCTGTCTCACGGTCCGAGTCAAAGTGGAAGGTCGTATCCTTGGCCAGGAGAAGAGTTAAAGGTCTAGCAATTTTGCTAAAGTCCTTAATGAATCTCCTATAAAAGCCCGCATGGCCAAGGAAAGATCGAATATCTTTGACGCTTTTGGGATGAGGGAGGTTTTGAATGACATCTATCTTAGCTCTGTCAACCTCAATGCCTTTCTGTGAAATAACATGTCCAAGTACAATTCCTTCTTGGACCATGAAATGGCATTTTTCCCAGTTCAAAGTTAAGTTCTTCTCTTTGCAACGAGTAAGAACTGCGTCAAGATTCGATTGGCAATCGGAAAAAGAGTCTCCAAAAATCGAGAAATCGTCCATAAAGATCCCCAGAAAATTCTCTACCATATCAGAGAATATCCCCATCATACACCGCTGAAAGGTAGCGGGAGCATTGCATAACCCAAAGGGCATGCGACTGTAAGCAAAGGTACCAAAAGGACAAGTAAAAGTGGTTTTATCTTGATCCTTTTTGGCGATGGGGACCTGATTATAGCCTGAGTATCCATCCATAAAGCAATAATACTCTCGTCCTGCTAAGCGTTCCAGCATTTGATCAATGAATGATAAAGGATGGTGGTCTTTCCTCGTGGCAGCATTGAGTTTTCTATAATCAATACATACACGCCACCCAGTTTGGGCACGTGTCTGAATCAACTCATTTGCCTCATTGGTTATAACAGTGATGCCGGATTTCTTAGGAACGACATGTATAGGACTCACCCATTGGCTATCGGAGATGGGGTATATAATACCATTATCTAGGCATTTGACGATCTCTTTCATCACCGCTTCCTTCATGACGGGATTCAACCGTCTATGTAGTTCTCGGGTTGGTCTGGCATCATCCATCACATGTATATGATGTTCAACTATCAAGGGACTAATTCCTTTGATGTCCACCATGGTCCAACCAAACGCCTCTTTGTTAGATCTCAATACCGATAAAAGTGCATTCTCTTGCTCTGATGCAAGAGAAGCGGAAATGATAACCGGTAAAGACTCATTCTCACCTAAATAAGCATATTTAAGATGAGAAGGTAAAATTTTGAGATCTAATTCAGGCGGAGAAATAATAGAAGGTGGGATCATCGAATGATTTTTGGAGTTACAAAGAAGCTTAGAGCCTGTGAAAGATACAGACTCGGGTGGAGTAAAGTCAGGAGTGCAGGACTCAAGTGTAGGAAAAGTGTCCTCACTAAGATCATGTGTGAGATCAAGCAGAGATGTGGTAATGTCGTCGAGATCAGTAAAGCAAAGATCCTCAGCTCCACAACTATCGGGAGCGATCTCGTGGACTGAGACACATCTAGAATATGAGCAGAGGGTTCTGATGGCTGACTTCCAACTTTGTAGATGTTTAGTTCAATGGTCATATTTCCAAATGATAAGTTCATTGAACCATTTCTACAGTTTATAACAGCGTTGGAAGTGGCAAGGAAAGGACGACCCAGAATCACCGGAATTTGGCCCCGGGGGTTTGCTACAGGCTGTGTATCGAGTACAATGAAGTCTACAGGGAAAACAAATTCCCCGACCTTTATCAACACATCCTCTAGTTCACCCCTTGGTTTGGTGATTGAACGGTCTGCCATTTGGAGAGTGCAGTGAGCAGGTTTCAACTCTCCAATCCCTAGTTGCTCATAGACAGAATAAGGAAGTAGGTTAACACTTGCGCCAAGGTCTAAAAGAGCACGATTTATGTTTTTACCCCCAATAGAAATCGATATTGTAGGACATCCTGGGTCCTTACGTTTCTTTGGTAGCTGGAGGATAAAAGCAGTGCTAATATTATTAGACATGAAGACCTTCTTCGGCACTTGAGTCTTCCTCTTCCTAATGCACAAGTCCTTAAGAATTTTCGCATAAGCGGGGACTTACTGAATCGCATCTAGGAGAGGGATATTGATGTTAACCTGTTTGAACATTTCTATAATTTTCTCCATATGTGGACTCGTTCTATTAGCCCTTAACCGATTCGGGTAAGGTGCTTTAGCAATGAGCGTCGGGTCCATCATAGGAGAAGGAAGAGGGGGTAGACGAGATCCCAAAAGAGGTGTGGGGATCGTCTGTGGAGAACTAGAAGAGCTATACTGAGGTGTCGAGCCTAGTGGAAAATGGAGAATAGGCTCGCGAGACGGTGGTGTGGTAGAAGAACAAGGATCAGAAGGAGAAGTGTGTGTGTGTGGAGAGGTCTCAGCCGGGGCGTTGATATGATTTTCAGTATCATCAACTTCTTCCCCAACATGGTTGTTCAGCACTCTTCCCGATCTCAACGTTGTGACGGCATTTACATTGTAATGCCCAGGATTCTGTAGGGGTTGAGAGGGAAGTTTCCCTTTTTCTCTCGCACTCATTTCGGCTTTAAGTCGTGCGATTTCAGCTTCCATCGTTCTGATACTCTCAGCTTGGGACGCTGAGTTTTTCTTTATCTCACCGATGGAAGATCTAACCTCAGCCGAAACCTCTATGAAATTTGACAAAAGTGATTTCATGGTTTGAGTGAATTGAGAGAATTCGTCAGAACAGGTCATAGGATTAGACTGTGCAGGAGTGTTGACCTGATTTTGGAAATTTTGTGGCTGGTAGGGGTGCTGAGTGAGTTGAAGGGGTTGCTGTGGTGGAGGAAGAACCCTTTGAAATTGATTCGTGTTTGGAACCGTGTTTTCAGATTGGTTTTGGTTCCAAGCAAAATTCGGGTGATTCCTCCAACCCTGATTGTACGTGGAAGAATATGGATCGTTTCTAGGTCTTTGAAATGCGGCATTAGAATGCTCGTGACCTTGAAACGCAGAGTTTAATGGACATTCTTCCGTTAAATGAGACGGATCAGAACAGCACCCACAAACAGTTTTGGGGAGCGACATTGGGTTTAGGGAGGCTGCTGCAAATTTGTGTTCCATAGCGTCGAGCTTCTTTTGCATTGCTGCCATTTCAGCTCGAACACCTATGGACATATCTATTTGGTGTACGCCACCCCTATTCAATGGTTGGGTTCCACTCTCCCACTGTAGTGATTTTTCAGCGAACTCTTCTAAATACTTCCAAGCTTCCCCATCATCTTTGGTCATAAAAGTACCTTGACACATGTTTTCAAGCCTCTGTTTAGTGTTTGGGTTAATGCCCTCATAAATGATTCGGCAAAGCTCCCATCTCGGGATGCCGTGATGAGGACACTGAACCAATAGATCCTTGAAACGTTCAAAGCATTTAGAGAATGGTTCAGTAGGGAGCTGGGCAAATTGATTCAGTTCGCTACGGATTCGAGCTGTCTTTTGTATTGGGTAAAATTTCTTAAGGAATGCCGTGACGAATTCTTCCCAATTCGTAATAGAGTGTGCGGTAGTGTTATATAGCCACTTCTCAGCTATATCGCACAAAGTAAATGGAAGAAGTCGTAGACGCATAGCATCCACTGAAAGTTGTGACGTACCCATCATTGCGCATACGTTTTCAAATTTGGTAATGAAAACGTAAGCGTCCTCAGTCTCGAGTCCGTGGAATTTGGGTAAAAGATTGATATACTGGGGCTTAATCTCAAAGTTATCCCCGTTGGCTGGTGGTGTGGATAAGCAGGTCGAAAGAGGACCTCGAATAGGGTAGCACCTCTCCTGGAGAGAGATGCGGGGTGGATTCTGCGCACCAACGGACGGCGGCAGATTAGGGTTAAAGAAGTTCGATGGATTCGGATCCATCGGTGTGGGTGTGGTAGTGGGTAAAGGAAAGGTAAATGGAGAAATATCGACTTCGGAGTCGATAAAGGGTACGCGGACTAAACGGGCACTAGAATCCCGTGTCCAGCCTATCTTGCACTAAAATGGGTTAGTACAAGTGGCAGCGTTGACTTATAATTAGGGGTAAATGAATGCGGTGTTTGCTTTGAAAAAGGGACGGATTTTTGAAAAAATGATGCTACAAAACAAATGCAACAACAAAAAACCCTAGAATCTAGTGGTCACCTAGGTCCGGCTCTAGACCGCTCCTAACTGCCAAAAGACAAGTCGCAGGATAGAATCCTCCACTGTCTCCTTGTCCCCCTGTTGCCGGATAAGTGCCAGGTAAGTGGGAAGGTACTCCACTACGTAAGTAGTGGGCCTAATTAAAAACCACTAGCCTTAGACACACTTGCCTAGGCACCACAAGAAAACGCGGATAAGCAATGAATTACCCACGGCCTTCTTCTGTCCTAAGTGAGCGCGACGGTCCTTAGAGTCATCTCTAGATATTTTTTAGTTAATGTGGGTCAATGCGGATGCAAGTTTTGCGATTTTCGGGGCCTAGGAAGGGTAATGAAATCCCCACCTAATTTGGATTTGGCCGTGCCCCTTAATTTCCGTATTAGAATGCAAACAACCAAGAAACAAAAACACGCACAAATTTAATTTTGCTTTTTTGCGAGCTGCGATTATTTGCAAAGAAACCTGCAGAAAATTATTAGTTGGAGCTAAAAAGAGGAGAGAGGAGAAGGTAAGAAACTTACAGAGAAAGAATGGTGCAGTGAAGAGATCATATCACCGCGGTTCCGCCGCAGTTGCAGTCTAATGCCGCGCTTCCGCGGTCTCGTGATGAGATCACTCCACCAAAAATTTTCAGAGAGGCTCTGTAGACTCCCTCTGCTCTCTGGTATATTCCAAATTTTTTTTCCAATTTCCAGCAATCTCCAGATCTCCTTGCAATGAACCACAACAAATCGTTTAGGGTTTGCATGAATTTTGATCTCAAAAATCACAATGGAATAAATCTTTCAATTCAAACTTTAATATGAAACGAATTAGCGCGCGATCCCCGACAACGGCGCCATTTGATTGTTATAGTTTCTTGGTTAGGATGTAAAAAGGGAGTATCGAATCAATTGTTTCCCGATAACGGTTTCATTTGATCGATAATAGTATCTTGTATCGGTATTTAGAAAATTGTATAAAGAAATCACAACCAAAGAATTATATTTGACCGCAATTAATTACGGTGTCGGTTGTAGATCGTAAGCGAGTGCGGATCGTCCACAGGGATTGTGCGATTCGTTTCAATGTTCGATTTGTTTGAATTAAAAAGTTAATCGAAAAGAAAAGAAAGCATGATTCAAGATTTATCAATTGTTTCAAGTGTCACTATTCTATTCAAGAATCAAGAAAATGATAAACAATCGAGAATCGGGTTTCGATGATATTTCCAACCAAATGTCAAGAATCTAAATGAGGCTCGTAGGAATCGATCGGATCTATAGATGTGATATAATCTCATGATATTGTGTTCTTGTCCTTCGAAGAATTGATACTAGATCGATGATGATCGACGAGAGTTAGGGCTTTCTCGTGAAACTAAGGTTTCAACATTTAACCCTTGTTCTTTCGTTGATATCATTCACATTCTAGTCTCTAGCAATTTCAAGAAACGATCGTAACTCCCCAATCTCGAGCGATATCATTCAAGAAAGCATCGCAACGAATTGGGTTGTCGGTTCTTGAACTTGCTAGGGTTTACAAAACTCGTAGGATTCAAGAATCGATTTAAGATATGTTACTCATCATTCTATTGATCGTCTCGACTCCTCGACGAGCGGAGTATTACTCAAACATCATCACACAGAAAGCATTCGAGAATTGAAAAGATATCATGATGCAAGAATTTAAAGAAAACAAGATAAAAGAATATCACCTTTTATTTATATCAACAATTTGATTACAGTCGCTCAAGAACTACAAGAGGAAGAACTAAATTTTCGATCTGGAGTCGCTTTTCTCCGTGAGTCGTGGATCGGCTTGGACCACTTGCTCTGTTGAAGATCAGCTCCGCTCATAAAAGGTTGAAGGGCTTCTTGCTCGATTTGGTACTCGGGATCTTGGCTTTTGATTGGAATTAGGGTTAGGGTTTCACACAAGTCTTCTCACTAAACCTGTGGAAGAAGATAAAGAATGAGGTGAATGAATCTAGATTGGCTACTAAAATGAACTGATGGAGGGATCTATCCATCTCCTTACAAGTGAGCCTAGGGTCTTATTTATAGATCTCCCAAACCCTAGGTCTAGGTTTGAAATTACAATTCCCTCCAAAAGTTTGTTGAGACTTCTAGAAGGTAGTTTGTTAGGAGCTAGCTTAGGCTTTAAGCTAGGATTGTTTAAGCTTAGAAACCCTAGTTTGCTGATCTGGCAGAAGTCTCTGGAGTCTTCTGGAACTTGTTGCACATGAGCTGAATGTGGGCCCTGAATGAAGAATTTTGATGCAAAATTTAGGTGCTGACGTGGCAAGACGGCCGCGGAACCGCGGCGCAAGCCGGCTCCGGCCGCGGTTCCGTGGCCAAGTAGTGGCTTCATAGCTTGGGTCTTCTTCTGTGGTCTTAGGCTAACATTTGGGGCTTATCTGATGTGTTGATTTGTGTTTGTCCCTTTGGATTGATACCAGAACTGAAATCATTGTGTTGGCGTATCTTTTAGCGGTGGAGATTTGAGCAAGCTTCTGATTTTACTGCACAGACTTCAAAACACGGGTTGCGATATATAGAAATGATGCCATGCTATGAAATGCAGTCAATTTCCCTAGAAATGCCGGTTTTAAGGTCTAACACATGTAATCTGATATTTTGCGACAGATTTGCTAATATGTGAAATATGAATGCCGAACACTTCTATATGAATGCAAATGATAGGGAAATTGCCGGTAAAAAAATGCAATATTTTCGACTAATCACCCGCCCAGAGGTCTGTCTTTGACAGGTTAGACACTGCTGCTCGACGGATGTCGATCTTCAAAAGACTGGTACCAGCAGCGCCTCACCAGAACAGGGGGAATGACGAAGTCACCCCTCAAGCTGAAACAATCCCAGCGGCTCGACACGCTCGACGTCGCCACTGGTGCCGGGTAAGGGAACTGGGGGCAACTCTCCCTCTGGATTAACTCCACCAGCCCCAACGGTGGAAGTCAATGCTGTCATTCCAACCTGGAACAGCTTTGAACTGCTGAACAAGGTGCGTAGGAACTCTCCTACCGCCGTACTGAAAAGATCTCCTCCACCGGTGGAGAATGTTACAGAAATAAAGCCAGATCATCCCCCTCAACGGCTGTCCTCCAAAGTTTACAAAGTCTGGCAACAGGTCCAAGAGTCGGTGATTGATCAAGACTATCCCCGTCGACAGAAAAAACTGAAGGTTCAACAAGAAGAGAACCATCTTGCCAAGCCACAAAAGGCAACAGCTGTTTGGGTGCCCGCTACGACGGCCCCCTCGACTTCAACTGCTCAAAAGAGAAGGAGGCCAGAGAAAGCCCATGTGACTACGGCAAATCGTAAAGATGCTAAGCCCAAACGCCCCAAGTCTGGGGGCATAATGGTACATACTGTTTACATGGCTTCCGGAAAAGAGGAAAGCCGCGCTTCGACAGGTCACCGACCGCTCACCCGATCCGTAACAAAAGCCCAGGAGCAGCAACAGAAGCTTCAGGAAATGCTAACGCAAATGGCCGCACTTAGCGGGCCAAAAGAAAGCCCGGAGGCGTCATCAGAGCAGCGTCAAGAACAAGAAACCGATGCTGACTTTCTCCGCAGAGTCCTCGAAAAGAAGGACAGAGAAGCAGCAGAACAAGCGGTTAATATAAAACGAATGGCGCTTCTCTTCCAAGACATGGTTGGGATGATATTACAACCAGAACCTCCAGCTGAGGACCCTCCTATCATCATTGAAGAAAACAGAGGGGAGACATCGAACCCTCCTCCGGCTCTCTCAGCAGCCAAAGAGGAAACCATCTCCAAGACCGCTCTGGATGACTATATTGCTCAGCAAATACGAGCTCACCAGGCGAATGAAGCGGCCGGCCAAGTTGTTAAAACTGGGCGACCGTATCCAGGCTGGTATGACCAAATAAAGTACCCGTCGGGATACACGATCTCCAGATTCCATGTGTACAAGGGGACAGGCAATCCCCACCAACATGTCGCTCAGTTCAGATCTCTTTACGGCAACACCGGGGGTGATGATAAACTTTTGCTCCGTCAGTTTGTTGGCAGCTTGTCGGAAACAGCGTTTGAATGGTACTCTGAACTTCCAAATGACTCCGTCAAGACTTTCGCAGAAATGGAGCTATTATTCACGCAAAGATTTGCAAGTGCTAGCGAGCGCACCCCAATCACAACATTGATTAACGCCAGGGTAAAGCCAGGCGAAACTTGGGTACAATACGCAATACGGTGGCGAAATTTATGGTCAAAATGCGAGCAGCGCATCGAAGAAGCGCCGGCGGTAGGCATGTTCATGGGCACTCTTGACCCTCAAGCGACCATCTCGCAATTCATGATGTTCTTCAAGCCAACTACTTTCCAGGCCTTGATTGACAAGCTGGCCCAAATGGATCAGATGGGTCATAGACCATCTCCTCCAAAGACGGACTCTCGAAATAGAAAAAGGAAAGGAAAAGCAACTTGCGTTGCTAATACTCAACAACAGCCAAGCAACTTAAAGCCGATTGTTCGCCAAGACAACTGTTTCCTGATTAAAAAATCAGGAATTACCTCAATGAGGTATCACGTATTCACACGTAACCAATGGTCACGTGATGGTTAAAACTTCATCAAACAGAAGCGAAAACAAACTGCTGAAAAATAACTCAATTACACGTGCTCACACGTGACCAAGGGTCATGTGCAAGCACGAGACAGGCTTTGAAAGCCTTACAGCTTAAAAGAATTTAATTCTAAAAGTCAAAAAAAAATTTTAAAAAATACCTCAACGAGGTATCACGTGCTCACACGTGACCAATGGTCACGTGTTGACACGTGATGGTTAAAACAACAACATAAACAAGCGGCTGTTAAAAGACTCAATTGGGGGTCACGTGCTCACACGTGACCAAGGGTCAAGTGTCAGCGCGTGACTGGCTTCGAAAGCCTTACAATTAATAGAATTAAATTCTAAAAGCTTCTAAATCTTTCCAAATGGAAAAGAATTATGGGGACTGTTGGATTAAAGATCCAAGAGTGATTAAAAATCACCAATTTATGGAAAAATCTTAGACAAGGAAAGATTTCCCTAAATCTCACCAGAAATAACAAATAGAATATCTTTGGATTAAAACATCCAACGGTGAATAAAATTCACCTAGTAATCTAAAGGCTCAGATTAATGATGAAAACAAATCAAATCTTTCAATGAGAGATTTACTAAGCAAATTGATTCCTCTCCACCTCCTATAAATAGGAGTCGAGAAGGGAGAGTTAAAAAAAAAGAAGGAGGAGAGACAGAATTTTGGAGAGAAAAATTTGAAGAGAATTTTAGCATCTTGAAAATTCAGAAAGAAAACTCTAGGTGAGAAAAAGAAAAGGGATCAAAACTTCAGAAAAAAGAGAATTTAATTCTCAAAGATCTAAGAGTTTAACTCTTTTGCAAAGAACTTAGTTCTTTCTTTGGTTGAAAATCTGTAAAGTGCACATCTCCCCATAAGTTGAGAATTTAATTCTCATCGGGTCGAGATCCTGCCATGCAGATCTAAAACTTAGAGGAAGAATCGAGTTTAGAGAATTTAATTCTCCCAGAGTTATAGGAATTTAATTCCTCCAAGATAAAATTAGGGTTTAACCCTATATGAGAATTCGATTCTCCAAAATTATAGGAATTTAATTCCTTCGAGATGGGCAGCACTAGGGTTTAACCCTAATTGAGAATTTAATTCTCTCAAGCTCACAGGAATTCAATTCCTCTTAAAATGAAACTAGGGTTTCACCCTGTGCCAGAACTTGATTCTTTACATATATGGGAATTTAATTCCTTCAAAAAGAAAATTAGGGTTTAACCCTACCTAAGAATATAATTCTTCCAAAGAAAATAGAAATTTAATTCCTCTAAAGTTATAGCCAGGGTTTAACCCTATGAAGAATTTAATTCTTAAAAAGATAAACAGATCAAACAGGCAAAAAACCAGGGTTACGTGTCCCCACGTGACCCCTGTAAAGATCCACAGAAAAGAACTCAGAGGCAACGCCTCACATGCTCCACGTGACCCCTGAAGCACAGAAAGAAAAAAAAACAAAAGAAACAGAAGCTCTGGGCGCTCTCACGTGTTACCATATGACCCCTTGGCAAATCAGCGCATAAATCCCCGTCACGTGCCAGCACGTGATGCTCCAAAATCAAATATAGAAAGTATTCAACATTTTTTTTTGCAGAACAGAATAAGGGGAATCTGATCTCACCCTTGGGCGCTCTCACGTGTCCACACGTGATCCCTCTTTCTTTAATGTTTGACACTAATTAGAGATCTTTAGTCCCAGTGTTTAACACTGATCTTTCTTAGTGTTTAACACTAATTTGAAAACCCTATTTGCAGTGTTTAACACTGATTATTTTCTAGTGTTTGACACTAAATCGAAAAACTATATTTCCAGTGTTTAACACTGATTGTTCTTTTAGTGTTTAACGCTAGTTTGAGAATTCTGTGTTCGGTGTTTAACACTTTTGTTATTTGGTGTTTAACACTACTTCTAGCCAAATTGGCTAATCTTTCAGAGGCAAAGCATCCCCTTCAATTGAACCTCAAAATAGAATAACATCCAGAGCTACAACAGAAATGTTATCAAGTCCCTCAAAACTCTTGTGGACTAGAACCAGACAAATGTCAAACAGTCCAACAAAGGGTCAGACTTAATTGGACTTAGCCCAAGTTGGCCATAAGTCCTCAATCCAGACTTAACTGAGCCAATGGGCTCACAATATAATTAATTGGTCTTGGTTCCAAATTGGGCTACGGATCATTTAATCTACCTTGGTTCATGGGTACATCTCTTCACTCCTTTGATATTTGTCGTTGTAATTCCTCAACGTCTTCAAAGAGGTGACGGGTCCCAACAACCATACATTTCACGGACTGTGGGGTCCTTAAACTCATGGACTATGATGTCCTTAACCTTGACCGTGATATCTTAAAACTAATAACGGACTATGATGTCCTTAACCTTGACCGTGATGTCTTAAAACTAACATCGGACTGTGGAGTCCTTAAATCCACGGACTATGATGTCCTTAACCTTGACCGCAATGTCTTAAAACTAACATTGGACTGCAATGTCCTTAAACTACCTATCGACCGCAACGTCACTAAACTAAACAATAGAGCCCCCAATTACTCTTTTGTTGGATCTAAACGATCCAGTTAAGTTGATCGTAGTCTGAAATTAGACTAACGTATCCTTAATAAACGTTTAAGTTGATCTTAGCCTCAAATAAGGCTAACGTGTCCTTAAACACAACCCCCAAACCCAAATTTAAGAAAGATACGGATTTGGACTAGTCCACGCCCTACGGGCGACAACATAACTTTGTCTCCGTATACAATCCACGGGCAACCGAACATAAAACAAACACCCACGACACGAAGTGACCATCTGGAGAAGGAGAAAGTTGTTACCGTGATGCGGTAGCGTAATTAACTGTAGGGGCTTGCGCCTGCAGGGAAGAGCGTCCCCAATCAAAAACCCCTCAAACGAGGGGGAATCTGACGAAGTCTGCTACATCGGCCGCATCCGTTTAAACCTTCGATACATGGTGCCATAAATCAACTTGGCATCTTCGGAGAGGTGGACGGATAGCACCTATTAGCATCTGCCCTGAATCTCAGGCAAAACGTCCCTGTCGCGCCGTCTTTCGGAGGGGAACAAATTCTGGCATGCCCGGTGGGATCTTTTCCTCTTTCCACTCCACACTTCGTGTGTCGTGTTCGCGAACCAATCGCGGTTTACTAATGGTTGCCCTTGGGTTTCGAGGTACTAAGATTTGGCGTTTTGCTTACTCTAGAAAGCAAAAGGATCAATGGCTGGCACCTACTCAAAGTGTTCCACATGCAACTGCAACCTACGCTCTGCCTCGACTGGGGGCATAACCTACGGGCCCCAAGCGGCCTCTTTGTTCGCGATGCCCGTGGAGCAGATTACTCAAGCCACCACAGAGCTGTTTTTCGGTACCATGCTCCCGCCAGCGAGCTTCACCATCCCTGTACCCGTATCGGAAGCTTCAAAGAAGTCGGTCTTCGATCGACTTGCTACTACCATGGCCCCTCTCAACAGGTCGCTCGATTCCAATCCTTCGGTCCTCACCAGGCTGAACTCGAGCTCCAAAGGGCCTACCAAGAAGCCCATAGTACCTGAAGTGGCCATCCCAAAGAAGATAGCCATCCCTGCTCCTGAAGTCGTCAAGGCGGCTTCTCATGCCCGAGGGTCGGTCTTTGCAAGACTGACTGCTCCCATTCCCGCTCCCGCTCAGAAATCTGTCTTCGACCGGTTGGACATGGCTTCTCAACGGACGTCAGTCTTCAAGAGGCTGACACCAGCAACAGCCCCTCACCTGAACATGGGGCAAGACAAAGCCATCCCCGTCACCGAGCCAACTCCATCAGCTCGACATGCTCGACGTCGCCACTGGCGCCGGATAAGGAAGGCTGGGGGCAACTCCCCCTCTGGGCTAACTCCACCAGCTCCAACGGTGGAAATTAATGCTGTTGTTCCAACCGGGAACAGCTTTGAGCTGCTGAACAGGGTACGCAGGAATTCGCCTACTGCCGTACTAAAAAGATCTCCGCCACCGGTAGAGACCGTCGTAGAAACAAAGCCGGAGCAGTCTCCTCAACAGCTGTCTTCCAAAGTCTATAAGATTTGGCGACGAGTCCGAGAATCGGTGATTGATCCGAATTTCTCCCATCAGCATAAGAAGTCGAAAGTCCGACAGGAAGAAAACCGCCCTGTTAAGCAACGGAAGACGACGGCCACCTGGGTGCCCACAACAACGGCCCCCTCAACTTCGATGGCCCACAAGAGAAGAAGGCCGGAGAAAGTCCCCACGCCTGCGGCAAATGTCAAAGGCAGTGAGCCTAAACGCCCTAAGTCCGGGAGCATGGTGGTACATACCGTCTACATGGCGTTCGGGAAAGAGGATAGCCGTATATCCACAGGTCATCGACCGCTTACGTGATCAGTGACTAAGGCTCAAGAGCAGCAGCAGAAGCTCCAAGAGATGATGACCGCGATGGCCGCACTCACCGAGCCAAAAGAAAGCCCAGAAGCATCCTCGGATCAGCGACAGGAGCAAGAAACCGATGCCGAATTCCTTCGCACTATACTTAAAAAGAAGAACAGAGAGGCTGCGGAACAAGCAGTCAATATAAAACGAATGGCCCTTCTGTTCCAAGACATGGTAGGTATGATGATCCAGCCGGATCCCCCAGCCGAAGACCCTCCGATTATCCTTGAAGATGACAGAGGAGAAACGTCAAATCCATCTCCGGCTCTTTCAACAGCCAAAGAGGAAACAATCTCTAAGGCTGCCCTGGATGACTATATAGCCCAGCAGATACGAGTTCACCAGGCAACTGAGGCAGCCGGCCAAGTTGTCAAAACGGGGCGACCATATCCGAGCTGGTATGATCAGATCAAATACCCGCCGGGCTACACGATCCCAAAATTCCATGTCTACAAGGGGACAGGCAATCCCCATCAACATGTTGCCCAGTTCAGGGCTCTTTGTGGCAACACCGGCGGCGATGATAAGCTCTTGCTTCGCCAATTCGTCGGCAGTTTATCGGAGACGGCATTTGAGTGGTATTCCGAACTTCCAAATAACTCCATCAAAACTTTCGCTAAAATGGAGTTACTGTTTACCCAGCGTTTCGCAAGCGCTAGCGAACGCACCCCGATAACGGCATTAATTAATGCAAGGGTGAAGCCGGGCGAAACCAGGGTTCAATATGCAATCCGATGGCGGAACTTGTAGTCGAAGTGCGAGCAGCGCATCGAAGAAGCACCAGCGGTGGGCATGTTCGTGGGTACCTTAGATCCTCATGCAACTATTTCACAGTTCATGATGTTCTTTAAACCGACCACGTTCCAGGCCCTAATCGACAAGCTGGCTCAGATAGATCAAATGGGTCACAGACCGTCTCCCCCGAAGCCGGAACCGCGAAACGACAAGGGTAAAGGGAAGGCAACCTTCGTCGCGAACTCCCAACAGCAGCCCAGTACCCCAAAACTAGCAGATCAATTGGAAGAGAGACGACGCTATTACAATAAGAAAATGAAGCGTCCTTACTCATTCCCACGGGACAAAACAAGGAGGCTGTTCGAGCTGGCAGTGCGCAACAGGCTTATCAACTTACCAAATCCAAGGCGACCGCCGCAACCCAGCGAGGTGAATAACCCCAATTACTGCCCTTACCATCAAATGGTAAGTCACCCGATCGAGAATTGCTTCGTCTTTAAAGGATGGATCGAAGATCAGTACCTACAAGGCAAGTTTGCGCTGTCCGAGAAGTGGAAAATAAACCCACCACAACCGCACACTCCAAAGAAGACGGACACACTGGGGGCAACTTGTTCTTTTGTTGAAGAAGCTCCATGGGAGATCGTGCTGTCAGCCAAAACCAAAAGGATGCTGAATGATCTCCAGACATGCTCGGCGATCAGGTGGAAGAACCCGCTAGAACCCCAGATCATCGAAAGGATACTGAAGCCGCGCCCAACTCCAAAGATCGGTGGTGATGGCCCCAGCACTCACACCCAGCCGTTAAAATCTTCAAAGAAAAACAAGAAAAAATCCAAGAAGCCCGTGAAGCCTGGCGACAAGCGCACGGATTTGCAGAAACAGATTGACGCACTGGAAGAGTATAACCATAAGGCGCAGATTCCAATCACGCTCCAAGAGTTCCTCAGCCACGTCCTCGAGGACGAAAATGATGGAGAATACTCATCAAATGAATCTGAGGACTACGTAGCAAGTTGTCATGTGATCTCTCACTCATTGATAGATGATAAAGAAGCTCCTTGCACCGAGAAACCGGAGGCGGGTCCTGAACCAGAACTTCTATGGCCGTCAGACGAGATGATCGACGCCTTTCTGAATAAGATTCATCTGAAAAGTAAAGCCAATCGGGAGCGTGAGATGGCCATATTGGAAGGAGCCAAACGCCGGCGACTAGACGAAAGAGTCGAGGCACTCCCGTCAAATCAAAAGACATCCGCTGCGGATAAAAACAAATTCAAGACGAGGAAAAGGTTTGCTAAAGCCATATCAATGGGAATGAAGCTACCACCCTCGGAAGAAAACACTCTCGGTAGAGCAGAAATGCATCCTAATTACTGCTCATATCATCGAAAGATTTCGCATCCCACCGAGGAGTGCGACGCTTTTAAAAGATGGTGGAAGGGATATGTTGCTCACCGGCAACATTTTAAACGGATGAAACGCAAAACTCGTCGGGAGCAGAGAAATACGACCGAGGAGCACAAAAGAACTACCGGTAACTGTCGCACGGTCAACGCCGGAGGATCACAGGTTCTCACCTTTGGGAGCGACTCTGACGAGGAAATAGCTCTGGGCCCTCTCTTTAAAGAATCCATCTTAGGGAAAGAGGAAGAACCAGAGGCCTGCGAGAATATTCAGCTGCGCAATCGCACGCTTCCAGAAAAGAATCTCGGACCCGCAACTAGAAAAGATAAGGGAAAGGAAAAGGTCGCTGAGGATATCGCCTTAGATAACCAAGTCATGAAAGAGCTGACTGCCAAGGACCCGCCCAGGAAGAGTAAGGTGGACTATAACGTCCTAGCGCACCTGAGGAAGCTACCCTCTCAGCTCAGCATTCTCGATGCCCTCTTATTATCAAAAGAAGTGAGAGATTCATTAATCAAGGCGCTACAAGAGCCCGAGCAATTCCAAGCCTTCCTAGCCGAAGAAAGGATGATGGATGAACTGGAAGAAGTGCACACAGCCGATGTCACGTTCGGTGATGAAGACCTTCTCCTTGGGACGTGTGACCACAACCGTCCCCTATATGTCTCCGGATACTGCCACGATATGAAGATAGGCAAAATCCTGGTTGATAATGGATCCTCCGTCAATCTCCTTAATGTACGGGTGTTGAAGGAAATCTGCATGAGCGTTCAGCACCTCGCTCGTGATAAAATTACCATCTCCGGTTTCGACTCCCAGTCATCACGGACTCTCGGATCTGTAATACTGACATTACGCTTCGGACTACTCGTCACGGATATTAAGTTTCACGTCATTGACGCCAAGACCTGCTACAATGCTTTGCTCGGTCGTCCCTGGTTACACGAGTACAACATCATCCCTTCTACACAACATCAGTGTATGAAGTATTTCAAGGATGGTCTTGAGTATACCGTAACAGGTGAGCTAAACCCATTCTCCATGAACAAAGTCTGCAAGTACGAAGATGCAAAATACTTTTTGCCAGATTTCGAGGACACAGAGAGATGTCGCAAACCGGAGAACAAAGTTGTCGCCACCATTCCTGTCTTCGGGGGTGATACCGAAGAAGAAGAAGAGATAGTTTACTCTAGGCCGTCTCGACGCAACAACCCGGGACCGTCCGCCCCCATATTGATCTTTGGAAGCGACTCGGAAGATGAGGTTAATGCTGTGTTCTCCAGCCGGCCGTCAATACCAGCATTCCCTGGTGATAATCAGAGTTTGCAAATTACCATGATTCCACGGGAGCACTACAAAGATCTCGACGCACTTGAAGCTTATAGTGTGCAAGACCTGCAGATATTTTACGTCCCTCCCAGGCGAAAAGGTGAAAAGGCAATCCTATTCTATCGGTCCACCGAAACAAGAGTGGAGAAAGAAATCTGGCACGGAGCGGATTCTACACTTGACAGGCTCCAACCCATCCGTTTGCCCAGATATTACACGAACGAACTAAAAAGGCTATTGAAACGCCAAGGGGTGCCTTTCAAACAGACTATTCGACAAGCTCGATTCTACAACAGCATTTGGGATGTCCCTTGGACTCAGCGCAAGTTGCATAACGGGAGAATGGAAACGCTTGGGCTTGGATATGTGAAATCCGGAAAATGGGAACGAGTCCATGGTAGCTACGTTATATATAACCTCGATGAAGAAGAGGACGCCCTGTCAGAAAATGCCGACCCCACACCAAAACAAGATCCTCCCATCAAAATGCCGAGTCCGTCAGTTGAAGAACGAATGGACAAGCTTATCAGGGAAGCGGGTCAGAAAGTTCGAAACGACCATAACCACGAAATGGCCATCTATGAGAAAGCCAGGACGCAACGCCTTCTTCAACAGGCTGCGAAAGATGAAAATGCTCCTCTATGTCAACCTGTTGCGCAAAAGGCCCGACGCAGAGGCAGAAACAAGTCAAAGAGCGGAAAAGGCGTTCGACAGCGACAAAGCGGGACTAAGAAATCACGCTGTCGGGAATCAAGCGGTCCGGATTTGTCCCTTATGAAGAAGATGAGTCGAGCATACTCTTTTCCTCAAGACAAGACATAAAAGATACTTGACCTCGCTATAAAACATCAAATGATTACACTACCGGAGTCTAAACACCCCGAGCAAGCAGGCGAAGTCTCTCACCCAAACTATTGCTCTTATCACCGAGCAATAGGACATCCTCTCGAAGATTGCTTCACCTTCAAGAACTGGGTCGAAGATCAGTATCAGCTCGGCAAGTTCGCTCTATCCGACAGTTGGAGGATAACTCCGCCACAAAAGTATGAACCCAAAGCCACGAGGGTAGAACCAGATACACATCGGTCTTGGAAGCGAGCTTGTACTTGTCGTATGATAACATCATCAAAAGAAGAACCTGAGAATATGCATGACCTCCCCTTGTGCTTCGAAAACGATGATGACAAGGTGATCTCAGAGTTTCCACCGGTGCCAAAAGAGCTGGAAGATGGAATAAACACCACTGCAGATAACCTCAAGAAAATTGATTTGGGGACAACAAGTGACCCGCGACCGACATTCGTCAATGAGCTATTGTCTGAAGAGAGGGTGGCTGTGCTAAAAGACATGCTTATGCAGCATAGAGATTGCTTCGCATGGAACTATTCCGAGATGCCAGGATTAGACCCAGAGATTGTTGTCCATAAACTGGCCATATCCCCGGACGTCAAGCCAGTCAAACAAGCGCCGAGAAGAATGCGGCTTGAGCTTGAGATGAGCATCAACGCCGAGGTCAAGAAACTAATCGACTCTGGCTTCATCCAAGAGGTTCAGTACCCTGATTGGATCGCCAACATCGTTCCGGTAATGAAGAAAAATGGGACAGTGCGCATATGCGTGGACTTCCGGGATCTAAATAAAGCTTGCCCAAAAGACGACTTCCCAGTACCGGTCACCGGGCTGATGATAGATAACACATCCACTCATGAAGTTTTCTCCTTCATGGACGGCTCGTCAGGATATAATCAAATAAAGATGCATCCTGAGAACCAGAAGCACACAGCGTTCCGAACCCCTTTGGGTATATTCTGCTACAAGGTGATGCCCTTCGGTCTAAAGAACGCCAGTGCCACCTATCAGAGGGCCATGACGAAGATTTTCGATGACCTTATACATGAAATCGTCGAATGCTATATCGACGACCTCGTGGTGAAAAGCAAATCATACGAGGAACATCTCGAGCATCTAAAGGTCGTATTTCAACGCCTTCGGCAATATAATTTGAAGATGGACCCTCTCAAATGCGCATTCGGAGTTTCTTCAGGCAAATTCCTAGGATTCATTATCCGGCACCGAGGTATCGAGATAGATCCGTCAAAAATCAAGACGATCACGGAAATGCTCCCGCCAAGGACTCTCAAACAATTGCGTTCTCTCCAAGAGAAGCTCGCGTTTATCCGGCGATTTATAGCCAATCTCTCTGGCAAGTGCCGTCCTTATAGTCATCTGATGAAGAAGGGAACCCCGTTCGTCTGGGATCATAAATGCCAAGGCGCGCTGGACGAGATCAAGCAGTATCTACAGAACCCGCCCGTGCTGGCCGCTCCGGTCAAGGGAAAACCTCTCATTCTGTATACAACCGCCCTTGAAGGTTCCTTGGGCGCATTATGGGCACAGGAGAACGACCAAGGGATGGAGAGAGCGCTCTACTATTTGAGTCGAGTTCTACTAGGGGCAGAAAGCAATTATTCTCCCATCAAAAAACACTGCCTGGCGTTGATCTTCGCGATAACGAAACTCCGGCACTATGCATTGGCACATAAAGTCCTTCTCATATCGAAGGTGGACCCTCTTAAATATTTGATGTCAAAGGCTATACTGACAGGTCGGCTCGCTAAATGGGCCCTGCTCTTGATGGAGTTCTCAATAACTTATCAGACTCTTAAGGCAGTGAAAGGCCAAGCCATCGCCGACTTCCTCGCTGAGCATCCAATACTTGCCGATTCTCCTTTGAATTGCGAGCTGCCAGACGAACATGCGTTTGATGCGATCGACGGTGGTAATGCCCGATGGGAACTTTACTTTGATGGAGCGTCCTCCATGAAGAAGCGCAAACAGAACACCCCTGTAATCAAATCAGGGGTAGGCCTTATCTTCGTAACCTCACAAGGAGGGATAATGCGCTTCGCCTTCTCCTTGACAGAGCTGAGGACGAACAATGAAGCTGAATACGAAGCTTTGATAGCAGGCCTCGAGATCGCCATCGACATGGGAATTGAAAACCTCCTCATATACGGAGACTCCCAACTGGTCGTTAGTCAAGTAAACGGCGACTACCAGACGTGCAAGCCAGAGCTGGTGAAGTATGGCGAGAGAGTACAGCGACTGCTGACTCAAATTCCCTCCTACATGCTGGAAAGCATACCGCGTGCAGAAAATAGCAAGGCGGACGTGTTAGCCAAGCTCGCTAAAGAACTGGCTGATGAGAACCTCGATGACGTCAGAATCGTGGTACAAAGCCGTCGAGTCCTCGCACCGGCAGAAATATCTCCGGAATCATCTGAGGAAAAGGAAGCGATTAAACAGACGGCCCTACAAGTAAAAGACAAGAGAAGGTTGAAGATTAGAGAGAAATCTTTATAGACTACTTCAAATCCCGTCGAACGCCTGAAGATGCGTCCTCAAAACATCAGCTCATGAAGCGAGCCCTATCTTTCGCCTTCGTCAATGATATTCTGTACAAGAGGTCATTTGATTCTCTCTAGTTGAGATGCCTGGGACCTGAAGAAGCAAAAAGAGTCATCCAAGAAGTTCACGACGGACTCTGCGGTTCTCACCAAGCGGGCCGGAAGATGAAATTGAAGATTAAATGGATGGGCTACTACTGGCCCACGATGATCTAGGACTGCCTCGAGTATGCGAAGCAATGCCACTCGTGCCAGATTCATGGGGACTTTATCCATCAGCATCCAAATCCACTACATCCAACGGTGGCTAGCTGGCCATTCGAAATGTGGGGAACCGACATAATCGGCCCCATCGAACCAGCATCGTCCAGAGGATATCGATTCATTTTGGCGACGACTGATTACTTCTCCAAATGGGCAGAAGCAGTACCGCTGAGGGAAGTGAAGACGGAGAATATCCTCCATTTCTTCAAAACGCACGTCATTTATCGGTTTGGAACTCCGTGACGGATCATCTCCGATAACGGGCCAGCCTACAGAAGCCACAAGATCAGCCGCTTCGCACAACAGCACAATATAGACTGGAGATACTCTTCAGTTTATAATCCCCAAGCCAACGGTCTAGCTGAAGCTTTTAACAAGACTCTGACAAAAATCGTGAAGAAGACGGTGTCCCGAAATAAGAAGGACTGGCACGAAAGACTGCAAGAAGCTCTCTGGGCGTATCGAACTACGTTCAAGACGGCCACGAACACAACGCCGTACGTGTTGGTATTTGGTACAGAAACGATACTTCCCCTCGAGATAGAATTACCCTCTCTACGAGTGGCAGTCCATTATGAGCTAACTGACGAAGAGAATTCTCACCTTCGGCTTGAGGAGCTCGATGCCCATGATGAAACTCGGCTCCTGGCGCAGCAAAATCTGGAAGCTTATAAAGCAAAGATGACGCGCTCATATGAAAGATTGACCAGGCCGAGGACATTTCGCCAAGGCGAACTCGTACTAGTGGTCAAAAGACCTATGATCCCCAATCGCGCCAAGCGGGGAAAATTTGAGCCAAACTATGAAGGCCCATACATCATAGACAAGGTCTACCAGGGTGGAGCCTATCTACTCATGGACATGCATGGTGAAAGACCTTTCAGGCCAATAAACGGTCGCTTCCTGAAGAAGTACTACGCTTGACGAGTCACGGCCTAGGTCAATGATAGATGACGACGACTATGTCCACTCGCTATCTTCCTAAGCCCAAACTCTATAAGTAGTAACCGGCTTCCTTTACAGTGGACCGAAACGTCCTTAAACTAACAGCAGACCGAAACGTCCTTAAACTAACAGTGGACCGAAACGTCCTTAAACTAACGACGGACCACTGTGTCCTAAAACTAGCTATTGACCGAGATGTCGAAAAACTACGGTGGATTGCAGCATCCCAAAGCTGATAAAAAAAGAATAAAAAAAAGAAAACGGTATGTCCATAACCAAAATGGGCACGGATGAAAACCCGAAAGGGCTCCGTGAGTAAAAACAGCAGGGCTATCGGCGAGTCTTGTGAAAACCCGAAAGGGCGCAACCTCGTTTGAATAAAAAAAAGAAAAAAAAAGAGAGAAAACGGTATGTCCATAAGCAAAATGGGCACGGATGAAAACCCGAAAGGGCTCCGTGAGTAAAAACAGCAGGGCTACCGGCGAGTGTTTGTGAAAACCTGAAAGGGCGCAATCTCGTTAAAAGACACTTACAGGGTCCTCTCGACCTTGTGAGGAGAAACCACCTGCGTGAGATCTTTACGACTCACAAGGGAGCAACACACTTAGGAGTCCTCACGATTCCTAAGGAGAAATTACACTTGCGAGATCCTCACGACTCGTAAGGAGAACCCTCTTATGGGACCCTCACGGCTCATAAGATTTGAAAGTCTTAAGTTACAGAGACCTGAACCTGTTCTTAAGCATCCCCCACAACTTTCGAGACTGCCCTACAAGTGGCTCAATACTGACCCTTGTATACAATCCACGGGCGCAAATAAACATTTCCCTAACCAAGTCCCATTCATGACTAGGGATATGTCCATATGGTGAACAACCCTTTTAAGTCCTCTCAATTTATAAGGAGAAAACCCTTTTGAAAAAACCCTTTTGTAAGATCCTTACGACTTACAGGGGAACATGCACTTAGGAATCCTCATGATTCCTAAGGAGAAAACACACCTACGAGATCCTCACGACTTGTAGGAAGAAATACCTTTGTGAGACCCTTACAGCTCATGAAGTCAAAAGCCTTAGTCGACAGGACCATAACCCTGTTTACTAAGCCACCTTTGTTCGACATCGACAGAGGCAAATGATGATTCGCTCCTGGCAATATCCCAGTGGTAGCGGTGCTGATGCCGAAATTTGTGTCTAATCTAGAGCTTGCGGTGAAAATCCAGCAAGCCACACATGCATACGAAATAGCCAAAATGATAGGGCAACTTGCAGACAAGATCAGCAAGTAAAAATGTATGCATGAAAAATAGCCGAAATGATTGGGCAACTCGCAATAATAAAACAGCGAGTAAAAAAAATAAAACAAATAGCTGAAATGATTGGGCAACTCGCAATAAAAAACAGCGAGTAAAAATGAAATAAATAGCCGAAATGATTGGGCACCGCGAAAAAAAAATATAGCCGAAATGATGGGGCAATCGCGACCTTCGCGATATAAAAGCTGAAATGATAGAGCATCGTGGAAAAAGAAATAAAATAAAAATGAAATCTATGCCCTGCAGGTGATATCGTTTCAATCCCTGTATACAATCCAGGGGCGCAAACAAAGAAGGAATCACACCCTTCCTCCCTAAGCTTCATCAGAAGGAGAGGCCAAATCTCAATGGTTCATAGACGGCCTAGAGATCATCTCAACATTTGTCTAATTACAACGGACACAACATCAAGCAAAGCGGAACAGCGGCAACTCGCAGTTCCATGAGTCGGCGGTGTACAGATGACCGAGAGTCAAACTCCGACTCCGTGAAATGCGGATAAAGTCAACCCTTCCTGGTCACGTGGAACGCGGATAATGTCACTTCTGACCCCGTGAAAAACGTCCAGAGCGGATCCTGGTCCTCGCAGAGCATGGCAATGACCCCGTGTGAAGCACCCAGAGTGGAGCCTAGTCCTCGCCGAACACGGCAGTGAACCCGTATGAAGCATCTAGAGCAAAATTCCTGGCTACGTGGAATGCGGATAATGTCACTCTATGACCCCGTGGAAAACGTCCAGAGCGGAGCCTGGTCCTCGCCGAACACGGCAGTGATCCCGTGGGAAGCATCCAGAGCAAAATTCCTGGTCACGTGGAACGCGGATAACGTCACACTTTGACCCCGTGGAAAACGTCCAGAGCGGAGCCTAGTCCTCGCCGAACACGGCAGTGAACCCATGTGAAGCATCTAGTGCAAAATTCCTGGTCACGTGGAACGCGGATAACGTCACTCTTTGACCCTATGGAAAACGTCCAGAGCGGAGCCTGGTCCTCGCCGAACACGGCAGTGAACTCGTGGGAAGCATCCAGAGCAAAATTCCTGGTCACGTGGAATGCGGATAACGTCACTCTTTGACCCAGTGGAAAACGTCTAGAGCGGATCCTAGTCCTCGCCGAACACGGTAGTGAACCCGTGTGAAGCATCTAGTGCAAAATTCCTGGGCACGTGGAACTCAGATAACGTCACTCTTTGATCCCGTGGAAAACGTCCAGAGCGGATCCTGGTCCTCGCAGAGCACGGCAGTGAACCCGTGTGAAGCATCCAGAGCGGAGCCTGGTCCTCGCCGAACACGGCAGTGAACCCGTGGGAAGCATCCAGAGCAAAATTCCCGGTCATGTGGAACGCGGATAACGTAACTCTTTGACCCCGTGGAAAATGTCCAGAGCGGAGCCTGGTCCTCGCAGAGCATGGCAGTGAACCCGTGTGAAGCATCCAGAGCAAACATCGGACTGTGGAGTCCTTAAAATCCACGGACTATGATGTCCTTAACCTCGACCGTAATGTCTTAAAACTAACGATCAACCATGATGATTCTATATTTATTTTACCTTGGTTCAAGGGTACATCTCTTCACTCCTTTGATATTTGTTGTTGTAATTCCTCAACGTCTTCAAAGAGGTGATGGGTCCCAGTAACCACACGTTTCGTGGACTGTGGAGTCCTTAAATCCACGGACTATGAATTCCTTAACCTTGACCGCGATGTCTTAAAACTAACATCGGACTGTGGAGTCCTTAAATCCACGGACTATGATGTCCTTAACCTTGACCGCGATGTCTTAAAACTAACATCGGACTGTGGAGTCCTTAAATTCATGGACTATGATGTCCTTAACCTTGACCGTGATGTCTTAAAACTAAACATTGGACTGTGGAGTCCTTAAATCCACGGACTATGATGTCCTTAACCTTGACCGTGATGTCTTAAAACTAACATTGAACTGTGGAGTCCTTAAATCCACGGACTATGATGTCCTTAACCTTGACCGTGATGTCTTAAAACTAACATTGGACTGTGGAGTCCCTAAACCCACAGACTATGATGTCCTTAACCTTGACCGTGATG
The DNA here is from genome assembly GCA_030015575.1 of Agapanthus africanus. Classification (NCBI taxonomy): domain Eukaryota; kingdom Viridiplantae; phylum Streptophyta; class Magnoliopsida; order Asparagales; family Amaryllidaceae; genus Agapanthus; species Agapanthus africanus. The sequence goes on from JASDDO010000001.1 coordinate 442,830,696, forward strand.
TCTTAAAACTAACATTGGACCGTGGAGTCCTTAAACCCACGGACTACGATGTCCTTAACCTCGACCGTAAAGTCTTAAAACTAGAAACGGACGGCGGTGTCCTTAAATCCACGGACTATGATGTCCTTGTCTCGACCGCAATGTCTTTAAACTACGGTACCCTGGAAAACATCCAGAGCAACCCCTGACCCCGTGAAATGCGGATAAGGGCAACCGCACCCAACACTTGCGGGTCTTCACGACCCTAGGGAAGAAAACTCTCTTGTGAGATCCTTACGACTCTCAAGGGAAAACCCGCTTAATAATCCTCACGATTCTCAAGGAGAACTTACACCTATGGGATCCTCTCGACCTGTAGGGAGAAAAACTCTTTATGAGACCCTCATGGCTCATAAAGCTCAAAAGTCTTAGGAAGCAGATCTTAACCCTGAATCCTAAGCCATCGCTGCCCTGCAAAGAGATCAAGATAGACTATGCGCGGAATACATTCAATAAAAAGGCACGCCATCGAGAAGAAAAATATGTCTTTTATTCATAAACCAAAATGGATACAAAGTACAACTCATAAAATATATATATATATATATATATATTTTCATTCAAGAGTATGTACAAAAAAAGAAAAAAAGGGATATACAAGTCTTCAGGCCGGCGGGAGATTTAGCAGCTTCACCAGCTCATCCTTCTTTCGCTGGGCCACGCCTTCGTGATTCAGTATCGCTAGAAGACGAGCCTCCGCCTGAGCCTGCTGAGCCTGATATGAGGCAAGCCGACCTTCGAGCTCTTTCTCGGTGGCCTTGTGAGCCTCAACTCTTTCGCGAGTGAACACGACAGCCTTATCGAGGGCTACCACCTCTTTGATAGACTCTTGAAGTACTCGCCAGAGTTCATACACTTTATTGGCTTTGGCTGTAAGGCTAGCCTGGAGCTCGTTCAGTGCCTTAGAGGCCAGCTCCCTCTCCGAGAATTTGCGACCGAGCCTCTTCTCGCACGACACCATGTTCGCCGCGCACCACTCTATCAGACCACGTAAGCCCGCTTTCGCAGCCGCAGCCTCTGAAATAGGACATGTACGCTCAAGACTGTATAAACAAGCCTCCAATCAACGGCAATAGTCGATCTAAAACACGCGCACATCACCTGGTATGGGAAGCAACAAGAAATTTTTTCGATGTATATCCTATCAAGCATGCATTCGCAACTATATGAATATTCAAAAAGAAATGATACCCGAAGCTCTGATGTGCATGCAACATGATGATAGTGTTCGCAATTAAAGAAAGTTCTCATGAGAAGAATATGAAGCTCATTTACGCAAGCAAGACACACATACGAGTACCCAACATACATGAAGATTCAACATAAAGCATGCGAAAACTAATGATACAAAGAGTACACTGATTTGAATATACTACACTAGCGGGAAAAGGTCACCAAACAAAGGATCAGTAGCACAAGGGTTAACAAAACAAAGAACAAAATTCTCTATCTCTCTCTCTGCTTTCTCCAACACATCAAAGCGACGGTTCTCGCGAGGAGTCGCTCCCCACCGATTGGCGCAATGTTCGTCCGCAAAAGCAGACATAATAGCCCGCCGGGCTCTTATTTGGCTCAACAAGTGAACTGAGCGATCTTTCAAAGCCTGAGTAATCAGGCACGCTTCGTGAAAACACTCGAGCTTTTCTTCAGCCGCGTCAAGCATCGCCAGGGTCATCTCCGCCGGGTGAGGAGGAATATCGGCAAGCACGACAGCAAGAATCATCCGGAGCCAGAGGGATCCCATTGGGAGGGGGGACCCCTTACGGATCGAGAGTTCATGTGTCGCTGAATCACATTCGTCGTTGGTAAGGAGGGGATCCACCAATCGTGCAGCAAAGCGAGGAATCATCTCCTCAATTGAGAATAAATTTCTCTGTGAAGAGAAAAAGAAGGCCATGGCCTCAGGTTATAAAGAGGGGCATTAAATGCTGCGCATGGAGAATATTGCATGGCGGGACTATTTCCGAGGCCTAAAAAAGGGAAAGCATTGGAAATCAAGGAGATGGAAATATTTCCAAGGCTCCTTTTCAGCATCTAATGCTGTACACAGAAAATATAGCATGAAAAATTAAATAGCCCCATAAAAAGGGCCCCACGTGTGGAGCATGTGAGCACCACGCTTGATGTGTACTGAAAAGTGAAATAGTGCCTTACACACTAAACACATCAGCAGCAACAATAGCAAAAATGACAAAATCCCACAAAAAAAAGGCATGCAAACACAGAAGGGCACGATAAAACTTATCACTCATACTTTAAAAGTTCATACAAAATAAAAAGAAACGATTACAACGGCAAGACCTCAGACGCGGGGCATGGATTGAGAAACTCAAACGTGACTTTGTCCAAGATCTTCCAGGCATTTCGAACCCTCCTAGTATGTTTTCTCTCGCGATCACAAGCGTCGGGGTCCTCACGAATGTCCTCCATGCTCCGATAGGCAGCAAGTATGGCCGACTGCTGAAAAGCCTGGTGTAAGAGATCAATGAGGTTGTCTCGCCTTCTCTTCGAGATTAGGCTCATTAGATACACCGAATCTACCTTATCCTCGACGGTGTCCAATGCCCTGAGTGGTACGCCGGTGCAAAAGAGAGGGAGCGCCTCCCAGATCGCCAGCACGATGAGTCTCAAAAGAGAAGAGCGACGAGGGAGTAGCCGACCGTTGTACTCGTCGAAGCGGCTTATGATCTCAGCACACTGAGCGTTAGTGAACTCCTGGTTCTGACTACGGCCCAGTGCACGAATATTTCCGTAAGAAATGATTTCGTCAAGATCATACATGTGGGCATCCATAATACCTGAAATAAAGATCATGAGAATTCATTACAAACTTCTTCTTCTCGGTTGTGAAGGAGACAACTCAGGGCAAGGAAACCCCAAGAAGTCCCTATGGGAAGAACTTAGTTCCTCATAGGATTTAAATTCCTTTCTGAAAAAGGGAATTAAATTCCCAGAAATTTTTTGTTCCAGAGCCAGAGCTCCTTGAGGATGGAATTAAATTCCATGGAAAAGACAACTGACACCATCTTCTCCCTAAAGATTAGAGAAACCCTAAGAGATCAACTGTTTGAAGATTGAATGGTTTTTTGTTCTTATTGAAGAACTTGAAGAAGAATGGGTGCTTGTTAAAAAGGGAAAAAACCCTTAGCATGGATTTAAAATCCCGAGAGTTATATGTGTATGAAAGTGCTTTGATCGTTCAAAGATCACTACCTGAAGAGATGGGTCTTCCCTGAACAGAGTTACACTCTGAAGATTGTGGAGCAGAGAACTAAGCTCTGGAAAACGAGAATTAAATTCTCAAAAGAAAGGCTTGCAAGGAAGAAGATGAAAGAGTGGAGGCGCTTCTGAAGAGACCCCTGCATTTATAGGATGTGATGGAAACGCTTCATCTTCCCGATTCCCTAGATGAATCCAACGGTCACAAAAGTGACAGAATCGCACTCACGTGCAGACACGTGAGAGCAACGCTGTTGGGGCATTTGTTTCCTGATTAAAAAATCAGGAATTACCTCAATGAGGTATCACGTATTCACGCGTGACCAATGGTCACGTGATGACACGTGATGGTCAAAACTTCATCAAACAGAAGCGAAAACAAACTGCTGAAAAATAACTCAATTACACGTGCTCACACGTGACCAAGGGTCACGTGCCAGCACGTGACAGGCTTTGAAAGCCTTACAGCTTAAAAGAATTTAATTCTAAAAGTCAAAAAAAATAATTAAAAAAACCTCAACGAGGTATCACGTGCTCACACGTGACCAATGGTCACGTGTTGACACGTGATGGTTAAAACAACAACATAAACAAGCGGCTGTTAAAAGACTCAATTGGGGGTCACGTGCTCACACGTGACCAAGGGTCACGTGTCAGCACGTGACTGGCTTAGAAAGCCTTACAGTTAATAGAATTAAATTTTAAAAGCTTCTAAATCTTTCTAAATGGAAAAGGATTATGGGGACCGTTGGATTAAAGATCCAAGGGTGATTAAAAATCACCAATTTATGGAAAAATCTTAGACAAGGAAAGATTTCCCTAAATCTCACCAGAAATAACAAATAGAATATCTTTGGATTAAAACATCCAACGGTGAATAAAATTCACCTAGTAATCTAAAGGCTCAGATTAATGATGAAAACAAATCAAATCTTTCAATACGAGATTTACTAAACAAATTGATTCCTCTCCTCCTCCTATAAATAGGAGTCGAGAAGGGAGAGTTAAAAAAAAGAAGGAGGAGAGACAGAATTTTGGAGAGAAAACTTTGAAGAGAATTTTAGCATCTTGAAAATGCAGAAAGAAAACTCTAGGTGAGAAAAAGAAAAGGGATCAAAACTTCAGAAAAAAGAGAATTTAATTCTCAAAAATCTAAGAGTTTAACTCTTTGCAAAGAACTTAGTTCTTTCTTTTGTTAAAGATCTGTAAAGTGCACATCACCCCATAAGTTGAGAATTTAATTCTCATCGGGTCGAGATCCTGCCATGCAGATCTAAAATTTAGAGGAAGAATTGAGTTTAGAGAATTTAATTCTCCCAGAGTTATAAGAATTTAACTCCTCCAAGATAAAATTAAGGTTTAACCCTATATGAGAATTCGATTCACCAAAATTATAGAAATTTAATTCCTTAGAGATGACAGAACTAGGGTTTAACCCTAATTGAGAATTTAATTCTATCAAGCTTACAGGAATTCAATTCCTCTTAAAATGAAACTAGGGTTTCACCCTGTTCTAGAACTTGATTCTTTACATATATGGGAATTTAATTCCTTCAAAAAGAAAATTAGGGTTTAACCCTACCTAAGAATATAATTCTTCCAAAGAAAATAGGAATTTAATTCTTTTAAAGTTATAGCTACGGTTTAACCCTATGAAGAATTTAATTCTTAAAAAGATAAACAGATCCTCAAACAGGCAAAAAACCTGGGTCACGTGTCCCCACGTGACCCCTGTAAAGATCCACAGAAAAGAACTCAGAGGCAACGCCTCACGTGCTCCACGTGACCCCTGAAGTACAGAAAGAAAAAAAACAAAAGAAACAGAAGCTCTGGGGGTTCTCACGTGTTACCACGTGACCCCTTGGCAAATCAGCGCAGAAATCCCCGTCACGTGTCAGCACGTGATGCTCCAAAATCAAATATAGAAAGTATTCAACATTTTTTTTGCAGAACAGAATAAGGGGAATCTGATCTCACCCTTGGGCGCTCTCACGTGTCCACACGTGACCCCTCTTTCTTTAATGTTTGACACTAATTAGAGATCTTTAGTCCCAGTGTTTAACACTGATCTTTCTTAGTGTTTAACACTAATTTGAAAACCCTATTTGCAGTGTTTAACACTGATTATTTCCTAGTGTTTGACACTAAATCGAAAAACTATATTTCCAGTGTTTAACACTGATTGTTCTTTTAGTGTTTAACGCTAGTTTGAGAATTCTGTCTTCAGTGTTAAACACTTTTGTTATTTGGTGTTTAACACTACTTCTAGCCAAATTGGCTAATCTTTCATAGGCAAAGCATCCCTTTCAATTGAACCTCAAAATTGAATAACATCCAGAGCTACAACAGAAATGTTATCAAGTCCCTCAAAACTCTTGTGGACTAGAACCAGACAAATGTCAAACAGTCCAACAAAGGGTCAGACTTAATTGGACTTAGCCCAAGTTGGCCATAAGTCCTCAATCCAGACTTAACTGAGCCAATGGGCTCACAATATAATTAATTGGTCTTGGTTCCAAATTAGGCTACAGATCATTTAATCTACCTTGGTTCAAGGGTACATCTCTTCACTCCTTTGATATTTGTCGTTGTAATTCCTCAACGTCTTCAAAGAGGTGACGGGTCCCAACAACCATACATTTCACGGACTGTGGGGTCCTTAAACTCATGGACTATGTTGTCCTTAACCTTGACCGTGATGTCTTAAAACTAACAATGGACTATGATGTCCTTAACCTTGACCGTGATGTCTTAAAACAAACATCGGACTGTGGAGTCCTTAAATCCACGGACTATGATGTCCTTAACCTTGACCGCAATGTCTTAAAACTAACATTGGACCGCAATGTCCTTAAACTACCTATCGACCGCAACGTCACTAAACTAAACAATAGAGCACCCAATTGCTCTTTTGTTGGATCTAAACGATCCAGTTAAGTTGATCTTAGTCTGAAATTAGACTAACGTATCCTTAACAAACGTTTAAGTTGATCTTAGCCTCAAGTATGGATAACGTGTCCTTAAACACAACCCCCAAACCCAAATCTAAGAAAGATACGGATTTGGACTAGTCCACGCCCAACGGACGACAACATAACTTAGTCTCCGTATACAATCCACGGGCAACCGAACATAAAACAAACACCCATGACACGAAGTGACCATCTGGAGAAGGAGAAAGTTGTTACCGCGATGCGGTAGCGTAATTAACTGCAGGGGCTTGCGCCTGCACGGAAGAGCGTCCCCACAATCAAAAACCCCTCAAACGGGGAGGAATCTGACGAAGTCTGCTACATCGGCCGCATCCGTTTAAACCTTCGATACATGGTGCCATAAATCAACTTGGCATCTTCGGAGAGGTGGAAGGATAGCACTGTTTCCTGATTTAAAATCAGGAAAACTTACGGAGGAGGCATCACGTGCTAGCACGTGACCAGCGGTCACGTGTTGATACGTGACATTTAAAAGCAGTGGCAAAAGGCAGATTCGCTCGCTGTTTAAATCAAAGAAAAGGCTCCAGAAAAGGTCGCGTGCTCACACGTGACCAGGGGTCACGTGTTGGCACGTGACGGCTGAGCAGCGGCCAGAGAACAGAGCGCAAAAGGAGAAGAAAGGCCCGTTCTAGGGGTCACGTGCCTATACGTGACCGGGGGTTACGTGGCCACACGTGACCGGCTTTCAAAGCCTCTTTATTTAACAGAATTAAATTTTGAAGAGCATTCAAATCTTTCCAAAAGAGAATGATTATTTGGAACCGTTGGATTAAAGATCTAAAGGTGATTAAATGTCACCTATTTATGGAAAAATCTTGAACTTGGAAAGATTTCCCCTTAAAATCTAACTGAAATAACAAAGGAATATCTTTGGATTTAAAATCCAATGGTGAATAAAATTCACCTAATAATCCAAAGGTCCAGATGAATGATGAATGTAAATCAAATCTCTCAATAAACAAATCAAATCTTTCAATGAAAGATTCACTAAAACTGATTGATTTTCTTCTTTCTCCTATAAATAGGAGCCAAGAAGAATACATAAAAACATACAGAGACATACAGAGAGGGGGAAATAGAGCCTTGAGATTTTGGGAAGAATTTGATCCTCTGCAAAAGAAAACCTTAGGTAAGAAGGGAGAGGCTTAAAAAAGAGAATTTAATTCTCAAAGAGTTTAACTCTTATATAAAAAGAATAACTTAGTTCTTTCTCTGGTCGAGGATCTACAAAGTGCACATCTCCCCATGAATTGAGAATTTAATTCTCATTGGGTTAAGATCCTGCCATACAGATCCAAAACACAGAGGAGGAACTGAGTTCAGAGAATTTAATTCTCACAAAATGATAAGAATTCAATTCCTTTGAGATAAAGTTAGGTCTTAACCCTATGTTATGGGAATTTAATTCCTTCAAAATGAACGGAACTAGGGTTTAACCCTAATTGAGAATATAATTCTCTCAAACTCACAGGAATTTAATTCCCTTAATAAAAGAAATTAGGGTTTAACCCTATTGAGAATATAATTCTTCAGAAGAAAACGGGAATTTAATTCCTCTAAAGTTTAGGGTTTAACCCTATGAATAGAACTTTAAAAACATGCAGAGTCACGTGCTACCACGTGACCCCTGCAAAGACCAACAGAATAGAACTCTGAAGCAGACATCTCACGTGTTACCACGTGACTTCTGCGAAGATATATAAAAGAGAACTTTGAGGCAATGCCTCATGTGCCCTACGTGATCCCTGAAGCACATAAAGGAACAGCGAAATAAACAGGGACTCTAGGGCGCCATCACGTGTTACCACGTGACCCCTAATGAGTATTCTAATAAACCAGAGCATGGGCCCCCATCACGTGCCCGCACATGATGGCTTTCAGAGCTAAAAGTGTTAAACACTTATATGTAGAACAAAACAAAGAGAAGAAGGGCGCTCTCACGTGCTACCACGTGACCCCTCTTGCCTTAGTGTTTAACACTAAATTGGAAACTCTGTATCCAGTGTTTAACACTGACTTTCTTAGTATTGAACACCAACTTGGAAGACCCTATTTCCAGTGTTTAATACTGATCTGCCTTAGTGTTAAACACTAATTTGAAATCTCCATTGCCAGTGTTTAACACTGATTTGCTTTAGTGTATAAGCACTAATTTGAAAGCCCTGTTGCTAGTGTTTAACACTAACTATCTTTTAGTGTTAAACACTAACTTGTCAATCTCACTCCCAGTGTTCAACACTGTTGGTCTTTAGTGTTTAACGCTAACTTTAGCCTAATTGGCTAAGTTTCTAGAGGCAAAGCCTCTCCTTCAATGGACCAACAGAAAGCCAACATTCTAAATATGATTGGACTTAGCCCAAGCTGGCCATAAGTCCTCAATTCAAACTTAACTGGGCTAATGGGCTCATAACATAATTAATTGGTCTTGGTCCCAAATTGGGCCGAAGACTATTTAATCTACCTTGGTTCAAGGGTACATCTCTTCACTCCTTTGATACTTCGCGTTGTAATTCCTCAACGTCTTCAAAGAGGTGACGGGTCCCGATGACCACACATTGCTACGGACTGTGGGGTCCTTAAACTCATGGACTATGAGGTCCTTAACCTTGACCGCGATGTCTTAAAACTAACGCCGGACTGTGGAGTCCTTAAATCCATGGACTATGATGTCCTTAACCTTGACCGTGATGTCTTAAAACTAACGCCGGACTGTGGAGTCCTTAAATCCATGGACTATGAGGTCCTTAACCTTGACCGCGATGTATTAAAACTAACGCCGGACTGTGGAGTCCTTAAATCTACGGACTATGATGTCCTTAACCTTGACCGCAATGTCTTAAAACTAACATTGGACCGCAATGTCCTTAAACTACCTATTGACCGCAATGTCACTAAACCAAACAACAGGGCTCCCTTAATTGCTCTCTTGTCGGATCTAAACGATCCCGTTAAGTTGATCTTAGTCTAAAAACTAGGCCGACGTATCCTTAACAAACGTTTAAGTTGATCTTAGTCTCAGACGAGACTAACGTATCCTTAAACCCAAAACCCCAAACCCAAATCTAAGATAATACGGATTTGGACTAGTCCACGCCCTATGGGCGACGACATAACTCAGGCTCCGTATACAATCCACGGGAAACCAAACATAAAATAAATACACACGACACGAAGTGATCATCTGGAGAAGGAGAAAGTTGTTACCGCAATGCGGTAGCGTAATTAACTGCAGGGGCTTGCGCCTGCAGGGAAGAGCGTCCCCACAATCAAAACCCCCTTAAGCGAGGGGGAATCTGACGAAGTCTGCTACATCGGACACATCCGTTTAAACCTTCGATACATGGAGCCATAAATCAACTTGGCATCTTCGGAGAGGTAGACGGATAGCACCAATTAGCATCTGCCCCGAATTTCAGGCAAGACGTCCGTCGCGCCGTCTTTCGGAGGGGAACAGATTCTGGCACGCCCGGTGGGACCTTTTCCTCTTTCCACTCCACACTTCGTGTGTCGTGTTCGCGAACCAAACACGGCTCGCTAATGGTTGCCCTTGGTTTTCAAGGTACTAAGATTTGGCATTTTGCTTATTGCTGAAAGCAAAGAATCAATGGCTCCCACTTGTGCGAAATGCTCCAACTGCAACTGCAACAGGTGCTCCGCCTCGCCAGGAGGTATAGCCTACGGGCCCCAAGCTGCTTCCCTGTTCACAATACCCGTGGAACAAGTCACTCAAGCCACCACCGGGTTGTTTTTCGGGACCATGCTCCCTCCAACGAGCTTCACCGCTCCTGTGCTGACACCGAAAGCTCCCAAGAAGTCGGTCTTTGACCGGCTTACACCTACCGCGGCCCCTCTCAACGGGTCGCCCGACACCAACGCCTCGGTCTTCTTCAGACTGGGTCAGAACCCCTGTGGACCCGCAATGGGGCCTACAATCCCAGAGAAGGCTGCTCCTAAGAAAATAACCAGTCCTGCTCCTGAAGTCGTCACGGCGGCTTCTCCTGCCAAAAAGTCAGTCTTTACAAGATTGACCGTTCCAGCTCCCGCTCCTGCTACCCAAAGGACATCGGTCTTTAACAGGCTGACACCAGCAGCGACCCCCCACCTACACAGGAGGAAAGACGAGGCTATTGCCCTCACCGAGCCGATTCCATCAGCACGACACGCTCGACGTCGTTCCTGGCGCCGAGTGAGGAAGGCCGGAGGCAACTCCCCTTCTGGGCTAACTCCTCCAGCCCCGACGACAGAAGTTAATGCTGTTGTTCCAATTAAGAACAGCTTTGAGATGCTGAATAAGGTGCGTAGGAATTCTCCTACCGCGGCACTAAAGAGGTCTCCCCCTCCGCTGAAAAAGGCCGCGGAAATAAAGCCAGAACAGCCTCAATCTCCTCAACGACTGTCTTCCAAAATCTATAAAGTCTGGCGGCAGACCCGAGACTCGGTGATCGATCCAAATTTCTCTCGCCAGCATAAGAAGTTGAAAATCCAACAGAAAGTCAGTCATCACGCTAAGCCACGAAAAGCTGTCTAGGTGCCCACCTCAACGGCCCCCTCAACTTCCACTGCTCATAAAAAGAGGAGGCCGGAGAAGATCCCCGGGCCTGCGACGAAAGCTAAAGGCACTGAGCCCAGACGCCCTAAGTCTGGAGGCATGATGGTCCATACTGTATACATGGCGTCGGGAAAGGAAGATAGCCGCGCGTCTACAGGGCATAGACCGCTTACACGGTCGGTGACCAAAGCTCAGGAGCAACAACAGAAGCTCCAGGAAATGATGATCGCAATGGCCGCGCTTACTGGGCCGAACGAAAGCCCCGAAGCATCCTCAGATCAGCGACAAGAACAGGAAACCGACGCTGAGTTCCTTCGGAGGATATTGGAAAAGAAAGATAAAGAGGCTGCGGAACAAGCGGCCAATATAAAGCAAATAGCCCACTTATTTCAAGACATGGTTGGGATGATGATTCAACAAGATCCTCCCGCTGAAGATCCTCCGACCGTCCTCGAAGATGATAGAGGAGAAACGTCGAATCCACCACCGGTTCTTTCAACGGCCAAGGAGGAGACAATCTCCAAGGCTGACTTGGACGACTATATAGCCCAGCAGATCCGGGTTCATCAGGCGACTGAGGCAGCTGGTCAAGTCGTAAAAACGGGACGACCGTATCCGAGTTGGTATGACCAAATCAAATATCCGCCGGGTTATACAATACCGAAATTCCATGTCTATAAGGGGACAGGCAATCCCCATCAGCATGTTTCTCAATTCAGGGCCCTCTGCGGTAACACCGGCGGTGATGATAAACTGTTGCTTTGCCAGTTCGTGGGCAGCTTATCAGAAACGGCATTCGAATGGTATTCGGAACTCCCAAACGATTCCATCAAGACGTTCGCAGAAATGGAATTGCTATTCACTTAGCGATTCGCAAGCGCCAGCGAACGCACTCCGATAACAGCATTAATTAATGCCAGGGTGAAACCAGGCGAAACGTGGGTCCAGTACGCTATACGCTGGCGAAATTTGTGGTCGAAATGCGAACAACGCATTGAGGAAGCGCCCGCGGTGGGCATGTTCGTGGGAACCCTAGACCCTCATGCAACTATCTCACAGTTCATGATGTTCTTTAAGCCAACCATGTTCCAGGCTTTGATCGACAAGTTGGCCCAGATGGACCAGATGGGTCACAGACCGTCTCCCCCGAAGCCAGAACCTCGGAATGACAAGGGTAAAGGGAAGGCAACCTTCGTCGTGAATGCTCAGCAGCAACCCAGTGCCCCAAAGCTGGCGGATCAACTGGAAGAAAGACGCCGGTATTATAATGAGAAGATGAAGCGCCCCTACTCGTTGCCACGAGATAAGACAAAACGGTTATTCGAGCTGGCCGTACGCAACAGGCTTATCAACTTGCCAAACCCAAGGCGACCGCCATAACCCACTGAGGTGAATAACCCCAATTATTGCCCTTACCATCAAACGGTAAGCCATCCGATTAAGGATTGCTTCGCCTTCAAAGGATGGATTGAGGATCAATACCTCCAGGGAAAGTTTGCGCTGTCCGAAAAGTGGAAGGTGAACCCGCCACAGCCGCATACTCCTAAGAAGACGGACACACCGGGGGCAACTTGTTCTTTCATTGAAGAAGCTCCATGGGAGGTCGTGCTATCAGCTAAAACTAAAAGGATGCTGAGTGATCTTCATGCGTGCCCAGCAGTCGAATGGAAGAACCCGCTTGAACCTCAAATCATCGAAGGGATGCTGAAGCCGCACCCAACTCCGAAGATCAGTAGTGATGGCCCGAGCATTCACAACCGGCCGTCGAAATCTTCAAAGAAAAAGAAGAAGAAATCTAAGAAGCCCGTGAAGCCTGGAGACAAGCGCACGGATTTGCAGAAACAGATTGACGCACTGGAGGAGTATAATCAAAAGGCGCGGACTCCCGTCACACTGCAAGAGTTCCTCAACCACGTCATTCAGGAGGAAGATGATGGAGAAAGCTCGTCGGATGAATCCGAGGGATATGTGGCGAGTTGTCATGTGATCTCCCACTCGTTTACGGACGATGGAAAAACTCCTGGCACTGAGAAACTGGGGGCACACCCTGAGCCAGAACTTGTATGGCCGACAGATGAAATGATCGACGCCTTTCTAGACAAGATTCGTTTGAAAAGTAAAGCCGATCGGGAGCGTGAGATGGCCGCATCAAAGGGAGCCAAACGCAAGCGACTAAACGAAAGAGTCGAAGCATTCTCGCCAGATCAAAAGACATCCGATGCGGATAAAAACATATTCAAGACGAGGAAAAGGTTTGCCAAAGCCATGTCAATGGGAATGAAGCTACCACCCTCGGAAGAAAACACGCTCAATGGGGCGGAGAGGCACCCTAATTATTGCTCATATCATCGGAAGATTTCACACCCTACAGAAGAGTGCGACGCTTTTAAGATATGGTGGCAAGGATATGTTGCTCACCGGCAACATTTTAAGCACATGAAACGCAGAACTCGTCGGGAGCAGGAAAGAACTACCGGCGGGCACAAAAGAACTACCGGCAACTGTCGCACGATTAACGCCGGAGGATCACAGGTTCTCACCTTTGGGAGCGACTCTGACGAAGAAATGGCTCTGGGCCCTCTCTTTAAAGAGTCCGTCTTAGGGAGAGAGGAAGAACCAGAGGCCTGCGAAAACATTCAGCTGCGCAATCGCACGCTCCCGAAAAAGAATCTCGGACCCGCGAATAGAAAAGATAAGGGAAAGGAGAAGGTCACTGAGGATATCACCTTAGATGACCAAGTCATGAAAGAGTTACTGCCAAAGACCTTTCCAGGAAGGGTAAGGTGGACTATAACATCCTAGCACACCTAAGGAAACTACCTTCACAGCTCAGCATTCTCGACGCCCTCCTATTATCAAAGGAAGCGAGAGATTCATTAATCAAGGCGTTACAAGAGCCCGAACAATTCCAAGCCTTCCTCGCCGAAGAAAGGATGAAGGATGAACTGGAAGAAGTGCACACGGCCGACATCACTTTCGGTGACGAAGACCTTCTCCTCGGGGCGTGCGACCACAACCGTCCCCTATACGTCTCCGGATATTGCCACGATATCAAGATAGGCAAAATCCTGGTTGATAATGGATCCTCCGTCAATCTCCTTAATGTTCGGGTGTTGAAGGAAATCTGCATGAGCATGCAACACCTCGCTCGTGACAAAATTACCATCTCCGGTTTCGACTACCAGTCATCACGGACTTTCGGATCTGTGATATTAACATTACGCTTCGGACTACTTGTCACGGATATTAAGTTTCACGTCATTGACGCCAAGACCTGCTATAATGCTCTACTCGGTCGTCCCTGGTTACACGAGTACAACATCATCCCTTCTACGCAACATCAGTGTATGAAGTATTTCAAGGATGGTCTCGAGTATACCATAACAGGAGAGCTGAACCTGTTCTCCGTGAACGAAGTCCGCAAGTACGAAGATGCAAAATACTTTTTGCCAGATTTCGAGAACACAGAGAGGTATTGCAAACCGGAGAACAAAGCCGCCGCCACCATTCCTGTTTTCGGGAGTGATACCGAAGAAGAAGAAGAGATAGTTTATGCTGGGCCGTCTCGACGCAACAACCTGGGGCCGTCCGCCCCTATATTGATCTTCGGAAGTGACTTGGAAGATGAGGTTAATACCGTGTTCTCCATTCGGCCGTCAATACAAGCATTCCCTGTTGATGATCAGAGTTTGCAAATTACCATGATTCCGTGGGAGCACTACAAAGACCTTGACGCACTTGAAGCTTACAATGTGCAAGACCTGCAAACATTTTACGTCCCTCCCAGGCGAAAAGGCGATCCTATTCTATCGGTCCACGGAAACAAGAGTGGAGAAAGAAATCTGGCACAGCGCAGATTCTACGCTTGGCAGGCTCCAACCCATCCGTTTGCCCAGATATTACACGAACGGACTAAAAAGGCTATTGAAGCGCCAAGGGGTACCTTTAAAACAGACTATTCGACAAACTCGGTTCTACAACAGAATTTAGGATGTCCCTGGGACTCAGCGCAAGTTGCCCAACGGGAGAATGGAGACGCTTGGGCTTGGATATGTGAGATCTGGGAAATGGGAACGAGTCCACGGTAGCTACGCCATATATAACTTCGATGAAGAAGAGGATGCCCTGTCAGAAAACGCTGACCCCGTATCAAAACTAGATCCCGCAATCAAGGTGCCGAGTCCGTCATTTGAAGAACGAATGGACAAGTTTATCAGGAAGCGGTTCAAAAAGCTCGGGACGACCATAACCGCAAGATGGCCATCTACGAGAAAGCCAGGATGCAACGCCTTCTTCAACAGGCTGCCAAAGACGAAGATGCTCCTCCTTGTCAACCCGTTGCGCAAAAGGCCCAACGCAGAGGTAGAAGTAAGTCAAAAGGCGGAAAAAGAAGCGAACAGCAACGACGCAGGTTTAAAGAGTCATGTGATCGGGTATTGCGCAGTCCGGACTTGTCCCTCATGAAGAAGATGAGTCGAGCGTATTCCTTCCCCCAAGAAAAGACGAAGAAAATACTCGATCTCGCTGTGAAGCACCGAATGATCACACTTTCGGAGTCTAAACACCCTGAGCAAGCTAACGAGGTCACTCATCCGGGCTATTGCTCTTATCACCGAGCCATAGGACACCCTATCGAAGACTGCTTCACCTTTAAAGACTGGGTGGAAGACCAGTACCAGTAAGGCAGGTTTGCTTTATCCAGCAGCTGGAGTGTGACGCCGCCACAAAAGCACGAACCCAAAGCCACAAGAGCAGAACCAGATCCATGACGGTCTTGGAAGCGAGCTCGTACCTGTCATATGATAACGATATCAAGAGAAGGGCCCGAGGATAGGGACGACCTCCCTTGGTGCTTCGAAAACAATGACAATGAGGTGATCTCAGAATTTCTACCAGCTCCGAAAGAACTAGAAGATGGCGTACATACTACTGCAGATAACCTCAAGAAGATTGAGTTGGGGTCGGCAGATGACCCGCGACCGACATTCGTCAGCGAGCTGCTATCTGAAGAAAGGGTGGCTGCGTTAAAGGACGTGCTTCTACAGCATAGGGATTGCTTCGCATGGAACTATTCCGAAATGCCGTGATTAGATCCAGAGATTGCTGTGCATAAATTAGCAATATCCCCGGATATCAAGCTAGTCAAACAAGCACCGAGAAGAATGCGGCTCGAGCTTGAGATGAGCATTAACGCCGAAGTCAAGAAGCTGATCGATTCTGGGTTTATCCAGGAGGTACAGTATCCTGACTGGGTCGCCAACATCGTCCCGGTAATGAAGAAAAATGGGACAGTACGCATATGTGTGGACTTCCGAGATCTCAATAAAGCCTGCCCGAAGGACGATTTCCCAGTGCCGGTCACTGAGCTGATGATAGATAATACGTCCACTCATGAAGTTTTCTCTTTCATGGACGGTTCATCAGGGTACAATCAGATAAAGATGCATCCCGAAGACCAGAAGCACACCGCTTTCCGGACTCCTTTGGGTATATTCTGCTACAAAGTTATGCCTTTTGGTTTAAAGAATGCCGGTGTCACCTATCAGAGGGCCATGACAAAGATCTTCGATGATCTTATACATGAAATCGTCGAATGCTATATCGACGACCTTGTAGTGAAGAGCATGTCATACGAAGAGCACTTAGAGCATCTGAAGACCGTATTTCAACGCCTTCGGCAATACAATTTGAAGATGAATCCCCTCAAATGCGCATTCGGAGTTTCGTCGGGTAAATTCCTGGGATTCATCATCCGACACCGAGGTATCGAAATAGATCCATCTAAGATCAAGGCGATCATGGAAATGCCTCCTCCGAGAACTCTCAAACAGTTGCGGTCTCTCCAAGGGAAGCTCGCGTACATCCGACGGTTTATCGCCAACCTGTCAGGCAAGTGCCGTCCTTACAGCCACCTGATGAAGAAGGGAACTCCATTCGTCTGGGATCAAAAATGCCAGAGCGCACTGGACGAGATCAAGCAGTACCTGCAGAACCCGCCGGTGTTGGCTGCTCCGGTCAAGGGAAAACCTCTTATTCTTTATACCACAGCCCTCGAAGGTTCCTTAGGCGCATTATGGGCACAAGAGAACGACCAAGGGAAGGAAAGAGCGCTCTACTATTTAAGTCGAGTCCTACTGGGGGCAGAAAGCAATTATTCCCCCATCGAAAAGCACTGCCTGGCGTTGATCTTCGCGATAGCGAAACTCCGGCACTATGCGTTGGCGCATGAAGTTCGTCTCATTTCGAAGGTGGACCCCCTCAAATATCTAATGTCAAAGGCCATATTGACAGGGAGACTCGCTAAATGGGCCCTGCTCTTGATGGAGTTCTCGATAACCTATCAGCCTCTCAAGGCAGTGAAAAGCCAAGCTATCGCCGACTTCCTTGCTGAGCATCCAGTACCTGCCGGTTCTCCTCTGAATTGCGATCTGCCAGACGAACATGCGTTTGACACGATCAATGGTGGTGATACCCGATGGGAACTTTATTTCGATGGAGCATCTTCCATGAAGAAGCGCAAACAAAGTACCCCGATAATCAAATCGGGGGTAGGACTCATCTTTGTAACTCCCCAAGGAGGGATAATGCGCTTTGCTTTCTCCTTAACAGAACCGAGGACAAACAATGAAGCCGAATACGAGGCTCTGATAGCAGGTCTCGAGATCGCCATCGACATGGGAATTGAAAACCTCCTCATATACGGAGACTCCCAGCTGGTCGTTAGTCAAGTAAACGGCGACTATCAAACGTGCAAACCAGAGCTGGTGAGGTATGGCGAGAAAGTACAACAACTGCTCACTCAAATTCCTTCATGTACTTTGGAAAGCATACCGCGCGCAGAAAACAACAAAGCAGACGCGTTGGCCAAGCTCGCTAAGGAACTGGCTGATGAAAACCTCGACGACGTAAGAATCGTGGTACAAAGCCGTCGGGTGCTCGCCCCAGCAGAAATATCTCCGGAATCATCCGAAGAAAAGGAAGCGACTGAGCAGATGACCTTGCAAATAAAAGACCGGGAAAAGGCCGAGGATTGGAGAGAAGTCTTTATAGACTACTTCAAATACCGTCGAGCGCCCGAAGATGCGTCTTCAAAACATCAGCTTATAAAACGAGCTCTGTCTTTTGCCTTCGTCAACGATACTCTGTACAAGAGGTCATTTGAATCTCTGTAGCTGAGATGCCTAGGACCTGAGGAGGCAAAAAGGGTCGTTCAGGAAGTTCACGACGGACTCTGCGGTTCTCACCAAGCAGGCCCAAAGATGAAGTTGAAAATCAAGCGGTTGGGCTACTACTGGCCCACGATGATTCAGGACTGCCTCACGACCCGAAAGTACGGAACATGACCGGCACTTAAACTACGAACGTCTCGAGGCGTACGTAATCTAAGTAAACCGAAAACCCAGAAATCCAAACCAAGAAAAGAAGTAGAGTGCAGGAAAAACCAAATTAAAGCAAGTAGTTTCAATAGCATAAGCCGAATTATGCGGTTTTTAAAAACATCAAAAATTTACTGAAAATTTCGGCAGAGTCTCCTTTGTAAATACTGGCCCCCAAACGGGATACAACATGAATAGTATACGAAATTAAGAAAAAGGCATCCCCAAGCGGGAGCTAGCTCTTCGTCAATCGACGGTCACAACCACACAAGCAATATAATATACAACGCCAACGGCGAGGATCAAAACTCAAAAGGAAACTCAAAACCACCAGAAATATAACGAGCGACTCTAAGGTCGAAAGAATAAACAACACTGGTCTCTATCTCAAAAATACATGTTTGGTTGATGGAGATTCTAGATACAACAGAATAATGATATACAAGATATATAATGGGGGTATGATACAAGTAAACCCACCTACTAGCAAATCACCCGAATGAAACTATGCCCGCAAAGCCGTAATGAAACCTGTACGGCAAACCTGCAAGAAACTGGGGCACAACGGGGATGAGTTGCCAACTCGTGAATAGAAAAACATCTACGCACAGAAATCGCATAAATAACGCAATCCTAGGTCAATGATCATAATATATCCTCAAAAATATGTATAACATGCAGCCTATAACAATGGCTAGGGTAATATCTAACCGAGTGTAATCTCATGTGCCCGTGTCAGTGCCTCAGGTAGCAATATATCATATGAATGAGGTATGAATGCATGAAAACAGAATACATGTAAATGAAGAAACTGTTTTCATAAATTAGTGAGATTTCCTTCTGGTTTTTTAAACTAAGGTATCATAATGAAATCAGTATCAACAGTGTCTAGCATCGACACAAAACATAAATCTCACTGTCTCGAAATATCAATGTCTCAATCTCAATATCTAGGGCGCCGTCAGTCCAGACCGGCCCCTACCATCCATCTCAAGACCACGACGGTATCCTCCGGATATCCGACGCGTCGGGTAATATCACCGGTAGGTAGTGCTCCCCAGCCAGGCTCAACGTCAACACCACATTCCTCTTGCCCCGGGGTACCATACCGGGCCCACCATGTACCCGTGATGGTTCCTCCACTCCTCGACACGGATCTCGAAAACCACAACAAACTCATGGTGGACGACACTTACATCACTAGAAAACCGCAATTTACATATTTTAAAAATATAATAAGTTTAGAAATTTTGCGGCTTTCCCCCGAAATCCAGAAATATCATAAATCTCAAGAAATCATCACAAGTGCATATGTCAATGATAATGAACGTATATGGTATCAATAACCAAGTTGCAATGTGTGATTAATAACTAGGCATGAACAATGGAATAACAGTATGCATGAAGTGACAAGTAATAACTACAATGTCTAAACTGGCATATAAAGCAGGTACACTAATATCGTATCAACTACTAACTAACAACCTAAGTCAAGCAATAGTATTTTCTAAGTGTACGTGACATGGCAATTACCGATGAAGATGTGTGTGAGCCGGCAAGTAAGTGTATGTGGTACATACGCATCATCGGTAATGGTGCTGGTGTCCTAACAGCATGATATCAATAATGGAGTATGCAGCAAAATAAGTATGCGGGGCAGAGCGAACAGCAATAATGTGCGGGAGCAGAATACTAGACACAACGATAACTAATCAGTATTAATCTAATATAAGTCCTACAAATGGTGCCTTTTAAAATAACACGAATCATGGGGGTTTTGAAAATAGGGGCTACGGTGTTTTTATGAAAAGATACGTCTTTTGAAATATCCGTAGGATCCCTTGGGCTGTCTTTTAAAATACCCACGATTCGTTAGTTTTTGAAATAGGTAAGAAGTCTAATCTAATCTAACAACTACACTAAACTATACGGCTGAACTAACAAGCTGAACTACAGGTAAGGAAACCGCCTAACATCTGAGTCGATACATATACCTACCTGTATATGTATAGTCGGTGATCCCGCCTCAATAATATCATAGCTGATACCATATCTATAATCAGGCATCCCAAGTCAATAGTGCGGATCAATCATCAATATAGCTCGTACGTAAATCCGTCGTACGGCCTCCCAAATCTGGGTACGGGTCAATATCACATTCATCATACTATTCACCTGGTATCCTCTTTATCAAATATCAAGATCGGGGTACTGATCTACGTCTAGTACCATATTGATACCGCCTACGTATGCATGGACGTGTGTGAAACACTACGTCAAGGACCCGCTACAACGTCATGTCGTATCTCAAATACGAACCCTGCTATATCACCGATCTCACGGCCTCAAATCAAATCTCATCGACTCAGCTCAATCCCAAATATCATCCTCAATCCGTATGTGAACACATAGTCCCATACCCATGTGAACACATAACTATAAAGAATCCCATGAGCACATATCAATAGGAATGTATGCAAGTATGTATGTGTGTATGTGTGTGTGTATGTGTAGTGCAACACTACCCTAGGGTTCGCAACGCTAAAAATAATCCAACACACCAATATCCATCCTAAGCATCGTTATTAATCCCAAATAACATATAATAATTGTTGGTGTGTATACGCATCCGTATACACCACCACGGACTGCGGGGGTGCTATACGCCATCCACCCGACTTCTCCCCGTAGATATAAATCTACTCACCTGGTCCTCGCTAGCCGGTGCCGACGTCGCCACGCGCCTGCTTGTCGTCTCGAAGTCCACATGGGGGTACCTACATATCATAACGCACCATATCGTATTAAAACTAAATTCGAGATCGAAACGGCATACGAAAATCAAATCGGCACACGTATCACGCATAGGTCCAAACCTATCGCCTACGCATGCAAGAATAGTCAAACCAACCCTCGATGTCGATGTACAAACGTCAAACCATCGAGAAAAATCCAATCACACTCATTTGCACATTCACGAACACTAATTTTAATATAAACTAGGTTAAAACTCACAAAAACGCCAATTTCACTTAAAAAGTCATTTTTCCGAAAATCTAGCAAGCACAATTCGCCGTTTTTGTACAAAACACGATGTTTAAATGAATGTAGCAGCCAATATATTTATTAAATATCTTAAATAAGTCGTATAAACAATTTCCGGAATTTAATCTCATTAAATTCCAAAAATCCTAATATTCTAGTTTACAAAAATACCCTTTTTAACAATTTCAAAGCAAAAATGTACAAACTACAATTTAGCTTAGATTTGCATGATCTAAAGCATTAAACCACACTTAATAAAGTTAATGAAGTCATGAAAACCCTAAACACATTTTTAATCCCAAGAATTTAACAAATTTCAAAAACCTAGTAAGCAATTTAGCAAATTAACACAATTTTAAAACTAACCATTCACACTAGCTACTAACCTTGTATTATCATGACAACAAAGACTAAATATAACACACAACCATACACCAATTTTATAAAACCCTAACTTGCAATCAAATTCACAACTTGAATTCCAAAACTTGCAATTAAACTCACATAACCAAATTAACACTTAAGTAAATTAGCTTAAGAAATTAGTAACAAATTGAGCAACAAAAAGTTTAGAATTATACCCAAAAACATATGAAGATCCACAAGCATCCATGGCCCTTCAAAATGCTCTCTTTTCACAAGGATACATGCTATACGGGCTAAGCTAAAATGGGTAGGAGTCGGATTTGGATTTAGATTTGAATTTGCATGGATTTTGAAGTGATTTGTGGATTTTTTTGATGAAGAAAGAGTGGGATTTGAGGGGGGGGCTGCTACTGTTGGGAGGCCAGAAATGGGAGTGAGGAGAGAGAGGGAGGTAGAGAAAATGCAAGGGAGGAAAGTCAAGGTCAAGGTAAGGTCAAAAGTCCACCTAATTCACCCATTTTCTTTTCTTTTCTTTCATTTCTTTTCCTTTGAAATCAAGTGGGGAAAAATTATGGTGGGTGCTGAATTCAGCCATGGGGAGGAGTAAGTGGGGGTGTGTGGGTGTGGGTACGGGTGTGGGGTGATGAAAAATGATAAATACAATACCCCAAACATCCATTTACGCTAAAAAAAAGCCTTTTTTTCTTCAATAATTTCTAAACCGTTTTGGCAAATGATTTCGTTCCAAAAACCACATGATAAAATTTTATTTAATGTTTTATGATGCACAAAATTTGTTTCAACTCATTCCGATTTGTAATTTTCCCTAATTAAATGTATTAGTGACGGCTTAAAATAATAATAAAATAATATTTTTTTCAGAAAATTTGAAATTTCACCAGCGGCTCAATAAACACCAAATAATAGCAATTACATAGCTAGAATATGTATATTTAATTTTTATAATAAGATATTTGTATTTTGACTTTTTACAGAAAACCCCCTTATTTTACCGATTTTTCGAAATTTCACCGAAATGATTTTCAAAACGTTACAAATATGCGAAGCAATGCCACTCATGCCAAATCCATGGGGACTTTATCCACCAGCATCCAAATCCACTCCATCCAACGGTGGCTAGCTGGCCATTCGAAATGTGGGGAACTGACATAGTCGGACCCATCGAACCAGCATCGTCCAGGGGACATCGTTTCATCTTGGCAACGACTGATTACTTCTCCAAATGGGCAGAGGCAGTGCCGTTGAGGGAAGTGAAGACGGAGAATATCCTCCATTTCTTCAAGACACACGTCATTTATCGGTATGGAACTCCGCGACGGATCATTTCCGATAACGGGCCAGCTTATAGAAGCCACAAGATCAGTCGCTTCGCGCAACAACACAATATAGACTGGAGATATTCCTCGGTTTATAATCCGCGAGCTAACGGTTTAGCTAAGGCCTTCAATAAGACCTTGACAAAGATCATGAAAAAGACGGTGTCCCGAAATAAGAAGGACTGGCACGAGAGACTGCAAGAGGCTCTTTGGGCGTATCGAACTACATTTAAGACAGCCACGAACACAACGCCATACGCATTGGTATTCGGTACGGAAGCAGTACTCCCCCTCGAGATAGAGCTGCCTTCTCTACGAGTGGCAGTCCACTGCGAGTTGACGGACGAAGAAAATGCCCACCTTCGGCTTGAGGAGCTTGACGCCCTTGATGAAACCCGGCTCATAGCGCAACAAAATCTGGAGGCTTACAAAGCGAAGATGACGCGCTCATACGAAAGATTGACCCGACCGAGGGCATTCCGCCAAGGCGAACTCGTGTTAGTGGTCAAAAGGCCTATGATCCCCAATCGCGCCAAGCGGGAAAAATTCGAGCCGAACTATGAAGGCTCGTACATCATAGACAAGGTCTACCAGGGTGGAGCCTATCTACTCATGGATATGCACGGTGAAAGGCCTTTCAGGCCAATAAACGGCCGCTTCCTAAAGAAATACTACGCTTAATGAGCCACAGCCTAGGTCAACGATAGATGACGACGACTATGTCCGCTCGCTATCTTCCTAAATTCAAGCTCTATAAGTAGTAGCTGGCCCTCTCAACAATGGACCGAAACGTCCTTAAACTAACGTTGGACCGAAACGTCCTTAAACTAACGACAGACCGAAACGTCCTTAAACTAACGATGGACCGAAACGTCCTTAAACTAATGACGGACCGAAACGTCTTTAAAACTACTACCGCAGCATCCTCAGGCTTACGTGATAAAAAATAAAAAAATAAAAAATAAAAATAAAAAACGCTATGTCCATAAGCAAAATGGGCACGGGTGAAAACCCGAAAGGGCTCCGTGAGTAAAAACAGCAGGGCTACCGGCGAGTGTTCGTGAAAACCCGAAAGGGCACGACCTCGTAAAAAAAAGAGAGAATAAAAAGAATAAAAAAAGGTATGTCCATAAGCAAAAAGGGCACGGATGAAAACCCGAAAGGGCTCCGTAAGTAAAAACAGCAGGACTACCAGCGAGTGTTTGTGAAAACCCGAAAGGGCGCAACCTCGTTAAAGGACACTTACAAGGTCCTCTCGACCCTGTAAGGAGAAATCACCCGCGTGAGATCCTTACGACTCACAAGGGAGCAACACACTTAGGGATGCCCACGATTCCTAAGGAGAAAATACACTTGAGAGATCCTCACGACTCGTAAGGAGAACTCTCTTATGGGACCCTCACGGCTCATAAGATTTGAAAGTCTTAAGTTACAGAGACCTAAACCTATGCTTAAGCAACCCCCACAACCTTCGATACTGCCCTACAAGTGGCTCAATACTGACCCTTGTATACAATCCACGGGTGCGAATAAACCTTGCCCCAGCAAGGTCCCACCCATGACTAGGGATATATCTATATGGTGGACAGCCCTTGCAAGCCCTCTCGACTTAGGAAGAGAAAACCCTCTTGTAGGATCCTTACGACTTACAGAGGAACATACACTTAGGAATCCTCACGATTCCTAAGGAGAAAATACGCCTGCAAGATCCTCACGACTTGTAGGGAGAAATACCTTCGTGAGACCCTTACGGCTCATGAAATCAAAAGCCTTAGTCGACAGGACCCTAACCCTGTTCGCTAAGTCACCTTTGTTCGACATCGACAAAGGCAAATGATGATTCGCTCCTGGCAATATCCCAGTTGTAGCGGTGCTGTTGCCGAAATCGGTGTCTAATTCCAGGTTTATAGCGAAAAGCCAGTAGGCCACACGTGCATACGAAATAGCCGAAATGATGGGGTAACTTGCAATAAAAAACAGCAAGTAAAAATGTATACACGCAAAATAGCCGAAATGATGGGGCAACTCGCAATAAAAAGCAGCGAGTCAAAATGAAATAAATAGCCGAAATGATTGGGCACCGCGAAAAATAGCCAAAATGATAGGGCAATCACGACCTTCGCGATATAAAAGCTGAAATGATAGAGCATCGCGGAAAAAGAAATAAAATAAGAAAATTTAATTTACGCCCTACGGGTGATGTTACATCAATCCCTGTATACAATCCAAGGGCGTAAACAAAGAAGTGATCATACCCCCCCCAGGTTTCATCAAAGAAAGAAGCCAAATCTTGACGGGCCGCAAGTGACCTAGAGATCATCTCAACACTCGTTTCGTAACAACGGACACAACTTCAAGCGAAACGGAACAGCGGCAACTCCCAGTTCCATGGCTCGGCGATATACTGATCACCGAAAAGTCAAATCCCAATTCCGTGGAATACGGATACAATCAACAAAATTCCTGGTCACGTGGAACGCGGATAATGTCACTCTTTGACCCCGTGGAAAACGCCCAGAGCGGATCCTGGTCCTCGCAAAGCGCGGCAGTGAACCCATGCGAAGCATCCAGAGCGGAGCCTAGTCCTCGCCGAACACGGCAGTGAACCCGTGTGAAGCATCTAGTGCAAAATTCCCGGTCACGTGGAACGCGGATAATGTCACTATTTGACCCCGTGGAAAACGTCCAGAGCGGATCCTGGTCCTCGCAGAGTGCGGCAGTGAACCTGTGTGAAGCATCCAGAGCGGAGCCTAGTCCTCGCCGAACACGGCAGTGAACCCGTGTGAAGCATCTAGTGCAAAATTCCTGGTCACGTGGAACGTGGATAATGTCACTCTTTGACCCCGTGGAAAACGTCCAGAGCGGATCCTGGTCCTCGCAGAGCACGGCAGTGAACCCGTGTGAAGCATCCAGAGCGGAGCCTAGTCCTCGCCGAACACGGCAGTGAACCCGTGTGAAGCATCTAGTGCAAAATTCCTGGTCACGTGGAACGCGGATAATGTCACTCTTTGACCCCGTGGAAAACGTCCAGAGCGAATCCTGGTCCTCGCAGAGCACGGCAGTGAACTCGTGTGAAGCATCCAGAGCGGAGCCTAGTCCTCGCCGAACACGGCAGTGAACCCGTGTGAAGCATCTAGTGCAAAATTCCTGGTCACGTGGAACGCGGATAATGTCACTATTTGACCCTGTGGAAAACGTCCAGAGCGGAGCCTGGTCCTCGCCGAACACGGCAGTGAACCCGTGTGGAGCATCTAGTGCAAAATTCTTGGTCATGTGGAACGCGGATAATGTCACTCTTTGACCCCGTGGAAAACGTCCAGAGCGGATCCTGGTCCTCGCAGAGCACGGCAGTGAACCTGTGTGAAGCATCCAGAGTAGAGCCTAGTCCTCGCCGAATACGGCAGTGAACCCGTGTGAAGCATCTAGTGCAAAATTCCTGGTCACGTGGAATGCGGATAATGTCACTCTTTGACCCCGCGGAAAACGCCCAGAGCGGAGCCTGGTCCTCGCCAAGCATGGCAGTGAACCCGTGTGAAGCATCCAGAGCAAACACCGGACTGTGGAGTCCTTAAAATCCATGGACTATGATGTCCTTAACCTCGACCGTAATGTCTTAAAACTAACGATCAACCACTCTGATTTTGTACTGATTCTACCTTGGTTTAAGGGTACATCTCTTCACTCCTTTGATACCTGGCGTTGTAATTCCTCAACGTCTTCAAAGAGGTGACGGGTCCCTGCAACCACACATTGGACTGTGGAGTCCTTAAATCCACGGACTATGAAGTCCTTAACCTTGACCGGGATGTCTTAAAACTAACATGGGACTGTGGAGTCCTTAAATCCACGGACTATGAAGTCCTTAACCTTGACCGGGATGTCTTAAAACTAACATAGGACTGTGGAGTCCTTAAATCCACGGACTATGATGTCCTTAACCTTGACCGTGATGTCTTAAAACTAAACATTGGACTGTGGAGTCCTTAAATCCACGGACTATGAAGTCCTTAACCTTGACCGTGATGTCTTAAAACTAATATCGGACTGTGGAGTCTTTAAATCCATGGACTATGAAGTCCTTAACCTTGACCGTGATGTCTTTAAACTAACATCGGACTGTGGAGTCCTTAAATCCACGGACTATGACGTCCTTAACCTTGACCGCAACGTCTTTAAACTACGATACCTTGAGAAGTATCCCAAAGCAACCCCTGACCCCGTGAAACACGGATAAGGGTGACCACACCCAGCACTTGCAGGTCCTCACGACCTGTAAGGAAGAAACTCTCTTGTGAGATCCTTACGACTCCTAGGGGAAAACCCGCTTAAGAATCCTCACGGTTCTTAAGAAGAACTCACACCTACGGGATCCTCTCGACCTGTAGGGAGAAAAAACTCTTTACGAGACCCTCATGGCTCATAAAGCTCAAAAGTCTTAGGAGGCAGATCTTAACCCTGAATCCTAAGCCATCGCTGCCACGTTCTTTCAAAGCCTGAGTAATCTTTCAAAGCCTGAGTAATCAGGCACGCTTCGTGAAAACCCTCGAGCTTTTCTTCAGCCGCGTCAAGCATCGCCAGGGTCATCTCCGCCGGGTGAGGAGGGATGTTGGCAAGCACGGCAGCGAGAATCATCCGGAGTCAGAGGGATCCCATTGGGAAAGGAGACCCCCTACGGATCGAGAGTTCATATGTCGCCGAGTCGCATTCGTCGTCGGTAAGGAGAGGATCCACCAATCGTGCAGCAAAACGAGGAATCATCTCCTCGATAGGCACTTCCCACGGCTGTCGACGAGCATAGGGGCGGTTGCAGGCCATGGCACTCAGTTGTTTCCTCAAGATAAATCACACTAAATTGAGAATAAATCTCTCTGTGAAGAAAAAAAAAGAAGGCCATGGCCTCAGGTTATAAAGAGGGGCATTAACTGCCGCGCACGGGGAATATTGCATGATGGGACTATTTCCGAGGCCTAAAAAGGGAAAGCATTGGAAATCAAGGAGATGTGACTATTTCCAAGGCTCCTTTTCAGCACTAAATGCTGTGCACAAAAAAATATGGCATGAAAAATTAAACAGCCCCATCAGGAAGGCCCTACATGTGGAGCACGTGAGCACCATGCTTGATGTGTACTAAAAAGTGAAATAGTGCCTTACACGCTAAACACATCAACAGCAACAATAGCAAAATGACAAAATCCCACAAAAAAAGGGGCATGCAAACACAGAAAGACACGATAAGATTTATCATTCATATTTTAAAAGGTTCATACAAAACAAAAAAAAGAAACGATTACAACGGTAAGACCTCGGACGCAGGGCATGGATTGAGAAACTCGAATGTAACTTTGTCCAAGATCTTCCAGGCATTTCGAACCATCCTGGTATGCTTTCTTTCGCGGTCATAAGTATCGGGGTCCTCACGAATGTCCTCCACCCTCCGATAGGCAGCAAGTATGGCTGACTGCTGAAAAGCCTGGTGCAAGAGCTCAATGAGGTCGTCTCGCCTCCTCTTTGAAATCAGGCTCATCAGGTATACCGAATGTACCTTATCATCGGCGGCATCCAATGCCCCAAGCGGCACGCCGGTGCAAAAAAGAGGGAGCGCCTCCCAGATCGCCAGCACGATGAGTCTCAGAAGAGAAGAGCGACGAGGGAATAGCCGATGGTTGTACTCGTCGAAGCGGCTCATGATCTCAGCGCACTGAGCATTGGTGAACTCCTGGTTCTGACTGCGGCCCAGTGCACGAATGTTCCCATAGGAAATGATTTCGTCAAGATCATACATATGGGCATCCATAATATCTGAAATAAAGGTCATGAGAATTGTTACAAAGCTTCTTCTTCATTGATTACAGAAGGACAACCCAGGGCAAGAAAACCCTAAGAAGCCTCCATGGGAAGAACTAAGTTCTTCACAGGAATTAAATTCCTTACTGAGAGAAGGGAATTAAATTCCCAGGGACATTTTCCCTAAAATGGAATTAAATTCCTCGGAAAAGGCAACCGCCATCATCATCTCCCTAAAGATCATACGAGCCCTAAAAGATCTACTGTTGAAGATTAAATGGTTTCATATTTTGATTAAAAATCTTAAAGAAAAGATGGGTTCATGTTAAGAAGGGTAAAAACCCTTGCTTTGGATTTAAAATCCAGAGGAATGTGAAAGTTCATCGTTCATTCAAGAGCATTACCTGAAGAAAAGAATTCTTTTTGAACAGAGTTAAACTCTGAAAATGTTTCAAGGCAGAGAACTAAGCTCTGGAAGACGAGAATTAAATTCTAAAAGAAAAAGTTCTCAAAGGAAGAAGATGAGCAAAGTGGAGGCGTCTCTGAAATGACCCCTATATTTATAGGATGTGATGGAAACGCTTCATCTCCCCGATTCCCTAGATGGATCCAACGGTCACCAAAGTGACAGCGTTGCACTCACGTACAGACACGTGAGAACAACGCTGTGGGGGCATTTGTTTCCTGATTTATAATCAGGAAAACTTACGGAGGAGGCATCACGTGCTAGCACGTGACCAGCGGTCACGTGTTGACACGTGACATTTAAAAGCAGTGGCAAAAGGCAGATTCGCTCCCTGTTTAAATCAAAGAAAAGGCTCCAGAAAAGGTCACGTGCTCACACGTGACCAGGGGTCACGTGTTGGCACGTGACGGCTGAGCAGCGGCCAGAGAACAGAGCGCAAAAGGAGAAGAAAGGCCCGTTCCAGGGGTCACGTGCCTACACGTGACCGGGGGTCACGTGACCGGCTTTCAAAGCCTCTTTATTTAACAGAATTAAATTTTGAAGAGCATTCAAATCTTTCCAAAAAAGAATGATTATTTGGAACCGTTGGATTAAAGATCTAAAGGTGATTAAATGTCACCTATTTATGGAAAAATCTTGAACTTGGAAAGATTTTCCCTTAAAATCTAACTGAAATAACAAAGGAATATCTTTGGATTTAAAATCCAATGGTGAATAAAATTCACTTAATAATCCAAAGGTCCAGATGAATGATGAATGTAAATCAAATCTCTCAATAAACAAATCAAATTTTTCAATGAAAGATTCACTAAAACTGATTGATTTTCTTCTTTCTCCTATAAATAGGAGCCAAGAAGAATACATAAAAACATACAGAGACATACAGAGAGGGGGAAATAGAGCCTTGAGATTTTGGGAAGAATTTGATTCTCTGCAAAAGAAAACCTTAGGTAAGAAGGAAGAGGCTTAAAAAAGAGAATTTAATTCTCAAAGAGTTTAACTCTTATATAAAAAGAATAACTTAGTTCTTTCTCTGGTCGAGGATCTGCAAAGTGCACATCTCCCCATGAATTGAGAATTTAATTCTCATTGGATTGAGATCCTGCCATGCAGATCCAAAACACAGAGGAGGAACTGATTTCAGAGAATTTAATTCTCACAAAATGATAGGAATTCAATTCCTTTGAGATAAAGTTAGGGCTTAACCCTATGTTATGGGAATTTAATTCCTTCAAAATGAACGGAACTAGGGTTTAACCCTAATTGAGAATATAATTCTCTCAAACTCACAGGAATTTAATTCCCTTAATAAAAGAAATTAGGGTTTAACCCTATTGAGAATATAATTCTTCAGAAGAAAACGGGAATTTAATTCCTCTAAAGTTTAGGGTTTAACCCTATGAATAGAACTTTAAAAACATGCAGAGTCACGTGCTACCACGTAACCCCTGTAAAGACCAACAGAATAGAACTCTGAAGCAGACATCTCACGTGTTACCACGTGACTCCTGCGAAGATATATAAAAGAGAACTTTGAGACAATGCCTCACGTGCCCCACGTGATCCCTGAAGCACATAAAGGAACAGCGAAATAAACAGGGACTCTAGGGCGCCATCACGTGTTACCACGTGACCCCTAATGAGTATTCTAATAAACCAGAGCATGGGCCCCCATCACGTGCCCGCACGTGATGGCTTTCAGAGCTAAAAGTGTTAAACACTTATATGTAGAACAAAACAAAGAGAAGAAGGGCGCTCTCACGTGCTACCACGTGACCCCTCTTGCCTTAGTGTAACACTAAATTGGAAACTGTTCCCCTCCGAACGGCGGCCGGGACGTTGGGACGTCTGAGGCGTTAGGTTCGGGGCAGATGCTAATTGGTGCTATCCGTCCACCTCTCCGAAGATGCCAAGTTGATTTATGGCACCATATATCGAAGGTTTAAACGGATGCGACCGATGTAGCAGACTTCGTCAGATTCCCCCTCGTTTGAGGGGTTTTTGATTGTGGGGACGCTCTTCCCTGCAGGCGCAAGCCCCTGCAGTTAATTACGCTACCGCATTGCGGTAACAACTTTCTCCTTCTCCAGATGGTCACTTCGTGTCGTGGGTGTTTGTTTTATTGCCCGTGGATTGTTTATGGAGACTGAGTTATGTCGTCGCCCGTAGGGCGTGGACTAGTCCAAATCCGCATTATCTTAAATTTGGGTTTGGGGGGGTTTTGGTTTGAGGATACGTCAGCCCTACTCGAGGCTAAGATCAACTCAAACGTTTGTTAAGGATACGTTAGTCTAACTTTGTGACTAAGATCAACTTAACGGGATCGTTTAGATCCGACAAAAGAGTGTTTGGACTCTAATGTTCCAGTTTAGGGACATAGTGGTCCATCGTCTGTATGGCTGTCGGGACCCATCACCTCTCTGACGACGTTGAAGGATTACAACGACAGATGTCAGAGGAGTTCAGAGATGTACCCTTGAGCCGGAGTTAATTTGGGGGATTCGTAGTCCAGTATGTTTGAGGGTTTAAGGACGCGTTAGCCATCTTTGAGGCTAAGATCAACTTAAACGGGACCGTTTAGGTCCAACAAAAGAGCATATGAAAGGGCTCTATTGTTCTAGTTTAGGGACGTTGCGGTCCATGGGTAGTTTAAGGACATTGCGGTCCGTGGGTAGTTTAAGGACATTGCGGTCCGTGGGTAGTTTAAGGACATTGCGGTCCGTTGTTAGTTTTAAGACATCTCGGTCAAGGTTAAGGACGTCGTAGTCCATGGGTTTAAGGACCCCACAGTCCGGTATGTGCTCTGGATGCTTCACACGGGTTCACTGCCGTGCTTAGCGAGGACCAGGCTCCGCTCTGGACGTTTTCCGTGGGGTCAAAGAGTGACGTTATCCACGTTCCGCATGACCAGGAATTTGTATGAGTTTAAGGACCCCACAGTCCATATCATGGGTGGTCGTCGGGACCCGTCACCTCTTTGAAGACATTGAGGGATTACAATGCCAAGTATCAAAGGAGTGAAGAGATGTACCCTAGAACCGGAGTGGCTTGAGCAGTCCCTGGCCCAATTTGAGGTCAGGACTGATTAATTATGTTATGAGCCCATTGGCCCAATTAGTCACGAATTGAGGACTTATGGCCAGCTTGGGCTAAGTCCCATCATGTCTGGAATATTGATTCCTTGTGAGTCCATCGAGGGAGAAGCTTTGCCTCTATCCCTTTAGCCAATTGGGCTATAGACTAGTGTTAAACACTTCAAAGCAATCATTGTTGAACACTGGGAATGAGTTTGACAAGTTAGTGTTTAACACTAGAAGAATAATTGGTGTTAAACACCAGCAACAAGGCCCGATAGCATTTCAATATTGGATTCGAGGGTTTTAACTTAGTGTTAAACACTACAGCAAGAACGGTCACGTGGCCCCACGTGGGAGTGCCTTCCCTTCAATGATTCTGCCGAAATTACTGTGTCTTTGATAGCGTCACGTGTCAGCACGTGACGGGCATTCAAATGCCTATGTGTTAAGGCTTCTGCTGAAAATCACGTGGGTCACGTGGGGTGCTGCCTCAAAGGGGCTTTCTGTAGGGCTTTTGGGGGGTCACGTGGTGACACGTGACCCTGCCTCAATGTTGTTTTTTTTTTTTTTTTTGGAGGATCTGTCACTCCTCTTTCAGGAATTAAATTCCTCGAACTTTTAATTTCAGAGGAATTAAATTCCTAATTCCTTTTGAAGGCTTATATTCTGGAATAGAGTTTAAATCTGAGTTTTCTGTGGGAATTAAATTCCTTGTTTATGCGAAGAACCGAATAGGGTTAAACCCTAACAAAAGCTTTTAAGGAATTAAACTCCCCTTTTCTGAGGATTATGATTAAAGGAATTAAATTCCCACTGTTTCGACAGAACTATGTTCTTAATTAGGGTTCAACCCTGTTTCTTTTTGTTTTGAAGGAATTAAATTCCCATGATACAGGGTCGAACCCTAACTTTATTTTGGAGGAATTAAATTCCTATAGTTCTATGAGAGTTAAATTCTCATGCTTGCATTCCTTCTCTATGTTTTGGATCTGCATGGCAGGATCTCGACCCATTGAGAATTAAATTCTCAACCTTAAGGGGAGATGTGCACTTTGCAGGTCCTCTATCAAAGAGAGAAGAAATATGTTCTTCTGTTTTTATATTATCAGAGTTAAACTCTGTTGAGAATTAAATTCTCCTTCTTTCAAACGCCTTTCCCTTTCTTACCTAGGTTTTTTGCAGAAGATCTGAGTCTTTTTCAAGTATCAAAGCTCTTCTCCTTTTCTCTTTTCTTCTCTGCGTATGTATATCTCTTTTTTGTGTCCCTTGGCTCCTATTTATAGGAGAAGCAGCCGAATCAATCAGTCTTTTGTGAATCTTCATTGAGAGATTTGATTTGCGTCCATCATTCATTTTGGGCCTTCGGATTATTAGGTGAATTTTATTCACCATTGGATCTTAAATCCAGAGATTCTCCTTTGTTATTTTGGTTAGATTTAAGGGGGAAATCTTTCCACACCCGAGATTTTCCATAAATAGATGATATTTAATCATCTCTGGATCTTTAATTTGATTGGTCCCAAATAATTACTTTCCTTTGGAAAGATTCGAATTTCCTTCAGAATTTAATTCTGTCGTCAAAAATGGGCTTTGAAAGTCGGTCACGTGTGACCACGTGACCCATGGTCACGTGCAGACACGTGACCCTCTTTGGAATGAAGAACCCTCTTTCTTTCTGCGCTATCTTCCGGTTGCTGTTTTAGCCATCACGTGTTACCTCGTGACCCCTGGTCACGTGTGAGCACGTGACCCCTGTCTGGCACTTCTTTCTCTGGTTCAATAGGAGAGCGAGTTTGCTGCTTTGAACGTCACGTGTCGACACGTGACCCTGGTCACGTGGGAGCACGTGACCTCTTCTGAAGCTCTTTTCCTTGACTTGATCAGTGAATCAAAGTGCGCTTTTTCTGTATTTTATAGGTCACGTGTCAACACGTGACTGCTGTCACGTGTAAGCACGTGGCCTCTTTTGAAGCTTTTCCCAGAAGCTTTCCTGATTTTAAATCAGGAAACAAATGCCCCCACAGCGTTGTTCTCACGTGTCAGCACGTGAGTGCAACGCTGTCATCTCTCGCGACCATTGGATTCCTTTAGGGATCTGGGGAGATGAAACGTTTCCATTGTTTTCTATAAATACTGCTGTCTCTTCATAGGAGCCTTCACTTTGCTCATTCATCTTCTTCCTCCGAGAATTTCCCCTTTGAGAATTTAATTCTCACTTTCAGAGCTTAGTTCTCTGTCTTGATCATTTCCCAGAGTTTAACTTTGTTGACGAATCCTTTCCCTCAAGTAAGAATGTTGAACGGCCAAAGAGCCTTCGTCTTTAAAAGAACTCTTTGGATTTCAAATCTATATTAAGGGTTTCGCAAAGAACCCATTTTTCTTCACGTTTCTCCATAAGAACAGGGAGCCTTCGAACTGTAGATCTCTTAGGTTTTAGGTGACCCTTGGGGAGATGATGACAACATTTCAACTCCATGGACTTTAATTCCATCAAAATTATTTCTGGGAATTTAATTCCCTTTTTTCTAATAAGGAATTTAATTCCTATGAAGAACTCAATCTCTTCACACAGAGGCTCCTTGGGGTCTCTTGGCCCGAGGCTGTTCTTCTGTAATTAATGCGATGGGGATTTTGTAATGATGCCCTCTGTGGGAATTTAATTCCCTTGATTTTGTTGGGTTCACTGTAGAGCCCGAGACAGATCCTGCTGGGGGAATGTGCATGGCCATCATTTTTTATTAAATGAGGATATTCCCTTTCGTTTTATTGTAACTGTTTGGTCTTATTATTAATGAGCCGTCATCCGGATTCTGTGGGGCCCATGTGTTTTGTAGCTAATGGTCCCAGGAAACTTTGCTGTTGCTTTCTCCCGCTAGTCTTCATGTTCGTGCATGAATATATATATCGCTGACCTTCCTTTTAATGGTTTTCTTTTTATTGGATTTCAGGTGCGATGGCTTCTGCTCCACGCTTTCCCTTTTCTCGCTCGGAGGCGGCTTTTCCTCAGTCACCGTCTGATGAGGAAGCGATGGCGATGATTCGGGCTCATGACCCGAACTGCACCAACCTTCTTCAGTGGGGGTCTTGGTACAGTCAGATTATTCAGGGTCGTCGGAGTTTTCTCTGCGCGGTGCCAACGGAGCCTACTTTCCCCTTTTTACCGATGGATCCTCCAAGGACAGCTTTTGCTGTGGAAATGCCCAACTGGACTCCAACGGGGAGGCTGGAGCCTTCGACGACCGGCATTCCGAACCATCCGATCCCGGCTATAGACATCTTGGGACGACGCATCTGCCAGGGTGAGGCCCACCCGTGGGGGCAGATTTATAAGATAGGGCTCACTCCCAGGCATCCTACGGGCTACCTTCTCTGGGCTCGCTACATCCTTTCTGCCCATCGGGCGCGATTGCAGAAAGTCGGGCTTTATCAGGCCGTATACGCGTCGCTATTCCATTACAAGTCCCCGCATGCCTGGTGGGTCAAGGCGTTTTTGAACCAGTGGAATCTTCCCATTAATACCTTCATTCTGGGAGATCGAGAGGTTTCGATTTCTCTGGCCGAATTCTATGATATCTCGGGGCTGCCGATAAGGGGTAGTCTGTACGAGGAGTTGTTGCCTCCTGACGAGTACGTTTTTGAGCCCGAGTCCGCCCCAGTTGACGGCCTGTCTGCTGAGAATGCTATTCGCCACAAGCGCCCCAGTTTAATTAAGGCCCTAGGCATCTTCGACCGATTGTTCACCGAGTCCGAAGAGCAGGGCGTTACTTTCAAGAGCTTCATTGCTCGTTTCCTTCGTGAGGACGCCTTATCGAAGACAGCCCCGAAGTTTGCCAACATCGGGGACCCTTTTGGGTTTGGCCCGAAGAGGTTGCCGACCAACGAATCAGATCTACCTCAGTATTACATCCCTATTATATCGCCGATCTCTTTTGAATCCATTGCTGCCCCAGGCATGGACGAGGAGACGTTCTTTGTGGGGTTTGTTAGCGTCTGGCTTAGTTGGTTCGTTATCCCCATGCATCGCCGCTTCATGAGAGCCTCGGTCATCTACCCGGCTCATCGTATTGCTGAGGGGACGAGGTTGGCTATCGGCATCCCGGCCTTGGCGCACCTCTATAACGGATTAGGCACCGCAGCTAATACTTCTACGCCTGGCGTGGACGTAGTGAACTTTTCGCTTCATTATTTCACGTCGTGGATCGAAATGCATGTGCTGGGGTCTTTTGCTATGCATCAGAGGCCCGCTTTTTACGACGCCTATACCTTCCCGCGACTCATGCGACTGGTGGGTGCTTCTGCTGCCGATCCAACTCAATTTGGGGCTATTCGGGTGCTGATTTCCCCTCACGCTACTGCCGGCGGGTTGGTTTTTAATGATCGGGTTCTGTCTACTCCTTCGGGTCCCATTCAGCAACTTTGGGACCAGTCAAAGGACGACGCGCCTTCTCTGAAGCCCCGAGAGGCCATACATTTGTATTCAATTAGACCAGGCTACTTGGTGTTTCGCCAGGATAGTGCAGCTCTTTTTATGCGGTACAATCCGCGCCGATTTGCCCGGCAGCTTGGATACGACCAAGGCGTTCCTTTTGAGGCTTTTATAGTCGCTCCGATCCCTTCGCTCGACGCTGTTCGCGATGCCGCCCATCATTTCATGCGGTTGAACACCGGCTCTCATTTCATAGTCCCTGAAGCCGAGTATATGCCCCGATGCGTAGGTGCATTTACGGGCTGGTATCTTCATCGAATCACCCCAATCATTGCTGAAGAAAGAAGGGTTCTCCTTGGTCACGACTCCCCTCCTCAGGTTTCGGGAGCTAAGCTGCGACCGAGGGTTCCAGTCCGCTTCCCTTTGAGGGAGATTGGCGCCGCCCTCATTCCGGGAGAGTCAGGGGTGGACCTTACTCCAACAGCTGGTATGCCCTTGGGTTCCCGATCGCGGGGTAGACGGGCTCCAGTAGTAGCACCTTTGCCGGCGGCGGTACCGTCCCCCGTGGCGTCGATACTGGCGGCGTCGTCCTCGGTTGTGGCGCCGAGCGAAAGTAACAGGGACGAGAGTGCCGAAGGCGATGTGGGTCAGCGCCGCCCTAAGGCTTCGCGAGGGAGGAAGCGGTTATCTTCAGCGGCCGGCTCTGGGTCTAAACGACGGAGGAAAGTGGCTACTCCCCCGCTTGATTCTGTGGTGGAATCTGAGCCTGTCGTTGAAGACGAGCCCTTGGCCTTGCAAGGGTCAGACACGGGGTTTCCCTTCCCGAGTTCGGCTGACGAGGAGGCTGCACAACTGGCTGAGGCCTTACGGCGTTCGAAAGACCCGTCCCATAATGCCAAGGTTCCGAAGAAGTCTTATCCCGCTGTAATTTTTTACGAAGACCCTTCGTGGATTCGGCGGCGATTTATCGGCCCTTTAGAGGAATGGGGGGAAAGGGCTTTGAAGCAGGCCGCTTCAGAAGACGCGGCTGATGCACTCTCTTTGTGGACTGGCGGTCATGAGTCTACGCTTGAACCCCGGCGAGCCCACTTCCTTGAGAAGGAGCAGCGGCTTGAAGAAGCCATATTGAGGGCTTCTTTGCGTATAGGTACGTTGTGCTTCCTTTGTAGTGTCTCCGACTATTTATGCCTGTGCATATACATCATTATTCTTATTTGGATCATGCAGAATCTTCGACGCTGGGGGAGCTTCCTACGGGCCTATTAAAGCTAAAGCCCGCCGAAACTCCCAATGAAGCCTTGCTGGATGTGGAGGGGGCTGACGGGGCTGCTCCTCTCGTGGTGGAATTTCCAGCGGCGGTCCTTGGCCAGGGCGTGCTTGCCCCTTTGGAGGAGGCTCCTTTGGAGGCCTACGCCCCGATGACTCCTACTGCGAGCGGCCCAAAGGCTGGGAGCGAGGTAGTCGGGATTACTCTCCCTTTGTTGGAGCCTGAGGTCATGACGG
This sequence comes from Agapanthus africanus, assembly GCA_030015575.1. NCBI lineage: Eukaryota > Viridiplantae > Streptophyta > Magnoliopsida > Asparagales > Amaryllidaceae > Agapanthus > Agapanthus africanus. The sequence continues at coordinate 442,868,876 of JASDDO010000001.1, forward strand.
AGAACGTTGAAGCTGCTATCCCCCCGGCTCAGAATGGGAGGACTGTTGAAGGTATTCCTCTGTGTTTTAATTTAGCAACCCTTTCATAGTCTGAATCCTTTTATCTTTTCCCAGAATTGCGCGGTTTGGCGGCCACGATCGCGGATCTATCGCCCCGACAGTCATTTCAGCGTTTATTGGAGATGGCAGCTCCGCAGGCGATCTCCCCTCAATGCATTGTCCTCTCGTCTGGGCAAGGTTGGTGTCATTCGCCATTTTTTTTTTTTTTTACCATAGCATTGTTACTATTTTGCGAAATGACATTGATGTCTCTTATAGTTTTGGAAGCCGACGATGAGGTCGAGGTCGTCGAAGGGCCAGGGGAACCTTCGGCTCCTACTTGCATGACTATCGGTGAGTGATATTTTTATTATAATCTCATTCGTTCCGCGTTTAAGAGTTTTACTAATATTTGCCAAACTTGAACAGCCCTGCCAGTTTCCATGGCTCTGGAATCGCGCATTGTGATGCCGTCCGGCCCCTATGCCTTGCGGGCTTCAGAGCGATTGGCCCAATTGAGCCTTGTCTCCCTATCTTCTTTCATCGAGGAACTCCGTGCTGGTAGTACGACCACGGCCGAAGCATTTGCCGCTGAAGCCAACGGCTCTCTTCCTTTTCTCGCCACCTATCATAGCGAGGAGGTGGTGCGGGTCTGGGTGGAGTTCTGCAGGAAGGTGGAGGCTTGTTTGTATGCTCTTGAATGTTCTCGCCTTTCCTCAGAAGCCGTGGCTGCAAAAGCGGAGTTGCGAGGTCTGATAGCACGATGTGCGGCAAACATGACGTCATGTGAAAAGAGGCTTGGCCGCAAATTCTCGGAGAGGGAGCTAGCCTCTAAGGCGCTGGGCGAGCTTCAAGCCAATCTCACAGCCAGGGCCAATAAAGCGTATGAACTGTGGCGGGTGCTACAGGAGTCCATCAAAGAGGTGGTGGCTCTTGATAAAGCCGTCACGTTTACTCGCGAGAGGGTTGAGGCTCATAAGGCTACTGAAAAAGAGCTTGAAGCCCGGCTCGCTTCATATCAGGCCCAACAAGCTCAGGCGGAGGCGCGTCTTATGGAGATCCTGCGTCACGAAGCCGTAGCTCAACAACAAAATGATGAGCTGGTAAAATTATTGCACCGCCCGCCGGCTTGAGGACTTGTATCTTCTTTTTTTTTTGTGCATACTCATGGATGAGAGTATCTCTTTTTTTGTTTTGAATTGTATTTTGTATCCATTTCGGTTTATGAATAAAGGATACAATTTTCCTCTCAGTGATGTGTCCCCTTTTCATTGAATGCATTCTGCGGATATTTTATCTTAATCTTCTTGCAGGACGGCCGTGGCTTAGGATTCAGGGTTAGGATCTGTTTCCTGAGGCTTTTGCATCTTATGAGCCACGAGGGTCTCATAAGGAGTCTTTCTCCCTATAGGTCGAGAGGATCCCATAGGTGTGAGTTCTTCTTAAAGATCGTGAGGATCCTTAAGCGGGTTTTCCCTTGAGAGTCGTAAGGATCTCACAAGAGAGTTTTTCTTCCTTACAGGTGGCGAGGGCCTGCAAGTGCCGGGTGTGATCACCTTTTTCCGTGTTTCACGGGGTTAGGGATCTCTCAAGGTATCGTAGTTTAAAGACGTCGCGGTCAAGGTTAAGGACCTCATAGTCCGTGGATTTAAGGACTCCACAGTCCGATGTTAGTTTTAAGACATCACGGTCAAGGTTAAGGACCTCATAGTCCGTGGATTTAGGGACTCCACAGTCCGGTGTTTGGTTGCAGGGACCCGCCACCTCTTTGAAGACGTTGAGGAATTACAACGCCAGGTATCAAAGGAGTGAAGAGATGTACCCTTAAACCAAGGCGAAATCCGTAGGGAATCGGGGGGGTTGATCGTTAGTTTTAAGACATCACGGTCGAGGTTAAGGACGTCATAGTCCGTGGATTTTAAGGACTCCACAGTCCGGTATGTGCTCTGGATGCTTCACACGGGTTCACTGCCGTGCTTGGCGAGGACCAGGCTCCGCTCTGGATGTTTTCCACGGGGTCAAAGAGTGACGTTATCCGCGTTCCACGTAACCAGGAAGTTTGCACTAGATGCTTCACACGGGTTCACTGCCGCGTTAGGCGAGGACTAGGCTCCGCTCTGGATGCTTCGCACGGGTTCACTGCCATGCTCTGCGAGGACCAGGATCCGCTCTGGACGTTTCCCACGGGGTCAAGGAGTGACGTTATCCGCGTTCCACGTGACCAGGAAGTTTGCACTAGATGCTTCACACGGGTTCACTGCCGCGTTAGGCGAGGACTAGGCTCCGCTCTGGATGCTTCGCACGGGTTCACTGCCATGCTCTGCGAGGACCAGGATCCGCTCTGGACGTTTTCCACGGGGTCAAAGAGTGACGTTATCCGCGTTCCACGTGACCAGGAAGTTTGCACTAGATGCTTCACACGGGTTCACTGCCGCGTTAGGCGAGGACTAGGCTCCGCTCTGGATGCTTCGCACGGGTTCACTGCCATGCTCTGCGAGGACCAGGATCCGCTCTGGACGTTTTCCACGGGGTCAAAGAGTGACGTTATCCGCGTTCCACGTGACCAGGAAGTTTGCACTAGATGCTTCACACGGGTTCACTGCCGCGTTAGGCGAGGACTAGGCTCCGCTCTGGATGCTTCGCACGGGTTCACTGCCATGCTCTGCGAGGACCAGGATCCGCTCTGGACGTTTTCCACGGGGTCAAATAGTGACGTTATCCGCGTTCCACGTAGCCAGGAATTTTGCACTAGATGCTTCACACGGGTTCACTGCCGCGTTAGGCGAGGACTAGGCTCCGCTCTGGATGCTTCGCACGGGTTCACTGCCATGCTCTGCGAGGACCAGGATCCGCTCTGGACGTTTTCCATGGGGTCAAAGAGTGACGTTATCCGCGTTCCACGTGACCAGGAAGTTTGCACTAGATGCTTCACACGGGTTCACTGCCGCGTTAGGCGAGGACTAGGCTCCGCTCTGGATGCTTCGCACGGGTTCACTGCCATGCTCTGCGAGGACCAGGATCCGCTCTGGACGTTTTCCACGGGGTCAAAGAGTGACGTTATCCGCGTTCCACGTGACCAGGAAGTTTGCACTAGATGCTTCACACGGGTTCACTGCCGCGTTAGGCGAGGACTAGGCTCCGCTCTGGATGCTTCGCACGGGTTCACTGCCATGCTCTGCGAGGACCAGGATCCGCTCTGGACGTTTTCCACGGGGTCAAAGAGTGACGTTATCCGCGTTCCACGTGACCAGGAAGTTTGCACTAGATGCTTCACACGGGTTCACTGCCGCGTTAGGCGAGGACTAGGCTCCGCTCTGGATGCTTCGCACGGGTTCACTGCCATGCTCTGCGAGGACCAGGATCCGCTCTGGACGTTTTCCACGGGGTCAAAGAGTGACGTTATCCGCGTTCCACGTGACCAGGAAGTTTGCACTAGATGCTTCACACGGGTTCACTGCCGCGTTAGGCGAGGACTAGGCTCCGCTCTGGATGCTTCGCACGGGTTCACTGCCATGCTCTGCGAGGACCAGGATCCGCTCTGGACGTTTTCCACGGGGTCAAATAGTGACGTTATCCGCGTTCCACGTAGCCAGGAATTTTGCACTAGATGCTTCACACGGGTTCACTGCCGCGTTAGGCGAGGACTAGGCTCCGCTCTGGATGCTTCGCACGGGTTCACTGCCATGCTCTGCGAGGACCAGGATCCGCTCTGGACGTTTTCCATGGGGTCAAAGAGTGACGTTATCCGCGTTCCACGTGACCAGGAAGTTTGCACTAGATGCTTCACACGGGTTCACTGCCGCGTTAGGCGAGGACTAGGCTCCGCTCTGGATGCTTCGCACGGGTTCACTGCCATGCTCTGCGAGGACCAGGATCCGCTCTGGACGTTTTCCACGGGGTCAAAGAGTGACGTTATCCGCGTTCCACGTGACCAGGAAGTTTGCACTAGATGCTTCACATGGGTTCACTGCCGCGTTAGGCGAGGACTAGGCTCCGCTCTGGATGCTTCGCACGGGTTCACTGCCATGCTCTGCGAGGACCAGGATCCGCTCTGGACGTTTTCCACGGGGTCAAAGAGTGACGTTATCCGCGTTCCACGTGACCAGGAAGTTTGCACTAGATGCTTCACACGGGTTCACTGCCGCGTTAGGCGAGGACTAGGCTCCGCTCTGGATGCTTCGCACGGGTTCACTGCCATGCTCTGCGAGGACCAGGATCCGCTCTGGACGTTTTCCACGGGGTCAAAGAGTGACGTTATCCGCGTTCCACGTGACCAGGAAGTTTGCACTGATCGTATCCGCATTTCGCGGGATGGAGGCTTGACTGTTGGCGATATGTATACCACCGAGCCATGGAACTGGGAGCTGCCGCTGCTCTGCTTTGTTTGAAGTCATGTCCGTTGTTACGAGACGAGTGTTTGGATGATCTCTAGGTCGCTTGTGGCCCGTCGAGACCTGGCTTCTTTTTCTGATGAAACCTAGGGGAGAAGTATGATCCCTTTTTTGTTTACGCCCTTGGATTGTGTACAGGGTGTGATGGAATATCACCTGTAGGGCATAAATTTTATTTTTATTTTATTTCTTTTTCCGCGATGCTCTATCATTTCAGCTTTTATATCGCGAAAATCGCGATTGCCCAATCATTTCGGCTATTTTTCGCGGTGCCCAATCATTTCGGCTATTTATTTATTTTCTGCTCGCTGCTTTTTATTGCGAGTTTCCCCATCATTTCGGCTATTTTTCATGCCTTCATTTTTACTTGCTGCTTTTTATTGCAAGTTGCCCCATCATTTCGGCTATTTTGTAGGCATGTGTGGCTTGCTAGCTTTTCGTTACAAGCCTGGGTTTTAGGCATCGATTTTGGCATCAGCACCGCTACAACTGGAACGTTGCCAGGAGCGAATCATCATTTGCTTTTGTCGATGACGAACAAAGGTGGCTCAGCAAACAGGGTTAAGGGTCCTGTCGACCAAGGCTTTTGACTTCATGAGCCGTAAGGGTCTCACAAAGGTATTTCTCCCCGCGAGTCGTGAGGATCTCGTAGGTGTGTTTTCTCCTTAGGGATCGTGAGGATTCCTAAGTGTGTGCTCCTCTGTAAGTCGTAAGGATCCTACAAGAGGACTTTCTCATTATGGGTCGAGAGGACCTATAAGGGTTAGACTTTGTTGGGGAAATGTTTATTCGCGCCCGTGGATTGTATACAAGGGTCAGTATGGAGCCGCTTGTAGGGCAGTATTGGAGGTTGTGGAGTATTTTGCTTAAGAACAGGTTCAGGTTTCTGTAACTTAAGACTTTCAAATCTTATGAGCCGGGAGGGTCCCATAAGAGAATTCTCCTTACGAGTCGTGAGGATCTCGTAAGTGTATTTTCTCCTTAGGAATCGTGAGGATCCCTAAGTGTGCTGCTCCTTTGTGAGTCGTAAGGATCTCACGCAGGTGGTTTCTCCTTATAAGGTCGAGAGGACTCTGTAAGTGTCCTTTAACGAGGTTGCGCCCTTTCGGGTTTTCACAAACACTCGCCGGTAGTCCTGCTGTTTTTACTCACGGGGCCCTTTCGGGTTTTCATCCGTGCCCATTTTGCTTATGGACATACCGTTTGTTTCTTTTTTTTATTCTTTTTCACTTTTTTTTTTTTACAAGGTCGCGCCCTTTCGGGTTTTCACGAACACTTGCCGGCAGCCCTGCTGTTTTTACTCACGGAGCCCTTTCGGGTTTTCCATCCGTGCCCATTTTGCTTATGGACATACCGTTTTTTTTTATTCTTTTTCATTCATTTTTTATTTTTTATTTTTTATTTTTTTTTTATTTTTTTTGTCAGCCTAAAGATGCTGCGGTAGTAGTTTTAGGGACGTTTCGGTCCGTCGTTAGTTTAAGGACGTTTCGGTCCGCTGTTAGTTTAAGGACGTTTCGGTCCGGCATTAGTTTAAGGACGTTTCGGTCCGTAGATAGTTTAAGGACGTTTCGGTCCGTCGCTAGTTTAAGGACGTTTCGGTCCGTCGTTATAGGAAGGCCGGCTGCTGCTTGTAAAGTCTGTGCCTGGGAAGATAGCGAGCGGACACAGTCGTCGTCATCTATCATTGACCTAGGCTGCAGCTTATTAAGCATGGTATTTCTTCAAGAAGCGGCCGTTTACTGGCCTGAAAGGCCTTTCACCGTGCATGTCCATGAGTAGATAGGCCCCACCCTGGTAGACCTTGTCTATGATGTACGGGCCTTCATAGTTTGGCTCAAATTTTCCTCGCTTGGCGCGATTGGGGATCATAGGTCTTTTGACCACTAGTACGAGTTCGCCTTGGCGGAATGTCCTCGGCCTGGTCAATCTTTCGTACGAGCGCGTCATCTTTGCTTTGTAGGCCTCTAGATGTTGTTGCGCTATGAGCCGGGTTTCGTCGAGGGCATCAAGCTCCCCAAGCCGAAGGTGAGCATTTTCTTCGTTCGTCAGCTCGTGGTGGACTGCTACTCGTAGAGAGGGTAACTCTATCTCGAGGGGGAGAACTGCTTCCGTCCCAAATACCAACGCGTACGGCGTTGTGTTCGTGGCCGTCTTGAATGTAGTTCGATAAGCCCAAAGGGCTTCTTGCAGTCTTTCGTGCCAGTCCCTCTTATTCCTGGAGACGGTCTTTTTTATGATCTTCGTCAAGGTCTTATTGAAAGCCTCGGCTAGACCGTTAGCTCGTGGGTTGTAAACTGAAGAATATCTCCAGTCTATATTGTGCTGCTGTGCGAAGCGGCTAATCTTATGGCTTCGGTAGGCCGGCCCATTATCAGAGATAATCCGTCGTGGAGTTCCGAACCGATAGATGACGTGCGTCTTGAAGAAATGGAGGATATTCTCCGTCTTCACTTCCTTCAGTGGTACTGCTTCTGCCCATTTGGAGAAGTAATCAGTTGTCGCCAGGATAAAGCGGTGTCCCCGGGATGATGCTGGCTCAATGGGGCCGACTATGTCAGTCCCCCACATTTCGAATGGCCAGCTGGCCACCGTTGGGTGTAGTGGATTCGGATGTTGGTGGATGAAGTCTCCATGGAGCTGGCATGAGTGGCATTGCTTCGCATACTCGAGGCAGTCCTGGATCATCGTGGGCCAGTAGTAACCCATCCGTTTAATTTTTAACTTCATCTTTGGGCCCGCTTGATGAGAACCGCAAAGCCCGTCGTGAACTTCTTGAACGACTCTTTCTGCTTCATCAGGTCCCAAGCATCTCAGCCATAGAAAATCAAACGATCTCTTGTACAGGGTATCGTTGACGAAAGCGAAGGATAGAGCTCGTTTCATAAGCTGATGTCTTGAGGACGCTTCTTCGGGCATTCGGTGGGACTTGAAGTAGTCTATGAAGACTTCCCTCCAGTCCTCAGCCTTCTCACGGTCTTTTATTTGTAGGGTCGCTTGCTCAATCGCTCCCTTTTCCTTATATAATTCCGGAGGTATTTCTGCCGGGGCGAGCACTCGACGGCTTTGTACTATGATTCTGACGTCATCGAGGTTCTCGTCGGCCAGTTCTTTAGCGAGTTTGGCCAACGCGTCTGCTTTGCTGTTTTCTGCGCGCGGTATGTTCTCTAGAATATAGGAGGGGATCTGGGCCAACAGTTGTTGCACCTTTTCGCCGTACTTCACCAATTCTGGTTTGCACGTTTGGTAGTCACCATTTACTTGGCTAACGACCAGCTGAGAATCCCCGTATATGAGGAGGTCTTCAATTCCCATGTTGATGGCGATTTCGAGGCCTGCTATCAGAGCTTCGTATTCGGCTTCATTGTTTGTCCTTGACTCTGTTAAGGAGAAGGCGAAGCGCATTATCCCTCCTTGTGGAGTTGCAAAGATAAGGCCTATCCCCGATTTGATGATCGGGCTACCCTGTTTCTGCTTCTTTATGGAGGACGCTCCATCGAAATAGAGTTCCCATCGTGTGCTTCCACCGCCAATTGCGTCAAATGCATGCTCGTCCGGCAAATCACAGTTCAAAGGAGAGTCGGCCGGTATCGGGTGTTCAGCGAGGAAGTCGGCAATGGCCTGGCCTTTCACTGCCTTGAGGGGTTGATATGTTATCGAGAACTCCATCAAGAGCAAGGCCCATTTAGCGAGTCGTCCCGTCAGTATAGCCTTTGACATCAGGTATTTAAGGGGGTCCACCTTCGAAATGAGACGGACTTCATGCGCCAACGCATAGTGCCTGAGCTTCGTTATTGCAAAGATTAATGCCAAGCAATGTTTTTCGATGGGCGAGTAATTGCTTTCTGCCCCCAGCAGCACTCGACTTAAGTAGTAAAGTGCTCTTTCTTTCCCCTGATCGTTCTCCTGCGCCCATAATGCGCCCAAAGAACCTTCAAGGGCGGCCGTGTAAAGAATGAGAGGCTTTCCTTTCACTGGGGCAGCCAACACCGGAGGATTTTGCAAGTATTGTTTGATCTCGTCTAGTGCACCTTGACATTTGTGATTCCAAACGAACGGGGTTCCCTTTTTCATCAGGTGGCTGTAAGGACGGCATTTGCCCGAAAGATTAGCGATAAACCGCCGGATGTATGCGAGCTTCCCTTGGAGAGACCGCAACTGCTTGAGGGTTCTTGGCGGAGGCATTTCCATAATCGCTTTAATCTTTGACGGATCTATTTCAATACCTCGGTGTCGAACGATGAATCCCAGGAATTTACCCAAGGAGACTCCAAACGCGCACTTGAGGGGATTCATTTTCAAATTGTATTGCCGAAGGCGTTGAAATACGGTTTCGAGATGCTTTAAATGCTCTTCGTATGACATGCTCTTCACTACGAGGTCATCGATATAGCATTCGACGATGTCGTGTATGAGATCGTCAAAGATTTTTGTCATGGCCCTTTGATAGGTGGCGCCAGCGTTCTTTAGGCCAAAGGGCATAACCCTGTAGCAGAATATGCCCAAAGGAGTCCGAAAGCGGTGTGCTTCTGGTCTTCGGGATGCATCTTTATCTGATTGTATCCTGATGAACCATCCATAAAGGAGAAGACCTCGTGAGTGGATGTGTTATCTATCATTAGCTCGGTTACCGGCACCGGGAAATCGTCCTTTGGGCATGCTTTATTGAGATCCCTGAAATCCACGCATATGCGCACCGTTCCATTCTTCTTCATTACCGGGACGATGTTGGCAATCCAGTCGGGATATTGGACTTCCTGGATAAATCCGGAATCGATCAACTTCTTGACTTCGGCGTTGATGCTCATCTCCAGCTCAAGTCGCATCCTCCTTGGCGCCTGCTTGACTGGCTTGATATCTGGGGATATTGCTAATCTATGCACCGCAATCTCCGGATCCAATCCTGGCATCTCGGAGTAGTTCCACGCGAAGCAGTCTTTATGCCGTAGGAGCACGTTCTTTAACGCGGCCACCTTTTCCTCGGATAACAGCTCGCTGACAAATGTCGGTCGCGGGTCGTCTGCCGATCCCAGCTCGATCTTCTTGAGGTTATCTGCGGTAGTATGTATACCGTCTTCCAGTTCTTTCGGAGCGGGCGGGAATTCCGAGATCAACTCATCATCGCTGTTCTCGAAGCACCGGGGAAGGTCATCTTCGTTCTCGGGCTCTTCTTTTAATATCGTAATCATATAACAGGTGTGAACTCGCTCCCAAGACTGAGGCGGATCCGGTTCTGCTCTTGTGGTTTTGGGCTCGTGCTTTTGCGGCGGCGTTACTTTCCAACCGTCGGATAAAGCGAATCTACCCTGTCGGTACTGGTCATCGACCCAGTTCTTGAAGGTGAAGCAGTCTCCGGTAGGATGTCCTATGGCTTGGTGATAAGAGCAATAACTCGGATGAGAGACCTTGCTAGCTTGCTCAGGATGCCTAGAATCTGGAAGCGTGATCATCTGATGTTTTAGGGCGAGCTTGAGCAACCGTTCCGTCTTGCCTCGGGGGAAGGAGTATGCTCGACTCATCTTTTCCACGAGGGACGAATCCGAGCCGCGCAGTACCCGTAACCCTCTAATCCTGCGTCGTTGTTGTCGGCTCTTCTTTTCGCTTCTTGACTTATTTCCGTCTCCGCCTCGGGCCTTTCGTATGACGGGTTGACAAGGATGAACATCTTTATCTTTTGTAGCCTGTGCAGTCTGTTGGAATAGACGTTGCGTCCTGGCCCTCTCATAGATGGCCATTTCGCGGTTGTGGTCTTCCCGAACTTTCTGATCCACTTTCCTGATAGGCTTGCCCATTCGTTCTTCAAACGACGGACTTGGCGCTTCGATCGCGGGGTTTAGTTTTGATGAGGGATTGGCCTCTCCTGACAGAGCGCCTTCTTTTTCATCAGAGGTATATATGGCGTAGCTGCCGTGGGCTCGCTCCCGTTTTCCGGTTCTCGCGTACCCAAGCCCAAGTGTTTCCATTTTCCCATTGGGCAATTTGCGCTGAGTCCCGGGGACATCCCAAATCCTGTTGTAGAACCGAGCCTGCCGCACCGTCTGTTTTAAGGGTACTCCTTGGCGCTTCAATAACTTCTTCAATCCATTTGTATAGTATCTAGGCAGACGGATGGGTTGGAGCCTGTCAAGTGTAACATCCGCGCCGTGCCAGATCTCTTTCTCCACCTTCGACTCTGAGGATTGGTAGAATAGGATCACCTTCTCACCCCTTCGCCTGGGAGGGACGTAAAATGTTTGCAGGTCTTGCACGCTGTGAGCTTGAAGCGCGTCGAGATCCTTATAGTGTTCTTGCGGTACCATGGTGATTTGCAGACTATGGTCCTCGCAAAGGGGTGCCTGTATTGACAGCCGACTGGAGAATACGGCGTTAACCTCGTCCTCCGAATCACTCCCGAAGACCGGTATGGGGGTGGGCGCCCCCAGGTTGTTGCGTTGGGATGGCCCTGTATACACTATTTCCTCCTCTTCTTCGGTATCGCTCCCAAAAACGGGAATGGTGGCGGCGGCTTTGTCCTCTGGGTCGCGACACCTTTCTGTATCTTCGAAATCTGGCAAAAAGTATTTCGCGTCTTCGTATTTGCGAACTTCGTTTACAGAAAACGGGTTCAACTCGCCTGTTACGGTGTACTCGAAACCATCCTTGAAGTACTTCATACACTGATGTTGCGTAGAAGGGATGATGTTGTACTCGTGTAGCCAAGGACGACCGAGCAAGGCGTTGTAGCAGGTCTTGGCGTCAATGACATGGAACTTGATGTCTGTGACGAGAAGTCCGAAGCGTAACGTCAGTATTACAGATCCGAGAGTCCGTGACGATTGAGAGTCGAAACCGGAGATAGTAATTTTGTCACGAGCGAGGTGTTGCACACTCATGCAGATTTCCTTCAACACCCGAACATTAAGGAGGTTGACGGAGGATCCATTATCCACCAGGATCTTGCCTATCTTGATGTCATGGCAGTATCCAGAGACATATAGGGGGCGGTTGTGGTCGCACGTCCCGAGAAGGAGGTCTTCATCACCGAAAGTGACATCGGCCGTGTACACTTCCTCCAGTTCATCCTTCATCCTTTCAGTGGCGAGAAAGACTTGGAATTGTTCAGGCTCTTGCAACGCCTTAACTAGTGAGTCTCGTGCTTCCTTTGATAATAGAAGGGCATCAAGAATGCTAAGCTGAGAGGGTAGCTTCCTTAAGTGCGCGAGGATGTTATAGTCCACCTTACCCTTTTTGGGAGGGTCTTTGGTAGTTAACTCTTTTGTGACCTGGTCATCTAAAGTGATATCTTCAATGACCTTTTCCTTTCCCTTATCTTTTCGGCCGACGGGCCCGAGATTCTTTTCTGGGAGTGTGCGATTGCGCAGCTGAATGTTCTCGCAGGCCTCCGATTCCTCCTCTTTCCCTAGAACGGATTCTGTAAAGAGAGGGCCCAGAGCCATTTCTTCATCAGAGTCGCTCCCGAAGGTGAGAACTTGTGACCCTCTGGCGTCAGCCATGTAACAGCTGCCAGTAGTCTTGTTGTGCCCTCCGACAGTACTTCTTCGCTCCCGACGGCTCTTGCGTTTCGTGCGCTTAAAATGTTGCCGATGAGCAACATATCCTTGCCACCATATCTTAAAGGCGTCGCACTCCTCCGTGGGATGTGAGATTTTCCGATGATATGTGCAATAGTCAGGGTGCGTCTCTACCCCATCGTGTGTGTTTCCTTCCGAGGGCGGTAGCTTCATTCCCAGTGACATGGCTTTGGCAAACCTTTTTTTCGTCTTGAATATCTTCTTGTCTGCTTCGGATGCCTTATGTTCCGGCAGGGGTAGTTCAACTCTTTCGTTCGGTTGCCCGCATTTGGCTCCTTCCGATGTGGCCATCTCACGCTCCTGGTCCGCTTTACATTTTAGACGAATCTCGTCTAGAAAAGCGTCGATCATTTCATCTGTCGGCCATGCATGCTCTGGTACAGGCTCTGCCTCCAGCTTTTTAGTGCCATGAGTTTTCCCATCATCAGTAAACGAGTGGGAGATCACGTTACAACTCGCCACATATTCTTCGGATTCATCTGACGAGCTCTTTCCATCATCTTCCTCTTGAAAGATGTGGTTGAGGAACTCTTGCAGTGTGACAGGAGTTCGCGCCTTTTGGTTGTACTCTTCCAACGCGTCGATTTGCTTCTGCAAGTGCGTGTGCTCTTTTCCAGGCTTCACGGACCTCTTGGATTTCTTCTTCTTTTTCTTCGAAGATTTTGACGATTGGGCGTGAGTATTTGGGCCATTATCGCGAGTCTTCGTAGTTGGGCGGGGCTTCAACATTCCTTTGATAATTTGAGGTTCAAGAGGGTCCTTCCATTCGATCGCAGGGCACGCATGAAGGTCTCTCAGCATTCTTTTGGTTTTAGTTGATAGCACGACCTCCCATGGAGCTTCTTCAATAAAAGAACATGTTGCCCCCGGTGCATCCGCTTTCCTCGGAGCATGCGGCTGTGGTGGGTTCACTTTCCACTTTTCGGACAGTACAAACTTCCCCTGGAGGTATTGGTCTTCAATCCATCCTTTGAAGACGAAGCAATCTTCAATCGGATGGCCTACCGTTTGATGGTAAGGGCAGTAGTTGGAGTCATTCACCTCGGTGGGTTGCGGCGGTCGCCTTGGATTTGGTAGGTTTATAAGCCTGTTGCGTATCGCCAGCTCGAATAACCGCTTCGTCTTGTCTCGTAGGAACGAGTAGGGACGCTTCATTTTCTCATTATAATACCGACGCCTTTCCTCCAGTTGATCTGCCGGTTTCGGGGCGTTAGGTTGCTGTTGGGCATTCGCAACAAAGGTTGCCCTCCATTTACCCTTGTCATTCCAAGGTTCCGACTTCGGTGTAGGTGGTCTATGACCCATCTGGTCCATCTGAGCCAACTTGTCGATTAAAGCCTGGAATGTGGTTGGCTTAAAGAACATCATAAACTGGGAGATAGTTGCGTGGGGGTCTAAGGTTCCCACGAACATGCCCACCGCAGGTGCTTCCTCGATGCGTTGCTCACATCTCGACCACAAGTTCCGCCAGCGTATAGCGTATTGGACCCAGGTTTCGCCCGGTTTTACCCTGGCGTTAATAAGTGCGGTTATTGGAGTGCGTTCGCTGGCACTTGCAAATCGCTGAGTGAACAACAACTCCATTTCAGCGAACGTTTTGATGGAATCGTTCGGGAGTTCTGAATACCATTCGAACGCTGTTTCTGATAAGCTGCCCACGAACTGGCGAAGCAACAATTTATCGTCACCGCCGGTGTTACCGCAGAGGGCCCGGAACTGGGCAACATGTTGATGGGGATTGCCGGTCCCCTTATACACGTGGAATTTCGGTATCGTATAGCCTTGTGGGTATTTGATTTGATCGTACCAGCTCGGATACGGCCGCCCCGTTTTCATGACTTGACCAGCTGCCTCAGTCGCGTGGTGAACCCGGATTTGCTGGGCTATGTAGTCAGCCAAGTCAGCCTTAGAGATTGCATCCTCCTTGGCCGTTGAGAGGGCTGGTGGTGGATTTGACGTTTCTCCTCGGTCGTCTTCAAGAACGATCGGGGGATCCTCGGCGGGTGAGTCCTGCTGGATCATCATTCCTATCACGTCTTGAAAGAGAAGGCCCATCCGTTGTATGTTGGATGCTTGTTCAGCAGCCTCTTTGTCCCTTCTCTCCAGTGTTCGGCGAAGGAATTCAGCGTCTGTTTCTTCCTCCCGGCGTGCGTCTGAGGACGTTTCTGGGTTTTCTTTTGGTCCGGTGAGCGCGGCCATAGCATTCATCATTTCTTGAAGCTTTTGTTGCTGCTCCTGGGCTTTCGTCACGGATCGGGTTAGGGGTCGGTGGCCCGTAGAAGTGCGGCTTTCCTCTTTCCCAAAGGCCATGTAAACAGTGTGTACCACCATGCCCCCAGACTTAGGGCGCCTGGGCTTAGTGCTTTCAGTCGTCGCTGCATGCTGTGAGGTCCTCTCTGGCCTCCTCCTTTTGTGAGTCAGTTGATCACCAGCTTTTTGGGGTTTAGCCTGGTGACCGGCTTCAGGTTGGATTTTCAGCTTCTTGTGCTGGCGGGAGAAGTTTGGATCGATGATCGAGTCTCGGGCCTGCCGCCAAGCCTTATAGATTTTGGAAGACAGCCGTTGAGGAGATCGGGGCTGTTCGGGTTTTGTTTCCACAACCTTTTTCAATGAGGGAGGAGACCTCTTCAGTACTGCCGTGGGGGAATTCCTTCGCACCTTATTTAGCATTTCAAAGCTGTTCCCAGTTGGAACAGCAGCATTGACCTCTGCCACCGGGGCCGCTGGAGTCAACCCGGAGGGAGAGTTGCCCCCAGCCTTCCTTACTCGGCGCCAATGGCGACGTCGAGCGCGTCGAGCGGGCGGCGTTGGGTCAGCAGTAAGAATGGTTCCTTCTTGCCCCCTGTGTGGATGGGGGGTTGTTGTTGGCGTTAGCCTATCGAAGACCGATGTCCTCTGGGAAGCGGGAGCAAAGGCCGGAGCCGTCAATCTTGTAAAGACTGACCTTTTGGCTGGAGAGGTCGCCTTGGCGATTTCGGGAGCAGGAGCAGCCACTTTCTTGGAAGCAGCCTTCTCTGAGATTGTAGGCCCCGTAATGAGCTCGCAGGATTCCTGGCCCAATCTAGAGAAGACCGAGGCATCGACGTTGGGCGACTCGTTGAGAGGAGCCGCGGCAGGGGTAAGACGATCAAAGACCGACTCCCCGAGAGTTTTCTTCGTCAGCACTGGAGCGGTAAAGTTTGTCGGCGGGATCATAGTCCCAAAGAACAATCCTGTGGTGGCGCGAGTGACCTGTTCCACTGGCATTGTGAATAGCGAAGCAGCTTGGGGTCCATAGGCTATACCTCCTGGCGAGGCAGAGCGTCGGCTGCAATTGCTGTCTGAGCAGTTGGAGGATTTCGCAGGGGTGGAAGCCATCGATCCTTTTGCTTTCTGCAATAAGCGAGATGCCAATTCTCAGTACCTTGAAACCCGAGGGCAACTATTAGCGAACCGCGATTGGTTCGCGAATCACGACACACGAAGTGTGGAGTGGAAAGAGGAAAAGGTCCCACCGGGCGTGCCAGAATCTGTTCCCCTCCGAACGGCGGCCGGGACGTTGGGACGTCAGAGGCGTTAGGTTTGGGGCAGATGCTAATTGGTGCTATCCGTCCACCTCTCCGAAGATGCCAAGTTGATTTATGGCACCATATATCGAAGGTTTAAACGGATGCGACCGATGTAGCAGACTTCGTCAGATTCCCCCTCGTTTGAGGGGTTTTTGATTGTGGGGACGCTCTTCCCTGCAGGCGCAAGCCCCTGCAGTTAATTACGCTACCGCATTGCGGTAACAACTTTCTCCTTCTCCAGATGGTCACTTCGTGTCGTGGGTGTTTGTTTTATTGCCCGTGGATTGTTTACGGAGACTGAGTTATGTCGTCGCCCGTAGGGCGTGGACTAGTCCAAATCCGCATTATCTTAAATTTGGGTTTGGGGGGGGTTTTGGTTTGAGGATACGTCAGCCCTACTCGAGGCTAAGATCAACTCAAACGTTTGTTAAGGATACGTTAGTCTAACTTTGTGACTAAGATCAACTTAACGGGATCGTTTAGATCCGACAAAAGAGTGTTTGGACTCTAATGTTCCAGTTTAGGGACATAGTGGTCCATCGTCTGTATGGCTGTCGGGACCCATCACCTCTCTGACGACGTTGAAGGATTACAACGACAGATGTCAGAGGAGTTCAGAGATGTACCCTTGAGCCGGAGTTAATTTGGGGGATTCGTAGTCCAGTATGTTTGAGGGTTTAAGGACGCGTTAGCCATCTTTGAGGCTAAGATCAACTTAAACGGGACCGTTTAGGTCCAACAAAAGAGCATATGAAAGGGCTCTATTGTTCTAGTTTAGGGACGTTGCGGTCCATGGGTAGTTTAAGGACATTGCGGTCCGTGGGTAGTTTAAGGACATTGCGGTCCGTTGTTAGTTTTAAGACATCTCGGTCAAGGTTAAGGACGTCGTAGTCCATGGGTTTAAGGACCCCACAGTCCGGTATGTGCTCTGGATGCTTCACACGGGTTCACTGCCGTGCTTAGCGAGGACCAGGCTCCGCTCTGGACGTTTTCCGTGGGGTCAAAGAGTGACGTTATCCACGTTCCGCGTGACCAGGAATTTGTATGAGTTTAAGGACCCCACAGTCCATATCATGGGTGGTCGTCGGGACCCGTCACCTCTTTGAAGACATTGAGGGATTACAATGCCAAGTATCAAAGGAGTGAAGAGATGTACCCTAGAACCGGAGTGGCTTGAGCAGTCCCTGGCCCAATTTAAGGCCAGGACTGATTAATTATGTTATGAGCCCATTGGCCCAATTAATCACGAATTGAGGACTTATGGCCAGCTTGGGCTAAGTCCCATCATGTCTGGAATATTGACTCCTTGTGAGTCCATCGAGGGAGAAGCTTTGCCTCTATCCCTTTAGCCAATTGGGCTATAGACTAGTGTTAAACACTTCAAAGCAATCAATGTTGAACACTGGGAATGAGTTTGACAAGTTAGTGTTTAACACTAGAAGAATAATTGGTGTTAAACACCAGCAACAAGGCCCGATAGCATTTCAATATTGGATTCGAGGGTTTTAACTTAGTGTTAAACACTACAGCAAGAACGGTCACGTGGCCCCACGTGGGAGTGCCTTCCCTTCAATGATTCTGCCGAGATTACTGTGCCTTTGATAGCATCACGTGTCAGCACGTGACGGGCATTCAAATGCCTATGTGTTAAGGCTTCTGCTGAAAGTCACGTGGGTCACGTGGGGTGCTGCCTCAAAGGGGCTTTCTGTAGGGCTTTTGGGGGGTCACGTGGTGACACGTGACCCTGCCTCAATGTTGTTGTTTTTTTTTTGGAGGATCTGTCACTCCTCTTTCAGGAATTAAATTCCTCGAACTTTTAATTTCAGAGGAATTAAATTCCTAATTCCTTTTGAAGGCTTATATTCTGGAATAGAGTTTAAATCTGAGTTTTCTGTGGGAATTAAATTCCTTGTTTATGCGGAGAACTGAATAGGGTTAAACCCTAACAAAAGCTTTTAAGGAATTAAACTCCCCTTTTCTGAGGATTATGATTAAAGGAATTAAATTCCCACTGTTTCGACAGAACTATGTTCTTAATTAGGGTTCAACCCTGTTTCTTTTTGTTTTGAAGGAATTAAATTCCCATGATACAGGGTCGAACCCTAACTTTATTTTGGAGGAATTAAATTCCTATAGTTCTATGAGAGTTAAATTCTCATGCTTGCATTCCTTCTCTATGTTTTGGATCTGCATGGCAGGATCTCGACCCATTGAGAATTAAATTCTCAACCTTAAGGGGAGATGTGCACTTTGCAGGTCCTCTATCAAAGAGAGAAGAAATATGTTCTTCTGTTTTTATATTATCAGAGTTAAACTCTGTTGAGAATTAAATTCTCCTTCTTTCAAACGCCTTTCCCTTTCTTACCTAGGTTTTTTGCAGAAGATCTGAGTCTTTTTCAAGTATCAAAGCTCTTCTCCTTTTCTCTTTTCTTCTCTGCGTATGTATATCTTTTTTGTTTCCCTTGGCTCCTATTTATAGGAGAAGCAGCCGAATCAATCAGTCTTTTGTGAATCTTCATTGAGAGATTTGATTTGCGTCCATCATTCATTTTGGGCCTTCGGATTATTAGGTGAATTTTATTCACCATTGGATCTTAAATCCAGAGATTCTCCTTTGTTATTTTGGTTAGATTTAAAGGGGAAATCTTTCCACACCCGAGATTTTCCATAAATAGATGATATTTAATCATCTCTGGATCTTTAATTTGATTGGTCCCAAATAATTACTTTCCTTTGGAAAGATTCGAATTTCCTTCAGAATTTAATTCTGTCGTCAAAAATGGGCTTTGAAAGTCGGTCACGTGTGACCACGTGACCCATGGTCATGTGCAGACACGTGACCCTCTTTGGAATGAAGAACCCTCTTTCTTTCTGCGCTATCTTCCGGTTGCTGTTTTAGCCATCACGTGTTACCACGTGACCCCTGGTCACGTGTGAGCACGTGACCCCTGTCTGGCACTTCTTTCTCTGGTTCAATTGGAGAGCGAGTTTGCTGCTTTGAACGTCACGTGTCGACACGTGACCCTGGTCACGTGGGAGCACGTGACCTCTTCTGAAGCTCTTTTCCTTGACTTGATCAGCGAATCAAAGTGCGCTTTTTCTGTATTTTATAGGTCACGTGTCAACACGTGACTGCTGTCACGTGTAAGCACGTGGCCTCTTTTGAAGCTTTTCCCAGAAGCTTTCCTGATTTTAAATCAGGAAACAGAAACTCTGTATTCAGTGTTTAACACTGACTTTCTTAGTGTTGAACACCAACTTGGAAGACCCTATTTCCAGTGTTTAACACTGATCTGCCTTAGTGTTAAACACTAATTTGAAATCTCCATTGCCAGTGTTTAACACTGATTTGCTTTAGTGTATAAGCACTAATTTGAAAGCCATGTTGCTAGTGTTTAACACTAACTATCTTTTAGTGTTAAACACTAACTTGTCAATCTCACTCCCAGTGTTCAACACTGTTGGTCTTTAGTGTTTAACACTAACTTTAGCCCAATTGGCTAAGTTTCTAGAGGCAAAGCCTCTCCTTCAATGGACCAACAGAAAGCCAACATTCTAAATATGATTGGACTTAGCCCAAGCTGGCTATAAGTCCTCAATTCAAACTTAACTGGGCTAATGGGCTCATAACATAATTAATTGGTCTTGGTCCCAAATTGGGCCGAAGACTATTTAATCTACCTTGGTTCAAGGGTACATCTCTTCACTCCTTTGATACTTGGCGTTGTAATTCCTCAACTTCTTCAAAGAGGTGACGGGTCCCGATGACCACACATTGCTACGGACTGTGGGGTCCTTAAACTCATGGACTATGAGGTCCTTAACCTTGACCGCGATGTCTTAAAACTAACGCCGGACTGTGGAGTCCTTAAATCCATGGACTATGGTGTCCTTAACCTTGACCGTGATGTCTTAAAACTAACGCCAGACTGTGGAGTCCTTAAATCCATAGACTAAGAGGTCCTTAACCTTGACCGCGATGTCTTAAAACTAATGCCGGACTGTGGAGACCTTAAATCCACGGACTATGATGTCCTTAACCTTGACCGCAATGTCTTAAAACTAACATTGGACCGCAATGTCCTTAAACTACCTATTGACCGCAATGTCACTAAACAAAACAACAGGGCTCCCTTAATTGCTCTCTTGTCGGATCTAAACGATCCCGTTAAGTTGATCTTAGTCTAAAAATTAGGCTGACGTATCCTTACCAAACGTTTAAGTCGATCTTAGTCTCAGACGAGACTAACGTATCCTTAAACCCAAAACCCCAAACCCAAATCTAAGATAATACGGATTTGGACTAGTCCACGCTCTACAGGCGACGACATAACTCAATCTCCGTATACAATCCACGGGCAACCAAACATAAAATAAACACACACGACACGAAGTGATCATCTGGAGAAGGAGAAAGTTGTTACTGCAATGCGGTAGCGTAATTAACTGCAGGGGCTTGCGCCTGCAGGGAAGAGCGTCCCCACAATCAAAAACCCCTCAGGCGAGGGGGAATCTGACAAAGTCTGCTACATCGGACCCATCCGTTTAAACCTTCAATACATGGCGCCATAAATTAACTTGGCATCTTCGGAGAGGTAGACGGATAGAACCAATTAGCATCTGCCCCGAATTTCAGGCAAGACGTCCATCGCGCCGTCTTTCGGAGGGGAACAAGCACCTATTAACATCTGCCCCGAATCTCAGGCAAGACGTCCCTGTCGCGCCGTCTTTCGGAGGGGAACAACAACATGCGTCCACGCCCATCCCTCGAGGAGAGACTAGGACGTCCTTACTCGTTTCCTCAGGATAAAACGAGGAGACTGTTCAAACTGGCAGTACGCAACAGACTCATCGAGCTGCCGGATCCAAAACGTCCGTTGCAGCTAAGCAATGTTAACAATCCTAATTACTACCCTTACCACCAAGCAGTAAGCCATCCAATCGAAAATTGCTTCGTCTTCAAAGGCTGGATTGGGGACCAATACAAACAAGGCAAGTTCGCATTATCCGAAAACTGGAAGGTGAACCCATCACAACCTCATGCCCCTAAAAAGGTGGACATGCCGGGGGCATTGTGCTCATTCATAGAAAAAGCCCCATGGACCGAAAAAGTCTGTAAACTAGAAATTCGCCTCAAATACGGCAACTGCGGACTGAAACGTCCTTAAACTAACAATGGACCACTATGTCCTAAAACTGGCGAAGGACCGAAATGTCCCTAAACTAACATTAGACCGCAATGTCCTAAAACTTGCAACTGACCGAGACGTCTATAAACTACTACGGACCGCAGCATCCCAAGGCTGACGTGGTAAAAAAAAAAGAAAAAAAATGGTATGTCCACAAGCAAAATGGGTACGGATAAAAACCCGAAAGGGCGCCGTGAGTAAAAACAGCAGGACTACCGGCAATATTTGTGAAAATCCAAAAGGGCACAGACTCGTAAAAAAAATAATAATAAAAAATATATATAAAAAATATTTTAAAAAACGGTATGTCCACAAGCAAAATGGGCACGGATGAAAACCCGAAAGGGCGCCGTGAGTAAAAACAGCAGGACTAACGGCAAGTTTTGTGAAAACCCGAAAGGGCGCAATCTCGTTAAAAGACACTTGCAAAGTCCTCTCAACCCTGTAAGGAGAAACCACCTGCGTGAGATCCTTACGACTCACAAAGGAGAAATACACTTAGGAATTCTCACGATTCTTAAGGAGAAACTACGCTTACGAGATCCTCACGACTCGTAAGGAGAATTCCCCTTTGAGACCCTCACAGCTCATAGGGTTCAAAAGTCTTAAGCTACAAGGATCTTAACATTTTCTTAAGCCATCACATTTCTCAGTTTCCCCTACAAGCGGTTCAATATTGACCCTTGTATACAATCCACGGGCACGAATGAACATTTCCCTAACAGAGTCCTACCAGCGACTAGGGATATGCTCACACGGTGAACAAACACTTATAGGTCATCTCGACTTGCAAAGAGAAAACACGCTTGTAAGATCCTTACGACTTATAAGAGAACACACACTTAGGAATCCTCACGATTCATAAGGAGAAAATGCACCTACGAGATCCTCACGACTCGTAGGGAGAAACACCTTTATGAGACCCTTACGGCTCATGAAGTCAAAAGCCTTAGTCGACGGGATCCTAACCCTGTTTGCTAAGCCACCTTTGTTCGACATCGACAGAGGCAAATGATGATTCGCTCCTGGCAATATCCCAGTTGTAGCGATACTGATGCCTAAATCGGTATCAAATTCCAAGTCCTTTCACGGCAAATGATGATTCGCTCCTGGTAATATTCCAGTTGTAGCGATACTGATGCTGAGATTGACACCAGATTACAAGTTCCACACTCGTGATAAAAAAAATCAGCGAGCCAAAAATTCATATGAAATAGCCGAAATGATGGGGCAACTTGCAACAAAATCAGCAAGTAAAATATATGCATACAAAATAACCGAAATGATGGGGCAACTTGCAACAAAATCAGCAAGTAAAATATATGCATACAAAATAGCCGAAATGATTGGGCACCGCGAAAAATAGCCGAAATGATTGGGCAATCGCGACTTTCGCGATATAAAAAGCTGAAATGATAGAGCATCGCGGAAAGAAATAAAAAATTCTGAAAGAATGAAACTTTTGCCCTGCAGGTGAGGTCACATTGACCCCTGTATACAATCCATGGGCACAAACAAGAAGGGAACAATATCGTCCCACCAGGCTTCGTCGAAGCAAAGCCAAATCTCGACGGTTCCTAGACAACCTAAAGACAATCTCGACATTCGTCGCAATATTGCAGACACAATGTCAACAAACGAAGTGAAGGAAGATTCCTAGCTTCAGGGTCTCGACGTCAACATCAACAACTTAGAGATCAACACCGGCGTTCTTCCTCCCTCCAATCGGATGCAGACGCAACATCAACAAACGGAGCTACGACAAAGCCCCTTAGTTCCAAATCTCGACGGTTCACAAACAGCCTAGAGACTACCCCGGAACCACGGCAAAGTTCCTAGTTCCAAGTCTCGACGGCCACATCTACAGCCTGGAGACCCACGACAACGTTCCTCCTCATTCCAGCAGGATTCGGACGCGACATCACCAATCGGAGCCATGGCAAAGTCCCTAGTTCCAAGTCTCGACGGCCATATCTACAGCCTGGAGACCTACGATGGCGTTCCTCCTCATTCCAGCAGGATTCAGACGCGAAAATCAATCTCGGAGCCACGGCAGAGTCCCTAGTTCCAAGTCTAGACGGCCACATCTACAGCCTGGAGACCCACGACAGCGTTCCTCCTCATTCCAGCAGGATTCAGATGCGACATCACCAATCGGAGCCATGGCAAAGTCCCTAGTTCCAAGTCTCGACGGCCACATCTACAGCCTGGAGACCAACAACGGCGTTCCTCCTCATTCCAGCAAGATTCGGACGCAACGTTAACAAAGCGGAGTCATGGCAAAGTCCCTAGTTCCAAGACTCTACGGTCCACAGACAACCTAGAGTCAACCAATGACCTCCCCGCCGGATCAATGCTCCGTCTCGGAAACAAGTCAACCGACCTCCAGGGAAATCAGTGTCCTTGGCAAAAATCTCGATTCAGGGAAATCAGCGTCTTTGATGAGAACACCTTGATTCGCATCGACTTGCAGAGAAATCAGTGTCTTTGCAGGAATACCTCGATTCGTCTCAACCCCAGGGAAATCAGTGTCCTTGGCAAAACCTCGATTCGCGTCAACCCGCAGAGAAATCAGCGTCTTTGCAGGAATACCTCGATTCGTCTCAACCCCAGGGAAATCAGTGTCCTTGGCAACCTCCTCGATTCAGGGAAATCGGCGTCCTTGATGAGAGCACCTCGATTCGCGTCGGCCCGCAGAGAAATCAGTGTCTTTGTAGGAATACCTCGATTCGTTTCGACTTCAGGGAAATCAGTGTTCTTGGCAACCTCCTCGATTCAGGGAAATCAGCGTCCTTGACGAGAGCACCTCGATTCGCGTCGACCCTCAGAGAAATCAGTGTCTTTGCAGGAATACCTCGATTCGTTTCAACTCCAGGGAAATCAGTGTCCTTGGCAAAAACCTCGATTCAGGGAAATCAGCGTCCTTGACGAGAGCACCTTGATTCGCGTCGACCCGCAGAGAAATCAGTGTCTTTGCAGGAATACCTTGATTCGTCTCAACCCCAGGGAAATCAGTGTCCTTGGCAAAACCTCGATTCGCGTCGACCCGCAGAGAAATCAGCATCTTTACAGGAATACCTCGATTCGTCTCAACCCCAGGGAAATCAGTGTCCTTGGCAATCTTTTCGATTCAGAGAAATCAGCGTCCTTGACGAGAGCACATCGATTCGCGTCGACCCGCAGAGAAATCAGTGTCTTTGCAGGAATACCTCGATTCGTTTCGACTCCAGGGAAAACAGTGTCCTTGGCAACCTCCTCGATTCAGGGAAATCAGCGTCCTTGACGATAGCACCTCGATTCGCGTCGACCCGCAGAGAAATCAGTGTCTTTGCAGGAATACCTCGATTCGTTTCGACTCTAGGGAAATCAGTGTCCTTGGCAACCTCCTCGATTCAGGGAAATCAACGTCCTTGACGAGAGCATCTCGATTTGCGTCGACCCGCAGAGAAATCAGCGTCTTTGCAGGAATACCTCGATTCGTCTCAACCCCAGGGAAATCAGTGTCCTTGGCAACCTCCTCGATTCAGGGAAATCAGCGTCCTTGACGAGAGCACCTTGATTCGCGTCGACCCGCAGAGAAATCAGTGTCTTTGTAGGAATACCTCGATTAATTTCGACTCCAAGGAAATCAGTGTCCTTGGCAACCTCCTCGATTCAGGGAAATCAGCGTCCTTGACAAGAGCATCTCGATTCGCGTTGGCCCGCAAAGAAATCAGCGTCTTTGCAGGAATATCTCGATTCGTCTCATCCTCAGGGAAATCAGTGTCCTTGGCAACCTTCTCGATTCAGGGAAATCAGCGTCCTTGACGAGAGCACCTTGATTCGTGTCGATCCGCAGAGAAATCAGTGTCTTTACAGGAATATCTCGATTCGTCTCAACCCCAGGGAAATCAGTGTCCTTGGCAAAACCTCGATTCGCATCGACCCGCTGAGAAATCGGCGTCTTTGCAGGAATACCTCGATTCGTCTCAACCCCAGTGAAATCAGTGTCCTTGGCAACCTCCTCGATTCAGGGAAATCAGCGTCCTTGACGAGAGCATCTCGATTCGCATCGACCCGCAGAGAAATCAGCGTCTTTGCAGGAATATCTCGATTTGTCTCAACCCCAGGGAAATCAGTGTCCTTGACAACTTCCTCGATTCTGGGAAATCAGCGTCCTTGATGAGAGCACTTTGATTCGCGTCGATCCGCAGAGAAATCAGTGTCTTTGCAGGAATACCTCGATTCGTCTCAACCCCAAGGAAATCAGTGTCCTTGGCAAAACCTCGATTCGCGTCGACCCACAGAGAAATCAACGTCTTTGCAGGAATACCTCGATTCGTCTCAACCCCAGGGAAATCAGTGTCCTTGGCAACCTCCTCGATTCAGGGAAATCAGCGTGCTTGACGAGATCACCTCGATTCGCGTCGACCCGCAGAGAAATCAGTGTCTTTGCAGGAATACCTCGATTCGTTTCGACTCCAGGGAAATCAGTTTCCTTGGCAACCTCCTCGATTCAGGGAAATCAGCGTCCTTGAAGAGAGCACCTCAATTCGCGTCGACCCGCAGAGAAATCAGTGTCTTTGCAGGAATATCTCGATTCGTTTCGACTCCAGGGAAATCAGTGTTCTTGGAAAATACCTCGATTCAGAGAAATCAGCGTCCTTGACGAGAGCACCTCGATTCGTGTCGACCCGCAGAGAAATCAGTGTCTTTGCAGGAATACCTTGATTCGTTTCGACTCCAGGGAAATCAGTGTCCTTGGCAACCTCCTCGATTCAGGGAAATCAGCGTTCTTGACGAGAGCATCTCGATTCGTTTCGACCCGCAAGGAAATCAGTATCTTTGCGAGAATCTCTCGATTCGTCTCGACTTGCGGGGAAATTAGTGTCCCTACGCATAAAGAAAATTCTCTTGTGAGATCCTTATGATTCTCGGGAGAAAACGCACTTAGGAGTTCTCACGACTCCTAAGGAGAAAAGACACCTACGAGATCCTCACGACTCGTAGAGAGAAAAGCCTTTGTGAGACCCTCACGGCTCAAAAAGTTGGAAAGTCTTAGGCAACAGATCCTAACCCTGTTTTCTAAGCAATCGCTGCTTTATAAAGAGTTTAAGATGAACTGTTATCTACCATCTATGGGCTACACTTGCCAAAGCGACATACCACTTAAATGGAGAAGTTACTCATGAGCATATAAACTCCTTCACGCCAAAGTAAGACATAAAGAAATGGAAGGGTGCGGCTCATGGGGCTGAGGGTTTGGAACTATATCTCTTAAGAGTCGAGATTTGAGTCAACGATAAATGACGACATTTGTGTCCACTCGTTATCTTTTCAGATCAAGATTCTGAAAGTTATATACCAACCCAAAACCTGTCATACGCTATGAATTACTCTGCACTACTTCACCTACGTATATACTTACATGGGCAAAATAGTGGGGGGCATTTGTTCCCGCCAAAAAAAAAAAAATTCTGCACAAAAAAGTCCAACGTATCAAATGGCAGTGATACGCTTAAAAAAATGTGAACCAGTATTTTCCGGGCTGCATTTTGATAGACACCTGAATGAGAAATAGCTAAATTCTGATGGTATCAAAAGCGTCTCGAAAAGTCCTTCGATTTGACATATTATGGGCTTCATAATTCATCCGGGATCAAAAGTTATGAGCAAATATGCTATGCACGTGTAATCTAAGGAAGAAAATACGAACCAGTATTTTCCGGGCTGCATTTTGATAGATTCCGGAATGAGAAACAGCTAAATTCTGATGGTATCAAAAGTGTCTTGAAAAATCCTTCTATTTGATATATTATGGGCCTCATAATTCATTCGGGATCAAAAGTTATGAGGCATCACGTGCCCACACGTGACCGGGCATCACGTGCAGACACGTGACCATTTACCGGCAAAACCTTGAAGCACTGAATAAAATAAATAATTGGAAATGATTAATCAGTGGGGTCACGTGTCAACACGTGATGGGCCTTTAAACCCACAGAAAAGAATCAAAGGTATAATAAAATAACAAGGAAAACCCCCAATGGGGCATCACGTGCCAACACGTGACCAAGGGTCACGTACTGACACGTGATAATTCCTGAGTTCTTTAACACAACAGAATTAAATTCTGGTCAAATGCTTAATCAGGGGGTCACGCGCCAACACGTGATGGGTTCCTAAACATCTATGAAATAATAGAATTAAATTTTAATTAAGGAAAATCAAAGACCCTAACTGGAAAAATATTTTTTTAAATCTTTCTAAACAAAAAATATGGTGCTTTGTAAATTAGAGCACCATTGGATTAAAAATCCAATGGTGATTAAAAATCACCAATTTATGGAAAGATTTTATACAAGGAAAAATTTCCCCAAAATTCACTAAGAATAACAGATAGAATATCTTTTGGATTAAAAATCCAATGGTGAATAAAATTCACTGAGTGATCTAAATGATCATGTTGGTTACAAAAACAAACAAAATCTTTCAATGAAATATTTACTAAACAAATTGATTCTTTTCCTTCTCCTATAAATAGTAGCCAAGAAGAGAAGAGGGGGATATAGAATTTTGGGATCTTGAAATAGTAGAGAGAAAAAAGAGAGGAGAATTTAATTCTCAAGAGAGAAAAAAAGATCTCTTCAGAGAAAGAAAACCCTAGGTGAGAAAGGGGAAAGAGATCTAAGCTCCATAAAATAAAGAAAATTTAATTCTCAGTTTAAGAGTTTAACTCTTCTGAATAAGAACTTAGTTCTTTCTTTGGTTGAAAATCTGCAGAAGCAGATCTCCCCACAAGTTTAGAATTTAATTCTCATCGAGGAGATTCTGCCATGCAGATCCAAAACATAGAGGGAGAATTGAGTTTAGAGAATTCAATTCTCCCAAACTCACAGGAATTTAATTCCTTCAAGATAAAACAAGGGTTTAACCCTATATGAGAATTCAATTCTCCCAAACTCACAGGAATTTAATTCCTTCAAGATAAAACTAGGGTTTAACCCTATATGAGAATTCAATTCTCCCAAATTCACAGGAATTTAATTCCTTCAAGATAAATTAGGGTTTAACCCTATATGAGAATTCAATTCTCCCAAACTCACAGGAATTTAATTCCTCCAAGACAGAATCAGGGTTTAACCCTACATGAGATTTAATTCTTCCACATACATAGGAATTTAATTCCTCTTCCCAAAACAAAGAGACTTGAAAGATCTCCATGCACGTAAAGAATTTGGTCACGTGATGACACGTGACCCCAACCTGTAGTGATCAGAAAAGAAAGAATAAAACTAGGTCACGTGCCCCCACGTGCCCCCTAAACAAATCTCCCAAAATGAGAAGGGAAAAGATTGGAGGCAATGCCTCACGTGCTCCCACGTGACTTCCAAAACAAAGAGAACAAAAGCAAAGGCAACGCTGGCTTTGGGCGTTCTCACGTGTCCCCACGTGACCCCTAATAAATATTCTAATAAATCAGGTCATAAGTACCCATCACGTGCCCACACGTGATGGCTATGAAAATTGAAAGTGTTTAACACTTATTTGCCTTTCTGAGAACAAAGTAAAGGAGATCTGGCCCCACCTTTGGGTGCCCTCACGTGCCCCCACGTGACCCCTTCCTCTCTAGTGTTAAACACTAATTTGAGCATTTTATTTTCAGTGTTTAACACTGTTGTCCTCTAGTGTTGAACACTATTTTTAAGCCAATCTTAGCCAAATTGGCTAAGTTTTCCAGAGGCAAAAACCCCCCCTTCAACTGAATCTCAAAGTTGAGTAAAACTCAGAGCTATAATGTTTAAGGCTCAGTCAAAGACAAAAATTTATCAGAGCCTTCAAACTCTGGTTTAGCATTGCTAAATAATGTGGGCTTGAACCCAGACAAATGTTTAATGGTCCAACAAAGAGCCAATATTTCTAATTTAATTGGACGTAACCCAAACTGGCCATAAGCCCTCAATTCAGATTTAACTGAGCCAATGAGCTCATAATCTAATTAATTAATCTTAGTTCCAAATTGGACTACAGATCCCTAATCAACCTTGGTTCAAGGGTACATCTCTTCACTCCTTTGATATTTGTTGTTGTAATCCCTCAACGTCTTCAGAGAGGTGACGGGTCCCGACAACCACACACTTCATGGACTATGATGTCCTTAACCTTGACTGTGAGGTCTTTAAACTCATGGACTATGATGTCCTTAACCTCGACCGTGATGTCTTTAAACTAACATTGGACTGTGGGGTCCTTAAACTCATGGACTATGATGTCCTTAACCTCGACCGTGATGTCTTTAAACTAACATTTGACTATGGGGTCTTTAAACTCACGGACTATGATGTCCTTAACCTCGACCGCGATGTGTTTAAACTAACAATAGACCGAGATGTCCTTAAACTAATAATGGACCACCATGTCCTTAAACTGGTAATCGACCGCAATGTCCCTAAACTAAACAATAGAGCCCAAATGCTCTTTTGTTGGATCTAAACGATCCCGTTAAGTTGATCTTAGTCTAAAATTGGACTAATGTATCCTTAACAAACGTTTAAGTTGATCTTAGTCTCGAATGGGACTAACGTATCCTTAAACCCGACCCCAAACCCAAATCTAAGAAAATACGGATTTGGACTAATCCACGCCCTACGGGCGACAACATAAATTAGTCTCCGTATACAATCCACGGGCAACCAAAAATAAAACAAACATCCACGACACGAAGTGACCATCTGGAGAAAGAGAAAGTTGTTACCGCGATGCGGTAGCATAATTAACTGCATGGGCTTGCGCCTGTAGGGAAGAGCG
This sequence comes from Agapanthus africanus, assembly GCA_030015575.1. Taxonomy (NCBI): domain Eukaryota; kingdom Viridiplantae; phylum Streptophyta; class Magnoliopsida; order Asparagales; family Amaryllidaceae; genus Agapanthus; species Agapanthus africanus. The sequence goes on from JASDDO010000001.1 coordinate 442,898,398, forward strand.
TCCCCACAATCAAAAACCCCTCAATGAGGGGGAATCTGACGAAATCTGCTACATCGGCCGCATCCGTTTAAACCTTCGATACATAGTGTCATAAATCAACTTGGCATCTTCAGAGAGGTGGACGGATAGCACCAATTAGCATCTGCCCCGAAATTCAGGCAAGACAAACCTGTGCGGTCGCGTCTCCGCGTTTCGGAGGGGAACACTTGGTATTACACTTATGTTTAGATGATTACCCTTGCCACTATTAGATGTTTCAGGGTATATTATGAGGACATTACTGTATGACCTAGGAGATAGTCATACTTTCGATTTCTGCTCGGTGATGTCTTCTACTCATGAGTTGGCAGCTCACCCCCGTTGTGCCACAGTTTCTTGCAGGTTTTACTGTACAGGTTTCCTTGCCGGCTTTGCGGGCACACTGCTTCTTTCCGGGTGATTGCTTGGGTAGGTGGGTTCACTTGCATCGTGACCACTGTTGTACTTTTATTTATTTCGGTTGTATCTAGTAAGTTCCATCAACCAGACTTGTATTATTTGATAGACTTAGAAAACCAGCTGTTTATTCTTTCGACCTAAGAGTCGCGCGCTTGTATTATTTTGATTCTTCTATGGTTTTCTTGAGGACGTTGGTTTCTTTCTGAGTTTTGATCCTCGCCTTCGGTATTGTATATTTGTATTGCTTGCGTGGTTGTTTCCGCCAATTGGCGAAGAGCTAGCTCTCTCTTGGGGATACCTTTATTCATTACTTATGTTTATTCCTGTTTGTACCCGTTTGGGGCCAGTATTTACAAAGGGAACTCTGCCAAAATTTTTGGGAAAGACTTGATATTTTTAAAAATATTTACTATGACTTTCAAAATGAATTTATATGTTAACTTTTAAATAAGTATTCCTTCACTTTTTTTTAAATGGTTTAGATTTCTAGGCTTTGGCTTACTTAGATTACGTTACGCCTCTAGACGTTTCGTAATTTAAGTCCCAGTCACGTTCCGTACCTTCGGGTCGTGACATAACCATAGTACCGTTTTCAACCTACGACGCACAGGGTTTGAGTTATCAAACTCTGAGGACTTATACAAAGTATTGTATGTTGTCCAGTATCTATTAGGACAATGGGGTTGGTACTCGTACTATATTCTGTTTACTCATGACTTCTCCAGTTCTAGGCAAGTATTTCGTTGAAATATAAGATCCAGATATTGAGAAGTTATAGGTATAAGAATAAAGTAGAGAACCATTTGTTGGAAGTATCAGGATTCTTCGAGATAGTCGAAAATGTAGATACTTGTGTTTAGTATTCCGTTGATAGTAATGGTTTTGAGAAATTACTTCTCTTTCAGATTACTCATATGTGGATGCACTGCTAGATGAGTAATGCTGTTTTGGCCTCCTTCCACTTAGTTGACATGCACTGGAGATAGATGCATGATTTGAATCCGGTTCCAATTAAATTAGTGCCTCTGTTTCTATATTATATATAGAATGGTTCATATCTTAACGATGTTAAGATATATGGAGTTGTCCGGCTTATGCTTAAAACCAGACTCTAGACAAACTCAAGGCGTGTTTTAGTAATGGCAGTTTGTGGGTTATCCCGGGCTTTGACGAGGATTAACATTCTACCATCTGGAAGATCAATAGTTATATTGTTCTTCACTCGCCACAGTTTTAATAAAATGGATTCTTTTCAGAAAACATTAGTGGGAGTATGGTAGAACTGGAAGTGATTCCAGAACCACGAACGATTGCTGAAAATTTAATAAAAACCTAAAGATTCAATTAGTTTTGACATTTCATTAGCCACTCCGCAGATATGGTGGGTAAGCTCAGGCACCCGTGAGGTATTTCGGTATCCTCAAAGACGGTAACACGGGGGTTCTTGATTACCCAAACTTGATACTGCTGCTGTTCTAGACTATGAGACCTGGCAGGAGGATGAGTATAGCGTCGTTCTAAACTAGCTTCAGAAGTGCATGTGTATATAACTCTGCCAGAGGGTTGTTGTAGTCAGTGGGAGCAGCGGAAGCATAGTGGACAAATAGCTTGTGTCTATTTATAGACTAAAGCAAGTATAGCGGAGATAGATCTTCTATTTTTGATGTGACAGTCATAGGTTTTTGACTTCATCAGAATAGGAGATGGATCTGGTAAGAAGGTAATAGAGAGTGATGTCCAGATATTTAGATGACATGCACTTTATAGGAAGTAAAATTCCTATACTACGATCGGTTATACTGTGGTTGTCACAAAGTTGTTTCTCCACATAGGATATGGATAAATATCAGTTTTTCTGGTCACTAGATATATGGTTTTAGATCTATATTTGGGAAGTGTCCCAATTTTGGGTACTTTGACACTATTCTAAAGTATTTTAGAATGGACGACTCCTGACGTGGTGGTGTACCCGCAGATGATGGAGTCACCCTCTCTAAAGAGATGTCTTCTAGACCGATGAGGAGAGGGATTTACATGATTGACGTATCACTTGCTTAGGCAATTGAGTTGATCATGAAATATCAAGTACCACACCAGATATTGTTTTTGCACTAGCTACATTAAGCAAATATATTTATCAAATCCTGGAGAAACATTGAGAAGCAGTTATGAACATAAGTGAATGTTCTTGGTATATAGTAACGGCACCCTCCTTCGGGAGGCGGTTATCATTTGAGACTTCCAAGGTGACTTGGATGACAGAGGGACTGTCAGAGTTATAGTTTTCCTTCTTTTTGAGGGGCAGTATGCTGGACAGGTGATCCAAGCAGATACTGAGAAAGGCATGGCGCAGGATACTGATTAAATTCAGTGGATGATACAGTCTAAGAAGTTTGTTGGATTTGGAGTTCATTTGTGAACTGGATCCCATCAGATATCCAGACAAATTCTAAGACAGGTATCGCTCATTTTGGGAGATAGTATTTCTCCGCGAAGTTGAGATATTGAGAGATACAGAAAGAAACATCGGAGCGGCCACTCACTGAGGCTATTTCTCGAACGCAATAGTTTCGCAAATGGGCTTTGCGAAACTGATTAGTAGAGAAGTTGGGTGTTCGGTATCACACGGGCTGTGAGTATGCGACACCGCAATAATTAGCCTTAAGTGCAAGTGGGAGATTGTTGGCTATAGTGCCCTCAAGTCAATTATTGAATCGCAGGCACGCGATTGCGATGATTGAGAGATGACCTATACCGGTAGAACAATCTTACTCAAGATGATAGTATACTATCTGGTTTGTCTTTATCATCATGTAAAGTATTAGGTGGCACTACAGATCACTATTACATGTTGATAAAGCTCATAGGATTCTTTCTTGACTACCAGCATTATGATGGCGATCATATAAGTGGGAGCTGGGTGGTCCATTAGCACATCCTTAAAATGTCCCTAGTCATGGGAGTATCGAGACTGGGCATTAGTACTCCAGAGTAGACTAGTGTATACTTATCAAGACCCTGACGAGGGGCGATGGCCGGTATCACAAGCCATTGGTGTATGTCCGTCACCTATGATAGTATACAGGTGCTCATTGGGTTATGAGTACACTGGACATGACTCGCTGGGAACATGCTAATTGGTATTATATCTATTGTCAGATAACAGTTCCCAGGTGACATGAGTACAGGTTAGTCTGTCGACCTGAGATCGTCATTTGTCTCGTGTGAGTTCCCACTGTGCTTTGATTACAACCCTACCACGGCTCAAAGGAGTCGTGCAAACAGGTTTTAATTGGGTACAGTCCCGAACCATATGGAGGCAGTGAGCGGATCGTCTGGGATTCGTCTCTCCCGGTATTGGGGGTTGATGTTGCGCTGTGCACGGGTGGCCATCACCAGAAATCCTCGGCCGATATGGACGAGAATTACTGATTTGGATCAGCAGTTTCTCATTGGGTGATGGGCTTCATATCGACACGAATTATTGCATTATTAGGGGTCTGGCTTTATCCACTCTCTAGACTCGATATGCGATACTCTTAGCCGAACATACCGGACTGTATGGAGATTGTCACGGATAGGCTCAGTAGGGGTTCAGATGTGTTTACTCGTCGGCCTTCTTTTCGCTCAATACCTGAGTAGCCGTTATGTACAGCTAGTACCGCTGACGTGCTTGCGGTTAAACCCACTGCCTGCGTATTGACGAGTGTTTAGAGTCCCACACAGAGGGTTTCCCTGGTTCTGGTGAAATAATGTGGTAGCCGTATTGGATACGTGCAGGGTTCCGATCGATCGATTGTACTATGTACCTGGACTTTCGATCGGACATTTGATAATACTGGCCGGTTCGGGTTTGAGCCGGATTATTAAATCAAGTGTTGATTTAATAATTTACGTATATATATTTTGATATGTATATTCTAGTATTATGTTCTTTATATTATTCTATCTGTTTGGGTATTCGTATTTCGGTACGAATGCACGTATGTGTATACAGTAGAATGTAATCCGTACTTTTTACAGATAACATTCTAGAAGGTGGACACCTCATTTTTGGGATTTAACCATTTATTTGAAAATGGTAAATGAGATGGATATTAGCAAGTGGGGAGTATGGTGAGAACCATGCTTGCATAGTGTGCACAAATGAATTTTTAATTCATTTGTGCATACTATTCAAGTATGGCTTGTTTTTAAAATTGAAAAGAATGGTTTACAAAACCAAAGCATTGGATTTTCTCTCTCCAAGGATGGCTCATTATTTTTGAGCATGAGTTTTTTCTTGAGCTCTTCTTCACCATTTGTGCTCTACTCCTCTTTAGTTTCCATAGTTGCCTCCACCGTCATTCTCCACCTCCTCTCAACCCTCTCTTGGGTTGAGAAACATGAGAGGAGGTGAGATGAGATAGACCTATACTAAGTCCATACACTACATTCTAGGCTTTCTAGAGTAGCATCCTAGAAACACTAGTTGCTTCACTTGCATCCATTATGTGAAGCTCGAACCATAACTACATCTCTCGGGTGGATCGTCTTCGGCGAAGGGAGACCGGCGACCAAGTTTGCTCAAGCATACCTCAACGAGCTAAGGAGGAAGATGGAAGACCGAAGGATTTGGTTCTTTTGGTATAACCATTCTAACTTCTTTATAATGCTTGCTAATATGGGTTTTTGGTTCGATCTTGTGCGGGTTTTGTTTGCGCCAAAGTTTTGAAAATTTTTGTTCCGTATTTGGCTGCGGTTTGATGGTCGGGACGCCGGCAAAACCCAACAATTTCCATCACTTTCACCTATTCTTCCGAAATTTGAATACTTGTTAGGTGAGCTTTAAACCTTCAACCTTCTGTTTCAGGTCATGATTTTATCAATATACAGTTTTAAATGCCAAGATACCCTTGAATTTTGTTTACTGGATTTTCTCCATTTAGCTATTCGAAAATCTAAACTTATTGATGTATGTTATGCAGAGAAAAAAGTGTGTGTGTGTATATATTGCATTTTAACGTTTTCAATATTTCTTATTTTAAGCCGCTATTGTTTTGGTAAGTGCGATGCATGTGTTTAAATTAATACGATTTAAAAAATATAGTGAATTTTTAATTTTAATCTTAATTTTATAACTTAATTATATGTATGTTCTATTAATCGTAATTTCTTTTTAATCTGTTACCTTAAATGATTTTAGATTATTTGAATTTATTTTTCAAAATTTAGCTATTTAAATGTTTAGGATTCAAATCTGTTATAACTATTGAAGTTTTTTAATCCATCATAATCTTCTTGTTTTAAAACAATTTTTAAGCTTACATTGTTATTAATTCTGTAGGAATTTCATCAATGGAGCGGATCATGCAAACCATCTTTAAAAAAAATTAATTAATTATTTTTTGAAATATCCATTTTGAATTAAAATGAGGGCCTTCCTACATATATACTATATTAGTAGAAGATGCCTAATTGTATGAATGTTGATGCTCAAAACACTGTAATTTCTAGAGTATCCAAAACCGCAACTCTAATAAAATTCGAATTAATCACCAATTTTTAAGTTATGATTTCAAATACTAATTGATTTATTTTCAGCCATTCACACAAATGAGAAGCATTTAAAATTTAGGACATATTTAGATATCTTGTTATGTCTTGTAGTAAACAACAATGCTTGTCAATCCAGCGTTTTAAATAATAATACTGTATAGAATTTTAAGTCTATATATGAAAACAATGGCAAATATATAAATAAGCAAATTTTAGGGGGTTACGTAGAGAAACCATAGGGGTAATTTTGTCCTTTACCCTCCATACTCGAGATATTTTCACCCGCTCATCTCGCGTTCTAGGGTTTCATATTTCCCCACTCCCACACTCTCTTCCCTCTCTCTCTCTCCTTCGATTTCTGCAGAGATCCAAGCCTTCAACTTGTCATCGATCTGATCGCTTGCAAGATGTATGGATCCGAAGCGATGACCTTCAACATCCATGGCGCGTACTTGGAGGCGATCGTTCGAGGGCATAGAGCCGGTCTCCTCACCGCCGCAGATTACAACAATCTCTGCCAATGCGAAACCCTAGACGACATCAAAATGCATCTCTCCGCCACTGAGTACGGCCCCTACCTTCGGAATGGCGAGCCCAATCCCAAACCCTTTTGATTTTTCCTCAGTTTTGCCTTTTTATTTGAAACGATGTCGATTGTAGTTATATAAAGATCAAACTTTTATGGTGAACAACAGATCGTAAAGAAGTAATCTTCTGGGAGATCATAATGACCCTATCTTTCATGTTAGTGCGAGACAGTTTATGGGTAAATTGGTAGATCCTGGCTTATTTTGCTCTTCAGTTTCATGATTTTTAATGCAAAAACTGAATTCTGGCTGTATTTTGCGTGCTTTGTATTCTTGGGATGGTCCTCTGAATACCTCGCACCTTTATTTAATACCCCCCCAGTTGAATAACTGTCCCAATTTGTTTAGCTGTTGGAATTTCTTGTAAGGCATATGTGTAATTCGCTAGAGATACTTTTTAATGTTATGCCTAAATCTTGGTCTTAAAACTGTCTTATCAATTAGTACAAGTTGAAGCTACTGAAGTTCTCGTATTTAGGTGAAGAATAATAAAGCTAAAACATACTTGTATATGGCATTTGAGTAAGGTGGGAAAAAGACACCAACCAATTGTAAGAGTGATTAGTCATAATTGAATTGTCTCCTTCCTAGATTAGTCATAATTGAACTGTCTCCTTGCAAGATCTCTATCCCCTTCCGGTTGAGGGAAATGCTCAACACAGCCAATGAATGTTAAACAACATTTAATTTGTCCTTGTAATGTTTGATGTACGCCACCCTTTTATCAATCAAATTTCTTAATTTGTTTAGTAAAGAGGGCGCAAAATCTTTAGTGGGTTTAGGATAGTTCATGGCCTTCTATGCAAGTCGTAAAGTCTCAATATTAGTATTGTTATTGGTATCAGGTGGTCACTTTGGCGATCATAATCTGCGATCTCCGACGTACCAGCTGTCTCGGATATGTAATATTATTTTCCTATCATTTGACCAAAAAGAACTTCTAAAATTAGTAAATTTAGTTAAAGAGATTATAAACAATTTGGCAGATTAGTTGGTACTTAGTAGTTAATCATGTATGAAATGGTTATTTTCATTATTATAAAAATGACATCTTTTTGATATATTTTCAATAATAATGATGGCATATAAACCGTCAACTGATAATCTATTAATAAACCCACTAACTCATTAATAAACTCAATACAAACCCAATATAACTTGGTATCGGAATTTGAATGGACTTTTTTTGACGGAATCAACCATCTCGGATCAAAATTGGCCGGGATTTCAAACAATGATTTTATGTTGTTGATGCTGTGTCCCCCCTGTTTTTGGTTTTGTTCGAGCAAAGTTCAAGTACATTCTACCGTTCTACACCAATTTTCTTCATCATCTTCATTTATTTTCTTCGGTTTGTTGTTGAACTTCTAAGTTTATAGTGAATTTAGATTCTCAATCTTTTTGCAGAGCCATCGCCTTTACATACAACAGCTATTGTGGAGAAAAGCACACTCAAGCTGGTTGATGATTATAAGTATGCTATGCCTAGCCATAGAGTCGTTGTCAACCTTTTTGGAGTATATTACGTAAGGTCTGTTGTATCCATTTTCCCACAAGATCCCTCTGTGTTTCTATAATTTACAGCATTCAACAAATTACAGTGTTCATCATATCATTCTTATTTAGTGAGGAGGCTAGTCTCTGATAAGTGCTATCCGTATTTTAATTCTTTACTTTGCAGATACGGTGGCATGATTGATAATGTTGCTCTTATTGTAACTAGAACTTTGCATGAAAGAGATGTGCAAGAACTGTTAGAGAAGTGCCATCCCCTGAGCATGTTTGACAGGTATGTTCTAAGTTAGCTATCATGCAAATATTTATCTTGATGTTGGAGAGTCTTACTTTTCTTTCTCAGTATTGCTACCCTTGCAGTAGCCCAGAACATGCGCGAGCTTTACAGGCTAGTCCTTGTTGCTACACCATTGGCTCCATATTTCTCAAATTGCATCACTTCTGTCAACTCTCTTTTGCCTTTTATTTTACGCACGAATATTTAAATTGGTTTTTATTGTTGGTTAGCATTGGTGACATTTGGCATTAATTGACTGCCAAGACTAGAGCTTTCTGTTGGCAGCTATGGTGGTTATTTATTTTTATTTTTTTCGGTTTATTATTATTATTATTATTATTATTATTATTATTATTATTAGTATGTTTTGTGGGCCATGGGGGATGGAGGGAAGGTGATATGGCTGCAATGTTCTAAATTTCGGATGTTGGTATCGTGTCAGCCTGAAGATTTTGATCAAATGGTTGGTGTGTTGTGAAGCCATATGGTTAAATTCATCTGGTAGTGCTTACTGTAATGTAATGCTTTAAGTTCACCCCCTCAAGGTTATATGGTATTATTTTTTCATGCTGAATAAGTGAGATGATAGTTATCTTATAATTCCTTTTACTATTGTAATCATTGGATTTTATAGGACCTGGATGACATAAATATTGAAATTATGAGGGACACTCTCTACAAGGCTTATCTCGAGGATTTCTATAAATTCTGTCAGGTATATGGACTTCTGATGTCCATAGAAGTGTAATTTACATCAAACATCTTAATTTGTTTTGTTTTGTTGTAAACAGAAGCTAGGTGGTACAACTGCTGAGATCATGCCTGACCTCCTTGCTTTTGAAGCTGATAGAAGAGCCGTTGATATTACCATAAATAGGTGATCAATGAAAGGCCTGTATCTGTGCATGTACTAGTTCTCATCTTTATAATGATAAGACATAGCTGAATTTACGCCTTACAATTTATAATCGTCTTAAATAGTTGGTTAGAATTTTTAAGCCTCTAGCATGTCTTCTCTTCAATTAATTGATGACACATGTAATTATTGGTTGATTAACTTTTCGCCATTTTGTGGTGTACTGTTTTTGCAGTATTGGAACTGAGTTGACTCGAGATGACCGACGAAAACTTTATTCAAGTTTTGGTTTACTGTACGATCTTCAACTGATCTCATAATCATTGACTGGTAGTAACTCTGTTGTCAGTTTTAGCTGATGGATGGTCTGTTTCAGGTATCCCGATGGTCATGAAGAACTTGCTGTCTGCGAGGACATTGACCAGGTAGTGTTCTTTGAAAGTCTCCTCTTATGAGCAAATCACTAGCTAATTTGTATTTGGCTTTTAATCCTTTTTAACACAGTGATGTGACCTTTTATTAATGATGGCTGAATTATATTCCTTTTGATTATGCTGTATGGTACTTTGGCCGAACATGATCGCTTAAACAAAATATCTTTGCTCACTGGTTGCTGTAGTTAGCTCAGTTTATGGTAATTAGAAAAACTTCTTACAATTGACTTTTTCCCTGACATGTTCAACTTTTTGCCATGTAGTTCACATTATTCTACTGAAATACAAATTTGAGAAGTTTCAAGATGCTAATCTAGTTTGTGGCATTGCAAAGGTAGGGTTCATGTCTTAATTTTTTTAATCTTTTCAGTTTTGCCTCTCCTTTATGCTGCTTTGGGTGGGCGTTGTCCTAGATTTCTTTTTGATGGTGGATTGATGTTGAGGCTTTTAGATAAATGGCTTGTTTCTGGTAGAATTTGTAGATTTATAGTGACTCGTATCAGAGGATTTGGGCTGTTTTATGTCCTCACAGATGGTTAATAATGTTTCTTTGAAAGTCACCATGGCTACTTATTACCTTTCATCCTATTACATTTTAGGGTTATTTTGATGGAGGACACTCAAAACTTACATATTTTGAAAAACACACCACAAAATCAGTATTTCTAAATACCACACCCAAACTTAAAAACAAACTAAATACAAACCCCTAGTTGAGTTCCATCACATATCTGTTAAGCCCCCCCCCCCCCTGTTATTTATAGCCATTGTTTTTTCTGGTTGGAGGTGGGGTGGTTAAAGACCAATATACCCCTCTATGGCTATATATTGTCTCTAACCATCTCAGCCCCTGCTTCTCACTCATTTCCAGCTTCTCTCTCCTAACTTTATCCTGCTCGAAGTCTCTCTTTCTCCTGCTGCTCTCAAGTTCTGCCGAAACAATTCAAATAGTAAGATTTACACTATGAAGTCAAACCCAATGTCTCATTCACATGCATAATAGTTCATGTGCTCGGACTACGGTTTAGAATTGATGAATTTTCCTCTCAGAGCTTTCAAGAAACCATATTCTCCATTGTCCAGTATAAAATTACCTTCAATCATTAACTGTTGTCATGTAGGCTCCACACGAAACATAACTCTTGATTCATAAACTGTTTTGTTATACAAAGAGCCATAATTTTGTTCATGTACATGAAGCTTGTGCAGCCAGTTCTGCCAAAAAATAAATAAATAAGAATTTCCATAATGAAGTCAATCCTATAGCGTATACAATGTTTCATTCACAAGCAAAAAGTTTCACTGTCCTGCTTCATTTATCTGGTATTGACATAAACAACTAATCTATTGGCCACAACCTGCCCCTTTTTGAAGCTCCTGTCTCAAGCAATTGCACTCTGCATCATCATCAATTTCATCCCCTATTTCTCCACCAAATGAAATCGAGTTTTATTTATCAAGTTTTTTCTTCTCTTTTTTTGGGGGTGGGTGGGGTGGTGTGGGTTGGACAGAGGACATGGGGTACAACTCTACTTGGGAGACGAGGAGAAGGATGCGAGCCTGAGAGGAGACGAGGAGAGGATGGTGGTGACTTGGGGTAGAAGACTAATGAGATGAGAGTGAGTTAGAGAAAGGGCAGGTAAGAAAATATATGCATAACCCAACCCAAACCAGCAACTTAACTAACAACACGCTACAGATAATGGTCAACTTTTGGGTGTTGTATTTAGTAATACCAATTTTTGGGTGTGTTTGGGTATTGTCACTAAAATAACCTGACTTCTTATTTCCATGACATCTTGTCAAAGAATCAATGATTTCAGTTTCTGGTGGTTTATAAATATGCCGAGCGCTCCCTGCCTGAAGGAACGGGGTGGCGCGGTATTCCACGGGGGAGGTTAATATCGTGGCACACAAATTGTGTGATGGACATATATCAATAGCTGGCATACTTTGGCCGCTGCCAAAGCTGTGGTCAGAGCGAGAGTTTGGCCAACATTATCTTTTTTCTTTTACATTAAACCATTCAATAATTGTTTTGAAAATATGGTTTTGCCGAAATCGAGGTTGTTGACATGCCAGATGATTTTGTAGGTAAACATTTAGCTGATTTATCGCTGATTTATGATGGAGCTGTTCCTGGTTAATCTATTTGATGGTGGATTTTGCATCTGTTAGATTTTCTTCATGTTTTTTCATGTGATTTTTCATTTTTATGATTAATTTCTATTTTTTAATTAAAAGCTGTTTAGAAGTGATTTCTAGAATTATGCAGTGTGCTGGCATTTGCTATTTGAAAATTTTATATGCCCTAGGATGGGCACTTCCCTCTAAAGAAATGGGGTGGTGTGGTATTCCACGGGAGAGGTTAATATCGTGGCACACAAATTGCATGATGGGCATAAATTAATATCTGGCTTACTATGGCCGCTTTACTGCAAAAGCTGCAGTCAGTGCGAGTGTTTGGCACACAAATTGTTCTTTAAGCAAGTTTTCCCCCCCAAAAATCGGGATTGTTGGCTTTCAAATGAAGTATGCAAACATTAGCTTATTTATTGCTGATCTACTTTCGATGATTTATTCGTAATTAATGTCTCAAGGAAAGATTTTTTATGGTGGATTCTACTTCTGTTCAGACTTTCAACATGTTTTTTCATCTGATTTCTCTCTTTTTAGAAAAAGAACTTCTTTATTAATGAAAAGTTGTTCAGAACTGATTTTTAGAATTGTGTGGTGTACCGGCATTTGCTGTTTGAAAATTTGAATATGCCCTAGGCCGGGCGCTTCCATCTAAAGAAATCGGGTGGCGTGGTATTCCACGGGAGAGGTTAATTTCGTGGCGCACAAATTGTGTGATTGGCATAAATTAATACCTGGCTTACTATGGCCGCATTACTGTGAAAGCTGCAGTCAGAGCGAGAGTATGGCCCACACTAATTGCCGCATTGGTCATGATCACATATAACCAATCTAATTTTCGTGAAAAGTTGATGAGCATCTTATTTCCCTCAACAAATAACTTGTCTTTTGAGCATTAACATCTTTATTTTATGATACGAAATCCTGGCTCATTGCTGCTGTCATGGTGATAAGAGGCAGTCATTTTAAAATGTTGAAGATTTTAAAGAGGAGCCAGCCTTGATGTATTTATGGAAGATCTCTTCTTTTTCTACAGTTTGATATTTATGCTGTGGCATATGTCTATTTATATTCTTTCTTTGTAATTGTTGCAGGTTCGTGGGGTAATGGAGAAATATCCTCCATACCAATCAATCTTTGCAAAGCTATCATACGGAGAAAGCCAGATGTTAGACAAAGCATTCTATGAAGAGGAGGTGAAGAGGCTCTGCTTGTCATTTGAACAGTAGGTAGAAACCGTTAAAACTGAAACACCGTCATTTTCTATATAATTTTATATGTGAAATATGAATCATGGTACGCAACTGGTTTTGTGCATGCATAACCTTGAGCATGTGTGTTCAATATATATTTTTGTTCAAATCGTTACAAGGGAATAACCTTTTTTAAGGGTTAGTTGCACAAAATCCATCTGCAGTTCATCATATAGCACTTATAGCCCCTCAAGTGATTATTAGCTGAACATCACCTCTGCTCAACAATCAAATCCATAAAAACACTTGAATTCAATTGTAAACAATTCAAATGATTGTCCATAATTCTTCTTATTTGTGCTGTTTAGAGAAGTCGAGTATATTTAAAGTTTTTGGTTGATGAATAGAGCAGGTATGTGCTGTAATAAATTACTTGGAGGGGGTATGAGTGTTATATGGAGTAATCTACAGTGATATTTTGTGCAACTTACCATTCCATTAATCTAAAACTGCTTCACCATTCCTTTCACTGAGACTAGATTTTTCATCCAACTTGTTCACTCATAACATATATGATTTATTTCATTATTCACTTTGTTGCGCAGTTCCATTATGGTGTTTTCTTTGCGTATATGAGATTAAGGAAGCAAGAGATAAGGAACTTGATGTGGATCTCAGAGTGTGTGGCTCAGAACCAGAAGTCGAGAGTCCACTACAGTGTCATCTTCATCTTCTGAGCACGGCGAGTACCAATTCGACGACCATGTTATTTTATTGCCCATGAATATAATAAAAATGGAAATTTGTTCTTGGTCTATCCAAAAATTACTGCATTCTGAGATCAGCTTTGGGACGGTATTCTCTCGTTTGTGCTGGTGTTCTATAGTATATATTATCACATTGTGGTTTTAAAAGAAAAGCGCACGTTTTTATATTTATTTGGACCGAAAGTATTCAAGTTTCTTTCTTCTTTTTTTAAATTTTTTTTACAGGCGATGTGATTCTGTACTTGACTCTATATACGCAAATTGGAATTATGTTTTTGTTTCTATTTCATCCACACAATTATAAGTTGTGTAATCTGGCATCAATTGTCAAATTGCCTTTGCTGCTTTAAAGCCATGCGATTGAGGGAAGAATATGTATGTTAAATTAGAATAGCACTGAAAAAAGACTTTTTGTATTACCAATGGTCATATTTGTTTTGAATATCTGTTAATTGCATTCGGGGACCTTAATGAGAGATCGAAAGTGGTTATGCAGGAAGCTCGGTTGTATGACTTGTAAATATTAAAAAAATAAAATGATATAAAACTTAAAAAAATAAAACTATACCAAACTTTACCGCATAGACTTTCAAGGCTTAGTTTGCAGCAAGGTTTCTGAAACTCCGGCTTCCTTTAAGTGAAATCTAATTATGTTTTGCATGTAAACAAATTGTGGTTGAAACTCTGTGAAGCTTTAATTGTTTTGGAGGGGGTTTCCAAACCTTCTAAACTCTTTGAAATTGTGTTTTGAGAAATTCTACATCAGTCGCCAAATGTGCCTCGGGCTTTTAAGTTTTGGAGTTTAGCTTTAAAACCTATAAAATCATGGTTTCAGAAATTGTAACATGATTGTCAATGAAGCCTAAAAGATAAGATATAAGATGGTATGAAGATTTACTGTATAAACCACCTTTTAAAAATCCTATGGTTTTGGAAATTAATCGATGTAAATTTGAAAGTAAAGTTTTCTTTCGATAAATATAAAGAATTTTTTTTATATTATCAAGTAGCAAATATACAACATTTTACTCCACCAGAAAATGATTGTTTTATGGGATGGCATGTTAAATGCCATTGATTAAGGATGTACAACCTCACAATAAACGCATTTTTAAAACCCTAATCTCTAAAATAAAAACAAAAATAAAAAGCGCGATGCTATTGCTCACAGCTCCAAGCATCGGAGAAAATGGAAGCGAAGCCTCCGTCCTCGAATCCGGCGAGCTCCGGCGCTGCCCTAACCCTGACGGACCTCAACGCCGATGCCATCGCTCACTGCGCGAGCTTCTTGAGCCTTGGGGACGTCTCCAACCTCGCCATGACCTGCAAGCCCCTTCGCCATGCTGCTTGTTCTGATTCGATATGGCGCCGTCTCTATGCGTACGCAAAATCTCTGCTTTCCTCGATTACAGCTAATTTTTTTTTTTGAATTAGGGTTACGATTTGAAGAAAAGATGGTAGATTGGGATATTTTGATGTTTCGAATAGAAAGTTAGGAGTACAAATTTTCATTGAAAGTTAATTTCCTCATCGTTTCCATATCATGGTTACTCAATTGCAAAATAATCTCTCAAATTGATTCGCACAGGAGGTGCAAGTTATAATTTGAAGGAAAGATGGGAGGTTTCGATAGTTTGTGATGTTTTTATTCCTAGTGAAGGGAAAATTGAGATATAATTTCAAGTCTAGTAAGCAGAAAATTAGGCTTCAGTAGTCTCACCTGAAACTGTAACAGATTGCTGTTTTAAGATTTTGGTTTCCAAATCATCTTTAGGGTACGATGGATATAGAAATTAAAGTTCCACAATTACAATAATAAAACTGCATGAAGCTTTTCGATTTTTGAAGAGGTAGCAGATTACAATTAGACGGAATATTGTAGCTTTTGATTGCTCGCAATATTTCAAGACAGTGAAGAGAAAATTGAGATACTATTTCAATTATGCTTAGCAGAAAATTAGGTTATTCTCATTGTAAACTGTAATGAATTGCTATTATATATGTAGATGTGACATTTGATTGGTTTTTAAATCTATAGGGAGCGCTGGCCATTTCTGTGTATATCTTCTGGAGCTGAAGGGATAAGAGAAAAGTATTTGGACAGACACATTGCAGTGAACCAACTGAAATTTTCTGACCCAGTGAGAGTTTTTTGGTCTCAATATCCAATACCTTATAGTCATTTACTGGTGAAGAAAAATGAAGCCTTCTTTGCACAGGTGAGCTTTTTCATATAAATTTATTTTGACTGTTCGAGTGTTGTGTTTCAACTTACTAATTTGTTATGATGAATGAATTGGTGTTTCATGGCATGTATTCCATAGCAGCCACAGATCTACAAGAAAACAATAAAAGTGGAAAGCTTTAGAAATTCACAATCAATTCATCTGTAATTTCTTTATAAGTTGAATGAAGTGATACTACACTGAGGATTCTATCGTTCTAAGTTCTAACATCTTAATTTAGTGTGCTTTCCAAATGTATAGTTGTAGAATATCAGCTTTCGAGTTTGCGATATCACAAAAAGAAGCAATGAAATATCACTTAGATTTGAACTACGAACCTCGCAATCTATGCCGTTTAGATAGTAAATGGAGCCCTACGACATGGTTCACATCGACCCTTTTCTAAAGGGAAATCCCTGAAATCCTCTCATCCACCTTCTTGTAATATCTTTCAAAATCTTGATACTGTTCATGTGCTGATCTAAATACACGCTTATGTATTCTCTTAACCGTAGATAAGTAACCACATTCCACGTTATGATCTGGCCTTTAGAGATTGTACATGAGTAAAAACAAACTACAAATGCATATGTTGTAATTCCATAAACTATATTTAATTTCTTCAACATTGCTCTAGCACTGTTTTGTTTGTTGAACTTGACTTCTCTAAAATCACACCTAATGTTGTGGTGAACTGGTTATATGGTAACAAGCAAACTATTTTGATTTTTCGATTAACCAGCAAAACAATATTTATGTTATTGATTTTAGACTTTCCATGCAATCAAACAATATACATGTTTTATTCAGTATTCTTACTGTCCTTTCCTTGGTTATCCTAATGCAATAAAATTTCCCGTGTAATTAGGGCTCTATTATACAGAAAGTGAGGCTTCAATCCCCCAAACCCCCCAAACCTGCTGTACACCATGAAAAGACTTTAACAGGCCACAATGCAAGGATTACTTGTATGAGGTTAGTATAGTGATTTAGTCATATATGTCAGATTTCTATATTGTACCCATATTTATTTAAACCTGAGCTAATTGCATGCCTATCATTATTTCTCCCATTGGTTTGCTATTCAATCTTTTTCTAAATAAATATTGAAAGTGAAGTTATCTTACACATAGGCTTTACCTATTCCCCTTTATATTTACCTTTTATTTTGCATGTCATATATGTTATTATTATTATGTAAAGTCTGCTATATCATCTACTGAGCCTTTGCCAAATAATAGGGAATATCTGCAAATGCTTGATGTTGGTTTTCAGACTGTTTGTTTTTCCTAACTCTGCTGTTTGTCTCCTCATCTCTTCAATGGCATCTTAGGTTCTTGAATCTTCGAATTTGTATAAGCCCAAACCAATAAATTTATTTGATTTAATATATCATTCTGGGTTTTCTTTTTTGTAAAAAGAAACCTGTGGTCTTGGGGTGTGTGGTAGATGTTTGTGGATGCTGAGTAGTCTTGGTGCAGCCTCACACAAACTTCTACTAGGATTTGTTTTCGGCGACTTTAATAAGCACTTTAAGGTGCATGTCATTACATTCTTACAAGTATTTACCTTCTGCAACATTAAATAGGTATTCTATTTGGACAGAACTTTACTGCTTGCTCGTCTAGAATCAAGCATGGTTTAGATATTTATATTAAGTACACAACCCTTTAGACACCCCTGTTTTTGGATTAAACTTGTATTCGGTTCCATTAGCTGAACTGCAAATGGATTGAACATGCATGCTCGATTTGAAGATAGAGAAGTTGTAGCTCTTGACAAGTTTCATTTACAGGTTGCTTCCTATCAGTGACACATCTTTATTTCGAAGCGCCTTGCAGAACGAAGAAAATGCTTTGATCACTTCGAGTTCTGACCGCACTATTCGTATGTGGTGGAAGGTATTTCCCCCCCTCTACATTTATCCTCTATAACTACTCTTGTCTATCTATGGAAATTTTGTGATCACTTCTGATTGGGTTCCCACAGAGTTTGTACTATTCTTCTTCAAAGTGGCCGAAATATGAATGGTCTCCTGTCCACTCACTGATTAACCCTCTCAAATTTTACGTTGTTTCTCCTTTCATCTATTACTTAGATTCTTTTTTCTAAATGTGGAAAACTGCCTTTGGTTACTAATGTTCTACACTGTAGAAGCCAATCCCATGTCTAGATAGAGGAGCTGGACATCCACCATAAAACTAGTATATGAAATGTATCCTTGAAGAATATATGTTGGAGAATGGCTAGTGATGCATATGTATACCTTGCTGCCTTGATGCAATGTTAGTGACAGGGGCTGGGGAGATTGAGAGGCAAGTTTACGGGATATAAGTACGACGACAACAACAACAACTACAACAACAACTGAGCCTTAATCCTAAGCATATGGGTAGCCTACATGAGTCAACATGAGAACCACGCCGGGTCGATCACATGAATCCTCCGCCTCCACTCACTCCTATCGAACAATATACTTTCGTTAAGGCCTTTGGCATCCATATCTTTTCGTATCGCCTTCATCCACGTTTTATCTAGTCTCCCTTTTACCCTTTTGATTTAGCCTAAATCGAGAATACCCATTCGTCGAATTGATGCTTTCGTAGGTCTGCGTTGGACATGATCAAATCATCTTAGACGGTTTTCTCGCATCGTCTCATTCGTAGGTGCTACACCAAACTTTGTACGAGTATCCTCATTTCGCATCTTATCTTTATTAGTGTTACCAGACATCCAATGAAGTGTGTGCATCTCCACTACATGCATCTATTGTGCATATTGTCTCGTAGAAGTCCAGCATTCCGTACCATATAATATGGCAAGTCTGATGGCGCTTTGATAAAACTTTCCTTTTAACCTTAACAGAAAGTTACGATCGCACAAAATTCTCGTTGCATTTCTCCATTTCAACCAAATAATCTGGATCTTTTAGATGATATCGCTTTTGATCTCCCTATCCTTTTAGATGATGGAGCCTAAATAGCTAAATTGATCGCTCGGTGATATCTCTTGCCCATCCAGTATTGTACCACTGTGAATTTGATTTATCTGTTTATTAAATTTGCATTGCATATATGTTGTTTTGGACCTTCTTAATCTAAACCCCCGACATTCCAACGTTTGCCCCCATAACTCCAATTTGGCATTTACCCCTGCTTTTGTCTTATTTATCAGAATAATATTATCAGTGAATAACATACACCAAGATATCTTATCCTGGATAGTTCTAGTAAGCTCATCTATCACTATGACAAACAAGAATGGACTTAATGCAGATCTTTGATGTAAGACAATTGTGATTAGAAAATCACTCGTTAGGCTGCCGCAAGTTCTTATATTTTCCACTTCTCCATTATACACGTCCTTGATTATGTCAATGTATTTGATTGGGACTCCATTGTCTGTCATAATACCTCTCTAGGTATCTTGTCGTAAGCTTTCTCAAAATCAAATAAAACCATATGCAAATCTCTTCTCTCTCAAAAACGCTCGACAAGTTGACAGAGCAAATGAATAGCCTCTGTTGTCGATCGTTCAGGCATGAACCCAAACTGGTTTTATGTTACCTTAACATCCTGGCTCTGCCTTAGCATGTGTTCAATCACCTTCTCCTAAAACTTCATGGTATGGCACTGGCATGTGAGGTTGTTGGGGTCAAAATTTACATCCCATTTGTCAAAATTAAAATTAAAGGACAAAAGGTCAAATTCAAGGTCAACAAGTCAAAGTCAACGCCCAAGTAGACCCAGGTTCGACCAACCCGGGCTCGACCCCAAGCAACTGGGTCCACACCCAAACCGCCTCAAGCTCAAGCGAAGACGGCCATCGAAGAAGACATAAAAAGAAATTTGTAATAAATAGATTTTTATATGCAAGTGTTAATTGTAAATTAAGTGGGCATAAACCCAAATTGTGTAAAACTCATGGCTCATATACAAAAAGAAATGAGCACATGGGTGTGAGATAGGCAAATAGCCATTTTGTAAAGCCCAAGCGGCAAAATGTAAAATGTAAAGCCTATATAAGGCAAATATAATAAGAAATCAATAACTTCATTCCCCATATCATTTTAGGGTTTTGAGCCCCTCTCCTGAAGGTTTTTCTTCATTATTTCAATTAAATGAAGAGGAAAATCTCTCTTTTTCCAAAACTAAATAGATTTTAGCCATAAACCTATTGAAAAGAGTGAATCTCCCATCAAATCCCAAAAGGAAGAGATCTTTGCATCCCTCCTTCCTCAAGATCCAAAGAGGGAAGAGGAAGGAGTACTCATCTCCAAAACCCCCATTTTGGCAAGACCCAAGGCTTGGAAAAGAGAGAAAGGACCCGTTTTCATCATTCAAGATTCAAACCCGAAGATTTGAAGATTCAAGAGCACATTTTTGGACCAAATAGGAGAAGTTTGGGGTGACCCTATCAAAGGGAAAGCCTATGGGATTTTCCCTTGGGAAATCCTTAGGAGCTTAAGCTCCACACTTGGAGCTCCAGCTCCATAGCACCACGTGCAAAGCATGTAGCCCAGCCCCAAGTGCATGGGCACTTGCGCCACACCGGGAGCGCCGGATCCATTGCACCATGTGCATGGCGCAGCGCCAATCTCAAGAGTGCTTGCGCCAAATCCCGTGGGCGCTTGTGCCAACCCCGGGAGCACATGCTCCGACATGCTCAAAACACTTACTTTTTAGAAAAAATTCTAACGGGACGCTGTCCCGCATCCCGTAAAGGGGTTGTTAGCCCCTTTGACCCCCAGCCCGCTATTCGCGTAGCGAGACCCCCGTAAACTCTGCGAGGTCATGGTATGTCCAAAGCACCTTCAAATTGTTTTTCAAAACGCAACATGCGCATATTATACATTAAGTTTGTATGATCCATATGACCCGTTAATAGGAGGTTCTTTCGCCTCAAGGCGAGAGGTAATTAACAACAGTTTTGTCCGCGGCTGTCTGAAATTAGAATCCCCATAATCAATAAACCCTTGTCTGTTTTAGGCAGGGGAAATCTGTATACGCCTGATAAGCGACGCGCAATCCTATCCCAATAGGATGACGAAAAACACTCTTCAGAGGATTGTTCCATGGTAGTTGGAGCAACTCTGAATATCATCCTTATTCTTGTGATGAGGTACAAGGGTACTCTTCCTTTACTTATTTAGCATTGGTTTGCCAAATTTTATTAAATAGGTCCGTCAGCCATGTAACATCTATCTCTCTTAGGTATCTCCATACATCAGTAGGAATCCCGTCTGGACCATCTTTCCTTGATTTCATCCTTTTTAAAGACTGTAATCTTTGGTATTTTTATTCTACACATGAAATTATGGTTTATATCTTGAGATTAAATGACAAGTCCATCCAAATCCTTAGTAAAGTTCTTATTGAACAATTTGGCAAAATAATTTCTCTACCTTTTCTTGATTTTCTCATCTCGAACTAAAACAAAATATAAAATACATGATATAAATAATGGTATACAAAAAATAAAAACATAGAATTAGGTTCAGTTTATTTGAAGCTTATATATTTGAAACAGATGTCCTAGTTATATGAATATTGGGTATAAAATAATCAATGTTCTAAATTTTGGATGTCGGTGTCGTGTCGATCCGAAAATTTTGATGTCGGATATCGGATATCGTGAAATGTTGGGTGGTTTTATGTTAGTGATTGGTGCTAGAGTTGCAACACTTGCGGACCATGGCAGAAACATAGAACAAAAATTTCTAAAATATAGCACCAAGCATAAACCCAAAATCATCCATATATTAGCAATTACAAAAGTCAAGAGCAAAACTAGAGTTTAAGGGCGCTACAACCTTTGTAGCGTGTCCACTCTCCAGTGGAAGACCTAAGCTAGATTCCATGTCATAGGGATCGAGCCTGCAAGCGAGCTTCCTCGCCGAAGATGATCCACTTCGAAGAAAACCCAACCCGACCTTCAACTCCACCAAAAGACACTCTTTTGTGAAGCAACTTACTCACAATTTGCTAGAAAATGAGAGGAAGAAGACGTAAACACTCCTTTTCTTTTTCTCTTTTGCTCTCAAAATGAGAAAATGCATGAAGGAATGTGTAGAGAGAGGAGGCAACCATGGTAAAATAGTCTTTTTTCTAATAAAAATAAAGCCCATATCTCTATACAACATTCCTCATTTCTTTATTATTAATAACAAGAAATAAGTCATTTCTTTATTATTAATAAAAAGAAATGTGTCTCTTCTATAATGTATTTATGTATCATATACATAAAACGTTAAAGTATATGTATTATATACATATACAAGTATTTGTATAATATACAAATAGTATTTTAGTATATGTATCATATACATATACTTGTACTTGTATCACATATAAATAGCAAATGATTCTAGAAGGGTATGGGTATCATATACACAAAAATATTAGTATATGTATCATATACATGTATTTGTATCATGTACAAATAGCAAATGAGAAAGAGAGAACATAATACTAGAATATATATATATATATATATATATATAACACTTGATTTAACAAGCCGGTTTTACAATAACCGGCTAGTTTTATCAAATGTCCGATTAGTGTATGTGTATCATATACATGTATTTAATTGAACTCCCGCATGTATCATATACGCACACTACATCGTTTCGTTTGAGCGGGGAAAACCTGTGTGGGACTCTAAAGACTCGACAATACGCTGGCGGTAGATTAGGACCATATCCGATTGAATCCGAAACACTTTCAGATTAATCCCCTCACGGGTTAACCCATAAGCATGTCAGCGGTACTAGCTGCACGTAACGACTATCCAGGTATTGATCAAAAGAAAGGTCGACAAGCAAGCGCATCCGTACCCAACAGGACCTATCAGTGACAATCACCGTACGGTCCGGTCTCTTCGTCAAAGAGTCGTATACCGGGTCTAAGGGGTGGATATTGTTAGACCCCCAATAACCCAATTAGTCGTACTGATGTCAAACTCATAACTATCTGAGATACAACTGATAACACTTATCAGTTAATCTCAATTGCACTGGCTAGGGATTTATGGTTATAGTCAATCAGACACAACGCGACATCAACTCCTGTACCGGGAGAGACGAATCTCTTCAATCGCTCACTGCCTTCATGTGCTTCGGGATTGTACCCAGCTAAAACCTATATGCACGGCTCTTTAAAGCCGTGGTTGGGTAGTAATCAAAGTACAGTGGGAACACACATTAGACATATGACAATCTCAGGTCAAAAGACTACCCTGTACTCATGTCACCATAGAACAGCTATCTGACAATAGGTATAATATCATCTAGAAGTTCTCGGTGAGTCCGTCCAGTGTACTCATTCTCTAACAAGCATATGTATACAATTTTTGATGTCAAACACCAATGGCTGTGGGACCAACTATCGCCCCGGTCTGGGTCAAGAAACGTATACACCGGTCTACTCTGGAGTACAGATGTCCAGTCTCGATACTCTCACGAGCAGAAACATTTAAGGATGTGCTTATAGACTATCTAGGCTCCACTAGTATGATCTCCATCGTAATCCTAGTAGTCAAGCAAAAATCCTAAGGATTTTATCAATATGTATTAGCGATACGTAATAGTAAGTAAAATATATACACGTGAATGATAAAGACAAATCAGATAGCATACTATCATCTCGAGTAAGAATGTTCTATCCATATATGTCAATGTACAATGACAATAATTGCTTTCAGGGCACCTATATCCAACAATTTTATCAATTACCGGGTTCTACATTTTTGTAATATTAACGTCTTTTATATAACTTATTTAAAAAAAATATTAACTTGTGCAGATTTTTAGTTTTATTAAATTTATATTTTCCTCAATAGCTCGGTGGTAAAACGGCCATCTATTAATTACTTAATATATAAAGCCCAAAGCCCGATAGAAAATTATCCAAATTTTTTTTCTCCACATCGGAAAATGTCGGGTAAAATGGCGACATCACGAAATGGCATGTCGGGTAAAATGGCGACATCACGAAATGGCGGCCGACATTTACCAAATATAGGTAACCGAAATAATTCTGCGAATCTCTGTCGCTTTCTTCCGAAAACGGACATGTCGTCGACATTTCAATGATGTCGGCCAATATTTAGAACACCGAAAATAATATTCATAGAGCTTGAGTTTTCCCATGTAATCTTTTTCTTCATATGTTTGGCTAACACTTATTTTTTATTGTATTATTTTACCAACCTTGGCTTTTATATATGAAACCTTAGATCTCATTTATACTATTTTTAATAATAGGGTCGATCGTATCGTTGTTTCAAAGGTCACAATGGGCCAGTTACCACCTTGGCTGATACATTACTTGGGAACTGTGGATCAAAAGTCCTTGCTAGTGGCGGGGAAGATTGTACTGTTCGCCTTTGGTCCATAGGTGGGAAGCATCATCCACATATGTTGACACTTCATGGTCATGAGAAACCTATTTCATTGCTGTCAGTTGCTAGGTATGCTTCCATCTCTTCTTCAACATTATGTGGA
Source organism: Agapanthus africanus (assembly GCA_030015575.1). Classification (NCBI taxonomy): domain Eukaryota; kingdom Viridiplantae; phylum Streptophyta; class Magnoliopsida; order Asparagales; family Amaryllidaceae; genus Agapanthus; species Agapanthus africanus. The sequence continues at coordinate 442,922,873 of JASDDO010000001.1, forward strand.
ATAAACTATTTTATTGCATTTTTATTTTTATTTCTTTCAACTGATTTGAGTGCTTTAGGTTCACGAGGTCTTTTGAGGCCACGTTTGGAAAAATAATTCTAGGGATTTCATTTTGGATTAATAAATCAGGAATTCACATGCATTCCATTAAATGAAATTTCTAGGGGACATGTTTGAATAGTTTGGGATTAGGATAGACTTAAAATATTATTTTTTTGATAGAGAGAGAAAGAGAACAACACGGTTTCAAAGAGATGGAGAGAGTGAAAAGTTTTGGAAAAAATAGTTAGGTCTTAGCTAATTTTTTCTATCTCATGGAATGAACCTATTTGGTGTATTCCCCCCCTTAGATATACGCTTGAAAATGTCATCCAAACAACGTTTTTTAAAGGATTGCGTTGATCCAGTATGAAAATGGAATATCATCTTTTTATCCTATGAATTGTGTATCCAAACATGCCCTTATGATTAATGAAACATTTAATTGATTTAAGAACATTTTATCACTCAAGCGTACTTTCTGCTATTATCAGGCAGCTATCACAGTACGCATGGAGTGTTTGGATCTGAGTTATCCGTCAGTTCGGGAATAATTTGGGAGGGTCAAAAAATGGGATATTCATGCAAGGTGTAAAAGCTGGATAACATTATGCAATTGGGAATATAGCAGGGATAATTTGCAAACCTATATTATTTGTGAATCAAAAGCAAGTTGGCAGACTGACAAATGTTAGATTTTATTAGGGAAATACAGGCTCCTACTGTGAAGGGGTACTTATCAAAAATAAATAAATAAGGAGTTCTGGTGTATTGGTAGCACTTCAGTTAGAAATACAATGGTTGCAGAGTTATGGTTTTTGAGGTAACAATTTTCTAAATCATAATAGAGAACCATATTTATCGGAAAAAACATGTAAATAAAATGGAACATCAATGTATTATTCGTAACAGTTTTAAACAAGGCACCACTTTTGTTGCTACATGAATGATGTATTGGTTTTGTCATCAGTACCAAGGAGCCTGAGGGTAAGGTATTTAAATCTTCAAGCATTGCACAAATGTGCCTTGTGTTCTGCAATAGGAGCACCCAAATAAGCAGTTGCTTATCTACCCTCTCGTAGCTATTTTTGTAAGGAAAAGTAGGGCAAGATGCCCTACTTGAAACTCTCGTGGCTATTTAATTTGCTTGCTGCGTGATTTGCATATTTCTTGTTCAGTTTCCTGGCGTTCGCAAAGAATAAACTTTTCCTTTTTGGTTGTGCAGACATAGGACTTCTCTTTTGGTGAGCATGTCTACAGATTCAAGGGTATATAACCGCAAGCAGATTGCTTTAGTTTGAGAAGACGCTTACCTCAAAACATTTAACATGATACTGCTTTATGATACTGCTTTTTTATATGTAAATTAGTTGTTCAATTTGTATCGGAGTATATTTTTTTTATAAAGTATAAATCTTAAATATATCTCTATCTGACTTGAAGATGACGTGATCTATTATGCAAAAGCTTCCGAGTTGTTATCCCACCTCCTGCTATAATGCATGATAAAATATAGCTGTAACCAACACTTGCATACTTTCTTCTCTTTTGTAGGTCCGGGTTTGGGACACAACTCCATCCTCATCCTCTGCTTCGTCATCTTGTGTAGGAATGATTGGTTTTCCTGGCACGCCTGTTGGTTTGAAATGTCATGATACCTTGTGCTTCATCGCTGCTGGCTCATCGGTAACTGTGATTGACATCAGAACCATGCAGAAAGTTTCTACTGCTGCAGTTCATCCCAACAAAATATACTCATTTGAAATGCTTCCTTCAAAGTGGTTACTATGTACTGGTGGCCAGGACAAGTACGTATGGCGGTATTAGCCCCGTTTTCATGTTTTTCTTTATATTGCCTTTATATGCTATAACTTAACATATACTAACTTGGCTAATCACATATAGTTTATTTTTGTAGAAAATCTAAATTACACACTAACTACCCTTAACTATCACTGGTCTTCACTAAACTATCTTAAAGCTTATTTACTACAGTAAGCTCCTCTACAGCGCTGTGTGCAAGGGTATTGATAAAATTAAAAAAAAATCTCCCTTAAAGTTAAAACCAATAATTAAGGGTGTTTATTGTAATAAGAAACCTTAAGGTAGTTTAGTAAAAGAAAACGATGGTTAAGGGTATTGTAGTGTAATTTAGCCTTATAGGCAAAGAAACTATGGATTATGTATTATGCGGTTGGCCTGTGCTTCTGTTTGTTCACACTAGATTGTGCACACATATGATGCACACAATACAAAACTGCTAAATATAGATTGAAAAAATAGATATGTATAAATCAATTGCTATACTTGATTTTTTTTATATGTATAAGATAAGTTTCGTCGATTGCAGGTGAATAATATAGAAATAGATTTGAACTATAATCTACATGCAAAAACCTCCTTCTGATATAGAGATTGATTTGTAGAGACAAACATTAAGAAATATACCATACATGTAGAATGAAATTTGCAATTTTGAATATTGATAGTAATATTAAATATGCAAATAGTATATATTAGAAGTAAGATAATCAGAATCTGTTGAGAGTCCTGGAATATATCATTTGTGCAAAATTGATTCTTAGAGGACAATTAGATTAAACCAGGAAAGCTTCTTTTTGCCTCAAGAACATGGCAGGACTAGAGAGGGTGTATGGAAATACTGGTAATTGGAGAACATGTCTTTCGGAACGATGACTTCAAATTCAATTAAATTTGCATGTCTATCAGGTTTGTATTATCAAATTATGTAAATTATGCATGGTAATAACTTTGGCTTGAAAAGTTGTATAACATGAATCACAAACCTCCAATTATAGGTACTTGTAGCTGTTATGCATCAGATATTGATACAACAACTGAGCCTTTTATACCCAGCATATGGGTAGGTCATGAACCAACATGATAATCATGCCGGTTCGAGCACATGAATCCTCCACCTCCACTCACTCCTATCGAACAAGATACTTTCATTAAGGTCTTTGGCATCCATATCTTTTCGCATCGCCTCCATCCATGTTTTCTTCGGTCTCCTTTTCGCTCTTTTGACATGGCCTAAATTAGATATTGATAATAGTTCGAAACTCGATTCTCCACAGTAAATTCTTTCTTAATTTAACTTGCTTTGATTTTCTCATCATCATCATCTAACATTTTTCCAATATAAATGGGGTTGGCCATGGAGTAAAGATCTAACAAAGTCGACTGGCTATCGACTCGACATCAACCCTATCCAAATAAGTGCCAGGTTCCCAATTCAAAAAACTTGCTTCGATTTTCTCATATCTCAAAATTACAAACACAGCTTTATATTGGGAGAATAACAGAGGAAAGGTGCCATGAAAGGGAATTTCCTCCTATGGCGTCGAAAAAATACATCCTCCACGATTTTATTCGACGATCGGCACACATCATCTTCATCATGTAAGATACAGATACCAAATTTCATGTGATACCACCATTTTTTCACCGTTGATTTAGTGGGTGCAAAATTAACGGTTTATCGACAATACAACTTTTTACATTGCTAATTCAACGGTGAAAAGTTGTAGAATCACATGAAATTTTGTGTATCCACAGCTTACATGATAAAGATGTGTGCCGATCGTCGATAAAATCATGGAGGATATAGATTTTTGAAGCCTCCCAGGGGAAAAATTATTCCATGTGCCGGCCGTATACACCCGGACAAGAGAAATAAGTAATAAAAGTGTGGACCACACACGCTGCCCAAATCTGTCCGAAACTCCCCTTCTCTTCCCTACTCGGGTGTATTTCACCCGGCACACCGAATAATTCCTCCTTCTAGGGCTTCTTTTCTTCATTATTCTCTTTTACCAGCAAGTGCTTCGTGTCATGCATGAGCACAGGGAGTTGTCCTAAAAATATGCTATCGCATAGATGATCTGAGTTGTAAATAAATTTTATTGTGGGCTAATTTTCAAGCTTGACTTAAATTCTTTAGAAAAATTCTTCATTTACTCTCAAAACAATTCCTTCATAGATATAAGCAAAAAAATGTGTTTCACCAAAAACAACAATTTTTTTATTAACGATCCAATATCCCACTTAATACTTAATGAATATTTTACAGCCATGACAATCATAATTTAGTTTCAGACGACTCTTTAAATTTGCAACAGAAGCATGAAAACTTTACATTGATTTAATCATAGCATGTTTGCATCGAAGAAACATGAACTCAAAAATCATCTCAAATGAAATGCCAAATATGATCTCTTATTATTCTTTTGTTCTTATGATTTTAAAACTAATGCTTGTATGAAGCTATAATTCTAATTAAAGAGGTTTCATTTGCATGTACATATAATAGTTGGTTGGGTCGTTAAAAAAATAAAATTTCTTACAAATTTAAGCAACACATAAAATAGTTATAAGAGAATAATGGAGGAAAGAGGCCCTAAGAGGCTTTTTGCGTTAGGTGGCCGCAAAAAGCACGCCCTCCACCATTTTATTCGACGATCGGCTCCTTCCAACTTGATATTCATTCTCTAATTTTTCGATACATCAAATTTGATATGATTACAACACCATTTCACCATTGATTTAGTGGGTGCAAAATTAACGGTTTACCGACAATAAAACTTTTTACATTGCTAAGTCAATGTTGGAATGGTATTGTAATCATATGAAATTTGATATATCGACAAATTAGAGAATGAATATCAAGTTGGAAGGTGTCGATCATCGAATAAAATGGTGGAGGGCATACTTTTTGCCGCAGCTATATATATATATATATATATATATATATATGTTAGAAATATATTTTTCTAAGAATATCCAATTACTCATGTATGTATCGTTTATATGCACTTGTGAAAAAACTCATTTATTTCTTATTCTCTCATCTTTGTCCTTTCATAGCCTATTTTTATGTCTATATAATGAATAATTTTCCAGCAAACTCCAAGCTAAATAGATGATGACCTAACCAAGATTTAAAATACATATTTTTTAATCATGATTAGATTAAGTCCAATCAAAATTCTCAACTAATGCAAACTATTTGTGCTTAAAACTAACAAAGATCATGGCTTGAGTATAATTTTTCAAAAAAAAGTGAATGTTCTAATATAAAGAAATATTGAGGAAAGGGGTGGGAATTAATTCTCCAGCCAACTCCAAGCTAAATAGATGATGACCCAGCCAATATTTAATTCTAATGGGATGTAGAGGGAAGGGGCCAGAGATAATTTTGCAGCCAAGATTTATGCTAATGGGATTTAGAAGGAAGTAGGCCTGGCAAATGAGCCGGCTCGCCTCGCGACTCGCCTGTCAGGCGAGGCGAGTTGGATTCGCCTCGCCGGACAAGCAAGGTGAGGCGAGGTGAATTGCCGGAGCCTAAAACCTAGACCCACCCGCCTAGACGATTCACGAGTCGAATCAGGCGAGTTACCCGCTTGATTTTATTTTTTTTAAAAGATAAAATTTGACTAAATTTTTTAAAAGAACAAATAAATAAAACTAAAATAAATGAAATATAAACAAAAATTTCAAATTTGAGAGAGATGGATAAGTTTTGGTGTGAATGGGGGTTGCATTTATAAACTTTTCAGAATTTATAGCCGAGGCGAGGCGAATTCGTGGAAATCCGACCGTTTATAGTTGTTGGTTGCAGATCCCGAGACGAGGCAAAGCGAGGCGAATTCGACCGTTGACACAGGAAATCGTGACGAGACGAGGCGAGTCGACTCGTTTATAGCCGTTGGAACTCGCCAACGGCTACTTAAACGAGTTTACTCTTGAGTTGGCGAGGTGAGTAGTAACGAGGCAACATTTGATTTTTCCCAAATCCACTCGCCTCGTCTAACCCGTATGGACGAGAAGAGTTGACACGCCAACTCGTCCACGTCACAACGAGGTGAGCAATACTCGCCTCGTGGCGAGGCGAGGCGTCGCTTTTGCCAGGCCTAGAGGCAAGGGGTCAAAGATAATTTTGCACCCAAAGAAAAAAAAAGGCTTGAAGAGGGAATCTTTTCCCATATAGCTTTATATGTAATATATAAGATTGGAGTCTCTTGTACTTTGGGCTATCCTGAATGTCCATGGACTTTTTATTCTGTTGATTTTATTTACGAAGTAATATTATCTCTTGGTGGCATTAGATATTGGATCCCGGTCATATATTATGCATTTATGTTCCCAGTCAATTTCTAATGTTGCAGAAAAACTTGCTTCGATTATTCATTGTTTGGATATTTAAAACCAAATGTGAGACAAAAACCCATCAAATTTACCCACGGGCTTGTATCCTAATAAGAGCATGCACTTGGGGAATTACCTATTCACAGACTTATACCTCTGCTGCATCCTTTAATGCAGACTTACCTTTTACATGTGCATGGGATTAATCCAATTATGTACCTTAAGTCTAAATATAGAAGTAGCAAGCTAGCACCAAAGGTTAGAGATAATATTGTCAAATTAACTCCCCCTAGCCCCATACCCGGAACCACCTTTTGGATTTAAGCCATATACATGCTCAAACCGTCTCAAGGGAACTTTAGTACCTGCTAAGCATAGAGCTGCTAAATTGCATGACGTTGGTGATAGCAGGGTAGACGACACTTAAAGCTGGAGCGGTTTTAATTGGAATCCATTAAGCTGTTGAGTCATGAAACAAAACTGGGATCCACCAATTGAATTCAAAATTATTATTAATAAATCAGAAGTCCTTATTTTACATGCTTAAAATTGCAGTCTTGTAAGGTCTTTATAAGGTTAAAATCTCATCAAATCTAATCAAACATAATTAACTAAATATAACCACATCATATCCTACCAAATTAAAATCCTAATTAAATAAATTAAAATCTAAAAAATTGATTTGGTGTTATATTGTCTTCCTCTATTGGCAATTACTTTGATACAGATTTTGATCCTCAATCATATACTAAGCACTCATAAATTTTATATCTAGGGCACTGCTCTGGGACATCCGGAAGAATCAAACCAAGCCCGATCCAATAGCTGAGCTGGACCACATTGGACGAGTCACGATGCTCCACATGGATCCTTACAAAGTCGTCACGGGTGGGCCTTCCGATTGCCACATCAGCGTGTGGGAAACTGACACGGGCGCCCTAGCAAACCGGCTGCACTGTTGTCTGCCCGGCGAAGATAAGCACATTGTTGGGGTATCGGCCATGGGCGTGGACGGATGCAGGATCATGACTAGTGGATGCACCGAGGAGCCCGGGGATTTATACTTCAGGGATTTCTCAAATTGTTCGATGCCTGTTTCTGTGGATGATGAGAAATCGAGTACTAAGTTTTGGGGACCTCAGACGGCTTCAGACGATGAAGATTTGAGGATGAAGAATGAAACGTGGTGATGCTGAGATCTGTAGATTGTTTTGTAGTGGTTGTTTGGTGACGCAAAGTGTTGCAAAATTCAGTCGTCGAAAAATTTGTAGAATTTGTGCTCTTATCTCTTCTATAAAGAGATGTGATGTAGGGTTGAATTTTGATCAGTGTATTCTATGCATCAATTTTATGTCGAAGGGCTCCGAGTTTTACGGCAATTTTTTTCGGTTATGTTGCTTTCTTTATGTTCATGATGTGCTCATATTATTGCTCTGTTGTTTATGATATTTTTCATACTATATAAAACCATCACTCTCCCAAAAATTTGAGGATGATGAAAGAATTTTTTAGAGAAGAAATACACAAAACCTGCCGGAATCTCTTCAATTTGTTGTGAACCCCCGAAAGCCTAAAGAAAGGAGATCAAAGTTTAAATCAATTTTTAACACCATATCATAGTCAAAAATGTAAAATTGAGAGTTTGGATGAGAAGAAATTACCTAATTGTCATTCTTACCTCCTCTTTCTTTCATGTCAACACCATTGAAACCTTTTCCCTCTCTTTCATCCTTATCATTTTACTATGTGTTCTTATCTATTTAATGATGGGCGTCAGGGCAATGGTATTTAACCGTCTCACCTACACAGCCATATATGGCCATTGTGGGTCCACACATCGACAAACGACGGTTGCTGCAAAAGATTCTCCACTGTAAAATGCCTCAAATAGCCCATATCATGTCTACATTTTTGCTTAAAAAGTCTACACTTGATTGTCCCTTGCACATGAATTTGTTAATCTTTGCTCTAAGAAAAAGTTATACATTGGTTGGATTAAAATTGACTTAAAAAGGTAAGACTGTGTTGATTGGGAATTTGTTATTGAGATGCTCTCTGCCAGGGGTTTGGCCCTTTTTGGTGCGCTTGGATTAAATATATTCTCTTCTCTTCAAAGTGCTCTGTGATTGTTAATGGCAATTAAAGTCATGTTTTTAGATGCAAGAGAGGTATAAAGCGGGTGATCCTCTTTCTCCCATGCTTTTCATTCTTGTGGAGGATATTCTGTTCATAATGATATATCTTGGTCGGAAAAAGGCACTCTTTCATCACATTGTTTGGTAGAGATGTTTTCTTTTCGCCTACTATTCAATATGTAGATGATACCTTGATTATTTATAAGGGAGACGGGGAAGAGTTTTTAAACCTAAAATTCATTCTTTTCTTATTCGAGGGCTTAACTATTCTTGAAATCAATTTTTCAAAATCCTCGTTGATCTACTTTGGTAGATCAATTCACAAAGGCTATGCGTTGGCTACCATTATGAATTGTCAGTTGGCTTATTTATCTTTATCTTACTTGGGCTTAACCTTATGTGTCGACAAGCTTCCTATAAAAGAATGACAACATCTCATTGATAAATTCTATAAGAAACTTGCTCTGTGGAAAGGAAAACTATTATCATTTAGAGGCAGACTTGTGCTTGTTAATGCAGTGCTCGCTTTGAAAGTTATTCCTCGGAGGGAGGGTTTTTTTTTAATAGGAACACGCTACCGATATACCTAAATTAAAAATTCTATTAGCTACATTTGCAAAGATATTACAATTGAATCGTTTAAAAAAAGATATACCAATAATGCCAAGTAGTTAAGCTAACTATAATTGCAAACATAAATAATAGAAAGCAAGAATAGAGATAGCAATCAAGTCTAAGCAATGAGCATATAATGTGGAATATAAACCTAGCATGCAATTTCTAAACAATTGAATATAAAACATAAGAGAAATTGCAAACGCAAATATGAGTAGATTTTAGAGTGGTTCGGAAGATCTCCTAATCCACTTTCTTTAGGCGTACGGGCCCGTTCTACTAAACACGTCTCCACCGTGGCTTTCACGTTGCGCACCCGCAACCAAACACGTCACTCGACACACGAGTGACTTTTCTCTCTACAAGCACTTGCACTCCTCTCTTACAAAGTATTGATAACGTCTCGGTCTTCACACAAAAAAATACAAATCCGTCACCATTCTCTCTTACAAAGGAACCCTTGCACTCGAGAATTCTCACACAAAAACAAGAAGATGGTTTATAATGAAGCACAATACTCTCAAAAGAGTTTCTCTCAAAACCCTCTCTCTAATACTCTTACAAGTACGGATAATCAAATGAAAACTTTTGATTTTGTGTGTGAGAGTGAATTTAGATAGCAAATTGAAAACTCTTTTAAACTTTCACAAGAGATGAGATATTTCTTTTGAAGACCACTTTAGAATATAGGCAACTGAAATTTCCAAGTGATTGGAAATCAAAATACCAACACAAAATCTTTTTATAACCTCTAAAGAAAACTAGCTTTTATGGATCAAAGACAGCAGGAAACGCTCACAGCAGACGTTTGAAGAATATAGGGGCAGACGTTTGGCCTTTTAGAAAAAGTTAACCCAACGGCTATATTTTTGAAAACTTTTCTTCTTCAGACGTCTGTCACAATTACCTTCAGACGTCTAAAGTTAAAACTATTTTCAACCTGAGACTTTTGCACAAACGTCTAAAAAACAATGGGAAGACGTCTAAAGCAGAAAAAAGTTTTGGCAAAAACTGTTGGATATAGTGCCCTCAAGACAATTATTGTGATTGCAAGTGGACACTTATGATAATTGAGTGAGAACCTATACGGGTAAAACAGTCTTACTCGAAATGATAACATGCTATTTGGTTTATCTTCATCGTTGATGAAGCCCATATGATTCTTGCTTGACGACCGGCATTATGATGGCGATCGTATACGTGGGAGCTGGGTTGTCCATAAGCACATCCTTAAATGTCCCTAGTCGTGAGAATATCGAGACTGGACATCGATATTCTGGAGTAGACTAGTGTATACGTTTCTAGACCCCGACAAGAGGCGGTGGCAGGTCTCACAAGCCATTAGTGTTGTGTCACCTAAAATAGTATACAGGTGCTCTGTGGAGGTGAGTACACTGGATGGACTCGTCGAGAACTTCTAGATGGTATTATATCTGTCGTCAGATGGAAGTTCTCAGGTGGTATGAGTACATGTTAGTCCTTTGATCTGAAGTCGTCATTTGTCTCGTGTAAGTTCCCACTGTACTTTGATTACTACCCTACCACGGCTTGAAAGTGTACCCTAGCACCACCACAAGGTTAAAACTGATATCAAGCATGCAATTTTCAAAAAATCTTGGTGCTAAGCTACACTATCCAAAAATCTAACTAGATTATTAGGGTTTAAAGCATGATATTATAAAAACTAGTGAAGAATACTACAACATTTGTAGACCAAGTCCTTCACTTCTAAAGCACCGGGTTGTAGTCCCTACGACTCCTTGTAGCTCCACATGAAGAAATGCACGAACTTGCTTCGCGATCTTCGTGTTGAAGATGATCCACCCGAAGTTTCTCTAATACAAGCTACCTCTTCACTAATCTAATATTAGTGAAGGAAACACCCTAACTCAAATGCTAATCAAGTGTAGGATGGTGAAGTAGGAGTTCTAAGCTCACTAGATTTGTCCAAACCCCTATAGTTCATATCACATGTGAGGGTTAGAGTTTGGAGGAGGAGGAGGAGAAAGATGGAGAGAGCTAGAGAGAAAATGAGCTCAAGCAAAAAAAATCTCAAGTGAAGAATGGCTTCTATGTGTTTGCTCACTTATTGAAGCATGAATAAAATGTAATATATATAATGCACCACACTTCAATAGTGCAAACAAATGAATAAACAATGCAAAAAACCACGCCTCACCCATTCCACAAATATCTCCCCATTTTCCACCTCATTTTCTATTTTCTAAAAATAGAAAATCCAAGCCATGCTTCATAATATATACCTCATTTTCTATTTTCTAAAAATAGAAAATCCAAGCCATGTTTCATAATATATATAGACACACACACACACACACACACCATGCTTCATAATATATATATATATATATATATATATATATATATATATATATATATATATATATATATATAAGAAGAAAATAATTAGTGAGCTACAATATTAGTTAATAATATAATTATATTAAATATAAATATATATCAAATTATTAAATCAACACTTGATTTAATAATCCGGTTATATCATATATAATAGACTAATATCATTTATCTGTATATCACATTATCAAATCAACACTTGATTCAATAATCCGGTTATATCACATATAACCTAACCGATATCAAATTACCGCCAGATTAGAATACGGTATTACATACTCGTATTTAATCAGGCCCCCCGCACATATCAACATATGTGTCCTACTTCATTTCGCTTGAACTAGGAAATCTCTGTATGGGACTCTAAAGACTCGTCAATACGCAAGCAGTAGGTAATGATCACATCAGTCACCCACAAGCCGTCAACGGTACTACCTGGACGTAACGGCTACCCAGGTATTCAGTGAATAGAAGATCAACAAGCAAGCTTGTCCAAACTCCCATGAAGCCTATAAGTAACACTTACCGTACAGTCCGGTCTCTTCGTCTGATATATCGCATATCGAATTTAGGGATGGAATCGTCAGACTCCAGTAACTTGATAAGTCATGCCGATGTATAGCTCATAACGGTTTGAGAAACTACTGATAACACTTACCAGTAAATATCATCAGCCCTGGACATGGACTTACTGTTATATCCAATCGAGAATAGCGCAACATCGAATCCCAATACCGAGAGAGACGAAACCCCTCCTATCGCTTACTGCCTCCATGTGACTCGGGACTGTATCCAAAATTCACCTGTTTGCAAGACTCCTTGGAGCCGTGGTAGGGAGGAAATCAAAGCACAGTGGGAACCACACAAGACACTATGACGATCTCGGGTCTACAGACTAACCTGTACCAGTGTCACCAGAGAACTGCTATCTGACGATAGTTATGGTATCATTTAGGAGTTCTCGGTGAGTCCAGTTCGGTGTACCCATTCTCTAATGAGCACCCGTGCACAATCTTTGATGTCAAAAACCAATGGTTATGGGATCAACCATCGTCCCGTACAGGGTCAAGAAACGTACACACTAGTGTACTCTGGAATATCGATACCCTGTCTGGATATCCCCTCGATTAGGAACAATTAAAGGATGTGCTTGTGGACTACACAAGTCCCAATAGTATGATCCGCATCATAGTCATGGTAGTTAAGCAAATATCCTAAGGGCTTTATCAACATGTATGTATCAGAGAGACAGTATAATTGTTAGTTGTATGTATGCCCTAGAGGCCATTATTGTACATGATTGTATATTATAGTGGATGCTTGGACATATATAGAGAGGACTTTCTTGCTCGACATGATAGTATGCTATCTGGTTACTCTTTATCTTAACATGTAGACTTGTATTATGATACTGTCTTGCTCTCACATGTTGGTAAAGCCCTTAGGATGTATACTTTACTACCAGGATTATGATGCAGATCATACTAGTGGGGTCAGGGTAGTCCACAAGTTCATCCTTTAATTGTTCCTAGTCGAGGGTGTATTGAGACGGGGCATCGATATTCCAGAGTAGACTAGTGTATACGCTTCTTGACCCATATGATGGGTGATGAATGATCCCACATCCATTGGTGTTTGACATCAAAGATGGTATACGTGTGCTCAGTGGAGACTGGATACACTGAACAGGACTCGCCGAGAACTCCTAAATGGTATTATACCTCACGTCAGATAGCAGTTCTCTGCTTACACTGGTACAGGTTAGTCTGTAGACCCGAGATCGTCATAGAGTCTTGTATGATTTCCACTGTGCTTTGATTTCTACCTTACAACATTCAAGAGAACGTGCAAAACGATGGTTTTTGGGTACAGTCCCGAGTCACATGAAGGCAATGAGCGATAGGAGGGGTTTCGTCTCTCCCGGTATTGGGGGTTGATATTGCGCTGTACTCAATTGGCTATAACAGGAAGTCCCTGGCTAGGGCTGATACGGAGATTTACTGGTAAGTGTTATCAGTAGTTTCTCGACCCGTTATGTGTTAGTTATATGTATGCCCTAGAGGCCATTATTGTACATATGATGTATATTATAGTGGATGCTTGGACATATATAGAGAGGACTTTCTTGCTCGATATGATAGTATGCTATTTGGTTACTCTTTGTCTTAACATGTAGACTTGTATTGTGATACTGTCTTGCTCTCACATATTGATAAAACCCTTAGGATGTGTACTTGACTACCATGACTATGATGGAGATCATACTAGTGGGCCCAGGGTAGTCCATAAGTTCATCCTTTAATTGTTCCTAGTTGTGGGTGTATCGAGATAGGGCATCGATATTCCAGAGTAGACTAGTGTATACGCTTCTTGAACCATATGATGGGTGATGGATGATCCCACATCCATTGGTGTTTGACATCAAAGATGGTATACGGGTGCTCAGTGGAGACTGGGTACACTGAACAGGACTCGCCGAGGACTCTTATGTGGTAGTATATCTATCGTCAGATAGCAGTCCTCTGGTGACACTGGTACAGGTTAGCCTGTAGACCCGAGATCGTCATAGAGTCTTGTGCGGCTTCCACCGTGCTTTGATTTCCTTCCTACCACGCTCAAAGGAGACATGCAAATAGGTGGATTTTGGGTACAGTCCTGAGTCGCATGGAGGTAATGAGCGATAGGAGGGGTTTCGTCTCTCCTGGTATTAGGGGTTGATGTTGCGCTATGCTCGATTGGCTATAACTGGAAGTCCCTGGCCAGGGCTGCTTATGAGATTTATTGACAAGTGTTATCAGTAGTTTCTCAAACCGTTATAGGCCAGACATTGGCATGACTTATCACGTTACCGGGGTCTGACGATTACCATCCCTAGACTTGATATGCGACATATCAGACGAAGAGACCGGACTGTACGGTAGTGTTACTGATAGACTTCATGGAGACTATGGACAAGCTTGCTTGTTGATCTTCATATCGCTCAATATCCGGATAGCCGTTACGTCCAGCTAGTACCTCTGACGGCTTGTAGGTGACTGATGTGATCATCACCTACTGCTGGCGTATTGACGACTGTTTAGAGTCCCACACAGAAGTTCCCTGGTTCAAGCGAAATGAAGTAGGACACATATGTGATATGCGTGTGGCCCTGATTAAATACGTGTATGTGATACCGTATTGTAATCTGGCAGTTATCTGTTATCGGTTTGGTTATATGTGATATAACCAGATTGTCGAATCTGATGTTGATTTGATAATGTGATATACAGATAAATGATATTAGTCGGTCATATGTGATATAACCGGATTATTAAATCAAGTGTTGATTTAATAATGTGATATATATTATATGTTATATAATTATATCTTAACTAATATCATTAGCTCACTAATTATTCTTCTATATATATATATATATAATGAAGCATGGCATATGAATTTCTATTTTGTGAAAATAGAAATAAGGTGGAAAATGGGAGCATGGTTGCAAGCATGGGATTTACTTTTGTTTATTTATCTTGACCCACTATTCAAGCATGGTTGCAATTTTATATTGCATAATTCCATGCTTGAATGAGTGAGGGGTCAAGAGTTGCCATTTTATTCTAACTCATTCTCAACACTTAGCCTTTTTCTTGAGTTGCTCCCATGGTTGCTCTCTAGCTTCCTCCTCCTCATGTTATGGTTCAAACTTCAACCCTCACATGTGATGTGAACCAAGAAGCTTGAACACAAACTTGTGAGCTTTTAACATCCCCTACTTCACCATCCTACACTTGACTATAATCGAGTGTAGCTTGTTTCCTACGTTAAAGAGTTTAGTGTGGAGGAAGCTTGAGTTGGAGGGACTTCGCGTGGATCATCTTCGGAACGAAGATCATCGGAGAAAGCTCGTCCAAAATCTCAAATGGAGCCTAGTGGAGTCGCGAGACTACTACACGGAGCATGTGAAGTGAAGGACCGGTCTACAAAGGTTGTATTCCTTGTTCACTTGATGTAAAGTTGTTTACATTCATGTATCGTCTAATTCTCTAGTTAAGATTTTAGGGTTTGGGTTATTTAGCATGGCAAAATTTTGAAAACGGCATGGATGATGCCTCCTGAAACCTTGCTGTCGTGCTAGCTAACCCAACAGTGGTATCAGAGCAAAACTAAAGAATTAGACGATGTTTATTAGAATCACGAAACTGAAAAACTCCGAAACACCGAAACCAAAAATCATGTTTGTGTCAATTTTAAAATGATCTCAGAAAATTATTTTAGCAACTGCAGAATGTTGTATGTGATACAACTAGAACACTGGAGAAATTCAAGACCAAAAACCCGGTTTTGATCCGGCGACATGCACAAAAAATCCGGCGTCACCGGTTTTTCTAACTCTGTTTTGGCTCGAAATTTTTTGGTGTTCTGTGGGCTTGATTTTGGGGTTTCTGGTATTGTTTGATTAGCCCAGTTTTCATGTGATGTTAACAGTTCTATTGAGGCTAATACGGAGTGTTTCGTAGTCGCAATTCTAACATCATTTCGGGTTAATTTAGACGACGTTAAAAAGTTTGAATGAATATCAATAACCCATTTTCTCCCTTGCTGGA
This sequence comes from Agapanthus africanus, assembly GCA_030015575.1. Classification (NCBI taxonomy): domain Eukaryota; kingdom Viridiplantae; phylum Streptophyta; class Magnoliopsida; order Asparagales; family Amaryllidaceae; genus Agapanthus; species Agapanthus africanus. The sequence goes on from JASDDO010000001.1 coordinate 442,938,801, forward strand.
AATTTTCCAAAAGTTGGATTTTCTCCAAGTTAAAAACATTAAAAATCATGCAAGTAATTCTATGGAACCTTTAGAAGAACGAAACCCTAACTCGATTCTATGACCGTTGGAACCGCCACCAAACCCTAGGGTTTGTGGTAGTTCCGCGGCGCCATAGGTGAGGCAAGGGTTGGCCCCTCTACGGTTAGTCCATAGGTACTGTGGCATGTTCTAGGTATTTTTAAACAGTTCTCAAGTATTGAGCTCTTCGGGAAATTTTGGGTGTTTGTTGATTCGATCGGAATGTTTAACATCATCTAGCTATCTATGGAATGTGATACAATATTTGGAATTCATTTGGTTAGGCATGAAATCCGAAGTATGTGGTATTTCGGGTTTATGATGTCTAAGGAGGTTGCGGATTCCAAATGTTGTAGTTTGACCTTTTCTTTTCTGCGACCGTAAGTGTAATATGTGGTGTATCGCCGGTTTCATTGCTATATGTCAACGACAATTGAGATACGCATATTTACTTACGTTGATGACATGTGATGTTATGTGTTGCTGGGATATATTATATTGGATCGTCGTGTTTGAATAGCCAGGGTTTTTGCGTGAGATGAGAGTTTTTCATTTTCATTCATGTAAAAAAAACTTGTATGTAATATTCTTTTATTGGGGCACTTTCAGGTTGAGGATGTTGTCACCCTTGTTGTATATTATTTACTTTTCCGCATTAGGATAGACCCAAGGCGGGGAGCACAAGTAACTGGGTTCTAGAGTCCAGTGGGAAACCATCTTGAGGAGTCGAGTCCGGGTCTTCTAACTCTAGAATTGGTAGGGTTGCTTGCCGCTCTCGTAGGGGTCTAGGGATGTGAGTTTGGCTATTCACCGTGACCGTGGAATCCATGTTTTTTACCGGCTTAATATAAAACACGGACTTCCTACTATATCCAATATTTCATATATTGACTTCTGCTGCTGATATTCTGTGATGTGATCACTTTATAAGCTTGGAACGAATACTTTATTATTATATATATGATATATAATAAACGTTGCTTATGTTTTGCACCCGTGCTAGTCCCGCCACGCTATGCCGTTGGTTAAGTAATCTAACGGTGCATAACGGGACACTGTGGCGAATGCGGATGTCATAAGCGTACGTTGTATTTTCGTTTCTTCTTGGATGCTTAGGAAGCATAAATGATGGGAATTCATTAATGAGATTAATGAAAGAAAAGAAGCCTAAATATGTTGTAGAATCAATTTTTCAAAAAGGGTAACTCTAGTTTTTGCTTTGCATAGAGATATTCCTTGTAGAATATCCAGCACCTCATTCGATGAGGAAAGAGCCGAGGTTCCTTCACCGGGAGTGACCTCTTTAGCAGAAGCTAGCAGATGCTACAACCCACCCGGTTCTGTTTTTGATTGCCTTTTTAAGTTCTTACTTTGCATAGTGGTATTCGTATATATCCAGTACCTTATTCGATGAGGAAAGAACCGAGATCCCTTCACCGGGAGTGACCTCTTTAGTGAGACTAGTAAAAGCTTCAAAAATACTCCTTTTCAAAAACACTCGATTCTACAATGATATCAAGTTCATTACACAAAAGATTTTCTTAAAAACCCGTCGTAGCCTTCTGTCATTTCAGATAAGGACTATTAAGTATTCATGCTGCGTTTGTTGGCCTTTGTCAAGGCGCAGTGTGCGGTAGCTGACTAGTGCTTATCTGTTTAAGCATGTGATGCGATTGGATTAGGGTAGTCGTGCGACCTTGTTGTCTTTTGTCAAGGGTCGTGCGGATGGGTTTAATTCAAATCATGAAATGACGGGTTGAACTTGACTAGCATCCTATGGTTTGTTGTCCTTTGTCAAGATCATAGGAGATCAGGGAAAAAAGTATTATCAGGAATTTCACGTGTTGAAATATGCAATGAGATTGCATACCTTCTATGAGATAGTTGGATCCCGATAACCACTGCAAGTAAGAGTTACTCCTGTGAGAGTTTTACACATCACAATTAGCCGATCAAGTAGGTGTCAAGAAAGGTGTTAACGTGGTTATGCCCCTGAGAAAACGAGGTTTATTTTAATTAGGTCCGTGCGAAAGCACGGGGAACCTCCCTCAAAGTACCGACACTGGCCTGACTGAAAGATTGGCGAACTTGTAGGGTATAATTAATCCCGGCTAGTTTTACCTTTTAGGGTTTGAAGGAAGATTTGATAAAACCAGTGGGAACTATCCTGATTAGATAAGATAATAACCAATCTAATCTTACAAGAGTATACGCTAAGTGTTTTCTTCTCTCTCTCTCCAGGTAGCGACCATGTCAGGCCTTAATTAAGATAATAATATGGATTTATTGACCGAACCCACTTTTTATACTAAGCTGGGGAACGTTGGCTCCGCTCCAACTTATAATTGTTATAAGTCCGAGCAGGAAATAGGGGAATGCCAGGATTCCTGTGCCACCCAAACGAGAAATGAGCATGCTGATGCATCTTCTTCGGGTGTGTTAGTTACAGAAAACTGTTTCTCAGTACACTCTACATCCTGGGTATTAGATACCGGATCGGGATCACACATATGTAATTTGTTGCATGGGCTAAGGAAAGGTAGAGAACTGGGAAAATGTGATCATTCTCTAAAAGTAGGGAATGGTGCAAGTGTTGCAGCCAAAGCAGTTGGTGAATATCACCTTTTATTGCCAACTTGGAATACATTAATCTTGAATGACTGTTATTACGTATCCTCTATAATATGCAATTTAATATCAATTTCTTTATTAGATAAAGAAGGATATAATTTTGTATTAGAGAATAATGTTATGAACATTTACCTGAATCAAGTGTTGATTGGGTTTGGTACGTTATGTAACGGTTTATATGTTCTGAATCAAAACTCAGTTCTTAACGTACAACACACACACACAAGAGGAAGAGTTCAGAAATGAACGAATCCTTCTTGTGGCATTGTAGACTAAGTCATATCAATGCGACACGACTAACTAAGTTACATAAGGATGGATATTTGAATCCGTTCGAATTACTATCTTATGAAACTTGCCAGTCATGTCTCATAGGAACGATGACCAAAACTCTGTTTACTGGACACGGAGAGAAAGCTACGGAACTCTTGGGACTGATACATAGTGATGTATGCGGTCCCATGTCTACACATGTCAGGAATGGTTCCTCATACTTCATTACATTCACCGACGATCTCTCAATATTCGGTCATGTGTTCCAGTTGAAACACAAGTCTGAAACTTTTGAGAAATTCAAAGAATATAAGCATGAAGTCGAGAATCAGATGGGTAGAAGTATTAAAATCCTACGATCTGATCGATGAGGAGAATACTTGAGCACGGAATTCCGTGACTATCTAAAAGAGAATGAGATTCTCTCTCATCTTACTCCTCCGTATACACCACAGCACAACATTGTATCGGAGCGGAGGAATCACACCCTATTGGATATGGTGCACTCTATGATGAGCACCGCTGAGTTACCTATTTCCTTTTGGAGTTATGCGCTTGAGACAGCTGCATACCTATTAAATCAAGTTCCATCTAAATCTATACCTACCATACCATATGAGATATGGAGTGGGAAGAGACCATGTCTTAAATGAGTTAAGATATGGGGTCCGACCTATGTCAAAAGGCAAAATTCGGACAAACTCGAGGCACGGTCTGTTCTTTGTAAGTTTGTGGGATATCCCAAACATTCACATGGATATCTTTTCTACCACAGCGAGGAACAAAAGGTGTTTGTTTCTCGACATGCCACCTTTTTAAAAAAGGAATTTCTTGCAAAGGAAATTAGTGGCAAAGAGGTAGAACTGGAAGAAATTCCGGCTACACAAACTGCAACAGAAGATTTAGTGGAACCAGAGGATTCGATAGTTCCCAACGAACCTCAGCCTCTCCGATGATCTAGTAGGGTTCCTCATCCACCTGAGAGATACTACGGTTTTCTCATTGATGGCGGGAGCGAGAATTGCATTATGGAAGATGATGACCCAACTAGCTTCGAGCAGGCTATCATAAGTAGGGACTCTGTGAAATGGCTGGATGCAATGCGATCTGAGATGGAATCCATGTACACCAACAAAGTATGGACTTTGGAAGATGCTCCTGAAGGAGTAAAACCCATCGGGAGCAAGTGAATCTTCAAGAAAAAAACTTGGTGTAGATGGAAAAGTTGAGACTTTCAAAGCTAGATTTGTTGCAAAAGATTTTCGTCAACGTCCAGGTATAGATTATGATGAAACCTTTTCTCCAGTGGCTATGCTTAAGTCCATCCGGATCCTACTTTCCATCGCTGCATACCATGACGACGAAATTTGGCAAATGGATGTTAAAACCGCCTTTCTAAATGGTGATTTAGAAGAGAGCGTGTACATGACTTAGCCAGAGGGCTTCGTGGATAGTGGGAGCAGCAGAAAGGTGTGCAATATGCTTAAATCAATTTATGGGTTGAAGCAGGTATCGCGGAGCTGGAACATCTGCTTTGATGAGGTAGTCAAAGAGTTTGACTTCGTAAAAAACGTAGATGAACCTTGTATATAGAAGAAGGCGGAATAGAATAAGGTCGTCTTCCTCGTATTGTACGTGGATGACATACTCTTGATAGGAAATGATGTTCCTATGCTGCACTCGGTCAAGCTCTTCTTATCATAAAGATTCTCAATGAAAGATCTAGGTAATGCCTCCTACATCTTGGGGATTATGATCTATAGAGATAGATCTAAACGGATACTGGGATTGTCCCAATCCAGGTACATTGATACCATACTAAAGAGGTTTAGTATGGAAGATTCCAAGCGTGGGAATTTACCCACGATCTCAGGACTCACTCTCTCCAAAGAGATGTCTCCTAAGACTGATTTGGAGAGAGCTCGCATGTAAGGGATACCCTATGCTTCGGCAATATGCTCTATCATGTACGCGATGTTATGTACCAGACCTGATGTAGCATACTCACTAAGTGTAGTGAGTAGGTATCAAGCAGATCCAGGAGAGAATCACTGGACAGCTGTGAAGAACATTCTCAAGTACTTGAGAAGGACAAAAGAGACGTTCTTGGTGTATGGTAATGGTGAACTCCAAGTGGAGTCCTTTACCGATTTGAGCTTCCAGAGTGATAAGGACGACTCTAAGTCGGTCTCGGGATTTGTCTTTACCCTCAATGGAGGGGCGGTTTGTTAGAAGAGTTCCAAGCAGGAAACCGTGGCAGACTCGAAAATGGAGGCTGAATACATCGCTGCCAACGATGCTGCCAAAGAAGCTGTCTGGATGAAGAAGTTCATTGCTGAGCTTGGTGTTGTTCCATCCATTGAGCATCCAATACCTGTGTATTATGATAACAATAGAGCGGTGGCTTTGGCCAAGGAACCCAGTTCCCATCAGAGATCCAGACATATTCTGAGGTGGTATCACCTGATCCGGGAGATAGTTGATCGCCGGGAGATCGAGGTCGGGAGAGTTGACACGAAGAATAACACGGCGGATCCACTCACGAAGGCCATACCCCAGATACAATTTGAGAGACTTTTCGGGATGTTGGGTATGAGATACTACAACAGCTGGCCTTAGTGCAAGTAGGAGATTGTTAGTTATATGTATACCCTAGAGGTCATTATTGTACATATGATATATATTATAGTGGATGCTTGGACATATATAGAGAGGACTTTCTTGCTCGACATGATAGTATGCTATCTAATTGCTCTTTGTCTTAACATGTAGACTTGTATTATGATACTGTCTTGCTCTCACATGTTGATAAAGCCCTTAGGGTGTGTACTTGACTACCATAACTATGATGGAGATCATACTAGTGGGCCCAGGGTAGTCCATAAGTTCATCCTTTAATTGTTCCTAGCCGTGGGTGTATCGAGACAGGGCATCGATATTTCAGAGTAGACTAGCGTATACGCTTCTTGACCCATATGATGGGCGATGGATGATCCTACATCTATTGGTGTTTGACATCAAAGATGGTATACGGGTGCTCAGTGGAGACTGGGTACACTGAAAAAGGACTCGCCGAGGACTCCTATGTAGTAGTATACCTATCGTCAGATAGCAGTCCTCTGGTGACACTGGTACAGGTTTGTCTATAGATCCGAGATCGTCATAGAGTCTTGTGCGGCTCCCACTATGTTTTGATTTCCTCCCTACCACGTTCAAAGGGGACGTGCAAACAGGTGGATTTTGGGTACAGTCCCGAGTCGCATGGAGGCAATGAATGATAGGAGGGGTTTCGTCTCTCCCGGTATTGGGGGTTGATGTTGTGCTATGCTATATTGGCTATAACTGGAAATCCCTGGCCAGGGCTACTTATATGATTTATTGATAAGTGTTATCAATAGTTCTCAAACCGTTATAAGCCAGACATCGGCATGACTTATCTCGTTACTGGGGTCTGACGATTATCACCTCTAGACTTGATATGCGACATATCAGATGAAGAGACCGGACTGTACGGTAGTGTTACTGATAGGCTTTATGGAGACTATGGACAAGCTTGCTTGTTGATCTTCATATCGTTCAATACCCTGGTAGCCGTTATGTCCAGCTAGTACCGCTGACGGCTTGTAGGTGACTGATGTGATCATCACTTACTGCTGGCGTATTGACGAGTTTTTAGAGTCCCACACAGACGTTCCCTGGTTCAAGCGAAACGAAGTAGGTTACATATGTGATATGTGTGTGGCCTTGATTAAATACGTGTATGTGATACCGTATTGTAATCTGGCAGTTATCTGTTATCGGTTCGGTTATATGTGATATAACCAGATTGTCGAATCAAGTGTTGAATTTATAATGTGATATACAGATAAATGATATTAGTCGGTCATATGTGATATAACCGGATTATTAAATTAAGCATTGATTTAATAATGTGATATATATTATATGTGATATAATTATATCTTAACTAATATCATTAGCTCACTAATTATTCTTCATTATAAATATGTTAATATATATGATATATATATATATATATATATATATATATATATATAATAATGAAGTATGGCATATGAATTTCTATTTTGTGAAAATAGAAATGAGGTGGAAAATGGGAGCATGGTTGCAAGCATGGGATTTACTTTTGTTTATTTATCTTGACTCACTATTCAAGCATGGTTGCAATTTTATATTGCATAATTCCATGCTTGAATGAGTGAGGGGTCAAGAGTTGCCATTCTATTCTAGCTCATTCTCAACACTTAGCCTTTTTCTTGAGTTTCTCTCGTGGTTGCTCTCTAGCTTCTTCATCCTCCTCATGTCATGGTTCAAGTTTCAACCCTCACATGTGATGTGAACCATGAAGCTTGAACACAAACTTGTGAGCTTTTAACATCCCCTACTTCACCATCTTACACTTGACTAGCAATCGAGTGTTGCGTGTTTCCTACGATAAAGAGTTTAGTGTGGAGGAAGCTTGAGTTGGAGGGACTTCGCATGGATCATCTTCGGCACAAAGGTCATCTGAGGATGCTCGTCCAAAGCCTCAAATGGAGCCTAGTGGAGTCGCGGGACTACTACAAGGAGCATGTGAAGTGAAGGACTGGTCTACAAAGGTTGTATCCTTGTTCACTTGATGTAAAGTTGTTTACATTCATGTATCGTCTAATTCTCTAGTTAAGATTCTAGGGTTTGGGTTATTTAGCATGGCAAAATTTTGAAAACAGTATGGCTGATGCCTCCCGAAACCTTGCTGTCGTGCTAGGTTACCCAACATTATGAGCCTCACATCGGCACGACTTATCAAATTACTGGGGTCTGACGTTTACCATCCCTAGACTAGATATGCGACATATCAGACGAAAAGACCGGACTGTACGGTAGTGTTACTTATTGGATTCACATGAGTATGAACATGCTTGCTTGTTGATCTTCTGATCGCTCAATACCCGGTTAGCCGTTACGTCCAGCTAGTACCGCTGACGGCTTGTGGGTGACTGATATGATCTTCACCTACTGCCGGTGTATTGGCGAGTCTTTAGAGTCCTATACAAAGGTTTCTTGGGTTAGGAGAAACGAAGTAGGAGCACATATATGATATGTGCGGGACTGAGATTAATACGCGTATGTGATACCGTATTCTAATCTCGCGATATGTGATATCGGTTGGTTATATGTGATATAGCCGGGTTATCGAATCAAGTGTTGATTCGATAAGTTGATATATATGATATTAGTCGGTTATATGTAATATAGCCGGATTATTAAATCAAGTGTTTATTTAATAATTTAATGTATAATTATATATTTGATATATTAATATACATTAATTAATATTAAGCTCACTTAAGTATTTATTTTTCTCACTTATGCATATAATATATATGTGATATTTATTATTGTATTTGTTTTTATGTGTCATGCTTGATGATACATTGTGCATGGGTGTATGAGACTCTCACCATACTTGAGATAATATGAGGTTTTAATTATTAAGGGTAAATCAAAATTAAGTGGAAAATTGTCATGGTTAATGAAGCTTGGAGAACCTTGTGGAACCATTGACTTAGTCTACTAATTTTGTCTTACCTTAGATATTTATTAACCTAACAATAATCTAAAGCCATGGTTAAGTCTCTATATGAGTTATATGAGATATTTCTCACCCATGGTTGCCATTCTATTCTACACTTCATCTTCTTCTTCACAAAAAGAAAAGCTCTCTAGGTTTTCAACAGGTGAAGAAAATTAGTGAGAAAAAGAATTCTAAAGTGAGCAAAAATCCTACTTCATCAAGCTACACTAGATTAGCCACTTAATTTAGGTTGTATGCTTTACTAATTCCCAATTAGTGAAGCTGTAGCTTGAGTTGGAGATTCCTCGACGTAGATCATCTTCGACCTTGAAGACTTTAAGCAAGCTTGTTCCTTTTGTCTAGTAGAGCCTAGCGAGAGTCCGGGAGACCACTACTTGGAGCGAAGGGACTACTACACGGTGCTTTTGAAGTGAAGGACCGGTCTACAAAGGTTGTATTTCTCATTCAATTAGTGTAATGTTTGATTACTTGCTTGCTTACCCTAATTTCTCTAGTTAGATCCTTGGTTTGGGTTACTTAGCACACTAAATTTTTTTAATTGGCATGGTTGATGCCTTCCGAAACCTAGTAGTCGTGCTAGAGAATCCTTCAGTGGCATCGGAGCCAAGCTAGATAATTAGACGATATTAGTAGAATTATGAAACCGAAACAACTCCGAAATAGTCGAAACAAAACCCTAGTTTCTGTCGAAATTTTTAAGTCCTCTAATTTTTTTTAAATAAGTGCAGAATGTTACATGAGATGTAATAGGAACACCAGAGAAAAACTAGCCCTTTTCACCGGTTTTGACCCGTCGAGAACTTGCAAAATACCGGCCCCACCGGTTTTTCATTGATGTTTTGGTCTCGTTTTACTTTGGTGTTCCAGGTTCTGGGTTTTGATGTTTCAAGTATTGTTTGTTTTTACTAAGATTGCATGTGATGTTATCTTTTTGTAAAGGCAATTCGGAGTGTTTCATAGTCGTAATTTTAACATCGTTTCGGGTAATTTAGACGACGTTAAAAAGTTTGAACGAATATGAATAACCCATTTTTCACCCTTCTCTGGGAATTTTCCAAAAGTTAGAATTTTTGGGTTTAAAAATCTTCAGAAAATCATGCAGGTAATTCTATGGACCCTCTAGAAGAACGATACCCAAACTCGACTCTTTGACCGCGGAACCACGGCCAAACCCTAGGGTTTACGGCGGTTCCGCGGCGCTATGAGTGAGGCATGAGTCGGCCCTTCTACGGTTGGTCCATAGGTGCTGTGGCATGTTCTGAGTATTTTTAAACTGTGCTCAAGTGTTGAGCACTCTGGGAAATTTGGGTGTTTGTTGATTCGATCGAAATGTTTAACACCGCCTAGCTATTTGTGAATTGTGATACAATATTTGTGTAAGTCGATGTCGCGCACCCCACGTGTTCGCGGGGAGACAGAAATTGCAAAAAATTATTTTTATGGGTTGTTGGGGTCGAAAATTGCACCCCGGGTGACCAAGTCAAAGTCAAGGTCAACCCCAAGCCCAGATCAAGTGGGCCCATGCCCGAGTCGAGCCGGAACATGAAGCGGCCGGCTTCCCCATGCAAATCATGTAAAAAATAATTTTGATGTATTTTTTTATGGGCATAAAACCAAATTTTTGTAAGTCCATGGCTTATGCGCAAAAAGAAATGGCACATGAGCCATGGGATGGGCAAAATGCCATTTTGTAATGCCCAAGGGGCTATATGCAAATATGTAAGCCTATAAAAGGCAACATGATAAAAATATCTAATACAATTTTCATTCCCCCCAAAAAATAGGGTTCTTTGTGCCTCCTGCTCCTTCTCCAAGGTTCTAAACCTTCTCATTTCTTTTGAATTAAATTAAAAACTCTTTCTTTTCCAAAACTAAATAGTTTTTCACCACAAAACCCATAAAGGGGAACTCAGATCTGCCATCAGATCTCAGAATAGAGAGATTTTTAGATCTCACATCTATTGATTTTCAAGATCCGGCCAACAAAGGAAGAAGAAGGATACTTATCTCCAGAAACCCCACTTTGGGGAAGAACTAGGGTTCAAGAGGAGAAGCCCTTCATCAGCTTCAAAACATCTTAGGAGTTTAACTCCTTATATATATATATATATATATATATATACATACAGAATAATAAGTGCTCCTTTCTGGGAGCACAACTCCCATTGCAGGGACCAAGTCCCTTTTGCTGCTCGAGCGCCTACGTGCTGACACGTGGTGCGCTAGCGCTCAAAGCGCTAGCGCTCTAGCGCTCGAGCGCCAACGTGCTGACACGTAGCCCACGTGTTGACACGTGGCGCGCTAGCACTCCTGCGCTCAGAGCGCTAGCGCCCGAGCGTCCACGTGCTGACACGTGGCGCGCTAGTGCTCAGTGCGCTAGCGTTCTTGCACTCAGAGCACTACCGCCCAAAGCGCTAGCGCCCGAGCGCCCACGTGCTGACACGTGGCGTGCTAGCGCCTGAGCGCCCACGTGCTGACACGTGGCGCGCTAGCGCTCTTGCGCTCAAAGCGCTAGCGTTCGAGCGTCCACGCGCTGACACGTGGTGCGCTTGCGCTCAAAGCGCTGGCGCTCTTGCGCTCAAAGCGCTGGTGGCCCCACGCATCCTTTGGATGCCTTCCCCCCCTTTTATATATATACATATATATATATATATATACATATGTATACATATGTACAAACACACACATACTCCACGACACTGTCCCTGTTAGAAAAAATTTTCTAACGGGGCGCTGCCCCGCATCCCGCAAGGGGGCTGCTTGCCCCCTTGACCCCTAGCTCGCTATCCGGTTAGCGGGACCCCCATAAAAACTCTGCGTGGCTCCCGATATACCCAAGCCCCCTCCAAAACAAAACACACGTACACTGCACATTGAGTTCGCATGACCAGTTTAACCCGTTAATCGGAGGTTCTCTCGCCCAAAGGCGAGGGGTAATTAACGGCAGCTTAGTCCGTGGCCACCGGAGATTCGGATCCCCACAATCAATAAACCCTTGCCTATCCTAGGCAGGGGGAATCTATAATGCGCCTGACAAGCGCGCGCTTATTCCCATCTCAATGGGGTGAAGAAAAACACCCTACAGATTCTGGCACGCCCGGTGGGACCAATCTCTCCTCCCATATTTCGGGTTAAGCTTTCATGCGAACTCAATTGATATGCATATCAATTACCTGTACTAAAATCATGTTTTTTTTGTGAAGGTTAACGTTCTCCAATTGCAATCTTCGGACGCGGAAAGATGTCTGCAAGGATCAGCTCATCTCTCAGCACGGCTCCCGTCTCTTACACAATGAAGATAGACTCCAGGACGGTTCTCCCGGCAAGTCTCGGGCGACAATGGGAGGAGGAGCCGCTACCATTTGGCTCTATCATGTTCGTGTCAGCTAACGCCGTCCCAGCTCCTCAAGCTCCGGTAACAGACAAACCGGTCTCAAAGGGGAAAAGGCCGAATGTCATGGTCGCGAGGGCGCCCCAACACAAATGCAAGTCGGTGTTTGAAAGACTTTCCTTGGCCCCAGCTGGGGGCAAGGCCATCAACACCAACAAAGCAACAAGGCGTCTCGGGCAAGCTCCAGCGGCGCTTCTGACAACTGTTCGATTGAGTGTCTTCGCAAGCCTCTCCATCACTCAGCCTATGGCGGCTTCCCGAAGAGCAGAAGCCTGCCAAGCGCTCAAGGCAGAGAAGCTGAAGCAGAAGCGGCTCAAATATAGAGCCAACAAACGGGCTAGGGCTCTGGCCATGTTAAAATTTATGAATTTCCAAACCCCGGACCGCTCCGCGAAACCAGCTGCCAGTGATGAAAGAATGGCTGAATGTGTTATCCACACTGTCTACATGGCCGGACATGAAGAAACAAACCCTCCTCTTCTTCACAACCATAGTGATGATATAGTTGAAGCTACCCAGCATCGGCTCAATCTAAATGATGAAGAGCCCGCTCAGGCTGATAAGCCAGGGGAGACCGTGGTTCCCGCGGAATTGAGCTCAGGCAATAAGGATGACCCGGTTTTCATAACCGGAACTACGGGACAAGCATTATTCCAATGGCTTCAAAGGCAACTTCAGGACAGGGATGAGAAAATGGCCAAGGTCCATTCTAAAGTTGACGAGCTGGCAAATGTTGTGGCGGATCTCACGACCCAAGTCGCCCGATTGCAATTATAGCAAAATCAAATTTTGGTTCGTGAGCTAGGGATTGGTATCCGGAAGCAGCCGACCGATGCTCCCTTCAACCTAAGAGTGGAGCGCCTTTGCGAAAAACGGCCGCGATCAGCCTCCGGTCCCTCCGATACATACGCCGGAGGGGAATCGCCTTTGAAAGAGAAACTGGATAAGGTCTATTCCTTCAAAAGGGAAAAAGTCCATAAGATATTCAGGGACGCCCTAAGAAACGGTCTACAACTGCCAGAATCGAAGGAACACAAGAAGCGAATATGACCGACGACCCAAAATATTGCCCCTATCACAGGGTGATAGGTCATGCCATTGAGGACTGCTTCATCTTCAAAGATTGGGTCCAAAGGCAATACAAGACGGGAGAGATAGAACTGTCTAAAGGCGTGTTAGCAAACAGTCAAGCTACAACCGCCGATTTCATACAAATGGAGACCGAAACCTTTCGGGAACCTAATCCTCCCAAACATGCGCCATTATCTGAAAAGGGCGAACCAAAGACTGACCGGCCTCAAGGACCAGCATCAGTAAGGGCACCTACTCTAATGGAGAGAAAGAAGAAGGTGTACTCCTTCAGGAGGGATGAGGTCTGCAATATATTCGAGGAAGCCTTGAACAACGGTCTGCAATTGTCTATTCCGAAGAGGCCACATGAAATGAATATGACCGGCAATCCCATATACTGCCCATATCATAGAATGGTGAGTCATACCATTGAAGAATGCTATGTTTTTAAAGATTGGATGGAGAACCAATACAAACTCGGGAAAGCCTCACAGTCGTCAGATGTACCGACAAGCCACAGAGCTACGGCCATCAACACAGCCCCGCCAAGATCAAATTTCAAGGAGCTGGGATAAGCAAACCGCTGACCACCATGTCATTAAACTGGGAATAATCGACCTCTAAGTCGTTAAACTGGGAATGTAAATATATATATATATATATATATATATATATATGTATGTGTGTGTGTGTGTGTCTGTAAATACACAAAAAATGTATAAATAAAAGAAAAATAAAGAAAAGCCGAAATGATGGGGCAACTCGCAATAAAAATCAGCGAGTAAAATAAAAATGAAAATAAAGCCGAAATGATGGGCCAACCGCGAATAAAAGCCGAAATGATGGGGCAATCTCGATCTTCACGATAAGAAAAGCTGAAATGATAAAGCAATCGCGGTAAAAAAAAAACAAAAACAAAAACAAAAACGAAAACAAAACAAAAAAAAAAACAAAAACAAAACAACGGCGAATGACGAGTCGCTCCTGGTACCATATTCCAGTGCAGCGATGCAGACGCCAACAAAAATTCAAATTTCTAAAATTCTCCCGGCCCTACGGCCAGTCCCCAAATTGACTACCATATACAATCCACGGGCTCAAATAATTCTCATCATATCCATATCCCACCGTAATCACCAGTTACGCGGCTGGTTTCCGCCCTTGGAATTATGCTCCACTGGGAAGACCCACTCATGTGTTCTCACGATACATGAGGAGAACAAACCTTCGTGGGATCCTTATGACTCACAAAGGAAAAACACACTTGGGGGTCCTCACGACTCCTAAGGAGAAAATGCACCTACGGGATCCTTACGACTCGTAGGGAGAAAATGCTTTTATGGGACCCTTACGGCCCATAAAATTGAAAAGCCTTGGGTGATAGGGATCTAAACCTGTCTCTTAAGCCATCGCTCCCCAATCCCTAAGTGGCGAATGAGGAGTCGCTCTTGGTACCATATTCCAGTGCAGCGATGCAGACGCCAACCAAATTCTAAATCCCATACCCTAAGTGGCGAATGATGAGTCTCTCCTGGTACCATATTCCAGCGCAGCGATTCAGACGCCAACCAAATTTCAAACTCCATATCCCAAATGGCGAATGATGAGTTGCTCGTGGTACCATATTCCAGTGCAGCGATGCAGACGCCAACAAAATCTCGAAATTTTTCCGGCCCTACGGTCTGGATCATACATCCTGCAAAACCGTATACAATCCACGGGCGTAAAACGATCCCAATCTCTCCCAAGTCCTACCGGCGAGACCACATTCAAAGTCCCACCGGCGATGGAAAAAAAAGGAAAAAAAAATCGGAAAAAAATGGTATGTCCACAAGCAAAATGGGCACGGATGAAAACCCGAAAGGACGCCGTGAGTAAAAACAGCAGGACTGCTGGCGAGTTTGTGAAAACCCGAAAGGGCGCAAACTCGTAAAAAAAGAGATGAAATGCACTCGCAAAGTCCTCTCGACTTTGTGAGGAGAAAATTCCCGCGTGAGATCCTTACGACTCACAAAAGAGCAATACACTTAGGAGTCCCCACGACTCCTAAGGAGAAAATACACCTACGAGATCCTTTCGACTCGTAGGGAGAAAATGCTTTTGTGGGACCCTTACGGCCCATAAAATTGAAAAGCCTTAGGTGATAGGGATCTAAACCTGTCTCCTAAGCCACCAATTCCCAAATCCTCCCGGGGCAAATGATGAGTTGCTCCTGGCATTATTCCAGTGCAGCAATGCAGATGCCAGAAAGAGAAAAAAAACCAATTCCCAAATCCTCCCGGGGCAAATGATGAGTTGCTCCTGGCATTATTCCAGTGCAACAATGAAGATGCCGACAAAAAAAAATAATAATAATAAATCCCCAAATACTCTCAAAGACAGATGATGATTCGCTCCTGGTATCATATTCCAGTATAGCGATGCTGATGTCAACCCAAATCACAATCAACAAGTCAACTTCAACTCTGACATCGCAGAAAGCGGAGCAAGTCAGAATCCAATCTCGACACCGCAAGAAGCGGAGCAAGTCAAGTTCACCCCTGACACTGCAGGAAGCAGAGCAAGTCAAATAGAGCGTCGACCGTCCATGTCGCAAAACGGGCAGTGCAGGCTTCCCACAAATCGGGAACCAAATCGCTCCAGATCAGAGCGTCGACCGTCCATGTCGCAAAACGGGCAGTGCAGGCTTCCCACAAATTGGGAACCAAATCGCTCCGGATCAGAGCGTCAACCGTCCATGTCGCAAAACGGGCAGTGCAGGCTTCCCACAAATCGGGAACCAAATCGCTCCGGATCAGAGCGTCGACCGTCCATGTCGCAAAAAGGGCAGTGCAAGCTTCCTACAAAGCAGGAACCAGATCACTCCGGGCCAGGGAAAAGTCTACCACGCACACTCCGTCTCGGAGACGCGTTAAGCGTCGACCGTCCATGTCGGAAAAAGGGCAGTGCAGGCTTCCCACAAATCGGGAACCAAATCGCTTCGGATCAGAGTGTCGACCGTCCATGTCGCAAAACGGGCAGTGCAGGCTTCCCACAAATCGGGAACCAAATCGCTCCGGATCAGAGCATCGACCGTCTATGTCGCAAAACGGGCAATGCAGGCTTCCCACAAATTGGTGGCTTTCTACAAATCGGGAACCAAATCGCTCCGGATCAGAGCGTCGACCGTCCATGTCGCAAAACGGGCAGTGCAGGCTTCCCACAAATCGGGAACCAAATTGTTCCGGATCAGAGCGTCGACCGTCCATGTCGGAAAAAGGGTAGTGCAGGCTTCCCACAAATCGGGAACCAAATCGCTCCGGATCAGAGCGTCGACCGTCCATGTCGCAAAACGGGCAGTGCAGGCTTCCTACAAATCGGGAACCAAATCGCTCCGGATCAGAGCGTCGACCGTCCATGTCGCAAAACGGGCAGTGCAGGCTTCTCACAAATCGGGAACCAAATCGCTTCGGATCAGAGCGTCGACCGTCCATGTCGCAAAATGGGCAATGCAGGCTTCCCACAAATCGGGAACCAAATCGCTCCGGATCAGAGCGTCGACCGTCTATGTCCCAAAAAGGGCAGTGCAGGCTTCCCACAAATCGGGAACCAAATTGCTCCGGATCATAGCGTTGACCGTCCATGTCGCAAAAAGGGTAGTGCAGGCTTCCTACAAAGCAGGAACCGGTTCACTCCGGGCCAGGAAACGTCTACCACGGACACTCCGTCTCGGAGACGTGTCAAGCGTCGACCGTCCATGTCGCAAAAAGGGCAGTGCAGGCTTCCTACAAAGCAGGAACCAGATCACTCCGGGCCATGGAAACGTCTACCACGGACACTCTGTCTCGGAGACGCATCAAGCGTCGACCGTCCGTGTCGCAAAAAGGGCAGTACGGGATTCCTACAAATCGGGAACCAAATCGTTCCGGATCAGAGCGTCGACCGTCCATGTCGCAAAACGGGCAGTGCAGGCTTCCCACAAGTCGGGAACCAAATCGCTCCGGATCAAAGCGTCGACCGTCCATGTCGCAAAAAGGGCAGTGTAGGCTTCCCACAAATTGGGAACCAAATCGCTCCAGGTCAGAGCGTCGACCGTCCATGTCGCAAAAAGGGCAGTGCAGGCTTCCTACAAAGCAGGAACCAGATCACTCCGAACCAGGGAAACGTCTACCACGGACACTCCGTCTCGGAGACGTGTCAAGCGTCGACCGTCCATGTCGGAAAAAGGGCAGTGCAGGCTTCCTACAAAGCAGGAATCAGATCACTCCGGGCCAGGGAAACGTCTACCACGGACACTCCGTCTCGGAGACGCGTCAAGCGTCGACCGTCCATGTCGTAAAAAGGGCAGTGCATCCCAAAAAGTGGGAACCAAAGCAATTCTCCTCCACATGAAAGAAGATCCATCAATTTCATGCACACGACCCATATATGTGGTGTGCATTTATTGATGGGGGGCACTTTGTTGGGGTCGAAAATTGCATCCCGGGTGACCAAGTCAAAGTCAAGGTCAACCCAAAGCCAGGTGGGCCCAAGCCTAGATCAAGTGGGCCCATGCCCGAGTCGAGCCGGAACATGAAGCAGCCGGCCTCTCCATGCAAATCATGTAAAAAATAATTTTGATGTTTTTTTAATGGGCATAAAGCCAAATTTTTGTAAGTTCATGGCTTATGTGCAAAAAGAAATGGCACATGAGCCATGGGAGGGGCAAAATGCCATTTTGTAATGCCCAAGGGGCTATATGCAAATATGTAAGCCTATAAAAGGCAACATGATGAAAATATCTAATACAATTTTCATTCCCCCCCAAAAATAGGGTTTTTTGTACCTCCTTCTCCTTCTCTAAGGTTCTAAACCTTCTCATTTCTTTTGAATTAAATTAAGAGTTTTACTCTTTCTTTTCCAAAACTAAATAGTTTTTCACCACAAAACCCACAAAGGGAAACTCAGATCTTCCATCAGATCTCAGAAATGAGAGATTTTTAGATCTCACATCTCTTGATTTTCAAGATCCGGCCAACAAAGGAAGAAGAAGGAGACTCATCACCAGAAACCCCACTTTGGGGGAAGAACTAGGGCTCAAGGGGAGAAGCCCTTCATCAGCTTCAAAACATCTTAGGAGTTTAACTCCTCATATATATATATACAGAATAATAAGTGCTCCTTTCTGGGAGCACAACTCCCATTGCAGTTACCAAGTCCCTTTTGCTGCTCGAGCGCCCACGTGCTGACACGTGGTGCGCTAGCGCTCTAGCGCCCGAGCGCCCACGTGCTGACACGTGGCGCGCTAGTGCTCGAGCGCCCACGTGTTGACACGTGGCGCGCTAGCGCTCCTGCGCTCAGAGCGCTAGCGCCCGAGCGCCCAAAGCGCTAGCGCCCGAGCGCCCACGTGCTGACACGTGGAGCGCTAGTGCTTAGTGCGCTAGCGTTCTTGCACTCAGAGCGCTACCGCCCAAAGCGCTAGCGCCCGAGCGCCCACGTGCTGACACGTGGCGCGCTAGCGCTCAGTGCCCTAGCGCCCACGTGCTGACACGTGGCGCGCTAGCGCTCAGTGTGCTAGCGCTCTTGCGCTCAGAGCACTAGCGTTCGAGCGCCCACGCGCTGACACGTGGTGCGCTAGCGCTCAAAGCGCTAGCGCTCTTGCGCTCAAAGTGCTGGCGCTGGCCCCACGCATCCTTTGGATGCCTTTCCCCCCTTTTTATATATATACGTATATATATATACATATGTATACATATGTACACACACACATACTCCACGACACTGTCCCTGTTAGAAAAATATTTCTAACAGGGCGCTGTCCCGCACCCCGCAAGGGGGCTGCTAGCCCCCTTGACCCCCAGCCCGCTATCCGGTTAGCGGGACCCCCGTAAAAACTCTGCGTGGCTCCCGATATACCCAAGTCTCCTCCAAAACAAAACACACGTACACTGCACATTGAGTTCGCATGACCAGTTTAACCCGTTAATCGGAGGTTCTCTCGCCCAAAGGTGAGGGGTAATTAACGGCAGCTTAGTCCGCGGCCACCGGAGATTCGGATCCCCACAATCAATAAACCCCTGCCTACCCTAGGCAGGGGGAATCTGTAATGCGCCTGACAAGCGCTCGCGTATTCACATTGTTAGTTATATGTATGCCCTAGAGGCCATTACTGTACATACGATGTATATTGTAGTGGATGCTGGGACATATATAGGGAGGACTTTCTTGCTCGACATGATAGTATGCTATCTGGTTGTACTTTATCTTAACATGTACTCTAATTGTCTCCAAGCTACATGTTGATAAAGCCCTTAGGATATGTACTCGACTACTGGGACTATGATGAGATCATACTAGTGGTGCCACGGTAGTCGACGAGTACATCCTATAACTGTTCCTAGTCGAAGGTGTATCGAGACAGGGTATCGATGTACCAGAGTAGTCTAGCGTATACGCATCTTGACCCATATGATGGGCGATGGATGATCCCATATCCATCGGTGTTTGACATCAAGGATGGTGTATGGGTGCTCAGTGGAGACTGGGTACACTGGACGGACTCGCCGAGAACTCCCAGATGGTATTATATCTTACGTCAGATGGCAGTTCTCTGGTGACACTGGTACAGGTTAGTCTGTAGACCCGAGATCGTCATAAAGTCTTGTGTGATTCCCACTGTGCTTTGATTTCCACCTTACCATGTCCAAGAGGGCGTGCAAAACGGTGGTTTTTGGGTACCGACCCGAATCACATGGAGGCAATGAGCGATAGGAGGGGATTCGTCTCTCCCGGTATAGGAAGTTGATGTTGCGCTGTGTTCGATTGGTTATAACCGGAAATCCCTGGCCAGGGTTGCTGAGATTTACTGGTAAGTGTTACCAGTAGTTTCTCGAACTGTTATAGACCTCATATCGACACGACTTATCAAGCTACTGGGGTCTGACGTTTACCACCCCTAGGTGAGATATGCGACATATCAGACGACGAGACCGGACTGTACGGTAGTGTTACTGTTTGGATTCACAGGAGTACTAGCAGGCTTGCTTGTTGACCGCTTGCGGCTTGTGGGTGTTTGATATGATCGTCACCTACTGCCGGCGTATTGACGAGTCTTTAGAGTCCTACACAGGGGTTTCCTGGCTCAAGCGAAACGGAGTAGGAGCGCATATGTGATATGTGCGGGACCGAGATTGATACGATTTGAGATACCGTATTCTATTCTCGCGATTTGTGACATTGATCGGTTGTATGCGATATAGCCGGGTTATCGGATCAAGTGTTGATTCGATAAGTTGTTACTTTTGATATTAGTCGGTTATAGCCGGATTATTAAATCAAGAGTTGATTTAATAATTTAATGTATAAATATATATTTGATATATTACATTACATTAACTAGTATTAGCTCACTTAAGATTTATTTTCTCACTTGATTGTGCATAAGTGTATATGTGATATACATTTGTGTACACATGTTTGTATCATGCTTGATGATACATCAAAGATGGGTGTATGAGACTTATACCAAGATTAGGGTAAAGATTAGGGTTTTGTTTATATCTTAAGAATAACAAAAGAGAAAGACTTTGTCAAAGTTCTCAAGCTTTCATGAAGCTTGTGGAAACATTGACAAAGTCAACTCTTTTGTCATTCTTTGTGATATTTAGTTAACCCAACCCTTAACCTCATGCTTTGGTTAATTCTCTACATGAGTTAAGCATGATAGCTTAACTCACCCATGGTTACATTATTGAGGAGAGAATAATTTATATGATGAGATTATTCTTTCTTCTTCTTCTTCTTCATCAAGCTCCATGAAAAGCTTGCTAGCTCTAATGGTGCCATGAGAAAAAGTGTGAGAAAAATAATTCTACAGTGAGCCCACTTCCTACTTCTTCATCCTCTACCACTTGCCATGTAGTAGAGTGTGTTCTCTTCACAAAGTTCATGCCCTAGTGAAGGAATTGCTTGAGTTAGTGTCTCCCCGACGTAGATCATCTTCGGCCTCGAAGTCATCGAAGCAAGCATGTTCGTTCTTCTTGTGGAGCTTCTCTAGAGTCCGGAGTTCACGATCGCAGCGAATGGGACATCTACACGGAGCTATTGAAGTGAAGGACCGGATCTACAAAGGTTGTAATCCCTCTCACTTAGTGTTAAAATGTTTAACTTGCTAGTTTTTCGCATAATCTCTAGTATACGATCTTGGTTAGGGTTGTTCGGCACGGCTAAAATTTTAATCGGGCATGGTTGATGCCTTGTAGAACCTTGTTAGAGTGCCTAGGAACCCTACACCCATCTCAATGGGGTGACGAAAAACACCCTACACGGGCTTCACAACACCGACTAGAACCAAGGATCGATCATAAACCCTGGCTAGCATACTACTTGAGGTTTAACTAATCGGATGAATGTTTTACCTCATAGTATCGTGTCCTTCGGGTCTTCTCGCTGTCCTCCTCGTCATCGTAGGCTCCGAGGATCGAAACGGATCGAAACATCCTCGTCGGCTTCCTCGAGTCAAAGACGATCCACGCGAGAGTCTATAGTCTGAGCTCCAACCTTAAATCCGAGGTAACTAGGGCAACTAGCTTACTAAACTAGATGGCCTAGGTGATGTAGAGAATGAATATAAGTTAGTTTGTCTCTTAGAACCCTAGATTTCTCAACTCATGAGACTTAAGGGTTGAGAGGAAGAAGAAGGAGATGGGTTGAGGAAAGAGAAAAATGTTTTTCATAATGATAATTGAGATGGCTACCATGATATGACTACAAGCATGGTAAGAAAAATATCTCACCCAAAATATCTAGTGCCACAAAATATCTCACAAAATATCCAAGTCAAATAGTCAAACCAAGTAGCCATGGCACAATTATCATTTATAACAAATAATTTCCTCCACCTCATAATTGTTTTAATCAAGTCAATGGTCAAAACCCTAATGAGGTGTCTTCTTCTAAAAAACAATCTTGAGTAATTATAAGAATGCCCCTCTCATCCGTATATACATACCCGTATCCGTGTTTCGAGAAACACGAATACAATGAGACGAAACTGATCCATCAATATAATACTAGGATCCGGTTTAAACCAAACCCCACTAGTATTCATCATACGTGCAAAAGTACATGTAAGTGATCGAATCCCTGCCGTAAAACCATACGGCTTCTACACCTTTTGCCCGGTGCAGGGAAACTCTCTATGTGGGACTCTAAAGACTCGACAATTCGCTGGCAGTGGGTTTAACCATAAGCCACAAGCTTACTAGATGCACGTAACGGCTACCCAGGTATGTGTCGATACGAAGGCCGATGAGCAAACCCATCCGAACTCTTACTGAGTCTGAATGTGACAATCTCTGTACAGTCCGGTCTGTTCTTCTAAGAGTATCGCATATCGGTCCTACGGAGCAGTAATCGTCAGACCCCCAGTAGCACAATAAGTCGTGTCGGAGAATAGCCTAAAACACCCTGAGAAACTACTGGAGTGCTTATTAGTAAATCTCGCTTGCCTTGGCCAAGGACTTTGTGTAATGTCCTTCCAAACACAGCGCGATATCAATCCCCAATACCGGGAGAGACGAATCCTATCTAACCGCCACTGCCTCCAAGTGCTTCGGGACTGCACCCAACTACTACCTGTTTGCATGACTCCTTTGAGCCGTGGTAGGGTAGTAATCAAAGTACAGTGGGAAGACACTCGAGGTGAAGTAGCAGTGTCAGGTCGACGGACTAAGCTGTACTCATGTCACCTGGGAACTGCTACCCGACGATAGGTATAATACCCACCAACAGTTCCCGACGAGTCCTGTCCAGTGTACTCATAACCTAATGAGCACCTGCATACTATCTCCAGTACGACGTGCTAATGGCTATGGGACAGACCATCTCCCCTGCTGGGATGAGAAGCGTATACACTAGTCTACTGTGGAGTATCGATGCCCCGTCTCGATAATCCTACGACTAGGGACCTGTATAGGATGTGTTTATAGACTACCCAAACCCCACTAGTGTGACTGCCATCACAATGCTGGTAATTAAGCAAATATCCTAAGATCTCTACCAATATGTATAAGCGATATACTAAAAGGAACACATGCACATATTGAGGTAGAAACAAACCAGGTAGCATACTACCATTTCGAGCAAGACTGTTACTATATCTGTGTATATCCCAAGCTTCCATTAAGTAATATACAATCCAGTATGATACAATAATGGCCTCTAGGATATATATCACTAACAATCTCCCACTTGCACTAATGTCATAAACTGGCATATCGCAGATTGAAGATCTCGAATAACCTCTAGAACACTGTCTGAGGGATGGCCTCTGTGAGTGGATCTACAGTATTGTTCTCTAAATCTACTCTCCTCACCTCGATCTCCTGGAGATCAACGATCTCCCTGATCAGGTGGTACTGCCTCAAGATATGTCTGGATCTCTGATGGGACCTGGGTTCCTTCCCTAAAGATATAGCGCCATATGTTGTCACAATACTAAAGTATTGGACCAACAAATGGAAGGAACCACCTGAAGTTCAATTAAGAACTTCCTCATCCAGACTGCCTCTTTTGCGGCGTCTCATGCAGCAAACTACTCCGTTTCCATCCTCGAGTTTACAACGGTGTCCTGCTTGGAGCTCTTCCAAAAGACCTCCCCTGCACTGAGGGTAAAGCCGTAACCCAATATAGACTTGGAGTCATTCTTATCACTCTGGAAGCTGGAGTCAGCAAAGGCTTCGATCTGGAGGTTTTTTCCTCCATACACCAAGAACATCTCCTTAGTCCTTCTTAGGTATTTGAGAATGTTCTTTACTGCTATCCAGTGTTTCTTCTCTAGGTTTGACTGATACCGGCTTACCACGCCGAGTGCGTAAGCAACATCTGGTCTGGTATACAACATTACATACATTATAGAGCCTACTACAGAAGCATATGGTATAGACGTGATGCGAGCCCTTTCCAAATCAGTCTTTGGAGACATCTCTTTGGAGAGGGTGATTCCGTGACAAGCCGGAAGACTACCGTGCTTAGAATCATCCATACTAAATATTTTCAGTATGGTGTTGTTGTATCTTGACTGTGAACGTCCCAGCATCCTTTTTG
Organism: Agapanthus africanus; assembly: GCA_030015575.1. Lineage (NCBI taxonomy): Eukaryota > Viridiplantae > Streptophyta > Magnoliopsida > Asparagales > Amaryllidaceae > Agapanthus > Agapanthus africanus. Next base: position 442,962,890 of record JASDDO010000001.1, read on the forward strand.
ATCTATCATGATAGATCTGGATCCCCAGAATGTAGTTGGCATCACCCAGGTCTTTGATGGAGAACCTTAGTGATAAGAATCCTTTGACTGATTGTAGTATAGGAGTGTCATTGCGTATCAAGAGAAAGTCATCCACGCACTAGACGAGGAATCCCACAGTTCTCCCTACAATCTTACTATAAATGCATGGTTCATATGGATTTTTGATAAAGTCGAATTCTTTGACTGTCTCAATAAAAACAGATGTTCCAACTCCGCGATGCCTGCTTTAGTTCATAAATGGACTTAAGCAACTTGCACACTGTCTCGCTTCTCCCACTCTGATAGAAACCCTCTGGCTGATTCTTATAGACACACTCATCCAAATAACTATTTAGAAAAGCCGTTTCTATGTCTATCTGCCGGATCTCAAAATCTTGGAAGGCAGCAATGGCAAGAAGGATCCGAATGGATTTGAGCATAGCCACTGGAGAAAAGGTTTCATCATTGTCCAAACCAGGTTTTTGACGAAAACCTTTTGCAAAAAGTCTAGCCTTATAGGTTTCAACCTGTCCATCTACACCAATCTTCTTTCTGAAGATCTATTTGCAGCCTATGGGTTTTACCCCTTCTGGAGCAATGTTCAAAGTGCATACTTTGTTGGTGTACATGGACTCCATTTCGGTCCACATTGCATCCGGCCATTTTACCGAGTCACTGCTCTGAATGGCTTACTGGAAGCTAGCTGGCTCATCATTGTCAATGATGCAATCCTTTCGATCCCCGTCTATGAGAAAACCGTAGTATCTCTCGGGTGGATGAGACTGGCTACTAGTCCTGCAGATTGGCACAGGGATGTCCGGTTCTTTTGAAAACTCTGGTTCTACCATACTTTCAGTAATAGTTTGTGGTTCTGGAATTTCTTCTAGTTCTATTGCGCTCCCATTATTTCCTTTTACAAAAAAATGATTTTCTAAAAAGTGGGCATGATGAGGAACAAAAACCTTTTGTTCCTATGCTTAATAGGAAAGATACCCCTGGAGTTCTTTAGATATCCCACAAACCTATACAGTACAGAGCGTGCCTCGAGCTTGTCCGCATACTGCTTTTCAACAAAAGCTGGACATCCCTATATTTTCAGATACTGAAGATAGGGTTTCTTCCCACTCTACATCTGATATGGTGTAGTAGGCACAGTCTTGGTAGGAACCTTATTCAAAAGATATGCAGCTGATACTAGTGCATAACTTCAGAAGGACCGCGGTAACTCAGCATTACTCATTATGGAATGAAGTATATCCAATAGGGTTCTGTTCCGCCTTTCCTATACACCGTTGTGTTGTGGTGTGTATGGAGAAGTAAGCTGAGAGAGAATTTCATTCTCTTTTAAGTAATCCAGGAACTCAGCAATTAAGTATTCACCACATCGATTAGATCTTAGTGTCTTGATACTTTTGCCTGTTTATTTTTCCACATCATTCTTATATTCTCGGAATTTTTCAAAGGGTCTCGGATTTATGCTTCATCAAGAAGACATGTCCTAACCTAGAGAAATTATCCGTAAAAGTAATGAAATAGAAATAACCACTTCATGTTAGTTATATGTATGCACTAGAGGCCATTACTGTACATTGGATGTATATTGTAGTGGATGCTGGGACATATATAGGTAGGACTTTCTTGCTCGACATGATAGTACGCTATCTGGTTGCTCTTTATCTTAACATGTATACTTTCTGTCTCTCTGTTACATGTTGATAAAGACCTTAGGATGTGTGCTCGACTTCCAGGACTATGATGCAGATCATACTAGTGGGGCTTGGGTAGTCCATGAGTACATCCTTCAATGTTCCTAGTCGTGGGAATATCGAGACGGGGCATCGATATTCCAGAATAGACTAGCGTATATCTTCTCGACCCATGTGATGGGCGATGGATGATCTCATATCCATTAGTGTTTGACATCAGAGATGGTATGCGGGTGCTCAGTGGAGACTGGGTACACTGAACGGACTCGCCGAGAACTCCCAGATGGTATTATACCTCACGTCAGATGGCAGTTCTCTGGTGACACTGGTACAGCTTAGTCTGTTGACCCGAGATCGTCATAGAGTCTTGTGTGTCTCCCACTGTGGTTTGATTTCCACCCTACCACGGTTCTACTGAGTCGTGCAAACAGGTGGTTTTTGGGTACAGTGTACAGTCCCGATTCACATGGAGGCAATGAGCGATAGGAGGGGATTCGTCTCTCCCGGTATTGGGGGTTGATGTTGGGCTATGCTCGACTGGCCATAACTGGAAATCCCTGGCCAGGGTTGCAGTGATATACTGGTAAGAGTTATCAGTAGTTTCACGCTATGTTATGGACCTTACATCGGCATGACTTATCAAGCTACTGGGGTCTGACGTTTACCATCCCTAGGCGAGATATGCGACATATCAGACGAACAGACCGGACTGTACGGTAAGTGTTGCTGGTTGGATTCACAGGAGTGTGAGCGGGCTTGCTCGTTGATCTTCTGATCGCTCAATACCCGGGTGGCCGTTACGTTTAGCAGACCGCTTGCGGCTTATGGGTGTTTGATATGATCATCACCTGCTGCCGGCGTATTGACGAGTCTTTAGAGTCCTACACAGAGGTTTCCTGGCTCAAGCGAAAGGAAATAGGAGCGCATATGAGATATGTGCGGGACCGAGAATAATACCAGCATGTGATACTGGATTCTATTCTCGCGATTTGTATCATCGAACGGTTATATGAGATATAGCCGGGTTACCGAATCAAGTGTTGATTCGATACATTGATACACTTGATATTAGTCGGTTATATGCAGTATGACCGGATCATTAAATCAAGTGTTGATTTAATGATTTAATGTATAATTATATATTTGATATATTACTTTACATTAACTAGTATTGGTTCACTTAAGATTATTTTCTCACTTGATGTGCACATTGTATATATGATATAGTTTTGTGCACTACTTTGCATCATGTTTGATGATACATGCAAACTTGGGTGTGTGTTTGATTTAAACCATTTTTAGGTTAATGGTTAGGATTTTATTTGGTTTATTTATTTTCTTTAATTCTTTTTGGGCAAGAAATAAAATGGTGGCTTCTTTGTTTTTTTCTTGAAGCTTCATAAAGGTTTGACCACTTTGTTTCTTTCCTAAACCTAACCATTCACCTAAACCCTAGTTTAGTCTCTACACTAGTTAAACTCACCCATGGTTGCATTATGATAACCATCACTTGATTTTCCTTTTGGAGATAATTCATTATTCTTTTTCCTTCTTCTTCTTTTTCATGAAAAGAAGAAACCATTGCTAGATTTTTCCAAGTGATGATTCCAAGTGAGAAATCCAAATCCAAAGTGAACCCACTTCCTATTTCTTCATCCTCTACCACTTGCCATGTAGTAGAGTGTGTTATCTTCACAAGTTTTATGACCAAGTGAAGATGGAGCTTGATCTTGAGTTGCCTCGACGTAGATCATCTTCGGCATCGAAGTCGACGACCTAGCCCGCCCATTTCTCCGATGAAACCGACGCTAGAGTCCGGGATCCGATGATCGCAGCGGAGGGACGTCATCATGGAGCTAAGGAAGTGGAGGACCGGATCTACAAAGGTTGTAGTCTCTTTCATTTAGCAATAAAGTTGTTTACTTGCATGTTTCACCTTACCTCTAGTTACGATCTTGCTTAGGGTTACTTGGCACTTGATAAAAAATTTTGATTTTGGCATGTTTGATCAGTTGTGGAACCTCATTAGTGTGCCTAGGAACCCTACAGTGGTATCAGAGCCTAGCTAGAGCCTTAGGCGATGAGTAGACGAAGTTAGAAACCCGATCGAACCCGAAACCCTAATTCAAAACCACTCTCTGGACTTTTTCTGAAAAAGTGGATTTTTCTGATTTAAAAATGCTCAGAAAATAGAGCAGGAAATTCTAAGAGTTACTGCAGAAAACGAACCCCTAACTCTACTAAATCGCCGCGGAACCGCGGCCTTACCCTGCCATTGGCGGCGGTTCCGTGGCCGAATGTACTGATTAGGGATTCATTTTTATACAGTAATGCCTGTATCTGTTTCCTCTGTTCTCTGGGAATTCTTAATCTGCACTCAAGAGTTGAGTTTTCTGTGTTGTATTGGGAGTTCGTAGATTCGATCGGATTGTCAAACTTTGTCTATGTTTTTTTTTCCCGGATATTTTAGAACATGTTAAAAAGTTCGACCGGATATAAATACCTACTTTTTCACCCTGCCGGGAAATTTCCAATTGTTGGATTTTTCCGTAGTTTAATGACGTTCTAAGTAGTGCAAGTAACGCGATGGAACCTCTAGAAGACAACAAACCTTAACTCGATTATGTGACCGTCTTGAACTGCCCTTTGAACCTTAGGGTTTGGGGCAGTACGGCGTGCCACATGTGAGGCGTTGGCTTGACCCTTCTACGGCTGGACCGTTGGTACTGAGGCATGAAGTGAATGTTTTTAAACTTATTTCATGTGTTGAGTTGTTTCGGGAAAACTTGGGTGTTTGATTGTTCGATCGGAAAGTTTAACATTTTCTATTTATCCGGAATGTGATACAATATTTGGAATTCACAAGTAGTTATGAGATAACTAATATGAATGTTATAAACATAGCACTTTAGTCTCACTTGATCGGTTGCCACGGAATTTTGATATGATCAAATGTCCGTCACAATCACGTAGCGTACACGGATACTCGCCGGATAAACTTAATAGACAGCTACACTCCTTAGCCTCGACCAAGTGACTGTAGGAGAACCCCGTGGCCAAAAAGCATCCGTCCGGGTGCTCGCGGCAGCGGTGTTCCGCCTTAGTGCACTTCGTCGACGGTATCGGAGGTGCGGCCGTCTACTAAAGTTTGCGACGAACATTCGTTCTGGATGCCGGGAATCCTGTTGAATTGCCCGACTTTACATTGAAAAGTGTTTTCGATAATGAGACTAAAATGCAGGGTTTATAATTGTTAGGCATGCGATGTCTAAGGAATTCATTTGATTAGGCATGCGATGTCTAAAGAGGTTGCGGATTCCAACTGTTGTAGTTTTACACTTTCTTTTCTGTGACCGTAAGTGTAATATGTGATATCGCCGGTTTCGTTGCTATATGCCAATGACAATTGGGATACGCATGTTTACTTACGTTGATAACATGTGATGTTATGTGTTGCTGGATATGTTATATTGGATCGTCGTGTTTGAATAGCCGGGTTTTTTTTTTATGTGAGATGGGTGTTTTTCATTTTCATTCATGTAAAAACTTGTATGTAATATTATTTTATTGGGGCACTTCCAGGTTGCGGATGTTGTCACCATTTGTATATTATTTACTTTTCCGCATTAGGATAGACCCAAGGAGGGGAGCACAAGTAACCGGGTTCTAGGGTCCAGTGGGAGGCCATCTCGAGGAGTTGAGTCCGGGTCTCCTAACCCTAGAATTGGTAGGGTTGCTTACCGCTCTCGTAGAGGTCTAGGGGTGTGGGATTGGCTATTCATCACGACTGTGGAATCCGTGTTTTATACTGGCTCGTATTAAAAACACGGACATCCTAGTATATCCAATATTTCATATGATATATTCTGCTGCGTTAAATGTGATGTGATCATGTGATATGTTCAGATAGATATTGTATATAGTATATATGATATATTATATAGACGTTGCTTATGTTTTACACCCGCGCTAGCCCTGCCTCGCTCTGCCGTTAGTTACCTAACCTAACGGTGCAGACGGGACATCGAGGCGAATGCGGATGGCATAAGCATACGTTATATTTATCTGTGATGTTTAGGTGGACTTAAATGATGTGACATTCATTAATGAGATTAATGAAAGAAAATAAACCTAAATGATGTTGTGGAATCGAATTTCAAAAATAAAAGCAGGTAGCTACAGTTCTTGCTTTGCATCGCGGTGTTCCTTGTAGAACATCCTGCACCTTATTCGATAAGGAAAGGACCGAGATCCCTTCACCGGGAGTGACTCCTTTAGCAATAACTGGCAGATACTACAACCCTCGGTTTGTCCTTTGATTGCTTCTATGGTTTTTGCTTTGCACAACGGTATATATGATATATCCTGCACCTTATTCGATGAGGAAAGGGCCGACGATCCCTTCACCGGGAGTGACCCCTTTAGAAAAACTAGAAAAGCCTAAAAAACAATCCATTTAAAAACCATCTGATTCCGCAACGAGATCAAGTTCAAAGCGTTAAAGGTTTTCTTAAAATCCATCCGCAACCCTCCGTCATTTTAGGAAGTAGAGTACTTAGTATTCGTGCTACGTTTGTCGACCATAGCCGAGGCGTAGTGTACGGTAGCTAAGTGATGTCTTCCTACACCGCATATGATGCGATTAGTTAGGACAGTCATGTGGCTTTGTTGACCTTAGCCAAGGGTCATGTGGGTGGGTCTAATTAATCACGAAATGACAGGTAGAACATGACTAGTGCTTATGATTTGTTGACCTTAGCCAAGGTCATAGGTGCTAGGGGTAAAAACCATTATCGGGAGTTTCAAGTGTTGAAATTTGCAATGAGATTGCATACCTTCTATATGATAGTTGGATCCCGATACCCACTGCGAGTAATTGTTACTCCTGGGAGAGTTTTGCACTTTGCAATTAGCCGATCAAGTAGGTGTCTAGAAAGGTGTCAACGGGGTTACGCCTCTGGGAAAACGAGGTTTACTTTAATTAGGTCCGTGCGAAAGCACGGGGAACCTCCCTCAAAGTATCGACACTGGCCTGGCTGAAAGATTGACGAACTTGTAGAGTGTAATTAATCCCGGCTAGTCTTTCCTTTTAGGGTTTGAAGGAATATTTGATAAAAACAGTTGGAGCCATCCTGATTAGATAAAATAAATAACCAATCTAATCTTGCAAGAGCGCACGCCGAGTGTTTTTCTTCTCTCTCTCTCCAGGTAGCGACCATGTCACGCCTTAATCAAGATAATAATATGGATGAATTGACCGAACCCGCTTGTTATACTGAGCTGGGGAACGTTGGTCCCGCTCCAACTTATAATTGTTATAAGACCGAGCAAGAAATAGGGGAATACCAGAATTCCTATGCCGCCCAAACGAAGAAAGTGCATATGATGCATCTCCTTCGGGTGTGTTCATTATAAAGAACTGTTTCTCAGCGTCCTCTTCGTCCTAGGTATTAGATACCGGATCTGGATCCCGCAAATGTAATCCATTACATAGGGCTACAGAAAGGTAGAGAACTAAGTACGGGTAATAAGTTTCATGAGACAGAAAACGGGGCAAGTGTTGTAGCCAAATCTGTTGGTCACTGTCACCCTGTATTACCAATACATTGATTCTGAACAAATGCTATTAGATACCGAACCTGATACACAAAATCATATCAGTCTCTTTATAAGTAAAGAAAGGATATAATTTTGTATTGATGGATATTGTTTTGAACATTTCCTATATCAAAAGTTGATCGGTTCAAGCACGTTATCTAAAAGCATTGACGTTCTAAATCAAACTACAGTTCCTAATATACGGAACACACACAGGAGGAAGAGTTCAGAAATGAACGAATCCTTCTTGAGGTATTGTAGACTAGGTCATATCAATGCGACCCGACTGGCTAAAGTTACATTTAGATGCATATTTAAATCAGTTTGAATTTACATCTTGTGAAACTTGCCAGTCATGTCACAAAGATTAGATAACCATAGCTCTGTTTAATGGAAACAGAGAAAGAGTTAGTGAACACTTGGGATGATACATGTTGATGTATGTAAGGTCCCCTGTCTACACATGCCAGGACCGGTTCTTTGTACTTCATTACATTCTCTGATGATCTCTCAAGGCTCAGTCATATGTTCCTGTTGAAACATAGGTCCGAAACTTTTGAGATAATCACCGAATATAAGTTAGAAGTAGAGAACCAAAAACCGGGTATAAGTATTATGTCCTATGATAAGATCAGGGAGGAGAATACTTGTGCATGGAATTCTTGGACTATTCTAAAGGAGAATGAGATTTTCTCTCGGTGTTACTCCTCTGAATACACCACAGCACAACGGTGTATCGGGGCGGAGCAATCGCACCATATTAGATATGGTGTGCTCTATGATGAGTATTACTGAGTTGCCTATTTTCTTTTGGGGTTGTGCACTTGAGAAGTTGCATACCTGTTGAATTGGATTTAAATCAAATCAGTTGCCTACCACTTCATATGTGATATGGAAAGGGAAGAGCCCATATCTTAAGTTGGTTAAGATTTGGGATTGTCCGGACTATGTCTAAAAGAAAAATCCGGACAAGCTCGAGGCAAGGTCTGTTAAGTAGAACTGGAAAGGTTCCAGCTATACAAACTACGGCTGATGATTTGACGGAACCAAAGGATTCAATAGTCCCCGACGAACCTTAGCCTCTCCGCCGAACTAGCAGGGTTCCTCATCCGCCTGAGAGATACTTCGGTTTCTCGATGACAGTGGGAGCGAGGAATGCATTATGAGATGATGACCCAACTAGTTTCGAGCAGGCCATTGAGAGTAGGGACTCTGTAAGAATGGCTGGATGCTTAGTGATCTGAGATGGAATCCTTATACACCAACAAAGTATGGACTTTGGTTGCTATATCTGAAGGGTTAAATCCCCATCAGGAGCAAGTATATCTTGAGAAGATTACTTGGTGTAGATGGAAAAGTTGAGACTTTCAAAGCTAGACTTGTTAAAGGTTTTCGTCATCGACCAGGCGTGGATAATGATGAAACCTTTTCCAGTGGCTATTCTTAAGTCCATCCGGATCCTACTTGCCACGGCTACATACCATGACTACGATATCTGGTGGTTGGGTGTCATGACTGCTTTTCTAAATACTGATTTAGAAGAGAACGTCTATAAGTACATAGCCAGAAGGCTTCGTAAACAGTGGGAGCAGCGGAAACGTGTGCAAGATGCTTTACAGAATAAAGCAGGCATCGCGGAGTTGGAACGTCTGTTTTGATGCGATAGTCAAAGAGTTTGACTTCATCAAAATGGTAGATGAACCTTGTATATACAAAAAGGTAGTAGAGAGTAAGGTGGTCATCCTCGTATTGTACGTGGACAACATACTCCTGATAGGAAAAGAGTTTCCTATGCTACGCTCGGTCAATCTCCTCCTATCACATGGATTCTCCATATAGGATCAAAGTGATACCTCCTAAATCCTGGGTTTTGGATCTATGAGATAGATCTAAAGGGGTGTTAGGGTTCTCACTAGGTTTAGTGAGATGGTATCAGTTGATCCTGGGGAGAATCACTGGAAAGGTTCCAGGGTGATAAGGACGGCTGAATGTCAGTCCCATGCATTGTCTTTATCCTCAGTGGAGGGACGATATATTGGAAGTGTTCCAAGCTAGATACCATGGCAGACTAGACGATAAAGGCTGGTAATATCGCTATTAAAAATACGACCAAAGAGGAAGTTTGGGTGTATATTGGTTCATGAGATGAACTAGGTTCCTACCATTGTGTGACAATGGAAGTGTGGCTTTTTCCCAGGAACCCCGATCCCATCAGTGACCCAGACATATTCTGAGGCAGCATCACCTGATCATGGAGATAGTTGATCTCCAGGGTGATCGAGGTTAGGAGAGTAGACTCAGAGGACAACACAGCGGATCCCCTGCAGTTAATTACGCTATCGCATCGCGGTAACCACTTTCTCCTTCTCCAGATGGTTACTTCGTGTCATGGGTGTTTGTTTTGTTTTTGGTTGCCCGTGGATTGTATATAGAGACTAATTTATGTTGTCGCCCGTAGGGCATGGATTAGTCCAAATTCGTATCTTCTTAGATTTGGGTTTTGGGTTGGGTTTAAGGATCATTAATCTCATTTGAGACTAAGATCAACTTAAACGTTTGTTAAAGATACGTTAGTCTAGTTTTTAGACTAAGATCAACTTAACGTTTGTTAAGGACACGTTAGTCTAATTTTAGATTAAGATCATCTTAACAGGATCATTTAGATCCAACAAAAGAGCATTTGGGCTCTATTGTTTTAGTTTAGGGTCTTTGCGGTCCATAATTAGTTTAAGGACATTACGGTCCAAGGTTAAGGACATCATAGTCCATGGGTTTAAGGACCCCACAGTCCAAAGTTAAGGACATCATAGTCCATGGGTTTAAGGACCCCACAGTCCAGTTTAAAGACGTCATAGTCTATGGAATGTATGGTTGTCGGGACTCGTCACCTCTCTGAAGACGTTGAAGGATTACAACGATAAATATCAGAGGAGTGAAGAGATGTACCCTTGAACCAATTTTGGTTGAGAGATCTGTAGTCCAATTGGGACTAAGATCTGAGATTTATGAGCATATGGGCTCAATTAATCTGAATAAGGGTTCTGTGGCCACTTTGGGCTCAGTCCATTCAGTTAAAATGTTAAACATTTAATAATACTGAGCATTGATTTGAGTTCTGACAATCTTTTTGTGTTTTATTGGATGCTGAGCATTCATCATAGCTCTAGGACTTTATTTATAGAACAATTTATGTTCTTTCAGCGCACACGTGAGGAACACGTGGCGCGCTTGGCGCTAGCGCCAGATAATGAGCGCAGTGCGCTACATTAAATTTGGAGCGCTAAGGCTCTGCAGCGCTTTGCGCTAAATGTGGAGCGCTGAAGCGCTTCTGTTAAGTAGCGCACACGTGAGGAGCACGTGGTGCATTTGGCGTTGTGCGCCAGTCTTGAGCGCAGAGCGCTTCTTTAAATTTGGAGCGCTAAGTCTCTGCAGCGCTTTGCACTAAATATGGAGCGCTGAAGCGCTTCTGTTAAGTAGCGCACACGTGAGGAGCACGTGGCGTGCTTGGCGCTGAACGCCTGTCAATGAGCGCAATGCGCTATATTTGGAGCGCTAAGGCTCTTTAAAATTAAGAGCGCCAAGGCTCTGCAGCGCTTTGCGCTAGATGTGGAGATGTGGAGCGCTGAAGCTCTTTTAAATTAGGAGCGCTAAGGCTTTTCTTTTATGCAACTTAGATCAGTTTTGTGCTCTGAGAATTAAATTCTCTTTTAATAAGAGACTTTGTCTCAAGGTTCTAAGAACAAAGTTCTTATTTTATAGGAGATGTTTCAATCTCTTATTTTGGTGAAAGGCTTTGCCTTTATGGATCTGTGATCTTAAGAGAATTGAATTATTCTCCCCCCTTCTTTTTATAATGAGATATTCATGATCTCTTTTTTTTTATAAAAGACTTTAGTCTTATAGATCTATGATCTGTGACAAGAATTATGTTCTTCTTCTTATTTTTTTATGATGAGATCCTTTGATCTCTTTGTGAAAGACCTTGGTCTTATAGATCTATGATCTTAAAGAATGAAGTAAATTCTTCTTTTGATATGAGACGATTTTGTCTTTATGTTCTTTTTACCTTGAAGAGAATTTTCTTTTTCTACCGAGAGCTTGCTCTTCTTTCTGAGATTTCTCAAAGTTTATGGGGGGGGGGTTCCTCTCTATGTTTTTCTATATCTGAGACTTGAAGTCTTGGGGCCTTTATATAGGGCAAGGCTGATTTGTTCAATCGGTTAAAGAGATCTTTTCTCCAATTGATTTGGGGATTTTCCTATCGTTGGATCTTTGATCCAAGGGCTTCTGATTTACAGAAGGCAATTTTCTTGTTTTAAACAAGATTGGGAAATCTTTCCCCACACAGAATTTATTCTGTATTTTATTGATTTTTAATCACCTTTGGACCATTGATCCAATGGTGCTCTGATTTACAGAGCACAATTTTTTTATTTGGAAAGATTTTAAGGAATCTTTCCTTAAAGAATTTTATTCTGGTTAATTGATGATTTATCATCTTTATTGGATCTTTGATCTGACGGTGGGGAGCTTTTAGTTCTTGCGCTAGCGCACCCGTGCTTTGCACGTGGTGCGCTGCTTAGAGTGCAGCGCACTTGGCGCTAGCGCACCCGCGCTTTGCACGTGGTGCGCTGCTTAAAGTGCAGCGCTCTTAGCGCTAGCACACACGTGCTTTGCATATGGTGCGCTGCTTATAGTGCAGCGCTCTTAGCGCTAGCGCACACGTGCTTTGCACGTGGTGAGTTGCTTAGGGCGCAGCACACTTGGCGCTGCTATGAAGCGTTGCTTCATTTCAAAATTTGAATTTTGAACAGAGCTTTGCTCTGATTGGGGGAAACAAATTCCCCCCACCGTTACGCTTACGTGACCTACATGTGAGTGCAGCGGTGGCAGCATCTGCGCCCTTGGATCAACTCAGAAGTTGAAACGGCATCTCAGCGCCTATAAATAAGACCCTTGGTCCTTGAGATGATTCCTGTTCATTTTCTTACTTTCTGAGAATTTTCATTCTCCTTCAGTGCATAACTCTTCATCTTAAGAATTTTCTTAAGGACAGAACTCTGTCAAAATTTAGGTAAAGATTAAATCTTTTAAAGGACTATTTAATAATCTAAGGTTTCACCCATTAACAGAGTTTTGCTCTTCATAGACCTTCGATCTAAAGAAAACCTTTTTTAGGGTTTTATTAACAGAATTTTGCTCTCTTGAAATCGTAGATCTAAAGAGATCTTCTTAGGGTTTCTTAACCTATTAACAGAGCTTTGCTCTTATTTTCAAATCATATAGATTTGTTAATCTTTCATAAAGAACTCTTAAGAGTTTGTTCATGGATCTTGAAGATCATGGAATTTTATTCCATTAAAACTTTACTTTAAGTTCTCTAACGGGTTATTCCATCATTTTTACAGAGCAAGGCTCTTAAAATTTTTTTTTGGGGGGGGGGAATTTTATTCCCCTCATAATTGATTTTGACAAGTGTCACTCTTGTCTGCAGAGCGTTGCTCTCGAGGAGTTTAACTTCTTGTCTCAAGGAGTCTCTTATTAAATGAGAATCCTTTTTAGGATCCCCCTATTAATTGCACAAATTTGAATCTGTTAGGTGTTTTAATCAGCACTTGTTTTCTTCATGCGGATATCAAGAGTTGTCTGAATCCCCGTGTTTTGATCAGTCTGTTCGCTAAACTCTCACTAATTTTCATTTTCAGGTGCTATGGCCGCTCATTTGTATGACCTTGACGAAATTATTTCTTATGGGGACATTCGCGCATTAAGCCGCTGCCAAAATCAGGAGTTCACCAATGCTCAGTGCGCCGAAATCATGCGTCGCTTTGGTGAATACAATGGTCGACTGCTTCCTCGTCGTTCCGCTCTTTTGAAGCTCATTGTGAGAGGGATCTGGGAAGCGCTTCCTTTGTTCTATGCAGGCATGCCGCTTAAGGCATTGGATGATACCGAAGATAAGGTACACTCGGTGTATCTGATGGGCCTAATCTCAAAGAAAAGGCGAGACAATGTTGTTGATATTCTGCATCAAACTTTCTAACAGGCTATGATAATCGCTGCCTATCGAAGGACGGAGGGCATCAGTGAAGATCCTGACGCTTGCGAGCGTGAGAGGAAGCATAGGAGAATGGTCAGAAAGGCCAGAAACATTTTAGATGGTCTTACTTTTGAATTTCTTAATCCATGTCCTGGATTGTAAGTCCACGTTGCGACCCCCGGTTCTTACGGGGAGGCGGAAATGGTATAAAAATCAAATTTTTAGCGCAAGGGGCAACATGGACTAAGCAAAGTCGGAATCTTTAGCTAAACTAAAACTAGCATACAAGCTAAAGAAAGTTAGCTACTCGGATGAGGATGGTTATACCTAAACTTGAACTCCTTCTTCTTCAAACTTTTGTAGAGGTTGATGGTTCTCTTCTTGTCGCCTTCTTCCGCCGAAGATGGATCCACCTCGAAGGTTCGACCTTTGGGCTCTTCCTCGATCTTTGAGTGAACTAGGGTTTCCGGCTTGCTAAACCTTGAACCTAGAATGAGTAGAGAGAGTCTAAGGGGTGCTTTTCTTTTTAAAGAGTAGGATTCTCAACACATGAGAAGGTTTCTCTTTAGCTAGAGGAAGAAGAAGATGAAGTGAAGAGAGAGAATGAATATGATAGAATGAGCTATCCTTTTTCTTTCTTGCAACCATAATGCAAAAGAAAAAGAATTATCAATAATAATAATGAAAATGAAAAGGTTGATGGAAAGTTTTAGAATGACCATTATCATTTCAAACATTAAATGAATTTGCTAGAATCAAAGAGCATCTTTCTTTTGTAATGATGATGGTCAAAACTTCAACCATGGTCAACAAGTCAACCATGGTCAACAAGTCAACAAAAACCAACCATAACACAATTTCATTTTATTATATATTATTAATTGATATAATACAAATCCATTAGGGTTTGGAAAAAGACGACTGTCAACTGTGCATACGCACCCGTTCCGAAACCCTAATGAAAGTCATCTTCCTCCTCCTCAAAAACTGTGCATACACACCTGCATTCTTGTTCCGAGGAACATGAATACTGAGAGATAAAAGCAACCCCAAAACATATACCAGTATCTGGCTCAAACCAGAGCCTGCCAGTATAAACCGTCCGGACTCCAAAAGTGCACAAGTGCGCGGATGAGAACGAACCCTGTCGCAAAACCATGCGACCTCCACTCTGTTTTGCCCAGAGGCGAATACCCTCTGTGTGGGACTCTAAAGACTCGACACTACGCTGGCAGTGGGTTTAACCACAGACCGCAAGCGGCACTAGCTGTGCGTAACGGTCCCCAGGTAGATGCCGACAAGAAGGCTGACGAGGTGAAACCCCATCTGAACTCCTACTGAGTCTGAATGTGACATTCTCCGTACAGTCCGGTCTGTTCGTCTGATACATCGCATGTCGGGCCTAGGGGGCGGTAAAACGTCAGTCTCCCAATAGCGGTACAAGTCGTGTCGGAGTGAAGCCCAAAACACCCTGAGATAACACTGGAACCTACCAGTATATCTCGCTTGCCCTGGCCAGGGACTACTCGTGTAATGGCTCTCCTAGACACAGCGCGATGTCAACCCCCAATACCGGGAGAGACGAATCCTGTCTAACAGTCACTGCCTCCAAGTGCTTCGGGACTGCACCCAACCACCACCTGTTTGCACGACTCCTTTGAGCCGTGGTAGGGTAGTGATCAAAGTGCAGTGGGAACACACTCGAGGCGAAGTGCCAGTGTCAAGTCAGCGGACTAAGCTGTACTCATGTCACCTGGGAACTGATAACTGACGATAGGTATAATACCAACCTTTCAGTTCCCGACGAGTCCTGTCCAGTGTACTCGTAACCCAACGAGCACCCGTATACTATCTCCAGTACGACGTACTGATGGCTGTGGGACAGACCATCTTCCACACTGGGATGAGAAGCGCATACGCTAGTCTACTCCGGAGTATCGATGCCCTGTCTCGATAGTCCTACGACTGGGGACCTGTATAAGGATGTGCCTATAGATTACCCAGCCCCCACTAGTGTGACTGCCATCACAACGCTGGTAATCAAGCAAAGATCCTAAGGGCTCCACTAATGCGTATAAGTGATATACTGAAATAAACACAAGTACACATTGAAGTAGAAACAAACCAAGTAGCATACTACTATATTGAGCAAGATTGTTTATACAAGGTGAATATCCCAAGCTTCCATCAAGTAATATACAAACTAGTATGATACAGTAATGGCCTCTAGGGCATATACACTAACAATCTCCCACTTGCACTAAGGCCATGAACTGGCGTATCGAAGACCTATCATCTCGATCAGCCGTTCGAACTGAGTCTGGGGTAAGGCCTTGGTGAATGGATCTGCAGTGTTCTCTTCTGAAGCAACCCTCCGAACCTCGATCTCCTTGCGATCCACGATCTCCCTGATCAGGTGATACCGCCTCAAGATGTGCCTGGATCTCTGATGGGACCTGGGTTCCTTTGCTAAAGCTATAGCCCCGTTATTGTCGCAATACAGAGGTACTGGGTCAACAATGGACGGAACCACCTGAAGTTCTTTTAAGAACTTCCTTATCCAGACAGCTTCTTTTGCGGCATCAGATGCAGCGATGTATTCCGCTTCCATAGTCGAGTCTGCAACGGTTTCCTGTTTGGAACTCTTCCAACACACCGCCCCTCCATTGAGGGTAAAGACAAAACCCGACATGGACTTGGAATCATCCTTGTCACTCTGGAAGCTGGAGTCAGCAAAGGCCTCAATCTGGAGGTCTTTTCCGCCATACACCAAGAACATCTCCTTAGTCCTTCTCAGGTACTTGAGAATGTTCTTTACTGCTATCCAATGTTTCTCCCCAGGGTTTGACTGATACCGGCTTACTACACTCAGTGCATAAGCTACATCCGGTCTGGTACACAACATCGCATACATTATAGAGCCTACCGCAGAAGCGTAGGGTATAATAGACATGCGATCCCTCTCCAAATCAGTCTTGGGAGACATCTCTTTAGAGAGGGTGATCCCGTGACAAGCCGGTAGGTTACCGCGCTTGGAATCTTCCATACTGAATCTTTTCAGTACGATGTCGATGTACCTGGACTGTGAAAGTCCTAATATCCTCTTGGATCTATCACGATGGATCCGGATCCCCAGGATGTAAGAGGCATCACCCAGGTCTTTCATGGAGAACCTGTGTGACAAGAAACTCTTGACAGATTGTAGCATAGGAATGTCATTTCCTATTAAGAGAATGTCATCCACGTATAAAACAAGGAATACTACAGTTCTCGCTACAAATCTACTATAGATACATGGTTCATCTGGATTTTTGATAAAGTCAAATTCCTTGACCGTCTCATCAAAACAGATGTTCCAACTCCGCGATGCCTGCTTTAGTCCATAGATGGACTTAAGCAACTTGCACACCTTTCCGCTGCTCCCACTCTGAATGAAACCCTCTGGCTGATCCATATAGACACACTCCTCTAAACTTCCATTTAGAAAAGCGGTTTTTACGTCCATCTGCCAAATCTCATAATCGTGGAAGGCAGCAATGGCAAGAAGGATCCGAATGGATTTCAGCATAGCCACTGGAGAAAAGGTTTCGTCATAGTCCAAGCCAGGTCTTTGACGGAAACCCTTTGCTACAAGTCTAGCTTTATAGGTCTCAACCTGTCCATCTACACCAATCTTCCTTTTGAAGATCCACTTGCATCCTACGGGTTTTACCCCGTCTGGAGCAATGTCCAACGTCCATACTTTGTTGGTGTACATGGACTCCATTTCGGTCCGCATTGCATCCAGCCATTTTACCGAGTCAACGCTCTGAACGGCCTGCTGGAAGCTAGTAGGCTCATCATAATCTATGATGCAATCCTCTCGATCCCCGTCTATGAGAAAACCGTAGTATCTCTCGGGCGGATGAGACTGCCTACTACTCCTGCGGAGTGGCGTAGGAATGTCCTGTTCTTTTGAACCCTCTGGTTCCTCTAAGCTTTCAGTAATAGCTCGTGGTTCTGGAATTTCTTCCAGTTCTACTGTGCTCCCACTTATCTGGTTTTCCAAAAACTCAGTTTCCAAGAAGTAGGCATGACGAGAAACAAGAACTTTTTGTTCCTCTTCACAGTAGAAGAAATATCCCTTGGAGTTCTTTGGATATCCCACGAACTTACACTGTACTGAGCGTGCCTCGAGCTTGTCCGCATGCTGCTTTTTAACAAAAGCTGGACATCTCCATGTCTTAATGTGCTTAAGATAGAGTCTCTTCCCACTCCACATCTCATATGGTGTAGTAGGCACAGTCTTAGTAGGAACTCGGTTCAAAAGGTACGCAGCTGATTCTAGCGCATACCCCTAGAATGATCGCGGTAACTCAGCGTTACTCATCATGGACCGTACCATATCCAATAGGGTTCGGTTCCGTCTCTCCGATACACCGTTGTGCTGCGGAGTGTATGGAGGAGTAAGCTGAGAGAGAATCCCATTCTCTTTTAAGTAATTTAGGAACTCGGCACTTAAGTATTCTCCACCTCGATCCGATCTTAGAATCTTGATACTTTTGCCGGTCTGTTTTTCTACTTCATTCTTATATTCCTGGAACTTTTCAAAAGCCTCGGACTTATGTTTCATTAAGAAGACATAACCGTACCTTGAAAAATCATCCGTAAAAGTAATGAAGTAAGAGTAACCGCTTCGCGCATGTGTAGACATTGGACCGCACACGTCGCTGTGTACGAGTCCCAAGAGCTCGCTCGCTCTTTCTCCGTGTCCAGTGAACGGAGTCTTTGTCATCTTTCCCATGAGACAAGATTCACAAGTGGCATAAGACTGATACTCGAACGGATCCAAGTATCCTTCTTTATGTAACTTAGTCAACCGTGTCTCATTGATGTGACCCAGTCTACAATGCCATAAGAAAGCCTGATTAATATCTGGTGACTTTCTTTTGTGTGTATTCTGGACATTGAAAATCTGTGGTTGGTTCAATACGTATATACCATTGCTCAGTGTACCTGACCCAATCATAACTTGATTAAGGTGAATGTTTACAACATTACTTACAAACGCAAATTCATAACCTTCTTTAGAAATCAAAGATACAGAAATGATATTACAAGTTGCGTTGGGTACAAAAAAGCAATTACGCAAAACCAAAACATGCCCATCTGACATTCCCAGGTGATAGTCCCCCACGGCTTTAGCGTCCATGCTAGCTCCGTTTGCAACTCTGAGGGTCATGTCACCTGCCTTCAAAACACTACGGTTTCTCAACGCCTGCAAAGAATTACAGATATGAGATCCTGATCCGGTATCCAATACCCAGGAAGTAGAGTTTATAGAAAGACAGTTTTCAATAACATACACACCTGAAGCTGAAGCTGCAACCTGCTTCAGTTCCTGTGTCCTGGCTTTCCAAGCCCTGCAATCTTTCTTCCAGTGTCCACTCTTATGACAATAGAAGCACTCTTCCTTTCCAACAAGCTTCCCCGCAATCTTTGTTGCCTTTTCCTTTCCCTTCGCACCCACTTTACTAACACCGCCTCTTGGTTTGGCGGGGGCTTTCTTCCTCTTTCCCTTGGCTTTCGCCTTGGACCTAGAGGAAGAAGATCCTCCTACAAACAAAGCGGGTGTTTCCCTACCCTTCTGTAGGGTGCCCTCTGCGCTCCTCAGCAGGTTGAGGAGTTCTGAAAGTTCAACTTCCTTTTCTTGCATGTTGAAGTTCAGTATGAACTGGGCGTAAGTGGATGGAAGGGACTGGAGAATTATATCCGTATAGAGTTCACTGTCCAACGTGGTCCCAAGTTCCGCGAGCTCCTCAGTGTAGCCAATCATCTTAAGCACGTGGTCCGCTACCGATGATCCGACGGCCAACTTTGTCGAAAATAACTTCTTCGACACTTCGTATCTTGCGATACGAGACTGCTCTCCATACAGTTCTTTTGTATGAAGAAATATGGATTCCAAGTCCATATTCTCGTGCCTCCTATGATGGTCGTTGTCCATCGAGGCAAGTACGAGGCATCTGGCCTTCGCGCTGTCAATCTCCCAAGTCTTACGGATTTCCTTATCCGCGACGCTGGAGGTGGGACCTGGGACGGGGGGAGCTTTGGTGGTAAGAAGATACCCCAGCTTGTCGTAAGAGATTGCCAATTTGACATTCCTGAGCCAATCTTTGTAGTTTGGCCCTGTCAATATGTTTTTATCTAGAAGTAACTTAAGTCCAGTCATTTCGAATTTGGTCGCTGCAGGGGGGAGAGAAGAAACACTTTAGCACGATGCTCTTGCAAGTTTAGAATGGTTTTTAATTTGTCTAAACAGGATGGCTCCCACTGTCTCTTGAATCCCTCCTCAAACCACAAAGGAAGAATTAGCCGGGATCAATCCCACCGCACAATACTTGCTTAACCGTTCAGCCAGGCCAGTGTCGGTACTTCGAGGGAGGTTTTCCAACGCTTTCGCGAAGTTCCTTAATTAAATAACCTCTTTTCCCTGGGGGCGTAGCCCCGCTAACACCTTTCTAGGCACCTACTAGGTTTATAGCATTGATCGTTTAGTGAGAAATTTCCCGAGGAGTAGCATATACTCACAGTAGGATCGGGATCCAAATATCATCGCGTGACGAAACTGAAGGAATCCTACCAGAATCACCACACTCCAAATGGTATGCAAATCTAGCAAGTTTCAGTACTTATGAAACTCCCGATGTGGATTTTTGCCCCATGCTCTTATGACCTTGACTTTGGCCAACAAATCATAAGTCACATGTCAAGTTCTACCCGTCGTTCTCCAGGTTAATTTGAATCCACCCGTACCTACCCTTGACTTTGACCAACAAGGCAGTACGACTGTTCCAAACCAACGCATCTATCTATGCTGCACATGAATACCCAATAGCTACCAATCACTATGCCTTGACTTTGGCCAACAAACACAGCTTGAATACTATTGACTATTCATGTGAAACGACGGAGGGCTACGAATGGTTTTGGTAAAACCGTGAACGTAGTGAACTTGATATGATCGATGGAACGAGATAGCTTTTAGAAGGAGTGACTCAATCTCCGCGTTTAAAAGTTAGTTTTGAAAAGAACCGAGTGGTTTTTCGAAAGTGTTCCAACGATTTTAACTTGGTTTATTATCTTGCATTAGTTCTTTTAATGCGTGATATTCTTGCATTAGTACTTTTAATGCGTCCCATCATTTAATTCCTACCATTGCAGAAAACAACCAAAATATGACGTACGCTTATGCCATTCGCATTCGCCACGAGGTCCCGTCATCACTCGTTAGGTTACTTAACTAACGACAGAGCGGGGGCTGGGCTAGCGCGGCTGTAAAACATAAGCAACGCCTAAATAGAAAGCAATGATAGACATTACAGATCACAGATGAATACATTGGATATACTAGCAATCCGCAATCCTTTCGAGCCTGCAACGAAAAGCGGATTACACGGTCGCGGTGAATAGCCAAATACCCCACCCAAGACCCCTACGGGTGCGGCAAACTACCCGCCAAGTACTCGGCAGTTTGTGCACCCCCTCCATGGGTCTATCCTAGGAGCAAAAACAGTAAAAAGAATTATACAATGACGGCTACAACCCCGACCCGGTTGTGCGGCCAAACAAATAATAATATTACATCAATTTACATTTACAATGAATGAAAGAAAAACAAAAGCTCATCTCACATCCACCCCGGCTATTCACCCGCGACAGTCCAACACATTCATATACACAATCCAATATCAAACACAGATCATGTATAACCCCGACTAATCGACCTATAGCGATTAGCCGACGTTCAATACATGCAAACATCACAGATATAACCATCATAGTCAAAGTGCAGTGAAGTTCGGAAAAAAATACGGAATTATAGGACCCCAAAAGTGAATTTCAGTTCTGGAAAATCTGGGCACATATAATATATTTTAAAAAACCCAAAACCAACACAGACACACACTGCACGAAAAACGATGCACAGAAGACGACAAACCGCGGCGCTTCCGCGGCACATGCCTACCTCGTGCGGCGGAAGCGCGGCGGTTTGAACGAATCACTGCATCGTTTTTCTTGGGTGTTCACACAAAACCCTGAGCCGAATTTACAAGTATAAAGAATTTCATTTAGAGCAGAAAACATTTCAACAGAAACTTAGGGTTTTGTTTTTCCGGTTTTGTGATTTTTTCGGTTCCGAACTTCGTTACACTTCACTACCAAGCTAGTTTAAGTTTAGTTAGGCTCTAATACCAATGTAAGTCCACGTTGCGACCCCCGGTTCTTACGGGGAGGCGGAAACGGTATAAAAATCAAATTTTTAGCGCAAGGGGCAACATGGACTAAGCAAAGTCGGGATCTTTAGCTAAACTAAAACTAGCATACAAGCTAAAGAAAGTTAGCTACTCGGATGAGGATGGTTATACCTAAACTTGAACTCCTTCTTCTTCAAACTTTTGTAGAGGTTGATGGTTCTCTTCTTGTCGCCTTCTTCCGCCGAAGATGGATCCACCTCGAAGGTTCGACCTTTGGGCTCTTCCTCGATCTTTGAGTGAACTAGGGTTTCCGGCTTGCTAAACCTTGAACCTAGAATGAGTAGAGAGAGTCTAAGGGGTGCTTTTCTTTTTAAAGAGTAGGATTCTCAACACATGAGAAGGTTTCTCTTTAGCTAGAGGAAGAAGAAGATGAAGTGAAGAGAGAGAATGAATATGATAGAATGAGCTATCCTTTTTCTTTCTTGCAACCATAATGCAAAAGAAAAAGAATTATCAATAATAATAATGAAAATGAAAAGGTTGATGGAAAGTTTTAGAATGACCATTATCATTTCAAACATTAAATGAATTTGCTAGAATCAAAGAGCATCTTTCTTTTGTAATGATGATGGTCAAAACTTCAACCATGGTCAACAAGTCAACCATGGTCAACAAGTCAATAAAAACCAACCATAACACAATTTTATTTTATTATATATTATTAATTGATATAATACAAATCCATTAGGGTTTGGAAAAAGACGACTGTCAACTGTGCATACGCACCCGTTCCGAAACCCTAATGAAAGTCATCTTCCTCCTCCTCAAAAACTGTGCATACACACCTGCATTCTTGTTCCGAGGAACATGAATACTGAGAGATAAAAGCAACCCCAAAACATATACCAGTATCTGGCTCAAACCAGAGCCTGCCAGTATAAACCGTCCGGACTCCAAAAGTGCACAAGTGCGCGGATGAGAACGAACCCTGTCGCAAAACCATGCGACCTCCACTCTGTTTTGCCCAGAGGCGAATACCCTCTGTGTGGGACTCTAAAGACTCGACACTACGCTGGCAGTGGGTTTAACCACAGACCGCAAGCGGCACTAGCTGTGCGTAACGGTCCCCAGGTAGATGCCGACAAGAAGGCTGACGAGGTGAAACCCCATCTGAACTCCTACTGAGTCTGAATGTGACATTCTCCGTACAGTCCGGTCTGTTCGTCTGATACATCGCATGTCGGGCCTAGGGGGTGGTAAAACGTCAGTCCCCCAATAGCGGTACAAGTCGTGTCGGAGTGAAGCCCAAAACACCCTGAGATAACACTGGAACCTACCAGTATATCTCGCTTGCCCTGGCCAGGGACTACTCGTGTAATGGCTCTCCTAGACACCGCGCGATGTCAACCCCCAATACCGGGAGAGACGAATCCTGTCTAACCGTCACTGCCTCCAAGTGCTTCGGGACTGCACCCAACCACCACCTGTTTGCACGACTCCTTTGAGCCGTGGTAGGGTAGTGATCAAAGTGCAGTGGGAACACACTCGAGGCGAAGTGCCAGTGTCAAGTCAGCGGACTAAGCTGTACTCATGTCACCTGGGAACTGATAACTGACGATAGGTATAATACCAACCTTTCAGTTCCCGATGAGTCCTGTCCAGTGTACTCGTAACCCAACGAGCACCCGTATACTATCTCCAGTACGACGTACTGATGGCTGTGGGACAGACCATCTCCCACACTGGGATGAGAAGCGCATACGCTAGTCTACTCCGGAGTATCGATGCCCTGTCTCGATAGTCCTACGACTAGGGACCTGTATAAGGATGTGCCTATAGATTACCCAGCCCCCACTAGTGTGACTGCCATCACAACGCTGGTAATCAAGCAAAGATCCTAAGGGCTCCACTAATGAGTATAAGTGATATACTGAAATAAACACAAGTACACATTGAAGTAGAAACAAACCAAGTAGCATACTACTATATTGAGCAAGATTGTTTATACAAGGTGAATATCCCAAGCTTCCATCAAGTAATATACAAACTAGTATGATACAGTAATGGCCTCTAGGGCATATACACTAACATGGATCTGATGTCTTGCCATTGTAAACATTTTAATGAGGCTTTTGTTTACTGTTTTAATCAATGTAAGAATTTCTTGGAGTATGAATGGCAAATTTTTGCGTTTCCGTTCTTTTATTTTCTGCGTTAAACCTTCTCATATATACATGAATGGGTGCGCTATGAATGCTTAACTGAATGCGAATCGAATGTTCTCTTTATTGTCTTGCATGGTATGTGGTTGATTCCTGTAGGTTATGCCTTTTGTTTTGACTTGGCGCGAAGCAGTTTACGCCTTCTTGAGTAGCACCTCCATTTTTCTAGCATGTAATTTTGGCAAATATGGTCTGTAGACAGTAAGTGACGGTTCATCTTGGACTCTTTGCAGGGTAATGATGGCTTAAGAAGCAGGTTCAGGTCTGCTGCATAAGACTTTTCAACTTTATGAGCCGTGAGGGTCTCACAAAGACTTTTCTCCTATGAGTCGAGAGGATCTCGTAGGTGTGGTTTCTCCTTAGGAATCATGAGAATTCATAAGTGTGTTTTCTCTTGAGAATCGTAAGGATCTCCCAAGAGAATTTTCTCCTTACAAGTCGAGAGGACTCGTAAGTGATTGTTTCCTTTCTTGTCGGAGAGTGTGGCCTATAGAAAATCTACCTTGACCTTTCTGCGAGGCAATGATGGCTTGGGAGATAGGGTTAGGATTTGTCGCCTAAGACTTTTCAACTTATGAGCCGTGAGGGTCTCATAAAGACTTTTCTCCCTACGAGTCGAGAGGATCTCAAAGGTGTGGTTTCTCCTTAGGAATCGTGAGGATTCCTAAGTGCGTCTTCTCTTGAGAGTCGTAAGGATCTCCCGAGAGAATTTTCTTCCTTACAAGTCGAAAAGACTTGTAAGTGGTTGATGAGTTGACTTGCTCCCGAATTAAAGAATTTCTTTGACGGGGAAGTCGAGGGTTGACTTTATCCGCATTTCACGGGGGTCAGGGTTGACCTTATCCGCATTTCACGGGGGTCAGGGTTGACCTTATCCGCATTTCACGGGGGTCAGGGGTTGACTTTATCCGCATTTCACGGAGTCAGGGGGTTGACTTTATCCGCATTTCACGGAGTCAGGGGTTTCACAGAGTCAGACTTTATCCGCATTTCACGGAGTCAGGGGGTTGAATTTATCCGCATTTCACGGAGTCAGGGGGTTGACTTTATCCGCATTTCATGGAGTCAGGGGGTTGACTTTATCCGCATTTCATGGATTCAGGGTTTGCTCTGGGCGTTTCCCACGGGGTCAGGATTGACATTAGCCGTGTTCTTCGGAACCAGGATTTGCTCTGGGCGTTTCCCACGGGGTCAGGATTGACATTAACCGTGTTCTACAGGACCAGGATTTGCTCTGGGCGTTTTCCACGGGGTCAGGATTGACATTAGCCGTGTTTTACGGGACCAGAATTTGCTTTGGGTGTTTCCCACGGGGTCAAGATTGACATTGGCCGTATTCTACAGGACCAGGAGGTGCTCTGGGCGTTTCCCACAGGGTCAGGATTGACATTAGCCGTGTTCTACGGGACCAGGAGGTGCTCTGGGCGTTTCCCACGGGGTCAGGATTGACATTAGCCGTGTTCTACGGGACCAGGAGGTGCTCTGGGCGTTTCCCACGGGGTCAGGATTGACATTAGCCGTGTTCTACAGGACCAGGATGTGCTCTGGGCATTTCCCACGGGGTCAGGATTGACATTAGCCATGTTCTACAGGACCAGGATGTGCTCTGGGCGTTTCCTACTGGGTCAGGATTGACATTAGCCGTGTTCTACGGGACAAGAATGTGCTCTGGGTGTTTCCTACGGGGTCAGGATTGACATTAGCTGTGTTCTACGGGACCAGGATTTGCTCTCTCGGTTGTCTGTGAACCGTCAAGGTTTGGAATAGGGACTTTTCCATGGCTCCAAGGTTGATTGTCGCGTCTGGATCCTGCTGGAATGAGGTGGAACGCTGTTGGTGATCTCTAGGCTGTCTGTGAACCGTCGAGATGTGGAACAGGGATTTTGCCATGGCTCCAAGGTTGATTGTCGCGCCCGAACCCTGCTGAAATGAAGAGGAACGTTGTTGTTGTTCTCTCGAGATGCAGATGTTGCTATCGAGACTTGGCTCTCTTTCTGACGGAGCCTGGTGGGATGATATGATCCTCTCTTTGTTTGTACCCCTGGATTGTATACAGGGATTGATGTGATCTCATCTGTAGGGCAAAAAGTTTCATTTCATTTCATTTTTTATTTCTTTCCGCGATGCTCTATCATTTCAGCTTTTTATATCGCGAAAGTCGCGATTGCCCAATCATTTCGGCTATTTTTCGCTGTGCCCAATCATTTCGGCTATTTGTTTTATTTACTCGCTGCTTTTTATTGCGAGTTGCCCAACCATTTCGGCTATTTCATATGCATACATTTTTACTTGCTGATTTTGTTGCAAGTTGCCCGATCATTTCGGCTATTTCATATGCATTTGTGAATCGCTGGCTTTTCGCTGCGAGTTTGGAATTTGATACTGATTTAGGCATTAGCATCGCTACAACTGGGATATTGCCAGGAGCGAATCATCATTTGCCTCTGTCGATGTAGAATAAAGGTGGCTTAGCGAACATGCTTAGGATTCTGTCAACTAAGGCTTTTAACTTCATGAGCCGTAAGGGTCTCATGAAGGTATTTCTCCCTAGGAGTCGTGAGGAACTCGTAAGTGCGTTTTCTCCTTAAGAATCATGAGGATTCCCAAGTGTGTGTTCTCTTATAAGTCGTAAGGATTTTACAAGAGTGTTTTTTCCTTATAAGTCGAGAGGACTTACAAGGGCTATCCACTGTGTAAACATATCCCTAGTCGCGGGTGGGACTTTGTTAGGGAAATGTTTATTTGCGCCCGTGGATTATATACAAGGGTCAGCATTGAACCGCTTTGTAGGGCAAAATCAGAGTGTATGACTGCTTAAGAACAGGTTCAGATCCCTGTAGCTTAAGGCTTTTGAATCTTATGAGCCGTGAGTCTCATAAGAGGGTTCTCCTTACGAGTCGTGAGTATCTCACAAGTGTAATTTCTCCTTAGGAATCGTGGGGATTCCTAAGTGTGTTTCTCCTTTATGAGTCGTAAGGATCTCACGCAGGTGGTTTCTCCTTACAGGGTCGAGAGGACCTTGCAAGTGTCTTTTAACGAGATTGCGCCCTTTCGGGTTTTCACAAAACTCGCCGGTAGTCCTGCTGTTTTTACTCACGGAGCCCTTTCGGGTTTTCATCCGTGCACATATCGCTTATGGACATACCATTTTTTTTGTCGTCAGCCTTGGGAAGCTGCGGTCAGTAGTAGTTTATAGACGTCTCGGTCAACAGCCAGTTTTAGGACATAGTGGTCCATCGTTAGTTTAAGGACGTTCCGGTCCGCTGCGGATTTTAGGACATTGCGGTCCATCGTTAGTTTAAGGATGTTCCGGTCCACTGCAAGTTTTAGGACATTTCAGTCCGTCGTTAGTTTAAGGACGTTCCGGTCCACTGCAAGTTTTAGGACATTGCGGTCCGTAGTTAGTTTTAGGACATTTCGGTCTGATGCCAGCTACTAATTATAGAGTTTGGTCTTAGGAAGATAGTGAACGGACATAGGCGTCGTCATTTATCGTTGACCTAGACCGTGACTCGTCAGGCGTAGTATTTTTTCAGGAATCGACCGTTTATTGGCCTGAAAGGTCTTTCGCCATGCATGTCCATGAGTAGATAGGCTCCACCCTGGTAAACTTTGTCTATGATATACGAGCCTTCATAGTTCGGCTCGAATTTCCCCCGTTTGTCACGATTGGGGATCATGGGTCTCTTGACCACTAGCACGAGTTCACCTTGGCGGAATGTTCTCGGCCTAGTCAATCTCTCGTATGAGCGCGTCATCTTTGCTTTGTAAGCCTCCAGGTTTTGTTGCGCCATGAGCCGGGTTTCATCAAGGGCATCGAGCTCCTCAAGCCGGAGATGAGCATTCTCTTCGCCCGTTAGCTCGTAATGAACTGCCACTCGCAAGGAGGGTAACTCTATCTCCAAATGGAGTACTGCTTCAGTGCCGAATACCAATGCATAGGGCGTTGTGTTTATGGCCATTTTGAACGTAGTTCGATACGCCTAGAGAGCTTCATGCAGTCTCTCGTGCCAGTCCTTCTTATTTTTGGACACCGTCTTTTTCACGATCTTCGTCAAGGTCTTATTGAAAGCCTCAGCTAGACCGTTAGCTCGGGGATTATAGATTGAAGAGTATCTCCAGTCTATGTTATGTTGTTGTGCGAAGCGGCTGATCTTGTGGCTTCTATAGGATGGCCCGTTATCGGAGATAATCCGTCGCGGAGCGCCGAACCGATAAATGACGTGTGTCTTGAAGAAATGGAGAATATTCTCCGTCTTCACTTCTCTTAGTGGTACTGCTTCTGCCCACTTGGAGAAGTAATCGGTTGTTGCCAGTATGAACCGATGTCCTCTGGACGATGTTGGTTCGATGGGGCCGATTATGTCAGTTCCCCACATTTCGAATGGCCAGCTAGCCACCGTTGGGTGTAGCGGATTTGAATGCTGATGGATGAAGTCCCTATGAATTTGGCACGAGTGGCACTGTTTCGCGTATTCGAGGCAGTCCTGGATCATCGTGGGCCAATAATAGCCCATCCTTTTGATCTTTAATTTCATCTTCGGCCCGGCTTGGTGAGAACCGAAGAGTCCGTCGTGAGTTTCTTGTATGACTCTCTTTACTTCTTCGGGTCCTAAGCATCTTAACCACAAAGAATCAAATGATCTCTTATACATTGTATCATTGACGAAGGCAAAAGATAAAGCTCGTTTCATGAGCTGATGTCTTAAGGACGCATCTTCAGGTGTTCGATGGGATTTGAATAGTCTATAAAGACTTCTCTCCAATCCTTAGCTTTTTTCTGGTCTTTTATTTGTAGAGACTTTTGCCCGGTCGCTTACTTTTCTTCGGACGACTCCGGAGATATTTCTGCCGGTGCAAGAACCCGACGGCTTTGTACCACGATCCTTACATCATCGAGGTTTTCATCAACCAGTTCTTTAGCGAGTTTGGCTAACGCATCCGCTTTACTATTTTCTGCACGCGGTATGCTTTCCAGGCCGTAGGTGGGAATTTGAGCCAGCAATTGTTGTACCCTTTCGCCGTACCTTACCAACTCCGGTTTGCACGTATGATAGTCGCCGTTTACTTGGCTAATGACCAGTTGGGAGTCTCCGTATATGAGGAGGCTTTCAATTCCCATATCGACAACGATCTCAAGACCTGCTATCAAGGCTTCATACTCGGTTTCATTATTTGTCCTTTGCTTTGTCAAGGAGAAGGCAAAGCGCATTATCCCTCCTTGTGGAGTCACGAAGATGAGGCCTACTCCTGATTTGATTATGGGGGTTCTTTGTTTGCTCTTCTTTATGGAAGATGCTCCATCAAAATAGAGTTCCTATCGGGTATCATTCTCTCCTCTCTCCCCGCCGATCGTGTCAAACGCGTGCTCGTCGGGCAATTCGCAGTTCAAATAAGAATCGGCGGGTATCGGATGCTCAGCGAGGAAGTCGACGATGGCCTGTCCTTTCACTGCTGTTCATATCATAATATTACAATTCATATTCCCCAATTCTTATTCGTTTTATAACTAAACAGGTGCTTTTGATGCATGACTGCTGCATATTACAGGATACAGGTTCTTGGAGCAAATACAGTGAAAAAGACAGAAGAAGACACAAAAAAGGACTTTTGACCAACAAGTAGACGGATCCTAGTCAAGCCTAGATTAATAACAGTTCACATAGGTACAAGGCAACGCAAGGTCCAAACATGTCAGAGTGAAACGGTTAAAAGACCAATACAAATTTTCACTAAAGATCTGGGGAAGAATAAGAAGCCAAACAGAGAAAAATAGTGAAGAATAAAGAAGCCCAAATACCCAGAATGCAGCTCAAGGAATTTGGTGAGCTGAGCTCACCAAAGGGCCGCGGAACCGCGGCCCAAGGCCTACATTTGCCGCGGTTCCGCGGCCATTAAGTGCCTGTGTCGGTGGATTTTTCTGGTGTCGGTGCGTCGGTGCGAGGGTTGGGATTTTCCGTGGGCATATCTGTAAAATCACGTGTGCGAGAATCTGTAACCCTAGTTTCCCTGTTTACTTATAAATTGTAATCACAAATCTGTAAAACCTATGCCTCTTTTCAATCAATAAAATTTCAGAATTGTTGGGAGAAATAGAGCATCATTTTTTTGTAAGTTTTTATTTTCTTTACTTTCTGCCTTAGTGTTAATTCATTTCTTGCCCTAGTTCAAATTTAATAATTGCCTTAGATAAATCCTTTCATTGCCTTAAGTAAATCTATTATAGAACTTTTTAATCTGCAGTAGATAATTAGTCCTTTAGATCAAAAACAAAACACATAACAAAAAATGTCATTTTTAGAAGATCCTCTAATGAGCGAGTAAATTCCTCGCTTGTTAGGGTTAGGAACAAGGGAGGGATTGAGAGATGAATATCTCTCATCTCCTTCAATGCCAATAAATTTTCATAAGTAGAACTTCATGCACGCATGCATGATCCGCTCCCTACGGCACCCTACCTACGAGGTAACGGTGAAACCGTAGTATAAAGGACCGGACATACATGACGTCCATGAAGGTTATAGCAATTAGTAGGAAAGGACGGACAAGGATCTAGAGGAAGAAACTTCGTTTCTTCCCAATCATCCTAATCCCCTTTGCTAATAATTGTTATGACTTCTAAAAGGTTTTAATCGAAGGCATTGAAAGAGGTGATAATATTAATCTTATCAACCCTACCTTAGACCTAACCCTAACAAGTTCTTTAATATCGTACAACTTAGTTTTTAAAATCAATCGAGAAAAATCAAATCACAATTGGAATCAACTCGTAAAAATACATAAGAAAATTACACATCTCTGTGGATCGACCCGTATTCACCGGCTAGCTGCAAAGCGACGCCGTTTCTGATTACGGTTAACATATATTTTTGAATTAATCAAATGGCGCCGTTGCCGGGGATGGCGTAAAATTTCTTTTGTGTAATTTCGGATTGATATAAACTTTAAAAATCATAAAAATCTGAAATTAGAAAAATACAAAAACATTTTTATCAATTTTTATCTGTTTGAAGGGTTTAGTGTTTGAATCTTACAGGAACAGCGAAGAATTGCGAATCTGGAAATTTACAGAAGGCCAAACAGAAAAGTGAACATCAGAACAGAAGGGAAATTTGATAACAGAGCAGTGCATATTTTTTCAGAGAGTGATCCCCTCAACTGACCGCGGAACCGCGGCCCAGGAGCACCCTAAACCGCGGAACCGCGGCTATTTAGCCACTTTAGCACCTCAAATTTGCATGGTTTGTTTTCTTTTACCCCCCTCTGCCAACCTCCATATATCTCTTGTGAAATTTTTTGCAGGAATTCTTTGCGCTAAAAATTCTTCCTCCCCTTATAAATAACAGATTTTCTGCAGGTTTCTTTGCGCCGCGCTAAAAAAAATTGATTGCAAGTGAAGTTATTGTTTTGCATAATTTAATCGGACTTTAAGGGGATAATTGACCAAACTCAGATTGGGTGGGGATTTCATCACCCTTCCCAGGACCCCAGAAATCACCTTAAAGCATTTTGCATCGACCACAATTAATTAAAAAAATATTAGACTCAGCCCTAAGGACATCGAGCTCAATAGGAAAAAGGACTAGTATAGGCATCGACCGTTTTTCCTAACTGACTTTGCGGTGTCTAGGCAAGTGTGTCTAGGCTAGTGGTTATTAATTAGGCCCACTACTGTGGTTCCTTCTCACTTACCTGGCACTTACCTGGCCGCAATCGACGGTGAAGAGGCAGTTTGAGGTCCTATTTCTAGCCCTAGTTAGGAGCTGTCTAGCAGACCTAGGTGACC
This sequence comes from Agapanthus africanus, assembly GCA_030015575.1. Lineage (NCBI taxonomy): Eukaryota > Viridiplantae > Streptophyta > Magnoliopsida > Asparagales > Amaryllidaceae > Agapanthus > Agapanthus africanus. Next base: position 442,994,500 of record JASDDO010000001.1, read on the forward strand.
CTAGATCTAGGCCTGATTGTGCATGTGTGGTTGATAGCATTTGTGTCACAAGTCTCTTTTCAAAAATTTCTTTGCAAAACTCTCACATAAAAAAAAAAAAGAAAAATCTTTTCAAAACTTGCAACTTGTCGCTAAGAAAACTCGCACTTCACTTCCACCACTTCCTTTCATTGACGTTCTCTTACCTCCACATTCTGTCTTTCATTTTTTTTCTGACTACACTACCCCTTTAGTGTATGTCACTTTGGACTAGGGATACTAACGCCCGATTAGTCCGTGTTTCGTTGGTACCGACCGACGAACCCTTCGACACCGAAGTCGACATCCCGTCCACTTTCTTACCTCCACCTTCAAATTCTTCTTCCGAAGGCATGTCGGGATTCGACCCCAACAATACCTTACCGACGGGAATGATTCCACCTCCGTTAGGTGCGAATAACCCGAATCAACCGCCTGTTAAAGCGCCCGCATGAGTTGCGCTCCAGGATCTCTTTTACCCCGTCCGCACGTCTTTACCTACCTGTCTTTCACCCCCACCGGCAAATGGGGACAACTTTGAAATAAAACCACATTTCATCAATATGCTGCCAAAATTTCATCGTTTGGAATCTGAAGATGCATATATCTTTATCAATAAATTCCAAAATGTGTGGGCAATGATGAAAACGACCCAATTAAGTGATGACGCTATAAGGTTAAGGGTCATTCCTTTTACCTTATGTGACCTAGCCGAGAAGTGGCTATACAGCACCGCATCACATTCCATTAGAAATTGGGACGAGTTTGTGAAAGCTTTTCTGAAAAAGTTCTATCCTCATCACAAAACTGCTAGAATCCGTAATGAAATAATACAATTTTCACAGCTTCCTTCCGAACCATTTTGGAAGTGCTTCGAGAGATTTAAAGACCTACTCGTTCAATGCCCTCATCATGGGATCGAAAGTTGGCAACTTTGCCAAACATTATACGAGGGATTGAACTCGGCAACGAAGCAGTTGCTAGAAACCATCTGTCAAGGTCACTTTCTCTCCAAATCTAGTGACGAAGCGTGGCAGTTTCTTGAGGATCTTAGTGAGCAAACAATTCAGTGGGAGGGTACCAAGACCATATCATCTTCTTCTAGTGGTCAATCTAGGGCAGGCATACATCAAGTAGAAATGTCAATCGCTATGAAGGCCGAGATGGCCGCTCTTACGAAAAAGCTAGAAGCGATTGAAACCAAAATCTCATCGTCTTCTCCTGCCCCTGTTGTGCCTCCACGAACTGTTTGTGCTTGTTGTTCGGCTCCATCACATCTCACCGAAGAGTGTCCTTACAATGCATCTACTCAAGGACATGATCAAGTCAATGCTGCCTTTCAGCAACGACAGAGAAACGATCCATACTCTTCGACATACAATCCGGGATGGAGGAGTCACCCAAATTTTGCTTGGAACCAAAATCAACAATTCCAAGGAAATAACAATTTTCAAGGGCCTCCTCCACAACAACAACAAGCACCTCCACAAACTCAATTTCAACAGCAACCTTTCCAACAGCAACCTTATCCTAATCAGGTGAACAATTTTGTGCCTAACATCGCTTACCCGCCAAACAATTATGTTCAACCTAATAATGACAAGGTTAGCTCGCTCGAAAGAAGTCTAGATGCGTTCCTAAAGCAATCTACACAGTCTACAGCAAGACTAGAGACTTCTATTCAATCTTTGGTGCAAAACAGTGCCTCACACGATCAAAGCATCAAATCTATTGAGGCACAAATTGCACAACTCAATGCAGCATTGAGCGAGCGTGAAAAAGGAAAGCTCCCATCTCAACCATTGCCCAATCCCGGGCACGCACATGCTGCAAATCAACAGCAAACTCATAACGTTAACGCTGTGACCACGTTGAGATCGGGAAAAGAGTTGCAAAACAATGTGGGCATTCACAATGACACCCCTGCCGGTGGTTCTTCTTCACCTTCTTCTTCTTCGTTAGAGCCTGTTCTCCATCATTCACAAGGCTCTACTCCTTCTAGCTCGAACAGACCCACTTCTCACAACACGAACACATCTACACGGGGTTCCGTTCCAACTCAACAATCTGATCTGCAAAAATTGGACTCAACAACATTTCAAAATGCTCGTTTTCCAAACCGGTTGAGATCCAATAAACCAACTCCACAAATGGAGAAGATTGTCGAGTTGTTAAAACAGGTAAGCATAAATATCCCTCGTTTAGATGCAATCCAACAAGTTCCTTCATATGCAAAAATTTTAAAGGAATTGTGCCCCAAAAAGAGGAAGTCACAAGTACCAAAGAAAGTTTTCGTCGGTAGTGCTGTTAGTGATGCTCTTGTCAATTCTTTACCCCCAAAGCAAAAGGACCCCGGTTGTCCTACTATTTCGATAACAATTGGGGACAAGAACATCAATAGAGCACTATTAGATCTTGGTGCTAGTGTCAATTTGCTATCTTATTCCGTGTACGAACAATTAGGGGTTGGAGAGTTGAAACCCACTCGTTGTACTCTCCAAATGGCTGAATGATCAATCACCCATCCAAGGGATGAGCTAGAAGATGTGTTGATCAAAGTTGGGGAGTTCATATTCCCCGTTGATTTTATTGTTATGGATACACAACCTGTTGCTAACTCACGGAACCAAATTCCGGTGATTCTCGGTCGACCATTTTTGGCCACTTCCAATGCTGTAATAAACTGTCGCAATGGCTTCATGACTCTATCCTTCGGGAAGACGTCTAGTGAGTTCAATATTTACAAGTCAGGAAGTCTGCCCCCCGTGCCTAATACTACTACACGAGAAGTTTGCTCTATTCACGAAATCACGCAGGAGGACTGCGAACTTGAAAGATTCTTGTTTGATGAAAACAGTTTTGACGCCACTAGTGCGTCCCTCCTTGAGCCTACCACCATTGACACAACCGATATGGATTATGAATGTTTCACTTTTTCGGATGATGGCGACTCACAACCCGAATATGAGTCTTTTGAATTTTTGGATGAACCATCCAAATCGGTTGTTTGCAGTGATTTCGAACCTGTGTTGGAGTCCTTTGAGTTCGAGGTAGATTCCGCAATGATTCTTTCGCCTCCGAAACTCGAACTCATGTCCTTACCACCTCACCTTAAATATGCTTACATAGGTGAGAATGAGACTTTTCTCATTATAATATCAGCCTCTCTAGCCTTCGAGCAAGAGAACGCTATTTTAAAGGTCTTACAAGATAGACGGCAAGTTTTCGGTTGGACTATGGCGGACATCGAGGAGATCAGTTCCCTTATAATTAAATATCATATGCAATTGATGGATGATGCCAAGTCAATAGAGGACCCACATAAACATTTTGGGGGTATTGTGGTGAGTCAACCTCCTCCTTTAGACGTTGAACCACCCCCATTTCTTTTAATAAGCTACGAGAATGCCAATATTCCACTGATTGCTGATCTTTCACATTCTCGTTTTGATTCATCACCACCTCCTGTATATTCACCTCCACACCTTCCATACCACCACTTCTATCTTCCCCAATTCTTTTTGGATCGCTACAACTTATTCTTCCACCAACCGATACTCTTTACAGATAAATTTTTCAACTGGTTGGTGTTGACGTTTGGTTTATGCAAAGTTTGGCAGTAATGTCTAACATTGTTTAAATGAAGTTTGGGGGGGCATTTCTGTATATATTTTTGTTTTTCTTAACAATAAAATTTTTTGTAAATAAATAAACAGGGGAGTGCCGATATTTTGACCCTCTTGGTTTAGCATGACAGTGAGGACACTGTCAAGTTCAAGTTTGGGGGTACGCTCGGTACGTCTTCTTCCTTCGCATACATTTGTACATATTTTTGCATTTGCATACTTATTTGAAAACTCATAAAAATTGAAATTTTTTTAAAAATTATAAAAATTATTGTATTCAATTTTGGCTAATTGACTTGAGTTTGAAAAATAAGTTAACTGGCTAGGAACAACTAGATCTTAGACTTAGTGAATTAAACACCCTAAAAATAACATTCCTTAAAGTTTAACTGTAGAAAGTATATGCCTTGTAGTTTATTTAGAAATAGGCAAATTTTGGGTTCACTTCTTGGGTTAAGTCAAAACAAGGGAAGAGTATTGATGTTCTTATTAGAGTATAAGTGTGAAAAATAGTTCCTAGCTTAAGTCTAGATTCTGAAAATGTATACCCTACAACTTGCACAATCACGCACCTTGAAACTTGGAATAGTAGAAGAGACCTTGAAATACTCTTGTCTAAAGTCCTTGGTACGAAGAAAATAAAAGAATAAAAAGGGTGAATAAAGAAAAAAATGGACACTGGTTTTTGTGATTACTTAAGGCGGTAAAAATAGAAAAAATATTTAGCGAGGGTGCCTTATCACCTAGTGCCTTAGACCAACTGGTTTGGGAGTCACTGTTAAAGCCTTGGGTGTTGCAAAACTAGGAAGTACGCCTTAAAGTGCTAACGCATCTTGTAATCAGTTGTTGGTATCTCAAGAAGTATTAACGATCGCATGAAAGATGTGTAAGCAAATTTCATTTAAAAATTCACTAATTAATAAGTGCTTTGGACAATGGACGAGAGTACGATTGCTTGATTTGAATTTCCAAGTGTAGGGGTGATATTTACACACACGTAGGGATATGTGATTAGAGTTTAGATAAGAGAAAGGAATGAAGAATAGAACTTGTATCTTTAATAGAGTTGATAGAAATTCCTAAGTGGAGATGGAACTTTAGAAGGAAAACTTAAGAGATGCCGAAAGTTAAGTAGATCTACATAACATATATAATCTTAAGTTAAATGATGAGTAAGCATGAAGAATATGGGTGGATAATTTACGGGTCAAAAGATAATAGAATTCCTTGTTAGAAAACCTAATTGGAGAACAAAAGTCAATGGGCCAAATTGATAGGATTTTGTGGGTAGTATCCGTTGAAAACCCTCAGGAGACAACACTCCTCCTACTAGAGACACCTAGAGATTTAACAGCTTGTTGCACGTGCTCAGTGCAATCGCGTTTCCCTGCGAAAGTGCGGTTAGGTTAGGATTTTAGTGAATAAAAATAAGTTTGCTCGAGGACGAGCAAAAGATAAGTTTGGGGGTATTTGTTCATATCATAATATTGCAATTCATATTCCCCAATTCTTATTCGTTTTATAACTAAACAGGTGCTTTTGACGCATGACTGCTGCATATTACAGGATATAGGTTCTTGGAGCAAATACAGTGAAAAAGACAGAAGAAGACACAAAAAATGGACTTTTGACCAACAAGTAGACGGATCCTAGTCAAGCCTAGACTAATAACAGTTCACATAGGTATAAGGCAACGCAAGGTCCAAACATGTCAGAGTGAAACGGTTAAAAGACCAATACAAATTTTCACTGAAGATCTGGGAAGAATAAGAAGCCAAACAGAGAAAAATAGTGAAGAATAAAGAAGCCCAAATACCCAGAATGCAGCTCAAGAAATTTGGTGAGCTGAGCTCACCAAAGGGCCGCGGAACCGCGGCCCAAGGCCTACATTTGCCGTGGTTCCGCGGCCATTAAGTGCCCGTGTCGGTGGATTTTTCTGGTGTCGGTGCGTCGGTGCGAGGGTTGGGATTTTCCGTGGGCATATCTGTAAAATCACGTGTGCGAGAATCTGTAACCCTAGTTTCCCTGTTTACTTATAAATTGTAATCACAAATCTGTAAAACCTATGCCTCTTTTCAATCAATAAAATTTCAGAATTATTGGGAGAAATAGAGCATCATTTTTTCTGTAAGTTTTTATTTTCTTTACTTTCTGCCTTAGTGTTAATTCATTTCTTGCCCTAGTTCAAATTTAATAATTGCCTTAAATAAATCCTTTCATTGTCCTAAGTAAATCTATTATAGAACTTTTTAATCTGCAGTAGATAATTAGTCCTTTAGATAAAAAACAAAACACATAACAAAAAATGTCATTTTTAGAAGATCCCCTAATGAGCGAGTAAATTCCTCGCTTGTTAGGGTTAGGAACAAGGGAGAGATTGAGAGATGAATATCTCTCTTCTCCTTCAATGCCAATAAATTTTCATAAGTAGAACTTTATGCACGCATGCATGATCCGCTCCCTACGGCACCCTACCTACGAGGTAACGGTGAAACCGTAGTATAAAGGACCGGACATACATGACGTCCATGAAGGTTATAGCAATTAGTAGGAAAGGACGGACAAGGATCTAGAGGAAGAAACTTTGTTTCTTCCCAATCATCCTAATCCCCTTTGCTAATAATTGTTATGACTTCTAAAAGGTTTTAATCGAAGGCATTGAAAGAGGTGATAATATTAATCTTATCAACCCTACCTTAGACCTAACCCTAAAAAGTTCTTTAATATCGTACAACTTAGTTTTTAAAATCAATCGAGAAAAATCAAATCACAATTGGAATCAACTCGTAAAAATACATAAGAAAATTACACATCTCTGTGGATCGACCCGTATTCACCGGCTAGCTGCAAAGCGACGCCGTTTTTGATTACGGTTAACATATATTTTTGAACTAATCAACTGCCTTGAGGGGACGATAAGTTATCGAGAACTCCATCAAGAACAGGGCCTATTTAGCGAGTCGTCCTGTTAGTATGGCTTTTGACATCAAATATTTGAGGGGATCCACCTTTGATATGAGATGGACTTCATATGCCAACGCATAATGTCTGAGCTTCGTTATCGCGAAGATCAATGCTAGGCAGTATTTTTCGATGGGGGAGTAGTTACTTTCTGCCTCCAGGAGAACTCGACTCAAATAGTAGAGGGCTCTCTCCTTCCCTTGGTTGTTCTCTTATGTCCACAACGCGCCTAAGGAACTTTTGAGGGCAGTTGTATACAGAATGAGGGGCTTTCCCTTAACTGGAGCGGTCAGCACCAGAGAATTCTATAGGTATTGCTTGATTTCGTCCAGTGCGCCTTGGCATTTGCGATCCCAGACGAACGGGGTTCCTTTCTTCATTAGGCGACTGTAAGGACGGCACTTGCCGGAGAGATTGGCTATAAATCGCCGGATATACGCGAGCTTTACTTGGAGAGACCGTAGTTGCTTGAGAGTCCTTGGCGGAGGCATTTCCATGATCGCCTTGATCTTCAACGGGTCTATCTCGATGCCTCGGTGTCGGACGATGAATACTAGGAACTTGCCCGAGGAAACTCTGAATGCGCATTTGAGAGGGTTCATCTTCAAGTTATATTTCCGAAGGCGCTGAAACACGATCTTCAGATGCTCTAAATGTTCCTCGTATGATTTGCTTTTAACTACGAGGTCGTTAATATAGCATTCGACGATTTCATGTATGAGGTCATCGAAAATTTTCGTCACGGCCCTCTGATAGGTGGCACCGACGTTCTTTAGACTGAAAGGCATCACCTTGTAGCAGAATATGCTCAAAGGGGTCCGGAAAGCGGTATGCTTCTGGTCTTTGGGATGCATTTTTATTTGATTGTATCCTGATGAGTCGTCCATGAAGGAGAAAACTTCGTGTGTGGACGTATTATCTATCATCAGCTCGGTAACCGGTACAGGAAAATCGTCCTTCGGGCAAGCTTTATTGAGGTCCCAAAAGTCCACACATATGCGCACCGTCCCATTTTTCTTCATCACTGGGATGATGTTGGCGATCCAGTCAGGATACTGAACCTCTTGGATGAAGCCGGAGTCAATTAGCTTCTTGACCTTGGCATTGATGCTCATCTCAAGCTCGAGCTGCATTCTTCTCGGTGTTTGTTTGATCGTCTTGACGTCCGGAGATATCGCCAATTTGTGGACGGCTATTTCTGGATCTAATCCGGGCATCTCTGAATAGTTCCATGCGAAGCAGTCTTTATACTGCATGAGCACGTCTTTTAGCGTAGCCACCTATTCTTTAGACAACAGCTCGCTGACGAATGTCGGCCGCCGGTCACTTGCCGTCCCCAAGTCAATTTTCTTGAGGTTATGGATTAGCGTTTGATGCCGCCTGAGCGAGCATCTCCTGTAGCTTTTCACGTTGCAGTTGAACTTTTGTCACGGGCCGAGTTTGAGGTCGATGACTAGTATAAACTCGAAATTCGTCTTTGGAATTCACCACATAGACTATATGAAGTACCATGCCCCCAGGCTTGGGGTGTTTGGAGTTTTGGCCTTTGGAGTTTGCTCCAGGCACTTGAGCTTTATTGGGCCTCTTGTTATGAAAAGCCGCTTTAGTTTTGGGAGGAACCGCTGTATCAGGATCCATCTTGGGGTAAGTCCCCTTCACCTGCTTCCACACCTTATATATATAGATGAGGAAAGTTGTCTCAGGAAGCGAACTGGTTTCTGCTCTCGTGGGACCTCCATGGGCTACGGAGACTTTTTTAATTTTGCGGTAGGAGAATTTTGTCTAACCCTTCACAACAATTTGAAGCTGTTCCCAGTTGGAACAACAACATTCACCGCTGAGGTTGAAACAAGACCATATGGAGAACTGCCCCCAGCTCATTTTGTATGACGCTGATATCGACGTCGACCATTTCTTACGGCCAGGATTTGATTAGCTTCAGGATTTTGCTGAGCCTGCCCCTTGTTTCCTTTGAGAGCTTGAATATTCTGCCCCCTGCGTCGACCTTGGTCCTTGGCATGTGCCATTTGTTTGAGGACTGATTCCGTCGGCAAAGCTGCTGCTTGGGGAGCCAGCCTGTGGACAACAGACTTCTTCTGGGCTTCCTCCATCGGTGTTGAGGCACCGAGGGTGAAAGGCGGGAGCATCGACCCAAAGAGAAGCTCGTTGATTTCTTGAAGAGCCGGATTGCAAAGATTTGAGCATGCAAGTGTCCTGTACTTGATTCCACCAGATATGACAAAGCCTGTGTTGCTAAGGTGGGAACAAACGCCATTCTTCATAGAGACAAAGCGCCGACTTCAGTATCCACTCCCCTAAGAGCAACCACAAACATACAAACCGCGATTATCTGATCACGGGAAAAACACGACACACGAATTGTGGAGTGGAAATAGGAAAAGGTCCCACTGGGCGTGCCAGAATCTGTTCTCCGCCAAAAAACGCGATCAGAACGTTGGGACGTCCGGGCCTGAACTTTGAGGGAAAATGCTATTTGGTGCTATCCGTCCACCTCTCCAAAGATGCCAAGTTGATTTATGACACCATGTATCGGAGGTTTAGACGGATGCGGCCGATGTAACCGACTTCGTCAGATTTCCCCTCGTTGAGGGGTTTTTGATTGTGGGGACGCTCTTCCCTGTAGGCGCAAGCCCCTGCAGTTAATTACGCTACCGCATCGCGGTAACCACTTTCTCCTTCTCTAGATGGTTACTTCGTGTCATGGGTGTTTGTTTTGTTTTTGGTTGCCCGTGGATTGTATATTGTAACGTTTTAAAAATAATTAAATAAATAATTAAATGAATAAAATTGTTTAAGTGAATTTTATGAATTTCGGTAAAGTAAAATGTATTTTTCGTAAAATTAAACCGTAATTGTTTTTCATTATAATTTCAAAAATACATATTTTAATTATGTAATTACTAGTAAATGGTGTTTATTTAGCCACTTATAAATTTTTATTTTAATTAAATATTTTTCCTAAATTAATTATTTTAAATATTAACATAAGCTTTATTTTTTAAACTAAATTAGTGTAAATTACAAATTTGAATGGTTTTAATTTGTAAAAATGAGCCATGGTATATTAGAATCAAGTGTGTAATATGCAAAATCTTTTCCAAAATCTCTCCATGGTTCTAGAAATTTCTAGGAAAAGGGTTAAATTGAAAAAGTTAGATAATAAAGGGTTTAAGTGAAAAAAATGCATTATTTATGAACTTTCTACACAATACCACACATTTTTTCTCTCTCTCCACCCTCCTCCCTCTCCATGGCCTGCCTCCCCTCCATGGGTAGCCCCAAAATTTTCCCCCCATCATTTTTGCAATAAAAATCATCAAAATTCATCAAAAATTCCAAAAATAAATCTCAAAAATCAACATTCAACCTCTACCATTTTCCTTTGACCTATTTAGAATGGATTTTGGAGATGGGAAGCATGCATTTTGGAGGCTCATTTTCATGTTTGGGTTTCATATTTTGAAGGTATAAATTTCCTTCTTTTGTTTTATTTCTATTAGATGTTTCTTTTAAAGCATAATTAGATTTAATATATTAATTCTAGTTGCAAATTTTAAAATTAAAGTTAGGGTTTGTAAATTCAAGTTGTGGTTTTTATTAATTAAATAATGTTATAATAGCTAGTTTAACATCTTTTAGAGTGGAAAAATATTGCATGGTTGTTGTATAATAAATTGTTTATTCAAATTGTTTTAATTAAGCTATTTAGCTAACTAGATTTTTCAAAAATGTGTTTGTGGGTAAAATAAAATTCTTATTAAGCTTGTTATCATTAGATGGTAGTTTTAATGAGAATATTAGCATATGAAAGGAAAGAAAAACTTAGTTTGATCACTAGTTTCCTTTGATAATTGGAAAATAGTAATAAAATGCTAGTATTTTGTAAACTAGATTTTGGAAATTCCTATATAAATGAAATTAAAAATATAATCATGGTTTCATCATATCATTATCATCATGAATTGTAGTTTAGTACATTAATTCATGCAAAATCATGTTTTGTGATGGAATTTAGGTATTTTGCTTGAAAAATGTTGAAAATTGTTAAAGGTTGCAAACTAGAAATTTCAAATTAATACAAATTTGTGTAATAAAAATATAGTAATGGTTTGTATAGTCTAGTTATGCTATTTAATGAGTTTTATGACCATTGGTTTCATTTTAATGTCAAGTTTTGATGAAAAACGGTAAATTGGTATTTTCGGGTTTTACGAAATTGGACGGTTTGATGGATTTTAGGGTTTCGATGGATTTAATCATGTTTTATAATACAAGTAAGGTGTTTTAAAACTACGAGTTATTTGTTGATGTTTATCTCGATCCGTCGGAGTTTGTACGCCGATATCGAGCGATATTTGGTTCTTTTGCGTGGACGGGACATAGGTTTTAACCTATGCTTGTTCCTTGCGTCGTTTTGGCTTTTGTATGTGATTCAGTTTACGATACTATTTATATGTTTGCGTTTAGGTACCCCTCACGTGGACTGCGGGCGATGAAGAGGATGATGGCGACACCGTCTTCGGCAGACATGGACCAGGTGAGTAGATGCATATCTACGGGGGGAAGTCGGGTGGATGGCGTTTAGCACCCCCGCAACGTAGAATAGGAATAGTACTTATTGACATTAGGAAACCAGATGTGACCCTAGATTCTTAATGAGTAGGACCCTAGTAATGACCCTAGGCTGGACCAGACTGATTTAGGAAGACCATACCAGAGGATGAATACCCTGGAAGAGGTTCGTAGGTTTCAGGTAGAAACACACACACGCACACACTGAAACTCGACATGGTGTATACGGGTATGTGTATATATATATAGGACTAGGTATAGATATATATATAGATATATACAACACGTATGTGGGATACATTGATACACGGGAATGAAACAGGATAACTGGGCTTGATGCCGTGATTCTTGACTATACAGTCGTATTAAAGTGTTAGCGGATCATTAGAGAATGAGATAATGAACAGGTATACCTAAATTATAATGGGTAGTGATGATATTGAGGTACATGGGACTCTAAAATAGAACCCGAACTGTAACTTGTGACTGATCACGATATGATATATGTATGACTTGATTACGACATCATATAGGTGTGACCTGATGTCGATATCATATAGGTGTGACTTGATGACGATATGATATCAGTATGACTCGATCACAACATGATACATATGACATGCTATTTCTGAGGATAAATTAATGAGGTATATTTATGATGGCAATGTTATATAATTGATGTATGCGATTACAGCATAGCACCTCGATCATGACATGTGTTGATGATGATATTATACGAATAATGAGACACGTAGGTGATATTTGACCCGTACCCCGATATTGGGATGCCGTACGATGGATTTTACCGTACGAGGCATAGATGTGATGATTGATCCGCACTCTTGATTTGAGGAAGTCGTACTATGTACGTGACGCTATTGAGGCAGGATCGCCGACTATTAGAGATATTGACTCAGGCTTTAGGTATACTTCTATCGACCGGTTCTTAGGTTTAGTTTTCCTTAGGGGGGTTAGATGGACACTACGTTAGGTTCGAGTCGTATAGTGGTAGTGGTAATTGTATATCAAATGAGTGGATAACACACATCCGTCTTTACTTTCACATTGTAATCATAATTTTGCATGTTCTTACATATGTTGCTATAATCAGTATAAACTTTACCTATTAGGACACCAGCACCATTACCGATGATGCGCATATTCCACGCACACTTATTTGCCGGCTCACACACATCATCATCGGTAATTGCTATGTCACGTACACTTTAGATCATATTGTCTTTTATGGATAGAATCAGTTAACAACTATACCGATATAATATTGTGATTATTCTCTGATGTTAGTATAGACATGATATTTATTACTTAGACATTCATGCATTCATATTTTCATGTTATCATGCAGTATTATGGGCATATGCCGACACTTATCATATAGTTACTCATGATTTTGAGATTTGGATTTCTATGAGATTTCTGGATTTTGGGGAAAACCGCAAGAATATGTAAAAAACTTCTCTCTCTCCTCCTCCTCTCTTTTTAAAAACATAAGATGCGGTTTTCTCGTGATGTATGTGTCGTCCATCATGAGATTTCATGTTTTCTGTTGGATTTCGAGACCCGATTCGAGGAGTGGATGAACCGTCTCGGGTACATGGTGGGCCCAGTATGGTACCCCGGGGCAAGAAGATCGAGTTGTAGACGATGAGCCTGGCAGGGGAAGGCTACCTACCGGTGATGTCTGGCGCGGCGGATATCCGGAGGATACCGACCGTTGTCGTGAGATTTGATGATATGGGCCGATCCGGACTGACGGAGCCCGAGATATTGAGACTTGAGATTACATGTGTTGTGTCGACGCTTGACACGGATTTCCATGGATTTCATTGTTGAGATTTCAGATTCTTATACACATTTTACTATGATAACAGCTAAAGATTTCTTATACATATATATCTGGATTTCAGGATTTGTTACTTTACATTCATGGTGCATGCATTTCATTTCATATGACATAGTATTATATGAGGCACTGACACAAGCACGGAGTATCTGCACTTACACGTAGTTTTACCCTGCTATTACTAGATGATTGGGATATTATAGTGTATTATTATGACCTAGGATAGCGTCGTGCATTCGATTTCTTTTCGTAGATGTCTTCTACTCACGAGTTGGCAACTCACCCCCGTTGTGCCAAATTTTATTTCAGGTTCGATGTACAGGTTTCCGTGGCAGCTTGTTGGCACATCTTTTCTTCAGGGTGATTTGCACGGTAGGTTGGTTCACTTGTATCCGAACCACCATTGTACTTTTATTCATTCATTTGTATAAAGTAAGCTCCATCAACCATACTTGTATTACTTGATAAGTTTATTGGACCGGCCTTTTATTTCGACCTTAGAGTCGCGCATGTATTATTCTGATCTGGTGGTTTTGTTTTCTTTTGAGTTTTGAGCCTTGCCCTTTGGCGTTGTATATTATTGTGTTTGTTGTGGTTGTTTCCGCCTGTTGGCGTTGAGCTAGCACCCCTTTGGGGATGCTTTTTATTGTTTATTTATATTATACTTGTTGTACCTGTTTGGGGGCCAGTTTTTACAGAGGAGACTCTGCCGAAATTTTTGAGAAAATTTGCTGATGCTTTTAAACTTGTTTTCTTTTTTCTTCTTCTTCTTCTTTTATGGTTTAGATTTCTGGGCTTCGGCTTACTTAGGTTACGTGGCGCCTCTAGACGCTTCGTAATCTAAGTGCCGGTCACGTTCCGTACTTTCGGGTCGTGACATATATGGAGACTAATATATGTTGTCGCCCGTAGGGCATAGATTAGTCCAAATCCGTATCTTCTTAGATTTGGGTTTTGGGTTGGGTTTAAGGATCGTTAATCTCATTTGAGACTAAGATTAATTTAAACGTTTGTTAAGGATACGTTAGTCTAGTTTTTAGACTAAGATCAACTTAACGTTTGTTAAGGACACGTTAGTTTAATTTAGACTAAGATCAACTTAACAGGATCATTTAGATCCAACAAAAGAGCATTTGAGCTCTATTGTTTTAGTTTAGGGACTTTGGGGTCCATAATTAGTTTAAGGACATTACGGTCCAAGGTTAAGGACATCATAGTCCATGGGTTGAAGGACCCCACAGTCCAAGGTTAAGGACATCATAGTCCATGGGTTTAAGAACCCCACAGTCCAGTTTAAAGACGTCATAGTCTATGGAATGTATGGTTGTCGGGACCCGTCATCTCTCTGAAGACGTTGAAGGATTACAGTGACAAATATCAGAGGAGTGAAGAGATGTTCCCTTGAACCAATTTTGGTTGAGAGATCTGTAGTCCAATTGGGACTAAGATCTGAGATTTATGAGCATATGGGCTCAATTAATCTGAATGAGGGTTCTGTGGCCACTTTGGGCTCGGCCCATTTAGTTAAAATGTTAAACAGTTAATAATGCGGAGCATTGATTTGAGTTCTGACAATCTTTTTGTCTTTTATTGGATGCTGAGCATTCATCATAGCTCTAGGGCTTTATTTATAGAACAATTTATGTTCTTTCACCTCACACATGAGGAACACATGGCACGCTTGGCGCTAGCGCCAGATAATGAGCGCAGTGCACTACTTTAAATTTGGAGCGCTAAGGCTCTGCAGCGCTTTGCGCTAAATGTGGAGCGCTGAAGCACTTCTGTTAAGTAGCGCACACGTGAGGAGCACGTGGCGCGCTTGGCGCTGAGCGCCTGTTAATGAGCGCAGTGCGCTATATTTGGAGCGCTAAGGCTCTTTAAAATTAAGAGCGCTAAGGCTCTACAGTGCATTGTGCTGAAGCTCTTTTAAATTAGGAGCGCTAAGGCTCTTCTTTTATGCAACTTAAATCAGTTTTGCGCTCTGAGAATTAAATTATCTTTTTATAAGAGATTTTGTCTCAAGGTTCTAAGAACAAAGTTCTTATTTTATAGGAGATGTTTCAATCTCTTATTTTGGTGAAAGGTTTTGCCTTTACGGATCTGTGATCCTAAGAGAATTGAATTATTCTCCCCCTTTCTTTTTATAATGAGATGTTCATGATCTCTTTTTTTATAAAAGGCCTTAGTCTTATAGATCTATGATCTGTGAGAAGAATTATGTTCTTCTTCTTATTTTTTTATGATGAGATCCTTTGATCTCTTTGTGAAAGACCTTGGTCTTACGGATCTATGATCTTAAAGAAAGAAGTGAATTCTTTTTTTGATATAAGACGATTTCGTCTTTCTGTTTTTTTTATCTTGAAGAGAATTTTCTTCTTCTACCGAGAGCTTGCTCTTCTTTCTGAGATTTCTCAAAGTTTATGGGAGGGTTCCTCTCTATGTTTTTCTATATCTGAGACTTGAAGTCTTGGGGCCTTTATATAGGGCAAGGCTGATTTGTTCAATCGGTTAAAGAGATATTTTCTCCAATTGATTTGGGGATTTTCCAATCGTTGGATCTTTGATCCAAGGGCTTCTGATTTACAGAAGGCAATCTTCTTGTTTTTAACAAGATTGGAAAATCTTTCCCCATACAGAATTTATTCTGTATTTTAGTGATTTTTAATCACCTTTGGATCATTGATTCAACGGTGCTCTGATTTACAGAGCACAATCTTCTTGTTTGGAAAGATTTTAAGGAATATTTTCTTAACAGAATTTTATTCTGGTTAATTGATGATTTATCATCTTTATTGGATCTTTGATCTGACGGTGGGGAGCTTTTAGTTCTAGCGCTAGCGCACCCGTGCTTTGCACGTGGTGCGCTGCTTAGAGTGCAGCGCACTTGGCGCTAGCGCACCCGTGTTTTGCACGTGGTGCGCTGCTTAAAGTGCAGCGCACTTGGCGCTAGTGCACCCATACTTTGTACATGGTGCGCTGCTTAAAGTGCAGCGCTCTTAGCGCTGGCGCACACGTGCTTTGTACGTGGTGCGCTGCTTATAGTGCAGCGCTCTTTGCGCTAGTGCACACGTGCTTTGCACGTAGTGCGCTGCTTAGGGCGCAGCGCACTTGGTGCTGCTATGAAGCGTTGCTTCATTTCAAAATTTGAATTTTGAACAGAGCTTTGCTCTGATTGGGGGAAACAATTATGGAGACTTTCTTTTTAGTATGTTTTGGACGTTGAAAACCTGAGCTTGATTTAACACGTATATACTGTCCTCTAGTGTACCTGACCCAATCAAACTTTGATTTAGGTAGATGTAGACCACATCGCTTACAAACTAGACTAGGTACACACAAACAATTATGTAGAATCAATATCTATCCACTTGTCAATTCTAGGTGATATAACCTACGCATACAGCGTCCACGCTCATTCCGTTAGCAACCCTAAGAGTCATATCACCTGCCCTGATAACTCTACGGTTTCTCAAAGCCTGTAATGAATTACAGATATGAGATCCTGATCTGGTATCTTGTATCCAGGAAGTAGAGTTAATTAACAGATTGTTTTCAATCACAAACACACTCCACAACGTGCTTCGGATCCTGGATTCTGGCTTTCCATGCCTTGCATCCCTTCTGCCATTGCCCTTTCTCGTAACAATAGGAACATCCCTCCTTCCCTACAGTTAACCCCGAAACTTTTTCCCTGCCTTTTCCTTCTAACTTACTGACACCGCCTATCGGCTTTGTGGAGGTCTTCTTCTACTCACCCTTGGCATCCGCCTTAGATCCAGAAGAGGAAGATTTCCCAATAAGCAGAGCGGGTGTCTCCCTGGTTTCCTTCAGGATGCCCTCAACTGGAAGTATAACTTTCTTCCCCTGGGCGAAAGTAGGAGGTAGGGACTGTAGAATCAAGTCATCATATGACTCGTTATCCAACGTGGTCTCCAGGTCTGTGAGCTTTTTAATATAGCTAATCATTGTAGGGATGTGGTCCCCTACAGATAATCCGACAGCCAACCTCGCTTGAAGCAATTCCTTCGAGGTATCATATCTTACGATACGAGATTGATCTCCATATAAAACTTTGTTATGGAGGAAGATAGAAACTAAGTCCATCTTCTCGTGCTGCCTCTGGTATACACCATCAACTGAGACCAACACGAGGCACTTGGCAATCGCACAGTCGTTTCCCTTGTTTACGGATATCAATATCCGCGACAGTGGAAACTGGACCTGGGGCGGCTGGGGCTATGAGTAGTAATGAGGTGGTCCAGCTTGTTATAGGTAATGGACATCTGGACAAACCTTTACCAGTCACTATAATATAACTCGGTCATTTTATTATCTATCTGTAAGCTAATCTGGTCACCTGGTCGCTGCAATTAGGAGAGAGAGAAGAATACACTCAGCATGATGCTCTTGCAATTTTAGATTGGTTTTTAATTTATCTAAACAGGATGGCTCCCACTGTCTCTCGAATCCTTCCTCAAACCATAAAAGAAGAACTGGTCAGGATTAATCTCACCGTACAAAACTTGCTTAACTGTTCGGCCAGGCTAGTGTCGGTACTTCGAGGGAGGTTTTACGACACTTTCGCGAAGTTCCTTAATTAAATAACCTCTTTTCCCTGGAGGCGTAGCCCCACTAACACTGTTCTAGACACGTACTTGGTTTATAACATTGATCGTTAAGTGAAGATTCTCCCAAGGAGTAGCGGATACTCACAGTAGGATCGGGATCCAAATATCATTGTGTGATAATCCTGAAGGAATCCTACCAACATTATCACACTCCAAATGGTATGCAGCACTAGCAAGTTTCAGTTTCCTTAGAAACCCCCGATGTGGATTTTTTCCCCATGCTCTTATGACCTTGACGAAGGCCAATATATCATAAGTCACATGTCAAGTTCTACCTGTCATTGTCCAGGTTAATTTGAACCCACCCGTACATACCCTTGACGAAGGCCAAAAGAGTAGTACAGCTGTCCCAAACCAACGCATCTATCTATGCTACAGATGAATATCTAGCAGCTACCAAACACTATGCCTTGGCGAAGATCAAAATACATAGCCTGAATACTACTGAATATTCAACTGAAATGACGGAGGGCTACGAATGGTTTTGGTGAAACCGTGAACGTAGTGAACTTGATATAATCGAAGGAACCTGATAGTTTTTAAAAGGAGTGGTTTAAGCTCCGCATTTAAAAGTCTCCTGTTTTAAAATAACCGAGTGGTTTTAAAATTTGTTCCAACAATTCAGCTTTAGTTTGTTTGTTTTGCATTAATATAATACAGTCCCATCATTTACACCTATCATCACAGAAAGAAACGAAAATATGACGTCCACTTATGCCATC
This sequence comes from Agapanthus africanus, assembly GCA_030015575.1. NCBI lineage: Eukaryota > Viridiplantae > Streptophyta > Magnoliopsida > Asparagales > Amaryllidaceae > Agapanthus > Agapanthus africanus. The sequence continues at coordinate 443,012,912 of JASDDO010000001.1, forward strand.
CGCATTCGCCATTGGGCCCCGTCATCACCTGTTAGGTTACTTAACTAACGACAGAGTGGGGGCTGGACTTGCGCGGATGCAAAACATAAGCAACGCCTACTAGATATCATATATAGATATATACATCCGTCTCACGCAATAATAGGCATTCCAGATCACAGATGAACATATCGGATATACTAGGAATTCCGCATTTCGTTTGAGCCTGTAATGAAAGACAGATTCCACGGTCGTGATGAATATCCAAACCCCACCCTAGAACCCTACGGGTGCAGAAAACTACCTTACAAATACCCAAAGTGAAGCAACCTCTCTCAGCAAAATGAGTAGGCTACTCGGTACTTCAAAGTACCCGGTAGTTTGTGCACCCTACCTTGGGTCTATCCTAGGAGCATAAACAGTAAAAGAAATAATACAACGGTGGCTACAACCTCAACCCGGACATGCCCCGCTAAATAATATTACATCACATTATAAATTTACATCGAATGAAAGAATGAAAATCCTTATCTCACATCCCCGGATATTCATCCACGATGATCCAACAAGTTCATATACACAAACCAACATAACAACATCACAGATATGTGAAACCCCGACTAATCGACGTATAGCAATTAGTTGACATTTCCAAACACATATACACATTACAAAGCTTGTAAAGTAACCGTGACATTAGAATTCCGCACGCAATTAGCAAACTAAACCAATTTTCCAAAACTTGAAAATCCAGTGAGCTAAAGTTCCAAAAACGATCGTTTTAAGCCAATCCGGGAGTCGAAACGAACTCGAAACCCGTCCGAATCTTCATGGAGAGTTAGAGCACGAAATTAACATCGAGTTGGGGGGCCTATAGGGGGTACCCCACCCTCGAGGCCACCACGAGGTGGCAAGGGGGTGAGTCAGACCCGAAACTGCCTAAGGTGGGGCAGTTTCGGGTCCCCACCGCCAAGAACACCTTGTGGTGGCCTTGGGGAGTGGGCCCAGATGTTCAGTCCCCCTCAAGGGGTCCTCGGGGTGCGCACACTTCACCCCGCGGCTTCTTGGTTCAAACCGTGAGCCCGCGGGGTGTGCAAACAACTCAAAACATCAATTTTGGAAACTGTTTTTATTGGCAGTTTTGCGCGACAAAAACGGAGGATTTCTAACGTCGCTACAAGCTATATAAGCTTTATGAGAGGCTTTGATACTACTGTAAGTCAATTTCGCGCACCCCACGTGTTCGCGGGGTGGCGGAAATTGCAAAAATTGATTTTTACGGGCTTCACAACACCGACTAGAACCAAGGATCGATCATAAACCCTAGTTAGCATACTACTTGAGGTTTAACTACTCAAATGAATGTTATACCTCATAGTATCGTGTCCTTCGGTTCTTCTCGCTGTCCTCCTCATCATCGTAGGCTCCGAGAATCGAAACGGATCGAATCTTCCTCGTCGGCTTCCTCGAGTCAAAGACGATCGACCAGAGAGTCTATAGTCTGAGCCGCAACCTCAAATCCAAGATAACTAGGGCAACTAGCTTGCTAAACTAGATGGCCTATGTGATGTAGAGAATGAAGATGAGTTAGTTTGTCTCTTGGAACCCTAGGTTTCTCAACTCATGAGACTTAAGGGTTGAGAGGAAGAAGAGAGAGATGGCTTGAGGAAAGAGAAAAATGTTTTTCATAATGATAATTGAGATGGATACCATGATATGACTACAAGTATGGCAAGAAAAATATCTCACCCAAAATATCTAGTGCCACAAAATATCTCACAAAATATCTAAGTCAAATAGTCAAACCAAGTAGCCATGGCATAATTATCATTTATAACAAATAATTTCCTCCACCTCATAATTGTTTTAATCAAGTCAATGGTCAAAACCCTAATGAGGTGTCTCTTTCTAAAAAACAATCTTGAGTAATTACAAGAATGCCCCTCTCATCCGTATATACATACCCGTATCCGTGTTTCAAGAAACACAAATACAATGAGACGAATTTGATCTATCAATATAATACTAGGATTCGGCTTAAACCAAACCCCACTAGTCTTATCCGCCCGATCATCATACGTGCAAAAGTACATGTAAGTGATCGAAGCCCTGCTGTAAAACCATACGACCTCTACACCTTTTGCCCGGTGCAGGGAAACTCTCTATGTAGGACTCTAAAGACCCGACACTACGCTGGCAGTGGGTTTAACCACAAGCCGCAAGCGGTAGTAGCTGTATGTAACGGCTACCCAGGTATGCGTCGATAAGAAGGCCGATGAGCAAACCTATCCGAACTCCTACTGAGCCTGAATGTGACAATCTCTGTACAGTTCGTTATGTTCTTCTAAGAGTATCGCATATCGGGCCTAGGGGGGCAGTAATCGTCAGACCCCCAGTAGCGCAATAAGTCGTGTCGGAGAGTAGCCCAAAACACCCTGAGAAACTACTGAAGTACCTACCAGTAAATCTCGCTTGCCTTGGCTAAGGACTTTGTGTAATGGACTTTTCGTTTTCATTCATGTAAAAAACTTGTATGTAATATTCTTTTATTGGGGCACTTTTGGGTTGACGATGATGTCACCGTTGATGTATATTATTTACTTTTCAGCATTAGGATAGACCCATGGTGGGGAGCACAAGTAACCGGGTTCTAGAGTCCAGTGGAAGACCATCTCGAGCAGTCGAGACTGGGTCTCCTAACTCTAGAATTGATAGGGTTGCTTTCCGCTCTCGTAGGGGTCTAGGGATGTGGGATTGGCTATTCATCACGACCGTTGAATCCGTGTTTTTTACTGGCTTAATTTAAAACACGGAGTTGCTAGTATATCCAATATTTCATATGTGGACTTCTGCTGCTGATATTCTGTGATGTGATCACTTTTTATGATGAGACGAATATTGTTATTATATATATGATATATAATAAACGTTGCTTATGTTTTGCACCCGCGCTAGTCCTGTCCCGCTATGCCGTTAGTTAAGTAACTTAACGGTGCATAACGGGACATTGTGGCGAATGCGGATGGCATAAGCGTACGTTGTATTTTTGTTTCTTCTGTGATGCTTAGGAAGCATAAATGACAGGACTTCATTAATGAGATTAACGAAAAAGAAAGAAATCTAAAGATGTTGTAGAATCAAATTTTCAAAAAGGGTAGCTCTAATTATTGTTTTGCATAGCAGTATTCCTTCATGAATATCCAGCACCTCATTCGATGAGGAAAGAGCCGAGATCCCTTCACCGGGAATGACCTCTTTAGAAAAAGCTAGCAGATGCTACACCCACTCGGTTTATTTTAAAAAACACATGATTTTAAAAGCGGAGCTTTAACCACTCCTTTTTCAAATCACTCGATTCTACAACGATATCAAGTTTATTACGTAAAAGGTTTTCTTAAAAACTTATCGTAACCCTCCGTCATTTCAGATAAGTACTATTTAGTATTCGTGCTACGTTTGTTGACCATGGCCAAGGGGTAGTGTGCGGTAGTTAATTAGTGCTTATCTTCAGCATATGATGCGATTGAGTTAGGGTAGTCGTACGACTTTTTTGACCATAGCCAAGGGTCGTACGGGTGGGTTTAATTCAATCATGAAATGACGGGTTGAACTTGACTAGCGCTTATGATTTGTTAACCATAGCCAAGGTCATGATTTGCTAGGGGAAAAATATTATCGGGAATTTCAAGTGTTCAAATTTGCAATGAGATTGCATACCTTCTATGAGATAGTTGGATCCTGATACCCACTGCGAGTAAGAGTTACTCCTGGGAGAGTTTTACACATCACAATTAGCCGATCAAGTAGGTGTCTAGAAAGGTTTTAACGGGGTTATGCCTATGGAAAAACGAGGTTTATTTTAATTAGGTCCGTGCGAAAACACGGGGAACCTCCCTCAAAGTACCGACATTGGCCTGGCCGAAAGATTGGCGAACTTGTAGGGTGTAATTAATCCTGGCTAGTTTTACCTTTTAGGGTTTGAAGGAAGATTTGATAAAACCAGTGGGAGCCATCCTAATTAGATAAGATAATAACCAATCTAATCTTGCAAGAGTATACGCTAAGTGTTTTCTTCTCTCTCTCTCCAGGTAGCAACCATGTCACGCCTTAATCAAGATAATAATATGGATGTATTGACCAAATCTGCTTATTATACTGAGCTAGAGAACGTTGGTTCCGCTCTATCTTATAATTGTTATAAGTCCGAGCAGGAAATATGGGAATACCCGGATTCCCACGCCACCCAAACAAGGATTGAGCATGCAGATGCATCTTCTTCGGGTGTGTTAGTTACCGAGAACTGTTTCTCAGTACACTCTACGTCCCGGGTATTAGATACCGGATTGGGATCCCACATATGTAATATATTACATGGGCTAAAGAAAGGTAGAGAATTGGGAATATGTGATCATTCTGTAAGAGTGGGGAATGGTTCAAATGTTGCTGCCAAAACAGTTGGCGAATATCACCTTGTATTACCAAATGGTAATACGTTAATTCTGAACGAATGTTATTACATACCGAACCTGATATGCAATATTATATCAGTTTCTTTATTAAGTAAAGATGGATATAATTTTGTATTGCAGGATAATGTTATGAACATTTTTCTGAATCAAAAGTTGATTGGATCAAGCTCGTTAAGTAATGACATATACGTTCTAAATCAAACCACGGTTCTTAACGTACAGAACACACACAAGAGGAAGAGTTCAGAAATGAACGAATCTTTCTTGTGGCATGTAGACTAGGTCATATCAATGCGACACGACTAGCTAAGTTACATAAGGATAGATATTTGAATCCGTTCAAATTTTCATCTTATGAAACTTGCCAGTCCTGTCTTAAAGACAAGATGACCAAAACCCCGTTTACTGGACACAGAGATAGAGCTATGAAACTCTTGGGATTGATACATAGTGATGTATGCGGTCCCATGCCAGAAATGGTTTCTCATACTTCATTACATTCACTGACGATCACTCAAGATACGGACATGTGATCCTATTGAAACACAAGTCTGAAGCTTTTGAGAAATTCAAAGAATATAAGCATGAAGTCGAGAACCAGACGGGTAAAAGTATTAAAATCCTTTGATCTGATCGAGGAGGAGAATACTTGAGCACTGAGTTCCTAGACTATCTAAAAGAGAATGTGATTCTCTCTCAGCTCACTCCTCCGTATATAGCACAACACAATGGTGTATCGGAGCGGAGGAATCACACTCTATTGGATATGGTGCGCTCTATGACGAGCACCGCTGAGTTACCTATTTCCTTTTAGGGTTATGCGCTTGAGACAGCAGCATACCTATGGAATAGAGTTCCAACCAAATCAGTGCCTGCCACTCCATATGAGATATGGAATGGGAAGAGACCATCTCTTAAGCGAGTTAAGATATGGGATTGTCCGACCTATGTCAAAAGGAAAAATCCGGATAAACTCGAGGCACGATCAGTTCTTTGCAAGTTTGTGGGATATCCAAAGAATTCATATGGATATTTTTTCTACCACAGTGAGGAACAAAAGGTATTTGTTGCTCAACATGCCACCTTTTTTGAAAAGGAATTTCTTGTAAAAGAAATTAGTGGTAAAGAGGTAGAACTGGAAGAAGTTCCAGCTACACAGACTACAACTGAAGATTTAGTGGAACCAGAGGATTCGATAGTTCCCAACGAACCTCAGGTTCTCTGCCGATCTAGTAGGGTTCCTCATCCACCTGAGAGATACTATGGTTTTCTCATTGATGGTGGGAGCGAGGATTGCATCATGGAAGATGATGACCCAACTAGCTTCGAGCAGGTCATCACGAGTGGGGACTCTGTAAAATGGCTGGATGCAATGCGGTCTGAGATAGAATTCATGTACACTAATAAAGTATGGACTTTGGAAGTTGCTCTCGAAGGGGTAAAACCCATTAGGAGCAAATAAGAAGAAACTTGGTGTAGATGGAAAAGTTGAGGCTTTCAAAGCTACACTTGTAGCAAAAGGTTTTCGTCAACGACCAGGTATGGATTATGATGAAACCTTTTCTCAAGTGGCTATGCTTAAGTCCATTCGGATCCTACTTGCCATCACTGCATACCATGACTACGAAATTTGGCAAATGGATGTTAAGACCGCCTTTCCAAATGGTGATTTAGAAGAGAGCGTGTACATGACTCTGCCAGAGGGCTTCGTGGACAGTCGGAGCAGTGGAAAGGTGTGGAAGCTGCTTAAATCAATCTATAGGTTAAAGAAGGCATCACAGAGTTGGAACATATGTTTTAATGTTGTAGTCAAAGAGTTTGACTTCGTCAAAAACGTAGATGAACCTTGTGTATATAAGAAGATGGCAGAGAGTAAGGTCGTCTTCCTCGTATTGTACGTGGATGACATACTATTGATAGGAAATGATGTTCTTATGCTGCACTCGGTCAAGCTCTTCTTATCACAAAGATTCTCCATGAAGGATCTGGGTGATACCTCTTACATCCTGGGGATTAAGATCTATAGAGATAGATCTAAACGGATGTTGGGATTGTCCCAATCTAAGTACATTGACACCATACTAAAGAGGTTTATGGATTAAGATCTATAGAGATAGATCTAAATGGATGTTGGGATTGTCCCAATCCAGGTACCCCTTCAGGAGCAACTTCCAAAGTCCATACTTTGTTGGTGTACATGGATTCCATCTCAGATTGCATAGCATCCAGCCAATTCATAGAGTCCCCACTTGTGATGGTCTGCTCGAAACTAGTTGGGTCATAATTTTCCATGATGCAATCCTCACTCCCACCGTCCATGAGAAAACCGTAGTATCTCTCACGTGGATGAGGAATCCTACTAGATCTGCGGAGTGGCTGAACTTCGTTGGGGACTATTGAATCCTCTGGTTCTACCTAATCGTCAGTTATAGTTTATGTAGCTAGAACTTTTCCAGTTCTATCTCATTACCACTAATTTTTTTCACAAGAAATTCCTTTTCTAAAAAGGTGGCATGTTGAGAAACAAATACTTCTTGTTCCTCGGTATGGTAGAAGATATATCCATATGAATCCTTTGGATATCACACAAACTTGCACAAAACAGACCTTGTCTCGAGCTTGTCCGGATTTTGCTTTTTAACAGAGGCCGGACAAACCCATATCTTAACTTGTTTAAGAGATGGTCTCTTCCCATTCCATATCTCATATGGAGTGGTAGGCACGGATTTGGTCAGAACCTTATTCAATAGGTATGCAGCTGTCTCAAGTGCATAACCCTAAAAGGAAATAGGTAACTCATCATTACTCATCATAGAGCGCACCATATCTAATAGGGTGCGATTCCTGCACTCCGAAACTCTATTGTGCTGTGGTGTATACGGAGGAGTATGCTGATAGAGAATCCCATTATCTTTTAAGTAGTCTCTGAATTCCGTGCTCAAGTATTCTCCTCCTCGATTAGATCGTAGGACTTTAATACTTTTACCCGTCTGGTTCTCAACTTCGTACTTATTTCTTGAATTTATCAAAAGATTCAAATTTGTGTTTCATCAGGAACACATGTCCGTATCTTGAGAGATCATAGGTGAATGTAATGAAGCACGAGGAACCATTCCTGGCATGTGTAGACATAGGACCGCATACATCACTATGTATCAGTCCTGAGAGTTTAGTAGCTCTTTTTCCGTGTCCAGTAAACGGAGTTTTGGTCATCTTGCCTTTGAGACATGACTCGCAGGTTTCATAAGATGTAAATTCGAATTGATTCAAATATCCATCTTTATACAATTTATCTAGTCTTGTCATATTGATATGACCTAGTCTACAATACCATAAGAAGGCTTCATTCATTTCTGAACTTTTCCTCTTGTGTGTGTTCTGTATATTTAGAACTGTGGTTTGATTCGGAACATATATACCATTACATAACGTACCAAACCTAATCGACACTTGATTTAGGAAAATGTTCATAAAATTATCCTCCAATACAAAGTTATATCCTTCTTTATGCAACAAAGAAACTGATATAATATTGCACATCATATTTGGTATGTAATAACAATCGTTCAAAATCAATGTATTACCATTTGGTAATACAAGGTGATATTTGCCATCTGCTTTGGCTGCAACAATTGCACCGTTCCCTACTTTGAGAGATCACCATTTCCCAGTTCCTTACCTCTTCTTAGCCCATGTAACAAATTACAGACGTGGGATCCTGATCCGGTATCCAATACCCAGGACGTAGAGCAAATTGAGAAACAGTTCTCGATAACGAACACACCTGAAGAAGATGCATTATCATGCTCATTCTTCATTCAGGTTGCGTGGGAATCCTGATATTCCCCTATTCCTAGCTCAGACTTATGACAATCATAAGAAAAAGCGAAACCAACGTTCCCCAGCTCAGTATAATAAGCGGGTTCGGTCAATACATCCATATTATTATCTTGATTAAGGCGTGTCATGGTCGCTACCTGGAGAGAGAGAGAAGGAAACACTTTAGCATGCGCTCTTTGCAAGATTAGATTGGTTATTATCTTATCTAATCAGGATGGCTCCCACTGTTTTTATCAAATCTTCCTTCAAACCATAAAAGGTAAGATTAGTCGGGATTAATTATACCCTACAAGTTTTCCAATCGGTCAGCCAAGCAGGTATTGGTACTCCGAGAGAGTCTCCCCATGTTTTCGTATGGAACTAATTAAATAACCTCGTTTTCGCAGGGGCTTAACCCCATTAACACCTTTCTTAGACAGCTACTGGATCGGCTAATTGTAAAGTGGAAAACTCTCTCAGGAGTAACTCTTACTCGCAGTGGGTATCGGGATCCAACCATCTCATAGAAAGTATGCAATCTCATTGCAAATTTCAACACTTGAAATACCCAATATCTGTTTTTACCCCTAGCGACTTATGACCTTGGCTATGGTCAAAAAATCACAACCATTAGCCAAGTTCGACCCGTCTTTTTGCGATTTAATTAAACATACCCGTATGACCCTTGGCTAAGGTCAACAAAGCCGTACGACTACCCTAATCCAATCGCATCATATGCGGCAGATAAGCACTAATCAGATACCGTACACTACGCCTTGACGAAGGCCAACAAACGCAGCACGAATACTAAATAGCACTTATCTGAAATAACGGAGGGCTACGACTGGTTTTGTAAAAAACCTTTAACGTAAAGAACTTGATATCATTGTAGAATCTAGTGATTTGAAAATGAGTGTTTGTTTACCGCCGAAAATAGGGAAGTCAAACTTCTTGCCTGAATTTAGGGGCAGATGCTATTTTGGTTTATCCGTCCACCTCTCCGAAGACGCCAAGTTGATTTATGGCACCGTATATCGGAAGTTTGGATGGATGCGGCCGTTGTAGCAGACTTCGTAAAATCCCCCTCGTTTGCGAGGGGTTTTTGATTATAGGGACGCTCTTCCTGTAGGCACAAGCCCCTGTAGTTAATTACGTTACCGCGTAGCGATAACCACTTTCTCCTGCTCCAGAAGGTCACTTCGTGTCGTATGTGTTTGTTTTATTTTTGGTTACCCGTGGATTGTATACGGAGACTAATTTATGTTGTCGCCCGTAGGGCATGGATTAGTCTAAATATTCTTAGATTTGGGTTTGGGTTAATTTAAGGATCGTTAATCTCGTTTGAGATTAAGATCAACTTAAATGTTTGTTGAGGATATGTTAGTCTAATTTTAGACTAAGATCTACTCAACAGGATTTTGGGATCATTCAGACCCAACAAAAGAGCATTTGGGCTCCATTGTTTTAGTTTAAAGACGTTACTATCCGTTGTTAGTTTAAGGATGTTTCGGTCCATAGCTAGTTTAAGGACGTTGCAGTCCATATCTAGTTTAAGGATGTTGCGGTCCGTTGGGATGTGCTCATCGGTTTGGGAGTGTACCAAAGAGTTGTTGGTTGTCGGAACCCTTCACCTCTCCGAAGACGTTGAAGAATTATAACGACATGTATCAGAGGTGTGGAGAGATGTACCCTTGAACCAAATTCCAGATTGAGGGGAGAGATCATGGTGTACCATATAAGAATCATTAGTCATTTTTGGGATACTATGATTGACTTAGGAGATATGGGATGGACATCGTTCTGGTCATCATCCATTGAGGAAAATCATGAGCATAGAGACCGTGTCTATTTGGAGATCCAAAATTTTTTAATCTCAGGAAGACTTAGCCAATTTAGGGCTGAAGTTGGCCTCTTATAGTGTTAAACACTAATATATGCTCTATGCTCACGTGCACTCACGTGAGTTTCTAAAGCAGTGTTAAACACTGAAATTTGGGACGCCCACGTGTGGTACGTGAGGCCCCTGAAAGTTGGTGTTTTGCACTTGGGTTCAAATCCCCGTCTATTTATACAAGTGTTAAACACTTAAGTCTTGTGGCCATCACGTGTGGACACGTGAGGCACCCCAGAGTTGGGCACTGCTTCTTTGGGTTTATCCCCTCTTCCTTTTATAAGTGCGAAGCACTTAGCTCATATAATGCTCACGTGCGAATATATGAGGTGCTCAAAATGTGAGCGCTGTCTTTGGAATTTTCCCCTTTTCCATGTAAGTGTTAGGCAAATGTTTCTTGGTCACGTGGGAACACGTGAGGCGCCCCAAAATGGGAACTGTCTTTGTATTTATTCCCTTTTTCATGTAATTGCTGAGCGCTCGTTTTAAGGGGTCACGTGGAAACACATGATTTGATCTCAGTTCTTCGTTTTTGTTCCTTAGAGGTGCTCACGTGGGAACACGTGACCAGTCTTTTCTTTTATATGCACAGAGATTCTGATCTGAGTTTAGAGAATTTCAAGTCTCTTATTTTATAAGAATTAAATTCTTTCACAGGGTTAAACCATAGTTTTATCAGAGGAATTAAATTCCTATATCCTTTTGGAAGAATTAAATTTTTTGAACTTAGTTCTTTCCCCTAAATTTTGAATTTGCATAACAGAATCTCCCCGATGAGAATTAAATTCTCAACTTGTGGAGAGATTTGCTTCTGCAGACCTCAACCAGAGGAAGAACTAAGTTTTTTGAGAAGAGTTAAACTCTTCGTTTGAGAATTAAATTCTCTGTACTTTCTTCTTACCTAGGATTTTTGTTTAAGAAGGGGATTTTCTTCCTTTAGAGAATTGAATTCTCTTTTTCTCTTTTTCTTTTGTTTCTCAAAGCTTATGAGGATGGTTTCCTCTGTACAAGACTTGAAGTCTTGGGTCCTTTATATAGTAGAAGCAAGTTTGTTGATTTAGTTAAAAATATCTCTCATTGAGAAATCTTAATTGATTTGGGGATTTTATCCACCGTTGGATCTTTGATCCAAGGGCTTCTATTTTACAGAAGATATTTTTCTTGTTTTTAACAAGATTAGGAAAATATTCTCCTATATAAAATTTTTCTTGTAGATAAGCGATTTTTAATCACCATTGGATTTTTAATCTAATGGTACTCTTTTTTACAGAGAGGAATCTTTCTTGTTTAGAAAGATTTAAGGAAATATTTTCCAAATAGGATTTTGATCATTTTATTTAGAATTTAATTCTATCAGCTTGGAAGGTGTTTAGGACCACTCACGTGCAGCAAGTGGCCCCACTAAGTTAAACTTGTTTGTTTACATGCAACAGCCTAATAGGGCATCACGTGCTAACACGTGATCTTCTCTGGACTGCTATTTGTTTTAATATAGCGCCCATATACTTTGTAAATAGATGCTCACATGCTTGCATGTGAGGCTCAATTTCAGACTGTCAATTGTTTAAGCGCGGCGCCTATAATTTTTGTTCATAGGCGCTCACGTGTGGGCACGCGATGCTTTATTAGTGGGAAATTTTCCCATCGCTTTTTCTCTCTTTCTTATCTTTTCTCTCTCTTTTTTTATAAGGGAACAAATCCCTCCACAGCGTTGTTCTCACATGGCTTGCTCGTGAGTGCAACACTGTCACCCTTACAGCCGTTGGATTGCCTAGGGGAATGGGAAGATGAACCGCTCCCTATCATATTTTATAAATGCAAGGGTCTTGTCTTTAGGAAGCCACTGTTCTTTCATCTTCTTCTTTCCTTATCTTCTTTGAGAATTTAATTCTCTTCCTCAGTGCTTAATTCTCTACCCGTTGAAATTTCAGAGTTAAACTCTGTTAGAAAGAACCTCTTTAGGTAAAGATCTTGAACGATAAAGAAACCCTTTTCTTTAATTCTTTTTTTCTCTCTGGATTTTAAATCAACCATTAGGGCTTTGCTCTCTTCTGAAACCCATCCTTTAAAGATCCAAAAGACGTAATTTTTAAGTAGTAAACCCCAATGTCTTCAAAGATTTGGCATTTCTCCTCTGATCTTTGAGGATCCATGGCATTTTAATTCTATCTTTCGTTTCCCCATCATGGGGTTTCTGTAATTTAATTCCACCGCTTAAAAGGAATTTAATTCCTCACCAAAGAGCTTAGCTTTGAAAGATCAAGAGGGCACTTTGGGAATTTCATTCCCTGGTGTTCTTGAGAATATTTTCATAAGGTTTTACCCTTATTAGCACAAATTTAAATATGTTTGGTATTTTAACAGAATTTGTTTATTCTATAAGGATGTCAAGAGTTGTTTAAACTCCAGTATCTGCTTAATGAGAATCTTTTTCGATTCTCACAAGGATTATCCTGTCTCATCATTGGTGAGCTTCTATATTGATTTTGTGGGGTCCATTAGTTTTGCAATCAGTGGTTCCATGGAATAAACTTCCTGTCGTTTCCTTCTGTTGTTATATATATATATATATATATATAGGTTTCATTAACGGGTTTTCCCCTTATTTCAGGAACAATGGCTTCTCTTCCCTACTTTATATATATATATATATATATATAGGTTTCATTAACGGTTTTTTTCCTTTATTTCAGGAACAATGGCTTCTCTTCCCTACTTTCCCTTTACTCGCTCAGACGCCGCTTTTCCGCAATCGCAGTCGGACGAGAAAGCTATGGCGATGATCAGGGCCCATGACAGGGACTGTACTAGTTTGCTCTTATGGGGAGTTTGGTATGGTCACATCATCTGGGGCCGCCACAGCTTTACTTATGAGGTGTCAACAGAGCCCTTCCACCCAATATCGCTGATGGAGCGCCCGCAGACCGCTTATGCGGTAGAGGCGGATAATTGGACTCCTACAGGCCGGCTTGAGCCGTCAACAACCGGGATATCCAACCAGCCCTTGCTAGCTATATATATCCTGGGGCGCCGCATCTGTCAAGGTGAAGCCCAACCCTGGGGACAAGTTTATAAGTTAGGGCTTACCCCTCGCCACCCAGTAGGCTATCTTCCCTGGGCTCGATATGTTCTTTCCGCCCACCGTGCACAGTTGCAGAAGGTTGGGCTATATCAAGCAGTGTACGCGTTTTTTTTTTTATTACCAGGCCCCTCACCTCTGGTGGGTTAATGATTTTCTGAACCAATGGAATCTTCCCACCGACAGCTTCTTGCTAGGGGATCGCGAGGTCTCTATTTCATTGGAAGAGTTTCGCGAGATTTCTGGACTGCCAATCAGGGGAGAGCATTATAAAGAGCTGCTGCCTCCCGACGAGTACGTACTCACGGCCATGCCGGCTATGCTTGACGGCTTGACGACTGAAAACGCTGTCCGCCATAAGTACCCTAGTCTAATCAAGGTTCTGGGTATTTTTGAGAAATTGTTCGCGATGTCAGAAGAGCGGGGCATCACCTTTGAGAGCTTCATCGCCTGCTTTATCCGTGAAGATGCTTTATCCAAAAAGGATCCAAAGTTTGCGAACATCGACGACCCTTTTGGGTTTGTGCTGAATAAACTACCGGCCAAAGAGGAAGACTTGCCGCAGTTTTATATTCCGATTTCGTCGGCCGTGTCCTTCGATGCGATTGCGGCCCCTGGCATGGATGAAGAGACCTTCTTTGTCGGCTTCATCAGCCTTTTGCTCAGTTGGTTAGCCATTCCGACGCACCGATGCTTCATGAGAGCTTCCGTCTTCTACCCCGCTCATCGCGTAGCTGAAGGAGCACGATTGGCCGTTGGTATTGCGGGACTGTCGCACCTATACTATGCATTAAGCGTTGCGGCCAATACTTCGACCACAGTTGCGGATGTTGTGAATTTTCCCTCCACTACTTCACGTTGTGGATCGAGATGCATGGACTGGGAGCATTTGCAGCATATCGGCGGCCAGATTTCTATGACTCCTATACCTTCCTACGGGTTATGAGGTTGGTGTATGCTTTTGCTCCCGATCCGACTCAGCTAGGGGCCCTCCGCGTATTGCTCAACCCATATTCAAACGAGGGTAAGACGGTGTTTAGTGAGCGAGTCCTCTCTGCTCCTGCGGGGCCCGTTTGACAGCTTTTTGATCTATCAAAAGGAGAAGCGCCATCTTTAAAGCCTAAAGAAATTATGCACCTGTACTCGATTAGGCCGAGCTATTTGGTATTCCGTCAGAATAACACAGCTCTTTTTATGAGGTACAATCCGCACCGCTTTGCCCAACAATTGGGTTATAACCAGGGTGTCCCTTTCGAGGCGTTCTTAGTTGAGCCCACTCCGTCTCTGGAAGTTACTCGTGACGTCATCCATCATTTTATGCGGCTGAACACCGGCTCCCGTTTCATGATCCTTGAGTCTGACTACCTTCCAAGGTGTGTGGGGTCTTTTACGGGTTGATATCGTCATCGATTCAATACTGTCATTGCCGAGGAGAAGTGGGTACTCTTCGAATGTAGAGCTTTAGCTCCGACCCAAGCCACTGTCGTTCCGTTGCGGCCGCGGATAGTGGTTCTCCTTCCTTTGAGGGATAGCGGTGTGGTACTTATCTCCAAGGCTGCAGAAACAGAATCGACTCCTCGCACTGCTGGTATGCCAGTGCACACAAGAGCCCAAGCAAAGGCCTCTAATGAAGCGCCAGCGGTAATGTCACCAGTGGCGGCATCATCAATGGCGGTGTCATACACGGTGGTATCGCCAAAGGGGGATGCCGGAAGCGAGGTTGGTCAACGTCGCGCCAAAGCGCTGAGGGGAAGGAAGCGTTCTTCAGTTAGTGCTAGCACAAGTTCTAAGAGGAGGAAGAGATCGGTCGTTGGCTTACTTGACACCTTGCTTGAGTCCGAGCCGTTCATTCAGGACGAGCCGATAGCTATGGAGGAATCGGACGCCAAACTTTTTTTATCCTGGCTCATCCGCCGAGGAAGCCGCGCAATTGGCTGAGGCTTTAAGGCGCTCACAGGATGAGACCGAGAACATGCGCATTCCGAAAAAGCCCTACCCTCCGGTTATCTTCTATGACGTTGATCCATCATTACAGCGGGTACATATAGGTCTTTCGCTGATGGAAGAAGAACGGGCCCTCAAACAACCCATAACGATCGCCTCCGAAGACGAGCTTTCATTAAAGACAGGCAGTCATTCATCTTCACTTGAACCCCGGCGAGCGCACTTAGCAAGAAAGGAAAAACTTCTCTAGAAAGCCATACTTCAAGCTCCTTGGCGCATTGGTATGTGTCTTTCTCATGTCCTTCTTTTAGCGAATAGTCTGTATCATTTTTATGTCTTCTCATTTTTGTGAAAACTTTGCAGGGACTTCGGCGGCAAAAAAGGATTTGAATCTAGTTCGGGCCATAACTGTGGACTCTACAAATGTCTCTCATGACGCACCAGTAGGTGTAGAGGAGATCATTGTAGCAGCTATTCCTGCTGTGGAGCTTCCGGTTGTAGCTTCTATTCCTTCGGCGTCTATTCCTCCAGCAGAGGTGACCCCATTGGTTACGAACCCTATGGACATCTCTAGTGACGCACCAAAGGGTGTAAAAGAGATTGTCGAAGCCCTTAGTCCTATCTTGGAGCTCCCGGTGTGGCTTCCGTCTCTTTAGCATCTGTACTTTCAGTAGAGGTGACCTTACCAGCTGTAGATCCAGTGGATCTCTATGGTGGCGTCCTGGAGACTGTCGAAAGGATCACTGAGACCGCTGTTGCCTCCTAAGAGCCTGAAGTGGCGGCTGTTGTTTTTAAATTGGAAGCCGCTATGCCGGCAAATGTCTCTAGTGCTGTACCTGAGGGTGTGCAGGAGGATGCCGAAGCTGCTATCCCCCCAGTTCAAGGCGGGCGGAGTATCGAAGGTAATCTCCTACATTTCATTTTAGTGGTATCTCCATTATCTGAACTCTTTTTTCTTTAGAACTGCGGGAACTGGCGGCTTCTATCGTGGTTCTATCTCCCAGGAAGACCTTCCAGCGTCTACTTGATATGGCTGCCCCACAGGCGATACCCCCACAAAGCATAGTCCTTTCTTATGGGCAAGGTCGGTGTTCTCTGATCCCTTTTGTTTTATTATCATCTCTTTTTTTATGATGCTAACATGCTCTCCACAGTTCTGGAAGCCGATGACGAGGTTGAGATCCTCGATGGGCCTGGGGATCTTTCAAACCCCCCTTGCATGACTGTGGGTAAGTGAGGTTTTATCTTTGGCATTGCTTTGTCTATTCCATGTTTATGAATCTCACCGACTGTTCACAAATCTTGACAGCTCTGCCAACCCTAACTCCGCTGGCATCCCGGATCTTCATGCCACCGAGTCCTTATGCTCGGCGTGCATCTGGACGGATGGCGAAACAAAGCATTCATTCCCTGGCAGCTCTTATTGAAGACCTTCGCGCTGGTACCTCTGTCATGGCCAAAGAATTTGCTGTCGAAGACAACGCTTCCTTGTCCGTTCTCGCCACTTATCATGACGAAGCATTGGTGCGCGTCTGGGTCGAATATTGTCGTCGAGTGGAGGCTTGTCTACACGGGCTTGAGTGCATACGCCTTCCCTCCGACATTCTAATTGTAAAAGAGAGCCTGCGGGGATGGATCGAACGGTGCACCGCTAATCTACAGTCGTGCGAAAAGAGGCTCAACCGGAAGTTTTCGGAGAGGGAGTTAGCTTCGAATGCTTTGGGGGAACTTCATGCTTAGCTTACTGCCAAGACTACCTATGCGTATGAAATTTGGAGGGTGCTTCAAGAAGCTATCATGGAAGTGGTGGCTCTTGATATAGCCGTTGTCTTTACTCGCGAGATGGTTGAAGCCCATAAAGTTGTTGAAAGGGAGTTTAAGAGTCGGTTTGCTTCATATCAGACTCAGCAGACTCAGGCGGGGGCCCGTCTTACCGCTCTTACGGAGCTTGAAGCCAAGGTATAGCGGAAGCATGTCGAACTTATCGGCTTATTGCACCATCCGTCGGCTTAATGATTTTTTTTGTATATTCTCCTTCTCTCTTTTTGTATTCACTCCTGAATGAGAGTATCCTGTATTCATTTTTATTCCTTTATGAAATGTACCTTGTATTCATTTGAATTCATGAATAAAAGACATATTTTATTTCATATTGGCAAGTGACTCTGGCAAATGTGGCCCATAGATAGTCCATCTTGACTTCCTTGTAGGGCAGCGATGGCTTAGGAAACAGGTTTAGGTCTGCCGTTTAAGACTTTTCAACTTTATGAGTCATGAGGGTCTCATAAAGTATTTTTTCCCTACGAGTCGAGAGGATCCGCAGGTGTATTTTCTCCTTAGGAGTCGTGAGGATCTCTTAAGCGTGTTTTCTCTTGAGAGTCATAAGGATTTCATAAGAGAATTTTCCCCTTTACTAGTCGAGAGGACTCGTAAGTGGTTTTTTCCCTCCTTGTCGATATTCGACTTGGGAGAGTGTGGCCCGTGGATAGTATGCGATAGTCCATTTTGGACCCACTTGCAGGGCCCTAGTACTTAGGAAACAGGTTTAGATCCCCGCTGCCTAAGGCTTTTCACCTTCATGAAGATTTCGTGAAGATGTTTTTCCCTACGAGTCGAGACGAGTCAAGAAGTTCTCGCAGGAACATTGTTTTCCCTACGAGTCGAGATGAATCGAGAAGTTCTCGCAAGAATCTCCTAATGTCACAGTTAACTTCAGCTGATAGAAGTCCGTTTGGGTATGTGGTACTAGGATTTTTGTCCGTCGTACCGTCGTGTTGGCCGATGTATTCCCCGATATGCAACCTTGCTATTCGATTAGCCCCACAACTGTCATGTCTCTGATTCCTTCGGGGGCTGGACAAGACGTCTTCAAGTAATCTCCTAGGTCATATTACTGTAGGAAGAGCAAGCGTCAGGGATTTTCCATGCCGCTTTTTACTTGAGGTTAGGCTCAATTTGGGAGCCCCGATGAGTCATAACCACTCCGCGCTGGTGTGGGATGATATCTGATAGTCTTTCAGATTTTATTTGAGTTGCCGTCAAGATCCTGAAGCTAGGGATCATCCTTTGCTTCGTTTGTTGACATTGTGTCTGCTATATTACGACGGATGACGAGGTTTTCTCTAGGTTGTCTGTGAACCGTCGAGAGTCGGAACTAGGAACTTTGCTATAGCTCCATTGTTTTGACCCTGGGGCGGTTGTTGAAGTTGCGTCTGCATCCTGCTGGAGTGAGAAGGAACGCCGTTGTGATCTCTAGGCTGTAGATGTTGCCGTCGAGACCCTGAAGCTAGGGATTTTCCTGCGCTTTGTTTGTTGACATTGTGTCTGCTATATTGTGACGAATGTCGAGATTGTCTCTAGGTTGTCTGTGAACCGTCGAGTCTTGGAACTAGGGATTTTGCCATGGCTCCGTTGTTTTGACCTTGGGGTCGGTTGTTGACGTTGCGTCTGCATCCTGCTGGAGTGAGAAGAAATGCCATTGTTGATCTCTAGGCTGTAGATGTTGTAGTCAAGACCTGGCTCTTTTTTTGGTGGAGCTTGGTAGGAAAATGTGGTTCCCTTTTCGTTTGTACCCATGGATTGTATACAGGGGTTAATGTGGACTCACCTGCAGGGCATAAGTTTCATCATCATTTTTTTATTTCTTCCCGCGATGCTCTATCGTTTCAGCTTTTTATATCACGAAAGTCGCGATTGCCTAATCATTTCGGCTTTTTTTTATCGCGGTGCCCAATCAATTCGGCTATTTTTTCTTTTTTACTCGCTGCTTTTTATTGCGAGTTGCTAAAACATTTCGGTTGTTTCTATATGCATATATTTTGCTCGCTGATTTTTATTGCGAGTTGCCCCATCATTTCGGCTATTTCATATGCATTTTTTTTGCTCGCTGATCGTTATTACGAGTATGGAACTCGATATCTAATACCAATCTTGGCATCAACATCGTTGCGACCGGAATATGGCCAAGAGCGAATCATCATTTGCCTTGAGAGGACTTGGAATTTGCTACCACTGGAATATTGCCAGGAGCGAATCATCATTTGCCGTGAAAGGACTTGGAATTTGATACCGATTTAGGCATCAGCATTGCTACAACTGGGATATTTCCATGCGAGTCATCATTTGCCTTTGTCGATTTGAACAAAGGTGGCTTAGCAAACATGGTTAGGATCCTGGTGACTAAGGCTTTTTGACGTTATAAGCCGTACGGGTCTCATAAAGGTATTTTCTCCCTACGAGTCGTGAGGATCCCGCAGGTGTATTTTCTCTTTAGGAATCGTGAGGACTCCTAAGTGATATTTTCTCTGGAAAGTCATAAGGATCTTACAAGAGTATTTTCTCCTTACAAGTCGAGAGGACTTATAAGTGTCGTTTGTTAGTAGATGTTGCACACTCTCATAACACCTGTGAGGAGGCGGAAGTGGCAAATAATAATTTTTCTTGCATGCAACACCTACTTTAAACCTAGATCTTGTGCTAAACCATAACTAGTAATCCTATCTAGAGATCTTATCTATTATGACAGGGGTTATACCTCAAGGAAACGGTCCTTCGGGTCTTCTTTCCGCCGCGACTCCTTGGCTCCTTTGATGGTTGAGATATCCTCGATCTTCGATCACCTTGATATATAGATGATCCACCCGAGAGTTGTAGAACAAGCTTCAAACTCTTCTCAAGAGTTAACTAAGGAATCAAGTGTGATAGAAATGATCACTTAGATGATGTAGAGATCAAGTAGTGGATTACTTTTAGTTCTAAGCTGTTATTCACATCACATGTGAAGGGTAAGGGTAGGATGAGGAAGAAGGAGATAATGAGGAGAGAGAAGATGAGAGTGATGAATGAATTATCCAAGCATGGAAAAATGATATAGCTAAAAGAAAATAATTGAAGCATGTATTATTTTTCTCCAAAATAATGCACCATGCTTCAATAGTAACCCCAAATGAATATAAAAATGATATAAGCCATTCCTTCATCCATACTTTGACTCTCTCCAAATTCCACCCCATTTATTTATTTTCACAAAATAAATATCCAATTATGAGGTGTCTCCTTCTAGAAGGTGTTCTTGTACAATTACAAAAATACCCTTCCACCGTATACCGTATAAGTATACCCGTATCCGAATTCCGAAAAATACGAATACAAATAATCCAATAATATAATACCGGTATCCAACTTAAACCAAAGCCTACCAGTATTATCCTTCCGATCATTATTCCTGTAACCATTACAGGAACATGATCGAAA
Organism: Agapanthus africanus; assembly: GCA_030015575.1. Lineage (NCBI taxonomy): Eukaryota > Viridiplantae > Streptophyta > Magnoliopsida > Asparagales > Amaryllidaceae > Agapanthus > Agapanthus africanus. The sequence continues at coordinate 443,033,346 of JASDDO010000001.1, forward strand.
CCCTGCCGTAACAACTTACGGCCTCTACATCTTTCGCCTGAACCAGGGAACCCTTTGTGTGGGACTCTAAAGACTTGACGGTATGCTGGCAGTGAGTTTAACCATATGCACGTTAGTGGCACAAGCTGTGTGTAACGGCTACCCAGGTACATGAAGAAAAGGTGGCCGACGAGCGAACTCATCACAACCCTAACGAGCCTGTATGCAACACTTACCGTACAGTCCGGTCTCTTCGTATGATACGTTGCATATAAAGTCTAGGGGTGGTAAATGTCAGACCCTAGTAACTTTATAACTCATGCTGATTTACGGCCCATAACGGTTCGAGAAACTATTGATAACTCTTATCAGTAAATCTCGACAATCCTGGCCAGGGATTTGCTGTTATGGCCGATCAAGCATAGCGCGACATCAACTCCCTATACCGGGAGAGACGAAACCCCTCCTATCGCTCACTGCCTCCATGTGATTCGGGACTGTACCCAAAATCCACCTGTTTGTATGACTCAGTAGAGCCGTGGAAGGGAGGAAATCAAAGTACAATGGGAATCACACGAGACACTATGACGATCTCGGATCTACAGACTAACCTGTATAAGTGTCACCAGAGAACTGCTATCTGACAATAGGAACCACCTGAAGTTTAGAAATGAACTTCCTCATCCAGACTGCCTCTTTTGCGGCATCATTAGCAGCAATATACTCATCTTCCATCGTGGAGTCAGCGACGGTATCTTTCTTGGAACTCTTCTAACATACCGCCCCTTTCATTTAGGGTAAATACAAACCCTGAGATGGACTTACGATCATTCTTGTCGCTCTGGAAGCTGGAGTCGGTAAATTCCTCCATTTGGTGATCTCCGTTACCATACACCAAGAACATTTCTTTAGTTCTTCTCAAGTACTTCAGAATGTTCTTCACAGCAGTCCAATGTTTCTCCCCTGGATTGGATTGATACCTGCTTACTGCACTCAGTGCATAAACTACATCTAGGCGAATACACAATATCGCATACATTATAGATCCCACCGCCAAAGCGTAGGGTATAATGCTCATGCGAGCCCTCTCCTCATCAGTCTTTGGAGACATCTCTTTGGAGAGGGTGATCCCATGACAAGCGGGTACATTACCTCGCTTGGAATTTTCCATACTAAACGTCTTTAGTATGGTGTATATGTATCTCGATTGGGACAATCCCAATAATTTCTTAGATCTATCTGTATAGATCTTAATTCCTAGAATGTACGAGGCATCACCCAGGTCTTTCATGGAGAACCTCTACGATAAGAATAGTTTGACCGATTGTAGCATAGGAATATCATTTCCTATCATGAGAATGTCGTCCACGTACAATACGAGGAATGTAACAGTACTCTCTAAAATCCTTTTATAAATACATGGTTCATCTACATTTTTGATAAAACCAAACTCTTTGATTGTATCGTCAAAGCAGATGTTCTAACTCTGTGATGCCTGCTTTAATCCATAGATGGATTTAAGCAACCTGCATGCTTTTCCGCTGCTCCCACTACCAATGAAGCCTTCTAGCTGATCCATAAAAACGCATTATTCTAAATCACCATTTAAAAATGCCGTTTTAACATCCATCTGCCAGATCTCATAGTCATAGTGAGCAGCTATAGCAAGTAAGATCCGAATGGATTTGAGCATCGTGACTGGTGAAAAGGTTTCATCATAGTCCAAGTCCGGTCTTTGACGAAATCCTTTTGCTACCAGCCTAGCTTTATAGGTTTCCACCTGACCATCCACACCGATCTTTCTCTTAAAGATCCATTTGCACCCTATGGGTTTTACTTCAGAAGGTGCAACCTCCAAAGTCCATACTTTGTTGGTGTGTATGGATTCCATTTCGGATCTCATGGCATCCAGCCACTTCACCGAGTCACCACTCATGATAGCTTGCTGAAAACTAGTAGGGTCATCATCATCCATTATGCAATCTTCTCTATCACCATCAATTAGAAAACCATAGTATCTATCAGGTGTGCGAGAAGTCCTACTAGATCTTCGGAGTGGCTGAGGCTCGTCAGGTTCTATTGAAACCTTGGGTTCAACTAAATCATCGGTAATTGTTTATGGATTTGGAATTTCTTCCAGTTCTACCTCATTGCCAACAATATTATATGTAAAAAATTCATTTTCTAAAAATGTGGCATACTGAGAAACAAACACCCTTTGTTCCTCCTTATGGTAGAAAAGATATCCATACGAGTGTTTTGGATATCTCACAAATTTACACAAAACCGATCATGTCTCGAGTTTGTCCGGATTCTACTTTTTCACATAAGCCGGACAACCCCATATCCTAACTCATTTAAGATATGGTCTCTGTTCCAGCCAAAAATTTCTGCGCAAAAGAGCCCAAGGTATCAAATGGCGGCGATACGCTTAAGAAAATGGGAACCAGTATCTTCCGGGCTGTTTTTTGACAAACTCCCGAATGAGAAACAGATAAATTCTAATGGTATCGAAAGCGTCTCGAAAAACCCTTCGATTTGATATATAATGGGCCTCATAATTCATCGGGGATCAAAAGTTATGAGGAATTACGTGTCCACATGTGATGGGCTTTTAAGAACCCGCTGGAGGAGTTAAAAAATATAATAAAAACTCAGAAAAGACCCCAATGGGGCATCACGTGCTCACACATGACCATGGGTCACGTGCAGACACGTGATGGGCTCTTAAGGCCTCTAAAATAATGAATAGAATTTAATTCTAAAAGTCAGAAAATACCTCAACGAGGTATCACGTGCTTACACGTGACCAATGGTCACGTGTTGACACGTGATGGTTAAAACAACAACATAAACAAGCGGCTGTTAAAGGAACCAATTTGGGGATCACGTGCTCACACGTGACCAAGGGTCACGTGTCAGCACGTGACTGGCTTCGAAAGCCTTACAGTTAATAGAATTAAATTCTAAAAGATTCCAAATCTTTCCAAATGGAAAAGGTCTATGGGGACCGTTGGATTAAAAATCCAAGGGGTATTAAAAATCACCAATTTATGGAAAAATCTTGGACTTGGAAAGATTTCCCCCCTAAATCTAACCGAGATAACAAAGGGATATCTTTGGATTTAAAATCCAATGGTGAATAAAATTCACTTAACAATCTAAAGGCCCAGATTAATGATAAATATAAATCAAATCTCTCAACAATCAAATCAAATCTCTTAATGAGAGATTTGTTAAACAAATTGATTCTCTTCCTCCTCCTATAAATAGGAGCCAAGAGAAGAGAAGGAGGATCTACCTTGGAGAGAGAAGAAACAGAGAGATGAGAATTTAATTCTCTGCAAAAGAAAAACCCTAGGTGAGAAAAGGGAAAAGATTAACTTCAAAAAGAGAATTTAATTCTCAAAATTCAAGAGTTTAACTCTTATAAAAAAAAAAGAAGAACTTAGTTCTTCTTCTGGTTGAAGATCTGTACAGAGCACATTTCCCCATAGGATGAGAATTTAATTCTCATCGGGTTGAGATCCTGCCATGCAGATCCTAAACTTAGAAGGGGAATTGAGTTTTGAGAATTTAATTCTCCTAAAACAAAACTAGGCTTTAACCCTAATCAAGAATTTAATTCTTTTACATATCTAGGAATTTAATTCCTTTGAAAAGAAATCAGGGTTTTATCCTAAATAAGAATTTAATTCTTTCACGATAGGAATTTAATTCCTCCAAAATCATAATTAGGGTTTAACCCTATAAAGAATTCAATTCTTAAAAGATCTCTGTTCATGAAAAGAACTAGGGTCACGTGCCCCACGTGACCCATGAACAGATCCCCCAAAATGAGAAGAGGAAAGCTTTGAGGCAATGCCTCACGTGCTCCCACGTGACCCTCATTATATATGGAACAAAAGCAAAGGCAGAAACAATTCTGGGCGCTCTCACGTGACACCACGTGACCCCTAATAAATGTTCTAATAAATCAGGGCATGATTATACATCACGTGCCCACACGTGATGGCTATGAAAATTAAAAGTGTTTAACACTTGTTTGCAGAACAAAATAAAGTGGATCTGGCCCCACTTTTTGATGCCATCACGTGCTCCCACGTGACTCCCAAAACGCAGAAAGAAAAAGCAAAGGAAATGAAAGCTTTGGGCGCTATCACGTGTTATCACGTGACCCCTCAGCAAATGCTTTAACAATTGGCGCACAGATCCCCATCACGTGCCAACACGTGATGCTCTAAAATAAAAATAAAAGTGTTTAACACTTGTTCGCAGATTTGAGGATAAACCAAAAGGAGATCTGGCTCCACATTTAGGGCGCCCTCACGTGTCACCACGTGACCCCTAATGAGCATTCTAACAGACCAGAGCGGGGGCCTTCATCACGTGCTCACACGTGATGGCCGCCAGAATTAAAAGAGTTAAACACTGATCTGCAGAATAAAATAAAGGGAATCAGGGCGCTCTCACGTGTCCACGCGTGACCCCTCTCTCCTTAGTGTTTAACACTAATCTGAAGACTTTGTCCTCAGTGTTTAACACTGATTTTCTTAGTGTTTAACACTAATTTGGAAAACTCTATTGGCAGTATTTAACACTGATTTGCTTAGTGTTTAACACTAATTTGAAAACTCTGTTCCCAGTGTTTAACACTGATTATCTTTTAGTGCTTAACACTAACTTGCTAATCTTATTCCCAGTGTTCAACACTGTTGGTCTTTAGTGTTTAACACTAGCTTTAGCCCAATTGGCTAAGTTTCTAGAGGCAAAGCCTCTCCTTCAATGGACCAACAGAGGGCCAATATTTCAAACATAATTGGACTTAGCCCAAACTGGCCATAAGTCCTCAAATCATCTTGAACTGAGCACATCTGCTCTTTCAACCAACTCATTGGTTTAGGGTACATCTCTGAACTCCTCTGATATTTGTCGTTGTAATCCTTCAACGTCTTCAGAGAGGTGACGGGTCCCGACAACCACACATCAACACGGACTGTGGGGTCCTTAAACTCATGGACTTATGCGTCCCTAAACCAAGATACGGACTGTGGGGTCCTTAAACCCGCGGACTTATGCGTCCTTAAACTAACGGACTAATGCGTCCTTAAACACACCCATATGGACTGTGGGGTCCTTAAACCCATGGACTTATGCGTCCTTAAACTACAATGGACCACCATGTCCCTAAAATGGCAACGGACCACTATGTCCCTAAACTGGAACATGGACCACCATGTCCCTAAACTGGCGATGGACCACCACGTCCCTAAACTGGAACATGGACCGCCATGTCCCTAAACTGGAACATGGACCACCATGTCCCTAAACTGGAACAATAGAGCCCCCAAATGCTCTTTTGTCGGATCTAAACGATCCCGTTTAAGTTGATCTTAGCCTCAAATATGGCTAACGCATCCTTAAACCTTCAAACAGACTTTAGTCCCAAATTGGACTATAGATCCCCCCAATCTACTTTGGTTCAAGGGTACATCTCCGAACTCCTCTGACATCTGTCGTTGTAATCCTTCAACGACGTCAGAGAGGTGACGGGTCCCGGCGGCCATACATGCAATGGACCCCTATGTCCCTAAACTGGAATAATAGAGCCCAAATGCTCTTTTGTCGGATCTAAACGATCCCGTTAAGTCGATCTTAGTCCCAAACTGGACTAACGTATTCTTAACAACCGTTTAAGTTGATCTTAGCCTCAAATATGGTTAATGTATCCTTAAACCTTCAAACAGACTTTAGTCCCAAATTGGACTACAGATCCCCTAATCAACTTCGGTTCAAGGGTACATCTCTGAACTCCTCTGACATTTGTCGTTGTAATCCTTCAACTTCGTCAGAGAGGTGATGGGTCCCAATGGCCATACATACAATGGACCACCATGTCCCTAAACTGGAACAATCGAGCCCCCAAACGCTCTTTTGTCGGATCTAAACGATCCTGTTAAGTTGATCTTTGTCTCAAATTGGACTAACGTATCCTTAACAAACGTTTAAGTTGATCTTAGCCTCAAATATGGCTAACGTATCCTTAAACCAAAACCCCAAACCCAAATCTAAGAAAATACGGATTTGGACTAATCCACGTCCTACGGGCGACGATATAAATCAGTCTCCGTATACAATCCACGGGCAACCACAAACAAAACAAACACCCACGACACGAAGTGACCAGCTGGAGAAGGAGAAAGTTGTTACCGTGATGCGGTAGCGTAATTAACTGCAGGGGCTTGCGCCTGCAGGGAAGAGCGTCCCCACAATCAAAAAACCCCTCAAGCGAGGGGGAATCTGACGAAGTCTGCTACATCGGCCGCATCCGTCTAAACCTCCGATACACGGTGCCATAAATCAACTTGGCATCTTCGGAGCGGTGGACGGATAGCACCTATTAGCATCTGCCCCGAACCTCAGGCAAGACGTCCCATGTCTCGGCCGCCGTTCGGAGGGGAACAGATTCTGGCACGCCCGGTGGGTTTTCTTCCTCTTTCCACTCCACACTTCGTGTGTCGTGTTCGCGAACGAATCGCGGTTTACTGTAGTTGCCTGTGGATTCGAGGTACTAAGATTTGGTGTCTTGCTCCGTGCAGAAAACAGAAGATCAATGGCTTCAAACTGCACTTCCTGCAACTGCAACTCTCGCTCGGTCCTTGCTGGAGGAGTGACTTATGGGCCCCAAGCGGCCTCCCTTTTCAAGATGCCAGTGGAGCAGGTAACTCAGGCCACCACTGGATTATTCTTTAGGACCATGCTCCCACCGTTGAGCTTCAATGCCACAATGACGTTGCAAGAAGCCCCAAAGAAGTCGGTCTTTGATCGGCTTACCACTGCCGCGACCCCTCTCAACGGGTCGCCCAGCTTCAATACCTCAGTTTTCAACAGACTGGGCCAGAACGTCTGCAAACCCGCAATACCCGAAGCTGCCATCCCAAAGCGGATAACTATCCCGGCTCAAGCGGACGAAATCATTGGAAAGGCTCCTCCTTCCAAGAAGTCAGTTTTTACAAGGCTGGACATTCCGGTTGCTGCTTCAGGCGAGGTCCTCAAAGCTGCTTCCCCTGCCCAGAGGTCTGTCTTTGACAGATTAGACATTGCTTCTCAACGGGTGTCAGTCTTCGACAGGCTAGCACCAATAACGGTCTTTCCTCAAAGCAGGGGGCACGACGAAGTCGCCCCTACGGCCGAAACAACTCCATCCGCACGACACGCTCGACGTCGCCACTGGCGCCGAGTGAGGAAGGCTGGGGGCAACTCCCCCTATGGATTTACTCCACCAGCTCCAACGGTGGGGATCGATGCTGCTGTTCCAACCGGGAACAGCTTCGAATTGCTGAATACGGTGCGCAGAAACTCTCCTACTGCGATGTTGAAACGAACTCCTTCACCTGTGGAGAATACTCCAGAGAAGAAGCTAGAGCAGCCCCCTCAACGGCTGTCCTATAAAATTTACAAGGTCTGGCGACAGGTCCAAGAGTCGGTAATTAATAAAAACTATCTCCACCGACAGAAAAAGATGAAGGTGCGGCAGGAGAGGGATTACTCTGTCAAGCCACAAAAAGCAAAAGCTACTTGGGTGCCCACTACAACGGTCCCCTCAACTTCGACCATTCAAAAAAGAAGGAGGTCGGGGAGGATCCCTGTGTCTTTGGCAAATCACAAAGGCACTAAATCTAAACGCCCCAAGTCTGGGGGCATGGTGTTGCATACTGTTTATATGGCCTCCGGAAAGGAGGGAAGCCACGCTTTGACGGGTCACCGACCGCTCACCCGATCCGTGACGAAGGCTCAAGAACGGCAGCAGAAGCTTCAGGAGATGATGATTGCAATGGCCGCACTCACCGGGCCAAAAGAAAGACCGGAGGCATCATCAGAGTAGCGTCACGAACAAGAAACTGATGCTGACTTCTTAGGCAGAGTCCTCGAAAAGAAGGACAGAGAAGCCGCAGAGCAAGCGGCTAACATAAAGCAAATGGCGCTCCTTTTCCAAGATATGGTAAGGATGATGCTACAGCCGGACCCTCCAGTTGAAGACCCTCCGATCATTACTGAAGACGATAGGGGAGAGACATCTAATCCTCCTCCAACTCTTTCAACAGCCAAAGATGAAACCATCTCCAAGGCTGCGCTGGATGGCTATATAGCTCATCAAATACGGGCTCATCAAGTGAATGAAGGGCTGCGCAAATTGTTAGAACTGGACGACCCTATCCGGGCTGGTATGACCAAATCAGTTACCCGCCGAGATATACGATCCCTAAGTTCCACGTATATAAAGGGACAGGGAACCCACATCAGCATGTCGCTTAATTCAGGGCCTTATGCGGCAACACTGGAGGCGACGACAAACTGTTGCTTCGCCAATTCGTCGGCAGCTTAGCAGAAACGGCCTTTGAATGGTACTCGGAGCTTCCCAACGACTCTGTCAAAAACATTTGCAGAGATGGAGCTGCTGTTTACACAGAGATTTGCAAGCGCTAGCGAGCGCACCCCGATCACGGCATTGATCAACACCAGAGTGAAGCCGGGAGAGACGTGGGTGCAATATGCAATCCGGTGGCGGAACCTATGGTCGAGATGCGAACAACGCATAGAAGAAGCTCCTGCCGTGGGCATGTTCGTGGGTACTCTCGACCCTCAAGCAACTATCTCCCAATTCATGATGTTCTTCAAGCCGACCACCTTCCAGGCCTTGATTGACAAGCTGGCCTAAATGGACCAGATGGGCCATAGGCCTTCCTCTTCAATGACAGAGCCTTGGAATGAAAAGGGCAAAGGGAAAGCAACTTTCGTCGCTAAGACTCAACAACAGTCGAGCAACTTAAAGCCGGTTGTCCGTCAAAACAATATGCGTCCACGCCCATCCCTCGAGGAGAGACTGGGACGTCCTTACTCATTTCCTCAGGATAAAACGAGAAAACTGTTCGAGCTGGCAGTGCACAACAGACTCATCAATCTGCCGAGTCCAAAACGTCCGTTGCAACCAGGCGATGTCAACGATCCCAATTATTGCCCTTACCACCAAGCGGTAAGCCATCCAATCGAAAATTGCTTCGTCTTTAAGGGATGGATCGAGGATCACTACCAACAAGGCAAGTTCGCGTTATCCGAAAACTGAAAGGTGAACCCGCCACAGCCTCACACTCCTAAGAAGACGGACACACCGCGGGCATCATGTTCTTTCGTATAAGAGACTCCATGGGAGGTCGCTCTTTCAGCCAAGACGAAAACGATGCTGAAAGATCTCCAAACATGCCCGGCAATCAGGTGGAAGAATCCGCTGGAACCCGAGATTATCGAGGGAATGCTGAAGCCGCGCCCAATTCCAAAAACGGGTGGTGATAGTCAAAGCGCTCACACCCAGCCGTCAAAATCTTCGAAGAAGAAGAAGAAGACCAAAAAGCCCGTGAAGCCTGGTGACAAGTGCACGGACTTGCAAAAACAGATTGATGCGTTGGAAGAATATAATCAGAAGGCGCGGACCCCAGTCACATTCCAAGAATTTCTCAGCCACGTCCTTGTGGACGGAGATGATGACAATGGAGAAGACTCGTTGGATGAATCTGAAGATTATGTGGCAAGCTGCCATGTGATATCTCACTCGTCAATAAATGACGAAGAAGCTCCTTACACAGAGAAGCTGGGGGCAGATCCTGAGCCAGAACTTCTAAGACCATCAGACGAAACGATTGATGCATTCCTGAACGAAGCCCGTCTTAAAAGCAAAGCTGATCGAGAGCGCGAGATGGCCATATTCGAGAAAGCTAAACGCCGGCGACTGGACAAAAGGGTCGAAACACTCCCACCAGATCAAAGTACATTCGCCGCAAATGAAAACAGGATCAAGACAAGGAAACGATTCGCCAAAGCCATATCGATGGGGATGAGGCTGCCCACTTTCAGAGAAAATTCTCCTGGTGGTATACATCTTGATGAAGCGGACGTACATCCTAACTTCTGCTTATATCATCAGAAGATCGCATATCCTACTGAGGACTGCAACTCCTTTAAGTGTTGGTGGCAAGGGTATGTCGCTCACAGGCAACACTTCAACAGGACAAAGCGTGAAGCTCGTAGACAGCAGAAAAATGCGACAGATGAGCGTAAAAGAATTGCCGGCAATTGTCATAGAGTTGATCCCGAGGGACCGCGAGTTCTCACATTCGGGAGCAATTCCGACGAAAAAGTAGCTCTTGGCCCCTTTTTCAAGGAATCCATCTCTAAAACGAAAGAATTGAGGAGTTGCGAGAGCATTCAGCCTTGCAATTGCACGATACCCGGAAAAGATCTCGGATCCGCAAGCAACGGTTCGAACAAAAAGGATAAAGGAAAGGGAAAAACGGCCTTCGTCGCCAACACTCAACAACAGTCGAATGGCCCTAGAACGGTTTTTCGCCAAAACAACAAGCGGCAACCCCTCTATGAAAAGTTGAAACGTCCTTACTCGTTTCCCCGGGACGAAACAAGGAGGCTGTTCGAACTAGCAGTGCGCGACGGACTTATCACTCTACAGGAGCCGAAATGCCAGCTACAACTGAATGAGGTCAACAATCCTAATTACTGCCCTTACCACCAAGTATTGGGCCATCCGATCGAAAATTGCTACATCTTCAAAAACTGGGTTGAAGACCAATACCAACAGGGCAAGTTCGCGCTGTCCGAAAACTGGAAGGTGAGCCCGCCACAACCACATGCTCCGAAAAAGATGGATATGCCGGGGGCATCATGCTCATTCATAGAGAAAGCCCAACGGACCACTACGTCCTAAAACTGGATAATAGACCGTAACGTTGTTAAACTAACAATGGACCACTACGTCCTAAAACTAGATATGGACCGAAACGTCCTTAAACTAACTGCGGACCGCAATGTCCTAAAACTTTCAAATGACCGAAACGTCGTCAAACTACTCCCAACCCGCAGCATCTTCAGGCTGACGTGGTAAAAAAAACAAAAACAAAAAAAAACAAAAACGGTACGCCCACAAGCAAAATGGGCACGGATGAAAACCCGAAAGGGCTCCGTGAGTAAAAACAGCAGGGCTACCGGCGAGTGTTCGTGAAAACCCGAAAGGGCGCGACTTCGTTAAAAAAAAATAATAATAATAAAAAAAAATAAAAAGAACGGTATGTCAATAAGCAAAGTGGGCACGGATGAAAACCCGAAAGGGCTCCGTGAGTAAAAACAGCAGGGCTACCGGCGAGTGTTTGTGAAAACCCGAAAGGGCGCAACCTCGTTAAAAGACACTTATAGGGTCCTCTCGACCTTTCAAGGAGAAACCACCCGCGTGAGATCCTTACGACTCACAAGGGAGCAACACACTTAGGGATCCTTACGATTCCTAAGGAGAAATTACACTTGCGAGATCCTCACGTCTCGTAAGGAGAACTCTCTTATGGGACCCTCACGGCTCATAAGATTTGAAAGTCTTAAGTTACAGAGACCTGAACCTGTTCTTAAGCAACCCCCACAACCTTCGATACTGCCCTACAAACGGCTCATACTGACCCTTGTATACAATCCACGGGCGCGAATAAACATTTTCCTAATCAAGTCCCACCCGTGACTGGGGATATGTCCATACGGTGAACAACCCTTGTAAGTCCTCTCGACTTATAAGGAGAAAACCCTTTTGTAAGATCCTTACGACTTACAGGGGAACATACACTTAGGAGTCCTCACGATCCCTAAGGAGAAAACACACCTACGAGATCCTCACGACTTGTAGGGAGAAATACCTTTGTGAGACCCTTACAGCTCATGAAGTCAAAAGCCTTAGTCGACGGGATCCTAACCCTGTTTACTAAGCCACCTTTGTTTAACGTCGACAGTGGCAAATGATGATTCGCTCCTGGCAATATCCCAGTCGCAGCGATGCTGATGCTTAAACCGATATCAAATTCCAAGTCCTTTTACGGCAAATGATGATTCGCTCCTGGCAATATTCCAGTCGTAGCGATGCTGATGCCGAGATTGGCATCAGATTCCAAGTTCCACACTCGCGATATAAAAAAAAAATCAGCGAGCCAAAAATGCATATGAAATAGCCGAAATGATGGGGCAACTTGCAACGAAATTAGCAAGTAAAAATGTATGCATATAAAAACAGCCGAAATGATTGGGCAACTCGCAATAAAAAAAAGCAGCGAGTAAAAATGAAATAAATAGCCGAAATGATTGGGCACCGCGAAAAATAGTCGAAATGATAGGGCAATCGTGACCTTCGCGATATAAAAGCTGAAATGATAGAGCATCGCGGGAAAAGAAATAAAATAAAAATGAAATTTTTGCCCTACAGGTGATGCTACATCAATCTCTGTATACAATCCAGGGGCGCAAACAAAGAAGGAGTCGCACTCCTCCTCCCCAGGTTTCATCAAAAGAAGAAGCCGAATCTCGACGGGCCACAAATAACCTAGAGATCATCTCAACACTCGTCTCGTCACAGCGGACACATCATCAAGCAAAGCGGAACAGCGACAACTCCCAGTTCCATGACTCGACGATGTACTCCCACAGAGAGTCAAATCCCAACTCCGTGAAATGCGGATACAATCGGCAAAATTCCTGGTTACGTGGAATGCGGATAATGTCACTCTTTGACCCCGCGGAAAACGTCCAGAGCGGATCCTGGTCCTCACAGAGCACGGCAGTGAACCCGTGTGAAGCATCCAGAGCGGAGCCTAGTCCTCGCCGAGCACGGCAGTGAACCCGTATGAAGCATCTAGTGCAAAATTCCTGGCTACGTGGAACGCGGATAACGTCACTCTTTGACCCCATGGAAAACGTCCAGAGCGGATCCTGGTCCTCGCAGAGCACGGCAGTGAACCCGTGCGAAGCATCCAGAGCGGAGCCTAGTCCTCGCCTAACGCGGCAGTGAACCCGTGTGAAGCATCTAGTGCAAAATTCCTGGTCACGTGGAACGCGGATAACGTCACTCTTTGACCCCGCGGAAAACGTCCAGAGCGGATCCTGGTCCTCGCAGAGCACGGCAGTGAACCCGTGCGAAGCATCCAGAGCGGAGCCTAGTCCTCGCTTAACACGGCAGTGAACCCGTGTGAAGCATCTAGAGCAAAATTCCTGGTCACGTGGAACGCGGATAACGTCACTCTTTGACCCCGTGGGAAACGTCCAGAGCGGATCCTGGTCCTCACACCAACATGGAGTGATCACCACCTCGACGTTCGTCTCGACACAGCAGACGCAACATCACCGAAAGGAGTCACGGCAAAATCCCTGGTTCCAGACTTCGACGGTTCACCAGCAACCTAGAGACAACCACGACATTCGTCTCGATACAGAGGACGCAATGCCAGCAAATGAAGCAAAGGATAAATTCCTAGCTTCAAGGTCTTGACGGCAACCCATATAAAGCCAGAAAGACAACTGGAGATCATCTCGCACCAGCACAGAGTGATCACCACCTCGACGTTCGTCTCGATATAGCAGACGAGATGTCACTACGGCATCCTTCCTCCAACAGGATCCGGACACGCCAAAGCAAATGAAGCAAAAGGCTAAATTCCTAGCTTCAAGGTCTTGACGGCAAGTTATATAAAGCCTGAAAGACAATCGGAGATCATCTCGCACCAGCACAGAGTGATCACCACCTCGACGTTCGTCTTGATACAGCAGACGAGATGTCACTACGGCATCCTTCCTCCAACAGGATTCGGATACGCCAAAACAAATGAAGCAAAAAGCCAAATTCCTATCTTCAGGGTCTTAACGACAAGTCATATAAAGCCTGAAAGACAATCGGAGATTATCTCGCACCAGTGCGGAATGGTCACCACCTCGATGTTCGTCTCGATACAGCAGACGCAACATCACCAAAAGGAGCCACGGCAAAATCCCTAGTTCTAAACCTCGATGGTTCACCAGCAACCTGGAGACAACCACAACATTCGTCTCGATACAGCGGACGCAATGCCAGCAAACGAAGCGAAGGCCAAATTCCTAGCTTCATGCGTCTTAACGGCAAGTCATATAAAGCCTGAAAGACAATCGGAGATTATCTCGCACCAGTGCGGAGTGGTCACCACCTCGACGTTCGTCTCGATACAGCAGACGCAACATCACCAAAAAGAGCCACGGCAAAATCCCTAGTTCCAAACCTCGACGGTTCACCAGCAACCTAGAGACAACCATGACATTCGTCTCGATACAGAGGACGCGATGCCAGCAAACGAAGCAAAGGCCAAATTCCTAACTTCAGGGTCTTAACGGCAAGTCATATAAAGCCTGAAAGACTATCGGAGATCATCCCATACCAGCGCGGAGTGGTTATGACTCATCGGGGCTCTCCAAAATGAGCCTAACCTCAAGTAAAAAGCGGCATGGCAAATTCCTAACGCTTGCTCTTCCGACGGTCAAACTGCCAAGGAGGATTGCTTGAAGACGTCCTGTCCAGCCCCCGAAGGGATCAGAGACACGGCAGTCGCAGGGCTACTCGAACAGCACGATTGCCTATCGAGGAATATATCAGCTCATGCGACGGTACGACGGCCAAAACCCTAAGTACCACAGACCCTAACGGACTTCTGTCGTAAAGAGCAGAAGTTAACTGTGACGTTAGGATATTCTTGCGAGATCTGCTCGATTCGTTTCGACTCGTGAGGAAATTGATGTCTTTGCGAGAACTTCTCGATTCGTCTCGACTCGTAAGATAAAGCCTTAGGCAGTAGGGATTAAAAAACCTGTTTCCTAAGCACTGGGACCCTGCAAGTCGGCCCAGAATGGTCACTCGCATACTATCCACGGGTCTCACTCTCCAAAGTCGAATCTCGACGAGGAGGGAAACAACCGCTTACGGGTCCTCTCGACTCGTAAGAGGGAAAACTCTCTTATAGGATCCTTACGACTTATAAGAGAAAACACACTTAGGAATCCTCACGACTCCTAAGGAGAAAATACACCTATGAGATCCTCACGACTCGTAGGGAGAAAAGTCTTTATGAGACCCTCACAGCTCATAAAGTTGAAAAGTCTTAGGTGGCAGATCCTAACCCTGTCTCCTAAGCCATCACCGCCCTGCAAAGAGGTCAAGATTGACCATCTATGAGCCAGACTCGTCAAAGCTACATGCCACTGAAACGGAAAAGCTACTCATGAGGATATAAACTACTTCACGCCAGAGTAAGATATGAAAAGATAGAGAGATGCGGCTCATGGAGTTAAGGGTTTGGAACTATATCTCTTAAGAGTCGAGATCTGAGTCAATGATAAATGACGACGCTTGTGTCCGCTCGTTATCTTCTCAGATCAAGATTCTGAAAGCAATATACCAACCCGAAACTGGTCATACGCTATGCATTATTTTGCACCACTTCACCCACATAAATACTTACGTGGGCAAAGTAGTGGGGGGCATTTGTTCCCGCCAAAAATTTCTGCGCAAAAGAGCCCAAGGTATCAAATGGCGGCGATACGCTTAAGAAAATGGGAACCAGTATCTTCCGGGCTGTTTTTTGACAAACTCCCGAATGAGAAACAGATAAATTCTGATGGTATCGAAAGCATCTCGAAAAACCCTTTGATTTGATATATAATGGGCCTCATAATTCTTCCGGGATCAAAAGTTATGAGGAATTACGTGTCCACATGTGATGGGCTTTTAAGAACCCGCTGGAGGAGTTAAAAAATATAATAAAAACTCAGAAAAGACCTCAATGGGGCATCACGTGCTCACACGTGACCATGGGTCATGTGCAGACACGTGATGGGCTCTTAAGGCCTCTAAAATAATGAATAGAATTTAATTCTAAAAGTCAGAAAATACCTCAACGAGGTATCACGTGCTTACACTGACCAATGGTCACGTGTTGACACGTGATGGTTAAAACAACAACATAAACAAGCGGCTGTTAAAGGAACTAATTTGGGGGTCATGTGCTCACACGTGACCAAGGGTCACGTGTCAGCACGTGACTGGCTTCGAAAGCCTTACAGTTAATAGAATTAAATTCTAAAAGATTCCAAATCTTTCCAAATGGAAAAGGTCTATGGGGACCGTTGGATTAAAAATCCAAGGGTGATTAAAAATCACCAATTTATGGAAAAATCTTGGACTTGGAAAGATTTCCCCCCTAAATCTAACCGAGATAACAAAGGGATATCTTTGGATTTAAAATCCAATGATGAATAAAATTCACTTAACAATCTAAAGGCCCAGATTAATGATAAATATAAATCAAATCTCTCAACAATCAAACCAAATCTCTTAATGAGAGATTTGTTAAACAAATTGATTCTCTTCCTCCTCCTATAAATAGGAGCCAAGAGAAGAGAAGGAGGATCTACCTTGGAGAGAGAAGAAACAGAGAGAGGAGAATTTAATTCTCTGCAAAAGAAAAACCCTAGGTGAGAAAAGAGAAAAGATTAACTTCAAAAAGAGAATTTAATTCTCAAAATTCAAGAGTTTAACTCTTATAAAAAAAAGAAGAAGAACTTAGTTCTTCTTCTGGTTGAAAATCTGTACAGAGCACATCTCCCCATAGGATGAGAATTTAATTCTCATCGGGTTGAGATCCTGCCATGCAGATCCTAAACTTAGAAGGGGAATTGAGTTTTGAGAATTTAATTCTCCTAAAACAAAACTAGGCTTTAACCCTAATCAAGAATTTAATTCTTTTACATATCTAGGAATTTAATTCCTTTGAAAAGAAATCAGGGTTTTATCCTAAATAAGAATTTAATTCTTTCACGATAGGAATTTAATTCCTCCAAAATCATAATTAGGGTTTAACCCTACAAAGAATTCAATTCTTAAAAGATCTCTGTTCATGAAAAGAACTAGGGTCACGTGCCCCACGTGACCCCTGAACAGATCCCCCAAAATGAGAAGAGGAAAGCTTTGAGGCAATGCCTCACGTGCTCCCACGTGACCCTCATTATTTATGGAACAAAAGCAAAGGCAGGAACAATTCTGGGCGCTCTCACGTGACACCACGTGACCCCTAATAAATGTTCTAATAAATCAGGGCATGATTATACATCACGTGCCCACACGTGATGGCTATGAAAATTAAAAGTGTTTAACACTTGTTTGCAGAACAAAATAAAGTGGATCTGGCCCCACTTTTTGATGCCATCACGTGCTCCCACGTGACTCCCAAAACGCAGAAAGTAAAAGCAAAGGAAATGAAAGCTTTGGGCGCTCTCACGTGTTATCACGTGACCCCTCAGCAAATGCTTTAACAATTGGCGCACAGATCCCCATCACGTGCCAACACGTGATGCTCTAAAATAAAAATAAAAGTGTTTAACACTTGTTCGCAGATTTGAGGATAAACCAAAAGGAGATCTGGCTCCACATTTAGGGCGCCCTCACGTGTCACCACGTGACCCCTAATGAGCATTCTAACAGACCAGAGCGGGGGCCTTCATCACGTGCTCACACGTGATGGCCGCCAGAATTAAAAGAGTTAAACACTGATCTGCAGAATAAAATAAAGGGAATCAGGGCGCTATCACGTGTCCACGCATGACCCCTCTCTCCTTAGTGTTTAACACTAATCTGAAGACTTTGTCCTCAGTGTTTAACACTGATTTTCTTAGTGTTTAACACTAATTTAGAAAACTCTATTGGTAGTGTTTAACACTGATTTGCTTAGTGTTTAACACTAATTTGAAAACTCTGTTCCCAGTGTTTAACACTGATTATCTTTTAGTGTTTAACACTAACTTGCTAATCTTATTCCCAGTGTTCAACACTGTTGGTCTTTAGTGTTTAACACTAGTTTTAGCCCAATTGGCTAAGTTTCTAGAGGCAAAGCCTCTCCTTCAATGGACCAACAGAGGGCCAATATTTCAAACATAATTGGACTTAGCCCAAACTGGCCATGAGTCCTCAAATCATCTTGAACTGAGCACATCTGCTCTTTCAACCAACTCATTGGTTTAGGGTACATCTCTGAACTCCTCTGATATTTGTCGTTGTAATCCTTCAACGTCTTCAGAGAGGTGACGGGTCCCGACAACCACACATCAACACGGACTGTGGGGTCCTTAAACTCATGAACTTATGCGTCCCTAAACCAAGATACGGACTGTGGGGTCCTTAAACCCGCGGACTTATGCGTCCTTAAACTAACGGACTAATGCGTCCTTAAACACACCCATATGGACTGTGGGGTCCTTAAACCCATGGACTTATGCGTCCTTAAACTACAATGGACCACCATGTCCCTAAACTGGCAACGGACCACTATGTCCCTAAACTGGAACATGGACCACCATGTCCCTAAACTGGCGATGGACCACCACGTCCCTAAACTGGAACATGGACCGCCATGTCCCTAAACTGGAACATGGACCGCCATGTCCCTAAACTGGAACAATAGAGCCCCCAAATGCTCTTTTGTCGGATCTAAACGATCCCGTTTAAGTTGATCTTAGCCTCAAATATGGCTAACGCATCCTTAAACCTTCAAACAGACTTTAGTCCCAAATTGGACTATAGATCCCCCCAATCTACTTTGGTTCAAGGGTACATCTCCGAACTCCTCTGACATCTGTCGTTGTAATCCTTCAACGACGTCAGAGAGGTGACGGGTCCCGGCGGCCATACATGCAATGGACCCCTATGTCCCTAAAATGGAACAATAGAGCCCAAATGCTCTTTTGTCGGATCTAAACGATCCCGTTAAGTCGATCTTAGTCCCAAACTGGACTAACGTATCCTTAACAACCGTTTAAGTTGATCTTAGCCTCAAATATGGTTAACGTATCCTTAAACCTTCAAACAGACTTTAGTCCCAAATTGGACTACAGATCCCCTAATCAACTTCGGTTCAAGGGTACATCTCTGAACTCCTCTGACATTTGTCGTTGTAATCCTTCAACGTCGTCAGAGAGGTGATGGGTCCCAACGGCCATACATACAATGGACCACCATGTCCCTAAACTGGAACAATCGAGCCCCCAAACGCTCTTTTGTCGGATCTAAACGATCCCGTTAAGTTGATCTTAGTCTCAAATTGGACTAACGTATCCTTAACAAACGTTTAAGTTGATCTTAGCCTCAAATATGGCTAACGTATTCTTAAACCAAAACCCCAAACCCAAATCTAAGAAAATACGGATTTGGACTAATCCACGTCCTACGGGCGACGACATAAATCAGTCTCCGTATACAATCCACGGGTAACCACAAACAAAACAAACACCCACGACACGAAGTGACCAGCTGGAGAAGGAGAAAGTTGTTACAGCGATGCGGTAGCGTAATTAACTGCAGGGGCTTGCGCCTGCAGGGAAGAGCGTCCCCACAATCGAAAACCCCCTCAAGCGAGGGGGAATCTGACGAAGTCTGCTACATCGGCCGCATCCGTCTAAACCTCCGATACACGGTGCCATAAATCAACTTGGCATTTTCGGAGAGGTGGACGGATAGCACCTATTAGCATCTGCCCCGAACCTCAGGCAAGACGTCCCATGTCTCGGCCGCCGTTCGGAGGGGAACAGTCTCTTTCCATACCATATCTCATATGGAGTGGTAGACACGGTTTTGGCCGGAACCCTATTCAATAGATATATCGCAGGCTCCAATGCGTGCCCCATAATGAAAGTGGTAACTCAGCATCACTCATCATTGATCGTACCATATCTAATAGGGTACGATTCCTCTGTTCCGACACACCGTTGTGCTGTGGTGTGTACGGAGGAGTGAGCTGAGAGAGAATCCCATTATCTTTTAGGAAATCTAGAAACTCTGAGCTTAGATACTATCCTCCTCGATCCGATCGAAGTTTCTTGATACTTAAGCCTGTTTGTTTTTCTACTTCAGATTTATACTCCTTGAACTTTTCGAAGGCTTCAGACTTATATTTCAACAAGAACACGTGTCCGAATCTCGAGAAATCATCAGTAGAAGTTATGAAGTAGGAAAAACCACCTCTTGCATTTGTAGACATTGGTCCACATACATCACTATGTATGATGCCTAAGAGTTCAGCAGCTCTCTCTCCGTATCTAGTAAACGGAGTTTTGGTTATTTTACCTTTGATACAAGACTGGCAAACTGCATAAGATTTATATTCAAACGGGTTTAAATATCTATCTTTATGTATCTTGGTTAGTCTTGTTTCATTAATATGACCAAGTCTACAATACCAAATGAAAACTTCATTTATGTCTGAAATCTTCCTTTTGTTTGTTTGTTGTATATTGAAAACTGTATGTTGTTTTAGGACGTATATCCCGTTATTTAATGTACCAGACCCAATCGACTCTTGATTAAGGTTAATGTTCATAACATTAGATTGTAATACAAAATTATATCCTTCATTGTCCAACAACGATATTGATATAATATTACATAACATCGATGGTACAAAATAACATGGGTTCGAAACCAATATACAACCTGAGGGCAAACCAATGTGATACTCTCCCACTGCTACAACATGTACAGAGGAACCATTCCCAACTCGGAGAGTGTGATCACCTTTCTTCAAAAACCTGCTATTTCTCAGCCTCTGCACACAATTGCAGGTGTGAGATCCTGACCCGGTATCTAATACCCAGAAAGTAGAATTAATTGAAAAACAGTTTTCTGTTACAAACACACCTGAAGTAGAAGCATCACCATGCTTCTTTTTCTTGAGGCCGGCCAGGTATCCAACGCAGTTTCTCTTCCAGTGCCCAGTCTGGTGGCAGTGGAAGCATTTCCCTCTTCCTGTCACTGCAGCCCCTATCCTGTCCCTTCCCGATGCCTTTTTCACTCCTCCTCTCGGCTTGATGGGATTCTTCTTCTTCTTTTCCTTGGCCTTAGCTTTCGGGATGGAAGAGGAAGATGGCCCAGCAATTAGAGCAGGAGTTTTCGCTACCTTTAGCATGCTCTCTGCACTCCTCACCATATTTAGGAGTTCAGGTAGTGACTTCTCCATGTTGTGCATTTTGAAGTTTACAATAACTGAGCAAAGGCAGGGGGAAGGGACTGTAGAACAATATCAACATACTGTTCGTTCTCCATGGTCCAACCTAGGTCCTCTAGTTCTTCGATAAGTATAATCATCTTCAATACATGGTCACCTACAGACGTGCCAGTAGCCATCCGTATCTGGAACAACTTTCGAGATGCTTCGTATCAGAAAGTACGAGATTGCTCTCCATACAACTCCTTTGTATGGAGAAAGATGGATTGTACATCCATCTTCTCATGCTGCTTCTGATGTTCATTGTTCATAGAAGCAAGTGCGAGGCATTTGGCTGTTGCACAGTCTATATCACATGTCTTGCGGATTTCGTTATCCGCAACTGCAGAATCAGGGCCTGGGCTAGGAGGGGTTGGAGTAGTTAGTGTTAGTGTATATGCCCTAGAGGCCATTACTGTATCATACTAGTTTGTATATTACTTAATGGAAGCTTGGGATATTCACCTTGTATATACAATCTTGGTCAAAATAGTAGTATGCTACTTGGTTTGTTTCTACTTCAATGTGTACATGTGTTTATTTTATTATATCACCTATACGCATTAGTGGAGCCCTTAGGATCTTTGCTTGATTACCAGCGTTGTGATGGCAGTCACACTAGTGGGGCTGGGTAATCTATAAGCACATCCTTATACAGGTCACTAGTCGCAGGACTATCGAGACAGGGCATCGATACTCCGGAGTAGACTAGCGCATGCGCTTCTCATCCCAGTGTAGGAGACGGTCTGTCCCACAGTCGTCAGTACGTCGTACTGGAGATAGTATGTGGGTGCTCGTTGGGTTATGAGTATACTGGACAGGACTCGTCGGGAACTGACCGGTTGGTATTATACCTATCGTCAGTTATCAGTTCCCAGGTGACATGAGTACAGTTTAGTCCGCTAACTTGACACTGTCACTTCGCCTCGAGTGTGTTCCCACTGTACTTTGATTACTACCCTACCACGGCTCAAAGGAGTCGTGCAAACAGGTAGTAGTTGGGTGCAGTCCCGAAGCACTTGGAGGCAGTGACGGTTAGACATGATTCGTCTCTCCCGGTATTGGGGGTTGACATCGCGCTGTGTCTAGGAGAGCCATTACACAAGTAGTCCCTGGCCAGGGCAAATGAGATATACTGGTAGGCTTCCAGTGTTATCTCAGGGTGTTTTGGGCTTCACTCCGACACGACTTGTACCGCTATTAGGGGACTGACGTTTACCGCCCCCTAGGCCCGCCATGCGATGTATCAGACGAACAGACCGGACTGTATGGAGAATGTCACATTCAGGCTCAGTAGGAGTTCAGATGGGTTTCACCTCGTCAGTCTTCTTGTCGGCACCTACTTGGGGACTGTTACGCATAGCTAGTGCCGCTTGCGGTCTGTGGTTAAACCCACTGCCAGCGTAGTGTCGAGTCTTTAGAGTCCCACACAGAAAGCTATTCGCCTTTAGGCAAAAGAGTAGAGGTCGCATGGTTTTGCGACAGGTCGCATGGTTTTGCGACAGGTCGCATGGTTTTGCGACAGGGTTCAGTCACATCCGTGCACTTGTGCACGTTTAATGTCCGGACAGTTTATACTAGCAGGCTTTGGTTTAAGCCAGATCCTAGTGTACGTTTTGGGATTGGTTTTATCCAGTTTGTATTCGTGTTCCTCGGAACGCGGATGCGGGTGTGTATGCACAGTTGACGGAGAGACAGAGGCAGAGGATTCTCATTAGGGTTGTTGACCGTTGACCGTTGACTATTGACTTTTTGCTCAACCCTAATGAGAATATGATATATGATTAACAATTATATTAATTAAGTATTATGGTGACATGGTTGTTGAGGGGTTGACTTTGTTGACTTGTTGACTTTGTTGACTTGTTGACTTTGTTGACCAGTTGACTAGGCTTGACTAGTTGACCATCATGATAACAATAGCTATCATTTCATGGCAAAGACTTTTGCTTGCTTGCTCTTTTGTGCAAAATGAGTGCATGAAATGATATGGCTATGGTTGCTTAAACCATCACATAATACTTGATTGATATGAGGTGTTATGATTGTTTTGGATTATGAGAGCCAAATGAGAAAAGTCTTCTCTCATTCTTTCATGCTCATTCTTTCTCTTGTTCTTGAGCTCTCATCTCCTCCTCTTGCTCTCCCTCTTTTGACTCTATGGTTCACTTGTCTCATGAGTTGAGAACCAAGAAGCATAGATAAAATCCCATACAAACTCTTCTCTACTCACTCTAGTTCACAAGGTTTAGTAAACCGAGTGAACTAGTTTCTTCAAAGTTCGAAGAAGGAGCCAAAGGTTGAAGCTTTCAGGTGGATCTATCTTCGGCGCAAGGAGACGACGGGGAGAAGCCGATTCGGACGACCATCGAGGCTTGAAGACGAAGGAGTTCGAGATAAGAAAGGTCTAAACCCCCTAACCGAGTAGTTAACAACTCCTAGTTAGGTTGTTAGTTAGATGTTTAACAAAGATCCGGGTTTTAAGTTCATGTTACCACCTCTAAGAAAATTGTTTTTCACCAAATTCCGCATGCCCGAAAGTACCGGGAGAGGTAGCATGGACTTACAGTGGTATCAGAGCCTAGTTAAACTCTATCTAACATGTTAGCAAAGTAGCTAGAAATTCGATCGGAGAAAAAGTCGCGAAATACACCCGTTTTCAAACTTTCTGTCGATTTTCAAAGTGCTGGAAAAATTATTTGAGATACACCAAAAATCGACTCAGGGTTTTTAGAGTATACTGTAGAAAGACGGTCCCCTGATCTCATCAAAGCGCCGCGGAAACGCGGCAATAGCTTGCTATTGCCGCGGTTCCGCGGCCGTCTTGGCTCCTCTCTGGGTCTTCTTTGCTACAGTATGCTTATAGGGGTATTTTGGATTTTTGGAATATATATTTTCTTCCCAGATTTTCCAGAACGAAAATTTTGTGTTTGGGGCCTGAAAATCCGTATTTTTGATCGAACTTCTAAAAGACTTAAGCTGACGGGTTTTTCTGTGATGTGATATTTGTATTAAACGTCTGCTAATCGCTATATGTCGATTAGTGGGGGTTATACAAATCTGTGATCTGTAATGTTATTGGAATGTGTATATGAATTCATTGGATTGTCGCGGGTGAATAGCCGGGGGTTGTGAGACGAGAGTTTTCTTTTCTTTCAATTCATGTAAATTTGTAAATTGATGTAATAATTATTTGTATGGCCGCACAACCAGGTCGGGGTTGTAGCCGTCATTGTATAATTTCTTTTTACTGTTTTTGCTCCTAGGATAGACCCATGGAGGGGGTGCATAAACTACCGGGTATGCCGAAGTGCCGAGTGGCCTACTCACGGAGTTGAGGGAGGTTGCTTCGCTTCGGGTACTTGGCGGGTAGTTTGCCTCACCCGTAGGGGTCTTGGGTGGGGTATTGGCTATTCACCGCGAGCGTGTAATCTGCTTTTCGTTACAGGCTCGTACGAATTGCGGATTCCTAGTATATCCAATGTGTTCATCTGTGATCTGAAATGGCTATCATTGCAGTATATCTATATATGATATTATTTAGGCGTTGCTTATGTTTTACAGCCGCGCTAGCCCAGCTCCCGCTCTGTCGTTAGTTAAGTAACCTAACGGGTAATGACGGGGCCCCGTGGCGAATGCGAATGGCATAAGCGTACGTCATATTTTGGTTGTTTTCTGCAATGGTAGGATTAAATGATGGGACGCATTAAAAGAACTAATGCAAGAATATCACGCATTAAAAGAACTAATGCAAGAAAGATAAACCAAGTAAAAGTCGTTGGAACACTTTCGAAAAACCACTCGGTTCTTTTCAAAACTAACTTTTAAATGCGGAGCTTGAGCCTCTCCTTTTAAAAACTCTCTCGTTCCATCAATTATATCAAGTTCACTACGTTCACGGTTTCGCCAAAACCATTCGTAGCCCTCCGTCGTTTCACATGGATGGTCAATAGTATTCAAGCTATGTTTGTTGGCCAAAGTCAAGGCATAGTGATTGGTAGCTATTGGGTATTCATGTGCAGCATAGATAGATGCGTTAGTTTGGAACAGTCGTACTGCCTTGTTGGCCAAAGTCAAGGGTAGGTGCGGATGGATTCAAATTAACCTAGAGAACGACGGGTAGAACTTGACATGTGACTTATGATTTGTTGGCCAAAG
The DNA here is from genome assembly GCA_030015575.1 of Agapanthus africanus. NCBI lineage: Eukaryota > Viridiplantae > Streptophyta > Magnoliopsida > Asparagales > Amaryllidaceae > Agapanthus > Agapanthus africanus. Next base: position 443,058,407 of record JASDDO010000001.1, read on the forward strand.
TCAAGGTCATAAGAGAATGGGGCAAAAATCCACATCGGGAGTTTCAAAAGAACTGAAACTTGCTAGTGTTGCATACCACTTGGAGTGTGATGATTCTGGTAGGATTCCTTCAGTTTCGTCACGCGATGATATTTGGATCCCGATCCTACTGTGAGTATATGCTACTCCTCGGGAAATTTCTCGCTAAACGATCAATGCTATAAACCAAGTAGGTGTCTAGAAAGGTGTTAGCGGGGCTACGCCCCCAGGGAAAAGAGGTTATTTAATTAAGGAACTTCGCGAAAGCGTTGGAAAACCTCCCTTGAAGTACCAACACTGGCCTGGCTGAACAGTTAAGCAAGTATTGTACGGTGAGATTGATCCTGACTAATTCTTCCTTTTTGGTTTGAGGAGGGATTCGAGAAACAGTGGGAGCCATCCTGTTTAGACAAATTAAAAACCATTCTAAACTTGCAAGAGCATCATGCTGAGTGTTTCTTCTCTCTCCTAATTGCAGCGACCAATCGACATGACTGGACTTAAGTTACTCCTAGATAAAAACATACTGACAGGGCCAAACTACAAAGATTGGCTCAGGAATGTCAAGATGGCAATCACTTACGACAAGCTGGGGTATCTTCTTACCACCAAAGCTCCCCCTGTCCCAGGTCCCAAAACCAGCGTCGCGGATAAGGAAATCCGTAAGACCTGGGAACTAGACTGCGCGAAGGCCAAGTGCCTCGTGCTTGCCTCTATGGACAATGAACATCAGAGGAGGCACGAGAATATGGACCTGGAATCCATATTTCTTCATACAAAAGAACTGTATGGAGTGCAATCTTGTATCGCAAGATACGAAGTGTCGAAGAAGTTATTTTCGGCAAGATTGGCCGTCGGATCATCGGTAGCGGAACACGTGCTTAAGATGATTGGCTACATTGAGGAGCTAGCGGACCTTGGGACCACGTTGGAGAATGAGCTCTATACGGACTTGATTCTCCAATCCCTTCCTTCCACTTACGCCCAGTTTATACTGAACTTCAACTTACAAGAAAAGGAAGTTGAACTTTCAGAACTCCTCAACATGCTGAGGAGTGCAGAGGGCACCCTACAGAAAGGTAGGGAAACATCCACTTTGTTTGTAGGAGGATCTTCTTCTTCTAGGTCCAAGGCGAAAACCAAGGGAAAGAAGAAGAAAGCCCCCGCCAAACCAAGGGGCGGTGTTAGTAAAGTGGATACGAAGGGAAAGGCAAAAGCAACAAAGAAAGTGGGAAAGCTTGTGGATAAGGAAGAATGCTTCTATTGTCATAAGAAAGGACACTGGAAGAATGATTGCAGAGCTTGGAAAGCCAGGACACAGGAATTGAAGCAGGTTGCTGCTTCAGCTTCAGGTGTGTATGTTATTGAAAACTGTCTTTTAATAAACTCTACTTCCTGGGTATTGGATACCGGATCAGGATCTCATATCTGTAATTCTTTGCAGACGTTGAGAAACCGTAGGGTTTTGAAGGCAGGTGACATGACCCTCAAAGTTGCAAACGGAGCTAGCATGGATGCTAAGGCCGTGGGGGACTATCACCTGGGAATGTCAGATGGACATGTTTTGGTTTTGCGTAATTGCTTTTTTGTACCCAACACAACTTGTAATATCATTTCTGTATCTTTAGTTTCTAAAGAAGGTTATGAATTTGTGTTTGTAAGCAATGTTGTAAACATTCACCTTAATCAAGTTCTGATTGGGTCAGGTACATTGAGCAATGGTATATACGTATTAAACCAACCACAGATTTTCAATGTCCAGAATACACACAAAAGAAAGTCTCCGGAAATCAATCAGACTTTCTTATGGCATTGTAGACTGGGTCACATCAATGAGAGAAGGTTGACGAAGTTACATACAGAAGGATATTTGAATCCGTTCGAATATCAATCGTATGCCACTTGTCAATCCTGTCTCAAAGGAAAGATGACAAAGACTCCGTTTACTGGACACGGAGTAAGAGCGAGTGAGCTCTTGGGACTCGTACACAGCGACGTGTGCGGTCCAATGTCTACACATGCGCGAAGCGGTTATTCTTACTTCATTACATTTACGGATGACTTTTCAAGGTACGGTTATGTCTTCTTAATGAAACATAAGTCCGAAGCCTTTGGAAAATTCCAGGAATATAAGAATGAAGTAGAAAAACAAACCGGCAAAAGTATCAAGATCCTAAGATCGGATCGAGGTGGTGAATACTTGAGTGCCGAATTCCTGGACTATTTAAAAGAGAACGGAATTCTCTCTCAGCTTACTCCTCCATACACTCCGCAACATAACGGTGTATCGGAGAGACGGAACCGAACCCTATTGGATATGGTACGGTCCATGATGAGTAACGCTGAGTTACCGTGATCATTCTGGGGGTATGCGCTAGAATCAGCTGCATACCTTTTGAACTGAGTTCCCACTAAGACTGTGCCTACTACACCATATGAAATGTGGTGTGGGAAGAGACCCTATCTTAATCACATTAAGACATGGGGAAGTCCAGCTTTTGTCAAAAAGCAGCATGCGGACAAGCTCGAGGCACGCTCAGTACAGTGCAAGTTCGTGGGATATCCATAGAACTCCAAGGGATATTTCTTCTACTGCGAAGAGGAACAAAAGGTTTTTGTTTCTCGTCATGCCTACTTCTTGGAAACTGAGTTTTTGGAAAACCAGATAAGTGGGAGCACAGTAGAACTGGAAGAAATTCCAGAACCACGAGCTATTACTGAAAGCTTAGTGGAACCAGAGGGTTCAAAAGAACAGGACATTCCTACGCCGCTCCGCAGGAGTAGTAGGCAGTCTCATCCGCCCGAGAGATACTACGGTTTTCTCAAAGACGGGGATAGAGAGGATTGCATCATAGATTATGATGAGCCTACTAGCTTCCAGCAGGCCATTCAGAGCGTTGACTCAGTAAAATGGCTGGATGCAATGCGGACCGAAATGGAGTCCATGTACACCAACAAAGTATGGACGTTGGACATTGTTCCAGACGGGGTAAAACCCGTAGGATGCAAGTGGATCTTCAAAAGGAAGATTGGTGTATATGGATAGGTTGAGACCTATAAAGCTAGACTTGTGGCAAAGGGTTTTCGTCAAAGACCTGGTTTGGACTATGACGAAACCTTTTCTCCAGTGGCTATGCTGAAATCCATTCGGATCCTTCTTGCCATTGCTGCCTTCCACGATTATGAGATTTGTCAGATGGACGTAAAGACAGCTTTTCTAAATGGAAATTTAGAGGAGTGTGTCTATATGGACCAGCCAGAGGGTTTCATTCAGAGTGGGAGCAGCGGAAAGGTGTGCAAGTTGCTTAAGTCCATCTATGGACTAAAGCAGGCATCGCGGAGTTGGAACATCTGTTTTGATGAAACGGTCAAGGAATTTGGCTTTATCAAAAATCCAGATGAACCATGCATCTATAGTAGATTTGTAGCGAGAACTGTAGTATTCCTCGTTTTATACGTGGATGACATTCTCTTAATAGGAAATGACATTCCTATGCTACAATCTGTCAAGGGGTTCTTGTCACACAGGTTCTCCATGAAAGACCTGGGTGATGCCTCATACATCCTGGGGATCCGGATCCATCGTGATAGATCAAAGAGGATATTAGGATTTTCACAGTCCAGGTACATCGACACCATACTGAAGAGATTTAGTATGGAAGATTCCAAGCGCGGTAACCTACCAGCTTGTCACGGGATCACCCTCTCTAAAGAGATGTCTCCCAAGACTGATTTGGAGAGGGATCGCATGTCTATTGTACCCTACGCTTCTGCGGTAGGCTCTATAATGTATGCGATGTTGTGTACCTGACCGGATGTAGCTTATGCACTGAATGTGGTAAGCCGGTATCAGTCAAACCCTGGGGAGAAACACTGGATAGCGGTAAAGAACATTCTCAAGTACCTGAGAAGGACTAAGGAGATGTTCTTGGTGTATGGCGGAAAAGACCTCCAGATCGAGGCCTTTGCTGACTCCAGCTTCCAGAGTGACAAGGATGATTCCAAGTCCATGTCGGGTTTTGTCTTTACCCTCAATGGAGGGGTGGTGTGTTGGAAGAGTTCCAAACAGGAAACCGTTGCAGACTCGACGATGGAAGCGGAATACATTGCTGCATCTGATGCCGCAAAAGAAGCTGTCTGGATGAGAAAGTTCTTGAAAGAACTTCAGGTGGTTCCGTCCATTGTTGATCCAATACCTCTGTATTGCGACAACAACAGGGCTATAGCTTTAGCGAAGGAACCCAGGTCCCATCAGAGATCCAGACACATCTTGAGACGGTATCACCTGATCAGGGAGATGTGGATCGCCAGGAGATCGAGGTTCGGAGGGTTGCTTCAGAAGATAATACTGTAGATCCATTCACCAAGGCCTTGCCCCAGACTCAGTTCGAGCGGCCGATCGAGATGATAGGTCTTCGATACGCCAGTACATGGCCTTAGTGCAAGTGGGAGATTGTTAGTGTATATGCCCTAGAGGCCATTACTGTATCATACTAGTTTGTATATTACTTAATGGAAGCTTGGGATATTCACCTTGTATATACAATCTTGCTCAAAATAGTAGTATGCTACTTGGTTTGTTTCTACTTCAATGTGTACATGTGTTTATTTTATTATATCACCTATACGCATTAGTGGAGCCCTTAGGATCTTTGCTTGATTACCAGCGTTGTGATGGCAGTCACACTAGTGGGGCTGGGTAATCTATAAGCACATCCTTATGCAGGTCCCTAGTCGCAGGACTATCGAGACAGGGCATCGATACTCCGGAGTAGACTAGCGCATGCGCTTCTCATCCCAGTGTGGGAGACGGTCTGTCCCACAGCCGTCAGTACGTCGTACTGGAGATAGTATGCGGGTGCTCGTTGGGTTATGAGTACACTGGACAGGACTCGTCGGGAACTGACTGGTTGGTATTATACCTATCGTCAGTTATCAGTTCCCAGGCGACATGAGTACAGCTTAGTCCGCTGACTTGACACTGTCACTTCGCCTCGAGTGTGTTCCCACTGTACTTTGATTACTACCCTACCACGGCTCAAAGGAGTCGTACAAACAGGTAGTAGTTGGGTGCAGTCCCGAAGCACTTGGAGGCAGTGACGGTTAGACATGATTCGTCTCTCCCGGTATTGGGGGTTGACATCGCGCTGTGTCTAGGAGAGCCATTACACGAGTAGTCCCTGGCCAGGGCAAACGAGATATACTGGTAGGCTTCCAGTGTTATCTCAGGGTGTTTTGGGCTTCACTCCGACACGACTTGTACCGCTATTAGGGGACTGACGTTTACCGCCCCCTAGGCCTGCCATGCGATGTATCAGACGAACAGACCGGAATGTACGGAGAATGTCACATTCAGGCTCAGTAGGAGTTCAGATGGGTTTCACCTCGTCAGTCTTCTTATCGGCACCTACCTGGGGACCGTTACGCACAGCTAGTGCCGCTTGGGGTCTGTGGTTAAACCCACTGCCAGCGTAGTGTCGAGTCTTTAGAGTCCCACACAGAAAGCTATTCGCCTTTAGGCAAAAGAGTAGAGGTCGCATGGTTTTGCGACAGGTCGCATGGTTTTGCGACAGGGTTCAGTCACATCCGTGCACTTGTGCACGTTTAGTGTCCGGACAGTTTACACTAGCAGTCTTTGGTTTCAGCCAGATCCTAGTGTACGTTTTGGGATTGGTTTTATCCAGTTTGTATTCGTGTTCCTCGGAACGCGGATGCGGGTGTGTATGCACAGTTGACGGAGAGACAGAGGCAGAGGATTCTCATTAGGGTTGTTGACCGTTGACTATTGACTTTTTGCTCAACCCTAATGAGAATATGATATATGATTAACAATTATATTAATTAAGTATTATGGTGACATGGTTGTTGAGGGGTTGACTTTGTTGACTTGTTGACTTTGTTGACTTGTTGACTTTGTTGACCGGTTGACTAGGCTTGACTAGTTGACCATCATGATAACAATAGCTATCATTTCATGGCAAAGACTTTTGCTTGCTTGCTCTTTTGTGCAAAATGAGTGCATGAAATGATATGGCTATGGTTGCTTAAACCATCACATAATACTTGATTGATATGAGGTGTTATGATTGTTTTGGATTATGAGAGCCAAATGAGAAAAGTCTTCTCTCATTCTTTCATGCTCATTCTCTCTCTTGTTCTTGAGCTCTCATCTCCTCCTCTTGCTCTCCCTCTCTTGACTCTATGGTTCACTTGTCTCATGAGTTGAGAACCAAGAACCATAGATAAAATCCCATACAAACTCTTCTCTACTCACTCTAGTTCACAAGGTTTAGCAAACCGAGTGAACTAGTTTCTTCAAAGTTCGAAGAAGGAGCCAAAGGTTGAAGCTTTCAGGTGGATCTATCTTCGGCGCAAAGAGACGACGGGGAGAAGCCGATTCGGACGACCATCGAGGCTTGAAGACGAAGGAGTTCGAGATAAGAAAGGTCTAAACCCCTTAACCGAGTAGTTAACAACTCCTAGTTAGGTTGTTAGTTAGATGTTTAACAAAGATCCGGATTTTAAGTCCATGTTACCACCTCTAAGAAAATTGTTTTTCACCAAATTCCGCATGCCCGAAAGTACCGGGAGAGGTAGCATGGACTTACAGTTAGGACGTATGCGACCTTATCATAGGTCAGGGAAATATTTACGTTCCTAAGCCAATCTTTGTAATTCGGTCCCGTGAGTTTATTCTTGTCTAATAAAATTTTAAGTCCCGTCATAGGTATCTGCCATTAGGAGAGAAAAAAGAAAAGACTCAGCAATTGCTCTTGCATGATTAGATTGGTTATTAATCTTATCTAATCGATGTCTCCTACTGCTTTTTATCAAATTTTCCTTCAAACCTTAAAAATAAAATTAGCAAGGATTAATTGCAAACTACAAGTTTGCTAACCGGTCGGCCAGGCCAGTGTCGGTACTCCGAAGGAGGTTCCCCGTGCTTTCGCACGAACCTAATTAACCCCGTTTTCCTAGAGGCGTAACCCTGTTGACACCTTTCTAGACACCTACTGGATTAGCTAATTGTAAAGTGCAAAACACTCCCAGGAGTAACTCTTACTCACAGTGGGATAAGGATCCAACTATCAAATAAAAGGTATGCAATCTCATTGCAAATTTCAACTCTTGAAATTCCCGATATGATTTTTACCCCTAGTGTCTTATGACCTTAACTATGGTCAACAAATCATAAGCAATATTCAAGTTCTACCCGCCATTTCGTGATTGATTTAGACCCACCCGCATGACCCTTAACTATGGTCAACAAAGTCATACGAATGTCCTAATCGATCGCATCAAATGCTTTGTAGGAAGACATCACCTAGCTACCGTACACCATGCCTTAACTATAGTCAACAAACGTGGCACGAATACTAAGTACTCTGCTTCCTAAATTTGCGGAGGGCAACAGATGGTTTTTATGAAAACCCTTAACATTTTGAACTTGATATCGTTATAGAATCTAGTGAAAGGAGTGGTTTAAGCTCTAGTTTAAAAATAAATGGTTTTGTAGTATCTTTCTAAAGAGGTCACTCCCGGTGAAGGGATCTCGTCTCTTTCCTTATCGAATAAGGTGCTGGATATTCATGAATACCACGATGTAAAGCAAAAATTAGATCAACAATAAAAACAATCGAGTGCTTTGTAACATTTGCTATTTCGCTAAAGGGGTCACTCCCGGTGAAGGGATCTCGGCCCTTTCCTCATCGAGTGAGGTGTTGGATATTCATCAAGGAATACCACTATGCAAAGCAAAAACTAGAGTTACCCGTTTTAAAAAGTTTGATTCTACAACATCTTTAGGTTTCTTTTTCTTAACATTAATCACATTAATGTTGTCCCATCATTTACGTTTTCAAAACATCATAGAAAAGAAACGAAAATAGAACGTACGCTTATGCCATCCGCATTCGCCACGGGGCCCCGTCATGCACCGTTAGGTTACTTAACTAACGACAGAGCGTGGTCTGGACTAGCGCGGGTGCAAAAAATAAGCAACGTTTATTATATATCCCATATATAAATAGCCATTCGTCGCACGCATTTATAAACATTCCAGATCACAGATGAATACATTGGATATACTAGGAATTCTGCATTTCATTTAAGCCTTTAATGAAAGACGAATTCCACGGTTGTGATGAATAGCCAAACCCTACCCTATACTCTACGGGTGTGGCAAACTACCCGCCAAATTCCCGAAGTGAAGCAACCTCCCTCAACAATGTGAGTAGGCCACTCGGCACTTCGAGAACCCAGTAGTTTATGCACCCCACCTTGGGTCTATCCTAGAAGCAAAAACAGTAAAAAGAAATTATACAACGGTGGCTAGAACCTTAACCCGGATGTGCCCCGCAAAATAATATTACATCGCTTTTTACAAATTACATGAATGAAAGAAAAGAAAAACACTCTTCTCACATCCCTCCGGCTATTCATCCATGACGATCCAACATATTCATATACACATACCATCACATGATATACATATGTGCAACCCCCACTAATTGTCGTATAGCAATTAATGGACATTTCAAACACATAACAAACTGAAAAGCGGATAAACGACATTAAAAGTTCAATTTCGAAACACTCCGATTTCCCCTAACACTAAGGTTACATCACATGTAATCTATAAATAATTAAACAATACCACAAAGACAAAAACCTAAAGCACAGATAACCCTAAAAAACTCAAGCCCAAACTCAACTAAAAATCCAGCGACGCCGGAAAATTTCAAGATCTCGCCGGGAAAAAATCGATGGTTTGGGCTCGTTTTTCTAGGGTTGTCTAGTTATCTCATAATAAGTATTCTGCACATGCTTAAAAAAATTTTAGAACACCTTTTAAAAATTTCCAGAGAGCAGTTCTTGGGTTTGTGGTTTTGGAGTTGTTTCGTGTTCGAAGCTTTAAACGTCGTCTAAAAAACTAGTTATGGTTTAGTTAGGCTCTGATACCATGTTAGTAGATGTTGCACACCCTCACAACATTTGTGAGGAGGCGAAAGTGGCAAACAATAATTTTTGTTGCATGCAACACCTACTTTAAACCTAGATCTTGTGCTAAACCATAACTAGTAATTCTATCTAGAGATCTTATCTACTATGATAGGGGTTATACCTCAAGGAAACGGTCCTTCGGGTCTTCTTTCCTCTGCAACTCCTTGGCTTCTTTGATGGTTGAGATGTCCTCGATCTCCGGTCACCTCAAGACGTAGATGATCCACCCGAGAGTTGTAGAATAAGCTTCAAACTCTTCTCAAGAGTTAACTAAGGAATCAAGTGTGCTAGAAATGATCACTTAGATGATATAGAGATCAAGTAGTGGATTACTTTTAGTCCTAAGCTTTTGATTCACATCACATGTGAAGGGTAAAGCTAGGGTGAGGAAGAAGGAGATAATGAGGAGAGAGAAGATGAGAGTGATGAATAAATTATCCAAGCATGGAAAAATGATATGGCTAAAAGAAAATAATTGAAGCATGTATTATTTTTCTCCAAAATAATTCACTATGCTTCAATAGTAACCCCAAATGAATATAAAAATGATATAAGCCATTCCTTCATCCATGCTTTGCCTCTTTCCAAATTCCACCTCATTTATTTATTTTCACAAAATAAATATCCAATTATGAGGTGTCTCATTCTAGAAGGTGTTCTTGTACAATTACAAGAATACCCCTTCACCGTATACCGTATAAGTATACCCATATCCGAATTCTGAAAAATACGAATACAAATAATCCAATAATATAATACCGGTATCCGGCTTAAACCAAAGCCTACCAGTATTATCCTTCCGATCATTATTCCTGTAACCATTACAGGAACATGATCGAAACCCTGCCGTAACAACTTACGACCTCTACATCTTTCGCTTGAACCAGGGAACCCTCTGTGTGGGACTCTAAAGACTCGACAGTACACTGGCAGTGGGTTTAACCACAAGCACGTCAGCCGCACTAGCTGTGCGTAACGGCTACCCAGGTACATGATGAAAAGGTGGCCGACGAGCGACCTCATCATAGCCCTAACGAGCCTGTAAGCAACACATACCGTACAGTCCGGTCTCTTCGTCTGATACGTCGCATATGATGTCTAGGGGTGGTAAATGTCAGACCCTAGTAACTTTATAAGTCATGCTAATTTACGGCCCATAATGGTTCGAGAAACTACTGATAACTCTTATCAGTAAATCTCGACAACCCTGGCCAGGGATTTGCTGTTATGGCCGATCAAGCATAGCGCGGCATCAAATCCCTATACCAGGAGAGACGAAACCCCTTCCTATCTCTCACTGTCTCCATGTGATTTGGGACTGTACCCAAAATCCACATGTTTGCATGACTCAGTAGAGCCGTGGTAGGGAGGAAATCAAAGCACAGTGTGAATCACACAAGACACTATGACGATCTCGGGTCTACAGACTAACCTGTACCAGTGTCACCAGAGAACTGCTATCTGACAATAGGTATATATACCATCTAGGAGTTCTCAGCGAGTCCTGTTCGTTGTACCCATTCTCTAATGAGCACCTGTGTACAATCTTTGATGTCGAACACCAATTGTTGTGGGATCAACCATTGCCCCCAGGGTTAAGAAACGTACACACTAGTCTACTCTGGTAATATCGATGCCCTGTCTCGATATACTCTCGACTAGGAACAATTAAAGGATTTGCTTATAAACTGCCCAGGCCCCACTATTATGATCTACATCACAATCCTGGCAGTCAAGTATAATCCTAAGGGCTTCATCAACATGTTTATAAAGATATGAAATACAACACATCACACGTTAAGATGAAGATAAACCAGATAGTATACTATCATTTCGAGCAAAGATTGTTTCTGTACATATACATGCCTAGCATCCTATACAATACAGGCCTATAGGGCAAACATATCTAACATCGTTCACCACATGAGTACATTCCTCATCATTGGTGGAACTTGGTGGGGGAAATCGTTTACTTGTGCCCGTGGATTGTATACAAGAGCCAATATTGACCGCCTGTAGGGTAACTTGGGGAGTGTGATGGCTTAAGAACAGGTTCAGGTCCCTGTATCTTAAGGCTTTTAAATCCTATGAGCCGTGAGGGTCTCATAGGGGGGAATTCTCCTTACGAGTCATGAGGATCTCGTAAGTGTAATTTTTGTTGGGTTATGGCAGCGCCCCGGCCATCAATCTATGACCAAATGCGGAACAAAAACTTTTAAAAACCGGCACTAACAGAACCCTAATCGACGGATCGTACCATTAACCCTATACTAGTTATTAGAAAGGAGTTTAGAGACGTTATACCGATCTATCCGTGTCCTTCGGTCTTCAACCTCTGTCCTAAGCTCCTCGCGTCATTCTCGATCAAGTTCGATCTCCGGTCTCCCCCATCGAAGATGATCCACGTCGAGGATTTGTAATACGGGCTCCCACCTCAAAACCGAAGCAACTCGGGTATCTAGTTTGCTAGCTTAGATAGCCAAGATGAAGTAGAGAGAGTGTGTGATTAGTTTGTCTCAATACACCCAAGGATTTTCAACTCATGAGAGGGTATGGGTGGAGGTTGAAGAAGATGCCATGGGTGAAGAGTGTGAGCTCAAGAAAATCAATTCAAGAAAAGAAATGAGATGGCTGCTTATTTCTTTTGGTGTGTTGTGTTATATTGTGTTGTGAGCAATTAGCAACAAAATAAAACCACCCAAGAAGAAATATCTCAAGCTCACAACGAATATCCTACACTACAAACCAAAACCCTAGCATGTCACCCATGACCCACCATGTGTCACACCCATGTGTCTCCATGAATCACCAAGTGAGCATGCTAGAATAATGAGTCACACTTTCCCACTCCAAATAAACATTTAAATTAAATGTTTAATCCAAAAAAGAAAAAGCATTTTCTAAAGTAAACTTGTAACGAATTACAAAAATACCCCATATCTGTATATACATACCAGCATCCGTATTCCGACTGAATACGAATACTACGAGATGAAAATAATCCAACAATATAATACTAGGATTCGGCTTAAACCAAAGCCCACTAGTATTATCCATCCGATCATGATCTATGCACAAGTGCACGTATCTGATCGAACCCTGCCATAAAACAATACGGTCTCTACAACGTTTCGCCCGAAGCAGTGAAACCCTCTGTGTGGGACTCTAAAGACTCGTCAATACGCTGGCAGTGGGTTTAACCACAAGCATATTAGTGGCACTAGCTGTGCGTAACGGTTACCTAGGTATTGAGCGAAAGGAAGGCCGACGAGCAAACTCATCCTGAAACTCTACTAAGCCCGACAGTGACAATATCTGTACAGTCCGGTCCGTTCACCTATGAGTATCGCATATCGAGTCTAGGGGGTGGATAATGTTAGACCCCTAATAACTTGATATTTAGTGTTGGTATGAAGCCCATCACTACCTGAGAAACTACTGATCCGAATCAGTAATTCTCGACTACATTGGCCAAGGATTTCTGATGATGGCCACCCGTGTACACCGCGACATCAACCCCCAATACCGGGAGAGATGAATCCCCCGACGATCCGCTCACTGCCTCCATGTGGCTCGGGACTGTACCCAACTAAAACCTGTTTGCACGACTCCTTTAAGCCATGGTAAGGTAGTGATCAAAGCACAGTGGGAACTCACACGAGACAAATGACTATCTCAGGTCGATAGACTAACCTGTACACATGTCACCAGGAAACTGCTATCTGACAATAGGTATAATAACAACTAGCATGTTCCCGGCGAGTCCGTCCGGTATACTCATAGCCCAATGAGCACCTGTATACATCATAGGTGAACCAACTGACACCAATGGCTCGTGAGACCGGCCACTGCCCCTCGTCGGGGTCTCGATCCGTATACACTAGTCTACTCTTGGAGTATCGATGCCTAGTCTCGAAACTCCCACGACTAGGGACACTTTAAGGATGTGCTTATAGACCACCCAACTCTCACGTATATGATCTCCATCATACTGCTGGTAGTCAAGCATGAATCCTATAGGCTCTATCAACATGTAATAGTGATCTGAAATGTTACCTGAAGCATGTACATGATGATAAAGACAAATCAGATAGCATACTATCATCTCGAGTAAAACTGTTCTACCGGTATAGATCCTCCCTCAATCATTGCAATCATGTGCCTGCAATCCAATAATTCACTTGAGGGCATTATAGCCAACAATTTCTCCTTAGGAATCGTGGGGATCCCTAAGTGTATTGCTCCCTTATGAGTCATAAGGATCTCACGCAGGTGTTTTCTCCTCACAAGGTCGAGAGGACCTTGCAGGTGTTTTTATTTTAACGAGATTGCGCCCTTTCGGGTTTTCACAAACTCGCCGGTAGCCCCGCTGTTTTTACTCACGGAGCCCTTTCGGGTTTTCATCCGTGCCCATTTCGCTTGTGGACGTACCGCTTTTTTGACAACGAGATCGCGCCCATTCAGGTTTTCACAAGATCGCCGGTAGCCTTGCTATTTTTACTCACGGCACCCTTTTGGGTTTTCATCCGTGCCCATTTTGCTTGTGTACGTACCGTTTTTTTACCCCTCTGTTTGCCAACAGAACTTATGAGGGACTTTGCCACCAGGGCAGCTGTGCAGCCAGCGGGACTTGAGTTGCAATCCTCGCCGCTGGGACTTGTGGACCTGAATTCCACTGTCGCTGTGTTTGAGGCGACGTATTTAGTTTAAGGACATTACGGTCCATTGTTAGTTTAGGGACATCTCGGTCCATTGTTAGTTTAAGGATATCTCGGTCCAAGCAGCTTCGAGGTGAAGTTTTGCCGGATACTACTTATAGAGCTTGGACTCAGGAAGACAGCGAGCGGACACGAGCGTTGTCATCTATTATTAACCTGAGCCGTGACTTGTCAAGCGTAGTATTTCTTAAGGAACCGGTCGTTTATTGGCCGGAGGGGTTTTTCGCCATGCATATCCAGGAGCAAGTAGGCCCCACCTTGGTAGACTTTGTCTATGATGTACGGGCCCTCATAGTCCGGCTCGAATTTCCCCCGTTTGGCACGATTGGGAATCATAGGTCTTTTGACAACTAGCACGAGTTCGCCTTGGTGGAATGTTCTCGGTCTAGTCAGTTTTTCATATTAGCGTATCATCCTTGCTTTGTAAGCTTCCAGGTTTTGTTGTGCCATGAGACGAATTTCATCGAGGGCATCGAGCTCCTCAAGCCGAAGATGGGCATTTTCTTCATCTGTCAGCTCGTATCGAACAGCTACTCATAGAGAGGGTAGCTCTATCTCCAAGGGAAGTACCGCTTCCGTGTCGAATACCAACGCGAATGGCGTTGTATTCGTGGCCATTTTGAACGTAGTTCAATATGCCCGGAGAGCTTCATGCAGTCTTTCGTGCCAATTATTTTTATTTCTGGACACCGTTTTCTTTATAATTTTCGTCAAGATCTTGTTGAATGCCTCAGCTAGACCATTAGCTCGGGGATTATAGATCGAAGAGTATCTCCAATCTATATTATGCTGCTGTGCGAAGCGGCTGATCTTATGGCTTCTGTAGGCCGACCCATTATCCGAGATGATTCATCGCGGAGTGCCGAACTAGTAGATGACGTGTGTCCTGAAGAAATGAAGGATGTTCTCCATCTTCACTTCTCTTAGCGGTACTGCTTCTACCCAATTAGAGAAGTAATCGGTCGTCTCTAATATAAACCGATGTCCCTTGGACGATACTGGTTCAATGGGCCCGATTATATCGGTTCCCCATATTTCGAACGGCCAGCTAGCCAACATCGGGTGTAGCGGATTTAGATGTGTTGGGCTTCTCTTGCACCTAGTTTAGGGTTTGGTAGCATCACTCATGCCATTTTAAAAATTAGAGAGGTGCAAAGCAAGCAAACCATAAATTTTTACTAGAAATTCTAGGGTAACAAGTTTGTATCACATACAAAGAACTAAAGAGATTAGGATTACAACCTTTGTAGTCCGTTCCTTCACTTCATAAGCTCCGTGTTGAGGTCCCTTCGCTGCGATTATCAAGAACTCCGACTCTCGTGAGGCTCCAAGAGGTGAATGATGCATCTTACTTGAAGTCTTCTTGATCTGAGATGATCTACCTTGAAGAATCTCTAACCCAATCTTATACTTCACTAATGAACTTATTAGAGAAGTAAACACCCTAATCTAAGTGGCTAGAATAGATGCAGATGATGAAGTAGGAATTTTTCTCTCTTTTGTTTTCAGTTTCTCACACTTAATCATCACAAACATAAAACCTAGTGAAGCTTTTTCAAGAGCAAGAAGAAGAAGAAGAAGAAGAAGCTAAACCTTTTGTGATGAATAATGAATTATTGTTGTGGTTACAATTGCAACCATGAGTTAAGAATGAAAGGATTAACCCTTGTAGAGAATAAACCATAGGTTGAGGGTTTGGGTTGGGTTAACAAATATCTTCACAAAATATCAAAGGATGAAGACAAAAGTCAAACCTTCATGAAGCTTCATAAAAGCTCATCCAAAGCTTAACCCTAATCCAAACCCTAACTAGGTTTAAACTCTAAAACCATGTTGCATTTGTAACCCTAACATGTTACAATATTATATATCACATATACAATATATTTTGTAACAAAAGAAAATAATACAATTAACATATATCGCATATACATCAATGTATTATCCAGTGAGAAAATGAATCAATAAAGCGAGCTTATATTAGTTGACGTAATGTAATATATCACATATATAATTATACATTAAATTATCGAATCAACACTTGATCCGACAATCCGGCTATATTGCATATAACCGACTAATATAACATGTACCAATTCATCGAATCAACACTTGATCAGATGACCCGGCTATATCACATATACCCGACCGATATCTCATATCGCAAGAATAGAATACGGTATCTCATATCGTATTATTCTTGGTCCCGCACATATCACATATGTGCTCCTACTCCGTTTTTCCTGAGCTAGGAAACCTCTGTGTAGGACTCTAAAGAATCGTCAATACGCCGGCAGTAGGTGATGATCATATTAAATACCCACAAGCTGCAAGTGGTCATCTAAACGTAACAGCCACCCTGGTATTGAGCGATCAGAAGATCAACAAGCAAGCCTGTACATTCTCCTATGAATCCAATCAGTAACACTACCGTACAGTCCGGTCTCTTCGTCTCATATGTCGCATATCAAGTCTAAAGGTGGTAAACGTCAGACCCCAGTAACCGATAAGTCGTGTCGATGTGAGGCTCATAACAGGTCGAGAAACTACTGATAACTCTTACCAGTAGTACCCTATATCAGCCCTGGCCAGAGACTTCCAGTTATAGCTAATCGAATACAGCACAACATCAACTCCCTATAACGGGAGAGACGAAACCCCTCCTATCGCTCATTGCTTCAATATGATTCGGGACTGTACCCAAAAGCCACCATTTTGCACGCCCTCTTGGACGTGGTAAGGTGGAAATCAAATCACAGTGGGAATCACACAAGACTCTATGACGATCTCGGGTCTACAGACTAACCTGTACCAGTGTTACCGGAGAACTGCTATCTGACGATAGGTATAATACCATCTAGGAGTTCTCGGCGAGTCCATTCAGTGTACCCAGTCTCCACTGAGCACCCGTACACCATCTTTGATGTCAAACACCGATGGATATGGGATCATCTATCGCCCATCATATGGGTCAAGATGCGTATATGCTAGTCTACTCTGGTGTATCGATGCCCTGTCTCGATACACCCTCGACCAGGAACAGCTATAGGATGTACTCGTTGACAACCTTGGCCCCACTAGTATGATCACATCATAGTCCCAGTAGTCAAGTACATATCCTTAGGGCTTTATCAACATGTGAGAGCAAGACAGTAAACCAATACAAGTCAACATGTTAAGACAAAGTGAAACAGATAGCATACTATCATATTGAGCAAGAAAGTCCTTACTATATATATCCAAGCATCCACTATAACATACATCATATGTACAGCAATGGCCTCTAGGGCATATATACAACTAACAATCTCCCACTTGCCCTAAGGCCAGCTGTTGTAGTATCTCATACCCAACATCCTGTAGAGTCACTCAAATTGTATTTGGGGAATGGCCTTCGTGAGTGGATCCGCTGTGTTTGTGTCAACTCTCCTGACCTCGATCTCGCGGCGATCAACTATCTCCCGGATCAGGTGATACCGCCTCAGAATATGTCTGGACTTCTGATGGGACCTGGGTTCCTTTGCCAAAGCCACAGCTCCATTATTATCACAATACAAAGGTATTGGATGCTCAATGGAAGGAACCACACCAAGTTCAGTGATGAACTTCTTCATCCAGATAGCCTCTTTGGCAGCATCGTTGAGTGCGACTTAGAGTCGTCCTTATCACTTTGGAAGCTTGAATCGGTAAAGGACTCCACCTGGAGTTCACCGTTACCATACATCAAGAACATCTCCTTAGTCCTTCTCAAGTACTTGAGAATGTTCTTCACAGCTGTCCAGTGACTCTCTCCTGGATCTGCTTGATACCTACTCACTACACTTAGTGAGTATACTACATCGGGTCTGGTACATAGCATCGCGTACATGATAGAGCCTACTGCCGAATCATAGGGTATCCCTTGCATGCGAGCTCTCTCCAAATCAGTCTTGGGAGACATCTCTTTGGAGAGAGTGAGTCCAGAGATCGTGGGTTGGTTCTCACGCTTGGATTCTTCCATACCAAACCTCTTTAGTATGGTGTCAATGTACCTGGATTGGGACAATCCCAGTATCCGTTTAGATCTATCTCTATAGATCTTGATTCCCAAAATGCAGGAGGCATCACCTAGATCTTTCATTGAGAATCTATGTGAAAAGAAGAGCTTGACCGAGTGCAGCATAGGAACATCATTTCCTATCAAGAGTATGTCATCCACGTACAATACAAGGAAGACAACCTTACTCTCTGCAACCATCTTGTATATACTAGGTTCATCTACGTTTTTAATGAAGTCAAACTCTTTGACTATAACATCAAAACAGATGTTCCAACTCCGCGATGCCTGCTTTAACCCGTAGATGGATTTAAGCAGCTTGCACACCTTTCCGCTGCTCCCACTATCTACGAAGCCCTCTGCATGTACACGCACTCCTCTAAATCACCATTTAGAAAGGCGGTCTTAACATCCATTTGCCAGATTTCGTAGTCATGGTATGCAGCAATGGCAAGTAAGATCCGGATGGACTTAAGCATAGCCACTGGAGAAAATGTTTCGTCATAATCCATACCTGGTCGTTGATGAAAACCCTTTGCAACAAGTCTAGCTTTGAAAGTCTCCACTTTTCCATCTACACCAAGTTTCTTCTTAAAGATCCATTTGCTCCCAATGGGTTTTACCCCTTCAGGAGCAACTTCCAAAATCCATACTTTGTTGGTGAACATGGATTCCATCTTAGATAGCATTGCATCCGGCCACTTCACAGAGTCCCCACTCGTGATGGCCTATTCGAAGCTAGTTGGGTCATCATCTTCCATGATGCAATCCTCACTCCCACCGTCTATGAGAAAACCGTAGTATCTCTCAGGTGGATGAGGAACCTTACTAGATCGACTGAGAGGCTGGGGTTCGTCAGGAACTACTGAATCCTATGGTTCCATCAAATCTTCTGTCGTAGTTTGTGTCGCTGGAACCTCTTCCAGTTTTACCTCATTGCCACTAATTTGTTTCATAAGAAAAACCTTTTCTAAGAAAGTGGCATGTCGAGAAATAAACACTTTTTGTTCCTCGGGATGGTAGAAGATATACCCTTGTGAATTTTTGGGATATCCTACAAACTTGCACAAGACAGACCTTGCCTCGAGTTTGTCCGGATTGTACCTTTTGACATAGGCCGGACAACCCCATATCTTAACATACTTAAGAGATGGTCTCTTCACTTTCCATATCTCATATGGAGTGGTAGGCATTGATTTGGTAGGAACCATATTCAACAGGTGTATGGCTGTCTCAAGCACATACTCCCAGAAGGAAATAGGCAACTCAGCAGTGCTCATCATAGAGCGCACCATATCTAATAGGGTGCGATTCCTCTGCTCCGATATACCGTTGTGCTGTGGTGTATAAGGAGGAGTAAGCTGAGAGAGAATCCCATTCTCTTTTAGATAATATAGAACTCATTGCTCAAGTATTCTCCTCCTCGATCAGATCAAAGGATCTTAATAATTTTGCCCGTTTGGCTCTCTACTTCGTTCTTATATTCTCTGAATTTCTCAAAAGCTTTAGACTTGTGTTTCAACAGGAATACATGTCCGTATCTTGAGAGATCGTCAGTGAATGTAATGAAGTAGGAAGAACCGTTCCTGGAATGTGTAGACATGGGACCGCATACATCACTGTTTACCCCAATCAGAGCAAAGCTCTGTTCAAATTCTAAGGCGGGAGATGAAGCAACGCTTCTGCTTTCCCAATTAGAGCAAGGCTCTGTTTTCAAATAAAATTCAAATTTTAATAGGGAAGCAACGCTTCAGATACGCTGCGCTCTGCGCTGCGCGACACGTGTCAGCGCAGTTGCGCTGTGCTCTGCGCTGCGCGACACGTGTCAGCGCAGTTGCGCTACGAGTTGCGCTGCGCGACATGTGTCAAGCGCAGTTGCGCTAGCGCAGTTGCGCTGCTCTCTGCGCTGCGCGACACGTTAGGCTCAGTAGGGTTTCTGGATGTGTTAGCTCATCGGCCACCCTTGAGTGCGCTCATCAGCCTCCCTTAAGTTCAGTCCATGGGCAGCCGTTATGCATAGCTAGTGCCGCTGACGGTTTGTGGTTAAACCCACTGCCAGGGTACTGAAGAGTCATTAGAGTCCCCCACAGACAGTTTCCCAAGTTCGGGCGAAACGTTGTAGAGGCCGTATGGTTTTATGGCAGGGTTCGGAAAATGCACGTGCGTTTACGCACGTGTTATTTTTCGGGCAGATAATACTGGTCGGCTTTGGTTTAAGCCGGATCCGAGTATTATATTGAGTAGGTATAATATCTTTGTCTCAGTTGCATTTGTATTCGGTCGTAATACAAATGCGGGTATATTTATACAGTTTCGGGGTTATCCTGAAAGTTGTTTCAGGATCACTTTTGGAAGTTGCCAGTTTCCAGTTTTCTATCAGCCGTCTTTTAACATTCGGTTAAAGACGGATTTATCTTTTCTTCTGTTGAGGTGAGTCAGTGTTCTAGAAGATTCTAGATGAGGTGACTAGGATTAATTGGTGTTGATTTTTCATTGGTTGCATTAATGACTTGATGATGTGTATTAGTGACTCATGCTTTGATTTCCTCCATTTTTTGTTAAGCTTAAGATATTTGTTCTTCAAGATAAGCTTCATATCTTATGGTCACCCTCTTTCTCCTACGGTCACCTCCCTCCTTCTATATAGTGGCCGGCCCTCTCTCTCCTCCTCACTTCACTTGGTTTTTCATTTGTGAAAAGATATGATAGTATTTGGGGTGCATGGAATTTTACAGTTCATTTCATTCCATCACCCAATTCCCTCGGCAACTTCATTAACCGTCCGTCCATAGCTTTGGACGGAACGAGACAAAGTCATCTACTCATTCTCTACATCAATCTTGGTCGTCTCTTTTAGCAAACTTGACGATCGAGTTGCCTCGAGTCAGAGGCGGGAGCCCGTTTAAAGAATCGTCGATGTGGTGCCACCTCGACGAAGATATCGGAGATCGACGAGATCGGAGCAGCCGCAACGGAGCGTGGGATGATGGTTGAAGAACGAAGGACTCGGATCGTTCGGTACAATCTTTCTACACTCTTTACTGTTTGTTAGTTTAGCAATAATGGCAGATCCGGGTTAAAGTATACGATAGCGCCAAGTTCAAAAGTTTTTATTCCGCATTTGGCGTCTGTAGACTGCCGGGGCGCTAACGTAGACTTACAGTGGTATCAGAGCCTAACCATTTTGCTATACTAACTTGTGCTAACGCGTTTAAAACATCGATCGAACCGGAAATCAAAAACGGCAAAATCCTAACCCGACAGTTTCTGTTGATTTTAAATGGTCTCAAAAATTATTTCTGGATGTCTTAAAAATCTGAGCAGGCATTTTTAAGAGTCACGACGAAATTTGGGGACTTGATTCCTCCAAGCTGCCGCGGAAGGGCGGCCAAACCCATGGTTTGGCCGCGCATCCGCGGCCACGTGGGAAGCACGTGCTCCCAAATTTTGTCAGTCGGTTCTTCTCTGGATTTTGGGGTTTTTGGTATATATCATTTGCGCCCAGGTTTTGTTACTGTTCACCAGTAAGTCGTGGGGCCCACTTTTTGATATTTGGTCTTTGGTCGATCGAAATTTAAACACGTTTGTTTACAGTGCTTACATTATATCTCCGACCGGGAATGTCATTTGATCGGTAAACCGCGTTTGATTGCTATAGTTCTTTTAGACGGGTTTGCGAACGTGACATTCGCGTTGATGTTCTGTGTTGTGCTGTGCTGTTGCGGATTTGTCGTGGTGGATAGCAGTGTGCAATGGTAGTACAGTTTGTGTTTATTTGTACATTTGATATTGCGGGACGAGCGTCCAACTTGTGGACTGCCGTCACTGCCTGTTGTATAATATTCTTTTGGGGCACGACCAGGTTGCGGTCGATGTACCTATTGTACTATTTTTCATTACTGTACTAGGTTTTACCCCGCGACGGAGTGCACGGATAGCCGGGTTCGGGAAAGCAACGGGTCCGCATCTCATGGCTTTGAGAGGCAGAGGGGCCTCACTTCAGAATTGGCAGACTATTCGCCGCACTCGTAGGGGGTACAGGTTGATCCAAGGAGGGGTGCCCAAGTTTACCGGATTCCGTGAAGTGCCGGGTGTTCCATTCACTATGCTGTGGGGACTACCTCGCTTCAGGTTTTGGCGGGTAACTTGCCGCACCCGTAGGGGTCTAGGTTTCATTGCACAGGCTATCCACACGACAGGGGAACGTCGGGTTTCAGCAGCGGCTCTGTGAAACCCGGGGATCCCAGATATCTGTATTGATCTGTGATGCTTATTACTTTTTTTTGTAATGTTGCATATTATCACGCCTGGAGCGATTATGTATATTGGTTTATATACTATTAGATGTTGTATATGTTTTGCACCCGCGCTAGTCTAGTCCCCGCTCTGTCGTTAGTTAAGTAACCTAACGGGTGATGACGGGACCCAGTGACGAATGCGGATGGCATATACGTACATTTTATTTTCGTTCTTTTCTGGTGTGATTGATTGATGGGACTGCATTGATTCTGATCAATGCAAAAGTTATACAAACCTGTTTTAGTTGTTGGAACAATTTTAAAAAGGTGTTATTACAAAGACGTTTCTTTTTGTTATGCATAGCGGTATTCGGTGTGAATATCCAGCACCTCATTCGATGAGGCAAGGGCTGATATCCCTTCACCGGGAAAGACCCCTTGGACAGAAGTTTGCGTCAGAGTAATAACTTTACTATAGTCGATTACAAGTTGCTTTGCATAGCGGTATTCAGTGGAATATCCTGCACCTCATTCCACGAGGAAAGAGCCGAGATCCCTTTACCGGGAGTTACCTCTTTAGCAAAAGGTTTTCGCCACTATATTTTAAAAAGCTATCAGGTTCCTTCAGCGATATCAAGTTCACTACGCTAAAGGTTTTTCGCCAAAAACCAGCCGTAGCCCTCCGTCACTTCTTTTGGGTATTCAGTAGTATTCAAGCTATGTATTTTGACCAACGCCAAGGCATAGTGTTTGGTAGCTGCTGGGTATTCAATTGTTGCATAGATAGATGAGTTAGTTTGGGACAGTCGTTCTGCCATTTTGGCCAACGTCAAGGGCATGTGCGGGTGGGTTCAAATTAACAAGATAGTGACGGGTAGAACTTGGCATGTGACTTATGACATTTTGACCAACGCCAAGGTTATAAGAGCATGGGGCAAAATTGATATCGGGAGTTTCTAAAGAAACTGAAACTTGCCAAGTATGCGCATACCTTCTGGAGTATGAGTAACGTGGATGCATTCCATCACGTTATCATGCGATGAGAGTTGGATCCCGATTCCCACTGATGAGTTGGTTTACTCTTCGGGTGATCCCGATTGATTCTTCTTTAGGTTTGGAGGAGAATTTGACAGGACAGTGGGAGGTTTCCGGATTAGATAAAGTGATAGCCATTCTGATCTAGGTTAGAGTGCACGCAGAGTGTTTCTTTTCTCTCTCTCTCTTTGGCAGCGACCTTTGACCGACCCTAGACTATGACTCAGTGACCAGGTTGACCGAACCTTCTTAAAATACTGGCTTTTGGATTGTCAGAGTTGCATAAGTCATTGCCACTCCTTCTTTTACCCTTTGAATTTCTCAGAACACCCGTATTACTACGGATATCCACTTCCATTGGATAGATCCATCGTATGGTTATATACGAACTCGAAGGGACTTCTTCGAGGATGGATCCGGGTTCAGGAGAAATAGAATTGGTTTATTCAGTTGTCTTTTATTATCACCTTCTCTCAGGTTGCGAGAGCTCCTTGGTTTAGGAGAGTACACCTATTACGCTTATTGGATAGTCTTATTCCAAACCATAGGCTGGTGCCGAAAGGTAGGGAATGAAGAAAACCAATTAGCCTAAGTAGGGTGTGCAGAAGGTAATATGTAAAGACAAAATAAAGGGATTAGAAAGAGGGCAAAGTAAATTGCGACTGATATCATTCACGACCAAAACCGCGTACTTCATCGCCACTCCTATTTCACCTTTAAAAGAATAAGGTATTATTCAGTTGTCTTTTATCATCACCTTCTCTCAAGATACGAGTACTCCTTGGTTTAGGAGGGTACACCTATTATGCTTACTGGATAGTCTTCTTCCAAACCATAGGCTGGTGCCGAACGGTAGGGAAGGAAGAAAACCATTTAGCCTAACGATGGTGTACAGAAGGTAACGAATAAAGACAAATAAAGGGATTTGGAGAGACGGCAATAAAATATACGGTTGAAGTCATGAATTGGATTATGGAAGAGGCATTGCTATGAATACCAGGATACCCCTACGAAACATTTTCATGTTTCAGTGCATTGTTAAAGAAAAACTGTTTTCCCGATTAGACACTTACTCCAAGGGTATGTATTTACCAGGTTTCATTCTCATATCTGTATGGTTTTACAGATGATGAGTGGGAGTAAGATATTGGGAATTAGGTGATCATCCTCATTATATCGGAATTCGTTGTAATTGGTGATATTTGAGGAAATCGCCAGGGTACAGTTTTCAACCTACGACGCACAGGATTTGAATTGTTCAACTCAGCGGACTTATACAGAGTATTGTATGTTGTCCAAGTGTCCTTCAGGACAAAGGGGTAGGTCCTCGTACTATGTTCTGTTTACTTATAACTTCTCTAGTATTTAGACGAGTGTTTCGTAGAAATACAAGGTCTAAGTTTTAAGAAGTTGTGGGTATAAGAATAAAGTAGAGAACCAGATATCACAAGTATCGGGATTCTTCAAAGAGATCGAAGATGTAGATTCTTGTGATTGGTATTCAGATGATAGTGATGGTTTTGAGAAAAGTGTTTCTCTTTCAGGTTACTCACAATTGGATGGATTCCTAAGTTGAGTAATGCTGATTAGCCTCTTTCCATTAAGTTGATATGCACTGGAGACAGCTGCATGATATGAATATGGTTCCAATTAAATAAGTGCCAAAGTTTCTATATTGGATATAGAATAGTTCGTACCTTAAAAGAAATTAAGGTACGGGGAGTTGTCCGGCTTTTGCTTAAAACCAGACTCTGGATAACTCAGGGCACATTTCTGTAATGGCTGTTTGTGGGTTGACCCTGGCTATGACGAGGGTTGATATTCTACCATTTGGAAGATCAATAGTGATATTGTTCTTGACTCGCCACAGTTTTAGTAAAATGGATCTTTTTCAGAAAACAGTAGTGGGAGTATGGTAGAACTGGAAGTGATTCCAGAACCGCGAACGATTACGGAAAATTTAATAGGACCTATACATTCAATCAGGTTTGACATTCCAATAGCCACTCCGCAGATTTGGTGGGTAACCTCGGACACCCGAGAGGTACTTCGGTAGCCTCAAGGACGGTGACAGGGAGGTTCTTATCTACCCAGACTTGACACTACTGTTGTTCCAGACTATGAGACCAGGCAGGAGGATAAGTATAGCGTCGTTCTAAACTAGCTTTAGAAGTGTACGTGTATATTATTCTGCCAGAGGGTTGTCGTATTCAGTGGGAGCAGCGGAAGCATAGTGGGCAAGTAGCTTATGTCTATTTATAGACTAGAGCAGTTATAGCGGAGATAGATCATCTAATTTTGATGTGAAAGTCATAGGTTTGACTTCATCAGAATAGGGGATGGATCTGTTAAGAAGGTAGTAAGGTGTGATGTCATGGTATTTGGATGACATACACAGAGTAGGAAGTAAAATTCCTATATTACGATCGGTTGTACTCTGATCGTCACACAGTTGTTTCTCCAGACAGGATATGGATATAATATTTGACATTCTGGTTTCTAGATCTATAGTTTTAGATCTGGATTTGGGTAGTTTCCTAATGTGGGTACTTTGACAGATATTCTAATGGTTTTTAGAATAGTTGACTCCTAGCATGGTAGTGTACCTGCAGGTGATGGAGTCACCCTCTCTAAAGGTGTCGTATAGACTAAAGGGGAGAGGGATGTGCATGATTGGCAGATCACTTGCTTAGGCAATTGAATCAATCATGAGATGTCAAGTACCGCACCAAATGTTGTTTTTGCACTAGATGCAATAAGTTTGTATTAATCCAATCCTGGAGAAACATAAGGAAGCAGTTTTAGAACACTAGTACATGTTCTACGGATTTGATAACGGCAGCCTCTTTCGGGAGACGGTTATCATTCCAGGCTTCAAAGGTGACATGGATGACAGAGTGATTGTCAGAGTTTTAGTTTTACCTCTGACGAGGGACAGTATTATGGACAGGTGGTTCCAGAGGATACTGTGGGTGGCATGGTGCCAGATACTGATTGGTTTCAGTGATCCATACAGTCTAAGAAGTTTGGATATGGAGTTCATTTATGAACTAAGGTCCCATCAGATATCCAGACATATTCTAAGACAGGTACTACTCAATTCGGGAGATGGCTTTCTCCGCGAACTTGAGATTAAGAGAGATATTGAAAGATACTTCTAGGCGGATCCACTCACTGAGGCTATTTCTCGAACACAATAGTTTTACAAACGGGCTTTGTGAAACTGATTAGTAGAGGAGTTGGATGTTCGTTTTCACACGGGCTGTGAGTAGTCGACATCGCAATATTAGCCTTGAGTGCAAGTGGGAGATTGTTGGAGATAGTGCCCTCATAGTCAATTATTGGATCGCAGGTACGTGATTGCAATGATTGCGGAGGACCTATCCCGGTAGCACAGTCTTACTCGAAATGATAGTATACTATCTGGTTTGCCTTTATCAGTCGTGTACATGTTCAGGTGACTGATTGCATGTTACACTTTGATAGAGCCCTTAGGATCTGGCTTTACTACCAACTGTATGATGGCGATCATATACGTGAGAGTTGGGTAGTTTATATGCATATCCTTAATTGTGGTCCCTAGTCGTGGGAGTTTCGAGACAGGGCATCGATACTCCGGAGTAGACTAGTGTATACAGTCGAGACCCCGACGAGGGACGGTGGCCGGTCTTACAAGCCACTGGTGTCAGTTGGATCACCTAAGATGTATACAGGTGCTCATTGGGTTATGAGTACACCGGACAGGACTCGCCGGGAATCTGCTAGTTAGTACTATACCTATCGTCAGATAGCAGTTCCCTGGTGACATGTGTACAGGTTAGTTCATCGACCTGAGGTCTTCATTTGTCTCGTGTGAGTTCCCACTGTGCTTTGATTTCTACCCTACCACGGCTCAAAGGAGTCGTGCAAACAGGTAGCTTTTGGGTACAGTCCCGAGCCATATGGAGGCATGTGAGCGGATCGGCAGGGGATTCGTCTCTCCCGGTATTGGGGGCGAGATCGTGCTGTGTCTAGGAGAGCCATTACACAAAGTCCATGGCCATGGCAGGAGATTTACTGGTAGGTACTCCAGTAGTATCTCAGGGTGTTATTGGGCTACACTCCGACACGACTTATACTGCTTCTGGGGGTCTGACGTTACTAGCCCCCTAGGCGGATATGCGATACTCATTGACGAACGGACCGGACTGTATATACATTGTCACTGTTAGGCTCAGTAGGGTTTCTGGATGTGTTAGCTCATCGGCCACCCTTGAGTGCGCTCATCAGCCTTCCTTAAGTTCAGTCCATGGGCAGCCGTTATGCATAGCTAGTGCCGCTGACGGTTTGTGGTTAAACCCACTGCCAGGGTACTGAAGAGTCATTAGAGTCCCCCACAGACAGTTTCCCAAGTTCGGGCGAAACGTTGTAGAGGCCGTATGGTTTTATGGCAGGGTTCGGAAAATGCACGTGCGTTTACGCACGTGTTATTTTTCGGGCAGATAATACTGGTCGGCTTTGGTTTAAGCCGGATCCGAGTATTATATTGAGTAGGTATAATATCTTTGTCTCAGTTGCATTTGTATTCGGTCGTAATACAAATGCGGGTATATTTATACAGTTTCGGGGTTATCCTGAAAGTTGTTTCAGGATCACTTTTGGAAGTTGCCAGTTTCCAGTTTTCTATCAGCCGTCTTTTAACATTCGGTTAAAGACGGATTTATCTTTTCTTCTGTTGAGGTGAGTCAGTGTTCTAGAAGATTCTAGATGAGGTGACTAGGATTAATTGGTGTTGATTTTTCATTGGTTGCATTAATGACTTGATGATGTGTATTAGTGACTCATGCTTTGATTTCCTCCATTTTTTGTTAAGCTTAAGATATTTGTTCTTCAAGATAAGCTTCATATCTTATGGTCACCCTCTTTCTCCTACGGTCACCTCCCTCCTTCTATATAGTGGCCGGCCCTCTCTCTCCTCCTCACTTCACTTGGTTTTTCATTTGTGAAAAGATATGATAGTATTTGGGGTGCATGGAATTTTACAGTTCATTTCATTCCATCACCCAATTCCCTCGGCAACTTCATTAACCGTCCGTCCATAGCTTTGGACGGAACGAGACAAAGTCATCTACTCATTCTCTACATCAATCTTGGTCGTCTCTTTTAGCAAACTTGACGATCGAGTTGCCTCGAGTCAGAGGCGGGAGCCCGTTTAAAGAATCGTCGATGTGGTGCCACCTCGATGAAGATATCGGAGATCGACGAGATCGGAGCAGCCGCAACGGAGCGTGGGATGATGGTTGAAGAACGAAGGACTCGGATCGTTCGGTACAATCTTTCTACACTCTTTACTGTTTGTTAGTTTAGCAATAATGGCAGATCCGGGTTAAAGTATACGATAGCGCCAAGTTCAAAAGTTTTTATTCCGCATTTGGCGTCTGTAGACTGCCGGGGCGCTAACGTAGACCTTCAGTTGCGCTAGCGCAGTTGCGCTGCGCTCTTCGCTGCGCGACACGTGTCAAGCCCAGATGCGTTTGCGCCAAACAGAATTAAAATTCCAGTAAGATCTTTCTGTTCTTGTTAAAACAAGAATATTGTCTTCTGTAAAACAGAAGCCCTTGGATCAAAGATCTAACGGTGGGGAAAAATCCCCAAATCACTTAGAGAACGATCTCTTTAACAAATTTAACAAATTAATGGGCAATATATAAAGGCCCCTAGACCCCAATTCACAATAACAACAACACAGAGAGACAAAAATACAGAAACAAAGAGAGAACTCCTCTAAAGAATTTAGAGAACTCAAAAAAGAGGAAAAAAGGTAAAAACCTTTATAAAAAGAAGAATTTCTTCTGAATAGATCATTGATCTAAGAAGAAGATCAATGATCTTCAATAAAAATATAATAAAAATGAAGGCATTGCCTTTTGATGAACCACTGGCTCTTTGAAAACAAGAAAACTTATTTTTTTTGATCTAAATTTGATCAAGAGATTAAATAGTGCCCTGCACTTGTAAATCTGCACTGTTGCGCTACTGGGTTGGCGCAAGCCACCAGGGAGCGCTACGTGTCAGCTCCAGGATGACCTGCACTATGCGCTGTTAAAATAGAGCGCTGCTCTCATGAATTGGAGCAACCCACCAGAGCGCGCCACGTGTCAGAAGCGCAACAGTGCAGCGCACTGCGCTTGCGCTCACCAGAGTGTGACACGTGTCACCTCCCTATGGACTTGCGCCTTGCGCTCCTCAATTGGCGCAAAGCGCCTGACAAGCCGCTTGGCATTCTGTCAGACTAATTAATGCAGCGCATTATTAAAGGGCAGAGCCCAATTAAAAGGCCCAATGGACCAAAACAAATGCTCTGCATTATAAAAAAGGGACAGAGCCCAAATCAAATAGGCCTTACAGGCCAAAATAAAATGCAGTGCATTATTAAACAGGGGCAAAGCCTTAGCACAGGCCTAATAGGCCAGAGATAAAAACGTTGAATATTCTCAACTGGACTTAGCCCAACCATGGCCGTAAGTCCTCAAATTAAATTGACCGAGCAAGACTGCTTTCTTAAATTAATTTACACCTGGTTCAAGGGTACATCTCCGAACTCATCTGACACCTGTCGTTGTAATCCTTCAACGACGTCAGAGAGGTGACGGGTCCCGACAGCCATACATCCAATGGACCCCCATGTCCCTGAACTGGAACATGGACCACTACGTCCTTAAACTGGAACAATAGAGCCCCCAATTGTTCTTTTGTCGGATCTAAACGATCCCGTTTAAGTTGATCTTAGCCTCAAATATGGCTAACGTATCCTTAAACCTTCAAACAGACTTTAGTCCCAAATTGGACTATAGATTCCTCCCAATCTACTTTGGTTCAAGGGTACATCTCTGAACTCCTCTGACACCTATCGTTGTAATCCTTCAACGACGTCAGAGAGGTGACGGGTCCCGACGGCCATATGTCAAATGGACCCCCATGTCCTTAAACTGGAACATGGACCACTATGTCCCTAAACTGGAACAATAGAGCACAAATGCTCTTTTGTCGGATCTAAACGATCCCGTTTAAGTTGATCTTAGCCTCAAAAATGGCTAACGTATCCTCAAACAGACTTTAGTCCCAAATCGAACTATAGATCCCCTAATCAACATTGGCTCAAGGGTACATCTTTGAACTCCTTTGACACCTATCGTTGTAATCCTTCAATGACGTCAGAGAGGCGACGGGTCCCGACGACCATATATGAAATGGACCACTACGTGCTTAAACTGGAACAACAGAGCCCCTAAATGCTCTTTTGTCGGATCTAAACGATCCCGTTTAAGTTGATCTTAGCCTCAATATGGCTAACGTATCCTTAAACTAAAACGCCAAACCCAAATCTAAGAAAATACGGATTTGGACTAATCCACGTCCTACGGGTGACGGCATAACTTAGTCTCCGTATACAATCCACGGGCATCCACAAACAAAACAAACACCCACGACATGAAGTGAAATTCTGGAGAAGGAGAAAGTTGTTACCGCGATGCGGTAGCGTAATTAACTGCAGGGGCTTACGCCTGCAGGGAAGAGCGTCCCCACAATCAAAAAACCCCTCAAGCGAGGGGGAATCTGACGAAATCTGCTACATCAGCCGCATCCGTCTAAACCTCCGATACACGGTGCCATAAATCAACTTGGCATCTTTGGAGAGGTGGACGGATAAAACCAAATAGCATCTACCCCGAATCATAGGCAAGACGCCCATGTCGTCTTGGCCGCCGTTCGAAGGGGAACAGATTCTGGCACGCCCGGTGGGGCCTTTTCCTCTTTCCACTCCACACTTTGTGTGTCGTGTTCGCGAACGAATCGCAGTTTGCTTTGGTTGCCTGTGGATTCGAGGTACTAAGATTTGGTGTCTTGCTCCGTGCAGAAAACAGAAGATCAATGGCTTCAAACTGCCCTGCCTGCAACTGCAACTCTCGCTCCGTCCTTGCTGGCAGAGTGACTTATGGGCCCCAAGCGGTCTCCCTTTTCAAAATGCCAGTGGAGAAGGTAACTCAAGCCACCACTGGACTATTCTTCGGGACCATGCTCCCACCGATGAGCTTCAATGCCCCAATGACGTTGCAAGAAGCCCCAAAGAAGTCGGTCTTTGATCCACTTACCGCTGCTGCGGCCCCTCTCAACGGGTCGCCCAACTCCACTGCCTCGGTTTTTAACAGGCTAGGTCAGAGCTCCAACGGGCCCATGAAAAAGCCAGCAATACCGGAAGATGTTATCCCGAAGCGTATAGCTATCCCTACTCCAGTTTCAGGCGAAATCACCAAGGTTGCTTTCCCTGCCCAGAGGTCTGTCTTTGACAGATTAGACATTGCTGCTCAACGGGTGTCAGTCTTCGATAGGCTAACACCAATAACAGTCTCTCCTCAAAGCAAGGTGCACGACGAAGTCACCCTTATAGCTGAAACAACTCCATCCGCAAGACACGCTCGACGTCGCCACTAGCGCCGAGTGAGGAAGGCTGGAGGCAACTCCCCCTCTGGGATAACTCCGCCAGCTCCAACGGTGAGGATCGATGTCGCTGTTCCAACCGGGAACAGCTTTGAATTGCTAAACACGGTGTGCAGAAACTCTCCTACTGCAGTGTTGAAACGAACTCCTTCACCTGTAGAGAATACTCCAGAGAAGAAGCTAGACAGCCCCCTCAACGGCTGTCCTCTAAAATTTACAAAGTCTGGCGACAGGTTCAAGAGTCGGTGATTGATGAAAATTATCTCCGCCGACAGAAAAAGATGAAGGTTCGGCAGGAGAAGGATTACTCCGTCAAGCCATAAAAAGCAACAGCTACTTGGGTGCCCACTGCAATGGCCCCCTCTACTACAATCACTCAAAAGAAAAGGAGGCCGCAGAAAGCCCCTGTGAACATGGCGAACCGTAAAAGCGCTGAATACAGACGCCCCAAGTCTGGGGGCATGGTAGTGCACACTGTTTATATGGATTCCGGAAAGGAGGAAAGCCGTGCTTCGATGGGTCACCGGCCGCTCACTCGATCCGTGACAAAAGCCCAGGCAGCAACAGAAGCTTCAGGAAATGATGACTGCAATGGCTGCGCTTACCGGGCCGAAAGAGAGCTCGGAGGCATCATCAGAACAGCGTCACGAACATGAGACTGATGCTGATTTCTTACGCAGAGTCTTCGAAAAGATGGAAAAGGAAGCCGCAGAGCAAGCGGCTAACATAAAACAGATGGCGCTCCTCTTCCAAGATATGGTAGGGATGATGTTACAGCCGGACCCTCCAGCTGAAGACCCTCCAATCATTGTCGGAAACGACGGAGGGGAAACATCTAATCCTCCTCCAACCCTGTCAGCAGCCAAGGAAGAAACCATTTCCAAAGCCGCACTGGATGACTATATAGCTCAGCAAATACGGACTCATCAGGCGAATGAAGCGGCTGGGCAAATTGTTAGAACCGGACGACCCTATCCAAGCTGATATGACCAAATCAGTTACCTGTCGGGATATACGATCCCTAAGTTCCACGTATATAAGGGGACGGGGAATCCGCATCAGCATGTCGCTCAATTCAGGGCCTTATGTGGAAATACTGGAGGCGATGACAAATTGTTGCTTCGCCAATTCGTCGGCAGCTTAGCAGAAACAACCTTTGAATGGTATTCGGAGCTACCTAACGACTCTATCAAAACATTTGCGGAGATGGAGCTACTGTTTACACAAAGATTCGCGAGTGCTAGTGGACGCACCCCGATAACAGCGCTGATTAATGCCAGGATAAGGCCCGGCGAAACGTGGGTCCAATACGCAACACGATGGCAGATTCTATGGTCAAAATGCGAACAACGCATAGAAGAAGCACCTGCGGTAGGCATGTTCATGGGCACTCTTGATCCGCAAGCGACTATCTCGCAATTCATGATGTTCTTTAGGCCGACCACCGTCCAGGCCTTGATCGACAAATTAGCCCAAATGGACCAGATGGGCCATGGACCGTCTCCTCCAAAACCAGACTCTCAAAATGAGAAAGGAAAAGGGAAAGCGACCGTCGTCGCCAATGCTCAACAACAGCCGAGCGACTCAAAGCCGGTCGTTCGCCAAAATAACGTGCGTCCACGCCCATCCCTCGAGGAGAGACTGGAACGTCCTTACTCGTTTCCTCAGAATAAAACGAGAAGACTGTTCGAGCTGGCAGTGCGCAACAGACTCATCAATCTGCCGAGTCCAAAACGTCTGTCGCAGCCAGGCGATCTCAATAATCCCAACTATTGCCCTTACCACCAAACGGTAAGTCACCCGATCGAGGATTGTTTCGTCTTTAAGGGATGGATCGAGGATCAGTACCTACAAGGCAAGTTCGCGCTGTCTGAAAACTGGAAGGTAAACCCACCACAGCCGCACACTCCAAAGAAGAAGGACACGATGGGGGCAGTTTGTTCTTTTGTCGAGGACGAAAACGATGGAGAAGACCCATCAGATGAATCCGAAGACTATGTAGCGACTTGTCATGTGATCTCTCACTCATTGGCGGATGATGAAGAGGCTCCTTGCGCCGAGAAATCGAGGGCAAACCCTGAACCAAAAATTCTGCGGCCGTCAGACGAGTTGATCGATGCCTTCCTGAATGAGATTCGTCTGAAAGTTAAAGCCAATCAAGAGCGTGAGATGGCCATACTGGAAGGAGCCAAGTACCGACTACTAGACCAAAGAGTCGAGGCACTACCGTCAAATCAAAAGTCATCCGCTGCGGATAAAAACAAATTCAAGACAAGGAAAAGGTTCGCCAAAGCCCTATCAGTGGGAATGAAGCTACCGTCCTCTGAAGAAAATACTCTCGGTGGAGTAGAGATGCATCCTAACTTCTGCTTATATCATCAGAAGATCATACATCCTACCGAAGACTGCGACTCCTTTAAGTGTTGGTGGCAAGGATATGTCGCTCAAAAGCAACACTTCAACAGGACAAAGTGTGAAGCTCGTAGACATCGGAAAGATGCGATAGATGAGCGCAAAAGAACCGCCGCCGACTGTCATATAGCCGACTCCAAGGGATCGCAAATTATCACCTTTGGAAGCGACTCTGACAAAGAAGTTGCCCTCAACCTTCTCCTCGAGGAATCCATTTCAAAAATGAAAGAATTGAGGAGTTGCGAGAACATTCAGCCGTGCAATCGCCCGCTACTCGGAAAAAATCTCGGCCCAGCAAACAAAGGATCGAGCAAAAAGGATAAAGGAAAAAGGAAAATGACCTTCGTCGCCAACACCCAACAACAGTCGAGTGGCCCTAGACCGGTTGTTCATCAAAACAATATGCGTCCACGCATATCCCTCGAGGAGAGGCTAAGACGTCCTTACTCATTTCCCCAGGATGAAACAAGGAGGCTGTTCGAAGTGGCAGTGCATAACAGGCTTATCACTCTACCGGAGCCGAAACACCAACTACAACTGGATGATGTCAACAGTTCTAATTATTGCCCTTAACACCAAGTATTGGGCCATCTGATCGAAAACTGTTACGTCTTCAAAAACTGGGTTGAAGACCAATGCCAACAGGGCAAGTTCGTCATCTTCGAAAACTGGAGGGTGAACCCGCCACAACCGCACGCTCTGAGAAAGATGGATACGCTGGGGGCATCATGCTCATTCATAAGAAAAGCCCCATAGACCGAAAAGTCAATAAACTAGATGTTCGTCTCAAATACGGCGACGGCGGACCGAAACGTCCTTAAACTAATGATGGACCGCAATGTCCTAAAACTTGCAAACGACCGAAACGTCTTTAAACTACTACCGCAGCATCCTCAGGCTGACGAGAATTAAAAAAAAGAAAATAAAAAAAAAACGGTATGTCCATAAGCAAAATGGGCACGGATGAAAACCCGAGAGAGCTCCGTGAGTAAAAACAGCAGGGCTACCGGCGAGTGTTTGTGAAAACCCGAAAGGGCGCGACCTCGTTAAAAAAAAGGAAGAATAAAAAGAATATAAAAAATATATAAAAAAGAACGGTATGTCCATAAGCAAAAAGGGCACGGATGAAAACCCGAGAGGGCTCCGTGAGTAAAAACAGCAGGGCTACCGGCGAGTGTTTGTGAAAACCCGAAAAGGCGCAACCTCGTGAAAAGACACTTACAGGGTCCTCTCGACCTTGTAAGGAGAAACCACCCGCGTGAAATCCTTACGACTCACAAGGGAGCAACACACTTAGGGATCCCCACGATTCCTAAGGAGAAAATACACTTGCGAGATCCTCACGACTCGTAAGGAGAACTTTCTTATGGGACCCTCACGGCTCATAAGATTTGAAAGTCTTAAGTTACAAATACCTAAACCTGTACTTAAGCAACCCCCACAACCTTCGATAATGCCCTACAAGCGGCTCAGTACTGACCCTTGTATACAATCCACGGGCGCGAATAAACATTTCCCTAACCGAGCCCCATCCGTGACTAGAGATATGTTCATACGGTAAACAACCCTTGTAAGTCCTCTCGACTTATAAGGAGAAAACCCTTTTGTAAGATCCTTACGACTTACAGGGGAACATACACTTAGGAATCCTCACGATCCCTAAGGAGAAAACACACCTACGAGATCCTCACGACTTGTAGGGAGAAATACCTTTGTGAGACCCTTACGGCTCATGAAGTTAAAAGCCTTAGTCGACAGGACCTTAACCCTGTTCGCTAAGCCACCTTTGTTTGACATCGATAGAGGCAAATGATGATTCGCTCCTGGCAATAGCCCAGTTGTAGCGGTGCTGATGCCGAAATCGGTGTCTAATTTCAGGTTTACGGCGAAAAGTCAGTAGGCCGCACATGCATACGAAATAGCCGAAATGATGGGGCAACTTGCAATAAAAAGCAGTAAGTAAAAACGTATGCACACAAAATAGCCGAAATGATTGGGCAACTCACAATAAAAAAAAGCAGCGAGTAAATATAAAATAAACAGCCGAAATGATTGGGCACCGCGAAAAATAGCCGAAATGATTGGGCAATCGCGATCTTAGCGATATAAAAAGCTGAAATGATAGAGCGTCGCGGAAAAAATATAAAAAAAATGAATAATGAAAGAATGAAACTTTTTGCCCTACAGGTGAGATCGCATTGATCCCTATATACAATCCAGGGGCATAAACAAAGAGGGAACCACACCTTCCCAACAGGCTTCATCAGAAAGCGAAGCCAAATCTCGACGGTTCATAGACAACCTAGAGACAATCTCGACATCTGTCACAATATTGCAGACCCACTATCAACAAACGAAGCAAACGAAGCGAAGGCCAAATTCCTAGCTTCAAGGTCTTAACGGCGAGTCATATAAAGCCTGAAAGACAACTGGAGATCATCCCACACCAGTGCGGAATGGTCACCACTTCGATGTTCGTCTCGTTACAGCAGACGCAATGTCAAAAACGGCGTTCCTTCACAGTCCAGCAGGATGTAGATGCAACGTCAACAAAAGACCCCATGGTCAGTAAAGCGGAGTGACGGCAAAATCCCAGCTCCACCTCAGCATTCGTCTTGATATAGCAGACGAGATGTCACCTCAGCGTTCTTCCTCCAACAGGATTCAGACGCGACAATCAAACAAACGGAGCCACGGCAAAATCCCTAGTTCCAAACCTCGACGGTTCACCAGCAACCTAGAGACAACCACGACGTCAGTCTCGATACAGCAGACGAGATGTCACCCCAGCGTTCTTCCTCCAGCAGGGTTCAGACGTGACAACAAACAAACGGAGCCACGGCAAAATTCCTAGTTCCAAACCTCGACGGTTCACCAGCAACCTAGAGACAACCACGACGTCCGTCTCGATACAGCAGACGAGATATCACCCCAGCGTTCTTCCTCCAGCAGGGTTCAGACGCGACAATCAAACAAATGGAGCCACGGCAAAATCCCTAGTTCCAAACCTC
Source organism: Agapanthus africanus (assembly GCA_030015575.1). Taxonomy (NCBI): domain Eukaryota; kingdom Viridiplantae; phylum Streptophyta; class Magnoliopsida; order Asparagales; family Amaryllidaceae; genus Agapanthus; species Agapanthus africanus. Next base: position 443,095,356 of record JASDDO010000001.1, read on the forward strand.
GACTGTTCACCAGCAACCTAGAGACAACCGCGACGTTCGTCTTGATACAGCAGACGAGAGGTCACCCCAGCGTTCTTCCTCCAGCAGGGTTCAGACGCGATAATCAAACAAATGGAGCCACGGCAAAATCCCTAGTTCCAAACCTCGACAGTTCACCAGCAACCTAGAGACAACCGCGACGTTCGTCTCGATACAACAGACGAGATGTCACCCCAGCGTTCTCCCTCCAGCAGGGTTCAGACGCGACAATCAAACAAATGGAGCCATGGCAAAATCCCTAGTTCCAAACCTTGACGGTTCACCAGCAACCTAGAGACAACCGAGACGTTCGTCTCGATACAGCAGACGAGAGGTCACCCCAGCGTTCTCCCTCCAGCAAGGTCCAGACGCGACAATCAAACAAACGGAGCCACGGCAAAATCCCTAGTTCCAAACCTCGACGGTTCACTAAAAACCTAGAGACAACCGCGACATTCGTCTCGATACAGAAGACGCGATACCAGCAAACGAAGTAAAGGCCAAATTCCTAGCTTCAGGGTCTTGACGGCAACTCACATAAAACCTGAAAGACTATCGGAGATCATCCCACACCAGCGCGGAGTGGTTATGACTCACCGGGGCTCTCCAAAATGAGCCTAACCTCAAGTAAAAAGCGGCATGACAAAATTCCCAACGCTTGCTCTTCCGACGGTCAAACTGCCAAGGAGGATTGCTTGAAGACGTATGTCCAGCCCCCGAAGGGATCAGAGACACGACAGTCGCAGGGCTACTCGAACAGCACGATTGCATATCGAGGAATATATCAGCTGATGCGACGGTACGACGGCCAAAACCCTAAGTACCACAGACCCTAACGGACTTCTGTAGTAAAGAGCAGAGGTTAACTGTGACATTAGGATATTCTTGCGAGAAATGCTCGATTCGTCTCAACTTGTGAAGAAATTGATGTCTTTGCGAGAACTTCTCGATGCGGCTCGACTCGTAAGATAAAGCCTTAGGCAGTAAGGATTAAAAAACCCGTTTCTTAAGCACTGGGATCCTGCAAGTCGGCCCAAAACGGTCTCTTGCATACTATTCACGGGTCTCACTCTCCGAAGTCGAATCTCGACAATGAGGGAAACAACCGCTTACGGGTCCTCTCGACTCATAAGAGAGAAAATTCTCTTATAAGATCCTTACGACTTATAAGAGAAAACGCACTTAGGAATCCTCACGATTCATAAGGAGAAAATACACCTACGAGATCCTCTCGACTCGTAGGGAGAAAAGTCTTTATGAGACCCCCACGGCTCATGAAGTTGAAAAGCCTTAGGTAGCAGACCTGAACCTGCTCCCTAAGCCATCACTACTCCCCAAGATGTTCAAGACAGAATGTTATATATCGCTTATAGGCTATGCTTATTTAAAGAATATGCCAGTAACAAAGCCAAAAAAATAAAAGGAAGGAGGTAAAAGAGTTGTCATTCATACTTGGAAAGTTTTTACATCATAAAGAAATAAACAACAACATTATTGAAATGTTTACAACGGTATAACCTCAGACCCAGGACATGGGTTGAGGAATTCGAAAGTAACCTTATCTAAGACTTTCCAATCCTGGCGAACCATCCTGGTGTGCTTTCTTTCGCGAGCACAAGCGTCGGGGTCCCCACGGATGTCCTCCTCCGTCAAGTAAGCAGCGAGTATGGAGGACTGTTGGAAGGCCTGGTGCAGTAGATCGACAAGATTGTCTCGCCGTCTCTTCGAGATTAAGTTCATCAGGTACACCGAGTGCACTTTATCCTCAGCGGCATCTAATGCCCTAAGCGGCACACCGGAACAGAATAAGGGGAGTGCTTCCCAGATGGCTCCCACGGTAAGCTTCAGGAGAGAGGAACGTCGGGGAAGCAGTTGACCGTTGTATGCGTCGAAGTGACTCGTGATCTCGGCACACTCGGTGATTGAAACATTTTCTGACGTGTATATGTAAAAAGTAACGATAATCAAAAAATTATATTGACCGCAATCAAACTACGGTGTCGGATGTAGTTAATGAATGAGTGCGGATCGTCCACAGGGATTGCACGATTCAATTGTATTTTGATACGTTTGAAATGAAATGTTAAGCAACAATAAACGAAAACATGATTCAAGAGTGATTTGTATTCGAGTGTCACTATTCTTTACTCAAGAATCAAGAAACTATAAACAATCAAGAATCGGTTGTTTTGATAATATTTCCAATCAACAATCAAGAATATAATAGGGGCTCGTAGGAATCGATCGGATCTTTAGACGTGATGTAATCTAAAGGGTTTCGTGTTCTTGTCCTTCGAAGAATTGATACTAGATCAATAGTGATCGACGAGAGTTAGGGCTTTCTTGATGAAATTAGGGTTTCATCTCTTAACCCTTGTTCTTTCGAGGATACCATTTATATTCTAGCCTCTAGCAATTTCAAGAAACGATCGGAACTCCCCAATCTCGAGCGATGTCGATCAAGAAAGCATCGCAACGAATTGGGTCGTCGATTCTTGAACTTGCTAGGGTTTACAAACTCGTGGGATTCAAGAATCGATTACAAATTTGTTACATCATCATACTAAAGATCGTCTCGACTCCTCGACGAGCGGAGTTTTATTCACACATCACCACACAGATAATATTCAAGAATTGTAAAGATAACATGATGAGGAATTTAAAGAAAACAAGATAAAAGAATATCACCTTTTATTTAATCAACAATTTCAATACATTCTTTCAAGAATCTACAAGAAGAAGAAATCGATCGTTGACTCGGCTTCGCTCGTCTCCATGGATCGTGGATCTACTTTGATCTCTTGCCCGATTGAAGATCGGCTCAGCTCATAAAAGGGTTGAAGGCATCTTGCTTGGCTTGCACTCAAGATCTTGAATTGTGGTTGGATTTAGGGTTAGGGTTTCCTACAAGCTCTCTCACTAAACTTGAGGAAGAGGAAGATGAAGAATGGGATTGATTTTTCTAAGCTTTCCCAAGGTTGCCAAGATGTGAAATGAGTGAGCCTAGGGTCTTATTTATAGAACTCTCAAACCCTAGGTTTAGGTTTGAATTAGAACTTTCCCTCCCAAAGTTTGTTGAAGAGTTTCTAGAAGGAGTTTGTTAGGAGTTAGCTTAGGGTTTAAGCTAGGGTTTAGGGAAAGTTCTAGAATGATTAGGCTAGTTTAGGTGTTTGCTGATCTGGTGGAAGTATCTGGAGTATTCTGGAACTTGGAATGCATTTCTGAGCTGTAGCCACTGAAACAGGAATTGTGGTGAAATTTGAGGAGCTGATGTCCTGGACCCGCCGCGCAACCGCCGCAAGAGGTACCTTTAGGCCGCTCTTCCGCCGCGCATTGATAGGCTTGGGCCTTGGGCTTTCTTCTGTTGCTTGGTACTGCTGTTTGTGGCTTCTTCTGATATTTAGATTTGCAGTTCCCCTTCTGTGTTGATACCAGATTTGAGTTAAGTGAGTTTACGAGCAATTGTAATGGTCGAGCAATGTAATGATCGAGCAAGCTTCTCTTTTCCTGCATAGACTTCGAAACACGGGTTGCAAGATATAGAAAATATGCTATGTAATGCAATGCAGTCAATTTCCTTAGAAATGCCGGTTTTAAGGTCGAATACATGTAATCTGATATTTTGCGACCGATTTGCTAATATGTGAATTATGAATACCGTACACTTCTATATGAATGCAAATGATGAGGAAATTGCCGGTTAAAATATGCAATATTTTCGACTGATCAAATACCCCCAAACTTAATTTCGATCGTCTCGAGCGAATGTTTTATTAAAAAGAGAAGGAGAAAATAAAGAAAGAGAAAAAACTAACTAGCACACTTTCGTAGGCAACACGATTGCACTGAGCACGTGCAACAAGCCTTTAAACCTCTAGGTGTCCCTAGTAGGAGGAGTGTTGTCTCCTGAGGGTTTTCAGCGGATTGCACCCACAAAATCCAATAATAAAAGCAAGATCATGAATATTACATTTAAAGAAGAGAATCGTAAAAGAAAAGCCTTGAAAATTAGGGTTTCCAACTAAGCTAGCTTTTCGGTTGTCATGAGCCCTATCTTAATGGTCATGAAAAAATGTCAGAAATCACGTCCTCCCTCAATAAAACATCGTCTTATTCTTCATTCCTATCTTTATTCCAAACATCGATCATATCACCCTGCGTGTGTGTAAAGACATCCCTACACCCGGAGAATTCAATTCAAGCTATCATACCCTTGCCCATCGGCCTCAGTACTTCTTGGCAAACGAGATTGCTTACACACTTTCATGCGACCGTTAATACTTCTTGAGGTACTAACCGACCGATTACTAATGTGCTTGCATGCTTGGTGTATTTTCCTCGTCTTGCACCACCTCAGGCATAGCAGTGACTCCCAGACCAGTTGACCTTGGGGCACTAGGTGAAGAAGCACCCTTTTGCTATATATTTTTATTGCCCTCGGTGATAACAAAACCAGTATCCATTTTTCTCACCACTTTAAAACACATATTTTTTTTTCCATACTTTTGGCTTTAAGACAAGAGCATTTCAAGGTATCCTCTACTATCCCAGGCTTCAAGACGTGTGTAAGTGCGAATAGCAGGGTAGCCACGTTCAAAATGTTTGGCTTCCAGAATAGAAACTATTTTTCAGACTTATTTTTATCCTCAGATTAGTGACGTCCTTCATCTTACTAACCCTTGGGACAACGGCTCATAACTACTTATTACTAGTTCGTATAAGAAAACTTCTAATTTTCTTAGTTTTCTAAAATTTTTCTAATCTCATGGATGCAATTTTTCACTATCTAAACTTTCATTATCTTATTTATATACAAAAAGTGTAAATATTAAAATTATTTTTATATTTGAAAATTTTTAAATTTTTATGGGTTTTGAAAATTTTTCAATTTTTATAGATTTTTAAAAGAAATGTTTTGTGCTTATGCAGATGATATGCAAATGATGCGAAAATAAGCACAAACCTCCCCCAAACTTGTTTTCAACAGTGTCCTCACTGTTGCCGACAGCTATATCTACAAAACCTGTAAATCTGGGGGAAATTATTAGTGGGGGCAAAATATATAAGTGAAGAACTTCCCCCAAACTTATCTTTCACTCACCTTCATTCAAAAGATGATGCAATGATATACAGGATATGAAGGTGAGACGGAGGAATTTTAATCCAAATAAACTGGCTCTTGTAAGAACAAGAGCTCCTCCGTGGGGTCAGTGGAAAAATACAGCTTTAATCTATGTCCATTTACTTTGAAAAAGGTGCCGTTTTTAACATTTTCAACTTCTACTGCCCCGTGCGGGTATACAGACCGCACAACAAATGGTCCCTTCCAACGAGATCGGAGCTTACCCGCGTGAAGGTGTAATCGTGAATCATAAAGAAGGACTTGTTGACCAGGTAAAAATGTTTTCCTTAAAATGCTTTTATCGTGAAAAACCTTAGTCCTATTCTTTGTGATTACAGCATTATCATAAGCTTCATCGCGGAGTTCGCTTAGCTCGTTAAGTTGCAGCTTCCGAAAGTTGCAAGCAAGGTTTACATCAATATTTATTTCCTTTATAGCCCACAATGCTTTATGCTCTATCTCGACAGGTAAATGACATGCTTTTCCAAACACTATCCTATATGGAGACATTCCTAGGTCGGTCTTATATGCAGTCCTGAATGCCCAAAGAGCATCCGTCAATTTGGTCGACCAGTCTTTTCTATTTTTAGCAACAGTTTTCTCCAGGATAAGTTTGATTTGTCTGTTTGAGATCTCAGCCTGCCCGCTTGTTTGGGGGTGATAGGGTGTAGAAAGACGGTGGTTGATTGAGTATTTTCGCATCAGAGTCTCGAAAGATCTGTTGCAGAAGTGTGTCCCATTATCGCTAATGATAGCGCGTGGGTGTCCAAATCGCGAAAAGATATTCTCTTTTAAGAACTTAATGACAACTTTCCTGTCATTAGTGCGACATGGAATGGCTTCTACCCACTTTGAGACATAATCAACCGCCAGCAATATGTACAGATTCCCAAAGGAGTTGGGAAAAGGACCCATAAAATCTATGCCCCAAACATCAAACATTTCAACAACCAGAATGGGTTGCTGAGGCATTTCATTCCTCTGGGATATTCTACCCGTATACTGACATTGTGTACAGGTTATGCAATACTCAAATGCGTCCTTGAATAAGGTCGGCCAGTAAAATCCACATTGCAAAACCTTTTCCACTGTCTTTCTAGGACCAAAGTGACCCCCACAAGCCTGATCATGACAAAATGAAAGAACACTCTTGAACTCTTCATTCGGGACGCACCGGCGAATGATCTGATCAGGACAATATTTAAACAAATAGGGCTCGTCCCAGTAATAGTGTTTTACTTGGGAAAGAAAACGATATTTGTCCTGTTTTGACCAATCGCTCGGTATAAGTCCCGTGGCATGATAGTTCACAATATCCCTGAACCATGGTTCAGCGGATATGCTCAAGAGTTGTTCATCAGGGAATGAGTCATTGATCGGCAGGGTCACAGGGGAAGAAACGATGCGTGAAAGGTGGTCAGCTACTACGTTTTCACATCCTTTCTTATCTTTGATAACAAGATCAAATTCTTGTAAAAGAAGGATCCAACGTATTAGTCGACCTTTTGCATCTTTCTTCGCCAGAAGATGTTTTAAAGCGGAATGGTCAGTATATACAACTATAGGTGAGCCGATTAAGTAAGGCCTGAATTTTTCTAACGCAAATACAACCGCTAAAAGCTCTTTCTCGGTGGTTGTATAATTGATTTGCGCATCATTCAGGGTCTTACTAGCATAGTAAATCACGTGTGGCATCTTTTCGATGTGCTGTCCTAAGACTGCACCTACTGCAAAATCAGATGCGTCACACATCAGCTCGAAGGGGTAGTCCCAATTTGGTGATGATAAAACGGGGGCTGAAGTGAGTGAGTGTTTAAGTGAGTCGAAAGCTGTCTCGCAATCCGAGTCAAAATGGAAGGTCGTATCCTTGGCCAGGAGTAGTGTTAAAGGTCTAGCAATTTTGCTAAAGTCCTTTATGAATCTCCTATAAAAGCCCGCATGGCCAAGGAAAGAGCGAATATCTTTGACGCTTTTGGGATGAGGCAGGTTTTGAATGACATCTACTTTAGCCCTGTCAACCTCAATGCCTTTCTGTGAAATGACATGTCCAAGGACTATTCCTTCTTGGACCATAAAATGGCATTTTTCCCAGTTCAAAGTCAAGTTCTTCTCTTTGCAACGAGTAAGAACAGCGTCCAGATTCGCAAGGCAATCAGAAAAAGAGTCTCCAAAAATCGAGAAGTCGTCCATAAAGATCTCCAGAAAATTCTCTACCATGTCAGAGAATATCCCCATCATACACCGCTGAAAGGTAGCGGGAGCATTGCATAACCCAAAGGGCATGCGACTGTAAGCAAAGGTACCAAAAGGACAAGTAAAAGTGGTTTTATCTTGATCCTTTTTGGGGATGGGGACCTGATTGTAGCCTGAGTATCCGTCCATAAAACAATAAAACTCTCGTCCCGCTAAGCGTTCCAGCATCTGATCAATGAATGGTAGAGGAAAATGATCTTTCCTCGTAGCAGCGTTGAGTTTTCTATAATCGATGCATACACGCCACCCAGTTTGGGCGCGTGTTTGAATCAACTCATTCACCTCATTGGTGATAACTGTGATGCCGGATTTCTTAGGAACGACATGTATAGGACTCACCCACTGACTATCGGAGATGGGGTATATAATACCATTATCTAAGCATTTGACGATTTCTTTCATGACAGCTTCCTTCATGACATGATTCAACCGTCTCTGTGGTTCTCGGGTCGGTCTGGCATCATCCATCACATGTATATGATGTTCAACTATCAAGGGACTAATCCCTTTGATGTCCGCCATACTCCAACCAAACGCCTCTTTGTAAGATCTCAATACCGATAAAAGGGCATTCTCTTGCTCTGATGCAAGAGAAGCGGAGATGATAACCGGTAATGACTCGTTCTCACCAAGATATGCATATTTCAGGTGAGAAGGTAAAATTTTGAGATCTAACTCAGGCGGAGAAATGATAGAAGGAAGGGTCATAGATTGATTTTTGGATCTACAAAGAAGCTCAGAGCCTGTGAAAGATACAGACTCGGGTGGAGAAAAGTCAGAAGTGCAGGACTCATGTGTAGCTAAAGTGTCCTCACTAAGATCTAGTGCAAAGTCAAGCAGAGATGTGCTAATGTCATCGAGATCAGTAAAGCAAAGATCCTCAACTCCACAACTATCGGGAGCGATCTCATGGACAGAGCACACATCTAAAATATGAGCCGAGGGTTCTGATGGCTGACTTCCAACTTTATAGATATTTAGTTCAATGGTCATATTTCCAAATGATAAATTCATTGAACCATTTCTACAGTTTATAACAGCGTTGGAAGTGGCAAGGAAAGGACGACCTAGAATCACCGGAATTTGGCCCCGGGGGTTTGCTACAGGATGTGTGTCGAGTACAATGAAGTCTACAGGGAAAACAAATTCCCCGACCTTTATCAATACATCCTCTAATTCACCCCTTGGTTTGGTGATAGATCGGTCTGCCATCTGGAGAGTGCAATGAGCAGGTTTCAGCTCTCCAATCCCTAATTGCTCATAGACAGAATAAGGTAACAGGTTATCACTCGCGCCAAGGTCTAAAAGAGCACGATTTTTGTTTTTACCCCCAATCGAAATCAATATTGTAGGACAACCTGGGTCCTTTCTTTTCTTTGGAAGCTGGGGTATAAAAGCAGTGCTGATATTGTTAGACATAAAGACCTTCTTCGGCACTTGGGTCTTCCTCTTCCTAGTGCACAAGTCCTTAAGAATCTTCGCATAAGCGGGGACTTGCTGAATCGCATCTAGAAGAGGGATATTGATGTTAACCTGTTTGAACATCTCTAAAATTTTCTCCATATGAGGACTCGTTCTATTAGCCCTTAGCCGATTCGGGTAAGGTGCTTTCGCAATAAGCGCGGGGTCCATCATAGGAGAAGGAAAGGGGGGTAGACGAGATCCCAAAGGAGGTGTGGGGACCGTCTATGGAGAACTATAAGGGTTGGGTGAAGGTGTTGAGCCTAAAGGGAAATGGAGAATAGGCTCGTGCGAAGGTGGTTTGGTAGAAGAAGAAGGATCAGAAGGTGAAGTGTGTGTGTGTGGAGAAGACTCAGCCGGGGTGTTGATATGATTTTCAGTATCATCAATACCTTCCCCGACATGATTGTTCAGCACTCTTCCCGATCTCAACGTGGTAATGGCATTTACATTGTAATGCCCAGGATTCTGTAGGGGTTGAGAGGGAAGTTTCCCTTTTTCTCTCGCACTCATTTCGGCTTTTAAGCGTGCGATTTCAGCTTCCATCGTGCGAATACTCTCAGCTTGGGACGCTGAGTTTTTCTTTATTTCACTGACGGAAGATCTAACCTCAGTCGAAACATCCATGAAATTTGATAAAAGTGATTTCATGGTTTGAGTGAATTGAGAGAACTCGTCAGAACAGGACTGCATAGGATTAGACTGTGCAGGAGTGTTGCCCTGATTTTGGAAATTTTGTGACTGGTAGGGGTGCTGAGTGAGTTGTAGGGGTTGCTGTTGTGGTGGAGGAAGAGCCCGTTGAAATTGATTCGTGTTTGGAACCGTGTTTTGAGATTGGTTTTGGTTCCAAGCAAAATTCGGGTGGTTCCTCCAACCCTGATTGTACGTGGAAGAATATGGATCGTTTCGAGGTCGTTGAAATGTGGCATTAGAATGCTCGTGACCTTGAAACGCAGAGTTTAATGGACATTCTTCCGTTAAATGTGACGGATCAGAACAGCACCCACAAACAGTTTTGGGGAGCGACATTGGGTTTAGGGAGGCTGCTGCAAATTTGTGTTCCATAGCGTCGAGCTTCTTTTGCATTGCTGCCATTTCAGCTCGAACACCTATGGACACATCTATTTGGTGTACGCCACCCCTATTCAATGGTTGTGTTCCACTCTCCCAAATTAGTGATTTTTCAGCGAACTCTTCTAAGTATCGCCAGGCTTCCCCGTCATCTTTGGTCATAAATGTACCTTGACACATGTTTTCAAGGCTCTGTTTAGTGCTAGGGTTACTGCCCTCATATATGATTCGGCAAAGTTCCCATCTCGGGATGCCGTGATGAGGACATTGAACCAATAGATCCTTGAAACGTTCAAAGTATTTTGAAAATGGTTCGGCAGGGAGCTGGGCAAATTGGTTCAGTTCGCTACGGATTCGAGCCGTCTTTTGGACTGGGTAAAATTTCTTAAGGAATGCAGCGACGAATTCTTCCCAATTCGTAATAGAGTGTGCGGTGGTGTTGTATAGCCACTTCTCGGCTATATCGCACAAAGTAAATGGAAGAAGTCGTAGACGCATAGCATCCACTGAAAGTTGTGACGTACCCATCATTGCGCATACGTTTTCAAATTTGGTAATGAAAACGTAAGCGTCCTCGGTCTCGAGTCCGTGGTATTTGGGTAAAAGATTGATATACTGGGGCTTTATTTCAAAGTTGTCCCCATTGGCTGGTGGTGTGGATAAGCAGGTCGAAAAGGGACCTCTATGTGGATAGCATCTTTCCTGGAGAGAAATGTGGGGTGGAGTAGGATTCTACGCACCAACGGACGGTGGCAGATTAGGGTTAAAGAAGTTTGATGGATTCGGATCCATCGGTGTGGGTGTGGTAGTGGGTAAAGAAAAGGTAAATGGAGAATTATCGACTTCGGAGTCGATAAAAGGTACGCGGACTAAACGGGCACTAGAATCCCGTGTCCAGCCTATCTTGCACTAAAATGGGTTAGTACAAGTGGCAGCGTTGACTTATAATTAGGGATGAATGAATGCGGTGCTTGCTTTGAAAAAGGGAAGGATTTTGAAAAAATGATGCGACAAAACAAATGCAGCACACAAACCCTAGAATCTAGTGGTCACCTAGGTCCGATCTCTAGACCGCTCCTAACTGCCAAAAGACAAGCCGCAGGATAGAATCCTCCACTGCCTCTTTGTCCCCCTGTGGCCGGATAAGTGCCAGGTAAGTGGGAAGGAACCACCACTACAGTGGACCTAATTAATAACCACTAGCCTTAGACACACTCGCCTTAGGCACCACAAGAAAACGCGGATAAGCAATGAATTACCCACGACCTTCTCTTGTCCTATTGAGCGCGACAGTCCTTAGAGTCTTCTCTAGATTTCTTTTAGTTAATGGAGGTAATGCGGATGCAAGTTTGACGATTTTCGGGGCCTAGGAAGGGTAATGAAATCCCCACCTAATTTGGATTTGGCCGTGCCCCTTAAATTTCCGTATTAGAATGCAAACAACCAAGAAATCAAAAATCACACACAATTTTAATTTTGCTTTTGCGCGCTGCGATTTATTTGCAAAGAATCCTGTAGCAAAGGGTTAATTGGAGCTAAAAAGGGCGAGGGGAGAGAGCAAGAAATCACCTGCTGGAAAATTTTCCAGAGAACCCTCAAGACTGCGGCTCTTCCGCCGCGATTCCTATGTATTAGCCGCTCTTCCGCGGTCAGGTGTTGGGAACAGTGTACAATTTTTCAACAGCTTCTTCCTGTTGCTATCTACAGCTCTCTAGTATATCCCAAATAATTTTTCCACAGCACAGAATGCTCCAGATCACCTTGCAATCAAATCACAACACACGTGTAAGAGTTTGTACGAATTTTGATTTCAAGAAGTAAAACGTAATAATTCTTTCACTTCAAACTATAAATGCAAATGAATTAGCGCGTTCCCCGGCAACGGCGCCATTTTGATTGAAACATTTTCTGACGTGTATATGTAAAAAGTAACGACAATCAAAAAATTATATTGACCGCAATCAAACTACGGTGTCGGATGTAGTTAATGAATGAGTGCGGATCGTCCACAGGGATTGCACGATTCAATTGTATTTTGATACGTTTGAAATGAAATGTTAAGCAACAATAAACGAAAACATGATTCAAGAGTGATTTGTATTCGAGTGTCACTATTCTTTACTCAAGAATCAAGAAACTATAAACAATCAAGAATCGGTTGTTTTGATAATATTTCCAATCAACAATCAAGAATATAATAGGGGCTCGTAGGAATCGATCGGATCTTTAGACGTGATGTAATCTAAAGGGTTTCGTGTTCTTGTCCTTCGAAGAATTGATACTAGATCAATAGTGATCGACGAGAGTTAGGGCTTTCTTGATGAAATTAGGGTTTCATCTCTTAACCCTTGTTCTTTCGAGGATACCATTTATATTCTAGCCTCTAGCAATTTCAAGAAACGATCGGAACTCCCCAATCTCGAGCGATGTCGATCAAGAAAGCATCGCAACGAATTGGGTCGTCGATTCTTGAACTTGCTAGGGTTTACAAACTCGTGGGATTCAAGAATCGATTACAAATTTGTTACATCATCATACTAAAGATCGTCTCGACTCCTCGACGAGCGGAGTTTTATTCACACATCACCACACAGATAATATTCAAGAATTGTAAAGATAACATGATGCGGAATTTAAAGAAAACAAGATAAAAGAATATCACCTTTTATTTAATCAACAATTTCAATACATTCTTTCAAGAATCTACAAGAAGAAGAAATCGATCGTTGACTCGGCTTCGCTCGTCTCCGTGGATCGTGGATCTACTTTGATCTCTTGCCCGATTGAAGATCGGCTCAGCTCATAAAAGGGTTGAAGGCATCTTGCTTGGCTTGCACTCAAGATCTTGAATTGTGGTTGGATTTAGGGTTAGGGTTTCCTACAAGCTCTCTCACTAAACTTGAGGAAGAGGAAGATGAAGAATGGGATTGATTTTTCTAAGCTTTCCCAAGGTTGCCAAGATGTGAAATGAGTGAGCCTAGGGTCTTATTTATAGAACTCTCAAACCCTAGGTTTAGGTTTGAATTAGAACTTTCCCTCCCAAAGTTTGTTGAAGAGTTTCTAGAAGGAGTTTGTTAGGAGTTAGCTTAGGGTTTAAGCTAGGGTTTAGGGAAAGTTCTAAAATGATTAGGCTAGTTTAGGTGTTTGCTGATCTGGTGGAAGTATCTGGAGTATTCTGGAACTTGGAATGCATTTCTGAGCTGTAGCCACTGAAACAGGAATTGTGGTGAAATTTGAGGAGCTGATGTCCTGGACCCGCCGCGCAACCGCCGCAAGAGGTACCTTTAGGCCGCTCTTCCGCCGCGCATTGATAGGCTTGGGCCTTGGGCTTTCTTCTGTTGCTTGGTACTGCTGTTTGTGGCTTCTTCTGATATTTAGATTTGCAGTTCCCCTTCTGTGTTGATACCAGATTTGAGTTAAGTGAGTTTACGAGCAATTGTAATGGTCGAGCAATGTAATGATCGAGCAAGCTTCTCTTTTCCTGCATAGACTTCGAAACACGGGTTGCAAGATATAGAAAATATGCTATGTAATGCAATGCAGTCAATTTCCTTAGAAATGCCGGTTTTAAGGTCGAATACATGTAATCTGATATTTTGCGACCGATTTGCTAATATGTGAATTATGAATACCGTACACTTCTATATGAATGCAAATGATGAGGAAATTGCCGGTTAAAATATGCAATATTTTCGACTGATCACTCGGCATTAGTAAATTATCGATTTTGGGAACGGCCGAGTTGGCGGATGTCCCCGTAGGAGATAATCTCGTCAAGGTCGTACATGTGGGCGTCCATCACTCCTATAAAAGAAGATCGACGAAAATCAACAACTCTTAAGAGTTTTACTATATGATTTAAAAGGAGCAAAGCTCCATTAATGAATCAAGAAATTACAGATGAAATCTCTCAGAGAGCAGAGCTCTATTAATGGAACCCTAATAGGGTTCTCCTTAGTTCTCTTTAGACCCTTTTAGAGCAAAGCTCTGCTAAGTGAAGCCCGAAATGGGTCTTCTTTAGATCAGGGATCTATTGAGAGCAAGGCTCTTAAAATTGATTTAATTTAATCCAAATCAATTTTTACCTAAAATTCTCTAGAGTTTGAACTTTTAAAAATGCTTAAACAAGAGAGCAAGGCTCTGAATAAAAATTCTTATGAGGAGATGAAAATCATCTAAGGGACCAAAGGTCCTATTTATAGGCATCAAATGCCCTTTCAACTTCCAAGAGTTGCCGCGACGGTTGGAATTCTGCCACCGCTGCGCTCACGTTTGGAGGGCCACGTAAGCGCAACGGTGGGGGGCATTTGTTTACCCCAATCAGAGCAAAGATCTGTTCAAATTCCAAGGCGGGAGATGAAGGAACGCTTCTGCTTCCCCAATCAGAGCAAGACTCTGTTTTCAAATAAAATTCAAATTTTAATAGGGAAGCAACGCTTCAGATGCGCTGCGCTCTGCGCTGCGCGACACGTATCAGCGCAGTTGCGCTGCGCTCTGCGCCGCGCGACACGTGTCAGCGCAGTTGCGCTGCGCTAGCGCAATTGCGCTGCTCTCTGCGCAGCACGACACGTGTCAAGCGCAGTTGCGCTAGCGCAGTTGCGTTGCGCTCTGCGCTGCGCGACACGTGTCAAGCATAGATGTGTTTGCGCCAAACAGAATTAAAATTCCAGTAAGGTCTTTCTGTTCTTGTTAAAACAAGAAGATTGTCTTCTGTAAATCAGAAGCCCTTGGATAAAAGATCCAACGGTGGGGAAAAATCCCCAAATCACTAAGAGAATGATCTCTTTAACAAATTTAACAAATTAATGGGCACTATATAAAGGCCCCTAGACCCTAATTCACAAGAAAAACAACACAGAGAGACAAAAACACAGAAACAAAGAGAGAACTCCTCTAAAGAATTTGGAGAAGAACTCAAAAAAGAGGAAAAAAGGTAAAAACCTTTATAAAAAGAAGAATTTCTTCTGAATAGATCATTGATCTAAGAAGAAGATCAATGATCTTCAATAAAAATATAATAAAAATGAAGGCATTGCCTTTTGATGAACCACTGGTTCTTTGAAAACAAGAAAACTTATTTTTTTTGATCTAAATTTGATCAAGAGATTAAATAGTGCCCTGCACTTGTAAATCTGCACTGTTGCGCTACTGGGTTGGCGCAAGCCACCAGGGCGCGCCACGTGTCAGCTCCAGGATGATCTGCGCTATGCGCTGTTAAAATAGAGCGCTGCTCTCATGAATTGGCGCAACCCACCAGAGTGCGCCACGTGTCAGAAACGCAACAGTGCAGCGCACTGGCGCAGCGCATTGCGCTTGCGCTCACCAGAGTGTGACACGTGTCACCTCCCCATGGACTTGCGCCTTGCGCTCCTCAATTGGCGCAAAGCGCCGCCACGTGGCATTCTGTCAGACTAATTAATGCAGCGTATTATTAAAGGGTAGAGCCCAATTAAAAGGCCCAATGGACCAAAACAAATGCTCTGCATTATAAAAAAGGGACAGAGCCCAAATCAAATAGGCCTTAAAAGCCAAAATAAAATGCAGTGCATTATTAAACAGGGGCAAAGCCCTAGCACAGGCCTAATAGGCCAGAGATAAAAACGTTGAATATTCTCAACTGGACTTAGCCCAACCATGGCCGTAAGTCCTCAAATTAAATTGACCGAGCAAGACTGCTTTCTTATATCAATTTACACCTGGTTCAAGGGTACATCTCCGAACTCCTCTGACACCTGTCGTTGTAATCCTTCAACGACGTCAGAGAGGTGACGGGTCCCGACAGCCATACATCCAATGGACCCCCATGTCCCTAAACTGGAATATGGACCACTACGTGCTTAAACTGGAACAATAGAGCCTCCAAATGCTCTTTTGTCGGATCTAAACGATCCCGTTTAAGTTGATCTTAGCCTCAAATATGGCTAACGTATCCTTAAACATTCAAATAGACTTTAGTCCTAAATTGGACTATAGATTCCCCCCAATCTACTTTAGTTCAAGGGTACATCTCTGAACTCCTCTGACACCTATCGTTGTAATCCTTCAACAACGTCAGAGAGGTGACGGGTCCCGACGGCCATATGTCAAATGGACCCCCATGTCCTTAAACCGGAATATGGACCACTATGTCCCTAAACTGGAACAATAGAGCACAAATGCTCTTTTGTCGGATCTAAACGATCCCGTTTAAGTTGATCTTAGCCTCAAAAATGGCTAACGTATCCTTAAACCTTCAAACAGACTTTAGTCCCAAATCGAACTATAGATCCCCTAATCAACTTTGGCTCAAGGGTACATCTCTGAACTCCTCTGACACCTATCGTTTTAATCCTTCAACGACGTCAGAGAGGCGACGGGTCCCGACGACCATATGTGAAATGGACCACTACGTCCTTAAACTGGAACAATAGAGCCCCTAAATGCTCTTTTGTCGGATCTAAACGATCCCGTTTAAGTTGATCTTAGCCTCAATATGGCTAACGTATCCTTAGACTAAAACACCAAACCCAAATCTAAGAAAATACGGATTTGGACTAATCCACGTCCTACGGCGACGGCATAACTTAGTCTCCGTATACAATCCACGGGCATCCACAAACAAAACAAACACCCACGATACGAAGTGAAATTCTGGAGAAGGAGAAAGTTGTTACCGCGATGCGGTAGCCTAATTAACTGCAGGGGCTTGCGCCTGCAGGGAAGAGCGTCCCCACAATCAAAACCCCCCTCAAGCGAGGGAGAATCTGACGAAGTCTGCTACATCGGCCGCATCCGTCCAAACCTCCAATACACGGTGCCATAAATCAACTTGGCATCTTCGGAGTGGTGGACGGATAAAACCAAATAGCATCTGCCCCGAATCATAGACAAGACGCCCATGTCATCTTGGCCGCCGTTCGGAAGGGAACAATCACTATGTATCAGTCCCAAGAGTTCTGTAACTCTTTCTCCGTGTCCACTAAACGGAGTTTTGGTTATCTTGCCTTTGAGACATGATTGGAAATTGTCATAAGATGAAAGTTCGAATGGATTCAAATATCCATCCTTATGCAACTTAGCTAGTCGTGTCGCATTGATATGACCTAGTCTACAATACCATAAGAAGGTTTCGTTCATTTCTGAACACTTCCTCTTGTGTTTGTTTTGTACATTAAGTACTGTAGTCTGATTGAGAACGTATATGCCATTAAATAACGAGCCTGATCCAATCAACTTTTGATTCAGAAAGATGTTCATAACATTATCCTGTACTACAAGATTACATCCTTCTTTACTCAATAAAGAAACCGATATAATATTGCATATCATGCTCGGAATGTAATAGCATTCGTTCAGAATCAGTGTATTACCATTTGGCAACACAAGGTGATATTCGCCAACTGCTTTGGTTGCAACATTTGTACCATTCCCAACTCTTATGGAATGATCACCCTCTCCCAGTTCCCTACCTTTACGTAGCCCATGTAACATATTACATATATGAGATCCCGATCCGGTATCTAATACCCAGGACGTAGAGTGAACTGAGAAACAGTTCTCGATAACTAACACACCCGAAGAAGATGCATTAGCATGCTTGTTCTTCGTCTGGGCGGCATGAGAATCCAGATATTCTCCTATTCCCTGCTCGGACTTATAATAATTATAAGTTGGAGTGGGACCAATATTCCCCTGCTCAGTATGAAAAACGGGTTCAGTCAATACATCCATATTATTATCTTGATTAGGGCCTGACATGGTCGCTACCTGGAGAGAGAGAGAGAAGAAAACATTTTAGCGTATGCTCTTGCAAAATTAGATTGGTTATTATCTTATCTAATCAGGATGGCTCCCACTGCTTTTTATCAAATCTTCCTTAAAAGGTAAGATTAGCCGGGATTTAATTACACCTTACAAGTTTGCCAATCTTTCGGCCAGGCTAGTGTTGGTACTTTGAGGGAGGTTCCCCGTGCTTTCGCACGGACTTAATTAGAATAAACCTCATTTTCCCAGAGGCATAACCCCGTTAACACCTTTCTAGACAGCTACTTGATCGGCTAATTGTCCTGTGTAAATATCTCCCAGGAGTAACTTTTACTCGCAGTGGGTATTGGGATCCAACTATCTCATAGGAGGTATGAAATCTCATTGCAAATTTCAACACTTGAAATTCCCGATAATGCTTCTGCCCCTAACGTGCTATGACCTTGACGAATGCCAAACAACCTATAGTCCGCTAGTCAAATTCAACCCGTACATTTCTTGATTGAATTAAACCCACCCGCACGACCCTTGACGAATTCCAAACAACACCGTACGAATACTCTAATCCAATCGCATCATATGCTGCAGATAGGTAATAAATAGCTACCGTACACTACGCCTTGACGAATGCCAAACTACCGTAGCACGAATACTAATTAATACTTATCTGAAATGACGGAGGGCTACGCAGGTTTTTCAGAAAACCATGAGCTTAATGAACTTGATATCGTTGTAGAAACAAGTGATTTTGAAAAGCAGTGTTTTTGAGGCTTTTCTAGTTTTGCTAAAGAGGTCACTCCCGGTGAAGGGATCTTGGCTCTTTCCTTATCGAATAAGGTGCAGGATATTTCACAAATACCGCTGTGCAAAGCAAGAACTATAGAAGCAGTCAAAAACTAAACCGTGAGTTTGTAGCATCTGCTAGTTTTGCTAAAGAGATCACTCCCGGTGAAGGGATCTCGGCTCTTTCCTCATCGAATAAGGTGCAGGGTATATCATATATACCACTATGCAAAGCAAAAACTGTAGCTACCCTTTCTGAAAATTTGATTCTACAACATCTTTTAGGTTTCTTTTCTTTTATTAATCTCATTAATAAATCCCATCATTTATGCTTCCTAAGCATCATAGAAGAAACGAAAATACAACGTACGCTTATGCCATCCGCATTCGCCACAATGTTCCGTTATGCACCATCAGGTTACTTAACTAACGGCATACCGGGACGGGACTAGTGCGGGTGCAAAAAATAAGCAACGTTTATTATATATCATATATACAATAATAAAGCATTCATCTCACACATATAATATGATCACATCATAGTATATCAGCAGCAGAAGAAATATGTGAAATATTGGATATACTAGGAGGTCCGTGTTTTATATCGAGCCTGTATAAAACACGGATTCCATGGTCGCGATGAATAGCCAAACCCACATCTCTAGACCCCTACGAGAGTGGCAAGTAACGTTGTCAATTCCATGGTTAGGAGACCCGGTCTCGACTCCTCGAGATGGCCTCCCACTGGACCCTAGAACCCGGTTACTTGTGCTCCCCTCCTCGGGTCTATCCTAATGCGGAAAAGTAAATAATATACAATGGTGACATCAACCTCATCCCGAAAGTGACCCAATAAAAGAATATTACATACGACGAATTTTACATGAATTAAAATAAAAACCCTCATCTCATATAAAAACCCCGGCTATTCAGAACACGACAATCCAATATAACATATCACAGCAACACATAATATCTCATATCATCAACGTAAGCAAGTATGCGTATCCCGATTGTCGTTGATGTATAGCAACGAAGCCGGCAATACCCCACATACTACACTTATGGTCGCAGAAAAGAAAAGTGAAAACCTACAACATTTGGAATCCACAGTCGCCTTAGACATCGTAAACCCAAAATATCACATATTACGGATTTCATGCCTAACTATATGAATTCCACATATTATATCACAATCGCAGAATATCATGACGATGTTTAACGTTTCGATCGAATCAACATACACTCACAAATTACCCCCGTGAGCTCAACACTTGAGCAAAGTCGAAACACTCAAAAACCGTGCCACAGTGTCTATGGACCAGCCGTAGAAGGAGTTAACCAATGCCTCACCTATGACACCACGGAACTACGGCAAACCCTAGGGTTCGCTCGCGGTTCCGTGGGCATAGAATCGAGTTAAGGTTAGTATAGTCTTCTAGGGGGTCCATAGGGGTATTTGCACGATTTTACGAATATAATCAACTTCGGAAAATTACAACACTTGGAAATTTCAGCGGGGTACAAAATGTGCTGTGCGAAGTTCGATCAAACTGCTAAATATAGTCAAGGTTACCAATACATTGTTAAATTATACGACTGCGAAGCACTACAAATTAGCCCCAGGTCAAACTAATTATCACATGAAAATTGGGCTAAATAAACAATAGTAGGAAACCCAAAATGGAGACATGAGAGCACAGGGGGAATACGGGGTGGAGAGGAGCCCATGGGGCCGGCCTGGTCGAAATTTTAGGCCTGGGGCTCGGCCAAAATCCGAGTCCCTCCCTCCGTATTTCTCCCATATTCTTAGAATGTCCCAAATATCATTCTGCACCTGTTTGAAAAATTTTTAAAGGACTTTTTGGAAAATTTCCAGAGAGCAAAATGGGGGTTTCAAAATACCGTATTTTGGAGTCGATTTCGTTTTCGTAATTGTTTTAACACCGTATCTAGAATTCTAGTTTGGCTCTGATACCACTGTTGGGCTTCCCTTGCACCTAGTCTAGGGTTTGGTAGCATCACTCATGCCACTTTAAAAATTAGAGAGGTGCAAAGCAAGCAAACCATGAATCTTTACTAGAAATTCTAGGGTAACAAGTTTGTATCACATACAAAGACCTAAAGAGATTAGGATTACAACCTTTGTAGTCCGTTCCTTCGCTTCATAAGCTCCGTGTTGAGGTCCCTTCGCTGCGATCATCAAGAACTCCGACTCTCGTGAGGCTCCAAGAGGTGAATGGTGTATCTTGCTTGAAGTCTTCTTGATCTAAGATGATCTACCTTGAAAAATCTCTAACCCAAGCTTACACTTCACTAATGAACTTATTAAAGAAGTGAACACCCTAATCTAAGTGGCTAGAATAGATGAGGATGATGAAGTAGGAATTTTGCTCTCTTTTTTTTTCAATTTCTCACACTTAATCATCACAAATATATCACATATATAATTATACATTAAATTATCGAATCAACACTTGATCCGACAATCCGGCTATATTGCATATAACCGACTAATATAACATGTACCAATTCATCGAATCAACACTTGATCAGATGACCCGGCTATATCACATATACCCGACCGATATCTCATATCGCAAGAATAGAATACGGTATCTCATATCGTATTATTCTTGGTCCCGCACATATCACATATGTGCTCCTACTCCGTTTTTCCTGAGCTAGGAAACCTCTGTGTAGGACTCTAAAGAATCGTCAATACGCCGGCAGTAGGTGATGATCATATTAAATACCCACAAGCTGCAAGTGGTCATCTAAACGTAACAGCCACCCTGGTATTGAGCGATCAGAAGATCAACAAGCAAGCCTGTACATTCTCCTATGAATCCAATCAGTAACACTACCGTACAGTCCGGTCTCTTCGTCTCATATGTCGCATATCAAGTCTAGGGGTGGTAAACGTCAGACCCCCGTAACCGATAAGTCGTGTCCATGTGAGGCTCATAACAGGTCGAGAAACTACTGATAACTCTTACCAGTAGCACTCCATATCAGCCCTGGCCAGGGACTTCCAGTTATAGCCAATCGAACACAGCACAACATCAACTCCCTATACCGGGAGAGACGAAACCCCTCCTATCGCTCATTGCCTCCATGTGATTCGGGACTGTACCCAAAATCCACCGTTTTGCATGCCCTCTTAGACGTGGTAAGGTGGAAATCAAAGCACAGTGGGAATCACACAAGACTCTATGACGATCTCGGGTTTACAGACTAACCTGTACCAGTGTTACCGGAGAACTGCTATCTGACGATAGGTATAATACCATCTAGGAGTTCTCAGCGAGTCCGTTCAGTGTACCCAGTCTCCACTGAGCACCCATACACCATCTTTGATGTCAAACACCGATGGATATGGGATCATCCATCGCCCATCATATGGGTCAAGATGCGTATACGCTAGTCTACTCTTGTGTATCGATGCCCTGTCTCGATACACCCTCGACTAGGAACAGTTATAGGATATACTCGTTGACTACCCTGGCCACACTAGTATGATCTCATCATAGTCCTAGTAGTCAAGTACATATCCTAAGGGCTTTATCAACATGTGAGAGCAAGGCAGTAAACCAATACAAGTCAACATGTTAAGACAAAGTGAAACCAGATAGCATACTATCATATCGAGCAAGAAAGTCCTCACTACATATATCCAAGCATCCACTATAATATACATCATATGTACAAAAATGGACTCTAGGGCATATATACAACTAACAAGATGCTGGTGGATAAAGTCCCCGTGAATCTGGCATGAGTGACACTGCTTCGCATATTCGAGGCATTCCTGAATCATTGTGGGCCTGTAGTAACCCATTCTTTTGATCTTCAGATTCATCTTTGGCCCAGCTTGATGAAAACTACAGAGTCCATCGTGAGTTTCTTGGAAGACACTCTTTGCTTCTTCTGGTGTAACGTTTAAAAAAAAAATAATTAGATAAATAAAATCCTTTAGGTGAATTTTCTGATAATCGGTAAAATAAACCGTATTTTCCATAAAACTCAACTATAATTATTTTTCAAAATAGACTTAAATACGCCTATATTAACTATGTAATTGCTAGTAATTAATATTATTTAGTGACTTATAAATTGTTAGTTTAATTAAATATTTTTTCTAAATTAATTATTTCAAATATTATTATAAGCTTTTAAATATATATTAAATTAGTGTAAATTGCAAATTGGAATGGGTTAATTTGACAAATGTGAACCATGACATATTAGAATTTAGTTTGTAGCATGCTCTTCTCTTCTTGTTTTGTCTTCAAATTTCAAGAGAATTCTAGGGTTATAGAATTAAGAAAATAACTAAAATAAAATAATTAGTGAAAAGACTAAAATGGTGTAATAAATGGGGGAAGTGTCTACATGTTTCTACACTCATTTCTCTCTCTCTCTCCACTTCCCCTCACATGGAAAAAACTCCCCTTGGCTGCCTACAAATTTTCTCCACTCAATTTCCACTCAAAACTCTTTAAAAAAATCATCAAAAATCAATACAAATTAGCACAAAGTCATCCTTTAGCCTTCATCCAATATTCTTTGGCCAAACAAGCTTGGATCTTGGAGCAAAATTAGCATTTTGGAGATCAAGTTGCATGTTTGATCTCATGTTTATTGAGGAATAATTCTAACCCTAGTGTTAATTGTAGGTTAATTACTTTAATTTAGTGAATTTCGGTGTTTAATTATGAATCTAATTGCTAAATTAAACTTTCAAGAAAGGGTTTTGAATGCAAATTAGGGTTCTTATCATGTAATCATGGTTACAAAGTGTAGATTTTCATTTTAAGGAAATGAAAAATCTAAACTAGTTGCTAGCTTGCAAATTGATACTTTTAAATTGTCTAAATCATATATTTTTGCAAACTAGATTTTTATAAATCATATAAATAGGTGAGATCAAATTCAAGTGAGGGTTTTTATCATTAGATTATGATTTTAATGTTTAGTTTAACATGTTAGGTAATGCTAAACCTAATCTAGAAGCTAATTTGTAAATTGTTACAATTAATTTGTCCAAATTGCATAATTTTGCAAACTAGGTTTTAGAAATTATGAATATAATTGAGATTAAAATCTAAATAAGGTTTTCATAACATCATTAAAATTATAATTTGTAGTTTAACACTTTAGATCATGCAAAACCTAGTCTAGTTGTTGATTTGTGCATTGTTACTTGAAAATTGTTAAAATTGGATAAAATTTGCAAACTAAATTTTATGGATTAATACAAATTGGTGTGATAAAATTATGGTAATGGTTTATATGACCTACTTATGATATTTAGTGAATATTGTGGCCACTAGATTTGTTTAAATATCAAGTTTCGAACTAAAACAGTTATTTGATGCATTTTAGGTTTTCGGAAATAAATCGATTTGAATTATTTTAAGGTTTTGATGATTTAAACCCTATTTCATATATAATTAGTGAGTTTTGAAACCACGATTTGTAAGTTTTGGTTTTATCTCGATCAATTAGCGTTTTTACGCCGATGTCGAGGGTTACTTGGTTCTTTTGCATGAGCGGGATATAGGTTTTAACCTATGCGTGTTTCGTGTGCTGTTTGGGGTTTTATCCACGATTTCGGTTTACGATATTATATATGTTGGTATATAGGTACCTCTCACATAGACATCGGACGATGAAGAAGAGAATGGCAGTATCGACTTCGGCAGACAAGGACCAGGTGAGTAGATGTATATCTACGGGGGAAGTCGGGTGGATGGCGTATAGCACCCCCGCAACTTCGTAGGATATGACGTGGTCTTGATATAGTTATATATAGATATGTTATTGCGAGATACGAATACTGAGAACGAAAGGTTTTAGGAAACCACGGATCGGAAATTGTATAAGTTGGATGATAGTGCTGTTAGTCTAGTTCTTAGTCGCGAGACCCTAGAGTATAGGTTGACACACACACACACACGCATACACATACACTTGACTTGGTGTATATATATATGTGTGTGTGTGTGTATGTGTGTGTGTGTGTATGAATGTGTGTAGGTTTCTACACACACACACACAACATATAAGCGTGACATCAGGATGTTATATAATTCTTGGAGATGAGTCGATATGATCGGGCATGATGCCGTGAGAAATTTGATATGTGACCGAGTTATGATATGAGATATGTTATGATATTACAGCGGATCGTTGGACGATGATACCATGTGATTGATGATATATATATATATATATATATATATATATATATATATATGATAGTTGGCATATGATCGAGTTATGATATGAGATATGTTATGATATTATAGTGGATCGCTTGTGCAATGTATACACATATATGATAATATGTATTGATGACATCGGATTGCACGAGACTTTAGGTTAGTAACCAGATCATGATATTGTTTGATGATGATACCTTATGAAGGATGATGTATATATGATAGTTGACCCGTACCCCAATTTTGGGATTCTGTACGATGTATTTTACCGTAAGAGTTATAGATATGATGATTGATCCGCACTCTTGACTCGAGGAAGTAGTAGTATGTACATGACGCTATTGAGGCTGGATCACCGACTCTTAGAGGTATCGACTCGGAGTTTAAATGGACTTTTCTTACCTTTCAACCAGTTCCTTAGTTAGTCTATTAGTGGTTTAGGTAGATGCTAGTTTAGGCTCGAGTTATACATATTTTCAAAACAAACAAATCGTGAGCATTTTTCAAAAAGACAACTGGGGGATACTACGGATTTTCAAAGGATGTATCTTTTCTCAAAAATACCGTAGTCCCTATTTTTCTAAAAACCACGATTCGTGTTTTTTTTTCAAACACCAAACCGGTATGACTCGTATAGTAGAAAAGTATATTCTTTGGTATTGCGGTTATTACTCCTTCTCTGTTATATTCATGTTATTCTCATTATACTGCATGTTTATACATATGTTCCCTAACTTTTATGATTCCATCTGTTAGGACACCAGCACCATTACCGATGATGTGCATGTTCCACGTACATATATTTTCCGGCTCACACACATCATCATCGGTAATTGTCATGTCACGTACACTTTAGAAATTATTATCTCATTGATATAATCAGCTAAATGCTAGTTACCACATAATACTTGTGTGATTGCTCTCATGTGTTAACTTAGAGATTGCATTCTTTACATAGATACTTCATGCATTCATTTATTCATTCATGTACTATTCTGGGGCTTTATGCCGATATTCACTGTTTACTTACTCTTGATTCTTGGATTTCGGATTTCCATGAGATTTCTGGATTTGGGGGAAAACCGCAAGAATTTATAATAACTTCTCTCTCTCTCTATTATTTAAAATACCAGTTGCGGTTTTCTCGTGATGTATGTGTCGTCCACCATGAGTTTTCATGATTGCTGTTGGATTTTGAGACCCGATTCGGGGAGTAGGATGAACCGTTTCAGGTACACGGTGGGCCCGATAAGGTACCCCGGGGCAAGAAGCTCGAGTTGTAGACGATGAGCCTGGCAGGAGAAGACTACCTACCGGTGATGTCTGGCGTGGCGGATATCCGGAGGATACTGACCGTTGTCGTGAGATTTGATGATATGGGCCGATCCGGACTGACACAGCCCGAGATATTGAGACATTGAGACTTTGAGATATTGAAATATTGTGTCGATGCTTGACACGGGCTTTCTGTCGATTTCATTGATAATGTTTCAGTTTTATTATACAAGTTTTACTGATGATTTCTTTATATCAGATTTTTTAGATTTCGTGGTGGATTTCCTCATTCATGATGCATTCATACATCAGATATATGATTTATTACTATTTAGTGACACTGACACGGGCATTGAATATTGCACTTTGTATAGATTATTACCCTATCACTATTAGATGTCTAGTGTTATGTTAAGTATATTATTATGACCTAGAAGATCGTCGTGCATGAGATTTCTACCCACAGATGTCTTCTACTCACGAGTTGGCAACTCACCCCCGTTATGCCAAATTTTCTTACAGGTTAAGATGTACAGGTTTCCTTGGCGGCTTGTTGGCACACCATTTCATTCAGGGTGATTTCTTGGTAGGTTGGTTCACTTGTATCGAGACCGCCGTTGTACTCTTATTTATTTCAGTTGTATCTAGTAAGCTCTATCAACCAGACTTGTATTATATGATAGAATTAGAAAACCAGTTATTTTTCTTACGACCTTAGAGTCGCGCTTGTATTATTATGGTTTTCTGGTGGATTTTGGTTTTCCTTTGAGTTTTGTTCCTCGCCCTTCGGCGTTGTATATTATTTTGCTTGCGTGGTTATTTCCGCCAATTGGCGTAGAGCTAGCTCTCGCTTGGGGATGCCTTTATTATTGCTTGTGTATATATTTCTTGTTTGTACCCATTTGGGGCCAGTTTTTACAAAGGAGACTCTGCCGAAATTTTTGAGAAAATTTGATGTTGCTTTTAAACTTATTTTACTACACTTCTTCTTTAAAATGGTTTAGATTTCTGGGTTTCGGCTTGCTTAGATTACGTTACGCCTTTAGACCCGTAATTTAAGTGCCGGTCACGTTCCGTACTTTCGGGTCGTGACAAAGTTGATATCAGAGCGTTAGGTTTTACCTTCCACGTGTAGGATGACCCTTGGTTGATAGAGTAGGTGACTAAAGTAGAGTGACGTACCGTGGATATGTTTCGCGGCATACTTACGATACTCTACTCCGCTTAAGAAGCCTTATGATGTACATTTCTTTGCACCATATTTCTATTCGTTCTTTTGATCTATCTTCGTCGATGTCGGATAGTGGTTTCTGTTACTACGGTCGTACGGGCAGAGACATCTGCGGCTAGAGTTGTGGTCAGCATGAGCGTTTAGATATGTCGTTTACTATGTTTTCTTGTGGACGCGAGCGTTTGATATCTGCACCAGATGATCGGGCCACTGCTAGATTCCGGCTAGAATGTGATGACCGTTAGTGTATCGTCTATTCTTGAAGATCGATGCACTGTTTAGCGTGCGGACGAAGGGTATTCACATGTCGTCTAGGCGAAGTTAAAAGGTTCGAACGATTGTCAGAAACCCATTTTCCCCAAGTTTAAGGTATTCGGAAGAACATGCAGGTAATTCTATGGACCCTCTAGATTAATGAAACCCTAACTCGACATAATGACCATGAGAACACCTTTGAACCATAGGGTTTGCGATAGTTCCGCGGTGTCATTAGTGAGGCTTGGGTTTGCCCTTCTACGGCTGGTCCACAGGTGCTGTGGCATGTACTAGATATTTTTGAACTGTACTCGAGTGTTGAGCTCTCGGGGGATTTTGGGACTTTGATGAATCGATCGAAAAGTTTAACGTAGTCCGGATATCATGTGATGGGATACATTACTTAGGAAAATCTAGATATGAGTATAGCCGTTTGTAGCGTCGTTCATACAACTACGAGGAGACGAGAGCCAAAGAACACCAGGCGCTAGACTATGAACGGGATGCAAGGAGATATCTTGCTCTGCTAGTTTTGGATGCACCGACACCCTTCGACATTGGAGAAGGAGCACATCAACGTCAGTGTTACGATTTGCGATTTGAATTTCAAATTTTCGTTGTTTGGATTTTGGTATTTTGAGGATTTCGTTTTATGATTGGTATTTCCTACGTGCACATTCATTGCACTCGATTGGTGTTCCATGTATCAGTTGTATTGATGTCCGTTTTGTCCATACCTATTGCACTTGATTTGATTTTATATATTCTGAGATACTGATTTGATTTCGTGTATATGGGTTGCACATGATTTTGGACTTCTGCTTTCAGTATAGTTTTCATCCACTTTTCGTACTTTTATTTGGTTTTGTGCACACTAATGCAGGTGGTTGTAAGTTTATCTATCGCGGTATACTTGATTTTGATTCGGTGTATGTCGTATACCGTTGATTTCGATTTCGATGTTCGATATATGTTTTTGTGCACCATGTGTACTTGATTGAGATTTTTGCGCACACATGGCGCACTCGATGCGATTTTGCGCACACCAGATGCACTAAATCGGGATTTGTACAGATTAGATGCACTTGATATTGTTGTCATGTACACCCGTTGCACTTGACAGATGTTTTTGGTGCACACCCGTTGCACTCAGTTTTGTTTCTGTGCATATTCGTGGCATCTGTATTTGGTTTCGATTTCAGTGCGCACCGGATGCACATGGTATTTTTTTATGCTGTAATTGGGATTGATTTCATTTGAGCAGTATATTTTTATGATATTTACTATTTGGTTTAGTAATCGAGCAGGACTGTTCTAAGACCAGTACCTAGGTGTTTTTGCATGCTTCTCTATTCAGATGTTTGGACGATTTTACTACGATGCGCACTATATACAAGTTATAGTTTTGATGTATATCATGTTGGTTTTCGTATTGGACTTTGACATTGTATTTTCACCATAACTCCGATGATAGCGTTATGCTTGACGGAGTTTTGATTTTGAGTTATGTACTTGTTTTTCATACGCATGCATTGCGCAAAGATGTGTTTTATGTATTGATGATTTCGGAGCCCCGACGATTTGAGTGTTTTGCTAAATGTTTTAGTATTTGTGTAACACCTTAGGATATGATTAGTGGCTAATTATACTTTAAAGTATGGCTTTTAATAGAAAGTTTACCAAATCGATTTACAAATATTTTATCAAAATTAATGAATATTTTATTAGAATTTTTCTAAGCTTGCACACACATGTGCATGCAAACTATGGTTAAAATGGGGTTAAACCATGATTAGCAACCATGGTGGGTTAAACCATTTTCCTTAAGTGTTTTGGGTTTTAATTAAGTGTGTGTGTTTCTTTTTAAAAATATGGAAAATGATTTGAATTTTGTTGACTTGGTGAGAGAGAGAGAGAGGGAATGGGCTTCATGGCTTGTGCCATGCTTTCATTAAATGAAGAGAGAGGGGGGGGGGTTGACTCTTATACTCTCATTTCTTTTGTTCTCACATCTCTCTCACTCTCACTCACACACACATGCACTCATAGCGGTAGGAGAAGGAGCTCCAGCAGCAGCAATAAGCAACAACAACCACAACAAGAAGCAGCAGCAGCAACACAAGCAGCATCAGCGGCATCAGGCAGCAGCAGCAGCTGTAGCAGGCAGCAACAGGAGCCTCAGCAGCAGCAGCAGCACTTCTTATTCTTCTTCCCCTCCTTCTCCGGCTTCCTAGGGTCTTTTGGGGTATATTTCTTAAACCCAACTCCTTTTTCTAAGCTTATATGTTGTTAATTAGCTTCGATTAGTATTAAAAGTGAGATTTAGTGCTAGAAATGGTGTTTTGTGTGAAGTTGTGGACAAGTGATGATTTTATTGGTTAGCCTAGCCTAATTAAGTGTTATTAGGGCCACTTAAACCTAGTTTAAACCCAGATTTCACTAAAATACCATAGGGTTTCTTTTAGTGCAAAATTTAGCGTGTTAAAGCAAAACTTAGCCTTTCTGTGATCTGTTGTAGACTCGTTGGTTTCAGAGAAAGTCTAGGAAGACTGGAGCATATACACTAGACCTAGACCACACACACCAAGCACGAACCCCCAATTCCACACTATGGCCGCCGATTTATTCTTTCTGGCCGCAAAGTGCGGCCAGATGAGGGAGTTTTTGGGTTGGGTTTGCATGGGTAGGAGTTTGCTGTATATTTAAGGTCTGTGGTATGTGCAATTTTTTAAGTTTTCACCTGGGTAAAAATCTGGAGCGATAAATCGTTTTTCCTATACGTTTAGTTTGCGCGACACGCGTGATACGTGAGTGGGTTCTGTGGTTGCTGCGTATCGCGACGTGTCGGGGTAGTTTAAGATGCGTATACACACGATCTAGCGTAGTGGACACACGCGCGTTTAGTTCGCGACACGAGTTTCTCGTTTGATTTCGGTATCGTGTTTTGCGAGTTATTTGCTTATGTGGATTTTCTATGTGTAAATGCTAGGTTCGCAGGCTGGTACGTCGGACGCCGCAAAGAAAGGGAAGCAGGTGGTCGGCTACATTTAGCACGCGACCAGGTGAGTAGATTTAACATCTACGGGGAAATCGCCCGTATGGCGTTAAGCGTCAGGGCGTGATAGGATATTTAGTCGTAGATGTTTATATGTACTACTGTAGCATACCTTCCTTGTTGCATATAGAAATGGTAGATATAGAACACTGCACTGTCACTAACGGTTCAAGCTGCACGGGCACTATTGGTATGTTACACTCACACCGTTAGTGATTGCCATGACACTCACATTATAGGATTGCTACGAATTATATATCGTCTTGATTTCCGCTTCATTGATGATTGTCATGACTTGTCACATATTGGCATATATTTATATTCATACCATGCACACTGTATATTCACTTTTGTGCATACCTTCATTGATATATCACTACCTGCGCATATGCACCCTTTATATCCATATTAGTGCACATGTACATTGCTACACTCATATTGCATAGATATCCATTTGCACATCCATACCTATATACATACATATGTTACATACATGGATGATATTGACATGATTTAAAAACTAAGGGACCACATGAGATATTTTCAAAACCGGATCTTTTTAAAAGAGTGGTTTTCCCTTTCTTTTACTCTTAGTGTCATACGATACATTGTATGGATTTACGCATTGAGTTTGGATTTATGTGATTTCTGGATTTGGGAACCGGGGTATTATTTTAAGAAAATACGCACTGTTTTAAAAACCCGGTTTCTCTTGATATGATATTTCAGTGCGTCCACCATGCGTTTTCTCGGTGCTGAGACGTGTGACCTGTAAACCCGAATCGAGGAGCTGGATGAGGCCGATTGCGGGTACATGGTGGACCCGGTATGGTACCCCGGGGCGAGAACGGATCGCTGTGCAGTAAACGGTGAGCCTGGCAGAGGGACAACTACCTACCAGTGATTGGTTGGACCTGGCGGTTATCCGGAGGATACTGAACAGAGTCGATAGATGGATACGGGACGACACGTACTGCCGGGGCCGAGGGCCGATTCCGCAGACGGAGCCCGTGGGCCGATCCGGACTGACGAAGCCCGATACTTGAGGATTTGCGTGTCGATGCTGGACACGATTATTTTATGATATTTCGAGTGCCGATGTTGGGCATTCACGATTCTATGAGATTTACAGGATTTGAGGGCCAATTTGAGTGACGGCGCCTGAGTTTTACTGGGATTTGGGTGTATTGATGGACACCGGTTATTTTCCATGGGGACATTCCGTGTAGATGTTATTTTATCCCATGCTCAGCATTTAGTATTTTGCATCTCATCCTGTAGTTGTAGTACCTGATAGAGTACTTTTGCATGATTATTGCATACCTTGCTCATCGTATATTGATGTTACTAAATTGCACTTGTTAGGCATGATTATTGCGCATCCAGTTCATCATATAGATATTATCTGCTGGCATATGTGTTGGAGATAGTGCCCTCAGAGTCAATTATTAGGTCACAGGTACGTGATTGCAATGATTGATGGAGGACCTATCCCGGTAGGACAGTCTTACTCGAGATGATAGTATGCTATCTGGTTTACCTTTATCATCGTGTACTGTTTTAAGTGACCTGACACGTCGCTATTACACGTTGATAGAGCCCCTAGGATTCTTGCTTGACCACCAGCAGTATGAGGGCGATCATATAAGTGGGAGCTGGGGGTCTATAAGCATATCCTTAAAAGGTCCCTAGTCGTGAGAGTTTCGAGACAGGGCATCGATTCTCCATAGTAGACTAGTGTATACAGTCGAGACCCCGACGAGGGGCGGTGGCCGGTCTCACAAGCCACTGGTGTCAGTTGGATCACCTAAGATGTATACAGGTGCTCATTGGGTTATGAGTACACCGGACAGGACTCGCCGGGAACATGCTAGTTGGTCATATACCAGACGTCAGATGGCAGTTCCCTGGTGACATGTGTACAGGTTAGTTCATCGACCTGGGGATCGTCATTTGTCTTGTGTGAGTTCCCACTGTACTTTGATTACTACCCTACCACGGCTCAAAGGAGTCGTGCAAACAGGTTTTAGTTGGGTACAGTCCCGAGCCACATGGAGGCAGTGAGCGTATCTTCAGGGGTTCGTCTCTCCCGGTATTGGGGGTGAGGTCGTGCTGTGTCTAGGAGAGCCATTACACGAAGCCCTCGGCCGAGGCAAGGAGATTTACTGGTAGGTATTCCAGTAGTATCTCAGGGTGTTCTGGGCTACACTCCGACACGACTTGTACCGCTTTTGGGGGTCTGACTTTTACCAACCCCCTAGGCCCGCCATGCGATGCTCATAGACGAACGGACCGGACTGTACGGATATTGTCACTGACAGGCTCAGTAGGGAGTCAGGCTGAGTTCGCTCACAGACGTCCCTTTTGGTCAATACCTGGTAGCCCGTTATGTATTGGCTTATACCTCTAACGTGCTAGTGGTTAAATCCACAACCAAGGTGTTGATGAGTCTTTAGAGTCCCCCACATTCTGTTACTCAGCTTTCGGGCGAAAGGTTGTAGAGGCCGTATGGAGATATGGCAGGGTCCGATCAGATACGTGCGGTATTGCACGGATCAGGATCGGACAGTCTGTACTATAGGCCGTATGGTTATATGGCAGGGTCCGATCAGATACGTGCGGTATTGCACGGATCAGGATCGGACAGTCTGTACTATAGGCCGTATGGTTATATGGCAGGGTTCGATCAGATACGTGCGGTATTGCACGGATCAGGATCGAACGGATATTACTAGCCGGCTTTGGTTTAAGCCGGATCCTAGTATAGTACAGTGTAGATTTTGTCTCATTGCATTTGTATTTCGGTCGGAATACAAATGCGGGTGTGTATGCACAGTATCGGGGTTTTCCTGTAATTTATTACGGGACCAGTTTTATGGAGTTGCCAGTTTGCTTTCCGTTTCGGCCGATTTCCATTGTTCCGTTCATTGGCCGAAGATTGGTGGAGGAGGGTTTATTTGCATTGTTGCAAATAGGCATTAGTGGAGGGGGTTCTTTGCATCTTGTTGCATCATGATGGCTTTCATGTGGTGCACCATCCATTGACCTTGACTTCTTGACTTCTTCATGATGGCTTGACTTTTTGAAGTCATCATGCTTGATGATGGGTTATGATATGGTTGTGGAGTGTTGGTTTTAGTTGGTTATCATGTTTTTGCATGATAGTTTTTCTCCCTCTCTCTCTTGCATTATGAGGTTGATTTATCTTTTGATAATCTATCTTCACTCTCATTCTCTCCTCCCCCCTCTAGTTATGGCCGGCCAAGCTTGGAGGAGGGGTTGCCCATTTTTGTAGTGGGGATTTTTGCTCTCTTGATGTTAGAAAAATCCCCAAGTTCCTCCACATTGTTCTTGTATCATCCCTCCACCTAAAATGGCATCTCCATGAACCCCAAAGTGAGACTTGAGGACTACATATTCTACAGCGAACCTTGGGCACGTCGAGTAGCCGGCTTCGTGCCCGAGTTGCCTTGGCATTGAGGTGGGAGCCCGTAAAAGAAGTAGGCGATGTGGTGCACTTCCGGCGATGAGGAGGAGACGGGACATTCCGCAGGAGATCGGGACGATGA
This sequence comes from Agapanthus africanus, assembly GCA_030015575.1. Lineage (NCBI taxonomy): Eukaryota > Viridiplantae > Streptophyta > Magnoliopsida > Asparagales > Amaryllidaceae > Agapanthus > Agapanthus africanus. The sequence goes on from JASDDO010000001.1 coordinate 443,129,419, forward strand.
TGAGAAGACCGGAGGACTTGGATCGTCGGTATATCTCTTTCCCATCTTGTAGTTAGCTAGGACTAGTTAATGGTTCGATCCGGGTATTAGTGCGCGGCGGTTTGCCAGTTCAAGTAAAAAATTAAAGTTTATCACCGCTTCCGCATTTGGCCGTCGGATTGACGGCCGGGGCGCCGCCGTGCACTTACAATGGTATCAGAGCCTCGCCATTAACTTAGCCTAGCTTGTTCTAATGTGTTTTGCATTTCCGATCGACCAAAATCCCAAAAACCACATTTTCCTTTGCATCAGTTTTCTGTTGGAATTTTTTGGTGTCAAAAATTTTTTCAGGTTGTATAAAAGTACTGTACAGGAAGATATAAGGCCACTGGAAAAGTTCGGCAAAGTGATCTCTTAAGTGGAGCGCGGAACCGCGGCCAAACCCTACCTTGGGCCGCGGTTCCGCGGCAGTTCAGAGAGATCAATGGGCCAAAGTTCTCCAGTGGGCTTCTGGGGTTAAATTGGGGTTTTTGGAATATTAATATTGGGCCCATAATTTCTTTAACTGCTACAGTATTGTTTTGGGGCCCACTTGTTAAAATTTGATCGGTCGGATATTTTAAACACATTTTTCACAGTATTTACATTATATCTGCGACCGTGAATGTCACTTGATCGGTAAATCCGGTCTAACTGCTATAGCCCGGTTAGACGGATTTGCGAACGTGACTTTCACGTTGATGTTCTGTTTTTGCTGTGATGTTGCGGATCGGTCGTGGGGATAGCCTGGATGCAATGCTAGTACAGTTCTGTTGTATTATGTACATTTGATATTGCGGGGCGAGCGTCCGACATGTGGACTGCCGTCACTGCCTGTTTGTATTATTATTTTGGGGCACGACCAGGTTGCGGTCGATGTACCCGGTGTATGTATATTTTACTTTCTGTACTAGGATTGCCCCGCGGAGGGGTGCACGGATAGCCGGATTCTAGAGGGCAACAAGCCCGCATCTCATGGCATTGAGACAGAGGGGGCTTCACTCTAGGATTGGCGGGATATTCGCCGCACTCGTAGGGGGTACAGGTTGACCCAGGAGGGGTGCCCAAGTTACCAGATTCCGTGAAGTGCTGGGTGGTCCATTCACGGCGCTGAAGGGGGCTGCCTCGCTTCAGGTTTTGGCGGGTGACTTGCCGCGCCCGTAGGGGTCTAGGTTTTCATTGCACGGGCTATCCACACGACCAGGGAAACGTCGGGTTTCAGTAGTGGCTCTGTGAAACCCGGGGATCCCAGATATCTGTATTGTTTCTGTGATGCTGTACATTTCTGTGATGTTGCATTTTATTCACGCCTTGAGCGAATATAATATATTGGTATATATATTAGTAGATGTTGTATATGTTTTGCATCCGCGCTAGTCCAGTCCCCGCTCTGTCGTTAGTTAGCTAACCTAACGGGTAATGACGGGACCCAGTGGCGAATGCGGATGGCATATACGTACATCAGTATATTTTCGTTCTTTGTGGTGTGATCAATTGATGGGACTGCGTTGATTCGGATCAATGCAAGTTAAAAACAAACCTAATCTGATGTTGTTGGAACACTTTTCAAAAAGCTGTTATTGCAAGGACGTTCACTTTTGTTTTGCATCGTGGTATTCAGTTGGAATATCCTGCTCCTCAGTCGACGAGGCAAGGGCCGAGATCCCTTCACCGGGAGTGACCCCTTGGACAGAAGTTTGCGTCAGGGAATTAACTTCACTATAGCCGATCACTTTTGCTTTGCACCGTGGTAATCAGTTGGAATATCCTGCACCTCATTCTACGGGGAAAGAGCCGAGATCCCTTCACCAGGAGTGACCTCTTTAGCAACGGTTTTCGTCACTATATTTTCAAAAAGCTATCCGTTCCTTCAACGATATCAAGTTCGTTACGTTAAAGGTTTTCGCCAGAAACCATTCGTAGCCCTCCGTCGTTTCATATGGGTAGTCAATAGTATCAAGCTGTGTTTGTTGGCCAAAGTCAAGGCACAGTGTTTGGTAGCTGTTGGTTATTCATATGCAGCATAGATAGATGCGTTGGTTTGGAACAGTCGTACTGCCTTGTTGGCCAAAGTCAAGGGTAGGTATGGGTGGATTCAAATTAACCTGGAGAATGACGGGTAGAACTTGACATGTGACTTATGATTTGTTGGCCAAAGTCAAGGTCATAAGAGCATGGGGCAGAAATCACATCGGGAGTTTCAAAAGAACTGAAACTTGCCAGATATGCGCATACCATCTGGAGTATGATGATGTGAGCGGATTCCGTCACGTTATCATGCGATGATAGTTGGATCCCGATTCCCACTGATGAGTTAGTATACTCCTCGGGTGATCCCGACTAATTCTTCTTTCAGGTTTGGAGGAGAATTTGAGGTACAGTGGGAGGTTTCCTGATTAGATAAATTGGTAACCATTCTGATCTAGGTTAGAGTGCACCCTGAGTATTTCTTTTCTCTCTCTCTTTGGTAGCGACCATTGACCCGACCCTAAGACTATGACTCAGTGACCAAGTTGACCGAACCTTCTTAAACACTGGCTTTTGGATTGTCAGAGTTGCGAACCTCATTGCCACTCCTACTTTTACCCTTTTCTCCAGGACACCCCGTATTACTACGAACGTCCACTTCCATTGGACAAAACCATCGTATGGTTAGATACGAACTCGAAGGGATTTATTCGAGGATGGTTTCCGGTTCTGGAGAAAACGGATAGGATTATTCAGTTGTCTTTTCCTTTTACCTTCTCTCAAGTTGTGAGTACTCCTTGGTTTAGGAGATAGTACACCTATTACGCAAATTGGATAGTCTTCTTCCAAACCTTAGGCTGGTGCCGACCGGTAGGGAATGAAGAAAACCAATTAGCCTAACGATGGTGTACAGAAGGTATTAAGTTCAGACAAAGCAAGGGATTAGTAAGAGGGCAAAGTAAATTGCAACAGATATTCACGACCAAACCAAATATTTCGTTACCACTCCCACATCACCTTTGTATTTCTCCAGGACACTCCGTATCACTACGAAGATCCACAGTTTATTTGGATACTCCATCGTATGGTTATATACGAACTCGAAAGGAACTTGTTCCAGTTCGGGGATGGATTCTGGTCCAGGAGAAATAGGAATAAGGTTTATTCGGTTGTCTTTTATCTTCACCTTCTCTCATTGCGAGTGTTCCTAGGATTGGGACAGTACACCCATTATGCTTATTGGATAGTCTTCTTCCAAACCATAGGCTGGTGCCGAACGGTAGGGAAGGAAGAAAACCATTTGGCCTAAAGGGGTGTGCAGAAGGTAAAGACTAAAGACATATGAAGGGATTTGGAGAGGTGGCAAAGAATTATACGGTTACAGTCGTGAATCTGGAAGAGGCATTACTAGGAATACCAGGATACCCCATCGAAACATTTCGATGTTTCAGTTTCACTGTGCAATGTTAAAGGAAAACTGATTTCCCGATTAGATACTTACTCCAGGGTATGTATTTACCAGGTACGATTCTCACATCTGTATGGTTTTACAGATGATGAGTGGGAGTAAGTTATTGGGAATTGGGTGATTATCCTCATTATATCGGGATTCGTTGTAATCGGTGATATTTGAGGAAATCACCTGGGCTGTTTACCGGTCGGCAAATATTTGGTTTTGAATATCCGCTGTTATGCACCAATTTCAAATCGATATATCTGTACGTCTATTTTCATAGAGTGAGATATACCTTTCTGAAATTATGTCTACGACATTTACCTATATCAGTGGATGGTTAGGTAAGGAGCATTAAACAGCGGTGTAATTCTTCTTAACCATAAGTACAGTTTTCAACCTACGACGCACAGTGAATGAGTTATCAGACTCAAGGGACTTATACAGAGTATTGTATGTTGTCCAGGGTCCATCAGGACAGAGGGGTAGGTCCTCGTACTATATTCGGTTTACTTATGACTTCTCTAGTTTTTAGACAGGTGTTTCGTGGAAACACATGGTCTGAATGTTGAGAAGTTATAGGTATTTTGAATAGAGTAGAGAACCAGGTGTAGCAAGTATCGGGATTCTTCAAAGTGATCGAAGATGTAGATACTTGTCAATGGTATTCAGTTAATAGTAATGATTAAGAGATCTTGCTTCTCTTTCAGGTTACTCATAATTGGAAGCATTCCTAAGTTGAGTAACGCTGATCGGCCTCCTTCCATTTATTTGACATGCACTGGACACAGTTGCATGATTTGGATCTGGTTCAATTAAATCAGTGCCTCTGTTTCTATATTGGATATAGAACAGTTCATACCTTAACAATGTTAAGGTACGGGGAGTTGTCCGGTTTATGCTTAAAACCAGACACTGGACAACTCAAGGCACGTTTCTGTAATGGCTGTTTGTGGGTTGACCCAGGCTATGACGCGGGTTGATTTTCTACCATCTGGATGAACAATAGCAATATTATTCTAGACTCGCCACAGTTTTAATAAAAATGGATTTTTTCAGAAAACAGTAGTGGGAGTATGGTAGAACTGGAAGTGATTCCAGAACCACAAACGATTACTGAAGATTTGATAAGGAACCTAAAGATTCAATCTGGATTGACATTCCATTGGCCACTCCGCAGATAAGGTGGGTAACTTCAGGCACCCGAGAGGTACTCCGGTAGCCTCAAGGACGGTGACAGGGAAGTTCTTGTTTACCCACAATTACCATTGCTGTTGTTCCAGGCTGCGAGACCCGGCAGGAGGATGAGTATAGCGTCGTTCTAAACTAGTTTTAGAAGTGTACGTGTATATGACTCTGCCAGAGGGTTGTCGTAGTCAGTGGGAGCAGCGGAAGCATTGGTGGACAGGTAGCTTATGTCTATTTACAGACTGAAGCACCAGTAGCGGAGATAGATCATCTATTTCTGACATGACAGTCATGGGTTTGACTTCATCAGAATAGCGGATGGATCTGTTGAGAAGGTAGTAGGGTGTGATATCCTGGTATTTGGATGACATACACAGAGTAGGAAAAGAAACTCCTATACTACAATCGGTTATACTTTGGTCGTCACACAGTAGTTTCTCCATATGGGACTTGGACATTATATCAGACAAACTGGTTACTAGATCTATGGTTTTAGATCTAGATTTGGGTGGTTTCCCAACAGGGTACTTAGACAGCATTCTAAGAGTATTTAGAATGGACGACTCCTGGCACGGTAGTGTACCTGCAGGTGATGGAGTCACCCTCTCTAAAGGTGTCTTACAGACTAAAGGGGAGAGGGATGTGCATGATTGGCAGATCACTTGCTCAGGCAATTGAGTCAATCGTGAAATGTCAAGTACCACACCAGATGTTGTTCTTGCACTATATGCAATAAGTTGACATTAATCCAATCCTGGAGAAACAGTCGGAAGCAGTTTTAGAACATAAGTGGATGTTCTAGGGATATGATAACGACAGCCTCATTCGGGAGACAGTTATCATTCCAGGCTTCCAAGGTGACCAGGACGACAAGGAGGTTGTCAGAGTTATAGTTTTTCCTTCTGACGAAGGGCAGTATTTTGGACAGGTAGTCCAAGGCAATACTGAGGGAGGCATGGCGCAGGATACTGATTAAGTTCAGTTGAAGATACAGTCTAAGAAGTTTGGATTTGGAGTTCATTTATGAGCTATGTCCCATTAGACATCCAGACACATTCTAAGACAGGTATTGCTCTTTTCGGGAGATGGGTTTCTCCGCGAACTTGAGATATAGAAAGACATAGAAAGAAACATCAAAGCGGATCCACTCACTGAGGCTATTCCTCGAACGCAATAGTTTCGCAAACGAGCTTTGTGAGACTGACTAGTAGAGGAGTTGGGTGTTCGGTATCACACGGGCTGTGAGTATGCGACATCGCAATAATTAGCCTTGAGTGCAAGTGGGAGATTGTTGGAGATAGTGCCCTCAGAGTCAATTATTAGGTCACAGGTACGTGATTGCAATGATTGATGGAGGACCTATCCCGGTAGGACAGTCTTACTCGAGATGATAGTATGCTATCTGGTTTACCTTTATCATCGTGTACTGTTTTAAGTGACCTGACACGTCGCTATTACACGTTGATAGAGCCCCTAGGATTCTTGCTTGACCACCAGCAGTATGAGGGCGATCATATAAGTGGGAGCTGGGGGTCTATAAGCATATCCTTAAAAGGTCCCTAGTCGTGAGAGTTTCGAGACAGGGCATCGATTCTCCATAGTAGACTAGTGTATACAGTCGAGACCCCGACGAGGGGCGGTGGCCGGTCTCACAAGCCACTGGTGTCAGTTGGATCACCTAAGATGTATACAGGTGCTCATTGGGTTATGAGTACACCGGACAGGACTCGCCGGGAACATGCTAGTTGGTCATATACCAGACGTCAGATGGCAGTTCCCTGGTGACATGTGTACAGGTTAGTTCATCGACCTGGGGATCATCATTTGTCTTGTGTGAGTTCCCACCGTACTTTGATTACTACCCTACCACGGCTCAAAGGAGTCGTGCAAACAGGTTTTAGTTGGGTACAGTCCCGAGCCACATGGAGGCAGTGAGCGTATCTTCAGGGGTTCGTCTCTCCCGGTATTGGGGGTGAGGTCGTGCTGTGTCTAGGAGAGCCATTACACGAAGCCCTCGGCCGAGGCAAGGAGATTTACTGGTAGGTATTCCAGTAGTATCTCAGGGTGTTCTGGGCTACACTCCGACACGACTTGTACCGCTTTTGGGGGTCTGACTTTTACCAACCCCCTAGGCCCGCCATGCGATGCTCATAGACGAACCGACCGGACTGTACGGATATTGTCACTGACAGGCTCAGTAGGGAGTCAGGCTGAGTTCGCTCACAGACGTCCCTTTTGGTCAATACCTGGTAGCCCGTTATGTATTGGCTTATACCTCTAACGTGCTAGTGGTTAAATCCACAACCAAGGTGTTGATGAGTCTTTAGAGTCCCCCACATTCTGTTACTCAGCTTTCGGGCGAAAGGTTGTAGAGGCCGTATGGAGATATGGCAGGGTCCGATCAGATACGTGCGGTATTGCACGGATCAGGATCGGACAGTCTGTACTATAGGCCGTATGGTTATATGGCAGGGTCCGATCAGATACGTGCGGTATTGCACGGATCAGGATCGGACAGTCTGTACTATAGGCCGTATGGTTATATGGCAGGGTTCGATCAGATACGTGCGGTATTGCACGGATCAGGATCGAACGGATATTACTAGCCGGCTTTGGTTTAAGCCGGATCCTAGTATAGTACAGTGTAGATTTTGTCTCATTGCATTTGTATTTCGGTCGGAATACAAATGCGGGTGTGTATGCACAGTATCGGGGTTTTCCTGTAATTTATTACGGGACCAGTTTTATGGAGTTGCCAGTTTGCTTTCCGTTTCGGCCGATTTCCATTGTTCCGTTCATTGGCCGAAGATTGGTGGAGGAGGGTTTATTTGCATTGTTGCAAATAGGCATTAGTGGAGGGGGTTCTTTGCATCTTGTTGCATCATGATGGCTTTCATGTGGTGCACCATCCATTGACCTTGACTTCTTGACTTCTTCATGATGGCTTGACTTTTTGAAGTCATCATGCTTGATGATGGGTTATGATATGGTTGTGGAGTGTTGGTTTTAGTTGGTTATCATGTTTTTGCATGATAGTTTTTCTCCCTCTCTCTCTTGCATTATGAGGTTGATTTATCTTTTGATAATCTATCTTCACTCTCATTCTCTCCTCCCCCCTCTAGTTATGGCCGGCCAAGCTTGGAGGAGGGGTTGCCCATTTTTGTAGTGGGGATTTTTGCTCTCTTGATGTTAGAAAAATCCCCAAGTTCCTCCACATTGTTCTTGTATCATCCCTCCACCTAAAATGGCATCTCCATGAACCCCAAAGTGAGACTTGAGGACTACATATTCTACAGCGAACCTTGGGCACGTCGAGTAGCCGGCTTCGTGCCCGAGTTGCCTTGGCATTGAGGTGGGAGCCCGTAAAAGAAGTAGGCGATGTGGTGCACTTCCGGCGATGAGGAGGAGACGGGACATTCCGCAGGAGATCGGGACGATGATGAGAAGACCGGAGGACTTGGATCGTCGGTATATCTCTTTCCCATCTTGTAGTTAGCTAGGACTAGTTAATGGTTCGATCCGGGTATTAGTGCGCGGCGATTTGCCAGTTCAAGTAAAAAATTAAAGTTTATCACCGCTTCCGCATTTGGCCGTCGGATTGACGGCCGGGGCGCCGCCGTGCACTTACAATATGTTAGTGTATCGCAGTACGTGCATACTCGCGATTACCTTTATATATTATCTACTATTCATGAGTTGGCAACTCACCCCCGTTGTGTCACAGTGTTTGCAGGTTGCCCCTCGGAGTAGTCGTGGCAGGCTGCTTTCTTGCATCTTTTGATACAGATACCACTACAGTTGATGCGCGAGCCCTTTTGCTGATAGGTGGGTTTTGTGCGGTATCTGTATATTTTCCAGTTGTATACACTGTTGTATCTAGTACTCTCCATCTACTATCCATGTATTGACTTAGAGACCAGTTGTGAGGGCGATGTATATTATTTTGTACTCTGGTGTCGAGCTCGTGTGAGCGGACTTTATTTATGCAGCTTCATCTTTCACGATATTGTTTTCACTTATATTGCTCATTTCTTCGCTTCGGCGTCGTATATTATCATTGTGATGGTTGTTCCGCCGTTGGGCGTGATTGCTCCCGTTTGGGATGCTTTATTCTTATTGTATATCATTTTACTCATATCTTGTCTTGTACCCGATTTCGGAGCTAGTTTTTACAAAGGAAATGCTGCCAAAATTTTTAAGATAATAACTTGAACTTTAAAGAATTTTTACTAAATTACTTAAGGTTTTCTAAACGTTTTAACAAATGTTTCTATTAAATGTTTCAACACTCAATACTTTTAATGGTTTTGATTTCTGGGTTTCGGCTTACTTAGTCGCGTTACGCCTGTAGACGTTACGTGGTTAAGTGTCGGTCACGGGCCGAACTTTGGGTCGTGACAAAGTTGGTATCAGATCATAGGTTTTACCTTCAGAGTGTAGGATGACCCTAGTATGATGGAGCAGGTAGCCGAAGCAGAGTGGCATAGCGTGCGTATGTTCCGCGGTATACTCACGACACGGTACTCCGCCTAAGCTACCTTAGGACTTATTGATTGAAATTCCTTCATGATTGTATACATTCTTGTGATTCGATTTCCATGTCCTTATTGAATCCTACTTTCTTTTCAGCCATTATGCCACCAAAGACTACGAGGGCGCAGAGAGCGGCCGCGAGAGCCGAGATTCAAGTTGACTTGTCCGAGACGAGGACTGACCCGGGTAGTACACCCGTTGTACCAGAGCAGACTATTCCTCCTATGACAGATCAGATCGCTATGCTAGGGGCCGGTATGCAGGAGATGCGCCAGATAATAGGGTCGCTAGTTGAGACACTTCGAGCGCAGCGACTAGAGGTAGTTCCTCCCGTTACGGAGACCGCGATGGTACCTACAGTACAGGCAGTTGCCCCTGTAGCCACAGAGGTTATTACAGTATCGCTATCAGAGTTCATGAGGCTGAAGCCTCCGGTCTTCACAGGCACCGATGCAGCCGAGGACCCACAGTCTTTCATTAATAGGATAGCCTGGATATGTTGTTCACTTAGATGCTCAGATGCGAGATGGGTAGAGTTCGCGAGCTTTTGCTTGGAAGGTCTTGTGCAGAAATGGTGTGAATCGGTCGAGAAGGGCAGAGCAGCAGGTCTTCCTCCTATGACCTGGACCGAGTTTGTGACGGTATTTCTAGCCCGTTTCCTTCCCCAGAGTGTCAGGGATGCCCGAGCACGCAGGTTCGAGTCCTTATGCCAGACGCCAAAGATGACAGTGGCAGAGTACGACGTACTGTTTACCGAGCTATCAGTTTATGCTCCATACCTAGTGGCTACTGAGGAGATGCGAGTCAAGAGATTTGTTCAAGGCTTATTTACCCCACCGTTCCTTACGATCAGCGCACAGCATTGCGAGACTTATGCAGCAGCGGTAGACGCAGCCCTATTAGTCGAGGAGCGCCTTGCTGAGACTTCGGTAGTTCCAGAGCCGAAGAGAGTTCGTACTGATACACCGGCACAGAGATGGACATTTAGGCGCCGCGACAGACACCTTGCAGGTGGCAGAGACTTGGGGCGAGGCTGGTTGTTCAGCACTTATCCCCAGGAGGGTCAGCCGACACCATCCAGATGTTTCCGATGCGGGAGTACTTATCATCGTGTTCGAGATTGCCCGGAGCCATGTGAGGGCGAGACTGCCGTACCACATGTCACACTTCCACCTTCCCCACCCCGGAGGGCGTTGCCTATTATACCTACTGTTGCTCCGCGTCAGACCCATGCACAAAGAGGCCGTGGTCGCGGAGGGTTTGCTCAGAGAGGGCGAGGTGGCCGAGGCAGAGGACAGCCAGCTGCCGGCAGAGTGCAGCCAGTTGCTAGTAGGGGACCACCAGTCGCAGGTGGAGGACATGTACGGGTTTTCGCTTTGACGCATCAGGACGCGCAGGCGTCCAATGCTGTGGTCTCAGGTACCCTATCAGTATGTTATGTTGACGCATACGTGTTGTTTGATCCCGGATCCACGCACTCGTACGTTTCCACACACTTCGTGCCGAGTTTGGGTAGAGAGTCCGGTTTGCTTGATCAGCCGCTTGTTGTGACCACTCTTATGGGAGAGTCGTTTGTTGCTAGGCACGTGTTCCGATCTTGTGTTGTCCGTATTGGCGAGAGAGAGTTACCTGTCGACTTGATCCTTCTTGAGATGTTGGATTTTGACGTTCTTTTGGGCATGGATTGGTTAGCCACGTGCCATGCGTCTGTGGACTGCCGTGAGAAGACAGTTAGATTTTGTTTTCCCGGCGAGTCGGCTTTTGTTGTGCGGGGGGACTGTTGTGCTGCCACTCACAGTTTGATTTCTTCTCTTCGTGCTGGACAGCTTTTGAGGAAGGGATGTCAGGGATTCCTAGCCCATGTTTGTGATTCTAGAGCTACAGATGTTCCGTTGGACCAGGTTCCGATTGTTTGTGAGTTCCCTGATGTTTTCCCTGACGAGCTTCCTGGGCTACCGCCTGAGCGCGATATTGCTTTCTGTATTGATTTGATTCCCGGCACGGGGCCTATTTCTATACCGCCTTATCGGATGGCCTTGGCGGAGCTTTGTGAGTTGAAGGGTCAGTTGCAAAATTTGCTGGATAAGGGACTTATCCGACCCAGTGTGTCTCCTTGGGGTGCTCCGGTCCTGTTTGTCAAGAAGAAGGACGGCAGTTTGCGTTTGTGTATTGACTACCGCCAGCTGAACAGGGTTACCGTGCGGAACAGATATCCCTTGCCACGCATCGACGACTTGTTCGACCAGCTTCAGGGGGAAGGATATTTTTCGAGGATCGACTTGCGATCAGGATACCATCAGCTGCGGGTTCGACAGGAGGATATAACGAGGACAGCTTTCCGTATGCGCTACGGCCATTATGAGTTTTTGGTGATATCATTCGGACTCACCAACGCCCCAGCAACATTTATGGACTTGATGAACTGTATTTTCAGGCCGTATCTTGATTTGTTCATCATCGTATCCATTGACGATATTTTGGTGTATTCCCGGAGCCGAGAGGAGTACGAGCAGCACCTGCGGATCACACTGCAGACTTTGAGGGAGCACCAGCTATTTGCAAAATTATCCAAGTGCGCATTCTGGCTTGACAGCGTAGACTTCTTGGGTCACGTGATTACACGAGATGGTATATGTGTGGACCCGAAGAAGATCGAGGCCGTTCAGCATTGGCCCAGACCCATATCAGTTACTGAGATCCGCAGCTTTCTAGGACTGGCTGGATACTACAGGCGATTTGTACAGGATTTCTCCGGTATTGATGTACCTTTGACCGGGTTGACCCGGAAGGGAGTTCCTTTCGATTGGACGGAGGAGTGCGAGCATAGCTTTCAGCAGCTACGGACTTGTTTGACTACGACGCCGGTGTTATCGTTGCCTTCAGGATCGGGCGGATTTGTGGTCTATTATGATGCTTCTCGAGTGGGGCTAGGATGCGTATTGATGCAGCATGACAGGGTGATCACGTATGCTTCACGGCATTTGAAGAAACATGAACAGAACTACCCCACCTACGATTTGGAGATGGCTGCAGTGGTCTTTGCACTCAAGATCTGGCGACATTACCTATACGGCGAGTCGTGCCAGATATTCACTGATCACAAGTGTTAGTTATATGTATGCCCTAGAGGCCATTACTATACATAGGATGTATATTGTAGTGGATGCTTGGACATATATAGGGAGGACTTTCTCGCTCGACATGATAGTATGCTATCTGGTTACTCTTTACCTTAACGTGTATACTGTTTGTCTCTCTGTTACATGTTGGTAAAGCCCTTAGGATGTGTACTTGACTACCTGGACTATGATGTGGATCATACTAGTGGGGACATGGTAGTCCATAAGTACATCCTTCAAGGTCCCTAGTCGTGGGTGTATCGAGACGGGGCATCGATATACCAGAGTAGACTAGCGTATACCTTCTCGACCCATACAGATGGGCGATGGATGATCCCATATCCATTGGTGTTTGACATCAGAGATGATATACGGGTGCTCAGTGGAGACTGGATACACTGGACGGACTCGCCGAGAACTCCCAGATGGTATTATACCATACGTCAGATGGCAGTTCTCTGGTGACACTGGTACATAGTAGTTTGTTGACCCGAGATCGTCATAGAGTCTTGTGTGGTTCCCACTGTGCTTTGATTTCCACCTTACCACGTCCAAGAGGGCGTGCAAAACGGTGGTTTTTGGGTACAGTCCTGAGTCACATGAAGGCAGTGAGTGATAGGAGGGGATTCGTCTCTCCCGGTATAGGGGGTTGATGTTGCGCTGTGTTCGATTGGCTATAACAGGAAATCCCTGGCCAGGGTTGCTGAGATTTACTGGTAAGTGTTACCAGCAGTTTCTCGAATTGTTATAGACCTCATATTGACACGACTTATCGAGCTATTGGGGTCTGACGTTTACCACCCCTAGGCAAGATATGCGACATATCAGACGATCAGAACGGACTGTACGGTAAGTGTTACTGGTTGGATTCACAGGAGTGTGAGCGGGCTTGCTCGTCGATCTTCTGATCGCTCAATACCCGGGTGGCCGTTACGTTTAGCAGACCGCTTGCGGCTTGTGGGTGTTTGATATGATCATCACCTGCTGCCGGAGTATTGACGAGTCTTTAGAGTCCTACACAGAGGTTTCCTGGCTCAAGCGAAACGAAATAGGAGCACATATGAGATATGTGCGGGACCGAGAATAATGCGTGTATGTGATACCGTATTTCATTCTCGCGATGAATGTATCGATTGGTTGTATGCGATATAACCTAGTTATCGAATCAAGGATTGATTCGATAAAACGATACAATGGATACTAGTCGGTTATGTGCGACATGACCGGATCATTGAATCAAGTGTTGATTTAATGATTTAATGTATAATTATATATTTGATATATTACTTTGCATTAACTAGTATTGGTTCACTTTAAATGGATATTCTCACTCGGATGTACACATTGTATATGTGATATACTTTTGTGCACTTGAATGTATCATGTTTGATGATACATGTTTGCTAGGGTTTTTGTGTAAAGATCAAACCATGGTTACATGATAATGGTTAGGGTTTTGTTTTATTCACTTATTTATTTATCCATTTCTTTTTGGAAAATAATTTGCATAAAGTGCAAAATGGTGGCTTTCTTTGGATGGATGTTGAAGCTTCATGAAGCTTTGACCAAGTGACCATTTTGTCTCCATGCTTAACCCTAACCATTCCCACTAACCATGATTCATTCTCTACACTTGACCATGGTTATTATTATGATAAGTATTGATTTACTTTTGATTTTAAAATTAACTTATCATAATATTCTTTCTTCTTCTTCTTCATCTTCAACATTGAAGCAAGCTTGCCTCCATCAATGGCAACTTGTGAAAAAGAGTGAGAAATCTAATTCTAAAGTGAACCCACTTCCTATTTCTTCATCCTCTACCTCTTGCCAAGTAGTAGAGTGTGTTTTCTTCACAATTTTCATGACTTGGTGAAGTTGGATCTTGATCTAGCGATGCCTCGACGTAGATCATCTTCGGCATCGTCGTCGATGACCTAGCTCGCTTTTTCTCCATTGAAGCCGACGCTAGAGCCCAAGATCCGTTTTGTACAGCGAGGAGACATCATCGCGGAGCCATGGAGGTGGAGAACCGGATCTACAAAGGTTGTATTTCCGTTTACCATTTAGTTAAGTTGTTAACTAGTTTCTTTTTCGCCTAAACTTCTAGCCAACGATTCGTATTAGGGTTTCTCGGCACCGTAATTTTTGAAATTGGCATGGTTGATGCCTTGTGAGACTTCATTAGTGTGCCTAGGAACCCTACAGTGGTATCAGAGCCTAGCTAGAGCCTTAGGCGATGCGTAGACGGAGTTTGAAGTCCGATCGAACCGAAAACCTACATCCAAAATGCTCTCTGGACATTTTTGAAATTCGGGGATTTTTCAGAATTAAAAATATGCAGAAAAACCAGCAGGAATTTATAAGAATTACTGTGAAGTTCGATGACTTAATTCCATAAAAGTGCGGCGGAACCGCGGCATTAGCGTGCTAATGCGGCGGTTCCGCGGCCCTTTTGTCTCTTCTCCCATTAAATTTTGCACAGTAATTCCTATTTGGCAGTGCTGGTTTTCCTGGGAATTTTTAATCTGAAATAAAGAGTTGAGTATTTTGGGTTGTATTAGGAGTTCGTCGATTCGATCGGATTATCAAACTTTGTCTAAGTGTTTTCCGGATATTTTTTGAATATGTTAAAAAGTTCGACCGGATATAAATACCCAACTTTTCCCCTGTCGGGAAATTTCCAAGTGTTGGATCTTTCCGTGGTTTAAAGACGTTCTAAGTAGTGCGAGTAACGCGATGGTCCCTCTAGAAGACAACAAACCTTAACTCGATTATGTGACCGTCTTGAACTACCCTTTGAACTTTAGGGTTTGGGGCAGTACGGCGTGCCACATGTGAGGCGTTGGCTTGACCCTTCTACGGCTGGACCGTTGGTACTGAGGCACGAACTGAATGTCGTTAGACTTATTTCATGTGTTGAGCTGTATCGGGAAAACTTGGGTGTTCGATTGTTCGATTGGAAAGTTTAACATTTTCTATTTATCCGGAATGTGATACAATAATTGGAATTCACAAGCAGTTATGAGATAACTGAATGAATGTTATAAACATAGAAGTTTAGTCTCACTTGATCGGTTGCCACGGAATTTTGATGTGATCAAAAGTCCGTCACAATCACGTAGCGTACGCGGATACTCGCCGGGTAAACTTAATAGACAGCCTCACTCCATAGCCCCGACCAAGTGACTGTAGGAGAACCCCGTCGCCGAAAGCATCCGTTCGGGTGCTCACGGTAGCGGTGTTCCGCCTTGGTGCACTTTTTCGACGGTATCGGGGGTGCAGCCGCCTACTAAAGTTTGCGACGAGCATTCGATCAGGATGTCGGGAATCTTGTTGAATTGCCTGACTTGATATTGAAAAGTGTTTTCGATTATGAGACTAAAATGCGGGGTTTATAATTGTTAGGCATGCGATGTCTAAGTAATTCATTTGATTAGGCATGCGATGTCTAAAGAGATTACGGATTCCAACTGTTGTAGTTTTACACTTTCTTTTCTGTGACCGTAAGTGTAATACGTGATATCGCCGGTTTCGTTGCTATATGTCAACGACAATTGGGATGCGCATATTTACTTACGTTGATGACATGTGATGTTATGTGTTGCTGGATATATTATATTGGATCGTCGTGTTTGAATAGCCGGGGGTTTTTATGTGAGATGAGTGTTTTTCATTTTCATTCATGTAAAAACTTGTATATAATATTCTTTTATTGGGGCACTTCCAGGTTGCGGAAGATGTCACCTTTTGTATATTATTTACTTTTCCGCACTAGGATAGACCCAAGGAGGGGAGCACAAGTAACCGGGTTCTGGAGTCCAGTGGGAGACCAACTCGAGGAGTCGAGTCCGGGTCTCCTAACTCTAGAATTGGTAGGGTTACTTGCCGCTCTCGTAGGGGTCTAGGGGTGTGGGTTTGGCTATTCATCACGACCGTGGAATCCGTGTTTTATACTGGCTCGTATCGAAAACACGGACGTCCTAGTATATCCAATATTTCATATGATTCTTCTGCTGCGATATCTGTGATGTGATCATGTGATGTTCTGTGATAGATACCGTATATAGTATATATGATATATTATATAGGCGTTACTTATGTTTTACACCCGCGCTAGCCCTGCCCCGCTCTGTCGTTAGTTACCTAACCTAACGGTGCACGAGGGGACATCGAGGCGAATGCGGATGGCATAAGTGCACGTCGTATTTATCTGTGATGTTTAGGTACTTAAATTATGGGACTTCATTAATGTGATTAATGAAATAAAAGAAACCTAAGATGTTGTAGAATCGAATTTCAAAATAAAACAGGTAGCTACAGTTCTTGCTTTGCACAGCGGTATATATGATATATCCTGCACCTTATTCGATAAGGAAAGGACCGAGATCCCTTCACCGGGAGTGACTCCTTTAGCAATAACTGGCAGATGCTACACACTCGGTTTACCTTTTGATTGCTTTTAAGAGTTTTTGCGATGCACAGTGATATATATGATATATCCCGCACCTCATTCGACGAGGAAAGGACCGACGATCCCTTCACCGGGAGTGACTCCTTTAGCAAAACTGGAAAAGCCTCAAAAGCACTCCATTTCAAAATCATTTGATTCTACAACGATATCAAGTTCATTACGCAATAGGTTTTCAGAAAAACCTGTCGTAGCCCTCCGTCATTTCAGATATGTACTGGTTAGTATTCGTGCTGCGTTTGTTGACCTCTGTCAAGGCGTAGTGTGCGGTAGCTGATTAGTGCTTATCTGTATAAGCATATGATGTGATTGATTTAGGGTAGTCGTGCGACCTTGTTGACCTCTATCAAGGGTCGTGATGGTGGGTTTACTTCAATCAGGAAATGACGGGTTGAACTTGACTAGCAGCCTATGGTTTGTTGACCTCTGTCAAGGTCATAGGACGCTAGGGGCAAAATATTATTGGGAATTTCAAGTGTTGAAATTTGCAATGAGATTGCATACCTTCTATGAGATAGTTGGATCCCGATACCCGTTGCGAGTAATTGTTACTCCTGGGAGAATTTTACACATTACAATTAGCCGATCAAGTAGGTGTCTAGAAAGGTGTCAACGGGGTTACGCCTCTGGGAAAACGAGGTTTACATTAATTAGGTTCGTGCGAAAGCACGGGGGACCTCCCTCAAAGTACCGACACTGGCCTGGCTGAAAGATTGGCGAACTTGTAGTGTGTAATTAATCCCGGCTAGTCTTTCCTTTTAAGGTTTGAAGGAAGATTTGATAAAAAGCAGTGGGAGCCATCCTGATTAGATAAAATAATAACCAATCTATTCTTGCAAGAGCATACGCTGAGTGTTTTCTTCTCTCTCTCTCCTGGTAGCGACCATGTCACGCCTTAATCAAGATAATAATACGGATTATTGACCGAACCCGCTTGTTATACTGAGCTGGGGAACGTTGGTCCCGCTCCAACTTATAATTGTTATAAGACAGAGCAGGAAATTGGGGAATACCAGATTTCCCGTGCCGCCCAAACGAAGAAAGTGCATATGATGCATCTTCTTCGGGTGTGTTCGTTACAAAGAACTGTTTCTCTGTATCCTCTACGTCCTGGGTATGTGATACCAGATCAGGATCCCAGATATGTAATCTGTTACATAGGGCTACAGATAGGCAGAGAACTGAGAACGGGTGATAAGTTTCATGAGGCAGAGACCGGGGCAAGTGTTGCAGCCAAGTCTGTTGGTCACTGTCACCCTGTATTACAAATACATTGATTCTGAACGAATGTTATTAGATACCGAAACTGATATACAAAATCATATCAGTCTCTTTATTAGTAAAGAAATGATAAAATTTTGTATTGTTGGATTATGTTTTGAACATTTCCTATATCAAAAGTTGATCGGATCAGGCATGTTATCTAAAAGCATTGATGTTCTCAATCAAACTACAGTTCTTAGTATATGGAACACACACAAGAGGAAGAGTTCAGAAATGAACGAATCCTTCTTGAGGCATTGTAGACTAGGTCATATCAATGCGACCCGACTGGTTGAAGTTACATTTAGATGCATATTTAAATTAGTTTGAATTTACATCTTATGAAACTTTCCAGTCATGTCACAAAGATAAAATGACCTCAGCTCTGTTTATTGGAAACAGAGAAAGAGTTAGTAAACTCTTGGGATGATACATGTTGATGTATGTAAGGTCTCCTGTCTACATATGCCAGGAATGGTTCTTTATACTTCATTACATTCTCTGATGATCTTTCGAGATTCAGACCTATGTTCCTGTTGAAACACAAATCTGAACCTTTTGAGATATTCACAGAATATAAGTTAGAAGTAGAGAACCAATACGGGTATAAGTATTATGTCCTTTGATGAGATCAAGGAGGAGAATACTTGAGCACGGAATTCTTGAACTTTTCTAAAGGAGAATGAGATTCTCTCTCAGCATTACTCCTCCGTATAAACCATAGCACGATGGTATATCAGGGCGGAGCAATCACACCCTATGTGATAAGGTGTGCTCTATGATGAGTACTACTGAGTTACCTGTTTCCTTTTTGGGAGTTATGCACTTGAGAAGCTGCATACCTATTGAATAGGGTTCAAATCAAATCAGTTGCCTACCACTTCATATTTGATATGATAACGGAAGAGCCCATCTCTTAAGTTAGCTAAGATTTGGGGTTGTCCAGCCTATGTCTAAAAGCAAAATCCGGACAAGCTCGAGGCAAGGTCTGTAATGTAGAACTGGAAAGGTTCCAACTGCAGCTGATGATTTGAAAGAACCAAAGGATTCAATAGTTACCAACGAACCTCAGCCTCTCCGCCGATCTAGTAGGGTTCCTCACCCACCTGAGAGCTACTTCGGTTTCTCTATGACAGTGGGAGCGAGAATTGCATCATGAGATGATGACCCAACTAGTTTCGAGCAGGCCATCGAGGGTAGGGACTCTGTAAGAATGCCTGGATGCTTAGTGATCTGAGATCGAATCCATGTACACCAACAAAGTATGGACTTTGGTTGCTATATCTGAAGGGTTAAATCCCCATCAGGAGCAAGTATATCTTGAGAAGATTACTTGGTGTAGATGGAAAAGTTGAGACTTTCAAAGCTAGACTTGTTAAAGCTTTTCGTCATCGACCAGGCGTGGATAATGATGAAACCTTTTCAAGTGGCTATGCTTAAGTCCATCCAGATCCTACTTGCTACGGCTACATACCATGACTACGATATCTGGTGGTTGGATGTCATGACAGCTTTTCTAAATGATGTTTTAGAATAGAGCGTCTATAAGTACACAGCCAGAGTGCTTCGTAGACAGTGGGAGCAGCGGAAACGTGTACAAGATGCTTTATAGGTTAAAGCAGGCATCGCGGAGTTGGAACATCTGTTTTGATGTGTTAGTCAAAGAGTTTGACATCATCAAAATGGTAGATGAACCTTGTATAAACAAAAAGGTAGTAGGGAATATAGTGACGATCCTCGTAGAGTACGTGGATGACATGCTCTTGATAGGGAAGGAGTTTCCTATACTACGCTCGGTCAATCTCCGCTTATCACAAGGATTCTCCATATAGGATCAAAGTGATACCTCCTAAATCCTGGGTTTTGGATCTATGAGATAGATCTAATTGGATGTTAGGACTCTCACTAGTAGTAGTGAGATGGTATCAATCGATCCTGAGGAGAATTACTGGAAGGGTTCCAGGATGATAAAGACGACTGAAAGTCAGTCACAGGCATTGTCTTTACCCTCAGTAAAGGGACGGTATGTTGGAAGAGTTCCAAGCTAGATACCGTGGCTAACTAGACGATAAAGGCTGGATACATCGCTGCTTAAGATGCTACCAAAGAGGCAGTCTGGATGTATATTGGTTCATGAGATGAACTACGTTCCAACCATTGTGAGACAATGGAGTTGTGGCTTATGCCAAGGAACGCCGGTCCCATCAGTGATCCAGACATATTCTAAGGCAGTATCACCTGATCATGGAGATAGTTGATCTCCAGGGTGATCGAGGTTTGGAGAGTAGACTCAGAGGACAACACAGCGAATCCACTCACAAAGGCCTGTTCCCAGAGAGAGATTTTTATGGGATGGTTGAGTATGAGATACTCCAACCACTGCTATCAGATGGCCCTAGTGTAAGTGGGAGATTGTTAGTTATATGTATGCCCTAGAGGCCATTACTATACATAGGATGTATATTGTAGTGGATGCTTGGACATATATAGGGAGGACTTTCTCGCTCGACATGATAGTATGCTATCTGGTTACTCTTTACCTTAACGTGTATACTGTTTGTCTCTCTGTTACATGTTGGTAAAGCCCTTAGGATGTGTACTTGACTACCTGGACTATGATGTGGATCATACTAGTGGGGACATGGTAGTCCATAAGTACATCCTTCAAGGTCCCTAGTCGTGGGTGTATCGAGACGGGGCATCGATATACCAGAGTAGACTAGCGTATACCTTCTCGACCCATACAGATGGGCGATGGATGATCCCATATCCATTGGTGTTTGACATCAGAGATGATATACGGGTGCTCAGTGGAGACTGGATACACTGGACGGACTCGCCGAGAACTCCCAGATGGTATTATACCATACGTCAGATGGCAGTTCTCTGGTGACACTGGTACAGAGTAGTCTGTTGACCCGAGATCGTCATAGAGTCTTGTGTGGTTCCCACTGTGCTTTGATTTCCACCTTACCACGTCCAAGAAGGCGTGCAAAACGGTGGTTTTTGGGTACAGTCCCGAGTCACATGAAGGCAGTGAGCGATAGGAGGGGATTCGTCTCTCCCGGTATAGGGGGTTGATGTTGCACTGTGTTCGATTGGCTATAACAGGAAATCCCTGGCCAGGGTTGCTGAGATTTACTGGTAAGTGTTACCAGCAGTTTCTCAAATTGTTATAGACCTCATATTGACACGACTTATCGAGCTATTGGGGTCTGACGTTTACCACCCCTAGGCAAGATATGCGACATATCAGACGATCAGACCGGACTGTACGGTAAGTGTTACTGGTTGGATTCACAGGAGTGTGAGCGGGCTTGCTCGTCGATCTTCTGATCGCTCAATACCCGGGTGCCCGTTACGTTTAGCAGACCGCTTGCGGCTTGTGGGTGTTTGATATGATCATCACCTGCTGCCGGAGTATTGACGAGTCTTTAGAGTCCTACATAGAGGTTTCCTGGCTCAAGCAAAACGAAATAGGAGCGCATATGAGATATGTGCGGGACCGAGAATAATGCGTGTATGTGATACCGTATTTCATTCTCACGATGAATGTATCGATTGGTTGTATGCGATATAACCTAGTTATCGAATCAAGGATTGATTCGATAAAACGATACAATGGATACTAGTCGGTTATGTGCGACATGACCGGATCATTGAATCAAGTGTTGATTTAATGATTTAATGTATAATTATATATTTGATATATTACTTTGCATTAACTAGTATTGGTTCACTTTAAATGGATATTCTCACTCGGATGTACACATTGTATATGTGATATACTTTTGTGCACTTGAATGTATCATGTTTGATGATACATGTTTGCTAGGGTTTTTGTGTAAAGATCAAACCATGGTTACATGATAATGGTTAGGGTTTTGTTTTATTCACTTATTTATTTATCCATTTCTTTTTGGAAAATAATTTGCATAAAGTGCAAAATGGTGGCTTTCTTTGGATGGATGTTGAAGCTTCATGAAGCTTTGACCAAGTGACCATTTTGTCTCCATGCTTAACCCTAACCATTCCCACTAACCATGATTCATTCTCTACACTTGACCATGGCTATTATTATGATAAGTATTGATTTACTTTTGATTTTAAAATTAACTTATCATAATATTCTTTCTTCTTCTTCTTCATCTTCAACATTGAAGCAAGCTTGCCTCCATCAATGGCAACTTGTGAAAAAGAGTGAGAAATCTAATTCTAAAGTGAACCCACTTCCTATTTCTTCATTCTCTACCTCTTGCCAAGTAGTAGAGTGTGTTTTCTTCATAAGTTTCATGACTTGGTGAAGTTGGATCTTGATCTAGCGATGCCTCGACGTAGATCATCTTCGGCATCGTCGTCGATGACCTAGCCCGCTTTTTCTCCGTTGAAGCCGACGCTAGAGCCCAAGATCTGTTTTGTACAGCGAGGAGACATCATCGCGGAGCCATGGAGGTGGAGAACTGGATCTACAAAGGTTGTATTTCCGTTTACCATTTAGTTAAGTTGTTAACTAGTTTCTTTTTCGCCTAAACTTTTAGCCAACGATCCGTATTAGGGTTTCTCGGCACCGTAATTTTTGAAATTGGCATGGTTGATGCCTTGTGAGACTTCATTAGTGTGCCTAGGAACCCTACAACAAGAGCTTAAAGTATATATTTCTGCAGCGAGACCTGAATCCTAGACAGCGCCGTTGGATGGAGCTAGTAAAGGACTACGATTGTGAGATCTGGTATCACCCGGGCAAGGCTAATGTAGTGGCGGATGCTTTGAGCAGGAGGGCCGGGGATAGTCTATCTTGTTTGAGCGCAGTGCAGAGGCAGTCGTTGGCAGATTGGCAGATTTTATGCGACAGTCGAGTGCAGTTCGAGTTCACGCCGATCGGAGGACAGCTTGCGCATGTTCGTGCTCGCCCACAGTTGCTTGACCGTATACATGAGGCACAGTACAGTGATGACCATTGTTCAGAGATCATGGCACAGATTGGACAGGGCAGATTTTTCGAGTTCGTGATCGATGATCAGGGGATACTGTGATTTGGGACTAGACTGTGCGTACCAGATGCTGAGGGACTGCGGCGTGAGATTCTTGAGGAGGCACATCGATCGGTGTATAGTGTTCATCCGGGTTCCACCAAGATGTACCATGATATGAGAGATGTTTACTGGTGGGACGGAATGAAGAGGGACATCACAGAATTCGTGTCGAGATGCCTGACTTTTCAGCAAGTCAAGGCCAGCGGGAAAGCTACAGCCGTTACCCATTCCGGAGTGGAAATGGGAGCAGATTTCGATGGACTTCGTTGTGGGTCTACCCAGGACTAGACGAGGGTATGACTCCATCTGGGTGATCGTGGATCGTTTGACGAAAGAGGCTCACTTCTTGCCGGTGAAGACGACTTTCGGATTTGCTCAGTATGCCCAGATATACATCGACGAGATTGTACGATTGCATGGAGTCCCGACGTGTATCGTGTCCGACCGAGGCACCCAATTTACCAGCCGACTATGGCAGAGGCTTCAGGAGGCTTTGGGCACCCGCTTGAGTTTCAGCACAGCATTTCATCCGCAGACCGACGGCCAGTCAGAGCGGACTATTCAGACTCTCGAGGACATGCTCCGAGCGTGCGTTTTAGACTTCGGTGGTAGCTGGGATTATCATTTACCCTTGGTGGAGTTCTCCTACAATAATAGTTTCCAGGATACTATTCAGATGGCACCTTTCGAGGCCTTGTATGGGAGGAGATGTAGATCGCCCTTCTGTTGGACAGAGCTCAGTGAGAGCAGTATTTTGGGGCCACAGATCGTATTGGAGACGACCGAGAAGATACAGCTGATTCGAGATAGGATGAGGACGACTCAGAGCAGACAGAAATCGTATGCTGACAGACGCCGCCGTAGATTAGAGTTCGCAGTTGGCGATCACATTTTTCTGAGGGTCTCTCCGATGAAGGGAGTGATGAGGTTTGGACGGAAGGGGAAGCTTATCCCCAGATTCATAGGTCCCTTCAAGATCCTCGAGCGTGTGGGTGCAGTAGCATATCGTTTGGCTCTTCCACCCGACTTCCCAGATGTTCACCCCGTATTCCACGTGTCGATGCTTCGCAGATACCTACATGACCCTTCGCACATGATTCAGCATCAAACCATTCAGCTCGAGCGTGATCTTTCGTTCACCGAGCAGCCAGTCGTGATATTGGACCGGCAGGTGAAGAAGCTTCGATCAAAGGTCTTGACATCTGTAAAGGTTCTTTGGCGCAGCCCGAATGGTGAAGAGATCACTTGGGAGGCCGAGGGCGAGATGCGGAAGAAGTTTCCTCATCTCTTCGAAGGTATGCGTGGCTTTATATTTTTAAATTCGGGGACGAATTTCTTTAAGGGAGGAAGATTGTAACACCTTAGGATATGATTAGTGGCTAGTTATACTTTAAAGTATGGATTTTAATAGAAAGTTTACCAAATTGATTTATAAATATTTTATCAAAATTAATGAATATTTTATTAGAATTTTTCTAAGCTTGCACACACATGTGCATGCAAACTATGGTTAAAATGGTGTTAAACCATGATTAGCAACCATGGTGGGTTAAACCATTTTCCTTAAGTGTTTTGGGTTTTAATTAAGTGTGTGTGTTTCTTTTTAAAAAAATGGAAAATGATTTGAATTTTGTTGACTTGGTGAGAGAGAGAGAGGGAATGGGCTTTATGGCTTGTGCCATGCTTTCATTAAATGAAGAGAGAGAGGGGGGGTTGACTCTTATACTCTCATTTCTTTTGTTCTCACATCTCTCTCACTCTCACTCACACACACATGCACTCATAGCAGCAGGAGCAGGAGCTCCAGCAGCAGCAATAAGCAACAACAACCACAACAAGAAGCAGCAGCAGCAACACAAGCAGCATCAGCGGCATCAGGCGGCAGCAGCAGCTGTAGTAGGCAGCAACAGGAGCCTCAGCAGCAGCAGCAGCACTTCTTATTCTTCTTCCCCTCCTTCTCCTGCTTCCTAGGGTCTTTTAGGGTATATTTCTTAAACCCATCTCCTTTTGCTAAGCTTATATGTTGTTAATTAGCTTCGATTAGTATTAAAAGTGAGATTTAGTGCTAGAAATGGTGTTTTGTGTGAAGTTGTGGCCAAGTGATGATTTTATTGGTTAGTCTAGCCTAGTTAAGTGTTATTAGGGCCACTTAAACCTATTTTAAACCCAGATTTCACTAAAATACCATAGGGTTTCTTTTAGTGCAAAATTTAGCGTGTTAAAGCAAAACTTGGCCTTTCTGTGATCTGCTGTAGACTCGTTGGTTTCAGAGAAAATCTGAGAAGACTGGAGCATATACACTAGACCTAGACTACACACACCAAGCACGAACCCCCAATTCCACACTATGGCCGCCGATTTATTCTTTCTGGCCGCAAATTGCGGGCATATGAGGGAGTTTTTGGGTTGGGTTTGCATGGGTAGGAGTCTGCTGTATATTTAAGGTCTGTGGTATGTGCAATTTTGTAAGTTTTCACCTGGGTAAAAATCTGGAGCGATAAATCGATTTTCCTATACGTTTAGTTTGCACGACACGTGTGATACGTGAGTGGGTTTTATGGTTGCTGCGTATCACGACGTGTCGGGGTAGTTTAAGACGCGTATACACACGATCTAGCGTAGCGGACACACGCGCGTTTAGTTCGCGACGCGAGTTTCTCGTTTGATTTCGATATCGCGTTTTGCGAGATATTTGCTTATGTGGATTTTCTATGTGTAAATGCTAGGTTCGCAGGCGGGTACGTCGGATGCCGCAAAGAAAGGGAAGCAGGTGGTCGGCTACACTTAGCACGCGACCAGGTGAGTAGATTTAACATCTACGGGGAAATCGCCCGTATGGCGTTAAGCGTCAGGGCATGATAGGATATTTAGTCATAGATGTTTATATATACTACTGTAGCATACCTTCCTTGTTGCATATAGAAATGGTAGATATAGAACACTGCACTGTCACTAACGGTTTAAGCTGCACGAGCACTATTGGTATGTTACACTCACACCGTTAGTGATTGCCATGACACTCACATTATAGGATTGCTACGAATTATATATCGTCTTGATTTCCGCTTCATCGATGATTGTCATGACTTGTCGCATATTGGCATATATTTATATTCATACCATGCATACTGTATATTCACTTTTGTGCATACCTTCATTGATATATCACTACCTGCGCACATGCACCCTTTATATCCATATTAGTGCACATGTACATTGCTACACTCACATTGCGTATATATCCATTTGCACATCCATAACTACGTACATACATGTTACATATATGGATGATATTGACATGATTTATAAACTAAGGGACCGCATGAGATATTTTCAAAATCGGATCTTTTTAAAAGAGCGGTTTTCCCTTTCTTTTACTCTTAGTGTCATACGATACATTGCATGGATTTACGCATTGAGTTTGGATTTATGTGATTTCTGGATTTGGGAACCGGGGTATTATTTTAAGAAAATACGCACTGTTTAAAAAACCCGGTTTCTCTTGATATGATATTTCAGTGCGTCCACCATGCGTTTTCTCGGTGCTGAGACGTGTGACCTGTAAACCCGAATCGAGGAGCTGGATGAGGCCGATTGCGGGTACATGGTGGACCCGGTATGGTACCCCGGGGCGAGAACGGATCGCTGTGCAGTAAACGGTGAGCCTGGCAGAGGGAAAACTACCTACCAATGATTGGTTGGACCTGGCGGTTATCCGGAGGATACTGACCAGAGTCGATAGATGGATACGGGACGACACGTACTGCCGGGGCCGAGGGCCGATTCCGCAGACGGAGCCCGTGGGCCGATCCGGACTGACGGAGCCCGATACTTGAGGATTTGCGTGTCGATGCTGGACACGATTATTTTATGATATTTCGAGTGCCGATGTTGGGCACTCACGATTCTATGAGATTTACAGGATTTGAGGGCCGATTTAAGTGACGGCGCCTGAGTTTTACTGGGATTTGGGTGTATTGATGGACACCGGTTATTTTCCACGGGGACATTCCGTGTAGATGTTATTTTATCCCATGCTCAGCATTCAGTATTTTGCATCTCATCCTGTAGTTGTAGTACCTGATAGAGTACTTTTGCATGATTATTGCATAACTTGATCATCGTATATTGATGTTACTAAATTTCACTTGTTAGGCATGATTATTGCGCATCCAGTTCATCATATAGATATTATCTGCTGGCATATGTTAGTGTATCGCAGTATGTGCATACTCGTGATTACCTTTATATGTTATCTACTATTCACGAGTGGGCAACTCACCCCCGTTGTGCCACAGTGTTTGCAGGTTGCCCCTCGGAGTAGTCGTGGCAGGCTGCTTTCTTGCATCTTTTGATACAGATACCACTACAGTTGGCGCGCGAGCCCTTTTGCTGATAGGTGGGTTTTGTGCGGTATCTGTATATTTTCCAGTTGTATACACTGTTGTATCTAGTACTCTCCATCTACTCTCTATATATTGACTTAGAGACCAGTTGTGAGGATGATGTATTTTATTTTGTACTCTGGTGTCGAGCTCGTGTGAGCCGACTTTATTTATGCAGCTTCATCTTTCACGATATTGTTTTCACTTATATTGCTCATTTCTTCGCTTCGGCATCGTATATTATCATTGTGATGGTTGTTCCGCTGTTGGGTGTGATTACTCCCATTTGGGATGCTTTATTCTTATCGTATATCATTTTACTCATATCTTGTCTTGTACCCGATTTCGGGGCTAGTTTTTACAAAGGAAATGCTGCCAAAATTTTTAAGATAATAACTTGAACTTTAAAGAATTTTTACTAAATTACTTAAGCTTTTCTAAACGTTTTAACAAATGTTTCTATTAAATGTTTCAACACTCAATACTTTTAATGGTTTTGATTTCTGGGTTTCGGTTTACTTAGTCGCGTTACGCTTGTAGACGTTACGTGGTTAAGTGTCGGTGACGGGCCGAACTTTGGGTCATGACAATTTGGGGGAGTTTTAATTTAAATTTGGGGACCAAATTTCTTTAAGGGGGAAAGAATGTAACGTTTTTTTAAAAAATAATTAGATAAATAAAATCCTTTAGGTGAATTTTCTGATAATCGGTAAAATAAACAGTATTTTCCGAAAAACTCAACTATAATTATTTTTCAAAATAGACTTAAATACTCCTATTTTGACTATGTAATTACTAGTAATTAATATTTTTTAGCGATTTATAAATTGTTAGTTTAATTAAATATTTTTCCTAAATTAATTATTTTAAATATTATTATAAGCTTTTAAATATACATTAAATTAGTGTAAATTGCAAATTGGAATGGGTTAATTTGACAAATGTGAACCATGTAACAATTTGAAAATCGTTTATGTGAAATTTCGGAAAATCGGTAAAATAAGGGGTGTTTTCCGTAAAAATCAGGATATAAATATATTTTAATATAAAATTAAATATACATATTCTAGCTATATAATTGCTAGTATTTGGTGTTTATTGAGTCACCGGTAAAATTTCTAATTTTCTGAAAAATTTTCCGAAATTAATTATTTTAATATTATTTTATGCCGTCACTAATCCATTTAATTAGGGAAAATTACAAATTGGAATGAGTTGAAACAAATTTTGTGCGTCATAACACATTAAACAAAATTTTAACATGTTGTTTTTGAAATGAAATGAAGCTGTCAAACGGTATTAGAAAATATCGAAGAAAAAGGCTTAAATAGTGAAATTAGTGTAAATAGACATTGGGGTATAACATTTATCATTTTCCCTCACCCACACTCACCCACACCCTCTCTCCTCTCCCCAAATCAGCAGCCCAAGATGCCCCCACTCCCATTTTTCCCCACTTGAAGATTTGAAAAGAACAGAAAAGAAAACAAAGGGAATGAGAGAAATTGTTAAATGAGGTATGGACTTTGGCTTTGTTCTTTGACTTGGACTATTTTCCTCACCCCACTCTCTCTCCTCTCCACACTCATGCCGTCCGAGCCCCCTTCCCCATTCAGCAGCAGCCCCACCCCAAATCCCTTCTCTTTTCTCTTCAAAAAATTCACCAAAATGCTTCAAAATCCACAAAAACTCAAAGCTAAAACTCAAATCCAACTCCTACACATTTTCCCTTAGCCTATCAAGCATGGATTTTGGTGAAAAGTTTTCATTTTGGAGGGCAAGATTTTGGTGCTAGATTCATGTTGGATCTCTTGAAATTGTGAGGTATAAATTTTTTCCCTATAGTTAAATTGTTGCTTTAATACTTCAATTCGACTAAATTAGATGCTTAATTAGGTTTTAAATTTAAAACTTGTGAATTCAAGAGAAGGGTTTCAAAAGTCAAGTTAGGTTTTTAGTAATGAGATTGTGGTTGTGTGATATAGTTAACATGTAGTGGGCATGCTAAATCAAATCTAGTTGCTAGTTTGCATTTTTGTTAATTTAAATTTGTAATAATTATATAAATTGCAAACTAGGTTTTAAAAATATATATATTTTGGTGAGATAAAATTCTAATTAGGGTTTCATGACATTATTAACATTATAAATTGTGGTTTAATACTTTAGTATATGCAAAACCAAGCTTAATTGTTAAATTGTGAATTTTGCTTTAAAAATTGTTAAAATCGGATATTTTTGCAAACTAGGAATTTGGAATTAATACAGATTAATTAGATTAAAATATGAAAGTGATTTGTATGACCTAATTATGATATTTAATGAGCATTTTTGCCATTTGAATCGTTAAAATATGTAGATTGGTTAAAACATCAAGTTTTGAACCGAAATGAGAATTTGTGCTAACTAGGTTTTTGGGAAATAAAACGATTTGTTTAATTTTTTGGTTTTGATGAATTAAACCCTATTTCTTATACAGTTAGTGAGTTTTGAAACCATAATTGGTACGTTTGGTGTTTTTCTCGATCAATCGGCGTTTGTACACCGATGTCGAGGGTTTTTGGGTTGATTTGTGAAAGCAAACCATAGGTTTTGACCTATGTGAGATTCGTGTGTCGTTTTGGTCATGAGTCGGATTTTAATGCGATACGGTGCGTTATGATATGTAGGTACCCTCACGAGGACTTCGAGACGACAAGCAAGCGCATGGCGACTTTGGCATCGTCAAGCGAAGATCAGATGAGTAGATTTATATCTACAGGGAGAAGTCTGGTGGATGGCGTATAGCACCCCCGCAAAGTTATGAGAAATGATGTGATGTGGTAACGATATACTTTTATATGTTAATGTGAGATATGTACACCTAGTAAGAGAAGCCTTAGGAGCTTATGGATTAGTGTTAGCGAGGAACGGAGGAAGGTTTTGATTGGTTTCTAAATCGCAACCCTAGAGTAAGGATTTGCATACACGCACACATATACACTTGCATACATCATTTTCTTGTGCGTATATGGGATATGTATATATTTATATACACATAGGTATGGGTCTATATATATATATACGTATACCTATACATGGATAATGAGGATAGTGGATAATAGTTGGGGATGAGTCGATGAGTTTGGCTTGATGCCACGAGATCGGTGATATGATTTAGATCATATTATGAGATGCGAAATGTGATGATAGCGGATCGATAGGCGATGTGTTTCATACACACGCATATATATATATGTTGATAATATTAGTAGTGTACCTGACTTAGATCAGTACCCCCTACCCACGATATGTGATGATGTGGATACCAGATGAATAATAAGATAAATATGATATTGACCCGTACCCAGTTTGGGATGCCGTACGATGGATTTACCGTACGAGCTATATATTGATGATAGATCCGCACTCTTGATTTGAGGATGTCATATTAGATGGTGTATCATATGGGATACTATTGAGGCGGGATCACCGACTATTATATAGACAGATATATATCGACTCAGATGTAGGTGGTTTCCGTACCCCTTTCGATTGGTTGTTGTTAGACCTATAGTTTACCTAGTAGATATCAGACTGGATCCGAGTCATACCTATTTCCAAAACTGACGAATCGTGAGAATTTTAAAGACATACCAAGGGATACTATGGATATTTTAAAAGACGTATCTTTTCTTAAAAACACCGTAGTCCTTATTTTTAAACACCACGATTCGTACTATTTCAAACGGCAAAACAGTATAACACATGTATAGTAAGATAGATTCCTTGTTGTCATGTTATTATTCATGTTCCGCACATTATTGTTGTATTTACTATTCGTTTTCCTTATTATGTTGTTATCGCCTCATTGCATGTTATTGTGTACGTAGTAATTATGAAACCATGCTGTTAGGACACCAGCACCATTACCGATGACGCGTATACTCCACGTACACTCGCTTGCCGGCTCACACACATCTTCATCGGTAATTTCCATGTCACGTACACTTTAGAAAATACTATTTCAGTGACATAGCTTGCTAGCTGATAGCTGTAATATGTTATAGTTTCCATATGCTAGTTTAATTATTGCCTTCATTGCATGATATCAGATGCATCCATATATTCATTGGTTATACAGTATTATGGAGATTTATGCCGGTATTCACTGTTTATAGGTATCATGATTTTGATGATTTCGGATTTACATGAGATTTCTGGATTTGGGGGAAAACCGCAAGAATTTAATAAAAGCTTAGTATCATCATTTTAAAATGCAAATTGCGGTTTTCTCGTGATGTATGAGTCGTCCACCATGAGTTTTCATGATTGCTGTTGGATTTGGAAACCCGGTTCGAGGAGTTGGATGAACCGTCTCGGGTAAATGGTGGGCCCGGTATGGTACCCCGGGGCAACAAGCTCGAGTTGTATTCGATGAGCCTTGCAGGGGAGCACTACCTACCAGTGATATTATTTGGACTCGTCGGTTATCCGGAGGATACCGGCCGGAGTCATGAGATGGTTATAGGCTGATCCGTACTGTCGGACCCCGGGGGCCGATCCCGCAGATGATACGGATGCATGAGATATTGATACTTGAAATTTGAGATTTGAGATATTGAGATTTGATATTGAGATACTGAGACTTATGTTTTGTGTCGATACTTGACACTGATTTCTCTGTTTCATTCATTGATGATTACTTGATTGATATACATATAGAAATCTCGTTGATTAAAGAAAACAGTTGTCTCACTCATGATATATTCTGTTTCCATTCGTAATGCATTCATACATCATATATATCTGATATGTTGCTATCTGAGGCACTGACACGAGCACATGGTATTGCACTTATATGTAGATGGATCATGATATTATTTGAGGATATGACCTAGGATAGCGTTATGCATGTGATTTCTACTCATAGATATTTTTCTACTCACGAGTTGGCAACTCACCCCCGTTGTGCCACAGTTCCTTGCAGGTTTTGCCGTACAGATTTCGTTGCGGCTTTGCTGGCACACTGTTCCTTCCGGGTGATTGCTTTGGTAGGTGGGTTCTTTTGCATCAGAACTACTATCGATTATTTATTATTTCAGTTGTATCTAGAAACTCTATCAACCAGATTGTATATTTGAGAGAGTTAGAAGACCATATTTGTTATTTTTTTGACCTTAGAGTCGCGCGTTGTATTATTATAGTTTTCATGCTGATTTGGGTTTTATTTTGAGTTTTGATCCTCGCTCTTGGCGTTGTATATTATATTTCTTGCGTGGTTGTGACCGTCGATTGACGAAGAGCTAGCTCCCGCTTGGGGATGCCTTTTTGTTCATTTCGTATACTATTCATGTTGTATCCCGTTTGGGGCCAGTATTTACAAAGGAGACTCGGCCGAAATTTTCAGAAAATACTTGAGATTTTAAAAATACATACTTCGGCCTATGTTGATTAAAACTACTTGCTTAAAATTGGTTTTTCTTTCACTCTACTTCTTCTTTGGTTTTGATTTATGGGTTTTGGCTTACTTAGATTACGTACGCCTCGAGACGTTTCGTAATTTAAGTGTCGGTCATGTTCCGTACTTTTCGGGTCGTGACAAAGTTGGTATCAGAGCGTTAGGTTTTTCCTTCGGAGTGTAGGATGACCCTTGGTTGATGGAGTTGGTAGCTTGAGTAGAGTGACGTACCGTACGTATGTTCTGCGGCATACTTACGATACGCTACTCCGCTTACATTTCCTTGCACAGTATTATATTCATTCCTATGATCTAGCCTCATCAGTACCAGTTATGATTTTGTTATCACGGTGGTATGGGCAGAGAGAGCTACGGCTAGAGTTGCGGTCAGCACGAGCTTGTCACGAACGAGGACTGACCAGGGCGTGATTCCAGGGACATACGATTGCATAGGGAGGCGTCATTTCATTGTGTTTTCGCGCCACGAGCGTTTGATGGATCGCTTTTACGAGATTTCTCGAACGTGCAGATCAGCACTAGAGGATAGGGCCACTGCAAGAGGCCAGCCAGGATGTGATGACCGTTAATGCACCATATTTTGATGTTTGAGGCACTGTTCAGCGTGCGGACAGAAGATTCGGATGTTGCTACGACTGACGAGATATCGCCCCAGAAGTTTGGATCTATGTCACACGAGTTATATTTCAAGATATGATATAAGATCGCTAGTCACCAAAGATGAAGGACTAGGACATATGATTTATTGCCTACCCCAATGCGAGGTCAGCAGATGGATTGATTCCAGCTAGAGGCAACTTCATACTGATACGTTGAGAGTCGATAGAGACGATCGAATGTTAGGAAGCCATTTTCCAAGTTTAAAGTATTCGAAAAACAATGCAGGAAATTCTACGGACCCTCTAGAAGAATGAAACCCTAACTCGATTTAATGACCATGGAACGCCGGTGAACCTTAGGGTTTGCGGCAGTTTAGCGGTGCCATTAGTGAGGCTTGGGTCTGCCCTTCTACGGTTGGTCCATAGGTGCTGTGGCATATATTCGATACTATTAAACTGTACCCAAGATGTTGAGCTCTTGGGGGATTATGAGGTTTTGGCAAATCGATCGGACGATTCGACTTCATTCGGATATCAGGTGATGAGATGCATTGCTTGGGAGACTCCAGATATGAGTATAGCCGTTGGAGCGCAGTCCATGCAGCCACGAAGAGACGAGTCCGAATCAGTCGACATTACATAAAAGTGGAGTAAGATGTTCGTACGAGATCTTGATGAGATGACGTTCCACTCCGCCGACATCAGAGATGTGATACGCATACAGAGGTGTTGTATATGGATATATCTTCCAAAAGGAGTCGTGATGAGTATTCATTGGACCGCCGTTCCGAAACAAGAAATAAATATAGTAAAAGAGATGATAACTTCCGGGCAGTTCGGCAGGAACGAGATTTGGGAGAGATCCCGACAAGATCTTTCTGGAAATACTAAATGAGAAGACCTGGACCCAGGAGCGGTCATATGGCGCACACCTAGTAGGTCAGAGTTCGACATCGTCGATGGGACATGTTATGTGTAACCATGATAGTTGACCAGAGATCTTTAGAGGATGTGTCAGAGCGGACTGCTTCCATTATTGTTTCTATATTGGACCGTTGAGCCGAGGAGCTATGTACTTAGAAATCTGCAGTGAGAGACGAGAGCCTAAGGGCACTAGGCGACATGCCATGATCATAAGGCAAGTAGATATCTTGCTCTGCTAGCATTGGATGCACCGACACCTTCTCGACTTTGAAGGACGGACATATCGACGACAGCATTTATGATTTATGATTTTGTGATTGACTATCACGTATCCGTCACATTGGATTTCAGTATTTTTGGGTGATTTAGTTCATGATTGAGTTTTGATGACCGAGTTTCATGATATTTGATTTCATGCATAGGGCATGCATATGATTTGACTTATGCTTTCGGCATAGTTTTCATGCACTTTTAGTGTTTTGACTTACTTTTGTGCATGCCGATGCACAAGATGGTGAGATTTTATACCACGGTATACCTGATTGGGATTTTGATTGAAAAGTGTTGTATACCGTCTATTTCGATTATGATATTTGATATTTGTTTCCGTGCACCTTGTGCACTTGATTTGGATTTTGCGCATACTTAAGGCGTTTGATGTGATTTAGGTGCACAATAGATGCACTAAATCGAGATTCTTCATGCATATCAGATGCATCTGGTTTTGCTGTCAGGCACACACGTTGCCTTTGACAGGTGTTTGTGTGCACAACCGTTGCACTCAGATTTTGTTTCCGTGCACATGTATGGCTCATTCATGGATTTCGATTTCCGTGCGCACCAGACGCACGTGGCATTCATATATATATTAGGATTGATTTCTTTTGGAGCCGTATATTTTATGATACTTGCTATTTGGTTTAGTACTGAGCAGGACTAGTCAGAGGACAGTAGCCGAGTATATTTTTGCATGCATGGATAGTTATCGAAGGGATTTCCAAAGAGAAGGTATAGTCTCAGTATTTACTTACGTGTCTGAGATGACACGAAGCATTTTATAAAGGAAACCCATCTAAAATTGTTTTCAAAACAGCGGGATGTGTATGTTAAACAAAGGATATATATATATATGTATATGTATATGTATATATATGTATATATATATGTATATATATATATATAGTTATTTTCTCACAATGGACGTCCGCCACTGTGCAGTGATACACACATCGCACAGTGATTTGAAAAAGGTTTGGCATGCATTGCTTCGAGATGTTTTAATGATGTTACCTGTATAGTTCTGACGTTTACAGGTATAGCTTTGATGTATATCATATTGATCTCATTTTGGATCTTGACATTGGTGTCTTCACCATAACTCCAATGATTGCGGGATGCTTGACGGAGTTTTGATTTTTGTTTATATATCCGTTTTTCATGCGCATGCATTGCGCTACGATGTGTTTTATGTAATTATGGTTTCGGAGCCCCGACGACTTGATGGTCTTGCTTAAATGTTTTTGTATTTGGGGGGAGTTTTAATTTAAATTTGGGGACCGAATTTCTGTAAGGGGGAAGATTGTAACGATTTGAAAATCGTTTAGGTGAAATTTCGGAAAATCGGTAAAATAAGGGGTGTTTTCCGTAAAAATCAGGATATAAATATATTTTAATATAAAATTAAATATACATATTCTAGCTATATAATTGCTAGTATTTGGTGTTTATTGAGTCACTGGTAAAATTTCTAATTTTCTGAAAATTTTTCCGAAATTAATTATTTTAATATTATTTTAAGCTGTCACTAATACATTTAATTAGGGAAAATTACAAATTGGAATGAGTTGAAACAAATTTTGTGTATCATAACACATTAAAAAAAATTTTAACATGTTGTTTTTGAAATGAAATGAAGCTGTCAAACGGTTTTAGAAAATATCGAAGAAAAAGGCTTAAACAGTGAAATTAGTGTAAATAGATATTGGGGTATAACATTTATCATTTTTTCCTCACCCACACTCACCCATACCCTCTCTCCTCTATCCAAATCAGCAGCCCAAGCTTCCCCCACTTCCATTTTTCCCCACTTGAAGATTTGAAAAGAAAAGAAAAGAAAACAAAGGGAATGAGAGAAATTGTTAAATGAGGTATGGGCTTTGACTTTGTTCTTTGACTTGGACTATTTTCCTCACCTCACTCTCTCTCCTTTCCACACTCATGCTGGCCGAGCCCCCTTCCCCATTCAGCAGCAGCCCCATCCCAAATCCCTTCTCTTTTCTCTCCAAAAAATTCACCAAAATGCTTCAAAATCCACAAAAACTCAAAAGCTAAAACTCAAATCCAACTTCTATCCATTTTCCATTAGCCTATCAAGCATGGATTTTGGTGAAAAGTTTTCATTTTGGAGGCCAAGATTTTGGTGCTAGATTCATGTTGGATCTCTTGAAATTATGAGGTATAAATGTTTGCCCTATAGTTAAATTGTTGTTTTAATACTACAATTTGACTAAATTAGATGCTTAATTAGGTTTTAAATTTAAAACTTGTGAATTCAAGAGAAGGGTTTCAAAAGTCAAGTTAGGTTTTTAGTAATGAGATTATGGTTGTGTGATATAGTTAACATGTAGTGGGAATGCTAAATAAAATCTAGTTGCTAGTTTGCATTTTTGTTAATTTAAATTTGTAATAATTATATAAATTGCAAACTAGGTTTTTAAAATATATATATTTTGGTGAGATAAAATTCTAATTAGGGTTTCATGACATTATTAACATTATAAATTATGGTTTAATACTTTAGTATATGCAAAACCAAGCTTAATTGTTAAATTGTGAATTGTGCTTTAAAAAGTGTTAAAATCGGATATTTTTGCAAACTAGGAATTTGGAATTAATACAAATTGATGAGATTAAAATAAGAAAGTGATTTGTATGACCTAATTATGATATTTAATGAGCATTTTGGCCATTTGAATCGTTAAAATATTTAGATTGGTTAAAACATCAAGTTTTGAACCGAAATGGGAATTTGTGCTAACTAGGTTGTTGGGAAATAAAACGATTTGTTTAATTTTATGGTTTTGATGAATTAAACCCTATTTCTTATACAATTAGTGAGTTTTGAAACCATAATTGGTACGTTTGGTGTTTTTCTCGATCAATCGGCGTTTGTACGCCGATGTCGAGGGTTTTTGGGTTGATTTGTGAAAGCAAACCATAGGTTTTGACCTATGTGAGATTCGTGTGTCGTTTTGGTCATGAGTCGGATTTTAATGTGATACGGTGTGTTATGATATATAGGTACCCTCACGAGGACTTCGATACGACAAGCAAGCGCGTAGCGACTTTGGCATCGGTAAGCGAAGATCAGGTGAGTAGATTTATAACTACGGGGAGAAGTCGGGTGGATGGCGTATAACACCCCCGCAAAGTTATGAGAAATGATGTGATGTGGTAACGATATACTTTTATATATTAATGTGAGATATGTACACCTAGTAAGAGAAGCCTTAGGAGCTTATAGATTAGTGTTAGCGAGGAACGGAGGAAGGTTTTGATTGGTTTCTAAATCGCAACCCTAGAGTAAGGATTTGCATACACGCACACATATACACTTGCATACATCATTTTCTTGTGCGTATATGGGATATGTATATATTTATATACACATAGGTATGGGACTATATATATATATGTATATATATATATAATGAGGATAGTGGATGATAGTTGGGGATGAGTCGATGAGTTTGGCTTGATGCCACGAGATCGGTGATATGATTTAGATCGTATTATGAGATGCGAAATGTGATGATAGCGGATCGGTAGGCGATGTGTTTCATACACACGCATTTATATATATGTTGATGATATTAGTAGTGTACCTGACTTAGATCAGTACCCCCTACCCACGATATGTGATGATGTGGATACCAGATGAATAATAAGATAAATGTGATATTGACCCGTACCCAGTTTGGGATGCCGTACGATGGATTTACCGTACGAGCTATATATTGATGATAGATCCGCACTCTTGATTTGAGGATGTCATATCAGATGGTGTATCATATGGGATACTATTGAGACGGGATCACCGACTATTATATAGACAGATATATATCGACTCAGATGTAGGTGGTTTCCGTACCCCTTTCGATTGGTTGTTACTTAGACCTATAGTTTACCTAGTAGATATCAGACTAGACCCGAGTCATACCTATTTCCAAAACTGACGAATCGTGAGAATTTTAAAGACATACCAAGGGATACTACGGATATTTTAAAAGACTTATCTTTTCTTAAAAACACCGTAGTCCTTATTTTCAAACACCACGATTCGTACTATTTCAAACGGCAAAACAGTATAACACATGTATAGTAAGATAGATTCCTTGTTGTCACGTTATTATTCATGTTTCGCACATTATTGTTGTATTTACTATTCGTTTTCCTTATTATGTTGTTATCGCCTCATTGCATGTTATTGTGTACGTAGTAATTATGAAACCATGCTGTTAGGACACCAGCACCATTACCGATGACGCGTATGCTTCACGTACACTCGCTTGCCGGCTCACACACATCTTCATCGGTAATTTCCATGTCACGTACACTTTAGAAAATACTATTTCAGTGACATAGCTTGCTAGCTGATAGCTGTAATATGTTATAGTTTCTATACGCTAGTTTAATTATTGCCTTCATTGCTTGATATCAGATGCATCCATATATTCATTGGTTATACCGTATTATGGAGATTTATGCCGGTGTTCACTGTTTATTGGTATTATGATTTTGATGATTTCGGATTTACATGAGATTTCTGGATTTGGGGGAAACCGCAAGAATTTAATAAAAGCTTAGTATCATCATTTTAAAATGCAAATTGCGGTTTTCTCGTGATGCAAGAGTCGTCTACCATGAGTTTTCATGATTGCTGTTGGATTTGGAAACCCGGTTCGAGGAGTTGGATGAACCGTCTCGGGTACATGGTGGGCCCGGTATGGTACCCGGGGCAACAAGCTCGAGTTGTATTCGATGAGCCTGGCAGGGGAGCACCACCTACCGATGATATTATTTGGACTCGTCGGTTATCCGGAGGATACCGGCCGGAGTCATGAGATGGTTATAGGCTGATCCGTTCTGCCGGAGCCCGCAGGCCGATCCTGCAGATGATACGGATGCCTGCGATATTGATACTTGAGATTTGAGATTTAAGATATTGAGATTTGATATTGAGATACTGAGACTTATGTTTTGTGTCGATGCTTGACACTGATTTCTCTGTTTCATTCATTGATGATTACTTGATTGATATACATATAGAAATCTTATTGATTAAAGAAAACAGTTGTCTCACTCATGATATATTCTGTTTCCATTCGTAATGCATTCATACGTCATATATATATGATATGTGGTTATCTGAGGCACTGATACGAGCACGTGGTATTGCACTTATATGTAGATGAATCAGGATATTATTTGAGGATATGACCTAGGATAGCATTATGCATGCGATTTCTACTCGTAGATGTTTTCTACTCACGAGTTGTCAACTCACCCCCGTTGTACCACAGTTCCTTACAGGTTTTGCCGTACAGGTTTCGTTACGGTTTTGCTGGCACACTGTTCCTTCCGGGTGATTGCTTTGGTAGGTGGGTTCTTTTGCATCAGGACCACCATCGATTATTTATTATTTCGGTTGTATCTAAAAACTCCATCAACCAGATTGTATATTTGAGAGAGTTAGAAGACCATATTTGTTATTTTTTTGACCTTAGAGTCGCGCGTTGTATTATTATGGTTTTCATGCTGATTTGGGTTTTCTTTTGAGTTTTGATCCTCGTCCTTGGCATTGTATATTATATTGCTTGCGTGGTTGTGACCGTCGATTGACGAAGAGCTAGCTTCCGCTTAGGGATGCCTTTTTGTTCATTTCGTATACTATTCATGTTGTATCCCGTTTGGGGGCAGTATTTACAAAGGAGACTCTGCCGAAATTTTCAGAAAAAACTTGAGATTTTAAAAATACATACTTCGGCCTATGTTGATTAAAACTACTTGCTTAAAATTGGTTTTTCCTTCACTCTACTGCTTCTTTGGTTTTGATTTATGGGTTTTGGCTTACTTAGATTACGTACGCCTCGAGACGTTTCGTAATTTAAGTGCCGATCATGTTCCATACTTTTCGGGTCGTGACAAACCATGACATATTAGAATTTAGTTTGTAGCATGCTCTTCTCTTCTTGTTTAGTCTTCAAATTTCTAGAGAATTCTAGGGTTATAGAATTAAGAAAATAACTAAAATAAAATAATTAGTGAAAAGATTAAAAAGGTGTAATAAATGGGGGAAGTGTCTACATGTTTCTACACTCATTTCTCTTTCTCTCTCCACTTCCCCTCATATGTCCGAAACTCCCCTTGGCTGCCCATAAATTTTCTCCACTCAATTTCCACTCAAAACTCTTCAAAAAAATCATCAAAAATCAATACAAATTAGCACAAAGTCATCCTTTAACCTTCATCCAATATTCTTTGGCCAAACAAGTTTGGATCTTGGAGCAAAATTAGCATTTTGGAGAACAAGTTGCATATTTGATCTCATGTTTATTGAGGTATAATTCTAACCCTAGTGTTAATTGTAGGTTAATTACTTTAATTTAGTGAATTTCGGTGTTTAATTATGAATCTAATTGCTAAATTAAACTTTTAATAAAGGGTTTTGAATGCAAATTAGGGTTCTTATCATGTAATCATGGTTACAAAGTGTAGATTTTCATTTTAAGGAAATAAAAAATCTAAATTAGTTGCTAGTTTGCAAATTGATACTTTTAAATTGTCTAAATCATATATTTTTGCAAACTAGATTTTTATAAATCATATAAATAGGTGAGATCAAATTCAAGTGAGGGTTTTTATCATTAGATTATGGTCTTAATATATAGTTTAACATGTTAGGTAATGCTAAACTTAATCTAGAAGCTAATTTGTAAATTGTT
Organism: Agapanthus africanus; assembly: GCA_030015575.1. NCBI lineage: Eukaryota > Viridiplantae > Streptophyta > Magnoliopsida > Asparagales > Amaryllidaceae > Agapanthus > Agapanthus africanus. Next base: position 443,170,835 of record JASDDO010000001.1, read on the forward strand.
ACAATTAATTTGTCCAAATTGCATAATTTTGCAAACTAGGTTTTAGAAATTATGAATATAATTGAGATTAAAATCTAGATAAGGTTTTCATGACATCATTAAAATTATAATTTGTAGTTTAACATTTTAGATCATGCAAAACCTAGTCTAGTTGTTAATTTGTGTATTGTTACTTGAAAATTGTTAAAATTGGATAAAATTTGCAAACTAAATTTTATGGATTAATACAAATTGGTGTGATAAAATTATGGTAATAGTTTATATGACCTAGTTATGATATTTAGTGAATATTATGGCCACTAGATTTGTTTAAATATCTAGTTTCGAACTAAAACGGTTATTGAATGCATTTTAGGTTTTCGGAAATAGATCGATTTGAATTATTTTAAGGTTTTGATGATTTAAACCCTATTTCATATATAATTAGTGAGTTTTGAAAGTACGATTTGTACTTATTGGTTTTATCTCGATCAATTGGCGTTTGTACGCCGATGTCGAGGGTTACTTGGTTCTTTTGCATGAGCGGGTCATAGGTTTTAACCTATGCGTGTTTCGTGTGCTGTTTGGGGTTTTATCCGCGATTTCGGTTTACGATATTATATATGTTGGCATATAGGTACCTCTCACGTGGACATCGGACGATGAAGAAGAGGATGGCGGTATCGAATTCGGCAGACAAGGACCAGGTGAGTAGATATATATCCATGGGGGAAGTCGGGTGGATGGCGTATAGCACCCCCGCAACTTCATAGGATATGACGTGGTCTTAATACAGTTATATATAGATATGTTATTGCGAGATTCGAATACTGAGCAAGAAAGGTTTTAGGAGACCACGGATCGGAAATTGTGTAAGTTGGATGATAGTGCTGTTAGTCTAGTTCTTAGTCGCGAGACCCTAGAGTATAGGTTGACACACACACACACACACACACATACACTTGACTTGGTGTATATGTGTGTGTGTGTGTGCATGAATGTGTGTAGGTTTATACACACACACACACATACACACACACACATACACATACACACACAACATATACGCGTGACATGAGGATGTTATATGATTTTTGGAGATGAGTCGATATGATCGGGCATGATGCCGTGAGAAATTTGATATGTGACCGAGTTATGATATGAGATATGTTATGATATTACAGCGGATCGTTGGACGATGATACCATGTGATTGATGATATATATATATATATATATATATAGTTGACATATGATCGAGTTATGATATGGGATATGTTATGATATTATAGTGGATCGCTTGTGCAATGTATACTCATATATGATAATATGTGTTGATGACATCGAATTGCACGAGACTTTAGGTCAGTAACCAGATCATGATATTGTTTGATGATGATACCTTATGAAGGATGATGCATATATGATAGTTGACCCGTACCCCGATTTTGAGATGCCGTACGATGGATTTTACCGTACGAGTTATAGATATGATGATTAATCCACACTCTTGACTCGAGAAAGTCGTACTATGTACATGACGCTATTGAGGCTGGATCGCCGACTCTTAGAGGTATCAACTCGGACTTTAGGTGGACTTTTCTTACCTTTCGACCAGTTCCTTAGTTAGTCTATTAGTGGTTTAGGTATATGCTAGTTTAGGCTTGAGTCATACATATTTTCAAAACAAACGAATCGTGAGCATTTTTCAAAAAGACAACTGGGGGATACTACGGATTTTCAAAGGATGTATCTTTTCTCAAAAACACCGTAGCCCCTATTTTTCTAAAAACCACGATTCGTGTTTTTTTTCAAACACCAAAACGGTATGACTCGTATAGTAGAAAAGTATATTCTTCGTTATTGCGGTTATTACTCCTTCTCTGTTATATTCATGTTATTCTCATTATACTGCATGTTTATACATATGTTCCCTAACTGTTATGATTCCATCTGTTAGGACACCAGCACCATTACCGATGATGCGTATGTTCCACATACACATATTTTCCGGCTCGCACACATCATCTTCGGTAATTGCCATGTCACGTACACTTTAGAAAATATTATCTCATTGATATAATCAGGTAAATGCTAGTTACCAAATAATACTTGTGTGATTGCTCTCATGTGTTAATTTAGATATTGCATTCTTTACATAGATACTTCATACATTCATATATCCATTCATGTACTATTCTGGGGCTTTATGCCGATATTCACTATTTACTTACTCTTGATTCTTGGATTTCGGATTTCCATGAGATTTCTGGATTTGGGGGAAAACCGTAAGAATTTATAATAACTTCTCTCTCTCTCTCTCTCATTTAAAATACCAGTTGCGGTTTTCTCGTGATGTATATGTCGTCCACCATGAGTTTTCATGATTGCTGTTGGATTTCGAGACCCAATTCAAGGAGTAGGATGAACCGTTTCGGGTACATGGTGGGCCCGGTAGGGTACCCCGGGATAAGAAGCTCGAGTTTTAGACGATGAGTCTGGCAGGGGAAGACTACCTACCGGTGATGTCTGGCGCGGCGGATATCTGGAGGATACCGACCGTTGTCGTGAGATTTGATGATATGGGCCGATCCGGACTGACGCAGCCCGAGATATTGAGACATTGAGACTTTGAGATATTGTGTCGATGCTTGACACGGGCTTTCTGTCGATTTCACTAATGACGTTTCAGTTTTATTATACAATTTTTACTGATGATTTCTTTATATCAGATTTTTCAGATTTCGTGGTGGATTTCCTCATTCATGATGCATTCATACATCAGATATATGATTTATTACTGTTTAGTGACACTGACACGAGCACTGAGTATTGCACTTATGCATAGATTATTACCCTGTCACTATTAGATGTCTAGTGTTATGTTATATATATTATTATGACCTAGGAGATCGTCATGAATGCGATTTCTACCCGCAGATGTCTTCTAGTCATGAGTTGGCAACTCACCCCCGTTGTGCCAAATTTTCTTATAGGTTAAGATATACAGGTTTTCTTGGTGGCTTGTTGGCACACCATTTCATTCAGGGTGATTGCTTGGTAGGTTGGTTCACTTGTATCAGGACCGCCGTTGTACTCTTATTTATTTCAGTTGTATCTAGTAAGCTCCATCAACCAGACTTGTATTATTTGATAGAATTAGAAGACCAGTTGTTTTCCTTTCGACCTTAGAGTCGCGCTTGTATTATTATGGTTTTCTGGTGGATTTTGGTTTTCCTCTGAGTTTTGTTCCTCGCCCTTCGGCGTTGTATATTATTTTGCTTGCGTGGTTGTTTCCACCAATTGGCGTAGAGCCAGCTCCCGCTTGGGGATGCCTTTATTATTGCTTTTGTATATATTTCTTGTTTGTACCCGTTTGGGGCCAGTTTTTACAAAGGAAACTCTGCCGAAATTTTTGAGAAAATTTGATGTTGCTTTTAAACTTGTTTTCCTACACTTCTTCTTTAAAATGGTTTAGATTTCTGGGCTTCGGCTTGCTTAGATTACGTTATGCCTTTAGACGTTTCGTAATTTAAGTGCCGGTAACGTTCCGTACCTTCGGGTCGTGACATCTGGTCCCAGGCATCTCAGCCACAGGCAATCAAATGATCTCTTATAAAGAGTATCATTGATGAAAGCGAAAGAAAGGGCTCGCCTTATGAGCTGATGTCTTGACGATGCGTCTTCGGGTGCTCGATGGGATTTGAAGTAGTCTATGAAGACTTTTCTCCAATCCTTAATCTTCCCTTCGTCTTCTATTTGGCATGCTGGTTGTTTGGCCGCTTCCTTTTCTTCAGACAACTCCGGACATATTTCTGCTGGTGTGAGAATCCGGTGGCTTTGCACAATGATCCTTACGTCATCGAGGTTTTCGTCGGCCAGTTCCTTAGCGAGTTTGCCTAACGCATCCGCCTTGCTATTTTCCGCCCGTGGTATGCTTTCCAGGATGTAGGAGGGAATCCGAGTCAGCAGTTGCTGCACCCTTTCGCCATACTTTACCAACTCTGGTTTGCATGTCTGATAGTCACCATTTACTTGGCTAACGATTAGCTGGGAGTCTCCATATATGAGAAGGTTTTCGATGCCCATGTCAACAGCAATCTCAAGACCTGCTATCAAAGCTTCGTACTATGCTTTGTTGTTTGTTCTTGGCTCCGTTAAGAAAATGGCAAAACGCATTATCCCTCCTTGTGGAGTCACAAAGATAAGGCCTACCTCAGCTTTAATTATGGGGGTGTTTTGCTTTCGCTTCTTCATGGAAGACGCTCCGTCGAAGTTGATTTCCCATTGAACATTATTTTCCTCCGTCTTCCCTTCGATTGTGTCGAACGCGTGTTCGTCTAGCAATTCTCAATTTAAGGGAGAATCAGCTGGTATCGGATGCTCAGCGAAAAAATCGGCGATGGCCTGGCTTTTTACTGCCTTTAGGGGTCGATATATTATCGAGAACTCCATCAAGAGGAGGGCCCATTTGGCAAGCCTTCCCATTAGTATGGCTCTTGACATCAAATATTTGAGAGGAGACCTCATGTGCCAGGGTATAATGTCGAAGCTTCGTTATCGCTAAGATCAGTGCTAGGCAATGCTTTTCAATGGGGTGGTAGTTGTTTTCTGCCCCCAGAAAGACTCGACTCAAATAGTAGAGAGCTCACTCCTTCCCCTGGTCGTTCTCTTGTGTCCATAGTGCGCCTAAAGAACCTTCAAGGGCTATTGTGTACAGGATGAAAGGCTTTCTCTTGACCAGAGAGGTCAGTACTGGCGGGTTCAGCAGATATTGCTTAATTTTGTCTAGTGCACTTTGGCATTTACGATCCCAAACGAACGGGGTCCCCTTCTTCATTAGATGGCTGTAGGGGCGGCATTTGCCGGAGAGGTTAGCTATGAACCGTCGGATATACGCGAGCTTTCCTTAGAGAGACCGCAATTGTTTGAGAGTTCTGGGCATGGGCATTTCCATAATCTCCTTAATTTTTGATGGATCTATTTCGATAGCTCAGTGTCGTACGATGAATCCTAGGAATTTTCCCGAGGAGACTCCAAACGCGCATTCAGAGGGTTCATTTTCAGATTATATTTCCGAAGACGCTGGAACACTATTTTCAAATGCTCTCAGTGCTCCTCGTACGATTTTCTTTTCACAATGAGTTCGTCGATATAACATTCAACAATCTCGTGTATGAGGTCATCAAAGATCTTAGTCATGGCCCTTTGGTAGGTAGCACCTGCATTCTTCAAGCCGAAGGGCATCACCTTATAGCAGAATATACCTAGCGGAGTCCCGAAGGAAGTATGCTTTCGGTCTTCGGGATGCATCTTTATTTGATTATACCCTGAAGATCCATCCATGAAGAAGAAGACCTCATGGGTGGACGTGTTATCGATCATCAGCTCGGTAACCGGTACTGGGAAGTCATCTTTCGGGAAAGCTTTGTTGAGGTCCCGGAAGTCCACGCAGATACGTACTGTTCCATTTTTCTTCATCACCGGGACAATGTTGGTGATCCAGTCAGGATATTGAACTTCTTGGACGATGCCGGAGTCGATTAGTTTCTTGACTTCGGCATTGATGCTCATCTCGAGTTTGAGCCGCATTCTTCTTGGCGCGGCGATATAGCCAGTTTATGCACTGTTATTTCTGGAACTAGTCCCGGTATCTCGGAATAATTCCATGCGAAGCAGCCTTTTTACCGCATAAGCACGTCTTTTAGCGTGGCCACCTGCTTTTCAGACAGCATCTCACTGGCGAATGTTGTCCTCGGATCATTTGTCGTCCCCAAATCGATTTTCTTCAGATTGTCTGCTGTGGTGTGTATCCCATCTTCCAGCTCTTTTGGCACCGGTAAAAATTCTGAGATCACCTCATCCTCATCTTCATTTGCGAAGCACTGGGAGAGGTCGTCCACATTCTCATACTCTCCCTCTTTTGAGAATGTTATCATGTAGCAGGTACGAGCTCGTTTCCAAGCTTAATGTTAGTCTGGACTTACCCTTGCAGTGTAGATTGCTTTTGGCTCATGCTTCCGTGGTGGGGCTACCCTCCAATTGTCGGACAGAGCAAACCTGCCTTACTGATACTGGTCTTTGACCCAGTCTTTGAAGGTGAAGCAATCTTCAAGAGGATGTCCTATTGCTCGGTGGTAGGAGAAATAAGCCGGGTGATGGACCTCGTGTATTTTCTCAGGGCGCTGAGACTCTGGGAGCATCATCATTTGATACTTCATGACAAGGTTGAATATTTTTCTTGTCTTATCTTGAGGGAAAGAATACTCCCGACCTATCTTCTTCATAAAAGACGGGTTCCAGCTGACCTTTTCTCGATCGCGTGTCTTCTTGGATTCACTTCGCTGTTTTTGAACATCATTCTCGTCCCTCACCTTATTGTTGCTTCTACGTCGAGCCTTTTTCTTTCCGCGAGAGCGCACAACGGGCTGAGGATGAAGGGCATCGTCGTTTTCTCTTTCCGTAGACTGCTGAATGAGACGTTGCTTCCTAACTTTCTCATAAATGGCCATTTCGCGGCTGTGGTCATCCCGAACCTTTTGAGCCGCTTTCTTTATTAGCATGTCAATATGTTCTTCGAATGACGGACTTGGCATTCGTATGGCGGGATCTCGTTCTAGTTCGACATCAACGCTATCTGGAAATGCATTCATTTCTCCACCGGAGTTATTTATGACATCGCAGCCATGGAATCGCTCCTGTTTCTTGGACCGAACATATCCAAGTCCCGCCGTCTCTGTCCTCCCGTTGGGCATTTTTCGCTGAGTCCCGGGAATTTCCTAAATCTTGTTGTAGAACTGAGCTTGTCGAGCGGTTTGTTTGAAGGGTATACCTTAGCATCTTAACAGCCTTTTCAATCCCTCTGCGTAATATCTGGGCAGACGGATCGGTTGAAGCACGTCAAGCGCAAGATCGGCACCATGCCAGACTTCTTTCTCCACTTTAGTCTCCGTAGATTGGTGGAAGAGGATCGCCTTTTCCCCTCTTCGCCTAGGAGGAATGTAGAAGGTCTGCAGCTCTTGCACGCCGTATGTATCGAGCGCATCAAGTTCCCTGTAATGCTGTCGCGGAACCATGATAATTTGTAAACTCTGATCAGCTCCAGTGACGGTTTGTATTGATGGACGAACAGGGAACACTGCGTTGATCTCGTCTTCAGAGTCGCTGCCAAAGACCAAAATAGGAGTAGATGTTCCTGGCCTGCTGCCTTGGGATTGCCCCGAGTAGACTATCTCTTCATCTTCCTCGGTATCGCTCCCAAAGACCGGGAGAGTGGCGACGGCTTTTTGTTGGTTCTCCAGTTTACATCTTTCCTTGTCTTCGAAGCCTGGTAGGAAGTACTTGGAGTCTTCATATTTGCGGACTTCATTCACGGAGAATGGGTTTAGCTCCCCTGTAACTATGTACTCGAGGACATCTTTGAAGTACTTCATCCACTGATGTTGTGTAGAAGGTATGATGTTGTACTCATGTAACCAAGGCCGGCCGAGCAGGGCGTTATAGCAAGTCTTGGCTTCAATGACATGAAATTTGATATCGGTGATAAGCATCCCAAAGCGTAATGTCAATATCATGGACCCAAGCATCCGTGATGACAGCGAGTCGAATCCGGAGATGGTAATTTTTTCCCGAGCCAGGTGCTGAACGTTCATGCAGATCACTTTTAGTACCTTCACATTGAGAAAGTTAATGGAAGACCCATTGTCAACCAGAATCTTCCCTATCTTGATGTCATGGCAATACCCGGTGACATATAAAGGATGATTGTGCTCACACGTTCCGAGGAGGAGATCTTCATCGCCGAATGTGATGTCAGCTATATGAAGCTCTGCCAGCTCTTCTTTCATCTTTTCTTCTGCAAGGAAGGCTTAAAACTGATCGGGCTCTTGCAGTGCCTTGATTAGAGAATCTCGTGCCTCTTTGGACAGGAGGAGAGCATCCAGTATGCTCAGTTGTGAGGCTATCTTCCTCAAGTGTGCCAGGACATTGTAATCTACCTTGTTTTTCTTAGGTGGGTCCTTGGTTATGAGCTCTTTGATGACTCTATCATCGAAGGCAATCTCCTCAGGGACTTTTTCCTTCCCCTTGTCTCTCTTACCCGAACCTTTGTTTGAGGGTCCGAGATTCTTTTCAGGCAACGTATCATTTCAGGCAACGTACGGTTACGTAGCTGAATGTTTTCACAGTTCTTCACCTCTTCTTCTTTTCCAGAGATGGATTCCATGAAGAGAGGGCCGAGGGCTATTTCTTCGCCAGAATCGCTCCCGAAGGTAAGAACTTGAAATTTCCCTTTTTGTCGAAATGGCATCAACCATATGACAGTTACCGGCTGTTCCTTTACGCTCATCTGTCGTGCTTCTCTGTTCCCGACGGGCTTTGAGCTTCACTCGCTTGAAGTGTTGTCGGTGGGCAACGTATCCCTGCCACCACTTCTTAAAGGCATTGCACTCTTCGGTAGTTTTAGCTGAGAGGACAACTTCCCACAAAGCTTCTTCTACAAATGAGCATGATGCCCCCGGCGCATCCACCTTTTTAGAAGAGTGCTACTGTGGCGGTTTTGCCTTCCAGTTTTTGGACAGCGTGAACTTGCCTTATTGGTACTGGTCTCCAACCCAGTTTTTGAAGATGTAGAAATCTTCGATTGGGTGGCCCATTACTCAGTGGTAGGGGCAGTAGTTGGGACTGTTGACGTCACCAGGCTGTAGTGGGCATCTCGGATCCGGCAGAGTGATGAGTCTATTTCGCACCGCCAGTTCGAATAGTCTCCTCGTTTTATCTCGAGGAAATGAGTAAGGACATCGCAACTTCTCTTCGAGGGATCGGCTTGTGTTGCTTTGGCGAGCAATCGGTTTCGGGTCACTCGATTGTTGTTGAGCGTTGGCAACGAAGGTCGCTTTCCCTTTTCCCTTTTCATTCCGGAGATCCGTTTTTGAAGATGACGGCATATGGCCCATCTGGTCCATTTGGGCCAGCTTGTCAATCAAGGCCTGGAAGGTGGTCGGCTTAAAGAACATCATAAATTGGGATATAATCACCTGAGGATCAAGGGTCCCTACGAACATGCCCACGGTAGGAGCTTCTTCTATGCGTTGTTCGCATTTTGACCATAGGTTCCGCCATCGAATTGCATATTGAACCCAGGTCACTCCTAGCTTTACCCTGGCATTGATTAATGCCGTGATCGGGGTGCGCTCGCTTGTGCTTGCGAAGCTCTGTGTGAATAGTAATTCCATCTCCGTGAATGTTTTGACAGAGTCACTTGGGAGCTCGGAGTACCATTCAAATGCCGTTTCCGAAAAGCTGCCAACAAACTGGCGAAACAACAATTTGTCGTCGTCTCCAGTATTACCGCACAGAGCTATGAATTGAGCAACGTGCTGGTGTGGATTGCCCGTCCCCTTATACACATGGAATTTAGGGATCGTATATCCTGGCGGGTACTTGATTTGATCGTACTAGGCTGGATAAGTTCGCCCAGTTCTGACGACTTGGACAGCCGCTTCACTCGCTTGATAGGCTCGTATTTGTTGAGCTATGTAGTCATCAAGGGCAGCCATGGAGATCGTTTCTTCCTTAGTTGCTGAGAAATCCGGTGGAGGGTTTGACGTTTCCCCTCTGTCGTCTTCGATGATTATCGGAGGGTCTTCGGCTGGAGGTTCCGGCTAGACCATCATCCCAACCATGTCTTGGAACAGAAGCGCCATCTGCTTTATATTAGTAGCTTGTTCCACGGCCTCCTTATCCTTATTTTCGAGCACCATTCGCAGAAATTCTGTATCAGTCTCCTGCTCCTGGCGTTGTTCAGACGTCGATTCCGGGCTTTCTTTTTGCCCAGTGAGTGCTGCCATGTTCGTTAGCATCTCCTGGAGCTTTTGTTGCTGCTCCCGAGCTTTCATCAATGATCGAGTTTGTGGTCGATGACCCATGGATGTACGGCTTTCCTCTTTCCCGGAAGCCATGTACACCGTGTGCACTATCATGCCCCCAGACTTGGGGTGTTTGAATTTATTGCCTTTAAAATTTGTTGCAGGCATGGGGATCTTCTCCAGCCTTCTCCTCTTGTGAGAGGTCAAAGTTGAGGGGGACGTTGCAGCAGGCACCCATACAAACGATACCTTCCGTGGTACGGCAGAGGTATGGTCCTCCTCTTGTCGAGCCATCATTTTCTTCAGCCGGTGAGAGTAGTCTTTGTCAATTACTGAGTCTTGGACTCTCCGCCAGACCCTGTGGATCTTGGAGGGCAACCACTGAAGCTTTTCCGGTTTTTCCTGCATTGTGTTTTCAACAGGCGGATGAGACTTCTTTAGTACAGTGGTTAGAGAGTTCTTGCGCGTCCTCTTAAGCAGCTCGAAGCTGTTCCCAGTTGGAACAGCAACATCAATTTCCACCATTGGAGCTGGTGGGGTAAGTCCAGAGGGGGAACTGCCCCCAGCTTTCCTCACTCGGCGCTAATGGCGACGTCGATCATGTCGTGCAGACATGACCACCTATATTATGGTATCGACCTCGTAATGCCCCATGCTTTGATGAGAGGCTGTTGTTGGTGCCAGCCTATCGAAAACTGACATCCGTTGAGAGGGGGCGATCAATCTTCAAAAGGCCAATCTTTTGATCGGGGAAGTAGTCTTGGTGACTTCGCCGGAAGCAGGAGTTGGAATGGCCAATCTTGCAAAGACCGGTCCTTTAGCAGGAGAATCCCCTTCGACAACTTTATCTGCCGGAACTGGAATGGCTATCTGCTTCAGGATAACCACTTCAGGTATCACGAGCCTCTTTGCAGGCCCACAGGAGCTTTGGCTCAGTCTGTCAAAGACCAAAGTGGCAGACTTGGACGAACCATTAAGAGGGGCCATGGTGGTTGCAAGTTGATCAAAGACCGACTTCTTCGGAGCTTCTTGTGATGGCACTGGGGCGCTGAAACTCGCTGGCGGGAGCATGGTCACGAAGAACAATCCAGTGGTGGCTTGAGTTACCTGCCCCACCGGTATTGAAAAGATGGAGGCCACATTGGAACCATATGTCACTCCTCCAGTTGGGGCAGAGCAGGAGTTGCTGTTGCAGTTTGTGCGGCTGGAAGCCATTGACCTTTTTCCTGCACAGGAGCAAGACACCAAATCTTAGTACCTTGAATCCAAGGGCAACCATAGCAAACCATGATTTGTTCGCGAAACATGACACATGAAGTGTGGAGTGGAAAGAGGAAAAGGTTCCACCGGGCATTCCAGAATCTGTTTATCGCCGTAAACGGGGAAGACAAACGTTTTGCCTAAATTTGGGGGCAGATGCTATTTGGGTTTATCCGTCAACCTCTCCGAAGACGCCAAGTTGATTTATGGCACCATATATCGGAAGTTTGGACGGATGTGGCTGTTGTAGCAGACTTTGTTAGATTCTCCCTCGTTTGCGAAGGGGATTTGGTTGTGGGGACGCTCTTCCCTGCAGGCGCAAACCCCTGCAGTTAATTACGTTACCGCGTAGGGATAATCACTTTCTCCTGCTCCAGAAGGTCACTTCGTGTCGTGTATGTTTGTTTTATTTTTGGTTGCCCGTTAATTGTATATGGAGACTAATTTATGTATCGCCCGTAGGTGTAACGTTTTAGAAATCGTTTTGCGAATTTTCCGTTTTTAGGGTAAAATAGTCGTTATTTTCCGTTTTAACCCGATTGTGATCAAAGTTCAATATAAACTTGCCGGCACCTAGTTTAGCTAGAATAAAGCTAGTGTACGAACTTTGGGGGTTAATGGAAAGTTTTGGTTCACATAGATTTTTTTCCCTAATAAAATATTATTTTAATGCTTTATTTGTGCACTTTTTTAGTGGTAATTACTTTTTTTGTGGGTTAATTACTACTAATGTGGTTTTATGCTAAACTAATCATTATAATTATGTTTAGAACTTTCTCTCCAAAATATCTTGATTTTTGTGGAATTATTTGATTTTTTTTAAAAGAAAAGATAATGAAGACTTAAAGCTTTTGTTTTATTATACAATTATTGCAATTTCCTTCTAGAAATTTCCACACAACTCCACACAAATCCTAGCCTTCTCACTTGGCCGGCCACATCCAATTCCTTGCTGCCCTTCATTTTTCTTCACCCATTTCTTCTCATTTTGCTTTAAAAAAATCATGAAAAATCCAAATAAATTCATACAAATTCAAATATAAATCAAACCCATCATTCTTCTTCTTCAATCTTGCTTGGATCTTCATTCTAGTGGGGATTTTGGAGGCTAAAGTTTGTATTGATCTTGTTTCAAATCTTGTCTCTTTGAAGGTATAAATCCAAACCCTGATCTCTTTTTGTAGTTTAATACTTTAATTAGCTTAATTAGATATTTAATTTAAGCTTTTAAATTCATATTTAGAAATTCAAGATATCATTTTGATAATCAAATTAGGCTTTTGATTAGTGGATTGGTTAAGTGATAAGTTAAGACAAATGAAAACTTAATCAAGTTGTTAATTTGCTAAATGATATTTTCCTAATCGGCTAATTAAGCTAATTAACAAACTAAACTTTTGCTAATCCTAATTAGTGAAATCTAAAATTTTAGTAAAGATTTAAATGATTTAACCTTGCTATTTTGAGATGTTTGTAAATTCTAGTTTTGATAAAACTTGTAGTTTTGTGCTAAAATGATATGCTGCTTACTAGATTTCGGTAAGTTTTAGGCGTGGGTTTCTTTTGACGTTGCGACGTTAATTATATTGATTCCACGCTATATCTTATGTTGTGAATGCGCGATCGGTACGATCAGGGTCTAGGCTTGGTAGTTGTGTCGCTTTGCGTTCCTAATTAGGGTCGTGACGATATCGTTCGTGTCTTTGTGTATCTTTTGTTCTTGAGTTGGTTTAGTAGTGTCGCTACGCGCGTTAGCCACAATACGAACACTTCAGAGTAAGTTTTGTGTTGTCGCGTTGGTCAGCATAGTTTGTACGTATTTTGGGTCTATTGCTATTATATACCTGTTATATTGTTTTATGTTATAGGTTCGTAGGCGGGGACTTCGGGCGCTGCAAAGAAGGGGAAACAGGTGGTAGGCTTTACTTAGCCAGGAGCGTTGGTGAGTAGATTTAACATCTACAGGGGAATCGCCCGCATGGCGTTATGCGTCTGGGCTAGAGATGTTATGAATTGTCGCATATTCTATTTCATATATAGAGTTGCGCATACACCTTATTGCTTAGTTATTTGTTGTGCTTGGACTTGTACCTTTAGGACACTGCACTATTATTGACGGCTCATGTTGCACGGGCACTGATTGTATGCCACACACACCGTCAATAATTTCCATTACACGCATAACACACATACCTATATGATATTGTTTGGTTAAGAACATTGAGACATTGATTCATATTTCTTTATGCATATGACATATAGCATACATATATACCTATATGCTTACACATATGCCTTGACATACTTACATGCTAGTTACCTGTATACCTATAAGGTATTGTACCATTAGCGATAGATACATACACACATAATAACATAGCTATATGTATACCTTGCATACATACTTCACTTATACCTGGAGGGTATATTACATCATTATTGATAGGTAGATACATATACCTTGCTATACTTTCATGTTTACACATATATCTGGTTGTAGCTACATGCCTACCTTTATTTGATGTTATATAGACTTGGAGAAATTAGAAACCGCATATATATATTTTAACTTGTTGCAGTTAAATAGCGGCTTTTCCTTTATATGCTTACATTGCAGTTTTATGTTGCATATATTATATTCATTGATTTTCGCATTGAGATATGGATTTTTCATGATTTTTTTGGATTTGAGGATCGTGGTAGTTTCATGAAATTATGCATTATTTGAAAACCTGGTTTCTCTTGATATATTTCAGCAGCAACCATGAGTTTTATCGATTCTGATATATATACACCATGCGAGGAGCGTCGTGGGCCGTGTGAGGGTATATGGTGGGGCCCAGTACGGCTCCCCTCGGCAAGATGATCGACGGTCCTTGCTGATTGAGCCTGGAAGGTGGGCAAGTACCTACCGGTGACAGTACCAATGACTCGGCGGTTATCGCGGGGATACCGACGGGAGTCATGTACGTATGGATACGTTGAGAGGCGAGGGTCAGAGCTACGCACTCGAGCTTTCGGTATAGCGTATGATACGTACCTATCAGGGGGCCAGTCATGGTGACTGCACCTGATAGATCAGTATTTATGTGTCGATGCTTGACACTTGGTTTCATGATATTTTTACTTCTAAGTATATATAACAGTGGAATGGGACGCTTATATATATATATATATATATTGGTGGAATGGGACGCTAATATATATGTATACATTTCAATTCATATACATCATCATAATTACTCATGCAAATATACTTATTCAGGATATATGAGATTCACTTGATATTGGATTCAGGATATATGAGATTCACTTGATATTGGATACAGGATATATAAGATTTACTTGATTTTGTACATTCAGGATAAATGAGATTTACTTGATGTTGTACATTCGGGGTTTGTGAGACTTACATGATATGGGAGCCAATTTGGGGGCTGATTTGAGGAATTGAGATTTGGATTGTCTTGATGGACTTTGGTCCTACCACGATGTCAGGATTCCGTGGAAATGACTTGTTTCATTCCATACTCCACATTTATTGTTTATGCACTGCTTCATGTATTAGTTGTACCTGATAGAGTACCTTCCATGACTGTTGCATTTACATACCTTTTTTTATATGCATTGCTTCATGTATTAATTATACCTGATAGAGTACCTTGCATGACTGTTGTATATATACATTGGCATATCATTTCTTCATGTATTAGTAGTACCTGGTGGAGTACCTTACATGATTGTTGCATACAGATTGTCATATTATTGCGTCATGTATTAGTTATACCTGCTAGTGTACCTTTCATGACTATTGCATACATATGACCATTTATTGCTATTAGCTTGCATATGTTAGATTCGCGTTGTACGTGCTTACTTGCGATTACCTGCATATGTTATTTACTATTCACGAGTTGGCAACTCACCCCCGTTGTGCCACAGTGTTTGCAGGTTGTTCCCCAGAGTAGTCGAGGCAGGCTATTCATCTATCACATCATCTTTTGCAGTGGATACCGTTTCGACTCACAGTGTGCAGTTTTGCTTAGGTGGGTTTTGCGGTTATCCAAGTTTGTTTATTTTATATTCGTTGTATCCATGTACTCTCCATCTACTATTTTCATGTGTAAGACTAAGAGACTTGATGTGAGGACGATATTGTATATTTTGGTGACTTGGATGTCTTTTATGCAGTTTTACTTATATCGTCTTTTATTTCTTTGCTACGGCGTCGTATATCTGTTGTGGTGGTTGTTTTCCCCCGTTGGGCATAGATTTGCTCCCGTTGGGGATGCTTTACTTATATTTATGTTGTACCCATTTTTGGGGTTGGTTTTTACAAAGGAGGTGCTGCCAAAATTTTAAAGGAAGAAAAGTTGGACTTTAAAGAATTTGGGTTGAGATTTTAAAGGTTTTGAAAATGCTATTATCACTTTTTTACTACTTTTGATGGTTTAGATTGCTGGGTTTTCGGCTTACTTAAATTGCGTTACGCCTGTATGTTAGTTGTATGTATGCCCTAGAGGCCAGTATTGTACAGATTATGTATATTATATTGGATGCTTGGACATATATAGAGATGACTTTCTTGCTCGACATGATAGTATGCTATCTGGTTGCTATTTATCTTAACATGTACACTAGTCTCTTTATACCGTCTTATAGTTACATGTTGGTAAAGCCCTTAGGATGTGTACTTGACTACCTGGACTATGATGCAGATCAAACTAGTGGGGACATGGTAGTCCATATGTACATCCTTCAAGGTACCTAGTCGTGGGTGTATCGAGACGGGGCATCGATATACCAGAGTAGACTAGCGTATACGCTTCTCGACCCATGTGATGGGCGATGGATGATCCCATATCCATTGGTGTTTGACATCAGAGATGGTATACGGGTGCTCAGTGGAGACTGGGTACACTGGACGGACTCACCGAGAACTCCTAGATGGTATTATACCTCACGTCAGATGGCAGTTCTCAGGTGACACTTGTACAGGTTAGTCTGTAGACCCGAGATCGTCATAGAGTCTTGTGTGATTCCCACTGTGCTTTGATCTCTACCTTACCACGTCCATGAGGGCATGCAAAACGGTGGTCTTTGGGTACAGTCCCGAGTCACATGGAGGCAATGAGCGATAGGAGGGGTTTCGTCTCTCCCGGTATTGGGAGTTGATGTTGCGCTGTGCTCGATTGGCCGTAGCAGGGAAGTCCCTGGCCAGGGCTGATCAGAGATTTACTGGTAAGTGTTACCAGTAGTTTCTCGACCCGTTACGAGCCTCACATCGGCACGACTTATCGGGTTATTGGGGTCTGACGTTTACCACCCCTAGACTTGATATGCGACATATCAGACGAAGAGACAGGACTGTACGGTAAGTGTTACTGGTCGGATTCGCAGGAGTGTGAGCGGGCTAGCTCGTCGATCTTCTGATCGCTCAATACCCGGGTGGCCGTTACGTTTAGCAGACCGCTTGCGGCTTGTGGGTGCTTGATATGATCATCATCTGCTACCGGCGTATTGACGAGTCTTTAGAGTCCTACACAGAGGTTTCCTGGTTCAAGCGAAACGAAATAGGAGCGCATATGAGATATGTACAGGACCGAGAATAATGCGTGTATGTGATACCGTATTTCATTCTCGCGATAAATGTTTCGATTGGTTATATTTGATATGACCTAGTTATCGAATCATTGATTCGATAAATCGATACATTGAATACTAGTCGGTTATGTGCGACATGACCGGATCATTGAATCAAATGTTGATTTATTGATTTAATGTATAATTATATATTTGATATATTACTTTGCATTAACTAGTATTGGTTCACTTTATACGGATTTTCTCACTTGATGCACATAGTATATGTGATATGCTTTTGTGCACTTTTTTGTATCATGTTTGATGATACTTGATCATTTAGTTAAGTATATAGAATTAATCCATGGTTAATTTGATAATTAGGGTTTTGCATATTCATTTATTTATTTATTTATTTGGAAAAGATAAAGATAAGAATGGTGGCTTTCTTTGTCATTAGTTGAAGCTTCATGAAGCCTTGACTTTTGTAACCATCCTTATCTTCATGCTTAACCCTAACCCATCCAAGTGACCATGGTTAATTATCTACACTTAACCCTAGTTTAGTTATGATAAGTATTTGATTTTCTATTTCTTTTTAATAGAACTGATCATAACTATCTTCATCTTCTTCTTCTTCTTCTTCTTCAAGCTTGCTACTTTAATGGCAACTTGAACAAAAGTGAGTAAAATCCAATTCCAAAGAGAACCCACCTCCTATTTCTTCACCCTCTACCTCTTGCCAAGTTGTTTTGGGTGTTTACTTCACAAGTTTCACAAGTTTGTGAAGTCGGAGCTTGAACTTGCGATGCCTCGAGGTAGATCGTCTTTGACACAAAGCCGACGACCTAGCTTGCCCGTTTCTCCGATGAAGCCAAAGTTCGAGTTTGGGAATCGAGATGGACAGCGAGAGGATGCCTTCGTGGAGCCAAGGAAGAGGATTACCGGATCTACAAAGGTTGTAGCATCTAACCTATAGTTAATTTGTTAACTAGTTTTATATTTCGCCTAGACATCTAGCAACGATCCGTTAACTAGGGTTTCTCGGCACCATAATTTTTAAAATTTGGCATGTTCGATGCCTTGTGAGACCTCTATAGGGTGCCTAGGAACCTTCCAGTGGTATCAGAGACTAGCTAGAGCCTTAGGCGAAGTCCAGACGGAATTTGAAACTCGAACGAACCCGAAACCCACACCCGAGAATGCTCTCTGGACATTTTTGAAATATCTGGATTTTTGTGAATTAAAAATTGCTAAAAAATTCAGCATAGAAAAATAAGAATTACGGTGCAAAAATTTTCTGGTGAACAGTGATTAGTGCGGCGGAACCGCGGCAGAAGCCTAGCTTCTGCGGCGGTTCCGCGGCGCTCTGGTGACGTCAGCCCTATTTCTCTGCACAGTAATTCCTGATAAATTCTTCTGAGTTTTCTGGGAATTTTTAAAATTTATTCAAGAGTTGAATTTTCTGCGGTGTATTGGGAGGTCGTTGGTTCGATCGAATTATCAAGTTTCGTCTATGTGGCTTTCCGGATATTTTACAATATGTTAAAAAGTTCGACCGGATATAAATACCCAATTTTTCCCCTGTCGGGAAATTTCCAAGTGTTGGATTTTTCCGTAGTTTAACGACGTTCTAAGTAGTGCAAATAACGCGATGGACCCTCTAGAAGACAACAAACCTTAACTCGATTATGTGACCGTCTTGAACTGCCCTTTGAACCTTCGGGTTTGGGACAGTACGGCGTGCCACATGTGAGGCGTTGGCTTGACCCTTCTACGGCTGGACTGTCGGTACTGAGGCACGAACTGAATGTTGTTAGACTTATTTCATGTGTTGGACTGTATCGGGAAAACTTGGGTATTCGACTGTTCGATCGGAAAGTTTAACATTTTCTGTTTATCTGGAATGTGATACAATAATTGGAATTCATAAACAGTTATGAGATAACTGAATGAATGTTATAAATTTAGCAGTTTAGTCCCATATGATATTGAAAAGAGTTTTTGATAATGAGACTAAAATGCGGGATTTATATCTGTTAGGCATGTGATGTCTAAGTATTTCATTTAATTAGGCATGCGATGTCTGAAGTAGTTGCGGATTCCAATTGTTGTAGTTTTACACTTTCTTTTCTGTGACCGTAAGTGTAGTATGTTCATATCGCCGGTTTCGTTGCTATACGTCAACGACAATTGGGGTATGCATACTTACTTACGTTGATGACATGTGATGTTATGTGTTGCTGGATATGTTATATTGGATCGTCGTATTCGAATAGCCGGGTTTTTTTTATGTGAGATGAGTGTTTTTCATTTTCATTCATGTAAAAACTTGTATGTAATATTCTTTCATTTGGGGCGCTTCCAGGTAGCGGAAGTTGTCACCCGTTGTATATTATTTACTTTTCCGCATTAGGATAGACCCAAGGAGGGGAGCACAAGTAACCGGGTTCTGGGGTCCAGTGGGAGACCAACTCGAGGAGTCGAGTCCGGGTCTCCTAACCCTAGAATTGGCAGGGTTGCTTGCCGCTCTCGTAGGGGTCTAGGGGTGTGGGATTGGCTATTCATCACGACCGTGGAATCCGTGTTTTATACTGGCTCGTATTGAAAACACGGACGTCCTAGTATATCCAATATTTCATATGTTTATTCTGCTGCGATATCTGTGTTGTGACTCTGTGATGGATATAGTATATAGTATATATGATATATTATATAGACGTTACTTATGTTTTACACCCGCGCTAGCCCTGCCCTGCTCTGTCGTTAGTTACCTAACCTAACGGTGCACGAGGGGACATCGAGGCGAATGCGGATGGCATAAGTGTACGTCATATCTATCTGTGATGTTTAGGTATTTAAATGATGGGACTTCATTAATGTGATTAATGAAAGATAAGAAACCTAAGATGTTGTAGAATCGAATTTTAAAATAAAACAGGTAGCTACAGTTCTTGCTTTGCACAGCGGTATATATGATATACCCTGCACCTTATTCGATGAGGAAAGGACCGAGATCCCTTCACCGGGAGTGACTCCTTTAGCAATAACTGACAGATGCTACACACTCGGTTTGCTTTTGACTGCTTTTGGGTTTTTGCTTTGCACAGTGATATATATGATATATCCCGCACCTCATTCGACGAGGAAAGGGCCGACGATCCCTTCACCGGGAGTGACCCCTTTAGCAAAACAAGAAAAGCCTCAAAATCACTCCATTTTAAAACTTCATTTGATTCTACAACGATATCAAGTTCATTACGCTCATGGTTTTCAGAAAAACCTGGCGTAGCCCTCCGTCATTTCAGATAGATCCTGCTTAGTATTCGTGCTACGTTTGTTGACCTCCGTCAAGGCGTAGTGTGCGGTAGCTAACTAGTATTTGTCTGCTTATGCATATGATGCAGATTGGATTAGGGTAGTCGTACGACCTTGTTGACCTCCGTCAAGGGTCGTGCGGGTGGGTTTGATTCAATCAAGAAATGACGGGTTGAACTTGACTTGCACCCTGTGGTTTGTTGACCTCCGTCAAGGTCATAGGATGCTTGGGGCAAAATATTATCGGGAATTTCAAGTGTTGAAATTTGCAATGAGATTGCATACCTTCTATGAGATAGTTGGATCCCTATACCCACTGCGAGTACGAGTTACTCCTGGGAGAGTTTTACACATTACAATTAGCCGATCAAGTAGGTGTCTAGAAAGGTGTTAACGAGGTTACGCCTCTGGGAAAACGAGGTTTACAGTAATTAGGTTCGTGCGAAAGCACGGGGGACCTCCCTCAAAGTACCGACACTGGCCTGGCTGAAAGATTGGCGAACTTGTAGTGTGTAATTAATCCCGGCTAGTCTTTCCTTTTAGGGTTTGAAGGAAGATTTGATAAAAAGCAGTGGGAGCCATCCTGATTAGATAAGATAATAACCAATCTGATCTTGCACGAGCTTACGCTAAAGTGTTTTCTTCTCTCTCTCTCCAGGTAGCGACCATTTCATGTCTTAATAAAGATAATAATATGGATGTATTGACCGAACCCGCATGTTATACTGTGCTGGGGAACGTCGGTTCCTTTCTTTCCTATAAGAGTTATAGGACTGAACAGGATATAGGGGAATACCAGGATTCCCATGCCACCCGAATGAAGGAAGTACATGTTGATGCGTTTTCTTCGGGTGTGTTCGTTACAGAGAACTGTTTCTCCATTTGCTCTACGTCCTGGGTATTGGATACCGGGTCAGGATCCCATATATGTAATCAGTTACATGGGCTTAGGAAAGGTAGAGAACTTGGAGAAGGTGATAAAGACATTAGAGTTGGAAATGGTGCAATTGTTGCAGCTAAGACTGTCGGGGAATATCACCTTACATTACCAACTGGTAATACATTGGTTCTGAACGAATGCTATTACATGCCGAACCTGATATGCAACATTATATCTGTTTCTTTATTGAGTAAAGAGTGATATAATTTTGTATTACAGGATAATGTTATGAACATTTTCCGTAACCAAAAGTTGGTTGGATCAGGCACGCTATGCAATGGCATTTATGTTCTAAATCAATCAACAGTTCTAAGCATAACAAACACACACAAGAGGAAGAGTTCAGAATTGAACGAATCCTTCTTGTGGCATTGTAGACTGGGTCACATCAATGCGACACGACTGGCTAAGTTGCATAAGGATGGATATTTAAATCCGTTTGAATTTTCATCTTATGACACTTGCCAGTCATGTCTCAAAGGAAAGATGACCAAAACTCCGTTTACGGGACACGGAGAAAGAGTTACCGAACTCTTAGGACTGATACATAGTGATGTATGCGGTCCAATGTCTACACATGCCAGGGATGGTTCTTCGTACTTCATTACATTCACTGACGATCTCTCTAGATTCGGATATGTGTTCCTGATGAAACACAAATCAGAAGCTTTTGAGAAATTTAGAGAATATAAACAAGAAGTCGAAAACCAAACCGGAAAAAGTATTAAAATCCTTCGATCTGATCGAGGAGGTGAATACTTGAGCATTGAATTCCTGGACTTCCTAAAAGAGAATGGGATTCTCTCTCAGCGGACTCCTCCATATACACCACAGCACAACGGTGTATCAGAACGGAGGAACCGCACCCTATTAGATATGGTGCGCTCTATGATGAGCACAGCTGAGTTACCTATTTCCTTCTGGGGATATGCACTGGAAACAGAAGCATATCTACTGAATAGGGTTCCTACCAAATCAGTGCCTACCACCCCATATGAGATATGGGAGGGGAAGAGACCATATCTAAATTTTATAAAGATATGGGGTTGCCCGGCTTATGTCAAAAGACAAAAACCGGACAAACTCGAGGCAAGGTCTGTTTTGTGTAAATTTGTTGGATATCCCAAGCATTCGCTAGGGTATATCTTCTACCACAGTGAGGAACAAAGAGTATTTGTTGCTCAACATGCCACCTTTTTAGAAAAGGAATTTCTTGCAAAAGAGATTAGTGGCTCTGAGGTAGAACTGGAAGAGGTTCCAGCTGAACAAAACACAACAGAAGATTTAGTGGAACCAGAGGATTCCGTAGTTCCCGATGAACCCCAGCCACTCCGCCGATCTAGTAGGGTTCCTCGCCAACCTGAGAGATACTACGGTTTTCTCATGGACGGTGGAAGCGAGGATTGCATCATGGATGATGATGACTCAACTAGCTTCGAGCAGGCCATCACGAGTAGGGACTCAGTGAAATGGCTGGATGCTATGCGGTCCGAGATGGAATCCATGTACACCAACAAAGTATGGACTTTGGAAATTGCTCCTGAAGGGGTAAAACCCATTGGGAGCAAGTGGATATTCAAGAAGAAACTTGGTGTAGATGGGAAAGTGGAGACTTTCAAAGCTAGACTTGTAGCAAAGGGTTTTCGTCAAAGACCAGGTGTGGACTATGACGAGACCTTTTCTCCAGTGGCTATGCTTAAATCCATCCGAATCATGCTTGCCATTGCTGCCTTTCATGACTACGAAATCTGGCAAATGGATGTTAAGACCGCCTTTCTAAATGGTGATTTAGAAGAGTGCGTGTACATGACTCAGCCAGAGGGTTTCTTAGACAGTGGGAGCAGCGGGAAGGTGTGCAAGCTGCTTAAATCCATTTATGGATTAAAGCAAGCATCGCGGAGTTGGAACATCTGCTTTGACGTCATTATCAAAGAGTTTGATTTCGTCAAAAATCCAGATGAACCTTGTATCTACAAGAAGGTGGCAGAGAGTAAGGTTGTCTTCCTCGTATTGTACGTGGACGACATACTCTTGATAGGAAATGATATTCCTATGCTGCAATCGGTCAAGCTCTTCTTATCACAAAGATTCTCAATGAAAGATCTTGGTGATGCCTCCTGCATATTGGGGATCAGGATCTATAGAGATAGATCCAAACGGATTTTGGGATTGTCCCAATCCAGGTACATTGACACCATACTAAAGAGGTTTAGTATGGAAGAGTCCAAGCGTGGGAATATGCCCACGATCTCTGGAGTCACTCTCTCCAAAGAGATGTCTCCCAAGACTGATTTGGAGAGAGCTCGCATGCAAGGGATACCCTATGCTTCGGCAGTAGGCTCTATCATGTATGCGATGCTATGTACCAGACCCGATGTAGCATACTCACTAAGTATAGTGAGCAGGTATCAAGCTGATCCTGGAGAGAGTCACTGGACAGCTGTGAAGAGCATTCTCAAGTACTTACGAAGGACTAGAGATATGTTCTTGGTGTATGGTAACGGAGAACTCCAAGTGGAGTCCTTTACCGATTCGAGCTTCCAGAGTGATAAGGAAGACTCTAAGTCGCAGTCGGGCTTTGTCTTTACCCTTTACGGAGGGGCGGTTAGCTGGAAGAGTTCCAAGCAGGAAACCGTGGCAGACTCGACGATGGAGGCTGAATACATCGCTGCCAACGATGCTGCTAAAGAGGCTGTCTGGATCAAGAAGTTCATTACTGAACTTGGAGTGGTTCCATCCATTGAGCATCCAATACCTTTGTATTGCGATAACAATGGAGCGGTGGCTTTGGCCAAGGAACCCAGGTCCCATCATCGGTCCAGGCATATTCTGAGGCGGTATCACCTGATCCGGGAGATAGTTGATCGCCGGGAGATCGAGGTCAGGAGGGTTGACACGAAGAACAACACGGCGGATCCACTCACGAAGGCCATTCCCCAGATACAGTTTGAGAGACTCTTCGGGATGCTCGGTATGAGATACTACAGCAGCTGGCCCTAGTGCAAGTGGGAGATTGTTAGTTGTATGTATGCCCTAGAGGCCAGTATTGTACAGATTATGTATATTATATTGGATGCTTGGACATATATAGAGATGACTTTCTTGCTCGACATGATAGTATGCTATCTGGTTGCTATTTATCTTAACATGTAAACTAGTCTCTTTATACTGTCTTATAGTTACATGTTGGTAAAGCCCTTAGGATGTGTACTTGACTACCTGGACTATGATGCAGATCATACTAGTGGGGACATGGTAGTCCATAAGTACATCCTTCAAGGTCCCTAGTCGTGGGTGTATCGAGACGGGGCATCGATATACCAGAGTAGACTAGCGTATACGCTTCTCGACCCATGTGATGGGCGATGGATGATCCCATATCCATTGGTGTTTGACATCAGAGATGGTATACGGGTGCTCAGTGGAGACTGGGTACACTGGACGGACTCGCCGAGAACTCCCAGATGGTATTATACCTCACGTCAGATGGCAGTTCTCAGGTGACACTTGTACAGGTTAGTCTGTAGACCCGAGATCGTCATAGAGTCTTGTGTGATTCCCACTGTCTTTGATCTCTACCTTACCACGTCCATGAGGGCGTGCAAAACGGTGGTCTTTGGGTACAGTCCCGAGTCACATGGAGGCAATGAGCGATAGGAGGGGTTTCGTCTCTCCCGGTATTGGGAGTTGATGTTGCGCTGTGCTCGATTGGCCGTAGCAGGGAAGTCCCTGGCCAGGGCTGATCAGAGATTTACTGGTAAGTGTTACCAGTAGTTTCTCGACCCGTTACGAGCCTCACATCGGCACGACTTATCGGGTTATTGGGGTCTGACGTTTACCACCCCTAGACTTGATATGCGACATATCAGACGAAGAGACCGGACTGTACGGTAAGTGTTACTGGTCGGATTCGCAGGAGTGTGAGCGGGCTAGCTCGTCGATCTTCTGATCGCTCAATACCCGGGTGGCCGTTATGTTTAGCAGACCGCTTGTGGCTTGTGGGTGCTTGATATGATCATCATCTGCTACCGGCGTATTGACGAGTCTTTAGAGTCCTACACAGAGGTTTCCTGGTTCAAGCGAAACGAAATAGGAGCGCATATGAGATATGTGCAGGACCGAGAATAATGCGTGTATGTGATACCGCATTTCATTCTCGCGATAAATGTTTCGATTGGTTATATTTGATATGACCTAGTTATCGAATCATTGATTCGATAAATCGATACATTGAATACTAGTCGGTTATGTGCGACATGACCGGATCATTGAATCAAATGTTGATTTATTGATTTAATGTATAATTATATATTTGATATATTACTTTGCATTAACTAGTATTGGTTCACTTTATACGGATTTTCTCACTTGATGCACATAGTATATGTGATATGCTTTTGTGCACTTTTTTGTATCATGTTTGATGATACTTGATCATTTAGTTAAGTATATAGAATTAATCCATGGTTAATTTGATAATTAGGGTTTTGCATATTCATTTATTTATTTATTTGGAAAAGATAAAGATAAGAATGGTGGCTTTCTTTGTCATTAGTTGAAGCTTCATGAAGCCTTGACTTTTGTAACCATCCTTATCTTCATGCTTAACCCTAACCCATCCAAGTGACCATGGTTAATTCTCTACACTTAACCCTAGTTTAGTTATGATAAGTATTTGATTTTCTATTTCTTTTTAATAGAACTGATCATAACTATCTTCATCTTCTTCTTCTTCTTCAAGCTTGCTACTTTAATGGCAACTTGAACAAAAGTGAGTAAAATCCAATTCCAAAGAGAACCCACCTCCTATTTCTTCACCCTCTACCTCTTGCCAAGTTGTTTTGGGTGTTTACTTCACAAGTTTCACAAGTTTGTGAAGTCGGAGCTTGAACTTGCGATGCCTCGAGGTAGATCGTCTTTGACACAAAGCCGACGACCTAGCTTGCCCGTTTCTCCGATGAAGCCAAAGTTCGAGTTTGGGAATCGAGATGGACAGCGAGAGCATGCCTTCGTGGAGCCAAGGAAGAGGATTACCGGATCTACAAAGGTTGTAGCATCTAACCTATAGTTAATTTGTTAACTAGTTTTATATTTCGCCTAGACATCTAGCAACGATCCGTTAACTAGGGTTTCTCGGCACCATAATTTTTAAAATTTGGCATGTTCGATGCCTTGTGAGACCTCTATAGGGTGCCTAGGAACCTTTCACTGTAGACGTTGCGTAGTTTAAGGGCCGTCACGTGCCAATTTCGGGTCGTGACAAAGTTCGTATCAAAGCGCTAGGTTTTACCTTTCAGAGTGTAGGATGACTTTGGTATGATGGAGTAAGTAGCTTAAGTAGAGTAACGTAGTGTGTATGTCCGCGGCATACTCACGATGCGGTACTCCGCCTAAAGTGACCTAAGTACTAATTGCTTGAAATTCCTTCCTTTATGATCCATATCCTTGTGATTCGATTTCCGTGTTTATATCGAATCTTATTTCCATTTATAGCCTTTGCTGCCGATGACTATGGGGACTCAGAGAAGTGCATCGAGGGCCGAGGTCAGAATTGACTCGGGTGGGACGAGGAATGACCAGGATGGCGTGCTCGTTGAACAGGAGCAGATGGATTCGCCTTCGACAGATCGTATCGATAGGCTTATGGCAGAGATGCAGGATTTGCGCCAGACGATGAGGTCTTTGGTTGAGGCCAGTAGAGCGCAGCGACAGGAGGTTGTCACCCTTGTTACCTAGTTGTTCCTTGCGATCAGCACACAGCATAGTGTTACTTACACAGCACCAGTGGATGCAGCCATAGTTGACGAGGCACGTCTTCCAGAGACTTTGGGAGTTCCGGAACAGTAGAGGACTCATACCGGTGTACCAGCCCAGAGACAGAGGCCTATCATCGAGACAGATTTCATGACCGTCGCGGGAGTAGCGGAGGCTTAGGACGAGGTGAGTCGTGTTATCTAGATCAGCCATTTGTTGTGTTAACCTCTGTCAGCGATTCTTTTGTTGCGCGACACGTATTTCGGTCGTGTGCCAATCGGATAGGAGATAGAGATTCGTCCGTCGTTTTGATCCTTCTAGAGATGTTGGATTTGACGTTCTTCTGGGCACATACTGGTTAGCTACGTGCTAGGCGTCTGTGGACTGCCGCGAGAAAACAGTCAGGGTTTTTTTCCCGGCGAGTCTGTTCTTGTTGTGCAGGGGGACAGTGGTGCCGCCCGTCACAGCTTGAATTCATCCTTTTTCGCTAGTCGACTTTAGAGGAGAGGATGTCGAGAATTCTTGGCTTTCATTCGTGATACCGGAGCCACAGTGGGATTGTTGGACCGGGTTCCTATCTTGCGAGGGTTTTCCGACGTTGTTCCAGATGAGTCGGTAAAGCTTAGGGAGCTTAAAGATCTGCTGCAGAGTTGCTAGATAGGTGGGACTTGTACGTCTAAGTATTTCGCTTTTGGGGAACTCCTATTCTGTTCGTTAGGAGAAAAACGGCAGTTTGAGGCTGTATGTTGATTGATCGTCAATTGAACCGAGTTACGGTGCAGATGGGTATCCTTAACCTCGCATTGACGATTTTTTCGACTTGCTCCAGAGTGTGAGACATTTTCTACGTTTGTTTGGGATCAGGTCATCATTTGTTGCGGGTTCGAGTGATGACATTCCGAAGACTGCTTTGTGCACGCTACGGGATTTATGTGTTTTGGTGGTGTCGTTGGACTCACCAATGCCCTAGCAGCATTCGTGGATGTGATGAACCAGATTTCTTCAGGCCGTTCCTCGACCAGTTTATTATTGTGTTATTGATGACATTCTGGTCAATTCCAATGTGTCGTGAGGAACAGGAGCAGCACTTGAGGATTTGCTTTGCAGACATTGGGAGAGCCCCAGCGGTTTGCTAAATTCTTGGAGTGTTCCTTCAGGCTTGATTGTGTTGACTCCTAGGTCTTATAGTTACGGGAGACGGTTTTCGTATGGTGCCGAGGAAGATCGAGGCCGTACAGCTTTGGCCCAGGCTTGTGTACGGACGGAGGTCCGTAGATTTTTGGGCTTAGCAGGTTTTTTACCACCGTTTCGTGCAGGATTGCTTGTGTATCGCAGCACCGTTGACTGGACTGACCGGAAAGGAAGTTTTTTTTCCATGGACTGAGGCATGCGTGCGGAGTTTTCGGCAGTTGAAGACTCGGTAGACAATTGCACCAGTTCTTTCTTTGCTTTCTGGTTCGGGCGACTTTGTTGTTTAACTGTGATGTTTCGCGAGTGGGGCTCAATTATGTATTGATGTGACACTATAGAGTTATCGCTTTTGCTTCCCGACAGTTAGAGGAAGTACGAGCAGGATATCCCACTCATGATCTGGAGATGGCCGCGGTGGTCGTGCGTCGGAGATTGGAGACACTACTTGTTCGGAGAGTCGTGTCAGATTTTCATGGACCACCAGAGCTTAATGTACATCTTCCTGCAGCGGGTTTTGATTGTTGAGACAGCGCCGTTGGATGAAGCTTTTGTAGGATTGTGTTTGTGAGATCCTCGTTACCCGTGGCAAGGCGATTGTGGTAGCTGATGCTAGAGTCGTAGGCCTGGGGTTAGCTTGTTCCAGCTGTGCGCAGTGTTGAGAAAGTTTTCTGCAGATTTACAGTTCTTGTGCGATCGTTGAGTACAGCTTATGTTCGCCTCTACTGAGGGGACAGCTTACTCATGTCCGCGCCCGACCACTTTTCCTTAATCTCGTTCGCGAGGCACGGCCCGCCGATACTCGTTCGTCAGAGATTATTAAGCATACTCGGCTGGGTAAAGATTCGGAGTCCTTGATTTATGACCAGATGTGCTACGTTTAGGGACGCGTTTGTGTGTACCTGTTGCTGATGGGCAAAGACGTGAAATCCTAGAGCAGGCACATCAATCAGCTTTCGGTGTTCATTCAAGTTCCACCAATTTGTAGCGTGACTTGTGAGATAGTTACGGGTGGACATGGATGAAGAGTGAAGTTTCGGATTTCGTTTCAAGGTGTCTGTCTTGTTGTGAGCTAAGGTTGAGCATCTGAGACCGGATGGAGAGTTGCAACCTTTAACCGTTTCCGGAGTGGGAATGGGAGTAGATCTCCATGAATATTCATTGTGGAGTCTACCCAGGTTTAGTTAGGGTGTGACTCCATTTAGGTGTTGTTGACCGGTTATGCTCAGTTTGCTCAGTTGTTCTTTGTTAAGTTTGTGCGTTTGCACGGAGTTCTTTCATGCGTTGTATCCAATAGAGGCACCCGTTCGCTAGCCATCTTTGGCTGAAGCTTCAGGAAGCCTTGGGTACTGGTTGAGCTTTAGCTCTGCTTTTCCATCTGTAGGCCGATGGTTGGACATGGCGGACTATACAGACTTAGGAGTTTATGCTTGTGCGTACGTGCTAATTGGTTGTTGGTTGTTGGGATCGTCACTGGCCATTGTTAGGGTTCTCCTTCGATAGCTGTTATCAAGAGACTTTCCAATTGGCAACCATTCTGGCCTTGTGGTTGGTTGTGTCAATCGCCAGTCTGTTGTATTGACTCCGCGAGAGCAGGATTTTGGACCCCAGCTAGTCAAGAGACGTCGGAGAAGATCCAATTGGTTCAAGTCAGGATGAGAGTAGCCCAGTCCAGACAGAAATCTTATGCCGACCGTGGTGGTCGCAGACTTGAGTTCGCAGTGGGAGATCATGTATTCCTACGGATTTTTCCGGTGAAATGGCGTGTTGAGTTTTGGGAAGCTTAGTCCCAAAATTTTAGGTCCTTTTGAGATCCTTGAAGCGAGTTAGTCCCGTAGCCTATAATTTGGCACTTCCGCCCAGATTTTTGAGTATTCACCCCGAATTCCTTGTGTCGATACTTTGCAAATACCTTCATGACCTTTCTCACATGATTCAGTACCAGACCATTCTTTTGATGTGATCTTTCATTCACCAGCAGCCGATAGTTTTAGTGGATCGGCAGGTGGAGAGACTTCGGTCAAGGGTCTTGCTATATGTGAAGGTTCTTTGGTGTAACCGTATAGTGAGGCGATCACTTGGGAGGCTGCGAGCGAGATTTGGGAGTTTTGTACTCATCTCTTTGAAGGTACGCTTAGTGAGAATTTTAAATTCGGGGACCGAATTTCTTTAAGGGGGGAAGATTGTAACGTTTTAGAAATCGTTTTGCGAATTTTCCGTTTTTAGGGCAAAATAGTCGTTATTTTCCGTTTTAACCCGATTGTCATCAAATTTCAATATAAACTTGCCGGCACCTAGTTTAGCTAGAATAAAGATAGTGCGTGAACTTTGGGGGTCAATGGGAAGTTTTGGTTCATATAGATTTTTTTCCCTAATAAAATATTATTTTAATGTTTTATTTGTGCACTTTATTAGTGGTAATTACTTTATTTGTGAGTTAATTACTACTAATGTGGTTTTATGCTAAACTAATCACTAGAATTATGTTTAGAACCTTCTCTCCAAAATATCTTGATTTTTGTGGAATTATTTGATTTTTTTTTAAAGAAAAGATAATGAAGACTTAAAGCTTTTGTTTTATTATACAATTATTGCAATTTCCTTCTAGAAATTTCCACACAACTCCACACAAACCCTATCCTTCTCACATGGCCGGCCACATCCAATTCCTTGCTGCCCTTCATTTTTCTTCACCCATTTCTTCTCATTTTGCTTCAAAAAAATCATGAAAAATCCAAATAAATTCATACAAATTCAAATATAAATCAAACCCATCATTCTTCTTCTTCAATCTTGCTTGGATCTTCATTCTAGTGGGGATTTTGAAGGCTAAAGTTTGGATTGATTTTGTTTCAAATCTTGTCTCTTTGAAGGTATAAATCCAAACGCTAATCACTTTTTGTAGTTTAATACTTTAATTAGCTTAATTAGATGTTTAATTTAAGCTTTTAAATTCATATTTAGAAATTCAAGATATCATTTTGATAATCAAATTAGGGTTTTGATTAATGGATTGGTTAAGTGATAAGTTAAGACAAATGAAAACTTAATCAAGTTGCTAATTTGTTAAATGGTATTTTCCTAATCGGCTAATTAAGCTAATTAACAAACTAAACTTTTGCTAATCCTAATTAGTGAAATCTAAAATTTTAGTAAAGGTTTAAATGGTTTAACCTTGCTATTTTGAGATGTTTGTAAATTCTAGTTTTGATAGAACTTGTAGTTTTGTGCTAAAATGATATGCTGCTTACTAGATTTCGGTAAGTTTTAGGCGTGGGTTTCTTTTGATGTTGCGATGTTAATTATATTGATTCCACGCTATATCTTGTGTTGTGAATGCGCGATCGGTACGATCAGGGTCTAGGTTTGGTAGTTCTGTCACTTTGCGTTCCTAGTTAGGGTCGTGCCGATGTCGTTCGTGTCTTTGTACAGCTTTTGCTCTTGAGTTGGTTTCGTAGTGTCGCTACGCGCGTTAGCAACAATACGAACACTTGAGAGTAAGTTTTGTGTTGTCGCGTTGGTCAGCGTAGTTTGTACGTGTTTTGGGTTTATTGCTAATATATACCTGTTATATTGTTTTATGTTATAGGTTCGCAGGCGGGGATTTCGGGCGCTGCGAAGAAGGGGAAACAGGTGGTAGGCTTTACTTAGCCAGGAGCATTGGTGAGTAGATTTAACATCTACAGGGGAATCGCCCGCATGGCGTTATGCGTCTGGGCTAGAGATGTTATGAATTGTCGCATATTCTATTTCATATATAGAGTTGCGCATACACCTTATTGCTTAGTTATTTGTTGTGCTTGGACTTGTACCTTTAGTACACTGCACTATTATTAACGGCTCATGTTGCACGAGCACTGATTGTATGCCACACACACCGTCAATAATTTCCATTACACGCATAACACACATACCTATATGATATTGTTTGGTTAGGGACATTGAGACATTGATTCATATTTCTTTATGCATATAACATATAGCATACCTGTATACCTACATGTTTACACATATGCCTTGACATGCTTACATGCTAGTTACCTGTATACCTATAAGGTATTGTACCATTAGCGATAGGTACATACACACATAATAACATAACTATATGTATACCTTGCATACATACTTCAATTATACCTGGAGGGTATATTACATCATTATTGATAGGTAGATACATATACCTTGCTATAGTTTCATGTTTACACACATATCTGGTTGTAGCTACATGTCTACCTTTATTTGATGTTATATAGACTTGGAGAAATTAGAAACCGCATATATATATTTTAACTTGTTGCAGTTAAATAGCGGCTTTTCCTTTATATGCTTACATTGCAGTTTTATGTTGTATATATTATATTCATGGATTTTCGCATTAAGATATGGATTTTTCATGATGTTTTCTGGATTTAAGGACCGTGGTAGTTTCATAAAATTATGCATTATTTGAAAAACCCGGTTTCTCTTAATATTATATTTCAGCAGCCACCATGAGTTCTATCGGTTCTGATATATATACCCTATGCGAGGAGCGTCGTAGGCCGTGTGAGGGTACATGGTGGGGCCCGGTACGGTTCCCCTCGGCAAGATGATCGACGATCCATACCGATTGAGCCTGGAAGGTGGGCAAGTACCTACTGGTGACAGTGCCAATGACTCGGCGGTTATCGTGGGGATACCGACAGGAGTCATGTACGTATGGATACGTCGAGAGGCGAAGGTCAGAGCTAGGCACTCGAGCTTTCGGTATAGCGTATGATACGTACCTATCAGGGGGCCAGTCGTGGTGACAGCACCTGATAGATCAGTATTTATGTGTCAATGCTTGACACTTGGTTTCATGATATTTTTACTTCTAAGTATATATAACACTGGAATGGGACGCTGTTATATGTATATATATATTGTGTGTGTGTGTGTGTGTCTATATATATATTAGTGGAATGGGACGCTAATATATATGTATACATTTCAATTCATATACATCATCATAATTATTCATACAAATATACTTATTCAGGATATATGAGATTCACTTGATATTAGATACAGGATATATGAGATTTACTTGATTTTTTACATTCAGGATAAATGAGATTTACTTGATGTTGTACATTCGGGGTTTGTGAGACTTACATGATATGAGAGCCAATTTGGAGGCTGATTTGAGAAATTGGGATTTGGATTGTCTTGATGGACTTTGGTCCTACCACGATATCAGGATTCCGTGGAAATGACATGTTTCATTCCGTACTCCACATTTATTGTTTATGCACTGCTTCATGTATTAGTTGTACCTAATAGAGTACCTTCCATGACTGTTGCATTTACATACCTTATTTTATGCATTGCTTCATGTATTAGTTGTACCTGACAGAGTACCTTTCATGACTGTTGCATATATACATTGTCATATCATTTCTTCATGTATTAGTAGTACCTGGTGGAGTACCTTATATGATTGTTGCATACAGATTGTCATATTATTGCTTCATGTATTAGTTATACCTGCTAGTGTACCTTTCATGACTATTGCATACATATGACCATTTATTGCTATTAGGTTGCATATGTTAGATTCGCGCTGTATGTGCATACTTGCGATTACCTGCATATTTTATTTGCTATTCACGAGTTGGAAACTCACCCCCATTGTGCTACAGTGTTTGCAGGTTGTTCCCCAGAGTAGTCGAGGCAGGCTATTCATCTATCACATCATCTTTTGCAGCGGATACCGTTTCGGATCACAGTGTGCAGTTTTGCTTAGGTGGGTTTTGTGGTTATCCAAGGTTGTTTATTTTATATTCGTTGTATCCATATACTCTCCATCTACTACTTTCATGTGTATGACTTAGAGACTTGATGTGAGGACGATATTGTACATTTTGGTGACTTGGATGTCTTTTATGCAGTTTTACTTATATCGTCTTTTATTTTTTCGCTACGGCGTCGTATATCTGTTGTGGTGGTTGTTTTCCGCCTTGGGTGTGGATTTGCTCCCGTTGGGGATGCTTTACTTATGTTTATGTTGTACCCATTTTTGGGGTTGGTTTTTACAAAGGAGGTGCTGCCAAAATTTTAAAGGAAGAAAAGTTGGACTTTAAAGAATTTGGGTTGAGATTTCAAAGGTTTTGAAAATGCTATTATCACTTTCTTACTACTTTTGATGGTTTAGATTGCTGGGTTTTCGGCTTACTTAAATTACGTTACGCCTGTAGACGTTGCGTAGTTTAAGGGCCGTCACATGCCAATTTCGGGTCGTGACAGTAGGGCGTGGATTAGTCCAAATCCATATATTCTTAGATTTGGGTTCGGGTTAATTTAAGGATCGTTAATCTCGTTTGAGATTAAGATCAATTTGAAAGTTTGTTGAGGATACGCTAGTATAATTTTAGGCTAAGATCTACTCAACAGGATTTTAGGATCATTCAGACCCAACAAAAGAGCATTTGAGATCCATTGTTTTAGTTTTAGGACGTTATGTTCGGTTGTTAGTTTAAGGACATTTCGGTCCATAGATATTTTAAGGAAGTTATGATCCATCGCTAGTTTAAGGATATTGCGGTCAGTTGGGATGTGCTCATTGGTTTGGGAGTGCACCAAAGAGTTGTTGGTTATCGGGACCCTCCACTTCTCTCAAGACGTTGAAGAATTACAACGACATGTATCAGAGGTGTGGAGAGATATACCCTTGAACCAAATTCCAGATTGAGAGGAGAGATCATGGTGGACAATATAAGAATCATTAGTCATTTTTGGGAGACTTAGATTGACTTAGGAGATATGGGATGGACATTGATTGATCTGTTTTTAGATGTGTGTAGTTAACCGCAATCAATAACGGTGTTGCGTGTAGATAGACCGAGATGAGTACAGGTCGTCTTCTGGAAAACGTTGAATCTTTCAATCTTACTTTAGGCGTGTTGAGAAAGAAAGGAGGAAGAATAAAGAATGGTTGTAGGTTCTAGATCTATGTCAAACACGGATGCAAGATATAGATCTAGATTAACTACGGATGTAAGTTTTATAGTAGAAAAAGGCTTGTAGGGTTCATTAAGATTTAGTAGTCATGGATGATTAATTAAAGATTACTCCTTTTATCCTTTAATAGATTTAAAACTAGATCGACAGTGATGCATATAGATTAGGGTTTCTGGAGGGAATAGGGTTCCCACTCTTAACCCCTATCTTGACATGGATCTCCGTTCATGTCTAGCCTTTACCAAAACAATCGTTAATCTAATCTCTAATTGCGGTCGAGGCTAGCAATAAATTGGTAGCGCGCCCAATTAGGATGTTAATGATTCTTTTGGTAAAGTTTATAAACTTTATAGGACGTAAAAAGAGTTTAAGGATCTTCATCATCTATTAATCTACCCTAATCCTACGAACCCTAACAAGCGGAGAATTACTTGCACGTGATGGAGATAAAAGAACGGATAGAGATCATGATGTAAATAAAGAAAATAAAATGCAATAAGAATAAAGGCAACTACCTTTATTAATCAACTTGATCAAATAAAATTTTATTCCTTTAGAAAATGATTACAAAAACCTAGTTTGCTTCTCGATCTCTTCTGAAGGAGGTAGATGAATAGTTGATGATCAGCCTGGATGCGTGAGCCGTCTTGGTCTTCGTGATCTCGTCGGCTTGATCATTTTTCCAAGAGGCTTTCGGTCCTTATTTATAATCACAGAGCCAGAACCCTAGTTTCCTAATATGGAAACTGGTTGTTAGGATCCCAACCACCAAAATTCCGAGCCCTAAATCCTTAGAAGTGCGGCGGAACCGCGGCCATTGGATAGGTTTAGCCACGGATCCGCCGCCTTTTGGTGAGATCATGGCCTCTAATTTTTGTAGTTTCATATCTGTAACACTTGATGATCTTTTGAGTATCTAGACTTTGAAAATCTTCTCTACGTTTCTGCCAGAATTAGTTTCTTCAATTTACTTGAATATCTTCGCCAGATTTGATCTTACCAAATTGGATTTCCTTGATTTCAGTCATGATATAATTCATGCACAATTATCTCAATAAATGATGTTAGTAGAATTTGTTTTTATTGAGATATTATCTTTAACCATTTGTCATGATATTATAGTTTTAAGAATTGGTCAAAAGTATTTAATAAGGTAAGCATATTTAAATGGGCCAAATGTTACATGGATATTATATGCTTACTTTTTCCTTCATAATGTTAATTATAATATATAATCACATGAAAATAGTATTTTTACAGATAAACCCTCATATGTGTCATATATTATAATAGACACCCATTTTATATAGAAATAGTATGAAAAATATCATATGAAAAGTGCAGTTTTATCAACTGAACAAATACCCCCAAACTTAGCTTTGATTGTCCCGAGCAAACTAGTTATTCAAGAGAAGGAGAAAAATAAGAAGAACTAAATAGCACACTTTCGTAGGCAACACGATTGCACTGAGCACGTGCAACAAGCCGCTAAACCTCTAGGTGTCCCTAGTAGGAGAGTGTTGTCTCCTGAGGGTTTTCAGTGGATTACACCCACAAAATCCTATAATAAAAGAAAGATAGTGAAATTTACATACAAAGATAAGAATTATAAAAGAAAGAACTTGAAAATAAGAGTTTCCAACTACACCAGTTTTTCAGTTGCTATGAGCCTTATCTTAATGATCATGAAAAATTGTTAGAAATCATATCATCCCTCAATAAAACATAGCCTTTAGTTTTCCTCCCTATCTTTCTTCCAAACATTGATCATATACCCCTACGTGTGTGTAAAAGACATCCCCACACTTAGAGAATTCAATTCAAGCTATCATACTCTTGTCTATTTTCCAAAGTATTTTTTAGTTGGTGAATATTTTTGATAAAATTGCTCACACATTCTTCATGCGACCGTCAATACTTCTTGAGCTACTAACCGACCGATTACAAAAGTGCTTGCGCATTTAGGTGTAATTCCCCGTTTCGCAACACCTAAGGCTTAGCAGTGGCTCCCAAACCAGTTAGTTTAAGGCACTAGGTGATAAATCACCCTCGCTATATTTTTTTATGCTGCCTTGGTAATTACAAAAGTAGTGTTCATTTTTTCCTTCACCATTTATACTTACTATTTTTTTTTATACTAAGGCTTTTAGACAAGAGCACTTCAAGGTATCCTCTACTATCGTAAGTTTCAAGATGTGTGTAAGTGCGTATAGTAGGGTATCAACGTTCAAATGTTTGGCCTTAAGAATAGAGACTATTTTTCAGACTTATTTTTATCCTCAGATTAGCAATTTTCTTCATCTTACTAACCCTTGGGACAACAGCTCATAACTACTTATTACTAGTTTTGTTTAAGAAAACATCTAATTTTCTTATTTTTCTTAAACTATTCCTATCTTTCAAATGTTATTTGTCACTTTCTAACTTCCATTAAAAAAAATCTATGCTTATATAAAGTATAATGCAAAGTAACGCGTAAATAAGCACAAAACTCCCCCAAACCTGTTTGCAGTAGTGTACTCACTGTTGTCTCTTTTAAATCTCAAAAACCTATAGACTTGGGAGGAAAGGTTATTAACGGGGGCAACAAAAATTGATAGTGAAAATCCTCCCCCAAACTTATTTTTGGCTCACAATTTTGAGGACAATTTTATTTTTAAGAGCCAAAAATATAAAAAAAAAAACCCCAAACTTGAATTAAACAATATTAAGCATTTTAAGGGGGGGTGAAGTTATTTGGTCAATATAAGACTTTACAAAGACCAAAAGTTAATACCAACCATTCAAAGATTTTATCAATATAACGTATAGGTCGGTGGAAGAACATGTTATATAGAGCCAAGAAGAAGTGGGGAAGAGATAAGTGGTGGTATGGAAAGGGTTTGCGTGAACGTGAATGTGAGGAGATAAGAGGTGATGATAAATAAAAACGAGAATGTGAATGATCAGAAATGAGTGGAATATTGGTATTTTCGTAATTTATAAGAAGAAAGGGTGGTGGTTCAACTTTTATAGGTGGAGCTTGATTAATCACAAAATCCGTGTTGTTTAGGAATGCAAGTTCGTCAGCAAAAAGTTCTTCAAAACTTTCATCGATGGTGTAATTGAACATTTTGCTGTCAGTAAGTTTTGTACCAGAATTTATCATACTTGATTTGTCAAAAATTATGGAGGTAGGAGACTCGAAAAACTCATATACCTTATTTTCAAAAGTATCCAAATCAAGTTGGCTTTCTGGAATTATCAAACTTGAATTATCGGATTGTGATTCATCAACACTCACTGAAATTATAGGAAGAATAGAAGAAGAACCTGAGAAAGTAGAAGGATAAATGGTAAACAAATTGGTGTGTCAAGTATCGCTGAACCAGATGTGAGAGATGAAGGCTGAATTTCGGTCTGCTGTTCGATTATACAATTATCATCAACTTCAAGACACATTTAGGATTCGGGAAGAATGAATAATGGCTCGAGATGATGACCACAAGGAAGTGAAAGGACCTGATGAATTGATGGGACAAACTCATCCAAATTTTCGGATTCATCATTCAATATATCCCCAACGTCAATCTCCTCATTCAAGTGAAGGTTAGAATTCTCAAACACCTCTTTAAAATTATGGTTTTCAATCAATTTTGGTTCAAAAGCGGAGGTGTAGAGATCACAAAGGTTGGGTATGGTTTCACTTGAAATGGACCCTTCACAATCGGGTAAATCAAACACTACAAAGTCACACAACTCATCAGACATTCTATCTTCAATTGGTGAATCATTTAGTGTACTCGATAGATCTGTGAAACTGGGGTTGTGTATTTCAATTTGGGATGGGAAGGTTTGATTTGGAAGGGTGTACCGCTCTCTCTCACTACCCAAATTCTCAATTTGTCCTATCCCCGTATTATATACTGAAAAAATTTGGGCTGGTTTGAAATTATTTGCTTGCATCCACTCTGTTGTTTCCTTTCTAATTTGGTGCGAAATTTCGATACATTTTTCTAATGTCCGCTCAAGACTAGACTTGGGTTGATAAGGGGTTTCAGTATAAGATTGAAATTCTTGTGGATAATTAAAACTCCCAAATGACTGATTAGAAGGACTGTCTAGAGAAGGTGTAAAAGTCGGATAGGATTGATAGAAATAGAGTGGTTGCGAACATTGGGCAGAAGTAGGATCGACATTATTATAAGAAGATTATTGGTATTGGTTGGTCGGTTGGCTATTCTCAATAGAGATCATATATGCCACAAACCGATTATGAAATTCTTCTTTAGAAAGTGGTGGTGATGGTTGATATTGGTCCGGATTGAAACTTTGGCCGTTAGCCCTTGCTATATGCTCAGCAATGGACATGCGTCTAGGGGTTTCCTCACTCGGAGTATCAACTGAAACAGATGTAGAATTAGGATACGGTTGATAAGACCTAGACTGAGGTGGCAAATTGTTTCTATCCGCTTGTTTTATCCGATCTCTTAAAGACATGGGAGAATCGGATGGTATACCGAAGAGATTACGAAGACAAGAAATATCTGGTTGTGGATAGCAAAGCTCGGCAAGAGTTCATCTGTTTGGGTTACCCATTATAATAAGGTGAAAAGAGGGAGGAGGGTGAAAAGATTTAAGCTCTATTTGGATTGTTTTGCTTCGAAAGTGGACTTGGGGGTTTACTCACAAAATCACAAAAAATGCACAAACAAGCCTAGAACTAAAGTCACCTAGGTTAAGCACTAGACCGCTCCTAGACTTCCAAAGGACGAATCATAGGATAAATCCTCTACTGCCTCTTTATCTCTCCTGTGGCCAGGTAAGTGCTAGGTAAGTGGGAGGTATCCGCTATACGAATCACCGAAAATAGCGGGCCTAATTAAGTAACCACTTTCCTTAGACACACTTGGCTAGACACCACAAACGAAATGCAGATAAGCAATAGATTGCCCACGAACATCCTCTGTCCTACTTGAGAGCGACAGTCCTTAGGGTCTTGATCTAGATATTTTTTAATTAATATATGGTTATGCGGATGCTCGTTTTGTGATCTGTGGGGCCTAGGAAGGGTGATGAAATCCTCACCTATTCTGAACTGTGGTTTTGCCCCTTAAAGTCCGTATTAAAATATGCAAAAACAACCCGCAAAACAAAGTACGCAAAAAGATTTTTGAGCGGCGATATTTTGCAAAGAATCCTGCAGAAAATATATTAGTGGATTTTTCAGAAGAGAGATAAAGAGTTGTAGAAGAGACCAGAGAATTTTGAAGCCAATATCCACCAATGAGGCCGTGGTTCCGCCGCAATACTGGTGATTTGGCCGCGGTTCCGCCGAGAGATGAGGGGATCTTTTGACAATTTTTGTACAGTAGCCTCCGCTTCTCCTCTGGGTCTTCATGAATGTCTCTGAATTTTTATCTCCTCGCTAAAGTGACTCCATAATTCCACGCAAGAATCACATACTAATCGTTAAATATGTAAGATGTGGTTTTGTTTTATGTTTATGATATAGATCGCATAAGAATTCAACACGAATAGTAAGAAAAATAAATTACGCACGTATTCCCGGCAACGGCGCCATTTGATTGATCTGTTTTTAGATTTGTGTAGTTAACCGCAATCAATAACGGTGTCACGTGTAGCTAGACCGAGATGAGTATGGGTCGTCCTCTGGGAAACGTTGAATCTTTTAATCTTACTTTAGGCGTGTTGAGAAAGAAAGGAGGAAGAATAAAGAATGGTTGTAGGTTCTAGATCTACGTCAAACACGGATGCAGGATATAAATCTTGATTAACTACGGATGTAATTTTTATAGTAGAAAAAGGCTTGTAGGGTTCGTTAAGATTTAGTAGTCATGGATGATTAATTAAAGATTACTCCTTTTATCCTTTAATAGATTTAAAACTAGATCGACGGTGATGCATGTAGATTAAGGTTTCTGGAGGGAATAGGGTTCCCACTCTTAACCCCTATCTTGACATGGATCTCGGTTCATGTCTAGCCTTTACCAAAACAATCGTTAATCTAATCTCTAATCGCGGTCGAGCCTAGCAATAAATTGGTAGCGCGCCCGATTAGGATGTTAATGATTCTTTTGGTAAAGTTTATAAACTTTATAGGACGTAAAAAGAGTTTAAGGATCTTCATCATCCATTAATCTACCCTAATCCTACGAACCCTAACAAGCGGAGAATTACTCGCGCGTGATGGAGATAAAAGAACGGATAGAGATCATGATGTAAATAAAGAAAATAAAATGCAATAAGAATAAAGACAACTACCTTTATTAATCAACTTGATCAAATAAAATTTTGTTCCTTTAGAAAATGATTACAAAAACCTAGTTTGCTTCTCGATCTCTTCTGAAGGAGGTAGACGAATAGTTGATGATCAGCCTGGATGCGTGAGCCGTCTTGGTCTTCGTGATCTCGTCGGCTTGATCATTTTTCCAAGAGGCTTTCGGTCCTTATTTATAGTCACAGAGCCAGAACCCTAGTTTCCTAATATGGAAACTATTTGTTAGGATCCGAAGCACTAAAATCCCGAATCCTAAATCCTTAGAAGTGCGGCGGAACCGCGGCAATTGGATAGGTTTGGCCACGGATCCGCCGCCTTTTGGTGAGATCATTTCGGTCATGATATAATTCCTGCACAATTATCTTAATAAATGATGTTAATAAAATTTGTTTTTATTGAGATATTATCTTTAACCATTTGTCATGATATTATAGTTTTAAGAATTGGTCAAAGGTATTTAATAAGGTAAGCATATTTAAATGGGCCAAATGTTACATGGGTATTATATACTTACTTTTTCCTTCATAATGTTAATTATAATATATAAACACATGAAAATAATATTTTTACAGATAAACCCTCATATGTGTCATAGACTATAATAAACACTCATTTTATATAGAAATGGTAGGAAAAATGTCATATGAAAAGTGCAGTTTTATCAACTTAACAGACATCGTTCTGGTCATCATCCATTGAGGAAAATCTTGAGCATAGAGACTGTGTCTATTTGGAGATCCAAAATATTTTAATCTCAGGAAGACTTAGCCAATTTGGGGCTGAAGTTGGCCTCTTATAGTGTTAAACACTAATATATGCACGGTGCTCACGTGCTCTCACGTGAGTCTCTAATGCAGTGTTAAACACTAAAATTTAGGATGCCCACGTGTGGAACGTGAGGCACGTGAAAGTTAGTGTTGTGCCCTTGGGTTCAAATCTCCGTCTATATATACAAGTGTTAAACACTTAAGTCTTGTAGCCATCACGTGTGGACACGTGAGGCGCCCCAGATCTGGGCACTGCTTCTTTCGGTTTATTCCATCTTCCTTTTATAAGTGCTAAGCACATAGCTCATATAATGCTCATGTGCGAACACGTGAGGTGCTCAAAATATGAGCGCTGTCTTTGGAATTTTCCCCTTTTCCATGTAAGTGATAGGCAACTGTTTGGGGGTCACGTGGGAACACGTGAAGCACCCTAAAATGGGAACTGTCTTTGGATTTATTCCCTTTTTCATGTAATTGCCGAGCGCTCGTTTTAAGGGATCATGTGGGAACACGTGATTTGATCTCAGTTCTTCCTGTTTGTTCCTCAGAGGTGCTCACGTGGGAATACGTGACCAGTCTTTTCTTTTATATGCATAGAGATTCTGATCTGAGTTTAGAGAAATTCATGTCTCTTGTTTTATATGAATTAAATTGTTTTACAAGGTTAAACTCTAGTTTTATCAGAGAAATTAAATTCCTATATCCTTTTGGAAGAATTAAATTCTTTGAACTTAGTTTTTTCCCCTAAGTTTTGAATCTGCATAACAGAATTTTCCCGATGAGAATTAAATTCTCAACTTGTAGGGAGATCTGCTTCTGCAGACCTAAACCAGAGGAAGAACTAAGTTCTTTGAGAAGAGTTAAACTCTTGGTTTGAGAATTAAATTCTTTGTACTTTCTTTTTACCTAGGATTTTTGTTTAAGAAGGGGATTTTCTTCCTCTAAAGAATTGAATTCTCTTTTTCTCCTTTTCTTTTGTTTCTCAAACCTTATGGGGGGGGGTTTCCTCTGTACAAGACTTGAAGTCTTGGGTCCTCTATATAGTAGAAGCAAGTTTGTTGATTTAGTTAAAGAAATCTTTCATTGAGAGATCTTAATTGATTTGGGGATTTTATCCACCATTGGATCTTTGATCTAAGGGTTTCTATTTTACAGAAGATATTTTTCTTATTTTTAATAAGATTAGGGAAATATTCTTAATTTTTCTTGTAGATAAGTGATTTTTAATCACCATTGTATTAAAAATCCAATGGTACTCTGTTTTACAGATAGTAATCTTTCTTGTTTAGAAAAAATTAAGGAAATATTTTCCAAATAGGGTTTTAATCCCTTTATTTAGAATTTAATTCTATCATCTTGGAAGGTGTTTAGGACCACTCACGTGCAGCACGTGGCCCCCACTAAGTTAAACTTGTTTGTTTACATGCAACAGCCAAATAGGGCATCACGTGCTAACATGTGATCTTCTCTAGACTGCTATTTGTTTTAATATAGCGCCTATATACTTTGTATATAGATGCTTATGTGCTTGCACCTGAGGCTCAATTTCAGCCTGTCAATTGTTTAAGCGCAGCGCCTATAATCTTTGTTCATAGGCGCTCACGTGTGGGCACGTGATGCTCTATTACTGGAAAAATTTCCCCTCGTTTTTTCTCTCTTTCTTATCTTTTCTCTCTCTTTTGTTTATAAGGGAACCGTGTTTTTGTAGCATTTGTTAGTTTTGCTAAAGAGGTCACTCCTGGTGAAGGGATCTCGGCTCTTTCCCCATCGAATAAGGTGATGGATATTCATCAAGGAATACCACTATGCAAACCAAGAACTAGAGAAGCTATAAAAACAAAACCGAGTGGGTTGTAGAATTTGCTAGTTTTGCTAAAGAGGTCACTCCCGGTGAAGGGATCCCGGCTCTTTCCTCATCGAATGAGGTGCTGGATATTCATCAAGGAATACCACTATGCAAAGCAAGAAGTAGAGCTACATTTTTTTAAAAATTTTGATTCTACAACATCTTTAGCTTTCTTTTCTTTCTATTAATCTCATTAATGAAGTCTCATCAATTATGTTTCCCTAAATATCACAGAAAAGAAACGAAAATAGAACGTACGCTTATGTCATCCGCATTCGTCACGGGGCCCCGTCATGCACCCTTTGGTTACTTAACTAACGGCAGAGCAGGGCCTGGACTAGGGTGGATGCAAAACATAAGCAACGTTTATACACACACACACACACACACACACACACACACACACACAACATTCGTTTCACACAGTTATATGATCACATCACAGAACACAAGCAGTAGAAGTCAACATATGAAATATTGGATAAACTAGGAGGTCCGTGTTTTAAATTTTGCTAGTAATGAAAAAAACGGATTCCACGGTCGTGACGAATATCCAAACCCATATCCCTAGACCCCTACGAGAGCGACAAGCAACCCTGCCAATTCTAGAGTTAGGAGACCCGGTCTCGACTCCTCGAGATGGTCTCCCACTGGACTCCAGAACCCGGTTACTTGTGCTCCCCGCCTTGGGTTTATCCTAATGCGGAAAAGTAAATAATATGCATCAATGGTGACATCATCCTCAGCCTGGAAGTGTCCCAATAAAAGAATATTACATACAATTTTACATGAATGAAAATTGAAAAACTCTCATCTCACGCAAACCCCCCGGGCTATTCAATCACGACGATCCGATATAACATATCACAGCAACACATAACATCACATGTCATCAACGTAA
The DNA here is from genome assembly GCA_030015575.1 of Agapanthus africanus. Classification (NCBI taxonomy): domain Eukaryota; kingdom Viridiplantae; phylum Streptophyta; class Magnoliopsida; order Asparagales; family Amaryllidaceae; genus Agapanthus; species Agapanthus africanus. The sequence goes on from JASDDO010000001.1 coordinate 443,215,497, forward strand.
GTAAATATGCATGTCTCGAATATCGTTGGCATATAGCAACGAGATCGGAGATACACCATATATTACACTGACGGTCGCAGAAAAGAAATGAAAAACTATAATAATTAGAATCCGCATTTTTCTTAGACATCATAAACCCGGAATATCTCATATTCCGAATTTCATGCCTAACACTATAAACCTTGCATTTTAGTCTCAAACTGAAAACTCTTTTCAATAATCAGTCGGATAATTCAACAAGATTCCCGACTGTCGTGTACGCGTACTATATGCAATTGCGACGGAGTTTTGATCCGAATCGAAACTCCGTGGCAATCGATCAACCGAGACTAAAAAGATAGATTTATAAAATACTAACTAATTTTCACAAAATTAATTATTGTGGATTCTAAATATTGTATCATATATCATCATAATCTAGACGACGTTATACATTTCGATCGACTTATCAAATACCCACAAATCCCAGAGACCTCAACAACTTGAGTCTCGGTAAAAACATCCAGAAAGTTCCAAATATGTCAATGGAGCAACACAAAAAAATAGATCACATAATACCATAAACATGCAGCGGAACCGCGGCCAAATTGGGGGTTAAGCCGCGGTTCTGCGGTACTTTAAAAGAATTAGTGTTTCGAATTTCTTGGGGCTCCGTTAAATACCCTGCACAATTTTCTGACTATTTTTAATCTGAAAAATTCCAACTTTTGAAAATTTAGACATAAACTATGGAAATACGGGTTTCGAAACTTCGATCGAACACTTTAACATCGTAAAGACTTACCCTAATGTTCTAGCTTGGCTATGATACCATGAAAGTGTACCCTAGCACCACTATAAGGTTAAATCCGGAATCAAGTATGCAATTTTCAAAAAATCTTGGTGCTAAGGTACACTATCCAAAGATCTAACTAGATTATTAGGGTTTAAAGCTTGATATTATAAAAACTACACTATGTGAAGAATGCTACAACCTTTGTAGACCAAGTCCTTCACTTCTAAAGTTCCGGGCTGTAGTCCTTACGACTCCTTGTAGCTCCACTTGAAGAAGTGAACGAACTTGCTTCGCGATCTTCGTGTCAAGATGATCCACCCGAAGTTTCTTTAATACAAGCCGCCTCTTCACTAATCTAGTATTAGTGAAGGAAACACCCTAAACTCATGTGCTAATCAAGTGTAGGATGGTGAACTAGGGGTTCTAAGCTCACTAGGTTTGTCCAAAACCCTATGGTTCACATCACATGTGAGGGTTAGGGCTTGGAGGAGGAGGAGGAAGATGGAGAGAGCTAGAGAGAAAATGACCTCAAGCAAAAAAATCTCATGTGAAGAATAGCTTCTATGTGTTTGCTCACTTATTGAAGCATGAATAAAGTGAAATACATATAATGCACCATGCTTCAATAGTGCAAACAAATGAATAAACAATGCAAAAAACCATGTCTCACCCATTCCACAAATATCTCCCCATTTTCTATTTTCGAAAAATAGAAAATCCAAGCCATTCTTCAATATATATATATATATATATATATATATATATATATATATATATATATTAAGAAGAAAATAATTAGTGAGCTATACTATTAGTTAATAATATAATTATATCAAATATAAATATATATCAAATTATTAAATCAATACTTGATTTAATAATCCGGTTATATCACATATAACCGACTAATATTATTTATCTGTATATCACATTATCAAATCAATACTTGATTCAATAATCCTGTTATATCACATATAATATAACCGATATCAAATTACCGCCAGATTAGAATACTGTATCACATACTCGTATTTAATCAGACCTCCCGCACATATCAACATATGTGCCCTATTTCGTTTTGCTTAAACTAGGAAACCTCTGTGTGGGACTCTAAAGACTCGTCAATACGTCAACAATAGGTAATGATCACATCAGTTACCCACAAGCCGTCAGTGGTACAAGCTGGACGTAACGACTACCCAGGTATTGAGCGAATAGAAGATCAACAAGCAAGCTTGTCCAAACTCCCATGAAGACTATAAATAACACTTACCATACAGTCTGGTTTCTTCGTCTGATATGTCGCATATCGAGTTTAGGGGTGGAATCGTCAGACCCAGACCCCAATAACTTTATAAGTCATGTCGATGTATGGCTCATAACGGTTCGAGAAACTACTGATAACACTTACCAGTAAATCTCATCAGCCATGGTCAGGGACTTACTGTTATAGCCAATCGAGCATAGCGCAACATCAACTTCCAATACCGGGAGAGACGAAACCCCTCCTATCGCTCACTGCCTCCATGTGACTCGGGACTGTATCCAAAATCCACCTTTTTGCACGACTTCTTTGAGCCATGGTAGGGAGGAAATCAAAGAACAGTGGGAACCACACAAGACACTATGACGATCTCGGGTCTACAGACTAATCTGTACCAGTGTCACCAGAGAACTGCTATCTGACGATAGGTATGGTACCATCTAGGAGTTCTCGGCGAGTCCAGTTCGTTGTACCCATTCTCTAATGAGCACCTGTACACAATCTTTGATGTCAAACACCAATGATTATGGGATCAACCATTGTCCCGTATAAGGTCAAGAAACGTACACACTAGTCTACTCTGGAATATCGATGCCCTGTCTCGATATCCTCTCGACTAGGAACAATTAAAGGATGTGCTTATGGACTACACAAGTCCTAGTAGAATGATCCACATCATAGTCCTGGTAGTCAAGCAAACATCCTAAGGGCTTTATCAACATGTATGTATCAAAGAGACAGTATAATAATACAAGTGTATATGTTAAGATAAAGAGAAACCAGATTGCATACTATCATGTCGAGCAAGAAAGTCCTATATATATATATATATATATATATATATATATATATATATATATATATATATGTCCAAGCATCCACTATATCATACAATAATGGCCTATATGGCATATATATTCCTAACACGGCTCAAAGGAGTCGTGCAAACATGTTTTAGTTGGGTACAATTCCGAGCCATATGGAGGCAATGGTCGACTGTCAAGGATTCGATTCTCCTGGTATTAGAAGTCGATGTCGCGCTGTGTTCAATTGGCTATCACCAGAAATCTGTGGCCACGGTGGATTTGATTTACTGATAGTTGATTAGTTGTATCTATGTTGGTGATAAGCTTGATTCAGACATGACTTATCGGGTTAGTAGGGGTCTGACATTATTTATCTCCTAGACCCGATATGCGATACTCTTTGACGAAGAGACCAGACTGTAGGGAGATTGTCACATTCAGACTTAGTAGGGTAAGAACGCACTTGATTGTTAACCCCCTTTCAACAAGTACCTAAGTAGCCGTTACGTACAGCTAGTGCCGCTGACGTGCTTGTGGTTAAACCCACTGCCAGCATATTGTCGAGTCTTTAGAGTCCTATACAGAGGGTTTTTTTGGTTCAGGCGATAGATGTACGGGTCGTACGTTGGTACGTGCAGGGGTTCGATTAAATACGGGATACACGGATTTTAATCGGGCAGTTGATAATACTAGCCGGCTTAGGATTAAGCCGGATTATTAAATCAGGTTTTGATTTAATAATTTATATATGTGTTTTAATACATATATTTTTGTATTATTGTTCACTATTCATTTTCACTCTTTGGTGCTATTCGTATTTTTATACGGATACACGTATATGTAGCGATACATATACCAGGTGAAGTATTTTGTATTTATATGGGAATACTTCTAGACGAAGGACACCTCATATTTGATTTTCTTTTTAGAAAATTAAATGGAAATGAGGTGTAAAGTAAAGAGTTATGAAGCATGGTTCTTTGCATGTAGAGAGGTATGGCTTGGGGATTTTATATTGGAAAATTCATTTGGATGCACTATTGCACCATGGTTGTAAAAAGGAAAACCGTTCTCATTTTTTACACGTGATGTTTTCTTCATTCCTTACATGAGCTTCATGCTTTATGGTTGCATCCTCTTTTCCTTTTCCTTTTCCTTCTCCTTCTTCTTCCTCCTGCTCACTTGAGCTTGAGAAAAAGAGAGAAAAATTTAGTAAAGTATTCCTACATCACCGACCAACCACACCTAGTAAGTATGGATCATCGGTTAGAGCCTCCTCCGGTTTCCCTCGGGTGGATCGTCTTCGATGAGGGTGGTCGATTTTCAAGCGCGATCCTGGTGGCTACGAGCTTGGAGGGGTCTTCCACAATTAGGTGGACACGCGACAAAAATTGTAGTTTCTCAACCCTTACACTTATAGCTAGCTAGTTTAAGTTATTGGACTATATCTTGGGTTTTACGGGCGTTCGTTGCTCGCTAAAGTTTTTTCTTCGCTTCCGCCTCGGTCGCGGCTACCGCAGTGCGGGCACTGAAATCCAACATGGTATCAGATCCACTCCATAAATCTTAACTAGTTAGTTTGCACTTGCTTAGAGTTTCGATCGACGGATTTTTCCGAATCGTATTTCTAAATTCCATGCCCGCTGTTCGAATTTTGAAGTTGTTCAAAAAATTGTTCTGGTTGCTTTAAAATTATGTGCAGGCAATACTAGAGGCCACGAAGAAATTGGAGCACACGATCCCAAATTTTGGCCGTGGAACCGCCGCCTAACATGGTATTTGGCCGCGGTTCCGCGGTCAACTTTGGGCCATTGTGCCCCAAATTTCTTCTGGTGCTCTAGGATATGAAAATGTGATTTTTGGGATGTTTGATTTTAGCCCAGATTTGTTTGAGTACTGGTTTATACTTGGGGCCAATGCGGAAAGTCTTAATCGATCGAAATTTTGAATTCGTGGTTTTCAGTGCGTTTGTTAGTTTCTGCGACCGTGAATATTATAGCACGGTATAATCCGACTGGTTGCTATATGTACAATCAGACGGGTTTATGAACATGATATTCATATTGATGTTCTGTGTTGCACTGATGTTATGGATGGATTATCATGATGGATAGCCTTGTGTGCAATGTTAGATATACAGTTTATATTCATTTGTATATTCATTATTACGGGGCGAGTATCCGACATATGGACTGTCGTTTCTACCAGTTTGTATATTCTTTTATTGGGGCACGACCAGGTTAAGGTCGATGTCGCCGTTGTATATATATTTTCTTTTCTATACTAGGATTACCCCACGGAGGAGTGCTCGAGCAGCCGGATTTTAGAGGGCAACGGGCCTGCATCTCATGGCGTTGAGACCGGGAGGGCCTTACTCTAGAATTGGCGGGCTATTCGCCGCACTCGTAAGGGGTATAGCTTGACCCACGGAAGGGTGCTCAAGTTACCGGATTCGGTGAAGTGCTGGGTGGCCCATTCACTTTGTTGATTGGGATTGCCTTATTTCGGGGATTGGCGGGTAACTTTCCGCACTCGTAGAGGTCTAGGATCTTCATTGCACTGGCTATTCACACGACCGGGGAACGTCGCGTCTCATTTATTGTTCAAATGAAATGCGAGGCTCCTAGATTATCCGCTATTCTATATTGTTGTTCGCATGCTTGTGATTATTTTTATCTTCCTGTGATGACTATTATCTTCTTGCAATGTTGATATATATTATATATATTAGTAGATGCTTCTATATGTTTTGCATCCGCGCTAGTCCTGCCCCTGCTCTGCCGTTAGTTAAGTAACCTAACGGTGCATGACGGGGCTCGTGCCGAATGCGGATGGCATATAAATAGCATGTTATTTTGGTTGTTTCTTTTGTGGCTTGGAAACTTAAAATGATGGGAACGCATTATCGATATAATGCAAGAAAAATAAACCTAAATGATGTTGTCAGAACCAATTTTAAAACTACTCGGTTTTCTTCAAAACTTATAGTCGTATTCTTTTGCTTTACATAGATGTATTCAGTTAGGAATATCCCGCACCTCATTCTATGATAGAAGAGCCTTGATCCCTTCGTGGGGAGTTCACTCTTAAGCAAAAGTTTATGTTACTAGTTTTAAAAGGCGGAGCTTAAACCACTCCATTTCAAAGCCACTCGAGTTCCTTCAACGATATCAAGTTCATTACGTTAAAGGTTTTTCGCCAAAATTTAGCTGTATCCCTCCGTCATTTCAGATTAGTATTGCTTAGTATTCGTGCTACGTGTTTTGAACTTTTTAAGGCATAGTGTTCGGTAGCTATGTAATTCTTTTCTGTTGTATTGTGATGCGATTATCTAGGACAATCGTACGGTCATTTGACCTTGTCAAGGACACGTACAGGTGGGTTTAGATTAATCCAGGATAATGACGTGTTGAACTTGACTTGCGACTTATGACATTTTGACCTTATTAAGGTCATTGTTCACTGCCGAAAGACCGGACCGAGACGTTGGGACATCTGGCCTGAATTTGGGGGCAGATGCTATTTGGATTTATCCGTCCACCTCTCCGAAGATACCAAGTTGATTTATGGCACCATATATCAGAAGTTTGGACAGACAAGACCGTTGTAGCAGACTTTATCAGATTCCCCTTCATTTTATGAAGGGTTTTTGATTGTGGGGATGCTCTTCCCTGCAGGCGCAAGCCCCTGCGGTTAATTACGTTACCGCATTGCGATAACCACTTTTTCCTGCTCCAGCAGTTCACTTCGTGTCGTATGTGTTTTTGTTTGTTTAGGTTGCCCGTGGATTGTATACGAAGACTAATTTATGTCGTCGTCCGTAGGGCGTGGATCAGTCCAAATCCGTATATTTTAGATTTGGGCTTAGGTTTATTTAAAGACCGTTAATCTGGTTTGAGATTAAGATCAACTTAAATGTGTGAGCATTTGGGCTCAATTTGTTCTTGCTAAGGATGCGTTAGTCTAATTTGAGCCTAAAATCAACTTAGCAAAATTTCAAGAATCATTTTTATTAAAAATCCAACAAAAGAGCATTTGGGCTTAGCTGCAAGAAAATTTCAGAGACTTAGCCAATGAGCTAATTCAACTTAGACTTTTTTTATTCAAATGTACTAAGCACTTATTTGGGCTCTGTTTGTTCAGCTCTTTTCTTTTCATGTGAAAGTGCTAAGCACTTATTTGAGCTCTGACGCTCACATGTACACCATGTGAAGCATTCAGTCATAGGCGCTGCCTAATAAATGTTGAACACTTTTAGTCATTTTGACTAAATGTGAAGTGCTAAACACTTTTTATATGGCGTCCATGTGAGGTGCGCGTGCGGGGCTGGGCGCTGCCCAATCTGTGCTAAGCACTCAGTCGTTTTGGATATATATGAAGTGCTCATCATTTTTTTATGGCGCCTATGTGAGGAGCACGTGCGGCGCTGGGCGCTACCCAATTAGTGCTAAGCATTTAGCTTTCTTCGGCTGGATATGGAGTGCTGAGTACTTTTATTCAGCGCCCACGTGTCTTTTACGTGAGGAGTTGGCTTTGTGTTTTGGGTGCCCGCGTGTTTTCACATGAAGTGCTAGGCACTGTTAAAAGGGGGCGTCCACGTGAAACACTAGTCTTTTTTTTTCTTTTTTTAGAGATTAAATCTTTGTTAATAGTATTTTGACCATTAATGATCACCAAGATCTTCGTTTTTTGAAGATCTGGGATCAAGTTTTTCTTTAAGAACTAAGTTCTTTTATAGATTCTTTTTCCTTTTGTTTTCTTTTAGACCTAATTCCTTTCTGAATCTTTGATTCTCAAGAACAAGATCCTCTCGATGAGAATTAAATTCTCAACTTGTGGGAGACTTGTGTTGTGGATCTCTGATCCAGAGAAAGAACTAGGTTCTTTTAGAAAGGTTAAACCCTTAAAATAGGTAAAATGAGATATTTTGATCTCTGAATTTCTTTTACCTAGGTTTCTTTTGAAAGGGTAGTCTTCCTCTCTGAGGGTTGAATTCTCTATTGTTTTTGGAAGTTTTTTTGTATTTTTCAGAAGCTTATGGGTTTTTCGGATCCTTTATATAGTGGAGGCAAGTTTATTACTTAATTATGAGAAAATCTCTCATTGGGAGATTACAATTGATTTAATTGGACTCAAAATTGAGTTGGATAATTTTACCCACCATTCAATCTTTGATCCAAGGACTTCTGTTTTTACAGAATATGATTTTTGTTTTTAACAAGATTGGGGAAATATTTTTCCCTGTACAGAATTTATCTGTAAAAATGGTGATTTTTAATCACCATTGGATATTTTAATCAAACGGTTCTCTGTTTTATAAAAAGCAATCTTTCTTATTTAGATATGCATATCATATCAAATATTTCTAATCAATATTCTTAACATATAATATCATATAAAATGGTTAGGATAATATCTCAAAAATACCAAATACTACTAACACTTTGATTTGAGATATTTTGCAGATTAGCTCAGGTCTGGAGATCCGAGATGTTGGAATCAAATCTGCCGAAATATGGAAGCAAATCGTAAGATTTAGCAGCGGCAAAGACTCAGAGCATTATTCTCATAATCCAGATATCGAAGGGATCTTCACATGTCAACAAGAGTGAGCAGAAAAATACTAAACCCTAATCCTACTATATTACTGCGGAAGGGCGGCCAAAAGCATGGATTTGCGGCGGATCCGCGGCATATCTAGGGTAGTTTGCTAAGATATTTTGGTGATTGGATCGTATCAACGTATATTCACAGATGGTATCTAGGGTTTCTAGTTTCTGTGAATATATATAGGACCGAGAGCTTCACATCTAAAAGGATCAAACCGAAAAGTTCAAGAGGTCCAAAGCGATCCACGCATCTAGGTGATCATCAGTTAGTCATCTACCTCCAACGAGAGAGAGAGGGAGAGAGAGAGAGAGAGCCAAAACTAGGGTTCTTTGTAATCTACTTTCAAAAAGGATAGTTGTACGAAATAGTTGATTAATAAAGGTAGATCTTTGTCACGCCCCGCTTCCCAGTATACGGCGAAGGGGACGCGACTGGTCCGCTACGTATTTACTGTGAAGTAAATACGCTAAGCGTATCTAAGCAATAAAAAAGTAAAACACAAGAGACAAGATATAATAAAAACAGCAACTTTATATATTCACATTCTTTTGTACAATGCATGAAAAGTAAATACAACTGATAAAAGGCAATGCCTAAACAATGGCATAATAGAAATGAAAAGTACGGAATGGAAAGTGTATAATGAACTAGAGCTCGGGGTCTTCACTGAAATAGTCCAAGTCTTCAGCAGTGGGCTCGATCTCTGACGTGTCCATATCACCTGACGACATTCAAAGGAGAAAGAAAGAGAATGTCGTCAGCGAACAGATCGCTCGGTAAGTCCCAAAGATAAGGAAGAATAGAATAGACAAAATGAGAAGGTGGCTTTTAAAGTTGTATTATATTGTTATAATATTGTGTTAATGCTATTGTTTGTAGCTTGGTACAGAAGATGCCAGTGTATACGAGAGGAGTCCCACTTACACCGGAGACTTTGGTAACCCGTAGTACAAGGTTCCGTCGATAATACCACGGAATAACGGCATGGATGTAATTACGTCTTAAGTAACCACCTCGTGCCACCTTAACATATTCTGTACCAGTCTACCCCTTAAACCCCGTAGTGTTATCTTGATTGTATTGTATTGTAAACTGTATAGATTGTATAATTGGATGACTGACCGAAACCATGATATCAGTAAACGGATGTAACTGGAGAATCATGTATGTAACTGTAGAATCATGGATGTAACTGAATAATCATGTAAATGGAATGTATATCCATGGTTCGGTTTGATCAAGTTGTATAAATTGATAGTTGGATTCATGTTAAATTGTAATATTGAAGATTGTAGATTGTAGATCGTACTTGAATCATATTCAAGTCAGATTATACTGAGACTCAAACTGAGTGAGTCAATTAGAAAAGTAAATTGAAGTCCTGATTGTTTTGATATTATCGGTAACCGCTGCACATGGACGGCAGGATTTGTGTCTTTTTCAAAGACGATTACCGTATTGATAACACCATTATTAATTTGTCTACCTTAAGTAGGAAAGCACCCACTTCTCCGGCACCCTGAGGCTCAAGAGATTGGTCCCGCTTAAACCTATGTTTACTAGGGTCCTTAGGGTAATTTACAGAACTTGAAGGGGTTTTATGTAAAAATACTTTTATATACTTTTCCAAATACACCCCAAGTATTTATTATTCGTCTTTAGAGTTGTAATGAATGTAGATTTTACATTGTGATATTTCTAGTGAAAATATCCTAATTTCATAATAAATGGTATTTATTTGTAATATTGATTTGTATGGAATTCATGGTATTTTAGTGTAAAATGATTCTTGTAACATTTTTAGAAAAAGTGGAATATTTGTAATAATTCAAAATATATATTTTTATGTTACATATACATATATTTATATGAAAATAGTTTTAGTATATATATAATATTCTAGAAATCTCGTTTTCTTAAGATGTCGTATTTTAAATCTTTCGAGACCGAATGCTCTTTGCGGAGGTCTGCATCTCGCACTACTAAGCCCGAGGATGCGCGATAATCCGCACCATCCCGAACGGGTTCCTCAATTGGGTTGTAGCGGCGCTTTGCAAAGATTTTTATAAATACTAATCATTAAGGAAAAACGGTTTTATTAATTATGGTATTTATTTGTAAAGATATCGATTTCCCGTATTCTATATTCTAGGGTCTCCTAAATCAACTAGACTGCTCTTAACTGGTCCAAAGCAACAAGTTGTGAAATCGCCTCTTCACCGCCAATTGTGGCCAGGTAAGTACAAGTGAAGAAAGGAGGGATCCGCTCAAGAATCACCGTGAGACGGGCCTTTTAAAGTTACATTTCTCACTTGTCTAACCTAGGCACCACAAAGTCAGGTTTAGATAAACGACTGAATGCCCACAACCTTCCTCTGTCCTAATGAGTGCGACAGTCCTTAATTGGCTGAGTCTAGATATTTTTATTATTAGCTCAAAGGTTATTTATTTGTAAAGATGTATCAATACTAAATCTTTTAGAAATGGTTTTATTAAGTAAAGGGTATTTAAATAAAAATGTTTGTTTTCTCATATTCTAAGTTCTCGAGGGTATCGTGTTATGTTGCATATGAGTGTGTGAGGAAGTAGGTCATTACCTCGTGGTCTACTTAAAGTTATAACAAGTTTAATGAAGTTAAATGTAGAATTGAAACAATGTGGTATTTAAGTGAAAAATACGATAAATTGAAATAGCCATCATTTTATGAAATGAAACTTGATCAGTTTGGTTGATTAGTGTTTAATAGTCAACATGAGGGAGTTTAAGCATAATTGCATTAACAAGAAGTGAAGTTTTATAAGAAAACCGAATCGGAAATCGGATTTGTTCCGATTCCGTTGGGTTTTGTAAATCCGTATTTTTAGAATAGAAAAGAGAGGTAGAAAATAGGACTTACGGGTTTTGGACAACTAGAAGAAAGAGATAGAACGGGAGGAGTCTCCAGTGCGTCGCTTCGTCGCCGGGAGCTCCTAGAATGATCGTCAGAAGATTCGCCGTAGCTTCGCTTCGTGCTCGATATCAAAGTACACAAGATTTCTTAAGAATTTTTTTAGAGTTGGCTCAGAGTTTGGGGTGAGAGGGTAGAGGGTAGGGGTGGTATTTATAGGGTTAGGTTAGGGGTAAGGTATATGAAAGGTTTAAATGAAAAAATATGTTAAATTATATTAAAATGTAATAAAATAAAGTAAATAGGGTTTTAAGAGTGTTCTGTTACTGGTCTGAGAAATTAAACTACACAGGGGTGTAGGGAATCCCACAAGGCACATCTTTCATTTTGGGGACTCGGCCGAATCGGCGACTCCAGCCGGCGGCGGCGGCCTGAGTCGGCCGATCCGCCGGCCGAGTCAGCCGATTCCGGCCGAGTCAGGCGGCCGGGATCCCCAGGCGACGGTTGGTGATCCCCATGGTACAGTCACTTTTTCGTGGGTAGTGGGGTTTTGGGGAATTAGCACGTGTTAACTATTGGGCTTCTATAAAATTTAAAACAAAATAATATTAAAAATAATGTGGGGTATTGGATTTGAATTCTGGTGGCTTGGTTCAGCAGTGCAAGGTATACCAATGAGCTACAAGCTCCTTCCTGTAATTATATTGCTAATTAATTACTTATCTTGTGCTCAGGCACTAAATACCCCTTTATGGATTTTGAAATTTTTTTTGTAAAAACTTGTATTGGAAATTTAGGATTGTTACATTCTACCCTCCTTATAAAAATTTCGTCCTCAAAATTTGTAAAAGGAAAGTGTAACAAATTTAAGAAAAGTTTAGTGACTGGAGTATAGATAGTGTATAATAAGATGGTGGAAGGGTTTTAAAAAGTGTGAGAACGACTTACTGGTGTTACCTTGACCTACAGTTTCGGTTTCTACGGCTGCTAATGTGAAAGTCTGTCGCCGTGGTACAATCCTTCTAGCTGGAGGCATATTCTGTCTTTGGGGTCTGTTTCTCTGCCCTCGAGGTATGTCCCTCATTGCCTATTGGAATTGGCGAGTAGGCTGTGCAGGTGGTGGAGCAGGTAGTGCAAAACGAGGTGTAGGAGCCTGGATAGCTGGCTGCTGCGGGTAGTTGGTGTGTGTGTGAGCTGAGTTGTATCTATATGGACAGGTCTCAATTCTGTGATTGGACGCGCCACAAACTAGGCACAGGCCTTTTACGCGCCTACAGTCCTTTATCAAATGTCCATCTCTCTTGCAATGGAAACAGAAATGTAGTCTTGGCTGGTTATTGGGTTCTTCAGTTCTTCTGGTTTCGAACGTTGGCTTGAAAGAGAATCCTCCTGCCATTTGAGTGGCAGGGCGTTTCAAACCGGCAGATTGAGGTCTGCCCTTCCTCTTTACTACTGCCTCATATCTTCGGGCAGCCTTCAAAGCCAAATCATGGGTTGGGAAATCCCCTGTAGCCAGAGCAGCTTGGATTTCCAGGTCCAACCCTTGCTGAAATCTTCTAGCCCTGATCTCAGCAGTCGGTATGAGATGGGCCGCAAACCTGTTACGGTCTTGTGTTAGCTGTGTAGTATGTGATATTAAAATCGAACACTGAGACATGTCTTACCTGCTGAGCATGGTAAACTCAGCGTCATACTCATCTACCGACTTGGTCCATATTGAACCTTGTTGCAGATGTATGAACTGTTGTTCCATGTCAAACCTGGCAGTCTCAGGGAAGTACTTTGCATCGAACATGTCTCGGAAAGCCTTCCATTCGATAGGTTGGTCAAGACGGCTTTCTTCCGCCTTCCACCAGACCCGTGCATTGTCCGTGAGCTGTAATTTTGCAACACGAACCCAAGCTATTTCTGGCACTTGTGCTGCGGCCAGATCATCTTCGATACTCTGAGCCCGTTCCTCAGCTTCCAGTGGGCTCTCCTTTTCTGAGAACTGTTTGGGGTGCAAAGCCCTGAATTGCTTCAACCCCGGTGCTTCTGCCTCGGGACGGTTCATTAAAAGAGCAGTCTGCTGCTGCTGTCCCTCAGGAGGCTGCGAATCGCCTCAAGCAGAACTGTTTGCTCGGTGGGTGGAGCAGGAACAGTATGTACGATTGGTAGTGGAGGTGGAGTGTTGCTGAAGTTGATGCTGGTGTTGTTTGGGGAATCCATAACCTTGAAGAAAAATTTAGGTTAGGACAGATTCAAAGTATATAGAATGATAGGATTCAAGGAACATGAATTGTAAAGAATGTTTTAGTTGCTGGTTCTTGTGTTATATTGCATAGGTTGTTCACGCAAAACAGAACTGCATGATAGAGTTTCATACAGCTCTGACCTGCATGGGCCACCAACAAAACCTGTCACGCCCCGCTTCCCAGTATACGGCGAAGATGACGCGACTGATCCGCTACGTATTTACTGTGAAGTAAATACGCTAAGCGTATCTAAGCAATATAAAAGTAAAACACAAGAGACAAGATATAATAAAAACAGCAACTTTATATATTCGCATTCTTTTGTACAATGCATGAAAAGTAAATACAACTGATAAAAGTCATTACTTAAACAATGGCATAAAAGAAATGAAAAGTACGGAATGGAAAGTGTATAATGAACTAGAGCTCGGGGTCTTTACTGAAATGGTCCAAGTCTTCAGCAGTGGGCTCGATCTCTGACGTGTCCAGATCACCTAACGACATTCAAAGGAGAAAGAAAGAGAATGTCGTCAGCGAACAGATCGCTCGGTAAGTCCCAAAGATAAGGAAGAATAGAATAGACAGAATGAGAAGGTAGCTTTTAAAGTTGTATTATATTGTTATAAAATTTTGTTAACGCTGTTGTTTGTAGCTTGGTACAGAAGATGTCAGTGTATACGAGAGGAGTCCCACTTACACCGGATACTTTGGTACAAGGCTCCGTCGATAATACCACAGAACAACGGTATGGATGTAATTACGTCTTAAGTGACCATCTCGTGCCACCTTTAACATATTACGTACCAGTCTACCCCCTAAACCCCATAGTGTTATCTTGATTGTATTGTATTGTCATGTATTGTAAACTGTATAGATTGTATAATTGGATGACTGACCGAAACCATGATATTAGTAAACGGATGTAACTGGAGAATCATGTATGTAACTATAGAATCATAGATGTAACTGAATAATCATGTAAATGGAATGTATATCCATGGTTCGGTTCAGTCAAGTTGTATAAATTGATAGTTGGATTCATGGATTCATGTTAAATTGTAATATTGAAGATTGTAGATTGTAGATCGTACTTGAATCGTATTCAAGTCAGATTATACTGAGACTCAAACTGAGTCAGTCAATTAGAAAAGTAAATTGAAGTCCTGGTTGTTTTGATGTTATCAGTAACCGCCGCACATGGACGACAGGATTTGTGTCTTTTTCAAAGACGATTACCGTATTGATAACACCATTATTAATTTGTCTACCTTAAATAGGAAAGCACCCACTTCTCCGGCTCCCTAAGGCTCAAGAGATTGGTCCCGCTTAAACCTATGTTTACTAGAAATCTCGTTTTCTTAAGATATTGTATTTTAAATCTTTCGAGACCGAATGCTCCTTGCGGAGGTCTGTATCTCGCACTACTAAGCCCGAGGATGTGCGATAATCCGCACCATCCCGAACGGGTTCCATAGTTGGGTTGCAGCGGCGATTTGCAAAGATTTTTATAAATACTAATCATTAAGGAAAAACGGTTTTATTAATTATAGTATTTATTTTTAAAGATGTCGATTTCCCGTATTCTATGATTTAGGGTCTCCTAAATCAACTAGACTGCTCCTAACTGGTCCAAAGCGATAAGTTGTGAGATACCTCAAATCGCCTCTTCACCGCCAATTGTGGCCAGGTAAGTACAAGTGAAGAAAGGAGGGATCCGCTCAAGAATCACCGTGAGACGGGCCTTTTAAAGTTACCTTTCTCACTTGTCTAGCCTAGGCACTACAAAGTCAGGTTTAGATAAACGACTGAATGCCTACAACATTCCTCTGTCCTAATGAGTGCGACAGTCCTTAATTAGCTGAGTCTAGATATTTTTATTATTAGCTCAAAAGTTATTTATTTGTAAACATGTATCAATACTAAATCTTTTAGAAATGGTTTTATTAAGTAAAGGGTATTTAAATGAAAATGTTTGTTTTCTCGTATTCTAAGTTCTCGAGGGTATCGTGTTTTGTTGCACATGAGTGTGTGAGGAGATAGGTCATTACCTCGTGGTCTACTTAAAGTTATAACAAGTTTAATGAAGTTAAATGTAGAATTGAAACAATATGGTATTTAAGTGGAAAATACGATAAATTGAAATAGCCATCATTTTATGAAATGAAACTTGATCAATTTGGTTGATTAGTGTTTAATAGTCAATATGAGGGAGTTTAAGCATAATTGCATTAACGAGAAGTGAAGTTTTATAAGAAAACCGAATCGGAAATCGGATTTGTTCCGATTCCGTCGGGTTTTGTAAATCCGTATTTTTAGAATAGAAAAGAGAGGTAGAAAATGGGACTTACGGATTTTGGACAACTAGAAGAAAGAGATAGAACGGGAGGAGTCGTCGGTGCGTCGCTCGCCGGGAGCTCCTAAAATGATCGTCGGAAGATTCGCCGTAGCTTCGCTTCGTGCTCGATATCAAAGTACACAAGATTTCTTGAGAATTTTTTAGAGTTGGCTCAGAGTTTAGGATGAGAGGGTAGAGGGTAGGGGTGGTATTTATAGGGTTAGGCTAGGGGTAGGGTATATGAAAGGTTTAAATGATAAAATGTGTTAAATTATATTAAATGTAATAAAATAGAGTAAATAGGGTTTTAAGAGTGTTATGTTACTGGCCTGAGAAATTAAACTACACAGGGGTGCAGGGAATCCCAAAAGGCACATCTTTCATTTTGGGGACTCGGCCGAATCGGCGACTCCGGCCGGCGGCGGCGGCCCGAGTCGACCAGTCCGCCGGCCGAGTCAAGCGTCCGGGATCCGAGGCGACGGTTGGTGATCCCCCTGGTACAGCCACTTTTTCGTGGGTAGTGGGGTTTTTAGGAATTAGCACGTGTTAACTGTTGGGCTTCTATAAAATTTAAAACAAAATAATATTAAAAATAATGTGGGGTTTTGGATTTGAACTCTGGTGGCCTGGTTCAGCAGTGCAAGGTATTACAAATGAGCTACAAGCTCTTTCCTGTAATTAAATTGCTAATTAATTACTTATCTTGTGCTCAGGCAATAAATACCCCTTTATGGATTTTGAATTTTTTTTTGTAAAAACTTATAATGGAAATTTGGGGTTGTTACAATCTTAGTTTATTTTTTTTCACATTTACTTTCTGCACATACTTTCTGCATTTTATTTCTGCATCGTAATCATACTTTCATTCTTCAATCTTTTTTCTAAATCTCAAACCATGAGCGAGTAATTCCTAGCTTGCTAAGGTTCGTAGGCTAGGGTAGATCAATGGATGATAAAATCATTTAATCTCTTTTATACATTTTAAAGTCTATAAACTTTAGCAAAATAAATGTTAACATTCTTATCGGGCGTGCTACCAATCTATTACTAGTCATGACCACGATTCGAGATCTGTTCAACACTTGTTTTGTTAAGGGCTAGACATGAATAGAGATCAATGCAAGGACAAAGATTAAGAGTGGGGAAACCCTACTTTCCAAAAGAACCCTAATCTACATTCATCACTATTGATCTAGTTTTAAACTATTAAAAGATAAAAGGAGTCAATTTTAATTATTCATCATTACTACTAAGTCCTATGAACCCTACAAATCTCTTCTTCATAAATTCTACATCCGTAGTATATCCGTAATGACAAACAATCGCCCTTTTTCAATCAACCCATCTAAAGCAAGAAAAAGGTTCATGTTTCCCTGCAGACGATCCGAACTCATCTCGGCTAGCTACTAGCGATACCGTCCTGATTGCGGTTACTTTACGAAAACACTCTTTAAATGATCAATCAAATGACGCCGTTACTGGAGAAATGGCTGTAATTTTTTTCTTGTTATTCGGGTTGATATCTTATAAAATCCAGTAAATATATTGTAAACAAGAACCCAAACCGCATTTTGTGTATTTAACGATTATTGTGCGAGTTTTGCAAGGAATTTTGGAGTAACTAGTGGAAAGGAAAATAGATTCAGATACTTTCATCGTAGCCCAGAGGAGCATAAGGGTGCTCTGAAGAAAATTCAGCAAAACAACTCTCTATAGGGCGGCGGAATCGGACAGAAGTGGGGGATTGGCAGCGGAACCGCGGCGTCTTGGTCGAGTTGGGCCCCCAAAAATCTTCAGGTAATTTCTTCATATCTTTCTCTCTTCTATAAGATCTAATATTCTGATTTTTCCTGCAGGATTCTTTGCAAATATCACCGTTCAAAAATCTTGTTGGTGTTTTGATATCGGTTTGTTTGTGCATATCTTAACTGGACGTTAAGGGGTAATAACCCAAATCCAGATTAGGTGAGGATTTCATCACCCTTCCTAGGCCTCACAAATCACAAAACGAGCATACTTTCACCCTACATTAATTAAAAAAATATCTAGACCAAGCTTCTAAGGACTGTCATGCTCAATTAGGATAGAAGATGGTCGTGGGTAATTTATCGCTTATCCGCATTTCTCTTGTGGTGTCTAGGCAAGTGTGACTAAGGAAAATGGTTACTTAATTAGGCCCGGTATTTCGGTGATTCGTATAGCGGATACTTCCCACTTACTTGGCACTTACCTGCCCATAAGAGTGATAAAGAGATGGTAAAGGATTGATCCTGTGACTTGTCCTTTGGAAGTCTAGGAGAAGTCTAATGACTTGACCTAGGTGACCTTAGTTCTAGGGATTGATTGTGCATTTTTGTGATTTGTTGAGTCAGGCCTCACGTCCAACACTTTTTCAAAACTAACCTTTTAAATCGTTCTCACACACGCCACCACGTGCATTAAACCCGCTTAGTGCATGATCGGCTGGACACGGGATTCTAGTGCTCGTCTTGTCTACGTCTTTGCTATTCACTCCGCAGTCGGTACTTCTTAATCTTCTATTTCCCCTCCACCCACCACATCTCCCGAAATGGACGGACATCCATCGGGATTTCATGATACAACCCTGCCACCACCCATAGGTGCGCAGAATCCACCGTGCATCTCTCTCCAAGAAAGATGCTACCCCATACATGGGTCCCTTACTACTTGTTTGTCTCTTCTACCGGCCAATGGGGGTAATTTCGAAATTAAACCCCACTTCATCAACTTGTTACCCAAATTTCACGGGCTTGAATCTGAAGATGCATACGTTTTCATAACCAAATTCGAAAATGTATGTGCAATGATGAGCGTAACACAACTGTCAGTAGATGCTATGCGATTACATCTTCTCCCTTTTACCTTATGCGATCTATCTTAAAAATGGCTTTATAGCACTGTCTCACATTATATCGCAAAGTGGGATAAATTCGTTATAGCATTCCTTAGGAAATTTTATCCGAATCACAAAACCGCCAGTGTTTGAAGCGAGATTATCCAGTTTACCCAACTTCCCAACGAACCAGTCTGGAAATTCTTTGAACGGTTTAAATATCTTCTTGCCCAATGCCCCCATCACGGAATTGATAGATGGAAACTTTGCCGAATTATATATGAGGGTGTTAATCCTGCCACGAAACAGATGCTTGAAACTATTTGTCAATGCCATTTCATATAAAAAGACGATGGCGAAGCTTAGCAATTTCTGGAAGATCTCGCAGAAAAAACCTCACAATAGGAGAGCACTAGACCAACATCGTCTTCATTTAGGGCAAGTATCCATTAGCTCGACGTTTCCATCGCAGTGAAAGCCGAAATGGCCATGATGCAAAAGAAACTCGAAGCTATCAAAAACAAAGTCTCGCCAACCTCCCTAAACCAAGTTACGCTTTCCAAAACAGTATGTGGTTGCTGTTTTGACCCATCACATTTAACTGAAGAATGTCCTTTGAATCCTCCGTCTCAAGGTCATGAACAAACCAATGCTGCTTTTCAACAACATCCTAGAAATGACCCTTATTCATCTACTTATAATCAGATATGGAGGAATCATCCTAATTTCGCTTGGAACCAAAACCAGCCTCAAAATCAAAATCAGTTCCCAAGACAAAATAATTATCAAAGGCTTCCTCCGCAGCAATAGCAACCACCAAAACAAAGTCAGCACCCTTTTCAACCGCAATCTCTTCAAAATCTGGTAAACAACTTTGCTCCTTATAAGAATATATTAACAGCCGGTACCGATAAAACCTCTGCGCTCGATCGTAACTTAGAAACGTTCATTAAACAATCCATGCAAACGACGGCTAATTTAGCGTCTTTTATCTAAACGTTAGTGCAACACACTGCTTCCCATAGTGAAAGCATAAAATCTATAGAAGCACAACTTGCACAG
Organism: Agapanthus africanus; assembly: GCA_030015575.1. NCBI lineage: Eukaryota > Viridiplantae > Streptophyta > Magnoliopsida > Asparagales > Amaryllidaceae > Agapanthus > Agapanthus africanus. The sequence goes on from JASDDO010000001.1 coordinate 443,235,325, forward strand.
TTAAATGCCGCGATGAGCGAGAGAGAGAAGGGGAGACTTCTATCTCAACCTCTACCAAATTCCGACCACTCACAAAGCGCAAATATCATCCTTCAAAATCATAATGTGAGTGCCGTAACCACGTTGAGATCGGGAAGAGTGCTGAAAAATAATGTTGGTAAACAAGTTGAAGTCGATGTTATTGATGAAGCCCCGGCTACTACTTCTACTCCTATTTCGTCTAATCCAACATCTTCTTCTGAGCCTATTCTCCGTTTTCCACTAGGCTCGAACCCTCATCCCATTTCCTTGAAGGAATTACCATCTACAACCATCCCAAATCCAATTTTGGGATCCATTCCATCCCCACAAACTTCTCCTCAAAAGTTGGACCCAACCCTTATTGATAAAGCTCATTTTCCACACAGGTTGAGGGCCAATAGACCAAGTCCCCAAATGGAGAAGATTGTGGACATTTTAAAGCAAGTTAAGATAAATATTCCTCTCCTAAATGGTATCAAACAAGTTCCTTCCTATGCGAAAATTTTAAAGGACTTGTGCACTAGGAAGAGAAAAACTCAAGTACCTAAAAAGGTTTTCTTAGCGAGTAATATGAGCAATTCTCTTACCCAATTGGTGCCCACAAAACGTAAGGACCCCGTTTGTCCTACAATATCTATAACTATTAGGGGTAAAAATATCAATCATGCTCTACTCGATTTAGGTGCTAATATAAACTTGCTTCCATATTCTGTTTATGAGCAATTGGGGATAGGAGAGTTGAAACCTATGGATTGCACTTTCCAGATGACCGATCGATCTATCATCCAACCTCAGGATGAGTTAGAGGATGTGTTAATCAAAGTTGGAGAATTTATATTCCCTGTGGACTTTATAGTTATAGTAGCGAACCCGCGGAACCAAATTCTGGTGATCCTCGGGTTGACCTTTCCTAGCAACTTCAAACGCGATAATCAATTGTCGTAACGGTTCAATGAACCTATCCTTTGGGAAGATGAAAATTGAGCTTAACATCTACAAGTTAGGAAGTCAACCCTCCGAACCCTATGTTCATGTATGTTCTGTTGAAAAGATAGCTTCCGACAGTTGAGAATTTGAGGAGCATCACGATATGATCTCGATGCCACTAGTGTGTTATGGTTTGATCCTAATATTTATTATACACGTGAAGACCCTTCTGTCGACAAGTCCACACGTAAGTCCGAACCCTTTGACCTGTCGAATGATTTAGTCGAGCTATCCGAATTTCATAACTCCCTTTTCGATGAGATTATCATTCGGAATCTTGATGAAAGTTTTGAAGATATTTTGCCGAAGAACTCGCATTCCTAGAAGATATGGGAGTTGTGAAAAATCAAGCCTCACCCAAAGAATTTGAACCGCCACCCCTTCTTCTTATCAAAAACAAGAATGCGAGTATTGCACCACCACTGTTTTGCCTCTACCAACCGAGATGTAAACCCGATCGATTACGTCTCTTACCTCCCCACTTCTGTACATCTATGATCTTCCACCAACCTTGGTGTTACATTGATAAAATATTCAAATGGTTGGTATTGACTTTTGGTCTTTGTAAAACTTTGCATAGACGAATAACTTTACCCCCCTCTTGTAATACTTAATACTGTTTTACTCAAGTTTGGGGGGGGGAGAAAAATATTTTGGCTCTTGAAAGAAAAACAAATTTTTATAAAATTATGAGCCAAAAATAAGTCTGGGGGAGGATTTTACTATCATTAATTCTTGTCATCGTTACTAATTTTTCCTCCCAAGTCTACAGGTTTTAAGCTCAACGGATAACATCAGTGAGGACACTGCTGCAAATAGGTTTACGGGAGGTTTGTGCTTATTCACGCATCATTTTTTTGCATTATACTAAATAAAAGCACAAAGATTTTTTGATAATAAAAGTTAAAAAGTGAAAAATACATATGATAAGAAGGAAAAATTTAAGAAAAGAAAGAAAAGTAGATGTTTTAAAACGAAGCTAGTAATAAGTAGTCATGAGCTGTTGTCCCAAGGGATAGTAAGATGAAGGGAATCACTAATCTGCGGATAGAAATAAGTCTGAAAAATAATCCCTGTTCTTGAGTCTAAACATCTGAACGTTGATACTCTACTATACGCACTTGCATATATCTTGGAACTTGGGATAGTAGAGGATACTTTGAAATGCTCTTGTCTAAAATCCTTAGTATGAAGAAAAAATATATATACAAACAAAAATATAAATTACATAAAAAAAATGGTGAAGAAAAATGAACACTGGTTTTGTAATTATTTAAGGAAACATAAAAAAATATAGCGTGGGTGCCTTATCACCTAGTGCCTTAGACCAACTGGTTTGGGAGCCACTGCTAAGCCTTAGATGTTGCAAGACTAGGATGATGATAATTACGTCTAAAAGAGTGAGCACATTTGGTAATCGGTTGGTTAGTACCTCAAGAAGTATTAATGGTCGCATGAAGAATGTGTGAGCAATTCCATCTGAAACATTCTTCGACTAAAAAGTACTAAGGAAGATGGACATGAATATGATAGCTTGAATTGAATTCTCTAAGTGTAGGGATGTTTTTTACACACACGTAGGGGTATATGATCTTTGTTTGGATGAAAGGTAAGAAGGAAGACTAAAGGCGATGTTTTATTGAGAGATGATGTGATTTCTGATATCTTTTCACGACCATTAAGATAGGGCCCAAGGCTACTAAAAAGCTAGTGTAGTTTGAAACTCTTATTTTCAAGTTCTTTCTTGTATATGTTCTTTATCTTTGTATGTAACTATTATCATCTTTCTTTTATTACGGGATTTTGTGGGTGTAATCCGCTGGAAACCCTCAGGAAATAACACTCCTCCTACTAGGGACACCTAGAGGTTTAAAGGCTTGTTGCACTTACTAAGTGCAATCGTGTTGCCTACGAAAGTGTGCTAGGTTTTTCTTTTTCTTTTTTCTTCTTCTCTTTAATAACTAGTTTGCTCAGGACGATCAAAATTAAGTTTGGTGGTATTTGATTAGTCTGAAATATTTCACATTTGAATGATTATTTTCTCTACTATTGTTAAGTTCTAAAATGTGTTTATTGTAATTATAGAACATATGAGGGTTTATGTGTAAAAGTTTATTATCATATGTTTTTACATTATAATTAACATAATGAGGGAAAATACATGCATATAATATTTATATGAAATACTATAATTAAAATATGTATATCATATCAAATATTTCTAATCAATATTCTTAATATATAATATCATATAAAATGGTTAGGATGATATCTCAAAAATAACAAATACTACTAACACTTTGATTTGAGATATTTTGTAGATTAGCTCAATTCTAGAGATCCGAGATGTTGGAATCAAATCTGTCGAAATATGGAAGCAAATCGTAAGATTTAGCAACGGCAGAGACCCAGAGCATTAATCTCAAAATCCAGATATCGAAGGAATCTCCACATGTCAACAAGAGTGAGCAGAAAAAAATACCAAACCCTAAAGCATGGATTTGCGGCGGATCTGCAGCATATCTAGGGCTGTTTGATGAGATATTTTGGTGATTGGATCGTATCAACGTATATTTACATATGATATCTAAGGTTTTTAGTTTCTGTGACTATATATAGGACCGAGAGCTTCACATCTAAAAGGATCAAACCGAAGAGATCAAGAGGTCCAAAGCGATCCACGAATCCAGGTGATCATCAGTTAGTCATCTACCTCCAACAAGAAAGAGAGCGAGAGAAAAAACTAGGATTCTTTGTAACCTACTTTCAAAAAGGAAAGTTGTATGAAATAGTTGATTAATAAAGGTATATTTTAGTTTATTACTTTTCACATTTACTTTCTGCACTTACTTTCTGCATTTTATTTCTGCATCTTAATCATGCTTTCATTCTTCAATCTTTCTTCTAAATCTCAAACCATGAGCGAGTAATTCCTAGTTTGCTAGGGCTCGTAGGCTAGGGTAGATCAATGGATGATAAAATCATTTAATCTTTTTTATACATTTTAAAGTCTATAAACTTTAGCAAAATAAAATGTTTACATTCTTATCGGACGCGCTACCAATCTATTGCTAGTCAATACCACGATTCGAGATTTGTTCAACACTTGTTTTGTTAAGGGCTAGACATGAATAGAGATCAAAGCAAGAACAAGGGTTAAGAGTAGGGAAACCCTAGTTTCTTCCAAAAGAACCCTAATCTACATTCATCACTATCGATCTAGTTTTAAACTATTAAAAGATAAAATGAGTTATTTTTAATTATTCATCCATTACTACTAAGTCCTATGAACCCTACAAGCTTCTTCTTTATAAATTCTACATCCGTAGTATATCCATAACGACAAATAATCACCCTTCTTCAATCAACTCGTCTAAAGCATGAAAATGTTCACGTTTCCCTACGGACGACCCGTACTCATCGCAGCTAGCTACTAGCGACACCGTCCTGATTGCGGTTACTTTACGAAAACACTCTTTAAACGATCAATCAGTTGGAGCAGAATATTGGGAAATGAGCGATTTGATCCTCAATATCGGAATTCGTTGCAATTGGTGATATTGGATTAAATCGCCTGGGTTTTGCCTAACGGCAAATATTTGGTTTCGAATAACCGTTGTTATGCACCAAATTTTAAAATGAAATATCTGTACCTTTATTTTATAAAGTGAGATATACATTTTGAAAATTGTGTTATAAACATTTGCCTTTATCAGTTGAGGATAAGGTAAGGTGTATTGAATAACGGTGTAAGACATTCTCGATCATAATACAGTTTTCAACTTACAAAACACAGAATTTGAGTTAGCAAACTTTTAGAACTCGTACATGAAAATGTATGTTGTCCAATGTCCTTTGGGACAAGGGGTTGGTACTCTTACTTCATTCAGGTATACCTATGAGTTCTCTGGTTTTAGACACGCATTCGTTGTAATGTAAGGTCTAAAGATTTTGAGAAGTTATAGGTATAAGAATAAAATAGAGAACCATATGTTGGAAGTATCAGGATTCTTCAAAGTGATAGAAGATATAGATACTTATGCTAAGTATTCTATTATAGTAATATTGAGAACTTGATTCTCTCGCAGGTTACTCATCTGTGAGTATGCTCCATGATGAGTAATACCGTATTGCCCTTTTTCCATTAGATGATATGCACTGGAAACAGCTGCATGACATTTGAATCTGGTTCCATCTAAATTAGTGTCTTGATTCTATATGGATATAGAAAGGTTTCATATCTTAAGGTTGTTAAGATATGGAGTTATCTGGTTTCTGTTTAAAAGTAGAATCCGGACAAACTCAAGGCACGCTTCGGTAATGGCAGTTTGTTTCGGTTCTGCGTTAGTGCCAGTTTCATAAAAGTTTTTGTTTCCGCGTTTGGCCTCGGATTGACGGCAGGGGCGCTACCGTAGACTTACATGGTATCAGAGCCATGCCATTAACCCTTTACTAGTTGGTTTAGACAATGTTAAAATATCGAAACCGAAACAAACCCAAACACTGCCCCTGAACTTTGGAGTTTCTGTTGTTTTTTAAAGTGTCCAGAAAAATTATTTAAACATGTGCAGAAGACTACTGAAGAGACTACAAGACCACACCCCAAAGAAGACCCCCATCCCTCGGATTTGGGCTGAGCGCATGCTCCCAAAATCCGAGGAAGCCGGCCTGTTTTGGGCTTCTGGGGTTCATTTTTTGGGTGTTTTCTGGTCTCTGGTAAGTTGGTTCAGTGGTGTTGTTTGTTTAGCCCAATTTGGATATGGTTTTCAGGTTGTTTGGGCTATTCGGGGGTTATTTCGAATTCGATATTTTCTAACATTGTTTAAAGTTAGCAGTACATTACATTTCTATCCGCGGCCGTGAATGTCATTTGATCGGTAAATCTTGTCTAATTGCTATAGACCTTTTAGACGGATTTGCGAATGTGACATTCACGTTGATGTTCTGTGTTGTGCTGTGATGTTACGGATTTGTCGTGGTGGATAGCTTGCATGCAATGGTAGTGCAGTTTAGTTTTATTTGTATATTTGATATCGCGGGGCGAGCGTCCGACCTGTGGACTGCCGTCACTGCCTGTTTGTATATTATTCTTTTGGAGCACGACCGGGTTGAGATCAATGTCACCGTTGTACATATTTTCTTTTCTGTACTAGAATTACCCCGCGGTGGAGTGCACAGATAGCCGGGTTCTAGAGGGCAACGGGCTCGCATCTCATGGCTTTGAGACGGAGGGGGCTTCACTCTAGAATTGGCGGGCTATTCGCCGCACTCGTAGGGGGTATAGGTTGACCCAAGGAGGGGTGCTCAAGTTACCGGATTCCGTGAAGTGCTGGGTGGTCCATTCACTTTGCTGAAGGGGGCTGCTTCGCTTCAGGTTTTGGCGGGTAATTTGTCGCACCCGTAGGGGTTTAGGTTTTCATTGCACAGACTATCCACATGACCAGGGGAACGTCGGGTTTCAGTTGCGGCTCAATGAAACCTGGGGATCCCAGATTATCTGAATTGTTCTGCGATGCTTATTACTTTTCTGTGATATTGCATTTATCACGCCTTGAGCGATTACTATATATTGATATATATACTAGTAGATGTTGTATATGTTTTACACCCGCGCTAGTCCAGTCCCCACTCTGTCATTAGTTAAGTAACCTAACGGGTAATGACGGGACCCAGTGGCGAATGCGGATGGCATATACATACATTTTATTATCGTTCTATTGGTGTGATTAATTGATGGGACTGCGTTGATTCGGATCAATGCAAAGGAAAACAAACCTATTTGATGTTGTTGGAACATTTTTCAAAAAGCTGTTATTACAAGGACGTTCTCTTGTGTTTTTCTTAGTGATATTCGGTTATGAATATCCAGCACCTCATTCGACGAGGCAAGAGCCAATATCCCTTCACCAGGAGTGACCCCTTGGGCAGAAGTTTGCGTCAAGGTAATAACTTCACTATAGTCGATTACTTTTTGCTTTGCATCGCGGTATTCAGTTGGAATATTCTGCACCTCATTCTACGAGGAAAGAGCCGAGATCCCTTCACCGGGAGTGACCTCTTTAGCAAAGGTTTTCGCCACTATATATTTATAAAAGCTATCTGGTTCCTTCAACGAATCAAGTTCATTACGTTAAAGGTTTTTCGCCAAAAACCATTCGTAGCCCTCCGTCATTTATGATGGGTAGCACTTAGTATTCATGCTATGTTTGTTGGTGTAATACCCGGTTTCCTTTTTACGCCTATGTCCGTATTTTTTTATAAATTATCACTTACAAGTTTGTTAGTTTATATTTAATATTATTTTAGTTATTTTAAAAACCCTAATATCTATCCATTTTACATTTTTCCAGAGTCTCTTATTTGCTATTTCCTGACCAGTCTTTTTTCCCTAATTTCCATATCCTTATTTATTTCAAACCCCTTTTAATTCTTTTCATTTAGAATTTCCTTTAAACCCTCAGCCCATTCCTTCTTTTTAAATAAAGCCATTTTCCAACGAATCCTCGGCCCAGCCCCAAATTCTTTATGATTTTTCCCTAAATTTCCTCGGCCCGGCCCCTTCGTTTTCTCCTCTATATTAATTAAACTTTGATAGCCCGGCCCACGCTTCTCCCCAGCCCAAACTGCTCTCAATTATAAAGTAATTGATTTCCTCGGCCCGGCCTAGTACGCCCTCCAAGCCCACTCCCGACCCCGTTACTGTACATCTCTTTCAATTTTCCCAACGGCTCCTTTCCCTAACTCCCGCGCGCGTTTCCTCCGCCTCCTCCGCCGCGACTCGCGCCCACGCCCTCGCGATGTCGTTACTCCACGACGTGCCCCCTCACGTTTCCCTCACCTTCCCTATCTCTCCCCTCGCGTTATCCCTCGTTCTCCCATCCTTCTCTTTCCCTCGTTCCATCTCGAACCCATACCCAGAACCCCCATCCTCCTCCTCCAAGCTTCGAGTTTTCCGACGACCCAACGTCGAACAACCCCCGACCATCTCCTCACACTCTCACCCAGCATCCCAAACCCACACTGAGATCCACCCCTGCGTCTCGTCGACTTTCCTCCTCCGCGGCATCCTCCTCCTCAACCTCGTCATCGTCGTCTCCCCACTCTTTCCCACACATCCTACACTCTCCCGTTCTCCCTCCTCCTCGACATCTTCCCTCACCTCCCCCAGCCGAGATCCACCCCAAACCCACAGCCCCGTTTGCCTTGTCGACCTCTCGTGCCCTCCCCGTCGACCGAGCACCACCATCATCATCACCCTCTAACTCTCCCCCTCACTCACAATCTCTATCTCTCTCACTGATCTCACTCGGCCTCTCTCTCTCATCTCTCTCTCCCTCACTCTGTCACTCTCTCTCTCTCTCTCTCTCTGCATTCTCTTACCCTCTCTCATCTCCCTTTCTCTCTAACAGATTTCCCCCACTCTCTCTCTCCCCCTTCAGTTTCTCGACCTCTCTCTCTCTCACTCTGTCTTTTTCTCTCTCTCTCTCTCTGTCTGCTCCAGCTCTCTCTCTCTCTAACTCCCTCTCATCTCACTCCCTAACTCTACAGCCTCTCTCCGTCGCACCCGCATACTACCAACAGAGCGAGCCCAGCTTCACAGCAGAACCCCGACACCAAGCTGCGAGCCGCTGCCGAGACACGAGTCCGAGCCAAATCAAGTTGCCGTGCCGCACGTGTGTCGCGCGTTCGTGACGACACAGCCACCGTACATCCCCGGGACATCTCCAGGCAAGTTCTTACTTGCTTTCATGCTATTCTGTATATATTACAAATCAGAATCGTAGATATATTCCATGTTTGCTGATGCTATATATTGTTACAAAACTGTTCGATGCTTGGTCCCATAGAAAATCATTATCGTATTTGACGGAACTGGACATATTATATTGGCCCTTGTAGAGATGGTTAATGTGTACAAATTTCATTAGAAAATACGACTGTTAACAGTTAAAACGACTACCCCCAAGTTTAACCGTAAAGCTGAAATTCTATTGTACCTGAAAATCGTTAAATTCACCATAAATCATATACATAATAGAATGGTGCGTTCGAGGGCTCAAATCGAAGCCAACTCGATGAAATTTAACCCTATACTGGTTTTCTGACATTCCTGTACTTAAATGGTGATGATATTCGTATCGGAGTGCGACTCTGGACTGCAGTCCAGAGCGACTCCAGTTATTGGTTGCTGTCCCGTATTGAGTACCACAGGATTTACTTAATTTGTAGATTGCGGAACTCCACTGTTTTCTGTAGGTAAAACTGTTAGATAGACAACACAATTGATTTCATACTGTTTCGTTACCGTTTGATATTTAACCTGAAATTTATAAGATCGGGACACATAACAGTCCCAGCAGAATCAGAATTGACATGTTAATATTAAACTGATTATAACTCCTAACGTACAGACGTGATTGAAGATCCGTCTATTGCGTTGAAAACCTTACTGAAAACCCTAGAATTCATCCAACTGTAACGTCGCTAAAACCTGATCCCAACTGGGATTAAAATGCGTTGCGAAACGGACTCCTGATTCTGAAATTGGATTTCCAGCCGCGAACGCTTAAAATGAAATGGTTATAACTAATGATCCTGGAACCCGATTGGCTTGAAACCAAATTAGATGGATAGATAACTGAACATACTAATTACTACCTGTTTATCTTTTCGCCAAATTATATACGTATGTTTGTCGATAAATTGTACAAGTGATAGAATACTGTTTTATGACACATTAATCATGCTTATATACTGTTAATGCATCATATCATACCCATATCATCGCAGTGATTTAACTAGTGATATCGTGCATTTACCCAGTGTTAGATTTTAGTGTTGATTGTGGCAAGTACGTCAGTGTTCGTGTATTCGTGATTAAGTGAAAGTGATACGTACTTGTGCACAATCAATGACCCTATTATTCTTTTGCATTGTCGACGTCTGTGAGATGCGTGTACGTGTGACTATAAGTGGTATGGGACACTTATGGAAGCGCTTGCATGGGTGTCACAGATAAGGCATCCGACACTGCCATTTACCTTAGGTATTAGTCGGGACGTGCTTGATGGAGGTCCTGCCTCCAGTTCTCGCGCAGACTTGTCACGGATCGATTAGTATTTAGGGTTATGGTTAGCGTTTGATGTAGACCACGGGGTGTGGGGTAGTTCAAGTGTGAATTCAACAGAATCTCGGGAGTCCCATGCCGGCTTATATATTTAGGGAGTTATATGGAGATTTACAGGGTATGTGCTATAGACACCGTGATACATTCGTTACATGTTGGGCCCGTGGTCCCTTGCCCTTGGGTTCTACCCTTGGGTGGAGGACACTCGCGAGTGGTTGACTCTCACACTTGGACTGACGATAGGCTTATTGACCTATGCAGTGAGACTTAGAGACTGATAGGGTTACTGTCATTTACATTCCTTATATACTGTGTTGACATACATGACACATCGTTATACTGTTTTACTGCTCCGCTGCATTTATCCCTGCTCATTTATATTCATGCTGTTATTGATTTACTGTTATTCATATCCTTCACCACTGTTAGAACTGTTACTTGATTATATACATTATATTGCTATTGTGTCGCTCTGACGACCTGAGTATGCATGCTCAGTGTGAGGAGAAGATTTAGCTTGGACCAGATCTAGACGTGCATCACAGACTTCTTGACTTGCCTTCCCGATTTACATTCATTTGTTCCACTTCAGGTCAGTCTTTATATTGTTTCCTTCAGTTACTGCATTTCTCATTACCTGCGCATCGTTTACTGTTTACCATGATAAACTAGAAGCCGAAGTGTGACTACGGCAGGACATTTCCTTGACCGTAGGAGCATGGCTGGCCTTGTCTACCCCTCGTATTCCGTATTTTGGGAAGCGGGGCGTGACATGGTTTAGTTGGTATCAGAGCCCAGGTTTTGTATCGGTTGGGATTGCAGTTTTCCATGTATAGCTTGACAATCTAAGACATCCCTCAGTCTAGATTGTAAACTTGATATTCTTGATCCATATTCACATCGTGTGTTCAGCTATCCATTCGCTAGGGTTTCAATTGACTTGGCAAAGTTTCGTGGTGGTAATGGTGAACTACATCACGATTACACTACCGCACTCTGTTTCAGTGACTTAAAATCATATAGTTGATTCTCCACTTGTAATAAATTCTTCACCTCTGATATTCTTGAATCTTTGTCCTATCCATATTACATTTTGATTCGTTCAGCTTGTGGCTTATATCATTCCCAAAACTTTTGTTTCAGGATCATGTCTTCCAACGACTCTTCATCTATCTCCGCTCCCCAGAATCAGACCGTCGAGATTCTGAGTGAACTGCAAGGTTTAAAGGAAGCCCAGGAGCGAACAAACGACTTGTTGGCTGAAGGACTGAGAAGACAAGTGAATCAGGCACCGGCGGGAGTCTCTAATCATAAAGGGATCTCTATTGGACGAGGGAAGGAGAAGAAGATGAAGCGTCAACAGAAACATCAGAAGAACCCTTGCTGTGGATATTGTAAGAGGCCAGGACACCTTCAGAGGGATTGTCGCCGTGCTCAAGGGAAATGTCTGATATGCGGCTCCAACCAACACCTCATCAACGGCTGCCCAGAAAGGAAAGAACTGCAAGGAAGAAACTCGTCCACACTCCCCACCCTTGCCAAGTGAGGATTGCCGCGTAGTCGGACTTCGACGATAAGGCGGATCAAACGCAGGATTCAACTCACGCGACGAGAATGCAATGCTATAGCAGTCGAAGAATGATTTTTCATGTTATCTACTTTCAGTAATAATATTGTCGTTTTTATGAATGTTTCCTTCCGTTTGAATCTTTGTATCCGTCGAACTTTTAGTTGGATGAAATAAAATTTGAATCATAATATATGTATCATTCTCATGCTTTCTCTATGTCAAATTCTATTCATTATCACAGTATTTTAAATTCTGAGCTTTCAATTCCTTTCACCGCATATCTTTCCATACTTCGTACACTTGGCCATTCTCCTTATTCATTCCATTGTTTAATCATGACTCTTCTTTTCGGGCCATGGCACACCCTGGAGCAGCGCCGCATCTAGATAAGGATGCACAGACATGCGTATCCTTAGACCACACGATGACGAGTTCTGACGATGAGATCAACGGCCCCAGGTCAGTTTCGAAAACAACGATTCAGAGGACGAAGGAATAGCCGCCCCAGAGTTTAACATGATAGCGGATTCTGAAGAAGAAGAAGGAGATCCTGAAGAGAATCCTATAGATGAAGACCCGATAGAGGAAGACCCGATAGAAGAAAATCCAGTTGAGGAAAATCCCGTGGAAGAAAATACAGAAGAAGAGAATCACATGGAATCGGACCTCGATGAAGGAGCTCCGTCCGAGGAAGAAGAACCAGAAGATCAAGACCCTGCTGCGGAAGAACTTCCAATGGCGATGCCCGCGAAGCGATATGGAAATGGACGTCCCTACCTGAGCGCGCGAGCCTACCGCAACCTACTGAATCTCCACAACAGCAACTGACGGAATTTCCTTTTGATGTTGTCCTTCTGGCCAAATAAACAGTGTATAGCTTAAGGCCACTTATTGTCCTAGAGAATGTCTTGTTTCAAATTTCTTGGATAAAGTAAATCTTCTGGATTTGTAAACCTTTTGATATTTGGTTCGTTTGATACTTGTTTATTGCACATATCCATTTATTTTTCTGCTGAGTTCCCTGACTGTCCACCCCTTCTCCTTGTATAGTCTTCACCCCGTTTCGATTAGAAAGTACCGCACCCTAATCCTTGGAATGAGCCACCCTTCATTCCGCGTCTGTGCCCCGTTGAGATCCTTCTGGGAGGAGAACAGTTCCTGTGAAACTTCCGAGTTCACTAACTCTTCAAATTTTGATTCGTGTGTCGTATCGACTGTTGTTTCCTCCACACTTTTCCGTTTGTATTCCTTTGTTGCTCATCCTTACTTCCTGTGCTGACCCTATCCCAATCTCCTTAACTTTCAGCCTAGCCGACACACTTCAACCTTCTGTTTGAGCCACACTTTCTTATAATCTTTACCCTATCTAGCCCTATACCTATGCGTGTTTTTCCTATTACCCTAATTATATATAGGGACACTGTTATTCAAAAAATTCAGTTTTCAGTACTTTGAATTTATCAAAGGGAGTGTGTTATTGATTATTCTATTCTCATATATTTTAAATAGGCTATTATTAATCTCGTTTTCGGTAGCGCAAATTTACACTGCGCATATATTGTTCCATGTTTCCCGTTTTCGTTATGTGAGTTTTCTAAGTTGATTTAAAACTTTTCGATCGATAAATTACCTTAAAATGTTTTAACCTATCGTCTAAGCTTTCACTATCTCATTGTCGTTACTATAGTTTCGGGTGTTGTGCCTATATTTACTATTATAAATGATTGAGTCTTGTACTTATTATTTCTACCTTCCTACTTTTGATATACTTATATGTGCACATATTTGGGTTCGATTCTATCGAACAAGCCTTAAGTATTATTACTCGCTATTGTTATCTAAATTCTTGTATACATGTATTTACCCATATAGTTGTTCCTGCCTTATACCTATTAGGCCTACCCTTCCGTATGTTGTTTTCACTTGTATACATATTTTCAAATTGCTTCGTCCACGTACTGCTAATAAATCCTTTGTGTTAGTGTGCAATCTAATAGTTTTCGCTTATGTTTGTATAACCTATTTTTTTATTTTAAATTTCGAGGACGAAATTTTTGTAAGGGTGGTATGATGTAATACCCGGTTTCCTTTTTACGCCTATGTCCGTATTTTTTTATAAATTATCACTTACAAGTTTGTTAGTTTATATTTAATATTATTTTAGTTATTTTAAAAACCCTAATATCTATCCATTTTACATTTTTCCAGAGTCTCTTATTTGCTATTTCCTGACCAGTCTTTTTTCCCTAATTTCCATATCCTTATTTATTTCAAACCCCTTTTAATTCTTTTCATTTAGAATTTCCTTTAAACCCTCAGCCCATTCCTTCTTTTTAAATAAAGCCATTTTCCAACGAATCCTCGGCCCAGCCCCAAATTCTTTATGATTTTTCCCTAAATTTCCTCGGCCCGGCCCCTTCGTTTTCTCCTCTATATTAATTAAACTTTGATAGCCCGGCCCACGCTTCTCCCCAGCCCAAACTGCTCTCAATTATAAAGTAATTGATTTCCTCGGCCCGGCCTAGTACGCCCTCCAAGCCCACTCCCGACCCCGTTACTGTACATCTCTTTCAATTTTCCCAACGGCTCCTTTCCCTAACTCCCGCGCGCGTTTCCTCCGCCTCCTCCGCCGCGACTCGCGCCCACGCCCTCGCGCTGTCGTTACTCCACGACGTGCCCCCTCACGTTTCCCTCACCTTCCCTATCTCTCCCCTCGCGTTATCCCTCGTTCTCCCATCCTTCTCTTTCCCTCGTTCCATCTCGAACCCATACCCAGAACCCCCATCCTCCTCCTCCAAGCTTCGAGTTTTCCGACGACCCAACGTCGAACAACCCCCGACCATCTCCTCACACTCTCACCCAGCATCCCAAACCCACACTGAGATCCACCCCTGCGTCTCGTCGACTTTCCTCCTCCGCGGCATCCTCCTCCTCAACCTCGTCGTCGTCGTCTCCCCACTCTTTCCCACACATCCCACACTCTCCCGTTCTCCCTCCTCCTCGACATCTTCCCTCACCTCCCCCAGCCGAGATCCACCCCAAACCCACAGCCCCGTTTGCCTTGTCGACCTCTCGTGCCCTCCCCGTCGACCGAGCACCACCATCATCATCACCCTCTAACTCTCCCCCTCACTCACAATCTCTATCTCTCTCACTGATCTCACTCGGCCTCTCTCTCTCATCTCTCTCTCCCTCACTCTGTCACTCTCTCTCTCTCTCTCTCTCTGCATTCTCTTACCCTCTCTCATCTCCCTTTCTCTCTAACAGATTTCCCCCACTCTCTCTCTCCCCCTTCAGTTTCTCGACCTCTCTCTCTCTCACTCTGTCTTTTTCTCTCTCTCTCTCTCTGTCTGCTCCAGCTCTCTCTCTCTCTAACTCCCTCTCATCTCACTCCCTAACTCTACAGCCTCTCTCCGTCGCACCCGTATACTACCAACAGAGCGAGCCCAGCTTCACAGCAGAACCCCGACACCAAGCTGCGAGCCGCTGCCGAGACACGAGTCCGAGCCAAATCAAGTTGCCGTGCCGCACGTGTGTCGCGCGTTCGTGACGACACAACCACCATACATCCCCGGGACATCTCCAGGCAAGTTCTTACTTGCTTTCATGCTATTCTGTATATATTACAAATCAGAATCGTAGATATATTCCATGTTTGCTGATGCTATATATTGTTACAAAACTGTTCGATGCTTGGTCCCATAGAAAATCATTATCGTATTTGACGGAACTGGACATATTATATTGGCCCTTGTAGAGATGGTTAATGTGTACAAATTTCATTAGAAAATACGACTGTTAACAGTTAAAACGACTACCCCCAAGTTTAACCGTAAAGCTGAAATTCTATTGTACCTGAAAATCGTTAAATTCACCATAAATCATATACATAATAGAATGGTGCGTTCGAGGGCTCAAATCGAAGCCAACTCGATGAACTTTAACCCTATACTGGTTTTCTGACATTCCTGTACTTAAATGGTGATGATATTCGTATCGGAGTGCGACTCTGGACTGCAGTCCAGAGCGACTCCAGTTATTGGTTGCTGTCCCGTATTGAGTACCACAGGATTTACTTAATTTGTAGATTGCGGAACTCCACTGTTTTCTGTAGGTAAAACTGTTAGATAGACAACACAATTGATTTCATACTGTTTCGTTACCGTTTGATATTTAACCTGAAATTTATAAGATCGGGACACATAACAGTCCCAGCAGAATCAGAATTGACATGTTAATATTAAACTGATTATAACTCCTAACGTACAGACGTGATTGAAGATCCGTCTATTGCGTTGAAAACCTTACTGAAAACCCTAGAATTCATCCAACTGTAACGTCGCTAAAAACTGATCCCAACTGGGATTAAAATGCGTTGCGAAACGGACTCCTGATTCTGAAATTGGATTTCCAGCCGCGAACGCTTAAAATGAAATGGTTATAACTAATGATCCTGGAACCCGATTGGCTTGAAACCAAATTAGATGGATAGATAACTGAACATACTAATTACTACCTGTTTATCTTTTCGCCAAATTATATACGTATGTTTGTCGATAAATTGTACAAGTGATAGAATACTGTTTTATGACACATTAATCATGCTTATATACTGTTAATGCATCATATCATACCCATATCATCGCAGTGATTTAACTAGTGATATCGTGCATTTACCCAGTGTTAGATTTTAGTGTTGATTGTGGCAAGTACGTCAGTGTTCGTGTATTCGTGATTAAGTGAAAGTGATACGTACTTGTGCACAATCAATGACCCTATTATTCTTTTGCATTGTCGACGTCTGTGAGATGCGTGTACGTGTGACTATAAGTGGTATGGGACACTTATGGAAGCGCTTGCACGGGTGTCACAGATAAGGCATCCGACACTGCCATTTACCTTAGGTATTAGTCGGGACGTGCTTGATGGAGGTCCTGCCTCCAGTTCTCGCGCAGACTTGTCACGGATCGATTAGTATTTAGGGTTATGGTTAGCGTTTGATGTAGACCACGGGGTGTGGGGTAGTTCAAGTGTGAATTCAACAGAATCTCGGGAGTCCCATGCCGGCTTATATATTTAGGGAGTTATATGGAGATTTACAGGGTATGTGCTATAGACACCGTGATACATTCGTTACATGTTGGGCCCGTGGTCCCTTGCCCTTGGGTTCTACCCTTGGGTGGAGGACACTCGCGAGTGGTTGACTCTCACACTTGGACTGACGATAGGCTTATTGACCTGTGCAGTGAGACTTAAAGACTGATAGGGTTACTGTCATTTACATTCCTTATATACTGTGTTGACATACATGACACATCGTTATACTGTTTTACTGCTCCGCTGCATTTATCCCTGCTCATTTATATTCATGCTGTTATTGATTTACTGTTATTCATATCCTTCACCACTGTTAGAACTGTTACTTGATTATATACATTATATTGCTATTGTGTCGCTCTGACGACCTGAGTATGCATGCTCAGTGTGAGGAGAAGATTTAGCTTGGACCAGATCTAGACGTGCATCACAGACTTCTTGACTTGCCTTCCCGATTTACATTCATTTGTTCCACTTCAGGTCAGTCTTTATATTGTTTCCTTCAGTTACTGCATTTCTCATTACCTGCGCATCGTTTACTGTTTACCATGATAAACTAGAAGCCGAAGTGTGACTACGGCAGGACATTTTCTTGACCGTAGGAGCATGGCTGGCCTTGTCTACCCCTCGTATTCCGTATTTTGGGAAGCGGGGCGTGACAGTTGGCCTTAGTCAAGGCATAGTATATGGTAGCTATTTGTTACTTTTCTGTAGTATAGATAGATGCGTTAGTTTGGGACAGTCGTACAGCCTTGTTGGCCCTAGTCAAGGTCTTGTACGGGTGGGTTCAAATTAACCTGGACAATGACGGGTAGAACTTGACATGTGACTTATGATTTGTTGGCCTTAGTCAAGGTCATAAGAGCATGGGGTAAAAATCACATCGGAAGTTTCAAACATACAAGAAACTTGCCAGATATGCGCATACCTTCTGGAGTGTGATAACGTGAGTGGATTCCATCAGGTTATCATGCGATGATAGTTGGATCCCGATTCCCACTGATGAGTTGGTTTACTGCTCGGGTGATCCCGACTAATTCTTCTTTCAGGTTTGGAGAAGAATTTAAGGATACAGTGGGAGACTTCCTGATTAGATAAATTGATAACCATTCTAATCTAGGTTAGAGTGCATGCAGAGTGTTTCTTTTCTCTCTCTATTTGGCAGCGACCATGGCCCGACCCTAGACTATGACTCAGTGACCAAGTTAACCGAACCTTCTTAAAATACTGACTTTTGGATTGTCTGAGTTGCATACGTCATTGCCACTCCTTCTTTTACCCTTTGCATTTCTCCAGAACACCCTGTATTACTACGAACATCCACTTGCATTGGATAAATCCATCGTATGGTTATATACGAACTCGAAGGAACTTGTTCCAGATTCGAGGATGGATTCCGGTTCTGGAAAGATAGAATAGGATTATTCTGTTATCTTTTCCTTTTACCTTCTCTCAGGTTGTGAGGGCTCCTAGGATTAGGAGAAGGGTACAACTATTACGCTTATTGGATAGAATTCTTCCAAACCATATGCAAGTGCCGAAAGGTAGGGGAAGGAAGAAAACCAATCAGCCTAAGTGTGGTGTGCAGAAGGTAATAGATAAAGACAAATAAAGGGATCAGAAAGAGGGCAAAGTAAATTGCAACTGCTATCATTCACGACCAAACCGAGTATCTCATCGCCACTCCTACTTCACCTTTGTATTTCTCCAGAACACCCCGTACCACTACGAATATCCACAGTTATTTGGATACTCCATCGTATGGTTATATACGAACTCGAAGGAACTTGTTCCAGTTCGAGGATGGATTCTGGTTCAGGAGAAATAGGAATAAGGTTTATTCAATTTTATTTTATCATTACCTTCTCTCGTATTGCGAGTACTCCTAAGATTAGGAGAGTACACCTATTTTGCTTATTGGATAGTCTTATTCCAAACCATAGGCTGGAGTTGAACGGTAGGGAAAGAAGAAAACCATTTAGCCTAACGATGGTGTACAGAAGGTAATAACTAAAGACAAATAAAGGGATTTGGAGAGATGGAAAAGAAATATACGATTACAGTTGTGAATCTGATAATGGAAGAGGCGTTACTAGGAATACCCGGATACCCCTTCGAAACATTTTCATGTTTCGGTTTCACTGTGCATTGTTAATAGAAAACTGATTTCCCAAATAGACCTTGCTCCAGGGTATGTATTTACCAGGTTTGATTCTTACATCTGTATGGTTTTACAGATGATGAGTGGGAGTAAATTATTGGGAATTAGGTGATTATCCTCATTATATCGGAATTCATTGTAATTGGTGATATTTGAGGAAATCGCTTGGGTTTTTGCCGGATGGCAAATATTTGGTTTTGAATATCCGTTGTTATGCACCAATTTCAAACTGATATATCTGTACGTTTATTTTTATAAAGTGAGATATAACTTTTTGAAATTATATTCATGACATTTACCTATATCAGTTGATGGTTAGGTAAGGAGCATTAAACAACGGTGTAATTCTTCTTAACCGTAAGTACAGTTTTCAACCTACGACGCACAGGATTTGAGTTATTCAACTCACAGGACTTATACAGAGTATTGTATGTTGTCCAGTGTCCATTAGGACAGAGGGATTGGTTCTCGTACTATATTCTGTTTACTTATGACTTCTCAAGTTTTAGACAAGTGTTTCGTAGAAATACAAGAGCCAAATTTTGAGAAGTTATAGGTAAAAGAATAAAGTAGAGAACCAGGTGTTGCAAGTATCGGGATTCTTCAAGGTGATCGAAGATGTAGATAATTGTGTATGGTATTCAGTTGATAGTAATGGTTTTTGAGAAACTTGTTTCTCTTTCAGGTTACTCATGTTTGGATGCACTCCTAAGTTGAATAATGCTGATCGGCCTCTCTCCATTTAGTTGACATGCACTAGAGACAGCTGCATGATTTGAATCTGCTTCCAATTAAATCAGTGCTCTGTTTCTATATTATATATAGAATGGTTCATATCTTAACGATGTTAAGATACGGGGAGTTGTCCGGCTTTTGCTTAAAACCAGACTCTGTATAACTCAAGGCACGTTTCTGTAATGGCTGTTTGTGGGTTGACTTGGGCTATGATGAGGGTTAACTTTCTACCATCTGGAAGATCAATAGTGATATTGTTCTTGACTCGCCACAGTTTTAGTAAAATGGACTTTTTCATAAAACAGTAGTGGGAGTATAGTAGAACTGGAAGTGATTCCAGAACCGCAAACGATTACTGAAAATTTAATAGAACCTAAACATTCAATCAGGTTTAACATTCCATTAGCCACTCCGCAGATATGGTGGGTAACCTCAGGCACCCGAGAGGTACTTCGGTAGCCTCAAGGACGGTGACAGGGAGGTTCTTGTTTACCCAGACTTGCCATTACTGCTGTTCCAGACTATGATACCCGGTAGGAGGATATATATAGTGTCGTTCTAAAGTAGCTTTAGAAGTGCACGTGTATTTGACTCTGCCAGAGGGTCGTCGTAGTCAGTGGGAGCAACAGAAGCATAATGGACAAGTAGCTTATGTCTATTTATAGACTAAAGCAGATATAGCGGAGATTGATCATCTATTTTTGATGTGACAGTCATGGGTTTGACTTCATCAAAATAGGGGATGGATCTGTTAAGAAGGTAATAGGGTGTGATATCCTGGTATATGGATGACATACACAAAGTAGGAAGTGAAATTCCTATACTACAATCGGTTATACTGTGGTTGTCACACAGTGGTTTCTCCACATAGAATATGGATATTATATCAGACATTCTGGTTACTAGATCTATGGTTTTAGATCTAGATTTAGGAAGTATCCCAATCTGATTACTTAGACAGTATTCTAAAGGAGTTTTAGAATGGACGACTCCTGGCATGGTAGTGAACCTGCAGGTGAAGGAGTCACCCTTTCTAAAGGTGTCTTACAGACTAAAGGGGAGAGGGATATGCATGATTGACATATCACTTGCTTAGGCAATTGAGTCAATCATGAGATGTCAAGTACCACACCAGATGTTGTTTTTGCACTAGCTGCAATAAGTTGATATTAATCCAATCCTGGAGAAACGTTCGGAAGCAGTTTTAGAAAATAAGTTGATGTTCTATGGATTTGATAACGACGGCCTCCTTCGGGAGACAGTTATCATTCCAGGCTTCCAAGGTGACCTGGATGACAGAGTGACTGTCAGAGTTATAGTTTTCCCTCTCACGAGGGGCAGTAGTTTGGACAGGTGATCCAAGGGGATACTAAGGGAGGCATGGTGCAGGATACTGATTAAATTCAGTTGACGATACAGTCTAAGAAGTTTGCTGGATTTGTAGTTCATTTATGAACTAGGTCCCATCAGATATCCAGACATATTCTAAGACAGGTATTGCTCATTTCAGGAGATGGCTTTCTCCCGAACTTGAGATAAAGAGAGACATAAAAAGAAACATTAGAGCGGATCCACTCACTGAGGCTATTTCTCGAAAGCAATAGTTTTACAAACGAGCTTTGTGAAACTGATTAGTAGAGGAGTTGGGTGTTCGGTATCACACGGGCTGTGAGTATGTGGCATCACAATAATTAGCCTTAAGTGCAAGTGGGAGATTGTTGGCTATAGTGCCCTCAAGTCAATTATTGGATCGCAGGCACGTGATTGCAATGATTGAGGGAGGACCTATACAGGTAGGAAAGTCTTACTCGAGATGATAGTAGGCTATCTGGTTTATCTTTATCATCGTGTACATGATTTAGGTGATATTACAGATCACTATTACACGTTGATAGAGCCTTAGGATTATTACTTGACTGCCAGCAGTATGATGGCGATCATATACGTGAGAGTTGGGTAGTCTATAAGCACATCCTTAAAGTGGTCCCTAGTCGTGGGAGTTTTGAGACTGGGCATCGATACTCCATTAGTAGACTAGTGTATACAGTCGAGACCCCGACGAGGGGCGGTGGCCAGTCTCACAAGCTATTGGTGTCAGTTGGTTCACCTAAGATGTATAAAGGTGCACATTGGGTTATGAGTACACCGGACAGGACTCGCCGGGAACCTGCTAGTTGGTATTATACCCAGCATCAGATAGCAGTTCCCTGGTGACATGTGTACAGGTTAGTTCATCGACCTGAGATCGTCATTTGTCTCGTATGAGTTCCCACTGTGCTTTGATTATTACCCTACCACGGCTCAAAGGAGTCGTGCAAACAGGTTTTAGTTGGGTACAGTCCCGAGCTACATGGAGGCAGTGAGCGGATCGGCAGGGGTTTCGTCTCTCCCGGTATTGGGGGTGAGATCGCGCTGTGTCTAGGAGAGCCATTACACGAAGTCCTTGGCCAAGGAAGGAGATTTACTGGTAGGTATTCCAGTAGTATCTCAGGATGTTCTGGGCTAGACTCCGACACGACTTGTACCGCTTTTGGGGGTCTGACGTTTTACCAGCCCCCTAGGCCCGACATGCGATACTCATAGATGAACGGACCGGACTATACAGATATTGTCACTGACAGGCTCAGTAGGGTTCCAGGATGAGTTTGCTCATTGGCTTCGCTTTTAGTCAATACATGGGTAGCCTGTTACGTACAGCTAGTACCACTGACGTGCTTGTGGTTAAACCCATTGCCAGCATATTGACGAGTCTTTAGAGTCCCCCACAGATAGTTTTCCAAGTTTTGGGCGAAACGTTGTAGAGGCCGTATGGATTTATGGCAGGGTTCGATCATATACGTGCAGTCATGCACGGATCATGATCGGACGGATCATACTAGTGGGCTTTGGTTTAAGTCAGATCCTAGTATTAGATTTGTTGGATTACTTTAGTCTCATTGCATTCGCATTCAGTCGGAATGCGGATGCTGGTATGTATATAAAGGTGAGGGGTATCCTTGTGATCCGTCACAAGTTTACTTTAGTTGATGCCATATCTTTTTGTTGGATTAAACATTTTGGTTTAAATGTTTAGTGGAGGAAAATGTGAGTGCAAGTTTTGTCCATAAGCATCTTTTCATGTCACATGTACATGGTGACTCATGGTATTAGTTTGTGTGGCCATTTAATGTGACATGGATTTATTTATGGAGCTAATTATGATTAGTGGGGGTATTTTGGAGAGAGAGGGGCTGCCATGATATATATATATATATATATATATATATATATATATATATATATAACCAAAGTCCTAAGCATATATATATATATATATATATATATATATATATATATATATATATATATATCTCAAAATAACACACAACATAATAAGCAAGTTCTTTTTCTTCTTCTTTCTTCTTGAGCCCACCTCTTCCTCCAATGGCTTCATCTTCAACCTCCACTCATCCCATCTCATGTGTTGAGATTCATTGAGTGTATAGAGACAAATTTATCACACACATTCTCTACTTCATCTTGGACATGTCGACTAGCAAACTTCATGTCCGAGTTGCTTCGGTTTGAAGCGGGAACCCGTAAAAAGACTTCTTGACGTGGTGCCTTTTCGACGAGGAGGAGACCGGAGATCGAGCGAGATCGGAGATGCCGCGAGGAGCTAGGGATGGTGGCTACCGAAGGACACGGATCGATCGATATAGCCATTCTAACTTCTTGTAGATAGCTAGTTTAGTGTTAATGGTACGATCCGGGTGAAAGTCTGCGTTAGCGCTGGTTTCATAAAAGTTTTTGTTTCTGTGTTTGGCCTCGGATTGACGGCCGGGACGCTACCGTAGTCTTACAGTAATATGTGGCAGTATCCCCGAGCTCGTTGCTATACGACAACGACATTAGGGATACGCATATTTACTTACATTGATGACATGTGATGTTATTATGTTGCTATCGATATGTTATGTTGGATCGTCGTGATTGAATAGCTGAGGGGATTTACGTGAGATGAGAGTTTTTCAATTTTCATTCATGTAAATATTTGTATATAATATTCTTTTATTGGGACATTCCAGGTTGAGGTTGTTATCTCCATTTGATGTATATTATTTACTTTTCCGCATTAGGATAGACCCAAGGTGGAGAGCATAAGTAATCGGGTTCTAGAGTCCAGTGGGAGGCCATCTCGAGGAGTCGAAACCGGTCGCCTAACTCTAGAATTGGCAGGGTTGCTTGCCGCTCTAGTAGGGGTATAGGGATGTGGGCTTGGTTATTCATCACGACCGTGGAATCCGTGTTTTTCATTACTGGCTTAATCTAAAACACAGACCTCCTAGTATATCCTATATTTCATATATCTGCTTCTGCTGTTTCTATGATGTAATGTGATCATATAACTGCGTGAGACGAATGCTACTTATATATATGATATACTAATAGACACTATATATGTTTTGCATCCGCGCTAGTCCTGACCCCGCCCTGCCGTAAGTTAAGTAACCTTACGGTGAAGACTCGGGTCCTTATGGCGAATGCAGATGGCATATATGTGTATTTTATTTTCATTTCCTCTGTGATGTGTAGGAAACATAAATTATGGGACGTCATTAATAAGATTAATGAAAAAAAAGAAACCTAAAAGATATTGTAGAATCAAATTTTTCAAAAAGGGATCTTTAGTTCTTGCTTTGCATAGCGGTATTCCATTATGAATATCCAGCACCTCATTCAATGAGGAAAGAGCCTAGATCCTTCACCAGGAATGAACTCTTAAGCAAAACTAGCATATACTACAACCCACTCAGTTTGTTTTGAAAACTACTCGATTTTAAAGCGGAGCTTAAACTACTCCTTTTCAAATAACTAGATTCTACAACGATATCAAGTTTATTACGTTAAAGGTTTTCTTCAAAACTAGTCGTAGCCCTCCGTCATTTTAGATACGTAGTATTTAGTATTCGTGTTGTGTTTGTTGATCTCCGTTAAGGCACAATGTACGGTAGCTGGGTAATATTTATCTGCAGCATGTTGAAGCGATCGGTAAGGACAGTCACACAGCCTTGTTGACCTCCGTCAAGGGTTTGTGTGGGTGGGTTCGAATCGATCAAGAAATGACGGGTTAAACTTGACTAGCGGCCTATGGTTTGTTGACCTCCGTCAAGGTCATAGGTCGTTAGGGGTAAAAAAAAGATATTGAGAATTTCAAGTGTTGAAATTTGCAATGAGATTGCATACCTTCTATATGATAGTTGGATTACGATACCCACTGCGAGTAAGTGTTACTCCTGGGAGAGTTTTCCACTTTACAATTATCTAATCCAGTAGGTGTTTAAGAAATGTGTTACCGGGGTTATGCTCCCGCGGAAACGAGATTATTTAATTAATTCCATATGAAAGCACGGGGAGACTCTCTCGGAGTACCAACACCTGCATGGATGACCGATTAGCGAACTTGTAGGGTGTAATTAATCCCGGCTAATCTTATCTTTTAGGGTTTGAAGGAAAATTTGATAAAAACAGTAAGAGCCATCCTGATTAGATAAGATAATAACCAGTCTAATATTGCAAGAGCGCATGCTAAAGTGTTTTCTTTTCCCTCTCTCTCTAGGTAGCGAACATGCCACGCCTTAATCAAGATAATAATATGAATGTATTGACCGAACCCGCTTATTATACTGAGCTAGGGAACATTGGTTCCGCCCTATCTTATGACAACAGTCATGAGTCTGGGCAAGGGATGGGGGAATACAAGGATTTCCACGCAACCCGAATGAAGAAAGAGCATTCTGATGCATCTTCTTCGGGTGTGTTAGTTATTGAGAACTTTTTCTCAGTCTGCTATACGTCCTGGGTATTGGATACCGGATCAGGATCCCATATTTGTAATCAGTTATAAGGGTTAAAAAGAAGTAGAGAATTGGGAAAGGGTGATATGTCTCTCAGAGTAGGGAATGGAGCAATTTTTGCTGCCTAAGCGGTCAGCGAATATCACCTAGTATTGCCAAATGATAATACATTGATTTTGAATGACTGTTATTATGTACTGTCGATGATGTGCAATATAATATCCGTTTCATTATTAGATAAAGAAGGATATAACTTTGCATTAGAGAAAGCTGTTATGAACATTTTCCTAAATCAAGTGTTGATTGGGTTTGGTACGTTATGTAATGGTATATACATTCTAAATAAAAATACAGTTCTAAATATACAGAACACACATAAGAGGAAAAGTTCAGAAATGAATAAAGCCTTCTTGTGGCATTGTAGACTTGGTCATATCAATGCGACCAGACTAGCTAAGTTACATAAAAATGGATATTTGAATCCGTTCGAATTTACATCTTATGAAACTTGTCAGTCGTGTCTCAAAGAGAAGATGACCAAAACTCCGTTTACGGGACATGGAGAAAGAGCCACTGAACTCTTAGGACTGATACATAGTGATGTATGCGGTCCTATGTCTACACATGCCAGGAATGGTTCCTCGTACTTCTGTACATTCACCGATGATCTCTCAAGATTCGAACATGTATTCCTGTTGGAACACAAATCTGAAGCTTTTGAGAAATTCAGGGCATATAAGAGCGAAGAAGAGAACCAGACGGGTAAAAATATTAAAATACTTCGATCTGATCGAGGAGGTGAATACTCAAGTACGGAATTACAAGATTATCTTAAAGAGAATGGGATTCTCGCTCAGCTTACTCCTCCATATACACCACAACACAATGGAGTATCGGAGCGGAGGAATCGCACCCTATTAGATATGGTGCGCTCTATGATGAGTGTTGCTGAGTTACCTATTTTCTTTTGGAGTTATGCACTTGAGACTGCTGCATACCTATTGAATAGGGTTCCTACCAAATCTGCGCCTACCACTCCATATGAAATATGAGAGGGGAATAGACCATATCTTAATTTCATTAAGATATGGCGTTGTCCGGCTTATGTTAAAAAGTAAAATCCGGACAAGCTCGAGGCAATGTCTATTTTATGTAAGTTTGTTGGATATCCCAAACATTCGCCAGGGTATATCTTCTACCACACCGAGGAATAAAAGGTGTTTGTTGCTCAATATGCCACCATTTTAGAAAAGGAATTTCTTGTAAAAGAAATTATTGGTAATGAGGTAGAGCTGGAAGAAGTTCCAGATACACAAACTACAACTTAAGATTTAGTAGAACCGGAGGATTCAATAATCCCCGACGATCCTCAGCCACTCCGCAGATCTAGTAGGGTTCCTCATCCATTTAAGAGATACTACGATTTTCTCATAGACGGTGGGAGCGAGGATTGCATCATGGAAGATGATGACCTAACTAATTTCGAGCAAGCCATCACAAGTAGGGACTCTGTGAAATGGCTGGATGCTATGCGAACTGAGATGGAATCCATGTACACCAACAAAGTATGGACTTTGGATGTTGATCTTGAAGGGGTAAAACCTATTGAGAGCAAGTGGATCTTCAAGATGAAAATTGGTGTAGATGGAAAGGTTGAGACCTTCGAAGCAAGACTTTGGATATTGCTTTTTCTTTCTTATTTTGAGGAGTCTGTTTGAGGGGCACATGGGGCACGTGACCATGTCTCATTCGTTCTTTTCTGATCATTAAATGAAGGGTCACGTGTTGCCACGTGACCACGTTTACGTGCATGGATAATTTAAGTCCTTTGTTTGAGAATTAGATTCTTTGGTAGGGTTAAACCCTAATTCTGTTTTGAGGAATTAAATTCCTATGTATATGGAAGAATTAAATTCTTATATAGGGTTAAACCCTAATTCTGTTTTAGAGGAATTAAATTCCTATGAATTTGAGAGAATTAAATTCTCATATAGGGTTAAACCCTAGTTCTGTTTTAGACGAATTAAATTCCTATGAATTTGGGAGAATTAAATTCTCATATAGGGTTAAACCCTAGTTTCATTTGGAGGAATTAAATTCCTATGAATTTGGGAGAATTAAATTCTCAAAACTCAATTCTCCCTCTAAGTTTTGGATCTGCATGGCAGAATCTCCCCGATGAGAATTAAATTCTCAACTTGTGGGGAGATCTGCTTCTGCAGATTTTCAACCAAAGGAAGAACTAAGTTCTTATTCAGAAGAGTTAAACTCTTAATTTGAGAATTAAATTCTCTTTTTGTTTTATGGAGCTTAGATCTCTTTTCCTTTCTCATATAGGGTTTTTTTTTTGAAGAGATCTTCTTTTTCTCTCTTGAGAATTAAATTATCCTCTCTTTTTTCTCTCTGTTGTTGTATATTTCCCCAAAAAAAGTAGATCCTCCTCTCTTCACTTCTTAGCTCCTATTTATAGGAGAAAGAAAAGAATCAATTTATTTTGTCAATCTTTCATTGAAAGATTTTAATTGATTTTGTAACCAACATGATCTTTTAGATCACTTAGTGAATTTTATTCACCATTGGATTTTTAATCCAAAAGATATTCTGTTTGTTATTCTTGGTGAATTTCAGAAAAAATCTTTCCTTATATAGAATATTTCCATAAATTGGTGATTTTTAATCACCATTGGATTTTTAATCCAACGGTGCTCCATTTTACAGAGCACCATCTTTTTTGTTTGGAAAGATTTAGAGAAATATTTTTCCAGTTAGGGTTTTTGATTCCCTCTTAATTAGAATTTAATTCTATTAATTCATAGATCTTTAGGAACCCATCACGTGTTGGCACATGACCCCCTGATTAAGCATTTGACCAGAATTTAATATTGTTGTTTTAAAAAATTCAAGAATTATCACGTGTCAGCACGTGACTGTTGGTTACATGTTGGCACGTAATGCCCCATTGGGATTTTTCCTTGTTATTTTATTATACCTTTAATTATTTTCAGTGGGTTTAAGGCCCATCACGTGTTGGCACGTGACCCCACTGATTAATTATTTCTAATTATTTATTTTATTCAGTGCCTACAGGCTTTGCCTGTAAATGGTCACGTGTCTGCACGTGATGCCCAGTCACGTGTGGGCACGTGATGCCCGGTCACGTGTGAGTACGTGATGTCTTAAAACTTTTGATCCCGGATGAATTATGAGGCCCATAATATATCAAATCGAAGGCTTTTTCAAGACACTTTTGATATCATCAGAATTTAGCTGTTTCTCATTCGGGAGATTGTCAAAATGCAGCCCGGAAAATACTGGTTCGCATTTTCTTCCTTAGATTACACGTGCATAGAATATTTGCTCATAACTTTTGATCCCGAATGAATTATGAAGCCCATAATATATCAAGTCGAAGGCTTTTTCGATACGCTTTCGATACCATCAGAATTTATCTATTTCACATTCGGGAGTTTTTCAAAATACAGCCCGAAAAATATTGGTTCACATTTTCTTAAACGTATTGCTGCCATTTGATACCTTAGGCTCTTTTGCGCAGAAATTTTTTGGCGGGAACAAATGCCCCCCACCACTTTGCCCACGTAAGTATATACGTGGGTGAAGTAGTACAGAGTAATTCATAGCGTATGACCAATTTCGGGTTGGTATATAATTTTCAGAATCTTGATCTGAGAAGATAACGAGCGGACACAAGCGTCGTCATTTATCATTGACCTAAATCTCGACTCTTAAGGGACATAGTTCCAAACCCTCAGCTCCATGAGCCGCACCCTTCTATTTCTTTATATTTTACTCTGGCGTGAAGTAGTTTATATGCTCATGAGTAACTTCTCCATTTCGGTGGCATGTAGCTTTGGCAAGTGTGGGCCATAGATGGTAGATAACAGTTCATCTTGAACTCTTTATAAGGTAGCAATGGCTTAGAAAATAGGGTTAGGATCTGTTGCCTAAGACTTTCCAACTTTATGAGCCGTGAGGGTCTCACAAAGGCTTTTCTCCCTACGAGTCGTGAGGATCTCGTAGGTGTTTTTTCTCCTTAGGAGTCGTGAGGACTCCTAAGTGCGTTTTCTCTTGAGAGTCGTAAAGATCTCACAAGAGAATTTTCTTCCTTACAAGTCGAGAGAACTCGTAAGTGATTGATGAGTTGATCTACTCCCGAGTCAAAGCATTACTTCAACAGGAAGGTCGAGGGTTGACTTTTGTTGTCTGTGCACCGCCGAGTCATGGAACTGGGAACTTTTTCACGGCTCCGCTTTGCTGGCGTTGTATATTCCTGCAGAGACACTGATTTCTCTGCGGGTCGACGCGAATCAAGATGTTCTCATCAAGGACGTTGATTTCCCTGAATCGAGGTATTTGCTAAGGACACTGATTTCCTCGGAGTTAAGACGAATCGAGGTGCTCTCGCCAAGGAAGCTGATTTCCCTGAATCGAGGTTTTGCCAAGGACACTGATTTCCCTAGAGTTGAAACGAATCGAGGTATTCCTGCAAAGACACTGATTTCTCTGCAGGTCGATGCGAATCGAGGTGCTCTTGTCAAGGACGTTGATTTCCCTAAATCGAGGTTTTTGCCAAGGACACTGATTTCCTCGGAGTTGAGACGAATCGAGGTATTCCTGCAAAGACGTTGATTTCTCTGCGGGTCGACGCGAGTCGAGATGCTCTCGTCAAGGACGTTGATTTCCCTGAATCGAGGTATTGCCAAGGACAATGATTTCCCTGGGGTTGAGACGAATCTAGGTATTCCTGCAAAGACGCTGATTTCTTTGCAGGTCGACGCGAATCGAGATGCTCTCGTCAAGAACGCTGAGTTCCCTGAATCGAGGAGGTTGCCAAGGACACTAATTTCCTCAGAGTTGAAACGAATCGAGGTATTCCTACAAAGACGCTGATTTCTCTGCGGGTCGACGCGAATCGAGATGCTCTCGTCAAGGACGCTGATTTCCCTGAATAGAGAAGGTTGCCAAGGACACTGATTTCCTCGGAGTTGAAACGAATCGAGGTATTCCTGCAAAGATGCTGATTTCTCTGCGGGTCGACGCGAATCGAGATGCTCTCGTTAAGGACGCTGATTTTCCTGAATCAAGGTTTTTTCCAAGGACACTGATTTCCTCGGAGTTGAGACGAATCGAGCTATTCCTGCAAAGACGCTGATTTCTCTGCGGGTCGACGCGAATCGAGATACTCTCTTCAAGGACACTGATTTTCATGAATCGAGGTATTGCCAAGGACACTGATTTCCCTGGGATTGGTTGACTTATTTCCGAGACGGAGCGTTGATCCAGCAGGGAGGTCATTGGTTGACTCCAGGTTGTCTGGGAACCGTAGATTCTTGGAACTGGAGACTTTGCCATGGCTCCGATTGATGGTGTATCATCTGTGTCCTGCTGGAATGAAGAGGCACATCGTTGTTGGTCTTCGGGCCGTAGATGTAGCCATTGAGATTTGGAACTAGGGACTTTGCCATGGCTCGGCTTCGTTGCGACTCTGAGGTCGGTTGTTGACGTCACGTCTGCATCTGGTTGAAGTGAGGAGAAACGCCGTTGGTGATCTCTAGGCTGTCTGTGAACCATCGAGATTTAGAACTAGGGGACTTTGCCATGGTTCCGTTGTTTTGACCCTGGGGTCGTTTGTTGACCTCGCATCTGCATCCTGCTGGAGTAAGGAGAAACGTCGTTGGTGATCTCTAGGCTGTCTGTGAACCGTCGAGATTTGGAACTAGGGGACTTTGCCATGGTTCCGTTGTTTTGACCCTGGGGTCATTTGTTGACGTCGCATCTGCATCCGATTAGAAGGAGGAAGAATGTCGGTGTTGATCTCTAAGTTGTCGATGTTGACGTTGAGACCCTGAAGCTAGGGATTTTCCTTCGCTTCGTTTGTTGACATTGTGTCTGCAATATTGAGACGAATATCGAGATTGTCTTTAGGTTGTCTATGAACCGTCGAGATTTGGCTTCGCTTCGACGAAGCCTGGTGGGACGATATGGTTCCCTTCTTTTTTATGCCTATGGATTGTATACAGGAGTCAATGTGACCTCACCTGCAGGGCAAAAAGTTTTATTCTTTCATTTTTTTTAATTATTCCCGCGATGCTCTATCATTTCAGCTTTTTATATCGCGAAAATCATGATTGCCCAATCATTTCGGCTATTTTTCGCAGTGCCCAATCATTTCGGCTATTTTTTGTTTTACTCGCTGCTTTTTATTGCGAGTTGCCCAATCATTTCGGCTGTTTTTGTATGCATACATTTTTACTTGCTAATTTCATTGCAAGTTGCCCCATCATTTTGGCTATTTCATATGCATTTTTGGCTCGCTGATTTTTTGCTACGAGTATGGAACTTGGAATCTGGTGCCAATCTTAGCATCAGCATGGCTGCGACTGGAATATTGCCAAGAGCGAATCATCATTTGCCATGAAAGGACATGGAATTTGATACCGATTAGGCATCAGTATCGCTACCACTGGGATATTGCCAGGAGCGAATCATCATATGCCATGAAAGGACTTGGAATTTTATACCGATTTAGGCATCAGCATCGCTACCACTGGGATATTGCCAGGAGCGAACCATCATTTGCCTCTGTCGATGTCGAAGAAAGGTGGATTAGCAAACAGGGTTAGGATCCTGTTAACTAAGGCTTTTGACTTTATGAGCCGTAAGGGTCTCATAAAGGTGTTTCTCCCTACGAGTCGTGAGGATCTCGTAGGTGCGTTTTCTCCTTAAGAATCGTGAGGAATCCTAAGTGTGTGTTCTCTTATAAGTCGTAAGGATCTTACAAGAGTGTTTTCTCCTTGCAAGTCGAGAGGACCTACAAGTGTTTGTTCACCGTGTGAGCATATCCCTAGTCGCTGGTGGGACTCTGTTAGGGAAATGTTCATTCGTGCCCGTGGATTGTATACAAGGGTCAACATTGAACCGCTTGTAGGGCAGCATTGGAGATTGTGATGGCTTAAGAACAGGTTCAGATCCCTATAACTTAAGGCTTTTGAATCCTATGAGCCGTGAGGGTCTCAAAGGGGAATTCTCCTTACGAGTCGTGAGGATCTCGTAAGTGTAATTTCTCCTTAGGAATCGTGGGGATCCCTAAGTGTGTTGCTCCCTTGTGAGTCGTAAGGATCTCACGCAGGCATTTTCTCCTCACAAGGTCGAGAGGACCTTGAAAGTGTCTTTTAACGAGATTGTTCCCTTTCGGGTTTTCACAAACTCGCCGGTAGTCCTGTTGTTTTTACTCACGGAGCCCTTTCGAGTTTTCATACGTGCCCATCTTTCTTATGGACGTACCATTTTTTTTATGAGTCTGCGCCCTTTCGGGTTTTCACAAACATCGTCGGTAGTCCTGCTGTTTTTACTCACGGAGCCCTTTCGGGTTTTCATCCGTGCCCATACTGCTTATGGACGTACCGTTTTTTTTGTGTCAGCCATAGAATGCTGCGGTCCGTAGTAGTTTATAGACGTTTCGGTCAATTGCAAGTTTTAGGACATTGCGGTCCATCGTTAGTTTAGGGACATTTCGGTCCGCTGTAGCTTTGAGGCGAAGTTTCGCCGGATGCTTTATGAACAAGTAGGTTTCTCCTTGATAGACCTTGTCACATAATCCAAGGGTTTTGGCACCGCTCCTGCCCCCGGCTCCTCTACGTTATCTCCTAACGCCGAGTGAGCTGCTTTGTTACCTAACGACAAATGAGCGATCATGTGGCAACTTGCCACATAATCTTTGGATTCTTCTGACAAGTCGTCTCCCTCATCATTGTTGTTATCTTCATTCTCAAGGATGTGATTGAGGAACTCTTGAAGCGTGACTGGGGTTCGTGCCCTCTGGTTGTATTCTTTCAGCGCGTCAATATACTTTTGCAGATCCGTGCGCTTGTCGTTAGACTGCGCGGGCTTTTTGGTCTTCTTCTTTTTCTTCGAAGACTTTGACGGCCGGGCCTGAGCGTATTGACCATTGCTATTAATTCCCGATGTTGGGCGTGGTTTCAGCATCCCGTCGATGATCTCTGGCTCTTGCGAGCTTTTCCACCTGATCGCCGGACATGTTTGAAGATCTTTCAACATTCTTTTAGTTTTTTCCGAAAGAACAACTTCCCATGGAGCTTCCTTTATGAATGAGCACGATGCCCCCGGCATGTCCATCTTTTTCGGAGCATGTGGTTGTGGCGGATTTACTTTCCAGTTTTCGGACTGCGCGAACTTGTCCTGCTGATACTGGTCTTCAACCCAATTTTTGAAGACGTAGCAATCTTCGATCGGATGACCCAATACTCGGTGGTAGGGGCAGTAATTGGGATCGTTGACATCGTTCAGTTGCGGTGGGTGTCTCGACTCCGGTAGAGTGATGAGCCCATTGCGCACTGCCAGTTCAAACAGTTTCCTTGTTTTATCCTGGGGAAACGAGTAAGGACGTCTCAACTTTTCATCGAGGGATTGTCGCTTGTTGCTTTGGCGAACAACCGGTCTCGGGCTACTCGGTTGTTTTTTAGCGTTGGCGACGAAGGTTGCTTTCCCTTTGCCCTTTTCATTCCAAGGCTCCGTCTTTGAAGAGGAAGTCCTATAGCCCATCTGGTCCATTTGGGCCAGCTTGTCAATCAAAGCCTGGAAGGTGGTCGGCTTGAAGAACATCATAAATTGGGATATGGTCGCTTGAGGGTTAAG
Source organism: Agapanthus africanus (assembly GCA_030015575.1). Lineage (NCBI taxonomy): Eukaryota > Viridiplantae > Streptophyta > Magnoliopsida > Asparagales > Amaryllidaceae > Agapanthus > Agapanthus africanus. Next base: position 443,269,533 of record JASDDO010000001.1, read on the forward strand.
AGTACCCACGGACATGCCTACCGCAGGCGCTTCTTCGATGCACTGCTCGCACTTCGACCATAGATTCCGCCACCGTCTTGCATACTGGACCTATGTTTCTCCAGGCTTCACTCTGGCATTGATCAATGCCGTGATTGGGGTGCGTTCACTAGAACTCGCGAAACGCTGGGTGAATAGCAACTCCATCTCTGCGAATGTCTTGACAGAGTCATTTAGGAGTTCAGAATACCACTCGAATGCCATCTCCGACAAACTGCCAACAAACTGGCGGAGCAGTAGCTTATCGTCACCTCCAGTGTTGCCGCATAAGGCTCTGAATTGAGCGACGTACTAATGCGGATTTCCCGTCCCCTTGTATACGTGAAATTTGGGGATCGTGTATCCCGGCGGGTACTTTATTTGGTCGTACCAACCCGGATAGGGTCGTCCCGTTTTAACAATTTACCCAGCCGCTTCATTCGCCTGATGAACTCGTATCAGCTGAGAGATGTAATCATCCAGGGCAGCTTTGGAGATTGTCTCCTCCTTGCCTGTTGACAGAGCCGGCAGAGGATTTGATGTCTCTTCTCTATCATCTTCAATTATTATTGGAGGTTCTTCAGCTGGAGGGTCCAGCTGGATCATCATGCCCACCATATCTTAGAACAGAAGGGCCATTTGTTTTATATTGGTCGCCTGTTCCGCGGCCTCTGTCTTTCCTCTCAAGCATTCTCCGAAGGAATTCGGCATCAGTTTCCTGCTCACAGCGCTGCTCCTAGGATGTCTCTGGACTTGCTTTCGGTCCTGTGAGTACAGCCATGGCTGTTAGCATTTCTTGGAGCTTTTGTTGTTGTTGCTCCTGAGCCTTATGTAGGGTTGCTAGGCACGGGCACAAGGGTCTACGAGGCATCAACCATGCCCGATTAAATATTTAGCTGTGCCGAACAACCCGAATATGGATCTTTAAACTAGAGATTAGGCGAAAACTAACATGCTAAACACTTTAACACTAAGTGAGAGGGATTACAACCTTTGTAGATCCGGTCCTTCACTTCATATGCTCCGTGTTGAGGTCCCTTCGCTGCGATCATCGTGCTCTGGACTCTCGAGAGGCTTCACGAAGAGAATGATGCAACCTTTGCTTCCGATCTTCGATACAAAGATGATCTACCTTGAAGTTTCGTTAACACAAGCTATCACTCACTAAAATTGAGTGAACACTCTCATCTAAAGGGAAAGGGAAGATGAGGATGATGAAGTAGGATTTTTTGCTCTCTTTATTTATCTTTTTCTCATATTTATTCATCACTTGGAAAAAATCTAGAAAGCATTTTCATGAAAGAATGAAGGAAGAAGAAGATGAATAATGATCCATTTTCTTTTGTGATGAATAGAATGAGTTAATATGATAGAATAATGCAACCATGGTTAAGTAACCTTTGTAGAGATTGAACTAGGGTTAAAGGGTGTGGTTGGGTTAAGAAATATCATGCAAAAATATCTTTTCCAAAACAAAAATATCTTTTCCAAAACAAAAAGAGAACCTTCTAGAAACATCTAGAAATGCTTAACCCTAATCAAACCCTAACCAAGTTTAATCTCCACTAAACTTGTTGCATTAATAATCATATCATATTACAATATTATATATCTCATATATAATATTTATCGTAACAAAATAAAATAATACATTTAACATATATCGCATATATATCAATGTATTACCCGAGTGAGAAAAAGAATCTTTTAGTGAGCAAATATTAATTAATGTAATTTTAATATATCATATATATATTATTATAAATTAAATTATCGAATCAACACTTGATCCGACAATCCGGCTATATCGCATATAACCGACTAATATTTATCCGTACCGATTCATCGAATCAACACTTGATCCGATGACCCGGCTGATATCATATATCGCGAGAATAGAATACGGTATCTCATATCGCATTATCCTCGGTCCCGCACATATCACATATGTGCTCCTACTCCGTTTTGCCTGAGCCAAGAAACCTCTGTGTAGGACTCTAAAGAATCGTCAATACGCCGGCAGTAGGTGATGATCATATCAAACACCCACAAGCTGCAAGCGGTCAGCTAAACGTAACAGCTACCCAGGTATTGAGTGCTCAGAAGATCAACAAGCAAGCCTGTATATTCTCCTGTGAATCCAAACAGTAACACTCCCGTACAGTCCGGTCTCGTCGTCTGATATGTCACATATCTCGCCTAGGGATGGTAAACGTCAGACCCCAGTAGCTCGATATGAGGTCTATAACTGTTCGAGAAACTACTGATAACACTTACCAGTAAATCTCGGCAACCCTGGCCAGGGATTTCCGGTTATAGCCAATCGAACACAGCGCAACATCAACTCCCTATACCGGGAGAGACGAATCCCCTCCTATCGCTCATTGCCTCCATGTGATTCGGGACTGTACCCAAAAGCCACCTTTTTGCACGCCCTCTTGGACGTGGTATGATGGAAATCAAAGAACAGTGGGAATCACACAAGACTCTATGACGATCTCGGGTCAACAGACTACTCTGTACCAGTGTCACCGGAGAACTGCCATCTGACGTGAGGTACAATACCATCTGGGAGTTCTCGGCGAGTCCGTCCAGTGTACCGAGTCTCCACTGAGCACCCGTACACCATCCTTGATGTCAAACACCGATGGATATGGGATCATCCATCGCCCATCATATGGGTCAAGATGCGTATACGCTAGTCTACTCTGGTGTATCGATGCCCTATCTCGATACACCCTCGACTAGGAACAGTTATAGGATGTACTCGTCGACTACCGTGGCCCCACTAGTATGATCTCATCATAGTCCCAGTAGTCGAGTACACATCCTAAGGGCTTTATCAACATGTAACATAGAGACAATCAGAGTACATGTTAAGATAAAGTACAACCAGATAGCATACTATCATGTCGAGCAAGAAAGTCCTCCCTATATATGTCCTAGCATCCACTACAATATACATCGTATGTACAGTAATGGCCTCTAGGGCATACATATAACTAACAATCTCCCACTTGCACTAGGGCCATCTGTTATGGTATCGCATACCCAACAATTAGCTGCGGTTGAAGTATCTCATACTCAACCATCTCATAAAAGTCTCTACTGGGAAAAAGGCCTTTGTGAATGGATCCGCGCTGTCGTCCTCTGTGTCTACTCTCCTAACCTCGATCTCCCTGGAGATCAACCATCTCCATGATCAGGTGATACTGCCTAAGAATTATATCTGGATTTCTGATGGGACGGTAGTTCCTTGGTTAAAGCTACAACTCTATTGTCACACAATGGTAGGAACGAAGTTCATCTCATGAACTTATATATATCCAGACTGCCTCTTTGGTAGCATCCTTGGTAACGATGTATCTTGCCTTTAATCGTCTAGTATGTCACGGTATCTAGCTTAGAACTCTTCCAGCATACCGTCCCTCCACTAAGGGTAAAGACAATGCCTGCGACTGACTTTCAGTCGTCCTTATCACCCTGGAACCTTTCCAGTGATTCTCCCCAGGATCGATTGATACCATCTCACTACAACTAGTGAGTATCCTAACATCCAATTAGATCTATCTCATAGATCCAAAACCCAGGATTTAGGAGGTATCACTTTGATCCTCTATGGAGAATCCTTGTGATAAGCAGAGATTGACCGATCGTAGCATAGGAAACTCCTTCCCTATCAAGAGTATGTCATCCACGTACTCTACGAGGATCACCACCATACTCCCTACTACTTTTTTGTATATACAAGGTTAATCTACCATTTTGATGAAGTCAAATTCTTTGACTACCACATCAAAACAAATGTTCCAACTCCGCGATGCCTGTTTTATCACATAAAACATCTTGCTCACGTTTCCGCTGCTCCCACTGTCTACGAAGCCCTCTGGCTGTGTACTTATAGACGCTCTTTTCTAAAACATCATTTAGAAAAGCAGTCATGACACCCAACCACCAGATATCGTAGTCATGGTATGTAGCCGTGGCAAGTAGGATCTGGATGGACTTAAGCATAGCTTTGAAAGTCTCAACTTTTCCATGTACACCAAGTAATCTTCTCAAGATATACTCGCTCCTGATGGGGATTTAACCCTTCAGATAAAGCAACCAAAGTCCATACTTTGTTGGTGTATAAGGATTCCATCTCAGATCGATAAGCATCCAGCCATTCTTACAGAGTCCTACTCCTGATGGCCAGCTCGAAACTAGTTGGGTCATCATCTCATGATGCAATCCTCGCTCCCACTGTCATAGAGAAACCGAAGTATCTCTCAGGTGAGTGAGGAACCCTACTAGATCGGCGGAGAGGCTGAGGTACGTTGGAAACTATTGAATCCTTTGGTTCTACCAAATCATCAGCTGCAGTTTGTATGGCTGGAACATTTCCAGTTCTACATAACAGACCTTGCCTCGAGCTTGTCCAGATTTTTCCTTTTAAACATAGGCCGGACAACCCCAAATCTTAACGAACTTAAGATATGGGCTCTTCCCTTTCCATATCATATATGAAGTGGTAGGCAACTGATTTGATTTGAACCCTATTCAATAGGTATGCAGCTTCTCAAGTGCATAACTCCCAAAAGGAAATAGGAAACTCAGTAGTACTCATCATAGAGCACACCATATCAAATAGGGTGCTATTGCTCCGCCCCGATATACCAACGTGCTATGGTGTATACGGAGGAGTAATGCTGAGAGAGAATCTCATTCTCCTTTAGAATAGTTCAGGAATTCCATGCTCAAGTATTCTTCTCCTTGATCACATCAAAGGACATAATACTTATACCCGTATTGGTTCTCTACTTCTAACTTATATTCTGTGAATATCTCAAAAGGTTCGGACTTGTGTTTTAACAGGAACATATGTCTGAATCTTGAGAGATCATCAGAGAATGTAATGAAGTACAAAGAGCCGGTCTTGGCATATGTAGACAGAGGACTTTCATACATCAGCATGTATCAATCCTAAGAGTTCACTAACTCTTTCTCTGTTTCCAATAAACAGAGCTATGGTCATCTTATCTTTGTGACATGACCGGCAAGTTTCATAAGATGTAAATTTAAACTAATTTAAATATGCATCTAAATGTAACTTGGCTAGTCGGGTCGCATTGATATGACCTAGTCTACAATACCTCAAGAAGGATTCGTTCATTTCTGAACTATTCCTCCTATGTGTGTTCTATATACTAAGAACTGTAGTTTGATTTAGAACGTCAATGCTTTTAGATAACGTGCCTGAACCGATCAACTCTTGATATAGGAAATGTTCAAAACATTATCCAACAATACAAAATTATATCCTTTCTTTACTAATAAAGAGACTGATATGATGTTGTATATCAGGTTCGGTATCTAATAACATTTGTTCAGAATCAATGTATTCTGGTAATACAGGGTGATAGTGACCAACAGACTTGGCTGCAACACTTGCACTATTTCTGTCTCATGAAACTTATCACCCGTTCTCAGTTCTTTACCTTTCTGCAGCCCATGTAATATGTTACATATGCGGGATCCTGATCTGGTATCACATACCCAGGACGTAAAGGATACTGAGAATCAGTTCTGTGTAACGAACACACCCGAAGATGATGCATCAACATGTACTTTCTTCGTTTGGGCGGCACGGGAAATCTGGTATTCCCCAATTTCCTGCTCTGTCTTATAACAATTATAAGCTGGAGCGGGACCAACGTTCCCCATCTCAGTATAACAAGCGGGTTCGGTCAATATATCCGTTTTATTATCTTGATTAAGGTGTGATATAGTCGCTACCTAGAGAGAGAGAGAAGAAAACACTCAGCGTATGCTCTTGCAAGATTAGATTGGTTATCTAATATATCTAATCAGGATGTCTCCCACTGTTTTTGTCAAATCTTCCTTCAAACCCTAAAAGGAAAGACTAGCCGGGATTAATTACACGCTACAAGTTCGCCAATCTTTCAGCCAGGCCAGTGTCGGTACTTTGAGGGAGGTCCCCCGTGCTTTCGTACGAACCTAATTAAAGTAAACCTCATTTTCCCAGGGGCGTAACCCCGTTAACACCTTTCTAGACACCTACTTGATCGGCTAATTGTAATGTGTAAAACTCTCCCAGGAGTAACTCTTACTCGCAGCGGGTATCGGGATCCAACTATCTCATAGAAGGTATGCAATCTCATTGCAAATTTCAACACTTAAAATTCCCGATAATATTTTGCCCCTAACGTGCTATGACCTTGACGAAAGCCAACAAACCATAGCCCGCTAGTCAAGTTCAACCCGTACATTTCTTGATTGAATTAAACTCACCCGCACGACCCTTGACGAAAGCCAACAAAGCCGCACGACTACCCTAATCCAATCGCATCGTATGCAGCAGATAAGCAGCATATAGCTACCGCACACTGCACCTTGACGAAAGCCAACAAATGCAGCATGAATACTACATACAACTTATCTGAAATGACGGAGGGCTACGACAGGTTTTTCTGAATACCTATTGCGTAATGAACTTGATATCGTTGTAGAATCAAATGATTTTTAAAAATGGAGTGTTTTTTAGGCTTTTCTAGTTTTGCTAAAGGGGTCACTCCCGGTGAGGGGATCGTCGGCCCTTTCCTCATCGAATAAGGTGCAGGATATATCATATATACCGCTGTACAAAGCAAAAACTATAGAAGCAATCAAAAGACAAACCGAGGGTTGTAGCATCTGCCAGTCATTGCTAAAGGAGTCACTTCCGGTGAAGGGATCTCGGTCCTTTCCTTATCGAATAAGGTGCAGGATGTTCTACAAGGAACACCGCGATGCAAAGCAAGAACTGTAGCTACCTGTTTTATTTAGAAATTCGATTCCACAACATCTTAGGTTTCTTTTAGTTTCATTAATCTCATTAATGAAGTCCCATTATATTTTGCTTCACAAGCATCTCTTTTGAAACGAAATCTGCAATATAACATATATCTCATATATATAATATAAACATTCGTCTCAGGCAATAATATGATCTCATCACAGAACATTGCAGCAAAAGAAAATATATGAAATATTGGATATACTAGGACGTCCATGTTTTCAATACGAGCCTGTATAAAACACGGATTCCACGGTCGCGACGAATAGCCAAACCCACATCCCAAGACCCCTACGAGAGCGGCAAGTAACACTGCCAATTCTAGGGTTAGGAGACCCGGTCTCGACTCCTCGAGATGGCCTCCCACTGGACCCTAGAACCCGGTTACTTATGCTCCCCGCCTTGGGTCTACCTAATGCGGAAAAGTAAATAATATACAACGGTGACATCTTCCGCAACCTGGAAGTGCCCCAATAAAAGAATATTACATACAAAAGAATTTTACATGAATGAAAAAGAAAAAACTCTCATCTCACATAAAACCCCCGGCTATTCAAACGCGATGATCCAATACAACATATCACAGCAACACATAATATCTCATATCATCAACGTAAGCAAGTATGCGTATCCAGATTGTCGTTGATGTATAGCAACGAAGCCGGCGATACACCACATACTACGCTTACGGTCACAGAAAAGAAAGTGTAAAACTACAACAGTTGGAATCCGCAACCTCTTTAGACATCGCATGCCTAACCAAATGAATTTCTTAGATATCACATGCCTAACAATTATAAACCCCGCATTTTAGTCTCTTTATCGAAAACTCTTTTCAATATCAAGTCGGGCAATTCAACAGGATTCCCAACATTCTGATCGAATGCTCGTCGCAAACTTTAGTAGACGGCCGCACCCCCGATACCGTCGACAAAGTGCACCAAGGCGGAACACCGCTATCGCGAGCACCCGAACGGATGCTTTCGACGGCGGGGTTCTCCTACAGTCACTTGGTCGGGGCTAAGGGGTGTAGCTGTCTATTAAGTTTACCCGGCGAGTATCCGCGTACGCTACGTGATTGCATCAAAATTCCGTGGCAACCGATCATTTGAGACTAAACTGCTGTGTTTATAACATTCATATTAGTTATCTCATAACTACTTGTGAATTCCAATTATTGTATCACATTCCAGATAAAAAGACAAAGTTAAACTTTCCAATCGAATAATCAAACACCCAAGATTTCCCCAATATATCTCAACACTTGAAATCAGTTTAAAAACATCCATCACATGCCACAGTACCAATGGTCCAGCCGTAGAAGGGTCAAGCCAACGCCTCACATGTGGCACGCCGTACTGCCCCAAACCCTAAGGTTCAAAAGGCAGTTCAAGACGGTCACATAATTGAGTTAAGGTTTGTTGTCTTCTAGAGGGTCCACCGCGTTACTTGCACGACTTAGAACGTTCTTAAACACGAGAAAAAATCCAACTTTTGAAAAAAAAATTCCGACAGGGGAAAAAGTGAGTTATTGATATCCGTTCGAACTTTTTAACAGTTTCTAAAAATTATCCGGACAAACTAAACAAAATCAAATTATCCGATCGAATCAACGATTCCCCAATACAACCCTTGAAAACTCAACATTTGAGTGGAATTAAAATATTCACAGAAAAAATTGCCAAGAAAGGACCTAAGAATAAATACAAGAAATTTCAGGGACTAACTCGAAATTTTGGCCGCGGAACCGCCGTAAAACCCATGGTTTCGACGCGGTTCCGCGGTCATTTTGGCGAATTAGAAGTCCATACTTCACAGTAATTCTTAGTTTTTCCTGCTTGTTTTTCTGAGAATTTTCAATTAATAAAAAACTACATTTTTGAAAAATGTACAGAGAAGGGTAAACATCGGGGTTTCGAGTTTCGATCGGACTTTAAACTTCGTCTAGACTTCGCCTAAAGCTCTAGCCTGGCTCTGATACCACTGTAGGGTTGCTAGGCACGCGCACAAGGGTCTACGAGGCATCAACCATGCCCGATTAAATATTTAGCCGTGCCGAACAACCCGAATACGGATCTTTAAACTAGAGATTAGGCGAAAACTAACATGCTAAACACTTTAACACTAAGTGAGAGGGATTACAACCTTTGTAGATCCGGTCCTTCACTTCATATGCTCCGTGTTGAGGTCCCTTCGCTGCGATCATCGTGCTCTGGACTCTCGAGAGGCTTCACGAAGAGAATGATGCAACCTTTGCTTCCGATCTTCGATACAAAGATGATCTACCTTGAAGTTTCGTTAACACAAGCTATCACTCACTAAAATTGAGTGAACACTCTCATCTAAAGGGCAAGGGAAGATGAGGATGATGAAGTAGGATTTTTTGCTCTCTTTATTTATCTTTTTCTCATATTTATTCATCACTTGGAAAAAATCTAGAAAGCATTTTCATGAAAGAATGAAGGAAGAAGAAGATGAATAATGATCCATTTTCTTTTGTGATGAATAGAATGAATTAATATAATAGAATAATGCAACCATGGTCAAGTAACCTTTGTAGAGATTGAACTAGGGTTAAAGGGTGTGGTTGGGTTAAGAAATATCATGCAAAAATATCTTTTCCAAAACAAAAAGAAAACCTTCTAGAAACATCTAGAAATGCTTAACCCTAATCAAACCCTAACCATGTTTAATCTCCACTAAACTTGTTGCATTAATAATCATATCATATTACAATATTATATATCTCATATATAATATTTATCGTAACAAAATAAAATAATACATTTAACATATATCGCATATATATCAATGTATTACCCGAGTGAGAAAAAGAATCTTTTAGTGAGCAAATATTAGTTAATGTAATTTTAATATATCATATATATATTATTATACATTAAATTATCGAATCAACACTTGATCCGACAATCCGGCTATATAGCATATAACCGACTAATATTTATCCGTACCGATTCATCGAATCAACACTTGATCCGATGACCCGGCTGATATCATATATCGCGAGAATAGAATACGGTATCTCATATCGCATTATCCTCGGTCCCGTACATATCACATATGTGCTCCTACTCCGTTTTGCCTGAGCCAAGAAACCTCTGTGTAGGACTCTAAAGAATCGTCAATACGCCGGCAGTAGGTGATGATCATATCAAACACCCACAAGCTGCAAGCGGTCAGCTAAACGTAACAGCTACCCAGGTATTGAGCGCTCAGAAGATCAACAAGCAAGCCTGTACATTCTCCTGTGAATCCAAACAGTAACACTCCCGTACAGTCCGGTCTCGTCGTCTGATATGTCGCATATCTCGCCTAGGGGTGGTAAACGTCAGACCCCAGTAGCTCGATAAGTCGTGTCGATATGAGATCTATAACAGTTCGAGAAACTACTGATAACACTTACCAGTAAATCTCAGCAACCCTGGCCAGGGATTTCCGGTTATAGCCAATCGAACACAGCGCAACATCAACTCCCTATACCGGGAGAGACGAATCCCCTCCTATCGCTCATTGCCTCCATGTGATTCGGGACTGTACCCAAAAGACACCTTTTTGCACGCCCTTTTGGACGTGGTATGATGGAAATCAAAGCACAGTGGGAATCACACAAGACTCTATGACGATCTCGGGTCAACAGACTACTCTGTACCAGTGTCACCGGAGAAATGCCATCTGACGTGAGGTACAATACCATCTGGGAGTTCTCGGCGAGTCCGTCCAGTGTACCCAGTCTCCACTGAGCACCCGTACACCATCCTTGATGTCAAACACCGATGGATATGGGATCATCCATCGCCCATCATATGGGTCAAGATGCGTATACGCTAGTCTACTCTGGTGTATCGATGCCCTATCTCGATACGCCCTCGACTAGGAACAGTTATAAGATGTACTCGTCGACTACCGTGGCCCCACTAGTATGATCTCATCATAGTCCCAGTAGTCGAGTACACATCCTAAGGGCTTTATCAACATGTAACATAGAGACAATCAGAGTACATGTTAAGATAAAGTACAACCAGATAGCATACTATCATGTCGAGCAAGAAAGTCCTCCCTATATATGTCCTAGCATCCACTACAATATATATCGTATGTACAGTAATGGCCTCTAGGGCATACATATAACTAACACCTTAGTCACTAATCGGGTAAGTGGTCGATGACCCGTAGAAGCTCGGCTTTCCTCTTTTCCGGACGCCATATAGACGGTATGCACCACCATGCCCCCAGACTTTAGGCGTTTGGGTTCAGTGGTCTTGCGATTCGTTGCAGACTCATGGATTTTCTCCGGCCTTCTCCTCTTGTGGGCGGTCGAAGTCGAGGGGGCCGTTGCAGTAGGCACCCAATTAGCTGTCGCCTTCTGTGGCTTGACAGGGTATCCTTCTCTTACCCAACCTTCATTTTTTTCTGTCGGCGAGAGTAATCTTGATCAATCACTGAGTTTTGGACTTAACGTCAGACATTGTAAATTTTAGAGGACAACCGCTGAGGGGGCTACTCCAGCTTCGCCTTTGGGGCATTCTCCATAGGTGGAGGGGATCTTTTCAGCACGGCGGTTGGCGAATTCCTGAGCACCCTATTAAGTAGTTCAAAGCCGTTACCAGTTGGAACAGCAGCATCGATTTCCACCGTTGGAGCCAGCGGAGTCAGTCCAGAGGGAAAGTTGCCCCCAGCCTTCCTTACCCGGCGCCAGTGGCGACGTCGAGCATGTCGAGCTGTTGGGATTATATCAGCTGTAGGGGTGACTTTCTCATGCCCCCTGTGTTGGTCAGAAGTTGTCGTTGTCAGCATATTGAAGACTGATGTCCGCTGAGTGGGGATGGCCAACCTATCGAAAGCCGACTTCCGAGCAGGTGAAGCAGCCTTGACGATTTCGCCTGAAACGGGAGCTGAAACAGCCAGTCTTGTGAAGACCGACCCTTTGGCGGGAGAAGACGCTTTGACGACTTCGAGAGCAGGAATGGCTATTCTTTTGGAAATAACCCTTTCTGGTATCATGGGCTTCTTCATGGGCCCAAATGAGCTTTGGTCCAGTCTGTCAAAGACCGAGGCACTGGATTTGGGCGACCCGTTGAGAGAGGCCGCTGTAGTTGCAAGCCGATCAAAGACGGACTTCTTGGGAGCTTCTTGCTATGGTACAGGGGCGTTGAAGCTCATCAGTGGGAGCATGGTCCCGAAGAACAATCCAGTGGTGGCCTGAGTCACCTATTCCACCGGCATAGCGAAGATGGAGGCCGCTTGGGGCCCGTAAGTCACTCCTCCGGACGGGACGGAGCGAGAGTTGCAGTTGCAGTTAGTGCAGTTTGAAGCCATTGATCTTCTGTTTTCTGCACAGAGCAAGACACCAAATCTTATTATCTCGAATCCACAGGAAACCATAGCAAACCGCGATTCGTTCGCGAACACGACACACGAAGTGTGGAGTGGAAAGAGAAAAAGGTCCCACCGGGCGTGCCAGAATCTGTTCTCCTCCGAAACACCGGGCGTGAGGCAGTCTTCATGCTTTTTCTTTCTCATTTTGAGGAGTCTGTTTGAGGGTCACGTGGGGCACGTGACCATGTCTCATTCGTTCTTTTCTGATCATTAAAGGAAGGGTCATGTGTTGCCACGTGACCACGTTTACGTGCATGGATAATTTAAGTCCTTTGTTTGAGAATTAGATTCTTTGGTAAGGTTAAACCCTAATTCTGTTTTGAGGAATTAAATTCTTTTGTATATGAAAGAATTAAATTCTTATATAGGGTTAAACCCTAGTTCTGTTTTAGAGGAATTAAATTCCTATTTGGGAGAATTAAATTCTCATATAGGGTTAAACCCTAATTCTATTTTAGAGGAATTAAATTCCTATGAATTTGGGAGAATTAAATTCTCATATAGGGTTGAACCCTAGTTTCATTTGGAGGAATTAAATTCCTATGAATTTGGGAGAATTAAATTCTCAAAACTCAATTCTCCCTCTAAGTTTTGGATCTGCATGGCAGAATCTCCCCGATGAGAATTAAATTCTCAACTTGTGGGGAGATCTGCTTTTGCAGATCATCAACCAAAGGAAGAACTAAGGTCTTATTCAGAAGTATTAAACTCTTAATTTGAGAATTAAATTCTCTTTTTGTTTTATGGAGCTTAGATCTCTTTCCCTTTCTCACCTAGGGTTTTTTTTTAAGAGATCTTCTTTTTCTCTCTTGAGAATTAAATTCTCCTCTCTTTTTTCTCTCTGTTGTTGTATATTTCCCCAAAAAAAGTAGATCCTCCTCTTTCTCTTCTTGGCTCCTATTTATAGGAGAAAGAAAAGAATCAATTTGTTTTGTCAATCTTTCATTAAAAGATTTTAATTGATTTTGTAACCAACATGATCTTTTAGATCACTTAGTGAATTTTATTCACCATTGGATTTTTAATCCAAAAGATATTCTGTTTGTTATTCTTGGTGAATTTCAGGAAAAATATTTCCTTGTATAGAATTTTTCCATAAATTGGTGATTTTTAATCACCATTGGATTTTTAATCCAACGGTGCTCCATTTTACAGAGCACCATCTTTTTTGTTTGGAAAGATTTAGAGAGATATTTTTCCAGTTAGGGTTTTTGATTCCCTCTTAATTAGAATTTAATTCTATTAATTCATAGATCTTTAGGAACCCATCACGTGACCTCCTGATTAAGCATTTGACCAGAATTTAATTCTGTTGTTTTAAAGAACTCAAGAATTATCATGTGTCAGCACGTGACCCTTGGTCACGTGTTGGCACGTGATGCCCCATTGGGATTTTTTCTTGTTATTTTATTATACATTTAATTCTTTTCAGTGGGTTTAATGCCCATCACGTGTTGGTACGTGACCCCACTGATTAATTATTTCCAATTATTTATTTTATTCAGTGCCTACAGGCTTTTCCTGTAAATGGTCACGTGTGGGCACGTGATACCCGGTCACGTGTGGGCACGTGATGTCTTATAACTTTTGATCTCGGATGAATTATGAGGCCCATAATATATCAAATCGAAGGCTTTTTTGAGAAGCTTTCGATATCATCAGAATTTAGCTGTTTCTCATTTAGGAGTTTGTCAAATTGCAGCCCGGAAAATACTGGTTCGCATTTTCTTCCTTAGATTACACGTGCATAGAATATTTGCTCATAACTTTTGATCCCGGATGAATTATGAAGCCCATAATATATCAAATCGAAGGCTTTTTCGAGACGCTTTCGATACCATTAGAATTTAGCTGTTTCACATTCGGGAGTTTTTCAAAATACAGTCCGAAAAATACTGGTTCACATTTTCTTAAACGTATTGCTGCCATTTGATACCTTGGGCTCTTTTGCGCAGAAATTTTTTGGCGGGAACAGGAATATCGAGACAGGGCATCGATATTCCAGAGTAGACTAGTATGTACATTTCTTGGCCCTTTATGAGGCAATAGTTGATCCCACAACCATTGGTGTTTGACATCAAAAATTATGCACAGGTGATCATTAGAGAATGGATACACCGAACAGGACTCACCGAGAACTCCTATAAGGTACCATACCTATCGTCAGATAGCAGTTCTCTGGTGACATTTGTACAGGTTAGTCTGTAGACCCAAGATTGTCATAGTGTCTTGTATGGTTCCCACTGTGCTTTAATTTCCTCCCTACCACGACTCTAAGGAGTCGTGCAAACAGGTGGATTTTGGGTACAGTCCCGACTCACATGGAGGCGGTGAGCGATAGGAGGGGTTTCGTCTCTCCCAGTATTGGGAGTTGATGTTGTGCTATACTCGATTGGTTATAACAGCATGTCTCTGGCCAGGGCTGATGAGATTTACTGTTAAGTGTTATCAGTAGTTTATCGAACGGTTATAGGACACACATCGGGACGACTTATCAAGTTACTGGGGTCTGACGATTCCACCCCTAGACTCGATATGCGACATATCAGACGAAGAGACCGGATTGTAAGGTAAGTGTTGCTTATAGGCTTTATGGGAGTTTGGACAAGCTTGCTTGTTGATCTTCTATTTTTTCAATACCTAGGTAGCCGTTACGTCCAGCTAATACCGCTGACGGCTTATCGGTATCTGATGTGATCATTACCTACTGCTGGTATATTGACGAGTCATTGGAGTCACATACAGAGGTTTCCTAGCTCAAGCGAAACGAAGTAGGGCACATATGTAGATATGTGCGGGAGCTTGATTAAATACGAGTATGTGATACCGTATTCTAATCTCACGATATTTGATATCGGTTAGGTTATATGTGATATAACCGGATTATTGAATCAAGTGTTGATCCAATGATTTGTTTTATGTATATATATTTGATATTGACCGGTTATATATGATATGACCGGATTATTGAATCAAGTGTTGATTTGATAATATGATATATATATATAAATGATATTAGTCGGTTATATATAATATAACCGGATTATTGAATCAAGTGTTGATTTAATAATTTGATATATATTAATATATTTGATATATACATATATATTAACTAATATAGCTCACTAAAGATTTTCTTCTCTGCAAATACATTTTTATATATATGAGATATATATTAATATATGTATTTACATTATGTATCATGGTTGATGTTACATAGAGCATGGGTGTATAAGACTCACACTAAAGCTAAAGATTATTAGGGATGATTTATTTTTAAAGGAAAATAGAAAAGAGGTGGAAATGAGTCATGGCTTTGGATGACTAGAGAAGCATTGAGAAGCCATGACTCATCTCATTTTTTTGTTTTATTCTTAGATATTTATTCATCCCAACCTTATCTCTAGCTTATGGTTCATTCTCTCATTCACTGACACACCCAAGTGTTGGAGATAGTGCCCTCAGAGTCAATTATTGGATCACAAGCACGTGATTGCAATGATTGAGGGAGGACCTATCCCGGGACGACAGTCTTACTCGAGATGATAGTATGCTATCTGGTTTACCTTTATCATCGTGTACTGCTTTAGGTGACCTGACAGGTCGCTATTGCACGTTGATAGAGCCCCTAGGATTCTTGCTTGACTGCCAGCAGTATGAGGGCGATCATATAAGTAAGAGCTGGAGTCTATAAGCACATCCTTAAAAGGTCCCTAGTCGTGGGAGTTTCGAGACAAGGCATCAATTCTCCAGAGTAGACTAGTGTATACAGTCGAGACCCCGACGAGGGGCGGTGGCCGGTCTCACAAGCCACTGGTGTCAGTTGGATCACCTAAGATGTATACAGGTGCTCATTGGGTTATGAGTACACCGGACAGGACTCGCCGGGAACATGCTAGTTGGTCTTATACCTGACGTCAGATAGCAGTTCCCTGGTGACATGTGTACAGGTTAGTTCATCGACCTGGGGATCGTCATTTGTCTCGTGTGAGTTCCCACTGTGCTTTGATTACTACCCTACCACGGCTCAAAGGAGTCGTGCAAACAGGTTTTAGTTGGGTACAGTCCCGAGCCACATGGAGGCAGTGAGCGGATCTTCGGGGGTTCGTCTCTCCCGGTATTGGGGGTGAGGTCGCGCCGTGTCTAGGAGAGCCATTACACGAAGTCCTTGGCCAAGGCAGGAGATTTAATGGTAGGTATTCCAGTAGTATCTCAGGGTGTTCTGGGCTACACTCCGACACGACTTATACCGCTTTTGGGGGTCTGACTTTTACCAACCCCCTAGGCCCGCCATGCGATGCTCATAGATGAACGGACCGGACTGTACGGATATTGTCACTAACAGGCTCAGTAGGGTGTCAGGATGAGTTCGCTCATCGACGTCCCTTTTGGTCAATAGCTGGTGGCCCGTTACGTATTGGCTTATACCTCTGACGTGCTAGTGGTTAAATCCACAGCCATAGTATTGACGAGTCTTTAGAGTCCACCACACATTCAGTTACTCAGCTTTCGGGCGAAACGCTGTAGAGGCCGTATGGAGATATGGCAGGGTCCGATCAGATACGTGCGGTATTGCACGGATCAGGATCGGTCGGTTTGCACTAGAGGCCGTATGGAGATATGGCAGGGTCCGATCAGATACGTGCGGTATTGCACGAATCAGGATCGGACGGTTTGTACTAAAGGCCGTATAGTTATATGGCAGGGTTCGATCAGATTCGTGCGGTATTGCACGGATCAGGATCAGACGAACATTACTAGCCGGCTTTGGTTTAAGCCGGATCCTAGTTTAGTACAGTGTAGATTTTGTCTCTTTGCATTTGTATCCGGACGGAATACAGATGCGGGTGTGTATGCACAGTATCGGGGTTTTCCTGTAATTTATTACGGGACCAGTTTTCTGGAGTTGCCAGTTTGCATTCCGTTCCGGCCGGTTTTCCTTTGTTCTTTCCCGGCCGGACTTTTTCGATGGAGGGTGTTATTTGCAAGTTTGCAAATAACACATTGTGGAGGGATTTCTTGCAAATGTTTTAATTATGAAAGCATCTTTTGATACCATTCTTTTCTATCATCATCACTTGCTTTTGTTGATTTGAGGTGATTTGTAGTTGATGTGAGTTAGTTATGATGATGTTTGGATATGGTCACCCTCTCTCTTTTCCTATACTCACCTCCCTCTTGCTTATGTATTCTTTCTTCCACCATTCTAAAATGATAAGGGTTTCATTTTGAGAGAAGAGAAGATGAGAACTTCATTTTTGAGAGTGTAGCATTTTGATCTCTTTTCATGTTAAGAAAAATGCAAGCACCATTTTTCTTATCTTGATTCCTCCATCATCTTCAAAGGCAACAAAACCCCAAATGAGACATAGCCTCAACCCTACACATTCTACAGCAAATCTTGGACGCGTCGGCCAGCCAACTTCGCGTCCGAGTTGCCTCGGTATTGAGGTAGGAGCCCGTAAAAGATGCAGGCGATGTGGTGCCCCCTTCGGCGAGGAGGCGACGATATGGAGACAGGACTTTCCGCGGGAGATCGGGACGATGACGAGAAGACCGGAGGACTCGGATCACTCGGTATATCTCTAACCCGTCTTGTAGTTAGCTAGAACTAGTTTAATGGCCCGATCCGGGGTTTAGTGCGCGGTGGTGCCGGTTTGCTAAGTTCGCAAAATTAAAGTTTATCACCGCTTCCGCATTTGGCCGTCGGATTGACGGCCGGGGCGCCGCCGTGCACTTACAGTGGTATCAGAGCCTCGCCATTAACTTCGTCTAGCTTTGTTTGATGTGTTTGCATTTCCGATCGACCAAAATTCCAAAAAAAAAACCACATTTTCCTCACATCAGTTTTCTGTCGAATTTTTTCTGACTCTAAAAATTTTTCAGGTTGTAGAAAACTGATGTACAAGAAATTCTAAGTCTTCTGTAAAAATTCGATACAGTGAATCGACCACTGAAGCGCGGAACCGCGGCCAAACCCCCCCTTGGGCCGCGGTTCCGCCGCACATTGGTGTCCTCGCTGCATCAATTTTTTCCAGTGGGCTTCTGGGATGATTTTAGAGGTTTTGGAATATTAAAATTGGGCCCAGAATTTTTGTGAGTGCTACAGTATTGCTTGGGGGCCCACTTGTTAATTTTTTGATCGATCGGATATTTTAAACACATTTTTCACAGTATTTACATTCTATCTGTGACCGTGAATGTCACTCGATCGGTAAATCCGGTCTAACTGCTATAGCCCGGTTAGACGGATTTGCGAACGTGACTTTCACGTTGATGTTCTGTGTTTTTGCTGTGATGTTGCGAATCAGTCGTGGGGGATAGCCTGGATGCAATGCTAGTACAGTGTTGTTGTATTATGTACATTTGATATTGCGGGGCGAGCGTCCGACATGTGGACTGCCGTCACTGCCTGTTTGTATTATTCTTTTGGGGCACGACCTGGTTGCGGTCGATGTACCCATTGTATGTATATTTTACTTTCTGTACTAGGATTACCCCGCGGAGGGGTGCACGGATAGCCGGGTTCTGAAGGGCAACAAGCCCGCATCTCATGGCATTGAGACGGAGGGGGCTTCACTCTAGAATTGGCGGGCTATTCGCCGCACTCGTAGGGGGTACAGGTTGACCCAGGAGGGGTGCCCAAGTTACCGGATTCCGTGAAGTGCTGGGTGGTCCATTCACGGTGCTGAAGGGGCTGCCTCGCTTCAGGTTTTGGCGGGTGACTTGCCGCGCCCGTACGGGTCTAGGTTTTCATTGCACAGGCTATCCACACGACCAGGGGAACGTCGGGTTTCAGTAGTGGCTCTGTGAAACCCGGGGATCCCAGATATCTGTATTGTTCTGTGATGCTGTACATTTCTGTGATGTTGCATTTTATTCACGCCTTGAGCGAAATATAATATATTGGTATATATATTAGTAGATGTTGTATATGTTTTACATCCGCGCTAGTCCAGTCCCCGCTCTGTCGTTAGTTAGCTAACCTAACGGGTAATGACGGGACCCAGTGGCGAATGCGGATGGCATATACGTACATCAGTATATTTTCGTTCTTTGTGGTGTGATCAATTGATGGGACTGCATTGATTCGGATCAATGCAAGATAAAACAAACCTATTCTGATGTTGTTGGAACACTCTTCAAAAGCTGTTATTGCAAGGACGTTCACTTTTGTTTTGCATCGTGGTATTCATTTGAAATATCCTGCTCCTTAGTCGACGAGGCAAGGGCCGAGATCCCTTCACCGGGAGTGACCCCTTGGACAGAAGTTTGCGTCAGGGCATTAACTTCAGTATAGCCGATTACTTTTGCTTTGCATCGTGGTATTCATTTGGAATATCCTGCACCCCATTCTACGGGGAAAGAGCCGAGATCCCTTCACCGGGAATGACCTCTTTAGTAAAGGTTTTCGTCACTATATTTTCTAAAAAGCTATCCGTTCCTTCAACGATATTAAGTTCATTACGTTAAAGGTTTTCGCCAGAAACCATTCGTAGCCCTCCGTCGTTTCATATGGGTAGTCAATAGTATTCAAGCTGTGTTTGTTGGCCAAAGTCAAGGCACAGTGTTTGGTAGCTGTTGGTTATTCATATGCAGCATAGATAGATGCGTTGGTTTGGAACAGTCGTACTGCCTTGTTGGCCAAAGTCAAGGGTAGGTACGGGTGGATTCAAATTAACCTGGAGAATGACGGGTAGAACTTGACATGTGACTTATGATTTGTTGGCCAAAGTCAAGGTCATAAGAGCATGGGGTAAAAATCACATCGGGAGTTTCAAAAGAACTGAAACTTGCCAGATATGCGCATACCTTCTGGAGTGTGACAGCGTGAGCGGATTCCGTCACGTTATCATGCGATGATAGTTGGATCCCGATTCCCACTGATGAGTTAGTTTACTCCTCGGGTATTCCCGACTAATTCTTCTTTTAGGTTTGGAGGAGAATTTGAGGTACAGTGGGAGGTTTCCAGATTAGATAAAGTGATAACCATTCTGATCTAGGTTAGAGTGCACGCTGAGTGTTTCTTTTCTCTCTCTCTTTGGCAGCGACCTTTGACCCGACCCTAAGACTATGACTCAGAGACCAAGTTAACCGAACCTTCTTAACACAGGCTTTTGGATTGTCAGAGTTGCAAACCTCGTTGCCACTCCTACTTTTACCCTTTTCTCCAGGACACCCCGTATTACTACAAACGTCCACTTCCATTGGACAAAACCATCGTATGGTTAGATACGAACTCGAAGGAATTATTCGAGGATGGTTTCTGGTTCTGGAGAAAACGGATAGGATTATTCAGTTGTCTTTTCCCTTTTTACCTTCTCTCAAGTTGTGAGTACTCCTTGGTTTAGGACATAGTACACCTATTATGCAAATTGGATAGTCTTCTTCCAAACCTTAGGCTGGTGCCGACCGGTAGGGAATGAAGAAAACCAATTAGCATAACGATGGTGTGCAGAAGGTATTAAGATTAAGACAAAGCAAGGGATTACTAAGAGGACAAAGTAAATTGCGACTGATATTCACGACCAAACCAAGTATTTCTTCGCCAATCCTAAAATTACCTTTGTATTTCTCCAGGACACTCCGTATCACTACGAAGATCCACAGTTTATTGGATACTCCATCGTATGGTTATATACGAACTCGAAAGGAACTTGTTCCAATTCGGGGATGGATTCTGGTCCAGGAGAAATAGGAATAAGGTTTATTCGGTTGTCTTTTATCCTCACCTTCTCTCGCATTGCGAGTACTCCTAGGATTAGGACAGTACACCCATTATGCTTATTGGATAGTCTTCTTCCAAACCATAGGCTGGTGCCGAACGGTAGGGAAGGAAGAAAACCAATTGGCCTAAAGGGGTATGCAGAAGGTAATGACTAAAGACATATAAAGGGATTTGGAGAGGTGGCAAAGAATTATACGGTTATAGTTGTGAATCTGGATAATGGTAGAGGAATTACTAAGAATACCAGGATACCCCATCGAAACATTTCAATGTTTCAGTTCAACTGTGTACTGTTAAAAGAAAACTGATTTCCCGATTGGACACTTGCTCCAGGGTATGTATTTACCAGGTTTGATTCTCACATCTGTATGGTTTTACAGATGATGAGTGGGAGTAAGTTATTGGGAATTGGGTGATCATCCTCATTATATCGGGATTCGTTGTAATCGGTGATATTTGAGGAGATCACCTGGGCTGTTTGCCGGTCGGCAAATATTTGGTTTTGAATATCCGCTGTTGTGCACCAATTTCAAATTGATATATCTGTACGTCTATTTTCATAGAGTGAGATATACCTTTTGATATTATGTCGATGACATTTACCTATATCAGTGGATGATTTGGTAAGGAGCATTAAACAGCGGTGTAATTCTTCTTAACCATAAGTACAGTTTTCAACCTACGACACACAATGAAAGAGTTGTTAGACTCGGCGGACTTATACAGAGTATTGTATGTTGTCCAGTGTCCATTAGGACAGAGGGGTTGGTCCTCATACTATATTCTGTTTACTTTTAACTTCTCTAGTTCTTAGACATGTGTTTCGTAGAAACACAGGGTCTGAGTTTTGAGGAGTTATAGGTATTTGAATAGAGTAGAGAACCAGGTGTAGCAAGTATCGGGATTCTTCAAAGTGATCAAAGATATAGATACTTGTGTATGGTATTCAGTTGATAGTAATGATAAAGAGAAATTGCTTCTCTTTCAGGTTACTCATAATTGTAAGCATTCCTAAGTTGAGTAACGCTGATCGGCCTCCTTCCATTTAGTTGACATGCACTGGAGATAGCTGCATGATTTGAATCTGGTTCAATTAAATCAGTGCCTCTGGTTCTATATTGGATATAGTACAGTTCATATCTTAACATTGTTAAGGTACGGGGAGTTGTCCGGCTTATGATTAAAACCTGACTCTGGATAACTCAAGGCACGTTTCTGTAATGGCTGTTTGTGGGTTGACCCAGGCTATGACGAGGGTTGACTTTCTACCATCTGGGAGATCAATAGAAATATTGTTCTAGACTCGCCACAGTTTTATTAAAAATGGATTTTTTCAAAAACAGTAGTAGGAGTATGGTAGAACTGGAAGTGATTCCAGAACCGCAAACGATTACTGAAGATTTGATAAGGAACCTAAAGATTCAATCTGATTTGACATTCCATTGGCCACTCCGCAGATACGGTGGGTAACTTCAGGCACCCGAGAGGTACTCCGGTAGCCTCAAGGACGGTGACAGGGAAGTTCTTGTTTACCCACACTTGCCATTGTTGTTGTTCCAGACTGCGAGACCCGGCAGAAGGATGAGTATAGCGTCGTTCTAAACTAGCTTTAGAAGTGCACATCTATATGACTCTGCCAGAGGGTTGTCGTAGTTAGTGGGAGCAGCGGAAGCATTGGTGGACATCAGGCTTATGTCTATTTATAGACTAAAGCAGATATAGCGGAGATAGATCATCTATTTCTGATGTAACAGTCATAGGTTTGACGTCATCAGGATAGGGGATGGATCTGTTGAGAAGGTAGTAGGGTGTGATATCCGGGTTTTGGATGACATACACAAAGTAGGAAGTGATATTCCTATACTACGATCGGTTATACTTTGGTCGTCACACAGTGGTTTTTCCACATGGGACTTGGACATTATATCAGACATACTAGTTACTAGATCTATGGTTTTAGATCTAGATTTGGGTGGTTTCCCAATCAGGGTACTTTGACAGCATTCTAAGAGTATTTAGAATGGACGACTCCTGGCACGGTAGTGTACCTGGAGGTGATGGAGTCACCCTCTCTAAAGGTGTCTTATAGACTAAAGTAGAGAGGGATATGCATGATTGGCAGATCACTTGCTTAGGCAATTAAGTCAATCATGAGATGTCAAGTACCACACCAGATGTTGTTCTTGCACTAGATGCAATAAGTTGACATTGATCCAATCCTGGAGAAACAGTCGGAAGCAGTTTTAGAACATAAGTGGATGTTCTAGGGATATGATAACGACAGCCTCATTTAAGAGACAGTTATCATTCCAGGCTTCCAAGGTGACATGGACGACAAGGAGGTTGTCAGAGTTATAGTTTTCCTTCTGACGAGGGGCAGTATTTTGGACAGGTGGTCCAAGGAAATACTGAGGGTGGCATGGCGCAGGATACTGATTAAGTTCAGTTGACGATACAGTCTAAGAAGTTTGGATTTGGAGTTCATTTATGAGCTAGGTCCCATCAAACATCCAGACATTCTAAGACAGGTATTGCTCATTTCGGAAGATGGCTTTCTCCGCGAACTTGAGATAGAGAGAGACATAGAAAGAAACATCCAGGCGGATCCACTCACTGAGGCTATTCCTCGATCGCAAGAGTTTCGCAAACAGGCTTTGTGAGACTGACTAGTAGAGGAGTTGGGTGTTCGGTATCACACGGGCTGTGAGTATGCGACATCGCAATAATTAGCCTTGAGTGCAAGTGGGAGATTGTTGGAGATAGTGCCCTCAGAGTCAATTATTGGATCACAAGCACATGATTGCAATGATTGAGGGAGGACCTATCCCGGGACGACAGTCTTACTCGAGATGATAGTATGCTATCTGGTTTACCTTTATCATCGTGTACTGCTTTAGGTGACCTGACAGGTCGCTATTGCACGTTGATAGAGCCCCTAGGATTCTTGCTTGACTGCCAGCAGTATGAGGGCGATCATATAAGTAAGAGCTGGAGTCTATAAGCGCATCCTTAAAAGGTCCCTAGTCGTGGGAGTTTCGAGACAAGGCATCGATTCTCCAGAGTAGACTAGTGTATACAGTCGAGACCCCGACGAGGGGCGGTGGCCGGTCTCACAAGCCACTGGTGTCAGTTGGATCACCTAAGATGTATACAGGTGCTCATTGGGTCATGAGTACACCGGACAGGACTCTCCGGGAACATGCTAGTTGGTCTTATACCTGACGTCAGATAGCAGTTCCCTGGTGACATCTGTACAGGTTAGTTCATCGACCTGGGGATTGTCATTTGTCTCGTGTGAGTTCCCACTGTGCTTTGATTACTACCCTACCACGGCTCAAAGGAGTCGTGCAAACAGGTTTTAGTTGGGTACAGTCCCGAGCCACATGGAGGCAGTGAGCGGATCTTCGGGGGTTCGTCTCTCCCGGTATTGGGGGTGAGGTCGCGCCGTGTCTAGGAGAGCCATTACACGAAGTCCTTGGCCAAGGCAGGAGATTTACTGGTAGGTATTCCAGTAGTATCTCAGGGTGTTCTGGGCTACACTCCGACACGACTTGTACCGCTTTTGGGGGTCTGACTTTTACCAACCCCCTAGGCCCGCCATGCGATGCTCATAGACGAACGGACCAGACTGTACGGATATTGTCACTAACAGGCTCAGTAGGGTGTCAGGATGAGTTCGCTCATCGACGTCCCTTTTGGTCAATAGCTGGTGGCCCGTTACGTATTGGCTTATACCTCTGACGTGCTAGTGGTTAAATCCACAGCCATAGTATTGATGAGTCTTTAGAGTCCACCACACATTCAGTTACTCAGCTTTCGGGCGAAATGCTGTAGAGGCCGTATGGAGATATGGCAGGGTCCGATCAGATACGTGCGGTATTGCACGGATCAGGATCGGTCGGTTTGCACTAGAGGCCGTATGGAGATATGGCAGGGTCCGATCAGATACGTGCGGTATTGCACGGATCAGGATCGGACGGTTTGTACTAGAGGCCGTATAGTTATATGGCAAGGTTCGATCAGATTCGTGCGGTATTGCACGGATCAGGATCGGACGAACATTACTAGCCGGCTTTGGTTTAAGCCGGATCCTAGTTTAGTACAGTGTAGATTTTGTCTCTTTGCATTTGTATCCGGACGGAATACAGATGCGGGTGTGTATGCACAGTATCGGGGTTTCCTGTAATTTATTACGGGACCAGTTTTCTGGAGTTGCCAGTTTGCATTCCGTTCCGGCCGGTTTTCCTTTGTTCTTTCCCGGCCGGACTTTTTCGATGGAGGGTGTTATTTGCAAGTTTGCAAATAACACATTGTGTAGGGATTTCTTGCAAATGTTTTAATTATGAAAGCATCTTTTGATACCATTCTTTTCTATCATCATCACTTGCTTTTGTTGATTTGAGGTGATTTGTAGTTGATGTGAGTTAGTTATGATGATGTTTGGATATGGTCACCCTCTCTCTTTTCCTACACTCACCTCCCTCTTGCTTATGTATTCTTTCCTCCACCATTCTAAAATGATAAGGGTTTCATTTTGAGAGAAGAGAAGATGAGAGCTTCATTTTTGAGAGTGTAGCATTTTGATCTCTTTTCATGTTAAGAAAAATGCAAGCACCATTTTTCTTATCTTGATTCCTCCATCATCTTCAAAGGCAACAAAACCCCAAATGAGACATAGCCTCAACCCTACACATTCTACAGCAAATCTTGGACGCGTCGGCCAGCCAACTTCGCGTCCGAGTTCCCTCGGTATTGAGGTAGGGGCCCGTAAAAGATGCAGGCGATGTGGTGCCCCCTTCGGCGAGGAGGCGACGATATGGAGACAGGACTTTCCGCGGGAGATCGGGACGATGACGAGAAGACCGGAGGACTCGGATCACTCGGTATATCTCTAACCCGTCTTGTAGTTAGCTAGAACTAGTTTAATGGCCCGATCCGGGGTTTAGTGCGCGGTGGTGCCGGTTTGCTAAGTTCGCAAAATTAAAGTTTATCACCGCTTCCACATTTGGCCGTCGGATTGACGGCCGGGGCGCCGCCGTGCACTTACACCAAGTTCATCTCCTTCTTCTTCCTCGCTAGCTTTTTCTTGTGGCGAGAAAAAGAAAAGAAAAGAAGAAAATAAAGTGAGCAAAATTCCTACTTTATCAACCTACAGTTTACTAGCCCTTTAGTTTAGCTTGTTTGCTTCACCAATACTTTGATTAGTGAAGAGTAAGCTTGAGTTAGAGAGACTTCAAGGTGGATCATTTTCGGCTTCGAAGACTACAAAGCAAGCTTGTTCCTTTCACCAAGTGGAGTTTAAGAAGATTTCTATGGACTACTAATTGGAGCTTTAGAAGTGAAGGATCGGTCTATAAAGGTTGTAAACCTTCATCACTTAGTGTAGAACTTATTTTCTTGCTTCACAATCCTAATTCTCTAGTTCGATTCTAGGTTAGTATAGCTTAGACCTATAGATTTTTTAAAATTGCATACTTGATCCTTGTATAATACTAGTAGAGGTGCTAAGACATACTTTCATGATGCTGCCAAAGAGGCTGTTTGGATGAAGAAGTTCATTGCTGAACTTGGTGTGGTTCCATCCATTGAGGATCGAATACCCATGTATTGTGATAACAATGGAGCTGTGGCTTTGGCCAAGGAACCCCGGTCCTATCAGTGATCTAGACATATTCTGAGGCGGTATCACCTGATCCGAGAGATAGTTGATCGCCGCGAGATCGAGGTCAGGAGAGTAGATACGAAGGACAACAGGGCGGATCCACTCACGAAGGCCCTCCCCGAGACGCAGTTTGAGAGACTTTTTGGGATGTTGGGTATGCGATACTACAACAACTGGCCTTA
The DNA here is from genome assembly GCA_030015575.1 of Agapanthus africanus. Classification (NCBI taxonomy): domain Eukaryota; kingdom Viridiplantae; phylum Streptophyta; class Magnoliopsida; order Asparagales; family Amaryllidaceae; genus Agapanthus; species Agapanthus africanus. The sequence continues at coordinate 443,296,358 of JASDDO010000001.1, forward strand.
GTGCAAATGGGAGATTGTTAGGAATATATATACCCTAGAGGCCATTATTGTATATTATAGTGGATGCTTGGACATATATATAGAGGACTTTCTTGCTCGACATGATAGTATGCTATCTGGTTGCTCTTTATCTTAACATGTACACTTGTATTATTATACTGTCTCTCTGATACATGTTGATAAAGCCTTTAGGATGTTGGCTTAACTACCAGGACTATGATGCAGATTATACTAGTGGGGCTTGTGTAGTCCGCAAGCACATCCTTTAACAGTTCCTAGTCGAGATAGTATCGAGACAGGGTATCGATATTCCAAAGTAGACTAGTGTGTACATTTCTTGACCTTGTATGGGGTGATGGTTGATCCCATAACCATTGGTGTTTGACATCAAAGATTGTACACAGGTGCTCATTAGAGAATGGGTACACCGAACAGGACTCATCGAGAACTCCTAGATGGTACCATACCTATCATCAGATAGCAGTTCTCTGGTGACACTTGTACAGGTTAGTCTGTAGACCCGAGATTGTCATAGTGTCTTATGTGGTTTCTAATGTGCTTTGATTTCCTCCCTACCACGGCCAAAGGAGTCATGCAAATAGGTGGATTTTGGGTACAGTCCTGAGTCACATGGAAGCTGTGAGTGATAGGAGGGGTTTAGTCTCTCCCGGTATTGGGAGTTGATATTGCGCAATGCTCGATTGGCTACAACAGCAAGTCCCTGGCCAGGGCTGATGAGATTTACTAGTAGGTGTCATCAGTAGTTTCTCGAAAGGTTATAGGCCATACATCGGCATGACTTATCAAGTTATTGGGGTCTGACGATTCCACCCCCAGACCCGATATGCGACATATCAGATGAAGAGACCGGACTGTACGACAAGTGTTGGTTATAGGCTTTATGAGAGTTTGGACAAGTTTTCTTGTTGATCTTCTATCCATTCAAAACCCGGGTAGCCGTTGTAAGTGCACGGCGGCGCCCCGGCCGTCAATCCGACGCCGGAGTGCGGAAGCGGTGAAAAACTTTAATTTTGTGGACTTAGCAAACCGGCACCACCGCGCACTAAACATCCGGATCGTAACCATTAACAAGTCTAAACTCCGGTGGTCGCCTCCTCGCCGGAAGGGCACCACGTAGCCGGATTCTTTTACGGGCTCCCACCTCTATACCGAGGCAACTCGGGTGCGAAGTTGGCTAGCCGACGCGCCCAAGATTTGCTGTAGAATGATGTAGAATCGTTGTCTCTTTGGGGTTTTGTATAGTTGCCATGATGGAGGAATTTTTCACAAGGATTTTTCATGAAGGCTTGAAGAAAAATGGAGCATCTGAGGAAAAGAGCTCGGCCAGCCTAATTGTGCTCTCTGGAATTTGGAATGAAGCAAGCTCACTGATCAATCAATGAATGTATGAATTAATCCAAAAAGAAGAAATGAAAAATCCTTCACTGCACACCAAAAATGGAGGGGGTCCACCACACAATCACATGAAGAAAATTATTCCATACAATCAAACCTTATTAATTAATCCAAACTCACATAAAACTTCCTGCACACTCATCCTCACACAGTGGCCGGCCCATACCAACATCCATCACCAAATCACAAAACCCACACTCAACACACAAATCATCAACAACCATGATGCTTACAAAGTCAAGCCATCATGAAGTAGTCAAGTCAAAAAGGTCAAGGTATGGAGCTCTCATCATGATGCAACAAAAAGCAAAAGCCCCCTCCACAAATACTTATTTGCAACAATGCAAATAAGCCCTCCTCCACCAAACTTCGGCCAATGAACGGAACAATGGAAATCGGCCGAAACGGAAAGCAAACTGGCAACTCCAGAAAAACTGGTCCCGTAATAAATTACAGGAAAACCCCGATACTGTGCATACACACCCGCATTTGTATTCCGACCGAAATACAAATGCAATGAGACAAAATCTACACTGTACTATACTAGGATCCGGCTTATACCAAAGCCGGCTAGTATTATCCGTTCCATCCTGATCTGTGCAATACCGCACGTATCTGATCGAACCCTGCCATATAACCATACGGCCTCTACAGCCTTTCGCCCGAAAGCTGAGTAACTGAATGTGGGGGACTCTAAAGACTCGTCAACACCTTGGTTGTGAATTTAACCACCAGCACGTCAGAGGTATAAGCCAATACGTAACGGGCCACCAGCTACTGACTAAAAGGGATGTCTGTGAGCGAACTCAGCCTGACAACCCTACTGAGCCTGTCAGTGACAATATCCGTACAGTCCGGTCCGTTCGTCTATGAGCATCGCATGGCGGGCCTAGGGGGTTGGTAAAAGTCAGACCCCCAAAAGCGGTACAAGTCGTGTCGGAGTGTAGCCCAGAACACCCTGAGATACTACTGGAATACCTACCAGTAAATCTCCTTGCCTTGGCCAAGGACTTTGTGTAATGGCTCTCCTAGACACAGCACGACCTCACCCCCAATACCGGGAGAGACGAACCCCTGAAGATACGCTCACTGCCTCCATGTGGCTCGGGACTGTACCCAACTAAAACCTGTTTGCACGACTCCTTTGAGCCGTGGTAGGGTAGTAATCAAAGTACAGTGGGAACTCACACGAGACAAATGACGATCCCCAGGTCGATGAACTAACCTGCACACATGTCACCAGGGAACTGCCATCTGACGTCTGGTATATGACCAACTAGCATGTTCCCGGCGAGTCCTGTCCGGTGTACTCATAACCCAATGAGCACCTGTATACATCTTAGGTGATCCAACTGACACCAGTGGCTTGTGAGACCGGCCACCGCCCCTCGTCGGGGTCTCGACTGTATACACTAGTCTACTAATGGAGTATCGATGCCCGGTCTCGAAACTCCAACGACTAGGGACCTTTTAAGGATATGCTTGTAGACCCCCAGCTCCCACTTATATGATCGCCCTCATACTGCTGGTGGTCAAGCAAGAATCCTAGGGGCTCTATCAACGTGTAATAGCGACGTGTCAGGTCACCTAAAGCAGTACACGATGATAAAGGTAAACCAGATAGTATACTATCATCTCGAGTAAGACTGTCCTACCGGGATAGGTCCTCCCTCAATCATTACAATCACGTACCTGTGACCTAATAATTGACTCTGAGGGCACTATCTCCAACAGCCGTTACGTCCAACTAGTACCGCTGACGGCATGTGGATATCTGATATGATCATTACCTTATGTTGGCGTATTGACGAGTCTTTAGATTCCTACATAGAGATTTCCTAGATCAAGCGAAACGAAGTAAGGAAGATATGGAGATATGTGCGGGGGCTTGATTAAATACGAGTATATGATACCGTATTCTAATCTAGCGATATTTGATATCAGCCTGGTAATATGTGATATAACCGGATTATTGAATCAAGTGTTGATTCAATAATTTGATTTATATATATATATATATATTAATATATATTTGATATTGGCGGGTTATATACGATATGACTGGATTATTGAATCAAGTGTTGATTTAATATCTAATATTGAATATTAGCCGGTTATATGTGATATAACCGGATAATTGAATCAAATGTTGATTTAATGTTTTGATATACATACATACATATATATATATGATATTAGTCGGTTATATATGATATAACCGGATTATTGAATCAAGTGTTTATTTAATAATTTGATATATATTTATATATTTGATATATATATATATATAAACTAATATTTAGCTCACTTAAGATTTTCTTCTCTTTATATATATTTATATATATGATATATATTCATATGTGTGTGTATGTGTGTGTGTGTGTGTATTTAATATTATATCATGGTTGATGATACATAGAACTAGGATGTATGAAAACCACACATGAAGAAAAGATAAGAGGATAAAGATTTATATTTATGAATAAAAGCAAAAGGGAGAATGAGTCATAGTTTGGATGCTTGGAGAAGCTTGGAGAAACCATGACTCACCTTATTGTTTTGTTTGATTCATAGATATTTATCTTCACATCATCTTATCTCTTAATTTCATGGTAGACTCTCAAACTCATCCAAGTTAATCTCCTTCATTCTCTCTTCTTTAGAATTTTCTTGAGTTAAGAAAAAAAAAGAGAAAAAAAATTCTAGTGAGCACATCTCCTACTTCATCAATCTACACTTCTCTAGCCCATTAGTTTAGGCTGTTTACTTTACTAATACCTTGATTAGTGAAGTGTGAGCTTGAGTGAGAGAGACTTTAAGGTGGATCATCTTCAGCAACGAAGACTACAAGCAAGCTCGATCTTTTCTTCAAGTGGATTCAAAGAAGAGTTCTAGGGATTATTACTTAGAGCTTTAGAAGTGAAAGACCGGTTTATAAAGGTTGTAAACCCTCTTCATTTAGTTTAGAACTAGTTTGCTTACTTTGAAACCCTAATTCTCTAGTTCGATTCTTGTTTAGTATACTTAGCACTCTAAATTTTTAAAATTGCATACTTGATACTCATATAAACTTAGTAGTGGTGTTAAGACATACTTTCACATATATGTAGCGATACATATACCAGGTGAATTATTCTGTATTTATACGGGAATACTTCTAGAAGAAGGACACCTCATATTTGATTTTCTTTTTAGAAAATTAAATGGAAATGAGGTGTAAAGTGAGGATTTATGAAGTATAGTTCTTTGCATGTAGAGAGCTATGTCTTGGGGATTTTATATTGGAAAATTCATTTGGATGCACTATTGCACCATGGTTGTAAAAAGGCAAGCCATTCTCATTTTCTACACTTGATGTTTTCTTCATTCCTCACATGAGCTTCATGCTTCATGGTTGTATCCTCTTCTCCTTCTCCTTCTTCTTCCTCTAGCTCACTTGAGCTTGAGAAAAAGAGAGAAAAATTTAGTGAAGTATTCCTACATCATCGATCATCCACACCTAACAAGTATGGATCATCGGTTAGAGCCTCCTCCGGTTTTCCTTGGGTGGGTTGTCTTCGGCGAGGGTGATCAATTTTCAAGCGTGATCCCGGCGGCTACGAGCTTGGAAGGGTCTTCCACAATTGGGTGGACACGTGATAAATGTTGTAGTTTCTCAACCCTTGCACTCCTAGCTAGCTAGTTTAGGTTATTGGACCGTATCCTAGGTTTTACGGGCGTTCAGTGCTCACTAAAGTTTTTGATTTCGCTTTCGTCTCGGCCACGGCTTCCACGGCGCGGGCACTGAAACCCAACAAAAACATAACATTAGACGTATGCCCCGATTAACTGCAGACGTCTGTGTTCCTTACTGGAAAGCACAGAGCCAAAACCAGACGTTTGAAATTCAAATTGGTAGACGCCTGAAGTTTAAAAATTCTATTTAGAAAACCTTCACCAGACGTTGTAAGTCGATGCCGCGTATCCCGCAGGTTCGCGGAGAGGCAGAATTTACAAAAAACGATTTTTACAAAGCTCGCAACACCGACTAAACTCCAGGATATTTACGGAACCTTAACTAGCTAAACTAATTAGCAGGTTCTAACTACTATGATAGATTGTTATACCTCCTAGAACCAGTCATTCGGGTCTTCTTCTCCTCCTCTTCTTGAGCTCCCCGAATAACAGATGAAGGTTGCAACGTCGGCCTCCTTGTGTCGAAGATGATCTACCCGAGAGTTTATACTTCAAGATCCTACCTCTAAACCGAGGTAAGTAGGGTACTTAGTTCGCTAATCTAAGTAGCATAGGTGATGTAAAGTAGCTAATGGAGTGTATTATCTCATGAGATCTTTTGTTTCACAACACATGTGAGTGTAAGGATCTTTGAGGAAGAAGGAGAGGAAACTTGGAGAGAGAATGAAAAGAAGCAAATGAGCTAGTTCTTGCAAGTGTGGATAATGGCTCAAGTCTTCATTCATTGAAGCATGGATTATTTTCACATAGAAAATAGCCACCATGCTTTAATGGTGAACACAAACTAATAAACAAATCCAAGAGCCATGCTTCACCCCATGCTAAGTATGTCTCTCCAGTTTCCACCTCATTAATCCATTTACCAAAATAGATAATCCAATAATTAGGTGTCCCTTTCTAGAAGCATACCATGTAAAATTACAAGAATTCCCTCACCGTATATACATACCCGTATTCGTATTCCGAAAAATACGAATACAATGAGATGATAACAATCCAGTAATATAATACTAGGATCCGGCTTAAACCAAAGACCACTAGTATTATCCGTTCGAATATCATCCGTGTAGCCAGCACACGTATGTGATCGGAACCCTGCCGTAAAACCATATGGCCTCTATATCGTTTCGCCCGAATTAGGGAAACCCTCTATGTGGGACTGTAAAGACTCGTTAGTATGCTGGCAGTAGGTTTAACCTTAAGTCCGTCAGCGGTACTAGCTACACGTAACGGCTACCCATGTATCTGTCGATAAGAAAACTCATTCGAACTCCTACTGAACCTATCTGTGACAATCTCCGTACAGTCCGGCCTGTTTGTCTAAGATACTCGCATATCATACCTAGAGGGATGGTAAACGTCAGACCCTTAACATCACAATAAGTCATGCCGGGATAGAGCCCAATACATCCTGAGAAACTACTGGAGTACCTATCAATATATCCCGACTGCCCTGGCCAGGGACTTTGTGTAATGGCTTTCCGAACACAGCGCGATATCAACCCCCAATATCGGGAGAGACAAATTCTATCTAACCACTACTGCCCCCAAGTGCTTCGGGACTGCACCCAACTACTACCTGTTTGCACGACTCCTTTGAGCCGTGGTAGAGTAGTAATCTAAGTGCAGTGGGAACACACTTGAGACTAATAGCAATGTTAAGTCAACGGACTAACCTGTACTCATGCCATCCGGGAACTGCTACCTGACGAAAGGTATAATACCAACCAGCAGTTCCCAACGAGTCTGTCCAGTGTAACTCATAACCTAATGAGCACCTGTATACTATCTTCAGTACGACGTACTAATGGCTGTGGGACAAACCACCTCCCATGCTGGAATGAGAAGCGTATATACTAGTCTACTCTGGAGTATCGATGCCCCATCTCGATAATCCTATAATTAGAGACCTGTATAAGGATGTGCTTATAGACTACCTAGCCCCCACTAGTATGACTGACATCACAACGCTGGTAGTAAAGCAAAGATCCTAAGGGCTCTACCAATATATATAAGCGATATGTTAAAAGAAACACATGCACATATTGAGGTAGAATCAAACCAAGTAGTATACTACCATTTTGAGCAAGACTGTTATTATAACTGTGAATATCCTAAGCTTCCAATATGTAATATACTATCCAGTATGATACAATAATGGCCTCTAGGGCATATATCACTAACAATCTCTCACTTACACTAAGGCCATGTATTGGCATATCGCAGACCTATCATCTCGATTAGCCTCTCGAACTGTGTCTGAGGGATGGCATTTGTGAGTGAATCTGCAGTGTTGTTCTCCGTATCTACTCTCCGCACCTCGATCTCCTGGCGATCAACGATCTCCCTGATTAGGTGGTATCGCCTCAAGATGTGTCTGGACTTCTGATGGGACCTTAGTTCCTTCGCTAAACCTATAGCGCCGTTGTTGTCACAATACAGCAGTATTAGATCAACAATGGATGGAACCACCTGCTGTCATGAACTTCCTGATCCATACTGCTTATTTCGCGGTGTCACATGCAGCGATATACTCCTCTTCTATAGTCGAGTCAGCAACGGTGTCCTGCTTGGAGCTCTTCCAATAAACCTCCTCTCCATTGAGGGTAAATACATAACCCGACATGGACTTGGAGTCAACCTTGTCACTCTGGAAGCTGGAGTCGGCGAAGGCCTCGACCTGGAGGTCTTCTCTGCCGTACACCAAGAACATATTCTTAGTCCTTCTCAGGTACTTGAGAGTGTTCTTTACTGCTGTCCAGTGCTTCTCCCATGGGTTTGATTGATACCTGCTTACAACGCTTAGTGCGTAAGCTACATCTGGTCTGGTACACAATATCACATACATTATAGAGCCTACTGCAGAAGCGTCGGGTATAGTAGATATGTGATCCATTTCCAAATCAGTCTTGGAATATATCTCTTTGGAGAGGGTGATTCCATGACAAGCCGGTAGATTACCGCGCTTTGAATCTTCCATACTGAATCTTTTTAGTATGGTGTCGATGTACCTTGACTGAGAAAGTCCCAACATCCATTTAGATCTATCACGATAGATCTGGATCCCCAGAATGTAGGAGGCATCACCAAGGTCCTTCATGGAGAACCTTTATGACAAGAATCATTTGACTGATTGTAGCATAGGAATGCCATTTCCTATGAAGAGAATGCCATCCAGGTACAAGACAAGAAATAACACACTTCTCGCTACAATCTTACTATAAATGCATGGTTCATCTAGATTTTTGATAAAGTCGAATTTTTTGACTGTCTCATCAAAACTGATGTTCCAACTCCGCGATGCCTGCTTTAGTCTATAAATGGACTTGAGCAACTTGCACACTCTTCCGCTGCTCCCACTCTCTATGAAACCCTCCGTCTGATTCATATAAACACACTCTTCTAAATTTTCATTCAGAAAAGCGGTCTTTACGTCCATCTGCCAAATTTCATAATCATAGAAGGCAGCAATAGCAAGAAGGATCCGAATGGATTTGAGCATAACCACTGGAGAAAATGTTTCATTATAATCCAAACCAGGTCTTTGACAAAAACCTTTTGCAACAAGTCTAACCTTATAGATTTCAACCTGTCCATCTACACCAATCTTCTTTCTGAAGATTCATTTGCAGCTTACGGGTTTTACCTCTTCTGGAGCAAAGTCCAAAGTCCATACTTTGTTGGTGTACATGGACTCCATTTTGTTCCGCATTGCATCCAGCCATTTTACCGAGTCTCTGCTCTGAATGGCATGCTGGAAGCTAGTTGGCTCGTCATCGTCGATGATGCAATCCTCTCTATCCCTGTCTATAAGAAAACCGTTGTATCTCTCGAGCAGATGATGCTGCCTACTAGTCCTGCGGAGTGGCGCGGGATGTCCGGTTCTTTCGAAACTTCTGGTTCCACCATGCATTCAGTAATAACTTGTGGTTCTGGAATTTCTTCCAGTTCTATTGCGCTCCCACTTATCTCTTTTTCTAAAAATTTAGTTTCCAAAAAGTGGGCACGCCGAAAAACAAAAACCTTTTGTTCTTTTGCGTAATAGAAAAGATACCTCCTGGAGTTCTTTGGGTATCCCATAAACTTACACAGTACTAAGCGTGCCTCGAGCTTATCGGCATGTTGTTTTTTTACAAAAGCTGGACATCCCCATATCTTCAGATACTTAAGATAGGGTTTCTTCCCACTCCACATCTGATATGGTGTGGTAAGCACAGTCTTGGTAGGAATCTTGTTCAAAAGATATGCAGCTGATTCTAGTGCATAACCTCAGAAGGACCGTGGTAACTCAGCGTTACTCATCATAGAACGTACCATATCCAATAAGATTCGGTTCCGCCTTTCCGATACACCGTTGTGTTGAGGTGTGTATGGAGGAGTAAACTGGGAGAGAATTCCATTCTCTTTTAAGTAATCCAGGAACTCGGCACTTAAGTATTCACCATCTCGATTAGATCTAAGTGTCTTGATACTTTTGTCGGTTTGTTTTTCCACTTCATTCTTATATTCCCGGAATTTCTCAAAGGCCTCGGATTTATGTTTCATCAAGAATACATGTGCATACCTTGAGAAATCATCCGTAAAAATAATGAAATAAGAATAACCACTTCTTGCATGTGTGGACATTGGACCACACACGTCACTGTGTATGAGTCCTGATTGAGAGAGGTTTTGTCGATCAAAAATAATTACCGCAATCAAGAACGGCGTCGCTTGAAGCTAGCCGGTGAATACGGGTCGGTCCACAGGGATGTGTAAATCTTCTTTAAGTTCTTACGAGTTAATTCCAAATGGTGTTTGGAAGTTTTAATTAAATCTAAAAATCGAAGTTGTATGAAGGTAGAATTAGAAACTTGCTAGGATTAGGTTTAGAGAAAATTTGGTTAATAAAGATTTACATCTCTTTCCATTGCCATCAATTAAATCAATCATATTAGAGTTATGGTAAATATTAACAAAGGGGATTAGGATGATTGGGAAGATTGATTCTTCCTCTAGATCCTTGTCCTTCCTTTCTTAATCTTCACCCTAACCTCCATGGAAAACCTTAAGATCCGGGCCTTTAGACTACGGAGTTCACCGTTACCTTGAAGGTAAAAGTGCCGTAGGGAGCGGAATCAAAAGGTATGCATGGAGTTCTAATGTTCATAAAAGTTTAGCGATGAAAAGAGATGAGAGATCTTCATCTCTCAAATCCTTCTCTATTCCTAACCCCAACAAGCGAGGAAACTACTCGCTCATTGAGGGGATGAAAGAAAACAAGAATTTATTAAAGAAAGAAAACATCGATTGCAAGTTAATAAAAACTAAACTAAGGCGAGAAAATAAGAACAGATATGAAAAACTAAAATTATTGCAAAGAAAATAATCTACTTACTTTTGATGCACTCTTATTTCAAGAAAAACAGAATTTTATTTCATGAGAAGAGGCATAAGAAAATACAAGGTCTTGGGTTCTATTTATAGGACATAGAAACCCTAGGGCTACAGATTGCACCGCATGTCTAAAGTTACAAATATACCCCTAAAAAGATCTTTCCATAGCCGCCACACATTATGGTAAAAATTATGCGCATTAGGGCTTCAACTTGCCGCGGAAGAGCGGTCTTGGTGGGCATTGAGCCGCGGTTCCGCGGCCCAATGATGAGGTCTCTGGATGTCTTTTTCTGGGTTGCTTGGTATTTCTCTGTCCTTCCTGGTTCTGTATTCAGATTATCATATGGGCTTCTACAGTGATACCAGATTTTCAACGAACACTTTGCAATGGATCTTTTAACCGTCTTTCTTGCAAATTTGGATCTTGAGTTGCCGTGTTGATGGTGAACCGTTCTTCTGCCGGGCTTTACTAAGATCTTCCTATTTAAAATCCTTCTTTTGCGTCGTCTTTTGTGTTTTTCACTGTTTTCGTGCCAAGAACCTGTAACCTGTAACATGTAGCAGACATGGGTCAAAAGCACCTGTTTTTATTCTTAAATGCATAAGAATGGGGCATACAAAATGCAATGTTATGTGATAAACAAATACCCCCAAACTTATCTTTTGCTCGTCCTCGAGCAAACTTATTATTTAAAAATCTAACCTAGCCACACTTTCGCAGGGAAAACGCGATTGCACTGAGCTCGTGCAACAAGCCGTTAAACCTCTAGGTGTCCCTAGTAGGAGGAGTGTTGTCTCCTGAGGGTTTTCAGCGGATACTACCCACAAAATCCAATCAACTTGGTTTCTCGACTTTTGTTCTCCATTTAGGTTTTCTAACAAGGACTTCTATTATCGTCGACCCGCAAATTATCCACCCATATTCTTCACACTTCCTCATTATTTAACTTAAGATTACATATATCCTGTAGAATTACCTAGCTTTCGGCATTTCTTAAGTTTTCCTTCTAGAGTTCCATCTCCGCTTAGGAATTTCTATCAACTCTATTAAAGACACAAGTTCTATTCTTCATTCCTTCCTCTTATCTAAACTCTAATCACATATCCCCACGTGTGTGTAAATATCACCCCTACACTTGGAAATTCAAATCAAGCAATCGTACTCCCGCCCATTGTCCAAAGCACTTGTGAGACTTCGCTTTCACATCCTTCATGCGACTGTTAATACTTCTTGAGGTACCAACAACCGATTACCAGATGCTTTAGCGTTTTTAAAGCGTACTTCCTAGTTTTGCAACACCCAAGGCTTTTAGCAGTGGCTCCCAAACCAGTTGGTCTAAGGCACTAGGTGATGAAGCACCCTCGCTAAATATTTTTCTATTTTTACAGCCTTAAGTAATCACAAAAACCAGTGTCCATTTTTTTTATCCACTTTTTTTTCTTTTTCATTGTGCTAAGGATTTTAGACAAGAGTATTTCAAGGTCTCTTCTACTAATCCAAGTTTCAAGGTGCGTGATCGTGCAAATTGTAGGGTATACGTTTTCAGAATCTAGACTTAAGCTAGGAACTATTTTTCAAACTTATACTCTAATAAAAGTTTTAATACTTTTCCTTCGTTTCGATTTAGCCCAAGAACTGAACCCAAAATTTGCCTATTTCTAAATAACCTACAAAGACATATGCTTTCCACAGTTAAACTCTAAGGAAGGTTATTTTTAGGGTTTTTAATTAGCTAAGTCTAAGATTTAGTTTTTCCTAGCCAGTTAACCTATTTATCAAACTCAAGTCAATTAACCAGAATTGAATACATTAATTTTTATAATTTTTGAATTTTTTTTTTCAATTTTTATGGGTTTTTCTGTTTTCTAATTTTTTTATTTTTCAAATTTTTCAAATTTTTATGAGTTTTATATAAAGATGCAATGCAGAAATATACATATGAATGCAAAAGGAAAACTTACCGAACATACCCCCAAACTTATAATGGACAGTGTCCTCACTGTCATGCTGCACCAAATGGGTTGATAATATCGGCGAGTCCCTGCTTATTATTATATTTACATAGTATACACACCCCCAAACTTATGTGGAATAAAGTTTTGAAAAAAAAAGAAATTCGAGGGTGAAGGTGGAGGAAATCAATCGGTGTACATCGGCTCCTGCAAGAACAGGAGCTCCTCCGAAGGGTCCGCTGAGAAGAACGGTTTCAAACGATGTCCATTTACTTTGAATAAAGTACCGTCTTCTGGATTCTCAAGATCAACCGCACCGTGCGGATAAACGGTGCGGACTACAAAAGGTCCTCTCCATCTAGAACGGAGCTTGCCGGGATGAAAGTGTAACCGAGTATCATATAATAAAACCTGTTGACCCGGTTTAAATGTCTTTCGCAAAAGGTTTTTATCATGAAATACTTTAGCTCGGTTCTTAGCAATCACGGCATTATCATATGCCTCATCCCGCAGCTCCTCCAATTCATTCAACTGCAGCTTTCGATTGCTGCCCGCATCGCCTAAAGATAGATTCAGCTCCTTAATGGCCCAAAATGCCTTGTGCTCAATTTCTACTGGAAGGTGGCAAGCCTTCCCGTAAACAAGCCGGTATGGAGACATGCCAAGATCGGTCTTGTATGCAGTACGGAAAGCCCATAGTGCATCGATCAATTTTAGTGACCAATCTTTACGGTTTTTAGAAACCGTTTTCTCCAAGATTTGTTTAATTTGTCGATTCGAGATCTCGGCTTGCCCACATGTTTGGGGATGGTATGGCATTGACAGCTTATGAGTGATAGAGTATTTGCGCATTAAGGACTCAAAAGTCCTATTGCAAAAGTGAGAACCATTATCACTTATTATTGCGCGAGGGTGCCCAAATCGAGAAAAGATGTGTTCTTTAAGAAATCGAACGACGACCTTGTTGTCATTCGTTCGACTAGGCACAGCCTCGACCTATTTTGAAACATAGTCAACAGCCAAAAGAATGTACACATTTCCAAAAGAGTTAGGAAATGGTCCCATGAAGTCTATACCCCAAACATCAAAAATGTCTACAATCAAAATCGGTTGGAGCGGCATTTCGTTTCTCCGCGATATCCGGCCCAAGTGTTGGCACCGGGAGCAAGTTTTGCAGTATTCGAATGCATCTTTGAAGAGTCGTGGCCAATAGAAACCACACTGCAAAACTTTCTCGGCTGTCTTCTTTGGGCCAAAGTGCCCGCCACATGCTTGATCGTGGCAAAAAGACAGCACACTCTTGACCTCATTTTCAGGTACACACCGGCGAATGATTTGGTCGGAACAATATTTAAAAAGATAAGGTTCATCCCAGTAAAAATGCTTTACTTGGGACAAAAATCGTAGTTTGTCCTGTTTCGACCAATCGTTAGGTATCAAGCCGGTGGCTAAGTAGTTTACAATATCGGCGAACCATGGTTTGCAAGAAACAGTCAAGAGTTGCTCATCGGAGAAAGCATCAGTGATAGGCAGTTCAAGTGTAGGCGACGAAGGAAGTCGTGAAAGGTGATCGGCTACTACGTTTTCACATCCCTTTTTGTCCCTTATAATAAGATCAAATTCTTGGAGCAAGAGGATCCAACGTATGAGCCTAGACTTGGCATCCTTCTTCGCAAAAAGGTGGCGAAGAGCTGAGTGATCCGTGTAAACTATAACTGGAGAGCCGATTAAATAAGGCCGAAATTTTTCAAGTGCAAACACAACCGCTAAAAACTCTTTTTCTGTTGTTGTGTAGTTTAATTGGGCCTCATTTAATGTTCGGCTAGCGTAGTAAATTACATGCGGCATCTCGTTAATGTGCTGTCCAAGAACAGCACCAATGGCAAAATCTGATGCGTCGCACATAATTTCAAAAGGGTGCGTCCAGTCTGGAGATGAAAGAATGGGCGCAGAAATGAGTGAATGTTTCAAAGACTCGAACGCTTTCATGCAAGTTGAGTCGAAGACAAAAGTAGTGTCCTTGGCCAACAAGAGAGTCAAGGGTCTAGCAATCTTGCTAAAGTCCTTGATGAACCGTCTATAAAAACCGGCATGGCCAAGGAAAGCTCGGATATCTTTGACGCATTTAGGAGGAGGAAGATTAGAAATGACTTCGATTTTAGCTCTATCAACCTCTATGCCGTTTTGCGAGATCACATGTCCTAAGACAATGCCTTCTCGTACCATAAAGTGGCATTTCTCCCAATTCAAAGTTAGGTTCTTTTCCCTACAGCGGGTGAGAACTGCGTCAAGATGCCGTAAACACTCATCGAAGGAGTCACCAAAGATGGAGAAATCATCCATAAAGATTTCTAAAAACTTCTCCACCATGTCCGAAAAGATCCCCATCATACACCGCTGAAATGTAGCGGGTGCATTACACAACCCAAAGGGCATGCGACGATAAGCAAACGTGCCAAAGGGACAAGTAAATGTAGTCTTGTCTTGATCCTCTTTGGCTATGGGGACTTGATTATACCCGGAATAGCCATCTAAAAAGCAGTAGAATTCGTGCCCCGCTAATCGTTCTAGCATTTGGTCAATGAATGGTAAAGGAAAGTGGTCCTTCCTTGTCGCGGCATTGAGTTTCCGGTAGTCGATGCAAACTCGCCACCCAGTTTGGGTGCGAGTAGGAATTAACTCATTTGCCTCATTGGTGATGACCGTGATGCCCGATTTCTTTGGCACGACATGAATGGGGCTAACCCATTGGCTATCCGAGATAGGGTAAATGATACCGCTATCAAGACACTTAACAATCTCCTTCTTAACCGCCTCTTTCATGATGGGGTTGAGGCGTCTTTGTGGATCCCTTGCCGGCTTGGCATCATCCATCAAGTGTATATGATGTTCGACTATGAGGGGACTAATCCCCTTGATGTCCGCCATAGACCAGCCGAAAGCTTGCCGATTATTGTATAAGACCGTTAAAAGAGCCTTCTCTTGCCCAAGAGCTAGAGAGGCTGAGATGATAACAGGTAAGGTCTCATTTTCACCTAGATAAGCATACTTTAGGTGCGACGGCAAAAGCTTTAGTTCGAGTTTAGGTGGTGAAACAATAGAGGGTAACAATGGAGTAACCGTTTCAAACTCGAAGGATTCCATCAAAGGTTTAAATTGAGTGTACGCTACCGAGTCGGATGGTTCAACTAACTCATCCGAAAAAGCAAAAGACTCAAACTCGAGTGGAGAGTCTTCAAGATCATCGACAAAGGTGAAACACTCATAATCTTTGTCCGACGTGAAAGCTGTGGCGGATTCTAGGAGGAACGCACTAGTGGCGTCAATATTACTGTGATCAAACATGAAATTCTCGAACTCACAGTCCTCCTCCGCGATCTCATCGATTGAGCACACATCAAGTACGCTAGAATTAGGCTCGCAAGGCTGACTTCCTAACTTGAAAATGTTAAGTTCAACTGTCATCTTGCCAAAAGATAGATTCATGGAACCATTACGACAGTTGATTACTGCGTTAGAAGTCGCGAGGAATGGTCGACCAAGTATCACCGGAATTTGATTACGGGGGTTAGCGACAGGCTGTGTATCCATAACAATAAAGTCAACGGGAAAAATGAAATCCCCAACTTTAATTAACACATCCTCCAACTCTCCCCTAGGATGGGTGATTGATCGGTCGGCCATTTGGAGAGTGCAATGAGTAGGCTTGAGCTTTCCAACACCTAATTGTTCGTACACCGAATAAGGTAGCAAATTGATACTAGCACCAAGATCTAATAGTGCTCTATTGATGGTCTTGTTCCCAATTGTGATCGAAATAGTAGGACAACCGGGGTCCTTGTGCTTTGGGGGCAAAGAATTGACAAGAGCATCACTAACAGCACTAGCTACGAAAACTTTCTTTGGTACTTGTGACTTCCTCTTTTTGGTGCATAAGTCCTTTAAGATTTTTGCATATGAAGGAACTTGTTGGATTGCATCCAAAAGAGGGATATTTATGCTAACCTGTTTGAATAACTCTACAATCTTCTCCATCTGTGGAGTTGGTTTATTGGATCTCAACCGATTTGGAAAAGGAACATTTTGAAAAGTTGTTGAGTCCAATTTTTGTGGATCAGATTGTTGAGTTGGAACGGAACCCCGTGTAGATGTGTTCGTGTTGTGAGAAGAGGGTCCATTCGAGCTAGAAGAAGTAGAGCCATGTGAAGGATGGAGAATAGGCTCTAAAGAAGCAGAAGAAGAAGAAGAAGAAGAACCACCGGCAGAGGTGTCACGGTGCATACCCACATTGTTTTGCAGCACTTTTCCGGATCTCAACGTGGTCACAGCATTCACGTTATGATTCTGCTGTTCATGTGCAACATGTGCGTGACCGGGATTTGGGAGGGGTTGAGACGGAAGTTTTCCTTTCTCTCGCTCTTTCAATGCAGCGTTAAGTTGTGCAATTTGTGCCTCAATAGCTTTGATGCTTTGATCGTGTGAGGCACTGTTTTGCACCAAAGATTGAACAGAAGTCTCTATCCTAGCTGTGGATTGTTGTGATTGCACCAAAGATTGTGCAGATTGCTTTAGGAATGCTTCTAGACTTCTTTCGAGCGAGCTAACAGCATTTTGAGGGGGAACAAAATTGTTGGGAACAAAATTGTTCATCTGATTAGGGTAAGGTTGCTGTTGTGGAGGCTGCTGAAATTGAGTTTGTGGAGGTGCTTGTTGTTGTTGTGGAGGAGGAGCTCTTTGAAAATTGTTGTTTCCTTGGACTTGTTGATTTTGGTTCCAAGCGAAATTAGGGTGGCTCTTCCAACCCGGATTGTATGTTGAAGAGTATGGATCATTTCTTTGTCGTTGCTGAAAGGCAGCATTGACTTGATCTTGTCCTTGAGTGGATGCAGTGTAAGGACACTCTTCAGTGAGATGTGATGGATCCGAACAACACACACAAATAGTTCGTGGAGGCACAATAGGAGCAGGAGAAGGTGCTGAGATTTTGGTCTCAAGCGCCTCTATCTTTTTCATAAGAGCGGCCATCTCGGCCTTCATAGCAATTGACATCTCTATTTGATGTATGCCTGCCCTAGGTTGACCAATAGAAGAAGAAGAAGATGTGGTCTTGGTGCTCTCCCACTGAATCGTTTGCTCACTAAGATCCTCAAGAAACTGCCACGCTTCATCACTAGATTTGGACAGAAAGTGACCTTGACTAAGGGTTTCTAGCAACTGCTTCGTTGCCGGGTTCAATCCCTCGTATAATGTTTGGCAAAGTTGCCATCTTTCGATTCCATGGTGAGGGCATTGAACGAGAAGGTCTTTGAATCTTTCAAAACATTTCCAAAATGGTTTGGCAGGAAGCTGTGAAAATTGAATGATTTCATTACGGATTTTTGCAGTTTTGTGATGAGGATAGAACTTTTTAAGAAAAGCTTTCACAAACTCGTCCCAATTTCTAATTGAGTGTGATGCGGTGCTGTATAGCCACTTCTCGGCTAGGTCACATAAGGTGAAAGGAATGACCCTTAGCCTTATAGCGTCATCACTTAATTGGGTAGTTTTCATCATGGCGCAAACGTTTTGGAATTTGTTGATAAAGATATATGCATCTTCGGATTCCAAACCATGAAACTTAGGCAGCATGTTGATGAAGTGGGGTTTGATCTCAAAGTTGTCCCCATTAGCCGGTGGAAGGGAAAGACAAGTGGGAAGGGCGGTGCGGATGGGGTAGAAAAGATCCTGGAGCGCGACTCGTGCGGGCGCTTCGACAGGCGGAAGATTCGGGTTATTCGCACCTGGCGGAGGTGGAATCCTTCCCGTCTGTAAGGTGTTGTTAGGATCGTATCCCGACATACCTTCGAAAGAATGTGATGGTGAAAGTGAAGAAGTGGACAAGATTTCGACTTCGGAGTCGAAAGGTTCGTCGGTCGGTACCAACGAAACACGGACTAATCGGGCGCTAGGGTCCCTAGTCCAACCGGACATACACTAAAAGGGTTAGTGTAGTCGAGACAGAATGTGAGTGCAAAGATTCTTTAGCGACAAGTTGCAAGTTTTGAAAAGATTTTCCTTTTTCTTTTTAAGTGTGCTTTTGCAAAAAGATTTTGAAAAGAGACTAGTGACACAACTGCAATTAACCACACATGCACAATCAGGCCTAAGTCTAGGGTTGCCTAGGTCAGCTGGACAGCTCCTAACTGTTCCAAAGGGCTAGATATAGAACCTCAAACCGCCTCTTCACGGACAAGTACGGCCAGGTAAGTGGGAAGGAACCACCACTACAGTGGGCCTAATTAAAAACCACTAGCCTAGTCACCGCAATGTCGGTTAGGATAAACGGCCGATGCCTATACTAGTCCTCTGTCCTATTGAGCTCGACGTCCTTAGGGCTGAGTCTAATATTTTTTAGATTAAAAGTGGTCAATGCAGATGCTTTAAGTGATTTCTGGGGTCCTGGGAAGGGTAATGAAATCCCCACCCAATCTGAATTGGTCAATAGCCCCTTAAAGTCAGATTAAAGTATGCAAAGCAGTAAATCACTTGCAATCAATTTGCTTTTAAGCGCGGCGCAAAGAATCCTGCAGAAAATCAATTATTGGAAGGGGGAAGAAGATTTTTAGCGCGAAGAATCCTGCAGAGGATTTGACAGAGATATATGGAGATTTGAAGAGGGGAAGAATAAGGAAACAAACAGTGCAAAAATTTCGCAGAGAAGGCTCCAAGTTGCGGCGGAAGCGCGGCTCGAGGTAGGGTTATGCGGCGGAAGGGCGGCACTTTGGGGGCTTCAGGTCTCCAACTTTCTTCAGCTGCTCTGGAATTCCAATATCCTCCTTTTCTGATGTATAGTTCTCTGTTTCCCTTTCAGTGTTGGTTCAGATCCGTCAAACCTGCAAAGATTCACAAAGAAACCCTTCAAACAATAAAAGATGATATATTTTTTTTTTTTTTTTATTTTTTCAAATTTTTATGATTTTTTTATGTTTTAGATTAACCCGAAATTACAAAAAGAAAATTTTACGCCATCCCCGGCAACGGCGCCATTTGATTGAGAGAGGTTTTGTCGATCAAAAATAATTACCGCAATCAAGAACGGCGTCGCTTGAAGCTAGCCGGTGAATACGGGTCGGTCCACATGGATGTGTAAATCTTCTTTAAGTTCTTACGAGTTAATTCCAAATGGTGTTTGGAAGTTTTAATTAAATCTAAAAATCGAAGTTGTATGAAGGTAGAATTAGAAACTTGCTAGGATTAGGTTTAGAGAAAATTTGGTTAATAAAGATTTACATCTCTTTCCATTGCCATCAATTAAATCAATCATATTAGAGTTATGGTAAATATTAACAAAGGGGATTAGGATGATTGGGAAGATTGATTCTTCCTCTAGATCCTTGTCCTTCCTTTCTTAATCTTCACCCTAACCTCCATGGAAAACCTTAAGATCCGGGCCTTTAGACTACGGAGTTCACCGTTACCTTGAAGGTAAAAGTGCCGTAGGGAGCGGAATCAAAAGGTATGCATGGAGTTCTAATGTTCATAAAAGTTTAGCGATGAAAAGAGATGAGAGATCTTCATCTCTCAAATCCTTCTCTATTCCTAACCCCAACAAGCGAGGAAACTACTCGCTCATTGAGGGGATGAAAGAAAACAAGAATTTATTAAAGAAAGAAAACATCGATTGCAAGTTAATAAAAACTAAACTAAGGCGAGAAAATAAGAACAGATATGAAAAACTAAAATTATTGCAAAGAAAATAATCTACTTACTTTTGATGCACTCTTATTTCAAGAAAACAGAATTTTATTTCATGAGAAGAGGCATAAGAAAATACAAGGTCTTGGGTTCTATTTATAGGACATAGAAACCCTAGGGCTACAGATTGCACCGCATGTCTAAAGTTACAAATATACCCCTAAAAAGATCTTTCCATAGCCGCCACACATTATGGTAAAAATTATGCGCATTAGGGCTTCAACTTGCCGCGGAAGAGCGGTCTTGGTGGGCATTGGGCCGCGGTTCCGCGGCCCAATGATGAGGTCTCTGGATGTCTTTTTCTGGGTTGCTTGGTATTTCTCTGTCCTTGCTGGTTCTGTATTCAGATTATCATATGGGCTTCTACAGTGATACCAGATTTTCAACGAACACTTTGCAATGGATCTTTTAACCGTCTTTCTTGCAAATTTGGATCTTGAGTTGCCGTGTTGATGGTGAACCGTTCTTCTGCCGGGCTTTACTAAGATCTTCCTATTTGTTGGTCAAAAATCCTTCTTTTGTGTCGTCTTTTGTGTTTTTCACTGTTTTCGTGCCAAGAACCTGTAACCTGTAACATGTAGCAGACATGGGTCAAAAGCACCTGTTTTTATTCTTAAATGCATAAGAATGGGGCATACAAAATGCAATGTTATGTGATAAACAAGTCCCAAGAGCGAGCTCGCTCTTACCCCGTATCCAGTGAACGAGGTCTTTGTCATCTTTCCTTTGAGACATGATTGATAAATTGCATAGGAATGATATTCGAACGGATCCAAATATCATTCTTTATGTAACTTCATCAACCGTGTTTCATTGATGTGACCCAGTCTACAATACCATACCATAAGAAAGCCTGATTTAATTCTGGAGACTTTCTTTTAAGTGTGTTCTGGACGTTGAAAATCTGAGCTTGATTTAATACGTATATACGGTTATCTAGTGTACCCGACCCAATCAAAGCTTGATTTAGGTGGATGTTGACAACATCGCTTACAAATGTATAATCATAACCTGCTTTAGAAAGTAAAGATACATATATGATATTACAAGCCAGACTGGGTACAAACAAACGGTTACGCAAAATCAAAATTTGCCCACTTATCAATCCTAGGTGATATTCCCCTACGGATACAGCGTCCATGCTCATTCCGTTAGCAACCCTGAGAGTCATATCACCTGCCTTGATAACTCTATGGTTTTTCAAAGCCTGTAATGAATTACAGATATGAGATCCTGATTCGGTATCTAGTACCCAGGAAGTAGAGTTAATTGACAGACAGTTTTCAATCATAAACACACCCGAAGACGAAGCCAAAACGTGCTTCGAATCCTGGTTTCTGGCTTTCTAAGCCCTGCAGTCCTTTTGCCAATGCCCTTTCCCGTGACAACAGAAACATTCCTCCTTCCCTAACATTAGCCCCGAAACTTTAGCCTTGTCCTTTCCCTCTACCTTACTGACACCGCCTTTCGGCTTGGTGGAGGCTTTCTTCTCTCCCTTGGATTTCGTCTTGGATCTAGAAGAGAAAGATTCCCCAATAAGCAAGCGGGTGTCTCCCTAGATTCTTACAGGGTGCCCTCAGCTCTCCTCAACATGTTGAGGAGTTCTGGAAGTGAAACTTCCTTTCCTTGAATGTTGAAATTCAAGATAAACTGGGCGTAGGTGGAGGGGAGCAACTATAGAATCAAGTCAGTAAATAACCCGTTCTCCAACGTGGTCCCAAGGTCCGCGGGCTCTTTAATATAGCTAATCATCATAAGGACGTGGTCCCCTATAGATGACCCGACGGCCAACTTCACCTGAAACAATTTCTTCGAGGTCTCATATCTTGCGATACGAGATTGGTCTCCATATAAAACTTTGATATGGAGAAAGATAGAAGCTAAGTCCATCTTCTAGTGCTGCCTCTGGTGTTCATAATCAATTAAAGCTAACATGAAGCACTTGGCTCTCGCACAATCCTTTTCCTATGTTTTACGGATATCATCATCCGCGACGTGGAATCTGGACCTGGGACGGCGGGGGCATTAGTAGTAAGAAGGTAGCCCAGGTTGTCATAGGTAATGGCCATCTGGACATTTTTAGCCAATATTTATAGTTTGGCCCAATCGATTTATTATTATCTAGCAGTAACCTAAGTCCGGTCATTGTGGTCGCTGCAATTAGGAGTGGGAGAAGAAACACTCAGCATGATGCTCTTACAAGTTTAGATTGATTATTAGTTTATCTAAACTGGATGACTCCCATTGTTCCTCGAATCCTTCCTCAAACAATAAAAGAAAAATTAGTCAGGATTAATCTTACTCTTACAATTCTTACTTAACCTTTCGGCCAGGTTAGTGTCGGTACTTCGAGGGAGATTTTCCAACGCTTTCATGAAGTTCCTTAATTACATAACCTCTTTTCCCTGGAGGCATAGCCCCACTAACACAGTTTTAGACACCTACTTGGTTTATAGTATTGATTGTTTTAGTGAAAAATTTCCCGAATAGTAGTGAATGCTCACAGTAGGATCAGGATCCAAATATCATCGTGTGACAACCTTGAAGGAATTCTACCAAAATTATCACACTCCAAATGATATACAACACTAGAAGATTTCAATTTCCTTTGAAACTCCCGATGTGGATTTTTGCCCCAAGCTCTTATGACCTTGACGAAGGCCAATATATCATAAGTCGCAAATCAAGTTCTACCCGTCATTGTTCAGGTTAATTTGAACCCACCCGTACATACCCTTGACAAAGGCCAAAATAGTAGTACGACTGTCCCAAACCAACGCATCTATTTATGCTATATATGAATACCCAGCAGCTACCAATCACCATGCCTTAGCGAAGGTCAAATTACATAGCTTGAAACTACTGAATACCCATCTGAAATGACGGAGGGCTATGAATGGTTTTGGCGAAACCGTGAACGTAATGAACTTGATATAGTCGAAGGAACCATGATAGCTTTTAAAAGGAGTGGTTTAGGCTCCGCATTTAAAAGTTTGCTTTTTGAAAAAAACCGAGTGGTTTTGAAACTGTTCGAACGATTTAAGCTTTGGTTTGTTTTCCTTGCATTAATCAATGTTAATGTGATCCCATCATCTAACCCTATCATTGCAGAAAGAAACGAAAATACAACGTACGCTTATGTCATCCGCATTCGCTACGGGGCTTCGTCATGCAACGTTAGGTTACTTAACTAACGGCAGAGCGGGGACTGGACTAGAGCGGGTGCAAAACATAAGCAACATCTATTATCACACACACACACACACACACACACACATATCCATTCGTCTCACGCAATAATAGGCATTCTAGATCACAGATGAATATATTAGATATACTAGGAATTCCACGTTTCGTTTAAGCCTATAACGAAAGACGGATTCCACGGTCGTGATGAATAGCCAAACCCACCCTAGACCCCTACGGGTGCGGCAAACTACCCGCCAAATTCCCGAAGTGAAGCAATCTCCCTCGGTAAAATGAGTAGGCCACTTGGCACTTCAAGAACCCAGTAGTTTATGCACCCCACCTTGGGTCTATCTTAGGAGCAAAAACAGTAAATGAAATAATACAACGGTGGCTACAACCTCAGCCCGGATGTAACCCCACAAAATAATATTACATCACATTTACAAATTACATGAATGAAAGAAAATAAAACACTCTTCTTACATCCCCCGGCTATTCATCCACGATAATCCAATACTCCATATCCACAAACCACAACAATCACAGATATGTGCAACCCCCACTAATCGACGTATAGCAATTAGCGGACGTTTTGAAACGCATATATAAACTGAAACATATAAACAATATTAAAAGTGCGAATTCGAAATACTCCGTATTGCCCCAACACAAAAATAACAGTATATGAAATCTAGGCAAAATCAAACACTACCTGAAACCCTAAATCCAAGATACCAGAACACCACAAAAATTATGAGACCAAAAACCCTATTAAAACCGGCCAGGCCGGGAATTTCTTGCTTTTGGCCGGCAAAAATTAAGTTGTTTTGTCTTGTTCTTTGGTAGTGTTCTAGTTACAAGTAAAGGAGCACTCTGCAATTGTTTTAAAAAAATTTAGAGCCTCTGTAAAAATCGACAGAAACTTGGATTCTAGTTTCGATGTTTCGGAGTTATTTTGATTTCGTAATTCTATATATCTTCTAAACTGCTAGTTAAGGTTTAGTAGGCTCTGATACCACTTTAAGTCGATGTCACACACCCCGCGGGTTCGCGGGAAGGCGGAATTTACAAAAAAGAATTTTTACAAAACTCGCAACACCGACTAAACTCCAGGATCTTTACGGAACCTTAACTAGATAAACTAACTAGCAGGTTCTAACTACTGTGATAGATTGTTATACCTCCTAGAATCAGTCCTTCGGGTCTTCTCCTCCCCCTCTCTTTGAGCTCCTGGAAGAATGGATGAAGGTTGCAACGTCGGCCCCCTCGTGTCGAAGATGATCCACCCGAGAGTTTGTACTTCAAGCTCCTAACTCTAAACCGAGGTAACTAGGGTACTTAGTTCGCTAATCTAAGTAGCCTAAGTGATGTAGAGTAGCTAATAGAGTGCATTATCTCATGAGATCCTTTGCTTCACAATACATGTGAGTGTAAGGATCTTTGAGGAAGAAGGAGAGGAAACTTGGAGAGAGAATGAAAAGAAGCAAATGAGCTAGTTCTTGCAAGTGTGGTGAATGGCTCAAGTCTTCATTCATTGAAGCATGGATTATTTTCACATAGAAAATAGCCACCATGCTTTAATGGTGAACACAAACTAATAAACAAATCCAAGAGCCATGCTTCACCCCATGCTAAGTATGTCTCTCCAATTTCCACCTCATTAATCCATGTACCAAAATAGATAATCCAATAATGAGGTGTCCCTTTCTAGAAGCATACCATGTAAAATTACAAGAATGCCCTCACCGTATATACATACCCGTATTCGTATTCCAAAAAATACGAATACAATGAGATAATAACAATCCAATAATATAATATTAGGATCTGGATTAAACCAAAGCCCACTAGTATTATCCATCCGAACATTATCCGTGTAGCCAGTACACAAATGTGATCGGAACCCTGCCGTAAAACCATACGGCCTCTACATCGTTTCGCCCGAAGCAGGGAAACTCTCTGTGTTGTTAGTTGTATGTATGCCCTAGAGGCCAGTATTGTACAGATGTTGTATATTATATTGGATGCTTGGACATATATAGAGATGACTTTCTTGCTCGATATGATAGTATGCTATCTGGTTACTCTTTATCTTAACATGTACACTAGTCTCTTTATACTGTCTTATAGTTACATGTTGGTAAAGCCCTTAGGACTTGTGCTTGACTACCTGGACTATGATGCAGATCATACTAGTGGGGACATGGTAGTCCATAAGTACATCCTTCATGGTCCCTAGTCGTGGGTGTATCGAGACGGGGCATCGATATACCAGAGTAGACTAGCGTATACGCTTCTCGGCCCATGAGATGGGCGATGGATGATCACATATCCATTGGTGTTTGACATCAGAGATGGTGTACGGGTGCTCAGTGGAGACTGGGTACACTGGACGGACTCGCCGAGAACTCCCAGATGGTATTATACCTCACGTCAGATGGCAGTTCTCAGGTGACACTTGTACAGGTTAGTCTGTAGACCCGAGATCGTCATAGAGTCTTGTGTGATTCCCACTGTGCTTTGATCTCCACCTTACCACGTCCATGAGGGCGTGCAAAACGGTGGTCTTTGGGCACAGTCCCGAGTCACATGGAGGCAATGAGCGATAGGAGGGGTTTCGTCTCTCCCGGTATTGGGGGTTGATGTTGCGCAGTGCTCGATTGGCCGTAGCAGGGAAGTCCCTGGCCAGGGCTGATCAGAGATTTGCTGGTAAGTGTTACCAGTAGTTTCTCGACCCGTTACGAGCCTCACATCGGCACGACTTATCGGGTTATTGGGGTCTGACGTTTACCACCCCTAGACTTGATATGCGACATATCAGACGAAGAGACCGGACTGTACGGTAAGTGTTACTGATCGGATTCGCAGGAGTGTGAGCGGGCTAGCTCGTCGATCTTCTGATCGCTCAATACCCGGGTGGCCGTTACGTTTAGCAGACCGCTTGCGGCTTGTGGGTGCTTGATATGATCATCATCTGCTACCGGCGTATTGACGAGTCTTTAGAGTCCTACACAGAGGTTTCCTGGTTCAAGCGAAACGAAATAGGAGTGCATATGAGATATGTGCGGGACCGAGAATAATGCGTGTATGTGATACCGTATTTGATTCTCGCGATTAATGTTTCGATTGGTTGTATATGATATAACCTAGTTATCGAATCGAAGATCGATTCGATAAGTCGATACATTGAATACTAGTCGGTCATGTGCGACATGACCGGATCATTGAATCAAGTGTTGATTTAATGATTTAATGTATAATTGTATATTTGATATATTACTTTGCATTAACTAGTATTGGTTCACTTTAAACGGATTTTTCTCACTTGATGCACATTGTATATGTGATATGCTTTTATGCACATGATTGTATCATGTTTGATGATGCATGTTGACTTGACTATGTGTAAAAGAATTGAACCATGGTTATGAGAGTGGTTAGGGTTTATGATTTATTCACTTATTATTTAATCCATTCTTTATTTATTAATTGGTTTTATGAAAATAAAATGGTTTAATTTATCATGAAGAATGGTGAAGCTTCATGAAGCTTTTTCTAATGATGCTATTTTGTCTTCATACTTAAACCTAACCACTCCCACTAACCATGGTCAATTCTCTACACTTGACCATGGTTAGGATATGATAAATATCATTTTCTTTTCTATTTTGAAAAAGACTTTTATCATATTCTATCATCTTCTTCTTCAAAAGAAAAGCTTGCTACTTTAATGGCAACTTGAGATTTAGTGAGAGAAATCCAAATCTAAAGTGAACCCACCTCCTATTTCTTCATCCTCTACCTCTTGCCAAGTGGTTTTGGGTGTTTTCTTCATAAGTTTCACTACTTGGTGAAGTCGAAGCTTGAACTAGTGCAACCTCGACGTAGATCGTCTTTGACACGAAGCCGACGACCTATTCCGCTCGCTTTCCCGATGAAACCGATGAACGAGTCTAAGAATGGAGAAGGACAGCGAAAGGAGCGCTACGTGGAGCTAAGGAAGTGGATATCCGGATCTACAAAGGTTGTAGCTTCTCACTTCTAGTTAAGTTGTTAACTAGTTTATTTTTTCGCCTAAACATCTAGTCTAAGATCCGTAGTCTAGGGTTTCTCGGCACCAATTTTTTTTAAATTGGCATGTTCGATGCCTTGTGAGACCTCACTAGAGTGCCTAGGAACCCTACAGTGGTATCAGAGCCTAGCTAGAGCCTTAAGCGAAGTCTAGACGGAATTTGAACTCCGATCGAACCGAAACCGAACCCCAAAAATTGCTCTCTGTACTTTTTCTAAAATCGTGGATTTTTCAAAATTAAAAATATGCAGAAAACTCAGCAGGGAATTCTAAGAATTACGACGCAAATTTTATTCCATGAACAGTAACAATCGCGGCGGAACCGCGGCCTAAGCCAGCTTAGGCGGCGGTTCCGCGGCGTCTTGATGACGTCATCCCCATATTTGTGCACAGTAACTCTTATTTAACTGTGCTGAGTTCTCTGGTTGTTTTTAATATATTTCATGAGTTACACTTTCTGGGGTTGCTTTGGAGCTTCTTTAGTTCGATCGGATTATCAAATTTCGTCTTTGTGTTTTTCCGGATAATTTATAGAACATGTTAAAAAGTTCGACCGGATATAAATGCCCAACTTTGCCCCTGTCGGGAAATTTCCAAATGTTGGATTTTTCCGTAGTTTAACGACGTTCTAAGTAGTGCAAGTAACACGATGGACCCTCTAGAAGACAACAAACCTTAACTCGATTATGTGACCGTCTTGAACTGCCCTTTGAACCTTCGGGTTTGGGGGAGTACGGCGTGCCACATGTGAGGCGTTGGCTTGACCCTTCTACGGCTGGACCGTCGGTACTGAGGCACGAACTGAATGTTGTTAGACTTATTTCATGTGTTGAGCTGTATCCGGAAAACTTGGGTATTCGACTGTTCGATCGGAAAGTTTAACATTTTCTGTTTATCTGGAATATGATACAATAATTGGAATTCACAAGTAGTTATGAGATAACTGAATGAATGTTATAAATCTAGCAATTTAGTCCCATATGATATTGAAAAGAGTTTTCGATAATGAGACTAAAATGCGGGATTTATATCTGTTAGGCATGCGATGTCTAAAGAGGTTGCGGATTCCAATTGTTGTAGTTTTACACTTTCTTTTCTGTGACCGTAAGTGTAGTATGTTCATATCGCCGGTTTCGTTGCTATACGTCAACGAAAATTGGGGTATGCATACTTACTTACGTTGATGACATGTGATGTTATGTGTTGCTGGATATGTTATATTGGATCGTCGTGTTCGAATAGCCGGGGGTTTTTATGTGAGATGAGTGTTTTCATTTTCATTCATGTAAAAACTTGTATGTAATATTCTTTTATTTGGGGCACTTCCAGGTAGCGGAAGATGTCACCTTTTGTATATTATTTACTTTTCCGCATTAGGATAGACCCAAGGAGGGGAGCACAAGTAACCGGGTTCTGGGGTTCAGTGGGAGACCAGCTCGAGGAGTCGAGTCCGGGTCTCCTAACCCTAGGATTGGCAGGGTTGCTTGCCGCTCTCGTAGGGGTCTAGGGGTGTGGGATTGGCTATTCATCACGACCGTGGAATCCGTGTTTTATACTGGCTCGTATTGAAAACACGGACGTCCTAGTATATCCAATATTTCATATGTTTATTCTGCTGAGATATCTGTGTTGTGACTCTGTGATGGATATAGTATATAGTATATATGATATATTATATAGACGTTACTTATGTTTTACACCCGCGCTAGCCCTGCCCTGCTCTGTCGTTAGTTACCTAACCTAACGGTGCACGAGGGGACATCGAGGCGAATGCGGATGGCATAAGCGTACGTCATATCTATCTGTGATGTTTAGGTATTTAAATGATGGGACTTCATTAATGTGATTAATGAAAGATAAGAAACCTAAGATGTTGTGGAATCGAATTTTAAACTAAAACAGGTAGCTACAGTTCTTGCTTTGCACAGCGGTATATGTGATATATCCTGCACCTTATTCGGTGAGGAAAGGACCGAGATCCCTTCACCGGGAGTGACTCCTTTAGCGATAACTGGCAGATGCTACACACTCGGTTTGTTTTTGATTGCTTCTATAGTTTCTGCTTTGCACAGCGGTATATGTGATATATCCTGCACCTTATTCGATGAGGAAAGGACCGAGATCCCTTCACCAGGAGTGACTCCTTTAGCGATAACTGGCAGATGCTACACACTCGGTTTGTTTTTGATTGCTTCTATAGTTTCTGCTTTGCACAGTGATATATATGATATATCCCGCACCTCATTCGACGAGGAAAAGGCCGACGATCCCTTCACCGGGAGTGACCCCTTAGCAAAACTAGAAAAGCCTCAAAATCACTCCATTTTAAAACTTCATTTGATTCTACAACGATATCAAGTTCATTACGCAATAGGTTTTCAGAAAAACCTGTCGTAGCCCTCCGTCATTTCAGATAAGAACTGTTTAGTATTCGTGCTGCGTTTGTTGGCCTTTGTCAAGGCGTAGTGTGCGGTAGCTGAATAGTGATTATCTGCTTATGCATATGATGCAGATTGTTTCAGGGTAGTCGTGCGACCTTGTTGGCCTTTGTCAAGGGCCGTGCGGGTGGCTTTGATTCAATCAAGAAATGACGGGTTGAACTTGACTAGCATGCTATGATTTGTTGGCCTTTGTCAAGGTCACAGGACGCTAGGGGCAAAATATTATCGGGAATTTCAAGTGTTGAAATTTGCAATGAGATTGCATACCTTCTATGAGATAGTTGGATCCCGATACCCACTGCGAGTAAGAGTTACTCCTGGGAGAGTTTTACACATTACAATTAGCCGATCAAGTAGGTGTCTAGAAAGGTGTTAACGAGGTTACGCCTCTGGGAAAACGAGGTTTACAGTAATTAGGTTCGTGCGAAAGCACGGGGGACCTCCCTCAAAGTACCGACACTGGCCTGGCTGAAAGATTGGCGAACTTGTAGTGTGTAATTAATCCCGGCTAGTCTTTCCTTTTAGGGTTTGGAGGAAGATTTGATAAAAAGCAGTGGGAGCCATCCTGATTAGATAAGATAATAACCAATCTGATCTTGCACGAGCATACGCTAAAGTGTTTTCTTCTCTCTCTCTCCAGGTAGCGACCATTTCATGCCCTAATGAAGATAATAATATGGATGTATTGACCGAACCCGCATGTTATACTGTGCTGGGGAACGTTGGTTCCGTTCTTTCCTATAAGAGTTATAGGAATGAACAGGATATAGGGGAATACCAGGATTCCCATGCCACCCGAATGAAGAAAGTACATGATGATGCATTTTCTTCGGGTGTATTCGTTACTGAGAACTGTTTCTCCATTTGCTCTACGTCCTGGGTATTGGATACCGGGTCAGGATCCCATATATGTAATCAGTTACATGGGCTTAGGAAAGGTAGAGAACTTGGAGAAGGTGATAAAGACATTAGAGTTGGAAATGGTGCAATTGTTGCAGCTAAGACTGTCGGGGAATATCACCTTGTATTACCAACTGGTAATACATTGGTTCTGAACGAATGCTATTACATGCCGAACCTGATATGCAACATTATATCGGTTTCTTTGCTAAGTAAAGAAGGATATAATTTTGTATTACAGGACAATGTTATGAACATTTTCCATAACCAAAAGTTGGTTGGATCAGGCACGTTATGCAATGGCATTTATGTTCTAAATCAATCAACAGTTCTGAGCATAACAAACACACACAAGAGGAAGAGTTCTGAACTCAACGAATCCTTCTTGTGGCATTGTAGACTGGGTCACATCAATGCGACACGACTAGCTAAGTTGCATAAAGATGGATATTTAAATCCGTTTGAATTTTCATCTTATGACACTTGCCAGTCATGTCTCAAAGGCAAGATGACCAAAACTCCGTTTACGGGACACGGAGAAAGAGTTACCGAACTCTTAGGACTGATACATAGTGATGTATGCGGTCCTATGTCTACACATGCCAGGGATGGTTCTTCGTACTTCATTACATTCACTGACGATCTCTCTAGATTCGGATATGTGTTCCTGATGAAACACAAATCAGAAGCTTTTGAGAAATTTAGAGAATATAAACAAGAAGTCGAGAACCAAACCGGAAAAAGTATTAAAATCCTACGATCTGATCGAGGAGGGGAATACTTGAGCAATGAATTCCTGGACTTCCTAAAAGAGAATGGGATTCTCTCTCAGCTGACTCCTCCATATACACCACAGCACAACGGTGTATCAGAACGGAGGAACCGCACCCTATTAGATATGGTGCGCTCTATGATGAGCACAGCTGAGTTACCTATTTCCTTCTGGGGATATGCGCTAGAAACAGCAGCATACCTATTGAATCAAGTTCCATCTAAATCTGTACCTACCACACCATATGAGATATGGAGTGGGAAGAGACCATGTCTTAAACGAGTTAAGATATGGGGTTGCCCGGCCTATGTCAAAAGGCAAAATCCGGACAAACTCGAGGCACGGTCAGTTCTATGCAAGTTTGTGGGATATCCCAAACATTCACATGGATATCTTTTCTACCATACAGAGGAACAAAAAGTGTTTGTTTCTCGACATGCCACCTTTTTGGAAAAGGAATTTCTTGCAAAAGAAATTAGTGGCGAGCAGGTAGAACTGGAAGAAATTCCGGCTACACAAACTCAAACTGAAGATTTAGTGGAACAAGAGGATTCAGTAGCTCCCAATGAACCCCAGCCTCTCCGCCGATCTAGTAGGGTTCCTCGCCAACCTGAGAGATACTACGGTTTTCTCATGGATGGTGGGAGCGAGGATTGCATCATGGAGGATGATGACCCAACTAGCTTCGAGCAGGCCATCACGAGTAGGGACTCGGTGAAATGGCTGGATGCTATGCGGTCCGAGATGGAATCCATGTACACCAACAAAGTATGGACTTTGGACGTTGCTCCTGAAGGGGTAAAACCCATTGGGAGCAAGTGGATCTTCAAGAAGAAACTTGGTGTAGATGGAAAAGTGGAGACTTTCAAAGCTAGACTTGTAGCAAAGGGTTTTCGTCAAAGACCAGGTGTGGACTATGACGAGACCTTTTCTCCAGTGGCTATGCTTAAATCCATCTGGATCATGCTTGCCATCGCTGCTTATCATGATTACGAGATCTGGCAAATGGATGTTAAGACCGCCTTTCTAAACGGTGATTTAGAAGAGTGCGTGTACATGACTCAGCCAGAGGGCTTCGTAGACAGTGGGAGCAGCGGGAAGGTATGCAAGCTGCTTAAATCCATTTATGGATTAAAGCAAGCATCGCGGAGTTGGAACATCTGCTTTGATGTCGTTATCAAAGAGTTTGATTTCGTCAAAAATCCAGATGAACCTTGTATCTACAAGAAGGTGGCAGAGAGTAAGGTTGTCTTCCTCGTATTGTACGTGGACGACATACTCTTGATAGAAAATGATATTCCTATGCTGCAATCGGTCAAGCTCTTCTTATCACAAAGATTCTCGATGAAAGATCTTGGTGATGCCTCCTGCATATTGGGAATTAGGATCTATAGAGATAGATCCAAACGGATTTTGGGATTGTCCCAATCCAGGTACATTGACACCATACTAAAGAGGTTTAGTATGGAAGAGTCCAAGCGTGGGAACTTGCCCACGATCTCTGGAGTCACTCTCTCCAAAGAGATGTCTCCCAAGACTGATTTGGAGAGAGCTCGCATGCAAGGGATACCCTATGCTTCGGCTGTAGGCTCTATCATGTATGCGATGCTATGTACCAGACCCGATGTAGCATACTCACTAAGTGTAGTGAGCAGGTATCAAGCTGATCCTGGAGAGAGTCACTGGACAGCTGTGAAGAGCATTCTCAAGTACTTACGAAGGACTAGAGATATGTTCTTGGTGTATGGTAACGGAGAACTCCAAGTGGAGTCCTTTACCGATTCGAGCTTCCAGAGTGATAAGGACGACTCTAAGTCGCAGTCGGGCTTTGTCTTTACACTTTACGGAGGGGCGGTTAGCTGGAAGAGTTCCAAGCAGGAAACCGTGGCAGACTCGACGATGGAGGCTGAATACATCGCTGCCAACGATGCTGCCAAAGAGGCTGTCTGGATCAAGAAGTTCATTACTGAACTTGGAGTGGTTCCATCCATTGAGCGTCCAATACCTTTGTATTGCGATAACAATGGAGCGGTGGCTTTGGCCAAGGAACCCAGGTCCCATCAGCGATCCAGGCATATTCTGAGGCGGTATCACCTGATCCGGGAGATAGTTGATCGCCGGGAGATCGAGGTCAGGAGAGTTGACACGAAGAACAACACGGCGGATCCACTCACGAAGGCCATTCCCCAGACACAGTTTGAGAGACTCTTCGGGATGCTCGGTATGCGATACTACAGCAGCTGGCCCTAGTGCAAGTGGGAGATTGTTAGTTGTATGTATGCCCTAGAGGCCAGTATTGTACAGATGTTGTATATTATATTGGATGCTTGGACATATATAGAGATGACTTTCTTGCTCGATATGATAGTATGCTATCTGGTTACTCTTTATCTTAACATGTACACTAGTCTCTTTATACTGTCTTATAGTTACATGTTGGTAAAGCCCTTAGGACTTGTGCTTGACTACCTGGACTATGATGCAGATCATACTAGTGGGGACATGGTAGTCCATAAGTACATCCTTCATGGTCCCTAGTCGTGGGTGTATCGAGACGGGGCATCGATATACCAGAGTAGACTAGCGTATACGCTTCTCGACCCATGAGATGGGCGATGGATGATCCCATATCCATTGGTGTTTGACATCAGAGATGGTGTACGGGTGCTCAGTGGAGACTGGGTACACTGGACGGACTCGCCGAGAACTCCCAGATGGTATTATACCTCACGTCAGATGGCAGTTCTCAGGTGACACTTGTACAGGTTAGTCTGTAAACCCGAGATCGTCATAGAGTCTTGTGTGATTCCCACTGTGCTTTGATCTCCACCTTACCACGTCCATGAGGGCGTGCAAAACGGTGGTCTTTGGGCACAGTCCCGAGTCACATGGAGGCAATGAGCGATAGGAGGGGTTTCGTCTCTCTCGATATTGGGGGTTGATGTTGCGCAGTGCTCGATTGGCCGTAGCAGGGAAGTCCCTGGCCAGGGCTGATCAGAGATTTGCTGGTAAGTGTTACCAGTAGTTTCTCGACCCGTTACGAGCCTCACATCGGCACGACTTATCGGGTTATTGGGGTCTGACGTTTACCACCCCTAGACTTGATATGCGATATATCAGACGAAGAGACCGGACTGTACGGTAAGTGTTACTGATCGGATTCGCAGGAGTGTGAGCAGGCTAGCTCGTAGATCTTCTGATCGCTCAATACCCGGGTGGCCGTTACGTTTAGCAGACCGCTTGCGGCTTGTGGGTGCTTGATATGATCATCATCTGCTACCGGCGTATTGACGAGTCTTTAGAGTCCTACACAGAGGTTTCCTGGTTCAAGCGAAACGAAATAGGAGTGCATATGAGATATGTGCGGGACCGAGAATAATGCGTGTATGTGATACCGTATTTGATTCTCGCGATTAATGTTTCGATTGGTTGTATATGATATAACCTAGTTATCGAATCGAAGATCGATTCGATAAGTCGATACATTGAATACTAGTCGGTCATGTGCGACATGACCGGATCATTGAATCAAGTGTTGATTTAATGATTTAATGTATAATTGTATATTTGATATATTACTTTGCATTAACTAGTATTGGTTCACTTTAAACGGATTTTTCTCACTTGATGCACATTGTATATGTGATATGCTTTTGTGCACATGATTGTATCATGTTTGATGATGCATGTTGACTTGACTATGTGTAAAAGAATTGAACCATGGTTATGAGAGTGGTTAGGGTTTATGATTTATTCACTTATTATTTAATCCATTCTTTATTTATTAATTGGTTTTATGAAAATAAAATGGTTTAATTTATCATGAAGAATGGTGAAGCTTCATGAAGCTTTTTCTAATGATGCTATTTTGTCTTCATACTTAAACCTAACCACTCCCACTAACCATGGTCAATTCTCTACACTTGACCATGGTTAGGATATGATAAATATCATTTTCTTTTCTATTTTGAAAAAGACTTTTATCATATTCTATCATCTTCTTCTTCAAAAGAAAAGCTTGCTACTTTAATGGCAACTTGAGATTTAGTGAGAGAAATCCAAATCTAAAGTGAACCCACCTCCTATTTCTTCATCCTCTACCTCTTGCCAAGTGGTTTTGGGTGTTTTCTTCACAAGTTTCACTACTTGGTGAAGTCGAAGCTTGAACTAGTGCAACCTCGACGTAGATCATCTTTGACACGAAGCCGACGACCTATTCCGCTCGCTTTCCCGATGAAACCGATGAACGAGTCTAAGAATGGAGAAGGACAGTGAAAGGAGCGCTACGTGGAGCTAAGGAAGTGGATATCCGGATCTACAAAGGTTGTAGCTTCTCACTTCTAGTTAAGTTGTTAACTAGTTTATCTTTTCGCCTAAACATCTAGTCTAAGATCCATAGTCTAGGGTTTCTCGGCACCAATTTTTTTTAAATTGGCATGTTCGATGCCTTGTGAGACCTCACTAGAGTGCCTAGGAACCCTACATGTGTAGGACTCTAAAGACTCGACAGTACTCTAAACTCTCTGTGTAGGACCATAAGTCCATCAGCAGTACTAGCTGCACGTATTGGCTACCCATCTATCTGTCGATAAGAAGGCCGATGAGCAAACTCATCCGAACTCCTACTGAGCCTATCTGTGACAATCTTCGTACAGTCTGGTCTGTTCGTTTGAGATACTCGCATATCGTGCCTAGGGGGATGGTAAACGTCAGACCCCTAACAGCGTAATAAGTCGTGCCGGGATAGAGCCCAATACACCTTGAGAAACTACTAGAGTACCTACCAGGATATCTCGACTGCCCTGGCCAGAGACTTTGTGTAATGGCTTTCCGAACACAGCGCGATATCAACCCCCAATACCGGGAGAAACGAATCCCATCTAACCACTACCGCCCCAAGTGCTTCGGGACTGCACCCAACTACTAGCTGTTTGCACGACTTCTTTGAGCTGTGGTAAGGTAGTAATCTAAGTGCAGTGGGAACACACTCGAGACTAATAGCGATGTCAAGTCAACGGACTAACCTATACGCATGCCATCTGGGAACTGCTACCTGACGATAGGTATAATACCAACCAGCAGTTCCCAACGAGTTCGTTCAGTGTAACTCATAACCTAATGAGCACATGTATACTATCTCCAGTATGACGTACTAATGGCTATGGGACAGACCATCTCCCCTGCTAGGATGAGAAGCGTATACACTAGTCTACTCTGGAGTATCGTGTTGGAGATAGTGCCCTCATAGTCAATTATTGGATCGCAGGTATGTGATTGCAATGATTGCGGAGGACCTATACCGGTAGGACAGTCTTACTCGAGATGATAGTATGCTATCTGGTTTGCCTTTATCAGTCATGTACATGTTCAGGTGACTGATTACATGTTACACTTTGATAGAGCCCTTAGGATCTTGCTTTACTACCAACTGTATGATGGCGATCATATACGTGAGAGTTGGGTAGTTTATACGCATATCCTTAATTGTGGTTCCTAGTCGTGGGAGTCTCGAGACAGGGTATCGATACTCCGGAGTAGACTAGTGTATACAGTCGAGACCCCGACGAGGGGCGGTGGCCGGTCTCACAAGCCACTGGTATCAGTTGGATCACCTAAGATGTATACAGGTGCTCATTGGGTTATGAGTACACCGGACAGGACTCGCCGGGAATCTGCTAGTTGGTATTATACATATCGTCAGATAGCAGTTCCTTGGTGACATGTGTACAGGTTAGTTCATCGACCTGAGGTCGTCATTTGTCTCGTGTGAGTTCCCACTGTGCTTTGATTTCTACCCTACCACGGCTCAAAGGAGTCGTGCAAACAGGTAGTTTTTGGGTACAGTCCCGAGCCACATGGAGGCACGTGAGCGGATCGGCAGGGGATTCGTCTCTCCCGGTATTGGGGGCGAGATCGTGCTGTGTCTAGGAAAGCCATTACACAAAGCCCACGGCCGTGGCAGGAGATTTACTGGTAGGTACCCCAGTAGTATCTCAGGGTGTTATTGGGCTACACTCCGACACGACTTATACTACTATTGGGGGTCTGACGTTACTAGCCCCCTAGGCAGATATGCGATACTCATAGACGAACGGACCGGACTGTATATACATTGTCACTGTTAGGCCCAGTAGGGTTTCCGGATTAGTTCGCTCATCGGCATCCCTTGAGGTCAGTCCATGGGCAACCGTTATGCATAGCTAGTGCCGCTGACGGTTTGTGGTTAAACCCACTGCCAGGGTACTGACGAGTCATTAGAGTCCCCCACAGACAGTTTCCCAAGTTCGGGCGAAACGTTGTAGAGGCCGTATGGTTTTTTGGCAGGGTTCGGAAAATGCACGTGCGTTTACGCACGTGTCAGATTTCGGGCAGATGATACTGGTCGGCTTTAGTTTAAGCCGGGTCCAAGTATTATATTGAGTAGATATAATATCTTTGTCTCAGTTGCATTCGTATTCGGTCGTAATACAAATGCAGGTATTTTTATACAGTTACGGGGTTATCCTGAAATTCGTTTCGGGATCACTTTTTGAAGTTGCCAGTTTCCAGTTTTCTATCGCCCGTCTTTTAACATTCGGTTAAAAACGGATTTATCTTTTCTTGAGATGAGTGTAGATGCTTCTAGAAGTTTCTAGAAGAGGTGACTAGGATGGTGACTAGGTTCATGAACCTTAAGTTTTCATTAATGAATGGATGACTAGGTTTAGTGAGTCATTCATTTCATTAATGTGTTTTGTTTTTGCCATAGATTTTTTCTCTTGATCTTTTCTTCTTATGGTCACCTCCTCCCTCCTACACTCACCCCCTCTTGATATAAGTGGCCGGCCCCCTCTCCTCATCCACTCACTCATTTGAGAAAATTATGGTTGTTAAAAGAAAAGACTAAAGTTTTGGATATATGGAAATTTCATAGTTCATTTCTCGTTCCATTTCATTTCCATTGGCAACTTCATTAACCGTTCGGCCATACCTTTGGACGGAACGAGACAAAGTCTTCTACTCATTCTCTACATCAATCTTGGTCGTCTCTTTTGGCAAACTTGACGACCGAGTTGCCTCGAGTCAGAGGCGGGAGCCCGTTTAAAGAATCGTTGACGTGGTGCCACCTGGACGAGAAGATCGGAGATCGACGAGATCGGAGCAGCCGCAACGGAGCGTGGGATGATGGTTAAAGAACGAAGGACTCGGATCGTTCGGTATAACCTTTCTTCACTCTTTACAGTTTGTTAGTTTAGCAATAATGGAAGATCCGGGTTAAAGTATACGATAGCGCCAGTTAAAAGTTTTTTGTTCCGCATTTGGCGTCTTTAGACGGCCGGG
Organism: Agapanthus africanus; assembly: GCA_030015575.1. Taxonomy (NCBI): domain Eukaryota; kingdom Viridiplantae; phylum Streptophyta; class Magnoliopsida; order Asparagales; family Amaryllidaceae; genus Agapanthus; species Agapanthus africanus. The sequence continues at coordinate 443,335,266 of JASDDO010000001.1, forward strand.
GCGCTACCGTAGACTTACAGTGGTATCAGAGCCTCACCATTTTGCTATACTAACTTGTGCTAACACGTTTAAAATATCGATCGAACCGAATTTCGAAAAACACAATTTTCAAGCTTCACAGTTTCTGTCGATTTTATATGTTGTCCTAAAATTATTCTACATATCACAGAAATCTGTGCAGGGTTTTCTAAGAATACTGTAAAAATTTGGGCACATGATACGACCAAACCGCCGCGGAATCGCGGTCAAACCTAGGGTTTGACCACGCATCCGCGGCCATTTGGTGTGATCATGCCCCCAAACTTGCACAGTGTATTCTTCTCAGGAAATTGGGGTTTTTGGAATATATCTTTTGGGCCCAGATTTTGTTACTGTACACCAGTTGTTCGTGGGGCCCACTTCGTGATATTTAGTCGATCGAAATTTAAACATGTTAGTTTACAGTGCTTACATTATATCTCCGACCGGGAATGTCATTTGATCGGTAAACCGCGTCTGATTGCTATAGTTCTTTTAGACGGGTTTGCGAACGTGACATTCGCATTGATGTTCTGTGTTGTGCTGTGATGTTGCGGATTTGTCGTGGTGGATAGCAGTGTGCAATGATAGTGCTGTTTGGATTTATTTGTACATTTGATATTGCGGGGCGAGCGTCCAACATGTGGACTGCCGTCACTGCCTGTTGTATAATATTCTTCTGGGGCACGACCAGGTTGCGGTCGATGTACCTGTTGTACTATTATTTATTTCTGTACTAGTTTTACCCCGCGATGGAGTGCACGGATAGCCGGGTTCTGGAGGGCAACGGGTCCGTATCTCATGGCTTTTAGAGGCAGAGGGGCCTTACTCTGGAATTGGCAGACTATTCGCCGCACTCGTAGGGGGTACAGGTTGACCCAAGGAGGGGTGCTCAAGCTACCGGATTCCGTGAAGTGCAGGGTGGTCCATTCACTTTGCTGTAGGGGGCTGCCTCGCTTCAGGTTTTGGCGGGTAACTTACCGCACCCGTAGGGGTCTAGGTTTCATTGCACAGGCTATCCACACGACAGGGGAACGTCGGGTTTCAGCAGCGGCTCTGTGAAATCCGGGGATCCCAGATTATCTGTATTGTTCTGTGATGCTTATTACTTTTCTGTAATGTTGCATATTATCACGCCTGGAGCGATTATTGTATATTGGTTTATATACTATTAGATGTTGTATATGTTTTACACCCGCGCTAGTCCAGTCCCCGCTCTGTCATTAGTTAAGTAACCTAACGGGTGATGACGGGACCCAGTGACAAATGCGGATGGCATATACGTACATTTTATTTTCGTTCTTTTCTGGTGTGATTATTGATGGGACTGCGTTGATTCTGATCAATGCAAAGGAAAACAAACCTATTTAGCAGTTGTTGGAACAAATTTAAAAAGTGTTATTGCAAAGACGTTTCCTTTTGTTTTGCATAGCGGTATTCAGTGGAATATCCTGCACCTCATTCGACGGGGCAAGGGCCGATATCCCTTCACCGGGACTGACCCTTGGGCAGAAATTTGCGTCAGGGTAATAACTTCACTATAGTCGATTACAAGTTGCTTTGCATCGCGGTATTCAGTGGAATATCCTGCACCTCATTCCACGAGGAAAGAGCCGAGATCCCTTCACCAGGAGTGACCTCTTTAGCAAAAGGTTTTCGCCACTATATTTTAAAAAGCTATCAGGTTCCTTCAGCGATATCAAGTTCACTACGTTAAAGGTTTTTCGCCAAAAACCAGTCATAGCCCTCCGTCACTTCTTTTGGGTATTCAGTAGTATTCAAGCTATGCATTTTAGCCAAAGTTAAGGCATAGTGTTTGGTAGCTGCTGGGTATTCATTTGTTGCATAGATAGATGAGTTGGTTTGGGACAGTCGTTCTGCCATTTGGCCAAAGCCAGGGGCATGTGCGGGTGGGTTCAAATTGACAAGATAGTGATGGGTAGAACTTGGCATGTGACTTATGACATTTTGACCAAAGCCAAGGTTATAAGAGCATGGGGCAAAAAATCTTATCGGGAGTTTCTAAAGAAACTGAAACTTGCCAAGTATGCGCATACCTTCTGGAGTATGAGTAACGTGGATGCATTCCATCACGTTATCATGCGATGAGAGTTGGATCCTGATTCCCACTGATGAGTTGGTTTACTCTTCGGGTGATCCCGATTGATTCTTCTTTCAGGTTTGGAGGAGAATTTGACAGGATAGTGGGAGGTTTCCGGATTAGATAAAGTGATAACCATTCTGATCTTGGTTAGAGTGCACGCAGAGTGTTTCTTTTCTCTCTCTCTTTGGCAGCGACCTTTGACCGACCCTAGACTATGACTCAGTGACCAAGTTGACCGAACCTTCTTAAAATATTGGCTTTTGGATTGTCCGAGTTGCATAAGTCATTGCCACTCCTTCTTTTACCTTTTGAATTTCTCAGAACACCCTGTATTACTACGGACATCCACTTCCATTGGATAGATCCATCGTATGGTTATATACGAACTCGAAGGGACTTCTTCGAGGATGGATCCAGGTTCAGGAGAAATAGAATTGGTTTATTCAGTTGTCTTTTATTATCACCTTCTCTCAGGTTGCGAGGGCTCCTTGGTTTAGGAGAGTACACCTATTACGCTTATTGGATAGTCTTATTCCAAACCATAGGCAGGTGCCGAAAGGTAGGGAATGAAGAAAACCAATTAGCCTAAATAGGGTGTGCAGAAGGTAATATGTAAAGACAAAATAAAGGAATTAGAAAGAGGGCAAAGTAAATTGCGACTGATATCATTCACGACCAAACTGCGTGCTTCATCGCCACTCCTATTTTACCTTTAATAGAATAAGGTATTATTCAGTTGTCTTTTATCATCACCTTCTCTCAAGATGTGAGTACTCCTTGGTTTAGGAGGGTACACCTATTATGCTTACTGGATAGTCTTCTTCCAAACCATAGGCTGGTGCCGAACGGTAGGGAAGGAAGAAAACCATTTAGCCTAACGAAGGTGTACAGAAGGTAACGACTAAAGACAAATAAAGGGATTTGGAGAGAAGGCAAAGAAATATACGATTAAAGTCATGAATTGGATTATGGAAGAGGCATTACTAGGAATACCAGGATACCCCTACGAAACATTTTCATGTTTCAGTGCATTGTTAAACGAAAACTGTTTTCCCGATTAGATACTTACTCCAAGGGTATGTATTTACCAGGTTTCATTCTCATATCTGTATGGTTTTACGGATGATGAGTAGGAGTAAGTTATTGGTAATTAGGTAATTATCCTCATTATATCGGAATTCGTTGTAATTGGTGATATTTGAGGAAATCGCCAGGGTACAGTTTTCAACCTACGAAGCACGGGTTTTGAGTTATTCAACTCAGCGGACTTATACAGGGTATTGTATGTTGTCCAGTGTCCATCAGGACAAAGGGGTAGGTCCTCGTACTTTGTTCTATTTACTTATGACTTCTCTAGTTTTTAGACAAGTGTTTCGTAGAAATACAAGGTCTAAGTTTTGAGAAGTTGTGGGTATAAGAATAAAGTAGAGAACCAGGTGTCACAAGTATCGGGATTCTTCAAAGAGATCGAAGATGTAGATTCTTGTGATTGGTATTCAGATGATAGTAATGGCTTTGAGAAACTTGTTTCTCTTTCAGGTTACTCATAATTGGATGGATTCCTAAGTTGAGTAATGCTGATTAGTCTCTTTCCATTAAGTTGATATGCACTGGAGACACCTGCATGATTGAATATGGTTCCAATTAAATAAGTGCCAAAGTTTCTGTATTGGATATAGAATAGTTCGTACCTTAAAAGATGTTAAGGTACGAGGAGTTGTCCAGCTTATGCTTAAAACCAGACACTGGATAACTCAGGGCACGTTTCTGTAATGGCTGTTTGTGGGTTGACCCTGGCTATGACGAGGGTTGATATTCTACCATTTGGAAGATCAATAGTGATATTGTTCTTGACTCGCCACAGTTTTAGTAAAATGGATTTTTTCAGAAAACAGTAGTGGGAGTATGGTAGAACTGGAAGTGATTCCAGAACCGCGAACGATTACGGAAAATTTAATAGGACCTATATATTCAATCAGGTTTGACATTCCATTAGCCACTCCGCAGATATGGTGGGTAACCTCAGACACCCGAGAGGTACTTCGGTAGCCTCAAGGACGGTGACAGGGAGGTTCTTATCTACCCAGACTTGACACTACTGTTGTTCCAGACTATGAGACCAGGCAGGAGGATAAGTATAGCGTCGTTCTAAACTAGCTTTAGAAGTGCACGTGTATATTATTCTGCCAGAGGGTTGTCGTAGTCAGTGGGAGCAGCGGAAGCATAGTGGGCAAGTAGCTTATGTCTATTTATAGACTAGAGCAGTTATAGCGGAGATAGATCATCTAATTTTGATGTGACAGTCATGGGTTTGACTTCATCAGAATAGGGGATGGATCTGTTAAGAAGGTAGTAGGGTGTGATGTCATGCTATCTGGATGACATACACAGAGTAGGAAGTAAAATTCCTATACTACGATCGGTTGTACTGTGGTCGTCACACAGTTGTTTCTCCAGACAGGATATGGATATAATATTTGACATTCTGGTTTCTAGATCTATGGTTTTAGATCTGGATTTGGGTAGTTTCCCAATGTGGGTACTTTGACTGTATTCTAATGGTTTTTAGAATAGTTGACTCCTAGCATGGTGGTGTACCTGCAGGTGATGGAGTCACCCTCTCTAAAGGTGTCGTATAGACTAAAGGGGAGAGGGCTGTGCATGATTGGCAGATCACTTGCTTAGGCAATTGAGTCAATCGTGAGGTGTCAAGTACCACACCAGATGTTGTTTTTGCACTAGATGCGATAAGTTTGTATTAATCCAATCCTGGAGAGATATAAGGAAGCAGTTTTAGAACATAAGTGGATGTTCTACGGATTTGATGACGATAGCCTCCTTCGGGAGACGATTATCATTCCAGGCTTCAAAGGTGACGTGGATGACAGAGTGATTGTCAGAGTTTTAGTTTTCCCTCTGACGAGGGACAGTATTATGGACAGGTGGTCCAAGAGGATACTGTGGGTGGCATGGTGCCGGATACTGATTAGGTTCAGTGATCGATACAGTCTAAAAAGTTTGGATTTGGAGTTCATTTATGAACTAGGTCCCATCAGATATCCAGACATATTCTAAGACGGTATTACTCAATTCGGGAGATGATTTTCTCCGCGAACTTGAGATTAAGAGAGATATAGAAAGAAACATCTAGGCGGATCCACTCACTGAGGCTATTTCTCGAACACAATAGTTTTACAAACGAGCTTTGTGAAACTGATTAGTAGAGGAGTTGGATGTTCGGTTTCACACGGGCTGTGAGTAGTCGACATCGCAATAATTAGCCTTGAGTGCAAGTGGGAGATTGTTGGAGATAGTGCCCTCATAGTCAATTATTGGATCGCAGGTACGTGATTGCAATGATTGCGGAGGACCTATACCGGTAGGACAGTCTTACTCGAGATGATAGTATGCTATCTGGTTTGCCTTTATCAGTCGTGTACTTGTTCAGGTGACTGATTACATGTTACACTTTGATAGAGCCCTTAGGATCTTGCTTTACTACCAACTGTATGATGGCGATCATATACGTGAGAGTTGGGTAGTTTATACGCATATCCTTAATTATGGTCCCTAGTCGTGGGAGTTTCGAGACAGGGCATCGATACTCCGGAGTAGACTAGTGTATACAGTCGAGACCCCGACGAGGGGCGGTGGCCGGTCTCACAAGCCACTGGTATCAGTTGGATCACCTAAGATGTATACAGGTGCTCATTGGGTTATAAGTACACCGGACAGGACTCGCCGGCAATCTGCTAGTTGGTATTATACATATCGTCAGATAGCAGTTTCTTGGTGACATGTGTATAGGTTAGTTCATCGACTTGAGGTCGTCATTTATCTCGTGTGAGTTCCCACTGTGCTTTGATTTCTACCCTACCACGGCTCAAAGGAGTCGTGCAAACAGGTAGTTTTTGGGTACAGTCCCGAGCCACATGGAGGCACGTAAGCGGATCGGCAGGGGATTCGTCTCTCCCGGTATTGGGGGCGAGATCGTGCTGTGTCTAGGAGAGCCATTACACAAAGCCCACGGCCGTGGCAGGAGATTTACTGGTAGGTACTCCAGTAGTATCTCAGGGTGTTATTGGGTTACACTCCGACACGACTTATACTGCTATTGGGGGTCTGACGTTACTAGCCCCCTAGGCAGATATGCGATACTCATAGACGAACGGACCAGACTGTATATACATTGTCACTGTTAGGCCCAGTAGGGTTTCCGGATGAGTTCACTCATCGGCATCCCTTGAGGTCAGTCCATGGGCAACCGTTATGCATAGCTAGTGCCGCTGACGGTTTGTGGTTAAACCCACTGCCAGGGTACTGACGAGTCATTAGAGTCCCCCACAAACAGTTTCCCAAGTTCGGGCGAAACGTTGTAGAGGCCGTATGGTTTTGTGGCAGGGTTCGGAAAATGCACGTGCGTTTACGCACGTGTCAGATTTCGGGCAGATGATACTGGTCGGTTTTGGTTTAAGCCGGGTCCAAGTATTATATTGAGTAGATATAATATCTTTGTCTCAGTTGCATTTGTATTCGGTCGTAATACAAATGCGGGTAATTTTATACAGTTACGGGGTTATCCTGAAATTCGTTTCGGGATCACTTTTTGAAGTTGCCAGTTTCCAGTTTTCTATCGCCCGTCTTTTAACATTCGGTTAAAAACGAATTTATTTTTTCTTGAGATGAGTGTAGATGCTTCTAGAAGTTTCTAGAAGAGGTGACTAGGATGGTGACTAGGTTCATGAACCTTAAGTTTTCATTAATGAATGGATGACTTGGTTTAGTGAGTTATTCATTTCATTAATGTGTTTTGTTTTTGCCATAGATTTTTTCTCTTGATCTTTTCTTCTTATGGTCACCTCCTCCCTCCTACACTCACCCCCTCTTGATATAAGTGGCCGGACCCCTCTCTTCCTCCACTCACTCACTTGAGAAAATTATGGTTGTTAAAAGAAAAGACTAAAGTTTTGGATACATGGAAATTTCATAGTTCATTTCTCGTTCCATTTCATTTCCATTGGCAACTTCATTAACCGTTCGTCCATACCTTTAGACGGAACGAGACAAAGTTTTCTACTCATTATCTACATCAATCTTGGTCGTCTCTTTTGGCAAACTTGACGACCGAGTTGCCTCGAGTCAGAGACGGGAGCCCGTTTAAAGAATCGTTGACGTGGTGCCACCTGGACGAGAAGATCGGAGATCGACGAGATCGGAGCAGCCGCAACGGAGCGTGGGATGATGGTTAAAGAACGAAGGACTCAGATCGTTCGGTATAACCTTTCTTCACTCTTTACAGTTTGTTAGTTTAGCTATAATGGAAGATCCGGGTTAAAGTATACAATAGCGCCAGTTAAAAGTTTTTTGTTCCGCATTTGGCGTCTTTAGACGGCCGGGGCGCTACCGTAGACTTACATATCGATACCCCGTCTCGATAATCCTACGACTATGGACCTGTATAAAGACGTGTTTATAGACTACCCAGCCCCCACTAGTGTGACTGTCATCACAACGCTGGTAGTCAAGCAAAGATCCTTAGGGCTCTACCAATATATATAAACGATATGTTAAAAAAAACACATGCACATATTGAGGTAGAATCAAACCAAGTAGCATACTACCATTTTGAGCAAAACTGTTATTATAACAGTGAATATCCCAAACTTCCAATATATAATATACAATCCAGTATGATACAATAATGACCTCTACGGCATATATCACTAGTAGACGTTTGGTCCATTGACCTTCAGACGCCTGTCTCATTTTAAATTTTGAAAACATATCTGAAATATCATATATCAACAGTGCACAGACGTCTGAACTTCAATGAGGTAGACGTCTGGCTAAGCACAAAAACAGCAGTTTGGGTTTTCTGAAAAAATGAAAACTTCGAAAACGAAAAACCCGATATTTGTAAAGCCTTTGTGCTAAAAGTGTATGGGTGTTCAAGTGGTCTAATTGATATAAATCATAATCGATCGAGTATTACAAAGATTACTATGTCGGTATCGCATTTCTTCGAAATCTTGAATCGCCGTCTCGACTTGAGCTCTTAAAGCTTTGGCGCTTCGCTTGAACTTGCGTTGGTCGATTGATTTTCAAATTGGCTTCAACACTTGACGCTTCAAACTCGAACACGCAATTTCACTCACTTGCGTCTTGTAGTCGATATTTGATTTTCAAATGAACTTCGCTTCGACTTCAATCTTTGATACTTCAAACTTGGACTTGGCTTCTACCTTCTTGGCTATTCGTAGCATGAACTCTTGAACTTTGGCTACTTAGTATCATGAAGCTTGAATATGCAAATTGTGAAGCACTCGTCCGTATCCTCCAACCTCCATTAGATATTCCAACTTAAGTTTGATTTCCCCCATCCTCCTTTATATACTTGTGTCGTGAAAATATCCTGAAAATCAATCTCAAACATGACCAAGCATATCATATATAGTATTATGAAATATAAGAAAGATAGTAAACACAAGTATATGAATATTCATTGTTTTTTATATCACAATCATGAATAGTATATCAATATCAAGATATAACTCAAACTCAAAACATGAGATATTAATATACTAACTATATATATATGGTATAAGAGAAGTAAGAAATAAATCACATGTATATACAAATTCATATTGTGAATTATCAAAATAATGAATGAGAGTAATATATCGATATCAAGAATATAATACAAGTATATCATGAGATATTGATATATTACTCGATATATACAAAATATAGGATAAACAAGCTAAATATCAAGTGTATACAAGTTTAGTGTCGATATGATAAGCAAGGTTATCATGTGACACTAAACAAACAATCCATATTTAAGCTATCATCAAAACCAAATAAAATGATCATCACAAACCATAAGTTATCACACTTCTCTTCCTCTCTATTTTTTGTTATTCTTTCGTATTCCTTCTTGGGTAAGAAGAAAAATTGACTCTATAAGAGCTCGTTTTCTATGGAAGGATAAGGTTGATCTCTCTGTCTTTGCATTTCATCATATGAATTGGGGGCGTGCATGCAAGGCCCAAAAAGAAGGAAGACTTGGTATTATCAATATTGACGAGTTCAACATTGCCTTACTGTCTAAGTGAGCATGGAGGCTGATTTCCAAAGAGCATGCTCCTTCTATTAAATATCTACACTCTATTTATTGGAAAAACTGTTCTTTTAAGAGCTACGTACACTGCAAGCTCATCCTTTTTTTGGAAGGGTGTATCTACCACGCTCCCTATGATCCAACAATTTACTTCTTGGAATCTGGGCAATGGAAAGTCTATAGATTTTTGGCATGATAAGTGGGCTGAAGTTCATTATTTGGCTGCTATTTTCCGAATGATTTACTCAACTGCTCTATTCTCTAATTATGGAGTTGTATCTCAAGAATTGTTGATGAACAACACTTGGTGTTGGAAACCTTTATGCAGGAAATCAAGAGATAATGTCTATATCTTCCACTGGAATGCTTCAACTTCTTTACTACTTGGTTTTCAGCTATTCGATAACGAGCACTCACCCAATTGGATGCTTAGTAATGGAAATTTCTCTATTGATTCTATGTACAAATTTCTTAACATGGGAGGATTTTGCTTTGGGCGGTATTCTCTTATTTGGGATAATATTGCTCCATTGAAAATTAAATTCTTTATTTGGTTACTTTGTTGTATTCCAATTTTCTCCAAGGAAAACCATAGTAAGAGAGGTTGGTTCTCTTGCTATTCTTGCAATACTTCTCCTGAATCGACATTCCACATCATATTTATGTGCCCCATTATACAAGCTGTTTGGTGGGATGTTATGGTGCTTTTTAATATCACCTCTATGCCTATCTCTATGATGAGTTTTTTCAAATTCTGGGTCTATACTACAAGCATATCAGTTACACATTATGGCAGCTGGTGTGTTTTGCAACTTGCAGGGCTCTTTGGTCAGAAAGAAATAGTAACTTTTTTGTGAATAAGTTTCAGAGTAGAGATTCTATTGTATTTAATATTGTCCTTTTGGTAATTTCTTGGGTTGAAGTTGCAGGTTTTAAGAGCAAAAATAAGCTACATGCAGTCACGACACTTGCTGCATTTCCAAAGTCAGCCTCATTACTTATCAAGTTTCCCTGATCTAGAAGGCTAGCTCTTGAACTTGATCACTTTCTCGAGAATTTTTGGTATTTTTGTTAAGTTGGTGTTTTTGTTTTAGCAATGAGATTTTGTTCTTTTTTGCATGGATATGACTAGATTTGTAATCACCTTTGTATCTAGTAGTTGTGGATGACGACATTGGTCCGCTCCCCACTCTACCGTGTCGTATTTGATTACATACAAACACCTAATCCATTTTTCTGTATTATGTACATGCTTTTCTTATCAATAATACTTCTGTGAGTAGGACACCTTACGCTACTTTTCTTTCAAAAAATATCTTAATTATCAACCTAGTCTGGCAACAAGAGAAAAATATAAACCAGATGTGAAGATGATTCCGGAAAGATGGAAGGAAAATATCGGAAAAATCAACCGCCCGCAAAATATTCCTTTTTGTATTCAGTTTTAGTAATGTTATTTGATGAAACAGAATAGAAACCAATCTCCCTCAGCATTATGTCATTAAAAACCAATAATTTTCAACTTTACTCGGCATATTAATGCAAACGCAGCCTTCAACCAACTAACCAACAAACTCATTCTTGAAGAATTCATTTAATACTACTAAGTTTGTTCAAATAATACGTAGAAAAAACACTTGTTGGGCCCACTTATAAACTCTTTCAAAAAGATAAAACTCTTAACAGCCAAAAGTCTTAGTCCGTACATTTTTCCACATATAAATTCTTTCAAAAAGATAAAAGGCCAAATTGTAGGAAGTACAGCTATATTTATAAACAGACATATCTTGCCCTCTTTAACTTTAATTTATTTCCAAACCGCCCCCCTTTTATTTATATAAATATTTAACTAAAAAATATCTTTCCTTCTCTCTTTCTTATTTCATTTAAATTTTAATTAAAATACTTTAATGAAAGTCAATTTGGGAATAAGTTAAAATTGAGGGGTACTTCCAGTGCTATCGTGTTAAAAATTATGTGTATTTCCTACCATCTTGACCTTGAAAAGGCCCACTAGAGTATAACAATATTTTTTCTCTAGAAAAGAAGGAATAAAAGAAATTTTTTCCCCGTGCATGTTTGTATTGTTAAACATGTTTAAGTCCTTTCTATGAATTCTTTTAATTGCCCATGCCATTTATTCTTCTCCTAAATATATTCTTGCTCAAACAAAGGGCAAGATTTTAGCTGAATAAATAAAAAGGAGAAAATATCAATTTATTTATGAGTAGAAAAGAGCCGCATGTGAGAATACTTGGCGTTCCTTGAAATTTTTCCGAATATATATATATATATATATATATATTTTTCCGAATATATATATATATATATATATATATATATATATATATATATATATATCTTTTTACTAAATTTATGGACAATTTTTTAAAAATTACATTCATTCCACAAATTTAAATTTCTTAGTCATAGTTTGACTATGGGCTTATGGTTTCCGAAACCTTTGGTTCATGGGGTTCAATTCCAAACTCTAATAACATAGACGCGTAGTGACATGAAGCTGCGAAGGTGTCCAAGATCTTTAGATGGGGAAGTAGATCAAAAGGAAAGCAAACATCACACCAAATATTTACATCTTGAGGAGGATTTTTTTCCCTTTTATCTGATTATCTCTATCCTTTTGAAATTCTTTTGTCAAGAGATAAATTGTAGAATTTAAAGCATTTTGATATCTACCATGCATAATCATCTTTAAAAACAGGCTAAATTTTGCTAAACCCCCCTATATTTTGAGCATATATCACATAACCTCCCAACGTTTTAAAATGATACAAAATACCTCCTATACTTTTCGAAACCGTTAAAACACCCGACGGTGTTAGTACACTACTGCAAATAAGGGTTGCCCCTACGGATTTATCCGTAGGGGCAACCCACCGCCCCTACGGATATATACGTAGGGGCGAAAAAATACCCCGTAGGTGCAAGTTGAAGCCCTGAACTTTCCCCTACGGGCTAATTCTTGCCCCTACGGATTTATGTGTAAGTCCTTCTTCCCCTACGGAGTAATCCGTAGGGTAAAAAAAGTTATATTATTTACGGTTTTTTTTAATATATTGAATGTACCTACGGACATAACCGTAGGGCCATGCTCTAACCCCTACGGATATCTGTGTAGGTACCTATCCGTAGGGGCCAAATATCAGGATTCTTGATATTTGGCCCCTACGGATAACGCCGTAGGGCTAAGCTGTGGCCCCTACGGATATGTCCGTAGGGGCACTCCCAATCCCCGGTACTGAGATCAGGAGGGAAATATCAGTTACTGCTGATATTGTGCCCCTACGGCTATTCCCGTAGGGGCATTATGTGTACCTACGGATTAATCCGTAGGTACACATTATCTGTATTTTTTTTTTAAAAATGGGCTGCTTGATTTTTTCCCGTCCTGTGCACAATAATATATACATCAATTAAATATAAAATTAATCATCACACAACATATATCGCAGTATTCATAATCACATCTCACGCATATAATATACAAAAGAAACCAAAAAACTGAATATGATATAAATATAAACCAAAATCAATATCGCCCAAAATGTTTCAAAATGTAGTACAATATGTATCATATAAATAAATACATGTTTCAAAAAATAAGAATCAAAAAGCTAGCATAGCTCGGTCCAGCTCCACCTCTGATAAACGCTAGAATCTTGCGCCTACCCCGTCGCGTCTGGACCTGACGTGTGCAATAAGCGTGTAAGAACTGTGTATTATTCGAATTCTTATCATTATCGAGTTATTTCGAAACCCCATTTGGATATCTAGTTTGGAAAACCGTAGTTTATTTTAATTAGATATGTACATGTATGATTAATCAAACCTAAGTCTACAACCAAATAAGCTCAGGCTACGTACTGATATTGGATATGTTGATATCTATAATATGACATGATATTTTACTATTAAGTAGTATACATACCAGCATCTCCTTCAACTCCTGAACGGTGGCCTTCAAGCTCTCCAGTTCCTGCTGGATACGTCGCTCACTGGAGACGGAGGAAGTAACCGCCGGGGTGGAGTCCAACCTCATATGGGCCCTGCTAGAGCCCAGTCCTCGGCCTCTCTCCCAACCTCCGTGGTGCCGTCCGTGTGCGGCGTCCAGGACTGGGGTCAGCAGCCTCGAATGTTGCCTTCCCCCTAACAACTGTCAGAACATTATATTTAGCATATACCGGTCTATAAAATTGACAAGAAATACCAAAATCAACAAATTCAAAGCCTTACCTATAGAGATAGAAGATGTGCTCCTCTGGTATCTGCATGTATCAAAATTTGAATAATATTAATTAATTTCAGTACATACATATTAAAAAGGTAAACTCGCATATAACGCTGCTTACACATAAGACAGGGAGTGAACAAGCTCTTGTAGATCATCAGGCGCAAATCTAATCTCATCAAGAAGCCCATGATAATGAGTTGGACGACTAAACAAGGTCCACGACTTACAATCATTCCCGCATGCGAGCACATATAAAAATCATAGTTTCTAGGATGATAAATTTTATTGTCAACTACTGTCACGACCTACAGCTAGACAATAATAAAAATTACTAAGTAAGAGCAAAAGGAATGTGTGTATATTTATGATATAGCATTCTAAATCAATATACATGCCCTATATGATATATAAACATACCTGTAGGAACGGGAGTGGCCTCTGTCCCTGATATGGACACATCACCAACAACTAGACAATCAAACATTGGCAATATAAGTAATTTTGACATAAACAGGCATGAATATCTATAATATTACATTCAAAATGGATATTAGAGCGCGCACCTGCAGTGAGAAGTGATAAAAGTATCACCCAACAAGGGTGTAATTTACAGAATCAGTTGAAACTCTTGAAAGTCATAGAAGAACCTGACCTGCACAAATCTGATGTATGCTTTCCATTGTACACTAAGAAGTCTCTAAAGGGAAAAGCCAATGTGAAATCCATCATTAGTTCATATCAGAAGATTGATGCTGAAACAGAGAACAATGAATGTCATTTTCTTCTTCTTCTGCCACATTACTATCTTCTCTTTCTTCTTCTGCCATATTACTGTCTTCTCCTTCTTATTATGTGCGCGTGCAAATTCAATGACTATATTGAGAATATGGATTAATAGTGGGTAGGAAAAGTATTTCTCAAACGGCTTTTGTATCTAAAAACCATAAACTACTAAGTAATAGTATATATAATTTTTTTAGTATAAAGGTTGTAATTTTAAGTTTTCCCTTATAGTGATATGATCTAACTGCCTTTATAAACTACAGGTGTGCAGAAAATTATGATAAGAAACCATAAGAAAGGGTCGTAGCCATGCATAACCTTGAATCTACATACCAAATCATGCAATTATTATCACCTTGCCTTGGATTATAAAATATCTTGGAAGACTATAAGCGAGCATTTAAATCTTGATAACTTTTGACTTCAACATATATTTTTCTCAAGTACCATGAAATATGCTTCCTCCGTATAAACCGTTTTCAGGAAGATGGATTAACGATGACAAATTATCCATTGTGGCTCACTAGGTTAGTATTTTCTCTTCTATTGACCATCTTACTAATCTGCTTGGTAAATTTATTCGGAACCGGCTGCGAATCATTAAAAGACATGCATAAGAAAGAAATCTAAAATACAGATATATAGCATACCGATACATCGAAATTTCAAAGTTGCGATGACAATCCAGAGATATTTATTTCTACACACGTGGTGCGCGTGCGAATGCATCAGGCATCATGGACAAATATTTGAGAACATGGAAAGTATTATTAGTATAAAGTAATTAAAGCTTTTAAACACCTTGGGTAGATATTTTCTTAGTTGATACAATCATATCATGAGGACTAAATTTAAGCTATTATACATATGCATATGTATTTTTCTAATCTAATATATCTCACACACACACAGAGAGAGAGAGAGAGAGCACCAGTTTGGTAGAGAAATCAGGTAGCAGGACCCTGAAGAAATGGAGTCCATAGCATTGCTCATCATCATCATCCATGATCCCTTTTGATAATATTTCTTCAAAGGGATCATGGATGATGATGATAAGCAATGCTATGGACTCCATTTCTTCAGGGTCCTGCTACCTAATTTCTCTACCAAACTGGTGCTCTGTGTATGTGTGTGTGTGTGTGTGATATATTAGATTAGAAAAATACATATGCATATGTATAATAGCTTAAATTTAGTCCTCATGATATGATTGCATCAACTAAGAAAATATCTACCCAAGGTGTTTAAAAGCTTTAATTACTTTATACTAATAATACTTTCCATGTTCTCAAATATTTGTCCATGATGCCTGACGCATTCGCACGTGCACCACGTGTGTAGAAATAAATATATCTGGATTGTCATCGCAACTTTGAAGTTTCGATGTATCGGTATGCTATATATCTGTATTTTAGCTTCCTTTCTTATGCATGTCTTTTAATGATTCGCAGCCGGTTCCGAATAAATTTACCAAGCAGATTAGCAAGATGGTCAAGAGAAGAGAAAATACTAACCTAGTGAGCCACAATGGCAAAATATGGCATGTTGATCTTCACATCGAGAACAAAGTTGCTTCCATGAGTGGAGATGGGTGGCATGAATTTACAGTAGCCAATAATCTGCAAACTTTCTAGGATGACAAATTTTATTGTCAACTACTGTCACCACCTACAGCTAGACAATAATAAAAATTACTAAGTAAGAGCAAAAGGTGTCACGCCCCGCTTCCCAAAATACGGAATACGAGGGGTAGACAAGGCCAGCCATGCTCCTACAGTCAAGGAAATGTCCTGCCGTAGTCACACTTCGGCTTCTAGTTTATCATGGTAAACAGTAAATGATGCGCAGGTAATGAGAAATGCAGTAACTGAAAGGAACAAAGTAAAGAACTGACCTGAAGTGGAACAAACGAATGCAACTCGGAATGGCGAGTCAAGAAGACTGTGATGCACTGGTCCAGACTAAATCTTCTCCTCACACTGAGCATGCATACTCAGGTCGTCAGAGCGACACAATAGCAATATAATATGTATAAAATCAAGTGACAGTTCTAACAGTGATAATAGGTATGTGAAGCAGTAAATAAATGACATCATGAATACGCATGTGCAGTAATCAATGCAGCGAATAGTAAAGCAGTATAACAATATGTCACATATGCCAACACAGTACAAAAGGAATATAAATGCCAGTATCCCTATCAGTCTCTAAGTCTCCCTACACAGGTCACTAAGGCTATCGTCAGTCCAAGTGTGAGAGTCAACCACTCGCGAGTGTCCTCCACCCAAGGGTAGAACCCAAGGGCAAGGGACCACGGGCCCAACATGTAACAAGAATATCACGGTGTATATATCACGTACCCTGTAAATCTCCATATAACTCCCTAAATATATAAGCCGGCATGGGACTCCCGAGATTCTATTGAACTCACACTTAAACTACCCCACACCCCGTGGTCTACGTCAAACGCTAACCATCAACCTAAATACTAATCGATCCGTGACAAGTCTGCGCGAGAACTGGAGGCAGGACCTCCATCAAGCACGTCCCGAATAATACCTAAGGTAAACGGCAGTGTTTGGTGTCTTATCTGTGACATCCGTGCAACGCTTCCATAAATGTCCCATTCCACTTATAGTCACACGTACACGCATTCCACAGACGTCGACAATGCAATAAATAATAGGGTCACTGATTATGTTCAAGTACGTATCACTTTCACTTAATCACGGATACACGAACAATGACGTACTTGCCACAATCATCGCTAGAAACTAACACTGGGTAAATATACGATATCACTAGGTTATCACTACAATGATATGGGTATGATATGATGCATGAACAGTATAAGAAGCACAACTAAGGTATCATAAAAACAACCGTTTATCACTTACACGATTTATCATGAAACATATGTATATAATTTAGCGAAACGATAAACAGATAGTAATTAATATGTTCAGTTAGCTATCCATCTAAATTTGGTTTCGAGCCAATCGTGTTTCAGGATCATTAGTTATAACTGTTTCATTTTAAGCGCACGCGGCTGGAAATCCGGTTTCAGAATCAGGAATCCATTTCGCAACGCATTTTAACCCAGTTGGGATCATAATTTAGCGACGCTACAGTTGGATGAATTCTAGGGTTTTCAGTAAAGTTTTCAACGCAACAAACGGATCTTCAATCGCATCTGTACGTTAGGAGTTATAATCTGTTTTATATTAACATGTCAATTCTGATTCTGCTGGGACCGTTATGTGTCCCGATCTTTTAAATTAAAGATTAAATATTAAACGGTAACGAAACAGAATGAAACCAATTGTGTTGTCCAGATAACAGAGTTACCTACAATAAGAAGCGGAGTTCCGCAACCTACGAGTTAAGGAAATCCTATGGTATCCATTACGGAACAGCAAGCACGACTTGAGTCGCTCTGGACTGCAGTCCAGAGTCGCACTCCGATACAATTATCATCACGATTTAAGTACAGGAATGTCTGGAAACTAGCATAGGGTTAAAGTTCATCGAGTCGGCTTCGATTTGAGCCCTCGAACGCACCATTCTACTATGCATATGATTTATGGTGAATTTAACAATTTTCAGATACAACAGGATTACGGTTTTACGATTAAACTTGGGGGTAGTTGTTTTAGTCATTATCGATTACATCATCCAACAAAAATCATACACTATGTTCACAGCCCTACGGGCCAACCTACACCATTGAGTTCCGTCAAATTTGATAATGTTTCCCTAAGGGAATAAGCATCGAATAGTTACGGCACATAATAGTTTTAAACTTGTAACATTATAATCCATGTATTTAACGATTGTAACTTAGGTAAATAGCATGTAAGCAAGTAGAATACTTGCCTGGGAGCGTCTCGGGGATGCACGGCAGCGACGCGGTCTATTGTGATGGCCCGACGCGATCACGACAAGTATTGGCCTCGGCTCGATCTTGGCTCGGCCTCGGAACTTGGACTAGGCTTGAAGCTCGAGCATGGCATCAAGGCTCGGTTGCTGAGGTCTTGACGGTGAGTGTAGTGTTTCACAGGCGGTGTTAGAGAGAGAGAGAGAGAGACAGAGAATGAGAGAGATAGAGGGATTGAGAGAGAGAGGCAGATGAGAGAGAGACTGAGAGAGAGAGAGACAGAGAATGAGAGAGACTGAGAGATGCAGTGAGTGAGAGAGGGAAATAGAGGGAGAGATCCAGAGAGAATTAGAGAGTGAGAGAAACAGAGGAAAGAGAGGGAGAAAGTAAGAACAGAGAGGGAGAGATAGCAGGAGAGAGAAAGAGAGTGCAGAGGGAATGGGAGCAGAGTGAGAAAGAGAGAGACACAGAGGGGGAAAGCAAAGAGAGAGAGGGATTGAGGGAGTGAGGAGGAAGGCTCGGGTGAGCGAGGGTGGAGTTTGGCGGCGACGGTGATGATCGGGGAATGATCGACGGCAGGGGTGTGAGAAGCTTGGATGGGTGCAGTGAGGGAGAAGAAGAGGGAGCTCGTGGGCTTGGGTGTTGCGTGGCTGGAGAAGTTGAGGCGAGGGTTCCGTTGGTGGAGAGGAGAGAGTGAGGGAGTCGACGAGGAGGGGTCAAGGCGTGCGTCGTGGGGGTAACGGTCACGCAACGTGGGCGCAGGCGGAGGAGGCGGCGCGAGAAGCGCGCACAGCGAGCAGGAAATTCGGCAGGGAGCCGTTGGAGGAAGAAGCACAGGGATTGGGTTGGGTTCAGGAGGGAGTTAGGCTTGGAGTGGGCTGAAGAAATGATTGAGGAAATAAAAGAATGAGGCTGAGGAATGAGAGGCGTGGGCCGGGCCAGAAAGAAGAAAAGAGGAAAAGAATTTAGTTGAGGGGAAAAGTAGGCCGGGCCTTGAAAATCAAAAATAAAAAGGAAGGGGCCGGGCCAGAAAATGTGGGAAATATGGGGAAAATGGCTGGGAAAAAATATTGCTGGGCTCGGGGATTCTGGGCCAAAGGGAAAAGAAAAGAATTTGGGAAAAAGAGAAATGGGCTGCAGAAAATTAAATAGGAAAAAGGGAAAGGTGTGGGCTGGGGGCTGTTTGGGCTGTGGGATAGTTTAGGAATATAAGAAATAGGGTTAGGGCTAGGACTTGAGTTCATACTGAAAAGTAAGGAAACGGCTGAGGAAATTCGAATGAATTAAATAAATAAATGGGTGAGCTTAGGGTATAGAAAATATAGGGTATAAAAGAATATGGTTTGGGTTCATCACAAGAAAGGATTATGGATATTGGAAGGGGGCCGGGCTTCTGGGCTCAGAAAATTTAAAAAGGAAAATGGTGGGAAAAGAGTGTGGGCTGAGGGCTGTTTGGTTTTGGGTTTTATTGATGAAGAAGATGAGGTCTAGAACGAAATAAATTTATAGATAAAATAAATAAAATATGCAAATTATAAGTAAAATGAATAAAATTGTAAATATGAATAAATAGGATTCTAGAGTTTAAAATACTGATTTTGGTATAAAGAGGGGCTGGGTATTACAAAAGGAATGTGTGTATATTTATGATATAGCATTCTAAATCAATATACATGCACTATATGATATATAAATATACCTGGAGGAGCGGGAGTGGCATCTGTCCCTGATATGGACGCATCACCAACAACTAGACAATCAAACATTGACAATATAAGTAATTTTGACATAAATAGGCATGAATATCTATAATATTACATTCAAAATGGATATTAGAGAGCGCACCTGCAGTGAGAAGTGGTAAAAGTATTACCCAACTAGGGTGTAATTTACAGAATCAGTTGAAACTCTTGAAAGTCATAGAAGAACCTGACCTGCACAAATCTGATGTATACTTTTCATTGGACACTAAGAAGTCTCTAAAAGGAAAAGCCAATGTGAAAGCCATCATTAGTTCATATCAGAAGATTGATGCTGAAACAGAGAACAATGAATGTCATTTTTTTCTTCTTCTGCCACATTATTGTCTTCTCCTTCTTCTTCTGCCACATTACTGTCTTCTCCTTCTTATTATGTGCGCGTGCAAATTCAATGAAAGCAGAAACTCCAGTGACAAACTTAGGTTGCATACGTTGTTGCCAATTCACATACATCCAGTCCTTAACCCTGACGTACTCATGGGCCATGTTAGACTGTATCATATAAATTGTAAGTTATGATGACTATATTGAGAAATCTAAGAACGGAATGGTTACTGACAAAGGAGAAAATCCGTGTATATGCTTTGTGTGTGCGTTTGTCATTGAAAAGAATAAATTATCGATAATTAAAGTTAGATTTGAGGATACCCATGTATGAGTTGTATTCTATATATGTGTGTTTCGATTTATGATTTCGCTTAAGTGTAGGGTTGTTTTTACTCAAAGAAGTATCACCATCTACTATATATCAAAAAATGTAGCAAATTAGGACTAGAACTCATTTAACATTATCAACTAGTGAGATTTCAATGTCGAAAACTCCCTAAAGAGGAAAATTACTAAAAGGAAAAGACTCTTTGAACAAAACACATCCACTAGCAATAAAAGAGATTGTATCATGCTTTAGTACCAACACACAAGCACCTACATCTTGCTATGATCATAACAACATCATGATGATTTGTCAATTGCCTTGCTCATATTATGAAATTATGAACACCAAAACTCTATTCAAATCTCCATCTCAATAATTAAGCCGACAAAGGGAAAAATAATAACCAAAAAGAGGAGAGAGTCTTAATTTGCATGCCCAAAGTTTCATGATAGACAGAGACCAGGAGAAAAGGAAAGAGGGGAGAGAAAATATCACAAGCAATGAAAAAAGTTGGGAAGGTGTTGAACATCATCTTTGTAACTTGTAATATGTGGCCATTTATCATCGATATCTAAGCTTTTCTTTATCAATGTAGAATCATTGAGTTTAGAAGAAGATTCAAAATTAATATACTTTAAGAAGTTTTACCACCGGCTATTCGTCTAACGTCCAGTCTTTGGTGTCGCACAAAATTCTTGAATCAATATGATCCTGAGACTCAATCAAGATTCTCCGGACTAAAAAATTCCAAGGAATTGCTATTTGAATTATGTTAATTTGGAACACGTTTGTATGATTGAAGCTAAGAAACAAATATATTTCCATATTATATCATGCATTGTTTTATCAAAAATAATTTTATCGCATACCTAGCTATGTGCTGAAGTAGGCTATATATCTCTACAGAGAGAGAAATTTATAACCAACATGCCACGAATATTGAGATTGTAAATATATATATATATATATATATATATATATATATATATATATATATATATATATATATATATATAAGTAGACATTTGAATCTAGACAAATAGAAAACAAAACTTTATTGCTCTCTTGTCTCTTATCAAAATCATTAGAAATGTTCATTTTTAGGGGGCTCAAAATTTCCTTCACAAGCTTTAAATGAAACCTAGAAAAATTCTCACCCCCTGCCGCAACCCCCTGCCCCAACCCTAACCCTTACCCCAACCCCAACCGCAACCCCCTGCCGAACCCTAACCCCAACCGCAACCCCAACTATGAAACATATTAGAAAAAGGATAGAAGTTCAAGATATTAATAACACGATGATAATCAAAGCAGTTGCGTACAGATACTAAAACCAAATATGTGACACGATATTCTTGTAAAGATAGACATGTATTAAAAGAGGAGACGCCCAAGTAAAATCCATAACTAAATCCCTATTTTGCCCTTCCTTTTCTTCAAATCAGAAATGTGTCTTTTTTTTTGCAGTTATATATAGCTAAAATAAAGAAGGTCCTACAATTCTAAGCATTTCCAATTACAACGGCCCATCCTCAAAATCCAGAATCTTATGAGCATCTTATGCAATTAGCAAACATATTCAACCGAAAACACCCACAAAATTTCCACCAGACTACAAATCCTTTGCATACTCAAACCCCAACCAGATCAAATTAAGGGACTACTCAGACCCACAGTTTAAATCAATCAAAAATATTCAAAATCAGACACGGGGTCTTTGGATACCTACCAAATGCCATGTCCAATGACTCCAAAAACAAAACCCCAACATGCCCAACGGCTAAAAGTTCCACAAAACAGTCTCCGTTTCCAAGAAAATTTGAGAATGACAAATAAAATTATTAATTAAACTGGGCTTTACCCACATTATTAGTCCAATTTCCAACACCTTCTCAAACTAGACAAATTTTACTCTTATGATTATCATCAACATTTTAATTAACGAACTTAATGCTAATTAGAATGGAAATTAACTTAGACCCTGAAATCCAAAACCCCAACCCCAACCCTAACCCTAACCCTAACCCCAACCCCAATCCCAACAGCAACCCCCTGCCAAACCCTAACCCCAACCGCAGCCCCAGCCCCAACCCTAACGCTAACCGCAGCCCGAGCCCCAACCCCAACCCCAACCACAGCCTTAGCCGCAGCCCGAGCCCGAGCCCCAACCCCAACCACAGCCCTAGCCACAGCCCGAGCCCGAGCCCCAACCCCAACCACAGCCCTAGCCACAGCCCGAGCCCGAGCCCGAGCCCTAGCCCTAGCCCCAGCCCCAGCCCGCAGCCCCAGCCCCAATAAAAAATTT
This sequence comes from Agapanthus africanus, assembly GCA_030015575.1. Taxonomy (NCBI): domain Eukaryota; kingdom Viridiplantae; phylum Streptophyta; class Magnoliopsida; order Asparagales; family Amaryllidaceae; genus Agapanthus; species Agapanthus africanus. The sequence goes on from JASDDO010000001.1 coordinate 443,358,140, forward strand.
GAGTAATTGAAGAATTCCTTACCTGTGCAGAGGCGGCGACGAGAACTCCGATGAGCCGGTGCTGGCGACGACGAGCAGGTGGTGGCTACGACGAAAGCAGGCGGTGGTTACGACGAATCGGCGGCCCTGGCGATGACGAGAACGACGAGAACAACGATCGATCGGCGGGAACGAGGGTTTGGGAATTTTTTGTTCGCGCGAGAATTGGGAATAATGAGCGTAGGGACCGATCTGAGCTTTTAACTTAAATCCCTGTTTAGATGCCCCTACGGATAAGTCCGTAGGTTCTTGGTTTGCGGCTCCGTAGGGGCAAACAACAATTTAAGATTTAATAATTTTTATATAAATATATAAGGACCGTAGGGGCAACCGTCTAGTCCTACGGATTAATCCGTAGGGCCAAAATAAATCTGCCCCTACGGATTTCACTATCCGTAGGGGCAACCCCCTATTGTAGTAGTGGTAGAGAAGGATGAAAAAACAAAATGGCCCTTAAGATATTTTGAGAAAAAATAAAGATTTTTTTAATTTTCTTTTACCATATCTTTTATTAACTATTTCCTTTTCTCATAATTTAATTACGTTTTATTTTTTGTTTTATTTTTTTGGCACAATCTTAAAAGATTTTATTAAAGAAGAAAAAATTACAATTTTCTTTTACCATATCTTTTATTAACTATTTCCTTTTCTCATAATTTAATTAAGTTTTATTTTTTATTTTTATTTTTTTGGCACAATCTTAAAAGATTTTATTAAAAGAAGAAAAACTTACAACAAAGAGTACTGCTCCTTAGTCATCTTTTATTTTTTTCTATGTTTTGTTACACCTTTCGTATATTCATCGATCTTCTCCTTTCTTACTATTTTATTTCTCTTCTTTCCCCCAAATAAATATAATTACTTCTTTTCTTTTATATACAAATGTAAAAAATGACTGTTGATTTCAAGTGCCCTAAAAAAATTAGGTAAAAGAAATTGAAGGAGAGAAGAAGAAGAGATTAATAGAAGTAAGGTATCATAAGAAAAGAGAAGAAAAGATATGAAAACAAAACATATAAAAGATATGAAAACACTAGTTTTTGTTTTCTCCCAAAGTATATGAATGGCTAATTTGTCATTTCATTCTTGTCTATTAACACCGTTAGGGGTTTTAACGGTTTAGAAAAGTATAGATAGGTATTTTGTATCATTTTAAAATATGGGGGTGGGAGGAGGGGTTGTTATATGATAAGGGCTCAAAATATATAGGGTTTAGTGAAATTTAGCAGTAAAAATAAATTACCTTTTGGCAGACACACTCCACAATTTACTCAATCAAAAAACATTCATGTCCCTACCATAAGCTGGAATATGTTTAACAACAATTTTTTAAAGGACAATTTTTTTAAAAAAAATCATCATTTAATATTTATTTCGAAAAACCAACCTCAAATTTTTTTTATTTCGAAAAATCGACCTTAAACCGCCATGTCATCCTTAAACATGGCGATTAGCATATAATTAGAGCTAATTATGAACCGTAGATGGGAACCACGGTTTCAATGATTAAAAATTTCCCGCAAAAATGTCGGTTACAATAAACTGATTTTTTCAGGAAACCGTAGTTGTGAACTCCGGTTTCAAGGATTATTTTTCCGAAGCCGGCCCTGCAATAATTATTTCTCTCAATTAAACTTTGTACATCAGACTTTATGAACCCTTGTTCTATACAGGCATATCTCAATTGGCTCTGGTTTGCTCACATCTTGAGTTGCCTCTTCATTTCAACAATACACACAAATAACAAAATGTTTTATAATTTCCCATAAATAAATACGTCACAGCTAGATGAAATTAAGTAAATGCTAACAAATTAATCCACACTCGAGAAAATTACACTAAACACATCAGCTGACATCCAATATGACTAAAGGCCCAGGTTCATCGATCTCATGCCGAGAATGTCCGACATCATTGTCTTCATGTCTTCTCTTTTGTCTACCAGAATAAACTAAAGTATCTTTTTCTACCATGTCTGGACGTGTGACTCGATGTTGCGTAAGAATAGATCGAACAAGTATGCCAACATCAACAATAAGCGATTGAAGCATCATGTGTTCGTCCCCTTCAAACTCCGATCCGCTGTGCCTTCAATTTGATGGAGTCCCTCAATCAATCAATCAATCAATATATATATATATATATATAATGTGGAGGAAAGATGTCATAGAAGGGGATTTTCTCCTATGGGGTCGGAAAAATACATACTCCGTGATTTTTTCGACAATCGGCATACATCACTTCCATCTTTAGTATCTAAGATGTGGATACACCAAATTTCATGTGATTATACTATTTTTTCACCGTTGATTTGGTTGATGCAAAATTAATAGTTTACCGACAATAGAATTTTTTACATTGCTAATTCAACGGTGAAAAAGTGGTGGAATCACATGAAATTTGGGATATGTACATCTTAGATGATAACAATGATGATGGATGCCGATTGTCGGAAAAAATGATGGAGCTTGTAATTTTCCAACGCCATAGGAGGAAATTCCCTCCTATGGCTTCTTTCCTTCGTTATTCTATATATATATATATATATATATAATAAAAATCTTGCATCTCAAAGTTCAGTAATCGCAAATTAAACAACTAATTTATAAGATACCAGCTCTGTCTCAATTTACCCGCGAGGCATGTAAGCGACCCGTATTATAAAGAATCCATCTCCGGGTGATTCCCCAATACCAGCGATGATATGTTGTCAATGGAATAACAGGTTAAATCATATTGAATGAAAATGGAGACGAGTTCAGTAAGCTAAACTCTTGTCTGACTTTAAGCCAGATGCTATTATCTCTTTTGATATAACAGCTTTTTCGATTACAATTTTTTCATCTAAAAACAGAAAAAATATTAGGCATACATAACTTAATTATTACACATAACCTCGATACTTCTAACATTCTCTGCATCGGTGCATGAGCACCTCCAGCAATGTGCTCAGAAGCTTAGCTGCATGGTGGAATTTTCCTAAAATTAAATAGTTTTCTTACAATTTAACTTAGACAGTGTAAACACGGAAATCGCGCGGGAAATTGGATGATAGGATTTAGCTATGGAATAGGCTTGGTGGAGTCGTGACGTTGTTAGCATTTTGCCACACGGTGTGGTTATTGTTATATGGTATAAACTCGTTATTCTCTTCTCTATAAGGTTCTTTCTTGTTATGCCTATAATCATTTTTATCTATATATTCATATGGATTAAAATAAAATGTTAAGACTTCACCGGTATGCGTCGGTATATATATTACTAAGGTATATATTCATATACCTGCTCTAATACCAGGTATAAATGTACATACTAAAATATGGATCTTAGATGATAGAATTTTACAAGATACTAATGATGTTTTGCTCAGAGTATTATATGGTAATCTAGTTTATAAAAAACTAATATTCACTATATTTCCAGATTATGAAATAAGTTTACAAGACCAAAACAACTTTGTTCTTAAGATATCAATTGGAGAACATATAATTAAATGCCTCCGGGAAGCAAAGTTTTTATTATAACGGCTTGTCTAGCTTATGTGTACTTCTCAAGCAATCATATAATGACAAAATACCAAAACAATAAAATAACAATAGAACCTTTATTCGATAATATATGTGAAGCAGTAAAACCTAGAAAATTAAATGGTAAAGAAATAGATATACATCAAGAAATAGCCATCAGTAGACTTAATAGAATAAAACAAACGAGAGAAATAGAATATCAATATAAATCTACTCCAACAGAACTTATTATTTCTAAAGACAAAAGAAAACAGAAATCAGAAGAGATAATGGCAATCATCTAGTCTTGCACCAGACATGCTTCTGCGCAATGACTTCTTATTAACATATTCTCCGTTTATAAGAACAATAGAAAATATAACAATAACCATACCGTGTGGTAAAATGCTAGCAACGCCACGACTCCACCAAGCTTATTCCATAGCTAAATCCTATCATCCTATTTCCCGCGCCAGCCATCTTTGTCTATTTTTCTATAAAAATAGACAAAGAACCCTTGTTAATCACTCAAATTTTAATTTTCGAAGATATATTAAAGAAATTAGAATTAACTTACTCGGAAAATCCATTAGAGAACTGAGAAAAAGAAAAGGCATATGCAAGAATAGAACTATTAGATCCTACGAAGATTATAAGAGTAAAACTAATGAGATATAGCAATAAAGACATAGGAGAATTTAACAAGCAAATACAACAGCTGTTAAATATGAAAATTATACAAAAAAAATAATAGCCCGCATAGTAGTCCCGTCTTTCTGGTCAGAAATCATGCAGAGCAGCTAAGAGGTAAAACCAGAATAGTAATAAACTATAAAAAAAAATAAACGAAGCGACTAAGATTGATGGATATTATTTACCTAATAAAGAAGTTCTACTCAATTCTATACAAGGATCCAAATATTTTACTAAATTAGATTGTAAATCGGGTTTCTGGTAAATAAAACTAGAAACAAGCAGTATCCCTTATACGGTATTTAGTTGTTCTCATGAACAATATGAATGGAAAGTAATACATTTTGGCCTTAAAAATACGCCTCAAATATTCCAGTGAAGAATAAATGAGGTATTTAAACTTTATAGACAATTTTGTATAGTTTATGTAGATAACATACTAATATTTTCTAAAACAGAATATGAACACGCTAGACACTGTAATATCATAGTAGAAAGATATATCGAAAAAGGAATAGCATTATCCAAAAGAAAAGCTGAAATAAATAAAAACAAAATAAATTTTCTAGGAATAATAATAGATAAATGTGAGATAGAATTGCAGGCTCATATATTGAAAAAAATATCTAAATTTCCAGATAAAATGGAGGATGCTAAACAACTACAAATATTTTTAGGATGTTTAAACTATGCAGATTTTTTTATAGAAAATCTAGCTTCATATAAGCACAATTTACAAAAGAAACTAAGGAAAATAAAAAATGGCAGTAGACGGAAGAAGATACAGATGATATATTAAAAATAAAAGATATCTGTAAAAAAATACCTAAACTAACCATACCATTAGAAAATGATGAATTAATAATATAGACTGATGTCTCTATCAGTCATTGCCCAGAAGCATACCTGGTGCAAGACTAGATGATTGCCATATTATTGGTATTTTTATTTGCATATTGTCGATTTGAACATCTAGATTTTCAATAAACGTATTGTATTTATTTAACTTTTCATTTATATCGAAACCAATAACTTTTCTATTGGGATCTTTTTGCCATAGTTCTGGGGGTAGTAGGCTGTATTAATGACATTCCTGCCCCAGTATCTATGTAAGCTTGAATTTTTATAGACTTATAATTTTCACAAATTATTGTTACTTTTATGTAGGTTGAATTTCTAGATGTAGTGAGACTAAGTCTTTCCAATATATAGTTTAATTCTTCATATCTTGATATGGTAATTTCTTCTAATTTTATGGTTCGTGCGCTTATTAACAAAGGCCCTATTTGCTCTATAAAATTCATGCCTAATAACAATTCTTTTCCTATATCTTCTATTCTATCATCTATATATACTTCTATGTCATATATATATGGTTAATCTTTAACATCTATTATCATTAGTTGTATAATAGTTTTTTCTGTTAATGTGTATATTTTTCCTTCATAATTTTTTAGTTTATACGGTGGTACTTCCAATCTTTTTCCTAATGGTACATATTTGGGACGTATATGATGTAAGTTTATGTCACACACCCCGGTACTTACGGGGAGGCGGAATAGGTAAAAACAAATTTTTATCACAAGGTAACATAAACTATGTTTGAGTATCTTTGCTAAACCATTGCTAACAACCAAACTAGAGGTTTTATCTACTATGCTAGAAGATTATACCTCATGCTACAAGTCCTTCGGGTCTTCTCCGCTGTCCTCCTCGTCTCCGTAGGCTCCATGGGTCGATCCGGATCATGGCTTCTTCAAAGGCCTCCTTGAGTCGAAGATGATCCACCCGAGAGTCTATAGTCCGAGCTCCACCTCAAGACCGAGGTAACTAGGGCAACATGCTTGCTAATCTTGATGTCCTAGGTGATGTAGAGTATGAAGATGGATTTGTTTGTCTATTTAAACTCTAATTTTCTCAATACATGAGTGCTTAAGAGTTTACTAGTGAGGAAGAAAAAGAAGAGCAAATATGGGAGCTCTCTTGAGGAAAGAGAAAGCAAATGAGATAATCAATTATGGAAAAAGAAAACTAAAAATTTTATTATGATAATTAGGATGGCTATATTGATTTGACCACAAGCATGTCATAATTAATGCTAAGCATGAAAATATCTAGTGCTTAACAAAAATATCTAAGTCAACAATAGTCAACCTAGTCAAATGGTCAAACCAATTAGTCATGACAAAATTATCATTAATAAAAAGATTAGTAAACAATATCCTCCACCTCATAATAGTTCTAATCAAATCAATGGTCAAAACCCTAATGAGGCATCTCCTTCTTTACTCCTCACATCCGTGCATACACACCCGCATCCGCATTCCGAAGAATGCGAATACAAAGAGACAAAACTGATCCATCTATATAACACTAGGATCTGGCTTAAACCAAAGCCCACTAGTATTATCTGCCCGAACATCATACGCGCACAAGTGCACGTAAGTGATCGAAGCCTTGCCGTAAAACCTTACGGCCTGTACACCTTTTACCTAGTGCAGGGAAACTCTCTGTGTGGGACGCTAAAGACTCGACACTACGCTGGCAGCGGGTTTAACCATAGGCCGCAAGCGATACTAGCTGTACGTAACGATCCCCAGGTAGATGTCGATAAGAAGGCCGATGAGGAAAACCCATCCGAACTCCTACTGAGCCTGAATGTGACAATCTCCGTACAGTCCGGTCTGTTCGTCTAAGAGTATCGCATATCGGGCTTAGGGGGCGGTAAACGTCAGACCCCTAATAGCGGTATAAGTCATGTCGGAGTGTAGCCCAGAACACCCTGAGAAGCTACTGGAGCACTAACAAGTAAATCTGGCTTGCCCTGGCCAGGGACTTTATGTAATGGCTCTCCAGACACAGCGCGATATCAACCCCCAATACCGGGAGAGACAAATCATGTCTAACCGCCACTGCCTCCAAGTGCTTCGGGACTGCACTCAACTACTACCTGTTTGCACGACTCCTTTGAGCCGTGGTAGGGTAGTAATTAAAGTACAGTGGGAACACACTCGAGGCGATGTGGCAGTGTCAAGTCGACGGACTAAGCTGTACTCATGTCACCTAGGAACTGCTATCTGACGATAGGTATAGTACCAACCAGCAGTTCCCGACGAGTCCTATCCGGTGTACTCGTAACCTAACGAGCACCTGCATACTATCTCCAGTACGACGTACTAATGGCTGTGGGACATACCATCTCCCTTGCTGGGATGAGAAGCGTATACACTAGTCTACTCCAGGGTATCGATGCCCCGTCTCGATAATCCTACGACTAGAGACCTGTATAAGAATGTGCTTGTAGATTACCCAGCCCCCACTAGTGTGACTGCCATCACAACGCTGATAATCAAGTAAAGATCCCAAGTGTTCCACTAATATGTATAAGCGGTGTGCTAAAAGAAACACATGCACATATTAAAGTAGAAACAAACCAAGTAGCATACTACCATTTTGAGCAAGACTGTTAATACAACTGTGAATATCCCAAGCTTCCATTAAGTAATATACAAACCAGTATGATACAATAATGGCCTCTAGGGCATATACACTAACAATCTCCCACTTTCACTAGGGCCATGTGCTGGCATATCGCAGACCTATCATCTCGAATAGCCTCTCGAACTGCATCTGAGGGATGGCCTTTGTGAATGGATCTGCAGTGTTATTCTCCGTATCTACTCTCTTCACCTCGATCTCCCTGATCAGGTGATACCGCCTCAAAATGTGCCTGGACTTCTGATGGGATCTGGCTTCCTTCGCTAAAGCTATAGCGCCGTTGTTATCGCAATACAGTAGTATTGGATCAACAATGGTTGGAACCACCTGAAATTCTGTGAGGAACTTCTTTATCCAGACAGCTTCTTTTGCAGCATCGCAAGCAGCTATGTACTCCTCTTCCTGTTGGATATGTATGCCCTAGAGGCCATTATTGTATATGCATACATATGGATGCTTGGACATATATATGTACAGGACAGTCTTGCTCGATATGACAGTAAGATTTTTGGTTTGATGTTATCTTAACATGTGTATGTTTTACTTGATATTACATATCTTTTAGACATGTTGATAAAGCCCGTAGGATCGTTGCTAGACTACCTGCGTTGTGATGGTGATCATACTTGTGGGAGCTGGGTAGTCGGTACGCACATCCTTAAATGGTCCCTAGTCGTGGGAGTATTGAGATTGGGCATCGATACTCCAGAGTAGACTAGTGTATACATTTCTAGACCCCGACGAGGGGCGATGGCTTGGTCCCGCAACCATTGGTCTTTAGACCTAAGATCGTATACTGGTGCTCACTGGGGGTGAGTACACCGGACGGACTCGCCGAGAACTTCTAGATGGTACTATACCTATCGTCAGGTGGAAGTTCTCAGGTGGCATTAGTACAGGTTAGTCTTTAGACCTGAGATCGGCATTTGTCTCGTGTGAGTTCCTACTGTGCTTTGATCACTACCCTACCACGGCTCTGCTGAGTCGTGCAAACAGGTTTTGGTTGGGTACAGTCCCGAGCCGCATGGAGGTAGTGAGCGATTGTCAGGGATTCGACTCTCCCGGTATAGAGAGTCGATATCGCACAGTGTTCGATTGGTCAGGACCATAAGACCTTGGCCAAGGCAGTTGGGATTTACTGATAGGCTGATCAGTAGTTTCCCGGATTGGTCCTGAGCCACATCAACACGACTTATCAGGTTATTAGGGTTTGACATTCACCACCCCCTAGACCCGGTATGCGATACTCTCAGACGAAGAGACCGGACTGTACGGATATTATCACGGATAGGCTCAGTGGAGATCACGATGAGTTTGCTCATCGGCCTTCCTTTCGACAGGTACCCAGGTAGCCGTTACGTATAGCTAGTGCCGCTAACGTGCTTGTGGTTATGGATTTATCCAGTAACTCACTATCGGCGTACTGTCGAGTCTTTAGAGTCCCACACAGAGGGTTTCCCTGATTCATGCGAAATGATATAGTAATCGTATTGGATACGTGCAGGGTACGATCGATTGATGTACATTGTATTCAGATTTTCGATCGGACAGTTGGTAATACTAGCCGGCTCGGGTTTGAGCCGGATTATTAAATCAGGTATTGATTTAATAATTTACATATATGTATTTCGATATATATATTCTAGTATTACATTCTTCGTGTTATTCTATCTCTTTAGGCGTTCGGATTTTTATCCGAATGCAGGTATGTGTATACAGTAGACCGAAATCCGTATTTATTACAGATTTCCTTCTAGAAGGTGGACACATCATTATTGGTTATTTCCATTTATTCTAAATGGAAAATGAGGTGGAAATTGAGGTATGGGAGGAATGAGGCATGACCATGCTTCAATAATCAACAAATGAATTTTCAATTCATTTGTGGTTACTATTGAAGCATGGTTGCCATTTGTTTATTCATGAAAAAGATATACAAAACCTTTGTGCATATTTTTCTCTTTCATGGATGCTTCATAATTCTCTTGAGCTCACATTCCTCTCTAGCTTCCTCCACCTTCATCTTCTTCCTCTTCACTACCTTCTCATGCGTTGAGAATCAAGTGAAGAGGCAAGAAAGAGATAGCTTAACACTTAGAACTCTAAACTGCACCCTACATTACTTGGACTAGCATCCCAAGTTCTCTAGTTGCTCTTTTGACACTTACCAAAGAGCTAGAGCCATGGATCATATTCCCCGGGTGGATCATCTACGACAAAGGAAGACCGGAGAACAAGCTCGATCCCGGAGAACCGACGGAGCAACAAAAGAAGGTCAAGCCAGTTCAAGGTGGCTACCAGGAGCTAAGGATGAAGAACGAAGACCGAAGGACTCGAGCCTCTTGGTATAATTCTTCATCATAGTAGATAGCCCTCGTAGTATAGCTAGTTAGTTTTATGGAAAGATCCGGGTCTTTGGATTATCTTAGCGCCCTTTTTGAAACCCTAGAAAAAATTTTATTCCGCAAATCGCCTCGTTAGAAGGCTCGGGCGTCAAGGTAACTCAACATGGTATCAAAGCCATCCCATAAAACCTATACTAGCTAGTTCAAACGTGTTTAAAATAACGATCGACCGGATTTTTCAAAAACCGCATTTCCATTCATGAGTTTTCTGTCGATTTTTAAAAGTGCTCGAAAAATCAATTTTATGGTCTCATAAAATCATGCAGGCTTTTTTAAGACGACAGGAGAAAATTGGCCACGTGATCCCTCCAAACCACCGCGGAACCACCGGGAAAACCCCCTATTGGCGGCGGTTCCGCCGCCGTTTTGAGGCCCACGTGAACATAATTTCTTCTGGGTCTTTTATTTTTAGAATTGTGGTTTCTGGAATAATTATTTTTTGGCCCAGATTTGTTACAGTGTTGGTTTAATACTTGGGTCCCACTTGGAAAGTTTAGTCGATCGTAATTTTAAAATACGTATTTTGTTATCATAACTTAGTTTAGATTCTGCGACCGTGAATGTCATTTGATCGGTAAATCCGTCTATCTGCTATATGTTCTTTTAGACGAATTTGCGAACGTGACATTCGCGTTGATGTTTCTGTGATTGTGCTGATGTTGTGGTTGGATTGTCGTGGTGGATAGTCGGTGGTGCAATGTTTTAGTACAGTTTATATTCATTTGTATATTTGTTATTGCGGGGCGAGCGTCCGACATGTGGACTGCCGTCTTTGCCGGATTGTATATTATTTTGGGGCACGACCGGGTTGAGGCCGATGTCACCATTTGTATATATTATTTTCTTTTTCTGTATTAGGATTACCCCGCGGAGGAGTGCAATAGCCGGATTCTAGAAGGCAACAAGCCCGCATCTCATGGCGTTGAGACGGAGGGAGCTTCATTCTAGAATTGGCGGGCTGTTCGCCGCACTCGTAGGGAGTATAGGTTTTCGTTGCACAGGCTATCCACACAACCGGGAACGTCGGGTTTTATTTGCGGCTCAAATGAAACCCGGGGCTCCAAGATTATCCACCTTTCTGTATTGTTAGCTGAGATTCTGTGATGTTGATTATTATCATGCCTGGGACGAATGTTGTATATACTTATATATATATATATATATATATATATATATATATATACACTAGTAGATGTTGTATATGTTTTGCACCCGTGCTAGTCCAGCCCCTTCTCTGTCGTTCGTTAAGTAACCTAACGGGTAATGACAGGGCCCCGTGGCGAATGCGGATGGCATATACGTACATTTTATTTTCGTTCTTTTCTGGTGTGATAGGTTAATTTGATGGGACCGCATTGATTTTAATTAATGCAAAAAAATAAACCTAAAAGATGTTGTTGGAACAGATTTCGAAAAACTGACATTACAGACGTTCTCTTTTTCTTTGCACAATGGTATTCATTTTGGAATATTCTGCACCTCATTCGACGAGGGAAGGGCCGAGATCCCTTCATCGGGAATGACCCCTTAAGTAAAAGTTTGAGTCAACGTAATAACTTCACTATAGTCGACTAATTTTTGCTTTGCATCGTGGTATTCATTGTGGAATATCCTGCACCTCATTCGACGAGAAAAGAGCCGAGATCCCTTCACAGGGAGTGACCTCTTCAGAAAAAGTTTTTGCCACTATATTTTTCCAAAACTACTCAGGTTCCTTCAACTATATCAAGTTCATTACGTTAACTGGTTTTTCGCCAAAAACCCAGCCGTAGCCCTCCGTCATTTCAGATAAAAACACATAGTATTCATGTGGTGTTTGTTGGCCAAAGTTAAGGCATCGTGTATGGTAGCTGTATGTTTCTTATCCGTAGCATAGATAGATGCATTGGTCTAGGACAATCGTACCATCTTGTAGGCCAAAGTCAAGGATGTGTGCGGGTGGGTCTAAATCAATCAGGACAATGACGGGTAGAACTTGACTTGCGCGTTATGATTTGTTGGCCAAAGTCAAGGTCATAAGCGCTTGGGGCAAAAACCACATCGGGAGTTTCAAACATACAGGAAACTTGCAGGTTTTAGCATACCTTCTGGAGTGTGGTGACTAGAGTGGATTCCATCTAGTGCATCACACAATGATAGTTGGATCCCGATCCCACTGATGTGTAGGATTACTCTCGGGAGATTATTTCACTTAACAATCAATACTATAAACCAAGTAGGTGTCTAGAAAAGTGTTAGCGGGGCTATGCCTCCAGGGAAAAGAGATTATGTAATTAAGAAACTCTGCGAAAGCGTTGGAAAACCTCCCTCGAAGTACCAACACTAGCCTGGCTGAAAGGTTAAGTAAGTATTGTGACGTGTGATTAAATCCTGACTAGTTCTTCTTTTAAGGTTTGAAGAAGAATTTGAGGAAACAGTGGGAGCCATCCTGGTTAGATAAACTAATAACCAATATAATCTTGCAAGAGCGCACGCTGAGTATTCCTTTTCTTTCTCTCCAGGTAGCAACCATTTCACGCCCTAATCAAGATAATAATATGTATCGCTTGACCGATCTGAATTCTTATTCGGGGCTGGGGAACGTCGGTTCGGCTCTAACTTATGACAACAGTCATGAGTATGAGCATAGGAAAGAGGATTGTTTGAATTCCTTATTGACCACAACGAAGAAGAAACATACTATTGTGTCTTCTTCAGGTGTTCTTGTTATAGAGAACTGTTTTTCGGTCAGTCCTACCTCCTGAGTACTCGATACCGGATCGGGATCTCATATCTGTAATCTGTTACGGGGACTGAGAAAAAGTAGGATGGTTGGACCTGGTGATATGTCCCTCAGAGTAGAGAACGGAGCACAGGTTGATGCTTCTGTCGTAGGTCAATATCACCTAGCATTGCCAAATGGCAATACTATGATTTTGAACAATTGCTACTATGTGCCTTCCATGATTTACAACATCATATCAGTTTCTTTACTAGATAAAGATGGATATAACTTTGTTCTTGATAGAAATATCATGGATATTTACCTTGATAAGGTACTGGTTGCAGAAGGTACACTGTGTAATGGTATCTATGTTCTAAATCAGAATACAGTTATCAATATACAGAACACACGCAAGAGAAAGAGTTCAGATACGAACGAATCCTACTTGTGGTATTGTAGACTTGGTCATATCGAAGAAAAAAGACTGAGTAAGTTACATAAAGATGGATATTTGAACACTTTCGAGTTTTCATCTTATGAAACTTGTCAGTCCTGTTTCAAAGGAAAGATGACCAAATCTCCGTTCTCCGGATACGGAGAAAGAGCAGGAGAGCTCTTGGAACTCATACACATGATGTATGTGGTCCAATGTCTATACATGCAAAGGGTGGGTTCTCGTACTTCATCACATTCACTGACGATCTCTCTAGGTTCGGGTATGTGTATATGATGAAACACAAATCTGAAGCTTTTGAGAAATTCAAAGAATTTAGAAGCGAAGTGGAGAACCAGATTGGCAAAAGTATCAAGATCCTATGATCTGATAGAGGGGGGAGTACTTAAGCACGGAAATCCGGGACTTTCTAAAAGAGAATGGCATTCTCCCTCAGCTTACTCCTCCGTATATACCACAACACAATGGCGTATCGGAGCGGAGGAACCATACCCTATTGGATATGGTTCGCTCCATGATGAGTAATACCGAGTTACCTCTTTCTTTCTGGGGTTTGCTCTTGAATCAGCTACATTCATATTGAATAGAGCGCCGTCCAAATCAGTATCTACCACCTCATATGAAATATGGACTGGGAAGAGACCATGTCTTGATTACATCAAGATATGGGGGTGCCCTGCTTTTGTTAAAAAGCAGAACCCAGATAAACTCGAGGCAAGGTCTGTATTGTGCAAGTTTGTGGGATACCCTAAGTATTCCAAGGGGTATCTGTTCTACCACACTGAGGATCAAAAGGTGTTAGTATCTCGCCACGCTACATTTTTAGAAAGGGAATTTCTTGCAAAATAAATTAGTGGGAGTACGGTAGAACTAGAAGAAATTCAGGAACCACAAACTGAAGAAGAAGATTTGGTAGAACCTTTAGATTATGTGATACCCGACGAACCTCAGCCACTCTGTAGATCTAGTAGGATTTCTCATCTGCCCGAGAGATAATACGGTTTTCTTATAGACGGGGATCGAGAGGATTGCATCTTGGAAGAAGATGATCCTAGTAGTTTCAGGAAGGCCATTATCAGTAGGGACTCTGATAAGTGGCTGGATGCTATGCGATCTGAAATAGAGTCCATGTACACCAATAAAGTGTGGACCTTGGATATTGCTCCATCTGGGCTAAAACTGGTTGGATGCAAATGGATCTACAAACGGAAACTTGGTGTAGATGGGTAGGTGGAAACCTATAAGGCTAGACTCGTTGCAAAAGGTTTTCGTCAAAGACCAGGTGTAGACTATGACGAAACCTTTTCTCTAGTGGCTATGCTCAAATCCATTCAGATCCTACTTGCCATTGATGCCTTCCATGACTATGAGATCTGGCAGATGGACGTGAAAACGGCTTTTCTAAACGGAAGTTTGGAAGAGTGCGTTTATATGGATCAACCGGAAGGTTTCGTAAACAGTGGGAGCAGCGGGAAGGTGTGCAAGTTGCTTAAATTCATTTATGGATTAAAGCAGGCATCGCGGAGCTAGAACATCTGTTTTAATGAAACAGTAAAGGAATTTGACTTCATCAAAAACGAGGATGAGCCTTGTATTTATAAGAAGATTGTAGGACGAACTGTCGTGTTCCTAGTCTTGTACGTGGACAACATTCTTTTGATAGGAAATGACATTTCTATGGTACAATCGGTCAAGCTATTCTTATCACAAAAGTTCTCTACGAAGGACCTGGGTGATGCCTCGTACATTCTGGGGATCAAGATCTACAGAAATACATCCAAGAGATTACTGAGACTTTCACAGTCCAGGTACATAGAGACCGTACTAAAGAGATTTAGTATGGAAGATTCCAAGCACGGTAACATACCCGCATTGCACGGAATCACCCTCTCTAAGGAGATGTCTCTCAAGACTGACGAGGAGAGGGTTCGCATGAGCACTATACCCTACGCTTCAGCGGTAGGATCTATAATGTATGCGATGCTATGTACAAGCCCAGATGTAGCTTATGCGCTGAGCGTGGTGAACCGGTATCAGTCGAACCCAGGTGAGGACTACTGGACAACAGTAAAGAACATTCTCAAATACCTGAGAAGGACAAAGGAGATGTTCTTGGTTTACGATAATGGAGACCTAAAGGTCGAGTCTTTTACCAATTCAAGCTTCCAGAGTGACAAGGATGACAGCAAGTCTGTCTCGGGTTTGTATTTACCCTCAACGGAGGGGCGGTGTGTTGGAAGAGCTCCAAACAGGATACCGTTGCAGACTCGACGATGGAGGCTGAATACATTGCTGCAAGCGATGCCGCAAAAGAGGCATTCTGGATGAAGAAATTCATTAATGAACTTCAGGTAAATCCGTTCATTGTTGACCCAATACCTGTGTATTGCGATAACAATGGGGCTATAGCTTTAGCGAAGGAACCACGGTCCCATCAGAAATCCAGCACATCATAAGTTAGTATCACCTGATCAGGGAGATCGTAGATCGCCAGGAGATCGAGGTCCGGAGAGTGGATACAAAAGACAACACTGCGGATCCATTCACCAAGGCCCATCCTCAAGCACAGTTCGAGAGACTTTTTGAGTTGTTGGGTATGCGGTACGCCAACAGCTGGCCCTAGAGCAGACATTGGATACCCAGTACGCCAATATATAGCCTTAGTGCTAGTGGAAGATTGTTGGATATGTATGTCCTAGAGGCCATTATTGTATATGTATACATATGGATGTTTGGACATATATATGTACAGGATAGTCTTGCTTGATATGACAGTAAGATTTTTGGTTTGACGTTATCTTAACATGTGTATGTTTTACTTGATATTACATATTTTTTATACATGTTGATAAAGCCCGTAGGATCGTTGCTAGACTACCTGCGTTGTGATGGCGATCATACTTGTGAGAGCTGGATAGTCGATACGCACATCCTTAAATGGTCCCTAGTCGTGGGAGTATTGAGACTGGGCATCGATACTCCAGAGTAGACTAGTGTATACATTTCTAGACCCCGACGAAGGGCGATGGCTTGGTCCCGCAACCATTGGTCTTTAGACCTAAGATCGTATACAGGTGCTCACTGGGGGTGAGTACACCGGACGGACTCGCCGAGAACTTCTAGATGGTACTATACCTATCGTCAGGTGGAAGTTCTCAGGTGACATTAGTACAAGTTAGTCTTTAGACCTGAGATCGGTATTTGTCTCGTGTGAGTTCCCACTGTGCTTTGATCACTACCCTACCACGGCTCTGCTAAGTCGTGCAAACAGGTTCTGGTTGGGTACAGTCCCCAGCCGTATGGAGGCAGTGAGCGATTGTCGGAGATTCGTCTCTCCCGGTATAGGGAGTCGATATCTCACAGTGTTCGATTGGTCAGGACCATAAGACCTTGGCCAAGGCAGTTGGGATTTACTGATAGGCTGATCAGTAGTTTCCCGGATTGGTCCTGAGCCACATCAGCACGACTTATCAGGTTATTAGGGTCTGACGTTCACCACCCCCTAGACCCGGTATGGGATACTCTCAGACGAAGAGACTGGACTGTACGGATATTGTCACGGATAGGCTCAGTGGAGATCCGGATGAGTTTTCTCATCGGCCTTCCTTTCGACAGGTACCCGGGTAGCCGTTACGTACAGCTAATGCCGCTGACGTGCTTGTGGTTATGGATTTATCCAGTAACTCACTGCCGGCGTACTGTCGAGTCTTTAGAGTCCCACACTGAGGGTTTCCCTGATTCAGGCGAAATGATGTAGTAGTCGTATTGGATGCGTACAGGGTTCGATCGATTGATGTACATTGTACTCGGATTTTCGATCGGACAGTTGGTAATACTAGCCGGCTCGGGTTTGAGCCGGATTATTAAATCAGGTATTGATTTAATAATTTACATATATGTATTTCGATATATATATATTCTAGTATTACGTTCTTCGTGTTATTCTATCTCTTTGGGCGTTCGGATTTTTATCCGAATGCAGGTATGTGTATACAGTAGACCGAAATCCGTATTTATTACAGATTTCCTTCTAGAAGGTGGACACCTCATTATTGGTTATTTCCATTTATTCTAAATAGATAATGAGGTGGAAATTGAGGTATGGGAGGAATGGGGCATGACCATGCTTCAATAATCAACAAATGAATTTTCAATTCATTTGTGGTTACTATTGAAGCATGGTTGCCATTTGTTTATTCATGAAAAAGATATACAAAACCTTTGTGCATATTTTTCTCTTTCATGGATGCTTCATAATTCTCTTGAGCTCTCATTCCTCTCTAGCTTCCTCCACCTTCATCTTCTTCCTCTTCACTACCTTCTCATGCGTTGAGAATCAAGTGAAGAGGCAAGAAAGAGATAGCTTGACACTTAGAACTCTAAACTGCACCCTAGATTACTTGGACCAGCATCCCAAGTTCTTTAGTTGCTCTTTTGACACTTACCAAAGAGCTAGAGCCATGGATCATATTTCCCGGGTGGATCATCTACGACAAAGGAAGACCGGAGAACAAGCTCGATCCCGGAGAACCGACGGAGCAACAAAAGAAGGTCAAGCAAGTTCAAGGTGGCTACCAGGAGCTAAGGATGAAGAACGAAGACCGAAGGACTCGAGCCTCTTGGTATAATCCTTCATCATCGTAGATAGCTCTCTTAGTACAGCTAGTTAGTTTTATGGAATGATCCGGGTCTTTGGATTATCTTAGCGCCCTTTTTGAAACCCTGGAAAAAAATTTGTTCCGCTAACCGTCTCGTTAGAAGGCTCGGGCGTCAAGGTAACTCAACACTTCCATCGTCGAGTCTGCAACGGTATCCTTCTTGGAGCTCTTCCAACAGACCTCCCCTCCATTGAGGGTAAAGACATAACCCGACATGGATTTGGAGTCATCCTTGTCACTCTGGAAGCTGGAGTCAGCAAAGGCCTCGATCTGGAGGTCTTTTCCACCTTACACCAAGAACATCTCCTTAGTCCTTCTCAGATACTTGAGAATATTCTTTACTGCTATCCAGTGCTTCTCCCCTGGGTCTGACTGATACCGGCTTACAACGCTCAATGCGTATGCTACATCTGGTCTGGTACATAACATCGCATACATTATAGAGCCTACCGCAGATGCGTAGGGTATAGATGACATGCGAACCCTTTCCAAATCAGTCTTGGGAGACATCTCTTTAGAGAGGGTGATTCCGCGCTTAGAATCTTCCATACTGAATCTTTTCAGTATGGTGTCAATGTACCTGGACTGCGAAAGTCCCAACATCCTCTTAGATCTATCACGATAGATTTGGATCCCCAGAATGTAGGAGGCATCACCCAGGTCCTTCATGGAGAACCTCTATGACAAGAATCCTTTGACTGACTGTAGCATAGGAATGTCATTTCCTATTAAGAGAATGTCATCCGCGTACAAGACGAGGAATACCACTGTTCTCCCTACAATCTTACTATAAATGCATGGTTCATCTAGATTTTTAATAAAGTCGAATTCTTTGACAGTATCATCAAAGTAGATGTTCCAACTCCACGATGCCTACTTTAGTCCATAAATGGACTTATGCAACTTACACACTTTACCGCTACTCCCACTCTGAATGAAA
This sequence comes from Agapanthus africanus, assembly GCA_030015575.1. Classification (NCBI taxonomy): domain Eukaryota; kingdom Viridiplantae; phylum Streptophyta; class Magnoliopsida; order Asparagales; family Amaryllidaceae; genus Agapanthus; species Agapanthus africanus. The sequence continues at coordinate 443,377,037 of JASDDO010000001.1, forward strand.
CTATCTGGCTGATCCATATAGACGCACTCTTCTAAATTACCATTTAGAAAAGCCGTCTTTACATCCATCTGCCAGATCTCATAATCGTGGAAGGCAGCAATGGCAAGAAGGATCCGAATGGATTTGAGAATAGCCACTGGAGAAAAGGTTTCGTCATAGTCCAAACCAGGTCTTTAACAAAAACCCTTTGCAACAAGTCTAGCCTTGTAGGTTTCAACCTGTTCATCTACACCAATCTTCTTTTTGAAGATCCATTTGCAGCCTACGGGTTTTACCCCTTCTGGAGCAATGTCCAAAGTCCATACTTTGTTAGTGTACATGGACTCCATTTCGGTCCGCATTGCATCCAGCATTTTACCGAGTCCCCGCTCTGAATGGCTTGCTGGAAGCTAGTAGGCTCATCATTGTCAATGATGCAATTCTCTCGATCCCCGTCTATGAGAGAACTGTAGTATCTCTCGGGCGGATGAGACTGCCTGCTACTCCTGAGGAGTGGCGCTGGGAGGTTCGGTTCCTGTGAAACCGCTGGTTCTACCAAGCTTTCAGTAATAGCTTGTGGTTCCTGAATTTCCTCCAGTTCTATTGCGCTCCCACTTATCTAATTTTCTAAAAATTAAGTTTCCAAGAAGCGGGCATGACGAGAAACAAAGACTTTTTGCTTCTCTGCGTAATAAAAAAAATACCCCTTTGAGTTCTTTGGGTATCCCACAAACTTACACTGTACTGAGCGTGCCTCGAGCTTGTCCGCATGCTGCTTTTTAACAAAAGCCGGACATCCCCACGTCTTAAAGTATTTAAGACAGGGTTTCTTTCCACTCCACATCTGATATGGTGTGGTAGGCACAGACTTAGTAGAAACCTGGTTCAAAAGATATGCAGCTGATTCTAGTGCATAACCCCAGAAGGATCGTGGTAACTCAGCCTTACTCATCATTGAACGAACCATATCCAATAAGGTTCGATTCCGCCTCTCCGATACACCGTTGTGTTGTGGTGTGTATGGAGGAGTAAGCTGACAGAGAATTCCATTCTCTTTTAAGTGGCCCAGGAACTCGGCACTTAAGTATTCACCACCTCGATCAGATCTCAGTGTCTTGATACTTTTGCCTGTTTGCTTTTCCACTTCATTCTTGTATTCTCGAAATTTCTCAAAGGCCTCGGATTTATGCTTCATCAAGAAGATATGTCCATGCCTAGAGAAATCATTCGTAAAAGTAATGAAATAGGAATAGCCACCTCACGCATGTGTAGACATTGGACCACATACATCGCTGTGTATGAGTCTTAAGAGCTCGCTCGCTCTTACTCCGTGTCCAGTGAATGGAGTCTTTGTCATCTTTCCCATGAGACAAGATTCACAAGTAGCATAAGACTGATATTCGGACGGATTCAAATATCCCTCTCTATGTAACTTTGTCAACCGTGTTTCATTGATGTGGTCCAGTCTACAATACCATAAGAAAGCCTGATTTGTTTCCGGAGACTTTCTTTTAAGTGTGTTCTGGACACTGAAAACCTGAGCTTGATTTAATACGTATATACCGTTTTCTAATGTACCTGACCCAATCAGAACTTGATTTAGGTGGATGTGTACCACATCACTTACAAATGTAAAATCATATCCTTCTTTAGAAAGCAAGGATACCGATATGATATTACAAGCCAGACTAGGTACATACAAACAGTTATGTAGAATCAATATCTGCCCACCTGTCAATCCTAGGTGATATTCCCCTACGGATTCAACGTCCACGCTCATTCCGTTCGCAACTCTGAGAGTCATATCACCAATCCTAATAACTCTACGGTTCTCAAAGCCTGTAATGAATTACAGATATGAGATCCTGATCCGGTATCTAGTACCCAGGAAGTAGAGTTAATTGACATACAGTTTTCAATTATCAACACACTCGAGGCTGAAGCCACAACATGCTTCGAATCCTGGTTACTGGCTTTCAAAGCCCTGCAATCCCTCTACCAATGTCCTTTCCCGTAACAATAGGAACGTCCCTCCTTCTCTACTTTTAGTCCCGAAACTTTTGCCCTTTCCTTTCCTTCTACCTCCCTAGTTTCCTTCAGGATGTAAGTAGAGGGTAGGGACTGTAGAAATAAGTCAGCATATGACCTGTTTCCCAACATGGTCTCCAGGTCTGTGAGCTTATAGCTAGTCATCGTAGGGACGTTGTCCCCTACATATGACCCGACAGCCAATTTCGTTTGAAGCAATTCTTTCAAGGTCTCATATCTTGCGATACGAGATTGCTCTCCATATAAAACATTGTTATAGAGGAAGATGGAAGCTAAGTCCATCTTCTCGTGCTGCCTTTGGTATACACCATCAACTGAGGCCAACACAAGGCATTTAACATTCGCATTATCCTTTTCCCTTGTCTTACGAATATCAATATCCATGACGATGGAAACTGGTCCTGAGACGGCAGGGGTTTGAGTAGTGAAGAGGTGTTCCAGCTTATCATGGGTAATGGACATCTGGACAGACCTTTATCAGTCAATACAGTCAGATTCGGTCATTTTATTATCTAGATGTAACCTATGTCTGGTCACTGGGTCGTTGCAATTAAGAGAGAGAGAAGAAAAACACTTAGCATGATGTTCTTGCAAGTTTAGATTGGTTTTTAATTTATCTAAACAGGATGGCTCCTACTGTTTCTCGAATCCTTTCACAAACCATAAAAAAAGAATTAGTTAGGATTAATCTCACCGTACAATACTTGCTTAACCGTTCAGCCAGGCTAGTGTCGGTACTTCGAGGGAGGTTTTACGACGCTTTCGTGAAGTTCCTTAATTAAATAACCTCTTTTCCCTGGAGGCGTAGCCCCGCTAACACTGTTCTAGACACCTACTTGGTTTATAACATTGATCGTTAAGTGAAGAATGTCCCGAGGAGTAGCGGATACTTACAGTAGGATCGGGATCCAAATATCATTGTGTGATAACCCTGAAGGAATCCTACCAACATTATCACACTCCAAATGGTATGCAGTACTAGCAAGTTTCAGTTTCTTTAGAAACTCCCGATGTGGATTTTTGCCCCATGCTCTTATGACCTTGACTAAGGCCAACAAATCATAAGTCACATGTCAAGTTCTCCCCGTCATTGTCCAAGTTAATTTGAACCCACCCGTACATACCCTTGACTAAGGCCAACAAAATAGTACGAATGTCCCAAACCAACGCATCTATCTATGCAACATATGAATACCCAGCAGCTACCAATCACTATGCCCTGACTAAGGCCAACAAACATAGCTTGAATACTATTGAATATTCATATGAAATGACGGAAGGATACGAATGGTTTAGGCGAAACCGTGAACGTAGTAAACTTGATATAATCGAAGGAACCTTATAGCTTTTAAAAGGAGTGGTTTAAGCTCCGTATTTTAAAAGTTTTGCTGTTTTGAAAAAACCGAGTGGTTTTGAAATTGTTCCAACGATTCAGCTTTGGTTTGTTTTCTTTGCATTAATATAATATGTCCCATCAATTAATCCTACCATTGCAGAAAACAACGAAAATATAACGTACGCTTATGCCATCCGCATTCGCCACTGGGCCCCGTCATCACCCGTTAGGTTACTTAACTAACGACAGAGCGGGGGCTGGACTAGCGCGGATATAAAAAATAAGCAACGTCTACTAGATATCATATATAAATATATATATTTTTGTCAAATGCAATGATAGTCATTCCAGATCACAGATGAACAAATTGGATATACTAGGAATCCGCACTTCGTTCGAGCCTGCAACAAAAGACGGATTACACGGTCATGATGAATTGCCAAACCTCACCCTAGACCCCTACAGGTGCGGCAAACTACCCGCAAAATACCCGAAGTGAAGCAGCCTCCCTCAACAAAGTGAGTAGGCTACTCGGCATTTCAAAGTACCCGATAGTTTGTGCACCCTACCTTGGGTCTATCCTAGGAGCAGAAAACAGTAAAAGAAATAATATACAATGGTGGCTACAACCTCAACCCGGATGTGCGACCATAAAATAATATTACATCAATTTACAATTTACATCAAATGAAAGATAAATAAACACTCATCTCACATCCCCGGCTATTCATCCATGACGATCCAACAAGTTCATATACGCATTCCAACATCACAGAATACAGATATATACAACCCCCACTAATCGACGTATAGCGATTAGTAGACGTTCAGTACATATATCACATCACAGAAGATCCGATTAGCTAAAATACTTAGAATTTCGATCGATTACCAGATTTGAATCAACCCCAAGCACAACACGGTACTCAACAAATCTGGACAGAAACAAAATATCAGAGAAATCACAAAACACCATGCTAGACACTCTGCAGGAAAAACGAGTTGACTCAGAGTCGACTCGGCCGCGGATCCGCGGCGGAACGCTTGGTTCCGCCGCGGTTCCGCGGTTGTCTAACCGATTCACAACCTCATTTTTCTTGGGTGTCCCTAGAAAAGCCTGCACGTATTTTTAAGGTCCCTGGAAAAAATTTTGGACCAGATTTTAAAATCGACAGAAAACGTGCCTTTTTGGTTCGTGTTTTGCGATTTTTCCGGCGATCGAATTTCTAACATTTTGCTAACATGTTAGTAATGGTTTAGCAAGACTCTGATACCACTGTAAGTCTATGTCACACACCCCGGTACTTACGGGGAGGCGGAATAAGTAAAAACAAATTTTTATCACAAGATAACATAGACTATGTTTGAGGATCTTTGCTAAACCATTGCTAACAACCAAACTAGAGATTTTATCTACTATGCTAGAAGATTATACCTCATGCTATAAGTCCTTCGGGTCTTCTCCACTATCCTCCTCGTCTCTGTAGGCTCCATGGGTCGATCCGGATCATGGCTTCTTCAACGGCCTTCTTGAGTCGAAGATGATCCACCCGAGAGTCTATAGTCCGAGCTCCACCTCAAGACCGAGTTAACTAGGACAACAAGCTTGCTAATCTTGATGTCCTAGATGATGTAGAGTATGAAGATGGATTTGTTTGTCTATTTAAACTCTAATTTTCTCAACACATGAGAGCTTAAGAGTTTACTAGTGAGGAAGAAGAAGAATAAGAGCAAGTATGGGAGCTCTCTTGAGGAAAGAGAAAGCAAATGAGATAATCAATTATGGAAAAAGAAAACTAAAACTTTTATTATGATAATAGGATGGCTACATTGATTTGATCACAAGCATGTCACAATTAATGCTAAGCATGAAAATATCTAGTGCTTAACAAAAATATCTAAGTCAACAATAGTCAATCTAGTCAAATGGTCAAACCAATTAGTCATGACACATTATCATTAATAAAAGGATTAGTAAACAATATCCTCCACCTCATAATGGTTCTAATCAAGTCAATGGTTAAAACCCAAATGAGGCATCTCCTTCTTTACTCCTCGCATCCGTGCATACACACCTGCATCGGCATTCCGAAGAATGCGAATACAAAGAGACAAAACTGATCCATCTATATAACATTAGGATCCGGCTTAAACCAAAACCCACTAGTATTATCTGCCCGAACATCATACGCGCACAAGTGCACATAAGTGATCGAACCCCTGCCGTAAAACCTTACTGCCTCTACACCTTTTGCCCAGTGCAGGGAAACTCTCTGTGTGGGACTCTAAAGACTCGACACTACGCTGATGGTGGGTTTAACCACAGGCCGCCAGCGGTACTAGCTGTACGTAACAGTCCCCAGGTAGATGTCGATAAGAAGGCCGATGAGGAAAACCTATCCGAACTCTTACTGAGCCTGAATGTGACAATCTCCGTACAGTCCGGCTTGTTCGTCTAAGAGTATCGCATATCGGGCCTAGGGGCGGTAAACGTCAGACCCCTAATAGCGGTATAAGTCGTGTTGGAGTGTAGCCCAGAACACTCTAAGAAGCCACTGGAGCACCTACCAGTAAATCTCGCTTGCCCTGTCCAGGGACTTTGTGTAATGGCTCTCTAGACACAGTGCAATATCAACCCCCAATACCGGGAGAGATGAATCATGTCTAACCGCCACTGCCTCCAAGTGATTCGGGACTGCACTCAACTACTACCTGTTTGCACGACTCCTTTGAGCCGTGGTAGAGTAGTAATCAAAGTACAGTGGGAACACACTCGAGGCGAAGTGGCGGTGTCAAGTCGATGGACTAAGCTGTACTCATGTCACCTGAGAACTGCTATCTGACGATAGGTATGGTACCAACCAGCAGTTCCCGACGAGTCATGTCCGGTGTACTCGTAACCTAACGAGCACCTGCATATTATCTCCAGTACCACGTACTAATGGCTGTGGGACATACCATCTCTCCTGCTGGGATGAAAAGCGTATACACTAGTCTACTCCGGAGTATCGGTGCCCCGTCTCAATAATCCTACGACTAGGAACCTGTATAAGGATGTGCTTGTAGATTACCCAGCCCCCACTAGTGTGACTGCCATCACAACGCTGGTAATCAAGCAAAGATCCCAAGTGCTCCACTAATATGTATAAGCGTTGTGCTAAAAGAAACACATGCACATATTAAAGTAGAAACAAACCAAGTAGCATACTACCATTTTAAGCAAGACTGTTAATACAACTGTGAATATCCCAAGATTCCATTAAGTAATATACAAACCAGTATGATATAATAATGGTCTCTAGGACATATACACTAACATATGAGAGCTACATGCTCCTGTGTCTGATAATATTTTGATCTTTTGATTTTCAACATATTTTTATATATAAAGAAGGATTTTATTACTCAAACTTTCTTCTTTGATTACAAGCTCACTTCTCTCAAAAACCCTCTCCCTTCAAACGAATTGGGGTATCTCCTTTTATAGGAGAGGCATGCCCTTCTACACTCTTCTTTCAATACATAAACTATATAGCACACACAAACTTTATATCACATCACACTTTAAAAAGTAAGCACTAAAAAAAGTAAAGGCAATAATAGTGCCTGCTAGCAAAACCTCTAAACAGAATATAATGGGCGACACTGTCTCTTTGTGAGATGGGCCATCCTTTTTTTCTCTTCTGCTTTAGAATCTTAATAATTTAGCTAACTTTTGTTCCATGGGTCCTTCCGAAAATAATTTTACCAATTTTTCTTTTGTGGCTTGTGACATAAGTTTTCCGCCATATATCCGTTGTATACAATCTTTTCTTATCTCTTCGTGTTTTATATTTTTTGTATTTTTTGTTGGTGATATTATAAAGTCTTCTTCGTTGCTATCATATGCCCAAAAGCTGTCGGGGTCTCTGTTGGCTGCATTGCGTAAGAGGTGCCATATTTCCCATACTCGAACTGATGAGATTTCGTCTGAGTCATCGATCACTCGTCCTTTAGCATAGTTAGGAATGAATTGATATCCTCCAATGCCAATTTCTACCATATGTATTGCTGATAGAAGAGCTCCAAAATCTTCTTGCTCTTCAGACATTGCATTATGAAGTTTTATATAAATTTTCTTATGTCTTATATTATTGCAGAATTGTTGGACTGCAGTTTTAATATCTGGCAATTTCTCTAATTCTTTAAAGTCCTCTGTCGGATATATAATATGGACTAATCCGTAATCATATAATGTCTTCACCATATAGGGATCTGCATTTTGATATATGTAGGATGGATAGTGATGGTAGCCTTTGGCACCAAGAAACCATCCTTCTTCATTTTTCATAGTAACTGAACAAAATTCTTGCTAGTTAACAAAATATTTAATAAAATCGTATGGTATCGTATATTTCTTCTCTTTAGAGATTTCTTCTTCAGAATCTTCTATTATCATCTCTGAGCCACTTTTTCTATCTTTGTCGAGGCTTTTCTTATAATCAACGAAAGATTCTTTCAATTTTTTAGAAATATCTTCTCTAATCTCTCTTCGCAGAGATTTTTCAATAATGTCTTCAAGTTTATGAATTCTAAGTAAAACCTTCGCCATATCATTATGTATTTCTTGTATCTCTTTACTTATCATCTTTAGAAAAGTAACATTTATATGCATCCCGGCCATTTCTTCTGTCAGAGAGTCTGCTAGGATATTGTTTTTTTCTGCAATATGAGAAATAGTAAAATTGTAATGACTAAACTAGCCTTTCCATCTTATTAGTCTTTTATTTGGCTCGTTTTCTGCTATCTTATTTTTAATTTGTGCAACAGATGTAACACTATCCGTTCTAATATAAAATGGTTTATTTAAGTATATTTCAAACACTTTTATGGCTAATTTTATTGCTAATAATTCTGAATTAAAATAAGATGTTGAGATTCCGTCGGTATGCATGGTTGGCGGTTGTTTTGTAACATTCGAGAATTGTTGTTCTGTACTTTTTATGTTTTCTTTAGCTGTTAATTTTGACATCTCTCTACAAATATCTCCTAATTCATCTCCTGAAGCAGTTTTCCATAAGTCTTCTAGTTCTGAATATGAATATCCTGTATATTTATTCTATTCCATATTCATTTTTATATGAAAAACTCCTTCTAATGAGGGAAAATTTATTTGTTCTAAAGTTTGATCAAGATTAACCCCTAATCTTTTACCTAAAATTTTTATAAGCATTTCTATTTTATTATATGAATTATTTTCACTTAACTCTTCTGTTTCGTTCTTAGGTTTTATTATTTGTGTTATTCTAGCTTGATTGTATGTTAATATATGATTATATATTGGCCATCCAGGAATAACACCTTTTATTATAATTATTTTATTAACATCTATTTCTATAGATCGTATAGTTAGAAAATGATTTATTTTTATTCTAATATTTTCTAATTCTTTTTCGAGGTCCATCTCTTTATAACCTGATATAGGAAATGACGTTTTATTGGTTTTGGTTTGATTTCTCAATACTTCAATTGTTCACTAACGTTCTTTTTAAACTTCTTTCTCTGGCTTTGGTCCAGTTTTCAACTATGATAGAGGATCGTACTGGCTCTGATACCAAAAATTCCACAACCATAAATTTCACAAAAATTTCAACACAAATTTGAGAAGAAAAGTTATACCTGAATAGCTCCTTCTTTCTAAACCTGGTCTATCATGCTTCCGCGGATCTATGTTCTTCAAGCAAACTGCCTTGTTGCCTCTTTAGGACTTACAGTAGGACTTACTATACCTCAGAAGACTACAGAACTATAGAAGCAAGAATGAATTACCATATTTTAGTAGGTACATCTATTCCTTCTCTAAAATAGGATTTTATTATTATCTGTATAGCTCCCAGGTTTAAACATTTTACTTTGTTTACAAATCATTTGCTCAGCACTCCTAATTCTTTATTAATCATATCTTTTATTAACAGTTTTAATGATGTTTGTCCCTTAATGGTTTTGATATCTATAGATTTTTCCCAATGTCTTATCACATATTTAGTTTCGCTTCTAAAGTCTATTAAGGGTATAGAGTAAATCTTATTTGAGCTTAGAGTAAAGTTTTTCTTTTTTATTTCTTGATATTTCTTTTCATCTACTACTAACATTCTATCTAATTCTTGTAGATTTTCTATGATTTCTTCAACTTCTATAGGTTTGTCATTATTGTTTTTATCTAGAAACGCTACACTTGTTTCCATATTTATGGTATTATTTTCTAATTCTAGAAATTTAATAGAATTTTCTTCTTCGTCATCTGTGGAGAATAAAGTACTTTCAGTCTCATATTTATCTTTTGGCTTTACAATTGTGAAGGTTTTGTTCTTTTTTGTTTTTGTTTTTACCTTATATTTATCATGATCATATAGTATTTTCTTTGTTCTCTTTTTAGGAGAATTTCTAAATATTAGTTCTTCTTTTTGATTTGGGTCTTTTGTATTTATGGATTCTGTTATAACTAAAGTTTCTCTTTCTAGTCCCATATATATGTACATATACATATACATACATACATATATATATATATATATATATATATATATATATATTCTATCTCAGATTCAGAAGAACTTGATTCTTGGTTGTCTGAAGATTCATCACTCAAACTATCTGTAATTATTTTATAGTATTGATTTTGGAGATTTGTTAATTTTTCTATTGGTTCAAATGTTTCTTTAAATTCTTCAAATAATCTTATCATTTTGTGATTTGTTTTATTTGGACAATTAGACGCATAATGACCCACTTCATTGCAAATCCAGCATCTACACTCTTTAGGATCCTTTCGATTTTTGGTATATTTATCTTTTCTTTTAAAATATATTTTTCTTGGTTCATATCTTTTACTCTTTATGAACTTATACCTTTTATCTTTTGGATTTGGATTATATGTATATTTTCTTTTGTATTTTTTTATCCTTCCTTTTGTATTGCTTTTTATAATAAGGTTTACATCCCCATTAAGTTGGTTCAGATATTTTATTGCAGCATAACCTTTTTTATATATTCTTTTTGATCGAAACACAAGTTGACTTTCTGAACACTATTCATTAATTTTTCTTCTTGCAAAGTGTATTCTAAACGCTTTTATGGCTAATTTTATTGCTAATAATTTTTTATCATTGCTGTGATAATTCTTTTCATTTTCTGTAAATATACCGGATTTATATTTACAAACATATTAAAAATAAAATAAATCTGTAAAAAAAATGCCTAAACTAACCATACCATTAGAAAATGATGAATTAATAATAGAGATTGATACCACTGAGTTATATTGAGGAGCAGTCTTAATATGCAAAAGAGACAGGTAAATTTTTTTAATCCATATGAATATATAGATAAAAGAGATTATAGGCATAACAAGAAAAAACTATGCTTAAGGACGAGTGATCGATGACTCAGACTAAAGTACAACGGATATATAGCGGAAGGCTTATGTCACAAGCCACAAAAGAAAAATTGGTAAAAAATATTCTCGGAAGGACCCATGGAACAAAAGTTGGCTAAATTATTGGGATTCTAAGGCAAGGGAGAAAAGAAGGAGGGCCCATCTCACAAAGAGACAGCGTCGTCCATACTATTCTGTTTAGTGGTTTTGCTAGCTGGCACTATTATTGCCTTTACTTTTTTTAGTGCTTACTTTTTAATGTGTGATGTGATGTAAAGTTTGTGTGTACTATAAAGTTTATGTACTGAAAGAAGAGTGTAGAAGGGCATGCCTCTCCTATAAAAGGAGATACCCCAATTCGTTTGAGGCAGAGGGTTTTGAAGAGAAGTAAGCTTGTAATCAAAGAAGAAAGTTTGAGTAATAAAATTCTTCTTCCTTATCAAATTCATTCTTGTTTCTATAGTTCTATAGTCTTCTGATGCAGTAAGTCCTACTGTAAGTTCCAGAGAGGTAATACGGCAGTTTGCATGAAGAACATAGATCTTCGGAAGCATGATGGACCAGGTTTAAAAAGAAAGAGCTATTCAATTATAACTTTTTTTCTCTAATTTGTGTTGAATTTTTTGTGGAATTTTTGGTTGTGGAATTTTTGATAATAATAAAATCCTATTTTAGAGAAGGCATAAATGTACCTATAAAAATATGGATCTTAACTGATAGAATTTTACAAGATACTAATGATGGTTTACTCGGAGTATTATATGGTAATCTGGTTTATAAAAAACTAATATTCACTGTATTTCCAGATTATGAAATAAGTTTACAAGACCAAAACATAGATTTAACTTTGTCCTTACGATATCAATTGGAGAACATACAAATGCCTCCGGGAAGTAAAGTCTTTAGTATAACAACTTGTCTAACTTATGCGTACTCCTCAAGCCATCATATAATGACAATTTACCAAAACAATAAAATAACAATAGAATTCTTATTTGATAATATATGTGAAGCAATAGAATCTAGAAAATTAAATGATAAAGAAATAGATATACCTCAAGAAATAGCCATCAGCAGGCTTAATAGAATAAAACAAACGAGAGAAATAGAACATCAATATAAATCCACTCCAACAAAACTTACTATTTCTAAAGACAAAGGAAAACAGAAATCAGAAGAGATAATGAAACCTACAAGAAAATCTTTAATTTACTAAAAAGTTATAAACAGTATTATATAGAAGGATATGTTGAAAATCAAAAGATCAAAGTATCATTAGACACAGGAGCGTGTAGCTCTCGTATACATCCCAAATATGTACCATTAGGAAAAAAATTAGAAGCACTACCGTATAAACTAAAAAATTATGAAGGAAAAATATATACATTAACAGAAAAAACTATGATACAACTAATGCTAATAGATGTTAATGGTGAACCATATATATATATAATATAGAAATATATATAGATGATAGAATAGAAGATATAGGAAAAGAATTGTTATTAGGCATGAATTTTATAGAACAAATAGAACCTATGTTAATAAGCCAACAGACCATAAAATAAGGAAAAATTACCATATCAACAAATGAAGAATTCCTTTAGTCTAAACATAACCTCTCACCTCCACTCCATTTGTGTTGTTCATAATATTATTCATGCAAGGAAAATAAGTATAAATGAGCAATTATGTAAACTGAAAACCTCGTATATATACTGCCACACACACAAAAGAAACACAAATAGACCATTTAGCATGTAAATAGATACTATAAAACATTTGAGATGCTATCCTATATACATAATGTAAAGGTATAGAGAGGTGGCAGAATTTTCAAAATACCAATTTTGCCCTCATAAATTTTGGTATTTACACTTTCTACTGCCGCCTGTCCCATCTCCTTTTCAAAATGTCAATTTTGCCCTCACAGATTTTGTATTTCCACTTCCTATTGCCACATGTCCCATCTCCTATTAGCGCCCTTGCCCACCTCCTGCTCTATTTAAGATGGAGCACTTCATCCTCATTCTCTATTCAAAAGAGAAAAACCAAAAATAAAAAAAAGTTGAGAGAGTGGAGAGAAAAAGACCTTTAAAACTCTACTGATCTTCTTTTCCTATTTTGCATTCAGGGTTGAAGGACGAGAATGGCAATATTTGTGCTGTGTGTTTTGAAGAAATTGAGATGGATAGCAACGGTGATTTAGTCGAACGAGTGCAGTTGTGTTGTGATCATACATTCCACATGAAGTGTATTGTTTCTTGGTTGTTCAAGAAAAACTCATGCTCACTATGTCGATGTGAGAAGCCACGTCAAATAACTTAAGATATCACTGTTAGTTTTTCTTTATTGATCGATCGTCTGTTGTTTCTGTTATTTTGATATGTAAAATTCGAAGAAAAATAAACAATGTTAACAAGTTCTGATTGTGTTTTCTAATATTTTCAATTGGTTTAATATGGTTAATACGATGATAAAATGATACATTTTATGGATATATGGTATAAATCATTTAATTTTCTAACTCGGTCGTGTTTTTGCAATTAAATTTGGCAAATAACAGAAAAGAAGAAAAAATTGAGAAGATGCCAGCATGCAAGTGTAGAAAAAACTCAAATGAAAAAAAACAATGAGATTGCCAATTGGTTTTAATGGGTACTTCTTTGTTAGGAACAACAGGTTTATAATCATAATTCGTAACAAGTATAAGTAAGAATTATTAAACCGAAAAAGACAGTAGTCATGAAAAAAGAGAAAGACGTTACCATTTCCAAAAAGACTGTTAAAAAATAGGGACGTTGTCAGATAGAAATAGGACAGAAATGACAAGTCGGACAGAATAGATCAAAAGAAAAACTGCTAAAATTAGAAAACTGCTAAAAATAAAAAGTTGTTAGAACGAAAAACTAATTATTTGATTGCGTCCCAAATTGATTCCCGATACTTCCTGTCGAATCTTAACTGATTCGGGTGCTAATTTCACTCCTAATTCGAAGGTCAAAGTTCGGAGCAAATCTTTGACCGCGATTTCAGGGCCTTAAATGATGGATTTTCGCGATTCCGGGAGACATCAATATTGCCTATGGCAATCCATTGACCCAGACGATTTTGCGAGATCTTCGATTTGGCTGGTGGAACGAGCGAATCGGACAAGATTTGACAGTTTGGGATTCTCGGGTTGAACTAGACCCGACGTGTTTTGGATCGGTCGAGCAACTCCAAGTAAGCTAGGGTTGCGTCAATAAGGCATAATACCAGCACATATACTAAGAGGGTACAAACGCCCACGTGCAAGTGCATGCGGTCGCAAAATAGTGACGTTAATATTAGTCATAATTTGACAGAAAAAAACATTAGTCATGATGACCAGAAAAAAGACATTAGGCATGATTTGACAGAAAAGGACATTGGTCATGATGGACTGTAGAAAAATAGTGACGTTGGCATTGGCTATCGTTTGAAAAAAAAAGGACATTAGTCATGACGGACTGTAGAAAAAAAATGACGTTAGCATTGGTCATGATTTGACAGAAAAAGGACATTAGTCATGTCCACCTCCTATTGCCACATGTCCTATATCTTATTGGCACCTATCCCCACCTCTACTCTATTTAAACCAAGGCACTTCATTTTTGATCCATACAAAAGAGAAAGGGTAAAAAAAAGGGTAAGCCAGAAATATTTTGCATCTCTTAATGGCACAAAATCTTGATGCAGGACAGCCATTGCCTCTCTCAATGGTCAAAGAGTATAACAAACCGCCGTTGTTTCTCCTACTCCATGCAAAACTGACGCCCATGTCGTCGGATGCCGACGGTGTTGATCCTTCTGTTTGGACCCACGGGTACATTGAAGACTCCGCCCAAGTGATCATTCCCTCTCCCGTTGGCCCTCGTGATGGTACAAAGTGTATTTTGGACGAAATTCCATATTTTAAGAATCGCAAATATGTAGCCTCTAAATTACGTTAGCCCAAGAACTGTCGTAGCTTCGCCGGCTGGGTGGTGCATCGTAAATGCCCCATCCAAGATCAGCATCGCATGTATCTTGAAACAGAGATCAGCAAATTCGTCCATGAAGCTGTGGAGGTAGCAAATGCTAAATTTCATATCAAGATATATGTTTATACTAGCGTTGATAGGACTGTGACAATTAAAAGATCACGTAAGCGAAAGAAACAAGAGTTGAAGGACAAGATTGACGATATTGTTTGTGCGGTGTGCTTCGAAGAAATTGAGAAGAATAGCAGTGGTGATTTGTTCGAAGGAGTGCAGTTGTGTTGTGACCATGCATTCCATATGAATTGCATTGTTCCTTGGTTGTTTAACAATAACTCATGTCCGCTATGTCGATATGAGAACCCATGTAAAATAGATTAGGATGTTAATTTTAGTTTTTCTTTGTTGGTCAACCTTCTGTTATTTCTGTTATTTTGGCATGTAAGTTTCGAAGAAGGGATGAACAATGTTCACAAGTTCTGATTGTGTTTTCAAATATTTTCAATGGTTTAATATATTTAATATGATGATCATATGATGTATTTGGATATATAGTATAAATCACTTAATTTTCTAATTCGGTCGTATTTTTGCAATCAATTTTGACAAAGGACAGAAAAAGACAAAAAAATTGAGAAGGTGACAGCGTCCAGGTATAGAAAAACTCAAATAAAAAGGAATAATGATATTACCAATTAGTTTCAACGGATACTTCTTTGGTTGGAAAACATGCATGTTATAATCATAATTCGTAACAATCATAATTAAGTATTATTAAACAGAAAAACATATTAGTCATGATACTCTTTTTTAATTGGTAAGTGGTGCAGCTCTGCTTTGGGATGCAGCGCTTCTAAACAGATTTAAGAGAAATTGAAAGAATAGAAAGATGACAATGGAAATTTCACCAAACTAGGGTTTTATTTAATTAAAATTTGCCTCTTATAATTGCAAAATGTAAATCACAACTAATTTTCTAATAAAAGAAGAACTGCTAAAAATAGAAGAACTGCTAAAAATAAGGCATAAAACCAACTTCGGAATTTTCGGGTTGAACTAAACGTGACGTGTATCAATGAGGCATAATACTAGCGCATAAATTGATAAAGGACAAAGGCTCGCGTGCAAGTGCATCCAGTTGAGTACGTATATGAGGAAAAACGTTATCAGGCACAAACAGGACAGAAAATGGACATTGGTCACGATGGAAGAAAAATAGTGTTAACGATAGGAAAATAGTGACCTTAATATTAGTCTTGATTTGACAGAAAAAGAACATTGGTCATGATAGACTGTAGAAAATAGTGACGTTAACATTGATAGTGATTTAACTTAAAAAGGTAACGACAGAAAAAGGACATTCGTAATGACGGACTGTAGAAAAATAGTGACCTGAATATTGGTAGTGATTTGACATAAAAATGACAGTAGTCATGACGGACTGCAGAACAACAGTGACGTTAACGTTATTCATGATTTGACAGAAAAGAGACAGTAGTCATGACGGACTGCACAATAACAGTGATGTTAACGTTATTCATGATTTGACAGAAAAATGACATCAGTCATGAAGGACTGCAGAACAACAGTGACGTTAACTTTGACCGTGATTTGACAGAAAAAGGACATCAGTCATGAAAGACTGCAGAATAACAGTGACGTTAACTTTGACCGTGATTTAACAGAAAAAGGACATCAGTCGTGATGGACTGTAGAAAAATAGTGCTGATGACATAAAAAGGACAATAGTCATGACGGACTGTAGAAAAATAGTCACCTGAACATTGGTAATGATTTGACAGAAAAAAGACATCAGTCACGATCGACTGTAGAAAAATAGTGCTGATGACAAAAAAGGACAATAGTCATGACGGACTGTAGAAAAATAGTGACGTTGACATTTGACATGATTTGATGGAAAAAGTACATTAGTCATGATGGACTGTACATAAATAGTGTTGACGACAGAAAAAGGACAATAGTCATGATGGACTGTAGAAAAATAGTCACCTGAACATTGGTAATGATTTGACAATAAAGGACATTAGTCGTGACGGACTGTAGAATAACAGTGACGTCAACGTTATTCATGATTTAACAAAAAAAAGACGGTAGCCATGATGAACTGCAGATTTACAGTGACGTTAACGTTATTCATGATTTGACACCGTGATTTGACAGAAAAAGTATATCAGTCATGATGGACTGTAGAAAAATAGTGCTGATGACAGAAAAAGGACAATAGTCATGACGGACTGTAGAAAAATAGTCACCTGAACATTGGTAATGATTTGACAGAAAAAGTACATCAGTCACGATCGACTGTAGAAAAATAGTGCTGATGACAGAAAAAGGACAATAGTCATGACGGACTGTAGAAAAATAGCGACGTTGACATTTAACATGATTTGATGGAAAAAGTACATTAGTCATGATGTACTGTAGATAAATAGTGTTGACGACAGAAAAAAGACAATAGTCATGACGGACTGTAGAAAAATAGTCACCTGAACATTGGTAATGATTTGACAAAAAAGGACATTAGTCATGACGGACTGTAGAATAACAGTGACGTCAACGTTATTCATGATTTGACAAAAAAAGGACGGTAGCCATGATGGACTGCAGATTTACAGTGACGTTAACGTTATTCATGATTTGACACCGTGATTTGACAGAAAAAGTACATCAGTCATGATGGACTGTAGAAAAATAGTGCTGATGACAGAAAAAGAACAATAGTCATGACGGACTGTAGAAAAATAATCACCTGAACATTGGTAATGATTTGACAGAAAAAGGACATCAGTCACGATCGACTGTAGAAAAATAGTGCTGATGACAGAAAAAGGACAATAGTCATGACGGACTGTAGAAAAATAGTGACGTTGACATTTGACATGATTTGATGGAAAAAGTACATTAGTCATGATGGACTGTATATAAATAGTGTTGACGACAGAAAAAGGACAATAGTCATGACGGACTGTAGAAAAATAGTCACCTGAACATTGGTAATGATTTGACAAAAAAGGACATTAGTCATGACGGACTGTAGAATAACAGTGACGTCAACGTTATTCATGATTTGACAAAAAAAGGACGGTAACCATGATGGACTGCAGACTTACAGTGACGTTAACGTTATTCATAATTTGACACCGTGATTTGACAGAAAAAGTACATCAGTCATGATGGACTGTAGAAAAATAGTGCTGATGACAGAAAAAGGACAATAGTCATGACGGACTGTAGAAAATAGTCACCTGAACATTGGTAATGATTTGACAGAAAAAGAACATCAGTCACGATCGACTGTAGAAAAATAGTGCTGATGACAGAAAAAGGACAATAGTCATGACAGACTGTAGAAAAATAGTGACGTTGACATTTGACATGATTTGATGGAAAAAGTACATTAGTCCTGATGGACTGTACATAAATAGTGTTGACGACAGAAAAAGGACATTAGTCATGACGGACTGTAGAAAAATAGTCACCTGAACATTGGTAATGATTTGACAAAAAAGGATATTAGTCATGACGGACTGTAGAATAACAGTGACGTCAACGTTATTCATGATTTGACAGAAAAAGGACGGTAGCCATGATGGACTGCAGATTTACAGTGACGTTAACGTTATTCATGATTTGACACCGTGATTTGACAGGAAAAGTACATCAGTCATGATGGACTGTAGAAAAATAGTGCTGATGACAGAAAAAGGACAATAGTCGTGACAGACTGTAGAAAAATAGTCACCTGAACATTGGTAATGATTTGACAGAAAAAGGACATCAGTCACGATCGACTGTAGAAAAATAGTGCTGATGACAGAAAAAGGACAATAGTCATGACGGACTGTAGAAAAATAGTGACGTTGACATTTGACATGATTTGATGGAAAAAATACATTAGTCATGATGGACTGTACATAAATAGTGTTGACGACAGAAAAAGGACATTAGTCATGACGGAATGTAGAAAATATTCACCTGAACATTGGTAATGATTTGACAAAAAAGGACATTAGTCATGACGGACTGTAGAATAACAGTGACGTCAACGTTATTCATGATTTGACAAAAAAGGACGGTAGCCATGATGGACTGCAGATTTACAGTGACGTTAACGTTATTCATGATTTGACACCGTGATTTGACAGAAAAAGTACATCAGTCATGATGGACTGTAGAAAAATAGTGCTGATGACAGAAAAAGGACAATAGTCATGACGGACTGTAGAAAAATAATCACCTGAACATTAGTAATGATTTGACAGAAAAAGGACATCAGTCACGATCGACTGTAGAAAAATAGTGCTGATGACAGAAAAAGGACAACAGTCATGACGGACTGTAGAAAAATAGTGACGTTGACATTTGACATGATTTGATGGAAAAAGTACATTAGTCATGATGGACTGTACATAAATAGTGTTGACGACAGAAAAAGGACAATAGTCATGACGGACTGTAGAAAAATAGTCACCTGAACATTGGTAATGATTTGGCAAAAAAGGACATTAGTCATGACGGACTGTAGAATAACAGTGACGTCAACGTTATTCATGATTTGACAAAAAAAGGACGGTAGCCATGATGGACTGCAGATTTACAGTGACGTTAACGTTATTCATGATTTGACACCGTGATTTGACAGAAAAAGTACATCAGTTATGTTGGACTGTAGAAAAATAGTGCTGATGACAGAAAAAGGACAATAGTCATGACGGACTGTAGAAAAATAGTCACCTGAACATTGGCAATGATTTGACAGAAAAAGGACATCAGTCACGATCGACTGTAGAAAAATAGTGCTGATGACAGAAAAAGGACAACAGTCATGACGGACTGTAGAAAAATAGTGATGTTGACATTTGACATGATTTGATGGAAAAAGTACATTAGTCATGATGGACTGTACATAAATAGTGTTGACGACAGAAAAAGGACAATAGTCATGACGGACTGTAGAAAAATAGTCACCTGAACATTGGTAATGATTTGACAAAAAAAGACATTAGTCATGACGGACTGTAGAATAACAGTGACGTCAATGTTATTCATGATTTGATAGAAAAAGGACGGTAGCCATGATGGACTGCAGATTTACAGTGACGTTAACGTTATTCATGATTTGATACCGTGATTTGACAGAAAAAGTACATTAGTCATTATAAACTGTAGAAAAATAGTGTTGACGACAGAAAAAGGACAATAATCATGACGGACTGTAGAAAAATAGTAACCTGAACATTGGTAACGATTTGACAGAAAAATGACATCAGTCATAATGGACTGTATAACAACAGTAACGTTAACGTTATTCATGATTTGATAGGAAAGAGATATCAGTCATGACGGACTGTAGAACAACAGTGATGTCAACGTTATTCATGATTTGACAGAAAAAGGACATCAGTCATGACGGGCTGCAGATCAACAGTGACGTTAATATTGGCCGTGATTTGACAGAAAAAGGACATCGGACTGCAGAACAAAAGTGACGTTAATATTGACCGTGATTTGACAGAAAATGATTTGACAGAAAAAGAAATCAGTCACGATCGACTGTAGAAAAATAGTGCTGATGTAATGAAGAAGAGAGACACGTTACCAGATGTAAAAGGATAGTAGAAAAATAAAAACGTTAGTAGTGATGAGACATGGTAAATAAAATAAATTCATATGATAACACCAAAATATTTTATCAGTAATTTAAAAAAATAAAAATGAATTGAATTTGTTTTTGTCTCCACCTCTTATTGACGCCATGCCTCATCATCTATTTCCCCTATTTAATCCAGCGTTTTTCATCTTCTTTCTCACTTGAAGAAAAAAGGGAAAATATTGAAAAGAGAGAAAATAGAGAAAGAGAGAGATCCCATTCTTACCAAATTCTGGATTTTCCAACACTTTTGAAACTTAAATTCTTGGCTTGGATCGTTTCAAAGCACCATATCTTCAGTAAGTATTTTTATGTCTTTCTTTATTTTCTTCTTCAGCATATATGACCATGAATCAGGATGGTTTGCTCTAAACTTTTTTTTCCATAACTAAACTTTTTATTTCAACGTATTATTTTTCATTCTTCATTTAGTATTTTTTTAACTGATGGGAATATTTTTAAAAGTTGTCATTATTAATGCAATACTTGACTTGAATTGATATTTTTTTCCATTTGCAGGAAAGTGTTCGTTTGATTTGGTCAACAACAAAATTGGAGTAAAAACTAAGGTAACAAAAAATCTATTATTCGAAAAATTCAATATTTAAGATTTTTATTTATTTATGCTTATATGTAGAAGTAATTTTTTGTTCTCTAAATTTAAATTCCTATTGGTATCTATACAGTTTTCCATTTAAATTATTAATAAATGATGTGACATGTTTATTGTTATTAGTTAATCATTTATGTTGATTTCTATAATTGTTTCTATTGTGATATTATCTTTTATTTAGCTATGCATGGGAATAAATCAAAATACATTCGCAAACCGTTATCAGAAGCACAAAAACAACGTAAACGTGAACGTGAAAGAATAAGATATCAAAAAAAACAGTCATCCACTAATACTAAAAATGATGAATTTTCTTTCAAGCGAAAGCGAGAAGCATTTGATTTTGGTATCCCGTACTTCAAAAGACCATTAGAACAAATTCCTAATTTTTCTACCAATGTTGAATGCAACACATCTTTGATGGATGATGATACCGTTTTGTATCATTCTACGGAAGTGGGCTTTTTGGATGATCACCATATAGTTAATAAAGATATTCATCAAGATTGTCATGCAGTCAAAAAAACGATAATGATAGTAAGAGCACGCTTCATCCTCATTATATATTCTTATAAAACACAAAGTTTTATCTAATTTTACTTGAATGTTTGGTATTAATTCTATTTAAAGAACATATTACTTAAAAATCTTAAATTTTTTTAATTTTTTTGATTTACAAATATTTTACATGTTTTAAAAGATATAAGATTATTTTAAATAAAACCCTCTATAAATATAATAATATAATATATTATATTTTCTTATTACTGATTAAATTATAATGTATGTCTTATAATGATACATGATAAGAAAGTTTTAACGATAATTATTTAACAGATTGGTGTAGTCGTTTCCATTATTTGGGACCTCCAACTGAAAAATGTTCTAGATGTGATGCAATTGTATGGAAAGAAGAAAGAGTTAGAACTAATGATAAGAAAAAAATAAATTATTCACTTTGTTGCAAGAGTGGAAAAGTTTCTCTGCCTCTTCTTGAGAAGACACCTGAAATGCTGGACTTTTTATTGAACTATCAAAATGTTTCTGAACAAGCTAAACAATTTCGGAAAAAAATTCGTTCGTTCAACTCTATGTTTGCTTTTACATCTATTGGTGCAAAGATAGATTATCAAATTTTAAAAGGAAGGGGACCATATACATTTCGAATTCATGGACAAAACTATCATAAAATAGGTTCATTGCTACCGGCTATCGGAAGTCGACCTAAATATGCACATCTTTATATATATGATACCGAGTATGAAATTGAAAATCGAATTGCATCTTTTGGAGATAATTGTAATGCTACGGAATATGATTCAGAAACTGTGAAAAGTTTAAAGGAAATGTTGGATAAATACAACAAATATGTTAAGAAATTTCGATGCGTACGTGATTGGTATGAGAACAATAACGATAAAGAGTTTAGTTTGCGCATTCTTGAGGATAGAAATCATAAGGGTCAACAATATAATAAACCAAATTCAACAGAAATGGCTGCTCTGATGATTGATGATGAATTTTTTTCCTTCATCTACTCGAGATGTTATTGTCAACGATCGGAAAAAAGGATATCAAAGAATTAGTGAGATTCATCCAGCATACATGCCATTGCAATATCCCTTATTATTCCTATATGGAGAAGATAGTTAGCATAATTATATTGAAGGTAACAATACGAAGAGAAAAAGGAATAAAGTTTCAATGAAGGACTTCTACGCATTTAGGTTACAACAGCGTTGTCATGAAGGAACAACGTTGTTGAGAGGTGGAAAATTATTACAGCAATATATAGTTGATGCTTATGCGTCTGTTGAAGGGAATCGTCTTGGATGGATTCGTAATAATCAAAAAACTTTTCGATGTGGGTTATATCAAGGCTTGCAGGATACTGTTGACGATGGTGATAATGATGCTCACACAATTGGTAAAAAAATCATTTTGCCTTCATCCTTTACTGGAGGTCCACGATACATGATTCAAAACTATCAAGATGCTATGGCAATTTGTGCATGGGCCGGGCCTCCGGATTTATTCATTACTTTTACATGCAATCCTAATTGGAAAGAAATACATGATTTTTTACTGATTGCTGGTGGTCAAAGTGCATCTGATAGGCCTGATATTGTTGCCAGAGTTTTTCACTTAAAACTTATGCAGCTTCTTGATGATTTGATTAAACATAAATATTTTGGACGAGTAATTTCTGGTAGGTTATTGTTATTATTTGTTGATATATGTTTTGTATATTGTTATATGTTTCTATTTAAAAATTTAATTTTTCCATTTGTAGATCTATCTGTGGTAGAATTTCAAAAACGAGGATTACCACATTCTCATATCCTTATTACATTGGAAAGTTCAAAAAAAAATAAAACTCGCAAAGGATATTGATAATTTAATTAGAGCTGAGCTTCCTGACATTAAAATGGAACCTTTACTTCATGATTTGGTAGTTACCCATATGATTCATGGACCATGTGGTACACATAATCCAAAATGTATTTGCATGAAAAATAATAAATGCTCAAAAAAATTCCCTAAAATGTTCAATGACCATACTATTATTGATGAAAAGGGATATGCAATTTACCGGAGACGTAAATCAAGATCCTACACGGTAGATAGAAAGGATATTGACAACAGTTGGGTTGTTCCTTACAATGCAAATCTGCTACTGAAATATCAATCACATATTAATGTTGAAATATGCAATCATAGACGAGCAATAAAATATTTATTTAAATATGTGAATAAAGGATCTGATTTTGCAACAGCTATCATTCATCAAAATGTGGTCGAAAGATATGACGAGGTCAAATTATATTTAGATTCTAGATATATTGCAGCATCTGAAGCTTCATGGAGGCTTTTTGAATTTAAAATAAATAAACGTCATCCTGCCGTTGAACGGTTGCAGTATCATCTTTTTGGTGAAAAAATGGTTTTTTTTAGAGAAGATGGAAGCGTTCAAGAAATAATGGAGTCTGAGCGAGCTAATAAAACAATGTTAACTGAATGGTTTACCATGAATCTTAAATTTCCTCATGTAAGAAACTATACTTATGTTGAGTTTCCAAATCATTTTGTTTGGAACAAAAAAAACTTATGTTGGAAGCAACGAAAAAGAAGGAAAGCGATAGGTAGATTACCTTATGCACATCCTGCCGCTGGTGAAAGATATTATTTCAGGATGTTGTTGACAATAGTGAAAGGAAGGATTAATTTTATTGATATGAGAACAATTGATGGTGTTGAACATGAAACTTATAAGGCAGCATGTATAGCACTTGGACTTCTTGATGATGATAATGAATGGAACTTAGCACTCCAAGAAGCGTCTAAGTGGGCTACGGCTAATCAACTTCGTCGCATGTTTTGCACGATGTTACTTTTTAACGAAGTTATGAATCCTCGAGAACTATGGGATTTACATTGGGAGGCCATGAGTGATGATTATGAAAGACGTTTAGAAAATTTGCATCCTGATTTAAAAATTGTACTCGGTAACGAACAATTAAGAGATTTTGCGCTTCATGATATACATGTGATTTTGTCATATAATAATAAAAGCTTGAGAGATTTTCCATTTATGCCGATACCCTCTCCTAGCAATTTAAACAAGAACAATAGATTGATATTTGAGGAGCTAAATTATGATACTTTTGAGTTGTCGAAAAAATCTATTGAATTGGAATGTGGTTTAAATGATGAACAAAGAAAAATCTTTGATGCGGTTATAAATTCGTGCGAAAAAAATATTGGAAGGCTATTTTTGTGTATGGAGGTGGTGGAACTGGCAAAACATACTTATGGAATGCAATTTTAGCGAAGTTGCGTAGTAAGAAACAAATCGTTCTTGCAGTTGTATCTTCTGGCATTGCTTCTTTGTTACTACCGGGAGGACGTACAGCACATTCAAGATTCAAAATTCCTATCGATCTTCATGAGTTTTCATCTTGCGCAATATCTCGCCAATCTAATCTTTCTTCTCTAATCAAAGAAGCAACACTGATTATTTGGGATGAAGCTCAGATGATAAATCGCTTTGCATTTGAAGCCGTAGATAGAACTTTCAAAGATATTCTATCAAATATTAATCCACAACTTGAGAATAAACCATTTGGTGGAAAGACTGTTGTTCTTGGTGGTGATTTTCGACAGATTTTACCAGTCGTCCGTAAAGGTAGGAGACAACAAATTGTGTCCGCTACATTACATAAATCATATCTATGGGATCAATGTGAGATGTTTATACTGACAAAAAATATGCGTGTTCATACGAATACGAGGTCAGAAGAAGACAGCGAAAATTTTGCAAAATGGCTAATCGATATTGGTAATGGTGATGTTAAAGGAATTCAAATTGGCAATGATTGTGATGATAATTGGATAGAGATTCCGGATTCAATGTTATCTAATCACAGACATGGTATTAGTGGATTAATAAATGAAATATATTCAGATTTAAATGATAATTATCAAAATCCGCGGTATTTGGAATCAAGAGCAATACTTGCATGTAGAAATAAAGAAGTTGATGAAATTAATAGGAAAGTCATATCTCAAATTAGAGAAGAAAGTCGGATTTACTTGAGTGCAGACACGAAGGTTTCTGTTGCTGATGATTCTACTTGCAATGATTTTTTACATACAACGGAATTTTTAAATTCGTTGATATGCTCTGGATTGCCTCCTCATTCGCTTGAGCTTAAAGTAAATGCACCGATTATGCTACTCGTAATTTAGATCAAAGTATTGGTTTATGTAATGGCACACGTCTTATCATTAAACAGTTAGGTGAAAGGGACATAAAAGCAGAAATCATGACTGGTACAAATATTGGAAAATGTGTGGCAATCCCAAGAATAATTATGTCAAGTGATAATGAAGATCTCCCTTTCGTTCTTAAACGGCGTCAATTTCCCGTTCGTGTTGCTTATGCTATGACTATAAACAAAATGTTGGAGATAGTGCCCTCAAAGTCAATTATTGGATCGCAGGTACGTGATTGCAATGATTGAGGTAGGACCTATACCGATATGACAGTCTTGCTCGAGATGATAGTATGCTATCTGGTTTTTCTTTATCATCGTATACATGCTTTAGTTCACTATTGCATGATGATAGAGCCCATAGGATTCTTGCTTGACTACCAGCAGTATGATGGCGATCATATACGTGGGAGCTGGGGTCTATAAGCACATCCTTAAAAGTGTCCCTAGTCGTGGGAGTTTCGAGACAGGGCATCGATACTCCAGAGTAGACTAGTGTATACAGTCGAGACCCCGACGAGGGGCGGTGGCCGGTCTCACAACCCACTGGTGTCAGTTGGATCACCTAAGATGTATACAGGTGCTCATTAGGTTATGAGTACACCGGACAGGACTCACCGGGAACATGCTAGTTGGTATTATACATATCGTCAGATAGCAGTTCCCTAGTGACATGTGTATAGGTTAGTTTGTCGACCTGAGATCGTCATTTGTCTTGTGTGAGTTCCCACTGTACTTTGATTCCTACCCTACCACGCTCAAAGGAGTTGTGCAAACAGGTATTTTTTGGGTACAGTCGCGAGCCACATGGAGGCAGTGAGCGGATCGTCGGGGATTCGTCTCTCCCGGTATTGGGGGTTGATGTCGCACAGTGCACGGGTGGCCATCACTAGAAATCCTCAGCCGAGGTAGTGGAGAATTACTGATTTGGATCAGTAGTTTCTCAGGTGGTGATGGGCTTCATGCCGACACGATTTATCGCGTTATTAGGGTTCTGACTTTATCCACCCCCCTAGACTCGATATGCGATACTCTTTAGACGAACGGACCGGACTGTATGTATATTGTCACTGTTAGGCTCAGTAAGGTTTATGGATGAGTTCGCTCGTCAGCTTCCCTTCCAATCAATACATAAGCAAACGTTACGTACAGCTAGTACCTCTGACGTGCTAGTGGTTATACCCAGTGCCAGTGTGTTGATGAGTCATTAGAGTCCCCCACAGACCGTTTCCCAAGTTCGGGCGAAACGTTGTAGAGGCCGTATGAGTTTATGGCAGGGTTCGGAAAATGCACGTGCGTTTTCGCACGTGTCATTTTTCGGGCAGATAATACTGGTAGGCTTTGGTTTAAGCCGGAACCCAGTATTATACTGTGTAGATATAATATCTTTGTCTCAGTTGCATTTGTATTCGATCGTAATACAAATGCGGGTATGTTTATACCATTACAGGGTTATCCTGAAATTCGTTTCAAGATCGCTTTTGGAAGTTGCCAGTTTCCTGTTTTCTATCAGCCGTATTTAGCATTCGGTTAAATGCGGATTTATCTTTTCTTGAGATGAGTGTGGAAGCTTCTAGATGGTGACTAGGATGATGAGGTGGCTTGTGACTCATTTGTTCATTAATGGTGCATTAATGAAAGGGCGACTAAGGTTAATGAGTCATTCTTTAAATTAATGTGTTCATACTAGGTGTTTAAGTGAGTCATTGATAAGCTTTATCTTTATGGTCACCATCCCTCCTCCTACACTCACTCCCCTTGCCATTTAGTGTCCGGCCACCCCTTGGTGGAAGATGATGGTTGTTCATTTGAAGGAAAAAAGATTATGATAGATTCGGGTTCATGAAAATTAGACAGCCTCATTTCTCATTTCACCCGATCCAAAAGGCAACTTCATTAACCGTTCGTCCACGGCTTTGCACGTAACGAGACAAAGTGTTCTACTCATTCTCTACTTCATCTTGGTCGTCTCTTTTAGCAAACTTGACGACCGATTTGCCTCGGTTCAGAGGCGGGAGCCCGTTTAAAGATCCGTCGACGTGGTGCCACTTGGACGAGAAGACTGGAGATTCAGGAGATCGGAGCAGCCGCAACAAAGCGTGGGATGATGGTTGAAGATCGAAGGACTCGGATCATTCGGTATAACTCTTCTTCCCACTTTGTAGTTTGTTAGTTTAGCTTTAATGGCAGATCCGGGTTATAGTACGCGATAGCGCCAGTTGTTAAAAGTTTTTGTTCCGCATTTGGCGTCTGTTAGACGGCTGGGGCGCTACCGTGGACTTACAGTGGTATCAGAGCCTCACCATTAAGCTATACTAAGTTGTGCTAATGCGTTTAAAATATCGATCGAACCGAATTTCGAAAATCGCATTTTTCAGCACACAAGTTTCTGTCGATTTTTTAAAGGGTCCAAAAATAATTTTGAATATCACAGAAAAGCGTGCAGGGTTTGTAAAGAATTATGGGAAAATTTGGGCACGTGATCCCACAAGACCACCGCGGATCCGCGGTCAAACCTAGGGTTTGACCGCGGAACCGCGGCGACGTTGTGGGAACAGTGCACCAATTTTTTCCTGAGAGCTTCTATGTGGAAATTGTGGTTTTTGGTATAGTTCTTTTAGGCCCAGATTTTGTTACTGTACAGCAGATGTACGTGGGGCCCACTTCGGGAAGTTTTGTCGATCGAAATTTTAAACTTGTTAGTATGCAGTATTTACATTATATCTCCGACCGGGAATGTCATTTGATCGGTAAACTGCGTCTGATTGCTATAGTTCTTTTAGACGGCTTTGCGAACGTGACATTCGCGTTGATGTTCTGTGTTGTGCTGTATTGTTGCGGATATGTCGTGGTGGATAGCAGGGTGCAATGATAGTGAAGTTTGGATTTATTTGTACATTTGATATTGCGGGGCGAGCGTCCAACATGTGGACTGCCGTTATTGCCTGTTGTATAATATTCTTTTGGGGCACGACCGGGTTGAGGTCGATGTACTCGTTGTACATATTTTTATTTCTGTACTAGGTTTATCCCGCGAAGGAGTGCACGGATAGCCGGGTTCTGGAGGGCAACGGGTCCGTATCTCATGGCTTTGAGAGGCAGAGGGACCTCACTCTAGAATTGTAACACTTTGAAATTCGTTTGGGATGTTTTCGCGTTAATTAGCAATTAGTCGTGTTTTTCATAAAAGCCCGAGTGTCGTGTTTTCCTTCTTGGCTAATGATAAATGTGTTGTGAAGTGTTATATATATATATATATATATATATATATATATATATATATATATGTATATATATAATTTTAGGGTTATTAATTAATTCTAGTCGGGTTACCCTAATTGGGAAATATCTTGTGTTAGTGCATACATGCACACTTAGCATAATTTTCCTTGACCTAGGTTAAAGTGTTAGCCATTCTTTCCTTGCATGTTTCCTTGTTAATTCCCCACCCTTTAATCAAAACAAAACCCTTTTTTAAAATTCAATTTTCAATAGAAAATAGAAGCATGGTGTTAGGTGAGAATTTGACTTTTTGACCCATTTTTTCTCTCTCTTTTCTCTCTTCCTCTCTTCTGAAATCCCTGCAGAAAATTCAGCAGCAAACCCTATCTTTTCCTCATCCTTTCTTCTCCTTTTCACTTCTCTTAGATCTCTACACAAACCCTACACCAAAACCTCACATTTTCTTCACAAAACCATGGGAAAAGGGGCTTTTTGAGGTGTTTGGGAGCAAATCTGCATACTTGAGGAGGGAGCTGGAACTTTTAGTGTTTCTTAAGGTCTTTAGAAGGTATATAGCTCATATTTAACACTCTTTTCCATATCTTGTAGTATCTTAGCTAAAAATCTTGTTTTATGTGCTTTATTAGTGATATTAAGGGATATTTATGATACATATGTTAGATTGGGGTTTTGTTAGCTTGGTTAACTCTATTATGTGCTATTAGAGCTAGTTAAGCCAGGTTTGTGTTTCAGTTTGCACAGAAATACCATAAAGTATCATTTTAATGCCATATTAGACATTTTAACTAGAAATAGGGCTCTGTTGGATCTGCTCCTACCCGGGGTGTTTCAGAATGAAATTGGAATTACTGTAGCATACACAGGGGGTATAGGGTGCACACACTAAACCCGGGGGCCCACCTCCCTACCCAGGCCGCCGGAAAATGCGTTATGGCCGCAATTTGCGGCCAGATGAGTGAGTTGGGGGTTGGGGGTTTGGGGCACAGGAGTCTGCTTCTATGTGTAGTATTTTGGTATATATAGTTTTGTAATATCTTTCCTGTATAAAAATCTGGGATCTAATACCCTATTTCCCGTATTTTTAAACTTTCGCGACACGCGTGATACGTGTGTGTGGGTTTGGGGTTTCTGCGTATCGCGACGCGTCGGAGTGGCTTCAGGCGCGTAATCTCACGTTTTAGCGTATCGCGCACACGCGCGCTTGGTTTGCGACACGGGTTTCTAATTGACTTTAAATGTCGTGCTTGTATGGTTTTGAGCTTATGTGTGATATATTGTGAAATTCTAGGATTCGCAGGCGAGTGCGACGGACGCCGCGAAGAAGGGGAAACAAGTCGTCGGCTAGACCTAGCGCGAGACTACGGTGAGTAGATTTAACATCTACGGGGATATTGCCCGCATGGCGTTATGCGTCAGGGCTGATAGGACCTTATAGCGATATGTTTTGCATTCACCTACATGACTACTGTTTATTACATACCGCATTCCCTGCTATGCGTATATAAACTAGAATTGGTAGAACACTGCACCATTACTAACGGTTCATATTGCACGAGCACTATCCTGCATGTTACACACACCGTTAGTAATTGCCATGACACTCACATTATAGGATTGCTATAAATCATAAGTTAGATTGATTCCGCATTATTGATGTTGCCATGATTGGCCGCATATCAGCAGATGTTATATTCATACTTGGACACATCTAAATCACGTATTCATACATGTGCCATATATATATAAATTGATATCTTCATGCTTGCATAGATTTACGCATCGAGACATGTTGTTTCCCTGATCATTATGCTGTAGCTCATCTTTTATGCGACTTGACATGATATTCATACTTGATGGATATATCACATCGGATCATTATGCTGTAGCTCATCTTTTATGCGACTTGACATGATATTCATACTTGATGCATATATCACATCGGATCGACATGATATTCATACTTGATGCATATATCACATCGGATCATTATGCTGTAGCTCATCTTTTATGTGACTTGACATGATATTCATACTTGATGCATATATCACATCGGATCATTATGCTGTAGCTCAGCTTTTATGCGACTTGACATGATATTTATACTTGATGTACATATCACATCACATTGACTTGCATATTGGTTTGGATTACATGTGATTTCTGGATTTGGGAACTGTAGCTATTTCAAAGATGTAATTATTTAAAAACCCGGTTCCCTTGATATGATATTTCGGTGCGCCCACCCTGTGTTTTCTCGGTGCTAGAGTGGCATGTATGAGAGAGAGGGCTGACCCGGACTGACGGACGCCTGATATATATGAGAGAGAGGGCTGACCCGGACTGACGGATGCCCGATATATATGAGAGAGAGGGCTGACCCGGACTGACGGATGCCCGATAGATATATATATGAGAGAGAGGGCTGACCCGGACTGACGGTTACCCGATAGATATATGAGAGAGAGGGGGCTGACCCGGACTGACGGATGCCCGATATAGGATGATTTGCGTGTCGATGCTAGACACGAGTATTTATGATATTTGGGTGCCGATGTTGGGCACTCATGATTCTCAGTGATGTACAGGATTTGAGGGCCGATGGGAGTGCCGGCGTCTGGGCTGTTGGGACTTGGGGTGCATTGATGACATCGATTGCATATTCCACGTTGACATTCCGTGTAGATGTTATATCTCCCATGCTCAGCATTCATTATTGTATCTCATCCTGTAGTTATATTACCTGATAGAGCACTTGCATGATTATTGTACATACTGCTTATCGCGCATTGATATTATCTGCTAGCTTATGATAGAGTAACGCAGTACGTGCATGCTCGTGATTACCTTTATATGTTATCTCTATTCACGAGTTGACAACTCACCCCCGTTGTGCCACAGTGTTTGCAGGTTGCCCTTCGGAGTAGTCGCGGCAGGCTGCGTTCTTGTATCTCTTGACACAGATACCCCTACAGTTGGTGTACTAGCTTTTTTGCTGATAGGTGGGTTTTGTGCGGTATCAGTTTATCTTTCAGTCATGTACATTGTTGTATCTAGTACTCTCCATCTACCAGTTATGTATTGACTTAGAGACAGTGTGAGGGCGATGATGTATATTATTGGTATTTTGGTGTCGAGCTCGTTGTGAGCCAACTTTACTTATACAGTTTATTCCATCTTTGATGTTCCCACTTGTTGCTCTTGATCTTCGCTACGGCGTCGTATATTGCTATCTTGGTGATTGTTTATTTAGATCTCTTAATATTTTAATAAATGCTTCCATTTAATTCTTAAAACACTCTATATTTTTACTGGTTTGATTTCTGGATTTTTCGGTTCACTCAGCCGTGTTACGCCTGTAGACGTTACGTGCTTAAGTGCCGGTCACGGGCCAAACTTTGGGTCGTGACAAAGTTGGTATCAGAGCATAGGTTTTACCTTCGGAATGTAGGATGACCCTGGTATGATGGAGTAGGTAGCTGCAGCAGAGTGGCGTAGCGTGCGTATGTTCCGCTGCATACTCATGACACGGTACTCCGCCTAAGCGACCTTAAGACTTATTGATTGAAATTCCCTCATGATTGTATACATCCTTGCGATTCGATTTCCGTATCCTCATCGAATCCTACCTTCTTTTTATCCATTATGCCGCCAAGGACTACGAGGGTGTAGAGAGCGGCCGTGAGAGCCGAGGTTCGAGTTGATTCATCTGAGACGAGGACTGATCCGAGTAGTACCCCTATTGTACCAGGACAGATTGTTCCCCCTATGACAGCTCAGATCGCTAGACTAGTGGTAGAGATACAGGGCTTGCGCCAGACAATGAGCTTATTGGTGGAGGTCGTTCGAGCGCAGCGACAGGTGGTTGTCACCCCTGTTACCCAGTTGTTCCTTGCGATCATCATGCAGTATTCCGTCCCCTATATAGCACCGGTGGAGGCAGCCCCAGTTTACGAGACACGTCTTCCAGAGACCGTGAGAGTTTCGGAGCAGTTGAGGAATCGTACTGGTGTACCAGCCCAGAGCAGAGGCTTAGGACGATGACAGTTGTTTGGCTCTCATCTCCAGGGAGGACGGCAGTCAGCGCGTAGATGTTTACGATGCGGAAGCCTTCAACACCTCATCAGGCAGTGTTCCTTCACACCACGTCAGGGTCGTATTCTGAGACGTCGTGGACGCGGAGGGTTTGCGCAGAGGGGTCAGGTTAGTAAAGGAGGAGTTCGGTCAGTCGCAGATGAAGGAAAGGCACAAGTTTTCGCTTTGACTCATCGGGACGTGAGGGCGTCCAACGCAGAGCTTTCAGGTACTCTTTCAGTATGTCCTTTGTTGCACATGTATTGTCTGATCCGGACCCTTGTGCTCGTACGTATCCACACACTTTATGCCAAGTTTGGGTAGAGAGTCCGGTTTGTTTGATCAGCCGCTTGTTGTGACTACTCCTGTGGGAG
Organism: Agapanthus africanus; assembly: GCA_030015575.1. Taxonomy (NCBI): domain Eukaryota; kingdom Viridiplantae; phylum Streptophyta; class Magnoliopsida; order Asparagales; family Amaryllidaceae; genus Agapanthus; species Agapanthus africanus. Next base: position 443,410,563 of record JASDDO010000001.1, read on the forward strand.
AGTCGTTTGTTACTAGGCACGTGTTCCGATCCTGTACCGTCCGTATTGGCGAGAGAGAGTTGCCGGTTGAATTGATCCTTCTTGAGATGTTGGACTTCGATGTTCTTTTGGGCATGGATTGGTTAGCCACGTGCTATGCTTCTGTTGACTGCCGTGAGAAGACAGTTAGATTTTGTTTTCCCGGTGAGTCGGTTTTTGTTGTGTTGGGGGACCGTGGTGCCACCCCTCACAGTGTGATTTCTTCTTTTCGTGCTGGACAGCTTTTGAGGAAGGGATGTCAGGGATTTCTCGCCTATGTTTGCGATACTAGAGCTACAGAGGTTCCGATGGATCAGGTTCCGGTTGTTAGCGAGTTCCCTGATGTGTTCCTTGACGAGCTTCCTGGGCTACCGTCCGAGCGTGATATTTCTTTCTGTATTGAATTGGTTCCTGGCATGAGGCCTATTTCTTTACCGCCTTATCGGATGGCCCCGGCGGAACTTAGAGAGTTGAAGGGTCAGTTGCATGATTTGCTGGATAAGGGACTTATTCGACCCAGTGTTTCTCCTTGGGGTGCTCCAGTCCTGTTTGACAAGAAGAAGGACGGCAGTATGCGTTTGTGTATCGACTACCGCCAGCTGAACAGGGTTACAGTGCGGAACAGGTATCTCTTGCCACGCATCGACGATTTTTTCGACCAGCTTCAGGGGGGCAGGATACTTTTCGAGGATCGATTTGCGATCAGGCTACCATCAGCTGCGAGTTCGACAGGAGGACATTCCTAGGACAGCCTTCCACACGCGCTACGGCCATTACGAGTTTCTGGTGATGTCGTTCGGACTCACCAACACGCCAGCTGCATTTATGGACTTGATGAACCGTATTTTCCGGCCGTATCTTGATCTGTTCATCACCGTGTTCATTGACGATATTCTGGTGTATTCTCAGAGTAGAGAGGAGCACGAGCAGCACCTGCGGATTACACTGCAGACCTTGAGGGAGCATCAGCTTTTCGCCAAATTCTCCAAGTGTGCTTTCTGGCTTGACAGCGTAGACTTCTTGGGGCACGTGATTACACGAGATGGTATATGTGTAGACCTGAGGAAGATTGAGGCCGTTCGGAGTTGGCCTAGACCCACGTCAGTGACGGAGGTTCGCAGCTTTCTAGGGCTGGCAGGCTACTGCAGGCGATTCGTGCAGGACTTCTCTCGCATTGCTACACCTTTGACCGGGTTGACCCGGAAGGGAGTTCGTTTCGATTGGGCGGAGGAGTGTGAGCGCAGTTTTCAGCAGCTACGGGCTCTACTGACTACGACACCAGTGCTATCATTGCCTTCAGGATCAGGCGGATTTGTGGTCTATTATGATGCTTCACGAGTGGGGCTAGGGTGCGTATTGATGCAGTATGGCAGAGTGATCGCGTATGCTTCGCGGCAATTGAAGAAACTTGAACAGAATTACCCCACTCACGATTTGGAGATGGATGCAGTGGTCTTTGCACTTAAGATCTGGCGACATTACCTATATGGCGAGTCGTGCCAGATATTCACTGATCACAAGAGCTTAAAGTATATATTTCAGCAGCGAGACCTGAACCTTAGACAGCACCGATGGATGGAGTTAGTGAAGGACTACGATTGTGAGATCTTGTATCACCGGGCATGACTAATGTAGTGGCGGATGCTTGAGCAGGAGGCCCGGGGGTAGTCTATCTTGTTTGAGCGCAGTACAGAGGCAGTCGTCGGCAGATTGGCAAATCTTATGCGACAGCCGGGTACAGTTCGAGTTTACGCCGATCGGAGGACAGATTGCGCATGTTCGTGCACGCCTACAGTTGCTCGACCGTATACATGAGGCACAGCACAGTGATGACCGATGTTCAAAGATCAGGGCACAAATTGGACAGGGCAGATCTTCCGAGTTCGTGATCGATGATCAGGGGATACTACGATTTGGGGCTAGACTGTGCGTATCAGATGCTGAGGGATTGCGGCGCGAGATTCTTGAGGAGGCACATCGATCGGTATACAGTGTTCATCCCGGTTCTACCAAGATGTACCATGACATGAGAGGTGTTTACTGGTGGGACGGGATGAAGAGAGACATCGTAGATTTTGTGTCGAGATGCCTGACTTGTCAGCAAGTCAAGGTTGAGCACCAGAGGCCCGCGGGAGAGCTACAGCCGTTGCCCATTCCGGAATGGAAATGGGAGCAGATTTCTATGGACTTCATTGTGGGTCTACCCAGGATTAGTCGAGGGTATGACTCCATCTGGATGATCGTGGATCGTTTGACGAAAGTGGCTCACTTCCTACCGGTGAAGACGACTTTCGGTTTTGCTCAGTATGCCCAGATATATATCGACGAGATCGTACGACTGCACGGAGTTCCGACATGTATCGTGTCCGACAGAGGCACCCAGATTACCAGCCGGCTATGGCAGAGACTTCAGGAGGCTTTGGGCACTCGTTTGAGTTTCAGCACAGCATTTCATCCGCAGACCAACGGGCAGTCAGAGCGGACTATTCAGACTCTCGAGGACATGCTCAGAGCGTGCGTCTTAGACTTTGGAGGTAGCCGGGATCATCATTTACCCTTAGTAGAGTTCTCCTATAATAACAGCTACCAGGAGACCATTCAGATGGCACCATTTGAAGCTCTTTATGGGAGGAGATGCAGATCGCCCACCTGTTGGACAGAGCTCAGTGAGAGCAGTATCTTAGGGCCACAGATTGTGGAGGAGACGACCGCGAAGATCCAGTTGATTCGCGATAGGATGAGAGCAGCCCAGAGTAGGCAGAGATCTTATGCGTACCGTCGGTGGCACAGACTTGAGTTTTCTGTTGGTGATCATGTTTTCTTGAGGGTCTCCCCAATGAAAGGTGTGATGAGGTTTGGGAAGAAGGGGAAGCTTAGTCCCAGATATGTGGGCCCCTTCGAGATCCTCGAGCGTGTTGGTGCAGTTGCGTATCGAATAGCCCTTCCGTCCAGTTTTCCAGATGTGCACCCCGTATTTCACATTTCGATGCTCCGCAATTATCTTCATGATCCTTCACATGCGATTCAGCACTCGACGATCCAGCTTGAGTGTGACCTTTCCTATGCAGAGCAGCCGGTGATCATTTTGGATCGACAAGTGAAAAAATTGAGATCGAAGGACATACCATCAGTCAAGGTACTTTGGCATGGTCAGAGCAGCGAGGAGGTCAATTGGGAGACTGAGAGCGAGATGAGGAAGAGGTATCCCCACCTTTTTGAAGGTACGTGTAGTTAGATTTTGAAATTCAGGGACCGAATTTCTTTAAGGGGGGTAGATTGTAACACTTTGAAATTCATTTAGGATGTTTTCGCGTTAATTAGCAATTTGTCGTGTTTTTCATAAAAGCCCGAGTGTCGTATTTTCCTTCTTGGCTAATGATAATTGTGTTGTGAAGTGTTATATATATATGTGTATATATAATTTTAGGGTTATTAATTAATTCTAGTCGGGTTACCCTAATTGGGAAATATCTTGTGTTAGTGCACACATGCACACTTAGCACAATTTTCCTTGACCTAGGTTAAAGTGTTAGCCATTCTTTCCTTGCATGTTTCATTATTAATTCCCCACCCTTTAATCAAAACAAAACCCTTTTTTAAAATTCAATTTTCAATAGAAAATAGAAGCATGGTGTTAGGTGAGAAATTTGACTTTTTGACCCATTTTTTTCTCTCTCTTTTCTCTCTTCCTCTCTTCTGAAATCCCTGCAGAAAATTCAGCAACAAACTCTATCTTTTCCCCATCCTTTCTTCTCCTTTTCACTTCTCTTAGATCTCTACACAAACCCTACACCAAAACCTCACATTTTCTTCACAAAACCATGGGAAAATGGGCTTTTTGAGGTGTTTGGGAGCAAATCTGCATACTTGAGGAGGGAGCTGGAACTTTTAATATTTCTTAGGGTCTTTAGAAGGTATATAGCTCATATTTAACACTCTTTTCCATATCTTGTAGTATCTTAGCTAAAAATCTTGTTTTATGTGCTTTATTAGTGATATTAAAGGATATTTATGATACATATGTTAGATTGGGGTTCTGTTAGCTTGGTTAACTCTATTATGTGCTATTAGAGCTAGTTAAGCCAGGTTTGTGTTTCAGTTTGCACAGAAATACCATAAAGTATCATTTTAATGCCATATTAGATATTTTAACTAGAAATAGGGCTCTGTTGGATCTGCTCCTACCCGGGGTGTTTCAGAATGAAATTGGAATTACTGTAGCATACACAGGGGGTATAGAGTGCACACACCAAACCCGGGGGCCCACCACCCTACCCAGGCCGCCGGAAAATGCGTTATGGCTGCAATTTGCGGCCAGATGAGTGAGTTGGGGGTTGGGGGTTTGGGGCACAGGAGTTTGCTGCTATGTGTAGTATTTTGGTATATATAGTTTTGTAATATCTTTCCTGTATAAAAATCTGGGATCTAATACCCTATTTCCCGTATTTTTAAACTTTCGCGACACGATACGTGTGTGTGGGTTTGGGGTTTCTGCGTATCGCGACGCGTCGGAGTGGCTTCAGGCGCGTAATCACACGTTTTAGCGTATCGCGCGCGCACGCGCTTGGTTTGCGACACGGGTTTCTAATTGACTTTAAATGTCGTGCTTGTATGGTTTTGAGCTTATATGTGATATATTGTGAAATTCTAGGATTCGCAGGCGAGTGCGACGGACGCCGCGAAGAAGGGGAAACAAGTCGTCGGCTAGACCTAGCGCGAGACTACGGTGAGTAGATTTAACATCTACGGGGATATCGCCCGCATGGCGTTATGCGTCAGGGCTGATAGGACCTTATAGCGATATGTTTTGCATTCACCTACATGACTACTGTTTATTACATACCGCATTCCCTGCTATGCGTATATAAACTAGAATTTGTAGAACACCGCACCATTACTTACGGTTCATGTTGCACTAGCACTATCCTCCATGTTACACACACACCGTTAGTAATTGCCATGACACTCACATTATAGGATTGCTATAAATCATAAGTTAGATTGATTCCACATTATTGATGTTGCCATGATTGGCCGCATATCAGCAGATGTTATATTCATACATGGACACGTCTAAATCACGTATTCATACATGTGCCATATATATATATATATTGATATCTTCACGCTTGCATAGATTTACGCATCGAGACATGTTGTTTCCCTGATCATTATGCTGTAGCTCGTCTTTTATGCGACTTGACATGATATTCATACTTGATGCATATATCACATCGGATCATTATGCTGTAGCTCATCTTTTATACGACTTGACATGATATTCATACTTGATGCATATATCACATCGGATCATTATGCTGTAGCTCATCTTTTATGCGACTTGACATGATATTCATACTTGATGCATATATCACATCGGATCATTATGCTGTAGCTCATCTTTTATGTGACTTGACATGATATTCATACTTGATGCATATATCACATCGGATCATTATGCTGTAGCTCATCTTTTATGCGACTTGACATGATATTCATACTTGATGTACATATCACATCACATTGACTTGCATATTGGTTTGGATTACATGTGATTTCTGGATTTAGGAACTGTGGCTATTTCAAAGATGTAATTATTTAAAAACCCGGTTCCCTTGATATGATATTTCGGTGCGCCCACCCTGTGTTTTCTCAATGCTAGAGTGGAATGTATGAGAGAGAGGGCTGACCTGGACTGACGGACGCCCGATATATATGAGAGAGAGGGCTAACCCGGACTGACGGATGCCCGATATATATGAGAGAGAGGGCTGACCCGGACTGACGGATGCCCGATATATATGAGAGAGAGGGCTGACCCGGACTGATGGATGCCCGATAGATATATATATGAGAGAGAGGGCTGACCCGGACTGACGGTTGCCCGATAGATATATGAGAGAGGGGGGGCTGACCCGGACTGACGGATGCCCGACATAGGAAGATTTGCGTGTCGATGCTAGACACAAGTATTTATGATATTTGGGTGCCGATGTTAGGCACTCGTGATTCTCAGTGATGTACAGGATTTGAGGGCCGATGGGAGTGCCGGCGTCTGGGCTGTTGGGACTTGGGGTGCATTGATGGACACCGATTGCATATTCCACGTTGACATTCTTTGTAGATGTTATATCTCCCATGCTCAGCATTCATTATTGTATCTCATCCTGTAGTTATATTACCTGATAGAGCACTTGCATGATTATTGTACATACTGCTTATCGCGCATTGATATCATCTGCTAGCTTATGATAGAGTAGCGCAGTACGTGCATGCTCGCGATTACCTTTATATGTTATCTCTATTCACGAGTTAACAACTCACCCCCGTTGTGCCACAGTGTTTGCAGGTTGCCCTTCGGAGTAGTCGCGGCAGGCTGCGTTCTTGTATCTTTTGACACAGATACCCCTACAGTTGGTGTACTAGCTTTTTTGCTAATAGGTGGGTTTTGTGCGGTATCTGTTTATCTTTCAGTCATGTACATTGTTGTATCTAGTACTCTCCATCTACCACTTATGTATTGACTTAGAGACAGTGTGAGGGCGATGATGTATATTATTGGTATTCTGGTGTCGAGCTCGTTGTGAGCCGACTTTACTTATGTAGTTTATTCCATCTGTGATGTTCCCACTTGTTGCTTTTGATCTTCGCTACGGCGTCGTATATTGCTATCTTGGTGATTGTTTATTTAGATCTCTTAACATTTTAATAAATGCTTCAATTTAATTCTTAAAACACTCTATATTTTTACTGGTTTGATTTCTGGGTTTTTCAGTTCACTCAACCACGTTACGCCTGTAGACGTTACGTGGTTAAGTGCCGGTCACGGGCCAAACTTTGGGTCGTGACAAGAATTGGCAGACTATTCGCCGCACTCGTAGGGGGTACAGGTTGACCCAAGGAGGGGTGCTCAATTTACCGATTCCGTGAAGTGCCGGGTGTTCCATTCACTATGTTGTGGGGACTACCTCGCTTCAGGTTTTGGCGGGTAACTTGCCGCACCCGTAGGGGTCTAGGTTTCATTGCACAGGATATCCACACGACCAGGGGATCGTCGGGTTTCAGTAGCGGCTCTGTGAAACCCGGGGATCCCAGATTATCTATATTGTTCTGTGATGCTTATTACTTTTCTGTAATGTTGCATATTATCATGCCTGGAGCGATTATTGTATATTGGTATATATACTATTAGATGTTGTATATGTTTTACACCCGCGCTAGTCCAGACCCCGCTCTGTCATTAGTTAAGTAACCTAACGGGTGATGACGGGACCCAGTGGCGAATGCGGATGGCATATACGTACATTTTATTTTCGTTCTTTTCTGGTGTGATTGATTGATGGGACTACATTGATTCTTATCAATGCAAGGATAAAACAAACCTATATTTGATGTTGTTGGAACAAATTTTAAAAGGTGTTATTACAAAGATATTTCCTTTTGTTTTGCATAGTGATATTCAGTTAGAATATCCTGCACCTCATTCGACGAGGCAAGGGCCGAGATCCCTTCAACGGGAGTGACCCCTTGGGCAGAAGTTTACGTCAGGGTAATAACTTTACTATAGTCGATTACAAGTTGCTTTGCATCGCGGTATTCAGTTAGAATATCCTGCACCTCATTCCACGAGGAAAGAGCCGAGATCCCTTCACCGGGAGTGACCTCTTTAGCAAAACGTTTTCGCCACTATATTTTATAAAAAGCTATCAGGTTCCTTCAACGAGATCAAGTTCATTACGTTAAAGGTTTTTCGCCAAAAACCAGCTGTAGCCCTCCGTCCTTTCTTATGGATGGTCAGTAGTATTCAAGCTATGTTTGTTTGGCCAAAGTCAAGGCATAGTGCTTGGTAGCTGCTGGGTATTCATCTGTTGCGTAGATAGATGCGTTGGTTTGGGACAGTCGTATTACCTTGTTGGCCAAAGTCAAGGGTATGTACGGGTGGGTTCAAATTAACCTAGATGACGACGGGTAGAACTTAGCATGTGACTTATGATGGGTTGGCCAAAGTCACGATCATAAGAGCGTGGGGAAAAAATCAATATCGGGAGTTTCAAATATACAGGAAACTTGCCAGGAATGTGCATACCTTCTGGAGTGTGATAACTTGAGTGGCTTCCATCAAGTTATCATGCGATGATAGTTGGATCCCGATTCTCACTGATGAGTTGGTTTACTCTTCGGGTGATCCCGACTAATTCTTCTTTAGGTTTGGAGGAGAATTTGAGATAACAGTGGGAGGTTTCCTGATTAGATAAAGAAATAACCATTCTAATCTAGGTTAGAGTACACGCAGAGTGTTTCTTTTCTCTCTCTCTTTGGCAGCGACCTTTGACCGACCCTAGACTATGACTCAGTGACCAAGTTGATTGAACCTTCTTAAAATACTGGTTTTTGGATTGTCTGAGTTGCACAAGTCATTTCCGCTCTTTCTTTTACCCTTTGTATTTCTCAGAACACCCCGTATTACTACGGATATCCACTTCCATTGGATAGATCCATCGTATGGTTATATACAAACTCGAAGGGACTTCTTTGAGAATGGATCCAGGTTCAGGAGAAATAGAATTACTTTATTCAGTTGTCTTTTATTATCACCTTCTCTCAGGTTGCAAGGGCTCCTTGGTTTAGGAGAGTACACCTATTACGCTTATTGGATAATCTTCTTCCAAACCATAGGCAGGTGCCGAAAGGTAGGGAATGAAGAAAACCAATTAGCCTAAGTAGGGTGTGCAGAAGGTAATATGTAAAGACAAATAAAGGGATTAGAAAGAGGGCAAAGTAAATTGCGACCACCATCATTCACGACCAAACCATATACTTCATCGCCACTCCTATTTCACCTTTGCTTTTTTCCCAGTTTGGGAGAAATAAAATAAGGTATTATTCAGTTGTCTTTTATCATCACCTTCTCTCAAGTTGCGAGTACTCCTAGGATTAGGAGGGTACACCTATTATACTTACTGGATAGTCTTCTTCCAAACCATAGGCTGGTGCCGAACGGTAGGGAAGGAAGAAAACCACTTAGCCTAACGATGGTGTACAGAAGGAAATGAATAAAGACGGATAAAGGGATTTGGAGAGATGGCAAAGAAATATACGGTTAAAGTCATGAATTGGATTATGGAAGAGACATTACTAGGAATACCAGAATACCCCTACGAGACATTTTAATGTTTCAGTTTCACTGCCCATTATTAAAGGAAAATTGATTTCCCGATTAGATACTTACTCCGGGGTATGTATTTACCAGGAAAGATTCTCACATCTGTATGGTTTTACAGATGATGGGTGGGAGTAATTTATTGGGAATTAGGTGATCATCCTCATTATATCGGAATTCGTTGCAATTGGTGATATTTGAGGAAATCACCTGGGTACAGTTTTCAACCTACGATACACAAGTTTTGAGTTATTCAACTCAGCAGACTTATACAGAGTATTGTATGTTGTCCAGTGTCCGTCAGAACAAAGGGGTAGGTCCTCGTACTATGTTCTGTTTACTTGTAACTTCTCTAGTTTTTAGACAAGTGTTTCGTAGAAATACAATGTCTAAGTTTTGAGAAGTTGTGGGTATAAGAATAAATTAGAGAACCATGTATCACAAGTATCGGGATTCTTCAAAGAGATTGAAGATGTAGATTCTTGTGATTGGTATTCAGATAATAGTAATGGTTTTGAGAAACTTATTTCTCTTTCAGGTTACTCATAATTGGATGGATTCCTAAGTTGAGTAATGCTGATTAGCCTCTCTCCATTAAGTTGATATGCACTGGAGACAGCTGCATGGTTTGAATCTGGTTCCAATTAAATTAGTGCCTCTATTTCTATATTGTATATAGAATGGTTCATATCTTAAACGATGTTAAGATACGGGGAGTTGTCCGGCTTATGCTTAAAACCAGACACTGGATAACTCAAGGCACGTTTCTGTAATGGCAGTTTGTGGGTTGACCCTGGTTTTGACGAAGGTTGACTTTCTACCATCTGGAAGATCAATAGTGATATTGTTCTTGACTCGCCACAATTTTATTAAAATGGATTTTTTTCAGAAAACAGTAGTGGAAGTATGGTAGAACTGGAAGTGATTCCAGAACCGCAAACGATTACGGAAAATTTAATAGGACCTATATATTCAATCAGGTTTGACATTCCATTAGCCACTCCACAGATATGGTGGGTAACCTCAGACACCCGAGAGGTACTCCGGTAGCCTCAAGGACGATGACAGGGAGGTTCTTGTTTACCCAGACTTGACACTACTGTTGTTCCACACTATGAGACCCAGCAGGAGGATATGTATAGCGTCGTTCTAAACTAGTTTTAGAAGTGTACGTATATATTATTCTGCCAGAGAGTTGTCGTAGTCAGTGGGAGCAGCGGAAGCATAGTGGGCAAGTAGCTTATGTCTATTTATAGACTTAAGCAGATATAGCGGAGATAAGATCATCTAATTTTGATGTGACAGTCATGGGTTTGACTTCATCAGAATAGGGGATGGATATGTTAAGAAGGTAGTGGGGTGTGATGTCCTGGTATTTGGATGACATACACAGAGTAGGAAGTAAAATTCCTATACTACGATCGGTTATACTGTGGTCGTCACACAGTTGTTTCTTCACAAAGGACATGGATATAATATCTGACATTCTGGTTACTAGATCTATGGTTTTAGATCTAGATTTGGGTAGTTTCCCAATATGGGTACTTTGACAATATTCTAATGGTATTTTAGAATAGATGACTCCTGGCATGGTGGTGTACCTGCAGGTGATGGAGTCACCCTCTCTAAAGGTGTCTTAGAGACTAAAGGGGAGAGGGATGTGCATGATTGACAGATCACTTGCTTAGGCAATTGAGTCAATCATGAGAAGTCAAGTACTACACCAGATGTTGTTTTTACACTAGATGCAATAAGTTTATATTAATCCAATCCTGGAGAAACATAAGAAAGCAGTTTTAGAACATAAGTGAATGTTCTACGGATTTGATGACGGCAGCCTCCTTCGGGAGACGGTTATCATTCCAGGCTTCAAAGGTGACATGGATGACAGAGTGATTGTCAGAGTTATAGTTTTCCCTCTGACGAGGGATAGTATTATGGATAGGTGGTCCAAGAGGATACTGTGGGAGGCATGGTGCTGGATACTGATTAGTTTCAGTTATCGATACAGTCTAAGAAGTTTGGATTTGGAGTTCATTTATGAACTAGGTCCCATCAGATATCCAGACATATTCTAAGACAGGTATTACTCGATTCGGGAGATGGCTTTCTCTGCGAATTTGAGATTTAGAGAGATATAGAAAGAAACATCAGGGCGGATCCACTCACTGAGGCTATTTCTCGAACACAAGAGTTTTACAAACTAGCTTTGTGAAACTGATTAGTAGAGGAGTTGGATGTTCGGTATCACACGAGCTGTGAGTATGCGTCATCACAATAATTAGCCTTAAGTGCAAGTGGGAGATTGTTGGAGATAGTGCCCTCAAAGTCAATTATTGGATCGCAGGTACGTGATTGCAATGATTGAGGCAGGACCTATACCGATATGACAGTCTTGCTCGAGATGATAGTATGCTATCTGGTTTGTCTTTATCATCGTATACATGCTTTAGTTCACTATTGCATGATGATAGAGCCCATAGGATTCTTGCTTGACTACCAGCAGTATGATGGCGATCATATACGTGGGAGCTGGGGTCTATAAACACATCCTTAAAAGTGTCCCTAGTCGTGGGAGTTTCGAGACAGGGCATCGATACTCCAGAGTAGACTAGTGTATACAGTCGAGACCCCGACGAGGGGCGGTGGCCGGTCTCACAAGCCACTGGTGTCAGTTGAATCACCTAAAATGTATACAGGTGCTCATTAGGTTATGAGTACACCGGACAGGACTCGCCGGGAACATGCTAGTTGGTATTATACATATCGTCAGATAGAAGTTCCCTGGTGACATGTGTACAGGTTAGTTTGTCGACCTGAGATCGTCATTTGTCTCGTGTGAGTTCCCACTGTACTTTGATTCCTACCCTACCACGCTCAAAGGAGTTGTGCAAACAGGTATTTTTTGGGTACAGTCCCGAGCCACATGGAGGCAGTGAGCGGATCGTCGGGGATTCGTCTCTCCCGGTATTGGGGGTTGATTTCACACAGTGCACGGGTGGCCATCACTAGAAATCCTCGGCCGAGTTAGTGGAGAATTACTGATTTGGATCAGTAGTTTCTCAGGTGGTGATGGGCTTCATGCCGACACGATTTATCGCGTTATTAGGGGTCTGACTTTATCCACCCCCCTAGACTCGATATACGATACTCTTTAGACGAACGGACCGGACTGTATGTATATTGTCACTGTTAAGCTCAGTAGGGTTTATGGATGAGTTCGCTCGTCAGCTTCCCTTCCAATTAATACATAGGCAAACGTTACGTACAGCTAGTACCTCTAACGTGCTAGTGGTTATACCCAGTGCCAGTGTGTTGATGAGTTATTAGAGCCCCCCCAGACCGTTTCCCAAGTTCGGGCGAAACGTTGTAGAGGCCGTATGGGTTTATGGCAGGGTTCGGAAAATGCACGTGCGTTTTCGCACGTGTCATTTTTCGGGCAGATAATACTGGTAGGCTTTGGTTTAAGCCGGAACCCAGTATTATACTGTGTAGATATAATATCTTTGTCTCAGTTGCATTTGTATTCGGTCGTAATACAAATGCAGGTATGTTTATACCATTACGGGGTTATCCTTAAATTCATTTCAGGATCGCTTTTGGATGTTGCCAGTTTCCTGTTTTCTATCAGCCGTATTTAGCATTCGGTTAAATGCGGATTTATCTTTTCTTGAGATGAGTGTGGAAGCTTCTAGATGGTGACTAGGATGATGAGGTGGCTTGTGACTCATTTGTTCATTAATGGTGCATTAATGAAAGGGTGACTAAGGTTAATGAGTCATTCTTTACATTAATGTGTTCATACTAGGTGTTTAAGTGAGTCATTGATAAGCTTTATCTTTACGGTGACCATCCCTCCTCCTACACTCACCCCCTTGCCTATTTAGTGGCCGGCCACCCCTTGGTGGAAGATGATGGTTGTTCATTTGAAGGAAAAAAGATTATGATAGATTCGGGTTCATGAAAATTAGACAGCCTCATTTCTCATTTCACCCGATCCAAAAGGCAACTTCATTAACCGTTCGTCCACGGCTTTGCACGTAACGAGACAAAGTGTTCTACTCATTCTCTACTTCATCTTGGTCGTCTCTTTTAGCAAACTTGACGACCGATTTGCCTCGGTTCAAAGGCGGGAGCCCGTTTAAAGATCCGTCGACGTGGTGTCACTTGGACGAGAAGACTGGAGATTCAGGAGATCGGAGCAGCCGCAACAAAGCGTGGGATGATGGTTGAAGATCGAAGGACTCGGATCGTTCGGTATAACTCTTCTACCCACTTTGTAGTTTGTTAGTTTAGCTTTAATGGCAGATCCGGGTTTTAGTACGCGATAGCGCCAGTTGTTAAAAGTTTTTGTTCCGCATTTGGCGTCTGTTAGACGGCCGGGGCGCTACCATGGACTTACACAAAAGTCAAGGACAAACCTTGGGAAAAGTTGGACTATATCTACATATACCAGTTTTTTTTCATGGGCAATTGTATGTTGCATTCTCAAGAGCTAGATCCGCTTCATCCTTAAAAGTTTTTCTAGAAGAACAAATTGACATTCCAAAAAATTGTACACAAAATGTTGTTTATAAAGAAGTTCTACAGAGCGTTCTCACAAAGGTAAAGATACATAAGAACTATATACACAACAAATGAAATCGAGTATTAATCCTAATATTGGAAAGTATCGCTTTGATTTAAAAATACTTTTACAGTAAATTTATTTTTAAATCAGAGTGTTGCTTTCCAATATTTAATTAATACTCGATTTCATTTGTTGTATATAAGTAGTTCTTACATTAAATTTTATATAATATATGCATTCACTTGATCTATTCATTTTTGTCAGATTTTTTTTATATCATGAAGTTTATTGTTATTGATTTATTTTTTCTATTTTCTGTGTAGGATGGAAAAGAATAATTCAAATGATTGTGATGGAAATATATTCTTAAATGAAGAGTCTGTTCTTTTTGAAAATTTTGAAGATGAGGTCAATTATCAATACAGTAGTAATGAAGGTGGGGATGACAGTGATGGTGTTAATCTTACCATTGGGGAAATAAGAAATAAATGTATCAATGATAAGAAATCTCGGAAAAGAGAGCATGACGTTTTAAAAGGAGAGAAAACATTGAATAAATGTGGGGAAAAAATTAAACCGGTTCATAAGTCAAAAAAAGGTATGAGCTCCTACAATATTATTTCAAATTTTATATTTTATTATATTTGGATTTTAATAAATTACTTATATTTTATTGTGCATGTCAGTTTCAGATTTGGAGGATCGTGACGACTGTGATATTGGTAATATTCAAGCTCATTGTACAGGTGAAAACAAAGGAAAATTTGCAAGTAAGAGAGCAAAAGGATCATGTAGACAAAGTGAAAATAGTAAAAAAGAAATTGCTCCTGTAACTCCTTTAAAGAAGATTATAAAAACGGTATGTATATACCGATTATTTATTTTATTTATTGTAAAAAAAAACTTCGTTCTAATTTTACTAACGAATTTTCTTATACTAAAAGACGAAGAAACCAGTAGCCAATATGAAAGCAAAAGAAAGAAAGAGAAGAATCTATCGACTTTGATTTCTGACGAATCTTATCCAGAAAGTAAGAAGAAAATGCTACTTACACTTTTAGAGATCACCGCTTTTGAAAAAATTGTAGAACGAGGTAAATTGTATAATATTAAGGTACGTATCACGCGATTGTGGTATGGTCGATTGTATGCAAAGTCATCAAACTCGCTTACATTTGTGGATAGAGACGAACAAGTGAGTTGTTGTTTACAACAGCAGTTATCTTTTCAACGTAAAATTTATTATTTAAATATTAATTTTACGACTTTATGCAGGACGCTGAACGAGAGGTGTTAGTTGATGATCTATATGCTGACAAATGGAAAAACATGATATTCGTTGATAAAGTATACGTGATAAAAAATGTTGTGACTTTGATAACCGGTAAATCTATTAAAGTTTTGGAAAACAGATGGAAATTATCATTGACAAGACAATCAGAGGTTGATGAAGTTTCTATGAAAGAAATATCGGCTGGCCGTACTTACCATTTTAAAAAGTTGTGCAAAATACGCGATCTTGCGCGTAGGCCTGAATGTGTTTATGGTAAGATAATATGTACTCATAACCGTTAAGCTTTTTAATTTTTACTATAAGTCATTACAACATTTATATATTCATGACCTTTTATATTCATTATGTGAATTGCAGATATAGTAGGATATGTCGTTGATGTGAGCCATGAACGCATAATCTCTTTAAAGTCTGGAAGTACAAGTAAATTGGTTGAAGTATCACTCATTGATGATGGTTGTTACGAGAAACCGGTCACTTTAACGATCTGGGAGAATTTTCTGACAAAGCACATGAGTATTTTTGGGGAAGGATACACTGATAGTTTCTTAATTGCCGCGATAGGTGTGCGTGCAAAAGAATTCAGAGGTAAATTTTTACTTGCACCCATATAATTTTTGTTATTTTAAAAATAAAATTAAAGTTTAGCGGTTATCAATGGTTATTAAGTTTTTATAAGTGTAGCACTATTAATATGGCAAATGATACAATTATGGAAAGTTACATGTTAGAAACAACAGGCTTTACGAAAATGAGATTTAAAGCTGATGGTATCCCCGAAGCAGAACGGCTGATGAGATGGTAGTATATCATATATTTATTATATTTCAAGTTTACATTTTTACATTTGTTAAAAGCAATGTTGATAAGAGTGTCATGCTTTTAGGGTTCGATTTGATCTGCCAACAAAGCAAATTGGGTATTCGAGACAAGTAGGAAGCAGCAGCAATAATGCAAATCAGATGGTAGAAACGTGTACCATTGAACATCTAATCAATGAAACAAGAATTTGTTCTCCACCTAATACGGTATGAAATGATAATTTATATGTAATATATATGATATATAATTTAATATTAACATGTATTTAGCATATAATCTAAAGTAAGTTATATTTTTATATTTTTGTTTTATTAAAAGGGTTTGTTTATCTCTATTTTTCTATATAGGTTCTGGATTTTCTAGTTAATGCCACAATTATTTACATCTTTCCCGATGAACCATGCTATGATGTATGTTCTCAATACAAGCGAAGTGTAAAGGTTCAGCCTGGGCAAAATTATACTTGCATTTATTCGGATTGCGGGCATATGGGGTCGGATTCTAGGAAAAGGTATTTTTTAAAGAAAACCTTATAGGTTGCTGAATAAAATTAATACATATTATTTGATCAATATATACATATTGTAGGTACCGAATTAAAGCAAATATTGAGGACAAAACTGATGAAACAAATATTGTAGCTTTTGATCAGCATGCTCAGACACTTCTCCATTATCCATTGGATGATATGATGCAACTTTATTCATCGGTATGACATAGATTGTTAAAATAATTTCAAATGCAACATAATAATCAATGTATGTCTAACAATTCTTTTTTCGTTGATGCAGAGTAAAGATTCGTATGACTATGAGAAACATCTTGATAAGTGTGCATCTATTGCATATAAGATAAAGATAAGAGTGACTAATAATAATCATAAATTTATCCAAAGTGGAGGATTTACCGTCAATAGTCTGGAAAGGGTTGTCCGCCAATTTTATAAAGCCCCAGCTTTGGAACCAACTGGAGAAGATGATAGTGAAGATTAGAACTAAGATTAGGGTATTTATATAATGATGTTTAATTAAGTATTATTGCTTCCGGTATTTCAGTATGATATTGTATAATTATGTGTGGAGTTGTGGTTATTATAAGGGTGTTTATGAGAAACATTTTGTCATCAATCACATTTAGCAGCTGTTGCATTATTATAAGCTTAGAAAGTTCCAATGGTATATCCCAATAAAGAAAGAAAGAGTAACAGAAATTTACAAGCAATTCTCAACACATAGAAATTATTACAAGTATAGCAAAGACAATAAACATTGAAAAATATATAAATACAGATTGACGAAGTAATTTGGAAACCCATGCGATTATCTTGCCCATGACCGAATTCAAGTTCGATTCTCTAAAAAGTTGGATCAAAGAATTGTGAGAAATCAAAACCAATCCTTTAAACCACATCCTCTCATCTAGCAAGCAAATAATAATTATTAACTTTTTTTTACTATCCTTGCGATGAGCATCACTACGCTTACCATCATTACGAGTAATCCAAAGAAAGATTAATCCAAAAACAAGTATCATCAGTATCCCAACAATAAAAGAAAGGGACAAACAATGAAGAATCAAAAAAACTAGAGTAGACATGATTTGAAAATTCTAAATAATTACTTACCTTTTCTAGAGGAGATAAAAATATTTATAAAGTTGGATTTATCTCACCTGCCGAGATTAAGAAGAATGAAGCAAAGAGTTTCTTTTTTTCTTTGATTAGGAAACTGGGTAGCACGAAGAATGCTGGAAAAATCAAAAATCAAGTTTTATTAAGCCGAGGAGAATAAAAATTAGTTCTTAGAGTTAAAAATGTCAGCTTTGAGGATTTTCTTTGCGGATTCTGAAATTCTGAAGTTTGAGTTTGCATTTTTATTTTAGCGTCAAAAAATTGTTGAGAAAAAGTACAGATCTAATGATTTATAAAGCAGGAGAAATCACAAAAAGCCTCAAGGTTGGACATTTGGTTGCTTAGAACAGAGATCGTTAAGAGTAGAGAGTGGATCTGATAATCACAATACTAGAGACGAAAAAAGTTTAGCAAGTCAAGTGTTTTTGCTCATTTTATGCTTACCTATATAGTTCCCAAGGTTGAAAATCTCAGATCTCTAAAAATACTCTTGAAAAATAATGAAAAATTTTAAGATCTGAGGTTGGGGTGAGGCGAAACGGACGAAGAAAAGGAGAGATGAATGATATCGGTATGGAGAGATCAGATCTACTAAAAAGATTTTTGAAGACGGGTGGAAATTTGTAATTTGGTTGCTTAGAAGAGAGACCGTTAAGAGTAGAGACTGAATCTGATAATCACAATACTAGAGATGAAAAAAAGTTTAGCAAGCCAACTGTTTTTGCTCATTTTATGCTTACCTATATAGTTCCCAAGATTGAAAAGCTCAGATATCTCAAAATACTCTTGAAAAATAATGAAAAATTTTAAGATCTGAAGTTGGGATGAGGCGAAACGGATGAAGGAAAGGAGAGATGAGTGATATCGGTGTGGAGAGATCAGATCTACTAAAAAGATTTTTGAAGACCGGTGGAAATTTGTAAACTTTGGAGTTGGAATGGGGCGAAGATCATGAAGAAAAAAATAGATGAAAATATTTTCTGCCTCTAGGTTTTTCTACGGGAACCCTAATTCCTGCGGGGTATATATATCCCTTATAAAGGTCATGGTATATGGGCCAAAGCCCACTTAATATTTTTCTTAATAAAATTCAGCTGGGTCTACTCCCGATTTAATTTTTAAAAAATATAAATTGGAAGACCGTTTGAGGAAAAAAAAAGCTTCTTTATTTATCAAAATTTTGATTAAAACCTTTTTAATGGCAAGAAAGTGAAGATTCCAATGATTTACAAATAAAATGGTGGAAAGGAGAAGAAAATTGAGATATTGGATTATTTTTTCATTTAAGAGAAAAAGTGAGAAATAGAGAGAGAGCGGATATTTTTCTCTCTCTTCCGCCTCTCTTGATCTATTTAATAAACCCTAACTCTCTTCATATGTATGTATAACCCATATTTGGGCGTTGATGTATTGGGCCTGGCCCACAAAATCTATTATTTTTTAATAAAATAACCGGGCTTTCCCAGTTTCGTTAAAAAAATGCCAAGAAAGTGAAGATGAAACTAATTAAGACTAAGAACTCTATAATTCTATATCGGTTCTGGATTTTATAGTTAATACCACAGTTTCTTACATGTTTCTCGATAAACTATGTTATATATATTCTAAATGCAAGCAAAATATAATGGTGCAGTCTGGGCAAAATTATACTTGCATTTATTCATATTACGGGCATATAGGGTGATATTAATTTATAATATACTTTTTAATCAATAATAGCATGCGACTCTGAGTTTTTAATTTCAGGATGAGCATAAAGTTCTATCAGAATGCATTTAAAACTCTGTATTATGGAAGAATATAATTACACAATATTATATTCCAAAACCCTCAATTAAACAATTAGTTATAATAGATATCTAATGGCGTATGCAAACTAGAATTAATTCGTAACTCCATATCTCCACTTAAACAATATCTTTGAAGTCGTGTGTTTTTGTGTCTTCAGAGTTGTCTTATCTCCAAATGGTTGTTATACACAACAAACAAGCGTTACATTATTATAAGCCTAGAAAATTTCAATAGTCTATCCAAATAAGGAAAGAAAAAGTAACAGAATTTTACAAGCAATGATCAGCACAGAGAAATTATTACAAGTAGAGTAAAGATAACAAATGCTGAAAAAACATAAATACAGTAAATGGATCTAAGTATTGGTATTTCTGGAATTTCATTTTTTCCAATAAAAAAAATATAAAATTGTAAGACAACAAAATATAGTTAATAGTTCCTTTGTTATTCTAAAATCTTCTAACACATTTTTTTAATGAAAACCATGAAATATTTTGAGATTGTGTTTGTTCTGTTAAATTTTCTATTTGAAAAAATTTGTAACAAATCCATTAAACAGTATTTTTGATATCGTGTGTTTTTGTGCCTTAAAAGTTACCTTATCTCCAAACGATCGTTGTCCTCTTTTGTCCGTGAAGGAAACTTCTCGGTATTTATCAATATACTTTTTGAAAAAAAATTCTATAGTTCAAATTAGAACCTTAGTTTACTAGCTTGAACCCCTCAATTCTGTTGGAGATAGTGCCCTCAGAGTCAATTATTGGATCACAGGCACGTGATTGCAATGATTGAGAGAGGACCTATCCTGGTAGGACAGTCTTACTCGTGATGATAGTATGCTATCTGGTTTACCTTTATCATCGTGTACTGCTTTAGGTGACCTGACAGGTCGCTATTGCACGTTGATAGAGCCCCTAGGATTCTTGCTTGACTGCCGGCAGTATGAGGGCGATCATATAAGTGAGAGCTGGAGTCTATAAGCACATCCTTAAAAGGTCCCTAGTCGTGGGAGTTTCGAGACAGGGCATCGATACTCCAGAGTAGACTAGTGTATACAGTCGAGACCCCGACGAGGGGCGGTGGCCGGTCTCACAAGCCACTGGTGTCTGTTGGTTCACCTAAGATGTATACAGGTGCTCATTGGGTTATGAGTACACCGGACAGGACTTGCCGGGAACATGCTAGTTGGTCTTATACCTGACGTCAGATAGCAGTTCCCTGGTGACATGTGTACAGGTTAGTTCATCGACCTGGGGATCGTCATTTGTCTCGTGTGAGTTCCCACTGTACTTTGATTATTACCCTACCACGGCTCAAAGGAGTCGTGCAAACAGGTTTTAGTTGGGTACAGTCCCGAGCCACATGGAGGCAGTGAGCGGATCTTCGGGGGTTCGTCTCTCCCGGTATTGGGGGTGAGGTCGCGCTGTGTCTAGGAGAGCCATTACACGAAGTCCTTGGCCAAGGCAGGAGATTTACTGGTAGGTATTCCAGTAGTATCTCAGGGTGTTCTGGGCTACACTCCGACACGACTTGTACCGCTTTTGGGGGTCTGACTTTTACCAACCCCCTAGGCCCGACATGCGATGCTCATAGACGAACGGACCGGACTGTACGGATATTGTCACTGACAGGCTCAGTAGGGTGTCAGGATGAGTTCGCTCATCGACGTCCCTTTTGGTCAATAGCTGGTGGCCCGTTACGTATTGGCTTATACCTCTGACGTGCTAGTGGTTAAATCCACAGCCATAGTATTGACGAGTCTTTAAAGTCCACCACACATTCAGTTACTCAAGCTTTCGGGCGAAACGCTGTAGAGGCCGTATGGAGATATGGCAGGGTCCGATCAGATACGTGCGGTATTGCACGGATCAGAACCGGACGGTTTGTACTGGAGGCCGTATAGATATATGGCAGGGTTCGATCAGATACGTGCGGTATTGCACGGATCAGGATCGGACGGATATTACTAGCCGGCTTTGTTTTAAGCCGGATCCTAGTATAGTACAGTGTAGATTTTGTCTCTTTGCATTTGTATCCGGACGGAATACAGATGCGGGTGTGTATGCACAGTATCGGGGTTTTCCTGTAATTTATTACGGGACCAGTTTTATGGAGTTGCCAGTTTGCATTCCGTTCCGGCCGGTTTTCCTTTGTTCTTTCCCGGCCGGACTTTTCCGATGGAGGGGGTTATTTGCAAGTTTGCAAATAACATTTTGTGGAGGGTTTATTTGTGAGATGGGTGATTATGATAGCATCTTTAGATTCCTTTTCCATCTTTTCTTTTGTTGCACCATTACTTGCATTAATTGAGATAAGAAAGGGTATGGTTTGGATGTAAGTTTGTTATGATGGTGTTTTGGTGTGGTCACCTCTTCTCATCTCCTACACTCACCTCCCTCTTATGTTTTTGTTTTCCTCCACCATTCTCACACCTATATGGCCAGCCACTTCATGGAATTGGAGTGGGGTTGATTTCATTTTTTTGGTGTGGCAAGAAATTAATCATCCATCTCATTTTAGCTTGCCACCAAAATTCCCAAGTTCATATCTTGTTGATTCCTCCATCAAGGCAACTTCACAAACTCCATGAGACATAGACTCTACACTACACATTCTACAGCAAATCTTGGGCATGTCGACTTGCCAGCTTCATGCCCGAGTTGCCTCGGTATAGAGGCGGGAGCCCGTAAAAGATGCAGGCGATGTGGTGCCCTTCCGGTGAGGAGGCGACGACCGGAGTTTCCGCGAGAGATCGGGACGACGACGAGAAGACCGGAGGACTCGGATCACTCGGTATATCTCTAACCCATCTTGTTGTTAGCTAGATCTAGTTTAATGGCCCGATCCGGGGTTTAGTGCACGGTGGTGCCGGTTTGCTAAGTTCGCAAAATTAAAGTTTATCACCGTTTCCGCATTTGGCCGTCGGATTGACGGCCGGGGCACCGCCGTGCACTTACAGTGGTATCAGAGCCTCGCCATTAACTTCGTCTAGCTTCGTTTGATGTGTTTTGCATTTCCGATCGACCAAAATTCCAAAATCTACATTTTTGTTCACATCAGTTTTCTGTTGAAATTTTTTGGTCTCGAAAAATTTTTCAGGTTGTCTCAAAATGATGTGCAGGGAGTTCTAAGAACACTGGAAAAATTCGACAAGACGATCCCTCAGTAAGACCGCGGAAACGCGGCCATTGACTCTTCTTAGGCCGCGGATCCGCGGCAGGAATGAGGGATCATGTCATCGTTTTTTTGCAGTGGGCTTGTGGGCTAAAAATAGGGGTTTTGGAATATTAAAATTGGGCCCAGAATTTCTGTGAGTGCTACAGTATTGCTTGGGGGCCCACTTGTTAATTTTTGATCGATCGGATATTTTAAACACATTATTTCACAGTATTTACATTATATCTGCGACCGTGAATGTCACTCGATCGGTAAATCCAGTCTAACTGCTATAGCCCGGTTAGACGGATTTGCGAACGTGACTTTCACGTTGATGTTCTGTGTTTTTGCTGTGATGTTGCGGATCGGTCGTGGGGGATAGCCTGGATGCAATGCTAGTACAGTTTCTGTTGTATTATGTACATTTGATATTGCGGGGCGAGCGTCCGACATGTGGACTGCCGTCACTGCCTGTTTGTATTATTCTTTTGGGGCACGACCTGGTTGCGGTCGATGTACCCGTTGTATGTATATTTTACTTTCTGTACTAGGATTGCCCCGTGGAGGGGTGCACGGATAGCCGGGTTCTGGAGGGCAACAAGCCCGCATCTCATGGCATTGAGACGGAGGGGGCTTCACTCTAGGATTGGCGGGCTATTCGCCGCACTCGTAGGGGGTACAGGTTGACCCAGGAGGGGTGCCCAAGTTACCGGATTCCGTGAAGTGCTGGGTGGTCCATTCACGGTGCTGAAGGGGGCTGCCTCGCTTCAGGTTTTGGCGGGTAACTTGCCGCGCCCGTAGGGGTCTAGGATTTCATTGCACAGGCTATCCACACGACCAGGGGAACGTCGGGTTTCAGTAGTGGCTCTGTGAAACCCGGGGATCCCAGATATCTGTATTGTTCTGTGATGCTGTACATTTCTGTGATGTTGCATTTTTATCACGCCTTGAGCGAAATACTATATATTGGTATATATATTAGTAGATGTTGTATATGTTTTTCATCCGCGCTAGTCCAGTCCCCGCTCTGCCGTTAGTTAGTTAACCTAACGGGTGATGACGGGATCCAGTGGCGAATGCGGATGGCATATACGTACGTCAGTATATTTTCGTTCTTTGTGGTGTGATTAATTGATGGGACTGCATTGATTCGGATCAATGCAAGATAAACAAACCTAATCTGATATTGTTGGAACACTTTTCAAAAAGTTGTTATTGCAAGGACGTTCACTTTTGTTTTGCATCGTGGTATTCATTTGGAATATCCTGCTCCTCAGTCGACGAGGCAAGGGCCGAGATCCCTTCACCGGGAGTGACCCCTTGGACAGAAGTTTGCGTCAGGGCACTAACTTCACTATAGCCGATTACTTTTGCTTTGCATCGCGGTATTCATTTGGAATATCCTGCACCCCATTCTACGGGAAAAGAGCCGAGATCCCTTCACCGGGAGTGACCTCTTTAGTAAAGGTTTTCGTCACTATATTTTCTAAAAAGCTATCCGTTCCTTCAACGATATCAAGTTCATTACGTTAAAGGTTTTCGCCAGAAACCATTCGTAGCCCTCCATCATTTCAGTTAAATATTCGGTAGTATTCAAGCTATGTATTTTGACCTCACGCCAAGGCATAGTGTTTGGTAGTTACCGGGTATTTATCTGTTGCATAGATAGATGCGTTGGTTTGGGACAGTCGTACTACTATTTTGGCCTACGTCAAGGGTATGTACGGGTGGGTTCAAATTAACCTGGACAATGATGGGTAGAACTTGACATGTGACTTATGATATTTTGACCTCACGCCAAGGTCATAAGAGCATGGGGTAAAAATTACATCGGGGGTTTCAAAAGAACTGAAACTTGCCAGATATGCGCATACCTTCTGGAGTGTGATGACGTGAGCGGATTACGTCACGTTATCATGCGGTAAGAGTTGGATCCCGATTCCCACTGATGAGTTAGTTTACTCCTCGGATGACCCAGACTAATTCTTCTTTCAGGTTTGGAGGAGAATTTGAGGTACAGTGGGAGGTTTCCTGATTAGATAAATTGGTAACCATTCTGATCTAGGGTAGAGTGCACGCTGAGTGTTTCTTTTCTCTCTCTTTTTGGCAGCGACCATTGACCCGACCCTAGACTATGACTCAGTGACCAAGTTGACCGAACCTTCTAAACACTGGCTTTTGGATTGTCAGAGTTGCAGACCTCATTGCCACTCCTACTTTTACCCTTTTCTCCAGGACACCCCGTATTACTGCGAACGTCCACTTCCATTGGACAAAACCATCGTATGGTTAGATACGAACTCGAAGGAATTCGAGGATGGTTTCCGGTTTTGGAGAAAACGGATAGGATTATTCAGTTGTCTTTTCCTTTTTGCCTTCTCTCAAGTTACGAGTACTCCTTAGTTTAGGAGATAGTACACCTATTACGCAAATTGGATAGTCTTCTTCCAAACTTTAGGCTGGTGCCGAACAGTGGGGAATGAAGAAAACCAATTAGCATAACGATGGTGTGCAGAAAGTATTAAGATTAAGACAAAGCAAGGGATTAATAAGAGGGCAAAGTAAATTGCGACTGATATTCACGACCAAACCAAGTATTTCTTCGCCAATCCTAAATCACCTTTGTATTTCTCCAGGACACTCCGTATCACTACGAAGATCCACAGTTTATTGGATACTCCATCGTATGGTTATATACGAACTCGAAAGGAACTTGTTCCAGTTCGGGGATGGATTCTGGTTCAGGAGAAATAGGAATAAGGTTTATTCGGTTGTCTTTTATCTTCACCTTCTCTCGCATTGCGAGTGATCCTAGGACTAGGACAGTACACCCATTATGCTTATTGGATAGTCTTCTTCCAAACCATAGGCTGGTGCCGAACGGTAGGGAAGGAAGAAAACCATTTGGCCTAAGGGGTGTGCAGAAGGTAATGACTAAAGACATATAAAGGGATTTGGAGAGGTGGCAAAGAATTATACGGTTATAGTTGTGAATCTGGATAATGGTAGAGGCATTACTAGGAATACCAGGATACCCCATCGAAATATTTCAATGTTTCAGTTCAACTGTGTACTGTTCAAAGAAAACTGATTTCCCGATTAGACACTTGCTCCAGGGTATGTATTTACCAGGTTTGATTCTCACATCTGTATGGTTTTACAGATGATGAGTGGGAGTAAGTTATTGGAAATTGGGTGATCATCCTCATTATATCGGGATTCGTTGTAATCGGTGATATTTGAGGAGATCACCTGGGATGTTTGCCGGTCGGCAAATATTTGGTTTTGAATATCCGCTGTTGTGCACCAATTTTAAATTGATATATCTGTACGTCTATTTTCATAGAGTGAGATATACCTTTTGATATTATGTCGATGACATTTACCTATATCAGTGGATGGTTAGGTAAGGAGCATTAAACAGCGGTGTAATTCTTCTTAACCATAAGTACAGTTTTCAACCTACGACACACAGTGAAAGAGTTGTTAGACTCGGCGGACTTATACAGAGTATTGTATGTTGTCCAGTGTCCATTAGGACAGAGGGGTTGGTCCTCATACTATATTCTGTTTACTTTTAACTTCTCTAGTTCTTAGACATGTGTTTCGTAAAAACACAGGGTCTAAGTTTTGAGGAGTTATAGGTATTTGAATAGAGTAGAGAACCAGGTGTAGCAAGTATCGGGATTCTTCAAGGTGATCGAAGATGTAGATACTTGTGTATGGTATTCAATTGATAGTAATGATAAAGAGAAATTGCTTCTCTTTCAGGTTACTCATAATTAGAAGCATTCCTAAGTTGAGTAACGATGATCGGCCTCTCTCCATTTAGTTGACATGCACTGGAGACAGCTGCATGATTTGAATCTGGTTCAATTAAATCAGTGCCTCTGGTTCTATATTGGATATAGTACAGTTCATATCTTAACATTGTTAAGGTACGGGGAGTTGTCCGGCTTATGATTAAAACCAGACTCTGGATAACTCAAGGCACATTTCTGTAATGGCTGTTTGTGGGTTGACCCAGGCTATGACGAGGGTTGACTTTCTACCATAAGAAAGATCTATAGTGATATTGTTCTTGACTCGCCACAGTTTTAATAAAAATGGATTTTTTCAAAAACAGTAGTGGGAGTATGGTAGAACTGGAAGTGATTCCAGAACCGCAAACGATTGCTGAAGATTTGATAAGGAACCTAAAGATTCAATCTAATTTGACATTCCATTGGCCACTCCGCAGATACGGTGGGTAACTTCAGGCATCCGAGAGGTACTCCGGTAGCCTCAAGGACGGTGACAGGGAAGTTCTTGTTTACCCACACTTGCCATTGCTGTTGTTCCAGGCTGCGAGACCCGGTGGGAGGATGAGTATAGCGTCGTTCTAAACTAGCTTTAGAAGTGCACGTCTATATGACTCTGCCAGAGGGTTGTCGTAGTCAGTGGGAGCAGCGGAAGCATTGGTGGACATCAGGCTTATGTCTATTTATAGACTAAAGCAGATGTAGCGGAGATAGATCATCTATTTCTGATGTGACAGTCATGGGTTTGACGTCATCAGAATAGGGGATGGATCTGTTGAGAAGGTAGTAGGGTGTCATGTCATGGTATTTGGATGACATACACAAAGTAGGAAAGGAAACTCCTATACTACGATCGGTTATTCTTTGGTCGTCACACAGTGGTTTCTCCACAAAGGACTTGGACATCATATCAGACATACTGGTTACTAGATCTATGGTTTTAGATCTAGATTTGGGTGGTTTCCCAATCAGGGTACTTTGACAGCATTCTATGAGTATTTAGAATGGTTGACTCCTGGCACGGTAGTATACCTGCAGGTGATGGAGTCACCCTCTCTAAAGGTGTCTTATAGACTAAAGTAGAGAGGGATGTGCATGATTGACAGATCACTTGCTTAGGCAATTGAGTCAATCATGAGATGTCAAGTACCACACCAGATGTTGTTCTTGCACTAGATGCAATAAGTTAATATTGATCCAATCCTGGAGAAACAGTCGGAAGCAGTTTTAGAACATAAGTGGATGTTCTAGGGATATGATAACGACAGCCTCATTTGGGAGACAGTTATCATTCCAGGCTTCCAAGGTGACATGGACGACAAGGAGGTTGTCAGAGTTATAGTTTTTCTTTCTGACGAGGGGCAGTATTTTGGACAGCTGGTCCAAGGCAATACTGAGGGTGGCTTGGCGCAGGATACTGATTAAGTTCAGTTGACGATACAGTCTAAGAAGTTTGGATTTGGAGTTCATTTATGAGCTAAGTCCCATCAGACATCCAGACATTCTAAGACAGGTATTGCTCATTTCGGGAGATGGCATTCTCCGCGAACTTGAGATTTAGAGAGACATAGAAAGAAACTTCAAGGCGGATCCACTCACTGAGGCTATTCCTCGAACGCAATAGTTTCGCAAACAGGCTTTGTGCGACTGACTAGTAGAGGAGTTGGGTGTTCGGTATCACACGGGCTGTGAGTATGCGACATCGCAATAATTAGCCTTGAGTGCAAGTGGGAGATTGTTGGAGATAGTGCCCTCAGAGTCAATTATTGGATCACAGGCACGTGATTGCAATGATTGAGAGAGGACCTATCCCGGTAGGACAGTCTTACTCGTGATGATAGTATGCTATCTGGTTTACCTTTATCATCGTGTACTGCTTTAGGTGACCTGACAGGTCGCTATTGCACGTTGATAGAGCCCCTAGGATTCTTGCTTGACTGCCGGCAGTATGAGGGCGATCATATAAGTGAGAGCTGGAGTCTATAAGCACATCCTTAAAAGGTCCCTAGTCGTGGGAGTTTCGAGACAGGGCATCGATACTCCAGAGTAGACTAGTGTATACAGTCGAGACCCCGACGAGGGGCGGTGGCCGGTCTCACAAGCCACTGGTGTCTGTTGGTTCACCTAAGATGTATACAGGTGCTCATTGGGTTATGAGTACACCGGACAGGACTTGCCGGGAACATGCTAGTTGGTCTTATACCTGACGTCAGATAGCAGTTCCCTGGTGACATGTGTACAGGTTAGTTCATCGACCTGGGGATCGTCATTTGTCTCGTGTGAGTTCCCACTGTACTTTGATTATTACCCTACCACGGCTCAAAGGAGTCGTGCAAACAGGTTTTAGTTGGGTACAGTCCCGAGCCACATGGAGGCAGTGAGCGGATCTTCGGGGGTTCGTCTCTCCCGGTATTGGGGGTGAGGTCGCGCTGTGTCTAGGAGAGCCATTACACGAAGTCCTTGGCCAAGGCAGGAGATTTACTGGTAGGTATTCCAGTAGTATCTCAGGGTGTTCTGGGCTACACTCCGACACGACTTGTACCGCTTTTGGGGGTCTGACTTTTACCAACCCCCTAGGCCCGACATGCGATGCTCATAGACGAACGGACCGGACTGTACGGATATTGTCACTGACAGGCTCAGTAGGGTGTCAGGATGAGTTCGCTCATCGACGTCCCTTTTGGTCAATAGCTGGTGGCCCGTTACGTATTGGCTTATAACTCTGACGTGCTAGTGGTTAAATCCACAGCCATAGTATTGACGAGTCTTTAGAGTCCACCACACATTCAGTTACTCAAGCTTTCGGGCGAAACGCTGTAGAGGCCGTATGGAGATATGGCAGGGTCCGATCAGATACGTGCGGTATTGCACGGATCAGAACCGGACGGTTTGTACTGGAGGCCGTATAGATATATGGCAGGGTTCGATCAGATACGTGCGGTATTGCACGGATCAGGATCGGACGGATATTACTAGCCGGCTTTGTTTTAAGCCGGATCCTAGTATAGTACAGTGTAGATTTTGTCTCTTTGCATTTGTATCCGGACGGAATACAGATGCGGGTGTGTATGCACAGTTTCGGGGTTTTCCTGTAATTTATTACGGGACCAGTTTTATGGAGTTGCCAGTTTGCATTCCGTTCCGGCCGGTTTTCCTTTGTTCTTTCCCGGCCAGACTTTTCCGATGGAGGGGGTTATTTGCAAGTTTGCAAATAACATTTTGTGGAGGGTTTATTTGTGAGATGGGTGATTATGATAGCATCTTTAGATTCCTTTTCCATCTTTTCTTTTGTTGCACCATTACTTGCATTAATTGAGATAAGAAAGGGTATGGTTTGGATGTAAGTTTGTTATGATGGTGTTTTAGTGTGGTCACCTCTTCTCATCTCCTACACTCACCTCCCTCTTATGTTTTTGTTTTCCTCCACCATTCTCACACCTATATGGCCGGCCACTTCATGGAATTGGAGTGGGGTTGATTTCATTTTTTTGGTGTGGCAAGAAATTAAGCATCCATCTCATTTTAGCTTGCCACCAAAATTCCCAAGTTCATATCTTGTTGATTCCTCCATCAAGGCAACTTCACAAACTCCATGAGACATAGACTTTACACTACACATTCTACAGCAAATCTTGGGCATGTCGACTTGCCAGCTTCATGCCCGAGTTGCCTCGGTATAGAGGCGGGAGCCCGTAAAAGATGCAGGCGATGTGGTGCCCTTCCGGCGAGGAGGCGACGACCGGAGTTTCCGCGAGAGATCGGGACGACGACGAGAAGACCGGAGGACTCGGATCACTCGGTATATCTCTAACCCGTCTTGTTGTTAGCTAGATCTAGTTTAATGGCCCGATCCGGGGTTTAGTGCGCGGTGGTACCGGTTTGCTAAGTTCGCAAAATTAAAGTTTATCACCGTTTCCGCATTTGGCCGTCGGATTGACGGCCGGGGCGCCGCCGTGCACTTACAAATTCATCAAAATACATTATCATTAATAGCATAACTATCTTATACTTAGGATTCCATTAAGTAATCGCTAAAATAAAGCTAATTCATCTTAACATTTTAAAACAAATCATGTACTTATGATAAATGGATCTGAAAATATATGTTCCACACATAAAATATACTTAAAAACTTATGATTGCAATATCCCAAAAAAAGTAAAATGAGATGGAAAGAAAATTCTTATTATAGATAAGATATCAGCAACACCACCAACAATTAGAACACTCAATCATTGAGTGGTGTAAGTTCTCCAATACAAAGTTGTCAAATAATAATCATTAAGTTCTTCATATATAAAAAGAAGAAATATCTTTTGATTGTCCAAAGGTCTGCAAGATAGCCGTAATGGTCATAGATTCATCATCTTTCTTCTCATCTAAACCTCCATAAATCTCCATTGACTCTGGTGACGGTGGCGGTGGAGGAGGCGGTGAATAAGAAACACGGTCATTGAAAAAACCTCGATAATGAAAATTGTTTCTCGCCCCTTCAGATCCATTGAACGATATCGAAGAGAGATTGTCATTCACGATCAACTCCTCCGATGGCGGCGGTGGAGGAGGCGGTGAATAAGAAGCATGGGAATTGGAAAAACCCGAGTAATGAACAAAATTGGTCCTTGCCCATTCAGGCCCACTGAACGATATCGAATAGAGATCGTAAGCTATAGCGGCATGCTCAGCCGTGTCAAATGTGCCTAACCAGTGCCTTTTTTTGGTGTGTGGTTTTCGGATTTCTGCTGAATATCGTCCCCAATTACGTTTGCGGACGTCTAAGTATCCGGTGAAGCCTCGGGTTGCTCTTCTCTGTGGTTGGTTTTGGTTTGGAAGTTGCATTTGTGAGAGGTGATCTTCCATTTGGCTACCGGATATGAGAGTGAAGATGGTAAGGGTTATGAGGTGATCAATCTATATATAGGCTACAAAGTAGAATATACAGTAATTTAGATTGGGGTTTTCTTATGTAAATGTGTCTTAGTTGAAATATAGAAAAATCTTCAATATATAAGTGATGATGTGGATTGCATTAATTTAGATTATGGTTTTGTTAGATGATCGAATATTTGGTATAGTTGAAAGGCTAAAGTTTTGGTATGGCATTAGCATATGAACGAATTTTTATGGTTCTTAACTAAGAACAGTGGAGTTCTAAATGTCGTTTGCATTTAAATTTAGGGTTTTGGTAAAGCAATTGTAGATTCATGTTTAAATTGTGTTTTAATAGGTTTTTGTGCATGTCTTCTTCTAGGAAAACAATAATTCTTAATTGCTGAATGAAACAAATTATTAGCATGCCTCAGATTAATTTTAAATTAGTTTATGTTACACATTGCCTATGCATATAGAGGATCTTTTTAGTTACTAAGTAAAAATCTATAGAAATATATGATTTAGAATTCTATTTCCTTGAGAACCCCCTCTCGTCCAATTTATTTGTTTACTCAAAAAATTTAGATTCCAAAATTTCAAGATCATCTTGAAAACTCTTAATCGAACTTTACACCTTTAAACAAATTTTAGATTTATCACTAGCTAGGTTTACTTAATGCGTTCTCGCTTATCATTTTTCCAAAAGAGATATTGACTTATAAGATTCAACATATTTTGTAGCTTCATGCCTTCATAACCAATGGGTACCATTCTGTTGTGTTTAGTTTAGATGAGTTATGTTATCAGCTATCTGGAAAGGGTCATACTTGTGCATCTCTGCAGTCAGATCTTAAGGTATACTGCATATTTTATTGTTATCGAGGAATTTGTCCAACTCCGAATAGATTGTGAAAGCGCTGTTCAGGACAACGATTGGATAGATGATGCGTGATTGATCAGATGATTGTCTGTAAAATATCATATAAAGAAATATGAAGAAAATTGTATGATGGGATAGATGGAGCTATGTATTTCCAATGCACCATAATTGCATTTCCTGTTTTCACGGTTGAAGCACGTTTGGTTGTCTTCTTTTTCACTAAACAATATCAAGGATTGTCTTTTCAAAATATTTTTTATTTAATTTACTCAAATTACGATGCTATTAAATCAGTCAAATCATACATTTGTCAAAATATACCTTATTGAAAACTGTTTATATGCAGTGTGCAATAATGATATGAGCTGTAAATGTATATATTTCATATGTCCAATCATGTATTTTTTCTTCATTCCTGTTTATACATGATATGACATCGAAATAGTCATTTAGACTAAAACATAACCCGACTTTAATTTTTCTTTCTAACAGAGAATGCATTAATTGTTTTTATCTCTTTATTCCCTTATCACCTCATATAGTCAAAAGAACTTTGTTGCAAAATTCACCACTTGGTTGCGATGACAAATAATACTTGCTTTTCTGGAATCAGATTTTGATGTATACTGCATATTTTATTACTATCGAGAAATCTGTCCAACTTTGAATAGATTGTGAAAGCGATGTTGGAGATAACGATTGGATAGATAATGCATGATTGGACAGATAATTTTTTGTATAATATCATAAATAGAAATATGAAGAAAAATACATGATGGGACAGATAAAGCTATGCATTTCCAATTCACCATAATTGCATTCCCTACTTTCACGGTTGAAGCACGTTTGGTTCTCTTCTTTATCACTAGGCAATATCAAGGATTATCTTTTCTAAATATTTTTATTTAATTTGCTCAAATTACGATACTATCAAATCAGTCAAATCATACATTTGTCAAAATATATTTTATTGAAAACCGTTTATATACAGAGTGTATTAATGATATGAGTTGAATGCATATACTTCATCCGTCTAATCATACATTTTTTCTTTATGCCTATTTATACATGATATGACATCGAAAATAGTCGTTTAGACTAGAGCATATTTCGGTTTTCTTTTCTCTTTTTAACGGAGAATGCATTAATTCTTGACGCCTATTTATATTTTATTGAAAACCGTCCTAACATAAAGAGGTTATCATTAGTAGAGCAAAAACAACTAATGCATAGAGAAAACACATAAGTGTTGGATAAAAAGTTGTCGGGACTATCCATACTTGATTTTTCGATTTATAAGATATAAGATAAAAGTATTACATGTTAGAAAGTTCATATAAATCATAAAATGGGTATCGTAATATTATAACTTGATGTAAATTTTATGAGTTACCTAAAAAGTCATTTTAAAATAACTCTACTTTTTCAAAGATTCCTATTAACAAGTACAACCAACTCTTTCTGTGATATAGTTATGATGATGCGTGATTGATCAGATGATTGTTTGTATAATATCATATATAGAAATATGAAGAATAATGTATGATGGGATAGATGGAGCTATGTATTTCCAATGCACCATAATTGCATTTTCTGTTTTCACGGTTAAAGCATGTTTGGTTGTCTTCTTTTTCACTAGACAATATCAAGGATTGTCTTTTCCAAATATTTTTTATTTAATTTACTCAAATTACGATGCTATTAAATTAGTCAAATCATACATTTGTCAAAATATACCTTACTGAAAACTGTTTATATGCAGAGTGCAATAATGATATGAGCTGTAAATGTATATATTTCATCTGTCCAATCATGTATTTTTCTTCATTCCTGTTTATACATGATATGATATCGAAATAGTCATTTAGACTAAAGCATAACTCGACTTTAATTTTTCTTTTTAACAGAGAATGCATTAATTGTTTTTATCTCTTTATTCCCTTATTACCTCATGTATTCAAAAGAATTTTGTTGCAAAATTCACCACTTGATTACTATGACAAATAATACTTTCTTTTCTAGAATCAAATTTTGATATATACTGCATATTTTATTACTATCAAGAAATCTTTCCAACTTCGAATAGATTGTGAAAGCGACGTTGGAGACAACGATTGGATAGATAATGCATGATTGGACAGATAATTGTTTGTATAATATCATAAATAGAAATATGAAGAAAAATGCATGATGGGACAGATAAAACTATGCATTTCGAATTCACCATAATTGCATTCCCTGATTTCACGGTTGAAGCACGCTTAGTTCTTTTCTTTATCACTAGGCAATATCAAGGATTATCTTTTTTAAATATTTTTATTTAATTTACTCAAATTATGATACTATCAAATCAGACAAATCATACATTTGTCAAAATATATTTTATTGAAAACCGTTTATATACAGAGTGTATTAATGATATGAGTTGAATGCATAAATTTCATCCGTCTAGTCAAGCATTTTTTCTTTATGCCTATTTATACATGATATGACATCGAAAATAGTCGTTTAGACTAGAGCATATTTCGGTTTTCTTTTCTCTTTTTAACGGAGAATGCATTAATTCTTGATGCCTATTTATATTTTATTGAAAACCGTCCTCAACACAGGGAGGTTATCATAAGTAGAGCGAAAACAACTAATGCATAGAGAAAACACATAAATGTTGGATAAAAAGTTGTCGGGACTATCCATACTTGATTTTTCGATTTATAAGATATAAGATAAAAGTATCACATGTTAGAAAGTTCATATAAATCATAAACTGGGTATCGTAATATTATAACTTGATGTAACTTTTATGAGTTACCTAGAAAGTCATTTTAAAATAACTCTACTTTTTCGAAGATTCCTATTAACAAATACAATCAACTCTTTCTTGTTAGATATGTATGCCCTAGATGCCATTATTGTATAGTACTAGTTTGTACATTTTGGAAGCTTGGGATATATATATATACGGTTTTACGACAGTCTTGCTCGATATAGTAGTATGCTACTTGGTTTGTTTCTATCTTAATATGTGTATATGTTTCTTTTAACATATCGCTGAAACATATTGATGGAGCCCTTAGGATCTTTGCTTGACTACCGGCGTTGTGATGGCGATCACACTAGTGGGGGCTGGGTAGTCTATAAGCACATCCTTATTCTTGGTCCCTAGTCGTAGGATTATCGAGACAGGGCATCGATACTCCAGAGTAGACTGGTGCATGCGCTTCTCTTCCCAGTATGGAAGATGGTCTATCCCACAGCCATCAGTACGTCGTACTGGAGATAGTATGCGGGTGCTCGTTAGGTTACGAGTACACTGGACAGGACTCGTCGGGAACTGTTGGTTGGTATTATACCTATCGTCAGTTAACAGTTCCCAGGTGACATGAGTACAGCTTAGTCCGCTGACTTGACACTGTCACTTCATCTCGAGTGTGTTCCCACTGTTTTTTGATTACTACCCTACCACGGCTCTACTGAGTCGGGCAAACAGGTAGTGGTTGGGAGCAGTCCCGAAGCACTTGGAGGCAGTGACGGTTAGACAGGATTCGTCTCTCCCGGTATTGGGGGTTGATATCGCGCTGTGTCTAGGAGAGCCATTACACAAAGTCGCTGGCCAGGGCTAGCGAGATATACTGGTAGGTTTCCAGTGATATCTCAGGGTGTTCTGGGCTACACTTCGGCACGACTTGTACCGCTATTAGAGGACTGACGTTTCCGCCCCCCTAGGCCCGCCATGCGATATTCTTAGACGAACAGACCGGACTGTACGGAGACTGTCACATTCAGGCTCAGTAGGAGTTCAGATGGGTTCACCTCGTCAGTCTTCTTATCGGCATCTACCTGGGGACCGTTACGTACAGCTAGTGCCGCTTGTGGTCTGTGGTTAAACCCACTGCCAGCGTAGTGTCGAGTCTTTAGAGTCCCACACAGAGGGTTATTCACCTTTAGGCAAAACAGAGTAGAGGTCGCATGGTTTTGCGACAGGATTCGTCCACATCCGTGCACTTGTGCACGTTTGGTGTCCGGACAGTTGATACTAGCGGGCTTTGGTTTAAGCCAGATCCTAGTATATGTTTTGGGATTGGTTTTATCTCATTGTATTCGTGTTCCTCGGAACACGGATACGGGTGTGTATCCACAGTTGACTGAGGCAAAGGCAGAGGACTTTCATTAGGGTTGATGACCGTTGTCTTTTTTCTTAACCCTAATGTATATGTGAAATATGATTATTAATATTAATTAATTATAATTGTGTTATGGTTAGGGTTGTTGACCATTTGACTATGGTTGACTTTTTGACCTATGTTGACAAATTGACCGTCATCATTTCACATGAAAGATGCTCTTTGATTCTTGCAAAATTCATTAATGTGAAATGATAATGGTCATTTCAAGTTAACCATCACAATTATCTTTTGATTAATTATTTAATTATCATAATTCACATATATGTGAGAATGGTTGTAATTATCTTTATTCTCTCATTCTCATTCTCTCTCATCCTCTTTCTCTCTCTCAAAGCTCTCCCTCTCATGAGTTGAGAACCATTAAGCTTTTGAGATAACTCTTTCTAAGGTTCTAGGTTTAGCACATCAAGCACCTTAATTACTTCTAGTTTGAGGTAGGAGCCAAAGGTAGAGGCCCTCGGGTGGATCTTTCTTCGGCAAGAGAAGGCGACGAGGACGACCCGTTCTTCCCACTCCAAGGAGCAAGAAGAGAAGGACTTCAAGACCTAGGTATAACCATTCTACATAGTAGTTAGAATTTGTAGTTCTTTTGTTAGTTTTTGTTTAGCAAAGATTCTTCATGTACGGTCCATGTTACCTATCGAGAAAAAATTCGATTTTTACCTATTCCGCCTCCCCGAAAGTACCGGGGTGGGTAACGTGGACCTAACAGTGGTATCAGAGCCTAACTAAACAACAACTAACAGTTAGCAAGGTTTTTAGAACTTCGATCCGGCAAAAATCCCAAAACGATGTCCGAAACCCATGCTTTCTGCCGTTTTTAAAACCTGCTCTAAAAATTATTTAACATGTCTGAAAAATACAAGCAGGGTTTTATTGGAATAACCAAGAAATTTGAGGTCACGAATCGGCCAACTCGCCGCGGAACCGCGGCGGAACCATGCGTTTTGGGATTTTTGAGATATTTTGTTGCAGAATTTGTTGCAGAATTCTTATTTTTGTGTTTTGGGATTTTTGAGATATTTTGTTTCTGCCCAGGTTGTCCAGAGAAAAATGTTATTTTTGGGGGTAGTTACAAATTCGTATTTTGATCGGAGTTCTACAAACTTTGGCTAAATGGTTATATCTGTGATGTGATATATGTATTGAACGTCTGCTAATTGCTATACGTCGATTAGTGGGGTTATACATATCTATGATCTGTAATGTTGATGGTTTGTGTATATGAATTCGTTGGATTGTCGCGGATGAATAGCGGGGGGTTGTGAGATGAGAGTTTTTCTTTATCTTTCAATTCATGTAATATGTAAATTGATGTAATATTATTTGTATGTCCGCACATCCGAGAAGAGGTTGTAGCCGCTATTGTATAATTTCTTTTTACTATTTTTGCTCCTAGGATAGACCCAAGGAGGGGTGCACAAACTACCGGGTACCTCGAAGTGCCGAGTGGCCAACTCACGTTGTTGAGGGAGGTTGCTTCACTTCGGGTATTTGGCGGGTAGTTTGTCGCATCCGTAGGGGTCTAGGGTGGGGTTTTTGGCTATTCATCGCGACCGTGTAATCTGTTTTTCGTTGCAGGCTCGAACGAAATGCAGATTCCTAGTATATCCAAAGTGTTCATCTGTGATCTGGAATGGCTATCATTGCATCTGACGAATGGATTTATAAATCTATATATGATATCTATTTAGGCGTTGCTTATGTTTTGCATCCGCGCTAGTCCAGCCCCCGCTCTGTCGTTAGTTAAGTAACCTAACGGGTGATGACGGGACCCCGTGGCGAATACGGATGGCATAAGCGTACGTCATATTTTCGTTGTTTTCTACAATGGTAGGATTAATTGATGGGACGCATTAAATTAATGCAAGAAAATAAACCTAAAAGACGTTGTTGGAACAATTTTCAAAAAGCTGTTATTGCAAGGACATTCACTTTT
This sequence comes from Agapanthus africanus, assembly GCA_030015575.1. NCBI lineage: Eukaryota > Viridiplantae > Streptophyta > Magnoliopsida > Asparagales > Amaryllidaceae > Agapanthus > Agapanthus africanus. The sequence continues at coordinate 443,448,679 of JASDDO010000001.1, forward strand.
GTTTTGCACAGAGGTATTCGGTTATGAATACCCAGCACCTCATTCGACGAGGCAAGGGCCGAGATCCCTTCATCGGGAGTGACCCCTTGGACAAAAGTTTGCATCAGGGTAATAACTTCACTATAGTCGATTATTCTTGCTTTGCATCGAAGTATTCAGTTTAGAATATCCTGCACCTCATTCGACGAGGAAAGAGCCGAGATCCCTTCACAGGGAGTGACCTCTTTAGCAAAAGTTTTCGCCACTATATTTTCAAAAAGGGTATCACGTTCCTTCAACGATATCAAGTTCATTACGTTAATGGGTTTTCACCAAAACCCAGCCGTAGCCCTCCGTCATTTCCTACAAGTACTACTTAGTATTCGAGCTGCGTATTTTGGCATTGTCAAGGCGTAGTGATCGGTAGCTAAGTATTACTTGTTTGCAGTTTTATTTTTCGGATTATTTAGGACAGTCGCATAGCTATGTTGGCATGGTCAAAAGATATGCGGATGGGTCTAAGTTAATCAAGATAATGACGGGCCGAACTTGACTAGCGGTTAATGATATGTTGGCATTGTCAAGGTCATAAACCGTTAGGGGCAGAAATCCACATCGGGAGTTTCTAAAGAAACTGAAACTTGCGGATTTAGCATACCTTCTGGAGTGTGGTGACTAGAGTGGATTCTATCTAGGTCATTGCACAATGATAGTTGGATCCCGATCCCACTGATGAGTTGGATTACTCTCGGGAGATTATTTCACTTAACAATCAATGCTATAAACCAAGTAGGTGTCTAGAACGGTGTTAGCGGGGTTACGCCTACAGGGAAAAGAGGTTATTTAATTAAGGAACTTCGCAAAAGCGTTGGAAAACCTCCCTCGAAGTACCAACACTAGCCTGGCTGAAAGGTTAAGCAAGTATTGTGACGTGCGATTAATCCTGACTAGTTCTTCTTTTAGGGTTTGAAGAAGTTTTTGAGGAAACAGTGGGAGCCATCCTGGTTAGATAAATCAATAAACCAATCTAATTTTGCAAGAGCGCACGCTGAGTGTTTCTTTTCTCTCTCTCCAGGTAGCAACCATTTCACGCCCTAATCAAGATAATAAAATGTATCGCTTGACCGATCCGAATTCTTATTCGGTGTTGGGGAACGTTGGTTCGGCTCTAACTTGTGACAACAGTCATAAGTATGAGCAAGGGAAAGAGGATTGTATGGATTCCAAGGATACCCAGTTGAAGAAGAAGCATGGTTTTGCATCTACTTCAGGTGTTCTTGTAATTGAGAACTGCTTTACGGTCAGCCCTACCTCCTGGGTACTTGATACCGGATCAGGATCTCATATCTGTAATTTATTGCAGGGACTGAGAAAAAGTAGAAAAGTTGCACCTGGTGATATGTCGCTCGGAGTAGCGAACGGAGCACAAGTTAATGCTGCAGCCGTCGGTGAATATCACCTATTGTTGCCAAATGGCAATACTATGATTTTGAACGATTGCTACTATGTACCTTCCATGGTTTGCAACATCATATCAGTTTCTTTACTCGATAAATATGGATATAACTTTGTTCTTGATAGGAATATCATGAACATTTACCTTCATAAGGTACTGGTTGCAGAAGGTACACTGTGTAATGGTATCTACGTTCTAAATCAGAATACAGTTCTCAATATACAAAACACGCGCAAGAGGAAGAATTCAGATACGAATGAATCCTACTTGTGGCATTGTAGACTTGGTCATATCGGAGAGAAAAGACTAAGTAAGTTGCATAAAGATGGACTCTTGAATACGTTCGAGTTTTCATCTTATGAAACTTGTCAGTCTTGTCTCAAAGGGAAAATGACCAAATCTCCGTTCACCGGACATGGAGAAAGAGCAACAGAGCTCTTGGGATTCATACACAGTGATGTATGTGGTCCGATGTCTGTACATGTAAGGGGTGGGTTCTCGTATTTCATCACATTCACTGACGATCTCTCTATATTCGGATATGTGTATCTTATGAGACACAAATATGAAACGTTTGAGAAATTCAAGAAATTCAGAAACGAAGTAGAGAACCAGACAGGCAAAAGTGTCAAAATCCTCCGATCTGATAGAGGAGGGGAGTACTTAAGCACGGAATTCCGAGATTACTTAAAAGAGAATGGTATTCTCTCTCAGATTACTCCTCCTTATACACCACAACACAACGGTGTATCGGAGAGAAGGAATCGTACCCTATTGAATATGGTTCAATCCATGATGAGTAATGCTGAGTTACCTCTTTCATTCTGGGGACTTGCGCTAGAAACAACGGCATACTTACTGAATCAGGTTCCGTCTAAATCTGTGCCTAAGACTCCATATGAAATATGGAGTGGTAAAAAACCGTATCTTGAACGTATTAAGATATGGGGTTGTCCGGCCTATGTAAAAGTACAAAATCCGAACAAGCTTAAGGCACGGTCAGTTTTGTGCAAGTTTGTGGGATATCCTAGAAATTCTCTGGGATATCTATTCTACCACACTGAGGAACAGAAGGTGTTCGTTGCTCGTCGCGCCACCTTTTTAGAGTGGCAATTTCTTGCAAAAAAAATAAGTGGGAGCACGGTAGAACTGGATGAAATATCTGATCGACAAACTCAAACTGAGGATTTAGCAGAACCAGAAAATTCAATAGTCTCAGACGAACCTCAGCCACTCCGCAGATCTGGTAGGATTTCTCATCCGCCCGAGAGATACTACGGTTTTCTCATAGACGGGGATCGAGAGGATTGCATCTTGGAAGAAGATGACCCTACCAGTTTCAGGCAGGCCATTATCAGTAGAGACTCTGATAAGTGGCAGGAAGCAATGCAATCCGAAATGGAGTCTATGTACGCCAATAAAGTATGGACCTTGGATATTGCTCCACCTGGGGTAAAACCCGTTGGATGCAAATGAATCTACAAAAGGAAACTTGGTATAGATGGGCAGGTGGAAACCTATAAGGCTAGACTCGTTGCAAAAGGTTTTCGTCAAAGACCTGGTTTGGACTATGACGAAACTTTTTCTCCAGTGGCTATGCTCAAATCCATTCGGATCCTACTTGCCATTGCTGCCTTCCATGACTATGAAATCTGGCAGATGGACGTTAAAACGGCTTTTCTAAACGGCTGTTTGGAAGAGTGCGTTTACATGGATCAGCCAAAAGGTTTCGTAGACAGTGGGAGCAGCGGGAAGGTGTGCAAGTTGCTTAAATCCATTTATGGATTAAAGCAGGCATCGCGGAGCTGGAACATTTATTTTGATGAGGCAATCAAGGAATTTGATTTCATCAAGAACGAAGATGAACCTTGTGTCTATAAGAAGATTGTAGGACGAATTGTCGTGTTCCTAGTCTTGTACGTGGATGACATTCATTTGATAGGAAATGACATTCCTATGCTACAATCGGTCAAGCTATTTTTGTCACAACGGTTCTCAATGAAGGACCTGGGTGATGCCTCGTACATTCTAGGGATCAAGATCTATAGAGATAGATCCAAGAGACTACTGGGACTTTCGCAGTCCAGGTATATAGAGACCGTACTAAAGAGATTTAGTATGGAGGATTCCAAGCGCGGCAACATACCCGCATTGCACGGAATTACCCTCTCCAAGAAGATGTCTCCTAAGACTGACGAGGAGAGGGTTCGCATGAGCATTATACCCTAAGCTTCGGCGGTAGGATCTATAATGTATGCGATGCTATGTACAAGACCAGATGTAGCTTACGCACTTAGCGTGGTGAGCCGGTATCAGTCAGACCCAGGTGAGGACCACTAGACGGCAGTGAAGAACATTCTCAAGTACCTGAGAAGGACTAAGGAGATGTTCCTGGTTTACGGTAATGGAGACCTCAGGGTCGAGTCCTTTACCGATCCAAGCTTCCAGAGTGACAAAGATGACAGCAAGTCTGTCTCGGGTTTTGTGTTTACCCTCAACGGAGGGGCGGTGTGTTGGAGGAGTTCCAAACAGGATACCGTCGCAGACTCGACGATGGAGGCTGAATACATTGCTGCAAGCGATGCCGCAAAAGAGGCGGTCTGGATGAAGAAGTTCATTAGTAAACTTCAGGTGGCTCCGTCCATTGTTGACCCAATACCTTTGTATTGCGATACCAATGGGGCTATAGCTTTAGCGAAGGAACCAAGGTCCCATCAGAAATCCAGACACATCTTAAGGCGGTATCACCTGATCAGGGAGATCATTGATCGTCAGGAGATCGAGGTACGGAGAATGGACACAAAAGACAACACGGCGGATCCATTCACGAAGGCCTTACCCCAGACTCAGTTCGAGCGACTTTTTGAGTTATTGGGTATGCGGTGCGCCAGCAGCTGGCCCTAGTGCAGACGTTGGGTATGCGGTACACCAATTACTGGCCTTTAGTGCAAGTGGGAGATTGTTAGATATGTATGCCCTAGAGGCCATTATTGTATAGTACTAGTTTGTATAATACATTTTGGAAGCTTGGGATATATATATATACGGTTTTACGACAGTCTTGCTCGATATAGTAGTATGCTACTTGGTTTGTTTCTATCTTAATATGTGTATATGTTTCTTTTAACATATCGCTGAAACATATTGATGGAGCCCTTAGGATCTTTGCTTGACTACCGGCGTTGTGATGGCGATCAAACTAGTGGGGGCTGGGTAGTCTATAAGCACATCCTTATTCTTGGTCCCTAGTCGTAGGATTATCGAGACAGGGCATCGATACTCCAGAGTAGACTGGTGCATGCGCTTCTCTTCCCAGTATGGGAGATGGTCTGTCCCACAGCCATCAGTACGTCGTACTGAAGATAATATGTGGGTGCTCATTAGGTTACGAGTACACTGGACAGGACTCGTCGGGAACTGTTGGTTGGTATTATACCTATCGTCAGTTAACAGTTCCCAGGTGACATGAGTACAGCTTAGTCCGCTGACTTGACACTGTCACTTCGCCTCGAGTGTGTTCCCACTGTTCTTTAATTACTACCCTACCACGGCTCTACTGAGTTGTGCAAACAGGTAGTGGTTGGGAGCAGTCCCGAAGCACTTGGAGGCAGTGACGGTTAGACAGGATTCGTCTCTCCCGGTATTGGGGGTTGATATCGCGCTGTGTCTAGGAGAGCCATTACACAAAGTCCCTGGCCAGGGCTAGCGAGATATACTGGTAGGTTTCCAGTGATATCTCAGGGTGTTCTGGGCTACACTCCGGCACGACTTGTACCGCTATTAGGGGACTGATGTTTCCGCCCCCTAGGCGACGAACAGACCGAACTGTACGGAGACTGTCACATTCAGGCTCAGTAGGAGTTCAGATGGGTTCACCTCGTCAGTCTTCTTATCGGCATCTACCTGGGGACCGTTACGTACAGCTAGTGCCGCTTGCGGTCTGTGGTTAAACCCACTGCCAGCGTAGTGTCGAGTCTTCAGAGTCCCACACAGAGGGTTATTCACCTTTAGGCAAAACAGAGTAGAGGTCGTATGGTTTTGCGACAGGATTCGTCCACATCCGCGCACTTGTGGACGTTTGGTGTCCGGACAGTTGATACTAGCGGGCTTTGGTTTAAGCCAGATCCTAGTATATGTTTTGGGATTGGTTTTATCTCATTGTATTCGTGTTCCTCGGAACACGGATACGGGTGTGTATGCACAGTTGACTGAGGCAAAGGCAGAGGACTTTCATTAGGGTTGATGACCGTTGTCTTTTTTCTTAACCCTAATGTATATGTGAAATATGATTATTAATATTAATTAATTATAATTGTGTTATGGTTAGGGTTGTTGACCATTTGACTATGGTTGACTTGTTGACCTATGTTGACAAATTGACCATCATCATTTCACATGAAAGATGCTCTTTGATTCTTACAAAATTCATTAATGTGAAATGATAATGGTCATTTCAAGTTAACCATCACAATTATCTTTTGATTAATTATTTAATTATCATAATTCACATATATGTGAGAATGGTTGTAATTATCCTTATTCTCTCATTCTCATTCTCTCTCATCCTCTTCCTCTCTCTCAAAGCTCTCCCTCTCATGAGTTGAGAACCATTAAGCTTTTGAGATAAAACACCAAAATCATTCTCTACTCTTTCTAAGGTTCTAGGTTTAGCACACCAAGCACCTTAGTTACTTCTAGTTTGAGGTAGGAGCCAAAGGTAGAGGCCCTCGGGTGGATCTTTCTTCGGCAAGAGAAGGCGACGAGGACGACCCGTTCTTCCCACTCCAAGGAGCAAGAAGAGAATGACTTCAAGACCTAGGTATAACCATTCTACATAGTAGTTAGAACTTGTAGTTCTTTGTTAGTTTTTGTTTAGCAAAGATTCTTCATGTACGGTCCATATTACCTATCGAGAAAAAATTTGATTTTTACCTATTCCGCCTCCCCGAAAGTACCGGGGTGGGTAACGTGGACCTAACATTTCTGTGATATAGTTATGATGATGTGTGATTGATCAGATGATTGTTTGTATAATATCATATATAGAAATATGAAGAAAAATGTATGATGAGATAGATGGAGCTATGTATTTCCAATGCACCATAATTGCATTTTCTGTTTTCACGGTTGAAGCATGTTTGGTTGTCTTCTTTTTCACTAGACAATATCAAGGATTGTCTTTTCCAAATATTTTTTATTTAATTTACTCAAATTACGATACTATTAAATTAGTCAAATCATACATTTGTCAAAATATACCTTATTGAAAACTGTTTATATGCAGAGTGCAATAATGATATGAGCTGTAAATGTATATATTTCATCTGTCCAATGATATATTTTTTCTTCATTCCTGTTTATACATCATATGACATCGAAATAGTCATTTAGACTAAAATATAACTCGACTTTAATTTTTCTTTTTAACAGAGAATACGTTAATTGTTTTTATCTCTTTATTCCCTTATTACCTCATGTATTCAAAAGAACTTTGTTGCAAAATTCACCACTTGGTTGCTATGACAAATAATACTTGCTTTTCTGGAATCGGATTTTGATATATACTGCATATTTTATTACTATCGAGAAATCTGTCCAACTTCGAATAGATTGTAAAAGCGATGTTGGAGACAACGATTGGATAGATAATACATGATTGGACAGATAATTGTTTGTATAATATCATAAATAGAAATATGAAGAAAAATGCATGATGGGACAGATAAAACTATGCATTTCCAATTCACCATAATTGCATTCCCTGATTTCACGGTTGAAGCACGTTTGGTTCTCTTCTTTATCATTAGGCAATATCAAGGATTATCTTTTCTAAATATTTTTATTTAATTTACTCAAATTACGATACTATCAAATCAGACAAATCATACATTTGTCAAAATATATTTTATTAAAAACCGTTTATATACAGAGTGTATTAATGATATGAGTTGAATGCATATATTTCATCAGTCTAATCAAGCATTTTTTCTTTATGCCTATTTATACATGATATGACATCGAAAATTGTCGTTTAGTCTAGAGCATATTTCGATTTTCTTTTCTTTTTTTAACGGAGAATGCATTAATTCTTGACGCCTATTTATATTTTATTGAAAACCGTTTTCAACATAGAGTGGTTATCATAAGTAGAGCAAAAACAACTAATGTATAGAGAAAACACATAAGTGTTGGATAAAAAGTTGTCGGGACTATCCATACTTGATTTTTCGATTTATAAGATATAAGATAAAAGTATTACATGTTAGAGAGTTCATATAAATCATAAACTGGGTATCGTAATATTATAAGTTGATATAACTTTTATGAGTTACCTAGAAAGTCATTTTAAAATAACTCTACTTTTTCGAAGATTCCTATTAACAAATACAACTAACTCTTACTGTGCTATAGTTATACTTCTATCTATATATATGGGAGGTAATTTTTGTTATTGCCACTTCAAAGTTCAACAACTTAACGGATATTATTGTAAGTCAATTTTTATTATACTTGAATAAAATTTAAAGTTTTTTTTATTTTTTACTCGACTGCCTTCTTAGTCGATTATGTCTCTATGCTAGAGTTTGAAATGAAGAGTTTAAAATTCTCTTAAGTTTCATAAAAAAATATCTCACTGACTTTGGATGCATAGTTTTTTTCTTCTAGAGTACAATTTTGATATTATAAAAACTTTATGCTTATTTAAATGTTTTTATTTAAGTTCGTGTATGGTACTTTGTGTTATTTGTTTATATCGTTCATTTAATTTCTTTGAAGTAATATCCATTTTGATATTTTTTTGTTATTTGCCTATACAACTCATTTTTATTTCTTTGAGGTAACAATATTTACTTAGTTGAGTATACTTGCTGAAACGAAGAACAATAATAAATCAATACTATATATATATATATATATATATATATGATTTCAACTACATAGCAGTATCTAAAATTAGTTTAATTGAATATTAATACAATGATATGGATTCAGATAAACGATTAGTATTGCATTGAATGGATCTAACCATTGGGCTCCCTGGAATATCATCTCCATCAACCGGAAATGTAAGTTCTCTTCCATATATAGAATTGTATAACGGTAGAGTATAATTAACAATTTCTGTATTATTCTATAATTTTCTAATACTATTTTTATAAAAATCATGAAATATGTTAAGCTCAACTTTATTATATTAAAAAATTTATTAGAAAGAAAAAAATTTAATAACAAAAAAAATCTTAACTATATATAACTTCAAATTTTTAATTTCAGGATGGGCATAAGGATGTACTCAGAATGCAATTGGAATTGTGCATTACAGAAAAATATACTGCTAAATGGACAGCGAGAGTTGATATTGTCAATTTTAGTATATTATGCTTTATGTTTCGTGATTTCATAACCAATGGATACCATCCAGTTGGATTTAGTTTAGGTGGGATATGTTATCAGTTGTCTGAAAATCATAGTTATGTTTCTTTGCGATCGGATATTGATGTCTTCTGCATATTTTATTGCTATCAAGGAACCTGTCCGGTCCGAATATATCGTGAAAGTGATGTTCGTAAGAATGACCATCATTGCATATTTATCACTCCGTCTTATGAAGTGTTCGAGCATGCAATAACTGTCGCTTCTTTAATGCGTGGAGATTAACTTTGATGTAAAAGTATTTTGCTATATATAATGAAATTCTAAAATCAAGATGTAATATCGCAGAGTTTAAGTGATATTTATCTTTCATTTTTTATCATGTCAGTTATAAGTTATTTTTATACAATTATGTAAACTTTGGTTATATGAATATTTTATAAATTCTTGCAATCATTATACTTATGATACCTTACTTGCTTGTTTCCCCCAATCAGAGCAAGGCTCTGTTTGAATTTCAAAAATTCAAATTTTCTGAAGCAACGCTTCAAAATCCCGTGCGCTGCGCGCAACGCGCCACGTGTCAGAAGTTGATGCGTCAGTACAGCGCCCGAGGCAGTGCGTCCAATCAGAGCAAGGCTCTTTTAAAACAAAAAATAAAGGAAGTAACGTTTCAGTTGCGCAAGCACAGCTGAGCAAGCGCTGCGCTGCGCGACACGTGTCTGCGCAACTGCGCAAGCACAGCTGCGCTGCGCGACACGTGTCACGCGCTGAGACGTTTGCGCAAAACAGAATTGAGATTTTAAAGAAATCTTTTCTGTTCTTGTTAAAACAAGAAGATTTTCTTCTGTAAAACAGAGGCCTTTGGATCAAAGATCCAACGGTAAGGAAAATTCCCCAAATCACTCAGAGAAAGATCTCTTCAACAAATTTAACTAATTTATGGGCACTATAAAAAGTACCCCAAACCTCAACTCAAAGGCATCAACATTTTGGAAAAATTAAACAGAGAGAACTCTGAAGAATTAGAGAGAATTCCTCAAGAACAAGAGAAAAAGGTAAAAACCTTTAGAAAAAGAGAAAATTCTCTTAAAAAAACAGATCATTGATCTAAGAACAAGATCAATGATCTTCAAGAAAAAAAATAAACAATAACAGTGCCTTGCACTTTTTATGAACCATTGGTTCTTTAAAAAACAAGAAAAAACCTGTTTTCTTTGATCTAAAATTGATCCAAAGAATAAGAACAGTACCCAGCACTTGCCAAAACTGCACTATTGCGCAAGCCGCCAGGAAGCACCACGTGTCAACAGTGCAACAGCGCAGCGCATTGACGCAGCGCACTGCGCTGTTGCGCTTGCGCTCACCAGAACGTGACACGTGTCACCTCCACGAGCGCTTGCGCTCATTAATTGGCGCAAAACGCCTGACAAGCCACATGGGGCACTGTCAGAGTAAATAATGCTATGCATTATTTAAAGGGCAGAGCCCAATTGAAAGGTCCAATGGACCAAAACAAATGCTCTGCATTATAATAAAAAGGGCAGAGCCCGGTCAAAATAGGCATAAATGGCCTGAAGTAATGCTATGCATTATTTTAAAAAAGGGAGAGCCCAAACAAAGGCCTAACAGGCCAAATGCAAACAAAATGTGAACATTTTCAACTTGACTTAGCCCAATTTCGGCCGTAAGTCCTCAAATTAAATTGACTGAGTAAGATTGCTCTCTTAAATCAATTTACCTCCGGTTCGAGGGTACATCTCCGAACTCCTCTGACACTTCTCGTTGTAATCCTTCAACGACGTCAGAGAGGCGACGGGTCCCAACGACCACACATCAATATTGGACCGAAACGTTCTTAAACTAATATCGTACCGAAACGTCCTTAAACTAATATTCATCCCAAAATGGGAACGACGGACCGAAATGTCCTTAAACTAATGACGGACCGAAACGTCCTTAAACTAATGATGGACCACCACGTCCCTAAATTGGCGATGGACCGAAACGTCCTTAAACTAATATTGGACCGAAACGTCCTTAAACTAATAATGGACCACCACGTCCCTAAACTGGAACATGGACCACCACGTCCCTAAACTGGAACAATAGAGCCTCCAAATGCTCTTTTGCCGGATCTTAAACGGTCCCGTTTAAGTTGATCTTAGTCCCAAATACGGCTAACGTATCCTTAAACATTCAAATGGACTATAAAACTCCAAATCAACTTTGGTTCAAGGGTACATCTCTGAACTCCTCTGACACCTATCGTTGTAATTCTTCAACGACGTCAGAGAAGTGACGAGTCCTGACGGCCATATAATAAATGGATCACCACGTTAAGTTGATCTTAGTCTCAAACAGGACTAACGTATCCTTAACGAACGTTTAAGTTGATCTTAGCCTCAATACGGCTAACGTATCCTTAAACTAAAAACACCAAACCTAAATCTAAGTAAATACGGATTTGGACTAATCCACGTCCTACGGGCAACGGCATTACTCAGTCTCCGTATACAATCCACGGGCAACCACAAACAAAACAAACACACACGACACAAAGTGAAATTCTGGAGAAGGAGAAAGTGGCTACCGCGATGCGGTAGCGTAATTAACTGCAGGGGCTTGCGCCTGCAGGGAAGAGCGTCCCCACAATCAAAAACCTCTCTAGCGAGGGGGAATCTAACGAAGTCTGCTACATCGGTCGCATTCGTCTAAACCTCCGATACACGGTGCCATAAATCAACTTGGCATCTTCGGAGAGGTGGACGGATAAAACCATATAGCATCTGCCCCGAATCCCAGGCGAGACGTCCTCACGTCGTCGCCGTCTTTCGGAGAGGAACAGATGCTGGGACGCCCGGTGGGACCTTTTCCTCTTTCCACTCCACACTTCGTGTGTCGTCTTCGCGAACCAATCACGGTTTGTTAACGACTGCCTTTGGATTTCAAGTTTACTAAGATTTGGTCTCTTGCTTGGTGCAGAAGAGAAGTCAAGCATCGATGGCCTCAACTTGTTCGAAGTGCTCCAACTGCAGCTGCAGCTCGCGTCCGGCCTCAACTGGGGGCATAACCTACGGGCCCCAAGCGGCCTCTTTGTTCACCATGCCCGTGGAGCAGATTACTCAATCCACCACGGGGCTGTTTTTCGGAACTATGCTTCCGCCAACAAGCTTCAGCACCCCCGTGCCCGTACAAGAAGCTCCTAAGAAGTCGGTCTTCGATCGACTTTCAGTTACTGCGGCCCCTCTCAACGGGTCGCCCAACACCGGTGCCTCGGTCTTCTCCAGACTGGGCCAAAATTCCTGTGAGCCCACAATGAAGCTTGCAGTCCCGGAAAGAGTTATTCCAAAAAGAGTAGCCAAACCTGCTCCTGAAGTCGTCAAGGCGGCTTCTCCTGCTAAGAGATCGGTCTTTGCAAGGTTGACTGTCCCCATTCCTACTCCTGCTCTTGCGGCTCAAAAGACATCAGTCTTCAATAGGCTGACGCCGGCAACAGCCCCACACCTGAACAGGGGGCAAGGGGAAGATGTTTCTATCTCTGAAATAATACCGACAACTCGTTGCGCCCGACGACGCCACTGGCGCCGGATAAGGAGGGCCGGGGGTAACTCCCCTTCTGGGATGACTCCGCCAACTCCGACGGTGGAAGTTAACGCTGCAGTTCCAACCGAGAACAGCTTTGAGCTGTTGAATAGGGTACGCAGAAACTCGCCAACTGCGGTCCTTAAAAGATCTCCTCCACCGGTAGAGACCGCCGTGGAAGCAGAAAAGCCGGAGCAGCCTATTCAATCGCTGTCCTCCAGGATCTATAAGACATGGCGACGAGTCCGAGAATCTGTCATTGAACCTAACTTCTCTCGCCAACAGAAGAAGTCGAAAGGTCGGCAAGAAGAAAATCCCCCGGTCAAGCAACGAAAGGTGACGACCGCTTGGGTGCCCAAAGCAACGGCCCCTTCAACTTCTATGACCCATAAGAGAAGGAGGCCAGAGAAAGTCCCTACACCTGCAGTAAATACCAAAGGAGGTGAACCCAAACGCCCTAGGTCTGGGGGCATTGTAGTTCATACCGTCTGTATGGCGTCTGGTAAAGAGGACAGCCGCATATCAACAGGTCATAGACCGCACACGCGGTCAGTGACCAAAGCTTAGGAGCAACACAAAAGCTCCAGGAGATGATGAACGCGATGGCCGCACTCACTGGGCCAAAGGAAACCCCTGAAACGTCCTCGGACGAGCGTCAGGAACAAGAAACTGAAGCCGAATTCCTTCGTCGCATACTGGAGAAGAAGGATAAAGAAGCTGCGGAACAGGCAGCCAGCATAAAGAAAATGGCCTTCCTGTTCCAGGACATGGTGGGCATGATGATTCAACAGGATCCACCTACTGAAGATCCCCCGATCATCCTTGAAGATGATAGGGGAGAAACGTCGAATCCTCCTCCGGCTCTGTCAACAGCCAAGGAGGAGGCAATCTCCAAAGCCGATCTGGACGAATACATAGCTCAGCAGATCTGGGCCCATCAAGCGACGGAAGCAGCGGGACAGGTCGTAAAAACAGGGCGACCGTATCCGGGTTGGTACGACCAGATTAAGTACCCGCAAGGTTATACGATACCAAAATTTCATGTGTATAAGGGGACTGGCAATCCTCACCAGCATGTCGCCCAGTTCAGGGCGCTTTGCGGCAACACTGGCGGTGATGATAAATTGTTGCTCCACCAGTTCGTTGGTAGCTTGTCAGATACGGCGTTCGAGTGGTATTCCAAGCTCTCGAATGACTCTATCAAAACCTTTGCTGAAATGGAACTGTTGTTTACCCAACGTTTCGTGAGTGCCAGCGAGCGTACCCCGATAACGGCATTGATTAATACTAGGGTAAAGCCGGGCGAAACATGGGTCCAATATGCTATACGGTGGCGGAATTTGTGCTCAAGATGCGAGCAGCGCATAGAAAAAGCTCCTGCAGTGGGTATGTTTGTGGGAACCCTCGATCCGCAAGCAACCATCTCGCAATTCATGATGTTCTTCAAGCCGACCACCTTCCAGGCACTAATCGACAAGCTAGCGCAGATGGATCAAATGGGCCATAAACCTCCTCTTCCAAGGCCGGACTCCCGAAATGAGAAAGGAAAAGGAAAAGCGATCGTTGTTGCTAATGCTCAGCAACAGCCGAGCAACCCGAAGCCAGTCGTTCGTCAAAATAATATGCGCCCGTACGTACCCCTTGAGGAGAGGATGGGACGTTCCTACTCGTTCCCCCGAGATAAAACGAGAAGGTTATTCGAGCTGGCGTTGCGCAACCGACTCATAAATCTGCCGGACCCAAAACGTCCATCGCAACCAAGTGATGTCAATGAGCCCAACTACTGCCCTTATCATCGAGTACTGGGTCATCCGATCGAGGATTGCTATGTCTTCAAAAATTGGCTTGAAGACCAGTACCGACAGGGCAAGTTTGCATTGTCCGACAAATGGAAGGTGAATCCACCGCAACCCCACACCTCTAAGGGAATGAATACGCCGGGGGCAACATGCTCTGTCATTGAAGAACCTCCTTAGGAGGTTGTATTATCGGCCAAGACAAAGAGAATGCTAAATGATCTTCAAACATGCCCAGCGATCAAGTGGAAGAACCCGTTGGAGCCGCAGATCATTGAAGGGATGTTGAAGCCTCATCCAACTCAAAAGATCAATGGAGGTGGCTCAAGCATTCACAACCAGCCATCGAAATCTTCAAAGAAGAAGAAAAAGAAGTCAAAGAAGCCCGTGAAGCCTGGCGACAAGCGCACGGACTTGCAAAAACAAATCGACGCGCTGGAGGAATACAACCAGAAGGCACGGACTCCCATTACATTCCAAGAGTTCCTCAACCACGTCTTTTAAAAGGAAGATGAGGGAGATAGTTCGTCGGATGAATCCGAGGAATATGTGGCGAGCTGTCATATGATTTCCCATTCGCTCACGAACGATGAGGAGACTCCTCGTACTGAAAAGCTGGGGGCAGATCCCGAACCAAAAATTCTAGAGCCATCGGATGAAGTAATCGATGCATTCCTCAATGAAGCTCTCTTAAAAAGCAAAGCTGAACGGGAGCGCGAGGAGGTTATATTCGAAAGGGCCAAACGTCAGCGTCTTGACGAAAGAATTGAGATACTCTCGCTGGAGCAAAGTACACCCATTGTGGATAAAATCAAATTCAAGATGAGGAAGAGGTTTGCTAAAGCCGTGTCAATGGGTATGAAGCTACCATCCTCTGAGGGAAGCGTTACTGGTGAAATGAAAATGCACCCCTCCTATTGCTTATATCATCAGAAGGTTTCACACCCCACTGAAGAGTGCAAAGCTTTCGATAGATGGTGGCAAGGGTATGTTGCTCATCGACAACATTTTAAGCGGGAGAAACGTAAAACTCGTCGGGAGCGGAAAAATATGACCGAAGGGTTTAACAAAACTACCGGTAATTGTCGCATGGTCAACGCTGGGGATCACAAGTACTCACATTCGGGAGCGATTCTGATGAGGAGCTGGAGCTTGGCCCCCTCTTTAAAGAGTCCACCTCAGGAAAAGAAGAAGAGCCGAAGGTCTGCGAAAATATCCAGCTGCGCAATCGGACGCTACCTGAGAAGAATCTTGGACCCTCAAACAAGAAAGGGAAAGGAAAGGTCTCTGAGGACATCGCCTTAGACGACCAAGTCATGGAAGAGTTAACTGCCAAAGACCCGCCGAAGAAAAATAAGGTGGATTACAACGTCTTAGCGCATCTGAGGAAGCTACCCTCGCAATTCAGCATTCTTGACGCACTTTTACTATCAAAGGAGGCGAGAGATTCGCTAATTAAGGCACTACAGGACCCGGAGCAGTTCCAAGCTTTCCTGGCCGAAGAAAAGATGAAGGATGAACTGGAAGAAGTGCACACGGCCGATGTCACTTTTAGCGATGAAGACCTTCTGCTTGGGACGTGCAAACACAATCGCCCCCTCTATGTCTCAGGATACGGCCATGATATAAAGATAGGCAAAATCCTGATCGATAACGGGTCGTCTGTTAACCTACTCAATGTGCGGGTTTTAAAGGAAATCTGCATGAGCGTTCAACACCTCGCTCGAGACAAGATCACCATCTCCGGGTTCGACTCCCAATCGTCAAAGACTCTTGGATCTGTGATACTGACGCTACGCTTCGGGCTGCTCGGCACTGACATTAAATTCCACGTCATAGATGCCAAGACATGCTACAACGCTCTGCTCGGCCGACCATGGTTACATGAGTACAACATCATCCCTTCTACACAACATCAGTGTATGAAATATTTTAAGGATGGTCTCGAGTACACCGTGACGGGAGAACTGAATCCGTTTTCCGTAAACGAAGTTCGCAAATATGAAGATGCCAAATACTTCTTACCGAGTTTCGAAGACACGGAAAGGTGTCGCAAGCCGGAGAACAAAACTAACGCTACCATCCCTGTCTTCGGCAGTGATACCGAGGAGGAAGAGGAGATAGTATATTCGGGTCCGCCCCAATACACCAAGCCGGGACCATCCGCTCCTACGTTGATCTTTGGTAGTGATTCAGAGGATGAGGTCCATTCTGTATTCTCTGCTCGACCTTCAATACGAGCTTCCGCTGACGAAGAGCAAAGTCTATAAGTCGCTATGGTGCCGCTTAAATATTATAAAGAACTGGATGCGCTTGATACCGACAGTGTAGAGGAGCTGCAGACGTTCTATATCCCTCCCAGGCGAGAAGGCAAGAAGGCAATTCTATTCTACCGCTCTGAAGAAAACAAAGTGGAGAAAGAAATCTGGCATGGGGCAGATCCTACGTTGGACAGGCTTCAACCCATTCGTCTACCCAGATATTATGCAGAAGGCTTGAAGAGGCTGTTGAAGCGCCAAGGGATACCCTTCAAACAGACCGTTAGAAAGGCCAAATTCTATGACAGGGTCTGGAACGTCCCCGGAACTCAGCACAAGCTGCCTAGTGGGAGGATGGAGACGATCGGGCTCGGATACATTCGCCCCAAGAAACGAGAGCTGCTCCATGACTGTTACGTCGTGTGTGACTTCAATGAAGAAGCAGATGCTCAACAGGAGGATGCTAATCCTGAACCAGTAAAAGTTCCCGATGCAAAAGTGCCCAGTCCGTCGTTTGATGAACAAATGGACAGGCTTATAAGGGAAGCCGGCCAAAAAGTCCGAGATGATCACAATCGTGAAATGGCAATCTACGAGAAAGCCAAAAAGCAACGCCTCCTTCAACAGGTCGTGAAAGACGAAAATGTCGCACCCTGCCAACCTGTTATAAAAAAGGCTCGACGCAGAGGCAGAAACAAATCGAAAGGCCAAAAAGGTGCTCAGCAGCAACAAAGCGGGGCTAAGAGGCCACGCAAACGGGAGTCGAGCGTTATTGATCTATCCCTCATGAAGAAAATGGGTCGAGCGTACTCATTTCCGCGGGACAAGACGAAGAAGATACTTGATCTTGCTCTAAAACATCAGATGATTACACTGCCGGAGTCTAAACACCCCGAACAAGCAAGCAAGGTATCACACCCAGGCTAATGCTCTTATCACCGAGTGATAGGGCACCCTCTTGAGGACTGCTTCACCTTCAAGAATTGGGTTGAAGATCAGTATCAGCTTGGCAAATTCGCTCTGTCTGACAACTGGAGGGTAACGCCGCCACAGAAGCACGAACCCAAGGCCACGAAAGAAGAACCAGTTCCACATTGGGATTGGAAGCGAATTCGTACTTGTCACGTGATAACGATATCAAAAGAAGAGCCCGAGAACATGGATGACCTTCCCTGGTGCTTCGAAAACAGCAACGACGAGGTAATCTCAGAATTTCCGCCAGAGCCGAAAGAACTGGAGGATGGAATACATACCACTGCAGAAAACCTCAAGAAAATTAAGTTGGGGACGGCGAACGATCCACGACCGACGTTCGTCAGTGAGCTGCTATCTGAAGAAAGGGTGACTGCGTTAAAAGACGTCCTTGTACAGCACAAAGATTGCTTCGCATGGAACTACTCCGAGATGCCAGGACTAGATCTAGAAATTGCTGTGCACAAATTGGCGACATCCCCGGATGTCAAGCCGGTCAAACAGGCGCTAAGAAGGATGCGGCTTGAGCTTGAAATGAGTATCAATGCTGGGGTCAAGAAGTTAATCGACTCTGGCTTCATCCAGGAAGTTCAATACCCTGAATGGATCGCTAACATCGTCCCGGTGATGAAGAAAAACGGGACGGTGCGCATATGCGTGGATTTTCGGGATCTCAATAAAGCCTGCCCAAAGGACGATTTCCCAGTGCCAGTCACCGAACTGATGATAGACAATACGTCCACTCATGAGGTTTTCTCCTTCATGGACGGCTCATTAGGGTATGATCAAATAAAAATGCACCCCGAAGACCAGAAGCACACCGCTTTTCGGACTCTTTTGGGAATATTCTGTTATAAAGTAATGCCCTTCGGATTAAAGAACGCCGGTGCCACCTACCAGAGGGCCATGACGAAGATCTTCGATGACCTCATACACGAAATCGTCGAATGCTATATCGACGACCTCGTGGTTAAGAGCAAATCATACGAGGAACATCTCGAGCACCTAAAAACTGTATTTCAACGCCTTCGGCAATACAACTTGAAGATGAACCCTCTCAAGTGTGCATTCGGAGTTTCTTCGGGCAAATTCCTGGGGTTCATCGTCCGAAACCGGGGTATCGAGATAGATCCGTCAAAGATCAAGGCGATCATGGAAATGCCTCCGCCAAGGACTCTTAAGCAGCTGCGGTCTCTCCAAGGAAAGCTCGCATATATACGGCGATTTATAGCCAACCTTTCGGGCAAGTTTCGTCCTTACAGTCACCTGATGAAGAAAGGAACACCATTCATTTGGGATCAAAAATGCCAGGGCGCGCTGGACGAGATTAAACAGTACCTGCAGAACCCGCCAGTGTTGGCTGCTCCGGTCAAAGGAAAGCCCCTTATTCTTTCCACAACCGCCCTCGAAGGTTCCTTAGGCGCATTATGGGCATAAGAGAACGATCAAGGGAAGGAGAGAGCTCTTTATTACTTAAGTCGAGTTCTACTGGGGGCAGAAAGCAACTACACCCATTGAAAAAATATTGCTTGGCGTTGATCTTTGCGATAACAAAGCTCAAGCACTATGCATTAGCACATGAAGTCCGTCTCATCTCGAAGGTGGACCCTCTTAAATATTTAATGTCGAAGGCCATATTGACGGGACGACTCGCTAAATGGGCCCTACTCTTGATGGAGTTCTCGATAACCTATCAGCCTCTCAAGACAGTAAAAGCCAGGCCATTGCCGATTTCCTCGCTGAGCATCCAATAGCCGCCGATTCTCCTCTGAATTGCGATCTTCCAAATGAACATGTGTTTGATGCGATCGACTGTGGTGATACCCGATGGGAGCTTTATTTCGATGGAGCATCTTCCATGAAAAAGCGCAAACAAACTATCCCTATAATCAAATCGGGGGTAGGCCTCATCTTCGTGACTCCACAAGGAGGGATAATGCGCTTCGCTTTCTCCTTAACAGAGCCGAGGACAAATAACGAAATCGAGTACGAAGCTTTGATAGCAGGCCTCGAGATCGCCATTGACATGGGAATTGAAAACCTCCTCATATACGGAGATTCTCAACTGGTCGTTAGTCAAGTAAACGGCGACTACCAAACGTGCAAACCAGAGTTGGTGAAGTACGGTAAAAAGGTGCAACAACTGTTGACCCAAATTCCTTCCTATACTTTGGAAAGCATACCACGCGCGGAAAACAGCAAAGCAGACGTGTTGGCCAAACTTGCTAAAGAACTGGCTGACGAGAACCTCGATGACGTTAGAATCGTGGTACAAAGCCGTCGGGTGCTTGCTACAGTAGAAATATCTCCGGAATCATCTGAAGAGAAGGGAGCGACTGAACAGACGACCTTGCAAATAGAAGACCGGGAAAAGGCTGAGGACTGGAGGGAAGTCTTCATAGACTACTTTAAGTCCCACCGAATGCCCGAAAAAGCGTCCACAAGACATCAGCTCATGAAACGAGCTCTGTCTTTCGCCTTCGTCAATGATACTCTATACAAGAGGTCATTCGATTCTCTGTGGCTGAGATGCTTGGGACCTGACGAAGCGAAAAGAGTCGTTCAGGAAGTTCATGACAGAATCTGTGGTTCTCATCAAGCAGGCCCAAAGATGAAGTTGAAGATCAAGCGGATGGGCTACTACTGGCCCACGATGATTCAGGACTGCCTCGAATATGCGAAGCGGTGCCACTCATGTCAAATTCATGGGGATTTCATCCATCAGCATCCAAATCCACTGCACCCGACGGTGGCTAGCTGGCCGTTCGAAATGTGGGGAACTGACATAGTCGGCCCCATTGAACCAGCATCGTCCAAGGGACATCGTTTCACCCTGGCGACGACTGACTACTTCTCCAAATAGGCAGAAGCAGTACCGTTAATAGAAGTGAAGACGGAAAGTATCCTCCACTTCTTCAAGACGCACGTCATATATCGGTTCGGAACGCCAAGACGGATCATCTCCGATAACGGACCAGCTTACAGAAGCCACAAGATCAGTCGCTTTGCACAGCAGCATAATATAGACTGGAGATATTCTTCAGTTTACAATCCGCGAGCTAATGGTCTAGCTGAAGCCTTCAACAAGACCCTGACGAAAATCATGAAAAAGACGGTGTCCCGAAATAAAAGAGACTGGCACGAAAGACTGCAAGAGGCTCTTTGGGCATATCGAACAACGTTCAAGACGGCCACCAACGCAACACCATATGCGTTGGTATTCGGTACAGAAGCAGTACTCCCCCTCGAGATAGAATTACCCTCTCTACGAGTGGCAGTCCACTACGAGCTAACAGATGAAGAAAATGCTCACCTTCGGCTTGAGGAGCTTGATGCCCTTGAAGAAACACGGCTCATAGCGCAACAAAATCTAGAAGCTTATAAAGCAAAGATGACGCGCTCATATGAAAGATTGACCCGGCCGAGAACATTCCGCCAAGGCGAACTCGTGCTAGTGGTCAAAAGGCCTATGATTCCCAATCGCGCCAAGCAGGGAAAATTCGAGCCAAACTACGAAGGCCCGTACATCATAGATAAAGTTTATCAGGGTGGGGCCTATCTACTCATGGACATGCACGGTGAAAGGCCTTTCAGGCCAATAAACGGTCGCTTCCTAAAGAAATACTACGCTTAATGAGCCACAGCTTAGGTCAATGATAGATGACGACGACTATGTCCGCTCGCTATCTTCCTAAGCTCAAGCTTTATAAGCAGTAGCCAGCCTTCTTCATGACGGACCGAAACGTCCTTAAACTAATGACGGACCGAAACGTCCTTAAACTACTACCGCAGCATCCTTAGGCTGACGAGATAAAAAAAAAGAGAAAAAGAAAATAAAAAAATAAATGATGATAAAAACGGTATGTCCATAAGCAAGATGGGCACGGATGAAAACCCGAAAGGGCTCCGTGAGTAAAAACAGTAGGGCTACCGGCGAGTGTTCGTGAAAACCCGAAAGGGCACGACCTCGTAAAAAAAGGTAAATAAAAATAAAAAGAATAAAAAAAAGGCGGTATGTCCATAAGCAAAATGGGCACGGATGAAAACCCGAAAGGGCTCCGTGAGTAAAAACAGCAGGACTACCGGCGAGTGTTTGTGAAAACCCGAAAGGGCGCAACCTCGTTCAAAGACACTTATAGGGTCCTCTCGACCTTGTAAGGAGAAACCACCTGCGTGAGATCCTTACGACTCACAAGGGAGCAACACACTTAGGGATCCTCACAATTCCTAAGGAGAAAATACACTTACGAGATCCTCATGACTCGTAAGGAGAACTCTCTTATGGGACCCTCACGGCTCATAAGATTTGAAAGTCTTAAGTTACAGAGACCTAAACCTGTGCTTAAGCAATCCCCACAACTTCTGATATTGCCCTACAAGTGGTTCAATACTGACCCTTGTATACAATCCACGGGCGCGAATAAACGTTCCCCTAACCAAATTTCATCCGTGACTGGGGATATGTTCGCATGGTGAACAACCCTTGTAAATCCTCTCAATTTATGAGGAGAAAACCCTCCTGTAGGATCCTTACGACTTACAGAGGAAACGAACATTTAGGAATCCTCACGATTCCTAAAGAGAAAATACACCTACAAGATCCTCACAACTTGTAGGGAGAAATAACTTCGTGAGACCCTTACGGCTCATGAAGTCAAAATCCTTAGTCGACAGGACCCTAATCCTGGTCGCTAAGCCACCTTTGTTCGACATCGACAGAAGCAGATGATGATTCGCTCCTGGTAATATCCCAGTTTTAGCGGTGCTGATGCCGAAATCGGTTTACAGCGGAAAGCCAGTAGGCCGCACGTGCATCCAAAATAGCCGAAATGATGGGGCAACTTGCAATAAAAAGCAGCAAGTAAAAATGTATGCATGCAAAATAGCCGAAATGATTGGGCAACTCGCAATAAAAAGCAGCGAGTAAAAATAACAAAAATAGCCGAAATGATTGGGCAACTCGCAATAAAAAGCAGCGAGTAAAAATAAAATAAACAGCCGAAATGATTGGGCACCGCGAAAAATAGCCGAAATGATTGGGCAATCACGACCTTCGTGATATAAAAGCTGAAATGATAGAGCATCGCGGAAATAAAACAAAAAAAAATGATGATAAAACTTTGGCCCTACAGTTAAGATCACATCGATCCCTGTATACAATCCAAGGGCGCAAACGAAGAGAGAACCATACTTTCCCAACAGGCTCCGCCAGAAAACGAAGCCAGATCTCGACGATTCTGTAGGGTTCCTAGGCATCCTAATGAGGTCTCACAAGGCATCAACCATGCCAATTTCAAAAATTCTAGGTGCCGAGAAACCCGACTACGGATCGTTTGCTAGAAATCTAGGCGAAAAGATAACTAGTTAACAACTTAACTAATGGGATATCGGAAATACAACCTTTGTAGATCCGGTGCTCCACCTCCATAGCTCCGCAACGAAGTCGTCTCCGCTGTCCAAAAGGAATCCGGGCTCTAGAGTCGGCTTCGTCGGAGAAAAAGAGAGCTAGGTCGTCGATGTCCATGCCGAAGATGATCTACGTCGAGGCATCGCTAAATCAAGCTCCACCTTCACCAAGCCATGAAAACTTGTGAAGGAAACACACTCTACTACTTGGCAAGAGGTAGAGGATGAAGAAATAGGAAGTGGGTAGACTTTAGATTTGGATTTCTCACTCATATCATCAATCCACCATTGATGTAGTCTAGGTTTTTCTTCTTGAGTTGAAGGAAGAAGAAGAAGAAGAAATGATATGATAAGTTCATTAAAAAAGAAAAGAATAATCCATTCTTATCATAACACAACCCAAGTTAAGTGTAGAGAATTGACCAAGGTTAAAGAATGGTTAGGGTTAAGGAGATGAGAAAAAAATGGTGACTTAATGAAAGCTTCATGAAGCTTCATGATGAAAACAAAACTAGCCACCATTTTTTCACTTCTTTTCCTTTTCTCATTTATCTTTTAAATGCAAAAGAAAAGATAAATGAATGAATAAAAGAAAACCCCAATCATTTACTTAACCTAGGTTTAATTCATTACACTTAACAAAAAAGATATGTATCATCAAACATGATACAATCAAGTGCACAAAAATCATATCGCATATGCAATGCGCACACCCGAGTGAGAAAATCCAATCAAAGTGAACCGATACTAGTTAATGCAAAGTAATATATCAAATATATAATTATGCATTAAATCACTAAATCAACACTTGATTCAATGATCCGGTCATGTCGCACATAACCGACTGGTATCTTCAGTAACAACTTATCGAATCAACACTTGATCCGATAACCCGGCTATATCGCATATAACCGATCAATGTCACATCGCGAGAATGAAATACGGTATCACATACACGCATCATTCTCGGTCCCTCACATATCTCATATGCGCTCCTATTTCGTTTCGCTTGAGCCAGGAAACCTCTGTGTAGGACTCTAAAGACTCGTCAATACGCCGGCAGCGGATGATGATCATATCAAACATCCACAAGCCGCAAGCGGTCTGCTAAACGTAACGGCCACCCGGGTATTGAGCGATCTGAAGATCGACGAGCAAGCCCGCTCACACTCCAGTGAATCCAACCAGTAACACTACCGTACAGTCCGGTCTGATCGTCTGATATGTCGCATATCTTGCCTAAGGGTGGTAAACGTCAGACCCCAATAGCTCGATAAGTCGTGTCGATATGAGGTCTATAACTGTTCGAGAAACTACTGGTAACACTTACCAGTAAATCTCAGCAACCCTGGCTAGGGATTTCCTGTTATAGCCAATCGAACACAGCGCAACATCAACCCCCTATACCGGGAGAGACGAATCCCCTCCTATCGCTCATTGCCTCCATGTGACTCAGGACTGTACCCAAAAACCACCGTTGTGCACGCCCTCTTGGACGTGGTAAGATGGAAATCAAAGCACAGTGGGAACCACACAAGACTCTATGACGATCTCAGGTCAACAGACTACTCTGTACCAGTGTCACCAGAGAACTGCCATCTGACGTGAGGTATAATACCATCTGGGAGTTCTCGGCGAGTCCGTCCAGTGTACCCAGTCTCTACTGAGCACCCGTATATCATCTCTGATGTCAAACACCGATGGATATGGGATCATCCATCGCCCATCTATATGGGTCGAGAAGGTACACGCTAGTCTACTCTGGTATATCGATGTCCCGTCTCGATACACCCACGACTAGGGACTTTTAAGGATGTACTTATGGACTACCATGTCCCCACTAGTATGATCCGCATCATAGTCCAGGTAGTCAAGCACACATCCTAAGGGCTTCACCAACATGTAACAGAGAGACAATCAGTATACACGTTAAGGTAAAGTTCAACCAGATAGCATACTATCATGTCGAGCAAGAAAGTCTTCCCTATATACGTCCCAGCATCCACTACAATATACATCCTATGTACAGTAATGGCCTCTAGGGCATACATATAACTAACAATCTCCCACTTGCACTAGGGCCATCTGATAGCAGTGGTTGCAGTATCTCATACTCAACCATCCCATAAAAGTCTCTCTCTGGGAACAGGCCTTTGTGAGTGGATCCGCTGTGTTGTCCTCTGAGTCTACTCTCCAAACCTCGATCACCCTGGAGATCAACCATCTCCATGATCAAGTGATACTGCCTTAGAATATGTCTGGATCACTGATGGGACCGGCGTTCCTTGGCATAAGCCACAACTCCATTGTCACACAATGGGAGGAACATAGTTCATCTCATGAACCAATATACACCCAAACAGCCTCTTTGGTAGCATCTTAAGTAGCGATGTATCCAGCCTTTATCTTCTAGTATGTCACGGTATCTAGCTTGGAACTCTTCCAACATACCGTCCCTTTACTTAGGGTAAAGACAATGCCTGTGACTGACATTCAGTCGTCTTTATCACCCTGGAACACTTCCAGTGATTCTCCCCAGGATCAATTGATACAATCTCACTACAACTAGTGAGAATCCTAACATCCATTTAAATCTATCTCATAGAT
Source organism: Agapanthus africanus (assembly GCA_030015575.1). Classification (NCBI taxonomy): domain Eukaryota; kingdom Viridiplantae; phylum Streptophyta; class Magnoliopsida; order Asparagales; family Amaryllidaceae; genus Agapanthus; species Agapanthus africanus. Next base: position 443,474,112 of record JASDDO010000001.1, read on the forward strand.
CCAAAACTCAGGATTTAGGAGGTATCACTTTGATCCTTCACGGAGAATCATTGTGATAAACGGAGATTGATCGAGCGTAGCATAAGAAACTCCTTTCTTATCAAGAGTATGTCATCCACGTACTCTACGAGGATCGTCACCATACTCCCTACTACCTTTTTGTATATACAAGGTTCATCTACCATTTTGATGATGTCAAACTCTTTGACTACTTCATCAAAACAGATGTTCCAACTCCGCGATGCCTGCTTTATCCTATAAAGCATCTTGCACACGTTTCCGCTGCTCCCACTGTCTACGAAGCCCTCTGGCTGTGTACTTATAGACGCACTCTTCTAAAACATCATTTAGAAAAGCAGTCATGACACCCAACCACCAGATATCGTAGTCATGGTATGTAGCTGTGACAAGTAGGATCTGGATGGACTTAAGCATAGATCCTTAGAAAAAAGGTTTCATTATGATCCATATCTGGTCAATTATGCAAACCTTTAACAAGTCTAGCTTTGAAAGTCTCAACTTTTCCATCTACACCAAGTAATCTTCTCAAGATATACTTGCTCCTGATGGGGATTTAACCCTTCAGATATAGCAACCAAAGTCCATACTTTGTTGGTGTATAAGGATTCCATCTCAGATCGCTAAACATCCAGCCATTCTTACAGAGTCTTACTCTCGATGGCCTGCTCGAAGCTAGTTTGGTCATCATCTCATGATGCAATTCTCGCTTCCACTTTCATAGAGAAAACGAAGTATCTCTCAGGTGGGTGAGGAACCCTACTAGATCGGCGGAGAGGCTGAGGTTCATTGGTAACTATTGAATCCTTTGGTTCTCTCAAATCATCAGCTGCAGTTTGTATAGCTGGAACATTTCCAGTTTTACATAACAGTCCTTGCCTCGAGCTTGTCCGGATTTTGCTTTTAGACATAGCCCGGACAACCCCAAATCTTAACCAACTTAAGATATGGGCTCTTCCCTTTCCATATCACATATGAAGCGGTAGGCAACTGATTTGATTTGAACCCTATTCAATAGGTATGCATCTTCTCAAGTGCATAACTCCCAAAAAGAAATAGGTAACTCAGTAGTACTCATCATAGAGCACACCATATCAAATAGGGTGTATCTGCTCCGCCCCGATATACCATCGTGCTATGGTGTATACAGAGGAGTAATGCTGAGAGAGAATCTCATTCTCCTTTAGAATAGTCCAGGAATTCCATGCACAAGTATTCTCCTCCCTGATCTCATCATAGGACATAATACTTATACCCGTATTTTGGTTCTCTACTTCTAAATCATATTCTGTGAATATCTCAAAAGGTTCGGACTTGTGTTTCAACAGGAACATATGTCTGAATCTTGAGAGATTATCAAAGAATGTAATGAAGTACAAAGAACCGGTCTTGGCATATGTAGACAGGGGACCTTTATACATCAACATGTATCATCCCAAGAGTTTACCAACTCTTTCTCTGTTTCCAGTAAACGGAGCTATGGTCATCTTATCTTTGTGACATGACTGGCGAGTTTCACAAGATGTAAATTCAAACTGATTTAAATATGCATCTAAATGTAACTCAGCCAGTCGGGTCGCATTGATATGACCTAGTCTACAATACCTCAAGAAGGATTCGTTCATTTCTGAACTCTTCCTCTTGTGTGTGTTCTGTATACTAAAGAACTGTAGTTTGATTTAGAACGTCAATGCTTTTAGATAACGTGCCTGAACCGATCAACTTTTGATATAGGAAATGTTCAAAGCATTATCCAACAATACAAAATTTTATCATTTCTTTACTAATAAAGAGACTGATATGATTTTGTATATCAGGTTCGGTATCTAATAACATTCGTTCAGAATCAATGTATTGGTAATACAGGGTGACAGTGACCAACAGACTTGGCTGCAACACTTATCCCGTTTTCTGCCTCATGAAACTTATCACCCGTTCTCAGTTCTCTACCTTTCTGTAGCCCTATGTAACTGATTACATATCTGGGATCCTGATCTGGTATCACATACCCAGGACGTAAAGGATACTGAGAAACAGTTCTGTATAATGAACACACCCGAAGATGATGCATCAGCATGCACTCTCTTCGTTTGGGCGGCACGGGAATTCTGGTAATCCCCTATTTCCTGCTCTGTCTTATAACTATTATAAGTTGGAGCGGGACCAACGTTCCCCAGCTCAGTATAACAAGCGGGTTCGGTCAATATTCCGTATTATTATCTTGATTAAGGCGTGATATGGTCGCTACCTGGAGAGAGAGAGAAGAAAACACTCAGCGTGGGCTCTTGCAAGAATAGATTGGTTATTATTTTATCTAATCAGGATGGCTCCCACTGCTTTTTATCAAATCTTCCTTCAAACCCTAAAAGGAAAGACTAGCCGGGATTAATTACACACTACAAGTTCGCCAATCTTTCAGCCAGGCCAGTGTCGGTACTTTGAGGGAGGTCCCCCGTGCTTTCGCACGAACCTAATTAATGTAAACCTCGTTTTCCCAGAGGCGTAACCCCGTTGACACCTTTCTAGACACCTACTTGATCGGCTAATTGTAATGTATAAAACTCTCCCAGGAGTAACACTTACTCGCAGCGGGTATCGGGATCCAACTATCTCATAGAAGGTATGCAATCTCATTGCAAATCTCAACACTTGAAATTCCCGATAATATTTTGCCCCTAACCTCCTATGACCTTGACAAAGGCCAACAAACCATAGGATGCTAGTCAAGTTCAACCCGTCATTTCCTGATTGAATTAAACCCACCCGCACGGCCCTTGATAAAGGCCAACAAGGTCGCACGACTACCCTAACTCAATCTGCATCATATGCATAAGCAGATAAGCACCAGTTAGCTACCGCACACTGCGCCTTAACAAAGGCCAACAAACGCAGCACGAATACTAACTACTACTTATCTGAAATGACGGAGGGCTACGACAGGTTTTTATGAAAACCTATTGCGTAATGAACTTGATATCGTTGTAGGATCGAATGAATTTTGAAATGGAGTGCTTTTGAGGCTTTTCTAGTTTTGCTAAAGGAGTCACTCCCGGTGAAGGGATCGTCGGTCCTTTCCTCGTCGAATGAGGTGCGGGATATTACATATATCACTGTGCAAAGCAAAAACTCTTTAAAAGCAATCAAAAGACAAACCGAGTGTGTAGCATCTGCCAGTTATTGCTAAAGGAGTCACTCCCGGTGAAGGGATCTCGGTCCTTTCCTCATCGAATAAGGTGCAGGATATATCATATATACCGCTGTGCAAAGCAAGAACTGTAGCTACCTGTTTTATTTTTGAAATTCGATTCTACAACATCTTAGGTTTCTTTTATTTCATTAATCTCATTAATGAAGTCCCATCATTTAAGTACCTAAACATCACAGATAAATACGACGTACACTTATGCCAGCCGCATTCGCCTCGATGTCCCCTCATGCACCGTTAGGTTAGGTAACTAACGGCAGAGCGGGGCAGGGCTAGCGCGGGTGTAAAACATAAGTAACGTCTATATAATATATCATATATACTATATACTGTATCTATCACAGAACATCACATGATCACATCACAGATATCGCAGCAGAAGAATCATATGAAATATTGGATATACTAGGACGTCCGTGTTTTCAATACGAGCCAGTATAAAACACGGATTCCACGGTCGTGATGAATAGCCAAACCCACACCCCTAGACCCCTACGAGAGCGGCAAGCAACCCTACCAATTCTGGAGTTAGGAGACCCGGACTCGACTCCTCGAGTTGGTCTCCCACTGGACTCCAGAACCCGGTTACTTGTGCCTTCCTCCTTGGGTCTATCCTAGTGCGGAAAAGTAAATAATATACAACAACGGTGACAACTTCCGCAACCTGGAAGCGCCCCAATAAAAGAATATTACATACAAGTTTTTACATGAATGAAAATGAAAAACACTCATCTCACATAAAAACCCCCGGCTATTCAAACACGACGATCCAATATAACATATCCAGCAACACATAACATCACATATCATCAACGTAAGTAAATATGCGCATCCCAATTGTCGTTGACATATAGCAACGAAACCGGCGATATCACATATTACACTTACGGTCACAGAAAAGAAAGTGTAAAACTACAACAGTTGGATTCCGTAATCACCTCAGACATCGCATGCCTGACCAAATGAATTCTTTAGACATCACATGCCTAACAATTATAAACCCTGCATTTTAGTCTCATTATCGAAAACACTTTTCAATATCAAGTCGGGCAATTCAACAAGATTCCCGACATACTGATCGAATGCTCGTCGCAAACTTCAGTAGACGGCCGCACCCCCGATACCGTCGACGAAGTGCACCAAGGCGGAACACCGCTGCCGCGAGCACCCGAACGGATGCTTTCGGCGACGGGGTTCTCCTACAGTCACTTGGTCGGGGCTATGGAGCGAGGCTGTCTATTAAGTTTATCGGGGAGTATCCGCGTACGCTACGTGATTGCGACGGACTTTTGATCACATCAAAATTCCGTGGCAACCGATCAAGTGAGACTAAAGTGCTATGTTTATAACATTCATTTAGTTATCTCATAACTGCTTGTGAATTCCAATTATTGTATCACATTCCGAATAAAATAGAAAATGTTAAACTTTCCGATCGAACAATCGAACACCCAAGTTTTCCCGATACAGATCAACACATGAAATATGAGTCTAACAACATTCAGTTCGTGCCTCAGTACCAACGGTCCAGCCGTAGAAGGGTCAAGCCAACGCCTCACATGTGGCACGCCGTACTGCTCCAAACCCGAAGGTTCAAAGGGCAGTTCAAGACGGTCACATAATCGAGTTAAGGTTTGTTGTCTTCTAGAGGGACCATCGCGTTACTTGCACTACTTAGAACGTCGTTAAACTACGGAAAAATCCAACACTTGGAAATTTCCCGACAGGGGAAAAATTGGGTATTTATATCCGGTCGAACTTTTTAACATATTCTAAAATTTATCCGGAAAGCCACACAGACAAAATTTGATAATCCGATCAAATCACTGAATCCCCAAAACAACTCCAGAAAATTCAACTCTTGAATAAAAAATAAAAATTTCCAGAAGACTCAGCACTTTGACCCAAGAATTACTGTGCTATCCAAGTGGTGTAAATCTACAGTGTGGCCGCGGATCCGCCGCTAATGCTATGGTGGGGGCCGCGGTTCCGCTCTTTCTTAGTGGATTTATCATCACGTGCTTCACAGTAACTCATACAATTCCCTGCTGAATTTTTTGGTAATTTTTAATCTGGAAAAATCCCGGTTTTTAGAAAAAGGACAGAGAGCAATTTTGGGTTCGTGTTTTCGGTTCGATCGGACTTCAAATTCCGTCTGGACTTCGCCTAAGGCTCTAGATAGGCTCTGATACCACTGTAGGGTTCCTAGGCATCCTAATGAGGTCTCACAAGGCATCAACCATGCCAATTTCAAAAATTCTAGGTGCCGAGAAACCCGACTACGGATCGTTTGCTAGAAATCTAGGCGAAAAGATAACTAGTTAACAACTTAACTAATGGGATATCGGAAATACAACCTTTGTAGATCCGGTGCTCCACCTCCATAGCTCCGCAACGAAGTCGTCTCCGCTGTCCAAAAGGAATCCGGGCTCTAGAGTCGGCTTCGTCGGAGAAAAAGAGAGCTAGGTCGTCGATGTCCATGCCGAAGATGATCTACGTCGAGGCATCGCTAAATCAAGCTCCACCTTCACCAAGCCATGAAAACTTGTGAAGGAAACACACTCTACTACTTGGCAAGAGGTAGAGGATGAAGAAATAGGAAGTGGGTAGACTTTAGATTTGGATTTCTCACTCATATCATCAATCCACCATTGATGTAGTCTAGGTTTTTCTTCTTGAGTTGAAGGAAGAAGAAGAAGAAATGATATGATAAGTTCATTAAAAAAGAAAAGAATAATCCATTCTTATCATAACACTACCCAAGTTAAGTGTAGAGAATTGACCAAGGTTAAAGAATGGTTAGGGTTAAGGAGATGAGACAAAAATGGTGACTTAATGAAAGCTTCATGAAGCTTCATGATGAAAACAAAACTAGCCACCATTTTTTCACTTCTTTTCCTTTTCTCATTTATCTTTTAAATGCAAAAGAAAAGATAAATGAATGAATAAAAGAAAACCCCAATCATTTACTTAATCTAGGTTTAATTCATTACACTTAACAAAAAAGATATGTATCATCAAACATGATACAATCAAGTGCACAAAAATCATATCGCATATGCAATGCGCACACCCGAGTGAGAAAATCCAATCAAAGTGAACCGATACTAGTTAATGCAAAGTAATATATCAAATATATAATTATGCATTAAATCACTAAATCAACACTTGATTCAATGATCCGGTCATGTCGCACATAACCGACTGGTATCTTCAGTAACAACTTATCGAATCAACACTTGATCCGATAACCCGGCTATATCGCATATAACCGATCAATGTCACATCGCGAGAATGAAATACGGTATCACATACACGCATCATTCTCGGTCCCGCACATATCTCATATGCGCTCCTATTTCGTTTCGCTTGAGCCAGGAAACCTCTGTGTAGCACTCTAAAGACTCGTCAATACGCCGGCAGCGGATGATGATCATATCAAACATCCACAAGCCGCAAGCGGTCTGCTAAACGTAACGGCCACCCGGGTATTGAGCGATCTGAAGATCGACGAGCAAGCCCGCTCACACTCCAGTGAATCCAACCAGTAACACTACCGTACAGTCCGGTCTGATCGTCTGATATGTCGCATATCTTGCCTAGGGGTGGTAAACGTCAGACCCCAATAGCTCGATAAATCGTGTCGATATGAGGTCTATAACTGTTTGAGAAACTACTGGTAACACTTACCAGTAAATCTCAGCAACTCTGGCCAGGGATTTCCTGTTATAGCCAATCGAACACAGCGCAACATCAACCCCCTATACCGGGAGAGACGAATCCCCTCCTATCGCTTATTGCCTCCATGTGACTCAGGACTGTACCCAAAAACCACCGTTTTGCACGCCCTCTTGGACGTGGTAAGATGGAAATCAAAGCACAGTGGGAACCATACAAGACTCTATGACGATCTCGGGTCAACAGACTACTCTGTACCAGTGTCACCAGAGAACTGCCATCTGACGTGAGGTATAATACCATCTGGGAGTTCTCGGCGAGTCCGTCCAGTATACCCAGTCTCTACTGAGCACCCGTATATCATCTCTGATGTCAAACACCGATGGATATGGGATCATCCATCGCCCATCTGTATGGGTCGAGAAGGTACACGCTAGTCTACTCTGGTATATCGATGCCCCGTCTCGATACACCCACGACTAGGGACTTTTAAGGATGTACTTATGGACTACCATGTCCCCACTAGTATGATCCGCATCATAGTCCAGGTAGTCAAGCACACATCCTAAGGGCTTCACCAACATGTAACAGAGAGACAATCAGTATACACGTTAAGGTAAAGTTCAACCAGATAGCATACTATCATGTCGAGCAAGAAAGTCTTCCCTATATACGTCCCAGCATCCACTACAATATACATCCTATGTACAGTAATGGCCTCTAGGGCATACATATAACTAACAGATTCATCCCAACTTCGAAGAAACCAGTGTCCTCGGCAAATACCTCAACTCAGGGAAACAAACAATCCTTGACGAGAGCCTCCTGAACCGCGTTGACTCGCAGAGCAACCAGTGCCTCCGTGGGAAATTCTCGACTCGTTTCAACACCAGGGAAACAAATAATCATTGGCGCTAGAGAAACAAATAATTCTTAGCAAATACCTCAACTCAGGGAAACAAACAATCCTTGACGAGAGCCTCCAGAGCCGCGTCGACTCGCAGAGCAACCAGTGCCTCCGTGGGGAATTCTCGACTCGTTTCAACACTAAGGAAATAAATAATCCTTGGCGCTAGGGAAACAAATAATCCTTAGCAAATACCTCAACTCAGGGAAACAAACAATCCTTGATGAGAGCCTCCTGAGCCACGTCGACTCGTAGAGCAACCAGTGCCTCCGTGGGAAATTCTCGACTCGTTTCAACACCAGGGAAACAAATAATCCTTGACGCTAGGGAAACAAATAATCCTTGGCGAATACCTCAACTCAGGGAAACAAACAATCCTTGACGAGAGCCTCCTGAGCCGCGTCGACTCGCAGAGCAACCAGTGCCTCCGTGGGGAATTCTCGACTCGTTTCAACACCAGGGAAACAAATAATCCTTGGCGCTAGTGAAACAAATAATCCTTAGCAAATACCTCAACTCAGGGAAATAAACAATCCTTGACGAGAGCCTCCTGAGCCGCGTCGACTCGCAGAGCAACCAGTGCCTCCGTGGGGAATTCTCGACTCGTTTCAACGCTAGGGAAACAAATAATCCTTGGCAAATACTTCAACTCAGGGAAACAAACAATCCTTGACGAGAGCCTCCTGATTCGCGTCGGCTCGCAGAGAAACCGGTGTCTCCGCGGGAAAATTCCCGATTCGTCTCAACTTGCAAGATGAAGCCTCAGGCAGCAGGGACTAAAATAAAAACTTGCTTCCTGAACAATGGGACCCTGCAAGTCGATCTAAAAGGTCTCTTGCATACTATTCACGGGTCTCACTCTCCAAAGTCGAATCTCGACAAGAAGGGAAACAACCACTTACGGGTCCTCTCGACTCATAAGAGGGAAAAATTCTCTTACAGGATCCTTACGACCTATAAGAGAAGACACACTTAGGAATCCTCACGACTCCTAAGGAGAAAAACCCACCTACGAGATCCTCTCGATCCGTAGGGAGAAAAGTCTCTATGAGACCCTCACGGCTCGTAGAGTTGAAAAGTCTTAGGCGGCAGATCTGAACCTACGGCCTAAGCCATCGCTATCTCTCGGAGAAATTAAGTTATCTGCCAATTATGTTTATCGAGACAGCATGCTGAGAAGGGAGAAAGCAAAGAAATAGTACAAAACATTGCAAAAAGAAATGTGTATCTTTATTCATGAATTCAATCAAATACAAGACGAATCATATAAAGAACAAAGAAGGTATATATACTATGCAAAAATTACAAGTGTGAAAATGATACAAAATGTTCAGGGAGAAGGAAGCCTCTTGAATAGCTCTATCAATTGCTCGCGTACTTCCTTCCATGCCTTCTCTTGATCAGCCGCCACCGCCAGTTCGTCCTCTACTTAAGCCCGCTGCTGCATGAAGGATGCAAGCTGTTCCCCAACGACCTGCTGAGCTGCTTCACGGCCTCGGGCATCACGTTCGGCGGCATCAAGCTTTCGCTTCAGTGCTAGCCCATTAGAGATACGCTCCAGGAGGCCTTCAAAGACAGCTTTCACCTCGGCAGCATTCGTCCTAACTTCAGCGCGCAGGCGCTTGAGGACTCCTGACATTCCTTCAACCATAAAGCTGCTTCTTGCTCCAAATGGCGGAAATAAGAAGTGCTTTGCTCAAGCCAGGCTGTCCGTTGGGTGCTTATGGCCAAAACTTCAGGGGAAGGACGCGTCGACTCCAACCGATGTAGGCAGGCCTCGATCTCCCTGCAGTGGTTAACCCAAGATTCGACGATGCCTTCGTTGTGAAAGTTTACGAGCGCCGCCAACATTGGGTTAACCTCCACAGCGAAATCTGCGGCAGAGGGGAGAGCGTCCACGTTAAGCTCTTCGATATACCCGCTCAGCATGCCCAAACTCATCACGGCACCCTTTGAAGATGGACGTTTCAAGAAGGGACCTGCCGGTGAAAAGACGCGAGACTCAAGAGGGACTGGAGCCAGAACGATAGCTGCAAAACAAAACATAGTTAAACGACGGTTCAAGAGATGTTGAAGAGTCATCAAAAAGGGAATTTACTATACCAGCTGCAACGGACGGCAAAGCCGGAAGGACCGGTGGCGTGGCGGGTCTTGCGTCCCCTCCTTCGATTTGTGGCACTACAATAAGGAAGAAGAAAAGTCAGAAATAATCCCATTGCTAAAAAAAAGAGAAAGAAAGACATCGAAGCGAAAATATACTCACCGGCACCACTAAAGGGAGAAGCGAGCTCAGACGGGAAGGAGAAGTGCGGAAGCAATACCTGATGGATATGATCAAAAGGCACTCCTGAAAAGACACAGTGGTACGACGTTAGTACAGGAATCATGCGGCTAAAAGATAAACTAATGAATCGCAGATCCATACCTTCCAACATCTGCGATGGCTTAAGGGAAGGCTGGGAGGTGACCACCGCCAAGGTAAGTTGATGGTGCTCCTTCGAGCAATGGGGCATCGGCGCTGGCCGCACCTGCGTTGAAAACAAAGACAAACTTGTTAGAAAAGATTGCAAGATATAAAAAAGAATGACAGTAACTCAAAATCTACCTGATGAGCTGCCGGCTGAAACGGAGACGACTCCCTCCTCCATCGACATAAGATTACCGCCCGTGGCCTCATCACCCGACTCAATGGGGGCCGTCGTCGTGCTCGCGCGACCAGGAGACGGCGGAAGATCGTAGGCGGGGAGGGCAATGATTGGAGCGTTGCCGGACTCTTGGGAGGAAGCGGCTAACTCTTCCCCAAGAGTCATGCCCATCTCACCCGCTACTTCTTCGGGCTCCGCCGTCTCCATCGGCTCATCCACCGTCACCACGAGGTCGCTAGCCTCAAGCGCCTCGCCCACCATTACCCTCGGCTCGGTTATAACGATCATTTCATCTGCCGCCACTTCAGGCTCGGCATCAATGACCTTCTCGGCTGCAGATCCTTCAACCTCTGTTTCAGGCTCCGTAGCCCCAACGACGTTGCCCACCGTCAGCTCGGGTTCGGCAGGTACCGCCTCCTCTGTTTCCCTGGGTTCAACGGTCTCCGCCTCCCCCTTGGTCAGACTTGGCCCTGCAGGATAGAATACATAAGAACCGATGGCTTTATAATTCTTACAACAAGATTCTGAAAGAAATGTTACCTGAAGAGGATTTATCATTTGCACTCCGAACCGCACGCGCCACTTTCCTGCGAGCAGTAGATAGGGCGACAGGGGCCTCTTCGGAGGGAATATCAGCACGAGGGATGGTGCTAGGGCCCGCTCCCGTGGCCAAAGCAGCCCTGCGCGCCTTCGCCTCGCGCCTTAGCCGCTTTCCCTCCTCCCGGGCCGTCGAGACGGATCTCACCAGAACCTCTTTCATTGAAGCGTCCTCGTCCGTGTACAGGGATGCCTCCAAATTCTTCAAGGCATCCCTCGTCGACCTGTCAAGTCAAGGCTCTTGCGGCAACCCCGACGAGACTGGAACTTCAGTAACAGGCTTGGGGAGGATCCCCGCATCAACCGGTGTAGCCCCTGCCAAGAAACAAAGGAAGAAAGTTAGGTTGACCATCGAAAAAGATAACGCAATCTGTTTTTTTTTTAAAAAAAGGGAGGGGTGGGACATACCGGCGCCCACTAGAGCGCGTTTCTCCTCCTCCTCTTGGAAGGTTTTCAAAAAGGCAGCAATAGCTTCTTCGGTAGAGACACCTGTTGAAAATGGGGGAAAGTATTAGTTAAAATGATAAAAAGTGCGATAAAGTGACGAAGAAAGCAGCTAATGGTTACCTGACTCAGCGAGTTTGCTTAACATCACTTCGAGCCTTGCTGATCGCTCAGAAGCTGCAATAGCGGCCGCCAAATTGGTGTCTGTGGGGTCTACCAAGAAGCCCTTATTGCTGCCATATTCACTTATTCCTTTGGTGAGAGGGGCCTCAGGCTCTAAACTGAGGATCGCGTCGAGGGAAAGGATCGACTTCTTCTTCTTTTGCCCGCCAGCTCTAGATGCACCTGGAATTGATTTGCGCTTGGCAGGCACCTTGGGGCGACGGGTCTCGATATCCGCTCCTGCGCCGGACTCTGGCGATATTACATTAACCGTCTTCGTGGGAGCACGGGGCGCCGGTGGTGCATTTACCATAGCAGGCAGCGGCAATCCACGCGGGGGGCTCAACACGCGTGGTCGATCGACTCCGGCATCTTTTAGCGGAGGAACGACCGGAATCCTTGGCTTCAAAGGGGCCTTGCGATCACTGCCAGGAGGCGCACCCCTACGGTCAACCAGCATGCGCTTCTCCGTTAAGATAACTGGGCCCATCGCATGCGCATACCAAGCCACGTACGTATTGAGCATCTTAGGGACGCAGCTGGGTTCACTGATAAAGAAATAAGAACCCGTGTTAAGCCGTGTGAAATGGTGCATTGCATTCTTTATCCCCTCTCGGCTGACCACGGGCTTTTCCAAGAAAGCTTCCATCGGGATCCCTTGGTTGTAGCTCGATTGCTGAGCAAACCGGTGCGGGGTATACCTCATAAAGAGTGTTGTCTCATTCTGCCTAAACACTAGATAGCCCGGCCGAATGGAGTAGAGGTGGAGGATTTCCCGAGCCTTCAATATGGAAGCCCCGTCCTTAAAATCAGCGCGTAGTCACACTACTGACTTAGTGGTCTCTGTGTTTATGGTTATGACCTTATCCACAAAGGAAACCTTCGCTCCGACTAGATGTGGACGAAGGAGCAACCCCCTAGACTCCCGCGGGGACGCAACCACAATTGAAGCGCCGACCAACCGCATGACTCTCGGGAGTCTGCATTTCTCAAAGAACGGAGGAATCTTATGGGCGCCAAACACCCCTTGCACATGCATCTCCATCTAGGAGGTGAAATAGTGCATCGGGAAGTTAGCGGGCTGCACCCCAGGCTCACTAGCGTCCGCCGCTACGCGAAGTCCATTATAAAGGTAAGCCAGCCCGGCGATTCCTACCGATAACTGCAAACCAGCCACCATCCAATGCGCTGGGTAAAAGACGGAGGGCCGCATGTGGCGCGGGTGCATGGGGAGCGCAAAGCTGCATAGCCACAAGCCCAAGAACCCAATAAAAAAGGTCTCCTCATCCATGCCCGGGACGGCGATTTCTGAGAAAGGGACGATGGCAACGCCGGGGAGATAAAAATCCCTTTGATCATTCTCCGATACGGGTCGGCGGTCCAAGCCGAAACCGAAAGTGTTATCGAGTTGGGCGAACTTCTCACTCCGCTCTGATAGGAACTCCGGGCGAATGAAGCGGGCAATAAAACCTGCGAAACTAACGCCCCGGTCGCCCGATTCCAGATGGAGTCCTTCATAAATCTCCAACACCTTCACCAAGCCAGGATACTGATGTTGAACGGCGTTCTCCGGAGTCAGGTCAAACACCAGCGGCTTGGTAGCAAAGACGTATTCGTCAGGAGGGAGCAACTCCTCGTAATGTTCCCCCCCATCGGTAAACCCGAGAGTTCGACAAACTCCTCCAAAGAAATAGAGACCTACCTATCCGTCATCAAGAAAGTGTGGGTGGGGATATTCCATTGCTCGATAAAATCTTTAATCCACCACGTTGGAGGGGAAGGATATTCGAAGAGCGAAACGTAGATGGCCGAATACAAACCGATCTTTGTCAAATGAGTCTTTTTAGCCGATAAGATGTACCGAGCCCACTGCAAATATCCAGCGGGCGATCGCGGGACCAATCCAATGTTGTAAGCCTGTCCCCAAGGGCGTGCTTCACCCTGACAGATTCGCCTTCCTAGAATGTCTATTGCCGGCGGTGGCTGCACAGGAATAGCGCCAATTGCAGGCTGGAGGAGGTCATCCGAATTCCAATTCTTAACCTCCACGGCATACTTAACCGGGGGTTCGTCCGCATAGGGGATCGTAATTATGGGCTCAGATGGCATGGCGGAACTGAAACTGAGACGACCCTGGATGATTTCATTGTACCACTTTCCCCATAAGTGAAGGTTTTTGTGCTCGGGGTCATGATCCTTAATAAGAGCGAGCGCCACCCGGTCCACTGGTGCATGGGGAAATCCTCCCTCCGAGCGAACAAATGGGAAAGACAAGTTGGCAGACATGTTTCCTGTAGAAAGACAAAAATAACCGTTAGTGTTCCAACGCTTGGCATTTTAAAATCTTACACTACACTGCAATGCAGTGGGTAGGGGACCAAAGGGGGACCCACAAAATCTGGATGACGGTGCATCATTTAATAAGACAATCCCATCATTAGATGAGACTGTCAATTAATGAAAAGATCCCCAAGAGAATATCCTCATTGATGGGAAGTCCCTGGAGACAAAGAGAAAATCTCCTCTTTTAGAGCAAAGCTCTGTCACAGAGTGACATTTGTCAAACTCTGGTCTCAAAGGGATAAAGTTTATTTAAAAAAAAAGAGCCTAGCTCTATAATAATGATGGGAAAATCCCTCAGAAAGGAAATTTTAACTCCTAAAAGATTAAAAATTTGGGATCTTAAAGATCCATGAAAACATTTAGAAGTTCTCCATGTTCAGATCTAAAAGATCTACATTTGATCTATGAGCAAAGCTCAGTTCATCGGTTAAAACCCATGAACAAGATCTCTATAGATCTGTAGATTTTTTAGAGCAAGGCTCTGTTAATGAGACCCCAAAGGGGTTTTCTTTAGATCAAAAGATCTATGAGAGCAAGGCTCTGTTAATTAAACTTAATTTAAAAAATTTTTACCTAAGATGGTGCTAGGTTCTGAACTTTGAAAGTTCTTAAAAAGAAACAAGAGTAAGGCTCTAAAAGTTCTTAAACAAGAGCAAGGCTCTGGGATTCAAGATTCAAGAAAACGGTGGAATTTACCAAGGACCAAGGGTCCTATTTATAGGCGCCTGTGCCTCTTCAACTTACCCCTTTTGATCCAACGGCCAGGATCTTGCCACCGCTGCACTCACGTGCACGCCACGTGAGCGCAACGGTGGGGGGGCATTTGTTTCCCCCAATCAGAGCAAGGCTCTGTTTGAATTTCAAAAATTCAAATTTTCTGAAGCAACGCTTCAAAATCCCGTGCGCTGCGCGCAACGCGCCACGTGTCAGAAGTTGATGTGTCAACACAGCGCCCGAGGCAGTGCGTCCAATCAGAGCAAGGCGCTTTTAAAACAAAAAGTAAAGGAAGCAACGTTTCAATTGCGCAAGCGCTGTGCTGCGTGACACGTGTCTGCGCAGTTGCGCAAACACAACTGCGCAAGCGCTGCGCTGCGTGACACGTGTCTGCGCAGGTGCACAAACGCTTGCGTCTGCGCAGGTGCGCAAGCACAGCTGTGCAAGCGCTACGCTGCGCGACACGTGTCTGAGCAGTTGCACAAGCACAGCTGCGCAAGCGCTGCGCTGCGCGACACGTGTCACGCGCTGAGACGTTTGCGCAAAACAGAATTAAGATTTTAAAGAAATCTTTTCTGCTCTTGTTAAAACAAGAAGATTTTCTTCTGTAAAACAAAGGCCTTTGGATCAAAGATCCAACGGTAGGGAAAATTCCCCAAATCACTCAGAGAAAGATCTCTTCAACAAATTTAACTAATTTATGGGCCCTATAAAAAGGACCCCAAACCTCAACTCAAAGGCATCAACATTTTGGAAAAATTAAACAGAGAGAACTCTGAAGAATTAGAGAGAATTCCTCAAGAACAAGAGAAAAAGGTAAAAACCTTTAGAAAAAGAGAAAATTCTCTTAAAAAAACAGATCATTGATCTAAGAACAAGATCAATGATCTTCAAGAAAAAAAATAAACAATAACAGTGCCTTGCACTTTTTATGATCCATTGGTTCTTTAAAAAACAAGAAAAAACATGTTTTCTTTGATCTAAAATTGATCCAAAGAATAAGAACAGTGCCCAGCACTTGCCAAAACTGCACTATTGCGCAAGCCGCCAGGAAGCACCACGTGTCAACAGTGCAACAGCGCAGCGCATTGACGCAGCGCACTGCGCTGTTGCGCTTGCGCTCACCAGAACGTGACACGTGTCACCTCCACGAGCGCTTGCACTCATTAATTGGCGCAAAACGCTTGACAAGCCACATGGGGTACTGTCAGAGTAAATAATGCTATGCATTATTTAAAGGGCAGAGCCCAATTGAGAGGTCCAATGGACCAAAACAAATGCTCTGCATTATAATAAAAAGGGCAGAGCCCAGTCAAAATAGGCATAAATGGCCTGAAGTAATGCTATGTATTATTTTAAAAATGGGAGAGCCCAAACAAAGGCCTAACAGGCCAAATGCAAACAAAATGTGAACATTTTCAACTGAACTTAGCCCAATTTCGGCCGTAAGTCCTCAAATTAAATTGACTGGGCAAGATTGCTCTCTTAAATCAATTTACCTCCGGTTCGAGGGTACATCTCCGAACTCCTCTGACACTTCTCGTTGTAATCCTTCAACGACGTCAGAGAGGTGACGGGTCCCAACGACCACACATCAATATTGGACCGAAACGTCCTTAAACTAATATCGGACCGAAACGTCCTTAAACTAATATTCATCCCAAAATGGGAACGACGGACCGAAATGTCCTTAAACTAATGACGGACCGAAACGTCCTTAAACTAATGATGGACCACCACGTCCCTAAACTGGCGATGGACCGAAACGTCCTTAAACTAATATTGGACCGAAACGTCCTTAAACTAATAATGGACCACCACGTTCCTAAACTGGAACATGAACCACCACGTCCCTAAACTGGAACAATAGAGCCTCCAAATACTCTTTTGTCGGATCTTAAACGGTCCCGTTTAAGTTGATCTTAGCCCCAAACACGGCTAACGTATCCTTAAACATTCAAATGGACTATAAAACTCCAAATCAACTTTGGTTCAAGGGTACATCTCTGACTCCTCTGACACCTATCGTTGTAATTCTTCAACGACGTCAGAGAAGTGACGAGTCCTGACGGCCATATAATAAATGGATCACCACGTTAAGTTGATCTTAGTCTCAAACAGGACTAACGTATTCTTAACGAACGTTTAAGTTGATCTTAGCCTCAATACAGCTAACGTATCCTTAAACTAAAAACACCAAACCCAAATCTAAGTAAATACGGATTTGGACTAATCCACGTCCTACGGGCGACGGCATTACTCAGTCTCCGTATACAATCCACGGGCAATCACAAACAAAACAAACATACACGACACGAAATGAAATTCTGGAGAAGGAGAAAGTGGCTACCGCGATGCGGTAGCGTAATTAACTGCAGGGGCTTGCGCCTGCAGGGAAGAACGTCCCCACAATCAAAAACCTCTCTAGCGAGGGGGAATCTGACGAAGTCTGCTATATCGGCCGCATTCGTCTAAACCTCCGATACACGGTGCCATAAATCAATTTGGCATCTTCGGAGAGGTGGACGGATAAAACCATATAGCATCTGCCCCGTATCCCAGGCGAGACGTCCTCACATCGTCGCCGTCTTTCGGAGGGGAACATTGCTATATAATATTTGTTGTTAATAAGAAATTAAAAATGATAAGTCTAAAAGAAAATAAAAATCAATAAGACAAACAATATATATTCATTTATTCTAAATATTAAGTTATATACTGAATATAAAGTATAACATTGATTGGACAGATGATTGTTTGTACAATATCATATATAGATATATGAAGAAAAATGAATGATGGGATAGATAAATCCAGCATTTCTAATTCACCATAATTTCATTCCCTATTTTTACGGTTGAAACGCATTTGATTGTCTTCTCTACTATTAGACAACATCAAGTATTATCTTTTCCAAATATTTTTATTTGATTTACTCAAATTACGATGCTATCAAATCAGTCATATTATACATTTACCAGAATATACATTATTGAGAATCTTTCTCATGTATAGTGCAATTATGATATGATCTATAAATACATATACTTCATCCGTCCAATCATGCGTTTTTTCCATCCCTATATATATATATATATATATATATATATATATATATATATATATATATATATATATATATATATGACACGACATCAAAATGAAGAAAAATGCATGATTGGACACATGAAGCCAGCATTTCCAGTTCACCCTAATTGCATTCCCTTTTTTCGCGGCTGAAGCACTTTTTGTTGTCTTTTCTGTCACCAGACAACATAAAGTAATGTCTTTTCCAAATATTTTTATTTAATTTACTCAACTTACGATACTATCAAACCAGTTAAATTATATTTTATCAGAATATGTTTTATTGAGAATTTTTCACATGCATAGTGCAATTATGATAAGAGCTATAAATGCATATATTTCATCCATCCAATCATGTGTATTTTCTTCATGCATATTTATATATGATATGACATCAAAATGAAAAAAAATACATGATAAGACCACATGCAGCTATACATTTCCAATTCACCATATTTGCATTCGCTACTTGCTAATTTTAAATTTCAAACTGACTTGGTGATATATATATATATATATATATATATATATATATATATATATATATATATATATATATATATATATATATATAAACCATGATCATGCATTTTCTCACAAACACTTGTGCCTGACTATTTCAAATACTCAAATTGTCCATGATGAAGCTTAAGCTTAGTCCGTCGGTAATGAAGAAAGGCCATAAAAAAAGTAAGACGTCGACCGTGACCTCTCTCGCACAAGATATGCCCATCGAAATAGCCATGCAATTCGTCTCCAAGTCCTCGTCTCCTCTCGATGATATTAAAAACCTACGTGCAACGTAAGCATTTATTACTTTTTATAATTTCAGAAAACATATAAATTATCTAATATTGTTTTGTATGCATTTTAGATGTAAGAGTTTTTACCGTGCCTCCAAAGATAAAATGGTTGGGCGTTCAATCTCGGTGATTAAGGAGTACTTGAGAATGTATTGGTGGGAAAAAGGTGCATGTCTAATTTTGCTTCGAAACTGTGCAAATAGCGACAATCTTGATGCCAACTTTATTCTTGGACTGGTAAATAATTTCATTTAATACATATATATATAAATTGTCTAATTCATCGATGTTGGGTTTTTCTTTAAACCTATAGGAAGAGATATACAATTTAGGAAGGATGACTTTGGGTATGGAGCATCTCAAGACAGCGATGACTGGTGGCCACTTTGCAGCAGCATATGTGGTCGGGATCATACTGTTTTTTGATGCATATACACGGGCACACGCCATGGAAATTCTGAACAAGATTTCTTGCGGCGATCTTTTATACGCTGGTCATGAAGTTAAAGAGTGCATGAGATCGGGCAATCCGATAATAGACAGATGCAGAAGAGATGCTTTGCAGATTACGAATAAAAGTTGGACGAGGATGATGTTGAAGATAGAGCCGAGATCTCCCTGCAAGGATAAGCTGTGTAGAAGGGTTGTGAAGGCAAAAAGTGATGGCTACTGGGTTGATAATGATCTACTTCCGAGGGCATTTTGCGGTCAGTTTTGCCGATGGATGGACGAGTGCTATAAATTCTTTGGAAATTAATGCCAATGGAAACATTGCTACCATCTCTTAACTGATTGTGTTTTCGATGTTTTTTTTTCAATTTTTAGGTTTCAAAAGTACGTGTCATATTTGCTGGGTAGGATGTTGAAATCTGTGATCAATTTGCAATGGTTCATTTTTGTAAGTAAGAAACCAATATCTCCTTTTGTTGCTAAATATAATTTTCATATCGTAACCGGTTTTAGTTTGCTGTTGAATGATAATAGTCTCAGCAGAAAACATTGAAATCAGAAATATTGGTGCCATTCATTTTTTGTTGTGTTCTTCATCACTAAACAACATCAAATATTATCTTTTTCAAATATTTTTATTTAATTTACTCAAGTTACAATGCTATCAAATCAGTCAAGTTATATTTTGTCAAATCTACTTTATTGAAACCGTTCAAATACAGAGTGAATTATGATAAGAGTAAGAGTTCAAAAGGTAACACATTATTAACAAACTAAAATGATATATTTATTAATATTTTATTTTGCTATTACTTTTTGAACTCTTACTCTCCTATATAAGGTCACTTTATTCATTTTCCAAGTATTCCATTATATTAGGCCGCTGTGAGATTGTAAGTTTTTTTCAGTTTGTTATTTAGTGTTGTTTTATTTTTTTAATGTAATACGGATATGGTGTGTACTTTATGAATACTTAGGACATGAATTTTTGCTTATATTATATGTCCATTTCAATGAAATGGATGACTAATAATGTGCATTTCCTTAAAATATTTTTATGCTTTCACATTTTATATGTTTAGGTTAAATAAATATCATGTACCTTATTATGCTATCATCCATTAATACCTTGCATGTCTTTTCAATTCAAAAAAACAAAGAAACACATTCTTAATTCTAATTTAAAATAAATAAAATATAACTTATAGTCTCTTAAGTATCTATTAATTATTGAGTATAACCAAGATAAGTCGAGAGTACGAGAAACTAAATAAAATTTAAATTTTTACTTGAAAACTACTTTATCGTCTCATTTTTCTTTGATTCATGCTATCCCCGCGCATAGCGCGGGTACAATGCTAGTTGTTTAAAGTAATGATAAGCCTAACCTGCAGAAGAGTCCTACAACCATGAATCCTCTTACATTCCATATAAGCAGCCTTGGTCATCTCATTATATAGACATGCAAGCACAGCACTCCCCCATGACAGTTTACCGCGCGCATGCCTCGAGATCCTCAAGAAGTGGCAGCCACCTAAGATGCACCAAGTTTGTGCTAGCGTCGGGGATCAAAAGATTGCCAAAATGGTACAATATATATGTGCTTCCTGACTTGCATCTTTTATTACTGCTCTTTTGGTATTATACCCCAAACGATCAGATGCACACCCTGCTTGCCATAGCAAATTTTGCAAAGCAACCTCCTTAAAACTCTTTTCAAAGTTATCTCGAATGTGCCTCAAACAATATCGATGACTATGCAGAGAAGGCCATCCTTTTTCTAATGCACTTGGCAAACCTTTCATACGATCAGAAATGAAAGTAATTTCTCTATTTTGGTGTACACTTTGGAATAAAATGGTGAATGCAAACAAAAAACCTTTCCCGACTTTGTGCATTCTCACTTTCTACAATTAATTGCAAATGCCAAAGGATATATATAGCCCTCCATCCATCTGCATCCGTCCCGGTAGCAACTAGTAGACAACCTTTATATTTCCCATATAAATGTGTACCATCAATGCAAAGCATGACAATGGCGAAAGCCCTGAATTGATTGACCGAAGGCCCAGAAAACACGCTGAAATCGTTCAACCCCTTGACTAAATGGTTGGGTAACACAATGATAAACGGTATCCGGATTACTTTTTTTAATCGCCTCAAGATAAGAAGGAAGCGTTTCATATGATTTTTCTCAATCTCCGGATTTTTTTTATAAAGCCTTTGTTCTCGGATTCCATGCCTTACTATATGTTATTTTGATGAAGAACTCGCTATATATTCTAGCCTGAATTTCAGCTGGAGTCAGGTCTAGGTTAGTTCTCACTATAGGCATGATAATATTACAAACAAAATTTGATGTAGCTTGTTTGTTGTTTGCTTGCAATATTGTAGGATCGCTACATGCATGTATGCTCCCCTACATCTTTTTTAATTTGAAAGTATCCAGCGGTATTTTTTGAAATAGATGCATGAAGTCTCCAAAGACATTTTTCACTATTATTTTGAGTGTCATTTAAGGCGCACACACACAACAGTATAATTAGTTCTATATATTTGTTTTAGATGGCTTGACTTGAAATCCACGTTTTATCGCCCAATTACACTAAAGTGTTTGAACTAACTTTTCCTTCGTCTCGAAGATGTCCCCTACTTTAAAACCGCCATCATTTGGTCTCGTTGAGGCACTCTTATGATGCACACACTACTACAATATGGGTTTGTCCCTACGGATAATGAAATCCGTAGGGGCAGATGTATTTTGGCCCTACGGACTAATCCGTAGGGCCCAACGGTTGCTCCTACGGTACCCGACGTTTTAATTTAAAAATATTAAATCGTAATTTATTGTTTGCCCTTACGGAGCCGCAAACCAATGACCTACAGACTAATCCGTAGGGGTATCTAAATGGGAATTTAATTAAAAAGGCACAGAAATGCCCTACGCCTCATCTATCTCGCGCGTTCCCAAAATTTCCCAAAATCCCCAAATTTCTCGTTCCCGCCGCGTCGCAGTTTTCTCGTCGCTGTTTTCGTCGTCGCCACCGCCCTCCGTTTCGTCGTCGCCACTGCCCTCGTTCTTCCTCGTCGCCGATTGCTCGCGTTGTCGACCACCGATCGAGCGTCTCCGTCGTCTCCTCCACCGCCTACAGGTTAGTAAATCTCCAATTAAACATAATTTTGATGATTTTAGGGCTAGGGTTCAGGGTTTGAGTACCGATGAGGGTTAGGGTTAGGGTTAGGCATCGGTTGGGGTTAGGGTTAGGGTTAGGGTTCGGTTGGGGTTTGGTGTTGGGGTTGGGGTTCGGCTGGAGTTGGGGTTGGGGTTGGGGTTGGGCTGGGGCTGGGGCTGGGGTTAGGTTTAGGGTTAGGGTTGGGGTTGGGGTTCGGCTGGGGCTAGAGCTGGGGCTAGAGTTGGGGATAATGAAAATTTTGTATAGAAAATTATAAAGGTTTTTAGGCCTATAATCGATGATAGAGCGACAGTTTGCCTTTTTGGGAATAAGACAAACGAGAGTAGAATTAACAGCCTTGGGCACCTCTTTATGTTTGAAAAAATATTTCCCAATTTTAGGAAAAAAACTTTGCATAATGCATGTTAACCATGTACATATCAATCCCTTTGTAAGTCTATATAGAGCATCATTTCTTTGTGCCCCCACTTTGTTTGTGGGCGTGGGCCATGGATTGATGTATGACAGGAATATTGGCCATAGAGCGAGGAGCGAGATGCTATCGGAAAACTCTAACTAGAGCGAATGTCGACGTGTTGGCTGCTAACTTATTATTAGGTTGAAAAAAGATGTGCCTATAGATGTGAGAGTGGAAGAGTCAAAATGGTGAGTGTGTAGTGCAATTCTTGATTCAACAATTTTGCTTGGTTCTGCAATAAACTGGAGTGGATACTGGACTCTAACCCTAAACCTAAACATTTTCCCAGGGGCAAGATTTCATGATATATGCAAATTACAATTTGAGAGGAAAATAAAAATATTATATGCACCCTCAAGATGGCCAGCATACATGAAAACACGTGTGTGAAAATTATACAAACTTAATTATTCATATAGGCAGAATGCGTTGTTTCAAGTAAACTTACCCAAATTAACCTAATTAACCCTAACCAACACCCTAACCCTTTCAAATTATCAATAATTAACCAAAATTAACCCTAACCTCTCCAATTAACCTAAATTAACCCTAGGCTCTAACCCTAAACCTGATATGTCTAAAATCATATTAGAAATGATATGTCTGCAATCAAATTCTGCATTTATATTTTGCGAAGTAAAAGCTTTTTCAAAATGAGAAGCTGCCATATGAACAATCTGTTTATGCTCTCAAAACAAATGCCTTCTACATTTTGCAACTTTGTAATTCTGTTTTGACATCTTCTGACATTAACCCAACAATGAAAGAATTTGGTATTTTTATCACCATCTGAAATCTATTTTATCCTTGATTTATATCTCCAAAAAAATTGAGGAAGGTTGTGTTTGTTATATCAAAAATCTTTTTGTTGAACCCAACAGGTGAAAGTTTAGAGTTGTTATAGATAACTCTTACATGTTGTTTAATGCATGTACCATTGTTAAGAGAGTGCAAGGTGGAGAACAATAATTTGTTTCAACGGCACGTTTTTCAAGTTAAAACCAATATATGATATTCGATGATAATATGAAACTTTCATATTCTTATCGATACTCATATATGAAACTCAAAGCGCCACTTAGTCCCCGTCTATCGGTTAACATACGTTCGATGTTCGTCGTGACATAGAACTATACGAAAGTTGTTAAATATCGGACGGTATAGCTCGATACTATTATAACAACCGTCGTGTAGTCTATGTGACGAGAAGATTCAATCGTATGATAACCGATAGATTTGTCCCGTGTGGACAAGTTAGGAATGTATAAAGTAAACATCTTCATTCACTTGTGTTTTCATCCGTTTCGAGATATTTCGTCGGTACCTTTTCCTGGTTCTCCGTGTACAAAGATAGATTAGATGTTCATTTCAACGTTGTTTCACAGTTTTGAAATGATTATCTATTCTATTACAGTGTACTCGGAGAACAGCGGGGAGGTGCTGCCGAAATTTACTCGAAACGGTTGAAAACACAAGCGAATGGATGTTCGCTCTATACATTTTTAATGGGATAGAAGCCTTACCCCCCGACAGCCGAAACACACACATACAATAAGAATACACAACAAACGCATTATTAGAGAGGATACCTGATATTTTGTCCCTACACATCCGGACCTACACACGTATCCGTAGGAGCAACTATTTGGCCCTACGGATAAGTCCGTAGGGACACCTATTTTATTTTATAAACCGATAAATTAAATAAGTTTTTTGTCCCTGCAGCCTAATCCGTAGGGACTACTGGACCTACACATTACGCCGTAGGGGCAAGTTTTGATCCATAGGGGCAGTGGTTTGCTCCTACGGATAAATCCGTAGGGGCAACCCCTATTTGTAGTAGTGACATTAACATTCTCTATCACTGGCTCGTCTATCCAATTATTGTTATCAAACTCATATATGGAGGCGGCTCTTCAAACTCAACATATGCATTATAAGCACATGCTTGATCATTAATCCATTGATCATACTTCTACATCATTAGTTGCATATTGCATGCTATCAAGATAGCTAGATATAAATTATCATCTTCTTCATGTTCAAATTAATTCATATAATAATTCATCCTCAGGCAACACATTGGTGCCTGGAGACGAATGATGAGTATAGTGTTGGCATTGGAATGTTCAACAGTACCCACATTGACATCAACGACATGATGAATTTGTGAACCCGGCTTCGCAATTGTGTTCGACATGACTCTACTCGTGAGACATGATGTGTAGGAGTCAAGAAACCGGCCGGCAGCTGATTCATTCACTAAATGATCAAGCATGCGTGAAAAATTTCTATGCATGAGCTAGCTAGCTAGCCTCGGACTACTGAGAGTTCATTGCTTCATTCTTCTACATACAGCTCTAGTGATTGTGTTTGAGGATATAATTAAACCAAGCGTCACAGCTCTACTTTCATCATCAGAAATTTGTATAGCAGTGCGTTGTAGGCCATTTGCATGTCAAACTACCATTTCGATTGAGCGGCTTCCGTGAGATGAAACCATGTAGGAGTGGGATGATCGATTCCGTCAGTGATTAGGTCCAGGATGAAGAGTTCGCCGAATATGAGATCTATAGAGAGGAGGATCAGATGAGGCAAAAGAAAGGGGAGAGGAAAAACCCTACCCTAGTCGAAATTGAATTAACAAGAGCGTGGAATAAAACCCTAGGTAATAACAAGAGCTTGGAGGCAAGGAGCTATTAGATGGAAGCCCGTGGTATTTATTTATGAAATACAAAATCCATAACGCTGGAATTTATTTTAAAACGTTTAAATCTAATGTTATTTATTTATAACGGACAAGGCCATGATATTTATCTAAGAAACGTTCAAATTTATTGATCTTTTTTTGTAACGGACAAACTCCGTGGTATTTATCGGAAAAACATTGAAAGTTTATGGTATTTTTTGTAATGAACAAAGTTCATGGTATTTGTTTGAAAAAGAGAAAGTGCATCTTAATTTAATGAATATTTAATGCTATTAACTATATTGAAAGTCCTTGGTATTTATCTGGAAAACGGTGAAGGTTAACGCTATTTATTTGTAACGGAAAAAGTCCATGATATTTATCTGAAAAATGTTGAAAATTAACGATATTTATTTGTAACGGACAAAACTCATAGTATTTATTTGGAAAACGTTGGATATTTATGATATTGTTTTATGGACAAAATGCATGGTATTTGTTTGAAAATAGCGAAAGTTCATTGTATTTTAATGAAAATCCAATAGTATTGTCATGACCCGAAAATGGCACGTGACCAGCATTTGAATCACGTGAAGTCTATAGGACCCTACCATAACCTAAGTAAGCCGAAAATCAAGAATCTAAATTTAAATCTTTTAAAGTAAATAGTGGAGGTGAAGTTTTGGAAAATGGTTAATTATGAAATCAAGTTCCACATTTTAAAGTAGACCTAAAGTTTGTTTGAAATTGCAAGTGGGTTGTAGACTGAGATTTGAAAATATTTTCGTTATTTAAAATTTTGGCAGCACCACCTTTGTAAATTTTGATAAAAACCGGTACATATACGTAAATGTTATCAGCATCCTTAATTAGGGGCTATCGCATCGTCCACTCGGCAGAAACACAACCACGCAATAATATACGATATCCAAGACGAAGATCAACACAAGAAAATTAAAGAAATACCAAAAGCATCAACTCACTATATCCAACTCGATATATAAAAGAATAACATACAAGTCTCATCTCTAAGTCCAAAAAAATATATAAGTTTGGTCGATGGAATTTTTAACTAGATTACATAAGATTAAAAATATACAAGCGATGTTTACGATCTGAAATATAACCTACCTACCAAAGCAATCACCCAAAAGAAAAAAACGTGTCAGCAAGCTGCTACTGATCCGAACGGTCGGTCCAGCAAGAAAACTATGACACAACGGGGTGAGTTGCCCATTCGTGAGTAGAAAACATTATCAGGTAGAAATCGAATGCATAACTATCCACCTAGGTCATACTGTATAATACTATCATACTATGCGATAACGAATATGAATGCGTATATACATAATATCGCGTCAGTATCAATATGTGAAAATATGTCATCCAATGAGTGTCCATCAACAACACTCAAAATTCTCATAAAAACAACAGAATGTCCAGTATCGACACTCGAAATGCTCATAAATCCCGTGTCCAGTATCGACACTCGAAATCCTCAGATCCCAGGCGACATCTCTCAGATCGGCCGTTATATCCATCTGAATCATATAACTCCGATCGGTATCCTCCGGATATCTGTCAAGTTTCCATACTATCACGGGTCAGCCTCATCTTCGCTAGACTCATCCGCATTTCTATACGAGCTTCGTTCCCTTCGGTACCGTACCGGGTCCACCATGTATCCGCAATCAGTTCCTCCCCCTCTCTCGATTCGGATAATACATCTCAGAACCAAGAAAACTCATGATGGGCGCCAAATATCATATCAAGAGGAAACCGCATTTTAAAAATATTCACAGGTTTTATAAAATCGTATCTGCGGTTTCTCAAATCTTAGAAATCCCATGAAAACATTATTTCATAAGAACATGCTAATAATGAAACAACATATAAAGGCACATAACAGTAATATAATGCACGCTAAAGTGAAATGAGCAATAATCTAAGGTATTGACAGAAATATAGTATGATGCGAAATAACGATGTGTACGTGAAACATGCGAGTTAGTATACTACAAGCGTGTGCATATAAGCAATGTAAAGAAAGTACAATATCCGGAACAGTACGTGGTGCGTGTAACACGCAACAATCTATAATGCTACCAAGGTATAGGTGTAACATGAGAGTATGTGCAGATGTAACATGAGAGTAAAATCATCGGTAATAGTGCACGTGTCCTAGCAAATGAAATTAAGTAGAGTTAAATGTATAAACGTGGTATATATCATAAGAAATTGAAATCCGAGCATATACAGAATAAGTAAATCGTAATGTAAACAAATGTTAAAATATCCAACTACGTATGGGCCATACAGTTATAGTTTAAAATAGCACGAAACGTTATTAGGGAAATAAGGGACCACGATATTTTAGAAATAGATATCATTTGAAAATTCATAGTGTGCCTTCGAAATTATCATTTTAAAGTACCAACGATTTATTAGTTTTTAAAATACGTATGGCTCTAAACATCTCATGAATTTCCAATTTGAAATATTAATAAGACTTCTCGAGTTGAAATGAAAATCGGCTGTATTCGGCAGTCTATCATCAACATATCATGTATGAAATCTCCCTCGTACGATATCATCCAATCAAAACAGTACGGATCTATAGTCGCATACGGCATATGCCAACTCATATCATCTCATATCATATTATATCATGTATACTTATATCGTGTGTGTGTGTATAACTCAAGACTAAGAATAGAAACTGGGTATATAACCTCCTATGAAGTATACTACTATACGCATTTGGTTAGACTAGCTATATGATTCTAATATATATAATATCCTAACTACTACGGTTGCAGGGGTGCTACAAGTCATCCACCCGACTTTCCTCGTAAATATACATCTACTCACCTATACGTCTCGCTGTAGTCGAAGCCGACGAACGCCATGCCCTTCTTCGTTGTCTCGGAAGTTCATGTGATTGTACCTACAATCGAAACCATATCGAATCGTCTAAAAATCCACATCGAAATCGAAACCACAAGTGAAGCGCATATAGGTTAGAACTTATGGTCAACGCATGCCAAAACGAAAAAATACCCCCCGACGTCGACGTAGAAACGTCGAATGACTGAGTCAAGACATAAAAATACGAAATCCAAGTTTCAAATATCGCCAAAACCAAGTCAAAATGCTCACAGATTTTTGCTCAGGAGATCTGAGACTATTTAGCATATAAAATAGGCTTAGTTATTAAGTGAGTGAGCTACAGAACAAACTCCAAACCCTAACTCAACAACTTGGCCGCAATTTGCGGCCTCAGGGAATATATCTACGGTTTTGGTGTGGTGTTAAGGGCTCGGGCTTCTACGATGGTCTTCTACTGGTCATAGCATCTCACAGTATTCTCTAAATATTTTTCAGATATCCCAAATTGCACCAGATTCAATTTAAACTTCAAAAGCTCAATGAAAAACTATGTTTTTAAAACTTGAAACACTTTAAAACCAATAATACTTGCACTAAAATACGCTTTTCTATCACTATTAAGGTGGTAATCACTAACTAACTCTCTATTATATCACCACTACTAATTGTATCCACAAAAGCTCACTTTAAAAAACTCAAGACTAGAAAACATGAACTCTAGCACTAAATAAGGTTTGTCATGATAAGTGTACTAAAAATATGGTTAAAGAGAGAATTTTACTTCTTGATAGTGATTAAGAAAAGTTCCAAGATTGGGAGAAGGCCTCAAGATGAACACTTGATCACCTCATCAAGTGTAGGATAAGAATTTGAACATGTTTTGTGAAGACTTCATGGTAATTTGAAGAGGACTGTGTTTGTAGTTGGAGGTAGAGAAGGTGGAGAAGGAGAAGGAGAAGAGGATGATGAAGGAGAAAATGATATGAAGAAAGTGAATGATGCTAACCATAAACCACCCCCCCCCCCTCTTTCTCGTCCATACCCAATATTTAAAAGCATATCTCCATTTTCTTTCTCTATTTTTTCTTTTGAAAATATAAAACCATCATATAAAACACAAATGAAATGTTACTCCCTCATAAACATGTCATGGCACATAAATATGATTAAACAAGGTAAAACTCGGTTCAGTATACTAACTAATAAAACAGAAATAAATTTTAACATTAAATTTGTATGTATATAATTATATGCTAATTTATGAAAAGGCCACTTAAATAAA
Source organism: Agapanthus africanus (assembly GCA_030015575.1). Classification (NCBI taxonomy): domain Eukaryota; kingdom Viridiplantae; phylum Streptophyta; class Magnoliopsida; order Asparagales; family Amaryllidaceae; genus Agapanthus; species Agapanthus africanus. The sequence goes on from JASDDO010000001.1 coordinate 443,503,676, forward strand.
TACTTTAATAAATAATAATTCATTTTAAATTCCAATTATTTTCCAAAAATAGAGGTATATAATTATACCAATCTACAAAAACTCAAGTCCATACTCGGTATAATATCCGTACAACTCATTATTTTATTATTTAAATTTCAAAATAATATTTACTATTTTTCTGAAATGTTACAATATTCCCCCTTAAATAAATTCGGTCCCCGAATTAAAATTAAACCCCCGAATTTTAAAACATTTCAGTAAACAAAACCAATGGGGCTTCGAAGTCACGGACAAGCTAGAAATAAAATAGCGCAACGCGTGCGCATGTAAACAATATGCAAAACTCAAATAACCGAAACTCCGACAAGTGTCATGCGAATCATACAAGCTATGAAGAAAAATGCAATTTGTGAAACCTACCGTTTAAATCAAGCATAATATAATTAAGGCTACAATACGTATATAGTACGCATCCATGTAAAATCACATAAGTAGTTGAAAAATATGTGTATGAAAATCCTTTTCAAAATCGCCGTATGATGCGTATATTACGGCACAAGTAGCTGACGCTCATTTATGAAGAAATACACACACACACAATTCGCTTAAAATACACGTCCCGCTTTTTTAAAATAATTTAGAAGGGTTTTCTTTTTGTAAAATCTTGTGTTGCTCATTGACACGTAGGAAAATAATGAGACTATAGCTCCTTTAAAACCCTCTTATGTATACATCGATATATGCAAAAACATTCAGGTACTATTCCTCAGACCAGTCCTGATCAACTACTATATAACATAATGTATATCATAAAAACGCGATGCTCGAAGAAAACCGACCCCAACGGGTGTGTATGAAAACCAACCCACATGCGACTGGTGCGCACGAAAATCGAAGTCAAAACCAAGTGCAACAAATGTATATGAAAACGAAAACCGAGTGCAATGGGTGTACAAAAAAATATCTGTCAAGTGCAACGGGTGTACATGACAACAACATCAAGTGTATCTACAGTGCATGAAAATTTCAATCAAGTGCAACTGATGTGCACGAAAATCCTCAAGTGCATCAAATGTGCACAAAACCACATCAAGTGCACCGAGTGTGCACGAAAATCTAAATCAAGTGTATCAGGCCTGCACAAAAGTATCTAGTGCAATAAGGTGCACGAAAATCAATAACAAGTGCGACTGGGTGCTCGAAAACATCCATATGTGCAACTGGTGTGCACGAAAATCACATCAATGCATCGAATGCACATGTAAACAATATCGAGTGCATCTAGAGTGCACAAATCAAAATCAGGTGCATACAACATGCACGAAATCAAAATCAAATGCATCGGTGTGCACGAAATCATCAATATGTGCAACGGGCGTGCACAAAACAATATCGAGGGCAATGGATATGCACAAAAACATAAATCAAGTGTAATGGATGTGCACAAAGAAAAATATCCATCAGATGCAGCTACGGTGCAAAAAAATCAGTCATGAAACTCAATCATCAAAACACAAGAGTCCAAAACGACAAAAACGTGATACTCGGATGATAAAAACACAAATCGAAACAAATGATATTGAAGTACACCTCTTTCAATGTCGAAAGGTGCGTGTGCATCCGGAGCTGGCAGAGCAAGAATTTCCACTTGCTTTCTACCCACGGTCTGGCGTTCGTTCTTCTTAGCAATCCATAGAAAACCCTGCACAATTTTCTGCATATTTTTAATTTCAAAAATTCCAACTTTTGAAAATTTTTCCAGAAACCCGGATTTTAGGGTTTCGAAAAGTCGATCGAACACTTTAACTTCGCCTAGACCACTCCTAATGCTCTAGCTTGGCTCTGATACCATGTTGGAGTTTCTAAGTACGACCACTAGATTTTAGCAAGTATCGAGTATGCAATTTTAAAAATTCTAAAGTGCTAAAGAACACAAAGCTAGAATCGAATTAGAGAATTAGGGTTTCAGAAAGCATGTAAACAAACTTTACATTAAGTGAACAAGGAATACAACCTTTGTAGACCGGTCCTTCACTTCTAAACCTCCGTGTAGTAGTCCCTTAATTCCAAGTAGTGGTCCCTGAACTCTTCGTAGGTTCCACTTGGCGGAAAAAACGAGCTTAATTAAGGATATTCGAGGCCGAAAATGATCTGCCTTGAGCAACCTCTAATTCAAGCTATCTCTTCACTAATTGAGGAATCAGTGAAGTAAACAACATATACTAAATGGCAAGTTTGGTATAGATTGATGAAGTAGGAATTTGCTCACTTTAGAATTAATTTTCTCTTTTTCTTTTTCCCCTCACTCAAAATCTAGAGAGCAAAGAAGGAGATGAAGGAGATGAAGAAGATGAACTAATCTGAACCCTTGGGTGAAAAAATATCTCAAAATGATATTTGTAGAGACATAAGCATGGCTAAAGATAATGGTTGGGTTAATAAATATCTAGAGTAAAACAAAATTAGTGGACTAAGTCAAGACTTCTACATGCTTCCACAAGCATCTCAGGCCGTGACATTTTCCACCTAATTTTGGTTTATCACTTAATAATTAAATCACCCAAATAATCTTTAGTTTGGTGTGAGTCTCATACACCCATGTCCAATATATCATTTAGCATGACACAATAGTAAATACATTAATATATATCTCATATATATATTAAAATGTATTTGTAGAAAAAAAATTCTTAAGTGAGCTAATATTAGTTAATATATATTAATATATCAAATATATAATTATATATTAAATTATTAAATCAACACTTGATTTAATAATCCGGCTATATCACATACAACCGACTAATATCATTTATATGTATATCAAATATACATATAACAAATTATTGAATCAACACTTGATTCAATAATCCGGTTATATCGCATATCGCGAGATTAAATACCGTATCACATACATTATTAATTTCGATCCCGCACATATCAAATATGTGCCCTACTTCATTTCGCTTGAGCTAAGAAATCTCTGTGTAGTACTCTAAAGACTCGTCAATATGCCAGCAGTAGGTAATGATCATATCAGTCACCCATAAGCCGTCAGCAGTACTAGCTGGAAGTAACGGCTACTCAGGTATTGAGCGATCAGAAGATCAACAAGCAAGCTTGTCCAAACTCCCATGAATCCAGTAAATAACACAACTGTACAATCCGGTCTCTTCGTCTGATATGTCGCATATCGAGTCTGGGGTGGTAAACGTCAAACCCCAATAACTTGATAAGTCGTGCCGATTTGAGGCTCATAACGGATCGAGAAACTACTGATAACACTTACCAGTAAATATCATCATCATCCCTGGCCAGGGACTTCCTGTTATAGCCAATCGAGCATAGCACAATATCAACCCCCAATACCGGGAGAGACGAAACCCCTCCTATCGCTCATTGCCTCCATGTGACTCGGGACTGTACCCAAAATCCACCTGTTTGCACACTCTCTTGAGCGTGGTAAGGAGGAAATCAAAGCACAGTGGAAATCACACAAGACTCTATGACGATCTCAGATCTACAGATTAACCTATACCAGTGTCACCAGAGAACTGCTATCTGACGATAAGTATAAAACCATCTAGGAGTTCTCGGCGAGTCCTGTTCGGTATACCCATTCTCCAATGAGTACCTGCGTACAATCTTTGATGTCAAACACCAATGGCTGTGGGATCAGCTATCGCCCCATACAGGGTCAAGAAACGTACACACTAGTCTACTCTGGAATATCGATGCCCTGTCTCGATACTCGCTCGGCTAGGAACAATTAAAGGATGAACTTATAGACTACCTTATCCCCACTAGTATGATCTGCATCATGGTCCTGGCAGTCAAGTACACATCCTAAGGGCTTTATCAACATGTAACGGAGAGACAGTATAACGATACAAGTGTACATGTTAAGATAAAGAGCAACCAGGTAGCATACTTTCATGTCGAGAAAGAAAGTCCTCTCTATATACGTCCAAGCATCCACTATAATATATAATCATGTACAATAATGGCCTCTGGGGCATACATATAACTAACAACTATCACAATCACAGAAACAGTCACAGAAGTGCAGAAAAGTAAATTGATAAAGATGATTGTTATCGGGATTCACCAACCCGGTGGCTAATCCTCTCCTGAGAACTTTTGCTCAGGATTCAACACATTATCCAGTGACTTCTTGTGGGTGGAGAAATCCGGATCTTTTACCCAGGTTCAGATCCAAACCTTTACACTTGCAGGCGGTGAACACCTAGACCTTTTCTGAGGATCAAGTCCAAATTTTTACAATTTTGAAGAACTTAAAGCTCTCTTCACTTGGTTATTACGATTTCAAGATTATTACAATCTCAATATACACCAATTTTGACAATCCAAACGATCTCAAAAAGAATAATCAAAACTTAGATTCAAAGAGATGATAGATTGCACTTTAGAGAGTTAAAAACGTTTTAAATTTAAAATCAAAGAAGTTTTTCAAAAAATTATCACAAGTTTAAAATCGGTACCTTTTTCGACAAATTAACAATTTTTTTTCCAAAAAACAGAAAATTCTAAAGGCTTAGAAAGATTGTTGCTCTAAAAAAAAATTAGCAAATACTTGAATGTATTGAGAGAAAAAGTTTTTCATAAATTCTAGAAAATCAGAATATTAAAGTTTTAAAGCGAGAAAAAAATGTGTTAAATCAAATGAGACCTTGTCCTATTTATAGAAAATGTTTTGAGACGGTTGGGGCAGTTAAAGTAACTCCCTATAAATTATAGGACAGTTTCTAACCATTTCAAAACTGAAATTCCCACCAAATTTAAAATTTGAAAACTTGAACAATAGACGTCTGTACAGACGTCTATATGTCTGATATTCAGACAGTTTTTTTTAAAAAAAAATTTAGACACCATTTTAAAAAAAATTGATTTGGAGAATTTGTTTTGGGATTAGATGGAAATTTTGATTCTAATCTTTTGAGATCAAGTTGACTCTAGACTCAAAAAATAAAATGAAAAAGTCTTGGACGTCTTGAATGGCTTGAACGATCCTTGATTTTGACTTTCTCATATATTCCGTTGAAATCCATATTGAGTGCGTTGAGTCAATTTGATACTCCATTTGATTTCAGTTGATTCCAATGATTTTTCCAATGCTTGAATAACTCCATTGTGTAGCACTTTGACATTTCTGACATGGTTAAATCGTATATCATATATTGAAATATATTTTTGTAAAATAATCAAAACATGAAGAGATTTTTTTTTAAAAGCTAATAATAACCCACGGAACAACGGCACAGGTATTCAGATTAGGTGTTTTTTAAAATGACCTCTCGTTCCATAACATACGTTCCTTACCAATCTACCCGTTATCCCTACGTATTTTATTGTATAGCTCAAGTTTATAGGTCTTGGTCGAATTCATGAATATAAAGAGTAGAAGTTCAAGTTCAAGAGGTATTTATGTATTCATGTCAAGTCATATTCATGGTTTGGTCAAGTCAAGTCAAATGTTCAAGTTCAAATTTGGATATTCAAGTTCAAATTTGGATATTAAAGTTCAAGATCAATTGTTCAAGTTCAAGATTAAGTTCGAGTTCGAGTTCAATTCAAGTTCGAGTTTATATTCAGATTCTAGGTATATCTTATTATTAGATTTAAGTTGTGGAATTCTTGAATTTAGGAAATATCGACAACCGCTGCACATGGACGACGGTATTTATGTTTTTTTCGAAGACGATTGCCTTTGATAACTCCATCCTAAGGTTACGATATATATTTAGGGATATGCAAGTGGTGCATCATCGTCTTATGTAATCCCGAGGCATTGACAAGAGAATATACCACTTAAACCAATTTGCAACCTAAATACGTAAGCTAGACTAGTCTTTTGATTTCTAGGATATTTATATAAAAAGTTATTTTAAAAATTCTCGAGGGTTTTTAATTCATCTTAAAGCCTCGAATATGGTTTTAATAAAAACATGTTGATTAAAATTTTAAGATTTTGTATAAAAATGTATTTTATATTTGGTGGTATTTTAGTGATAAAACTTGGCTTTTCAAAGTTTATGGTATTTTTGTGAAAATATATATCTTTCTGTAATTTGAGAGTATTTTTTAAAAAACTTTATCTTTTTAAAAAATAGTTTTCACATTCTGTTTTCCTTGAAAATATGGATTTATGCTTTAAATAATTTTCCAACGATTTAACTTGTCTTAGAAAGTCGTATTTTCTTTAAAATCGTATTTTATTTCTTTCGAGACCGAATTCTCCGTGAGAAGTTCTGCATCTCGCTCTACTATCTCAAAGATGTATGATAACCCGCACCATCCACAAACGATTCCCCTAACGAGAGTTATAGAGGCGTAATTGCAAAGATTTTAAAATACCGATTCAAAAACGTATTTTTAAAAGCGATGGTATTTTAATGAAAAAAAATGTTTCTTTAGCAAAAATGTGACCAAAATATAATCGTGCTATGATTTCCGAGTGTGCGTGAGGGGTATGTCATTACCCCGTGCATGATCTATATTAACATATCGTAGGAATAAATAATTAATTAACCATGGTATTTATTCGTTATTTGTATTCTATATATTATTTAATATAACAATTTCATATAAAATTTTATGAGACATGGATTGCAAGATCATAGGGTTGTAAATTCGTATTTTCTTGGTATCATAGTATGAACATTTATAATGAATATTTCGAATTACAATGAATATATTTTTAAATTAAACTTTGTTTATAATACCGTATTCTTTCGCATCGATGTGAGAGGAGAAGCAAAAGTGAGAGAAGTCGATGGAGGACTTACAGTTTGCGCTCGAAACAAAGGTGTAGGAGACGAAAATGGTTGGAAGAATTGTAACTACGATCCGCGCGAGTTGATGAGGTGAGAGGAACGGTCTTGAGGGAAATGTTGGCTTGGACTTGATGGACTTGAATTTAGTGTATGAAGCTTTTTAAGAGAATTTCAGAAATGAAGATGAAGATATGAGAGTTAGTATTTATAGGGAATTGAGGTAAAGTTAGGGTGAATTAAAAAAGGATTAATGGTATTAAAATTGATTTTAATGGTGAAATGAAAGATCTGAATTAAATTAGAAGTTTCGGGGTAGGAAAATAAAAAGGTGGGAGTGAAAGGGACGCCCATGCATAAGACGGGCCCAAATGGACATGGTGGGGCCGCCGAACTCGGCCAAATCTCGTCCCAGTTGAGGAGTCTGGGGTCGGGTCTTGGGTGTTTGACTCGGATCGTTTCGGTGAATCTAATAACATACCTTTTTTCTTCTGAGAATTTTCGTAACTCCAAGAATCGCTGGGACAACAATGTAGAGGTTTAACCAACGAGTTGCAAATTGTTTCTTGTTTTTAATTAACAAAAATTACTTATAATTCATAATCAAAACTGAAATACACCTTTATATACATTGAATAAGTTACAATCGTACAGAGATTTCAGGATCGTTACAAAGAAGATGCCAAAAAGATTCTCTTTTTGACTTGTTAGGGGGTTTTCTAGTGCAATTTAAACGTATGGGGAGTCTTTTAAGTTAATACAAAGTATGGAGGAGAATTTTAGTAATTAGCGAGGTATGAGTGGGCTTTTTGTAGAAAACCCTTAAATTTATTATAGGTTAAATTGTCAAGAACTCCCAAACACTTTTTTCTATTATCAAAAAACCCCGGTCTTAAAAAGTTAGTCAAAACTCCCTGTTTTGATATCTAGTAGTTTTCTGTTATATCTAAACTATTTTCGGCGATATCTAAGCAGTTGCCTGTGATATCTAAACCGTTTCCGACGATATCTAAATAGTTTGTATGAATTGGTTTGATATAGTATGCTACTATGTAGGGGTTTCACCGGGTTAGGTTGGACCTGTTACCTGCCAAAATCCGCCCGCTTTTTACGGATAAAATGACCGCTCTAAATCCACTTGAAAGTGATGTGTTCAAAACCCTAAACCGCCTTCAATAAGACGGTTTTTAAATTTTTTTATAGCCCGCCCGGAACACGTAGTGGCCCGCAACCCATCCGAACCCGCCCGTTTCATAAACATCCAAGCTGTTGATAAATTTAATTATATGGATAAAATCAATTCCATACCTGTATAGGTTATCTAAATCCTTTTCTTACTTTACAAATAGAAAGTTCAATTGGGCCACATTCTTTAGTATTTTCGCTCTTTTTTTAAACTTTTAATCTTCTTAAATTAAGAACGAAATCTTTTTATTTCCCCGTCATTGGATCCAAACTAAGATTTCAATTTCTAACATCAAAAGAGATGGTAGAAAACTATGGTTTAATTAGGATTAGGAGGTGGATTAAACCAGAGTCTATAGTTTATTGTTTTATTTCATATAAATTAAATGTCAAATTTAATATGGGAACCCGCAATTATCCGAAACCATGTTTAACTAGCCCGAACTAATGAAATCCGAACCCGGCACGAAATCCACCCGAACCTGTTGTGTTTGGGTTTATCTATCCGTTCCAACAGGCGGGTTAAGGTGGCTAGAAAACCCGTCCGTGTTAGCGGGTTCGGGTTTATTCATGGTCCAGAACCCGTTCAACCCTACCTGTGCACACCCTTTACTATGAAGACACCGTAGGAAAAATTTCCAAAAGATTTTTGATTAGAGTGTCAAGGACAGGAGGTTTTTGACAGCGGACCTGGTTTATTTATTTATTTTGACAATTTACCCTTTATTGTATAACATGTGAAACCGCTATCCTTTTAGGCACATTATTACAGCAAATTCCCGTACTGGTTACCACTGTTTTGACACAACATTCAGCGATTTTAGCAATCATTACATGTGTACATTAGTTATTTGCAGCTGTGCAGATATTCTAACATTTAAAGAAAGCATAAAATTTAGTTTTTAGTAAAATTGCAACTGCATTTCCAATAAATCAATTTTTTTTATTGTAAACGCAAACGGTAATGTATTGATATATTTTGATTGAACCGTATAAGGTAAATTATGTGTGCCGAAATGTTTTATGCTGCTACGTACCATGTTTTTCAAATGTTTTAGCCATATATTTTGAATCAAGTAAACTAATTAAGCAATATCAAAACTTCAAAGCACCAATATGCCAAAAAGAAGAGAAAAAGAATTTTTTTTTCTTTCTAAAGTTGAAAAAACCAAAGGCAGTTTACAAAGGAGCACACAGGAAACCAACCAAACATGCTTCTCTCTCTCTCTCTCTTCGTGGCCCATGGTTTTTCTCAAACATTTCTTCAAAAATGTATCACTTTTTGACAACAACGAATCGTTAAATAGTTTAAATTGTTCGAGAACTAAGTAGAAAAAACACCAACAAAGGACCCATATCGTCTCCTTGCCTCAAAAATCTCATCTTGTTCACTGTTTTCAGCTTTATAGTATCAAAAACTATAATCATGGTTGAAAAAAGCTTGGATTTTGCTGCAACAAAGAAGAGCAAGAGCATGATTCAGAGGTTGTATGAGATGTTCAAAGAGATCTTCTCAGATGTGGAGGCTGGGACTGTGCTGCCCCCTCATGACGTGGATCGACTTAGGAATGTTCTTGGTAGTTACTATGATGATTTTAACATTAATTTTTGTCTTGTTTCGTATTTGTTTGGAGATTTTGATGTGTTGGGTATGGAATTTTGCAAAATTTCCTTTTTTATTTAATGATTCGGGTTGAATGTGTTGATGGGTATTTGAATTCTAGTGTGTTGAATGCTTAAATAGAGAGGAAACGTAATTAGAGACAGTTTGATGCTTAATTAGTGTGTTGGTTTGTTGTTTTGTAGTTGCTAGCTCAAATAGTTTTAAGTGATCAGGAATGCAAATATCAACCTGTTCTCTATAATTCATCATTATTGGACATTTTAGGGGTTATAAGCATAGATGTATAGAGGAAGGGTGTTATATGCAATTAATCCTTAAAAATTATATCATTGTAAGCACATCATGGGTTGATAAATTCTTTCTTTGAAGGTAAAAAATGGGATAGGGTCAATAGACAATGCATTTCATTGAAATTATGAAAGGTGAAAAGTTACAAATTATGATTGTTTAATTGTTGATGATTACCAATTTGCAATAGCTCAGTTGGTATGGCGCCTTCCTCTTGGGGAGAGTGCGGAGTTCGAACCAGAAGGAGCCTTAGGACGGGGAGTGGCCGCAAATTAATGCTTTCGGGGCAAATTCGCGGGGTTGTGTGTTTGTGTGCATAGGTTAAGGTAAACAGGCCAATGCGTGAAAAAATAAATTCTTGATGTTTTAGTTTGGTTGTTGTTGTGGGAACAATAGGACGTAGCAAAGCTACCTAGCTGCACTTTGTGTCCTACACCAGATCTTGAGTAGAGATAAAATATAAGTATCACTATTATTATTGTTCCAGTCTTGCACAATTTATCAAAACATCGTGTTTTATATTATGCAGATAATATGAAAGCATCAGACGTTGGTTTATCTCCAAACCTTCCATATTTTTGGGACATTGAGGATGAAGGTGCTCCTCCAATAACATACTTGCCCATCTACGAGTGTGATAAGTTCTCGGTATGACGTTATCATCTTATGAGTTCCAAATTTTTTTGTTAATTTTCCATTTGAAACCACTTAAAATTATTACCACAACGGTCAATGCAGATATGTATATTCTGTTTGCCTCCATCAGGTGTCATTCCCCTTCATAATCACCCGGGCATGACCGTATTCAGCAAGCTTCTGTTTGGAACCATGCACATCAAGTCTTACGATTGGGTTGATGCTCCTCAAAATTCACAAGAACCAAAGTCTCAACGTAAGCACTCCTTTATCTTGTGTTGATCACGAAGTATTCAATTTCGTTACTCTTGGGTAAATTGCACGAGACCTCTCTCTTCGAATTGCAGGATACCACCCATGCCGCACTCTTTTAAAATGCAGCAGTCCCCCCCTTCAGCAATCACTTTTTTTTTCTTTTTTGTGTTTCAACTACTCTTTTATTCCCAAAACGCCCCCTTTTTAACTTTGTCATTTTACCACTTTTTCACAATCATTGCATATTTAATACCTAGCTTGATATACACTAGACCACAATGCAATACAGTGAACTTTGGGGGTAAAGTGATTCTTGATATGGTATCAAATTTAAAAGGTCTAGGGGGTTCAAACCTTGTCAAATTCATTTAGAAAGATATATCTATTTGCCCTTCTTTATTCGGTCATTACACTTGAATCTTCCGCTCGAGGCCTCTCCACATGGCTTAGAGGCTCAGTAGGCTAAAATTAAATCGCAGAAAATACCCCCTCTTGACCGCACAGCAGGAAATATCCCTCTCTTTTAAAAACCTGCATCTTGCCTCAAATTTTACCGACTTCTTGGTTCTTTTGGGGTTCCTCTTCCATGCTAGATGTAAGCTTTTTCGGTAAAATCAAATTTTTATTCCCAAAGTTCCATTAAGAATATTAAGTATGAAATGTTACTGAAATATAATAGATTTAAATTTAGGAATTAAAGTTTGATTTAAAGGAAATAATAACACCCTTAAACACTAAAGGATAGGGCTGCATCCGGATTGGATACGAAGCTAATATGAGCATTACCATATCTCTATTTGCTTTCTATAGACGGATACATATAGTTTAGTAATAAAAACACATATTCGTATTTGACAGTATCAGATATGAATATGAAGCGGATATTAATGACGAAGACGGATATGAATTGGGTATGAGTATGAAAAAGCTTTCAAATAAAAAAATAATGGATGCAAAGCAGAAATGTGCATTTAATTGATACCCTTCAAAAATGAATTTGAATGCTTATTTGATATGAGTACTTAATATATTGCTAAATACGTATATGCATGCAAATGAATATTATTGAGTGATTGAACTAATAAATTTGTTACAAATATGCTATACATATTACTACCCTCTTTTGCATATTCAGAAACAAACATGAGGAAATAATATGGAAAAAATAATCTTTTCATGTTTGGATAGCTCAAATCCTATAGATTTTTTTTATCAAGATTTCTTTTTTCAATGGATTATGTCAATCCCTTAAAAGTGGTTTGTTCCCGTCAAAAATTCTATTTTTCAGGTGTTAAACATGTGAGCGCTCATAAGCAAAGCATATGAGCACTAAATATAAACAGGTTAAAACTCACACTGGGGTCACATGTTAAACACGTGAAAACACCTTCCTGAAGCACTAGCTTTTGATACAATTGAATTCTATATAGAATTAAATTCTATTTTTGGGAGAATATTTCTCCTGATCTTGTAAGTGCACGGCGGCGCCCCGGCCGTCAATCCGACGCCGGAATGCGGAAGCGGTGAATAACTTAAATTTTGCGGACTTAGCAATCCGGCACCACCGCGCACTAAACTCCGGATCGTAACCATTAACTAGTCTAGCTAACAACAAGTAAGGGAATAGAGATATATACCGACGATCCAAGTCCTCCGGTCTTCATCTCCACTCCGATCTCCTCGCGGGATCTCCGTCCGTCTCCTCCTCGTCGGAAAGGGCACCACATCGCCTGTAGCTTTTACGGGCTCCCACCTCAATACCGAGGCAACTCGGGCGCGAAGCTGGCGAATCGACGCGTCCAAGATTTGCTGTAGGAAGTGTAGTGTCTATGTCTCATTGGGGTATTAGAGTTGCCTTTAGATGGAGGGATCAATAAGAAATGAACTTGGGGTTTTTTGTAGCAATGGAAAAATGAGATGAATCAATAATTTTCCATACCCTCACCAAAAAGAAAATGAACCATCATCATCTACTCAAGTGGCCGGCCAAGTCTATATGTGGGAAAATGGTGGGAGGAATTAACAAAGGAAGGTGAGTGTAGGAGATAGAAGGAGGTGACCACATCCTCAACCATACCCTTTCCTCCATACCCTTTCCAATTCAATCAAATCTCAAAAAAGCAAAAGCATGGTGGAAAAAAGATATGAAAGCTATCACATCAAACAATATGCAAAGAAACCCCCTCCATAAATGTAATTTGCAAAACTGCAAATTACCCCCTCCATCGGAAAAGTCCGGCCGGGAAAGAACAAAGGAAAACCGGCCGGAACGGAATGCAAACTGGCAACTCCAGAAAACTGGTCCCGTAATAAATTACAGGAAAACCCCGATACTGTGCATACACACCCGCATCTGTATTCCGTCCGGATACAAATGCAAAAAGACAAAATCTACACTGTACTAAACTAGGACCGGCTTAAACCAAAGCCGGCTAGTAAAATCCGTTCGATCCTGATCCGTGCAATACCGCACGTATCTGATCGAACCCTGCCATATACCTATACGGCTACTAGTACAAACCGTCCGATCCTGATCCGTGCAATACCGCACGTATCTGATCGGACCCTGCCATATCTCCATACGGCCTCTACAGCGTTTCGCCCGAAAACTGAGTAACTGAAAGTGTGGTAGACTCTAAAGACTCGTCAATACTATGGCTGTGGATTTAACCACTAGCACGTCAGAGGTATTAGCCAATACGTAACGGGCCACCAGCTATTGACTAAAAGGGACGTCGATGAGCGAACTCATCCTGACACCCTACTGAGCCTGTCAGTGACAATATCCGTACAGTCCGGTCCGTTCGTCTATGAGCATCGCATGGCGGGCCTAGGGGGTTGGTAAAAGTCAGACCCCCAAAAGCGGTACAAGTCGTGTCGGAGTGTAGCCCAGAACACCCTGAGATACTACTGGAATACCTACCAGTAAATCTCCTGCCTTGGCCAAGGACTTCGTGTAATGGCTCTCCTAGACACAGCGCGACCTCACCCCCAATACCGGGAGAGACGAAACCCCCGAAGATCCGCTCACTGCCTCCATGTGGCTCGGGACTGTACCCAACTAAAACCTGTTTGCACGACTCCTTTGAGCCGTGGTAGGGTAGTAATCAAAGCACAGTGGGAACTCACACGAGACAAATGACGATCCCCAGGTCGATGAACTAACCTGTACACATGTCACCTGGGAACTGCTATCTGACGTCAGGTATAAGACCAACTAGCATGTTCCCGGCGAGTCCTGTCCAGTGTACTCATAACCCAATGAGCACCTGTATACATCTTAGGTGATCCAACTGACACCAGTGGCTTGTGAGACCGGCCACCGCCCCTCGTCGGGGTCTCGACTGTATACACTAGTCTACTAATGGAGTATCGATGCCCGGTCTCGAAACTCCCACGACTAGGGACCTTTTAAGGATACGTTTGTAGACCCCCAGCTCCCACTTATATGATCGCCCTCATACTGCTGGTGGTCAAGCAAGAATCCTAGGGGCTCTATCAACGTGCAATAGTGACATGTCATGTCACCTAAAGCAGTACACGATGATAAAGGTAAACCTGATAGCATACTATCATCTCGAGTAAGACTGTTCTACCGGGATAGGTCCTCCCTCAATCATTGCAATCACGTGCCTGTGATCCAATAATTGACTCTGAGGGCACTATCTCCAACAATCTCCCACTTGCACTCAAGGCTAATTATTGCGATGTCGCATACTCACAGCCCGTGTGATACCGAACACCCAACTCCTCTACTAGTCAGTCGCACAAAACCTGTTTGCGAAACTATTGCGTTCGAGGAATAGCCTTAGTGAGTGGATCCGCTCTGAAGTTTCTTTCTATATCTCTCTATATCTCAAGTTCGCGGAGAATGCCATCTCCCGAAATGAGCAATACCTGTCTTAGAGTGTCTGGATGTCTGATGGGACTCAGCTCATAAATGAACTCCAAATCCAAACTTCTTAGACTGTATCGTCAACTGAACTTAATCAGTATCCTGCACCATGCCTCCCTCAGTATTGCCTTGGATCACCTGTCCAAAATACTGCCCCTCGTCAGAAGGAAATCTGTAACTCTGACAACCTCCTTGTCGTCCAGGTCACCTTGGAAGCCTGGAATGATAACTGTTTCCCGAATAGGGCTTTCGTTATCATATCCCTAGAACAGCCACTTATGTTCTAAAACTGCTTCCGACTGTTCCTCCAGGATTGGATCAATATCAACTTATTGCATCTAGTGCAAGAACAACATCTGGTGTGGTACTTGACATCTCATGATTGACTCAATTGCCTAAGCAAGTGATCTGCCAATCATGCACATCCCTCTCTACTTTAGTCTATAAGACACCTTTAGAGAGGGTGACTCCATTACCTGCAGGTACACTACCGTGCCAGGAGTCGTCCATTCTAAATACTCTTAGAATGCTGTCAAGGTACCCTGATTGGGAAACCACCCAAATCTAGATCCAAAACCATAGATCTAGTAACCAGTATGTCTGATATTGTGTCCAAGTTCCTTGTGGAGAAACCACTGTGTGACGACCAAAGAATAACCGATTGTAGTATAGGAGTTTCTTTTCCTACTTTGTGTATGTCATCCAAAACCCGGATATCACACCCTACTATCTTCTCAACAGATCCATCCCCTATTCTGACGACGTCAAACCCATGACTGTCACATCAGAATTAGATGATCTATCTCCGCTATATCTGCTTTAGTCTATAAACAGACATAAGCCTGATGTCCACCAATGCTTCCGCTGCTCCCACTGACTACGACAACCCTCTGGCAGAGTCATATAGACGTGCACTTCTAAAGCTAGTTTAGAACGACGCTATACTCATCCTCCTGCCGGGTCTCGCAGCCTGGAACAACAACAATGGCAAGTGTGGGTAAACAAGAACTTCCCTGTCACCGTCCTTGAGGCTACCGGAGTACCTCTCGGGTGCCTGAAGTTACCCACCTTTTCTGCGGAGTGGCCAATGGAATGTCAAATCAGATTGAATCTTTAGGTTCCTTATCAAATCTCCAGTAATCGTTTGCGGTTCTGGAATCGCTTCCAGTTCTACCATACTCCCACTACTGTTTTCTGAAAAATAACTATTTCTTTTAAAATGTGGCGAGTTAAGAACAATATCACTATTGATCTTCCAGATGGTAGAAAGTCAACCCTCGTCATAGCCTGGGTCAACCCACAAACAGCCATTACAGAAACGTGCCTTGAGTTATCCAGAGTCTGGTTTTAATCATAAGCCGGACAACTCCCCGTACCTTAACAATGTTAAGATATGAACTGTACTATATCCAATATAGAACCAGAGGCACTGATTTAATTGAACCAGATTCAAATCATGCAGCTGTCCCCAGCGCATGTCAACTAAATGGAAGGAGGCCGACCAGCGTTACTCAACTTAGGAATACTTCCAATTATGAGTAACCTGAAAGAGAAGCAAGATCTCTTTATCATTACTGTCAACTGAATACCATACACAAGTATCTACATCTTCGATCTCTTTGAAGAATCCCGATACTTGCGACACCTGGTTCTCCACTCTATTCAAATACCAATAACTTCTCCAAATTCGGACCCTGTGTTTCCACGAAACACCTGTCTAAAAACTAGAGAAGTCATAAGTAAACTGAATGTAGTACGAGGACCAACCCCTCTGTCCTGATGGACCCTGGACAACATACAATACTCTGTATAAGTCCCTTGAGTCTGATAACTCATTCACTATGTGCCGTAGGTTGAAAACTGTACTTATGGTTAAGAAGAATTACACCGCTGTTTAATGCTCCTTACCTAACCATCCACTGATGTAGGTAAATGTGGTAGACATAATTTCAGAAAGGTATATCTCACTCTATAAAAATAGACGTACAGATATATCAATTTGAAATTAGTGCATAACAGTGGATATTCAAAACCAAATATTTGCCGACCGGCAAACAGCCCAGGTGATTTCCTCAAATATCACCGATTACAACGAATCCCGATATAATGAGGATGATCACCCAATTCCCAATAACTTACTCCCACCCATCATCTGTAAAACCATACAGATGTGAGAATCGTACCTGGTAAATACATACCCTGGAGTAAGTATCTAATCGGGAAATCAGTTTTCCTTTAACATTACACAGTGAAACTGAAACATTGAAATGTTCCGATGGGGTATTCTGGTATTCCTAGTAATGCCTCTTCCAGATTCACGACTGTAACCGTATAGTTCTTTGCCACCTCTCCAAATCCCTTCATATGTCTTTAGTCATTACCTTCCGCACACCCCTTTAGGCCAATTGGTTTTCTTCCTTCCCTACCGTTCGGCACCAGCCTATGGTTTGGAAGAAGACTATCCAATAAGCATAAAGGGTGTACCGTCCTAATCCTAGGAGCACTCGCAACGCGAGAGAAGGTGAAGATAAAAGACACCTGAATGTACTTTATTCCTATTTCTCCTGGACCAGAATCCATCCCCGAACTGGAACAAGTTCCATTCGAGTTCGTATATAACCATACGATGGAGTATCCAAATAAACTGTGGATCTTCGTAGTGATACGGAGTGTCCTGGAGAAATACAAAGGTGATGTGGGAGTGGTAACGAAATATTTGGTTTGGTCGTGAATATCTGTTGCAATTTACTTTGCCCTCTTACTAATCCCTTGCTTTGTCTAAGCTTAATACCTTCTGCACACCATCGTTATGCTAATTGGTTTTCTTCATTCCCTACCGGTCGGCACCAGCCTAAGGTTTGGAAGAAGACAATCCAATTTGCGTAATAGGTGTACTACCCCTAAACCAAGGAGTACTCGTAACCTGAGAGAGGGTAAAAGGAAAAGACAACTGAATAATCCTATCCGTTTTCTCCAGAACCGGAAACCATCCTCGAATTCCTTCGAGTTCGTATCTAACCATACGATGGTTTTGTCCAATGGAAGTGGACGTTCGTAGTAATACGGGGTGTCCTGGAGAAAAGGGTAAAAGTAGGAGTGGCAATGAGGTCTGCAACTCTGACAATCCAAAAGCCGGTGTTTAAGAAGGTTCGGTCAACTTGGTCACTGAGTCAAAGTCTTAGGGTCGGGTCAATGGTCGCTGCCAAAGAGAGAGAGAAAAGAAACACTCAGCGTGCACTCTAACCTAGATCAGAATGGTTACCAATTTATCTAATCTGGAAACCTCCCACTGTACCTCAAATTCTCCTCCAAACCTGAAAGAAGAATT
Organism: Agapanthus africanus; assembly: GCA_030015575.1. Taxonomy (NCBI): domain Eukaryota; kingdom Viridiplantae; phylum Streptophyta; class Magnoliopsida; order Asparagales; family Amaryllidaceae; genus Agapanthus; species Agapanthus africanus. The sequence goes on from JASDDO010000001.1 coordinate 443,521,660, forward strand.
AGTCGGGGTCACCCGAGGAGTAAACTAACTCATCAGTGGGAATCGGGATCCAACTCTCATCGCATGATAACGTGACGGAATCCGCTCACGGTATCACACTCCAGAAGGTATGCGCATATCTGGCAAGTTTCAGTACTTTTGAAACTCCCGATGTAATTTCTGCCCCATGCTCTTATGACCTTGGCGTGAGGTCAAAATATCATAAGTCACATGTCAAGTTCTGCCCGTCATTATCCAGGTTAATCTGAACCCACCCGTACATACCCTTGACGTAGGCCAAAATAGTAGTACGACTGTCCCAAACCAACGCATCTATCTATGCAACAGATAAATACCCGGCAGCTACCAATCACTATGCCTTGGCGTAAGGTCAAAATACATAGCTTGAATACTACCGAATATTTAACTGAAATGACGGAGGGCTACGAATGGTTTCTGGCGAAAACCTTTAACGTAATGAACTTGATATCGTCGAAGGAACGGATAGCTTTTTGAAAATATAGTGACGAAAACCGTTGCTAAAGAGGTCACTCCCGGTGAAGGGATCTCGGCTCTTTCCCCGTAGAATGAGGTGCAGGATATTCCAACTGAATACCACGGTGCAAAGCAAAAGTAATCGGCTATAGTGAAGTTAATGCCCTGACGCAAACTTATTGTCCAAGGGGTCACTCCCGGTGAAGGGATCTCGGCCCTTGCCTCGTCGACTGAGGAGCAGGATATTCTAAATGAATACCGCGATGCAAAACAAAAGTGAACGTCCTTGCAATAACAGCTTTTTGAAAAGTGTTCCAACAACATCAGATTAGGTTTGTTTTTAACTTTGCATTGATCCGAATCAATGCAGTCCCATCAATTGATCACACCACAAAGAACGAAAATATACTGATGTACGTATATGCCATCCGCATTCGCCACTGGGTCCCGTCATTACCCGTTAGGTTAGCTAACTAACGACAGAGCGGGGACTGGACTAGCGCGGATGTAAAACATATACAACATCTACTAATATATATACCAATATATTATATTTCGCTCAAGGCGTGAATGAAATGCAACATCACAGAAATGTACAGCATCACAGAACAATACAGATATCTGGGATCCCCGGGTTTCACAGAGCCGCTGAAACCCGACGTTCCCCTGGTCGTGTGGATAGCCTGTGCAATGAAATCCTAGACCCCTACGGGCGCGGCAAGTCACCCGCCAAAACCTGAAGCGAGGCAGCCCCCTTCAGCGCCGTGAATGGACCACCCAGCACTTCACGGAATCCGGCAACTTGGGCACCCCTCCTGGGTCAACCTGTACCCCCTATGAGTGCGGCGAATAGCCCGCCAATCCTAGAGTGAAGCCCCCTCCGTCTCAATGCCATGAGATGCGGGCTTGTTGCCCTCCAGAACCCGGCTATCCGTGCACCTCTCCGCGGGGCAATCCTAGTACAGAAAGTAAAATATACATACACCGGGTACATCGACCGCAACCAGGTCATGCCCCAAAATAATAATACAAACAGGCAGTGACGGCAGTCCACATGTCGGACGCTCGCCCCGCAATATCAAATGTACATAATACGACAACACAGTACTAGCATTGCATCCAGGCTATCCCCCACGACCGATCCGCAACATCACAGCATAAACATAGAACATCAACGTGAAAGTCACGTTCGCAAATCCGTCTAACCGGGCTATAGCAGTTAGACCGGATTTACCGATCGAGTGACATTCACGGTCGCAGATATAATGTAAATACTGTGAAAAATGTGTTTAAAAAATTTCCGATTGATCAAACAATTAACAAGTGGGCCCCAAAGAAAACTGTAGCACTCACAGAAACAATTGGCCCAACTTTAATATTCCAAAGCCCATATTTTAAGCCCAGAAGGCCTCTGTAAAAAATTGGTGAAGTGATGTGAATAGTTCGCGGCGGAAGGGCCGCACAAATGGGGTTTTCGCGGCGGTTCCGCGCTCCAACTGTGGAGTCACTTCATCGAATTTTTACAGAGCTCTTATATTTTCCAGTACATCAATATTTTACAACCTGAAAAATTTTTCGAGACTGAAAAATTTCAACAGAAACTGTCGTGGGTAAAATGCAGTTTTGGAACTTTTTGATCGATCGGAAATGCAAACACATTACACAAAGCTAGACTAAGTTAATGGGGAGGCTCTGATACCACTGTAAGTGCACGGCGGCGCCCCGGCCGTCAATCCGACGCCGGAATGCGGAAGCGGTGAATAACTTAAATTTTGCGGACTTAGCAATCCGGCACCACCGCGCACTAAACTCCGGATCGTAACCATTAACTAGTCTAGCTAACAACAAGTAAGGGAATAGAGATATATACCGACGATCCAAGTCCTCCGGTCTTCATCTCCACTCCGATCTCCTCGCGGGATCTCCGTCCGTCTCCTCCTCGTCGGAAAGGGCACCACATCGCCTGTAGCTTTTACGGGCTCCCACCTCAATACCGAGGCAACTCGGGCGCGAAGCTGGCGAATCGACGCGTCCAAGATTTGCTGTAGGAAGTGTAGTGTCTATGTCTCATTGGGGTATTAGAGTTGCCTTTAGATGGAGGGATCAATAAGAAATGAACTTGGGGTTTTTTGTAGCAATGGAAAAATGAGATGAATCAATAATTTTCCATACCCTCACCAAAAAGAAAATGAACCATCATCATCTACTCAAGTGGCCGGCCAAGTCTATATGTGGGAAAATGGTGGGAGGAATTAACAAAGGAAGGTGAGTGTAGGAGATAGAAGGAGGTGACCACATCCTCAACCATACCCTTTCCTCCATACCCTTTCCAATTCAATCAAATCTCAAAAAAGCAAAAGCATGGTGGAAAAAAGATATGAAAGCTATCACATCAAACAATATGCAAAGAAACCCCCTCCATAAATGTAATTTGCAAAACTGCAAATTACCCCCTCCATCGGAAAAGTCCGGCCGGGAAAGAACAAAGGAAAACCGGCCGGAACGGAATGCAAACTGGCAACTCCAGAAAACTGGTCCCGTAATAAATTACAGGAAAACCCCGATACTGTGCATACACACCCGCATCTGTATTCCGTCCGGATACAAATGCAAAAAGACAAAATCTACACTGTACTAAACTAGGACCGGCTTAAACCAAAGCCGGCTAGTAAAATCCGTTCGATCCTGATCCGTGCAATACCGCACGTATCTGATCGAACCCTGCCATATACCTATACGGCTACTAGTACAAACCGTCCGATCCTGATCCGTGCAATACCGCACGTATCTGATCGGACCCTGCCATATCTCCATACGGCCTCTACAGCGTTTCGCCCGAAAACTGAGTAACTGAAAGTGTGGTAGACTCTAAAGACTCGTCAATACTATGGCTGTGGATTTAACCACTAGCACGTCAGAGGTATTAGCCAATACGTAACGGGCCACCAGCTATTGACTAAAAGGGACGTCGATGAGCGAACTCATCCTGACACCCTACTGAGCCTGTCAGTGACAATATCCGTACAGTCCGGTCCGTTCGTCTATGAGCATCGCATGGCGGGCCTAGGGGGTTGGTAAAAGTCAGACCCCCAAAAGCGGTACAAGTCGTGTCGGAGTGTAGCCCAGAACACCCTGAGATACTACTGGAATACCTACCAGTAAATCTCCTGCCTTGGCCAAGGACTTCGTGTAATGGCTCTCCTAGACACAGCGCGACCTCACCCCCAATACCGGGAGAGACGAAACCCCCGAAGATCCGCTCACTGCCTCCATGTGGCTCGGGACTGTACCCAACTAAAACCTGTTTGCACGACTCCTTTGAGCCGTGGTAGGGTAGTAATCAAAGCACAGTGGGAACTCACACGAGACAAATGACGATCCCCAGGTCGATGAACTAACCTGTACACATGTCACCTGGGAACTGCTATCTGACGTCAGGTATAAGACCAACTAGCATGTTCCCGGCGAGTCCTGTCCAGTGTACTCATAACCCAATGAGCACCTGTATACATCTTAGGTGATCCAACTGACACCAGTGGCTTGTGAGACCGGCCACCGCCCCTCGTCGGGGTCTCGACTGTATACACTAGTCTACTAATGGAGTATCGATGCCCGGTCTCGAAACTCCCACGACTAGGGACCTTTTAAGGATACGTTTGTAGACCCCCAGCTCCCACTTATATGATCGCCCTCATACTGCTGGTGGTCAAGCAAGAATCCTAGGGGCTCTATCAACGTGCAATAGTGACATGTCATGTCACCTAAAGCAGTACACGATGATAAAGGTAAACCTGATAGCATACTATCATCTCGAGTAAGACTGTTCTACCGGGATAGGTCCTCCCTCAATCATTGCAATCACGTGCCTGTGATCCAATAATTGACTCTGAGGGCACTATCTCCAACAGATCTTTCTAAAAAAGTAAGATATTATCTGTTAAACAGAATAAAATCCAATGGTTAGGAAAATATCTTCCTAACAATATATTGATCCGATAGAATTAAATTCTATCTTAAGAATATATTTTCCCAATCTTGTTAAAACAAATAAGAAATCTTCTCTGTAAAACAGAGAACCTTTGGATTAAAAATCCAACGGTGAATAAAATTTACCGGCTGATCTAAAAGACAATTTGATTGATTATGAAATCAATCATGATCTCTCAATGATAGATTTTCTCCTACAAATTGACTTTTCTCTTCTCCTATAAATAGAAGTAAAGAGATTAAATCTAAAGAGAGGAGACCACTCCATAAACTTCTGTAAAAATATAGAAGGGTCTTAAAACAACAGAGAATTTAATTCACTCAAAGAAGATCTTCCTCCTTTCAAATCCTAAGTAAAGAAAAAAGCAGAGATTAAAATATCTCCTTTATCTATTTTACTATATCTAAGGGTTTAACCCAGAGAAAGAACTTAGTTCTTTCTCTGGGTCTGAGATTAACAAGACAAGTCTCCCACAAGTTGAGAATTTAATTTTCATCGGGACGATCTTGTTCTTGAAAATCAAAGATTCAGGGAAGAACAACGTTGAAAAGATAGATGGGGTTCATAATACTTCAGGAACTTAATTTTTTCAAAACCAGAACTTAGTTCTTAAAAGAACCTGATCCAAGATCTTCAAAATAGTGATCTTTGTTGGGGTAAAAATTTACACCCCCGTTGACCGAGTCAAAGTCAAGGTCAACCCCAAGGCAGGTGGGCCCAAGCCCAGGGCAAGCGGGCCCATGCCCAAGTCAAGGCCGCAGCCAGCCTCCCACATGCCAACAACAAAATCATGTAATAAATAATTTTTATGTAATTGTTTATGCATGAATGTAAAAAAAAAATGGGCATAAAGCCAATATTTTGTAAGCCCATGGCTTATGTGCAAAAATGAAATTGCACATGTGCCATGGGATGGCTAAAATGCCATTTTTTGTAAAGCCCAAGGGGCTATATGCAAATATGTAAGCCTATAAAAGGCAAAATGATGATGAATAAAATATACTTTTCATTCTCTCCAAAAAAAATTAGAGCTGAGCTCTTTCTTCCTTCTTCAAGGTTCCAAAACCTTCTTCTTTCTCTTGAATTGAATCAAGAGTTTTACTCTCCCTTTTTCAAAACTAAATAGTTTTCCACCACAAAACCCACAAAGGGGAACTTGGATCTGCCATCAGATCTTAAAAAGGAGAGATTTTGAGATTTTACATCTCTTGATCTTCAAGACCCAGCAAGCAACAGGAGGAAGAAGAAGAACCCTTCCATTAACCCAACAAAAAAAAAACACTCAGGAGTCTAACTCCTCTTTGATTTCTCTTCAGAGAAATCTTTTTAGGCTAAAAGCCTGTTGTGTGCGCAAGTCGCCCGCGTGCCGACACGTGGCGCGCGCGCTTGCGCAACTGCTCAAGTGCGCAAGTCGCCCGCGTGCCGACACGTGGCGCGCGCGCGCTTGCGCAAGTGCGCAAGTCGCCCGCGTGCCGACACGTGGCGCGCGCGCTTGCGCAACTGCGCTTGTGCGCAAGTCGCCCGCGTGCCGACACGTGGCGCGCGCGCTTGCGCAACTGCGCAGTTGCGCAAGGCGCCCGCGTGCCGACACGTGGCGCGCGCGCTTGCGCAACTGCGCAAGTGCGCAAGTCGCCCGCGTGCCGACACGTGGCGCGCGCGCTTGCGCACCTGTGCATCCCTTGGATGTCTTTTCCCCCTCTTTTGTGTACATATATACACATATACATATGTATACAAATTTATACATACACGTACTCCACGACACTGTCCCTGTTAGAAAAAAATTTCTAACGGGGCGCTGCCCCGCACCCCGCAAGGGGGCTGCTAGCCCCCTTGACCCCCAGCCCGCTATCCGGGTAGCGGGACCCCCGTAAAAACTCTGCGTGGCTCCCGATATATCCAAAACCCCCCTTTCAAAACACAACGCACGTACACTGCACATTGAGTTCGCATGACCAGTTTAACCCGTTAATCGGAGGTTCCCTCGCCCCAAAGGCGAGGGGTAATTAACGGCAGCTTAGTCCGCGGCTGCCGGAGATTCGGATCCCCACAATCAATAAACCCCGGCCTACCCTAGGCAGGGGGAATCTGTAGTGCGCCTGACAAGCGCGCGCGTATTCCCATCTCAATGGGGTGACGAAAAACACCCTACAGATTCTGGCACGCCCGGTGGGACTTATCTCTCCTCCCATATTTCGGGTTAAATGTTCATGCGAACTCAATCAATATACATATCGATTACCTATACTGAAATAATGTTTCTATTTGCAGGGGTTAACAATTTCCAATTGCCATATTCGATGCAAGTCGGTATTTGAACGACTTTCCTTGGCCCCAGCTGGGGGCAAGGCCATCAACCCCGACAACTGCCCGATCAGGTATCTTCTCTGACCTCTACGTCTTTAAACTGGAAACAGATGACCTCTAAGTCGTAAAACTGGAAATAGCTGACCTCTACGTCTTTAAACTGGAAACAGATGACCTCTAAGTCGTAAAACTGGAAATAGCAGACCTCCAAGTCGTTAAACTGGAAACAGATGACCTCTAAGTCGTAAAACTGGAAATAGCAGACCTCCAAGTCGTTAAACTGGAAACAGATGACCTCTACGTCATTAAACTGGAAACAGATGACCTCTAAGTCTTTAAACTGGAAACAGATGACCTCTACGTCTTTAAACTGGAAACAGATGACCTCTAAGTCTTTAAACTAGAAACAGATGACCTCTACGTCTTTAAACTGGAAAGCAGATGACCTCCACGTCTTTAAACTGGAAAGCAGAGGACCACCACGTCGTTAAACTGGAAACAGTCGACCTCTAAGTCGTTAAACTGGAAATGTAAAAAAAAATGTAAATAAAAAATGTGTAAATAAAAGAAAAATAAAGAAAAGCCGAAATGATGGGGCAACTCGCAATAAAAATCAGCGAGTAAAAATGAAAATGAAAATAAAGCCGAAATGATGGGGCAACCGCGAATAAATAGCCGAAATGATAGGGCGATCGCGACCTTCGCGATAAGAAAAGATGAAATGATAGAGCAATCGCGGTAAAAAAAAAAAAAAAGGCGGATGATGAGTTGCTCCTGGTATTATTCCAGTGCAGCAATGCAGACGCCAAACAAAAATCCAATTTCCCAAAATTCTTTCAGCCCTACGGCCAGTCCCTAAATTGACTACCGTATACAATCCACGGGCTCAAATAATTCTCAGCATACCCATGCCCCACCGCAACCACCAGTTACGCGGCTGGTCTCCGCCTTTGGAATTATGCTTCATTGGAAAGACCCACTCATGTGTCCTCACGATGCATGAGGAGAACAAACCTTCGTGAGATCCTTACGACTCACCAAGGGAAAACACACTTAGGAGTCCTCACGACTCTTAAGGAGAAAATACACCTACGGGATCCTTACGACCCGCAGGGAGAAAATGCTTTTATGGGACCCTCACGGCCCATAAAATTGAAAAGTCTTAGGTGATAGGGATCCAAACCTGTCTCCTAAGCCATCGCTCCCCATACCCCAAAAGGCGAATGATGAGTCGCTCCCGGTACCATATTCCAGTGCAGCGATGCAGACGCCAACCAAATTCCAAATCCCCATACCCCAAAAGGCGAATGATGAGTCGCTCCCGGTACCATATTCCAGTGCAGCGATGCAGACGCCAACCAAATTCCAAATCCCATACCCCAACGGCGAATGATGAGTCGCTCCTGGTACCATATTCCAGTGCAGCGATGCAGACGCCAACAAAGTCCCGAAATGTTTTTGGCCCTACGGTCTGGATCATACATCCTGCAAAACCGTATACAATCCACGGGCGTAAAACGATCCCAATCTCTCCCAAGTCCTACCGGCGAGACCACATTCAAAGTCCCACCGGCAGGGAAGATTCCAAAAAAAAAAAAAAAGGAAAAAAAAATGAAAAAAATGAAAAAAAAAATGAAAAAAAGAACGGTATGTCCACAAGCAAAATGGGCACGGATGAAAACCCGAAAGGGCTCCGTGAGTAAAAACAGCAGGACTGCCGGCGAGTTTGTGAAAACCCGAAAGGGCGCAAACTCGTAAAAAAAAAAAGAGATGAAGAAATGAAATGCACTCGCAAAGTCCTCTCAACTTTGTGAGGAGAAAATTCCCGCGTGAGATCTTTACGACTCACAAAGGAGCAATACACTTAGGAGTCCCCACGACTCCTAAGGAGAAAATACACCTACGAGATCCTTTCGACTCGTAGGGAGAAAATGCTTTTATGGGACCCTCACGGCCCATAAAATTGAAAAGCCTTAGGTGACAGGGATCTAAACCTGCCTCGTAAGCCGCCAATTCCCAAATCCTCTCGGGGCACATGATGAGTTGCTCCTGGCATTATTCCAGTGCAGCAATGCAGATGCCAAACGAAAAAAAAACAAATCCAAATCCTCCCGGGGCACATGATGAGTTGCTCCTGGCATTATTCCAGTGCAGCAATGCAGATGCCAAAACAAAACCAATTTCCAAATCCTCTCAAGACAGATGATGATTTGCTCCTGGTACCATATTCCAGTACAGCGATGCTGATGTCAACACCAAATCAAATCAAACCAACAACCTCTGCGGTGGAATCACGCTTAGTCCCAGAATTTACCCCGTGTCGAAATCATGCTTTGCCTCGGGATAACGACCTCCTCGTCGGAATTATGCTCCGCCTCGAAATCAAAATCAACAAGTCAACTTTCACCCCTACACCGCAGAAAGCGGAGCAAGTCAGAATCCAATCTCGACACCGCAAGAAGCGGAGAAAGTCAAGTCTACCCCTGACACTGCAAGAAGCAGAGCAAGTCAAATCAAGCGTCGACCGTCCATGTCGTAAAACGGGCAGTGCAGGCTCCCACAAATTGGGAACCCAAATCGCTTCGGATCAGAGCGTCGACCGTCCATGTCGCAAAAAGGGCAGTGCAGGCTTCCTAAAAACAAGGAACCAGATCGCTCCGGGCCAGGGAAACGTCTACCACGGACACTCCATCTCGGAGACGCATTAAGCGTCGACCGTCCATGTCGTAAAACGGGCAGTGCAGGCTCCCGCAAATTGGGAACCCAAATCGCTACGGATCAGAGCGTCGACCGTCCATGTCGTAAAACGGGCAGTGCAGGCTCCCGTAAATTGGGAACCCAAATCGCTTCGGATCAGAGCGTCGACCGTCCATGTCGCAAAAAGGGCAGTGCAGGCTTCCTACAAAGCAGGAACCAGATCGCTCCGGGCCAGGGAAACGTCTACCACGGACACTCCATCTCGGAGACGCATTAAGCGTCGACCGTCCATGTCGTAAAACGGGCAGTGCAGGCTCCCACAAATTGGGAACCCAAATCGCTTCAAATCAAGCGTCGACCGTCCATGTCGTAAAACGGGCAGTGCAGGCTCCCACAAATTGGGAACCCAAATCGCTTCGGATCAGAGCGTCGACCGTCCATGTCGCAAAAAGGGCAGTGCAGGCTTCCTAAAAACAAGGAACCAGATCGCTCCGGGCCAGGGAAACGTCTACCACGGACACTCCGTCTCGGAGACGCATTAAGCGTCGACCGTCCATGTCGTAAAACGGGCAGTGCAGGCTCCCACAAATTGGGAACCCAAATCGCTTCAAATCAAGCGTCGACCGTCCATGTCGTAAAACGGGCAGTGCAGGCTCCCACAAATTGGGAACCCAAATCGCTTCGGATCAGAGCGTCGACCGTCCATGTCGCAAAAAGGGCAGTGCAGGCTTCCTAAAAACAAGGAACCAGATCGCTCCGGGCCAGGGAAACGTCTACCACGGACACTCCGTCTCGGAGACGCATTAAGCGTCGACCGTCCATGTCGTAAAACGGGCAGTGCAGGCTCCCACAAATTGGGAACCCAAATCGCTTCAAATCAAGCGTCGACCGTCCATGTCGTAAAACGGGCAGTGCAGGCTCCCACAAATTGGGAACCCAAATCGCTTCAAATCAAGCGTCGACCGTCCATGTCGTAAAACGGGCAGTGCAGGCTCCCGCAAATTGGGAACCCAAATCGCTTCGGATCAGAGCGTCGACCGTCCATGTCGCAAAAAGGGCAGTGCAGGCTTCCTACAAAGCAGGAACCAGATCGCTCCGGGCCAGGGAAACGTCTACCACGGACACTCCATCTCGGAGACGCATTAAGCGTCGACCGTCCATGTCGTAAAACGGGCAGTGCAGGCTCCCGCAAATTGGGAACCCAAATCGCTACGGATCAGAGCGTCGACCGTCTATGTCGCAAAAAGGGCAGTGCAGGCTCCCGCAAATTGGGAACCCAAATCGCTTCGTAACAGAGCGTCGACCGTCCATGTCGCAAAAAGGGCAGTGCAGGCTTCCTAAAAACAAGGAACCAGATCGCTCCGGGCCAGGGAAACGTCTACCACGGACACTCCGTCTCGGAGACGCGTCAAGCGTCGACCGTCCACGTCATAAAAAGGGCAGTGCATCCCGAAAAGCGGGAACCAAAGCAAGTCGCCCCCACGTGAAAGAAGATCCATCAATTTCATGCACACGATCCACATATGCTGTGTGCATTTATTGATGGGGGGCACTTTGTTGGGGTAAAAATTTACACCCCCGTTGACCGAGTCAAAGTCAAGGTCAACCCCAAGGCAGGTGGGCCCAAGCCCAGGGCAAGCGGGCCCATGCCCAAGTCAAGGCCGCAGCCAGCCTCCCACATGCCAACAACAAAATCATGTAATAAATAATTTTTATGTAATTGTTTATGCATGAATGTAAAAAAAAAATGGGCATAAAGCCAATATTTTGTAAGCCCATGGCTTATGTGCAAAAATGAAATTGCACATGTGCCATGGGATGGCTAAAATGCCATTTTTTGTAAAGCCCAAGGGGCTATATGCAAATATGTAAGCCTATAAAAGGCAAAATGATGATGAATAAAATATACTTTTCATTCTCTCCAAAAAAAATTAGAGCTGAGCTCTTTCTTCCTTCTTCAAGGTTCCAAAACCTTCTTCTTTCTCTTGAATTGAATCAAGAGTTTTACTCTCCCTTTTTCAAAACTAAATAGTTTTCCACCACAAAACCCACAAAGGGGAACTTGGATCTGCCATCAGATCTTAAAAAGGAGAGATTTTGAGATTTTACATCTCTTGATCTTCAAGACCCAGCAAGCAACAGGAGGAAGAAGAAGAACCCTTCCATTAACCCAACAAAAAAAAAACACTCAGGAGTCTAACTCCTCTTTGATTTCTCTTCAGAGAAATCTTTTTAGGCTAAAAGCCTGTTGTGTGCGCAAGTCGCCCGCGTGCCGACACGTGGCGCGCGCGCTTGCGCAACTGCGCAAGTGCGCAAGTCGCCCGCGTGCCGACACGTGGCGCGCGCGCGCTTGCGCAAGTGCGCAAGTCGCCCGCGTGCCGACACGTGGCGCGCGCGCTTGCGCAACTGCGCTTGTGCGCAAGTCGCCCGCGTGCCGACACGTGGCGCGCGCGCTTGCGCAACTGCGCAGTTGCGCAAGGCGCCCGCGTGCCGACACGTGGCGCGCGCGCTCGCGCAACTGCGCAAGTGCGCAAGTCGCCCGCGTGCCGACACGTGGCGCGCGCGCTTGCGCACCTGTGCATCCCTTGGATGTCTTTTCCCCCTCTTTTGTGTACATATATACACATATACATATGTATACAAATTTATACATACACGTACTCCACGACACTGTCCCTGTTAGAAAAAAATTTCTAACGGGGCGCTGCCCCGCACCCCGCAAGGGGGCTGCTAGCCCCCTTGACCCCCAGCCCGCTATCCGGGTAGCGGGACCCCCGTAAAAACTCTGCGTGGCTCCCGATATATCCAAAACCCCCCTTTCAAAACACAACGCACGTACACTGCACATTGAGTTCGCATGACCAGTTTAACCCGTTAATCGGAGGTTCCCTCGCCCCAAAGGCGAGGGGTAATTAACGGCAGCTTAGTCCGCGGCTGCCGGAGATTCGGATCCCCACAATCAATAAACCCCGGCCTACCCTAGGCAGGGGGAATCTGTAGTGCGCCTGACAAGCGCGCGCGTATTCCCATCTCAATGGGGTGACGAAAAACACCCTACAATCTTGGTGATCGTTAATGGTCAAAATGCCATTAACATAGGTTTAAGTTTTCTAAAAATATCAACGGAGATTAAATCTCCAAAAGAACCCAGCGCTTCACGTGAAACACATGTGAGCGATAGAAAAAGTTGGTGCTTAACACTATTGGAGCTCCTCACATGAAACATACGTGAGCGCCAGAAAGTAGAAAAGTTCAGTGCTAAGCACTAGTGCAGCGCCTTACGTGAAACACACGTGAGCGCCCAAAACTCAGCGCCTCACGTGAAATACATGTGAGCGCCAAAAGCTTAGCGCTTCACGTGAAACACACGTGAGCATCGGAGAAAGATTAATGCTTAGCACTATTATAGCACCTCACATGATGTACATGCGAGTGCTATATGTAACCGAGTGCTGAGTACTGCCGGGTGGTACAGAAACCCAATCTTACCTAAATTCGCTAAGCTTATATGTTTAGGATATCCAATTTGATCTTAGTCCTATATATGACTAATGATCTTTCATGATATCTTAGTAGATATTAGTCCAATATATGGCTAATGATCTTTATTCTAGTTTCGTACAAGACTAATGATTCTTAGATCTACCATGATCTTTTCCCTCAAATACGGGATTTGGTTCAAAGGTATATCTTTCCACACCTTTGAAATATGTTGTAATTTCTTAACGTCTTTAGAAAGGTGGTGGGTCTCAAAAAACCAAAAACTCCTCTTTTGTCGTCCCAAACACGACAATAATGGACCGAATGTTCTTAAACTAACTCTCGTCCCAAACAGGGAGTGTTGGACCTAAATGTCCTTAAACTAATATAATTGAGCTCATATGCTCATTTGTTTCTAAGTTGATTTCAGTCTCAAATATGACTAACAATTCTTAGATCAAAACTAAATATGCCGTGAACAGATGGACCTCACAAATATGAGAAATACGTCCTAAGTTCATTCTTGTTCCGGTTGGTAAACCAAGCTACCAACGCGGATCCTGTCAAAAAATTGTTTGACCCAAAACATCTGAGTTGATCTTAGTCTCAAATATGACTAATGATCCTTAGATTAAACTCAAATATCCCATGAACCAATGGATCTCATAAATGTGATAAATGCGTCCTAAGTTCACTCCTATTGGCAAACCAAGATACCAACGTGGACCCCATTAAACAAATGCTTGACCCAAACCCCAAATCTAATATACAGATTTGGACTAATCCACGTCCTACGGATGAAGACATAAAATAGTCTCCGTATACAATCCACGGGCAACTAAAATAAATATAACACGACACAACACGAAGTAAACTATCGGAGCAGAGAAAGTGATTATCGCAACGCGATAACGTAATTAACTGTAGGGGCTTGCGCCTGTAGGGAAGAGCGTACCCACAATAAAACCCCTCGTAGAAATTAGGAGGAATCTGACAAAGTCTGCTATATCGGTCGCATCTATCTAAACCTTCGATATACGGTGCCATAAATCAACTTGGTACATTTGGAGAGGTGGAGGGATATGTCCAAATAGCATCTGCCTCTAAATTCAGGCAAGACGTTCAATCCCGGTCCGTCTCTGTTTTTCGGCGGTAAATAGATTCTGGCACATCCGGTGGGACTTCTTTCTCTTTCCACTCCACATTTCGTGTGTTGTGTTTTTTCATGATCAAATAACCGCGGTACATAGTTGCCCTGGGGTGATGGATGCTGGCGTTCCGTTTCTATGCAGAATGGCATTTGCTTCCACTTACCGCAACTCAGGCTCTGTCACATCAGGAGTCAAGTATAGGCTACTTGCAGCCTCAAATATCTGCAATACGGCTCTTCAAGAAATGAAGGGCTTCTTTTTGGTTCTATGCTCACACCTCCTACCCTCGGTGTCTCAACGCTGAAGGAGGAAGCCCAGAAGAAATCTGTCTTCTACAGGCTGGTTCCTCAAGCTTCAGCTTTGTCGACTGAATCAGTCCCTAAACAACTGGCACCTGCCAAAGATCAAGGTCAACGCAGAGGAAAGAATATTCATGTACTCAAAGAAAACAGAGAGCAAGCTCAGCAAACTCATGAGATTGATGAAGCTCCGGTCGCAAGACATCACCGATGTCGATATTGGCGTCAAATATCATAAAGCTGGAGGCAATTCTCCGTCAGCGTTGACTCCACCTGCTTCAACTCTGATGATGAATGCTGCTGTTCCAACCAGAAACAGCTTTTAACTGCTGCTAAGGGCCAGACAAAATTCCCCCACTGCAGTACTGAAGAGATCTTTGCAGCTCGTGGGGATCTAATAAGAGCAGAAGACAGTTCGCTCCCCAAAAGAACTTTTCTCATCTATAAATAAGGTATGGAAGCAAGTGAAGGACTTAGTCGTTATCCACGGCCCTTTCCCTAAGCGTCAGCTAAACTCTGACAACTCTCCTTCCAAATATAAGGGGACTCATCTCAAGACGGTTCCTGATTCCTCCCAAAGCAGCTTCTCACAAAATACAGAGGCCAGATAAAACTCAAGCGCCCGAGGCAAACTCCAAAGTCAAAACTCTAAACGCCCCAAGCCTGGGGGCATGGTAGTTCATACAGTCTACATGGTGATCTCCAAAGATGAAGTTCGAGTTTCTACTAGTCACGGACCGCATACTTGGTCTCCGACAAAAGCTCAACTGCAACATGAAAAGCTGTGGGAGATGCTTGCTCATGCGGCAACACTTGCTAGTCAACCGTCTAAGGCAAACCCTTAGGACGCACCCGAAGAAAGAGTAGGGCAGGAGTCGGATATTGATTTCCTGAAGCGCGCTCTCAAGAAGAAAGATGAAGAAGCGGAAGTGATACCGTTAAAATGAACCAGATGGCCCTCTTGGTCCAGAATATGGCTGGAATGATGGTCCATTCGGAATCACCGGCAGATGAATCGTCAGTAGTCGCTCTTAAAGTCAAGGGTGACATTTCAAATTCTCTGCAAGGCTCAACAGCTGAGGAGGAAATGATCCTAAAAGCAAAGCTGGACGCATATATCACTTAGCAAATCAAAGCTCACTATGTAGCAAATAGGTCAATTAAGACTGGTCGACCGTATCCGACATGTTACGATCAAGTGAAATATCCGCCAGAAAACATGCTTCCGACGTTCCGCATATACAAAGGTACCGGGAGTCCTCGCCAGCACACCGCGCGTTTTAAATCCATGTGCGGCAACACTGGAGGAAATGATATACTGCTCCTCCGACAGCGCGTCAACAATCTGGCGGGCACGCCTTCAAATGGTACGCGGGACTCCCAAATGATTCCGTAAAGACCTTCGACGAGATGGATATGCTCTTCTGTCAGAGATTCGCCAGTGTGAATAAACACACTACCGTGGTGGAATTGGTCAACAAAAGGGTTGGACCGAATGAGATATATGTTCAATATGTTACCTGATGGCGAAATCTATGATCAAAATGCGAGCAACGCATCGACGAAGCTGCAGCCGTAGGAATGTTCATAGCCACTGTTGATCCAAAATTCAAAGGTGACCATCTTCAAGCCGACGACCTTCCAAGAGCTCATGGATAAAATGGCTCGATTGGATCAGATGGGTCAAGACCTTTTCTCATCCGATGAAGATGAATAAAAAGCAAAGGTAAGGTGGCGTTTGTCGCCAACGCTAAAAAAAAATGAACGGCTCTAAAGCAACCCATCGCCAAAATAACGACGGCGTGGGTACCCGCTCCCTCCCGAAATATACACGGGGCACCTTGCTCACTGGTGGAGGAATCTCTACGGAGGTGGTCCTTTCTTCAAAGAACAGAAAGGATATTAAGGGACCTATAAAATGGATCCTACAATTGAGTGGAGTATCCCGATTGAACCAAAAATCATGGAAGGGATGTGGAATCCATGTCCAAATCAGATGATGAGGGGAAAAGCCCCCAAAGTCAAGTTCATTCTTTCAAGGAAGAAGACTCAGCAGGAGTGATGTGACATCTCGTTCCTTAGTGTCAGAAGTGATATTGATGAGTAGGGGGCAGGTGCCGTGTAAAATACCTGGTATTTCCCGCAAAACAATACGATTGGTACGATGATAAATGAAGCAGTCCAAGAGAGTGAAGATAGTCTAAAGCGTGACGTGTCCATGCAAACAAAGAACATGCAGCGTTGGAAGGAATGAGTTGTGCAACTCCTCGACCAAATGATAAACTATGGACCGAAATGGCCTTAAATTATCGCATCATCCTAAACACAGCGATGATGGACCGGAACGTCCCTAAACTAGCATTTTTTCCCAAACACGGCGATAATGGACCGCAACGTCCATAAAACTAATATGCATCTTAAGATCTATATTGCAACCGAAATCTCACTGGCGAAAATTGCAACTCAAGTCCCATTGACTATGTTGCTACTCCTGTGATGAAGTCACCCCTACACCAGCAAATAGATGGTCACCTGCGACGAAGTTACTTTCGAGAGTTTCACCGTTCACAAAAAAAGGTATGTCCACAAGCGTAATGGGCACGGATGAAAACCCGAAAGGACGCCGTGAGTAAAAACAGCAGGACTGTCGGCGAGTTTGTGAAAACCCGAAAAGGCGCAATCTCGTTAAAAAAAGAAAAAAGTGAGACGGTATGTCCACAAGCGAAATGGACACGGATTAAAACCCGAAAGGGCGTCGTGAGTAAAAACAACGGGACCGCCAGCGAGTTTGTGAAAACCCGAAATAGCGCAGTCTAGCTAAAAAAGAAAAAAGAGAGACGGTATGTCCATAAACGAAATGGGCACGAATGCAAACCCGAAAGGGCGCCGTGAGTAAAATCAGCAGGACTGCCGGCGAGTTTGTAAAAACCCGAAAGGGCGAAATCTCGTAAGATAAAAAAAATTATGTGCACTTGCAAGGTCCTCTCGATCTTGTACGGAGAAAATACCTGTGTGAGACGTTTACGACTCATGAAGGAGTAGCACAATTAAGAATCCATACGACCCCTATGGAGAAATTACACTTGCGAGATCTTCACGACTTGTAAGGAGAATTCCCTTCCATGGGGCCCTCACAGCTCATGGGATTCAAAAGCTTTAAGTTACATGGATCTAAACATGTTCTTAAGCCATTATATTCCCCAAGTTGCCCTACAAGTAGTTCTATATCGACTTTTGTATACAATCCACGAGCACGAATAAAATATGTTCCAACTGTGTTCCACCAATGGCGAGAAATGTCCCCATACGGGGAACGACACTTGTAAGTACTTTCGACTTATAAGGAGAAAATACTCTTGTAAAATCCTTACAACTTACAATAGAAAATATCACTTGGGAATCCCTACGATTCTTAAGGAGAAAATACACCTACGAGATCCTCACAACTCGTAAGGAGAAATACTTTTATGAGACTCTTAGAGCTCATAAAGTCAAAAGGCCTTAATCGACAGGCTCCTAATCCAGTTTGCTAAGGCACCTTTATTCAAATCGACAAAGACAAATGATGATTCGCTCCTGGCAATATCCCAGTTGTAGCGATACTCATGTCTAAACAGGTGTCAAACTCCAAGTCTTCTTACGGTAAATGATAATTCGTTCATGGCAATATTCCAGTTGTAGCGATGCTGATACCAAGATTGGGATCAGGACCAAATCCCCAACTCGCAACAAACTCAGCGAGCAAAAAAATTATGCGTATAAAATTAGCCGAAATGATGAGGCAACTCGCAATAAAATCAGTGAGCCAAAAAAATATATATACATATAAAACGATCGAAATGTTTTGGCAACTCGCAATAAAAAATAGCGAGTAAAAATAAAAAATGATATAGTCGAAATGATTGGGCATCGCGAATAAATAGCCGAAATGATTGGCAATCGTGACTTTCACGATATGAAAAGTTGAAATGATGGAGTATCGCGGAAATATAAAAAAATTAATAAAATAAAAATTTTCTGCCCTGTAGGTAGGTCTACATCGACCCCTGTATACAATCCATAGGCTTAAATGAAAGAAAGAGAATCATATCTTCCCACCAGGTTCAGTCAAAGGGAGAGCCAAGTCTTGGCGGTACATCTACAATCTAAAGACTATCTCATTCCAGCAAGGTGCGGACGTAACATCAATAAGGATTCATGGGTCGAACAAAAGTGGAGCAATGACAAAATCCTAGCTCCAAATCTCGATAGCAGCATTTACAGCCTAGAGATCAGCTCGACATCTTCTCGATGCAGATGCGATGTTAATAAGGATCCAAAGGTCAAACAAAAGTGGAGTGACGACAAAATTCTTAGCTCTAGACCTCGATTACAATACATACAGTATAGAGGTCTTATGGATGCCTATCCCTCTTCAGTAAAGAATTGGCACGACATCACCAAATAAAGTGGAGTAATGGAAAAATCCTAGTTCTAGCTCGACGTTCCTCCTCGATGCAGACGCGACGTCAACAAGGATCCAAGGGTCAAAGAAAAGTGGGGTAATGGCAAAATCTAGCCCCATCTCCACGTTCCTTCTCATTCTAACAGGGTGTAGAAGAGACGTTAACAAAGGACCCAAGGGTTAAATAAAAATGGAGTGACGGTAAAATCCTAACACCTCAATGGCGATACATACATCATAGAGGTCATTTGGATGTCTATCCAACTTCAGCAAAGAATCGGTACGACATCATCAAAGCAAAAACGAAGTAATGACATATTCCTAATTTCGAGTCTTGACGGCAATACATACAAAGCTTAAAGACCATTGGAGATCATCTCATCTCAGAAGGGTGCGGTTATAACTTATCGGGGTTTCAAATTAAACCAAACTTCAAGTAAAAAGCGCTACGGCAAATACCTAACGCTTGACCTTCCGACGGTAATACGGATATTCCGACGGTAATAAAGAAGATTACTTTAAGGCATCTTGTCCAGCCTTAGAAGAGATAAAAGACACGACAGTCGTGGAGCTACTCGAGCAGCAACCTGAGGGACTGCATATCGAGAAATATATCAGTCAACGCGACGGTACAATGAACTTAAACCTAGTATCATAAACCTAACAGACCCCTCTCATAAAAGAGGGGTCATCTACATTTTACGTTAGGATACACAGGTGACATTCTCTCGACTCGTAGGAAAAACATCTTTATAAGACATTTGAAGCTTATAAAGGTGAAAAGCCTTAGGTGACAAGAATTTCAACCCGTTTCCTAAGCACTATTGCCCTATAAGAAGTTCGATATCGACTCTTGTATGCTATCCACGGGCCACATTCTTCAAAGTTGCATCCAATGAGGAGAAGAAGCCACTTACGGGTCCTTTCGACTCGTAAAGGGGAAAATACTCTTGTGAGATTCTTACAACTTTCAAAATAAAACACACTTAGGAGTCCTCACAACTTCCAAGGAGAAAATACACCTATGAGATCCTCTCGACTCGTAGGGAGAAATTGCTTTATGAGACCCTCACAGCTCATAAAGTTGAAAAGCCTTAAGCGATGGGTATAAATCTGTTTCCTAAGCCATCGCTGCTCTACAAGATGGTCAAGACCGACTCTTGTATACTATCCACGGGTCACATTCGTCAAAAGTTGCATATTGATGAAGTAAAGATGTTACTTACGGGTCCTCTCGACCCGTAACGAGAAAATACCCGCGAGAGATCCTTATGATTCACGAAGGTGAAATACACTTAGGAATCCCTACGATTCCCAAAGAGAATATGCACATGTGAGATCCTCTCGACTCATAGGGAGAAAACCCCCCTTCTCGAGACCCTTACGGCTCATAAAAATGAAAAAGTCTTAAGCGACGGGGATCCTAAACCTGTCTCCTAAGCCATCAATTCTATGAAGATGCATAACTCTGCACTACTTAACCCATGTATGTACCTATGTGGGCAAACTAGTGGGGGTATTTGTTCCCGTCAAATTTTGGCGGGAAGCTTGTAGTTCCCTTATTAAAAAAGGGGGAGAAAAGAAAGAAGAAACGAATTCCTCTCATGTGCAAAACACGTGAGTGTTCTGGCTTTGAGGAGAATTAAATTCACAGTTTAGACTAACGTGTTAAACACATGAGCGCTCATATGCTTTGCATATGAGCGCTGAACAGAAATAACCAAAAAGGCTAAACAGACCTCACGTGTTAAACACATGTGCGCTCATATGCAAAGCATATAAGCTCTGAAAGTAAATAACCAAAAGCCAAACATGCCTCATGTGTTAAACACGTGAGCGCTTATATGCAAAGCATATGAGCACTAAATATAAACAGGTTAAAACCCATACCGGGGTCACGTGTTAAACACGTGAAAACATCTTCCTGAAACACTAGCTTATGTTAAAATTGAATTCTATATAAAATTAAATTCTGTTTTTGGGAGAATATTTCTCCTAATCTTTCTAAAAGAGAAAGATATTCTCCGTTAAACAATATAAAATCCTATGGTTAGGAAAATATCTTCCAAACAATATATTCATCCAATAGAATTCAATTCTATCTTAAGAAAATATTTTTCCAATCTTGTTAAAATAAATAACAAATCTTCTCCGTAAAACAGAGAACTTTTGAATTAAAAATCTTCACCGGTTGATCTAAAAGATTGATCTCGTAATGAGAGATTTTCTCCAACAAATTGATTTTTCTTTTCTCCTATAAATAGAAGCAAAGAGATTAAATCCAAAGAGAGGAGGCTACCCCATAAGCTTCTGTAAAAATACAGAAGGGTCTCAAAACAACAGAGAATTTAATTCTCTCAAAGAAGATCTCCCTTCTCTCAAACCCTAAGCAGAGATCAAAATATTTTATTTACCTATCATAACACATCTAAGGGTTTAACCCCTTAAAAGAACTTAGTTCTTTTTTTGGATCTGAGATTCACAAGACAAGTCTCCCACAAGTTGAAAATTTAATTCCCATCGGATAGATCTTGAATCAAAGATTCAGGGAAGAACAAGGTTGAAAAGAAAGAAGTTGGAGTTCATAATACTCTAGAAACTTAGTTCTTTCAAATCAGGAATTTAGTTCTTTCAAATCAAGAACTTATTTAAAAGAATCCGATCCAAGATCCTTAAAATAGTGATCTTGGTGATCGTTAACGGTCAAAATGCCATTAACAAAGGTTTAAGTTCTCTAAAAATATCAACAGAGATTAAATCTCTAAAAGAATTCAGCGCCTCACGTGAGCGTCCAAGGCCAAGTTACATAACGCTTCACGTGAAACACGTGAGTGTCGGAAAGCAGAAAAGTTCAGTGCTTAGCACTAGTGCAGCGCCTCACGTGAAACACACGTGAGCGCCCAAAACCTAGCGCCTCACGTGGAATACATATGAGCGCTAAAAGTTTAGCGCCTCACGTGAAACACACGTGAGTGCTATATGTAACTGAGTGCTTAGCACTATTAGGTGGTACAGAAACCCACTCTTAGCTCAAATTGGCTAAAGCTTATACGCTTATGATATCCAATTTGATCTTAGTCTCATATACGAATAATGGTCTTTCATGATATCTAAGTTAATCTTAGTCCAATATATGACTAATAATCTTTATCCTATTGTCGTATAAGACTAACGATTCTTACATCTACCATACTTTTTTTCCTCAAATACGGGATTTGGTTTAATGGTACATCATTCCACACCTCTGAAATATGTTGTAATTTCTGAACGTTTTCAGAAAGGTGGCGGGTCTTAAAAAACCAACTCCTCTTTTGTTGCCCCAAACACGGCGATAATGGACCGAAATATTCTTAAACTAACCCTCGTCCTAAGCAGGGAGTGTCGGACCTAAATGTCCTTAAACTAATATAATTGAGCTCATATGCTCATTTGTTTCTAAGTTGATCTTAGTCTCAAATATGACTAACGATCCTTAAATCAAAATTAAATATACTGTGAACATATGGACCTCACAAATGTGAGAAATGCATCCTAAATTCGTTCCCGTTTCTGTTGGCAAACTAAGCTACCAATGCGGACCCTGTCAAGGAAATGTTTGACCCAAAACATCTGAGTTGATTTTAGTCTCAAATATGACCAACGATCTTTAGATCAAACCCAAATATCTCATGAACCAATGGACCTTACAAATGTGATAAATGCGCCCTAAGTTCACTTCCGTTGGTAAACCAAGATACCAACGTAGACCCCGTCAAGCATCCGTCAAGCAAATACTTGACCCAAACCCTAAATCTAATATACGGATTTTGACTAATCCGTGCCTCATGGGCGTCAACATAAAATAGTCTCCGTATACAATCCACAGGCAATCAAAATAAATAAAACACGACATGACATGAAGTAAACTACCGGAGCAGTAGAAAGTGGTTATTGCCGATAACATAATTAACTGTTGAGGCTTGCGCTTGCAGGAAAGAGCGCCCCCATAATCAAAACCCCCTCACAAATTAGGAGGAATCTGATAAAGTCTGCTACATCAGTCGCATATATCCAAAGCTCCGATATACGGTGCCATAAATCAACTTAGTGTTTTCGGAGAGATGGATGGATATATTCAAATAACATCTGCCTCCAAATTCCGACAAGATGTTCAATTACAGTTCGTGTCTGTTTTCGGCGGTAAACACGGTTGTTTGGATACTAATTTTCAACAGTAATTCGGAAGCTTTGAAAACCCATAATAAGGCTATTTCTAGGGATAAAAAATAAGCGCACTTAATTTTTTTAATCGTGTGCTCTCTTCCCTCCTAGAAAATTTTCTTCTTTCTTTATATCTTCCATCATTTTGATAAAAAAAAAGATTCCCAACTATTCTTTCCTTCTCAATATTATCTCTTACACCCTCTAACTTTCTTCGATCCTATTTATTTTCTTGAAAAGGATAATGGAGGAAATGTGCCATGGTAGGGAATTTCCACCTATAGTTTCGAAAAAATACACCCTCCATGATTTTTTTATGATTGGAATTCATCATCTCCACTTTTACCATCTAAGATGTGGATACACCAAATTTCATGTGGTTCTATCACTTTTTCATCATTGATTTAGTGGGTGCAAAATTAACGGTTCATCGACAATAGAACTTTTTACATTGCTAAATCAATGGTGAAAAAGGGTAAAATCACGTGAAATTTGGTGTATCCATATCTTAGGTGGTAAGATGAAGATGATGCATGCCGACCTTCAAAAAAATGGTGGAGAATATAGATTTTTGACGCCGCCTAACAAAAAAGCCCGTCTCTTTTCTTCATTATTCTTTTTCTTGAATTAGAGATAAGATTTTGAGATGGGTTGCTTGTAAAAAAGAATCATGAGAGGAGCTTCTCAAGTTGGTTTGAAATCAGAAAAGAGAAAGATAAATTGTGAAATTAGAAAAAAAAGGCATTTCAAAAAGAATAGAATGAGTTTAAACTTTTTTGAAATTAATGGGTTGAAAATTGAGAAAATAAACATGAAGATGGGTTATGACAATTAGGAAAAAAGTTGAAGGAGAAGAAGATGCGTTGTAGGAAATTGGGGGATGAAAGGAAGATAACAATGAGTTGTGAGAATTACTCATAATTGGAATTAAAATTGAGGAATAAGAAGATGGATTATGAAATTGAAGAAAAATTAAGACGAAAGATAATGAGTTGGAAGAGAACATGTTATGGAATTAGTAAAATATTGAGTTGAAAGATAATGAGATATGAAATTGAAAACAAAGAGTTAGAAGACAATGGGTTGAGAGATTTAAAAAAATTGAAGGAGTTGAAAATATCATTTTGTCTACCCTTTTAATTTCTATATAGTTAATATGGATTTTTACTAAATGGTCTCTCAATACTTGGGTAATTACTAAAAACTCTCAATACTTGATAATTATTATTTACTCCCTCAAAACTTCTAAGTTACATTTTACTCCAAAATTTTCATCCAAAGATAATGTCGTTTCATGAATTTCGTAAGGTAAGAATGCGGCCTACGCTGCGACCTAATACATCCTTAATTACGCTCGATTTCATTCGAGAATCGATCTCTTTTCTATTTCAAAACTCTTTCCCAAATTAATCCGACTTCTCTTTTTTCGATTTAGTTTTCTCATTTATCCTTAGCTTGTGCAACTGACCATATTCGCATTCCACTACTGCATTTGAAGAAAAGGTTGAGAGAGAAGATCCTGTTTACATGGTAAGTTGAGTTTTGGTAGAGCAAATCTCTAATCCTGATTTTGATTTGGGGCTGAGCTTGGGGATTTTAAATGTAGAAGTGTTTGGGTTTAAAACCCTAGCCCCGACATCCTTCGGTTAGATACCTAACGAAATGAAATAAATAGAATCTTTTTAGCAAGTGGCCTTTTAGAAATTATTTATAGTTTTGAGTAAATTTTAATTATCAAGTATTGGGGGTGTTTTAGTAATTAGCTAAGTTTTGAGGGACCATTTAGTAAAAAATCCTAATTAATAATACTTTATTATGAAAACTTATCCTTTACCGGCCAAACAAGCTTTGATATAAAAGCCCTCCGGATTTTTTTACCAAAAGGAATTCACATGCACTCCATAACAAATTTATCCTAAATGAAATCCAATGAATTTTAATCCCAGTATCCAAACGTGGCCTAATAAAATGAGAAAAAATGATTTAAATAAGCATTATTGACTAAAATAAATTTAAGATGTTATATGGTCCTGTATTTTTCTGTGGATATCCATTTTCGTATCCAGATAATTTTGCTTAAACGATATCAGTTTCCGTGAATATTTGAACACACACATATACGCACATGCATGCATACGTACGCACACATACATACGTATACAATGTTGTAAAGATCGGATTTGGAGTTTGTTCGGTTGGCCGACATATAAAGAATATCCGGTTTATTCTGTGAATATTTGGTTTATTCGGATTATGTGGTCATCAATACTTTCATATAAATATTACATTTATAAAATTCAAAAAATATAAAGATATAGAAAACTTATATACAGGTGGTCTAATGGTTAGGCGTCCGAACAAAATCGGAAGATCGTGGGTTCGGGAAAGAAAAATGAGGAGAGAGTAATTGTGAAATAATAAGTGGGTCCCACTTACTTTTTTAATTTGGATTTACACTTGTTTTTAAGTTGTGGGTTTTTTTTGTTTTGGGCCAATTCGGCCGAATATTCGTGCTATTTGCCCGAATATGCAGTTTATGCGGCGAATATTTGGTTTGACTGAATATTACAGTTCGTTTTGCCATCAAATATGAAAATTCGGTCGAATATTCCATTTTTCCAACAATGTACATGTATGTATACGTATGTATATGCATGTATGTATACACACACATGTATATGTACACACGTGTGTGTGTGTGTGTGTCCCTATCCTAGCATATGCGAGAAAATTATATCCATATCCAGAAAATATTTGGATCCGGAACCCTACCAAAGTGGGAAGGTACAGATTTTGCAATCAAGGGGCTTTTCCTGCAATGCTCCCAAAACTCGGCACTATTTCTGAAATTAGCCATATCTATAGAGTTACATTGTGATTCCACTTTTCTAGTCTGGACCATAAATCTTTGTCTTTGGCCCATGGCAGCTCAACACATCGGGGCAGGGTTGGCCAAGGTAAAGACTGATGCAATATTTTCTGCGCCATGCGAGACATCAATTCTTTACCCAGCCGCTGGAGGCAACATGCACTGTTTTACCGCTATGACACCGTGTGCAGCGTTTGATGTGCTCGGCCCACCTTACTCCGACCCTGATGGAAGGCATTGCACTTATTACAATGATTTCCCTTGTGGTAATGCTATTCTCCTAGTGTCGGTTCTAAACATTCGTGCAAGTTGCAATTCATATCTTAAATTCTTAATTCGGCTAAATTTCACTAAAATACACCGACTTATAAATATCATTTACCTCGTAAGTTGGAAATAAATACGATGAACTTAGTTTTTAGTTTAATACCATACACCATCTTGGCGAGAAGTCTATTCCCTTTATATATCTTTTTTTATTTTATAGTAGAGGACATATGAAATTAAACTGAATTTTTTTGGAAACCAATGGTACCTATTTGAAGAATGCCAAGTTACTGACTTCATGGTGTTTATTTGCAGTCATTGTAGTAATCTAAAATACTGCTAGAAGGTCATGGTAATTCAGTTTTTGAATGATTACATATTATTCATTATGTACACGTCTTGCTTCCCAAAATAAAATGTACATGTCTCCGCTTTAGTCGCAACTTTCAAGATTTATAGAAAGAATCTAGAATCAAAGACCTAAATTCCCATTTCCAACTTCTGTGTAGGATATGACTGTTGAATTTGATTTAAATTCGGATTAGTTAGGAACTTGTTAGAATTTAAATCTAATCTCTTTAATTTAGATTTAAATCTAATATCTAAATTAAATTCATATTTTCCTCTAATTTAAATATGGATTTATCTCCTAGTGTTTCTTTACCCTATAAATATGATGCTTTCTTTAAGGTTTATATCCATAATTCTCTAATAACTTAGGATTTGATTAAAGTGGGAGAGTACGGCCAAGCGCGGTCATGGATAGAAAGAGGTTTTATAAGAGGGTATTTCTTTGTAAAGGATGGTGAGAAGTCTGTGTAATTTCTTATAATTTTTTCTTATAGTGGAAGTTTTCGTCGCTGTTTGCAGGATTAGGTACTAGTTGCACCGAACCTGGGTAAATCTTGTGTGTTTTTGTTGGTGTGTTCTTTTCGTGTGATTTGGTATCCGTCGGATGATCTTTTTCAGTCTACCCTAAAACAAAGGTCTTGAATTCCACTGTGCGCATAGATACGTAATCCGTACAACAAGTGGTATCAGAGCATCAAGTTCGCTTTTTGGAATTGATTGAGGAGATGATGTCTACAAATTATGAAATCGAAAAATTCGACGAGCGCAATAAATTCAGTTTATGGAGATTAAAGATGACGCTGCAAAAGCAACAAGATGTGCACAGGATTGTCTTTGCGAAAGACGGGATTCCGGCGATGACAACGACGGTTAAGATTGAAGAGATGGAAGAAAAAACTCACAGTTCAATTCATTTTTCAATGGCCGATAAGGTTATTTGCGAAGTTGTGTAAAAGATGACAGCGGTATGATTGCGGAACAAGTTGGATCCTGTTTACATAAAGAAATTTCTTACTAACCGATTCTATCTAAAGTGGTCCAGGAAACTCGTAGAGGTTCTTCAATTCGGATTAGGCAGAGGGTTCGCTTCGCAGGATCGTGCAGGCCGGAGAGGATCATGCATCTGTACACCACGTTAGGAAATCCTCAGTCAGATGCCATTGCAGGACGGATGGCTCCGACAGTTGATAAAAACATAATTTCATGGCTTACGGCTGGTATTTCGATGGAGTTTTGGGCTGGAGCCCTATCTACTGCTGAGTACCTTATCGATCGGGCACCATCGACGGCGGCAGATATGAGAATTCCCGAGGAGTTATGAATTGGAGGGGCTAGGGATTATTCGGGGCTTCGTGGAATTCAATGCATCGAGGAGCCGAGGATCAAGAGACGTTTTCTTGCCGGCTTTGGAGACAGAGCAAAAGGGTACAGGTCATGGTGTTTTAGGACCCAGAGTGGAATAATCAACCAAGTGACATTTGTTGAGTCTATAATGCTTCGAAGAAGACAGACTCGGTCAGATGGTGAACGGAGAACATGCATGCCGCCAAACGAGGTGGAGTTCGAAGTCTCAGTCCAAGTTATGAAAGATGAGGTGATCGGTACTTCGATTCAGGTGGAGAGTTCAGTAGATCCAGTGGTGCAGAGGTCGAGAATAGTTCGATGCACATGAGTGGTAAGGGATGAGTCTCGAAGGCAAGAGAATCGGGAGTTCGACAGAAAAACTGCATGTTTGAATTGTGGCATGGAGTGTCATGGATGTGGAGTTGCATCGGTTACAGCAGAGTATCGAACAGGTTCGAGCTCGGTACGGGATTGAGGAGTTTCGGCCCGTATCTTCTAACTTAGAGGCGCACTTCAATCTTTCGGCGATATTATCATTAGATATAGATTGCGCTGGTGATTAGGGTAGATGGAGGTCGACGATGGGTTATATGTTGAGCATAGATGCTGTGCCAGTAAGATCGATGATTCAGTCCGGTATCACAGTTTCAACAATGGAGGCACGATTGATAGCCGTTATGCAGGTGGTTAGAAAGACTATCTATTTGCGAAGGGTGTTTGGTTTGGATATTCTAGAGAAGGTGAGTGTTCATCTTAGAGGCCAAGAAAAATATAATGTCTCTTACGAAGTAGGTATCCTAGAGAATCCGGCAGATGCATTTTTAAGATGGTTCCGGTCTAAGTTCAAGATTTTTCTAGTAAATTGTTGAGATGTCTTCGGACACAAAGCGATGAGAACGGAGTTTTAAGGAATTAAGAAAGTGAAGATTATGGCGAAAATTATTTAGAGATTGTTGAATTTGATTTAAATTCGGATTAGTTTAGATTTAAAGCTAATCTCTAGATTAAATTCATATTTATCTCTAATTTAAATTTGGATTTATCTCCTAGAATTTATTTACCCTATAATTATGATATTTTCTTTAGGATTTATGTATCCATAATTCTCTAATAACTTATGGTTTGATTAGAGTGGGAGAGGGCGGCCGAATGCGGTCGCAGATAGAGAGGTTTTGTAAAAGTATATTTTTTTGTAAAGAAGGGTGAGAAGTCGGTATAATCTCTCATAATTCTTTCTCATAGTGGAAGTTTTCATCGCGGTTTACAGGATTAGATGCTAGTTGTGTCGAACCTGGGTAAATCTTGTGTGTTTTTGTTAGTATGTTCTTTAATAGTCTTTTTCAATCTACCATAAAACAAAGGTTTTGGATTTCTGCTGCGCGGTGGATATGTAATCCTTACAACAATGACTTAATTTTCAGGAGATCATTTATTATTTTGGTTCGGCGTCTTGTTAGGAAATTTGTTAAATCATGTTTGTTAATCTCAATTAACTAAAATTTGTTTATTCTATTTATTTCTTCACGAATCTAGTATGTAAAGCGTAGATCGGTGTACCTATCATTATGTTAGTTTGGTAAATGTTTGGACAAGGATGCTATAGACATCATAATGGTTTCTGTGATCCTAAATGACCGGTTGACATCCACTAAATTCTTCTATGCTGAAATGGGAGAAATGATAGTTTCTCCAGGAAATCAATTATGTTTCACTGTATGGCACAGCAAAAGCCGAGAGTCAACGAGAACACATTTTCATGAGGATGGGTCATTTCAGTATTCGCTGCACTCGCAAATTCACTATTGCATCCAACGGTTTCTAAGAAAAGAAATTTGGAGGCAGTTGTTCTTTACCTGATGACGAATGATTGGATTTGATTAGTGTATATAAGGGCCAGCTTTTATGAGAGGATCCTGATTGCAAACCAGAATAACAATTCTTTTTGATGGGAAAGTAAAATTTATATTCATGGCATCAAGGCATATTGAGCTCACTTTTTCCACTTTCATTTCCAATTTCAGGTGATGCAAGCTCGACGCCCGGAGAAAAGGAAAGGCATGCATGGCTAGAAGAGAGGCAGAAACCGGACGACTTCTTTGTGGTTGGTGCAAAATATAGGGGCCCGAGAATTGTAGAACATTGATGGTGCTAACTTCAACAATCAGCATGGTCAGCTGTTTTGCATTTAGTGTGTAAATAAACGGCAAAAATAACTAAAGGGTAAGAGAAGCTAAACCCTATACCCTGAAGCACTGCAGATTCATCTTCAATGAACCTTTTCTTTCTTTTTAAATGGTTAGCAAGGTACATTGTAATAATGGAAGTTTGTATCTGAATAGTTCATCCATCTTAGATAAAAAAAAAAAATCTTTGTTCTCCTTTTGTACATCGATCTATATTTTTTGGGTAAATTATTAAAAAGCCTACGGCCCATGCAGGAGTTGTCTAAAAACACCTGTAATTTTTAAAACCGTAAATCTTTATGAAAATACCATGGGCTTTATTTCATACAGACCTTATATTCCCTCAACTGTTTGGATTTTACATGCAACTGCAACTGTTTAGATATTACATGCAAATGCAACTGTTTAGATATTACCTGCAACTGCTTGGATATTATAAGCAACTGCTTAGATATTACAGGCAACTAGTATACATGGGGTTTTGATTGAGTCCGGGGTTTTTTACAAAAGTTTGAAGAGGGTCGCGAGCTTTTTGACAATTTCTCTTTTAATTTTAGGGTTTTTTATCCCCTCATACTCCGTTAATTACTAAAAAGCCTCTCCATATTTCGTATTTACTTAAAATACTTCCATACATTTGAATTGCACTAAAAGCCTCCCTCACTAGTTTCCTACCAAAAGTTGGTGTTCTGTTAGGAAGATAGTGCCGGAACTTGTATTTGAGATGTTCTCTTACCTTTTAGGTATTTAGGTAGGTCTTTTTCTCATAAAAATAACCCATATTCTCGCTCAGTTGAAGATTGGGATTAAGCGCAACTGAAGGTCATCTCTCTATTTTCAAATGAGGTTGTCCATGAACTCGAAACTTGCAATTGAAGGGACAACAACACTCGACAAGCTAGTTACTAGAGAAGGTTGAGAAAGATATGCCGGTTTTCATGATTAATGTGAGAGATCTTTGATCGAAACCCTAATCCAAAAAGCTAATTTGGCGGAAAATTGAGAAATTTTGGAAAAAGAAAAATGGTTGTGAGAATTTTACGTAATGGAAAATACCAAAAAGATTCTCTTCTTTGTCTGTTAGTGTTTTTTTAGTGCAATTTAAATGTACGAGGGTATTTTAAGTAAATACGAAGTGTGGATAGGCTTTTTAGTAATTAACGGTTAACGAAGTATATGGCTTTTAAATATAAAAAACCCCTTTTTATGAATATCTTTGAAGTTTTAGATAAATGCTTGGGCAAATTGTCAAAAGGCCTCCGGGCCGTTCAGAGGTTGTCACGTCCTGCTTTCCAAAATACGAAATACGAGAGGGCTCCTAAGGTCAGGGAATAATCTCGCCGTAGTCACACTTCGGCTTCTAGCATTACATGGTAGTCAGTAATCAGTACTCGAGTAAAGGAAAATCACAGTTCATAATTTTATTACATTCAAATTTAAAAGAGTTCGAGGTATATTTATTTTAAAGAATAAACAACTAACCAATAAAACAAGTGCTGAAATCAAAGGTAATAGCGCTGGTGATGCAGTCTAGATCTCCGCGATCTCGAAGGATAGATCCTGCTCCTGGGCTGTATCCATTTCGTCTTCTGAGCATGCACACTTAGATCATCAGGGCGACACATATAGCAATGAATATATATATATATATATATATATATATATATATATATATATATATATATATATCACTGAGGTCGTCAGGGCGACACATATAGCAATGAATATATATATATATATATATCACTGAGGTCGTCAGGGCGACACATATAGCAATGAATATATATATATATATATATATATATATATATATATATATATATATATATATATATAGCGAATGATCATCCTCTAAATCACTGTACCTCGCTAAATACGAGTTCTATATATATATCACTGATAGAGAATGATCATCCTCAAAATCACTATACCTCGCTAAATACGAGTTCAATTCCACCTTGATTTCCCTATTTTCCAGGTTATAGTATGCATTCATGTATTAGATAGGTTGTGAACGAATACGTATCACTGTCACTTTCAATCATTTTTCCACTTGTCACTATCACTGTCGTATTTGCCACAACGCAATCACTAACTACTATATCGACAATGCAATTCAGTCGCTAGGTTTCAATATGAATGATCACTAAGCAGTAGGTATAAAGCAAGCACGAAAATATGTAGAAATGCACTGAACAGGTATTCACTATTTCAATGACGACCAATGCTATATAACTTGTAAAATTTACGATAAATCTCACTTATAGAATCGACCAAAATAATATAAAAGACGTACGAAGTAAACTTGATTATCTAACCGGTAAAATTAATTGCAGGTCAATCGGGGTTCAGGTTTGGGAAAGTTGATCATTTTAAGGCAGCGATCGATTTCTGGAATTCCAGTTTCAGAACTGAAAGCCCAGCTTCGTGCGCATTTTACCAGCGATTATGTTCAGCATCAGGTATTGCACTAGTTGAATAAAATCTAGTTCTGTCAGTTAAGTTTCCAACGCATCAAACGGATTATCAATCGCATATTTATATCAGAAGTTATGTTCAGTTGAATGTGACGATGTAAGGAATATTACTGTAGAAACTGCAGAACATAGCGACTAAAATACAATTTAAATATCAAACGACAGTGAAAATGCACGGGACTAGATTCATGTGTTAGCTAATTAAGTTATCTACGCGACCATATGGGGTTCCGCGCACTTTTAGTTTTATACAGGTATGTACAGATGCTTAAATTCAGGTTCCCCCCGTAGAATGCTGTCCCTGACTGCAGTCCAAAGTTGCATTTCCCTTCATTTTTAAGTGTCATGAAATTGCAATATTCAATAAATAATTACATAGGATTATAGGTTATCTAGTTAGGTTCGATACGAGCCGTGGAACACCATGATTGGATTTATATTTAATTAACTACAAATTTTATAACGTGATGTGTACGGTGATTTTCAGATTTGACGTAACCAATTGGATGCCATTTTATATTCGATGCCTTAACCATTTGATCCCAATTTCTTATACGTCACTCGTTAACATCAATCGAAACTTCTAATAATAAAATTTGGGGATTTTTAATAGGGTAATCGTATCGAGCACTCGGTGCGTGTATGTGAATGCTATCTATTTTTACCTACACACATCATACATTTTACCAATTAAACCATTAGACTATATTTACTAAACTATATATGTACATAGCATGATTTGAACAAGTGAAGGAGGTTCACATGCCTGTGACGAAGTCGATGGTACGGCAGCGACGGCACGGCAGCAACGGCACGGCAGCAACACCACAAGCAGTCGCAGTAGCAAGAAGGCTAAGGTTTGGGCTCGGCTAGTCTCTGCCACGCAGCGGGGAGCTCGAGTCGATGATGACGCTAGGGAACTCCGGTGAGGTGGCCGTGGACGGGGGTTATGCAGTGAGGAAGTGTGGCGGCCGGCAGTAAGGGGAGCTCGGGTGCAGTAGGCTCCTCAGGTTGGAGCTTGGCTGCTCTGGTCTTCCGAGGAGGTGGGCACAATGACGGATGGTCGGAGCTTGGAGGCCCGATGCAGGCGCAGAGGTGGCATCAACGGTGATGGGTTGCAGTGGAACTGATAGGGATCTCGGTTTGGGGTTGAGTGAGATGGAGCTCGGCTTTCGTGGTGTTGGTGGAGAGGTGGCAGCAGGTGGTCGTTAGTGAGGAGAAGGGGAGCATGTCGGCGTTAGGCTTAGGCCAGCGACGCAAGGTGCAGAAGAGGAGGCGAAGGCAACGGCTATGAGGTGGAGTTGTTGGGAGTTTGTGAAGGTGAGGGGTTGCAGAGGTGTGGTGACGGTGTTGAGGAGGGTCGGGGGTTGAAGATGGGGTCGGTGCTCAGGTGAGTGTGCAGGCGAGGGTGTTGGGTTCGGGTGAGAACGAGAGCGGGAGAGAGTGAAGAAGGGAGAGGTGAAGGAGGGAGAGAATGAAGTAGAAAGGGTGAAACTGAGAGAGGCAAGGGAGAGATGAGGGGAGTCGTGATCGTTGGAGACGTGCAGGTCGTGGGGAGATGGGCGCAGCCGTCGCGGGCGAGCGTGAGGAGCGGGGAGTCGTAGGGGAGCAGGTATCGAGTTGGCGTGGTCGTCGTGGTGAGTACGAGAAGAGGGAGCCGTTGGGGGTGACGCGAGGGGCACGGTCGTCGTGGCGAGTGCGAGAAGAGGGAGCCGTAGCGGGAGAAGTGGCGGGAAAAGAAAATGAGTGGAGGAAGAAGCGGGGGAAGCGGGTCAGGTCGTGTCGGCATGGTTCGGGTCGGGTACGGTTAGAAATTAGGATTTGGGTTTGGGTTGGGTTTAGAGTTTAGGAATTTAATTAAAAATAAATAGAAAAAGTATAAATAAAAAGAGAAAAATCAAAAAAAATATGGGAAACTATATATATGAATCTGGGATTTACATCATACCCTCCTTACAAAAATTTCTTCCTCGAAATTAAAAATGAAAACGACGGAATAACACACTATACAAACAGATGCGGAAAACGTGCACGGATGTCCTCCTCGCGTTCCCAGGTAGACTCCCCTGGAGAACGACCATCCCAAGAAACTAAAACCAGGGGAATGCCTTTGTTCTTCAGTATTTTTTCCCGACGATCGAGAATTGTGGTAGGCTGCTCATCGTAGGACATATCAGTTCCCAATGTCAACTCCGAATGGTCCAGGATATGGCTGTCATCCCGAACGTAGCGCCTCAACTGAGAAACATGAAAAGCGTTGTGCACACCAGCTAGCGATGGGGGTAAGGCAAGTCGATAGGCCACCTCTCCCACTCGCTCTAGCACCTCAAAAGGTCCGATGAATCGGGGACTGAGTTTCCCGCGACCTCCAAACCTGATAACACCGCGGGTAGGAGAAATCTTCAGAAACACATGATCCCCGACCTCATGTCACGACCCGAAATTGGCACGTGACGGCCCTAATACTACGCAACGCCTAAAGACGCAACGCAGTAAAAGAAAACCAAAACCCAGAAATCTAAACCATGAAAATACGGAAAAGATAATAAAAGTTTTTGAAACATTTGAAATTGCAACCCAAATTCTTTAAAAGTCCAACTTCTTTCTTTAAAATTTTAGCAAACCCTTTTTGTAAAAACTGGCCCAAAGGCGGAAAACAATCCACATCACAAATATACGACGCCGTAGCGAAGAAATAAAGACAATAGAGATAAAACTGTATATAAGACAACAATCCACAAATAATATACAATAACGTCCTTACCAAGTCTCTAAGTCAACAACATAATAGTAGATGGAGAGTACAAGATACAACGAATGTACAATATGAAATACAGATAATCATCTAACCCACCTAAGCAAAATAGTATACTGTGAGCCGATGCGGTATCTGTAGCAAAAGATGATAGATGAATAGCTGAATAGCCTGCCTCGACTACTCTGGGGAACAACCTGAAACACCTGTGGCACAACGGGGGTGAGTTGACAACTCGTGAATAGTAGATAACATATGCAGATAATCGCAGGAATGTACGTACAGCATGAATCTAAGATATACAATTGCAGTAATAACAGGTCATGTGAAACGCAGAATAAAGGAAAGTACACTGGCAGGTACAATCAATATATGAAGCAATAATAACATGACAATAGTATGCAATAACTATGCAATAGGGATATGAGAATGTAGATATGCAGCGATCATAAGGGTACACTAACAGGTACTACCAATATATGAAACCGTGCATAAGTGAATAGGTATGAGGTAAGGAGTGAAATATGTCATTCCCACGGAAACCTGATATCGTGGTAGGATCACCATTCATCAAGACACTCAAATCCCAATTCCTAAAATCAGCCCCCAAGTTGGGCTCTCACATCATATAAGTCTCATATATCCTCAATGTACAATATCGAATAGCTCTCCTATATCTCGAATGTACAAATCAACAATCTCTTTCATATCCAATATCCAATCTCAATGAATCACCTATATCCCAAGTCAAATCTCAAGTAAATTTCTAACATCCTAAGAATATATATATATAGCAGAAATAAATATGATGGGGTCAATACACATATATTAACGTCCCATTCCACTAATATTGGTGTAAGGGTATATATAACAACGGCTAAATCCCCTGTTATCTATACAAAGGTGTTTAAGAGAAATATCATGAAAACAATGTGCCAAGTATCGACACAGAAATCCTGATCACGTATCATACGCTATCCCGAAAGCACGAGTGCCTAGCTCTGACCCTCGCCTTTCGACGTATGCATACGTACATGACTCCCAACGGTATCTCCATGATCCCCGCCGAGTCATTAGTACTGTCACCGGTAGGTACTCGCCCGCCTCCAGGCTCAATCGGCAACATCCATCGATCTTCTTGCCGAGGGGAACCATACCGGGCCCCACCATGTACCCTCATACGGCAACCACACCTCGTATGGAGTATATAATCAGAACCGATAAATCTCATGGTGGCTGCGCAAATATCATATCAAGAGAACCGGGTTTTTCAATATATGCATAATTTCATGAATTCCCGCGGTTCCCAAATCCAGAAATCATCATGTAAAATCCAAATAACAATGCGCAAATCCAGGAACAAATATATGCGATATATCTGAAATGCGAGCATATAAATGAGAATATGTAGCTGAAACCAAATGTATGCGAAACCAATAAGGTACAGCTAAGTAACATCAGTAAGGTAAATATGTAACTGCAACTGAATATGTGTGTAACATACAGGTGTAGCAATGTATAGGTATCTACCTATAAGAACTGATGTCGTATACCCCTCTGGGTATAAGTAGAACATGAGCAAGGTATACCTGTAGATGTATCGTAAAGGGTATATGTACCTATCACTAATGGTACGATACTCTATAGGTATACAGGTATGGTAAAAGTCATATGTGATAAGAAGTACAAATATATGTCACAAGATCCCTAACCAAGCAATACAGTATCTATAATGGTTTGTGTGTGACATGGCAATTATTGACGGTGTGTGTGTAGCATACAATCCGTGCTAGTGCAACATGAACCGTCAATAAAGTGTGCAGTGTCCTACGGCTGCTAGTCACAGTACAACTATATCAAGGAAATAAGGTAAAGGCGCAATTCTAACAATGACGTAGAATATGCGACAAGTAATAGAATTCTAGCCCAGACGCATAACGCCATGCGGGCGATTCCCCTGTAGATGTTAAATCTACTCACCTACGCTCCACGCTAGGTGAATCTTACCATCTGCTCCCCCCTGTAACAGTGTCCGTAGTCCCCGTCTGCAGACCTGCAATTTAGACATGGAAATCATATATAAGCCAAATATTCCGCAAAACGCGATATCGAACCCAAACGAGAAACTCGCGTCGCGAACTAAACGCGCGTGTGCACGATACGCTAAAACGTGTGTATATGCGTCTAAAACTACCGCGATACGCTGGATCGCAGAACCCACTCACGTATCGCGCAAACACAACGAACACAAAATACGATATATTGTCCCAGATTTTCCTACAGGCCAAATCTTACAAAACTACACATGCCAAAACACTACAATACACTGCAGACTACCCTACCCAAAACCCCAAGACCCAACACCCTACCCTGGCCGCAATTTGCGGCCAATATGATTAAATTTGCGGCCTGGGTTTGGAGATAGGGGCTCGTGTTCTGGTGGTGGTATCTATACCTAGTGAGCATACCCCAGTTTTCTCAATTTTGACCTGAAGGCCCCGGGTCAATAGCAGATTGCAAAATGCTTAAATATCGCTTTAAACACCGATTTTGCACAAAAAGCAAACCCTATGGTATTTTAGTGTAATTCAGGGTTAAACTCAGTTAAGGTGACCCTAACAACACTTAAATAAGCTAGGTTAACTAACACAATCTCCACTTAATCAACATTCCACACAAATCACCTTAATTAGCACTAAACTCACTATTTAACACAAATCGACGCCAATTAACACATAAGCTCAGCAACTAGGGAATAGAGTTCAGAAAATATACCCTAAAGAACCCTAGGAAGCAGGTGAAGAAGTGGATGGAGGAGGAAGAGAGCTTGCAAGTAGCTGGAGCTCCTGCTGCTGCTGTTGCTGCTTGCTGTTGCTACTGCTGTTGCTGCTACAAGCTGCTGTTGCTTCTGGTGCTGATGCTGATGGTGCTGCTGCTTGCTTCAGCTGCTGCTCGAGCTGCTTGCTTCAGCTGCTGCTCGAGCTGCTGGAGTTGATGCTGATGGTGTTGCCTCTGCTGCTGAAGCTGCTGATATTGTTGCTGTTGCTGTGGTTGTCTGCTGCTGGTGCTGCTTCTGGGGCTGTTGCTTCAGCTGCTGGTGCTGATGGTGTGTGTGTGTGTTTTGTGTGAGAGAATGAGAGTGAGAGAATGAGAGAATTGAGTGAGGATGAGAGAACACAAACAAGTCAACCCCCCCTCTCTCTCTTCATTAATTGAAGGCATGGGCAAGGCCATTATGCCCCATCATGCACTCTCTCTCTCTCTCATCAAGGTCAACCATTCAAAGCAAATTTAAAACCCTTTTAAATTCATTTCAAAACAACTATGCACAATGAACCCAAAACACTTAAACAAAACTTATAAAAACTAGATTAGGGAATGGTTAATTCACTATGTTGCTAACCATGGTTAAACCCCAAAAACAACCCTAGTTAACATGCACAAGTGTGTGCAAGCCTAGGAAAAATCTAATAAAATATTCATTAAATAAGATAAAATAATTGAAAACTAATTTGGTAAACTTTTTATTAAAAACTATATATAAAAATATAATTAACCACAAAACACATTCTAAGGTGTTACAATCTCCTCCCCTTAAAAGAAATTCGTCCCCGAATTTAAAAATATACTGCTACGCGTACCTTCAAAGAGAATATTACAACTCTCAAATCTCGCTCGCAGCCTCCCAAGTGATTACCTCACTATACGGCTACGCCCAAGAAAACCCTTCACAGATAGCGAGACCCTTGACCGACGTTCCTCCACCTGCCGAGCCATTATTACAAATGGCTGCCGGTGAGCGAAACGATCGCGTCCATGCCAAATGGTCTGGTGCCAAATCCTGTGAGAAAGGTCATGAAGGTAATTGTAAAGTATCATCACAAGGAATACGGGGTGAAAACTCAATAATCTGGGCGGAAGTGCCAAATTAAAGGCAACGAAACTAACTTGCTTATATGATCTCGAAAAGACCTACAATCCTGGGATAAGCTTCCCAGAATCCAACACGTCATTCATCGGAAGGTCCGTAGGAATACATGATCTGTCCCTGCGAACTCGAGTCTATGACCAACACAGTCGGTATAAGACCTCAGTTCGCAATGGACAATTTCCATCCTGACCTAACACAACTGGACCATCTCCGAAGTCTCTAGACATAGCTGGGGTCCAAAATCCTACTTACGCAGAGTCAGAAAAACAACAGACTGGTGATCGACACGACCTAACCCTTAAGCCTAAAGGTTGCCAATTGGAGTGTCTCCTGATAGCAGCTATCGAAAGAGAACCCTAACGATGGCGAGTGACGATCCCCAACCGCTGACAACAAACAATACAAACACACACAACTTAACAAGGAGCAACTGAGCAAACTGAGTATAACCGGACGACGAGAAACCGAATGGAGTCACACCCTGACTAAACTTGGGTAGAAACCATAACGAAATTCGTGGAGATCTGCTCCCACTCCTACTTCAGAACGGTAAAAGGTGGCAACTTTCCAGCCGGCCTCAGATGCTTGACCCAAGCACACAACAAGACACACCTTGAAACGAAACCTGAAACATCTCTTTACATCCCTGTCCACCCGTAACTATCTCACAAGTCATGTCAATGTTGGTGGAATTTGAATGGAAACAGGGAGTTGACTGATGTGACTGTCCTAGGGTTTCACGTATCTACCCGATAACATTAGGTACACCCACACGTCCCTAACTTAGCACACCGTGTCACAAATCAAGGACTCCGAATCATTACCCAGCCGAGTATGCTCAAGTATCTCTGACGAACGAGCATCGGTGGGCAGTGTCTCGCGAAAGCGATTAAAGAAAAATGGTCGGGCGCGGACATGAGCAAGCTGTCCCCTCCGTAGAGACGAACTTAAGCTGTACTCGACGATCACACAAGAACTGTAAATCTGCAGAAGACTATCACAACTATCAAAATCCGCTGCAGGAAGATATACATTAAGCTCTGGTGGTCCGTGGAAAATCTGACACGACTCTCGAACAAGTAGTGTCTCCAAATCTCCAATGCAAAATCACCGCGGCCATCTCCAGATCATGAGTGGAATATCCTTCTCGTACTTCCTCCAAGTGTAGGGAAGCAAAAGCGATAACCCTATAGTGTCACCTCAGTACACACTCGAGCCCACTCAAGAAACATTACAGTTAAACAACAAGGTCGCCCGAACCAAAGACAAAGAAAGAACTGATGCAGTTGTTAACTGAATCTTCAACTGCTGAAAACTCCGCACACATGCCTCAGTCCACAGAAAAGAAACCTCCCTTCCGGTCCATTCAGTCGACGGTGCAGCACTACTCTAGCAATCCTGCATGAAACGGCAGTAAAAACCTGCTAAGCCCAACAATCTGCGGATCTCCGTCCTGCACACAAGTCTGGGCCTAAGCTGCACGGCCACAATCTCCCTCGGAACCATACGAAACCG
This sequence comes from Agapanthus africanus, assembly GCA_030015575.1. Taxonomy (NCBI): domain Eukaryota; kingdom Viridiplantae; phylum Streptophyta; class Magnoliopsida; order Asparagales; family Amaryllidaceae; genus Agapanthus; species Agapanthus africanus. The sequence goes on from JASDDO010000001.1 coordinate 443,562,392, forward strand.
TCTCCCGTGACTACAAGACCTAAGAGTCAACACAAAACAAGCCTGAAAAAACACTCCGAGAATTTATCTAACTGCTGGTGCTCTCCCAGTATCTGCATAACAAATTCTCAAGTGCTGCTCCTGTTCCTCAAGACACATTAGATAGACCAGAATGTCGTAAATAACACAACAATAACTGGTCGAGGAACGGCCTGCAGAAATCTGGTTCATCATATCTACGAATGCTGCTAGGGCATCAGCGAATCCAACGACTCACAAAAACACACAAAGCCCGTCGCACGCATAAGGCAGTCTTCGAAATGCCATCACTCCGAATCCGCAATAATGATGACCTGATCCCAAACAAACTTAGAAAATGTCTCGCACTGTGGAGCTGATCGAAGAAATTGTCACGGCTAGGTAAAGGATACCCATCCGCACCGTAAGCCGGTTCAATTAACGATCCGTCGATACGCAACCCTAAACTGCCGTCTTTCTCCTTGACAAACAGAACTAGGAGCTTCCTAATGCGAAACACTCAGACGCACAAAACTCCCCAAACAACAACTCTGCAGCTGATCCTTAAGCTCCCTAAACTTTGCCGGCTCATCTGGAACAACGTCGGAAGACTCTTGCACGATAGGAACACCGGTCCAACAAACCCTCTGTGGCTACGGTATCACGAATGAACGCCAAGAATCCACGACATCTCCTCAGCAGCCGACTAGCGAAAAAGACTGAATTCAAGCTGTGAGAGGCGGCACAACTATCTACCTGCACAACAAAAACTGACCTGCCAGGAAAACAAACCTGACCGTTTCCTTACGGTAGTCTACAGACGCCTAGCACGTAGCTAACCGGTCCGTGCCCAGGAGAACGTCAAATCCAACCTCTCTAGAAGGATCAAAACGACGGACGAATCTCTATCTCCTATCCGATTGGCACACAACTGAATACGTGTCGCGTAACAAAAGAATCGCTGACAGAAGTTAGCACAAACTACTACTAATCTACCCAACCACGGTATGAGGTGAAAAACAAACGAATACATCAAAAGAACATGCGAAATAAGGATACCTGAAAACTCTGCATTGGACGCCTGCGCGTCCCGATGAGTAGAAGCAAACTCCTGTGTCTGCCCTCTACCCGCAACTGGCTGAACTCCTCTGGTAGACTGAGCCCTTTGAGCGAACCTTCCACGTCCACGGCCTCTCTGAAAACGATCCTGACAAGGTGCTAAGGAACAATCCCAGACGAAGTGCTGAAAGCTTCCGCATCGAAAACATCCACGTGCTGACTGCTGACCATCCTGGGGATGAGAGCTGAACGACCGTCCTCGTCCTAAGCTTCTGCTACTCCCGCGACGGCCATGAAATCTGTCTCGATGACCAAACCTCTGTCTCTGGGCTGGTACACTGGTACGAGTCCTCCACTGTCCTGGAACTCCCCGAGCCTCTGGAATATGTGCCTCGTCAACTGGAGCTGCAACCACTGGTGTTATATAGGTGACAGATTGCTGAATGCTAATCGCAAGGGACAACTGAGTAACAGGGGTGACAACCTCCTGTCGTAGCTCCCGAACGACATCAACCAATGAACTCATCGTCTGGCGGAAGTCCTGCATCTCTGCTAAAAGCCTATCAATAGTATATGTCGTAGGCTGATCCGTCTGCACCTGTGCAACTAGAGTGCCATCCTGGTCAGTACTCATCTCACCCGAGCCAACTCTGACCTCGGCCCTCGCTGCATCACTCTGAGTCCCCATAGTCATCGGCGGCAGGGCTATAAATAGATATAAGATTCGATGAGAATAAGGAATCGAATCTCAAGGATATGAATCATCAAGGAAGGAATTTCAAACAACTTGTACTTAGGTCACTTTAGGCGAAGTATCGCATCGTGGGTATGCTGCAGACATACTCATACTACGTTACTCTGCTTAAGCCACCTACTCCATCATACTAAGATCATCCTACACTCCAAAAGGTAAAACCTAGCGCTCTGATACCAACTTTGTCACGACTCGAAATTGGCACGTGACGGTCCTAATACTATGCAACGCCTAAAGACGCAACGCAGTAAAAGAAAGCCAAAACCTAGAAATCTAAACCATGAAAATACGGAAAAGATAATAAAAGTTTTTGAAACATTTGAAACCGCAACCCAAATTCTTTAAAAGTCCAACTTCTTTCTTTAAAATTTTAGCAAACCCTTTTTGTAAAAACTGGCCCAAAGGCATAAAACAATCCACATCACAAATATACGACGCCGTAGCGAAGAAATAAAGACAATAGAGATAAAACTGTATATAAGACAACAATCCACAAATAATATACAATAACGTCCTCACCAAGTCTCTAAGTCAACAACATAATAGTAGATGGAGAGTACAAGATACAACGAATGTACAATATGAAATACAGATAATCATCTAACCCACCTAAGCAAAATAGTATACTGTGAGCCGATGCGGTATCTGTAGCAAAAGATGATAGATGAATAGCTGAATAGCCTGCCTCGACTACTCTGGGGAACAACCTGAAACACCTGTGGCACAACGGGGGTGAGTTGCCAACTCGTGAATAGTAGATAACATATGCAGGTAATCGCAGGAATGTACGTACAGCATGAATCTAAGATATACAATTGCAGTAATAACAGGTCATGTGAAACGCAGAATAAAGGAAAGTACACTGGCAGGTACAATCAATATATGAAGCAATAATAACATGACAATAGTATGCAATAACTATGCAATAGGGATATGAGAATGTAGATATGCAGCGATCATAAGGGTACACTAACATGTACTACTAATATATGAAACCGTGCATAAGTGAATAGGTATGAGGTAAGGAGTGAAATATGTCGTTCCCACGGAAACCTGACATCGTGGTAGGATCAGCATCCATCAAGACACTCAAATCCCAATTCCTAAAATCAGCGCCCAAGTTGGGCTCTCACATCATATAAGTCTCATATCTCCTCAATGTACAATATCGAATAGCTCTCCTATATCTCGAATGTACAAATCAACAATCTCTTTCATATCCAATATCCAATCTCAATGAATCACCTATATCCCAAGTCAAATCTCAAGTAAATTTCAAACATCCTAAGAATGTATATATATAGCAGAAATAAATATGATGGGGTCAATACACATATATTAACGTCCCATTCCACTAATATTGGTGTAAGGGTATATATAACAATGGCTAAATCCCCTGTTATATATACAAAGGTGTTTAAGAGAAATATCATGAAAACAATGTGCCAAGCATCGACACAGAAATCCTGATCACGTATCATACGCTATCCCGAAAGCACGAGTGCCTAGCTCTGACCCTCGCCTTTCGACGTATACATACGTACATGACTCCCAACGGTATCTCCATGATCCCCGCCGAGTCATTAGTACTGTCACCGGTAGGTACTCGCCCGTCTCCAGGCTCAATCGGCAACATCCATCGATCTTCTTGCCGAGGGGAACCATACCGGGCCCCACCATGTACCCTCATACGGCAACCACACCTCGTATGGAGTATATAATCAGAACCGATAAATCTTATAGTGGCTGCGCAAATATCATATCAAGGAAACCGGGTTTTTCAATATATGCATAATTTCATGAATTCCCGCGGTTCCCAAATCCAGAAATCATCATGTAAAATCCAAATAACTATGCGCAAATCCAGTAACAAATATATGCGATATATCTGAAATGCGAGCATATAAATGAGAATATGTAGCTGAAACTAATCTATGCGAAACCAATAAGGTACATCTAAGTAACATCAGTAAGGTAAATATGTAACTGCAACTGAATATGTGTGTAACATACAGGTGTAGCAATGTATAGGTATCTACCTATAAGAACTGATGTCGTATACCCCCCTGGGTATAAGTAGAACATGAGCAAGGTATACCTGTAGATGTATCGTAAAGGGTATATGTATCTATCACTAATGGTACGATACTCTATAGGTATACAGGTATGGTAAAAGTCATATGTGATAAGAAGTACAAATCTATGTCACAAGGTCTCTAACCAAGCAATACAGTATCTATAATGGTTTGTGTGACATGGCAATTATTGACGGTGTGTGTCTAGCATACAATCCGTGCTCGTGCAACATGAACCGTCAATAAAGTGTGCAGTGTCCTACGGCTGCTAGTCACAGTACAACTATATCAAGGAAATAAGATAAAGGCGCAATTCTAACAATGACGTAGAATATGCGACAAGTAATAGAATTTTAGCCCAGACGCATAACGCCATGCGGGCGATTCCCCTGTAGATATTAAATCTACTCACCTACGCTCCACGCTAGCTGAATCTTACCATCTGCTCCCCCATGTAACAGTGTCCGTAGTCCCCGTCTGCAGACTTGCAATTTAGACATGGAAATCATATATAAGCCAAATATTCCGCAAAATGTGATATCGAACCCAAACGAGAAACTCGCGTCGCGAACTAAACGCGCGTGTGCACGATACGCTAAAACGTGTGTATATGCGTCTAAAACTACCGCGATACGCTGGATCGCAGAACCCACTCACGTATCGCGCAAACACAACGAACACAAAATACGATATATTGTCCCAGATTTTCCTACAGGCCAAATCTTACAAAACTACACATGCCAAAACACTACAATACACTGCAGACTACCCTACCCAAAACCCCAAGACCCAACACCCTACCCTGGCCGCAATTTGCGGCCAATATGATTAAATTTGCGGCCTGGGTTTGGAGATAGGGGCTCGTGTTCTGGTGGTGGTATCTATACCTAGTGAGCATACCCCAGTTTTCTCAATTTTGACCTGAAGGCCCCTGGTCAATAGCAGATTGCAAAATGCTTAAATATCGCTTTAAACACCAATTTTGCACAAAAAGCAAACCCTATGGTATTTTAGTGTAATCCAGGGTTAAACTCTGTTAAGGTGACCCTAACAACACTTAAATAAGCTAGGTTAACTAACACAATCTCCACTTAATCAACATTCCACACAAATCACCTTAATTAACACTAAACTCACTATTTAACACAAATCGACGCCAATTAACATATAAGCTCAGCAACTAGGGAATAGAGTTCAGAAAATATACCCTAAAGAAGCCTAGGAAGCAGGTGAAGAAGTGGATGGAGGAGGAAGAGAGCTTGCAAGTAGCTGGAGCTCCTGCTACTGCTGTTGCTGCCTGCTGTTGCTACTGCTGCTGCTGCTACAAGCTGCTGTTGCTTCTGGTGCTGATGCTGATGGTGCTGCTGCTTGCTTCAGCTGCTGCTCGAGCTGCTTGCTGCTGCTGCCTCTCGAGTTGCTGGAGTTGATGCTGATGGTGTTGCCTCTGCTGCTGAAGCTGCTGATATTGTTGCTGTTGCTGTGGTTGTCTGCTGCTGGTGCTGCTTCTGGGGCTGTTGCTTCAGCTGCTGGTGCTGATGGTGTGTGTGTGTGTTTTGTGTGAGAGAATGAGAGTGAGAGAATGAGAGAATTGAGTGAGGATGAGAGAACACAAACAAGTCAACCCCCCCTCTCTCTCTTCATTAATTGAAGGCATGGGCAAGGCCATTATGCCCCATCATGCACTCTCTCTCTCTCTCATCAAGGTCAACCATTCAAAGCAAATTTAAAACCCTTTTAAATTCATTTCAAAACAACCATGCACAATGAACCCAAAACACTTAAACAAAACTTATAAAAACTAGATTAGGGAATGGTTAGTTCACTATGTTGCTAACCATGGTTAAACCCCAAAAACAAACCTAGTTAATATGCACAAGTGTGTGCAAGCCTAGGAAAAATCTAATAAAATATTCATTAAATAAGATAAAATAATTGAAAACCAATTTGGTAAACTTTTTATTAAAAACTATATATTAAAATATAATTAACCACAAAACACATTCTAAGGTGTTACACCTCAAATTCTAGCGCTCTCCTGCTGGCATCCGGCCAACTCTTCTGTCGGTCCTGAGCCGTCTTAATGCGCTGTCTGATCATCTGAATCTTGTCTACCGTCTGAACAATAAGTTCGGGGCCCAGTAATCTCCATTCTCCCACGTCATCCCAACAAACAGGGGATCGATATTTCCGTATGTAGAGTGCTTCGAATGGAGCCATCTGGATGTTAGTTTGGAAACTGTTGTTATAAGAAAACTCCACCAAATGAAGACGATTCTCCCAAGAACCCTGGAAGTCTAACATGCAGGCCCTCAACATGTTCTCGAGCATCTGAATGGTACGCTCGGACCGTCCATCCGTCTGTGGATGGTAAGCTGTGCTAAACTTGAGACGTGTATCCAGACTCCCCTGTAAGCTCTTCCAAAAGTGTGAAATAAATCTGGTGTCTCGATCTGATACTATACTGACCGGAACTCCGTGAAGTCGCACTACCTCTTGCATGTATTTCTCCGCAAGCGACTCTGTCGACTGTCCCACACGGAAGGGTATAAAGTGTGCAGCTTTTGTAAGACGGTCGACAATAACCCAGACTGCGTTGTTGCCCTTTGGGCTCCGTGGTAAGGCAGTCACAAAATCCATAGTGATGTGCTCCCACTTCCACTCGGGTATCGGAAGCGGTTGCAACAGTCCAGCCGTTCTCCGGTGTTCTGCCTTTACTTGCTGGCATACTAAACACCTGGATACGAACCGTGCAATCTCCCGCTTCATCCCGTTCCACCAAAAGTGTTGCTTTAGATCTCGATACATTTTCGTGCCTTCCGGATGCACAGAATAAGCCGAACCATGAGCCTCAGCTAATACCTCTTCTCGAACATCCCCCTTGGGAACGCAGAGTCTGCTACCGAATCTCAGAGAACCGTCTTGATATATGAGTAAGTCCGTCCTCAGCCCGGCTTCCACCTGCTCTCTGAACTTTTGCAATCGAGAATCATCAGCCTGCGCAGCCTTAATGCGATCTACAAGAGAAGACTGCACCTGTAATTGCCAGAACTGCCTGATTGCACTCGGTGTAATAACCTCTAGTTCGAGCTTCTGAAAATCCTCAATGATGCCCTTCTGACTGGTTAACATCATGACTGCTGGCTTGCGACTGAGAGCGTCTGGTATGACATTTACCTTCCCCGGATGATACTGTAAGTCCAAGTCGTAGTCCGCCATTAATTCTAGCCATCGGCATTGCCTCATATTCAGTTCTCTCTGAGTGAACACGTACTTCAGACTCTTATGATCCATGTACACTTCCACCTTTTCTCCTAACAAGTAATGTCTCTAGATCTTCAATGCGAAAACCACTGCGGCTAACTCCAAGTCGTGCGTTGGGTAGTTCCTCTCGTGATTCTTTAGCTGTCGTGAGGCATAAGCAACTACCCGACCGTGCTGCATCAGGACGCATCCTAAGCTTTTCCCCGAAACATCGCTATGTATAACCAACCCACCTGAATTATCTGGCACTGTAAGGATAGGCGCCGTGGTCAATTTCTGCTTTAGTACCTCAAAAGTCCGAGTACACTCCTCCGTCCATACGTACGGTATTTCCTTCCGCGTCAGCTTCGTTAAAGGATCAGCGAATCGTGCAAAGTCTTGAACGAACCGCCGATAATATCCTGCCAATCCCAAGCTTCTGATCTCGGCCACTGACTTCGGTGTCGGCCAATCTCTAACAGATTCTATTTTCGTTGGGTCCACTAAGATGCCTTCGCCTGAAACGACGTGTCCCAAGAATTGCACTTTATCGAGCCAGAACTCACACTTGCTCAATTTTGCGTATAGCTTTTCTTCCCGAAGAATTTGTAATACCGTCCGCAGGTGTTCGGCATGCTCCTTCCGGGTCTTGGAGTAGACTAGTATGTCGTCGATGAATACAACGACAAACGTGACCAAGTATTTCTCAAATACCCTATTCATCAGATCCATAAATATAGCTGGAGCATTGATAACACCGAACGGCATCACAAGAAACTCATAATGCCCGTATCGGGTCCTGAAAGCCGTCTTGCATATATCTTCAGCCGCTACTTTGATCTGGTGATAGCCCGAACAAAGATCCAGCTTCGAAAATACCTTGGCCCCACCCAACTGATCAAATAAGTCGTCAATACGTGGAATGGGGTATTTGTTCTTTATCGTAACCCTGTTCAGCTCCCGGTAGTCTATGCACATCCGTAGCGAGCTGTCCTTTTTCTTCACCAACAAGACTGGTGCACCCCACGGCGAAGCGCTTGGGCGAATAAATCCTTTCTCCAGGAGTTCTCCAATTTGTTTCTTCAATTCTGCCAACTCAACTAGCGCCATCCTGTAAGGAGCCTTGGAAACTGGCGCCGTTCCTGGAATCAAGTCAATAGAGAATCCCAAGACACGGGAAGGTGGTAGACCTGATAGATCTTCTGGGAACACATCAAGAAAATCCCGTACGATCTCTGGGGCTGAACTCTCATCAATCTCCATAGCTGTCAACGCTTTTGGTTTGGCTCTAAACTTGGCTGGCTTCAAAGACTCGCTCCCGCCTTCGAAAACAAACTCAAGGTGATTGGGAATGCGGAAAGTCACATTCCTTGCCCGGCAATCAATAATTGCATGGAATGTACTCATTCAATCCATCCCGAGAATTGCGTCGTAGCTGCCCGTCCCGATTAAAAGGAAATTCGCATAGAATTCCCTGCCGCATACTACCACCGGACATAATCTACACTCTTGGTTGGACACAATAATACCGTTACCCGTATGTATCTCCCAACCCTTGGTCAATGGCTCGTGAGTTATAGAGTGTGTGTCAATAAACCGTGTGGAGATAAAACAATGCGAAGGACCCGAATAAAAAAGAACTCTAGCTGGTACAGAATAAACAAGGATGGTACCTATAACTACATCTCCAGAAGCCTCTGCCTGCTCGACGGATAAGGTGAAAGCCCGTCCCTAATTCCGACCTATACCAGTCTGCCTCTGATCGAAGGACCGCTGCTGGGGCACCCGAGGTGGACCCCTCTGAGCTGAAGTGCCATACGACGGTTGTTGTTGCTTGAATCCTCCCTGTAGCTCATATCTCTGGGGATACCTGTTGATCCTGTGCTCGCTGGATCCGCAAATCAGGCACTGCCCTTTAGCTCTGCGGCAATCTCTTTGCATGTGTCGTGGCCTCTGGCAATAATCGCAGAACATGGCCCTTCGCTGCGGCTGCTGAGGTGAGAAGGTACGCTTCATCTGTGTGACAATCGGCCTGTGAACTGGGATCGCTCCACGGGGTGGAATGGTAGGCCGTGCCGGAACTACGTGGGGTCTCCTGTCCACTGATCGTTGGCCCTTGTCTTTCTCTGCCAGTCTTTCCTGTACTCGGGCAGCGTTCAAAACTTGGGCGAAGGTTGGTAGGTCGAGAGACGCGATGAGTTGTTGCAGTTCAATATCGATCCCTTACTGGAAACGTTTTGCCCTGGCGGATTCGGTGGCTACCATGTACGGTGCGAAGCGACTCAGCCGATTGAACTCCGCGACGTAGACATCCACCGAGCGTCCATTCTGCTTCAACATAATGAATTTCTCCTCCATCTCGGCCTTGGCAGTAGCCGGAAAGTAGTGATCTAGGAAGCATGCGGAGAACGTGTCCCATCCAATAGGTTTCTCTAGCCGGCTTTCCTCTACGGACCACCACATGCGGGCCTCGTTTTCTAGCTGAATCTTCACTACGTTCATTCTGTCATCGTCAGGAATTCGAGCGGCAGTCAGGAAGTTCTCTACGTTGATGAGCTATTGCTCGGTCTCAAGTGGACCTGCTGATCCCGTGAATACTGCTAGATGAAGCCTCCTAAAATCTGAAACGGTACCAACCCTAGCCTGTGTAGTCGGTACGAGCGCGCCCTCAGGGGCGGCGGGAACAGCCGTAGATCTCTCCAGGGCGGTAATTGCGGTCTCCTGTACCGCCTTCAATCCCTCGTCCAGAAGATCAGTCTTCCTCTCTTGAGCTTGGACCAGGGTCGTCAGTGTGCTAAGGATCTTCTCCGTACGATCATGGGGACCGACATCTGAGGAGTTGCCTGAGGAGTCCATATTCCTAAAAAGATCAAAAGAAATCAGATTCAAGCAAGGCTACACAATGATTCAACGATGATTAGGAAGCGAGGAAGAATGTAATAAGGCATACGCTAAGGGTGTAACTCAATCTAAAGGTCTCTCGACGGAACTGTAATTTCATCCATAACCTGGCTTTGATACCAACAAAATCATGTCACGCCCCGCTTCCCAAAATATGGAATACGAGGGGTGACTAGGCCAGCCATACCCCTACGGTCATGGAATAATCCCGCCGTAGTCACACTTCGGCTTCTAGCATTACATGGTAGTCAGTAAGCAGTACTCGAGTAAAGGAAAATCACAGTTCATAACTTTATTACATTGCAATTTAAAATAGTTCGAGATACATTTATTTTACAGAATAAACAACTAACCAATAAAACAAGTGCTGAAATCAAAGGTAATAGCACTGGTGATGCGGTCTAGATCTATCCTGCTCCTGGGCTGTATCCATTTCGTCCTCTGAGCATGCACACTCAAGTCGTCAGGGTGACACATATAACAATGAATATATATATATATATATATATATATATATATATATATATATATATGAGATTAATGGAGGAAAGAGGCCATAGGAGGGGATTTCCTCCTATGGCGTGGAAAAAATACGACCTCCACCATTTTTTCCGACAATCGGCATCCATCATCATCATCGTTATCATCTAAGATGTGCGTACACCAAATTTCATGCGATTCCACGACTTTTTCACCGTTGGTTTAGTGGGTTCAAAATTAACGGTTTACCGACAATAGAACTTTTTACATTGCTAAATCAACGGTGAAAATGTTGTAGAATCACATGAAATTTGGTGTACCCACATCTTAGATGATAACGATGAAGATGTTTGGGGCCGATCGTCGAAAAAATTGGTGGTCGTATTTTTTCCACGCCATAGGAGGAAATTTCCTCCTATGGCCTCTTTTCTCCATTATACTCTCTCTCTCTCTCTATATATATATATATATAAATATATATATATATATATAATGGGCATGCAATACTATTAAGTATGAGGAGTATAATGAATTGCAGAACATGAGTAAAATAAACATTGACTGAATATGAATGGTGCCATGTAAGTATCATGTCAATAAACTGGCAATGCGTATGTCACCACTTATCGGTCACCAAGTCAATGAAATCAATTGTGGAAAGGATGCTCGTGTTTAACAAGGGTCTCGTGCATGCCCGAGACTACGGTCCACTGTACCCGGGACATAACCCTGTCAGCCGTGCCGCTAGGCCCACGACCTAAAGTGTGTGTGTGTGTGTGTGTGTGTGTATATATCACTGATAGCGAATGATCATCCTCTAAATCACTGTACTTCGCTAAATACGAGTTCAATTCCACCTTAATTTCCCCATTTCTCAGGTTATAGTCATGTATTAGACAGGCTGTGAACAAATACGTATCGCTGTCACTTTCAATCACTTTTTCACTTGTCACTATCACTGTCGTATTTGCCACAACGCAATCACTAACACTACTATATCGACAATGCAATTCAGTCACTAGGTTTCAATATGAATGATCACTCAGCAGCAGGTATAAAGCAAGTACGAAAATATTTAGAAACGCACTGAACATGTATTCACTATTTCAATGACGACCAATGCCATATAACTTGTAAAATTTACGATAAATCACACTTATAGAATCGACCAAAATAATATAAAAGGCGTACGAAGTACACTTGATTATCTAACCAGTAAAATTAATTGCAGGTCAATCGGGGTTCAGGTTTGGGAAATTTGATCATTTTAAGGCAACGATCGAGTTCTGGAATTCCAGTTTCAGAACTGAAAGCCCAGCTTAGCGCGCATTTTACTTTTGATTATGTTCAGATTCAGGTATTGCCCTAGTTGAATAAAATTTAGTTCTGTCAGTTAAGTTTCCAATATCAAACGGATTATCAGTTGAATGTGATGGTGTAAGGAATATTACTGCAAAAACTGCAGAACATAGCCACACTCTAAAATACAATTTAAATATCAAACGACGGTGAAAATGCACGGGACCAGATTCATGTGCTAGCTAATTAAGTTATCTACGCGACCATATGGGGCTCCATGCATTTTCAGTTTTATGCAGGTATGTACAGGTGCTTAAATTCATATTTCCCCCGTAGAAAGCTGCCCCGGACCGCAGTCCGGAGTTGCATTTCCCTTCATTTTTCAGTGTCATGAAATTGCAATATTCAATAAATAATTACATAGGATTATAGGTTATCTAGTTAGGTTCGATACGAGCCCTGGAACACCATGATTGGATTTATATTTAATTAACTACAAATTTTATAATGTGATGTGTACGGTGATTTTCAGATTTGACGTAACCAATTGGATGTCATTTTATATTCGATGTCTTAACCATTTGATCCCAATTTCTTATACGTCACTCGTTAATATCAATTGAAACTTCTAATAATAAAATTTGGGGATTTTTAATAGGGTAATTGTATCGAGCACTCGGTGCGTGTATGTGAATGCTATCTATTTTTACCTACACACATCATACATTTTACCAATTAAACCATTAGACTATATTTACTAAACTATATATGTACATAGCATGATTTGAACAAGTGAAGGAGGTTCACTTTCCTATGACGAAGTTGATGGTACGACAGCGACGACACGGCAACAATGACAACGAAAATAGCACGAGCAGCAACAACACAAGCAGTCGCAGTAGCATGAAGACTAAGGTTTGGGCTCGGCTAGTCTCTGCCACACAGCGGGGAGATCGAGTCGATGATGACTCTAGGGAACTTCGGTGAGGTGGCCGTGGACGGGGGTTATGCAGTGAGGAGGTGTGGTGGCCGGCAGTAAGGGGAGCTCAAGTGCAGTAGGCTCCTCAGGTTGGAGCTCGGCTGCTCTGGTCTTCCGAGGAGGTGGGCATAACGATGGATGATCGGAGCTTGGAGGGCCGATGCAGGCGCAGAGGAAGCATCAACGGTGATGGGTTGCAGTGGAACTGATGGGGGATCTCGGTTTGGGGTTGAGTGAGATGGAGCTCGGCTTTCATGTTGTTGGTGGAGAGGTGGCAGCAGGTGGTCATTGGCGAGGAGAAGGGGAGCACGTCGGCGTTGGGCTCAGGCCAGCGACGCAAGGTGCAGAAGAGGAGGCGAAGGCAGCGGCTGTGAGGTGGAGTTGTTGGGAGGTTGTGGAGGCGAGGGGTTACAGAGGTGTGGTGACGGCGTTGAGGAGGGTCGGGGGTTGAAGATGGGGTCGGTACTCAGGTGAGTGTGCAGGCGAGGGTGTTGGGTTCGGATGAGAACGAGAGAGAGAGAGAGTGAAGAAGGGAGAGGCGAAGGAGGAAGAGACTGAACTAGAAAGGGTGATGATGCTCAATATTGGCGATCTCCAAGATCAGGACGCGTGGCAGATGACGTGTCCCAGGACTCAGAAGAAAGGACCCCCAGGGGCCGACCAGGCCACCCTGCAATCACGAGATGGCCTTCCTCGGGCCCCCCTGCATACTGGCCTCCTCAGCCCCTCAGCTCGCCTCGAGCTGCCACAAGACCAAGACCCCTCAGCCTTCTCGCTCGTCCCCGAGCCCCCCAGTCGAGGCCGTCTTCCTCGGTCCTCCGGCCAACTCCACCGCCCACAGGCATAACCGCCGCTCTGCAAATCTCTCCATGCGCGGATTCTACGCCAGCAACATCCCACGTTCCACGCCATCACGATCCCCATTAATGGGCGATCCGTTCTCTACGCGGGCGTGACGTCGGGAGCGTAACTGCCGGCGAGATTCTCGCACCTGCTGCTGTGTGGCGCCACCGCTATATAAACCCCCATCACAGAGGGGTCAAGTAAGCCATTCTTTACTCTACTAAGCCGTTACTTTGCTCGGATCTCATCACTAACTTGATCGTCGGAGGGTCCTTGGTGGTACCAAACCACCCCGGGACTTCTTTGCAGGTACTCGGCGCTAAACTCCTCATACCACCTCTTTCACCAAAACCCATTGAGACCAACAAGCAACAGAAGATCACCATCAAAATCCACCGGGAGATCAACGGAAGACAACATCTGACGGAGATATGAAAAGGACCTCCATCAGTTGGCGCCGTCTGTGGGAAACTAACTCCACAAAACACAAAGTTGGCCTTCCGATCTCTGCCCACATGGCAACCGATCCCCCTGAAGATCCAAACACCCGCTGTCGCCTCCCTCACAATGGAGGCACAGACGAACCCTCACCAAATGTCGTCGGCTTCCCCACTGGCTGCCGTTTCACAGGCTCCGGCGACCGTCCGAGCAAAAGGGCTAGAGGCCGAGAGCCCATCACCTTTGACAACGAGGATCTCTATGGCATATCTGTACCCCATAGCGACCCGCTGGTGATCATAGCCCAAATTCACCGGTACGTTGTCCACCGGATACTCATCGATTCGGGCAGTTCGGCGGACATCCTCTTCCACGACTGCTTCCTGCGTATGGGGCTCGCCCCAGCAGACCTGAGACCGACCTCTTACGTCCTCTCGGGGTTCACCAACCACTCCATCCCGGCATAAGGGGTGGTCACCCTGCAGTTCATGATCGGGGAGCCCGGCCACACGCGCACACTGCCTGTGGACTTTATCGTAGCGAAGGTTCCGTCGGCCTACAACGTCCTCCTCGGCCGCCCGACGCTGAACTCCTTCCAGGCCCATCTCTCGACATACCATCTGGCGATGAAATTCCCTCTCGATCGGGGCGGGATCGGTCGGGCATACGGGAGCCAGCGGGTCGCGAAGATAGGCCTTACCGAGACGTCTTCACCCGAGCAGCATGCTGACGGCGCTGAGGCGTGCGACGAAATCAAAGGATCCCTGGACACCCGAGACGAGTGGAAGGAGGTCCGTGGAGCGCCGGTCGTGCCTCTGACCGAGGTGCCCTTAACAGAAGTAGACCAAGGAAAGACCGTCCAGGTCGGGTCACGAGCTACTGAGCTTCATGGACGCCTTCTCCGGCTACAACCAAATCCGTATGAATCCTGAAGACGAAGATCTGACCGCATTCACAATGGACCAAAAAGCCCTCCCAGAGGCAGTCGAGCCAGAGGATCCCTCGCTCGGCTGTCCTCAGCGGCCAGCTTCCCTGTCGCAACGCCGGGGATCAAAAAACCCTCACAGAGGCAGTTGAGCCCGAGGATCCCTCGCTCGACTATCCCCAGCAGGTAGCTTCCCTGCCGCAACGCCGGAGATCAAGAAGCCCTCACAAAGGCAGTCGAGCCCGAGGATCCCTCGCTCGGCTATCCTTCAGGACAAAAGCCCTCGCTAAGAGGCACCGGGCGGTAACCCTACCCGGCCAAGGGTCCTTGGTAGGCTTCTACAGCCCCTCCCGCGCTAAGGACCAAAGTCCTCCCAGAGGCAGTCGAGTCCTTGCTTGGCTATCCCCGGCTGGTAGCTTCCTACCACAACCGACAGGGATCAAAGTCCTCGCCAAGAGGCACCGGGCAGTAACCCTGCTCGGTCCCCGTCCTGAAGGGTCAAAGCCCTCGCAAGAGGCAACCGAGCAGCTGCCCTGCTCGGTCATCTCCGGCTGGTAGCTCCCTACCCATGACGCCAGGGATCGAAGCCCTCGCAAGAGGCATCCGAGCGGCTGCCCCGTTCGGTCATCCCAGGCTGGTAGTTGACTACCCGCGACGCCAGAGGTCAAAGCCCTCGTCAAGAGGCAACCGCGCAGCTTCCCTGCCCGGTCACCCTTAGTGTGCTTCTTACAGCCCATCCAACGCTAAGGATCAAAGCCCTCGCAAGAGGCAACCGGGCAGCAACTCTGCTCGGCCGTCCCTGATGGGTAGCTTCCCTACCGCAACGCCTGGGATCAGAAAGCCCTTGCGAGAGGCAACCGAGCAACTACCCCGCTCAGTTATTCCCTGCTGGTGGCCGATGCTCGAAGTCGAAAGATGCCCCGTGGCCCGCGGAGGATCCGAGATCCCAGTGAGGGGCGTCAGGTCTATCCACATCTAAAACGATCTCTCCTCGACTTCGGGGCCATGGGGATACCTCCTCGGCAGCGCTTAGCAGGCTCGTCGGCAAGTGATGGAAGTCAACTCGACGGATGATCGCCAGATAGATGGTCAACCTGACATGAAAACACAACGGTATAAGCAAAGATATCTTACGAGCATTCTTCACACACAGAAGATGAAATGCAAACTGATGAAATAAGGATTCTCTTTTATTACCAAAAGCAAAGTTTTTACAAAGGGTATTCCGGGGCTCCCCAGCCCTACAAACTGCCCGGAGGCTTACTTCGGTCCCTTTATTGCTGGCATCACGGCTTGCCGGGGGCTCTACCACCGGAGATTTCGCCACCAGGGGCGCTCCCTGCTCCCCTCGCTATCTTCCCCCGGAGGCCTCACCACCGGAAGCGGAGCCCGAGCACGGAGCTCACCATCGTCGAACTCAGGAAGCTGTTCTTCACGGCGTCCAGGGCCTTGTTCCACGCGACAACAGAATACACCCCGAGCTCGACGTAAAACCGCTCTGACGTCTTGTAATCGGCCACAGCTTTCTTAGCCTGAGCCTCGGCAACCTGGGCTTCCAGAAGCGCCGCCTCAGCGTCCCTTCTGCTGGCGTCCCTCTCCTTCTCTATGGCCGCGAGGCGTTCGGCCAGATCTGCCAGCTTCCTATTAGCGACCCGGAGGGACGCACTCAGACGACGATGGGCACCCCGATTCGCTGAAATGGCAAGTTCCGCAGCCTTCGCCCGGGCTGCCAGGACGTCGGCCCTTGCCCTCTCCAGGCGCAGGTCACGCCGCAAAACCTCGACCTTCGAAGGAAATGCTTCTACTGGCCTCGGTGCGTGGAACGCCCCCTCGGCCTCCATACGAGTGGCAAGGGCGCAGTGTTGAAGGACCTGACGGAAAGCGGATGAGAAACCAGGAGGCCCTCGAGCCAAAGAAAGGAATACCAGAAAAACTACACGTGGGGGAGTTCGTACCTGGACCGCCTCTTGGGCCATGGCCTCCAGTTGGGCCCTCAGGGAGCCATGCAGAAGCTTTCCCCCAGCCGACTCCTCCATCCCAATGAGCAGGCCAACGGCAACGGAAAGCCCAGACGGAACCGTGAAGACGGCACCCCCTCCTGCACGGAAATCCCCTCAGGGACCCTCGACGACGACGCGCGAGAAATTGTCCTCTTTCTCTTAAGAGGGAGGCCGTCCTCGCCCTCCCCTCTGTCCCTCGTCTGGAGCTCGAATGACTGTGGACGTCTCTGGCCGCCGCCGGAGCAACCACCAGGAGCCGTCAACGGAGCAGACGGTCCTATCGCCGGCAGGACATCTGGCACAGGGCATGAGCCAGCCAGGGGCTCGGCCACGCCACTAGCCTCCCTCTGGCGCGAGCTTCCCAAAGAATGGGAGCGATCCATGTATTCAAAAAGAAGAACGCCGAGCAGTCGCGATTTAGGAAAGAGGGAATATAAAAGAGTAGGGGCCCTGCAGCAGGCCCCGTCCCTACTTATTGCCGCAAGCGGCCTCATCTAACGATGCCCGCCATCTCCAGCCATAACGACTCCTAGCGTCCAGCGGCTCCGATCGCTCCACGTGTCGGTCCTGCACTGGACTGCGTCCTGTCAGACGCCACAGGCCTGCATACGTCGCGTCGGCCAATCAACGCTTGACGCGTGGACCGTCACTTCAGTTGCAGAGTACACGAACTGGCGCACCTTCTTTAAGTGCAAAGATCTCACCCTGATTCGCTAGAGGAAAAGACAACTGATGGGCCGAGAACTCGTCCCGACAAAGCCTTAGAAAGGGGCTCACCTCGGAGGGCCTGGCAGTCCACTCTTGACCCGACCCGCTAGCTGGTCGGGACAAGAGTGGGGGGCTAATGATGATGCTCAATATTGGCGATCTCCAAGATCAGGACGCGTGGCAGATGACGTGCCCCAGGACTCAGAAGAAAGGACCCACAGGGGCCGACCAGGCCACCCTGCACCCGACCTGCAATCACGAGCTGGCCTTCCTCGGGGCCCCCTGCAGACTGGCCTCCTCGGCCCCTCAGCTCGCCCCGAGCTGCCACAAGACCAAGACCCCTCAGCCTTCTCGCACGTCCCCGAGCCCCCCAGCCGAGGCCGTCTTCCTCGGTCCTCCGGCCAACTCCACCGCCTACAGGCGTAACCGCCGCTCTGCAAATCTCGCCATGCACGGATTCTCCGCCAGCAACATCCCACGTTCCACGCCATCACGATCCCTATTAATGGGCAATCCGCTCTCTACGCGGGCGTGACGTCGGGAGCGTAACTGCCGGTGAGATTCTCGCGCCTGCTACTGCGTGCCGCCATCGCTATATAAACCCCCATCACAGAAGGGTCAAGTAAGCCATTCTTTACTCTACTAAGCCGTTACTCTGCTCGGATCTCATCACTAACTTGATCGTCGGAGGGTCCTTGGTGGTACCAAACCATCCCGGGACTTCTTTGCAGGTACTCGGCGCTAAACTTCTCATACCACCTCTTTCACCAAAACCCATTGAGACCCACACGCAACAGAAGATCACCATCAAAATCCACCGGGAGATCAACGGAAGACAACATCTGACGGAGACCTAAAAATGACCTCCATCAAAGGGTGAAACCGAGAGAGGCGAGGGAGAGGCGAGGGGTGAAAGGTCTATGTTACCCACCCCGGTACTTTCGGGGAGGCGGAAAGAGTAAAAATCGAATTTTTCTCACAAGGAAACATAGACAAACCATGAATGATCTTTGCTAAACAAAAACTAACAAACTAACTTTGAGTTTTAACTACTAGGTTAGATGATTATACCTTTGTCTTAAACTCCTTCTCTTCTTGTGTTGCTTCCTTTTCTTGTGAGCTCCTTTGAGTGGTGTAGACGGCTTCTCTTCTTCGTCTTCTCTTTACCAAAGAAAGATCCACCCGAAGGTCTCTACCCTGAGCTCCTACCTCAATAATGAAGTAACTAGAGTGCTTGGCTTGCTAGACTAAGAACCCTAGAGTGAGTAGAGAGGTGGTTTTATGGTTTGATCTCACAAAGCTCATGGTTTTCAACTCATGAAACAAGAGTGTTTTGAGAGAGGAAGAGGAGAGAGCTTTCAAGAGAGAGAATGTGTCATGATAAAATGAGGAGATAGCTCTCATATCAACAAAAAGAATAATGATAATTTTTATTAGGATAAATTGTCATGATTGATGTTGATTTGACCATTATCATGTCACAATTAATGCTAAGGATGCTCACAAAAATATCTAAGTCAACATGAGTCAGCTTAGTCAAATGGTCAAACCAATTAATCATGATACAATTATCTCTAATTAAAACTCATTAATCAATTTCCTCCATCTCATTATGCTTTTAATCAAGTCAATGGTCAAAATCGTAATGAGGTTCCTCTGCCTCTGTCAACTGTGTATACACACTCGCATCCGTGTTCCGAGGAACAAGAATACAATGAGACCGAACCAACAAAAAACCAAATACTAGGATCTGGCTTAAACCAAAGCCCACCAGTATCAACTGTCTGAACACCGAACACGCACAAGTACGCATATGTGAACGAACCCTGTCGTAAAACCATACGACCTCTATCTCGTTTCACTTAAAGGCGAACAACCCTCTGTGTGGGACTCTAAAGACTCGACACTATACTGGCAGTGGGTTTAACCACAGACCGCAAGCGGTACTAGCTGTACGTAACGGTCCCCAGGTAGATGCCGATAAGAAGACCAATGAGGTGAACCCATCCGAACTCCTACCGAGCCTGAATGCGACAATCTCCGTACAGCCCGGTCTGTTCGTCTATGAGTATCGCATGTCGGGCCTAGGGGGTGGTAAACGTCAGACCCCTAATAGCGGTACAAGTCATGTCGGAGTGTAACCCAAAACACCCTGAGAAACTACTGGAAATACTACCAGTAAATCTCGCTTGCCCTGGCCAGGGACTTTGTGTAATAGCTCTCCTAGACACAGCGCGATATCAACTCTCAATACCGGAGAGACGAATCCTGTCTAACCGCCACTGCCTCTAAGTGCTTCGGGACTGCACCCAACTACTACCTGTTTGCACGACTCAATAGAGCCGTGGTAGGGTAGTAATCTAAGAACAGTGGGAACACACTCGAAGCGAAGTGACAGTGTTAAGTCAATGGACTAAGCTGTACTCATGTCACTTGGGAACTGTTAACTGACGATATGTATAATACTAACCAACAGTTCCCGACGAGTCCTGTCCAGTGTACTCGTAACCTAACGAGCACCTGCATACTATCTCCAGTACGACGTACTGATGGCTGTGGGACAGACCATCTCCCCTGCTGGGATGAGAAGCGTATGCACTAGTCTACTCTGGAGTATCGATGCCCTGTCTCGATAATCCTACGACCAGCGACCTGTATAAGGATGTGCTTATAGACTACCCTGCCCCCACTAGTGTGATCGCCATCACAATGCTGGTAGTCAAGCAAAGATCCTAAGGGCTCCATCAATATGTATTAACGATATGTTAAAAGAAACATACACACATATTAAGATAGAAACAAACCAAGTAGTATGCTACTATATTGAGAAAGACTGTCGTAAACCCATATATATATCCCAAGCTTCCAAAATGTATTATACAAACTAGTACTATACAATAATGGCATCTAGGGCATACATATCCAACAATCTCCCACTTGCACTAAAGCCCAGTAATTGGTGTACCGCATACCCAACGTCTGCTCTATGGCCAGCTGCTGGCGTACCGCATACCCAATAGCTCTAAAAGTCGCTCGAACTGTATTTGAGGGAGGGCCTTTGTGAATGGATCCGCCGTGTTGTCTTTTGTGTCCACTCTCCGTACCTCGATCTCCTAGCGATCAATGATCTCCCTGATCAGGTGATACCGCCTTATGATGTGTCTTCTGATGAGACCTTGGTTCCTTCGCTAAAGCTATAGCTCCATTGTTATCGCAATACAAAGGTATTGGATCAACAATGGACGGAACCACCTGAAGTTCACTAATGAACTTCTTCATCCAGACCGCCTCTTTTGCGGCATCGCATGCAGCAATGTATTCAGCCTCCATCGTCGAGTCTACGACGGTATCCTGTTTGGAACTCCTCCAACATACCGCCCCTCCGTTGAGGGTAAATACAAAACCCGAGACAGACTTGCTGTCGTCCTTGTCACTCTGGAAGCTTGAATCGGTATAGGACTCGACCCTGAGGTCTCCATTACCGTAAACCAGGAACATCTCCTTAGTCTTTCTCAGGTACTTGAGAATGTTCTTCACTGCCGTCTAGTGGTTCTCACCTGGGTTTGACTGATACCGGCTCACCACGCTTAGTGCGTAAGCTACATCTGGCCTTGTACATAGCATCGCATACATTATAGATCCTACCGCCGAAGCGTAGGGTATAATGCTCATGCGAACTCTCTCCTCGTTAGTCTTCGGTGACATCTTCTTGGAGAGGGTGATTCCGTGCAATGCTGGTATATTACCGCGTTTGGAATCTTCCATACTAAATCTCTTTAGTATGGTCTCTATGTACCTGGACTGCGAAAGTCCCAGTAATCTCTTGGATCTATCTCTGTAGATCCTGATCCCCAGTATGCATGTGGCATCACTCAGGTCCTTCATGGAGAACCGTTGTGACAAGAATAGCTTGACCGATTGTAGCATAGGAACATCATTTCCTATCAAAAGAATGTCGTCCACGTACAAGACCAAGAACACGACAGTTCGTCCTACAATCTTCTTATAGATACAAGGTTCATCTTCGTTCTTGATGAAATCAAATTCCTTGATTGCTTCATCAAAACAGATGTTCCAGCTCCGCGATGCCTGCTTTAATCCATAAATGGATTTAAACAACTTGCACACCTTTCCGCTGCTCCTACTTTCTACAAAACCTTCTGGCTGATCCATATAAACGCACTCTTCCAAAGTGTCGTTTAGAAAAGCCGTTTTTACGTCCATCTGCCAGATTTCATAGTCATGGAAGGCAGCAATGGCATGTAGGATCCGGATGGATTTGAGCATAGCCACTGGAGAAAAAGTTTCGTCATAGTCCACACCAGGTCTTTGACGAAAACCTTTTGCAACGAGTCCAGCCTTATAGGTTTCCACCTGCCCATCTACACCAAGTTTTCTTTTGTAGATCCATTTGCATCCAACAGGTTTTACCCCAGGTGGAGCAATATCCAAGGTCCATACTTTATTGGTGTATATGGACTCCATTTTGGAGCGCATAGCATCCAGCCATCTATCAGAGTCCCTATTGATAATGGCCTGACTGAAACTGGTAGGGTCATCTTCTTCCAAAATGCAATCCTCTCGATCCCCGTCTATGAGAAAACCGTAGTATCTCTCGGGTGGATGAGAAATCCTACTAGATCTGCAGAGTGGCTGAGGTTCGTCTGGGGTTATTGAATCTTGAGGTTCTGTCAAATCTTCAGTTTCATTTTGTGGTCGCTGAATTTCTTCTAGTTCTACCGAACTCCCACTAGTTTCTTTTGCAAGAAATTGCACTCTAAAAAGGTTGCGTGGCGAGATACAAACACCTTCTGTTCCTCGGTGTGGTAGAACAGATATCCTATAGAATTTTTAGGATATCCCATAAATTTACATAGAACTGAACGTGCCTGAAGTTTGTCCGGATTTTGTACTTTTACATAGGCCGGACAACCCCATATCTTAATGCGCTTAAGATACGGCCTTTTACCATTCCATATTTCGAATGGTGTCTTAGGCACTGATTTAAACGGAACATCATTCAATAGATATGCCGCTGTCAAAAGTGCATGTCCCCAAAATGTGAGAGGTAACTCAGCACTACTCATCATGGAGCGAACTATATCCAACAGGGTACGGTTCCTCCGCTCCGATACACCATTATGCTGTGGCGTGTATGGAGGAGTAAGCTGAGAGAGAATACCATTCTCTTTTAAGTAATCTAGGAATTCCGTGCTTGAGTACTCCCCTTCTCTATCAGACCGGAGGATCTTGATACTTTTGCCTATCTGGTTCTCCACTTCGTTTCTGAATTCTCTGAATTTCTCAAAAGCTTCAGATTTATGTTTCATCAGATACACATATCCGAACCTAGAGAGATCGTCAGTGAATGTGATGAAGTATGAGAACCTACCCCTTGCATGTATAGACATTGGACCACATACATCACTGTGTATGAGTCCCAAGAGCTCTGTTGCTCTTTCTCCATGTCTGGTGAACGGAGATTTGGTCATCTTTCTTTTGAGACAAGACCGACAAGTTTCATAAGATGAAAACTCGAACGTATCCAAGAGTTCATCTTTATGCAATTTACTTAGTCTTTTCTCTCCGATATGACCAAGTCTACAATGCCACAAGTAGGATTCGTTCGTATCTGAACTCTTCATCTTGCGTGTGTTTTGTATATTGAGAACTGTATTCTGAATTAGAACATAGATACCATTACACAGTGTACCTTCTGCAACCAGTACCTTATCAAGATAAATGATCATAATATTTCTATCAAGAACAAAGTTATATCCATCTTTATAGAGCAAAGACACTGATATTATGTTGCAAACCATGGAAAATACATAGTAGCAATTGTTCAAAATCATAGTATTGCCATTTGGCAACACTAGGTGATATTCACCGACGGCTGCAGTATTAACTTGTGCTCCGTTCTCTACTCTGAGGGACATATCACCAGGTGCAACTTTCCTACTTTTTCTCAGTCTCTGTAATAAATTACAGATATGAGATCCTGATCCGGTATTAAGTGCCCAGGAGGTAGGGCTTACCGAAAAGCAGTTCTCAATTACAAGAACACCTGAAGTAGATACAAAACTATGCTTCTTCTTCAACTGGGTCTCCTTGGAATCCATACAATCCTCTTTCCCTTACTCATACTTATGACTATTGTCGTAAATTAGAGCCGAACTGACGTTCTCCAGCCTCGAATAAGAATTCGGATTGGTCAAGCGATACATTTTATTATCTTGATTAGGGCGTGAAATGGTTGCTACCTGAAGAGAGAGAAAAGAAACACTCAGCGTGCGCTCTTGCAAGATTAGATTGGTTTATTAATTTATTTAATCAGGATGGCTCCCACTGTTTTCTCAAATTCTTCTTCAAACCTTAAAAGAAGAACTAGTCAGGATTAATTGCATGTCACAATACTTGCTTAACCTTTCAGCCAGGCTAGTGTTGGTACTTCGAGGGAGGTTTTCCAACGCTTTCACGAAGTTTCTTAATTACATAACCTCTTTTTCCTGGAGGCGTAGCCCCGCTAACACCGTTTTAGACACTTACTTGGTTTATAGCATTAATTGTTAAGTGAAATAATCTCCCGAGAGTAATCCAACTCATCAGTGGGATCGGGATCCAACTATCATTGTGTGATGACCTAGATGGAATCCACTCTAGTCACCACACTACAGAAGGTATGCTAAATCTGCAAGTTTCCTGTATGTTTGAAACTTCCGATGTGGTTTTTACCCCTAGGACTCAAGTGACCTTGACCGAGCCAACATATCAAAGGATCCTAGTCAAGTTCAACCTGTCATTGTCTTGATTGCATTAGACCCACCCGTACGAGTCCTTGACTGAGCCAAAATGACCGCACGACTGTCCCAACCAATCGCATTAAATGCTACAGAAAAATATTACATAGCTACCGTACACTACGCCTCGGCTGAGCACGAAATACGTAGAACGAATACTAAGCAATACCAATCCGAAATGACGGAGGGCTACGGCTGGGTTTTGGCGAAAACCCGTTAACGTAATGAACTTGATATCATTGAAGGAACCTGATAACCTTTTTAAAATATATAGTGGCGAAAATTTTTGCTAAAGAGGTCACTCCCTTTGAAGGGATCTCGGCTCTTTCCTCGTCGAATGAGGTGCAGGATATTCCAAACTGAATACCACGATGCAAAACAAAAGTAATTGACTATAGTGAAGTTATTACCCTGACGCAAACCTCTGTCCAAGAGGTCACTCCCGATGAAGGGATCTCGGCTCTTGCCTCGTCGAATGAGGTGTTGGATATTCATAACCGAATATCTCTGTGCAAAATAAAAGAGAACGTCCTTGCAATAACAACTTTTTTGAAAATTGTTCCAACAACATCTTTTAGATTTGTTTTTCTTTGCATTAATATAATGTGTCCCATCAATTAATCCTACCATTGCAGAAAACAACGAAAATATAACGTACGCTTATGCCATCCGCATTTGCCATGGGGCCCCGTCATCACCCGTTAGGTTACTTAACTAACGACAGAGCGGGGGTTGGACTAGCGCGGATGCAAAACATAAGCAACGTCTACTAGATATCATATATAGATATATACATTCGTCAGACGCAATTGTTCCCCTCCGAATCACGCGGCGGAGACGCGATAAACGTCTTGCCTGAGATTCGGGGCAGATGCTAATTGGTGCTATCCGTCCACCTCTCCGAAGATGCCAAGTTGATTTATGACACCGTGTATCGGAGGTTTAGACGGATGCGGCCGATGTAGCAGACTTCGTCAGATTCCCCCTCGTTCGAGGGGTTTTTGATTGTGGGGACGCTCTTCCCTGCAGGCGCAAGCCCCTGCAGTTAATTACGGTACCGCATCGCGGTAATAACTTTCTCCTTCTCCAGATGGTCACTTCGTGTCGTGGGTGTTTGTTTTGTTTGTGGTTGCCCGTGGATTGTATACGGAGACTAATTTATGTAGTCGCCCGTAGGACGTGGATTAGTCCCAATCCGTATTTTCTTAGATTTGGGTTTTGGGGTGTGTGTTCAAGGATACGTTAGCTTTGTTTTGGACTAAGATCAACTTAAACGTTTGTTAAGGATACGTTAATCTAATTTTTAGACTAAGATCGACTTAACGGGATCGTTTAGATCCAACAAAAGAGCATTTGGGCTCTATTGTTTAGTTTAGAGATATTGCGGTCGATTGCCAGTTTAAGGACATGGTGGTCCCTGGAATGTATGGCTGTCGGGACCCGTTATCTCTCTGAAGACATTGAAGGATTACAACGACAAATATCAGAGGAGTTCAGAGATTTACCCTTGAACCGGGTGTAAATTGATTGGGAGAGTAGTTGTGCTCCGTTCGATTTAAATTGAGGACTTATGGCCAGAATTGGGCTAAGTCCATTTGAAAATGTATAACATTTCATTTATCCTTGGCCTGTTAGGTCTTTGCTTGGGCTCTGCCCTTTTTAAACAATGCACAACATTGGGCTTTTTAATTAAATCCACAACATTTATATTTGGCCTGTTAGGCCATTTAATTGGGTTCTGCTCTTTCTTAATAATGCACAACATTTAGTGGTCTGACAGTGCGCCACGTGGCCTGTCAGACGCTTTGCGCCAATTAAAGAGCGCAAGGCGCCAACGCATGTGGAGGTGACATGTGTCACGCTCTGCTGAGCGGAAGTCTGTTAGCGCAGTGTGCTGCGCTAGGGCGCTGTTGACACGTGGCGCGCTCTGGTGCAGTGCGCCAATCCAAGAGCGCAGTGCTCTGTTTTGGAAGCGCAAGGCGCAGATTGACACGTGGCGCTCTCTGGTGACTTGCGCCAGTCCAAGGAGCGCAACAGCGCAAATTAAGAGTGCAGGGTACTGTTCAATAGCGCAGAGCGCATCTTGATCAAATTTAGATCAAAGAAAAGAATCTTTCTAGTTCTAAAGAGATTCTACCTCAAGATTCAAGAACCAATGGTTCATCAAAAGATTGTGCCTTTATATAGATCAAAAGAACTAGGGATGAAGTAAATTACTTCTTTATTGTTTTTGTGATCAGATCTTTATGATCTTTTTCTTTTTTTATTGAAGATCTTGATCTTGTTCAAATGTTTGATCTTTTTAGAAGAAATTCTTCTTTTTTGTGAGGTGTTTTCATCTCTGTTCTTCCAAGAATTTAATTCTTTACCTTGAAGAAGATGATCTTCAATTTTCAAAGGCCTGTCTTTCAAATTTTTTAGAGTTCTCCCTTTTTTCTATCTCTGTCTATATGTGAGACTTGGACTCTAGGGGCCTTTATATAGGGCTAATTGGTTTGTTGAGTTAGTTACCGAGATCTTTCTCTGATTGATCTGGAGATATTTCCCCACCGTTGGATCTTTGATCCTAAGGCCTCTGTTTTACAGAAGATAATCTTCTTATTTTAATAAGATTAAAAAGATCTTTCTAGAATTTTAATTCTGAATAATTAAATAATTCATTATTTAAGTTTTAGTGCTGGCACAGTTGGCGCAAGTGCACCTGCGCTTGACACGTGTCGCGCAGCGCAGAGCGCAGCGCAACTGCGCTGATACGTGTCGCGCAGCGCAGAGCGCAAGTTATCTGAAGCGTTGCTTCCTTTATTTTTAAAGTTTAAATTTTAAAACAGAGTCTTGATCTGATTGGGGTGCGCTGCCTTGGGCGCAGCGCCCCTTGCGCCGGCGTGTCTGCTTTTGAGACGTGGCGCTCTGCGCGCAGCGCAAGAGATCTGAAGCGTTTCTTCACCTTTTTAATTTGAAATTCAAACAGAGCTTTACTCTGATTGGGGGAAACAAATGCCCCCCCACCGGTACGCTCACGTGGCGCACACGTGAGTGCAGCGGTGGCAAGATCCGGACCGTTGGATCAACTCAGGAGTTGAAGGGGCGCTTAAGCACCTATAAATAGGATTCTTGGTTCTTAGCAGATGATTACCATCTTCAAGAATTTTATTTTCAGAGCCTTGCTCTTGTTTTCAAGAACCTCATAGCCTTGCTCTCATTTTCAGAGTTAGAACTCTAGAAACATCTTAGGTAAAAATTAACTTAACTTAATTAAATTAATTTCAATTAATAGAGCCTTGCTCTCATAGATCTTTTGATCTAAAGAAAACCCTTTTGGGGTTTCATAAACAGAGCTTTGCTCTCAAGAATTTGTTTTAGGGTTTCTTAACCCATGAACAGAGCTTTGCTCATTGACAAAACCATAGATCTTTTGATCTTCTGATGATGAACTCTTAAGAGTTTTTCATGGATCTTTTAAGATCCCAAACTTTAATTTTTAGAAATTAGTTTTTCCTTTGATGGATTTTTCCATCATTATTACAGAGCTAGGCTCTTTTAAGGAATTTTATTCCCTTGTGACCAGAGTTTGACAAGTGTCACTCTGTGACAGAGCTTTGCTCTGAAAAGGGAGATTTTCTCCTTGTCTCAAGGGATTTCTCATTTAATGAGAATATTCTTTGAGGATTTTCTCATTATTTGACAGTCCCATCCAATGATGAGGCTGTCTTATTAACTGATACATTGTCATCTGGATTTTGTGGGTCCCTCTTTGGTCCCCTCTCCACTGCATTGCAGCGTGGTAAAATTTTTTTTTAAAATACCCAGAGTCGGGATTAAAATTAAATTATGATACTGATAACTGAATTTCGTTTTTCTTTGCAGGCAACATGTCTGCTGATCTTTCATTCCCATTCTTCCGCTCAGAGGGAGGATTCCCTGAGGCGCCGGTGGACCGGGAGGTTCTCGCTCTCATTAAGGATCACGACCCGGAGTATAAGAACCTTCATCTGTGGGGCAGATGGTACAGTGAAATCATCAAGGGTCGCCGAAGCTTCTCTTGTGCGATGCCGTCAGAGCTAATCTCATCGATCCCATATGCGGATGCACCCCCGGTGAACTATGCCGTGGAGGTCGTAAATTGGAACTCGGAGGATCTTCTCCAGCCTTCGATTGCTGCCATTCCTGTGAAGCCGCCGGCAGCCGTGGACATTTTGGGATGGCGCATATGCCAGGGTGAGGCCCTCCCTTCGGGACAACCTTATAACCTCGGATTGAACCCTCGACAATCGGCCGGGTATTTGCAGTGGGCTAGGTATATCTTGTCAGCGAAGAAGACGCATTTGATGAAGATTGGTCTGTACCCCGCAGTCTACGCCTCATTGTTCGAGTACCCCGTTCCTCCGACGTGGTGGGTTAAGGCATTCGTGGAACAATGGAACATCCCCACCCATACCTTTTTTCTGACGGACAGGGAAGTCTCCATCCCCCTGGAAGAATTTGCTGAGATTTTCGGTTTGCCGGTGAGGGGGGAGCATTATGAAGAGCTACTTCCTCCTGATGAATATGTCTTCGCCACCAAGCCGCTGGTAATGGGCCTAATGCCGGAGAGTGCTATTCAGCACCAGTTTCCGAGCCTGGTAAGGGTGCTGAATATGTATGAAAGTCTCTATTTGGAATCGGGAGGCCGGGGAGTTAGTTTTGTAGACTTCAACGCCCGCTTTCTTCGACCGGAGATTCTATCGCAGCGGAGCGAAAAGTTCGCCAAGCTCGACGACCCCTTCGGCTTGGGCTTAGATCGTCGACCAGCACTGGAAGCCGATCAAAATGGTTTTTACCTTCCCGATGCTGCCGCCATCCCCTTATCGGAAATCGCCACTCCGGGCATCGACGAGGAGACCTTCTTTCTGGGGTTTCTGGGGCTATGGCTGTGCTGGTTCGCGCTTCCCATGCACCCGCGCTACATGAGGCCGTCCGTCTTCTACGCAGCGCACCGGGTATACAATTATCGATTGGAATTGCCGGGTTGGCCCACCTGTACTATGGAATCAGCGTGGCGGCGGACGCAAATGAACCAGGGATGCAACCCGCCAATTTCCCGATGCACTATTTTACTTCATGGATGGAAATGCATGTGTTCGGGGTATTTGGTGTTCATAAAAGACCCTCGCTTTACGAGATGTACAGATTCCAGAGAGTTATGCGGCTGATCGGCGCTTCTATTGTGAATCCGTCTCCGCGGGAGGTTAGGGGGTTGCTTCTTCGTCAGCGCACAGTCGGAGCGAGCATTTCTTTCACGGACAAGGTCATGACCATCGGCCCGGAGACTTCCAAGGCGGTGTTGGCATTGCGTGATGGTTTCAAGGACGGGGCCTCCATATTGAAAGCCCGGGAGATCCTACATTTATACTCCATCCGGCCGGGCTTCCTTGTGTTCATGCAGAATGATTTGGCGCTTTTTATGAGGTACAACCCCCATCGCTTCGCCCAGCAGTTTAGTTATAACCAAGGGGTCCCATTGGAGGCGTTTTTGTTAGAGCCTGCGGCCACCGGAGAGGGGATACGGAATGCATTACATCACTTCATGCGGCTAAACACGGGCTCCCATTTCTTCATTAGCGAGCCGACTTGCGTTCCAAGGGCCCTCAATGTGTACGGGGCTTGGTATCAGCACGCGATGGGTGCTGTTATCCGAGAAGAGAAGCGGCTGCTGATTGACCGCAAGGGTGCGCCCCCGGCCAGCGATCGCAAAGCCCCTCTAAGGCCAAGGACCCATGTCGTTCCTCCGCTGAGAGGAGATGCTGGAGATGAGCCTCCGCATGTGCTAAGCCCCCCGCGCGGATTTCCCTGTGATACCGTGGACGTGCCTCCAGCGCCCCGTGCTCCGGTGGAGACGGTGAATGTGGTTTTGCCTGAATCTGGCGTGGGCTCGGACATCGGGACCCGCCGTCCCAAGGTGCCGACGAAGCGTAAGCTGATTTTGGGTGCGGCTGGAGTTCGCGCGCAGAAGAGGAAGAAGAAGTCGTTCTTCTCTGCCGATGTTGCATTTGGTCAGGAACCTCATGCCCCTTATAGCGAGGGCTTGGGTGAGTATGGGACCAACGGGGGCTTATTTATGCCGCCAGACGACACTGATATGCCGGCCGCCATCGCAACTTCTGAGCGATTGGCAAGGCACGATGCGTGGTTGGCTAAACTTGCACAATCGGGTAATTACTAGTTTTATTTTTTGTCATTGCATCGTACCTCTATCATTGTTTTTGACTAACGCTTTCCCCCCCTTTTTTAACAGGCATTTCTACCGAAGAAGCTATCGCTGCTTCCCTCAAAACTTTCCAGGAGGAGGAACGACTCAGAGCATCCTTAGGCCTTGGTACATTTCGGTTCACTATGCCTTTCCTTCCATTTCTTATGAGTGATCTGACCCCTTCTTTGTCTTATCGCAGGGACCACAAGACCTATCCCGCAAACTGATGCGGGAATTCACTCCGGGCCAGCTACCGATGTTCCGGCCTCTTCGGAATTGCCGCAAGAGACCCAACTCAAAAATCCGATGATGGATGCCTTGAAGGCTCTGGAGGCAACTCTGAACGTGGACGACGACGCCTTGCTGAAGGAGGCTCCAAGAGGTCCGTCGTGACGGCCCGGGAGGAGAGGAAACGCTTGAGGCGCGCAGCGAAGGAGCGCAGCGCTGCTTTGGCCATTGGAGCGGGCCCAAGGGCCGTTACTCCCGCTGCTACTCCTTCCGAGGAGCCACCGGTCGCCTTGTCTACTGCTCATAGACGGGCGGTGCGTGCAGCTCGAGAAACCAACGATCAATCCACCTCAGGTAACGTGTTTTTCGAGGCTTTGTTGTAAGAGTTGTAAAACTATCGGTTGTTATACATCTTGTCCTGCAGGGCTAAGTCCAACTGAAGGAGCGGAGGAAACCGTCGAGCCTGAGGGGACGGTGGAGAAGGTAGGAGCTGATCTCGAGGCGACGGTAGGCAGTGCAGCCGTAGTCGCCGGGCCTGAGCTAGTGGCTGATGAGACAGTCACGCCTACTATGCCCGAAACGGTTGCCGATGCCGAGCCCGAGGGGGCGGTCGGTGAGACGGCTGCTGCGACCGAGCCTGAGGCAGTAGCGGATGGAGCGGCTGCGACCGATGAACCTATGGCAGCGGTGGACGAGACGGTCACGACCGCTGAGCCCGAGGGGGTAGCTGGTGAGACGGGCATGATTGCTGAGGATGAGCCGGCCGCTCTTTCTCAAGAGTCGGGCAATACTCCGATCATCGCTTTCCTTGCTTATGGTTCCTCGTCATCTCCCTGCGTCGTGAGCGTGCCGACGGCTCTTGTAGAGTCGGGCGATGAGGTAACGGGAGGTGAACCCATGCCAATGGAGGAGGGAGACGTCGCCATTTCGGCTGGCGACTCATCAGGTAAATTTTGGGTTACCGTCCTTTTTTTATTCTGCAATCCTTCCTGACAGGGTTTATCTTGTTTTCCAACGCAGGTGCGGCTAGTGCTGATGCCACTTTACCTCAGGGAGCGCCGTCAGTTACTGCCCTGATGGTGGCCACCTCTCTATCCTCCTTCGTACTGTCGCAGATTCTGGAAGGTATGGATTTGTGACTTATCAGTTTCATTTTTGTGTTGCATAATCTATGTACTGACGTTGTACTATTGTGTCTTTGCAGGAGTGCTTTTTGATCACCTGTATCAGGTGCTGCACCCACACTTCTCCTTCCCGTCGGAGCTTACTTCTTCCAGTGGCGCTGGTGAGTATAGTTTTCAATTAATGCCCTTTCTTTTTTCGATAATGGAATTATTTTTGATTCTTCCTTGCCCTGATTGCAGTGCTACAGATCGAAAGAGGAGATGTAAGATCATTCGCGCCAGTTCTCCCGGCTTTGCCACCTGCTGCAGCTGGTATAGTAGATTCCGTCATTGATGACCTTTCTATATTTCTTGAACCGTCATTTGATCGCGTTTTGTTTTGCAGCTGTCGTTCCGATTCCGGCCCCTTTCGAGTCTAGCATCATGATGCCGGCATGCCCATTTTTCAGACACCCATCCTCAAAAGGTGTTGCGATGAGTTTGAGCATGCTGAGCGGATGCGTTGAGGAGCTTGACGCAGAAGCTCCCACATCTGCCGCAGATTTTGCTGCCGAGGTTAATCCGATGCTGGCGATGCTTGTAAATTTCCATAATGAAGGCGTCGTCGAGTCTTAGGTTAACCACTGCAGGGAGATCGAGGCCCGCCTGCATCAGCTGGAGCTTATGCGTCCTGCCCCTGAGGTTTTGGCCACGAGTACTCAACGGGCGGCATGGATCGAGCAGATCGCTTCTTACTTCCAACATCTGGAACAAGAAGCGGCTTTAAGGCGGAGGGAATGCCAAGAGACCTCAAGCGAATCTGCTCGACTGCGTGCTGAGGTCGACGCGAACGCTGCCCGGGTGAAGGCTATCTTCGAGGGCCTTCTGCAAAGTATCTCTGATGGGCTAATATTGAAGCAGAAGCTCGATGCCGTTGAGCGTGATGCCCAAGGTCATGAAGCAGCTCAGCGAGCCGTTGAAGAACAGCTTTCATCCTACTTGCAGCAGCGGGCCCAGGTGGAAGCAGAGTTGGCCGCGGCAGCCGATCAGGAGAAGGCGCTGAAGGAAGTGCGAGAGCAATTGATTGGCCTACTTAAGACGTTTCTTTCTCAGTAGCTGCCTTTGTATCAATTATACACTTGTAATCTTTGAATAATATGTATCCATTCTTTATTCTTTTATATAATTCGCCCTATACTTAATTGAATTCATGAATAAGGATACACACATTTTTTTTGCAATGTCTTGTGTCATCTCTGCGCTTTCCTCCTTTTATTATCAGTATGTTACCTTAGTAAACATGGTCGACAGATGATAGAGCGAGCATCCTGTCTTGGCTTCTTCAAGAGGTAGTGATGGCTTAGAAGGCAAGTTCAGATCTGCTGCCTAAAACTTTTCAACTTTATGAGCCGTGAGGGTCTCACAAAGACTTTTCTCCCTACGGATCGAGAGGATCTCGTATGTGTATTTTCTCCTTGGGAATTGTGAGGATTCCTAAGTGCGTTTTCTTTTATAAGTCGTAAGGATCTTATAAGAGAATTTTCCCCCTTACGAGTCGAGAGGACCCGTAAGCGGTTGTTTCTCTCCTTGTCGAGATTCGACTTTGGAGAATGTGACCCGTGAATAGTATGCAAGAGTCCATTTTGGACCTACTTGCAGGGTCCTAGTGCTTAGGAAACAGGTTTTTTAATCCCCGCTGCCTAAGGCTTTATCTTACAAGTCGAGACGAATCGAGAAGTTCTCGCAAAGACACTAATTTCCTTACGAGTCGAGACGAATCGA
This sequence comes from Agapanthus africanus, assembly GCA_030015575.1. Taxonomy (NCBI): domain Eukaryota; kingdom Viridiplantae; phylum Streptophyta; class Magnoliopsida; order Asparagales; family Amaryllidaceae; genus Agapanthus; species Agapanthus africanus. The sequence goes on from JASDDO010000001.1 coordinate 443,596,229, forward strand.
GTAGTTCTCGCAAGAATATTCTAACGTCACAGTTAACCTCTTCTCTTTACGACAGAGGTCCGTTAGGGTCTGTGGTAGTAGGGTTTTGTCTGTTGTACCGTCGCATTGGCTGATGTATTCCTTGATAGGCAATCTTGTTGTTCGAGTAGCCTTGCGATTTGTCGTGTCTCTGATCCCTTCGGGGGCTGGACAAGACGTCTTCAAGCAATCCTCCTAGGCAGTTTCATCGTCGGAAGAGTAAGCGTTAGGAATTTTTCCATGCCGCTTTTTACTTGAGATTAGACCCATTTTGGAGAGCCCCGATGAGTTATAACCACTCCGCGCTGGTGTGGGATGATCTCCGATAGTCTTTCAGGTTTTATATGAGTTACCGTCAAGACCCTGAAGTTAGGAATTTGGCCTTCGCTTCGTTTGCTGGCATTGCGTCCGCTGTATTGAGACGAATGTCATGGTTGTCTCTAGGTGGTTGGTGAACCGTCGAGATTTGGAACTAGGGATTTTGCCGTGGCTCCGTTGTTTGATTGTCGCGTCTGAATCCAGCTAGAGGAAGAACGCTGGGGTGACATCTCGTCTGCTGTATCGATACGAACGTCGAGCTGGTGATCACTCTATGCTGGTGTGAGATGATCTCCGATGGTCTTTCCGGTTTTATATGAGTTACCGTCAAGACCCTGAAGCTAGGAATTTGGCCTTCGCTTTGTTTGTTTTGTCACGTCCGAATCCTGTTGGAGGAAGAACGCTGTCGTGACATCTCGTCTGCTGTATCGAGACGAACGTCGAGGTGGTGACCACTTCGCGCTGGTGCGAGATGATCTCCGATTGTTTTTCATGCTTTTTATGAGTTGCCGTCAAGACTTGGCTCCGTTGTTTGATGGAGCATGAGGAGGGAAGATGTGTTTCCTTCTTTGTTTGTGCCCCTGGATTGTATACAGGGATTGCTGTGATATCGCCTGTAGGGCATAAATTTTATTATATATATTTTTTATTTTATTTCTTTCCGCGATGCTCTATCATTTCAGCTTTTATATCGCGAAGGTCGCGATTGCCCAATCATTTCGGCTGTTTTTTCGCGGTGCCCCATCATTTCGACTATTTATTTTATTTTCACTCGCTGCTTTTTATTGCGAGTTGCCCAATCATTTCGGCTATTTTCCATGCATACATTTTTACTTGCTGATTTTGTTGCAAGTTGCCCCATCATTTCGGCTATTTCGTATGCATGTGGCTTGCTGGTTTTTCGCCGCAAGCTTGGGATTAGACACCAATTTCGGTATCAGCACCGCTACAACTGGGATATTGCCAACAGCGAATTATCATTTGCCTCTGTCGATGTTGAACAAAGGTGGCTTAGTAAACAGGGTTATGGTCCTGTCGACTAAGGCTTTTGACTTCATGAGCCGTAAGGGTCTCCCAAAGGTATTTCTCCCTACAAGTCGTGAGGATCTCATAAGTGTGTTTTCTCCTTAGGAATCGTGACATGTTCCTCTGTAAGTCGTAAGGATCTTACAAAAGGGTTTTCTCCTTATAAGTCGAGAGGACTTACAAGGGTTGTTCACCATACGAACATATCCCTAATCACGGATGAGACTTGGTTAGGGAAATGTTTATTCGCGCCCGTGGATTGTATACAAGGGTCAGCACTGAGCCGCTTGTAGGGCAGTATCGAAGGTTGTGGGGGGTTGCTTAAGAACGGGTTCAGGTCTCTGTAACTTAAGACTTTCAAATCTTATGAGCCGTGAGGGTCCCATAAGATAGTTCTCCTTACGAGTCGTGAGGATCTTGCAAGTGTAATTTCTCCTTAGGAATCGTGTGGATCCCAGGTGTGTTGCTCCCTTGTGAGTCGTAAGGATCTCACGCGGGCGGTTTCTCCTTGCAAGTCGAGAGGACCTTGCAAGTGTCTCTTAACGAGGTTGCGCCCTTTCGGATTTTCACAAACACTCGCCGGTAGACCTGCTGTTTTTACTCACGGAGCCCTTTCGGGTTTTCATCCGTGCCCATTTTGCTTATGGACATACCGTTTTTTTATTCTCTTTTTCTTTTCTTTTTTTTTTATATAACGAGGTTGCGCCGTTTCGGGTTTTCACAAACACTCGCCGGTAGCCCTGCTGTTTTTACTCACGGAGCCCTTTCGGGTTTTCATCCGTGCCCATTTTTCTTCTGGACATACCGTTTTTTTTATTCTTTTTTTTAACGAGTCTGCGCCCTTTCGGGTTTTCACAAACATCGTCGGTAGTCCTGTTGTTTTTACTCACGGAGCCCTTTCGGGTAGGCTTTATTGAGGTCCCGAAAGTCTACACATATGCCCACCGTCCCATTTTTCTTCATCACCGGGACGATATTGGCGATCCAATCGGGATACTGAACTTCCTGGATAAACCCAGAGTCGATCAGCTTCTTGACTTCGGCGTTAATGCTCATCTCAAGCTCGAGCCGCATTCTTCTCGGTGCTTGTTTGATTGGCTTAACGTCCGGAGATATCGCCAATTTATGCACAGCAATTTCTGGATCTAGTCCTGGTATTTCGGAATAGTTCCATGCGAAGCAATCTTTATACTGCATAAGCACGTCTCTTAATGAAGCCACCCTTCCTTCAGACAACAGCTCACTAACGAATGTCGGTCGCGGGTCGTTAGCCGTCCCCAACTCAATTTTCTTGAGGTTATCTGCAGTGGTGTGTATTCCATCTTCCAGCTCTTTCGGCACTGGTGGAAATTCTGAGATCACCTTGTCATCGCTGTTTTCGAAGCACTAGGGAAGGTCATCCATATTCTTGGGCTGTTCTTTTGATATTGTTATCATATGACAAGTACGAGCTCGCTTCCAAGACCGATGTGGATCTGGTTCTGCTCTCGTGGCTTTGGGTTCATGCTTTTGTGGCGGCGTTACCCTCCAGCTGTCAGATAGAGCGAATTTGCCGAGCTGATACCGATCTTCGACCCAATTCTCGAAGGTGAAGCAATCTTCGAGAGGGTGTCCTATTACCCTGTGATAAGAGCAATAGTTCAGGTGTGAGACTTCGCCCGCTTGTTCGGGGTATTTGGACTCCGGAAGCGTAATCATTTGGTGTCTTATAGCTAGGTCAAGTATCTTCTTTGTCTTGTCTTGAGGAAAAGAGTATGCTCGACTCATCTTCTTCATAAGGGACAAATCCGGACCGCTCGATTCCCGACTGCGTGGCTTCTTATTCCCGCTTTGTCGTTGTTGAATGCCTTTTTCGCTTTTTGACTTGTTTCTGCCACTGCATCGGGTCTTTTTTACAACAGGTTGACAGGGAGCAGCATTTTCATCTTTCGCGGCCTGTTGGAGAAGGCGTTGCGTCCTGCCTTTCTCATATATGGCCATTTCGCGTTATGGTCGTCTCGAACTTTTTGAACAGCTTCCCTTATAAGTTTGTCCATTTGTTCTTTGAACGACGGACTGAGCATTTTTACGTCGGGGACTTTTTCTGGTTCAGGGTTAGCGTCTTCCCATTGAGCATCCCCTTCTTCATCAAAGTCATGTACGACATAGCAGTCGCGGAGTAGCTCCCGTCTCTTGGATCGAACGTATTCAAGCCCGATCGCTTCCATTCTCCCGTTAGGCAACTTGCGCCGAGTTCCGGGAACGTTCCAGACCCTGTCATAGAATTTAGCTTTTCTAGCGGTCTGTTTGAAGGGTATCCATTGGCGCTTCAACAGCCTTTTCAAGCCTTCTGTATAATATCTAGGCAGACGGATGGGCTAAAGCCTGTCAAGCGTAGGATCCGCACCATGCCAGATTTCTTTCTCCACTTTAGTTTCCTCGGAGCGGTAGAATAGGATCGCCTTTTCGCCTTCTCTCCTGGGAGGGACATAGAACGTCTGCAGCTCTTCTACACTGTAGGTATCAAGCGCGTCCAGTTCTTTATGATGTTTGGGTGGAACCAAGGCAACTTGCAAACTTTGCTCTTCATCAGCGAATGTTCGTATTGGAAGCCGAGCAGAGAATATAACATGGACCTCATCTTCTGAGTCGCTGCCAAAGATTAACATAGGAGCGGACAGTCCTGGCTTGTTGTACTGGGGTGGGCCTGAATAAATCATCTCTTCCTCTTCCTCAGTATCACTCCCGAAGACAGGGATGGTGGTGATAGCTTTGTTCTCCGGTTTATGACATCTCTCCGTGTCTTCGAAATCTGGCAAGAAATATTTTGCATCTTCGTACTTCTGGACTTCGTTTATGGAGAATGGATTCAGCTCTCCCGTCACGGTGTATTCGAGGCCGCCTTTAAAGTATTTCATACACTGATGTTGTGTAGAAAGGATGATGTTGTACTCGTGTAACCAAGGCCAGCCGAGCAAAGCGTTATAGCATGTCTTGGCTTCAATGACATGAAATTTAACGTCTGTGACAAACAGCCCGAAGTGTAATGTCAATATCACAGATCCGAGAGTCCGCGATGATTGGGAGTCAAAACCAGAGATGGTGATTTTATCATGAGCGAGATGCTGGACGCTCATGCAGATTTCCTTCAACACTCGCACGTTGAGAAGATTAACGGAAGACCCATTGTCGACCAGGATTTTGCCTATCTTTATATCGTGGCAGTACCCTGAGACGTAGAGGGGACGGTTGTGTTCGCACGTCCCAAGGAGGAGGTCTTCGTCGCCGAAGGTGATATCGGCTGTGTATACTTCCTCCAGCTCGTCCTTCATCTTTTCTTCGGCGAGAAAAGCTTAGAATTGCTCTGGCTTCTGTAGCGCTTTGATCAATGAATCTCTTGCTTCTTTTGATAGTAAGAAGGCATCGAGAATACTGAGTTGCGAGGGTAACTTCCTCAAGTGCGCCAGAATGTTGTAGTCCACCTTATTTTTTTTTGGCGGGTCTTTGGCGGTTAGCTCTTCCATGACTTGGTCATCTAGGGCGATATCCTCAGAGACCTTTTCTTTTCCCTTATCTTTTTTATTTGAGGGTCCGAGATTCTTTTCGGGTAGCGTACGATTACGCAGCCGGATATTTTCGCAGGCTTTCGGCTCTTCCTCTTTTCCCGAGGTGGACTCTTTAAAGAGAGGGCTAAGAGCCATTTCCTCGTCAGAGTCGCTCCCAAATGTGAGAATTTGCGCTTCCCTGGCGTTAACCATGCGACAATCGCCGGTAGTTCTTCTAAGCTCCTCGGTCCGTACTTTTCCGCTCCTTCCGAGTTTTGCGCTTCTCCCTCTTAAAATGTTGCCGGTGAACAACATACCCCTGCCACCATCTATTGAAAGCTTTGCATTCTTCGGTGGGGTGCGAAATCATTCGATGATATAAGCAGTAGGAAGGGTGCATTTCTGCTTTGCCGGCAATGTTTCCTTCAGAGGGTGGTAGCTTCATCCCCATTGATATGGCTTTAGCAAACCTTTTCCTCTTCTTGAACTTGATTTTATTTGCGGTGGATGTACTTTGATCCGGCGGGAGTGTCTCAACTCTTTTGTCTAGTCGCCGACGTTCGGCTTTTTCAAATATGGCCATCTCACGCTCCCGATTAGCTTTACTTTCCAGACGAATCTCATTCAGGAAGGCGTCGATCATTTCATTTGACGGCCATAGCAGTTCCGGTTCGAGACCTACCCCCGGTCTCTCTTTGCAAGGAGCTTCTTCATTGTCTAGCGATGAATGAAAGATCGCATGGCAGCTTGCTACGTAATTCTCAGATCCATCCGATGAGCTTTCTTCATCATCTTCATCCTCAAGGACGTGGCTGAGAAACTCTTGGAGTGTGATTGGGGTTCGCGCTTTCTGGTTGTACTCTTCCAGCGCGTCGATCTGTTTCTGTAGGTCCGTGCGCTTATCGCCAGGGTTCACGGGCTTTTTGGATTTCGTCTTCTTTTTTGAAGATTTTGACGGCTGGATGTGAACACTTTGGCTATCCCCACCAATCTTTGGAGTTGGGCGCGGTTTCAGCATCCCTTCGATGATCTGGGATTCCAGCGGGGTTTTCCACCTGATCGCTGGGTATGTTTGGAGATCATTCAGCATCCTTTCAGTTTTGGCTGAAAGAACGACCTCCCATGGTGCTTCTTTAACAAGGGAGCACGTTGCCCCCGGCATATTCACCTTTTTAGGGGTATGAGGTTTCGGCGGGTTCACCTTCCATTTTTCGGATAACGCGAACTTGCCTTATTGGTATTGGTCTTCAATCCAGTTTTTGAAGACGTAGCAATCTTCGATCGGATGGCCTAATATTCGGTGGTAGGGGCAGTAATTAGGATCATTGACGTCGTTTGGCTGCAACGGACGTTTTGAATCTGGCGATTGATGAGTCTGTTGCGCACTGCCAGCTCGAACAGTCTTCTTGTTTTATCTTGAGGAAACGAGTAAGGACGTCCTAGCCTCTCCTTGAGGGATAGGCGTGGACGCATATTGTTTTGACGGACAACCGGCTTCAAATTGCTCGGCTGTTGTTGAGCATTGGCGACAATGATCGCTTTTCCTTTCCCCTTCTCATTTCGAGAGTCCGGCTTTGGAGGAGACGGTCTATGGCTTATCTGGTCCATTTGGGCTAATTTGTCAATCAAGGCCTGGAACGTGGTTGGTTTAAAGAACATCATGAACTGTGAAATAGTTGCATGAGGATCTAGGGTGTCCACGAACATGCTCACCGCAGGTGCTTCTTCGATGCGTTGTTCGCATTTTGACCACAAGTTCCGCCATCGGATTGCATATTGAACCCAAGTTTCGCCCGGCTTTACTCTTGCATTGATCAAAGCTGTTATTGGAGTACGCTCGCTGGCGCTTGCGAAACGTTGGGTAAACAACAACTCCATTTCAGCGAAAGTTTTGACGGAGTCGTTGGGAAGCTCGGAGTACCATTCAAACGCCGTCTCCGATAAGCTGCCGACAAATTGGCGAAGCAGGAGCTTATCATCGCCGCCGGTGTTGCCACAAAGAGCCCTAAACTGGGCAACATGTTGATGGGGATTGCCTGTCCCCTTGTAGACATGGAATTTTGGGATCGTGTAGCCCGGCGGGTATTTGATCTGATCATACCAGCTCGGTTATGGTCGTCCCATTTTGACAACTTGACCGGCTGCCTCAGTTGCCTGGTGAACTCGTATTTGTTGAGCAATGTATTCATCCAGGGCAGCTTTGGAAATTGTCTCCACCCTGGCTGTTGAAAGAGCCGGCGGTGGATTTGACGTTTCTCCTCTGTCATCTTCAAGGATAATCGGAGGATCTTCGGATGGGGGATCCGGCTGGATCATCATCCCGACCATGTCTTGAAATAGGAGAGCCATCTGCTTTATATTGGCCGCTTGCTCTGCAGCCTCTTTATCCTTCTTTTCAAGCATTCTACGAAGGAATTCAGTATCGGTTTCGTGTTCGCGACGCTGCTCCGATGACGCCTCCGGGCTTTCTTTTGGTCCGGTGAGCGCGGCCATTGCAGTCAGCATCTCCTGGAGCTTCTGCTGCTGCTGCTTCTGGGCTCTTGTGATGGATCGGGTGAATGGTCGGTGGCCCGTTGAAGCGCGGCTATCCTCCTTCCCAGACGCCATGTGAACGGTATGGACGACCATGCCCCCAGACTTAGGGCGTTTGGGTTCAGTGTTTTTGACTTTTGTCGCCGGCACAGGGATCTTCTCCGGTCTTCTTTTCTTAGGAGCGGTCGAAGTTGAGGGAGCCGTCGAGGTGGGCACCCAGACAGCTTTTCGTGGCTTAGCAGGATGGCCGACTTCCTGTTGGACCTTCAGCTTCTTGTGCTGGCAGGAGAAATTTGGATCGATCACCGAGTCTCGGACCTGCCGCCACACTTTATAGATTTTGGAGGACAGCCGTTGAGGGGATTAGGGCTGTTCTGGCTTTGCTTCTACAGCCTTTTCCAGCGGAGGGGGAGACCTCTTCAGTGTAGCGGTAGGAGAATTCCTATGCACTTTATTTAGCAGTTCAAAGCTGTTCCCAGTCGGAACAGCAGCATTAACTTCCGTCGTCAGGGCTAATGGAGTTAACCCAGAAGGGGAACTACCTCCGGACTTCCTCACTCGGCGCCAGTGGCGACGTCGAGCATGTCGAGTTGTGGGAATTGGCTTGGTGACGGGGATGGCCTTGTCTTGCCCCCTTTTCAGGTGAGGGGCTGTAGCCGGTGTCAGCCTATTAAAGACTGATGTCTTTTGAGCAGCAGGAGCGGGAGTAGGAGTTGGGACGGTCATTCTTGCGAAGACTGACCTTTTAGTAGGAGAAGCCACCTTGACGACTTCAGGAGCAGGTTTGGCTATTCTCTTTTGAATAACCTTCTTTGGGACCGCAAGCTTCATCGTGGGCCCGCAAGAGTTTTGGCCTAGTCTGGAGAAGACCGAGGCATTGGTGTTGGGCGACCCGTTGAGAGGGGCCGCAACAGCTGTAAGTCGATCGAAGACCACGTTACCTCTCCCGGTACTTTCGGGGTTGCGGAAACGGTAAACAAAAATTTTTCTAAGGTTTGTAACATGGACCGTAAAAGCCGGATCTTTGCTAAACGAAAACTAGCTAAAGAAAACTAACAACTAAGTAAGTTGTAGAAAGGTTATACCTTGAGCTCGAACTCCTTCTCTCCTTGCTCGTCGGAATGGTAGAAAGAGTTCACCTTGCTTGTCTTCTTCCGTCAAAGAAAGATCCACTTGAAAGCCACCACCTTTAGCTTCAACTCCAAGCTAGGAGTAACTAGAGTGCAAGAAATGCTAAGACTTGAACCCTAGAAGTGAGTAGAGAAGATCAAGTGAAGGTTTTTCTCAAGCTTTTTGTTTCTCAACACATGAGAGGGAGAGAGCTTGAGGGAGAGGATGAGCAAGAGAGAGAAAAGATATATGAGAGTGAATTATTAGTGAGCCATTCTCACTAATATGTGAGGATAATTTTAATTAGATAATTAGCTTGAAAATTGTCATGATAAATCATGAATTGACCATTATCATTTCAATTTTTGCAAAGATCAAAGAGCATCTTCCAAATGAAATGATTATGGTCAAGTTGTCAACATGGTCAACAAGTCAATGAAGTCAAATTGTCAACAACAACCATGCACAATAATTAAGCTAATTATCAATTAACAATAATCCACACAAAATCAATAGGGTTAATAAAATGACAAAAGCCATTAACCCTAAACAAGGTCCTCTCCCCCAATCTCAAGCAACTGTGCATACGCACCCGCATTCGTGATCCGAGGAACACGAACACAATGAGAAAAACCAATCTCAAATCATATACTAGGATCCGGCTTAAACCAAAGCCCGCTAGTATAAACTGTCCGGACAGCAAACGTGCACAAGTGCGCGGATGCGAACGAACCCTGTCGCAAAAACCATGCGACCTCTACTCGTTTTGCCTAAAGGCGAATAGCTCTCTGTGTGGGACTCTAAAGACTCGACACTACGCTGGCAGTGGGTTTAACCACAGACCGCAAGCGGCACTAGCTGTACGTAACGGTCCCCAGGTAGATGTCGATAAGAAGACTGACGAGGTGAACCCCATCTGCACTCCTACTGAGCCTGTATGTGACAGTCTCCGTACAGTCCGGTCTGTTCGTCTGATACATCGCATGGCGGGCCTAGGGGGGCGGTAAACGTCAGTCCCCTAATAGCGGTACAAGTCGTGTCGGAGTGAAGCCCAATACACCCTGAGATAACACTGGAAACCTACCAGTATATCTCGCTTGCCCTGGCCAGGGACTACTCGTGTAATGGCTCTCCTAGACACAGCGCGATGTCAACCCCCAATACCGGGAGAGACGAATCCTGTCTAACCGTCACTGCCTCCAAGTGCTTCGGGACTGCTCCCAACTACTACCTGTTTGCACGACTCAGTAGAGCCGTGGTAGGGTAGCAATCAAAGAACAGTGGGAACACACTCGAGGCGAAGTGACAGTGTCAAGTCAGCGGACTAAGCTGTACTCATGTCACCTGGGAACTGATAACTGACGATAGGTATAATACCAACCATCAGTTCCCGACGAGTCCTGTCCAGTGTACTCGTAACCTAACGAGCACCCGCATACTATCTCAAGTACGACGTACTGACGGCTGTGGGACAGACCGTCTCCCGAGCTGGGATGAGAAGCGCATACGCTAGTCTACTCCGGAGTATCGATGCCCTATCTCGATACTCCCACGACTAGGGACGTGTATAAGGATGTGCTTGTAGATTACCCAGCCCCCACGAGTGTGATCGCCATCACAACGCCGGTAATCAAGCAAAGATCCTAAGGGCTCTACTAATGCGTATAGGTGATATAATAAATAAACACACATGTACACATTAAAGCAGAGACAAACCAAGTAGCATACTACTATATTGAGCAAGATTGTCTGTACAACTGTGAATATCCCAAGCTTCCATCAAGTAATATACATACTAGTATGATACAGTAATGGCCTCTAGGGCATATACACCAACAATCTCCCACTTGCACTAAGGCCATGTACTGGCGTATCGAAGACCTATCATCTCGATCAGCCGCTCGAACTGAGTCTGGGGTAAAGCCTTCGTGAATGGGTCCGCAGTGTTGTCCTTTGTGTCCACTCTCCGTACCTCGATCTCCTGTCGATCAATGATCTCCCTGATCAGGTGATACCGCCTTAAGATGTGCCTGGATTTCTGATGGGACCTTGGTTCCTTCGCTAAAGCTATAGCCCCATTGTTATCGCAATACAAAGGTATTGGGTCAACAATGGACGGAACCACCTGAAGTTCACTAATGAACTTCTTAATCCAGACCGCCTCTTTTGCGGCATCGCTTGCAGCAATGTATTCAGCCTCCATCGTCGAGTCTGCGACGGTATCCTGCTTGGAACTCCTCCAACATACCGCCCCTCCGTTGAGGGTAAACACAAAACCCGAGACGGACTTGCTATCATCTTTGTCACTCTGGAAGCTTGAATCGGTAAAGGACTCGACCCTAAGGTCTCCATTACCGTAAACCAGGAACATCTCCTTAGTCCTTCTCAGGTACTTGAGAATGTTCTTCACTGCTGTCCAGTGGTCCTCCCCTGGGTCCGACTGATACCGGCTTACCGTGCTCAACGCGTAAGCTACATCTGGTCTTGTACATAGCATCGCATACATTATAGATCCTACCGCCGAAGCGTAGGGTATAGTGCTCATGCGAACCCTCTCCTCGTCAGTCTTAGGAGACATCTTCTTGGAGAGGGTAATTCCGTGCAATGCGGGTATGTTACCGCGCTTGGAATCCTCCATACTAAATCTCTTTAGTACGGTCTCTATGTACCTGGACTGCGAAAGTCCCAATAGTTTCTTGGATCTATCTCTATAGATCTTGATCCCCAGAATGTACGAGGCATCACCCAGGTCCTTCATGGAGAACCTTTGTGACAAAAACAGCTTGACCGATTGTAGCATAGGAATGTCATTTCCTATCAGAAGAATGTCGTCCACGTACAAGACTAGGAATACGACAGTTCGTCCTACAATCTTCTTATAAACACAGGGTTCATCTTCGTTCTTGATGAAATCAAATTCCTTGATTGCCTCATCAAAATAGATGTTCCAGCTCCGCGATGCCTGCTTTAATCCATAAATGGATTTAAGCAACTTGCACACCTTTCCGCTGCTCCCACTGTCTACGAAACCTTCTGGTTGATCCATGTAAACGCACTCTTCCAAACAACCGTTTAGGAAAGCCGTTTTAACATCCATCTGCCAGATTTCATAGTCATGGAAGGCAGCAATGGCAAGTAAGATCCGAATGGATTTGAGCATAGCCACCGGAGAAAAAGTCTCGTCATAGTCCAAACCAGGTCTTTGACGGAAACCTTTTGCAACGAGCCTAGCTTTATAGGTTTCCACCTGCCCATCTACACCAAGTTTCCTTTTGTAGATCCATTTGCATCCAACGGGTTTTACCCCAGCTGGAGCAATATCCAAGGTCCACACTTTATTGGCGTACATGGACTCCATTTCGGATTGCATTGCTTCCTGCCACTTATCAGAGTCCCTACTGATAATGGCCTGCCTGAAACTGGTAGGGTCATCTTCTTCCAAGATGCAATCCTCTCGATCCCCGTCTATGAGAAAACCGTAGTATCTCTCGGGCGGATGAGAAATCCTACCAGATCTGCGGAGTGGCTGAGGTTCGTTTGGGGTTATTGAATCTAGCGGTTCCTCCAAATTTTCAGTTACATTTTGTGGTCGCTGAATTTCTTCCAGTTCTACCGAACTCCCACTAGTTTCTTTTGCAAGAAACTCCCTTTCCAAGAAGGTAGCGTGGCGAGATACAAACACCTTCTGTTCCTCAGTGTGGTAGAACAGATATCCTAGTGAGTCTTTAGGATATCCCACAAATTTACAGAGAACTGACCGTGCCTCTAACTTGTCCGGTTTCTGTGTTTTCACATAGGCCGGACAACCCCATATCTTAAATCGCTTAAGATACGGATTTCTTCCACTCCATATTTCATATGGAGTCTTAGGCACTGATTTGGATGGAACATAGTTCAATAGGTACGCCGCTGTCTGAAGCGCATGTCCCCAAAATGAAAGAGGCAACTCAGCACTACTCATCATGGAGCGAACCATATCCAATAGGGTACGATTCCTCCGCTCCGAAACACCGTTGTGCTGTGGTGTATAAGGAGGAGTAAGCTGAGAGAGAATACCATTCTCTTTTAAGTAATCTAGGAATTCCGTGCTTAAGTACTCCCCTCCCCTGTCAGACCGGAGGATCTTGATACTTTTGCCTGTCTGGTTCTCTACTTCCTTTTTGAATTCCTTGAATTTCTCAAAAGCTTCAGATTTGTGTTTCAATAGATACACATATCCGAACCTAGAGAGATCGTCAGTGAATGTGATGAAGTACGAGAACCCACCCCTTGCATGTATAGACATCGGACCACACACATCACTGTGTATGAGTCCCAAGAGCTCTCTTGCTCTTTCTCCATGTCCGGTGAACGGAGATTTGGTCATCTTCCCTTTGAGACAAGACTGACAAGTTTCATAAGATGAAAACTCGAACGTATTCAAGAGTCCATCTTTATGCAACTTACTCAGTCTTTTCTCTCCGATATGACCAAGCCTACAATGCCACAAGTAGGATTCATTCGTATCTGAATTCTTCCTCTTGCGTGTGTTTTGTATATTGAGAACTGTATTCTGATTTAGAACGTAGATACCATTACACAGTGTACCCTCTGCAACCAGTACCTTATGAAGGTAAATGTTCATGATATTCTTTTCAAGAACAAAGTCATATCCATCTTTATCGAGTAAAGAAACTGATATGATGTTGCAAACCATGGAGGGTACATAGTAGCAATCGTTCAAAATCATAGTCTTGCCATTAGGCAATACTAGGTGATATTCACCGACGGCTGCCGCATTAACTTGTGCTCCGTTCGCTACTCTGAGCGACATATCACCCGGTGCAACTTTCCTACTTTTTCTCAGTCCCTGCAATAAATTACAGATATGAGATCCTGATCCGGTATCAAGTACCCAGGAGGTAGGGCTGACCGTAAAACAGTTCTCAATTACAAGAACACCTGAAGTAGATGCAAAACCATGCTTCTTCTTCAACTGGGTATCCTGGAAATCCATACTTTCCTCTTTCCCATTCTCATACTCATGACTGTTGTCACAAGTTAGAGCTGAACCAACTTTCCCCAGTCCCGAATAAGAATTCGGATCGGTCAAGCGATACATTTTATTATCTTGATTAGGGCGTGAAAAGGTTGCTGCCTGGAGAGAGAGAAAAGAAACACTCAGCGTATGCTCTTGCAAGATTAGATTGGTTTATTAATTTATCTAACCAGGATGTCTCCCACTGTTTACTCAAATTCTTCTTAAAACCTTTTAAAAGAAGAACTAGCCGGGTTTTAATTCACGTCACAATACTTGCTTAACCTTTCAGCCAGGCTAGTGTCGGTACTTCGAGGGAGGTTTTCCAACGCTTTCGCGAAGTTCCTTAATTAAAGAACCTCTTTTCCCTGGGGGCGTAACCCCGCTAACACCTTTCTAGGCACCTACTAGGTTTATAGCATTGATTGTTAAGTGAAATAATCTCCCGAGAGTAAACCAACTCATCAGTGGGATCGGGATCCAACTGTCATTGTGTGATAACCTAGATGGAATCCACTCTAGTCACCACACTCCAGAAGGTATGCTAAATCTGCAAGTTTCAGTACTTTTGAAACTCCCGATGTGGTTTTTGCCCCTAGGACCCAAGTGATCTTGACGGAGTCAACAAATCAAAGAGTCCTAGTCAAGTTCAACCTGTCATTATCTGGATTGCATTAAACCCACCCGCATAACCCTTGACGGAGTCAACAAGGTTATACGACTGTCCTAATCAATCCCATATACCGATACAAACAAGCAGCACTTAGCTACCGTACACTACGCCTTGACGGAGTCAACAAACGCAGCACGAATACTAAGTGTTACTTGTAAGAAATGACAGAGGGCTACGGCTGGGTTTTTGGCGAAAAACCCGTTAACGTAATGAACTTGATATCGTTGAAGGAACCTGGTAGCCTTTTGAAAAACATAGTGGCGAAAACATTTGCTAAAGAGGTCACTCCCTGCGAAGGGATCTCGGCTCTTTCCTCGTCGAGTGAGGTGCTGGGCATTCGTAAGATGAATACCTCGATGCAAAGCAAGAATAATCGACTATGGTGAAGTTATTGCCCTGACGCAAAGTTTTGTCCAAGGGGTCACTCCCGGTGAAGGGATCTCGGCCCTTGCCTCGTCGACTGAGGTGCTGGGCATTCATAACCGAATACCACGATGCAAAACAAAAAGATGAACGTCCTTGTAATAACAGCTTTTTGAAAAATTGTTCCAACAACGTCTTTTAGGTTTATTTTCTTGCATTAGTTCTTTTAATGCGTCCCATCATTTAAATCCTACCATTGCAGAAAACAACCAAAATATGACGTACGCTTATGCCATTCGCATTCGCCACGGGGCCCCGTCATCACCCGTTAGGTTACTTAACTAACGACAGAGCGGGAGCTGGGCTAGCGCGGCTGTAAAACATAAGCAACGCCTAAATAGTTATTATATATAGCAATATAGCAATGATAGCCAATCCAGATCACAGATGAACACTTTGGATATACTAGGAATCCGCAATTCGTTCGAGCCTGCAACGAAAAGTGGATTACACGGTCGCGATGAATAGCCAAAACCCCACCCAAGACCCCTACGGGTGCGGCAAACTACCCGCCAAGTACCCGAAGTGAAGCAACCTCCCTCAATGCCATGAGTAGGCCACTCGGCACTTCGAGCTACCCGGTAGTTTGTGCACCCCTCCATGGGTCTATCCTAGGAGCAAAAACAGTAAAAAGAATTATACAATGACGGCTACAACCCCGACCCGGTTGTGCGGCCAAACAAATAATATTACATCAATTTACAAATATATTACATGAATGAAAGAAAAAGAAACTCTCATCTCACATCCACCCCGGCTATTCATCCGCGACAATCCAACGAGTTCATATACACAAACCAACAACAATCACAGATCACAGATATGTATAACCCCGACTAATCGACATATAGCGATTAGCCGACGTTCAATACATAAGAACATCACAGATATAACCTTTATAGTCAAAGTATATTGAAGTTCGAAAAAAAAATACGGAATTATAGGCCCCCAAAAACAAATTTGTGTTCTGGAAAATCTGGGCACATATAATATATCTGAAAAATCCTAAAACCATGTCAGAAACATACTGCACCAAAAACGAGACAGCAACTCTACCAGAGTGCGGCGCTTCCGCGGCAATAGCAAGCTATTGCCGCGGAAGCGCGGCCGATCTGGTGAGTTACTGTGTCGTTTTTGGTGGGTTTCTTCTAAAAAGCCTGAGATGATTTTTGGGATATAACAAATTTTGTTTTGACGAGAAAAAAATTTAACAGAAACTCAGGTTTTCATAACTTGGTTTTTTTCGATTTTTCCGTTTCGAACTTCGATACACTTTACTACCAAGCTAGTTTATGTTTAGTTAGGCTCTGATACCACTGTTAGGTCCACGTTACCTCTCCCGGTACTTTCGGGGTTGCGGAAACGGTAAACAAAAATTTTTCTAAGGTTTGTAACATGGACCGTAAAAGCCGGATCTTTGCTAAACGAAAACTAGCTAAAGAAAACTAACAACTAAGTAAGTTGTAGAAAGGTTATACCTTGAGCTCGAACTCCTTCTCTCCTTGCTCGTCGGAATGGTAGAAAGAGTTCACCTTGCTTGTCTTCTTCCGTCAAAGAAAGATCCACTTGAAAGCCACCACCTTTAGCTTCAACTCCAAGCTAGGAGTAACTAGAGTGCAAGAAATGCTAAGACTTGAACCCTAGAAGTGAGTAGAGAAGATCAAGTGAAGGTTTTTCTCAAGCTTTTTGTTTCTCAACACATGAGAGGGAGAGAGCTTGAGGGAGAGGATGAGCAAGAGAGAGAAAAGATATATGAGAGTGAATTATTAGTGAGCCATTCTCACTAATATGTGAGGATAATTTTAATTAGATAATTAGCTTGAAAATTGTCATGATAAATCATGAATTGACCATTATCATTTCAATTTTTGCAAAGATCAAAGAGCATCTTCCAAATGAAATGATTATGGTCAAGTTGTCAACATGGTCAACAAGTCAATGAAGTCAAATTGTCAACAACAACCATGCACAATAATTAAGCTAATTATCAATTAACAATAATCCACACAAAATCAATAGGGTTAATAAAATGACAAAAGCCATTAACCCTAAACAAGGTCCTCTCCCCCAATCTCAAGCAACTGTGCATACGCACCCGCATTCGTGATCCGAGGAACACGAACAAAATGAGAAAAACCAATCTCAAATCATATACTAGGATCCGGCTTAAACCAAAGCCCGCTAGTATAAACTGTCCGGACAGCAAACGTGCACAAGTGCGCGGATGCGAACGAACCCTGTCGCAAAAACCATGCGACCTCTACTCGTTTTGCCTAAAGGCGAATAGCTCTCTGTGTGGGACTCTAAAGACTCGACACTACGCTGGCAGTGGGTTTAACCACAGACCGCAAGCGGCACTAGCTGTACGTAACGGTCCCCAGGTAGATGTCGATAAGAAGACTGACGAGGTGAACCCCATCTGCACTCCTACTGAGCCTGTATGTGACAGTCTCCGTACAGTCCGGTCTGTTCGTCTGATACATCGCATGGCGGGCCTAGGGGGCGGTAAACGTCAGTCCCCTAATAGCGGTACAAGTCGTGTCGGAGTGAAGCCCAATACACCCTGAGATAACACTGGAAACCTACCAGTATATCTCGCTTGCCCTGGCCAGGGACTACTCGTGTAATGGCTCTCCTAGACACAGCGCGATGTCAACCCCCAATACCGGGAGAGACGAATCCTGTCTAACCGTCACTGCCTCCAAGTGCTTCGGGACTGCTCCCAACTACTACCTGTTTGCACGACTCAGTAGAGCCGTGGTAGGGTAGCAATCAAAGAACAGTGGGAACACACTCGAGGCGAAGTGACAGTGTCAAGTCAGCGGACTAAGCTGTACTCATGTCACCTGGGAACTGATAACTGACGATAGGTATAATACCAACCATCAGTTCCCGACGAGTCCTGTCCAGTGTACTCGTAACCTAACGAGCACCCGCATACTATCTCAAGTACGACGTACTGACGGCTGTGGGACAGACCGTCTCCCGAGCTGGGATGAGAAGCGCATACGCTAGTCTACTCCGGAGTATCGATGCCCTATCTCGATACTCCTACGACTAGGGACGTGTATAAGGATGTGCTTGTAGATTACCCAGCCCCCACGAGTGTGATCGCCATCACAACGCCGGTAATCAAGCAAAGATCCTAAGGGCTCTACTAATGCGTATAGGTGATATAATAAATAAACACACATGTACACATTAAAGCAGAGACAAACCAAGTAGCATACTACTATATTGAGCAAGATTGTCTGTACAACTGTGAATATCCCAAGCTTCCATCAAGTAATATACATACTAGTATGATACAGTAATGGCCTCTAGGGCATATACACCAACACATGCATGATGGTTATTGTCATTGGGTGACGAGTGGACGGGATCCACGTACATGCAGATTGATTTCATTGATCATACCTCACATTTATGATATACTATTACCTGAGGCACTGGCACGAGTACTTGGCACTACACTCATGTATAGAGATTACATTGCCAGTTTAGCATGCTTCAGACTTGTTCATATTGAGGTTTATATATATATCTGATCGTATTGACCTAGGATAGGTCATACATTCGATCTCTGCCTGTAGATATTTTCTATTCACGAGTTGGCAACTCACCCCCGTTGTGCCACAGTTCTTGCAGGTTTTGCCGTACAGATTCCATAGCGGCATTTCTGGCACACTGCTTTCATATGGGTGACTTGCTTGGGTAGGTGGGTTCTTCTGTATCAGAACCACCATTGTACATTTATTATTCATTGTATCTAGAAATTCCATCAACCAAAACTTGTATATTGTTTCAGACTTAGACACAGTGATGTATTATTTCGACCTTAGAGTCGCGCTTGTAGTATTATGGTTTTCTGGCTGTTTTGAGTTTGTTTTTGGGTTTTGATTCTCGCCCTTTGGCGTTGTATATTATTATTGCTTGTGTGGTTGTGACCGTCGATTGACGAAGAGCTAGCTCCTGCTTGGGGATGCCTTTTATCATTTTATATATATTATTCTTGTTGTACCCCGTTTGGGGCCAGTTTTTACAAAAGAAACTCTGCCGAAATTTTCAGAAAAGACTACATATTTTTAAAATGCATTTCGGCTTAGTTATTTGAAAAATTGATTTCAAACATGCTTTCTTTACTTATTAAAAACCAGTTCCTTTATTTACTCCTTAAATGGTTTTAGATTTCTGGGCTTTTGGCTTACTTGGATCAGATGGAGTCCTATAGACTTCATAGGATTCAAGGGCCAGTCATGTGTTCTTTTGGGTCGTGACAAAGTTGGTATTAAAGCGTTAGGTTGACCTTGGTTCGAGTCTAAGTTTGACTATGTGGAGCCTAGGGCGTTATCTATATACGGAACTTAGGCTTGACCTTACGGAACTTAGACTTAGTCGAGAGGGTATTATATTCGAACTTTCGTCGCACAGGATGACCCTTGGTTGATGGAGTAGGTAGCTTGAGTAGAGGGACGTACCGTACGTATGTTCCGCGGCATACTTACGACACGCTGATTGAGTGATTTAGCGTGCTTGCGCTTTCTAAAAGATAGATCAAAAATATTTATAACCGCAATCAAGAACGGCGTCGCATGAAGCTAGCCGGTGAGTACGGGTCGGTCCACAGGGATGTTGTGAATCTCCGATTCGTTTTTACGAGTTAATTCCGAAGGGTGTTCGGAGTTGTTATTAAATCTAAAAACCTAAATTATCCTAGGGCAATTATCTAGAGCTAAATCTTGCTAGGGTTAGGTTTAGGAATGGTTTGGAAATGTAAATAAATCTCAACGCTTTCTATACCCAGATTAGGATCTAAGAGGAGTTATGGTAATTATCAATAAAGGGGATTAGATCCATTCGGGAAGGTGTTCCTTACTCTAGGTTCTTGTCCTTCCTTTAGAGATCCTTACCCTAACCTCCATGGAAAACGCGCGCAACTGAGCCTTTATACTACGGTATCACCGCTACCTCGAGGGATAGGGTGCCGTAGGGCGCAGTGCGTGCGTGTATGCATGGAGTCCTATAGATTCTATGTGATGGGTAAGAAAGGGATGAGAGATCTCATCTCTCAAAAGCCCTTCCCAAAGCTAACATATAAGGCAAGGAATTAAAATCTAAACTAGAACAATTAAATAAAATTACTTACAGTTGGCTCTCTCCAAACATCAACGCAGGGTTGTCAGATCTGGATTCATGATTTGAAAAGAGGCACCGATGCTCTCCAAAAGAATTCTAAAATTTATTAATGAAGGGAGGCATGAAGAGTTACAATGATTAGAGTTCCTATTTATAAAGAATAGGAAACCCTAGGGTTACATCTGATTCGCATGTCTACAATTACAAAAATAGCCCTTAAGAAGACCGGTCAAAGACATAAAGAATTATGGTAAAAATTTTATTCTCTAACTGCTCCACTCCACCGCGGAACCGCGGCCCAAGGCCCTGTTTGGCCGCGGTTCCGCGGTCAACTAAGAAGATTGGGCTTTGAATTTTGGGCTACAGCTTCTGGTCAATTTGGGCTTCCTGTATCTATATATCTTTTTCCATTTGGGTTTCTAGGTTGGTTCCAGATCTTCAGTGAACAATTTGCAATGGATTTTTAACCGTTCGCTTTGAGTCGATGTCTTGAATCTTGCTTTGTGAATTGTTCTTTATGTAGGCTTGATCAAGATTCTCTGTTTGTCGGTCAAAATCCACTTTTGCATCGTCTTTTCATCGTTTTCACTGCTTCCTGTCCAAGAACCTGTAACCTGTAACATGTAGCAGACATGCGTCAAAAGCACCCGTTATTTATAAAACGAATAAGAATGGGGAATATAATAATACAATATTATGGTGTGAACAAATACCCCCAAACTTATCTTTTGCTCGTCCTCGAGCAAACTTATTTTTATTCACTAAAATCCTAACCACACTTTCGCTGGGAAACACGATTGCACTGAGCACGTGCAACAAGCCGTTAAACCTCTAGGTGTCCCTAGTAGGAGGAGTGTTGTCTCCTGAGGGTTTTCAGCGGATTACACCCACAAAATCCTATCAATTCGGCCCATTAACTTTTGTTCTCCAATTAGGTTTTCTAACAAGGAATTCTATTATCTTTTGACTCGCAAATTATCCACCCACATTCTTCACACTTCCTCATTATTTAACTTAAGATTATATATGTTATGTAGACCTACTTAGCTTTCGGCATCTCTTAAGTCTTCCTTCTAGGGTTTCATCTCCACTTAGGAATTTCTATCAACTCTATTAAAGATATAAATTCTATTTTTCATTCCTCTCTCTTATCTAAATTCCAATCACATATCCCTACGTGTGCGTATAGATCACCGCTACACTTGGAAATTCAAATCAAGCAATCATACTCTCGTCCATTGTCCAAAGCACTTATTAATTAGTGAATTTTTAAATGAAATTTGCTTACACATCCTTCATGCGACCGTTAATACTTCTTGAGGTACCAACAACCGATTACAAGACGCGTTAGCACTTTAAAGCATACTTCCTAGTTTTGCAACACCCAAGGTTTTAGCAGTGACTCCCAAACCAGTTGGTCTAAGGCACTAGGTGATGAAGCACCCTCGCTAAATATTTTTCTATTCTTTACAGCCTTAAGTAATCACAAAAACCAGTGTCCATTTTCTTTATTCTTTATTCACTTTTTTTTCTTTATTTTCATTGTACTAAGGACTTTAGACAAGAGCACTTCAAGGTCTCTTCTACTATTCCAAGTTTCAAGGTGCGTGATTGTGCAAATTGTAGGGTATACATTTTTAGAATCTAGGCTTAAGCTAGGAACTATTTTTCAAACTTATACTCTAATAAGAACATCAATACACTTCCCTAATTTTGACTTAGCCCAAGAAGTGAACCCAAAATTTGCCTATTTCTAAATAAACTACAAGGCATATACTTTCTACCGTTAAACTTTAAGGAATGTTATCTTTAGGGTTTTTAATTCACTAAGTCTAAGATCTAGTTGTTCCTAACCAGTTAACCTATTTGTCAAACTCAAGTCACTTATAGCCAAAATTGAATACAATAATTTTTATAATTTTTGAAATTTTGAAATTTTTATGGGTTTTTCAAATAAATATGCAAATGCAAAAATATGTACAAATGAATGCGAAGGAAGAAGACGTACCGAGCATACCCCCAAACTTGAACTTGACAGTGTCCTCACTGTCATGCTAAACCAAGAGGGTCAAAATACCGGCATTCCCCTGTTTATTTATTTATAATTTTTATATTTTGAATTTTTTTTAATTTTTTTTATATAGAAAAGAAAACAAAAAATATATACATATATACAAAGATTCCCCCAAATTTAAGCTTGGCCTTGCACAAGCCAAAAGTTAGCACCAACCATTCAAAAATCTTATCGTGGAAATGGTATAGTTGGTGCAAGAAAATGAGAAGCACGCGAGACCGTGTGGAAAGAAGAATGGTAGAATATGGTCTCGGTGGGGGAGAAGAATGGCGAAAAGAAGAAGGAAGTGGAGTACGATCTTGAGGGTGTAAATTGAGTGAATAAATTAGCGCAATATGTGATGACCGATATGTTATAAGCGATTGCGCTAACTTATCAACCCGTCGGAAAATGGGGTCAAATCCCTCAAGATTCGCAAGAAAACATGGGTACGCCGAACTTGGTATAGGAGATGAAAGCGTAACGGTCATTTGTTCAGTCGGAACAAGGGGAAAGGCGAAAGGGAGTGAATTAGGGATAGTATCTTTCTCACCGTAGTAAACTGTTTCGAACTTGAAAGATTCCATTAATGGTTCGAAACTACTATAATCAACCGAGTCTGATGGCTCATCTGAAAATGTAAAGGACTCAAACTCGGGCAGTGAGTCATCAACATCGTCCAAAAAGGTGAAACACTCGTAGGTGTCATCGTCTGTGAGAATTGTGTCAGATTCAAAAGAAAAGGTTTCAAGCTCACAGTCTTCAAGCGGGGTCGGAACGATGGGAAGGAGAGAGGGTGATATAACAGTCAAAGGTTCAGGAGGATGAATTTGAAAATCAGACACATCAAACAAAAATGATTCAACCTCAATATTATCCTCAAGACTCTTCTCGATACTATCCTCAATATTCAACTCATCCATGCCATTATCATCAAAATCTAGACGCATATGAGATTCGGGAGAAACATTTAATAACTCAGGATGATGATTTGAACATAAAATTTCATGCAAATCGACATGTTCATCATCCGAAATATTCCCGGCATCTATATCCTCAATCAAGTGAAAATCAATTTCTTTAGACACCTCATCAAAAGCATGGATATGTATCGATTTAGGTTCTAGATGGGAGGTGTAAAGATCGAAAGGATTAGGTGCGGTTTCACTCGAAAGGGGTTCTTCACAATTTGGCAAATCAAGCACTACAAAATCACACAACTCATTTTTATTTTCAACTGGTGAATCATTTGGGACAATCGATGGAAAACCGGAGTTGTGGGCTTCAATTGGGTAAGGGTAGGTTTGATTTGGAAATCCTCTCACATTCTCCCTCTGTCCAACCGCCTCCTTATACATTGAAAAATTTGGAGCTAGTTGAAAACTAGCTACCTGTTCAGTAGGTTGCATAAGGGCGGCCACGGACGCTTCCACATTCCTAGTCATTTTATTTGTTGCTGCAATATAAGCTTCCAACGACTCTTCCAAACTAGACTTAGGTGGTGAGGGGGTTTCAGTAAAAGATTCAAAATTGGTTGGATACGTGAAACTCCCTAATGGCTGTGTCGAAACAGTGTCTAGTGAAGGTGGGAAGGTCGGGTATGACTGGTAGGAAGTGGGTGGTAAGATAGGGGTAGGGTCAACATATGGGTAAGAAGGTGAATAATCGTGCGGATCCCTAAAACTAGATGAGTGGAGAGGGGTGAAAGATCGACTGCGAGATTGAGCAATATGCTCAGCAATGGACATCGGCCTAGGAGTGACAGAAGGACTTGAAAAAGTGGTATCAACATATGTAGGTTGTAAAGGTTGACTTGATTGACACAAAGTGGGTTGAAAAGTCAAACTATTTCTCCTAGACGCCTCTATTTGATCTTTTAAAGATATTTTTGGCAAGGAAGGATCGTCTTTAAATTGACCGAACAAATTAACGTACGACGCAAAAATAGGTTCGGGATACCAAAGTTCGGCTAATGATTTATTATGTGGGGTACCCATGTTGTAAGAAAAAAGGTGACAAGAAGGAAGGTTGGGTCGTGCTAGGATTTATTTGGGGCTAAAAAAATTTTGCAAGTTCTATAAAATATTTGTCCTTTTTATTTTCATTTTTCATTGATTTTTTCTTTCTCTTTATTTAGAAAAATTTTATTGGAAAAAGATTTTAGAGAAAAGATATGCAACAGCAAAATATTACTTACAATCTATTTTATTTCAAGTGGGGCCCAAAAATCCTGCACAAGACTGTTATATGGGAGGGAATTTATTTTTAAAGTGCACAGAATCTTGCAGGAAATTTAACAAAAGATATATATCGAAACATTCAGAGGAGAGATTAGAAGACTTACAGAGTTTTTTTTTTTTTTTTATTTAACCGTAGATGAAGTTTGGGGTTCTGATCCTCTGGTATGACCGCGGAACCGCCGCGAATGGCAGCCTAAGACCGCGGATCCGCCGCGGTTTGGTGGCTTCAGCCGTTTTTTTTTTTTTTTTGCTTTCCAGATCTCCGCGGTTCTTTTTGTTTTTCTTTCTGGAAATTTCCAGATCCATCTCGATTGTATATCCTGCAAAATTCAAACAACAAAGTACCCTTTCCAAAAATAACAGATAATATATTTATATATTTTTTTATGATTTTTCAGATTTTTATGATTTTTTTAATTTTGTGATTAACCCGAAATTGCGAAAAGGAAAGTTCTACGCCATCACCGGCAACGGCGCCATTTGATTTGAGTGATTTAGCGTGCTTGCGCTTTCTAAAAGATAGATCAAAAATATTTGTAACCGCAATCAAGAACGGCGTCGCATGAAGCTAGCCGGTGAGTACGGGTCGGTCCACAGGGATGTTGTGAATCTCCTATTCGTTCTTACGAGTTAATTCCGAAGAGTGTTCGGAGTTGTTATTAAATCTAAAAACCTAAATTATCCTAGGGCAATTATCTAGATCTAAATCTTGCTAGGGTTAAGTTTAGAAATGGTTTTGAAATGTAAATAAATCTTAACGCTTTCTATACCCAGATTAGGATCTAAGAGGAGTTATGGTAATTATCAATAAAGGGGATTAGATCCATTCGGGAAGGTGTTCCTTCCTCTAGGTTCTTGTCCTTCCTTTAGAGATCCTTACCCTAACCTCCATGGAAAACGCGCGCAACTGAGCCTTTATACTACGGTATCACCGCTACCTCGAGGGATAGGGTGCCGTAGGGCGCAGTGTGTGCGTGTATGCATGGAGTCCTATAGATTCTATGTGATGGGTAAGAAAGGGATGAGAGATCTCATCTCTCAAAAGCCCTTCCCAAAGCTAACATATAAGGCAAGGAATTAAAATCTAAATTAGAACAATTAAATAAAATTACTTACAGTTGGCTCTCTCCAAACATCAACGCAGGGTTGTCAGATCTGGATTCATGATTTGAAAAGAGGCACCGATGCTCTCCAAAAGAATTCTAAAATTTATTAATGAAGGGAGGCATGAAGAGTTACAATGATTAGAGTTCCTATTTATAAAGAACAGGAAACCCTAGGGTTACATCTGATTCGCATGTCTACAATTACAAAAATAGCCCTTAGGAAGACCGGTCAAAGACATAAAGAATTATGGTAAAAATTTTATTCTCTAACTGCTCCACTCCACCGCGGAACCGCGGCCCAAGGCCCTGTTTGGCCGTGGTTCCGCGGTCAACTAAGAAGATTGGGCTTTGAATTTTGGGCTACAGCTTCTGGTCATTTTGGGCTTCCTGTATCTATATATCTTTTTCCATTTGGGTTTCTAGGTTGGTTCCAGATCTTCAGTGAACAATTTGCAATGGATTTTTAACCGTTCGCTTTGAGTCGATGTCTTGAATCTTGCTTTGTGAATTGTTCTTTATATAGGCTTGATCAAGATTCTCTATTTGTCGGTCAAAATCCACTTTTGCATCGTCTTTTCATCGTTTTCACTGCTTCCTGTCCAAGAACCTGTAACTTGTAACATGTAGCAGACATGCGTCAAAAGCACCCGTTTATTTATAAAAAGAATAAGAATGGGGAATATAATAATACAATATTATGGTGTGAACACACGCCACTCCGCTTAAGGCACCTTAGGATGTACATTTTCTTGCACCGTATTATATTCCTTCCTATGATCTATCCTTATCGATACTGGTTATGTTTTTGCTGCGACGATTGCACAGGCAGAGTGAGCTACGGCTCGAGTTGAGTCAACATGAGCTCGTCATGGATGAGGACTGACCAGGGCGTGTTTCTAGAGACATACGATTGCATATAGAGGCGTCGTCTTATTGTGCTTTCGCGCCATGAGCGTTGGACTGATCGCTTTTGCGAGATTTCTCGGGCGTACCGATCGGTACCAGAGGATTGAGCTACTGATAGAGGCCAGCCAGGATGTGATGACCATTGATATATCGCTTATCCAGGACGATTGAGGCGTTGTTTAGCGTATAGACGAATGAGCCAGTTGTTGCTGCGAATGATGAGATATCGCCCAGATGATTGGAGCTACTGCAGAATGAGCATATACTTAGAGATATGATGGTGAGTCGCTAGTCACCGAGGATGAATGACTAGGACATGTGGTTCGTTCGCTTACCCCGATGCGAGGTCATCAGGTAGATTGATGCCAGCTAGAGACGACTTCACGCAGATTCGTTGAGAGTCGATTGAGACGATCGAATGTCAGGAACCCATTTTCCAAGTTTAAAGTATTCGGAAAGACATGCAAGCGATTCTATGGACCCTCTAGAAGAATGAAACCCTAACTCGACATAATGACCGTGTGAAAGCCTTTGAACCTTAGGGTTTGCGGTAGTTTCGCGGCGCCATTAGTGAGGCTTGGGTTTGCCCTTCTACGGCTGGACCACCGATGCTGTGGTATGTGCTCGATACTATTAAACTATACCCAAGATGTTGAGCTCTTGGGGGATTGTGAGGTTCTGACGAGTCGATCGGACGATTCGACGTCATTCGGATATCATGTGATGGGACACTGCTTGGGAGACTCCAGATACGAGCATAGCCGTTGGAGCGCAGTCCGTGCAGCCACGATGAGATGAGTCCGAATCAGTCGATATTGAAGCAGAGTGGAGTAAAGAGTTCGCATGAGATTTCGACGAGATGACGTTCCACTCCGCTGACATCAGAGATGCGATATGCACGCTGAGGACGTGTTCGGCTAGATATCTCCTACTGAGTGATGAAGATACCGAGTTCGTGATTTCGGGTCCGTGTGAGGGACTTCGGATAGACCGTAGCCGAGAGTATTGCCGTGCGCAGATAGAGACGCAACATCGAAATGGACGATGATACAGACAAGCGGGACAAGAAGTTCGTGTGAGATGCAGACGCGCTGTTACTACTCCCCGTTAAGATTAAAGGTCATATATGCATACAGAGGCGCAGGGATGCGACCAGCTTTCGAGTAGATGTTGTACTAAGGACGCAGATATCCAGAGAGCGAGAAAAGATTATGCCAGAGTACCAGCCTCCGTACATTTTGGCTTAGGCGAGATCAGAAGAGACCTTGAGCAGGAATTCCTCCCAGTACACTGCTGCAATAAGATTTGCACCAGGAGCCGATGTGTGATGTGCATTCAGAGGACCCGACGTCGGCGCCAGAGATGTGCTGCTTTACGAGCGGTCGTGAGGATTGACCGAGAGATGACCAGAAAAGTGCCAGAACGGAATCGTTCCTGTTAGCACACCTGACCGGGCCGATGAGCCGATGGATTGCGAGATTGGTAATCCACAGGGAAGATAAGGAACCAGAGGCAGAGGACGCCAGCCGCGAGTAAGAGGCAAGTAGATATCTTGCGCCGCTAGCGTTGGATGTACCGACACCTTCTCGACTTCGAAGGAGGATATACCGACGGTGGTATTTATGATTTGTGATTTTGTGATTTGACTATCACGTATCCGTCACTTTAGATTTCGGTATTTTGGGCGATCTATTCGCATGATTTAGTCTTGATGACTGAGTTTCATGGTATTTGTTTTCTTGCACCATGGTTGCACCTACCAGTTATGTATACCTTATGCATAGTTATTACACTTGAGATGTGCTTTTCACACCGTTGTGTTGATCTATGATTTGCGCACAGTTATTGCACCTGATATCGTTTCGTGCCTTGGCTGCACCTGCTTATGACTTCATGGATTTCATACGGTTGATTTGATGTGGTGCATATGTTACGTACACGATTTGATTTTTGCACTCGGTATAGCTTATATGTGCTTGTAGTGCATTGATATGTGTTTTGTGCACGCAGTTGCACACGTTTATGATTTTCTTTATACCTGGGTACACTTGGTGTTGCTGCTTACGCATTTGAGTTATTGCTTGGTATTTGTGCATGGGATGCACCAGTTCTATACTTCGTGCGTTTGTCGCACCAGTTTTATGTTTCTTGCGTTTATCGCATCAGATTTATATTTCGTGCCTTTGTTGCACAGGATTTATATTTTGTGCACTACGGTTGCACCTGACTTCGATTTGATGTCATTTGATATGTCGATTTTGATTCTGATATTGATGTTGATTCTTGCACTCCGTGCTTTTGACTGGACTTACGCATGTTCGGCGTTTGCCATTGGATTTCGTGATTCCGTGTATGATTGAGTGTGCAGGGTTTAGATTTTCATTCGTGCACGATGGATGCACCGATTTGGATTTTCGCGCATGTTGGGCGCATGTTTTGAGATACGATTTTGGTGCACACCAGATGCACTAAATCAAGATTCTTCGTGCATGTCAGATGCACCTGATTCGGCTGTCAGGCACACACGTTGCCTATGACAGATACTTCATGCACACCCGTTGCACCTAGATGTTGTTTTGTGCACCTGTATGGTACATATATAGATTTTTATTTCCGTGCGCACCAGACGCACAGGGTGGTGTTATGTGCATTTTTAGGATTTATTCCTTTTGGAGCAGTACATTTTTTATGTTATTTGATATTCTTTTTGTACTGAGCAGGACTAGTCAGAGGACAGTACCTGGATATATTTTGCATGCATTGATAGTTATCGAAGGGATTTCCAAAAAGAGAGCTATAGTCTCAGCATATACATACCTACGTGTCCGATATGATACGAAACGTTTTAAAAATAAGGAAACCCTTCTAAATTTTTTTCAAAACGGCGGAACGTACATAGTAAACAAAAGATATATACATATATGGTTATTTTCTTATGAAAAACGTCCGCCACTGTGCAGTGTTACGCGCATCGCACGGCGACTTAAAAAGATTTGGCATGCATTTACATCAGCTATTCACATGTATAGACTGGATGTCTACATGTATAGTTCTGATCTATATCATATTGGTTTTGTATTCGATTTAACATTTGTGTCTTTACCATGACTCCGATGATTGCGGGATACTTGACGGAGTTTGGCTTTTGAGTTTTCTTCTCAGTACTCATGTGCATGCATTGCGCTATGATGTTTTATGTATTGATGATTTCGGAGCCCCGATGACTTGGAAATTGTATTGAAATATTTTAGTATTTGGGGGTTTAAATTTAAATTCGGGGACCGAATTTCTTTAAGGGGGGTAGATTGTAACGTTTCAAAATAATAAAATATTATTTTTGGGAATTTTTATAATTTAATATTATTTTAATGAATAATTTAATATTCTGGTATAATTAAATACAAATAAATGGGGAAAAATTATGGAAAATTCTAAAATAGGGTATTTTATGGAATTATGCCATTTTAAAGTTTTTATGATTAGTTATGTGTTAATTTAGTGCTAATCGCGATTAAAAATCGCTAATCGGAGTTTTAGTATTTTTGTGCAAAAATGTGCACATATCATTTTCCACACTTGTTACATGTTTTGGGTGCATGGTTGCTTAGGGTTCACCATGGTGGGAGAAGAAAAGGAAAAGAAAAGAAAAGAGAAGGTAAGTATGATGATGAGAGAGAGAGAGGGTAGGTATAGGGTCAACCCCTCTTTTTGAACCATCCCTTTTCATTTTCCAATCTCATTTCTCTTTTCCCTTCCCCAAGAGCTGCTGCTACTCCTGCTCCTCTCTCATCTCCCTCCCCTTCACTCCATAGATCCCTCTCAATTCCCTCACTAAAACCCCATTCCCACTTCACAAAAAATGTTCCCGAGCTCACTAGCAACACATTGAACCTAGCAAGATTGGATTTGGAGGACTTTGAGCAATTCAAGAATTTTCTTGAGTTGCCAAAGGAGGTAAATTCTGGACCGATTAGAGTAGTATTTCATTTCTTGTGCATCAAGTCTAGTTTCATGTCGATATGGTGTCGTTCGGTGGATTTGTGAAACTTCAAGTTAGGGTTTATGTGAGATCTGAAATTAAAGATGAAATTGAGGATTGTGGTGACCTTAGAACCCCTGGTGTGATGTTATTTTGGATCAAACTAGAGGCTAAAACACATAATACGGATTTATGAGACGATGTCGGGAAAAAACTGTGAATCTGTGATCGTATTTAGGAATCTGCTATCACCCCGAGAACCCTAAAATAAAATTGAGTTGACAGTGAGATGTGCAGGCACCTTGGAACCACCACACCAAACCCTAGCCCCCAACTCCAATTCCCAGCCGCAGATAAATCCCATCTGGCCGCAAATTACGGCCAGAGCAGGGGGGTTTGGTCTCGATTTTGGTGCATGGCCCTATTTCCATTAGTCTTGACCCATGGCATGTGCAATTTTGTCTGGTTCCATTTAGGGTAAAATCTGGGTTGATTTTCTTATGTTGGCACATGGTTTACGACTTGTTTTAGCATGGATTTTGGTATTTGGTGATTCGTTCCTGTCGGGTGGCGTTTGGACGTCAACGACAAGTGGATATTGATCGTGTTTACATGCGAGACGATAGGTTTTTACCTATGCGAGTAGCGTGTGCTGTTTTGGTTTTCCGATGTGATTTTCATGTGCTTTAGCGTTTGTGAGATATTTGTAGGTACCCTACGTGATGTTGAGGCGAAGAAGATGAAGATGGCGACATCGGCATCGGCACACGAGAAACAAGGTGAGTAGATTTATATCTACGGGGAGAAGTCGGGTGGATGGCGTATAGCACCCCCGCAGTCCGTGGTGATGTATACGAATACGTATACACACATATAGTTATTATGTGTTGTTAGGATTATTGATGGTGATAATGGAATTATTGATGATAAGGATGTATTGGTTTAGTATAGTGCGAAACCCTAGAGTAGTGGTTGCACTCACACATACACGTACACATATACTTGCGTACATTCTTTCATTTATCTGTGCGCATATGGAGGTGTGTATATCTACACATGGGTATGAGACTATGTGTTCATATACGGGATTGAGGATGATACGTGGGATGGAGATGAGTCGATGAGGTTTGATTGAGGCCGTGGGATTCGGCAATATGACAGTTCGTATTTGAGATGTGATATGCTAGTAGTGATACCTGTTATGTGATGAGATAATGTGATATTGACTCAGATTTAGGTGGTTTTTATACCCCTCCTGATTGACTGATTGTTGGGTCCGTAGTTCGCATAGTAGGCGTTAGACTAGACCCGAGTCATACCTATTTCAAAACTAACGAATCAGAGATATTTTAAAGATAGGCAAAAAGGATTCTACGGATATTTTCAAACGACGCATCTTTTCTTAAAACACCGTACCTTTATTTTACCAAAAACCCTGATTCGTCTTATTTCAAAAGGCAAGGCTGCATGATATATTTATTGAGATAGATTCTTTACTGTTGCGTTGATTATTCGATTCCGCATATTCATGCTATTTGCATTGCATTGCTTGTGTTTATTGATATATATTACAGTCATGCTGCTAGGACACCAGCACCATTATCGATGATGTGTATGTTCCACGTACACTTGTTTGCCGGCTCACACACTTCATCATCGATAATTGCCATGTCACTACACCGTAGTATTGTTGCATTCAGGATATGATTCTTGCATGACAGACTGATATGCTTACATCTCTTTTACATGTCACATACATCATGCTTTCTGATTATACGCATTGAGAGTTGCTGTTTCCATGATATTTCGGGATTTGGGAACCGTGGGTATTTCAAAAGAGAATATGTCATTGCTTTAAAAACCCGGTTATTCTTGAAATGATATTTTAGTGCGTCCACCATGTGTTTTCTCGGTGCCGAGAGCGATATGTGAAACCCGATTCGAGGAGTGGACGAGCCGATTGCGGGTATATGGTGGACCCGGTATGGTTCCCCTCGACAAGATGATCGAAGGACTTTGCCGATTGAGCCTGGAGGTGGGCGAGTACCTACCGGTGATTGGTTGGACCTGGCGGTTATCCGGAGGATACCGACCAGAGTCGATAGATGGATATGGGCGTACTGCTTGGGCCGAGGGCCGATTCCGCAGATGGAGCCCGATATATGAGGATTTACGTGTCGATGCTGGGCACAGTTTTCATGATGTTTTCGAGTGTCGATGCTGGATACTCCGGTTCCATGATTTTGACGTGTCGCGAGGGACACAGGTAGTTTATATCCTCATATTTCCATGCATATGCTGATGCTATTTACATGCATGATGGTTATTGTCATTGGGTGACGAGTGGACGGGATCCACGTACATGCAGATTGATTTCATTGATCATACCTCACATTTATGATATACTATTACCTGAGGCACTGGCACGAGCACTTGACACTACACTCATGTATAGAGATTACATTGCCAGTTTAGCATGCTTCAGATTTGTTCATATTGAGGTTTATATATATATCTGATCGTATTGACGTAGGATGGGTCATACATTCGATCTCTACTTGTAGATATTTTCTATTCACGAGTTGGCAACTCACCCCCGTTGTGCCACAGTTCTTGCAGGTTTTGCCGTACAGATTCCAAAGCGGCATTTCTGGCACACTGCTTTCATATGGGTGACTTGCTTGGGTAGGTGGGTTCTTCTGTATCAGAACCACCATTGTACATTTATTATTCATTGTATCTAGAAATTTCATCAACCAAAACTTGTATATTGTTTCAGACTTAGACACAGTGATATATTATTTCGACCTTAGAGTCGCGCTTGTAGTATTATGGTTTTCTGGCTGTTTTGAGTTTGTTTTTGGGTTTTGATCCTCGCCCTTTGGCGTTGTATATTATTATTGCTTGTGTGGTTATGACCGTCGATTGACGAAGAGCTAGCTGCCTCTTGGGGATGCCTTTTATCATTTTATATATATTATTCTTGTTGTACCCCGTTTGGGGCCAGTTTTTACAAGGGAAACTCTGCCGAAATTTTCAGAAAAGACTACACATTTTTAAAATGCATTTCGGCTTAGTTATTTGAAAACTTGATTTCAAACATGCTTTTTTTACTTATTAAAAACCAGTTCCTTTATTTACTCCTTAAATGGTTTTAGATTTCTGGGCTTTTGGCTTACTTGGATCAGATGGAGTCCTATAGACTTCATAGGATTCAAGGGCCAGTCACGTGCTCTTTTGGGTCGTGACAATAAATATAAAGTAAAGCATCCCCAATGGGAGCAAATACACGCCCAAAGGCGGAAAACAACCACCTCAACAAATATACGACGCCGTAGCGAAGAAATAAAAGACGGTAGAAAGGAAACTGTATAAAAGACAACAAGTCACAAATAATATACAATATCGTCCTCACCAAGTCTCTAAGCCAACAAGAAAATATAGTAGATGGAGAGTACAAGGATACAACAAATATACAATACAACAAACGAATAACCACAAAACCCACTTAAGCAAACTGCACACTGTGAGCTGATGCGGTATCCGTAGCAAAAGATGATAGAAGAATAGCCTGCCTCTGACTATCCTGAGGAACACCTGCAAACACTGTGGCACAACGGGGGTGAGTTGCCAACTCGTGAATAGTAAATAACTTATGCAGGAAATCGCGAGTATGCACGTACAGCGTGAATCTAACATAAGCATCTAAGCAATGAATGGTCATATGTAATGCAATAATCATGAAAAACTACACTAGCAGGTACAACCAATATATGAAGCAATAATAATATGATAATAGTATGCAATAATCATGCAATAAGGGTGTGAGAATATAAATATGCAACAATCATGAAAGGTACACTAACATGTACTACTAATATATGAAACAGTGCACAAACAGATAAAGGTGAGGTATGGAGTGAAATATGTCATTTCTACGGAATCTTGATATCGTGGTAGGATCACAATCCATCAAGATACTCAAAATCCCAATTCCTCAATCAGCCCCCAATTGGCTCTCATAACATATAAGTCTCACATCTCCTCAATGTACAATATCAAGTATATCTCGCATATCCCGACTGTACAACATCAAGTAGATCTCACATATCTATCCAGTATCCAATCTCAATGAATCACTTATATCCCAAATCAAATCTCAAGTAACATTCTAACATCCTAAATATTTTTGCATAAATAAATATGATGGGGTCAATACACATATATTAGCGTCCCATTCCACTAATAATGGTGTAAGGGTATATATAACAGCGGCTAAATCCCCTGTTATATATACAAGGAGTAATTAGAAATATCATGAAACCAATGTGCCAAGTATCGACACAAAAATACTAATCTATCAGATGCTGCCACCAAGACTAGCATCATGATAGGTACGTATCATACGCTATCCCGAAAGCACGAGTGCCTAGCTCTGACCCCCGCCTTTCGACGTATCAATACGTACATGACTCACGTCGGTATCCACATGATAGCCGCTGAGTCATAAGTACTGTCATCGGTAAGTACTTGCCCACCTCAAGGCTCAATCGGCAAAGTCCATCGATCATCTTGCCGAGGGGAACCGTACCGGGCCCCACCATGTACCCTCATACGGCAGCCACTCCTCGTATGGAGTATATAATCAGAACCGATAAATCTCATGGTGGATGCTGAAATATCATATCAAGGGAAACCGGGTTTTTCAAATAATGCATAATTTCATGAACTCCCACGGTCTCCAAATCCAGAAAATATCATGAAAAATCCATATCACAATGCGAAAATTCATGAATATAATATATGCAACATAAAACTGAAATGTAAGCATATAAGGAAAAGCCGCTAATTAACTGCAACAAGTTAATATAAAAATCATGCGGTTTCTATTTTCTCTAATTCTAAATAATATCAAGTAAAGGTAAACATGTAGCTATAACCAGATGTATGTGAAAACATAAAAGTATAGCAAGATATATGTATCTACCTATGAGTAATGATGTAGTATACCCCTGGGTATAAGTGAAAAATGTGTGCAAGGTATACTTGTAGCTAATGACATAAAGTATGTATGTACCTATCACTAATGGTACGATACTCTATAGGTATACAGGTATCTAACATGTAAGTATGTGAAGGCATATGAGTAAGCATGTGGATATACATGTATGCTAAATATCATATGCGATAAGAAATATGAATCATTGTCTCAATATTCCTAACCAACAATAGCATTTCTATATGTGGGTTGTGCGTGATATGGTAATTATTGACGATGTGTGTAGCATACAATCAGTGCTCGTGCAACATGAATCGTCAATAATATGTGCAGTGTCCTAAGGATACTAGTCCAAGCACAACAATATCTAAGTAATAAGGTAAATGCGCAATTCTAAATATGACATAGAATATACGAAAGAAATAACATCTCTAGCCCAGACGCATAACGCCATGCGGGCGATTCCCCTGTAGATGTTAAATCTACTCACCAACGCTCCTGGCTAAGTGAAGTCTACCACCTGTTTTCCCTTGTCGTAGCGTCCGAAGTCCCCGCTTGCGAACCTAAAATTTCACAAACACATCACATAAACAAAAATCCTACAATGACGAAAAGACAACGAAACGCGATGAAAACGCCCGGAAAATTACACTGCGCGCTTAGCGCATCTATCGTGCACGATATCGGCCAAAAACCCTAATTGGGGTCGCTAAACTACAAAACACTAAGTCTAGGTTCCGATCGTCCCGATCGCGCAACACAACATAAAAATTACGAGGAATACAATAGATATAACCTCGCAACGACCAATCGAACCCACGTCAGAAAAACCCCGAAATCTAGTAAGCAACCTATCGCAATATTTCGCACTAGTTTCAAGCTAATACATATATAGCGATTACAAACACCTTAAAATAGCTTAACTAATCTATCTAAACCATTCCTATATTTTTAACACTCGCTAATTATGTTTTAGCAAAAACCTTGTAAGCTAATTGCATAATTAAACAAAGTGTTCATTAGCAAAAATTAACATTTTCTACTAGGTTAATCATCTCCAAAACACAAATTAACACTTCAAATGAACACTAAACACTTAAACAAAAATTTAACCCTAACATGAATTTCTTAAACCAAATATAAATGAATTAATCATAATTTAAAAACTAAACTAAACACATAATTAGCTAACTAAAATAGCTAGATTAAGATTAAAACAAATCTATAAGGATTAAGGTAAGAATTATACCTCCCCAATAACACAAAATGAAACTTAATCCAACATCTTAGAATAAAAAACCAAGTTTTATTGAAGATCCATGAAGGATTAGTAAAGGAAATGAAGGAAAATGATTATATTTGAATTTTTATGATTTTATTTGGATTTTTCATGATGTTTTTGTGCAAGAAATGATGAAAATGGAGTGAGAAAAGAGAGAGGGCAGCAAGGAAAGAGTGTGCCCGGCCAAGGAGGTAAGGGGGTAGTTTTGTGATTTTTTTGTGAAGAAATTGCTAGGAAAAAGAGTAATAAATGCTAATAAATGCACTTTGCCACCTTTACACATTTTCTTTTCTTTTTAAAATAAAACCTTTTGCACTCGAAAAAATATCTAGATATTTAAAAAGAAGTTTCCAAAATATTCTAGTGACAAAAAATAAATTTATTCTTAAGAAAAGAAATTTTCCGATTTATGTGCACCAAATACCGCTTAAAATAATATTTTATTTGGGAAAAATTCTATCTAAACTAAAACCTCCCAAATACCCCTAAAGTTCGCGCACAAACTTTATTTTAGCTAAAAAAGGTGCCGGCAAGCTTATACGGACGTTTGATCGAAATCGGGTTAAAACGGAAAATACCGACAATTTTGCCATAAAACGGGAAATTTCACAAAACGATTTCTGAAACGTTACAAAAAGAGCATTTGGGCTCTATTGTTTAGTTTAGAGACATTGCGGTCGATTGCCAGTTTAAGAACATGGTGGTCCCTGGAATGTATGGTTGTCGGGACCCGTCACCTCTTTGAAGACGTTGAAGGATTACAACGACAAATATCAGAGGAGTTCAGAGATGTACCCTTGAACCGGGTGTAAATTGATTGGGAGATCAGTTGTGCTCCGTTCGATTTAAATTGAGGACTTATGGCCCGAATTGGGCTAAGTCCATTTGAAAATGTATAACATTTTATTTATCCTTGGCATGTTGGGTCTTTGCTTGGGCTCTGCCCTTTTTAAACAATGCATAACATTAGGCTTTTTAATTAAATGCACAACATTTATATTTGGCCTGTTAGGCCTTTTAATTGGGCTCTGCCCTTTCTTAATAATGCACCGCATTTTGTGGTCTGACAGTGCGCCATGTGGCCTGTCAGGCTTTTTGCGCCAATTAAAGAGCGCAAGGCATCAACGCATGTGGAGGTGACACGTGTCACGCTCTGCTGAGCGCAAGTCTGTTAGCGCAGTGCGCTGCACCAGTGTGCTGCTCTAGGGCGCTGCTGACACGTGGCGCGCTCTGGTGCAGTGCGCCAATCCAAGAGCGCAGTGCTCTGTTTTGGAAGCGCAAAGCACAGATTGACACGTGGCGCTCTTTGGTGACTTGTGCCAGTCCAAGGAGCGCAACAGCGCAAATTAAGAGTGCATGGCACTGTTTAATAGCGCAGAGCGTTTCTTGATCAAATTTAGATCAAAGAAAAGAATCTTTCTAGTTCTAAAGAGATTCTACCTCAAGATTTAAGAACCAATGGTTTATCAAAAGGCTGTGCCTTTATATAGATTAAAAGATCTAGGGATGAAGTAAATTACTTCTTTATTGTTTTTGTGATTAGATCTTTATGATCTTTTTCTTTTTTATTGAAGATCTTGATCTTGTTCTTAGATTTTTGATCTTTTTAGAAGAAATTCTTCTTTTTGTGAGGTGTTTTCATCTCTGTTCTTCCAAGAATTTAATTCTTTACCTTGAAGAAGATGATCTTCTTTCTTCAAAAGCTTGCCTTTCAAATTTTTCAGAGTTCTCCCTTTTTTCTATCTCTGTCTATATGTGAGACTTGGAGTCTAGGGGGCTTTATATAGGGCCAATTGGTTTGTTGAGTTAGTTACAGAGATCTTTCTCTGATTGATCTGGGGATATTTCCCCACCGTTGGTTCTTTGATCCTAAGGCCTCTGTTTTACAGAAAATAATCTTCTTATTTTAATAAGATTAAAAAGATATTTCTAGAATTTTAATTCTGATTAATTAAATAATTCATTATTTAAGTTTTAGTGCTAGCACAGTTGGCGCAAGTGCACCTGTGCTGAACACGTGTCGCGCAGCGCAACTGTGCTAGCGCAACTGCGCTGACACGTGTCGCTCAGTGCAACCGCGCTGACACGTGTCGCTCAGTGCAACCGCGCTAGCGCAATTGCGCTGACACGTGTCGCGCAGCGCAGAGCGCAAGTTATCTGAAGCGTTGCTTCCTTTATTTTTAAAGTTTAAATTTTAAAACAGAGCCTTGCTTTGATTGGGGTGCGCTGCCTTGGGCGTAGCGCCCATTACGCTGGCGTGTCTGCTTTTGACACGTGGCACTCTGTGCGCAGCGCAAGGGATTTGAAGCGTTGCTTCACCTTTTTAATTTGAAATTCAAACAGAGTTTTGCTCTAATTGGGGGAAACAACAATGATAGTCATTCCAGATCACAGATGAACACATTGGATATGCTAGGAATCCGCGTTTCGTTCAAGCATGCAACGAAAGACGAATTACACGGTCATGATGAATAGCCAAAACCCTACCCTAGACCCCTACGGGTGCGGCAAACTACCCGCCAAACACCCGAAGTGGAGCAGCCTTCCTCAACAAAGTGAGTAGGCCACTCGGCACTTCAAAATACTCGGTAATCTGTGCACCCCACCTTGGGTGTATCCTAGGAGCAGAAAACAGTAAAAGAAAAAATATATAAAGGCGGCTACATCCTCAACCCGGATGTGCGACCCAAAAAAAAAAATTACATAAATTTATAATTTACATCAAATGAAAGATAAATAAACACTCATCTCACATCCCCGGTTATTCATCCACGACGATCCAATAAGTTCATATACACAATCCAACATTATAGATCACAGATATGTACAACCCACACTAATCGACGTATAGCGATTAGTAGACGTTCAGTACATATATCACATTACAGATATAATCCAATTAGCTAAAATTTATAGAATTTCGATCAAAAACTGTATTTGAATCTACCCCAAGTAAAATCCAGTACTCTTACAAATCTGGGCAGAAACAAAATTTCCCAGAATACACAAAACCAACACAGAGAACCGCAGAAGAATTTTGGTGCACCGCCGAGTTGACTCGGCCGCGGATCCGCGGCGGATCGCTTGGATCGGCCGCGGATCCGCGGTCTTATGAGCGATTCAGGCGCCCAAAATTTTACAGTTTTCTCTAAAAAGCCTGCTTGTATTTTTCAGGTTTCTGAAAATATTTTTAGGCCGGTTTTAAAAAACGACAGAAAATACAAGTTTTGGTGTGTTTTCGGGATTTTTTCCGTGATCGAAGTTCTAACGACTTTGCTAACATGTTAGTTGTTGTTTAGCTAGGCTCTGATACCACTGAAAGATCTCTGTTACCTACCCCGGTACTTTCGGGGAGGCGGAAAGAGTAAAAATCGAATTTTTCTCACAAGGAAACATAGACAAACCATGAAGGATTTTTGCTAAACAAAAACTAACAAACTAACTTAGAGTTTTAACTACTAGGTTAGATGATTATACCTTTGTCTTGAACTCCTCTTCTTGTGTTGCTTCCTTTTCTTGTGAGCTCCTTTGAGTGGTGTAGACGGCTCCTTCTCTTCGTCTTCTCTTTGCCAAAGAAAGATCCACCCGAACGCCTCTACCTTGAGCTCCTACCTCAACAATGAAGTAACTAGAGTGCTTGGCTTGCTAGACTAAGAACCCTAGAGTGAGTAGAGAGG
Source organism: Agapanthus africanus (assembly GCA_030015575.1). Lineage (NCBI taxonomy): Eukaryota > Viridiplantae > Streptophyta > Magnoliopsida > Asparagales > Amaryllidaceae > Agapanthus > Agapanthus africanus. Next base: position 443,636,248 of record JASDDO010000001.1, read on the forward strand.
TGGTTTTGTGGTTTGATCTCACAAAGCTCATGGTTTTCAACTCATGAAACAAGAGAGGTTTGAGAGAGGAAGAGGAGAGAGCTTTCAAGAGAGAGAACGTGTCATGATAAAATGAGGAGATAGCTCTCATATCAACAAAAAGAATAATGATAATTTTAATTAGGATAAATTGTCATGATTGATGTTGATTTGACCATTATTATGTCACAATTAATGCTAAGGATGCTCACAAAAATATCTAAGTCAACATGGGTCAACTTACTCAAATGGTCAAACCAATTAACCATGATACAATTATCTCTAATTAAAACTCATTAATCAATTTCCTCCATCTCATTATGGTTTTAATCAAGTCAATGGTCAAAACCGTAATGAGGTTCCTCTGCCTCTGTCAACTGTGTATACACACCCGCATCCGTGTTCCGAGGAACACGAATACAATGAGACCGAACCAACCCAAAACCAAATACTAGGATCTGGCTTAAACTAAAGTCTACTAGTATCAACTGCCTGAACACCGAACACGCAAAAGTACGCATATGTGAACGAATCCTGTCGTAAAACCATACGACCTCTATCTCGTTTCGCCCAAAGGTGAACAACCCACTGTGTGGGACTCTAAAGACTCGACACTACGCCGGCAGTGGGTTTAACCACAGGCCGCAAGCGGTACTAGCTGTACGTAACGGTCCCCAGGTAGATGCCGATAAGAAGACCGATGAGGTGAACCCATCCGAACTCCTACCGAGCCTGAATGCGACAATCTCCGTACAGTCCGGTCCGTTCGTCTAAGAGTATCGCATGTCGGGCCTAGGGGGCGGTAAATGTTAGACCCCTAATAGCGGTACAAGTCGTGTCGGAGTGTAGCCCAGAACACCCTGAGAAACTACTGGAAACACTACCAGTAAATCTCGCTTGCCCTGGCCAGGGACTTTGTGTAATGGCTCTCCTAAACATAGCGCGATTTCAACTCCCAATACCGGGAGAGACGAATCCTGTCTAACCGCCACTGCCTCCAAGTGCTTCGGGACTGCCTCCAAGTGCTTCGGGACTGCACGCTCAATAGAGCCGTGGTAGGGTAGTAATGTAAGAACGGTGGGAACACACTCGAGGCGAAGTGACAGTGTCAAGTCAACGGACTAAGCTGTACTCAAGTCACCCGGGAACTGTTAACCGACGATAGGTATAATACCAACCAACAGTTCCCGACGAGTCCTGTCCAGTATACTCGTAACCTAACGAGCACCTGCATATTATCTCCAATACGACGTACTGATGGCTGTGGGACAGACCATCTCCCCTGCTGGGACGAGAAGCGTATGCACCTGTCTACTCTGGAGTATCGATGCCCTGTCTCGATAATCCTACGACCAGGGACCTGTATAAGGATGTGCTTATAGACTACCCAGCCCCCACTAGTGTGATCGCCATCACAACGTCGGTAGTCAAGTAAAGATCCTAAAGGCTCCATCAATATGTATTAGCGATATGTTAAAAGAAACATACACATATATTAAGATAGAAACAAACCAAGTAGCATACTACTGTATTGAGCAAGACTGTCGTAAACATTTATATATATCCCAAGCTTTCAAAATGTATTATACAAACTAGTACTATACAATAATGGCCTCTAGGGCATACATATCCAACAAGGGGAGTCGTGATCGTTGGAGACGTGCGGGTCGTGGGGAGATGGGCGCGGCCGTCGCGGGCGAGCGCGTGGAGCGGGGAGTCATAGGGGAGCAGGTCTCGAGTGGACGTGGTCGTCGTGGCGAGCGCGAGAAGACGGAGCCGTTGGGGGTGACGCGAGGGGCGCGGTCGTCATGGCGAGCGTGAGAAGTGGGAGCCGCAGCGGGAGAAGTGGCGGGAAAAGAAATCGGGTGGAGGAAGAAGAGGGGGAAGCGGGTCGGGTCTGGTCGGGTATGGTTAGAAATTAGGATTTGGGTTTGGGTTGGGTTTAGAGTTTAGGAATTTAATTAAAAATAAAATAGAAAAAGTATAAATAAAAAGAGAAATAAAAAAAAATATGGGAAATTATATATATGAAACTGGGGATTTATAGAAGTTGTCTAAAAACCCTTGATATTTTCGAAATTGTTGGAAAGGGGCTACTATGCTTTTATTTCCTTCAACTGCTTAGATACCGCATGCAACTTTTTTAGATATTACAGGCAACCGGTATAAAGGGGTTTTTAATTGGGTCCAATGTTTTTTTAAGAAGAGTTAATGACCCAAGGCTTTTACACAAGTTTGAAGCGGGCCGGTTTTCTTTTTGACAATTTACCCTTATAACTCATGCATTTTTTATTGTAACTGATCTGAATTTTTAAAATCGTGTTCGTTATAAAGGCACAAACATTCAACTGGTTCTTAAGAGCCTGCCATTGCTGGATTCTGAATTTAATGGCACATATATTTGCCTGTTTATTTATAAATGGACGGTGAGATTCCGAAGACATCCCAAGCTCGCCATGGCATGAAAAAGTAAAGGGGTTTTAATTGAATATAACAACTCATCCGACATGTGTAGCAGTTATCATTCCTCGACTGGGTTATTAGTTATTAGCCTACGTGTCTTTTACGTTAGTCAACAATGTAATCATTAATTTTTAAAAGTCGTATTGAAACTAAATACACGGTGTTACGTGCTAACAACTAGCTGATGTCATAAGTGTTAGACGGGATATACATGATGAATGATATATGATATTAGTCACAAAAGAAAAAGGAAATAAATAAAAACTCCAGTTGAGGGATCGAATCAAATTTAATTTATTGCACATTTCCTAATTGGACTTCAATCAAATTCCTAGCTAGCACTCAAGATTTCAACCAAGAAGAAGAATCTATAATATATAGTGGATTGAATCATCATGTGGGTTCTTCCTTATATTCAAATTAATACACTATGGTTGATTTTCTTATTAATTTTTGGATTTTGTCAATGCAGAGGTGAGGGTGGCTGAAATATTGTACAGGTTAAGTGTATTAATCCAATCTGTTAGCAGGAACATATATATATTAATAAACATGAATTGGATACAACTTGTTGTTGCATTGTGTTGACCTAATGGAATTTATATTAGACTAAGTTTAATTTGAAAGTCCTTAGTTGAATTAAATCTAGAGCCCTATTGGTGTATCAACCAAAGCCAAATTTATATATCACTACATGATCTGTAGATAGTTTTTTATCCTCCTAAAATCATGTCAAGAAAAAGTCATAGCACGATGTAACCAAAATTTTAAATTTTAATGATAATAATATTATTCATAGAAATATATTGATGAATTTAGAGCCTGAAATAAGAAGATGAAACAAGAGGAAAGGGGTATGCAGGGCCATTTACAGGCCCATAACTGCAGTGTCTAGACCGTAGGTCCATGGGATTATGTGTAAAAACGTCTTTAGGTCCCACGGGGACTGCCGTCTGGACACCTATATGTAAAATCGTCTTAGGTCCCATGGGGAGTGCAGTATGGACACTCAATTTAATTATCTAACTTGACTACAGTTGCATCCCTAGATTAATATATGGTTAAGGCTTAAATGCCCACTTTAACAAATACATCCTTTTAATTTTCAAGGGGCCACAATTGTCAGGACCCACAATCGACACATGACCGGCGCTCGAATAAGTGAAATTTATAGGATCCGAAATTTATAGGATCCCACCGCGTAACCCAAGTAAACCAAAAATAAGGAATCTAAATATTTTTAAGTAAATAATGGAGGTGAAGTTTTAGAAAATGGTTATTAATGAAATCAAGTTTCTCTTTTTAAAGTATAAGTAAAGTTCGTTGAAATACAAATGGGTTTTAGACTAAGGTTTGAAAACATTTTTGTCATTTGAAATTTTGGCAGCAGCTCTTTTGTAAATTTTGATAAAACCTAGTACATAAATATAAATAATATCAGTATCCCCAATCGGGAGCTATCTCATTGCCCAATCGGCAGAATCATAACTACACAGTATATATGACGTCCAAGACGAAGATCAACACAAGAAAAAAAATAAAAGAAATACCCAAAATATCATCAACTAAACTATATCATCATCAACTAAACTATAAAGAATAACATACAAGTTTCGGCTCTAAGTCCAAAAGAATATACAAGTTTGGTTTCTAAATAAAAAAATATATAAGTCTGGTCGATGGAGTTTTTAACTATATCACAAAAGATTATAAATATACAAGCGGCGGTTGCGATTTGTAATGTAACCCACCTTACAAGCAATCACCCAAAAGAAAAAACGTACCAACAAGCCGCTACTGATCCGAACGGTCGGTCCTGCAAGAAAACTATGGCACAACGGGGGTGGGTTGCCAACTCGTGAGTAGAAAATATCATTAGGTAGAAATCGAATGCATAACGATCTTCTAGGTCTATAATAATATCATACTATACGATAACGAATGTGAATGTGTATATATAATATCGTATCAGTATCAATATGTGAAAGTATGCCATTCATATATAACACACACACACACACACATATTATCTAAAGAGTGTCCATCAACGACACTCGAAATTCTCATGAAAACAACCGAGTGTCCAGTATCAACACTCGAAATCCTCATAAATCCCGTATCTAATATCGACACTCGAAATCCTCATATCTCAGGCGTCGTCTCTCGGATCGGCCCTCTCTCAGGCGCCGTCTCATCGGATTGGCCCTCATATCCATCCGAATCATATAACTCCAGTCTGTATTATCCGGATATTCGTCGAGTTTTCATACTATCATTGGTACGTATCACTCCCAGCCAGGCTCAACGCCTTTCGATACGATCTTCTTGCCCATGGGTATCGTACCGGGTCTACCATGTATCTGCAATTGGTTCTTCCCCTCCCTCGATTCGTATAATACTCATATCTCAGCACCCAGAAAACTCATGGTAGACGCCAAATATCATATCAAGAGAAAACCGCATTTTAAAATATTCACAAGTTTTATGAAATGATATCCGCGGTTCCTCAAATCCAGAAATCCCATGAAAACACTATCTGATAAGAATACAGTAATAATGGAACAACATATAAAAGTACATAACAATAATATAATACACGCTGATGTGAAATGAGCAGTAATCTAAGGTACTGGCAAGAATATAGTATGATGAGAAATAACTATAACGTGAAACATAAAAGTCAGTGTACTACAAGCGTGTTCATATAAGTAATGTAATTTATAATGCTAAAAAGGTATAGTATAATACGGGTAACATAACAAGTCCTATAACTGTACATGACATTGCAATTACCGATGAGGTGTGTAGGGTATTTTTCGTCACCCAATTGAGATAAAAATGCGCGCACTTGTCAGGCATATACAGATTCCCCCTGCGTAGAGTAGGCCGGGATTTATTGATTGTAAGGATCCGAATCTCCGGCAGCCGCGGACTAAGATGCCGTTAATTACCCCTCTTTTTTAGAGCGAAAGAATCTCTGATTGACAGGTAAAACTGGCCATATGAACTCGATGTGCAGTGTGCGTGTGTTGTGTTTTAAAGGTGTTTTGAACGTATTGGAGGCTTCACAGAGTTTACTGGGGTTCCGCTTTGAGTTTTTTGAGTGTGGAGCGTGTGGGAAAAAGAGAAATGAGGAGCGTCCTAAGGACACGTGAGACAACACGTGACCGCTGGGCGCCAGCGGGTCACGTGCATTGCGCATGGGCGCTGGGCACCAACGGGTCATGTACCAGGAGTGTGGGCGCCAGCGGGTCATGTGGGCGGCACACGACCGCTGGAAACACCAGCGGAAGAAGGGGCTAAGCCTGGGCTGGGAGTTGAACTCCCAAGGGGCTTTGGAGTTAAACTCTTAGAGAAGAAATTGGATGTGGACTTGGAGTTAAACTCCCCAAAGGCTTAGATTTGGAGTTAAACTTCTAAGAGATCTGGATTTGGAGTTAAACTTCATTGAGCATTTGGGTCTTGGAGTTGAACTCCTCAAAAATTGATTTGGAGTTAAATTTCTAAAGGATTTAGATCTTGGATAGTGAAAGGAGATCCCTTTCGTCTTCTTCGAGCCTTGGACTTCCTTAAAATGGGTTTTTCAGAGATGGGTTCCTTCTTCCTCCTCGCTTTTTGTTGGATCTTGGAGAAAAGGGGCGTTGAAATTAAAAGTCTCCCTTTTAGAGATTTGATGGAAGATCTGAGCTCCCCTTCGAGGGTTTTATGGTGAAAAACTATTGTTTTTATAGGAAAAGAAGAGTTAAATTCTTGATTTAATTCAAAAAATAGAGAAGAAGATTTAAAAGCTTGAGGAAGGAGAAGGAGGCACATAACCCTAGAATTTTGGAGAGAATAAAAGTTGTTGATTTTCTCATCATATTTGCATTTTACAGGCTACACAATTTACATATAGCTTCTTGGGCTTTTTCAAATGGCACTTGTGCCACCTCATACCTTATATGCTTATTTTTTTTGTACTTAAGCCATGGGGTTTATAAAATTTTGGCTTTTTACCCATTTTTCATACATTTATTTCTAAAAAATCGCATTTAAACTAATTTATCACCTCCTTTTTGGCATGGAGCCAGCCCTTTCCATGCTCGGTCTTGGACCCGCTTGCTTGGGGGTTGACTGACTTTGACTTGATTAACCGGGATGTAATTTTTGACCTCAATAAAGTGCCCCCATCAATAAATACACACTGCGTGTAAGAGTTGTGTGCATGAAATTGATAGATCTTGTTCTATATAGAGATTGATTTGGTTTGGTTCCCCATGAAATTGATGGATTGTGTTCTATATGGAGATTGATCTTGTTCGACATCGGGATTTGATTTGACTTGCTCCACGTTTTGTTGTGTTAGGATTGATTTGTTTCCGAGGTGGAGCTTGATTCCATCGAGGAGGTGATTGTTTCCAAGGTGGAGCTTGATTCTGCCGAGAAGGCCATTGGTGTTGAATCAGTTGATCTGATTGATTTTGAAGTTCTTGTCCATTCTGCAGGACCTTTTGAGCTTGGAACCACTGCCGGCGGGACTTTAATTTGATTTATTTGATTTCTGTCTTGTTTTGCGGAACTTTTGAATTTGAGTGGGACTTGGAATTTGGATTTTATTTGGCATCGGTATCGCTACACGGGAATAGCGGCATGAGCGACTCATCACTTGCCTCTAGGAAAACTTGGGGTTTGAGTTTTAGGTCGGCATCAGCACCGCTAGTACTGAAGCGTAGCACCAGGAGCGACTTATCATTTACCGTTGCCTGTTGGGGAGCGATAGCTTAAGAGACAGGTTTAGATCCCTATCATCTAAGACTTTTCAATTTTATGAGTCGTAAGGGTCTCTTAAAAGTATTTTCTCCTTACGAGTTGAGAGGATCTCACAGGTGTATATTCTTCTTAGGAATCGTGAGGATTCCTAAGCGTGTTGCTCTTTTGTGAGTCGTAAGGATCTCACGCGGGGATATTCTTCTCACAAGGTCGAGAGGAATTTGTGAGTGTATTTTTGTTTCCTTTTCATGAGTTTGTGCCCTTTCGGGTTTTCACAAACTCGCCGGCAGTTCTACTATTTTTACTCACGCAGCCCTTTCGGGTTTTCATCCGTTTCTATTTTTCTTGTGGACATACCCTTTTTTTAGGTGGAGCTTCATCGCAGGTAGGACTTCAGATGTAGTCTCGTCGGTAGGACTTGGGAGCGATAGGGTCCATTTACGTCCATGGATTGTATACAGTTTTATAGGATATATAATCTAGGTCGTAGGGTCGGTGTGCTCGATTGGTCTGCGACTTGTAGCATTCACGCATATTATTTCTTGAAATATCGACCATTGATGGGTGGCATGAGCCTTTCTCCCTAGGCATTTATCAGCTGGTAGGACGCTCCATCAAACACTTTCTCGATAACGTATGGTCCTTCCCAATTTGGCTTGAATTTTCCTTTGGCGTGTTGATTGAGGATAATCGGTCTTTTGAGGACCAACACCAATTCGCCTTTCTTAAAAGCATGGAGATGGTTTATCTTATTATAGGCCCATGACATTTGGGCTCGGTACAGCTCCAGATTTTGCTGTACTTCGAATTTCTTTTTTTGAGGACGTCGAGCTTTTCGAGTCGGAGGAGGGCATTCTCCTCCCCCGTCAGGCCGTGCCGAACAGCTATTCTTAAGCATGTAATTTCGACTTCGTGTCACGACCCAAAGTTTGGCATATGACCGGCACTTAAACCACGTGACGTCAACAGGCGTAACGCAATTTAAGTATCAGAAATCTAAACCATAAAAAGAAATAAGTGATAAAACATTATTAAAAACATTTGGAAATCGCAAGAAAAAATCTTAAAGCTTAAGTTTATTTTCTTAAAAATTTCGGCAGCACCTCCTTTGTAAAAACTAGCCCCGAGACGGGTACAAACATAAAATATAAATAAAGTATCCCCAAACGGGAGCAAATCACGCCCAAAGGCGGAAACAACCACCATAAGCATATATACGACGCCATAGCGAAGAAATATACAATATAAATGAAAAACAACATAAAAAGGTAAAACTACATAATAAAGGCCGTCTCACATGAGCTCGACACCCAGAGTCACCAAATATACAATATCGATCCTCACAACTCGTCTCTAAATCAATACATGAAAGTGGTAGATGGAGAGTACTAAATACAATGAAATATACAATGCATATAATCGGATAACCGCAACCCACTTACAGCAAAAGGCTCACAGCCAACCGTAGCGGTATCCGCTGAAAAAGATACAATAAGAAGCCCTGCCGCGACTACTCTGAAGGTTAAGTCTGCAAAACACTGTGGCACAACGGGGGTGAGTTGCCAACTCGTGAATAGTAAGTAATATCATACAGATAATCACAGGTATGTACATACAGCGATAATCTATCATATGCAATCTGGTAGCATAAGTATGGCAATATGGATATGCAACAATCATGATCAAGATACACCATCAGGTACTACTACTACATGAAACAATGCATATCTAATAAATACTGAGTATGGGATAAAACATATCATCATCAATGAATCATCATAGTGGAAAAATCCGGTGTCCATCAACGACACCCCAAATCCCAATACCTCAGGCGCCGCCACTCTGATCGGCCCTCGTATGTCGTAAATCTCATAGAACCTGAGTGCCCAATATCGACACTCGAAATATCATGAAAACCCATGTCTAACATCGACACATAATGTAACATTTCAGAAAATATAAAATATTATTTTTGAAATTTAATATTAAAATAATATATTTCGGGAAAACTACCCGATTTGCGAAATTGGGGTTTTCGTAAAATGGTATAAATATATACCAATAATTATGAAATGATTGGAGATTAAAATGATTTATTCATTTAAAATTATATTTATCGGATTTGGCATTTTTATAATTAATTATATGAAGTTTAAATAAAAATTGATTAGTGCACTGCTAATCGCGATTAAACTAAATCCTTATTCCTACAGTTTTCCATGGCTAGTGCACCATGTCATATTGCATTTTGGTTACATGTTGTGTTCTTATGTTGTTTTTGGGGTATTATGTGGTTTGGGTTTTAAAAAGAAAAGAAAAGGAGAAAAGCGTAAAAGAGAGAATGATTGGAGAGAGAGAGAGAGTGTGTGAGAAATGAGTTGAGAAAGGGTGAGAATAAGAAAGAGAGAGAGGGGGTTGCCCATTATTTCCTCCCCATTATCTTCTTCCTCCTCATCTCCCTCCACCTTCACCCACAAGATCCATCTCCAAACCCTCATCAAAACCCTACACCCTTTTCATTAAAAATGATCCCCACCTCACCTTCATCACTTTAGGCCCATCAAAGTTGGATTTTGGAGATTTTGGACTTTTAGGGTTTTTCTTGGTTGCATCCATGAGATATAATTCCTTTCATTTAGTTTAGTTTAAGTTTCCTAGCATTCTAGTTAGTTTAGAATTGGTTTAAGGTGTGGATTTGTGAACTTGGAAATTAAAGAGAAGGGTTTGGGTGTTTGTGTGGAATGATGATGAGTAGTGGCTGTTGTAAGACCTTGGTGTGGAATTTTGTGGACCTAGAACAGAGAATACGGACTTAGAATTTACCCATGTCGGTTTTGTGACATTTAGTGGCCTACAAGGAATCTGGGATGACCCGGGAAGTTTCCGAGAAAAACAAACAACTCACCTAATTAAGACACTAAGAGACCTCCCTTCAAAGACGAACCCCAACGGAGCAGATTGGGCCAAGGTGGTCGGATTTGGGGGCAATGTGGCCGGCCTCAGTGTGGGCATTTGGGTCTAGGTTTGGTCTGTAGCTCAGTTACTTCATATACAACCCCAATGCATTGTTTGTTTAGGCTCTTTTCACCTGACTAAAAATCTGGGAGTGAATTCTTGAGTTGCTGTTTTGGTGTCGGGTTATATTTTCCGATATTGGATTTCTTGATTTTAGTATTTGATATTGTGTTTGGTTGTTGGGTGTTTGTACGTTAACAACAAGGGTTGTTTGATTGTTTTGTATGCGTAGACTATAGGTTCTAACCTATGGGGGCACCGTGTGCCGTATTGGTCTTGCGAACTCGATTTTTATAGTATTTGCGATTTGTATTGATTGTAGGTACCTTCGCGTGGATTTCGAGACGACGGAGTATGGCGTCATCGATTTCGGCAAGTAAGGAGCAAGATGAGTAAATCTATATCTACGGGGAAGTCGGGTGGATGGCGTATAGCACCCCCGCAAATTATAAATGGAAATCGATTTATAGGATACAATCGTAGAAAGCTAGATTAGAAAACTAGGGATATGGTTAAAAGATAGTTAGAGATGATATGAGTGATTGAATATCTATATTGAGATGTGAGATGAAAGCTTTAGGGATATGAAAGGTGAATGTGAATCACGACTTCTAGATATGTAGTTGCACTAGAATAAGTATGTGCTTTAGAGTACCATGATATTGATGTATAAGGTAGAATGTATATATAAAATTGACTTGATATAAAATGACTTAATGTGATGAAAAGAATATACGATGTGATATGATGACTTGATTGATATGTCGGTATACGGATGCGAGTCGATAAGAGAAGATTGATACCTTTGCCGCTCCCCTGATATGAGATTGCTATGGATGTGACCTAGGATATAGGCATATGGAGATATAAAATGTTGTGAATCATGAGTGATAAGTCGTACAAGACGTTAGGTCCGTACCCTCATTGTCATATAGGTTGATAGGATCCCTAATTGTTAATGCCGCCGTACGATAATTTACCGTACGTGATGAGTTTTATGATGATTGATCCGTTCCCTTGACTAGAGGATGCCGTATGATGGATTATACCGTACGTGATGTTGTGAGGCGAGTTGCCGATTGATAGGTTCACCGACTCGGTCATATTAGATACGTATACCTTATAGCATTTAGCTGACGTTTTACTTATGATACGTTCATGTCATTTTCATTGCATTCCATATACCTGTGCTAGTACACCTACACCATTATCGATGATGCGTATGTTACACTTACACAGATTGGCCGGCTCACGCACTTCATCATCGATAATTTCTATGTCACTCACACCGTAGAATTGCTACATCATGCTATTATATTGCTATGCTCACGTTATGATGATATGCCCATGTTCACACCACTGTTCTATGTTGCATGATATACGGATATGCTTACATTCTGTTATATGTCGCATACATCACGCTTTACGATTATACGCATTGAGATATACTGTTTTCATGAGATTTCTGGATTTGAGAACCGTAGCTATTTCAAAAGAAAGTATGTATTGTTTTAAAAAACCGGTTTCTCTTGATATGATATTTCAGTGCGTCCACCATGCGTTTTCTCGGTTCTGAGACGTGTGATAGAAACCCGATTCGAGGAGGTGGATGATCCGTTTGCGGGTTCATGGTGGACCCGGTATGGTTCCCCGGGGTGAGAAATGGTTTTTGTGGTGTAGACAATGAGCCTGGCAGGGTGAGTACTACCTACCGGTGATTGGTTGGACCTAGCGGTTATCCGGAGGATACCGACCGGAGTCATGAGATGGATATAGGCCGACTCGTTCTGCCGGAGCCCGCGGGCCGATCCCGCAGACGGATTCGAGATATGAGGATTTACATGTCGGTATTAGACACGGGTTTCATGATGTTTCGAGTGTCTATGTTGGACATGTAAGTCCATGCTACCTCTCCCGGTACTTTCGGGCATGCGGAATTTGATGAAAAACAATTTTCTAGAGGCGGTAACATGTACTCAAAACCGGATCTTTGTTAAATATCTAACTAATAATCTAACTAGGAGTTGTTAACTACTCGGTTAGGGGGTTATACCTTTCTTTCTTGAACTCCTTCGTCTTCAAACCTCGATGGTGTACGGATCGGCTTCACCCCGTCGTCTCCTTGCGCCGAAGATCGATCCACCCGAAAGCTTCTACCTTTGGCTTCTTCTTCGAGCTTTGAAGAAACTAGTTCACTCGGTTTGCTAAACCTTGTGAACTAGAGTGAGTAGAGAAGAGTGTGTTGGGATTTTACTCTATGGTTCTTGCTTCTCAACACATGAGACAAGTGAACCATAGACTAAAGAGAGGGAGAGCAAGAGGAAGAGGATGAGAGCTCAAGAACAAGAGAGAGAATGAAAATGATAGAATGAGAAATACTTTTCTCTCTTGGCTCTCATAATCCAAAACCATCATAACAAATCATAGCAATCAAGTATTATGTGATGGTTTAAGCTACAATAGCCATATCATTTCATGCACAAGAGAACAAGCAAGCAAAAAGTCTTTGCCATGAAATGATAGCCATTGTCATCATGATGGTCAACTAGTCCAACCTAGTCAACCGGTCAACAAAGTCAACAAGTCAATAAAGTCAACCCCTCAACAACCATGTCACCATAACACTTAATTAATATTATTGTTAATCATATATCATATTCTCATTAGGGTTTAGCAAGAAGTCAATGGTCAACAGTCAACAGTCAACAACCCTAAAGAGAATCCTCTGCCTCTGTCTCTCCGTCAACTGTGCATACACACCCGCATCCGCGTTCCGAGGAACACGAATACATACTGGATAAAACCAATCTCAAAACATACACTAGGATCTGGCTTAAACCAAAGCCCGCTAGTGTTAATTGTCCGGACACTAAACGTGCACAAGTGCACGGATGTGACCGAACCCTGTCGCAAAACCATGCGATCTGTCGCAAAACCATGCGACCTCTACTCTTTTGCCTAAAGGCGAATAACTTTCTGTGTAGGACTCTAAAGACTCGATACTACGCTGGCAGTGGGTTTAACCACAGACCGCAAGCGGCACTAGCTGTGCGTAACGGTCCCCAGGTAGATGCCGACAAGAAGACTGACGAGGTGAAACCCATCTGAACTCCTACTGAGCCTGAATGTGACAGTCTCCGTACAGTCCGGTCTGTTCGTCTGATACATCGCATGGCGGGCCTAGGGGGCGGTAAACGTCAGTCCCCTAATAGCGGTACAAGTCGTGTCGGAGTGAAGCCTAAAACACCCTGAGATAACACTGGAAGCCTACCAGTATATCTCGCTTGCCCTGGCCAGGGACTACTCGTGTAACGGCTCTCCTAGACACAGCGCGATGTCAACTCCCAATACCGGGAGAGACGAATCCTGTCTAACCGTCACTGCCTTCAAGTGCTTCGGGACTGCACCCAACTACTACCTGTTTGCACGACTCCTTTGAGCCGTGGTAGGGTAGTAATCAAAGTACAGTGGGAACACACTCGAGGCGAAGTGACAGTGTCAAGTCAGCGGACTAAGCTGTACTCATGTCACCTGGGAACTGATAACTGACGATAGGTATAATACCAACCAATCAGTTCCCGACGAGTCCTGTCCAGTGTACTCGTTCTAACGAGCACCTGCATACTATCTCAAGTACGACGTACTGATGGCTGTGGGACAGACTGTCTCCCCTGCTGGGATGAGAAGCGCATACTCTAGTCTACTCCGGAGTATCGATGCCCTGTCTCGATAGTCCCACGACCAGGGACCTGCATAAGGATGTGCTTATAGATTACCCAGCCCCCACTAGTGTGACTGCCATCACAACGCTGGTAATCAAGCAAAGATCCTAAGGGCTCCACTAATGCATATAGGTGATATAATAAAATAAACACATGTACACATTGAAGTAGAAACAAACCAAGTAGCATACTACTATTTTGAGCAAGATTGTATATACAACTGTGAATATCCCAAGCTTCCATTAAGTAATATACAAACTAGTATGATACAGTAATGGCCTCTAGGGCATATACACTAACAATCTCCCACTTGCACTAAGGCCATGTACTGGCGTATCGAAGACCTATCATCTCGATCAGCCGCTCGAACTGAGTCTGGGGCAAGGCCTTGGTGAATGGATCTGCAGTGTTATCTTCTGAAGCAACCCTCCGAACCTCGATCTCCTGGCGATCCACGATCTCCCAGATATCCACGATCTCCCAGATCAGGTGATACTGCCTCAAGATGTGTCTGGATTTTTGATGGGACCTGGGTTCCTTCGCTAAAGCTATAGCCCCGTTGTTGTCGCAATACAGAGGTATTGGATCAACAATGGACGGAACCACCTGAAGTTCTTTCAAGAACTTCATCATCCAGACGGCTTCTTTTGCGGCATCAGATGCAGCGATGTATTCCGCTTCCATAGTCGAGTCAGCAACGGTTTCCTGTTTGGAACTCTTCCAACACACCGCCCCTCCATTGAGGGTAAAGACAAAACCCGACATGGACTTGGAATCATCCTTGTCACTCTGGAAGCTGGAGTCAGCAAAGGCCTCGATCTGGAGGTCTTTTCCGCCATACACCAAGAACATCTCCTTAGTCCTTCTCAGGTACTTGAGAATGTTCTTTACCGCTATCCAATGTTTCTCCCCGGGGTTTGACTGATACCGGCTTACTACACTAAGTGCATAAGCTACATCCGGTCTGGTACACAACATCGTATACATTATAGAGCCTACCGCAGAAGCGTAGGGTATAATAGACATGCGATCCCTCTCCAAATCAGTCTTGGGAGACATCTCTTTAGAGAGGGTGATCCCGTGACAAGCCGGTAGGTTACCGCGCTTGGAATCTTCCATACTGAATCTTTTCAGTATGGTGTCGATGTACCTGGACTGCGAAAGTCCTAATATCCTCTTGGATCTATCACGATGGATCCGGATCCCCAGGATGTATGAGGCATCACCCAGGTCTTTCATGGAGAACCTGTGTGACAAGAACCCCTTGACAGATTGTAGCATAGGAATGTCATTTCCTATTAAGAGAATGTCATCCACGTATAAAACGAGGAATACTACAGTTCTCGCTACAAATCTACTATAGATGCATGGTTCATCTGGATTTTTGATAAAGCCAAATTCTTTGACTGTCTCATCAAAGCAGATGTTCCAACTCCGCGATGCCTGCTTTAGTCCATAGATGGACTTAAGCAACTTGCACACCTTTCCGCTGCTCCCACTCTGAATGAAACCCTCTGGCTGGTCCATATAGACACACTCCTCTAAATTTCCATTTAGAAAAGCAATGGCAAGAAGGATCCGAATGGATTTCAGCATAGCCACTGGAGAAAAGGTTTCGTCATAGTCCAAGCCAGGTCTTTGACGAAAACCCTTTGCAACAAGTCTAACTTTATAGGTCTCAACCTGTCCATCTACACCAATCTTCCTTTTGAAGATCCACTTGCATCCTATGGTTTTACCCCGTCTGGAGCAATGTCCAACGTCCATACTTTGTTGGTGTACATGGACTCCATTTCGGTCCGCATTGCATCCAGCCATTTTACCGAGTCAACGCTCTGAACGGCCTGCTGGAAGCTAGTAGGCTCATGATAATCTATGATGCAATCCTCTCTATCCCCGTCTATGAGAAAACCGTAGTATCTCTCGGGCGGATGAGACTGCCTACTACTCCTGCGGAGCGGCGTAGGAATGTCCTGTTCTTTTGAACCCTCTGGTTCTACTAAGCTTTCAGTAATAGTCTGTGGTTCTGGAATTTCTTCCAGTTCTACTGCGCTCCCACTAATTTCCTTTTCCAAGAACTGGTGTTCTAGAAAGTGGGCATTACGAGAAACAAGGACTTTTTGTTCCTCTGCGTGGTAGAAAAGATACCCCCTGGTGTTCTTTGGGTATCCCACAAACTTGCACAGTACTGAGCGTGCCTCGAGTTTGTCCGCATGCTTCTTTTTGACAAAAGCTGGACATCCCCAGATCTTCAGATATTGAAGATAGGGTTTCTTCCCACTCCATAACTCATATGGTGTGGTAGGCACAGTCTTAGTGGGAACTCGGTTCAAAAGGTATGCTGCTGATTCTAGCGCATATCCCCAGAATGATCGCGGTAACTCAGCGTTACTCATCATGGACCGTACCATATCCAATAGGGTTTGGTTCCGTCTCTCCGATACACCGTTATGTTGCGGAGTGTATGGAGGAGTAAGCTGAGAGAGAATTCCATTTTCTTTTAAATAGTCCAGGAACTCGGCACTCAAGTATTCACCACCTCGATCCGATCTTAGAATCTTGATACTTTTGCCGGTTTGTTTTTCTACTTCATTCTTATATTCCTGGAACTTTCCAAAGGCTTCGATTTATGTTTCATTAAGAAGACATGTCCGAACCTTGAAAAATCATCCGTAAAAGTAATGAAGTAAGAAAAACCGCTTCGCGCATGTGTAGACATTGGACCGCACACGTCGCTGTGTACGAGTCCCAAGAGCTCGCTCGCTCTTACTCCGTGTCCAGTGAACGGAGTTTTTGTCATCTTTCCTTTGAGACAGGATTGACAAGTGGCATACGATTGATATTCGAACGGATTCAAATATCCTTCTGTATGTAACTTCGTCAACCTTCTCTCATTGATGTGACCCAGTCTACAATGCCATAAGAAAGTCTGATTGATTTCTGGAGACTTTCTTTTGTGTGTATTCTGGACATTGAAAATCTGTGGTTGGTTTAATACGTATATACCATTGCTCAATGTACCTGACCCAATCAGAACTTGATTAAGGTGAATGTTTACAACGTTGCTTACAAACGCAAATTCATAACCTTCTTTAGAAACCAAAGATACAGAAATGATATTACAAGTTGCGTTGGGTACAAAATAGCAATTACGCAAAACCAAAACATGTCCATCTGACATTCCCAGGTGATAGTCCCCTACGGCCTTAGCATCCATGCTAGCTCCGTTTGCAACTTTGAGGGTCATGTCACCTGCCTTCAAAACCCTACGGTTTCTCGACGCCTGCAAAGAATTACAGATATGAGATCCTGATC
This sequence comes from Agapanthus africanus, assembly GCA_030015575.1. Taxonomy (NCBI): domain Eukaryota; kingdom Viridiplantae; phylum Streptophyta; class Magnoliopsida; order Asparagales; family Amaryllidaceae; genus Agapanthus; species Agapanthus africanus. The sequence goes on from JASDDO010000001.1 coordinate 443,653,530, forward strand.
CGGTATCCAATACCCAGGAAGTAGAGTTTATTGAAAGACAGTTTTCAATAACATACACACCTGAAGCTGAAGCCCGCAACTGCTTCAGATCCTGTGTTCTGGCCTTCCAAGCCCTGCAATCTTTCTTCCAGTGTCCACTCTTATGACAATAGAAGCATTCTTCTTTATCCACAAGCTTCCCCACTTTCTTTGTTGCTTTTGCCTTTCCTTTCGTATCCACTTTACTAACACCGCCCCTTGGTTTGGCGGGGGCTTTCTTCTTCTTTCCCTTGACTTTCGCTTTGGACCTAGAAGAAGAAGATCCTCCTACAAACAAAGTGGATGTTTTCTTACCTTTCTGTAGGGTGCCCTCTGCGCTCCTCAGCATGTTGAGGAGTTCTGAAAGTTCAATTTCCTTTTCTTGTAAGTTGAAGTTCAGTATAAACTGGGTGTAAGTGGAAGGAAGGGACTGGAGAATCAAGTCCGTATAGAGCTCATTCTCCAACGTGGTCCCAAGGTCCGCGAGCTCCTCAATGTAGCCAATCATCTTAAGCACGTGTTCCGCTACCAATGATCCGACGGCCAATCTTGCCGAAAATAACTTCTTCGACACTTCGTATCTTGCGATACGAGATTGCTCTCCATACAGTTCTTTTGTATGGAGAAATATGGATTCGAGGTCCATATTCTCGTGCCTCCTCTGATGTTCGTTGTCCATAGAGGCAAGCACGAGGCACTTGGCCTTCGCCCAGTCTAGTTCCCAGGTCTTACGGATTTCTTTATCCGCGACGCTGGTTTTGGGACCTGGGACAGGGGGAGCTTTGGTGGTAAGAAGATACCCCAGCTTGTCGTAAGTGATTGCCATCTTGACATTCCTGACCCAATCTTTGTAGTTTGGCCCTGTCAGTATGTTTTTATCTAGAAGTAACTTAAGTCCAATCATGTCGATTGGTCGCTGCAATTAGGAGAGAGAGAAGAAACACTCAGCATGATGCTCTTGCAAGTTTAGAGTGGTTTTTAGTTTGTCTAAACAGGATGGCTCCCACTGTCTCTCGAATCCCTCTTCAAACCAAAAAGGAAGAATTAGTCAGGATCAATCTCACCGTACAATTCTTGCTTAACCGTTCGGCCAGGCTGGTGTCGGTACTTCGAGGGAGGTTTTCCAACGCTTTCGCGAAGTTCCTTAATTAAATAACCTCTTTTCCCTGTGGGCGTAGCCCCGCTAACACCTTTCTAGACACCTACTTAGTTTATAACATTGATCGTTAAGTAAGAAATTTCCCGAGGAGTAGCATATACTCACAGTAGGATCGGGACCCAAATATCATCGCGTGACAAAATTGAAGGATTCCTACCAGAATCATCACACTCCAAATGGTATGCAGCGCTAGCAAGTTTCAGTACTTATGAAACTCCCGATGTTGATTTTTGCCCCATGCTCTTATGACCTTGGCGTGGGGTCAAAATGTCATAAGTCATATGTCAAGTTCTTCCCATCATTATCCAGGTTAATTTGAACCCACCCGAACCTACCCTTGACGTAGGCCAAAATAGCAGTACGACTGTCTCAAACCAACGCATTCTATCTATGCAACAGATAAATATCCGGCAGCTACCAATCACTATACCTTGGCGTGAGGTCAAAATACATAGCTTGAATACTACCGAATATTTAACTGAAATGATGGAGGGCTACGGATGGTTTTGGCTAAACCGTAAACGTAGTGAACTTGATATAATCGATGGAACGAGATAGCTTTTAAAAGGAGTGGCTCAAGCTCCGCATTTAAAAGTTGGTTTTGAAAAGAACCGAGTGGTTTTTCGAGAGTGTTCCAACGACTTTTACTTGGTTTATTTTCTTGCATTAGTTCTTTTAATGCGTGATATTCTTGCATTAGTTCTTTTAATGCGTCCCATCATTTAATCCTACCATTGCAGAAAACAACCAAAATATGACGTACGCTTATGCCATTCGCATTCGCCACGGGGCCCCGTCATTACCCGTTAGGTTACTTAACTAACGACAGAGCGGGGGCTGGGCTAGCGCGGCTGTAAAACATAAGCAACGCCTAAATAATATCATATATAGATATATTGCAATGATAGCCATTTCAGATCACAGACGAACACATTGGATATACTAGGAACCTGCAATTCGTACGAGCCTGTAACGAAAAGCAGATTACACGGTCGCGGTGAATAGCCAATACCCCACCCAAGACCCCTACGGGTGCGGCAAACTACCCGCCAAGTACCCGAAGTGGAGCAACCTCCCTCAACACCGTGAGTAGGCCACTCGGCACTTCGAGATACCCGGTAGTTTGTGCACCCCCTCCATGGGTCTATCCTAGGAGCAAAAACAGTAAAAAGAAATTATACAATGACGGCTACAACCCCGACCCGGTTGTGCGGCCATACAAATAATTATTACATCAATTTACAAATTTACATGAATTGAAAGAAAAGAAAACTCTCGTCTCACAACCCCCCGGCTATTCACCCGCGACAATCCAATGAATTTATATACACAAACCAATAACATTACAGATCAAAGATTTGTATAACTCCCACTAATCGACATATAGCGATTAGCAGACGTTCAATACAAATATCACATCACAGATAAATACCCGGCAGCTTAAGTCTTTAGAAACTCGATCAAAATACGGTTTTTAAAGCCCCAAAAACAAAATTTTCTTTCTGGAAAATCTGGGCTGAAAAAACATATACCAAAAATCCCAAAATACCCCATAGAACAAACTGCAGTGAAGACGATCCAGAGAGGAGCTTAATCGGCCGCGGAACCGCGGCAATAGCAAGCTATTGCCGCATTTCCGCGGTGGTTTGGTGGGATCTCTGGACCGTTTTTCTACAGTAGACTATAAAAACCCTGAGTCGATTTTTAAAGCATGATTTATTACTTTTACAGCACTTTGAAAATCGACAACAAGTTTGATATCCGGGTATATTTCGCGACTTTTTCTCCGATCGAATTTCTAGTTACTATGCTAACATGTTAGGTAGTGTTTAACTAGTCTCTGATACCACTGTAAGTCCATACTACCTCTCCCGGTATTTTCGGGCATGCGGAATTTGATGAAAAACAATTTTCTAGAGGCGGTAACATGGACTCAAAACCGGATCTTTGTTAAACATCTAACTAACAACCTAACTAGGAGTTGTTAACTACTCGGTTAGGGGGTTATACCTTTCTTTCTTGAACTCCTTCGTCTTCAAACCTCGATGGTGTACGGATCGGCTTCACCCCGTCGTCTCCTTGCGCCGAAGATCGATCCACCCGAAAGCTTCTACCTTTGGCTTCTTCTTCGAGCTTTGAAGAAACTAGTTCACTCGGTTTGCTAAACCTTGTGAACTAGAGTGAGTAGAGAAGAGTGTGTTGGGATTTTACTCTATGGTTCTTGCTTCTCAACACATGAGACAAGTGAACCATAGACTAAAGAGAGGGAGAGCAAGAGGAAGAGGATGAGAGCTCAAGAACAAGAGAGAGAATGAAAATGATAGAATGAGAAAGACTTTTTTCTCTTGGCTCTCATAATCCAAAACCATCATAACAAATCATAGCAATCAAGTATTATGTGATAGTTTAAGCTACAATAGCCATATCATTTCATGCACAAGAGAACAAGCAAGCAAAAAGTCTTTGCCATGAAATGATAGCCATTGTCATCATGATGGTCAACTAGTCCAACCTAGTCAACCGGTCAACAAAGTCAACAAGTTAACAAAGTCAACCCCTCAACAACCATGTCACCATAATACTTAATTAATATTATTGTTAATCATATATCATATTCTCATTAGGGTTTAGCAAGAAGTCAATGGTCAACAGTCAACAACCCTAATGAGAATCCTCTGCCTCTGTCTCTCCGTCAACTGTGCATACACACCCGCATCCGCGTTCCGAGGAACACGAATACATACTGGATAAAACCAATCCCAAAACGTATACTAGGATCTGGCTTAAACCAAAGCCCGCTAGTGTTAATTGTCCGGACACTAAACGTGCACAAGTGCACGGATGTGACCGAACCCTGTCGCAAAACCATGCGACCTGTCGCAAAACCATGCGACCTCTACTCTTTTGCCTAAAGGCGAATAGCTTTCTGTGTGGGACTCTAAAGACTCGACACTACGCTGGCAGTGGGTTTAACCACAGACCGCAAGCGGCACTAGCTGTGCGTAACGGTCCCCAGGTAGATGCCGACAAGAAGACTGACGAGGTGATACCCATCTGAACTCCTACTGAGCCTGAATGTGACAGTCTCCGTACAGTCCGGTCTGTTCGTCTGATACATCGCATGGCGGGCCTATGGGGCGGTAAACGTCAGTCCCCTAATAGCGGTACAAGTCGTGTCGGAGTGAAGCCCAAAACACCCTGAGATAACACTGGAAGCCTACCAGTATATCTCGCTTGCCCTGGCCAGGGACTACTCGTGTAATGGCTCTCCTAGACACAGCGCGATGTCAACTCCCAATACCGGGAGAGACGAATCCTGTCTAACCGTCACTGCCTCTAAGTGCTTCGGGACTGCACCCAACTACTACCTGTTTGCACGACTCCTTTGAGCCGTGGTAGGGTAGTAATCAAAGTACAGTGGGAACACACTCGAGACGAAGTGACAGTGTCAAGTCAGCGGACTAAGCTGTACTCATGTCACCTGGGAACTGATAACTGACGATAGGTATAATACCAACCAATCAGTTCCCGACGAGTCCTGTCCAGTGTACTTGTAACCTAACGAGTACCCGCATACTATCTCAAGTACGACGTACTGACGGCTGTGGGACAGACCGTCTCCCCTGCTGGGATGAGAAGCGCATACGCTAGTCTACTCCGGAGTATCGATGCCCTGTCTCGATAGTCCCGCGACCAGGGACCTGCATAAGGATGTGCTTATAGATTACCCAGCCTCCACTAGTGTGACTGCCATCACAACGCTGGTAATCAAGCAAAGATCCTAAGGGCTCCACTAATGCGTATATGTGATATAATAAAATAAACACATGTACACATTGAAGTAGAAACAAACCAAGTAGCATACTACTATTTTGAGCAAGATTGTATATACAACTGTGAATATCCCAAGCTTCCATTAAGTAATATACAAACTAGTATGATACAGTAATGGCCTCTAGCGCATATACACTAACAGGACACTCAGGTTCCATGATTTCGATGTGTCGTTGATGGACACACGTTAGTGATATCCTCATATTTACATGCATATGCTTACATGATATTTACATGCATGATGTTGTTGTGTCATTGGTTGACACGTGGATGAGATCTACATGCATACATGTATTGATTATATGGTTGGATGATATCTTCATGCTTATAGGCATTGATTACATTATTGGCACATATATAGATACGGTCACCCTAGATATCATAATATTAGCTTCATGATATAGTTGACCTAGAAAATCGTTGTTTATTCGATTTCTACCGGTTGATGTTTTCTACTTACGAGTCGGCAACTCACCCCCGTTGTGCCACGGTTCTTACAGGTTGACCGCGTGGATCAGTAGCGGCATCGCTGGCACACAGTTGCATTTGGGTGTTTTGCTTTGGTAGGTGGTACATGTTGGATCGTATCCCTCTTGTATTTATTATTCATGTTGTATCTAGTTAACTCTATCAAATCAGAAACTAGTATTTATATATGTAGTGAGACTTAGAAAGACTTGTAGTTGCGAGACTTGAGCGATAGGTTACGTGTTCGCTTTTTATGTTGATGTCTTGCTTTATTCATTATCTTTTGTGTGGATCTTCGCCGCTGGACGTCGTATACTTATTTTATGATTTGCGTGGTTATGAATCCGCCGATTGGCGAAGAGCTAGCTCCCGCTTGGGGATGCCTTTATTATCATTATGTATTTGTGATTTTGGATCAAAATATACAAGGGTGGTGCTGCCCAAATTTTTAAAAGACGAAACATGTTTTTCAGCTAGTAAAATAAACTTGCATTTTTCATGTTCATTTTTCTATGCACTTAAGAAAACATTTGATTTCATTATACCTTTATTTTAAAACACCACCTCTTCTATTTTCTTAAAAAGGTTTAGATTTCTGGGTTTCGGCTTACTTGAGTTATGTTACGCTTTTAGAACTAGCGTGATTTAAGTGCCGGTCATGAGCTAATATTTTTGAGTCGTGACAAAGTTGGTATCAGAGCTCTAGGTTTAACCTTGGTTCGAGTCTATGTTTGACTATGCGAAATCTAGGGCGTATATATATTTCGGAATCTAGGCTTGACCTTACGGAACTTAGAATTGAACAGGGGGTATTAGACCCGAACTTTCATTTCATAGGCTGACCCCGATTGATGGAGTAGGTAGCTTGAGTAGAGTGACGTACCGTACGTATGTTCCGCGGCATATTTACGGTACAATACTCCACTTAAGAAACCTTAGGATGTACATATTTTGAGATCTATGATTCTCATCGTCCCTGTGATCATATATCCATTTGAGATCCTTGATTCTATTCGTTTCCATAATCATACTCTCATTGATTCCGTTCCTCCTTATGATCATGTTTCCATTCTGGATCTGTTGATTCTTTTCATCCCTTTGATCTATTTTTATCGATACTTGATTGAGGTTCCTGTCACCATGGTTTGAGCGCAGATTGAGCTGCTGCTAGTGTTGCGGTCAGGGTGAGCTCATCATAGATGAGGACCAACCATCGTGTTTTCTGGTGACATGAGAATGTCTCGAGTTAGTGTTGGTGTTGTAACCTCTTGTTGAGACGAGTGTTTGGTCTTGCACCGTGTGATCGGGCCATTGTTAGAGGCTGCCTGTTGTGAGAGGACTGTTGATGTACAGCTTACCTCAGATATCATGATGTCGTCTACCTTGCAAATAGATGATCCAGCTATTGCTGAGATTGATGAGATGTCACTTCCAGAGCTTATGAGCTGAGATCGCTGGAGCTTTCAGGTAGAGATACGACAGGTGATAGATAGTCTATCTTGAGTTGAGAGACGGAGGTGATTCGTCAGATTTGATGCACCGACGCATGCCCAGTTGAGTTGAAGAATTCCAGTATGGAGAATCTTATTCAGATCAAGAGTAGATCTACCGAGAAAGGACGTTGTTCGTCGGATGATCCAATAGGAGATCAGTAAGTGGACCAGCTTCAGATATAGGATCTCACCCAGATGCGTTGTGAGTTGATTGAGAACGGACGAGTTTTGAGTATTCCTCCGATTGTTGGGACGAGTTTCCGGGGACGTGTTCGGCTAGAGATATTCTACAGAGTGATGAATATATCAAGTTCGCAATTTCGAGTCCGTATGAGAGATTCCGGATTGAGTGTAGCCGAGAACAATTGTAGTATGCAGATAGTATGACGTGACGTCGAAGTGGATGATGATAAAGACGAGTAGAACCAGAGGTTCGTGCGAGATGATGCCGAGCTATTGTTATTCCCCGTCGAGATCAGAGATCTGATATATATACAGAGGCGTTGGGATACAGCCAGTTCCCGAGGAAATGCTGTGCTGAGAACGTAGATATCCAGAAAATAAGAAAAGATTATGCAAGAGTACCAGCCTCCGTATAGTCCGGCATAGGCGAGATTGGAAGAGACCCTGAGCAGGTTCCTTCCAGGATACTGCTGCAATAAGATTTGCACCGAGGATCAGATGTGTGACGTGTATTCAGAAGACCAGAGGTCGATGCTAGTGATGTGCTGCTTTATGAGTGATCATGTTAATTGGCCGAGAAGTGACCATAGGAGTGTCAGAACGGAATCGTTTCCGTTAGTACACCAGATCGGACCGGACCGACAAGCTGATGGATCACGAGATTGGTAATCCACAGAGAAAATAAGGACCCAGAGACAGAGAACGCCAGACCGTGACCAGGAGGCAAGCGGATGTTCTTGCTCCGCCAGTTTGGGCGCACCGACACATTTTTTGATATTGTAGGAGGTATACCTCAATGTCATTTGTTGCGGTTTGCGTTTGTGATCCGAGTATCATGCTTATATTGCTTGGATTTGAGTTTTGATGATTGAGTTTCATAATATTGTTTTCGTGCACCATGGTTGCATCTACTGGGTATTTACACTTTGTGTATAGTTATTGCACTTGATATATGTTTTTATACACCGTTGTGTTGGTTTATGATTTATGCATATCTATTGCACTTGATATTGACTTTGTGCCTTGGCTGCACATGTTTATGATTTCGTGGACTTCATACAATTGCTTTGATTTTGTGCATGTGGTACGCACTCTATTTGATTTTTGCGCTCGGCATAGCTTACATGTGCTTGCAGAGCATTGATACAGACTTTGTGCACATAGTTGCACACGCTTTTGATTTTAAACACCTTGGTACACTTGGTGTTGTCTTTTATACATTTGAGTTATTGATTGTATTTCATGCATTTGATACACCAGATCTGTATTTTGTGCACTTGATGCACCAGATTAGTATTTTTGTGCATTGTTGCACTAGATTTGCATTTCATGCGTTTGTTGCACCAGGTGGGTATTTCGTGCATTAGTCGCACTAGATTTATACTCCGTACATTGGTTGCACCCGATTTATGTCATTGAGCATTCGTTTTACCAGATTTGTGTTTTCGTGCGCATTTGTACTTGATATTCGTTTTTGTGCATGCTACCGCACTAGATGTTTTATACGAACCCGACATACTTGATTTGGATTTTTGTGCATATTAGGCGCTTGATATTGGATTCTGTGCGCATTGGATGTACTTGACTAAGATTTTATTCGTGCATGTCGGATGCACTTGATTTAGATTTCATTGGTGCATGACGGATGCAATTGATTTGGATTTTCGCGCATGTTGGGCGCATGATATGAGATATGATTTTCTGCACACCGGATGCACTCGATTGGGATTTTATTCGTGCATGTTAGTTGCACTGGGTTGAGATTTTCGTGCACAATAGATGCACCGGATGTGGTTGTCGTGCACACTCGTTGCACTGGACAGATGCTTTCATGCACACCCGTTGCACTTAGTTTTGCCTTGTGCATATTGTGGCACCTGTATTTGGATTTGATTTTCGTACGCACCAGACGCACGTGATTATTGGATATGCGTTTTGAGGCTGATTTCGCTCTTGAGCACTTTGTTTTCATGACGGGTACTATATTATGTAGTAACCGAACATGACTGATCTGAGAACAGTACCTGAGTACTTTGCATGCATAAAAAGTCTAACAAGAGATTTTCAAAAAGGAGCTATAGTCTCGCTATTTCTTACATGTCCGTGAGCGACACGAATGTTTACAAAGGAAAACCTTTTGGGATATTTCAAAAAGGCGAAACGTATATTTGAGCAAAACATATATGAACGTATAATTATTACTTTACAATGAGCGTCCATCACTGTGCCGTGAGTTACGCATCACACGGCGATTCAGAAAAGATTTTGCATGTATTTATTTAAGTTTTTGGAGATTTTTGAAGTATGCGTACTATATACATATTATACTATTTGACTAATATATATTGGATTTCAGTAGGGGATTTCGAGATTTGTATCTCCATTGTAACTCCGATGATATGCGTGCAAATCCGATAATTTGCGTGACGCTTGACGGAGTTCGATTTTGAGTTTTATACTCATTTTCTTGCGCACTTGATGCGCTGTGGTATTTCTGTATCTTCCGTGATTTCGGAGCCCCGTTGATTGAGTTGAATTTTGAAATATTTTAGTATTTGGGGGTTTAAATTTAAATTCGGGGACCGAATTTATTTAAGGGGGGAAGATTGTAACATTTCAGAAAATATAAAATATCATTTTTGAAATTTAATATTAAAATAATATATTTCGCGAAAACTACCCGATTTGCAAAATTGGGGTTTTCGTAAAATGGTATAAATATATAGCAATAATTGTGAAATAATTGGAGATTAAAATGATTTATTCATTTAAAAATATATTTATCGGATTTGGCATTTTTATAATTAATTATATGCAGTTTAAATAAAAATTGATTAGTGCACTGCTAATCGCGATTAAATCAAATCCGTGTTCTTGCAGTTTTCCATGGTTAGTGCACCATGTCATGTTGCATTTTGGTTACATATTTTGTTCTTGTATTGTTTTTGGGGTATTATGTGGTTTGGGTTTTAAAAAGAAAAGAAAAAGAGAAAAGGGTAAAAGAGAGAATGATTGGAGAGAGAGAGAGAGTGTGTGAGAAATGAGTTGAGAAAGGGTGAGAATAAGAAAGAGAGAGAGGGGGTTGCCCATTATTTCCTCCCCATTATCTTCTTCCTCCTCATCTCCCTCCACCTTCACCCACAAGATCCATCTCCAAACCCTCATCAAAACCCTACACCCTTTTCATTAAAAATGATCCCCACCTCACCTTCATCACTTTAGGCCCATCAAAGTTGGATTTTGGAGATTTTGGACTTCTAGGGTTTTTCTTGGTTGCATCCATGAGATATAATTCCTTTCATTTAGTTTAGTTTAAGTTTCCTAGCATTCTAGTTAGTTTAGAATTGGTTTAAGGTGTGGATTTGTGAACTTGGAAATTAAAAAGAAGGGTTTGGGTGTTTGTGTGGAATGATGCTGAGCAGTGGCTGTTGTAAGACCTTGGTGTGGAATTTTGTGGACCTAGAACAGAGAATACGGACTTAGAATTTACCCATGTCGGTTTTGTGACATTTAGTGGCCTACAGGGAATCTGGGATGGCCCGGGAAGTTTCTGAGAAAAACAAACAACTCCAGAGACCTAATTAAGACACTAAGAGACCACCCTGCAAAGACGAACCCCAACAGAGCAGATTGGGCCAAGGTGGACGGATTTGGGGGCAATGTGGCCGGCCTCAGTATGGGCATTTGGGTCTAAGTTTGGTCTGTAGCTCAGTTACTTCATATACAAACCCACTGCATTGTTTGTATAGGCTCTTTTCACCTGATTAAAAATCTGGGAGTGAATTCTTGAGTTGCTGCTTTGGTGTCGGGTTATGTTTTCCGATATTGGATTTCTTGGTTTTAGTATTTGATATTGTGTTTGGTTGTTGGGCGTTTGTACGTCCACAACAAGGGTTGTTTGATTGTCTTGCATGCGTAGGCTATAGGTTCTAACCTATGGGCGCACCGTGTGCCGTATTGGTCTTCCAAACTCGATTTTAATAGCATTTATGATTTGTATTGATTGTATGTACCTTCGCGTGGATTCCGAGACGACGGAGCATGGCGTCATCGACTTCGGTAAGTAAGGAGCAATGTGAGTAGATCTATATCTACTGGGGAAGTCGGATGGATGGCGTATAGTACCCCCGCAAATTATAATTGGAAACCGATCTATAGGATACAGTCATAGAAACCTAGATTAGAAAACTAGGGATATGGTTAAAAGATAGTTAGAGATGATATGAGTGATTGAATATATATATTGAGATGTGAGATGAAAGCTTTAGGGATATGAAAGGTGAATGTGAATCACGACTTCTAGATATGTAGTTGCACTAGAATAAGTATGAGCTTTAGAGTAGCATGACATTGATGTATAAGGTAGAATTTATATATAAAATTGACTTGATGTAAGATGACTTAATGTGATGAAAAGAATATACGATGTGATATAATGACTTGATTGATATGTCGGTATACGGATGCGAGTTGATCAGTCGAAAATATTGCATTCTCAACACGTCAATTTCCCTACTCTTATTGCTCTTATAAAGGTGTTTATTATAAATATAATGTTAGTGTATATGCCCTAGAGGCCATTACTGTATCATACTAGTTTGTATATTACTTAATGGAAGCTTGGGATATTCACCTTGTATATACAATCTTGCTCAAAATAGTAGTATGCTATTTGGTTTGTTTCTACTTCAATGTGTACATGTGTTTATTTTAGTATATTACCTATACACATTAGTGGAGCCCTTAGGATCTTTGCTTGATTACCAGCGTTGTGATGGCAGTCACACTAGTGGGGCTGGGTAATCTATAAGCACATCCTTATGCAGGTCCCTGGTCGCAGGACTATCGAGACAGGGCATCAATACTCCGGATTAGACTAGCGCATGCGCTTCTCATCCCAGTATGGGAGACGGTCTGTCCCACAGCCGTCGGTACGTCGTACTTGAGATAGTATGCGGGTGCTCGTTGGGTTACGAGTACACTGGACATGACTCGTCGGGAACTGACTAGTTGGTATTATGCCTATCGTCAGTTATCAGTTCCCAGGTGACATGAGTACAGCTTAGTCCGCTGACTTGACACTGTCACTTCGCCTCGAGTGTGTTCCCACTGCACTTTGATTACTACCCTACCACGGCTCAAAGGAGTCGTGCAAACAGGTGGTAGTTGGGTGCAGTCCCGAAGCACTTGGAGGCAGTGGCGGTTAGACAGGATTCGTCTCTCCCGGTATTGGGGGTTGACATCGCGCTGTGTCTAGGAGAGCCATTACACGAGTAGTCCCTGGCCAGGGCAAACGAGATATACTGGTAGGCTTCCAGTGTTATCTCAGGTTGTTTTGGGCTTCACTCCGACACGACTTGTACCGCCATTGGGGGACTGACGTTTACCGCCCCCTAGGCCCGCCATGCGATGTATCAGACGAACAGACCGGACTGTACGGAGAATGTCACATTCAGGATCAGTAGGAGTTCAGATGGGTTTCGCCTCGTCAGTCTTCTTGTCGGCATCTGCCTAGGGACCGTTACGCACAGCTAGTGCCGCTTGCGGTCTGTGGTTAAACCCACTGCCAGCGTAGTGTCGAGTCTTTAGAGTCCCACACAGAAAGCTATTCGCCTTTAGGCAAAAGAGTAGAGGTCGCATGGTTTTGCGACAGGTCGCATGGTTTTGCGACAGGGTTCGGTCACATCCGTGCACTTGTGCACGTACAGTGTCCGGACAGTTCACACTAGCGGGCTTTGGTTTAAGCCAGATCCTAGTGTACCTTTTAGGATTGGTTTTATCCAGTATGCATTCGTGTTCCTCGGAACGCGGATGCGGGTGTGTATGCACAGTTGGCGGAGAGACAGAGGCAGAGGATTCTCATTAGGGTTGTTGACCGTTGACAGTTGACTATTGACTTTTTGCTCAACCCTAATGAGAATATGATATGTGATTAACAATTATATTAATTAAGTATTATGGTGACATGGTTGTTGAGGGATTGACTTTGTTGACGTGTTGACTTTTGTTGACTTGTTGACTTTGTTGACCGGTTGACTAGGCTTGACTAGTTGACCATCATGATAACTATAGCTATCATTTCATGGAAAAGACTTTTGCTTGCTTGCTCTTTTGTGCAAAATGAGTGCATGAAATGATATGGCTATGGTTGCTTAAACCATCACATAATACTTGATTGATATGAGGTGTTATGATTGTTTTGGATTATGAGAGCCAAATGAGAAAGGTTTTCTCTCATTCTTTCATGCTCATTCTCTCTCTTGTTCTTGAGCTCTCATCTCCTCCTCTTGCTCTCCCTCTCTTGACTCTATGGTTCACTTGTCTCATGAGTTGAGAACCAAGAACCATAGATAAAATCCCATACAAACTCTTCTCTACTCACTCTAGTTCACAAGGTTTAGCAAACCGAGTGAACTAGTTTCTTCAAAGTTCGAAGAAGGAGCCAAAGGTTGAAGCTTTCAGGTGGATCTATCTTCGGCGCAAGGAGACGACGGGGAGAAGCTGATTCGGACGACCATCGAAACTTGAAGACGAAGGAGTTCGAGAAAAAGAAAGGTATAACCCCCTAACCGAGTAGTTAGCAACTCGTAGTTAGGTTGTTAGTTAGATGTTGAACAAAGATCCGGGTTTTAAGTCCATGTTACCACCTCTAAGAAAATTGTTTTTCACCAAATTCCGCATGCCCGAAAGTACCGGGAGAGGTAGCATGGACTTACATATAACACAAACTACGAATTCATCTGGAAAATACCAAATACCCTGTGTTATAATTATAATCGATATTCTAGAGGGAAATTGAGTGTTTATTACTAACACATGATCTTTGTATATCTAAACACTTGTCTTAAGATTTTGTGCAGAAATTCTTCAGGTTAAAGAACTGGAACTGCTAAAAAGCACCGATAAATACAGTAAGTCAAAAATTTGAGATCTGGCAGTAAATAAGAAATAACTATAGGATTCCAGACATCAGCAAAGTACCATAAATCCAACATAAAACAACCCTGAAGATTCCTTGCACTGACTCCATAAAAAGGCCGCGGATCCGCGGCCGATCCAGGCCGATTCGCCGCGGATCTGCGGCCGATTCGACTCGTCGGTGGTGGAAACTTTTTGTAGATGCTCTCTTTTAATGGCCAAACATCTTCAAGATGCTTCAAAGTCCCTATAAATCTCCAGAAGCTTCTCTCCAACAGCCAAGCTTCTAGTGTAAGCTTGGTACCTACCTAGCTTCTTATGCAAGCCTCATAACAACCTAGCTTCTAGGAGAAGATAGAGGAAAAACTATAAAAGGGGACCTAGGGTTTCATTCAAAGGCGGTTGTTGAACATTGAACCAAATCCACTCACAAGTTGAGTAACACAACTTGTAATCAAAACCCTAGCCCAAATCCAATTTCAAAGCCAAATCAAGATCAATTGAGAAGCGAATCAAGCAAGCCATCAACGATTCTTTGTAGCGACGCCGGTCTTCATCAAGAGCAAGTGATCGCAACCGTTCCACGACTCAAGAAGATCGATGCTAAGCTAATTTCGACGGATCTAGTTACCTCCTCAAATCTTGTAACCTTGAATTGAGTGAATGTGTACCTAATCGTCGATTAATAAAGGTGAAAATTGTAAATCTTTCTTTCTTTACATTCTTACATTATGAAAATTTATCGATTCTTGATTCTTTCATTTTTCATGACGTGTAAGTGAAATCTCCGCTTGTAACGGAATCGAGAGAATAGGTAAATGATGAAATTCTTGAATGATTCTTAAGTCTTATGAGGTTTGTTAACTCTAGGAAAAAGAATCATCGATGACCTAATTTTGAGAGAGATCATTTTCTTGAATATCTTCGCTCCAAATTAGAGATCAATGATCGGTGATTTTCTTTGTTAGAGGCTAGAATTTGAATGATAATCAATGAAAAGATAAGGGATAGTGAAGGAGAAACCCTAGTTTCTTCAATAGATCCCTAATCTTCATTGATCGCCATCGATCTAGCTATAATTCCTCAATAGATAAGATTTCGTAATCTTTAGTTTTCATGATCACTACTTATTTGATCGATTTTTACAAGCTATTCTTCAAATCTTGATAATTAAATCGATTTGGACATTTTCTTGATCTTTATCAATTCTTGATCCTAGATCTATTTCTTTATATTTCTTGAAACTAAATCTCACAAATATTGAATCATTTTCTTTTATCTTTTCTTTTCAACTCAACTAAAACAAATTCAAACAAATTCACACAATCTCAGTGGACGATCCGTATTCGCTAACAAAACTTCAATAGACACCGTTAATTGATTGCGGTTAAAAATTTCTTTGGTTGTGATTAAAATTTTTCCAAATACACACGAAGATGATCAATCACGAGTCGATAAGAGAGGATTGATACTTTTGCTTCTTCCCTGATATGAGATTGTTGTGGATGTGACCTGGGATATAGGCATATAGATATATAAAATGTTGTGAATCATGAGTGATAAGTCGTACAAGACGTTAGGTCCGTACCCTCATTGTCATATAGGTTGATAGGATCCCCAATTGTTAATGCCGCCGTACGATAATTTACCATACGTGATGAGTTTTATGATGATTGATCCGTACTCTTGACTAGAGAATGCCGTACGATGGATTATACCGTACGTGATGTTGTGAGGCGGGTTGCCGATTGATAGGTTCACCGACTCAGTCATATTAGATACGTATACCTTATAGTATTTAGCTGACGTTTTACTTATGCTACGTTCATGTCATTCTCATTGCATTCCATATACCTGTGCTAGTATACCTACACCATTATCGATGATGCGTATGTTACACTTACACAGATTGGCCGGCTCACACACTTCATCATCGATAATTGCTGTCACTCACACCGTAGAATTGTTACATCATGCTATTATATTGCTATGCTCACATTATGATGATATTCCCATGTTCACATCACTGTTCCATATTGCATGATTTACGGATATACTTACATTCTGTTATATGTCGCATACATCACGATTTACGATTATACGCATTGAGATATGTTGTTTTCATGAGATTTTTGGATTTGAGAACTGTGGCTATTTCAAAAGAAAGTATGTATTGTTTTAAAAATCCGGTTTCTCTTAATATGATATTTCAGTGCGTCCACTATGCATCGTGTGATAGAAACCCGATTCGAGGAGGTGGATGATCCGTTTGCGGGTTCATGGTGGACCCGGAATGGTTCTCCGGGGTGAGAAATGATTTTTGTGGTGTAGACAATGAGTCTAGCTGGGTGAGTATTACCTACCGGTGATTGGTTGGACCTGGCGGTTATCCGGAGGATACCGACAGGAGTCATGAGATGGATATAGGCCGACTCGTTCTGCCGGAGCTCGCGGGCCGATCCCGCAGATGAAGTCGAGATATGAGAATTTACGTGTCGGTGTTGGACACGAGTTTCATGATATTTCGAGTGTCGATGTTGGACACTCAGGTTCTATGGTTTCGATGTGTCGTTGATGGACACACGTTAGTGATATCCTCATATTTACATGCATATGCTTACATGATATTTACATGCATGATGTGTCATTGGTTGACACGTGGATGAGATCCACATGCATACAGGTATTGATTATATGGTTGGATGATATCCTCATACTTATAGGCATTGATTATATTGTTGGCACATATGTAGATACGGTCATCCTAAATATCATAGTATTACCTTCATGATATAGTTGACTTAGGAAATCGTTGTTTATACGATTTCTACCTGTTGATATTTTCTACTCACGAGTTGGCAACTCACCTCCGTTGTGCCACAGTTCTTGCAGGTTGACCGCATGGATCAGTAGCGGTATCGCTGGCACACAGCTACATTCGGATTTTTTTTCTTTGGTAAGTGGTACATGTTGGATCGTACCCCTCTTGTATTTATTATTTCTATTGTATCTAGTTAACTCCATCAAATCAGAAACTAGTATTTATATATGTAGTGAGATTTAGAAAGACTTGTAGTTGCGAGACTTGAGCGATGGGTTATGTGTTCGCTTTTTGGGTTGATGTCTTGCTTTATTCATTATCTTTTGTGTGGATTTTCGCCGTTGGGCGTCGTATACTTATTTTATGACTTTCGTGGTTGTGAATCCGCCGATTGGCGAAGAGCTAGCTCCCGCTTGGGGATGCCTTTATTATCATTATGTATTTGTGGTTTTAGATCAAAATATATAAGTGTGGTGCTGCCCAAATTTTTAAAAGACGAAACATGTTTTTCAGCTAGTAAAATAAACTTGTATTTTTCATGTTCCTTTTTCAATGCACTTAAGAAAACATTTGATTTAATTATACCTTTATTTTAAAACTTCACCTCTTCTATTTTCTTAAAAAAGTTTAGATTTCTGCGTTTTGGTTTACTTGAGTTACGTTATGCCTTTAGATGTAGCGTGATTTAAGTGCCAGTCATGAGCTAATATTTTCGGGTTGTGACACGTAAATCCACATAACTCGGGCTCCGTCAGTCCGGATCGGCTCATATATATCTTATGACTCCGGTCGGTATCCTCCGGATAACTGCCAGGTCCAACCAATTACCGGTAGGTAGTGCTCCCTCTGCTAGGCTCATTGTCTACACCACAAAAATCATTTCTTGCCCCCGGGGTACCATACCGGGTCCACCATGTATCCGCAGATGGTGCCTACCGCTCCTCGAATCGGGTTTCAACACAAGTCTCAGAACTGAGAAAACTCATAGTGGACGCACCAAAATATCTCACCAAGAGAAACCGGGTTTTTAAAACAATGCTTACTTTCTTGAAATATCCCCACGGTTCTCAAATCTGTAAATCACATGAAATCCGTATTTCAATGCGTAATCCATGAAATATGATGTATGCGACATAGAACAGTAATATGCATATATCAAGGGAAAACCGCTCCTTTAAATGAATCCAGTTTTTAAGTATATCACGCGGTTCCCAATTTCTCCAAAATCAAATGCAACATCATATAAAGGTGTATATGTAGCTATAGCAAGGTATGTGTATATACATGTAAGTATGTATGCATGATGCATTTCATATGCGTAATAGAACAAGAATCAACATATCAATGTCAATAACAATACAATACTGCATATGTGTATAGGTTGTGCGTGTCATGACAATTACCAACGGTTGTGTGTGTAGCATACAATTTAGTGCTCGTGCAATATGAACCGTCAGTAATGGTGCAGTGTTCAATGGGTACTAAGTCAAGGAACAAGTAATGGTATGCAATGATGCTCATGGACAATCAACTCATATGCACATAACATGTGACTATAATATCATATCTAGCCTTGACGCTTAACGCCATACGAACGATTTCCCCGTAGATGTTAAATCTACTCACCTGGACGCCTCAGCTAATCAGATCCGATCACAGATTTGCCTTTCCGCGCCGCATACGATGCCTCCACAACCAATCCTAGAATTAGACAAACACAATACATAAGGCTAAATATCCTGAGACGACACAAAAGCAACGAAAAGCAAGAATAAATGCCCACAAGTTAGACACTTGTGCACTTGGTGCACAAAACGTGTTCGACATTGCCACAACCTTAAGTTATTAACTAACAAAGTAACTACGGGGTTAATATTATACCTCAAACTTTATAGATCTAGCTTGTAACTTGGCCTCCCAAAAATGGCTTCTTGATCCAAGATCCAAGTTAGAATAGGCTAATGAGAAATGAGTGAAGAATAAGCTATGAATTTGTGAGATTAAATGTGGATTTTTGATGAATTTTGAAGAATTTTTGAGAGGAATTGAAGTGGGGAAAATGGGAATGGGGGTTGCTAGAATTGGGAGGCTCGGCCAAGAAATGGAGATGAGGAGAGAGAGTGAGGTGTTGAATGAGTGATAAATTTTCCAAGTCAACAAAAGCCCCATGCCTCAAGTCACAAGCCATACTTCTTTCATTATTAAATCCCCTTTTTCTTTTTACTTTTGAAGTGGGGAAATTGGGAGATGGGTGGCTGCTGGAATTGGGAGCTCGGCCAAGTGAGGATGAGTGTGTGTGTGTGTGTGTGTGTGTGTAGGAAAGTCTAAGTCAAGAAAATACCGCAAATCAATATGCACCATACCTCTTTGATTATTATATTCTATTTAAGTTTTCTTTGAAAATTCTAAAACCATGGGTTAAACATTTCACTTCTAAAAACAATATATTACAAATTGTGTTTAGTTTTCATGGTGCACTAACATGTAATAACCCATTCTAATTTGTAATTATCACCAATTAAATGTATAAATGAAAGCTTAAAATAATATTAAAAATAATTAATTAAGGAAACATATTTAAGTAAACTAAAAATTTATAAGTGACTAAATAAATACCAAATACTAGCAATTACATAGCTAGAATAGTTATATTTAAGTCTATGTTGAAAAATAATTATATTTTGGTTTTTACGGAAAACACCAGTTATTTTACCGATTATCGGAAATTTCACCTAAATGATTTTTCAGAACGTTACACTTTAAGGGGGAGAATCGCCTCCACTCCGAAAAGTAATGAGTATGGAGTGGACTGAGTTGGAGTGCGATGCGTGGTACGATATGCCCACAACGTCTCGTGGAGCCTGAGATTCCAGTCTCTCTTATTGGTTGAAGTATTTTTCCTCAGGAGCTTGCATAGAGTTTTATTGAAGGTTTAGCTAGCCCATTGGCTCTTGGATTGTAAATGGAGGAATATCTCCAGTCTACCTTGTGCTAAGTAGCGAACCTTGAGAGTTTGAAGCTCTTGAAAAAAAGACCCGTTGCCAGAAATGATTGTTTTTGGTGTGCCGAAGCGGTATAGAATATTATGCCGGAAGAATGTCCTAATGTCTTCTATCTTCACTTCTTTTAGAGGGACAGTTTCAGCCCATCTGGAAAAGTAGTCAGTTGCGGCCAATATGAACCGGTGGCCTTTTGATGATGGGGATCAATTGGGCCAACAATGTCGGTGCCCCAAACTTCGAAGGGCTATGACGTGATGCAGCGGATTGGGATGCTTATGGTTGAAGTCACCGTGAATTTAGTAGAGATTACACTTTTTCACATGCTTTTCACAATCCCTTATCATAGTAGTCCAGTAATAACCAAGCCATTTGATTTGAAGCTGCATTTTGGGACCAGATTGGTGAGCTACGCAGACGCCCGAGTGAACTTCTTTCATGACTTTTTGGACTTCGTCCGATGACAGACACCTGAGCCAGAGTTGGGCATATGATCTGCGGTATAGCGTATTATTTACAAACACGTATCAGAAAGCTCTCTTCTTCACTGAATCCTCGCAGATTTTTCTTCGGATAGCTTGTCATATCGGATGTACTCTTTGAAGGGCTCTCTCCAATCAAGCTCGTCTTGAATGATTAAAGTTTCTTCGGTAGGATTGTTCTCTTATTCTGCACTTTCCTCTTCTTGTAAAGGGACTGAAAGAAAAATTTGCTGGCTCCTAACTGTGATCAAAATTTCATCTATGTCGGGATAAGCCTGCTCTTTGGCTAGGTGAGCGAGTACGTCGGCTTTTCTGTTCAACACCCTAAGAACTCTTATTAGTTCAATGTGGGTGCACTGTTTTATGAGTTCCACCACCTGGCTTCTGTATCGAGATAACTCGAGCTTATATATCTTGTAGTCGCCACTTACTTTGTCGGCGACAAGCTGAGAATCACCGTAGACCCGTAATCGAAGGATCTTCATTTCTATGGCGAGCTCCAAGCCAGCTATCAGAGCTTCATACTCAGCCTTATTGTTTATGCGAGGCTCGGTAAGGGCAAAGGAACGTCTCTGGGTTCCTCCCGAGGGCGTGATAAGCACCAATCCTATCTCTTCTTTTACCTGCGGGATGCTTGATTTGATAGAGGTCCTCATTGACAAGACTCCATCAAAGTAGAGCTCCCAGCATGACTCGTTATCCTCGATATGCAGCACCTGTTCATCGGGTAACTCGCAATTTCTGGTATGGGATGAGCGGAGAGGAAGTCGGCGAGGGCTTGCCCTTTTACTGCTTTCTGTGGAATATAGACTATGTCGAACTCAAGCAGCATGACAACCCATCTTGCCATTCTGCCAGCTAGGCTTACTTTGGTCATTAAGTTTTTAAGCGGGTCGACCTTGGAGATCAGCATAACTCGATGAGCGAGCAGATAGTGCCTTAGCTTCTTCACAGCGAATATCGGGGCCAGTCATTGCTTTTTGATCGGAGAATATTTATGTTCCGTCCCGACTAAAGTTCGACTGAGCTAGTAGAGGGAATTTTCTTTTCCCTCCTCCTCATTATTCTAGGCAAGGAGCGCATTGAGAGACTCATCTAGCGCGGCAGTATAGAGGGTCGGTGGTTTATTTGGAATGGGGGCAACAAGAACTGAAGGGTGCAACATGTACTGTTTGATATTTTCGAATGCATCTTAACATTCGACATCCCAGACAAAAAGAGCTCCTTTCTTCATGAGTTTTGAGAAGGGCTTGCATCTTCCCGATAGGTTCGAGATGAACTTTCGTATGTAAGAGAGCTTGCCATAGAAGGATCTCAGCCGTATCAGATTCTTTGGAGGAGGTATCTCCATGATTGCCTTTATCTTCGATGGGTCGATCTCGATCTCTCAGTGCCGGACTATGATGCCCAAGAATTTCCCCAATGATACGCCAAAGCCGCACTTTAGATGATTCATCTTCAGATTGTACTCTCTCAGTCTAGTGAAGACAGCTCGGAGATCTTGATGTGATTGGCTTTGGCTCTAGTCTTGACGACCAAGTCCTCGATATAGCATTCGACGACTTTGTGGATTAAGTCATCAAAGATCTTTGTCATCGCCCTTTAATATGTGGCACTTGCATTCTTCAGTCCAAACGACATCATCTTGTAACAGTATATGCCGATTGGGGTTCGAAATGCTGTGTATTGCTCATCTTTGGGCGACATATTGATTTGATTATATCCAGACGAACCATCCATGAAGGTGAATAGCTCGTAATTTGAGCTGTCGTCGACCATCATTTTCATGACCGGAAGCGGGAAATCGTCTTTAGGGAATGCCTTATTGAGGTCTCTGAAATCGACACAGACTTGGATCTGTCCATTCTTCTTTTTCACTGGGACGATGCATGCGATCCAATCTGCATATTTCTCTTCTCCGATGAAGTCAGCATCAATGAGTTTCTTAGTTTTCTCGATGACATTTTCTTCCAGCTCCCTTCTTATTCTTCGAGGAGCCTGTTTGACTGGCTTGGCATCAGGAGATATAGCTAGCTTATGCATGTCCACTTCAGGAGAGAGACCAGGCATTTCTTTGTACGTTCATGCGAAGCAGTCGAAGAACTCCCATAGCAGGGTGATTATCCGTTCTTTCATTTCCTCTGACAAGAGTGTGCTGATGTAGATCGGGCTTGGATTATCGGGCGTTCCTAAATCAATCTCGATTAGCTCGTCGAAGGTTGCTTGTCTGCATCTTCGAGTTCTTGAGGGACTTCTTCTGGCTTGGCTAGCTCGTGTAATCATTTGGATTTGTTAGTAATATAAGCCGTAGAGGCCATTATTGTATGATACTGGATTGTATATTACATATTGAAAGCTTGGGATATTCACAGTTATAATAACAGTCTTTCTCAAAATGGTAGTATGTTACTTGATTTGATTCTACCTCAATATGTGCATGTGTTTCTTTTAGCACATCGCTTATACATATTGGTAGAGCCCTTAGGATGTTTGCTTGACTACCAGCGTTGTGATGGTTGTAACAGAAGTGGGGCTGGCTAGTTTATAAGCACATCCTTATACAGGTCCCTAGTCGTAGGATTATCGAGACGGGGTATCGATACTCTAAAGTAGACTAGTGTATATGCTTCTCATCCCAGTAGGGGAGATGGTCTGTCTCACAGCCATTAGTACGACGTACTGGAGATAGCATACAGGTGCTCATTAGGTTATGAGTTACACTGGACAAGACTCTTCGGGAACTGCTGGTTGGTATTATACCTATCGTCAGGAAGCAGTTCCCAGGTGACAGGAGTACAGGTTAGTCCGTTGACTTGCTATTGCTACTTCGTCTCGAGTGTGTTCCCACTGCACTTAGATTACTACCCTACCACGGCTCAAAGGAGTCGTGTAAACAGATAGTAGCTGGGTGTAGTCCCGAAGCACTTGGAGGCAGTAGCGATCAGATATGATTCGTCTCTCCCGGTATTGGAGGTTGATATCGCGCAGTGTTCGGAAAGCCATTACACAAAGTCCCTGGCCAAAGCAGTCGAGATATACTGGTAGGTACTCCAGTAGTTTCTCAGGGTGTATTGGGATCTCCTCCGGCACGATTTATTGGGCTGTTAAGGGTCTGACGTTTACCATCCCCCTAGGCCCGATAAGCGAGTATCTTAGACGAACAGACTGGACTATACGGAGATTGTCACAGACAGGCTCAGTAGGAGTTCGGATGAGTTTGCTCATCGACAGATACCTGAGTAGCCGTTACGTGCAGCTAGTACCGTTGACGTGTTTGTGGTTAAACCTACTGTCAGCGTACTGTTAAGTCTTTAGAGTCCCATACAGAGAGTTTCCCTGCTTCGGGCAAAAGATGTAGAGGCCATATAGTTTTACGGCAGGGCCACGATCACATACGTTTACTTGTACACGGATGATGTTCGGGCGGACAATACTAATGGGCTTTGGTTTAAGCCGGATCCTAATATTATATTATTGAATTATTATCATCTTAGTGTATTCGTATTTTTCGGTATACGGATACGGGTATGTATATATGGTGAATGCATTCTTGTAATTTCGGCAAGGTATGCTTCTAGAAGGGGACACCTCAATATTGGATTATCTATTTTTGCAAAATGGATTAATGAGGTAGAAATGGAGGAGACTTTTGTGGTATGGTTTAAAGGATGGCTCAATGAATTGTTTATTGGTTTGGATGCACTATTGAATCATAGGAGGTATTTTCTATGAGAAAATATTATATGCTTTGTTATTGAAAACCCTTGAGCTATTCTCTACACTACACAACCTAGCTCATTTCTCATTTCTCTTTCTCTCTCCAAGTTTTCCTATTCTTCATCAAGCGAGACTCTTACCCTCACATGAGTTGTGAAACAAAGAGTCTCATGAGACAAAAAATCTAATAGCTTCTCTCACCTACGCTACTTGGATTAGCAAACCATTTACCCTAGTTACCTCGGTTTAGAGGTTGGTGCTTAAAGCACAAAATCTCGGGTGGATCATCTTTGACGCGAGGAGGCCAATGTCGCAAGCTCGATCCATACTTCTAGGAGCCAAGGAGTGGAGGAAAAGAAGACCCGAAAGACTAGTAAAAGGAGGTATAACACTCTTATCGAGTAGCTAACCTCCTAGTTAGTTTAGTTAGTTAAGCTTTTAGTATAGATCCTGGAGTTAGCCGGTGTTGCGAATCTCGTTAAAATCTTTTTTTGAAAATTCCGCCTCCCCGCGAACCCGTGGGGTGTGCGACATCGGCTTACAGTGGTATCAGAGCCTACAAAACCTTAACTAGCAAGTTAGCAAACTGTTTAGATATTCGATCGTCGGAAAAATCCCGAAAACACAATTCCAAAACCATGTTTTTGTCGATTTTCAAAACTGGTCTAAAAATCTTTTCAGAGGCCTTAAAAATACAAGTAGTGTTTTTAAAGAACACAAAAGAAAAATGAGTTGCTAACTCGCTAAGACCACCGCGAAAGCGCGGCGAAACAGTGTGTTTCGCCGCGGTTCCGAGGCCGAGTCGAGGCCGAGTTGACTCGGTTTTCTTCCGTGGGTATATTTTCTGGAATTGTGATTTTGGGAATATTTTGATTCTACCCAGATTGTTTGTGTACTGGATTGTGCATGTGGTAGACTCGGATTTGGTTAATCGATCGAAATTCTAAGATTACTTGGCTAATCGGGTTTTCTGTTTTTGGATATATATGTTCGTAAACCTCTGCTAATTGCTATACGTCAATTAGTTGGGGGTTGCACATATCTGTGATCTGTGTTGATGGTTTGTGTATATGGAGTATTGGATCGTCGTGGATGAATAGCCGGGGGAATGTGAGAAGAGTGTTTTCTTTTCTTTCATTCATGTAATTTGTAAAAGTGATGTAATGTTATTTTGCGGGGCACATCTGGGTTGAGGTTGAAGCCACCGTTGTATTATTTCTTTTACTGTTTTTTCTCCTAAGATAGACCCAAGGTGGGGTGCACAAACTACTGGGTTCTTGAAGTGCCGAGCGGCTTACTCATTTTATTGAGGGGGTTGCTTCACTTCGGAAATTTGGCGGGTAGTTTGCTGCCCCCATAGGGATCTAGGGTGGGGCTTGGCTATTCATCATGACCGTGGAATCCGTCTTTCGTTATAAGCTTAAAAGAAACGCGGAATTTCTAGTATATTTAATATATTCATCTGTGATCTGAAATGCCTATTATTGCGTGAGAAGAATGTATATATATATATATATATATATATATATATATATATATATATATATATAGGCGTTACTTATGTTTTGCACCCGTGCTAGTCCAGCCCCCACTCTGCCGGTAGTTAAGTAACCTAACGGTGCATGATGGGGCCCCGTGACGAATGTGGATGGTATAAGCGTACGTTGTATTTTCGTTTCTTTTTCTGCAATGATAGGGTTAAATGATGGGACCGCATTAACATTGATCAATGTAAGGAAAAACAAACCAAAACTTAATCGTTGGAATAGTTTCAAAACTACTCGGTTTTCTTCAAAATGCAAATTTTAAATGTAGAGCCTAAACCACTCCTTTTAAAAAAGCTATCATGGTTCTTTCGATAATATCAAGTTCACTACGTTCAGGGTTTCACCAAAACCATTCGTAGGCCTCCGTCATTTCATATGGGTATTCAGTAGTATTCAAAGTATGTATTTTGACATTAGCGAATGCATGGTGATTGGTAGCTGCTGGGTATTTATATGTAGCATAGATAGATGCGTTGGTTAGGAATAGTCATACTACTATGTTGGCCTTTGTCAAGGGTATGTACGGATGGGTTCAAATTAACCTGGACAATGACGGGTAGAACTTGACTTGTGACTTATGATATGTTGGCCTTCGTCAAGGTCATAAGAGCATGGGGAAAAATCCACATCGGGAGTTTCTAAGGAAATTAATACTTGCTAGTATTGCATACTATTTGGAGTGTGATGATTTTGTTAGGATTCCTTCAAAGTTGTCACACGATGATATTTGGATCCTGATCCTACTATGAGTATCCGCTATTCTTCGGGAGATTTTTTTACTAAACAATCAATGCTATAAACCAAGTAGGTGTCTAGAACGGTGTTAGCAGGGCTACGCCTCCAGGGAAAAGAGCTTATGTAATTAAGAAACTTCGCGAAAGCGTTAGAAAACCTCCCTCGAAGTACCGACACCAGCTGTAACAACCCTAATTTTCATATACACTTTTCTATGCAAATTTTTTTGTTAAATTTTTTAAAAATCCATAAAAGAGTATTTTAATCTGAGCACAAGATATATATAATTAATTATTTTGTTTTTAAATAATTTCATTTTTAGTGTACATAAAATTGTTTTAAAGTTAAAGTATACTTGGGGTATTTAATGTTGCTGTTACAACTTTAAGTAATTATTTTCACTCCATAATTACAAGAAGGAGCTTGTAGCTCATTGGTAACACCTTGCACTGCTGAACCAAGCCACCAGAGTTCAAATCCCATGCCCCACATTATTTTTATATTATTTTGTTTTAATTTTTTGGAAAATCAACAGTCAAACAGCCATAACTCACAAAATTTATACTGAACATAAAAAACTAAATACACCAAAATTCCCCCCAGATGAAACCCCACCCGACGAGCCTTCGACTCGGCCGAGTCAGCCGGTGGACCGGCCGAATCGGCCGGCGCCGCCGACCGGACTCGGCCGGACGGCCGAGTCGTCAACACGGAAAAAGTCCGTGTTGACCTGGTCAATTCCTCTGCATACTTTATTTTCTTTGATCGGTTACCAGATTCTCAATAAATCACTTTTATTCCAAAATTTAATGATTTTTAATGTTTTTATATATATATATATATATATTTTAATTAAAACCCTAACCCTAGCCTAGCCCTATATAAATACCCCTACCCTCTACCCTTTCACCCTACATTCCTAAGTCCACTCTCTAAAAAAATTCAAGAGAACTCGGTACGTTAGAAAAAGAGCGAAAGGCGAAGCGCTGCCGAAATCGACGACGAATTCCGACGACCGTACTAGGACCCTTCACGACGTTTAGACGCACCGACCAACCCACTACATCCCTAGCACTCTCTAGCGTTGTCCAAACCCGTAAGTCCCCCTCTTCCTATCTTTCTTTTCTTTTAAGAAAAAAAATACGACTTTTTAAAACCCGACGGAAATCGGAACAAATCGATTTCCGATTCGGTTTTCTATCAAAACTCACTTGTCACAAATTCCATAAAGCTTAAACATATTCATGTTGACTACTAATCACTTAAAAATCAATTTGGACAAGTTTTCACACATGAAATGATAACTTTTGTATAATACCGTATTTTCGCACTTAAATACCACTATGTTTAGTTTATCATGTTTAACCCCTAAACTTCACTATACCTTAAAATAGATCACGAGGTAATGACCTACCTCCATACACACGCAAATACAACCCTAATTGATATCATCAAAACTTAGAATACGAAAATACAAGACTTTACATTAAAATACCATTTTCTTTATAAACCTTTTCTAAAAGTTCTAAGTTGTACACAATTTTTAAAACAATATCTTTAATAGGAAAATACGATATGTCATGGACATTGATCGTTTATCTAAACCTGACTTTGTGGTGTCTAGGCTAGGCAAGTGAGCTTAGGTAACTTTAAAAGGCCCGTCTCACGATTCGTGAGCGGATCCCTCCTTCCTCACTTGTACTTACCTGGCCACAATTGGCGGTGAAGAGGCGATTTGAGACTTCTAATGACGTGTCATTTAGACCATTTAGAAATAGGCTAGTTGGCTTAGGAAAACCCTAGAATCTAAAATATGGAAATTTACACCTTTTACAAATAAATACCTTTTCTTTATAAAACCGTTTTCTAAATGATTAGTATTTATTAAATCTTTGCAAAGCGCCACTACAACCCACCTTTGGGGAACTCGTTAGGGATAGTACGGTTTATCGTGCACCCTCGAGCTTAGTAGTGCGAGATTCAGACCTCCGCAAGGAGCATTCGGTCTCGAAAGGTTTAAAATACGACATTTAAGAAAAATGAGATTTTTGGAAAATAAAATATTTATTAAAAATTATTCTTGTATAAACATATGTATATTTATCATTTAAACACCTATTTTATTATAAGATAAAGTTTCCACCTTTTCCTAAAAATTACAAGATTAAAAGTTACATTAAAATACCATGAATTTCAAATAAATCAATATTATAGATTAATACCTTTATTAGGATATATTCACTAGAAATATCACTAAATAAAATCGCACTCATTATAATTATAAAGACAAATAATAAATACTTAAGGTGTATCTTGAAAACTATACAAAAGTACATTTTTACATAAAACCCCTCAAGTTTTATAAATTACAATAAGGACCCTAACAATTATAGAATTTCAAATTACATTTCTTTTAGTCTGACTCGGGTTTGAGTCTGATTATTTCTGACTTGAATATGATTCAAGTCAATCTATATTCTTTACTATTCCAACTCAATATGAACACATGAATCCCTGAATCCAGTTAACAATCTATTCAATTTGACTGAATCAAACCATGGATATACATCCATTATTTCCGTTATTCCATTTACCTGATATGCAGTTACAACATGTTTACTGATATCATGGTTTTGGTCGGTCATCCAACTTACACAATACAATACAGCAATACTATCAAAACACTACGGGGTTTAAGGGGTAGATTGGTACGGAAGGTGTTAAAGGTGGCACGAGGTGGTCAGATTAAGACACCTAACATGAATCCAATTGCCGTTGTTCCGGGTTGTATAACGGAGCCTTGTACTCTATATTCCGTTTGCCATGGTCTCTAGCATATAGAGACCCCTCTCGTATACACTGGAATCCTTCTGTATTAAGCTACAAAGAACAGCGTTAACACAATATTCCATAATATTCTACAACATAATACTTTAGAAAATACTCTTATTCCTTTTTTCTAGTTCTTCCTTATCTTTGGGACTTACCGAGCGACCTGTTCGCTGACGACATTCTATTTCTTTCTTCTTTGAATGTCGTCAGGTGCTTTGGGCCCAGCAGAGATCGAGCCTACCGGTGAAGACTTGGAGCAATTTCATGAAGACCCCGAGCTCTAGATATTGTACCTTGTTCTATTCAGTGTTTTCATTTCCTGTTATGCCATTGTTTAGGCATCGCTTTTCATTCCAGTTGTATTTACTTTTCATGCATTGTACAAAAGAATGTTATTAATAAAGTTGCTGTTATTCTATATCTCTTGTCTCTTGTGATTTACTTTTATATTGCTTAGATACGCTTAGCGTATGTACTTCTGAGTATATACGTAGCGGGCCTCGTCGCGTCCCCTTCGCCGTACACCGGGAAGCGGGGCGTGACACCAGCCTGACTGAAAGGTTAAGCGAGAATTGTAAGAGTGAGATTAATCCTGACTAATTCTTCTTTTATGATTTGAGGAAGGATTCGAGAAAACAGTGGAAGCCATTCTTTTTAGATAAATTAATAACCAATCTAAAATTGCAAGAGCATCATGCTGAGTGTTTCTTCTCTCTCTCCTATTTGCAGCGGCCACTATGACCGGACTTAGGTTATTAGATAATAAATTGACTGGGCCAAACTATATTGATTGGCTAAGAAATGTCCAGATGACACTTATCCATGACAAACTGGACTACCTCCTTACTACCAAAGCCCCCGCCGTCCCAAGTTCAGATTCCGCCTTCGCGGATGTTGATATCCGTCAGACACGGGAAAAGGATTGTGCGAGAGTCAAGTGCCTCATGTTAGTCTCAATGGATAGTGAACATAAGAGGCTGCACGAGAAGATGGACTTAGTTTCTATCTTTCTCCATACCAAAGTTTTATATGGAGAGCAATCTCGTATCGCAAGATATTAGACCTTGAAAATATTGCTTCAAGCAAGGTTGGCTATCGGGTCATCTGTAGGGGACCACGTCTTTACGATGATTAGCTATATTGAATAGCTCACGGACCATGGGACCCCTTTGGAAAACGAGTTATGTACTAACTTGATTCTACCGTCGCTCCCCTCCACCTACGTCCAGTTTATCTTGAATTATAATCTTCAAGGGAAGGAAGTTACACTTCCTGACCTCAACATATTGAGGAGCTCAATGGGCATCCTGCAGAAATCCAGGGAGACACCCGCTCTGCTCATTGGAGAATCTTCCTCTTCTGGATCCAAGGCGAAATCCAAGGGAGAGAAGAAGAAGGCCTCCACCAAGCCGATAGGTGGTATCAGTAAAGTAGAGGGAATCAGTAAGGTAGAGGGAAATGACAGGGAAAAATTTCGGGGGCTAACAGTAAGAAAAGAAGGATGTTTCTGTTGTCACAGGAAAGCGCACTGTCAGAAGGACTGCAGGGCTTGGAAAGCCAGAAACCAGGATTCAAAGCAAGTTGTGGTTTCGGTTTCGGGTGTGTTTATGATTGCAAACTGTATGTCAATTAACTCTACTTCCTGGGTATTAGATACCGGATCAGGATCTCATATCTGTAATTCATTACAGGCTTTGAGCAACCGTAGAGTTATCAAGGCCGGTGATATGACTCTCAGGGTTGCTAACAGAATGAGTGTAGATGCAGTATTCGTAGGGGGATATCATCTAGGATTGACAAGTGGGTAGATTTTGATTTTGCGTAATTGTTTGTGTGTACCTAGTCTGGCTTGTAATATCATATCTGTATCTTTACTTTCTAAAGAAGGATATGATTTTACATTTGTAAGCGATGTTGTCAACATCCACCTAAATCAAGTATTGTTTGGATCAGGTATACTAGATAATGGTATATACGTATTAAATCAAGCTCAGATTTTCAACGTCCAGAACACACTTAAGAGAAATTATTCGGAATTAAATCAGGCTTTCTTATGGTATTGTAGACTGGGTCACATCAATGAAATACGGTTGATGAAGTTACATAAAGAAAGATATTTGGATCCGTTCGAATATCAGTCTTATGCAACTTGTCAACCATGTCTCAAAAGAAAGATGACAAAGACTTCGTTCATTGGACATGGAGAAAGAGCGAGCGAGCTCTTAGGACTCATGCACAGCGATGTGTGTGGTCTAATGTCTACACATACAAGAAGTGGTTATTCCTATTTCATTACTTTTACGGACGATTTCTCAAGGTATAGACATGTATTCTTGATGAAACATAAACCCTAGGCCTTTGAGAAATTCCGGGAATATAAGAATGAAGTAGAAAAATAAACCGGCAAAAGTATCAAGACACTAAGATCTGATCGAGGTGGTGAATACTTAAGTGCCGAGTTCCTGAACTACTTAAAAGAAAATGGAATTCTCTCTCAGCTTACTCCTTCATACACACCTCAATACAACGGTGTATCGGAAAGATGGAACAGAACTTTATTAGATATGGTACGTTCCATGATGAGTAACGCCGAGTTGCCACGATCCTTCTAGGGCTATGCACTAGAATCAGCTGCATAACTTTTAAACAAGGTTCCTATCAAGACTGTGCCTACCACACCATATCAGATGTGGAGTGGGAAGAAACCCTCTCTTCAGTATTTGAAAATATGGGGATGTCCAGCTTTGTAAAAGAGCAGCATGCGGACAAGCTCGAGGCACGCTCAATACTATGTAAGTTTGTGGGATACCCAAAGAACTCCAGGGGGTATTTTTTTCTATTACGCAGAGGAACAAAAGGACTTTGTTTCTCGGCATGCCCACTTTTTGGAAACTCAATTTTTAGAAAAAGAGATAAGTGGGAGCGCAATAGAACTGGAAGAAATTCCAGAACCACAAGCTATTACTGAAAGTATGGTAGAACCAGAAGTTTCGAAAGAACTGGACATCCCCGCGCAACTTCGCAGGACTAGTAGGCAGTCTCATCCGCCCGAGAGATACTACGGTTTTCTCATAGACGGGGATAGAGAGGATTGCATCATCGACGACAATGAGCCAACTAGTTTCCAGCAAGCCATTCAGAGCAGAGACTCGGTAAAATGGCTGGATGTTGTAAGTCTACGGTAGCGCCCCGGCCGTCTTTCAGACGCCAAATACGGAACAAAACTTTTTAATTGGCGCTATCGTATACTATAACCCGGATCTGCCATAATCGCTAAACTAACAAACTACAAAGTGGGTAGAAATGTTATACCGAACGATCCGAGTCCTTCGGTCTTTAACCATCATCCCACGCTTTGTTGCGGCTGCTCCGATCTCGTCGATCTCCGATCTTCTCGTCCAGGTGGCACCACGTCAACGGATCTTTAAACGGGCTCCTACCTCTGACCCGAGGCAACTCGGTCATCAAGTTTGCTAAAAGAGATGACCAAGATTGATATAGAGAATAAGTAGAACACTTTGTCTCGCTTCGTCCAAAGCCATGGACGAACGGTTAATGAAGTTGCCTTTTGGAATCGGGTAAATGAGAAATGAGCATACAAATTTTCATGAACCAAAATCTATCATCTTTTTTTAACCAAGTGAGAGAGTGAGAAGAGGAGGGGAGGGCCGGCCACATATAGAGGAGGGGGTGAGGGTAGGAGCAAGGGAGGGTAACCATAAGCAAAGCTTATCACAACATTAATGGAATCAATGGGTCATCTAACACCTCATCATCCAATTAATGGACATAATGAGTCATAAAAACACCTCACCAAATCATTAAATGCAATGAGTGACTCACTAATCTTAGTCACCATTCAAGAAGCTTCCACACTCATGACTCACCTCATGTGTAACACCCGAGCCTAATACTACTATTTTTCTGTTACTGGTTGAGTGTTAGATATTACTCATTTCATTTATCTTGCTTGTTTGGGTCTTACTGTAAAATTTTATCTGGCTAAGTCATTTCTGCATATAACAAATTTTAGCACCTAAAATAAAATTAAAAATATCTATCTTGGCCTACTCGTCACCCCTAGCCGCGTGGTAGCGTCCGTGCGTCGAGTTCTCATCCCGTTCGGTGAAACGGGCGAGTTTGGACGACTACGCGCGTGTACAGGTGTCCGACTTGGGGGTATGCTTTTTAATAATAAAACATTTCATTTTAAAATTTGGAACCCGCTTAAAATCCTATTATTTAATTTTTAAATTTTTGGACTCAACCCGGGCGCGATTTGGAAATATTTCATTTAGCGCCAAAATCCCAAATTTAATATAATATTTAAACCATATAGTTCGTTTATATATATACAGTTAATTTAATCATACAAAATATTTTAAATATTTCTTTCAGTTTTAAAATCTTCCCCTGGCCAATTGCATGCGCTTTAACCCCGTGGGCCCTCCATTATCCCTCTCTCTCTCTACCTTTCTCTATCTCTCTCTCTCTCTCTCTCTCTAACCCTCTCTCTCTTCCCTATATTTAAATACTCCTCTCCCTTCATATTCTTTTTCCAGAACAGAAGAATATAACCTATCGCAAACCCAGCCCTAGCCGCCTCCGCCGTAGCCACCGGAGCTCCGACGCCGGCGCCAGCATCAACGTTGCCCTCGCCTCCGCCTCCTCATTCCAACCTCGACATCCTCTCCTTCTCCTCATGTGCTCGGCGCCGCAACAGAGACCCCGTAGCAACCCCGTGCCTTCTCTGTTTGGCCGGAGACATCGCCGGCGACCCTCGTCGTCGTCACCCGCGCCATCGTCGGCACCTCCTCTTCACCTGCGCGCACCAGACCCGACCAGCCCCTCTCCATCTTTACTTTCTTTCCTTCTCCATACCCGCAGCCCTAGCCGTCGCCTGCAACCTCCTCTCCGGCGCCCCACCGCCGTCGACCCCATCGCTGTCACGACCTCTGCAACCCCTGTAAGCCTTCTACTCCTTTCCTCCTTCCTTTTTCTCTGGTCCCTTTGCATTCTTGTTTGCACAACTTGATGTTTCACGGTTCTCTTTCTCACCGGAATCCGGCGATGCCGATGACGTGTCCCGACGATCCAGCGGAGTGCTCTGACCCGTGAGGTCCCTTGGTTTGTCGTTTGGGTTCAATCCGTGAACCGTGCGTCCGTCGCGTGTTTCCCCGCCGACGTTACGTCCGTTTTTCCCGGTTCGCGACCCGTCGAGGCAAGTATCACTTGCTACATGCTACACTATACAATTATATATGTTTGACTCATTAAACCTGCAAAACTTAACTCGGTATAGTTATTTTCTCATTTGGTTGCAATATGACATATATCATTTTACAGTTAACATAGAAATTACAATTTGTTACTTTTAACCTAAGAACCAAGTTTACCTGTTAATCACATTTTACCGTTTAATAGATTATAGCACTTTCCTATGTAGTTCTATTACATTCGGATATTCGTATTCAAAGGCTTGATATAACGGTATTGCATCATCCTTTAAACTGTTGCACCGCTAAGGGTGCTCAAAACCTGTTAATATAATAAAACGGCTGCTCTGTATTAATGCACTATTGTGATTGAATGAACTGCTTATTATAGTTTAATTTATTGCTTATTTTCTGCTGTCAATCCCCTGTTCGATTATATATCTGTTTGTGAGTACACCCACGATGTGTTCGTACCTTGACTTGACATTGCTACACGATGCACCTGACATGGTACCGTTTACCTTGACTTGACCCGATGTACCATGACCGGACCTATTACCTGATCTCATGCCTAATGCCAACAAACCTGACATGGAGTCCTCATGGACCAATCTTGTTGTCTATCCAGACAAACCTACTGTTACCTGATCTTGTGTTGGCATTAGTTCTTGACTACTGAATACCTGATCTGACACATATAACTTGGGGGTATGGGGAAATCAAAAGTATAAACTAAAGTGTAACTTAAAAGGGTATTACTTGATCCGTGGTCCCGGGGGGTAACGGGACAGAGCCATCCGTGACTCTTACATTTTCCTGATCCGTGGTCCCGAGGGGTAACGGGACAGAACCACTATTGGTTCCCATATTCCTGATCCGTGGTCCCGGGGGGTAACGGGACATATCCTTTGAGTTACATGGAGGATTACTCAAATTGATTTCAAAGACTTTAGAATAGAAAACCTGATAGAACAGTTTAGTTACCCACTGCACACTATCCTGCACTGCTTGTTTCATACTATTGCTTTATTCATGTTTATTTCTGCATTGCCTATTACACTGTTCATATTACATTACTGGTTGACATGACGCGCTGACGTCTGGGTTTTGCATGGCCCAGATTCCGTACCACTGTCGCAGTCCGAGCAGGAGTACTTCAGCCAGCAGGCTGATTTGTGAGTTCTGTAGTGGTTAGTTTTATTTCCTGCATTTTATTTCCAGATGTGAGCCCGCATTATGGGACATACTTTTCTATTATTGTATTAGATCATTTGCTTCCGCATTTACTTATCATTGACTCTGTTATTCTGGATTGTGGACATGTGTTAGATAGTTTTATCTTGTTCTTGATATCTCTACAGCCGTAATGTGACTGTGGATGGATACTTCCTACCCACAGGTAGCATGGTTGGCTATGTCACGTGCCCAATCTTGCGTACTCTGGGAAGCGGGGCGTGACATGGTTCTTTTGGTATCAGAGCCATAGGTTAGTTGGGTTGATTCTTTTGTAGTTGGGTATTGTACCCAATACACGAATCAGAATACCCGTGTTTAGGAAACATGTCCTACCACCTTGACCGTGTTAACATTCTTGAATCACATTCTTCCTGATTATATCTTTTACGATGTGCAAACTTCCTTTGCATATCGATTCGAAAACCCGATTCCTTGTTATCTCTAGGACTTAGGCGACTTGGGTGGAGTTAAGTAATTGTGGCTATGATACCGCGGCATAGTTACAATGCGGTACTCTATTTAAGTATCTTGGAGTTCTAGCCTTGATCTATATATTGAATCTATCATCATGCTAATATTGGGTGTTTTGATTTCAGGAATATGGCAGAGAAGAATTTCAAGACGTATCAGAGGCGCGTGGACGAAGCCGCAATGTTGGGAGTAATACGTGGAATGCTGGAAAATCAGAAGAGGCATACTGAGCTGATCCAGCAGCAAGCAGATTCGTTTCAGGAGGGTTTGCAGGCCATTCGGCAGTCTGTAAACAACGCTGGAGCTAAACCAGTTGACCGGGTAGGGACCGTGGCAGATTTCAGACGTTTGGGTCCGACTACATTCACTGGTTTGGAGGAGCCGTTGCCAGCCGAGCAGTGGCTAGTTGACACGGAGAATTTGCTGATTGCGGCACAGATTCCAGAGGACAAAAGAGTTGATGTGGTGCGCATTCAGCTAGTGGATTACGCTCGAGAGTGGTGGCTTGTGGAGGAGACCCGCTTGCCCAAGCCGATCAGTTGGGCGGAGTTTTCTAAGAGTTTCCTGGAGAAATTCTTCCCGCGGACTGCACGGGAGGAAATGGAAGATAAATTTATTGGGCTGAGGCAAAATGGAGTACCCGTGGACGTGCATGCAGCGGAGTGGACGAGACTCAGCCGTTTCGCTGGACCTTTAGTTGCCAACGAGGCAGACAGGGCACGGAGGTTCATGCGCAGTTTGGATGTGGACATCCAGAGGCAGATTGTCTCCCTGGGTTTGACCACTTTCTCACAGGTTCTTACGGTAGCTCGGGAACAACAGAATTTATCGGGGATGAAGGGGAGCCTGCAGCAGACAGCAGTTGCGGCCAGGAAGCCCGCATTTGTACCTAACCGAGATCATGGGCGCAAAGGTATTCCAGTGGATCGTCGTGGTGTAGCACCCATGAAGAAGCCTATGGTCGTTGATCGAAGAAAGAGCGTGATTTGTGACTACTGCCGTTTACCTGGGCACATGCAGAAGGATTGTCGAAGGAAGCTGGGACTTTGTTTGGTTTGTGGAGCGGCTGATCACGCAGTTGGTGCCTGTCCGTCGAAGCTTCGTACGAGGGATGATTTTCAGAAGCCTCCGTAGAGACCGTTCCAAGGGCAGAAACAGCTGATTCAAGGACCTAATCAGGCTCGAGCTTTCACCTTGACAGCTGAGGAAGCTAAGGCATCAGGAGAAGTGGTTTCAGGTACTATACTCGTTCATGGTTTTCCCGCATTGACATTATTTGATTCTGGTGCATCCCACTGTTTTATGTCATCCAAATTTATAACTACACATTCGATTACCTGCACGACCCTGTCTAGTTTTTGGGACATACACACTGGGAATGGGAAAATCATAGCTAGTAGGGAATGTAGAGATTGTACAGTTGTTGTGTGCGGACGGGAACTCTTTGCAGATTTCTTGGTGATAGATACGGGCAGCTATGAAGTTGTCTTGGGAATGGATTTTCTTGGCACTTTCCACGCCCACATTGACTGTAGGGCAATGAAAGTAATTTTCCAGATTCCCGGATATCCTGAGTTTACCTTCACTGGAGGGAGCAGTTCTGTCGGGCCAGTCGAGTTTAGGGCTAGGCCGACAAACAATGTTCTTGCAGCTATGGAAGTTGATAGTAGTGAAGAGCCGGCGGTTGTTCGCGATTTTATGGACGTATTTGAAGATATATCGGGCTTACCGCCGAAGCGAGACGTGGAGTTCGCGATTGACCTTATTCCTGGTGCAGCGCCAGTATCTAAAGCGTATTATCCAATGGCACCAGTAGAATTGGAAGAAGTTAAGAAACAAGTTACTGAATTGCTTGAGAAGGGTTGGATTCGAAGCAGCAACTCGCCTTGGGGAGCTCCAGTCCTTCTAGTAAAGAAGAAGGATGGCACGAGAAGGATGTGCATCGACTATTGAGAATTAAACCGGGTAACTATTAAGAACAAGTACCCGATCCCTCGCATTGGAGAACTTTTTGAGCAGCTTAGTGGCGCGAGGGTATTCTCGAAATTGGATTTGCGATCCGGATATCATCAGGTCCGAGTGAAAGCAGAAGATATTTGCAAGACGGCATTTCGAACTCGGTATGGACATTACGAGTATCTAGTGATGCCCTTCGGAGTAACGAATGCGCTGGCAGTATTCATGGACTTGATGAACCGAATCTTTTCACCGTTCTTGGACCAGTTTATTGTAGTATTCATTGACGATATTCTGGTTTATTCGAAGAGTTTTGAGGAGCATGCTGAGCATTTGAAGATCGCACAGCAGACATTGAGACAGGAGAAACTGTATGCGAAGATGAGTAAGTGCGAATTTTGGCTGGAAGAAGTGAAGTTTCTGGGGTATGTTGTGTCGGGCGACGGGATCGCCGTCGATCCCGAAAAGATTGCAGCAGTTCGAGATTGGCCTATTCCAAGGAATGTAGCTGAGATAAGAAGTTTCCTTGGATTAGCCGGGTACTACAGGAGATTTGTGGAGAACTTCGCTCGTTTGGCAGAACCGTTGACCAAGCTTACGCGCAAGGAAGTACCTTTTGTATGGACGGATAAATGTGCGTTGTCTTTCAAGATGTTGAAGCAGAAGTTGATAACCGCCCCTATCCTGACCGTACCAGACAATTCCGGAGGACTGGTGATTCATAGCGACGCATCTGGGAAAGGATTGGGATGTGTTTTGATGCAGCATGGGAAGGTCGTAGCATACGCATCAAGACAACTGAAGACCCATGAGAAGAATTATCCAACTCATGACTTGGAGCTTGCGGCTGTGATCTTCGCTTTGAAGATTTGGAGACACTACCTTTTGGGTGAGAGAGTCGAAGTTTTTACAGATCACAAGAGTTTGAAGTATGTGTTCACTCAGAAGGAGTTGAACATGAGGCAGCGAAGATGGTTGGAGCTGATGGCCGACTACGACCTTGATCTTAAGTACCATCCGGGAAAGGTTAACGTCATGCCGGATGCGCTTAGTCGGTTACCAGCGATTCAGGTGTTAACTACGCAGAGGGAGATCATTGCAGATTTTCGAAGATTCGACTTGGCGGTTGTGCTACCATATTCTACGGGACAGTTGATACAGTTGCAAGTACAGTCGTCCTTGGTTGAGAAGATTAAAGCGGCGCAATCGCAGGATCCTAGACTGCAGAAGTTTCGAGAGCAGGTTGAGGCTGGACTACGAAGAGATTTACTGGTCCACGAAGATGGTTCGTTGAGGTATGGTAACCGTTTGTGTGTGCCAAAGGGGGATGTTCGTGAAGAGCTTATGAAGGAGGCACACAGTTCAGCTTATTCTATACATCCAGGAGGCACAAAGATGTACCGTGATATTCGACAGCATTTCTGGTGGGAAGGCATGAAACGAAAGATTGCTCGCTTCGTGGCTAAGTGCTTGGTATGTCAGCAAGTCAAGGCTGAACACCAAAGGGTTGCTGGTTTGTTGCAACCACTTCCGATTCCTCAGTGGAAGTGGGAACATATAACCATGGATTTCGTGACGGCTTTACCGCGAAGTCCAAAGGGCAACAATGCAGTATGGGTGATTGTCGATCGATTGACCAAGGCAGCTCACTTTATTCCTTTCTGGGTTAGTCAATCAACGGAGACTTTGGCAGAACGGTACATGCAGGAGATTGTAAGATTGCATGGCGTACCGATGAGTATCGTGTCCGATCGGGACACTCGGTTCTTATCACACTTCTGGAGGAGTTTACAGGAAAGTTTGGGGACTCGATTGAAGTTTAGCACAGCTTATCATCCTCAAACTGATGGTCAGTCGGAGAGAACGATCCAAACTCTTGAAGACATGTTGAGAGCATGCATGCTGGACTTCAAGGGTTCATGGGAGGATCACCTACACTTGGTGGAGTTTTCTTACAACAATAGTTTCCAAGCAACCATCCAGATGGCTCCGTTTGAAGCTTTGTATGGTCGTAAGTACCGTTCACCCGTTTGTTGGGATGATGTTGGTGAACGAAGATTATTGGGACCAGATTTGGTGGTACAGACAGTTGAGAAGGTTAACACTATCAGAAAGCATATGAAGGCAGCTCAAGACAGACAGAAAAGTTGGGCTGACACGTCAAGAAGACCTCTAGAGTTCGCCGTGGGTGATTTGGTATTCTTGAAAATATCACCGACTAGAGGGGTGATCCGTTTTGGGAGTCGAGGGAAGCTTAGTCCTCGATTCGTTGGACCCTTCGAGATATTGGAGCGTGTTGGAGAAGTAGCGTACCGTTTGGCGTTACCGCAGTCCTTGGCAGGTGTGCACGATGTGTTTCATGTATCTCAACTACGAAGGTATGTTCGAGATGAAACACACGTCTTGGATCATTCGGAGTTAACAGTACGGGAGGACCTAACTTTTGAGGAGAGACCGGTTGAAATCATGGATCGAAGGGAAAAGGTTCTTAAGAACAAGGTTATCCCCCTTGTGCTAGTTTCTTGGGGTAATCGATCGCATGGGGAGTCCACGTGGGAGCGAGAAGACGAGATCCGACAGAAGTTTCCTCACCTTTTCCTGTAGTTTTCTATCTTGTATTCTTGGAATTTCGAGGACGAAATTCTTTTGTAGTTGGGTATAATGTAACACCCGAGCCCAATACTACTATTTTTCTGTTACTGGTTGAGTGTTAGATATTACTCATTTCATTTATCTTGCTTGTTTGGGTCTTACTGTAAAATTTTATCTGGCTAAGTCATTTCTGCATATAACAAATTTTAGCACCTAAAATAAAATTAAAAATATCTATCTTGGCCTACTCGTCACCCATAGCCGCGTGGTAGCGTCCGTACATCGAGTTCTCATCCCGTTCGGTGAAACGGGCGAGTTTGGACGACTACGCGCGTGTACAGGTGTCCGACTTGGGGGTATGCTTTTTAATAATAAAACATTTCATTTTAAAATTTGGAACCCGCTTAAAATCCTATTATTTAATTTTCAAATTTTTGGACTCAACCCGGGCGCGATTTGGAAATGTTTCATTTAGCACCAAAATCCCAAATTTAATATAATATTTAAACCATATAGTTCGTTTATATATATACAGTTAATTTAATCATACAAAATATTTTAAATATTTCTTTCAGTTTTAAAATCTTCCCCTGGCCAATTGCATGCGCTTTAACCCCGTGGGCCCTCCATTATCCCCCTCTCTCTCTACCTTTCTCTATCTCTCTCTCTAACCCTCTCTCTCTCTTCCCTATATTTAAATACTCCTCCCCCTTCATATTCTTTTTCCAGAACAGAAGAATATAACCCATCGCAAACCCAGCCCTAGCCGCCTCCGCCGTCGCCACCGGAGCTCCGACGCCGGCGCCAGCATCACCGTTGCCCTCGCCTCCCCCTCCTCATTCCAACCTCGACATCCTCTCCTTCTCCTCGTGTGCTCGGCACCGCAACAGAGATCCCGCAGCAACCCCGTGCCTTCTCTGTTTGGCTGGAGACATCGCCGGCGACCCTCGTCGTCGTCACCCGCGCCATCGTCGGCACCTCCTCTTCACCTGCGCGCACCAGACCCGACCAGCCCCTCTCCATCTTCACTTTCTTTCCTTCTCCATACCCGCAGCCCTAGCCGTCGCCTGCAACCTCCTCGCCGGCGCCCCACCGTCGTCGACCCCATCGCTGTCACGACCTCTGCAACCCCTGTAAGCCTTCTACTCCTTTCCTCCTTCCTTTTTCTCTGGTCCCTTTGCATTCTTGTTTGCATAACTTGATGTTTCACGGTTCTCTTTCTCGCCGGAATCCGGCGATGCCGGTGACGTGTCCCGACGATCCAGCGGAGTGCTCTGACCCGTGAGGTCCCTTGGTTTGTCGTTTGGGTTCAATCCGTGAACCGTGCGTCCGTCGCGTGTTTCCCCGCCGACGTTACGTCCGTTTTTCCCGGTTCGCGACCCGTCGAGGCAAGTATCACTTGCTACATGCTACACTATACAATTATATATGTTTGACTCATTAAACCTGCAAAACTTAACTCGGTATAGTTATTTTCTCATTTGGTTGCAATATGACATATATCATTTTACAGTTAACATAGAAATTACAATTTGCTACTTTTAACCTAAGAACCAAGTTTACCTGTTAATCACATTTTACCGTTTAATAGATTATAGCACTTTCCTATGTAGTTCTATTACATTCGGATATTCGTATTCAAAGGCTTGATATAACGGTATTGCATCATCCTTTAAACTGTTGCACCGCTAAGGGTGCTCAAAACCTGTTAATATAATAAAACGGCTGCTCTGTATTAATGCACTATTGTGATTGAATGAACTGCTTATTATTGTTTAATTTATTGCTTATTTTCTGCTGTCAATCCCCTGTTCGATTATATATCTGTTTGTGAGTACACCCACGATGTGTTCGTACCTTGACTTGACATTGCTACACGATGCACCTGACATGGTACCGTTTACCTTGACTTGACCCGATGTACCATGACCGGACCTGTTACCTGATCTCATGCCTAATGCCAACAAACCTGACATGGAGTTCTCATGGACCAATCTTGTTGTCTATCCAGACAAACCTACTGTTACCTGATCTTGTGTTGGCATTAGTTCTTGACTACTGAATACCTGACCTGACACATATAACTTGGGGGTATGGGGAAATCAAAAGTGTAAACTAAAGTGTAACTTAAAAGGGTATTACTTGATCCGTGGTCCTGGGGGGTAACGGGACAGAGCCATCCGTGACTCTTACATTTTCCTGATCCGTGGTCCCGGGGGGTAACGGGACAGAACCACTATTGGTTCCCATATTCCTGATCCGTGGTCCCGGGGGGTAACGGGACATATCCTTTGAGTTACATGGAGGATTACTCAAATTGATTTCAAAGACTTTAGAATAGAAAACCTGATAGAACAGTTTAGTTACCCACTGCACACTACCCTGCACTGCTTGTTTCATACTATTGCTTTATTCATGTTTATTTCTGCATTGCCTATTACACTGTTCATATTACATTACTGGTTGACATGACGCGCTGACGTCTGGGTTTTGCATGGCCCAGATTCCGTACCACTGTCGCAGTCCGAGCAGGAGTACTTCAGCCAGCAGGCTGATTTGTGAGTTCTGTAGTGGTTAGTTTTATTTCCTGCATTTTATTTCCAGATGTGAGCCCGCATTATGGGACATACTTTTCTATTATTGTATTGGATCATTTGCTTCCGCATTTACTTATCATTGACTCTGTTATTCTGGATTGTGGACATGTGTTAGATAGTTTTATCTTGTTCTTGATATCTCTACAGCCGTAATGTGACTGTGGATGGATACTTCCTACCCACAGGTAGCATGGTTGGCTATGTCACGTGCCCAATCTTGCGTACTCTGGGAAGCGGGGCGTGACATCATGACTCACCCAAGTGAAGAAAAAATAAATCCGCATTTAACCGAATGTTTAATATGGGTGATAGAAAACTGGAAACTGGCAACATCCAAAAGCGATCCCGAAACGAATTTCAGGACAACCCCGTAACAGTATAAACATACCCGCATTTGTATTACGACCGAATACAAATGTAACT
The DNA here is from genome assembly GCA_030015575.1 of Agapanthus africanus. Lineage (NCBI taxonomy): Eukaryota > Viridiplantae > Streptophyta > Magnoliopsida > Asparagales > Amaryllidaceae > Agapanthus > Agapanthus africanus. The sequence continues at coordinate 443,697,227 of JASDDO010000001.1, forward strand.
GAGACAAAGATATTATATCTACAAAGTATAATACTCGGATCCGGCTTAAACCAAAACCCACCAGTATTATCTGCCCGAAATATGACACGTGCGTAAACGCACGTGCATTTTCCGAACTCTGCCATAAAACCATACGGCCTCTACAACGTTTCGCCCGAACTTGGGAAACTATCTGTGGGGGACTCTAATGACTCGTCAGTAACATGGCAGTGGGTTTAACCACAAGCCGTCAGCGGCACTAGCTGTGCGTAACGGCTGCCCATGCACTGACCTCAAGGGAAGCCGATGAGCGAACTCATCCAGGAACCCTACTGAGCCTAACAGTGACAATGTATATACAGTCCGGTCCGTTCGTCTATGAGTATCGCATATCGGCCTAGGGGGCTGGTAACGTCAGACCCCCAATAGCGGTATAAGTCGTGTTGGAGTGAAGCCCAGAACACTCTGAGATACTACTGGAGTACCTACCAGTAAATCTCCTACCTCGGCCGAGAGTTTTGTGTAATTGCTCTCCTAGACACAGCGCGATCTCACCCCCAATACCGGGAGAGACGAATCCCCTGCCGATCTGCTCACTTGCCTCCATGTGGTTCAGGACTGTACCCAAAAAAGACCTGTTTGCATGACTCCTTTGAGCCATGGTAGGGTAGAAATCAAAGCACAGTGGGAACTCACACGAGACAAATGACGATCTCAGGTCGATGAACTAACCTGTACACATGTCACCAGGGAACTGCTATCTGACGATAGGTATAATACCAACTAGCAGGTTCTCGGCGAGTCCTGTCCGGTGTACTCATAACCCAATGAGCACCTATATACATCTTAGGTGATCCAACTGACACCAGTGGCTTGTGAGACCGGCCACCGCCCCTCGTCGGGGTCTCGACTGTATACACTAGTCTACTCCGGAGTATCGATGCCCTCTCTCGAAACTCCCACGACTAGGGACCACTATTAAGGATATGCTTATAGACCACCCAATTCTCATGTATATGATCGCCATCATACTGTTGGTAGTCAAGCAAGATCCTAAGGGCTCTATTAACGTGTAACAGTGATCAGTCGCCTGAATCTATACACGACTGATAAAGGCAAACCAGATAGCATACTATCATCTCGAGTAAGACTGTACTACCGATATAGGTCCTCCTCAATCATTGCAATCACGTTTCTGCGATCCAATAATTGACTTTGAGGGCACTATATCCAACAATTTCCCACTTGCACTTAAGGCTAATTATTGCGATATCGCATACTCACAGCCCGTGTGATACCGAACATCCAACTCCTCTACTAATCAGTTTCACAAAACCCGTTTGTAAAACTATTGTGTTCTAGAAATAGCCTCAGCGAGTGGATCCGCCATGATGTTTCTTTCTATGTCTCTCTTAATCTCAAGTTCGCGGAGAAATCCATCTCCCGAATTGAGTAATACCTGTCTTAGAATATGTCTGGATATCTGATGGGACCTAGTTCATGAATGAACTCCAAATCCAAACTTCTTAGACTATATCGATAACTGAACCTAATCAGTATCCAGCACCATGCCTCCCACAGTATCCTCTTGGACCACCTGTCCATAATACTGTCCCTCGTCAGAGGGAAAAGTATAACTCTGACAATCACTCTGTCATCCATGTCACCTTTGAAGCCAGGAATGATAACCGTCTCCGAAGGAGGCTGCCGTCATCAATTCCGTAGAACATTCACTTATGTTCTAAAACTGCTTCCTTATGTTTCTTCAGGATTGGATTAATATAAACTTATCGCATCTAGTGCAAAAATAACATCTGGTGTGGTACTTGACATCTCCTGATTGACTCAATTGCCTAAGCAAGTGATCTGCCAATCATGCACATCTCTCTCCCCTTTAGTCTGTAAGACACCTTTAGAGAGGGTGACTCCATCACCTGCAGGTACACCACCATGCTAGGAGTCATCTATTCTAAAATACTATTAGAATACTGTCAAAGTACCCACATTGGGAAACTACCCAAATCTAGATCTAAAACCATAGATCTAGAAACCAGAATGTCTGATATTATATCCATATCCTGTGTGAAGAAACAACTGTGTGACGACCACAGTACAACCGATCATAGTATAGGAATTTTACTTCCTACTCCATGTATGTCATCCAAATACCAGGACATCATACCCTACTACCTTCTTAACAGATCCATCCCCTATTCTGATGAAGTCAAACCCATGACTGTCATATCAAAATTAGATGATCTATCTTTGCTATATCTGCTCAAGTCTATAAATAGACAAAAGCTACTTGACCACTATGCTTCCGCTGCTCCCACTGACCACAACAACCCTCTGGCAGAATAATATATACGTGCACTTTTAAAGCCAGTTTAGAACGACGCTATACTTAACCTCCTGCCGGGTCTCATAGTCTAGAACAACAGTAGTGTCAAGTCTAGGTAAACAAGAACCTCTCTGTCACCGTCCTTGAGGCTATCGGAGTACCTCTCGTGTGTCTGAGGTTACCCACCATATCTGCGGAGTGGCTAATAGAATGTCAAACCTGATTGAATCTTTAGGTCCTATTAAATTTTCCGTAATCGTTTACGGTTCTGGAATCACTTCCAGTTCTACCATACTCCCACTACTGTTTTCTGAAAAAAAATCCATTTTACTAAAACTGTGGCGAGTTAAGAACAATATCACTATTGATCTTCCAGATGGTAGAAAGTCAACCCTCGTCATAGCCTGGGCCAACCCACAAACAACCATTACAGAAACGTGCCCTGAGTTATCCAGAGTCTGGTTTTAAGCATAAGCCGGACAACTCCCCATACGTTAACATCGTTAAGATATGAACCATTCTATATCCAATATAGAAACTTTGGCACTGATTTAATTAGAACCAAATTCTAATCATGCAGCTGTCTTCAGTGCATATCAACTTAATGGGGAGAGGCTAATCAGCATTACTCAACTTAGGAATCCATCCAATTATGAGTAACCTGAAAGAGAAACAAGTTTCTCAAAACCATTACTATTATTTGAATACCAATCACAAGAATCTACATCTTCGATCTCTTTGAAGAATCTCGATACTTGCGATACCTGGTTCTTTACTTTATTCTTATACCCACAACTTCTCAAAACTTAGACCTTGTATTCCTACGAAACACTTGTCTAAAAACTAGAGAAGTCACAAGTAAACAGAACATAGTACGAGGACCAACCCCTTTGTCCTGACGGACACTGGACAACATACAATACTCTGTATAAGTCCGCTGAGTTGAATAACTCAAAACCTGTGCATCGTAGGTTGAAAACTGTACCCAGCCGATTTCCTCAAATATCACCACAATGAATTCCGATATAATGAGGATGATCACCTAATTTCTAATAACTTACTCCCACTCAACATCTGTAAAACCATACAGATATGAGAATGAAACATGGTAAATACATACCCTGGAGTAAGTATCTAATCGGGAAAACTGTTTTCCTTTAACAATGCACTGAAACATGAAAATGTTTCGTAGGGGTATCCTGGTATTCATAGTAATGCCTCTTCCATATTCCAATTCATGACTGTAACCGTATATTTCTTTGCCATCTCTCCAAATCCCTTTATTTGTCTTTATTCATTTCCTTCTGTAGACCCCTTTTAGGCTAAGTGGTTTTCTTCCTTCCCTACCATTCGGCACCAGCCTATGGTTTGGAAGAAGACTATCCAATAAGCGTAATAAATGTACCCTCCTAAACCAAGGAGTACTCGCAACTTGAGAGAAGGTGATGATAAAAGACAACTGAATAATACCTTATTCTATTTCTCCCGAACTGGGGAAAAAAGCAAAGGTGAAATAGGAGTGGCGATGAAGTACGCGGTTTGGTCGTGAATGATAACAGTCGCAATTTACTTTGCCCTCTTTCTAATCCCTTTATTTTGTCTTTAGTTATTACCTTCTGTACACCTTTCTTAGACTAATTGGTTTTCTTCATTCCCAACCTTTCGGCACCTTCCTATGGTTTGGAAGAAGACTATCCAATAAGCGTAATAGGTGTACTCTCCTAAACTAAAGAGCTCTCGCAATCTGAGAGAAGGTGATAGTAAAAGACAACTGAATAAACCAATTCTATTTCTCTTGAACCTGGATCCATCCTTGAAGAAGTCCCTCCGAGTTCGTATATAACCATACGATGGATCTATCCAATGGAAGTGGATATCCGTAGTAATACGGGGTGTTCTGAGAAATGCAAAGGGTAAAAAGAAGGAGCGGCAATGACTTATGCAACTCGAACAATCCAAAAGCCAGTATTTTAAGAAGGTTCGGTTAACTTGGTCACTGAGTCATAGTCTAGGGTCGGTCAATGATCGCTGCCAAAGAGAGAGAGAGAAAAGAAACACTCTGCGTGCACTCTAACCTAGATCAGAATGGTTATCATTTTATCTAATCAGGAAACCTCCCACTGTACTGTCAAATTCTCCTCCAAACCTGAAAGAAGAATCAATCGGGATCACCCAAAGAGTAAACCAACTCATCAGTGGGAATCGGGATCCAACTCTCATTGCATGATAACGTGACGGAATCCACTCACGTTATCACACTCCAGAAGGTATGCGCATACTTGGCAAGTTTCAGTTTCTTTAGAAACTCCCGATATGATTTTTGCCCCATGCTCTTATGACCTTGACTTTGGCCAAAATGCCATAAGTCACATGCCAAGTTCTTCCCGTCATTATCTTGTCAATTTGAACCCATCCGCACATGCCCCGCACATGCCCCTGACTTTGGCGAATCGGCAGAACGACTGTCCCAAACCAACTCATCTATCTATGCAACAAATGAATACCCAGCAGCTACCAAACACTATGCCTTGACTTTGGCCAAAATGCATAGTTTGAATACTACTGATACCCAAAAGAAATGACGGAGGGTTACGGCTGGTTTTTGGCGAGAAACCTTGAACGTAATGAACTTGATATCGCTGAAGGAACCTGATAGCTTTTTATAAAAATATAGTGGCGAAAACCTTTGCTAAAGAGGTCACTCCCGGTGAAGGGATCTCGGCTCTTTCCTCGTGGAATGAGGTGCAGGATATTCCAACTGAATACCGCGATGCAAAGCAACTTGTAATCGACTATAGTGAAGTTATTACCCTGACGCAAACTTCTGCCCAAGGGGTCATTCCCGGTGAAGGGATATCGGCCCTTGCCTCGTCGAATGAGGTGCAGGATATTCCAACCGAATACCACTATGCAAAGCAAAAGGAAACGTCTTTGTAATAACACCTTTTAAAAAATGTTCCAACAACTCCAAAAAGGTTTGTTTTCCTTTGCATTGATCAGAATCAATGCAGTCCCATCAATTAATCATACCAGAAAAGAACGAAAATAAAATGTACGTATATGCCATTCGCATTCGTCACTGGGTCTCGTCTTTACCCGTTAGGTTACTTAATTAACGACAGAGCGGGGACTGGACTAGCGCGGGTGCAAAACATATACAATATCTACTAGTATATATACCAATATACAATAATCGCTCCAGGCGTGATAATATGCAACATTACAGAAAAGTAATAAGCATCACAGAACAATACAGATAGTCTGGGATCCCCGGGTTTCACAGAGCCGCTGCTGAAACCCGACGTTCTCCTGGTCGTGTGGATAGCCTGTGCAATGAAACCTAGACCCCTACGGGTGCGGCAAGTTACCCGCCAAAACCTGAAGCGAGGAAGCCCCCTACAGCAAAGTGAATGGACCACCCTGCACTTTACGGAATCTGGTAACTTGGGCACCCTTCCTTGGGTCAACCTGTCCCCCCTACGAGTGCGGCGAATAGTCTACCATTTCTAGAATGAGGCCCCTCTGTCTCTCAAAGCCATGAGATACGGACCCGTTGCCCTCCAGAACCCGGCTATCCGTGCACTCCGTTGCGGGATAAACCTAGTAAAGAAATGAAATATATGTACAACGGGTATATCGACCTCAGCCCGGTCGTGCCCCAAAAGAATATTATACAAACAGGCAGTGACGGTAGTCCACATGTTGGACGCTCGCCCCGTAATATCAAATGTACAAATAAATTCAAACAGCACTACCATTGCACACTGCTATCCACCACGACAAATCCGCAATATCACAGCACAGCACAGAACAAAGAACTATAGCAATTAGACGCAATTTACCGCTCAAATGACATTCCCGGTCGGAGATATAATGTAAGTACTGCAAACTAACAAGTTTAAAATTTCGATCAACAAAACTTACTGAAGTGGGCCCCTCGTACATCTGCTGTACAGTAACAAAATATGGGCCCAAAAGAAATATTCTAGAAACCACAATTTTCAATGTAGAACCTACTGTAGAAAAATGGTTCACTGTAGCTCTAAAACGGTCGCAGAACCGCGGTCAAACTAGGGTTTGTGCGGCGGTTCCGCGGCGCTTTGGAGTCAACAGTTGACCAAATTTCACCAGTATTCTTAAAAAAGCCTGCACGATTTTCTGAGATGCTCAAAATAATTTTTAGACCTGTTTAAAAATTCGACAGAAACTTTTCACAGAAAATTGCGATTTTTGAAATTCCGTTCGATCGATATTTTAAACACGTTAGAACAAGTTAGTAAAGCTTAATGGCGTGGCTCTGATACCACTGTAAGTCTACGGTAGGGCCCCGGCCGTCTTTCAGACGCCAAATGCGGAACAAAACTTTTTAACTGGCGCTATCGTATACTATAACCCGGATCTGCCATAATCGCTAAACTAACAAACTACAAAGTGGGTAGAAATGTTATACCGAACGATCCGAGTCCTTCGGTCTTTAACCATCATCCCACACTTTGTTGCGGCTGCTCCGATCTCGTCGATCTCCGATCTCCTCGTCCAGGTGGCAACACGTCAACGGATCTTTAAACGGGCTCCCGCCTCTGACCCGAGGCAACTCGGTCATCAAGTTTGCTAAAAGAGATGACCAAGATTGATATAGAGAATGAGTAGAACACTTTGTCTCGATTCGTCCAAAGCCATGGACGAACGGTTAATAAAGTTGCCTTTTGGAATCGGGTAAATGAGAAATGAGCATACAAATTTTCATGAACCAAAATCTATCATCTTTTTTTTAACCAAGTGAGAGAGTGAGAAGAGGAGGGGAGGGCCGGCCACATATAGAGGAGGGGGTGAGGGTAGGAGCAAGGGAGGGTAACCATAAGCAAAGCTTATCACAACATTAATGGAATCAATGAGTCATCTAACACCTCATCATCCAATTAATGCACATAATGAGTCATAAAAACACCTCACCAAATCATTAAATGCAATGAGTGACTCACTAATCCTAGTCACAATTCAAGAAGCTTCCACACTCATGACTCACCTCATGACTCACCCAAGTGAAGAAAAGATAAATCCGCATTTAACCGAATGTTTAATACGGGTGATAGAAAACTGGAAACTGGCAACTTCCAAAAGCGATCCCGAAACGAATTTCAGGACAACCCCGTAACAGTATAAACATACCCGCATTTGTATTACGACCGAATACAAATGAAACTGAGACAAAGATATTATATTTACAAAGTATAATACTCGGATCCGGCTTAAACCAAAGCCCACCAGTATTATCTGCCCGAAATATGATACGTGCGTAAACGCACGTGCATTTTCCGAACCCTACCATAAAACCATACGGCCTCTACAACGTTTCGCCCGAACTTGGGAAACTATCTGTGGAGGACTCTAATGACTCGTCAGTAACATGGCAGTGGGTTTAACCACAAGCCGTCAGCGGCACTAGCTGTGCGTAACGGCTGCCCATGCACTGACCTCAAGAAGCCGATGAGCGAACTCATCCAGGAACCCTACTGAGCCTAACAGTGACAATGTATATACAGTCCGGTCCGTTCGTCTATGAGTATCGCATATCGGCCTAGGTGCTGGTAACGTCAGACCCCCAATAGCGGTATAAGTCGTGTCGGAGTGAAGCCCAGAACACCCTGAGATACTACTAGAGTACCTACCAGTAAATCTCCTATCTCGGCCGAGCGTTTTGTGTAATGGCTCTCCTAGACACAGCGCGATCTCACCCCCAATACCGGGAGAGACGAATCCCCTGCCGATCCGCTCACTTGCCTCCATATGGCTTGGGACTGTACCCAAAAAAGACATGTTTTCACGACTCCTTTGAGCCGTGGTAGGGTAGAAATCAAAGCACAGTGGGAACTCACACGAGACAAATGACGACCTCAGGTCGATGAACTAACATGTACACATGTCACCAGGGAACTGCTATCTGACGATAGGTATAATACCAACTAGCAGGTTCCCGGCGAGTCCTGTCCGGTGTACTCATAACCCAATGAGCACCTGTATACATCTTAGGTGATCCAATTGACACCAGTGGCTTGTAAGACCGGCCACCGCCCCTCGTTGGGGTCTCGACTGTATACACTAGTCTACTCCGGAGTATCGATGCCTTCTCTCGAAACTCCCACGACTAGGACTATTAAGGATATGCTTATAGACCACCCAACTCTCACGTATATGATCGCCATCATACTGTTGGTAGTCAAGCAAGATCCTAAGGGCTCTATCAACGTGTAACAGTAATCAATCACCTGAACCTGTACACGACTGATAAAGGAAAACCAGATAGCATACTATCATCTCGAGTAAGACTGTACTACCGGTATAGGTCCTCCTCAATCATTGCAATCACGTGCCTGCGATCCAATAATTGACTTTGAGGGCACTATATCCAACAGATGTAATGCGGACCAAAATGGAGTCCTTGTACACCAACAAATTATGGACTTTGGACATTGCTCCGGAAGGGGTAAAACCAGTAGGCTGCAAATGGATCTTCAGAAAGAAGAATGGTGTAGATGGACATGTTGAAACCTATAAGGCTAGACTTATTGGAAAAAGGTTTTCGTCAAAGAACCGGTTTGGATTATGATGAAACCTTTTCTCCAGTGGCTATGCTCAAATCCATACGGATCTTTCTTTCCATTGCTGCTTTTCACAATTATGAAATTTGGCAGATGGACTTAAAGACCGCTTTTCTCAATGGAAATTTGGAAGAGTCGTCTATATGGATCAGCCGGAGGGTTTCATTCAGAGTGGGAGCAACGGAAAGATGTGCAAGTTGCTTAAGTCCATTTATGGATTAAAACAGGCATCACGGAATTGGAACATTTGTTTTGATGAGACGGTCAAGGAATTTGACTTTATCAAAAATCCAGATGAACCATGCATCTATAGTAAAATTGTAGCAAGAACTGTGGTATTCCTCATCTTGTAAGTAGATGACATTCTCTTGATGGGAAATGACATTCCTATACTACAGTCAGTCAAAAGATTCTTGTCACAAAAGTTCTCCATGAAGGACCTGGGTGATGCCTCCTACATTCTGGGGATCCAGATTTATCGTGATAGATCTAAACGGATGTTGGGACTTTCACAGCCAAGGTACATCGACACCATACTGAAAAAATTCAGTATGGAAGATTCAAAGCGCGGTAATCTACCGGCTTGTCACGGAATCACCCTCTCCAAAGAGATATCTCCTAAGACTGATTTGGAAAGAGACCGCATGTCTATTATACCCTACGCTTCTGCGGTAGGCTCTATAATATATGCGATGTTCTGTACCGGACCAGATGTAGCTTACACCCTGAGCGTTGCAAGCAGGTATCAGTCGAACCCAAGGGAGAACCACTGGACAACAGTGAAGAACATTCTCAAGTACCTAAGAAGGACTAAGGAGATGTTCTTGGTGTATGGCAGAGAAGACATCCAGATCGAGGCCTTCGCCGACTCCAGCTTCCAAAGTGATAAGGATGACTCCAGGTCCATGTCAGGTTATGTCTTTACCCTCAATAGAGGGGTGGTCTGTTGGAAGAGCTCCAAGCAGGACACCGTTGCTGACTCGACCATAGAAGTGGAGTATATCGCTGCATGTGACACCGTGAAGGAAGCAGTCTAGATCAGAAAGTTCGTGACAGAGTTTCAGGTGGTTCCATCAATTGTTGATCCAATACCGCTGTATTGTGACAACAACGGCGCTATAGCTTTGGCGAAGGAACCAAGGTCCCATCAGAAGTCCAGACACATCTTGAGGCGGTTCCACCTGATCAGGGAGATCATTGATCGCCGGGAGATCGAGGTGCGGAGAGTAGAGACAGAGAACATTACTGCAGATCCACTCACAAAGGCCATTCCTCAGACACAGTTCGAGCGGCTAATCGAGATGATAGGTCTGCGATATGCCAATACATGGCCTTAGTGCAAGTGGGAGATTGTTAGTAATATATTCCATAGAGGCCATTATTGTATCATACTGGATTGTATATTACATATTGGAAGCTTGGGATATTCACAGTTATGATAACAGTCTTGCTCAAAATGGTAGTATGCTACATGGTTTGATTCTACCTCAATATGTGCATGGGTTTTTTTTATCAAATCGCTTATATATATATTGGTAGAGCCCTTAGGTTATTTGCTTGACTACCAGCGTTGTGATGGCAGTCATACAAGTGGGGCTGGGTAGTCTATAAGCACATCCTTATACAGTTCCCTAGTCGTAGGATTATCGAGACGGGGCATCGAAACTCCAGAGCAGACTAGTGTATACGCTTCTCATCCCAGCAGGGGAGATGGTCTGTCCCACGGCCATTAGTACGATGTACTGGAGATAGTATATAGGTGCTCATTAGGTTATGAGTTATACTGGACATGACTCGTCGGGAACTGCTGGTTTGTATTATACCTATCGTCAGGAAGCAGTTCCCAGGTGACATGAGTACAGGTTAGTCCGTTGACTTGCCATCGTTACTTCTTCTCGAGTATGTTCCCACTGCACTTAGATTACTACCTTACAACGGCTCTAAGGATTCGTGCAAACAAGTAGTAGTTGGGTGTAGTACCGAAGCACTTGGAGGCAGTAGCGGTCAGATAGGATTCGTCTCTCCCGGTATTGGGGGTTGATATCACGCAGTGTTTGGAAAGCTATTACAAAAAGTCCCAGGCCAGGGCAATCGAGATATATTGGAAGGTTCTCCAGTAGTTTCTCAGGGTGTATTGGGCTTTCCTCCGGCACGATTTATTGGGCTGTTAGGGGTCTGTTGTTTACCTTCCCTCTCGACCCGATATGCGAGTATCTTAGATGAACTGACCGGACTGTACGCAGATTGTCACAGACAACTCAGTAGGAGTTCGGATGTGTTTGCTCATCGACCTTCTTATCAACAGATATCTGGGTAGCTGTTGCAGCTAGTACTGCAGACGTGCTTATGGTTAAACCCACTGCCAGCGTACTGTCGAGTCTTTAGAGTCCTACACAGAGGGTTTCCCTGCTTCGGGCAAAAGATGTAGAGGCCATATGGTTTTACGGCAGGGCCACGATCATATATGTGTACTTGTACATGGATGATGTTTGGGCGGACAATACTAGTGGGTTCTGGTTTAAATCGGATCCTAGTATTTTATTATTAGATTGTTATCGTCTCAGTGTATTGGTATTTTTCGTAATATGAATACGGGTATGTATATACGGTGAGGGCATTCTTGTAATTTTGGCAAGGTATGCTTCTAGAAGGGGATACCTCATTATTGGATTATCTTTTTTTGCAAAATGGATTAATGAGGTGGAAATGGAGGAGACTTTTGTGGTATGGTGTAAAGCATGGCTCAAGGAATTGTTTATTAGTTTAGATGCACTATTGAAGCATGGGAGGTATTTTCTATGAGAAAATATTACATGCTTTGTTATTGAAAACCCTTGAGCCATTCTCTACACTACACAACCTAGCTCATTTCTCATGGCTCAAGGATTAATGAAGGACTACTACACGGAGGTATAACACTCTTACTGAGTAGCTAAACCTCCTAATTAGTTTAGTTAGTTAAGGTTTTAGTATAGATCTTGGAGTTAGCCAGTGTTGCGAAGCTCGTTAAAATCGTTTTTTGAAAATTCCGCCTCCCTGCGAACCAGCGGGGTGCGCGACATCGGCTTACTGATTTCCTGCTGGCTTCACCAAGATGAATTATGTAGTATGCTTTGACGTCAGTTTGAATGAAACCTATGCCCCGTCTATCTGGGATTCATCTATCGATGAGTGCTCAGACCTGAGGCGGATGCCACAACCCCTCATAAAACTTTTCTTTGGATTCTGTTTGATATAACCGACATCCGCACTTTTTAAAATATTCCTACATCTCGGACGCATAATATCTGCGATTGAGAATGGCTCTTATGCCTTTCTCATAAGGAAGGCACGTGACAGACAAATCGTCCGGATGCACGACAGAATTTGACTCATAAAACAGGACTCCCCTCTGTCTACATTTCCTTCCAGGAACGTAGATGGTTTTCATCTGGTCCACGGTAGAGAATGATAACACATCAATCTCTTTGCACATCTTCTTCAACACCATTGTGACAGCTAGGGACCCTTCTGCAACTTCGAAGGTCTCTCTTTGCTTCGCTTTTTGCACGAGAGCCCAATTTGCACAGCTGTTGCAAGACGGGTCCTCTTCTTCTGATTCATCAGTGTCGCTGCCTAAACAAGGACAAATTTTGCTGCCGGATGGGCCTTCAATATCAGATTCATCCGTATCGCTACCAAAATGAGGACGAGTTTTATGGAAGGGCGGACTTCTAGCGTCGGACTCATCAGTGTCACTGCCGAAATATGGATGCATTTGTGGGTTTTTGCTTTTGAAAGTGACAGCCGACTCAGATTTGCTTTTGCGTTTCGGACCCATTCTGTCTTTGGTCAGTTGTGGCTTGGTATTTTGGTTTCATGAAGTACCGAGAATCGTCATATTGGACTTCATGCACACCGAACGATTGGATGTCTCCATCAATGCGTCTTTTTTCTCCATTTTTTGTATACTAAATGCACTGATAAAGAGTTGACGGAACGATGACGTAATCATGGAGCCACGACCATCCCAAGAGGATCTTTTAGGATGTGTCGGCATCGATCAAGTATATCTTAGCTTCGATTTGTAGATCCCTAAATTTGATCGGCAGAGCTTTGGACCCCAGAACTTGCTGGCAGTTTTGATTGAAGCCTTGGATTGCTATCTTTTCCCTTGACAGATGCCGGACGTCCATTGACAAACTCTTCAGAATCCACAAGTTCATGATGTTCACTGAGGACCCCGGATCGATCAATATATGATTGATTCGGTCTTCGTCACTATACCCTATCACGTAAAGCGGTCGGTTGTGCTCAGTTGTTCCCAGCAGCTGGTCTGTTAGTTATATGTATGCCCTAGAGGCCATTACTATACATAGGATGTATATTGTAGTGGATGCTTGGACACATATAGGGATGAATTTCTTGCTCGATATGATAGTATGCTATCTGGTTACTCTTTACCTTAATGTGTACACTGATTGTCTCTCTGTTACATGTTGGTAAAGCCCTTAGGATGTGTACTTGACTACCTTGACTATGATGCAGATAATACTAGTGGGGACATGATAGTCTATAAGTACATCCTTCAAAGTCCCTAGTCGTGGGTGTATCGAGACGGGGCATCGATATACCAGAGTAGACTAGCGTATACCTTCTCGACCCATATAGATGGGTGATGGATGATCCCATATCCATTGGTGTTTGACATCAGAGATGATATATGGGTGCTCAGTGGAGACTGGGTAAACTGGACGGACTCGCCGAGAACTCCCAGATGGTATTATACCTTACGTCAGATGGCAGTTCTCTGGTGACACTGGTGCAGGTTAGTCTGTAGACCCGAGATCGTCATAGAGTCTTGTGTGATTCCCACTGTGCTTTGATTTCCACCTTACCACGTCCAAGAGGGCGTGCAAAACGGTGGTTTTTGGGTACAGTCCCGAGTCACATGGAGGCAATGAGCGATAGGAGGGGTTTCGTCTCTCCCGGTATACGGAGTTGATGTTCCGCTGTGCTCGATTGGCTATAACAGGAAGTCCTTGGCCAAGGCTGTTTTAGGGATTTACTGGTAAGTGTTACCAGTAGTTTCTCGACCCGTTATGAGCTTCATATCGACACGACTTATCGAGTTATTGGGGTCTGACGTTTACCACCCCTAGACAAGATATGCGACATATCAGACGAACAGACCGGACTGTACGGTAGTGTTACTGGTTGGATTCACAGGAGTGTGAGCGAGCTTGCTCGTTGATCTTCTGATCGCTCAATACCCGGGTGGCCGTTACGTTTAGCAGACCGCTTGCGGCTTGTGGGTGTTTGATATGATCATCACCTACTGCCGGCGTATTGACGAGTTTTTAGAGTCCTACACAGGGGTTTCCTGGCTCAAGCGAAATGAAATAGGAGCGCATATGAGATATGTGCGGGACCGAGAATAATACCAGTATGTGATACTGTATTCTATTCTCGCGATTAGTGACATTGATCGGTTGTATGCGATATAGCCGGGTTATCGGATCAAGTGTTGATTCGATAAGTTGTTACTATTGATATTAGTCGGTTATATGCAATATGACCGGATCGTTAAATCAAGTGTTGATTTAATGATTTAATGTATAATTATATATTTGATATATTACTTTACATTAACTAGTATTGGTTCACTTAAGATTGATTTTCTCACTTGAATGTACATATTGTTTATATGTGATATATGCAAGTGTACATGTTTGTATCATGCTTGATGATACAAACAAGTTGTGTGTATGAGACTTGAACCAAATCAAGGTTAAATTAGGGTTTACAATTATCCTAACAAATAACCAAAGAGGGAGACTTTGGTCAAAGTTATCAAGCTTCATGAAGCTTGATAAACATTGACAAAGTCAACTCTTTTGTCATTTGTTCAAGATATTAATTAACCCAACCCTTAACCTAATGCTTTGGTTAATTCTCTACATGAGTTAAGAATGAGAGCTTAACTCAACCATGGTGCCATGATTAAAAGGATAAGTTTCATATTATCCTTTTAATTCTTTTCTTCTTCTCCTTCATCAAGCTCACAAAAGCTTGCTAGCTCCAATGGTGCCATGAGAAAAAGAGTGAGAAATCCAATTCTAAAGTGAACCCACTTCCTATTTCTTCATCTTCTACTACTTGCCATGTAGTAAAGGGTGTTCTCTTCACAAAGTTTTTGACCAAGTGAAGGAATAGCTTGAGTTTGAGTCTCCCCGACGTAGATCATCTTCGGCCTCGAAGTCAATGACCTAGCCCGATCATTTCTCCGACGAAACCATCGCTAGAGTCCGGGATCCGATGATCGCAGCGGAGGGACGTCAACACGGAGCTTTAGAAGTGGAGGACCGGATCTACAAAGGTTGTATTTCCATTCACTTAGTAGCAAAGTAGTTTGCTAGCTTGTTGTTTCGCCTAATCTTTAGTTAACGATCTAGTTTAGGATTTCTCGGCACCGGAAAATTTGAATTTGGCATGGTTGATGCCTTGTGGAACCTCTTGAGTGTGCCTAGTAACCCTACAGTGGTATCAGAGCCTAGCTAGAGCATTAGGCGATGTGTTTACGGAGTAAAAACCCCGATCGAAACCCGAAACGCAAAATCAACCCCCTCTCTGGAAATTTTTTGAAATCTGGGATTTTTCTGTATTAAAAATATCTAAAAAATTCAGCAGGCTTTTATAAGAATTACCATAAAAAATGAGCCCCTAAGTCCTCCACATGGCCGCGGAACTGCGGCAATAACCCACATTTGGCGGCGGTTCCGCGGCAAGGTAATGGAATTAGCGACGGGTTTTTGCACAGTAATTCTTTCCTCTGTTGTTTCTATTTTCTGGGTATATTTAACAGTGACTCAAGTGTTGAGTATTTTTGGGGTTTATTTTGTATTCGATGATTCGATCGGAATATTTAATTTCGTAATGTTTTCTGGTTATTTAGAACATGTTAAAAAGTTCGACCGGATATAAATACCCAATTTTTCCCCTGCCGGGAAATTTCCAAGTGTTGGATTTTTCCGTGGTTTAAGAACTTTCTAAGTAGTGCAAGTAACGCGATGGACCCTCTAGAAGACAACAAACCTTAACTCGATTATGTGACCGTCTTGAACTGCCCTTTGAACCTTAGGGTTTGGGGCAGTACGGCGTGCCACATATGAGGCGTTGGCTTGACCCTTCTACGGCTGGACCGTTGGTACTGAGGCATGAAGTGAAT
The DNA here is from genome assembly GCA_030015575.1 of Agapanthus africanus. Lineage (NCBI taxonomy): Eukaryota > Viridiplantae > Streptophyta > Magnoliopsida > Asparagales > Amaryllidaceae > Agapanthus > Agapanthus africanus. The sequence continues at coordinate 443,713,353 of JASDDO010000001.1, forward strand.
GTTTTTAAACTTATTTCATGTGTTAAGTTGTTTCGGGAAAACTTGGGTGTTTGATTGTTCGATCGGAAAGTTTAACATTTTCTATTTATCTGGAATGTGATACAATATTTGGAATCCACAAGTAGTTATGAGATAACTAATTTGGATGTTATGAACATAGCAGTTTAGTCTCACTTGATCGGTTGCCACGGAATTTTGATGTGATCAAAAGTCCGTCGCAATCACGTAGCGTACGCGGATACTCGCTGGTAAACTTAATAGACAGCTACACCCCATAGCCCCGACCAAGTGACTGTAGAAGAACCCCGTCGCCAAAAGCATTCGTTTCGGGTGCTCGCGGCAACGGTGTTCCGCCTTGGTGCACTTCGTCGACGGCATCGGGGGTGCGGCCATCCACTAAAGTTTGCGACGAGCATTCGTTCTAGATGTCGGGAATTTTGTTGAATTGCCCGACTTGATATTGAAAAGTGTTTTCGATAATGAGACTAAAATGCGGGGTTTATAAATGTTAGGCATGTGATGTCTAAGGAATTCAGATGGTTAGGCATGCGATGTCTAAAGAGGTTGCGGATTCCAACTGTTATAGTTTTTCACTTTCTTTTCTGCGACCGTAAGTGTAATATGTGATATCGCCGGTTTCATTGCTATATGTCAACGACAATTGGGATGCGCACATTTACTTATGTTGATGATATGTGATGTTATGTGTTGCTGGATATGTTATATTGGATCGTTGTGTTTGAATAGCCGGGTTTTTTTTATGTGAGATGAGTGTTTTTCATTTTCATTCATGTAAAAACTTGTATGTAATATTCTTTTATTAGGGCACTTCCAGGTTGCGGAAGATGTCACCATTTCTATATTATTTTCTTTTCCGCACTAGGATAGACCCAAGGAGGAGAGCATAAGTAACCTGGTTCTGGAGTCCAGTGGGAGACCAACTCGAGGAGTCGAGTCCGGGTCTCCTAACTCTAGAATTGGTAGGGTTGCTTGCCGCTCTCGTAGGGGTCTAGGGGTGTGGGTTTTGCTATTCATCGCGACCGTGGAATCCGTTTTTTATACTGACTCTTATTGAAAACACGGACGTCCTAGTATATCCAATGTTTCGTATGATTCTTCTGCTGCGATATCTGTGATGTGATCATTTGATATGTGATGATAGATACTGTATATAGTATATATGATATATTATATAGACGTTACTTATGTTTTACACCCGCGCTAGCCCTGCCCCGCTCTGTCGTTAGTTACCTAACCTAACGGTGCACGAGGGGACATCGAGGCGAATGCGGATGGCATAAGTGTACGTCGTATTTATCTGTGATGTTTAGGTGATTAAATGATGGGACTTCATTAATGAGATTAATGAAATAAAAGAAACCTAAAGATGTTGTGGAATCGAATTTTCAAAAACAGGTAGCTACGGTTCTTGCTTTGCATCGCGGTGTTCCTTGTAAAACATCCTGCACCTTATTCGATAAGGAAAGGGCCGAGATCCCTTCACCGGGAGTGACCCCTTTAGCAATGACTGGCAAATGCTACACCCCTCGGTTTGTCTTTTGATTGCTCCCATAGTTCTTGCTTTGCACAGCGGTATATATGATATATCCTGCACCTTATTCGATGAGGAAAGGCCCGACGATCCCTTCACCGGGAGTGACCCCTTTAGCAAAACTAGAAAAGCCTAAAAAACACTCCATTTTAAAATTATTTGATTCTACAACGATATCAAGTTCATTACGCAATAGGTTTTCAGAAAAAACCTGTCGTAGCCCTCCGTCATTTCAGATAAGTACTACTTAGTATTATGCTGCGGTAGTTTGGCATTCGTCAAGGCGTAGTGTGCGGTAGCTAACTAGTACTTATCTGCTTATGCATATGATGCAGATTGGATTAGGGTATTCGTACGGCGTTGTTTGGCATTCGTCAAGGGTCGTGCGGTTGGGTTTAATTCAATCAAGAAATGTACGGGTTGAACTTGACTAGTGGACTATGGGTTGTTTGGCATTCGTCAAGCTCATAGAACGCTAAAGGCAAAATATTATCGGGAATTTCAAGTGTTGAAATTTGCAATGAGATTGCATACCTTCTATGAGATAGTTGGATCCCGATACCCGCTGCGAGTAAGAGTTACTCCTGGGAGAGTTTTGCACATTACAATTAGCCGATCAAGTAGGTGTCTAGAAGGTGTCAACGGGGTTACGCCTCTGGGAAAACGAGGTTTACTTTAATTAGGTCCGTGCGAAAGCACGGGGAACCTCCCTCAAAGTACCGACACTGGCCTGGCTGAAAGATTGGCGAACTTGTAGCGTGTAATTAATCCCGGCTAGTCTTTCCTTTTAGGGTTTGAAGGAAGATTTGATAAAAAACAGTAGGAGCCATCCTGATTGGATAAAATAATAACCAATCTGATCTTGCAAGAGCGCACGCAGAGTGTTTTCTTCTCTCTCTCTCCAGGTAGCGACCATATCACGCCTTAATCAAGATAATAATACGGATGAATTGACCGAACCCGCTTGTTATACTGAGCCGGGAAACGTTGGTCCCGCTCCAACTTATAATTGTTATAAGACAGAGCAGGAATTAGGGGAATATCAGGATTCCCATACTGCCCAAATGAAGAAAGTGCATGAGATGCATCTCTTTCGGGTGTGTTCATTACAAAGAACTGTTTCTCAGTATCCTCTGCGTCCTGGGTATCTGATACCGGATCAGGATCCCAGATATGTAATCTATTACATAGGGCTACAGAAAGGTAGGGAACTGAGAACGGGTGATAAGTTTCATGAGGCAGAAAACGGTGCAAGTGTTGCAACCAAGTCTGTTGGTCACTGTCACCCTGTATTACCAGAATACATTGATTCTGAACAAATGTTATTAGATACCGAACCTGATATACAAAATCATATCAGTCTCTTTATTTAGATAAAGAAGGATATAATTTTGTATTGATTGGATAATGTTTTGAATATTTCCTATATCAAGAGTTGATCGGTTCAGGCACGTTATCTAAAAGCATTGATGTTCTAAATCAAACCACAGTTCTTAGTATACAGAACACACACAAGAGGAGGAGTTCAGAAATGAACGAATCCTTCTTGAGGCATTGTAGACTAGGTCATATCAATGCGACCCGACTAGCTGAAGTTACATTAAGATGCATGTTTAAATTAGTTTGAATTTACATCTTGTGAAACTTTCCAGTCATGTCACAGAGATAAGATGACCATAGCTCTGTTTATTGAAAGCAGAGAAAGAGTTAGTGAACTCTTGGGATGATACACATTGATGTATGAAGGTCCCCTGTCTACACATGCCTAGACCGGTTCTTTGTACTTCATTACCTTCTCTGATGATCTCTCAAAATTCAGACATATGTTCCTGTTGAAACACAAGTCCGAACCTTTTGAGATATTCACAGAATATAAGTTAGAAGTAGAGAACCAACAACGGGTATAAGTATTATGTCCTTTGATGTGATCAGGGAGGAGAATACTTGAGCACGGGATTCCTGGACTATTCTAAGAATAAGATTCTCTCTCAGCATTACTCCTCCTTATACACCATAGCACGATGGTATATCGGGGCGGAGCAATAGCACCCTATGTGATATGGTGTGCTCTATGATGAGTATTACTGAGTTTCCTATTTCCTTTTAGGAAGTTATGCACTTATGAAGTTGCATACCTATTGAATAGGGTTCCGATCAAATCAGCTGCCTACCACTTCATATAAGATATGGAAAGGGAAGAGCCCATCTCTTATGACAGTTAAGATTTGGGATTGTCCGGCCTATGTCTAAAAAGCATAATCCGGACAAGCTCGAGGCAAAGTCAGATCTGTAGAAGTTTGTTAGATATCCCAGGCATACGCAAGGGAATATCTTCTACCTAACCGAGGAACAAAAGATGTTTTGTTACTCAGCATGCCACCTTTGTGAAAGGGAATTTCTTGTGAAGAAATTAGTGGTCATGAGGTAGAACTGGAAAGAGTTCCAGCTGTATAAATTGCAGCCGATGATTTGGTAGAACCAAAGGATTCAATAGCAACCAACGAACCTCAGCCTCTCCGCCGATCTAGTAGGTTTCCTCACCCACCTGAGAGATACCTCAATTTCTCTATGACAGTGGGAGCAAGAATTGCATCATGGGATGATGACCTAACTAGTTTCGAGCTGGCCATCAGGAGTAGGACTCTGTAAGAATGGCTGGATGCTTTTCGATCTGAGATGGAATCCTTGTACACCAACAAAGTATGGACTTTGGTTGCTTTATCTGAAGGGTTAAATCCCCATCAGGAGCAAGTATATCTTGAGAAGATTACTTGGTGTACATGGAAAAGTTAAGACTTTCAAAGCTAGACTTGGTAAAGGTTTGCATCATTGACCAGGTATGGATTATAATGAAACCTTTTCTAAGTAGCTATACTTAAGTCCATCCAGATCCTACTTGCCACGGCTACATACCATGACTACGATATCTGGCGGTTGGGTGTCATGACTGCTTTTCTAAATGATGTTTTAGAAGAGAGAGTCTGTAAGTACACAGTCAGAGGGCTTCGTAGACAGTGGGAGCAGCGGAAACGTGTGCGAGATGTTTTATGTGATAAAGCAGGCATCGCGGAGTTGGAACATCTGTTTTGATGAGTTAGTCGAAGAGTTTGACATCATCAAAATGGTAGATGAACCTTGTATATACAAAAATGTAGTAGGGAGTATACTGGTGATCCTCGTAGAGTACGTGGATGACATACTCTTGATAGGGAAGGAGTTTCCTATGCTACGCTCGGTCAATCTCCGCTTATCACTAGGATTCTCCATAAAGGATCAAATTGATACCTACTAAATCCTGGGTTTTGGATCTATGAGATAGATGTAATTGGATGTTAGGATACTCACTAGTTGTAGTGAGATGGTATCAATTGATCCTGGGGAGAATCACTGGAAATGTTCCAGGGTGATAAGGACGACTGAATGTCAGTCGCAGGCATTATCTTTACCCTCAGTAAAGGGACGGTATGTTGGAAGAGTTCCAAGCTAGATACCATGGCATACTAGACGATTAAAGGCAAGATACATCGTTACCAAAGATGCTACCAAAGAGGAAGTCTGGGTGTATATTAGTTCATGAGATGAACTTCATTCCTCCCATTGTGTAACAATGGAGTTGTGGCTTATGCCTAGGAAAGCCCGTCCCATCAGTGATCCAGACATATTCTAAGGCAGTGTCACCTGATCGTAGAGATGGTTGATCTCCAGGGGATCGAGGTTAGGAGAGTACACTCAGAGGACAACACGGCGGATCCACTCACAAAGGCCTTTTCCCAGAGAGAGACTTTTATGGGATGGTTGAGTATGAGATACTACAACCACTGCTATCAGATGGCCCTAGTGCAAGTGGGAGATTGTTAGTTATATGTATGCCCTAGAGGCCATTACTATACATAGGATGTATATTGTAGTGGATGCTTGGACATATATAGGGATGACTTTCTTGCTCGATATGATAGTATGCTATCTGGTTACTCTTTACCTTAACATGTACACTGATTGTCTCTCTGTTACATGTTGGTAAAGCCCTTAGGATGTGTACTTGACTACCTTAACTATGATGCAGATCATACTAGTGGGGACATGATAGTCTATAAGTACATCTTTCAAAGTCCCTAGTCATGAGTGTATCGAGACGGGGCATCGATATACCAGAGTAGACTAGCGTATACCTTCTCGACCCATATAGTTGGGCGATGGATGATCCCATATCCATTGGTGTTTGACATCAGAGATGATATATGGGTGCTCAGTGGAGACTGGGTACACTGGACGGACTCGCCGAGAACTCCCAGATGGTATTATACCTTACGTCAGATGGCAGTTCTCTGGTGACACTGGTGCAGGTTAGTCTGTAGACCCGAGATCGTCATAGAGTCTTGTGTGATTCCCACTGTGCTTTGATTTCCACCTTACCACGTCCAAGAGGGCGTGCAAAACGGTGGTTTTTGGGTACAGTCCCGAGTCATATGGAGGCAATGAGCGATAGGAGAGGTTTCGTCTCTCCCGGTATAGGGAGTTGATGTTGCGCTGTGCTCGATTGGCTATAACAGGAAGTCCTTGGCCAAGGCTGTTTTAGGGATTTACTGGTAAGTGTTACCAGTAGTTTCTCGACCCGTTATGAGCCTCATATCGACACGACTTATCGAGTTATTGGGGTCTGACGTTTACCACCCCTAGACAAGATATGCGACATATCAGACGAACAGACCGGACTGTACGGTAGTGTTACTGGTTGGATTCACAGGAGTGTGAGCGGGCTTGCTCGTTGATCTTCTGATCGCTCAATACCCGGATGGCCGTTACGTTTAGCAGACCGCTTGCGGCTTGTGGGTGTTTGATATGATCATCACCTACTGCCGGCGTATTAACGAGTCTTTAGAGTCCTACACAGGGGTTTCCTGGCTCAAGCGAAACGAAATAGGAGCGCATATGAGATATGTGCGGGACCGAGAATAATACCAGTATGTGATACTGTATTCTATTCTCGCGATTAGTGACATTGATCGGTTGTATGCGATATAGCCGGGTTATCGGATCAAGTGTTGATTCGATAAGTTGTTACTATTGATATTAGTCGGTTATATGCAATATGACCGGATCGTTAAATCAAGTGTTGATTTAATGATTTAATGTATAATTATATATTTGATATATTACTTTACATTAACTAGTATTGGTTCACTTAAGATTGATTTTCTCACTTGAATGTACACATTGTTTATATGTGATATATGCAAGTGTACATGTTTGTATCATGCTTGATGATACAAACAAGTTGTGTGTATGAGACTTGAACCAAATCAAGGTTAAATTAGGGTTTACAATTATCCTAACAAATAACAAAAGAGCGAGACTTTGGTCAAAGTTATCAAGCTTCATGAAGCTTGATAAACATTGACAAAGTCAACTCTTTTGTCATTTGTTCAAGATATTAATTAACCTAACCCTTAACCTAATGCTTTGGTTAATTCTCTACATGAGTTAAGCATGAGAGCTTAACTCAACCATGGTGCCATGATTAAAAGGATAAGTTTCATATTATCCTTTTAATTCTTTTCTTCTTCTCCTTCATCAAGCTCACAAAAGCTTGCTAGCTCCAATGGTGCGATGAGAAAAAGAGTGAGAAATCCAATTATAAAGTGAACCCACTTCCTATTTCTTCATCCTCTACTACTTGCCATGTAGTATAGGGTGTTCTCTTCACAAAGTTTTTGACCAAGTGAAGGAATAGCTTGAGTTTGAGTCTCCCCGACGTAGATCATCTTCGGCCTCGAAGTCAATGACCTAGCCCGATCATTTCTCCGACGAAACTATCGCTAGAGTCCGGGATCCGATGATCGCAGCGGAGGGACGTCAACACGGAGCTTTAGAAGTGGAGGACCCGATCTACAAAGGTTGTATTTCCATTCACTTAGTAGCAAAGTAGTTTGCTAGCTTGTTGTTTTGCCTAATCTCTAGTTAACGATCTAGTTTAGGGTTTCTCAGCACCGGAAAATTTGAATTTGGCATGGTTGATGCCTTGTGGAACCTCTTGAGTGTGCCGAGTAACCCTACATGGTCTTCATCCTTAAATCTGACCGCGGCTGTATGCATAGTGTACTGGGTCTCTTTCATATTAATTTCCGTGAAACGAGCCTAATACCACTTGGGGATTTGTAGGGCATGAATGAGAACATCTCTGAGCTCCTTGAATAGGACCAGAGCATCATAGATACTTAAGAGAGACGGAACCTTCTGGTGGTGAGCCAAGACATTGTAATCCACCGGAGAAGAACTCGAATTTTCATGAGTCTGCACTATGCCGTTTTCTTTATTAGTGACATGTTTTTCCTTCTCTTTCGGGGCGTTGCCTTGCTTCGGCTGTAGGGCCTTGCCGCTTTTGAGTTGGATTTGGTTGGCATTTGTTGCGAACTTCTCGTCCTCTTCTGGAAAACAGAGCTCTTCCTCAGAATCACTACCAAGGTAGACGACGTAGCAGGTTACAATAGGGATCTTGTAACATTTCAGAAAATATAAAATATTATTTTTGAAATTTAATATTAAAATATTATTTTTCCCGAAAACTGCCTGATTTGCAAGATTGGGGTTTTTGAAAAAGGGTATAAATATATACCACTATTTGTGAAATAAATGGAGATTAAAATGATTTATTCATTTAAATTTATATTTATTGGATTTGGCATTTCTATATTTAATTATATGCAGTTTGGATAAAAACCCGATTAGTGCACTGCTAATCGTGATTAGGCCAAATCCGTATTTCTACAGTTTTCTATAGTTAGTGCACCATGTCATGTTGCATTTTGGTTACATGTTGTTTTATTGTGTTGTGTTGGGGTATTATATGGTTTGGGTTTTAAAAAGAAAAGAAAAAGGGAAAAGGTGGCATAATGACTTGGAGAGAGAGAGAGAGAGAGAGAGTGAGACATGAGTGTGGGGGTGAGAATAAGAGGGGAAGAGAGAGAGAGAGAGAGGCTGCCTCATTTCATTTTCCCCCCATCATCTTCTTGCTCTGCCAGTTGTGGGCGCACCGATATTTTTCGACATTTTAGAAGGTGTACCTCAATGTTATTTATTGCGAAATAAGTTTGTGATCCGAGTATCACGCTTATATCACTTGGATTTGAGTTTTGATGATTGAGTTTCATGGTATTGTTTTCGTTCACCATGGCTGCACCTACTGGGTATTCACCTTTTGTTCATAGTTATTGCACTTGAGCTTGATGTATATTTTTATACACCGTTGTGGTGGTTTATGATTTGTGCATGTCTATTGCACTTGATATTGATTTCGTGCCTTGGATGCACATGATTATGATCTCGTGGATTTCATACAGTTGTCTTGCTTTTGTACATATGGTACGCACTCGATTGGATTCTGCACTCGGTATAGCTTATATGTGCTTGCAGTGCATTGATATTGTTTTGTGCACGCATTTGTACACGTTTATGATTTCATACACCTTGGTACACTCGGTGTTGCTGTTTACGCATTTGAGTTATTAATTAGTATTTTGTGCAATTGTCGCACTAGATTTTTACGCTGTGCAATAGATGCACCGTAATTGTATTGCGTGCACTGGATGCATCGTATTTGTATTTCGTGCACTGGATCTACCGTATTTGTATTGCGTGCACTGGATGCACCGTATTTGTATTTCGTACACTGGATGCACCGTATTTGTATTTCGTGCACTGGATGCACCGTACACTGTATTTGTATTTTGTGCACTTAAAGCACCAAATTTGTATTTCATGTATTTGTTGCACTAGATTTTTCATTTCGTGCGATTGTCGCGCCAGGTTTATGTTTTCGTGCATTTTTTGCACTAGATTTACATTTCGTGCATTTGTTACACTAGATTTACATTTCGTGCAATTGTCGCACCAGATTTATGTTTTTTTGCATTTGCTGCACCAGATTTGTATTTCGTACATTGGTTGCACTAGATTTGCAATGCATGCATTTGTTGCACCGGACGGGTATTCATGCATTAGTTACACTAGATTTATACTCCGTACATTGGTTGCACCCGATTTATGTTCTTGAGCATTCGTTTTACCAGATTTGTATTTTCGTGCGCGTTTGTACTTGATTTAGATTTTTATTCGTGCATGTTGGATGCACTTTATTTCGATTTCATTCGTGCATGACGGATGCACTTGATTTGGATTTTCGCTCGTGTTAGGCGCATGGTATGAGACGTGATTTGTGCACATCGGATCCATTCGATTTTGAATTTTCAATCGTGCATGTTAGTTGCACTGGATTGAGGTTTTCGTGCACTCTAGATGCACTTGATGTTGTTATTGTGCACACTCGTTGCACTGGACAGATGCTTTCATGCACACCCGTTCCACATAGTTTTGGTTTTGTGCACATTCGTATCACTTGTATTTGGATTTGGTTTCCGTGCGCACCAGACGCGCTTGATTGTCGGATACGCCTTTTGAGGCTGATTTTGCTCTTAAGTACTTCGTTTTCATGATGAGCACTATATTATATAGTAGCCGAACATGACTGATCTAAGGACTGTACCTGAGTACTTTGCATGCATTAAAAGCTTACCAAGAGCTTTTCAAAAGGATCTATAGTCTCTCTATTTCCTATGTGTCCGTGAGTGACACGAACGTTTACAAAGGAAAACCTTTTAGGATGTTTCAAAATGGACGGGACGTATATCTGAGCAAAACGTATACGAAACTATACTTATTATTTTACAAATGAGCATCCGTCACTTATGCCGTGAGTTACGCATCACGCGGCGATTTAGAAAAGATTTTGCATGTGTGTTATTCTATTTTAGAATTTTTTTTATGGATGCGTACTATATACATATTATAGTATTTGATTAGTGCATATTGGATTTCAGTAGTGGATTTCGAGATCTGTATCTCCATTGTAACTTCGATGATATGCGTGCAAATCCGATGATTTGTGTGACGCTTGACGGAGTTCAATTTTGAGTTTCGTACTCGTTTTCATGCGCACGCGATGCGCTGTGGTATTTCTTTATCTTCCGTGATTTCGGAGCCCCATTGATTTGAGCTGATTATTGAAATGCTTTAGTATTTGAGGGTTTAAATTTAAAATTCGGGGATCGAATTTATTTAAGGGGGGAAGATTGTAACATTTCAGAAAATATAAAATATTATTTTTCGAATTTAATTTTAAAATAATATTTTTCCCGAAAACTGCCCGATTTGCGAAATTGGGGTTTTCGAAAAAGGGTATAAATATATACCACTATTTGTGAAATAAATGGAGATTAAAATGATTTATTCATTTAAATTTATATTTATTGGATTTGGAATTTTTATATTTAATTATATGCAGTTTGGATAAAAACCCGATAAGTGCACTGCTAATCGTGATTAGGCCAAATCCGTGTCTACAGTTTTCCATGGCTAGTGCACCATGTCATGTTGCATTTTGGTTACATGTTTTTTTATCGTGTTGTGTTGGGGTATTATATGGTTTGGGTTTTAAAAAGAAAAGAAAAAGGGAAAAAGGTGTCATGATGACTTGGAGAGAGAGAGAGTGAGACATGAGTGTGGGGGTGAGAATAAGAGGGGAAGAGAGAGTGGGGCTGCCTCATTTCATTTCCCCCCCATCATCTTCTTCTCCTTCTTCTTCCTCACTTCCTTCCACTTTCAACCCTAGATCCATATCAAAATACTCCTCAAAACCCTATACCCCTTTCACAAAAAATGATCACCTCCTCACTCTCATCGCATTGGACCAAGCAAAGTGGGATTTTGATGACCTTAGGCATCTAGGGTTTTTCTTGAGTTGCCTAATTGAGGTATAATTCCTTCCTTTTAGTTTAGTTTGTTGTTTCATAGCATCCTAGTTTGGTTTAGAGTTAAACTTGTTATATTAGTGATGTGTGGAAATCTAAAGAGAAGGCTTGAGTAATTGTGTGGAATTGAGGATGTATAGTGGCTGTTAACAAGACTTGAGATGTGTTTTTACCGGCCTAGACCCGGATTGGAAACCAATACACGAATCCCGACATCGGAATTGTGACAGTTTGTGATGGTTTTTAGAGATCCGGGATGACCCGAGACCTTTATAAAATAAGTTCCCATGATCACGAGACGAGCAGGAAACCTGGAAGCATCACCTGAAACCTGAGCCCCAAACATGAATTCCTGGCCGCAGATTTATTATGTTTGGCCGCAATTTGCGGCCAAGTGGTGGGTGATTTGTGTGATTTTTGTCCAGTAATCTTGTTTTCTGGTATCTAGAGCAACCCCATGTGCAAAATCCCTTAGTTTGTTCTATAGTGAAATCTGGGAAGGGTTTTCCTATGTTGCTGTTTTCGTGTTTTCCGTATTTTGAATGATAAGTTTTGATATTTTGATTTGTATTTGGTTGTTGGATATTTGTACATCAACGACTAGGGATAATTGGTTGGTTTGCATGCGTGGGCTATAAGTTCTAAACTATAGGCGATCCGTGTGCCGTTTTGGTTTTCCGGACGTAATGTTAATAGCGATTGCGATTTGTGTATTATTGTAGATACCTCCGCGTGGATTCCGAGGCGACGGAGCATGACGTCATCGATTTCGGCAAGTAAGGAGCAAGGTGAGTGGATCTATATCCACGGGGGAAGTTGGGTGGATGGCATATAGCACCCTCGCAAGTTTTGATGGAAACCGATTCATAATATATGGTTAAGGAAACCTTTAATACAAAACTATAGATAGAGTTAAAAGATAGTTAGAGAAACCATATTAGAAACTAAATGATAGTTAGAACTGATATGATACGACTAATATGTGATGACGGGATTTGAGAATGATGTTTGATGATATTGCCGTTTAGGGTACTATAAGACTAGATAACCGACGTAAATGTGTCATCCGAACCATACCTATTTCCAAACTGAAGAATCGTATGCATCTTTTAAAAATATACCTTGAGGGATGTTACGGATTTTCAAATGATATCTTTTCCTTAAAAACACTGTAGCCCCTACTTTCAAAACTACGATTCGCATCTTTTAAAAACTGATTGTATGGTTCGGGTGTGTATGTTAGATTAGATACGTATGCTTATAGTAAAGGTAGAATGAAATTGTAAATTGACTTTATGAGAGATATAGATGTGATGAAAAGAGAATACGATTTTGCATGTGATACGATGATATGTTGGTATACGGATGCGAGTCGATTGGGAGGATTGATACCTTACCGGTCCCCTGATATGGGATTGTTATGGATGTGACTTGGGACATAGGCATATGGATATATGTGTATACATGTTGTGAATCATGAATGATAGGCCGTACGTGACATTAGGCCGTACCCTCATTGTCATATAGGTTGATAGGGTCCCTTTTGGTCGTACGATGATTTTCCGTACGTTATGAGTTTGACTTGATGATTGATCCATACCCTTGACTAGAGAATGCCGTACGATGGATTATACCGTACGTGATGTCGTGAGGCTAGATGCCGATAGTTAGATTCACCGACTCGGTCATGTTAGATACTTATACTCGTCAGCATTTGCATATGATTTACTTTATGCTGCATTCATGTTATTCTCATGACATTGCAAATACTTATGCTAGTACACCTACACCATTATCGATGATACGTATGCTACACTTACACAGATTAGCCGGCTCACACACTTCATCATCGATAATTGCTATGTCACTTATACAGTAGAATCGCTGCATCAGAACATGACTCCTTGCATGATATACTTGCTATAGCTACATATTGTACACCCATACTTGCGTACATACATATTATACACCCATACTTGCGTACATATATATTGTACAACTATACTTGCGGACATACACATTTGTACGTCCATACTTGCGTACCTACACATATGCACCTTTATACGAGATTGCATTTGATTTTGGAGATTTGGGAACCGCATGATATATTTTAAAACTGGATTCATTTAAAAGAGCGGTTTTCCCTCGATATGTGCATATTACTGTTCCATATTGCATGATATACGGATATGCTTACATTTCTGTTATATGTCGCATACATCATGCTTTACGCTTATACGCATTGAGATATGTTGTTTTCATGAGGTTTCTGGATTTGAGAACCGCGGTCATTTTAAAAGAAAGTATGTATTGTTTAAAAAAACCCGGTTTCTCTTGATATGATATTTCAGTGTGTCCACCATACGTTTTCTCGGTTCTGAGATGTGTGATATGTGAAACCCGATTCGAGGAGTTGGATGATCCGTTTGTGGGTTCATGGTGGACCCGGTACGGTACCCCGGGGCGAGAAGATCGTGGGGATGACGATGAGCCTGGCAGAGGGACCACTACCTACCGGTGATTGGTTGGGCCTGGCAGTTATCCGGAGGATGCCGACCGGCTCGAGAGATGAATATTGGGTCGACCCATTTGCCGGAGCCTACGGGCCGATCCCGCAGACGGAGCCTGAGGGCCGATCTGGACTGACGGAGCCCGAGATATGAGGATTTACATGTCGATACTGGACATGGGTTTCATGATGTTTCGAGTGTCGATGCTGGGTATTCAGGTTCCATGATTTTTGATGTGTCGGGAGGGACACACGTTGATTTATATCCTCATACTTTCATGCATCTTCTTTTATGATATTTACATGCATGATGTTGTTGTGTCATTGGTTGACACATAGACGGGATCCACATGCATATATACGCTGATGATATGGTTGGACGAGACCCACACGCATACAGACATTGATCACATGGTTGGATGATATCCGCATACATATAGGTGTTGATTAAATTTTTGGCACATATACAGATACGGTCACCCTAGATATCATAGTATTACCTTCATGATATAGTTGACCTAGGAGTCGTTGTTTATTCGATTTCTACTTGTTGATGTTTTTCTACTCACGAGTTGGCAACTCACCCCCGTTGTGCCACAGTTCTTGCAGGTTGACCGCATGGATCAGTAGCGGCATCGCTGGCACACAGTTGCTTTCGGGTGATTGTTTTGGTAGGTGGGACATTTGTATCGTACCCCCTCCTGTATTTATATTTCCTGTTGTATCTAGTCAACTCCATCAATCAAACTAGTATTTGTATAAGTAATGAGACTTAGTGAGACTAGTGGTTGCGAGACTTAGAGCGATTGGTTTCCGCTACTTGTGGTTTTGGTGTCTTGCTTATTTCTTTATCTTTTGTGGTGAACTTCGCCGTTGGGCTTCGTATACTTATATTTATGCTTTGCGTGGTTGTGGATCCGCCGATTGGCGAAGAGCTAGCTCCCGCTTGGGGATGACTTTATATTATTATGTATTATGGTTTTGGATCAAAAAAATACAAGGGAGGTGCTGCCCAAATTTTTAAAAGACGAAACATGTTTTCAAACTAGAAATTTTCACTTGCATTTTTATGTCCCTTTTCTATGCATTAAGAAAACTTGATTTCCTTATACCTTTATTTCAAAATTTCACCTCTTTTATTTTCTTAAAAAGGTTTAGATCTCTGGGTTTCAGCTTACTTGAATTAAGTTACGCCTTTAGACGTTACGTGATTTAAGTGCTGGTCACGAGCTAATATTTCGGGTCGTGACATAGTTGGTATCAGAGCGCTAGGTTTAACCTTGGTTCGAGTCTATGTTTGACTATGCGGAGTCTAGGGCGTGTATATATTTCGGAACCTAGGCTTGACCTTACGGAACTTAGACTTGAACGGGGGGTATTGGACCCGAACTTTCGTTTCATAGGTTGATCTTGATTGATGGAGTAGGTAGCTTGAGTAGAGTGACGTACCGTACGTATGTTCCGCGACATATTTACGATACGATACTCCACTTAAGAAAGCTTAGGATGTGCATATTTTGAGATTTGTGATTCTCTTCGTGCCCATGATTTTATATCTATTTGAGATCTTTGATTCTGTTCCTTTCCATGATCATACTTTCATTGATGCTATTTCTTCTTATGATCATGTATCTATTCTGGATCCGTAGCTTCCTTTCATGCCCTTGATCTGTTTTCATCCATACACGCTTGAGGTTCCTGTCACTATGGTTTAAGCGCAGATTGAGCTGCTGCTAGTGATGCGGTCAGGGAGAGCTCGTCGTTGACGAGAACTGACCATTGTATTTTCTGGTGACATGGGAACGTCTCGACGTAGTGTTTGTGCTGTGACCTCTCGTTGAGGCGAGTGGTTGGTTTTACACCGGATGATCGGGCCATTGTTAGTGTTAGTTATATGTATGCCCTAGAGGCCATTACTGTACATTGTATGTATATTGTAGTGGATGCTGGGACATATATAGGTAGGACTTTCTTGCTCGACATGATAGTACGCTATCTGGTTGATCTTTATCTTAACATGTATACTTTCTGTCTCTCTGTTACATGTTGATAAAGCCCTTAGGATGTGTACTCGACTTCCAGGACTATGATGTAGATCATACTAGTGGGGCCTGGGTAGTCAATGAGTACATCCTTCATTGTTCCTAGTCGTGGGAATATCGAGACGGGGCATCGATATTCCAGAGTAGACTAGCGTATATCTTCTCGACCCATGTGATGGGCGATGGATGATCCCATATCCATTGGTGTTTGACATCAGAGATGGTATGCGGGTGCTCAGTGCAGACTGGGTACACTGAACGGACTCGCCGAGAACTCCCAGATGGTATTATACCTCACGTCAGATGGCAGTTCTCTGGTGACACTGGTACAGCTTTGTCTGTTGACCCGAGATCGTCATAGAGTCTTGTGTGTCTCCCACTGTGCTTTGATTTCCACCCTACCACGGCTCTACTGAGTCGTGCAAACAGGTGGTTTTTGGGTACAGTCCCGATTCACATGGAGGCAATGAGCGATAGGAGGGGATTCATCTCTCCCGGTATTGGGGGTTGATGTTGCGCTATGCACGACTGGCCATAACAGGAAATCCCTGGCCAGGGTTGCAGTGATGTACTGGTAAGAGTTATCAGTAGTTTCACGATTGTCATGGACCTCACGTCGGCATGACTTATCGAGCTATTGGGGTCTGACGTTTACCACCCCTAGGCGAGATATGCAACATATCAGACGAACAGACCGGACTGTACGGTAAGTGTTACTGGTTGGATTCACAGGAGTGTGAGCGGGCTTGCTCGTCGATCTTCTAATCGCTCAATACCCGGATGGCCGTTACGTTTAGCAGACCGCTTGCGGCTTGTGGATGCTTGATATGATCATCATCTGCTGCCGGCGTATTGACGAGTCTTTAGAGTCCTACACAGAGGTTTCCTGGCTCAAGCGAAACGAAATAGGAGCGCATATGAGATATGTGCAGGAACGAGAATAATGCGTGTATGTGATATCGTATTTCATTCTCGCGATGAATGTATCGATTGGTTATATGCGATATAACCTAGTTATCGAATCAAGGATTGATTCGATAAGCCGATACATAGGATACTAGTCGGTTGTATGCGATATGACCGGATCGTTAAATCAAGTATTGATTTAATGATTTAATGCATAATTATACATTTGATATATTACTTTGCATTAACTAGTATTGGTTCACTTTAAATGGATTTTCTCACTTGAATTGTGCAAGTTGTATATGTGATATACATTTGTGCACATGATTGTATCATGTTTGATGATACATGCTTACTTGGTTAAGTGTTGTACGGTTCCTAGGCACTCCCAAGAGGTCTCACAAGGCATCAACCATGCCAATTTCAAAAATTACGGGTGCCTACAAACCCTAATACGGATCGTTGACTAGAGATTAGGCGAAACTAGAACTAGTAAACTACTTTACTATGAGAATGGAAATACAACCTTTGTAGATCCGGTTCTCCACCTCCATAGCTCCGCAATGAAGTCTCCTCGCTGTCCAAATGGAAACCCGGGCTCTAGCGTCGGCTTCATCGGAGAAATGGGCGGGCAAGGTCGTCGGCTTCGTGCCGAAGATGATCTACGTCGAGGCATCACAAGATCAAGCTCCCACTTCACCAAGTCATGAAACTTGTGAAGAAAACACCCTATACTACTTGGCAAGAGGTAGAGGATGAAGAAATAGGAAGTGGGTTCACTTTAGAATTGGATTTTTCACTCTTTTTCATCAATCACCATTGATGGTCCAAGGTTTCTTCATGTTGAAGATGAAGAAGAAGAAGAAGAAAATGTTATGATAAGTATTATAATAAGAATAATAAAATCATTCTTATCATAATCATGAACCATGGTCAAGTGTAGAGAACTAACTAAGGTTCAAGTGAATGGTTAGGGTTAAGCATGAGACAAAATGGTCACTTTAGTCAAAGCTTCATGAAGCTTCAAAGATAAAAAAAAACTAGCAACCATTTTCCCTTTTTCTTTTCCAAAATAAAATAAATGAAATAAATAAAAGAAAACCCTAACCATTTACTTAATCATAGGTTTAACTCTTTACACATACCCTAGCAAACATGTATCATCAAACATGATACAATCAAGTGCACGAAAATATATCACATATACAATGTGCACACCCGAGTGAGAAAATCCATTTAAAGTGAACCGATATTAGTTAATGCAAAGTAATATATCAAATATATAATTATGCATTAAATCATTAAATCAACACTTGATTTAATGATCCGGTCATATCGCATATAACCGACTAATATCAACAGTAACAACTTATCGAATCAACACTTGTTCCGATAATCCGGCTATATCGCATTTAACCGATCAATGTCACAAATCGCGAGAATCGAATACAGTATCACATACTGGTATCATTCTCGGTCCCGCACATATCTCATATGTGCTCCTATTTCATTTCGCTTGAGCCAGGAAACCTCTGTGTAGGACTCTAAAGACTCGTCAATACACCGGCAGCAGGTGATGATCATATCAAACACCCACAAGCCGCAAGCGGTCTGCTAAACGTAACGGCCACCCGGGTATTGAGCGATCAGAAGATCGACGAGCAAGCCCGCTCACACTCCAGTGAATCCAACCAGTAACACTACCGTACAGTCCGGTCTGATCGTCTGATATGTCGCATATCTCGCCTAGGGGTGGTAAACGTCAGACCCCAATAGCTTGATAAGTCGTGTCGATATGAGGTCTATAATATTTCGAGAAACTACTGGTAACACTTACCAGTAAATCTCAGCAACCCTGGCCAGGGATTTCCTGTTATAGCCAATCGAACACAGCGCAACATCTACCCCTTATACCGGGAGAGACGAATCCCCTCCTATCGCTCATTGCCTCCATGTGACTCGGGACTGTACCCAAAAACCACCGTTTTGCACGCCCTCTTGGACGTGGTAAGATGGAAATCAAAGCACAGTGGGAACCACACAAGGCTCTATGATGATCTCGGGTCAACAGACTACTCTGTACCAGTGTCACCAGAGAACTGCCATCTGACGTAAGGTATAATACCATCTGGGAGTTCTCGGCGAGTCCGTCCAGTGTACCCAGTCTCCACTGAGCACCCGTATATCATCTCTGATGTCAAACACTAATGGATATGGGATCATCCATCGCCCATCTGTATGGGTCGAGAAGGTATACGCTAGTATACTCTGGTATATCGATGCCCCGTCTCGATATACCTACGACTAGGGACTTTGAAGGATGTACTTATGGACTACCATGTCCCCACTAGTATGATCCTCATCATAGTCCAGGTAGTCAAGTACTCATTCTAAGGGCTTTACCAACATGTAACAGAGAGACAATCAGTGTACACGTTAAGGTAAAGATCAACCAGATAGCATACTATCATGTCGAGCAAGAAAGTCCTCCCTATATATGTCCAAGCATCCACTACAATATACATCCTATGTATAGTAATGGCCTCTAGGGCATACATATAACTAACAAGTGTAAAGAATTAAACCATGGTTAAACTAATGATTAGGGTTTTGTTTTTTCATTTACTTATTTATCTATTTATTTATCTTTTTCATTTTGGAAAGGAGAATGACAAATGGTGGATTTTCTTTGTTTGCTAGTTGAAGGTTCTTGAAGCTTTGAACTAGTCCACCATTCTTGTCTTATACTTAACCCTAACCATTCAAGTTAACCATGGTCCATTCTCTACAATTAACCAAGGGTTAATATATGATAAGTATTGATTTATTTATCTTATTATTCAACACTTAATATCTTTTCTTCTTCTTCTTCATCTTGAGCAAGAAAGAAAACCTAGCTACCATCAATGGCAACTAGTGAAAATGAGTGAGAAATCCAATTCTAAAGTGAACCCACTTCCTATTTCTTCATCCTCTACCTCTTGCCAAGTAGTATAGGGTGTTTTCTTCACAAGTTTCATGACTTGGTGAAGTGGGAGCTTGATCTAGTGATGCCTCGACGTAGATCATCTTCGGCATCGAAGCCGACGACCAAGCCCGCCCATTTCTCCGATGAAGCCGATGCTAGAGTCATGGATTTGATTTGGACAGCGGAGGGACCTCATCACGGAGCCTAGGACGTGGAGGACCGGATCTACAAAGGTTGTAGCCCCTTTCCTTTAGTTAAAATTCGTTTATTTGCATTGCATCGCCTATATATCTAGTTAACGATCCGTATTAGGGTTTGTAGGCACTTGTAAAATTTGAATTAGCCATGTTTGATGCCTTGTGAGACTTCATTAGTGTGCCTAGGAACCCTACAGTTAGGGCTGCCAGTTGTGAGAGGACTGTTGATGTGCAGCCTACCTCAGAGATTGTGATGTCCTCTACCGTGCAGACAGATGACCCAGCGGTTGCTAAGATTGATAGGATGACGCCTCCAGAGCATATGAGCTGAGATCGCTGGAGCTTCCAGGCAGAGATGCGACAGACGATAGCTAGTCTATCCCGAATTGAGAGACGAAGGT
Source organism: Agapanthus africanus (assembly GCA_030015575.1). NCBI lineage: Eukaryota > Viridiplantae > Streptophyta > Magnoliopsida > Asparagales > Amaryllidaceae > Agapanthus > Agapanthus africanus. The sequence goes on from JASDDO010000001.1 coordinate 443,733,731, forward strand.
GATTCGTCAGATTGACGCGCCGACACAGGCCCAGTCGAGTTGAAGATTTCCAGTGTGGAGAGTCTTACTCAGATCTGGAGTAGACCGATTCAGAGATGACCGTTGATGTATCGTCTTTCCTGGAGGATTGAGGTATTGTTTAGCATGCGGTCGAAGGGTATTCAGGGGTGGTCTGGGCGAAGTTAAAAAGTTCGAACGAATATTAGAAACCTATTTTTCCAAGTTTAAAATATTCGAAGGAATATGCAAGTAATTCCGTGGACCCTCTAGAAGAATGAAACCCTAACTCGACATAATGACCATGGAACCGCTTCTGAACCTTAGGGCTTGCAGCAGTTCAGCGGTGCCATCAGTGAGGCTTGGGTTTGCTCTTCTACGGTTGGTCCATAGATACTGTGGCATGTACTGGATATTATTAGATCGTGCTCATGTGTTGAGCTTTTGGGAAACTATGGGATTTTGATAATCGATCAAAAAGTTTAACGTTGTCCGAATATCATGTGATAAGAGATCAGCAAGCTGACTAGTTTCGGATAGAGGACCCCACCCAGATGCGTTGTGAGTTGATAAAGAATGGAAGAGTATTGAGTATTCCTCCGACGGTTGAGACGAGTTCCCGAGAACGTGTTCGGCTAGAGATCTTCTACCGAGTGATGAACATACCGAGTTCATGATTTCGAATCCGTGTGAGAGACTTCGGATTGACTGTAGCCGAGAACATTTGAAGTACGCAGATAGCGTGACGTGACGTCGAAGTGGATGATGATACAGACGAGTGGGACCAGAAGTTCGTGCGAGATGCTGACGAGCTGTTGTTACACCCCGTCGAGATTAGAGATCTGATGTGTATACAGAGGTGTCGAGATACTGCCAGTTCCCGAGGAGATGCAGTGCTGAAAACGCAGATGTCCAGAAAACGTGAAAAGATTATGCAAGAGTACCAGCCTCCGTACAGTTCGGCATAGGCGAGATCAGAAGAGACCCTGAGCAGATTCCTTCCAGGTATGCTTCTAGAAGGGGACACCTCATTATTGGATTATCTATTTTTGCAAAATGGATTAATGAGGTGGAAATGGAGGAGACTTTTGTGGTATGGTGTAAAGCATGGCTCAAGGAATTGTTTATTGGTTTGGATGCACTATTGAAGCATGGGAGGTATTTTCTATGAGAAAATATTACATGCTTTGTTATTGAAAACCCTTGAGCCATTCTCTACACTACACAACCTAGCTCATTTCTCAATTCTCTTTCTCTCTCCAAATTTTCCTCTTCTTCCTCAAGTGAGACTCTTATCCTCACATGAGTTGTGAAACAAAAAGTCTTATGAGACAAAACAATCTAATAGCTTCTCTACATCACATAGGCTACTTTGATTAGCTAACCATTTACCCTAGTTATCTCGGTTTAGAGGTTGGAGCTTGAAGCACAAACTCTCGGGTGGATCATCTTTGACGTGAGGAGGCCGACGTCGCAAGCTTGATCCATACTTCTAGGAGCCAAGGAGTGGAGGAAAAGAAGGCCCGAAGGACTAGTACACGGAGGTATAATACTCTTACTGAGTAGCTAAACCTCCTAATCAGTTTAGTTAGTTAAGGTTTTAGTATAGATCATGGAGTTAGCTGGTGTTGTGAAGCTCGTTAAAATCGTTTTTTGAAAATTCCGCCTCCCTGCGAACCAGCGGGGTTCGCGACATCGGCTTACAGATTTCTTGCTGGCTTCACCAAGATGAATTATGTAGTATGCTTGGACGTCAGTTTGAATGAAATCTATGCCCCGTCTATCTGGGATTCATCCATCGATGAGTGCTCAGACCTGAGACGGATGCCACAACCCTTCATAAAACTTTTCTTCGGATTCTGTTTGATATAACCGACATCCGCACTTTTTAAAATATTACTACATCTCGGACGCATAATATCTGGGATTGAGAACGGCTCTTATGCCTCTCTCATAAGAAAGGCACGTGACAGACAAATCGTCCGGATGCACGACAGAATTTGACTCATAAAACAGGATTCCCTTCTGTCCACATTTCCTTCCAGGAATGTAGATGGTTTTCATCTGCTCCACGGTAGAGACTGACAACACATCAAGATCTTTGCACATCTTCTTCGACACCCTTGTGATGGCTAGGGACCCTTCTGCAACTTCGAAGGTCTCTCTTTGCTTCGCTTTTTGCACGAGAGCCCAATTTACACAGCTGTTGCAAGACGGGTCCTTTTCTTCTGATTCATCAGTGTCGCTGCCTAAACAAGGACGAATTTTGCTGTCGGATGGGCCTTCAATATCAGACTCGTTCGTATCGCAGCCGAAATGAGGACCAGTTTTATGGAAGGGCGGACTTCTAGCGCCGGACTCATCAGTGCCACTGCCAAAATATGGATGCATTTGTGGGTTTTTGCTTTTGAAAGTGACAGCTGACTCAAATTTGCTTTTGAGTTTCGGAGCCATCCTGTCTTTGGTCAGTTGTGGCTTGGTATTTTGGTTTCATGAAGTACCGAGAATCGTCATATCGGACTTCATGCACACCGAACGGTTGGATGTCTCCATCAATGCGTCTTTTTTTGCCATTTTTTGTTTACTTCATGCACTGATAAAGAGTTGACGGAACGATGACGTAATCATGGAGCCACGACCGTCCTAGGGGAATCTTATAGGACGTGTCGGCATCGATCACGTATATCTTAGCTTCGATTTGTAGATCCCTAAATTTGATCGGCAGAGCTTTAGACCCCAGAACTTGCTGGCAGTTTTGATTGAAGCCTTGGATGACTATCTTTTCCCTTGACAGGTGTCGGACGTCCATTGACAAACTCTTCAGAGTCCGCAAGTTCATGATTTTCACTGAGAACCCCGGATCGATCAATCTATGATTGATCCGGTCTTCGTCGCTGTACCCTGTCACGTAAAGCGGTAGGTTGTGCTCAGCTGGTCTTCATCCTTAAATCTGACCGCGGCTGTATGCAGAGTGTACTGGGCCTCTTTCATATTAATTTCCGCAAAACGAGCCTAATACCACTTGGGGTTTTACAGGGCATGATTGAGAACATCTCTGAGCTCCTTGAATAGGACCAGAGCATCATAGATATTTAAGAGAGACGGAACCTTCTAGTGGTGAGCCAAGATATTGTAATCTATCGGAGAAGAACTCGAATCTTCATGAGTTGGCGCTATGCCATTTTCTTCATTAGCAACATGTTTTTCCTTCTCTTTCGGGGCGTTGCCTTGCTTCGGCGGTAGGGCCTTGCCGCTTTTGAGCTGGATTTGGTTGGCCTTTGTGGCGAGCTTCTCGTCCTCTTCGGGAAAACAGAGCTCTTCCTCAGAATCACTACCAAGATAGACGACGTAGCAGGTTACAATAGGGATCTTATAACATTTCAGAAAATATAAAATATTATTTTTGGAATTTAATATTAAAATAATATTTTTTCCGAAAACTGCCCGATTTGCGAAATTGGGGTTTTCGAAAAAGGGTATAAATATATACCACTATTTATGAAATAAATGGAGATTAAAATGATTTATTCATTTAAATTTATATTTATTGGATTTGGCATTTTTATATTTAATTATATGCAGTTTGGATAAAAACCCGATTAGTGCACTGCTAATCGTGATTAGGCCAAATCCGTGTTTCTACAGTTTTTCATGGCTAGTGCACCATGTCATGTTGCATTTTGGTTACATGTTGTTTTATTGTGTTGTGTTGGGGTATTATATGGTTTGGGTTTTAAAAAGAAAAGAAAAAGGGAAAAAGGTGGCACGATGACTTGGAGAGAGAGAGAGAGTGAGACATGAGTGTGGGGGTGAGAATAAGAGGGGAAGAGAGAGAGGGGCTGCCTCATTTCATTTTTGCCCCATCATCTTCTTGCTCTGCCAGTTGTGGGCGCACCGATATTTTTCGACATTATAGGAGGTGTACCTCAATGTCATTTGTTGCGATTTGTGTTTGTGATCTGAGTATCATGCTTATATCAATTGGATTTGAGTTTTTATGATTGAGTTTCATGGTATTGTTTTCGTGCACCATGGCTGCACCTACTGGGTATTCACCTTTTGTGCATAGTTATTGTTAGTTATATGTATGCCCTAGAGGCCATTACTGTACATACGATATATATTGTAATGGATGCTTGGACATATATAGGGAGGACTTTCTTGCTCGATATGATAGTATGCTATCTGGTTGTACTTTATCTTAACATGTACTCTGATTGTCTCTATATTACATATTGATAAAGCCCTTAGGATATGTACTCGACTACTGGGACTATGATGAGATCATACTAGTGGGGCCACGGTAGTCGACGAGTACATCCTATAACTGTTCCTAGTCGAGGGTGTATCGAGACAGGGTATCGATACACCCGAGTAGACTAGCGTATACGCATCTTGACCCATATGATGGGCGATGGATGATCCCATATCCATCGGTGTTTGACATTAAGGATGGTGTACGGGTGCTCAGTAGAGACTGGGTACACTGGACGGACTCGCCGAGAACTCCCAGATGGTATTATACCTCACGTCAGATGGCAGTTCTCCAGTGACACTGGTACAGAGTAGTCTGTTGACCCGAGATCGTCATAGAGTATTGTGTGATTCCCACTGTGCTTTGATTTCCATCATACCACGTCCAAGAGGGCATGCAAAAAGGTGGTTTTTGGGTACAGTCCCGAATCACATGGAGGCAATGAGCGATAGGAGGGGATTCGTCTCTCCCGGTATAGGGAGTTGAAGTTGTGCTGTGTTCGATTGGCTATAACCGGAAATCCCTGGCCAGGGTTGCTGAGATTTACTGGTAAGTTTTATCAGTAGTTTCTCAAACTGTTATAGACCACATATCGACACGACTTATCGAGCTACTGGGGTCTGACGTCTACCACCCCTAGGCGAGATATGCGACATATCAGACGACGAGACCGGACTGTACGGGAGTGTTTCTGATTGAATTCACAGGAGAATGTACAGGCTTGCTTGTTGATCTTCTGAGCGCTCAATACCTGGGTGGCTGTTACGTTTAGCTGACCGTTTGCAGCTTGTGGGTGTTTGATATGATCATCACCTACTGCCGGCGTATTGACGATTCTTTAGAGTCCTACACAGAGGTTTCTTGGCTCAGGCAAAACAAAGTAGGAGAACATATGTGATATGTGCGGGACCGAGGAAAATGCGGTATGTGATACCGTATTGGATTTGTTAATTATATGTATGCCCTAGAGGCCATTACTGTACATAGGATGTATATTGTAGTGGATGCTGGGACATATATAGGTATGACTTTCTTGCTCGACATGATAGTACGCTATCTGGTTGCTCTTTATCTTAACATGTATACTTTCTGTCTCTCTGTTACATGTTGATAAAGCCCTTAGGATGTGTACTCGAATTCCAGGACTATGATGTAGATCATTCTAGTGGGGCCTGGGTAGTCCATGAGTACATCCTTCAATGTTCCTAGTCGTGGGAATATCGAGACGGGGCATCGATATACCAGAGTAGACTAGCGTATATCTTCTCGACCCATGTGATGGGCGATGGATGATCCCATATCCATTGGTGTTTGACATCAGAGATGGTATGCGGGTGCTTAGTGGAGACTGGGTACACTGAACGGACTCGCCGAGAACTCCCAGATGGTATTATACCTTACGTCAGATGGCAGTTCTCTGGTGACACTGGTACAGCTTAGACTGTTGACCCGAGATCGTCATAGAGCCTTGTGTGTCTCCCGCTGTGCTTTGATTTCCACCCTACCACGGCTCTACTGAGTCATGCAAACAGGTGGTTTTTGGGTACAGTCCCGATTCACATAGAGGCAATGAGCGATAGGAGGGGATTCGTCTCTCTCGGTATTGGGGGTTGATGTTGCGCTATGCTCGACTGGCCATAACTGGAAATCCCTGGCCAGGGTTGCAGTGATTTACTGGTAAGAGTTATCAGTAGTCTCACGCTTGTTATGGACCTTACATCGGCATGACTTATCAAGTTACTGGGGTCTGACGTTTACCACTCCTAGGCGAGATATGCGACATATCAGACAAACAAACCGGACTGTACGGTAAGTGTTACTGGTTGGATTCACAGGAGTGTGAGAGGGCTTGCTCGTTGATCTTATGATCGCTCAATACCCGGGTGGCCGTTACGTTTAGCAGACCGCTTGCGGCTTGTGGGTGTTTGATATGATCATCACCTACTGCCGGCGTATTGACGAGTCTTTAGAGTCCTACACAGATGTTTCCTGGCTCAAGCGAAACGAAATAGGAGCGCATATGAGATATGTGCGCGACCGAGAATAATGCCAGTATGTGATACTGAATTCTATTCTCGCGATTTGTATCATCGGACGGTTATATAAGATATAGCCGGGTTACCGAATCAAATGTTGATTCGATATATTGATACACTTGATATTAGTCGGTTATATGCAGTATGACCGGATCATTAAATCAAGTGTTGATTTAATGATTTAATGTATAATTATATATATTTGATATATTACTTTACATTAACTAGTACTGGTTCACTTAAGATTATTTTTCTCACTAGATTGTGCACATTGTATATATGATATATGTTTGTGCACTAGTTTGTATCATGTTTGATGATACATGCAAACTTGGGTGTGTGTATGATTTACACCATGTTTAGTTAATGGTTAGGGTTTTATTTTCTTTATTCATTTTGTAAAAACAAAATGGTGTTTTTCTTTATTTTTGGCTTAAAGCTTCATGAAGCTTCATAGCATCTTTGAAAAGTCTAAACCATTTTGTCTTATCCTTAAACCTAACCATTACTTAAACTATGGTTTGCTCTCTACATGAGTTAACTTACCCATGGTTGCATTATGATAAGCCTTCACTTGATTTTCTATTATTGATAATTCATTCGTTTTCTTTCTTCTTCATCTTCTTCAAGTGAAGAAGAGAGCTTGCTAGAAAATTCCAAGTGTTGAAATCAAGTGAGAAATCCAAATCCAAAGTGAACCCACTTCCTATTTCTTCATCCTCTACCACTTGCCATGTTGTATAGGGTATTTTCTTCACAAGGTTCATGATCAAGTGAAGATGGAGCTTGAGTTAGAGTCGCCTCGACGTAGATCATCTTGGGCACCGAAGTCAACGACCTAGCTCGATCATTTCTCCGATGAAACCAACGCTAGAGTCTAGGATCCCGATGATCGCAGCGGAGGGACGTCATCACGGAGCTAAAGAAGTGGAGGAACGGATCTACAAAAGTTGTATTACCATTCACTTAGTAGTAAAGTAGTTTACTAGCTTCTAGTTTCGCCTTTACCTCTAGTTAACGATCTTTTAGGGTTTCTCGGCACAAGGAAAAATTTGATTTTGGCATGGTTGATCAGTTGTAGAACCTCATGGGTGTGCCTAAGAACCCTACAGTGGTATCAGAGCCTAGCTAGAGCTTTAGGCGAAGTGTAGACGAAGTTAGAAACCCGATCGAACCCCGAAACCCTAATCGATACCCCTCTCTGTACATTTTTACAAACTGTGGATTTTTCCTTATTAAAAGTTCTCAAAAAAATCAGCAAGGAAAATATAGAATTATTGTGCATTACGTGACCGTACATCGTCTAATGTGCCACGGAACCGCGGCCATAGCTTGGCTCACGCGGCGGTTCCGCGGCCGTACTATGGTAACTTTTGTTTTTATTTGCACAGTAATTGCTCATAGTGTTTCCTGTGTTTTCTGGGAAGTTTTAATTTCTACTCAAGAGCTGAGTTTTCTGGGGTGTATTGGGGACTCGTTAATTCGATCGGATATTCTAACCTCGTTTATGTTTTTCCGGGTATTTTAGAACATGTTAAAAAGTTCGACCGGATATAAATACCCAATTTTTGCCCTGCCGGGAAATTTCCAAGTGTTGGATTTTTCCGTGGTTTAAGAACGTTCTAAGTTGTGCAAGTAACGCGATGGACCCTCTAGAAGACAATAAACCTCAACTCGATTATGCGACCGTCTTGAACTGCCCTTTGAACCTTAGGGTTTGGGGCAGTACGGCATGCCACATGTGAGGCGTTGGCTTGACCCTTCTACGGCTGGACCGTTGGTACTGTGGCATGAAGTGAATGTTTTTAAACTTATTTCATGTGTTGAACTGTTTCGGGAAAACTTGGGTGTTTGATAGTTCGATCGGAAAGTTTAACATTTTCTATTTATCTGGAATGTGATACAATATTTGGAATCCACAAGTAGTTATGAGATAATTGATTATGAATGTTATAAACATAGCAGTTTAGTCTCACTTGATCAGTTGCCACGGACTTTTGATGCGATCAAAAGTCCGTCGCAATCACGTAGCGTGCGGGGATACTCGCCGGTAAACTTAATAGATAGCCACGCCCCATAGCCCCGACCAAGTGACTGTAGGAGAACCCCGTCACCGAAAGCATCCGTTCGGATGCTCGCGGCAGCGGTGTTCCTCCTTAGTGCACTTTGTCGACGGTATCGGGGGTGCGGCCGTCTACTAAAGTTTGCGACGAGCATTCGTTCAGGATGTCGGGAATCTTGTTGAATTGCCCGACTTGATATTGAAAAGAGTTTTTGATAATGAGACTAAAATGCGGGGTTTATAATTGTTAGGCATGCGATGTCTAAGGAATTCTTTTGGTTAGGCATGCGATGTCTAAAGAGTTTGCGGATTCCAACTATTGTAGTTTTACACTTTCTTTTCTGTGACCGTAAGTGTAGTATGTAGTAGTATCACCGTTTTCGTTGCTATACGTCGACGACAATCGGTGTATGCATACTTACTTACGTTGATGACATGTGATGTTATGTGTTGCTGGATATGTTATATTGGATCGTTGTGTTTGAATAGCCGGGTTTTTTTTATGTGAGATGAGTGTTTTTATTTTTCATTCATGTAAAAACTTGTATGTAATATTCTTTTATTGGGGCACTTCCGGGTTGAGGTTGATGTCACCATTTGTATATTATTTACTTTTCCGCATTAGGATGGACCCAAGGAGGGGAGCACAAGTAACCGGGTTCTAGGGTCCAGTGGGAGACCATCTCGAGGAGTCGAGTCCGGGTCTCCTAACCCTAGAATTGGTAGGGTTACTTGCCGCTCTCGTAGGGGTCTAGGGGTGTGGGATTGGCTATTCATCACGACCGTGGAATCCGTGTTTTATACAGGCTCAAAATAAAACACGGACGTCCTAGTATATCCAATATTTCATATGATATTTTCTGCTGCGTTATCTGTGATGTGATCATGTGATTTGTTCAGATAGATATAGTATATAGTATATATGATATATTATATAGACGTTGCTTATGTTTTACACCCGCGCTAGCCCTGCCTCGCTCTGGCGTTAGTTACCTAACCTAACGGTGCAGACGGGACATCGAGGCGAATGCGGATGGCATAAGCGTACGTTATATTTATCTGTAATGTTTAGGTGGACTTAAATGATGGGACTTCATTAATATGATTAATGAAAGAAAAGAAACCTAAAAGATGTCGTGGAATCGAATTTTCAAAAACAGGTAGCTACAGTTCTTGCTTTGCATCGCGGTGTTCCTTGTAGAACATCCAGCACCTTATTCGATGAGGAAAGGGCCGACGATCGCTTCACCGGGAGTGACCCCTTTAGCAATAACTGGCAGATGCTACAACCCTCGGTTTGTCTTTTGATTGCTTCTATAGTTTTTTCTTTGCACAGCGGTATATATGATATATCCTGCACCTTATTCGATGAGGAAAGGGCCGACGATCCCTTCACCGGGAGTGACCCCTTTAGCAAAACTAGAAAAGCCTAAAAAACATTCCATTTAAAAACCATTTGATTCCGCAACGAGATCAAGTTCAAAGCGTTAAAGGTTTTCTTAAAAACCATCCGCAACCCTCCGTCATTTTAGGAAGTAGAGTACTTAGTATTCGTGCCACGTTTGTCGACCATAGCCGAGGCGTAGTGTACGGTAGCTAAGTGATGTCTTCCTACACAGCATATGATGCGATTAGTTAGGACAGTCATGTGGCTTTGTTGACCTTAGCCAAGGGTCATGTGGGTGGGTCTAATTAATCACGAAATGACGGGTAGAACTTGACTAGTGCTTATGATTTGTTGACCATAGCCAAGCTCATAAGTGCTAGGGGTAAAAACCATTATCGGGAGTTTCAAGTGTTGAAATTTGCAATGAGATTGCATACTTTCTATGAGATAGTTGGATCCCGATACCCACTGCGAGTAATTTTTGCTCCTGCGAGAGTTTTGCACTTTACAATTAGCCGATCAAGTAGGTGTCTAAAAAGGTGCCAACGGGGTTAAGCCCCTGGGAAAACGAGGTTTATTTTAATTAGGTCCATGCAAAAGCTCGGGGAACCTCCCTCAAAGTACCGGCACTGGCCTGGCTGAAAGATTGGCGAACTTGTAGAGTGTAATTAATCCCGGCTAGTTTTTCCTTTTAGGTTTTGAAGGAAGATTTGATAAAAACAGTGGGAGCCATCCTGATTAGATAAAATATATAACCAATCTAATCTTGCAAGAGCGCACGCAGAGTGTTTTCTTCTCTCTCTCTCCAGGTAGCGACCATATCATGCCTTAATCAAGATAATAATATGGATGTATTGACCGAACCCGCTTGTTATACTAAGCTGGGGAACGTTGGTCCCGCTCCAACTTATAATTGTTATAAGACCGAGCAGGAAATAGGGGAATACCAGAATTCCTATGCCGCCCAAATGAAGAAAGTGCATGAGATGCATCTCCTTCGGGTGTGTTCATTATAAAGAACTGTTTTTCAGTATCCTCTACATCCTGGGTATTTGATACCGAACCAGGATCCCAAATATATAATCTGTTATATGGACTACAGAAAGGTAGAGAACTGGGAACGGGTGATAAGTTTCATGAGACAGAAAACGGTGCAAGTGTTGCAGCCAAGTCTGTTGGTCACTGTCACCCTGTATTACCAATACATTGATTCTGAACGAATGCTATTAGATACCGAACCTGATATACAAAATCATATCAATCTCTTTATCTATTAAAGAAGGATATAATTTTGTATTGTTGAATATTGTTTTGAACATTTCAAAAGTTGATCGGTTCAGGCTCGTTATCTAAAAGTATTGACGTTCTAAATCAAACTACAGTTCCTAGTATACAGAACACACACAAGAAGAAGAGTTCAGATATGAACGATTCCTTCTTGAGGTATTGTAGACTAGGTCATATCAATGTGACCCGACTAGCTTAAGTTACATTTTAGATGCATATTCAAATCAGTTTGAATTTACATATTGTGAAACTTGCCAGTCATGTCACAAAGATTAGATGACCATAGCTCTGTTTATTGGAAATAGAGAAAGAGTTAGTAAACTCTTGGGACTGATACATGATGATGTATGTAAGGTCCCCTGTCTACACATGCCAGGACCGGTTCTTTGTACTTCATTACATTCTCTGATAATCTCTCATGATTCAGACATATGTTCCTGTTGAAACACAAGTCCGAAACTTTTGAGATATTCACAGAATATAAGTTAGAAGTAGAGAACCAAAATACGGGTATAAGTATTATGTCCTATGATGAGATCAGGGAGGATAATACTTGTGCATAGAATTCCTGGACTATTCTAAAGGTGAATGAGATTCTCTTTCGGTATTACTCCTCTGAATACACCACAACACAACGGTGTATCGGGGCGGAGCAATAACACCCTATGAGATATGGTGTGCTCTATGATGAGTACTACTGAGTTACCTGTTTCTTTTTGGGGGTTATGCACTTGAGAAGTTGCATACCTATTGAATAGGGTTCGAATCAAATCAGTGCCTACCACTCCATATAAGATATGGTATGGGAAGAGCCTATCTCTTAAGTTAGTTAAGATTTGGGTTGTCCGGCCTATGTCTAAAAGCAAAATCCGAACAAGCTCGAGGCAAAGTCTGTTATGTAGAACTGGAATGGTTCCAGCTATACAAACTGCAGCTGATGATTTGGTAGAACCAAAGGATTCAATAGATTCCTACAAACCTCAGCCTCTCCGCCGATCTAGCAGGGTTCCTCATCCGCCTGAGAGATACTTCGGTTTCTCAATGACAGTGGGAGTGAGGATTGCATCATGAGATGATGGCCCAACTAGTTTCGAGAAGGCCATCAAGAGTGGGGACTCTGTAAGAATGGCTGGATGCTTAGCGATCTGAGATGGAATCTATGTACACCAACAAAGTATGGACTTTCGTTGCTATATCTGAAGGGTTAAATCCCCATCAGGAGCAAGTATATCTTGAGAAGATTACTTGGTGTAGATAGAAAAGTTGAGACTTTCAAAACTAGACTTGTTAAAGGTTTTCGTCATCGACCAGGCGTGGATAATGATGAAACCTTTTCCAGTGCCTATGCTTGAGTCCATCCGGATCCTACTTGCTATTGCTGCATACCATGACTACGATATCTGGTGGTTGGGTGTCATGACTACTTTTCTAAATAATGATTTAGAAGAGAACGTCTATAAGTACACAGCCAGAGGGCTTCGTAAACAGTGGGAGCAGCGGAAACATGTGCAAGTTTCTTTACAGAATAAAGCAGGCATCGCAGAGTTGGAACGTCTGTTTTGATGTGGTAGTCAAAGAGTTTGACTTCATCAAAATGGCAGATGAACCTTGTATATACAAAAGGGTAGTAGGGAGTATGGTAGTGATTCTCGTATTGTACATGGATAACATACTCTTGATAGGAAAAGAGTTTCCTATACTACGCTCGGTCGATCTCCTCTTATCACATGGATTCTCCAATAGGATAAAGGTGATACCTCCTAAATCCTGGGATTTGGATCTATGAGATAGATCTAAATGGATGTTAGGTTTCTCACTAGGTTTAGTGAGATGGTATCAATCGATCCTGGGGAGAATCACTGGAAAGGTTCCAGGGTGATAAGGACGACTGGATGTCAGTCGCAGGCATTGTCTTTACCCTCAGTGAAGGGACGGTATGTTGGAAGAGTTCCAAGCTAGATATCGTGGCAAACTAGACGATAAAGGCTGGTAACATCGCTATTAAAGATACTACCAAAGAGGCAGTTTGGGTGTATAACAGTTCATAAGATGAACTAGGTTCCTACCATTGTGTGATAATGGAAGTGTGGCTTGTCCCAGGAACCCCGGTCCCATCAGTGACCCAGACATATTCTGAGGCAGTATCACCTGATCATGGAGATAGTTGATCTCCAGGGCGATCTAGGTTAGGAGAGTAGACTCAGAGGACAACACGGCGGATCCACTCACAAAGGATTTTTCCCAAAGAGAGACTTTTATTGGATGGTTGAGTATTAGATACTGCAACCACTGCTACAGATGGCCCTAGTGCAAGTGGGAGATTGTTGGTCATATGTATGCCCTAGAGTCCATTACTGTACATAGGATGTATATTGTAGTTGATGCTGGGGCATATATAGGTATGACTTTCTTGCTCGACATGATTGTACGATATCTGGTTGCTCTTTATCTTAACATGTATACTTTCTGTCTCTCTGTTACATGTTGATAAAGCCCTTAGGATGTGTACTCGACTTCCAGGACTATGATGTAGATCATACTAGTGGGGCCGGGGTAGTCCATGAGTACATCCTTCAATGTTCTTAGTCGTGGGAATATCGAGATGGGGCATCGATATTCCAGAGTAGACTAGCGTATATCTTCTCGACCCATGTGATGGGCGATGGATGATCTCATATCCATTGGTGTTTGACATCAGAGATGGTATGCGGGTGCTCAGTGGAGACTGGGTACACTGAACGGACTCGCCGAGAACTCCCAGATGGTATTATACCTTACGTCAGATGGCAGTTCTATGGTGACACTGGAACAGCTTAGTCTGTTGACCCGAGATCGTCATAGAGCCTTGTGTGTCTCCCACTGTGCTTTGATTTCCACCCTACCACGGCTCTACTGAGTCGTGCAAACAGGTGGTTTTTGGGTACAGTCCCGATTCACATGGAGGCAATGAGCGATAGGAGGGGATTCGTTTCTCCCGGTATTGGGGGTTGATGTTGCGCTATGCTCGACTGGCCATAACTGGAAATCCCTGGCCAGGGTTGCAGTGATTTACTGGTAAGAGTTATCAGTAGTCTCACGCTTGTTATGGACCTTACATCGGCATGACTTATCAAGCTACTGGGGTTTGACGTTTACCAGCCCTAGGCGAGATATGCGACATATCAGACGAACAGACCGGACTGTACGGTAAGTGTTACTGGTTGGATTCACAGGAGTGTGAGCGGGCTTGCTTGTTGATTTTCTGATCGCTCAATACCCGGGTGGCCGTTACGTTTAGCAGACCGCTTGCGTCTTGTGGGTGTTTGATATGATCATCACCTACTGCCGGCGTATTGACGAGTCTTTAGAGTCCTACACAGAGGTTTCCTGGCTCAAGCGAAACGAAATAGGAGCGCATATGAGATATGTGCGGGATCGAGAATAATGCCAGTATGTGATACTGAATTCTATTCTCGCGATTTGTATCATCGGACGGTTATATAAGATATAGCCGGGCTACCGAATCAAATGTTGATTCGATATATTGATACACTTGATATTAGTCGGTTATATGCAGTATGACCGGATCATTAAATCAAGTGTTGATTTAATGATTTAATGTATAATTATATATATTTGATATATTACTTTACATTAACTAGTATTGGTTCACTTAAGATTATTTTTCTCACTAGATTGTGCACATTGTATATATGATATATGTTTGTGCACTAGTTTGTATCATATTTGATAATACATGCAAACTTGGGTATGTGTATGATTTACACCATGTTTAGTTAATGGTTAGGGTTTTATTTTCTTTATTCATTTTGTAAAAACAAAATGGTGCTTTTCTTTATTTTTGGCTTAAAGCTTCATGAAGCTTCATAGCATCTTTGAAAAGTCTAAACCATTTTTTCTTATCCTTAAACCTAACCATTACTTAAACTATGGTTTGCTCTCTACATGAGTTAACTTACCCATGGTTGCATTATGATAAGCCTTCACTTGATTTTCTATTATTGATAATTCATTCTTTTTCTTTCTTCTTCATCTTCTTCAAGTGAAGAAGAAAGCTTGCTATAAAATTCCAAGTGTTGAAATCAAGTGAGAAATCCAAATCCAAAGTGAACCCACTTCCTATTTCATCATCCTCTACCACTTGCCATGTTGTATAGGGTGTTTTCTTCACAAGGTTCATGACCAAGTGAAGATAGAGCTTGAGTTAGAGTCGCCTCGACGTAGATCATCTTCGGCACCGAAGTCAACGACCTAGCTCGATCATTTCTCCGCTGAAACCAACGCTAGAGTCTAGGATCCCGATGATCGCAGCGGAGGGACGTCATCACGGAGCTAAAGAAGTGGAGGACCGGATCTACAAAAGTTGTATTCCCATTCACTTAGTAGTAAAGTAGTTTACTAGCTTCTATTTTCGCCTTTACCTCTAGTTAACGATCTTTTAGGGTTTCTCGGCACATGGAAAAATTTGATTTTGGCATGGTTGATCAGTTGTAGAACTTCATGGGTGTGCCTAGGAACCCTACAGGATTCTCGCGATATGAGATATCGGCCGGGTATATGTGATATAGCCGGGTCATCGTATTAGTCGGTTATATACGATATAGACGGATTGTCGGATCAAGTGTTGATTCGGTAATTTAATGTATAATAATATATATGATATATTAAATTACATTAACTAATATTAGCTCACTAAAAGATTCTTTTTCTCACTCGAGTAATACATTGATATATATGCGATATATGTTAATTGTATTATTTTCTTTTGTTACAAAATATATTGTATATGTGATATATAATATTGTAACATGACATGATAACTAATGCAACATGTTTAGTAGAGATTAAAAAAGAGTAGGGTTTGATTTGGGTTAATGCTTTCTAAATGATTCTAGAAGGTTTAGTTTTGTTTTTGAAAGATATTTTGTTATGACTCATTCCTTGACCTAACCCAAACCCTAACCCTAGTTAATTCTCTACATGGGTTTAGTTGACCATGGTTGCATTAATCATCATATTTATCCTTTCATTATTCATCACAAAAGGTTTCATGTTGATTGTTCATCTTCTTCCTTCTTTCTTTCATAGAAAAAGCTTTCTAGCTTTTTCAAGGTTATGAAAAATGAGTGAGTAAATGAAAATAAAAGAGAGCAAAAATCCTATATCATCATCCTCATTTACCCTTGCCATTTAGATGAGGGTGTTCACATCATTTTATGAGTGTTAGCTTGTGTTAATGAAACTTCAAGGTAGATCATCTTTGTTATCGAAGATCGGAAGCAAGTTTGCATCTTTCTCTTCGCGGAGCTGTAGGGTTCCTAGGCACAATAATGAGGTCTCACAAGGCATCAAGCATGCCAATTTCAAAAATTTCCGGTGCCGAGAAACCCTAATGCGATCGTTGACTAGAGTTTTAGGCGAAAACTAGAACTAGTAAACTGCTTTACTAATAAGTGAACCGAAATACAACCTTTGTAGATCCGGTTCTCCACCTCCATAGCTCCGTGATGAAGTCCCTCCGCTGTACCCATCGGATCCCGGACTCTTGCGGTGGTTTCATCGAAGAAATGATCGGGCTAGGTCGTCGACTTCGATGCCGAAGATGATCTACGTCGAGGAACACAAGATCAAGCTCCAACTTCACCAAGCCATGAAACTTGTGAAGAAAACAACCTATACTACTTGGCAAGTGGTAGAGTATGAAGAAATAGGAAGTGGGTTCACTTTAGAATTGGATTTCTCACTCTTTTTCTCAAGTTGCCATTGTTGGTAGCAAGCTTTTTCTTCATCTTTGAAGAAGAAGAAGAAGAAGAAGATAATATGATAAGTATTTCCAAAATAGAAAATAATATGATACTTATCATATTGCAACCATGGTTATGTGTAGAGAGTAAACTAAGGTTAGGTGAATGGTTAGGTTAGGCATGAAACAAAAATGGTAGACTTTTTCAAAGCTTCATGAAGCTTCAATGTAAAACAAAGCAAGCCACCATTTCTCTTTTTGCCAAAATAAATAAATAAATAAATGAATAAATAAATTAAAACCCTAACCATTTACTTAACCAAGGTTTAAACTAAACATACACCCAAACATGCATGTATCATCAAACATGATACAATCAAGTGCACAAAAAATATATCACATATACAATGTGCACTTCAAGTGAGAAAATCCATTTTAAGTGAACAATATTAGTCAATGTAAAGTAATATATCTAATATATAATTATACATTAAATCATTAAATCAACACTTGATTTAACGATCCGGTCATATCGCATATGACCGACTAATATCCAATGTATCGGCTTATCGAATCAATCCTTGATTCGATAACTAGGTTATTTCGCATACAACCAATCGATACATTCATCGCGAGAATAGAATACGTTATCACATACATGCATTATTCTCGGTCCCACACATATCTCATATGCGCTCCTATTTCGTTTCGCTTGAGCCAGGAAACCTCTGTGTAGGACTCTAAAGACTCGTCAATACGCCGGCAGCAGGTGATGATCATATCAAACACCCACAAGCCGCAAGCGGTCTGCTAAACGTAACGGCCACCCGGGTATTGAGCGATCAGAAGATCGACGAGCAAGCCCGCTCATACTCCTGTGAATCCAACCAGTAACACTTACCGTACAGTCCGGTCTGTTCGTCTGATATGTGGCATATCTTGCCTAGGGGTGGTAAACGTCAGACACCAATAGCTCGATAAGTCATGTCGATATGGGGTCTATAACAGTTCGAGAAACTACTGGTAACACTTACCAGTAAATCTCAGCAACCCTGGCCAGGGATTTCCGGTTATAGCTAATCGAACACAGCGCAACATCAACCCCCTATACCGGGAGAGACGAATCCCCTCCTATCGCTTATTGCCTCCATGTGATTCGGGACTGTACCCAAAAACCACCGTGTTGCACGCCCTCTTGGACGTGGTAAGGTGGAAATCAAAGCACAGTGGGAATCACACAAGACTCTATAACGATCTCGGGTCTACAGACTAATCTGTACCAGTGTCACCAGAGAACTGCCATCTGACGTAAGGTATAATACCATCTGGGAGTTCTCGGCGAGTCCGTCCAGTGTACCCAGTCTCCACTGAGCACCCGTATATCATCTCTGATGTCAAACACCAATGGATATGGGATCATCCATCGCCCATCTGTATGGGTCGAGAAGGTATACGCTAGTCTACTCTGGTATATCGATGCCCCGTCTCGATACACCCACGACTAAGGACCTTGAAAGATGTACTTATGGACTACCATGTCCCCACTAGTATGATCCGCATCATAGTCCAGGTAGTCAAGTACACATCCTAAGGGCTTTACCAACATGTAACAGAGAGACAATCAGCGTACACGTTAAGGTAAAGAGCAACCAGATAGCATACTATCATGTCGAGCAAGAAAGTCCTCCCTATATATGTCCAAGCATCCACTACAATATACATCCTATGTATAGTAATGGCCTCTAGGGCATACATATAACTAACAATCTCCCACTTGCACTAGGGCCATCTGATATCAGTGGTTGTAGTATCTCATACTCAACCATCCCATAAAAGTCTCTCTCTGGGAAAAGGCCTTTGTGAGTGGATCCGCCGTGTTGTCCTCTGAGTCTACTCTCCTAACCTCGATCCCTTGGAGATCAACCATCTCCATGATCAGGTGATACAGCCTTAGAATATGTCTGGATCACTGATGGGACAGACGTTCCTTGGCATAAGCCTCAACTCCATTGTCACACAATGGGAGGAACTAAGTTCATCTCATGAACAAATATACATCTAGACTGCCTCTTTGGTAGCATCTTAAGTAACGATGTATCCAGCCTTTATCATCTAGTATGTCACGGTATCTAGCTTGGAACTCTTCCAACATACCGTCCCTTTACTGAGGGTAAAGACAATGCCTGTGACTGACATTCAGTCGTCCTTATCACCCTGGAACCTTTCCAGTGATTCTCCCCAGGATCAACTGATACCATCTCACTACAACTAGTGAGTATCCTTACATCCAATTAGATCTATCTCATAGATCCAAAACTCAGGGATTAGGAGGTATCATTTTGATCCTATATGGAGAATCCTTGTGATAAGCAGAGATTGATCGAGCGTAGCATAGGAAACTCCTTCCCTATCAAGAGTATGTCATCCACATACTCTACGAGGATCACCACCATACTCCCTACTTTCTTTTTGTATATACAAGGTTCATCTACCATTTTGATGAAGTCAAACTATTTGACTACTACATCAAAACAGATGTTCCAACTCCGCGATGCCTGCTTTATCCTATAAAGCATCTTGTACACGTTTCCGCTGCTCCCACTGTTTACGAAGCCCTTTGACTGTGTACTTATAGACCCTCTCTTCTAAAACATCATTTAGAAGAGCAGTCATGACACCCAACCGCCAGATATCGTTGTCATGGTATGAAGCCGTGGCAAGTAGGATCCGGATGGACTTAAGCATAACTACTATAAAAGGTTTCATCATTATCCACGCCTGGTCGATGATGAAAACCTTTAACAAGTCTAGCTTTGAAAGTCTGAACTTTTCCATCTGCACCAAGTAAACTTCTCAAGATATACTTGCTCCTGATGGGAATTTAACCCTTCAGATATAGCTACCAAAGTCCATACTTTGTTGGTGTACATGGATTCCATCTCAGATCGCTAAGCATCCAGCCATTCTTACAGAGTCCCTACTCTCGATGGCCTGCTCGAAACTAGTTGGGTCATCATCTCATGATGCAATCCTCGCTCCCACTGTCATAGAGAAACCGAAGTATCTCTCAGGTGGGTGAGGAACCCTACTAGATCGGCGGAGAGGCTGAGGTTCGTTGATAACTATTGAATCCTTTGGTTTTATCAAATCATCTGCTGTAGTTTGTATAGCTGGAACCTTTCCAGTTCTACATTACAGACCTTGCCTCGAGTTTGTCCGGATTTTGCTTTTAGACATCGGCCGGTCAACCCTAAATCTTAACTAGCTTAAGACATGGGCTCTTCCTATACCATATCTCATATGGAGTGGTAGGCTGTGATCTGATTCGAACCTTATTCAATAGGTATGCAGCTTCTCAAGCGCATAATTCCCTAAAAGGAAATAGGACACTCAGTAGTACTCATCATAGAGCGCACCATATCACATAGGGTGCTATTGCTCCATCCCGATATACCATCGTGCTATGGTGTATACGGAGGAGTAATGCTGAGAGAGAATCTCATTCTCCTTTAGAATAGTCCAGGAATTCCGTGCTCAAGTATTCTCCTCCCTGATCGCATCAAAGGACATAATACTTATACCCTCATTTTGGTTCTCTACTTCTAACTTATATTCCGTGAATATCTCAAAAGGTTCGGACTTGTGTTTCAACAGGAACATATGTCTGAATCTTGAGAGATCATCAGAGAATGTAATGAAGTACAAAGAACCGGTCTTGGCATGTGTAGACTGGGGACCTTTATACATCAACATGTATCATCCCAAGAGTTCACTAACTCTTTCTCTGTTTTCAGTAAACGGAGCTATGGTCATCTTATCTTTGTGACATGACTGGCAAGTTTCATAAGATGTAAATTCAAACTGATTTGAATAAGCATCTACATGTAACTTTAGCTAGTCGGGTCGCATTGATATGACCTAGTCTACAATGCCTCAAGAAGGATTCGTTCATTTCTGAACTCTTCCTCTTGTGTGTGTTCTATATACTAAAAACTATAGTTTGATTTAGAACATCAATGCTTTTAGATAACGTGCCTGAACCGATCAACTTTTGATATAGGAAATGTTCAAAACATTATCCAACAATACAAAATTTTATCATTTCTTTACTAATAAGGAGAGTGATATGATTTTGTATATCAGGTTCGGTATCTAATAACATTCATTCAGAATCAATGTATTTTGGTAATACAGGGTGACAGTGACCAACAGACTTGGCTGCAACTCTTGCCCCGTTTTCTGCCTCATGAAACTTATCACCCGTTCTCAGTTCTTTACCTATCTGTAGCCCATGTAACATATTACATATGCGGGATCCTGATTCGGTATCTCATACCCAGGAAATAAAGGATACTGAGAAACAGTTCTCTGTAATGAACACAACCTAAGGAGATGCATCATATGCACTTTCTTCGTTTGGGCGGCACGGGAAATCTGGTATTCCCCAAATTCCTGCTCTGTCTTATAACAATTATAAGTTGGAGCGGGACCAACGTTCTCCAGCTCAGTATAACAAGTGGGTTCGGTCAATATTCCGTATTATTATCTTAATTAAGGCGTGATATGGTCATGTAACGTTTTGAAAATCGTTTCGGTGAAATTTCGAAAAAACGGTAAAATAAGGGGGTTTTCTGTAAAAAGTCAAAATGCAAATATCTTTATTATAAAATTAAAAATACATATTCTAGCTATGTAATTGCTAGTATTTGGTGTTTATTGAGGCACTGGTGAAATTTCAAATTTTCTGAAAATTTTTCCGAAATTAATTATTTTAATATTATTTTAAGCCGTCCCTAATACATTTAATTAGGGAAAATTACAAATTGGAATGATTTGAAACAAATTTTGTGCATCATAACACATTAAACAAAATTTTATCATGTGGTCTTTGAAATGAAATGGTTTTCCAAAACGGTTTAGAAAATATCGAAGAAAAAGGCTTTTTTCGGAGAAATTAGTGTAAATAGAATTGGGGTATAACATTTATCATTTTTCTCACCCACACAAACCCACACCCATTCCCATGTCATGTTGGCTGATCCAAATGGGCAGCCCCCTTCCCTTTGCTCCAAAGAAAAAAATTTAATGAGGCAATATCAAACATGATAGCATGAGCTTTAATTAATGAAGTAAGGTTATTTTTATTTAACTTAGCATTAGCATTCCAACACCTCACTCCCTCTCTCCTCATTCAAAAGTGGCCGGCCTTGCTGCAGATGTGCAGCCCCACCCATTCACAATTCATGGAAAAAGAAAGTTGAATTGGATAAGGAAATATTTAATCAAGTACTTGAAGCATGGTGTTTTGTTTTTAGGAATGGTTTGTAATTTGACTTCTACCCATTTCCTTGACTTCAACCCATTCCCTTCAACACCCCCCCTTCTTTCTCTCGGCCAGCAGCTCCCCCTCACTTCCCCATCATTTTTCCATATCAAAACACCTCCATTTCTCATCAAAATTCACATAAAACCTCCCATGTTTGAGTTAATTCTTCATTCTTTTTTCTTCTTCTTTCTTTCCTTGGACAAATCAAGCTTGGATCTTGATGTAAGAAACCTTTTTGGGAGGCCTAGAATTTGCAAGTTTGGCCTCAAACATGTGAGGTATAATCTCATGCTTTTGTTAAATTTGTTGTTTTGTTGTTTTAATCAAACTTATTTAGTGAGTATTATGGTTCCAATTTTAAGTTTAGAAATTCAAGAGAAGTATTTGAATCATGTTAGGGTTGTGATAAATTGATGATGGTTGTGATATGTATTTTAGCATCTTATGATATGCAAATCTAGTCCAGTAGTCTTTTGTATATTGTAACTTAAAATTGTTAAAAATTGGAGTTTTAACAAACTAGGTTTTGGTATTAAATAAAAATTTAGAATTTAAATTATAGTAAGGGTTTCATCATATCATTAACATTATAATGAGCGGTTTAATACCTTATGTTATGCAAAAACCAAGCTTAATTGTAAAATTATGAATTTTACTTTAAAAAGAGTTAAAATCGGTATTTTTGCAAACTAGTTTTTTTGAACGTATATAGTTTGGTGAAATTAAATCGTGGAAATGGTTTGTATGGCTTATTTAAGTTATTTAATATGTATTATGGCCATTAGAATTGTTGAAACATCAAACGTTGTATTAAAACGGTAAATTTTGCTTGCTAGGTTTCCGGAAAAATGGCTTTTAAGGTGAATTTGGGATTTTGTGAATTCTAACCTATTTCATTTTATAATTAGTGTTTGTGAGTGCGCAAATGGGTGCGTTTGGGATTTTTCTCGATGGGTTGGCGTTTGTACGCCGACGTCGAGGGTTTTTGGGTTCATTTGTGAAAGCAACCATAGGTTTTGACTTATGTGGGATTCGTGTGTCGTTTTGGTCATGAGTCGGATTTTAATGCGATACGGTGTGTTGTGATATGTAGGTACCCCCATGTGGACTTCGAGACGACAAGCAAGCGCGTGGCGACGTCGGCACCGGCGAGCGAGGACCAGGTGAGTAGATTTATATCTACGGGGAGAAGTCGGGTGGATGGCGTATAGCACCCCCGCAGTCCGTGGTGGTGTATACGGATGCGTATACACACCAACAATTATTATATGTTATTTGGGATTAATAACGATGTTAGGATGGATATTGGTGTGTTGGATTACTTTAGTGTCGCGAACCCTAGGGTAGTGTTGCAGTACACATACACACATACATACACACATACATACTTGCATACATTCCTATTTATATGTGCTCATGGGATTCTTTATAGTTATGTGTTCACATGGGTATGGGACTATGTGTTCACATACGGATATGAGGACGATACTAGGGATTGAGCTGAGTCGATGAGATTTGTTTTGTGGTTGTGATATCGGTTTGTACGAGACTGTCGATCAGTAGTCATATCATGACTATATTGATGATATTAGTATTGTACTAGACATAGGTCAGTACCCTGAACTATGATCTTGGATAAAGAGGATACTAGATGAATAGTGTGATGAATATGATATTAACCCGTACCCAGATTTGGGGATGCCGTATGACGGATTTACGTACGAGCTATATTTTGATGATTGATCCGCACTCTTGACTTGGGATGTCTGATTATAGATATGGTATCGGATATGATATTATTGAGGCGGGATCACCGACTAATATATATACAGGTACGTATATGTATCGACTCAGATGTTAGGCGGTTTCCTTACCTGTAGCCCAGCTGGTCAGCTTAGCCCTTTAGTTTAGTTTAGTTGTTAGATTAGATTCGATTCTTACCTATTTCAAAACTAACGAATCGTGGGTATTTTAAAAGACAGCCTAAGGGATCCTACGGATATTTCAAAAGACGTATCTTTTCATAAAAACACCGTAGCCCCTATTTTCAAAACCCCATGATTCGTGTTATTTCAAAAGGCACCATTTGTAGGACTTATATTAGGATAATGCAGATTAGTTATAGTTGTGTCTAGTATTCAGCTCCCGCTCTTTATTATGGTTCGCTTCGCATCGCATGCTTATATTATGTTTCATACTCCATTATTGATATCATGCTGTTAGGACACCAGCACCATTACCGATGATGCGTATGTACCACGTACACTTACTTGCCGGCTCACACACATCTTCATCGGTAATTGCCATGTCACGTACACCTTAGAAAATATTATTGCTTGACTTAGCTTGTTAGTTAGTAATAAGAGGCCTATTAGTGTACCTGCCTTATATGCCAGCTTAACATTGTAGTTATTACTTGTCACTTCATGCATACTGTTATTCATTGTTATGCCTATATTCATGGTTTTACATGCTATTGATGATTTGGATTCGGATTTCCATGAAATTTTCTGGATTTGGGGGGAAAACCGCAAAACTTATATAAACTGATTTCGCTCTTTTAAATAAAAAGTGCGGTTTTTCCCATGCTGTATGAGTCGTCCACCATGAGTTTGCTGATGGATTTCGAGACCCGATTCGAGGAGGCGGATGAACCGTTTCGGGTACATGGTGGACCCGGTAAGGTACCCCGGGGCAAGAAGCGCGTGATGATGACGATGTGAGCCTGGCAGGGGAGCACTACCTACTGGTGATTTTACCCGACGCGTCGGATATCCGGAGGATACCGTCGTGGTCTTGAGATGGATGGTAGGGGCCGGTCCGGACTGACGGCGCCCTAGATATTGAGACTGTGATATTGAGATTTCGAGATATTGAGGTACAGAGACTGTGATACAGAGATATCGAGATATTGGGATTACGTTTTGTGCCGATGCTAGGCACTATTCTATGCTGATTTCATTATGATACCTCATTTTAAAAATACAAAGGAAATCTCACTAAATTATGAAAACAGTTCTTCATTTACATGTATTCTGTTTTCATGCATTCATACCTCATTCATATGATATATTGCTACCTGAGGCACTGACATGGGCACATGAGATTACACTCGGGTTAGATATCTACCCTAGCCTTGTTATAGGTTGCATGTTATTCTTATATTTGAGGATATATTATGATCATTGACCTAGGTTGCGTTATTTATAGGATTTCTGTGCGTAGATGTTTTTCTATTCACGAGTTGGCAACTCACCCCCGTTGTGCCCCAGTTTCTTGCAGGTTGCCGTACAGGTTTCATTACGGCTTTGCGGGCATAGTTTCCTTCGGGTGATTTGCTAGTAGGTGGGTTTACTTGTATCGTACCCCCATTATATATCTTGTATATCATTATTCTTTTGTATCTAGAAGTTCCATCAACCAAACATGTATTTATTTTTGAGATAGAGACCAGTGATGTTATTCTTTCGGCCTTAGAGTCGCGCGTTGTATTTCTGTGGTTTTCTTGTGGTTTTGAGTTCCTTTTGAATTTTGATCCTCGCCGTTGGCGTTGTATATTATATTGCTTGTGTGGTTGTGGCCGTCGATTGACGAAGAGCCAGCTCCCGCTTGGGGATGCCTTTTTATTGATTTCGTATACTATTCATGTTGTATCCCGTTTGGGGGCCAGTATTTACAAAGGAGACTCTGCCGAAATTTTCGGGAAATATTTGATGTTTTTTTTAAAACCGCATAATTCGGCTTATGCTATTAAACTACTTGATTTAAATTGGTTTTCCTTCACTCTACTACTTTTCTTGGTTTGGATTTCTGGGTTTTCGGCTTACTTAGATTACGAACGCCTCGAGACGTTTCGTAGTTTAAGTGCCGGTCATGTTCCGTACTTTCGGGTCGTGACAAAGTTGGTATCAGAGCATTAGGTTTTACCTTCGGAGCTTAGGATGACCCTTGGTTGATGGAATAGGTGACTAAAGTAGAGTGACGTACCGTGGGTATGTTCCGCGGCATACTTACGACACACCACTCCACTTAAGGAGCCTTAGGATGTACATTTCTTTGTTCAGTATTATATTCATTCCGATCTAGCCTCATCAGTACCAGTTATAGTTTTTCTGCCACGATTACGGGCAGGGAGAGCTACGGCTAGAGTTGCGGTCAGCACGAGCTCGTCACGAACGAGGACTGACCAGGGCGTAATTCCGGCGACACACGATTGCGGAGATGTGTCTTTTTACTGTGTTTTCGCGCCACGAGCGTTTGACGGATCGCCTTTATGAGATTACTTGGACGTGCCGATCAACACTAGAGGATTGAGCCAATGATAGAGGCCAGCCAGATTTTGATGACCGTTGGTGTATTGCTTACTCATGATGATTAAGGCACTGTTCAGCGTGCAGACGAGTGAGCCAGTTGTTGCTGCGAGCGACGAGATATCGCCCCAGATGTTGGAGCTATTGTAGTACGAGTTGTACTAAGAGATGATAGAAGGTCGCTAGTCACTAAGGATGAATGACTAGGACATGTGGTTCGTTCGCTACCCCGATGCGAGGTCATCAGATAGATTGATTCCAGCTAGAGACGACTTCACGCGGAGACGTTGAGAGTCGACAGAGACGATCAAATGTCAGAAACCTATTATTCCAAGTTTAAAGTATTCGGAAAAAACATGCAGGCAATTCTATGGACCCTCTAGAAGAATGAAACCCTAACTCGACTTAATGACCGTGTGAAAGCCTTTGAACCTTAGAGTTTGCGGCAGTTCCGCGGCGCCATTAGTGAGGCTTGGATTTGCCCTTCTACGGCTGGACCACCGATGCTGTGGTATATACTCGATATTATTAAACTGTGCCCAAGATGTTGAGCTCTTGGGGGATTATGAGGTTTTGACGACTCGATCGAATGGCTCGACTTAATTCGGATGCTAGGTGGTGAGATGCATTTCTTGGGAGACTCCCAATACAAGGATAGCCGTTGGAGCTCAGTCCATGCAGCCGCGACGAGACGAGTCCAAAGCAGACGACATTAGAGAAAAGTGAAGTAAGAGGTTCGTACCAGATCTAGATGAGATGACGTTCCACTCCGCCGACATCAGAGATGCGATGCGCATGCCGAGGCATGGTACTTGGATTTACCTTCCAGAAGGAGTCGCGATGAGTATGCAGTCGTTCCAGAGCAAAATGAAGATATAGGAAAGGACAATGACTTCCGGATAGTTGGCAGAGCCGAGAAATGGAAGAGACCGTGAGCAGGATTCCTTCCAGGACACTGCTGCAATGATACTTGCACCCAGGATCAGATGTGTCACGTACATTCAGAGAGCCAGAGGCCGACGCCAGTGATATGCTGTCTTACGAGTGGTCGCGATGATTGACCGAGAGATGACCAGAGAAGTGCCAGAACGGGATCATCCCCGTTAGCACACCTGACAGGGCCGATGAGCCGATGGACCGAGAGATTGGTAATTCACAGTGAAGACCTTGACCCAGGAGTGGTCATTGTTACGCATACCAGCAGGCCAGAGTTCATGATCATCGACGAGACGTCCCACTAGTGACCGTGACAGTTGGCCCGAGATTCTTAGAGGATGCGCTTGAGCGGTACCATTCCGCCATTATTGATTTCGATGTTTTGGGTGATTTATTCGCATGATTTGATTTTGATGATTGAGGATTTACGATCTTTGCACAGTGTTACACTTGATATCGTTTTCGTGCTTTGGTTTCACATGTTTGTGATTTTACGGTTTTAGACATTTGAGTTGATTTTGTGTGTATGCACGCACACGATTTGGTTCCTGCACTCTGTATAGTTTATATATGCTTGCAGTGCAGTGATACGCCTTTTGTGCACTTAGATGCACTGGACTTCGATTTCGATTGTGATACTCGATATTTGTTTTGTGCACCTGGTGCACCTGATTTGATTTTGCGCATGTTCGGCGCTTGATATTGGATTTCATGATTTCGTGCATGATGGATGCCCCTGGTTTTGGGTTTTCGCGCATATTGAGCGCATGTCTTGAGATGCGATTTTGGTGCACACCAGATGCACTAAATCGAGATTTTTCGTGCATGTCAGATGCACCTGATTTTGCTGTCAGGCACACACGTTGCCTACGACAGATGCTTTGTGCACACCCGATGCACTTAGATCTTGTTTCTGTGCACTTGTATGGCACGTATATGGATTTTGATTGTCGTGCGCACCAGACGCACGTAGTATTCATACGCGTATTTTGGGATTGATTTCTTATAGAGCAGTACGTTTTTTTTATGATAATTGCGATGTGTTTTCGTACTAAGCAGGACTAGTCAGAGGACAGTACCTGAATGTATTTTGCATGCATTGATAGCTATTGAAGGGAATTCCAAAAAGCGAGCTATACTACGTGTCTGATATGACGCGAAACGTTTAAAATAAGGAAAACCCTTCTAAATTGTTTCCCAAAACGGCGGAACGTACATTTCAAATAAAGGTATATATGTATATAGTTATTTTCTTATGATAGACGTCCGCCACTGTGCAGTGTTATGTGCATTGCACAGCAACTTAAAGGATTTGGTATGCATTTCCTCCTGATATTTACATGTATAGTTCCGATTTATAGCATATCGGTCTTGCTTGAGATTTGGCACTCGTGTCTTCACCTCGACTCCGATGATTGCGGGATGCTTGACGGAGTTTTGATTTTGAGTTATCTACTCATTACTCATACGCATGCATTGCGCTATGATGCGTGTATGTATTTATGATTTCGGAGCCCCGGCGATTTGATGGTTTTGGCTGAAATATTTTAGTATTTGGGGGAGTTTTAAATTAAATTCAGGGACCGAATTTCTTTAAGGGGGGAAGATTGTAACGTTTTGAAAATCGTTTCGGTGAAATTTCGAAAAAACGGTAAAATAAGGGGGTTTTCTGTAAAAAGTCAAAATGCAAATATCTTTATTATAAAATTAAAAATACATATTCTAGCTATGTAATTGCTAGTATTTGGTGTTTATTGAGGCACTGGTGAAATTTCAAATTTTCTAAAATTTTTTCCGAAATTAATTATTTTAATATTATTTTAAGCCGTCCCTAATACATTTAATTAGGGAAAATTACAAATTGGAATGAGTTGAAACAAATTTTGTGCATCATAACACATTAAACAAAATTTTATCATGTGGTCTTTGAAATGAAATGGTTTGCCAAAACGGTTTAGAAAATATCGAAGAAAAAGGCTTTTTTTCGGAGAAATTAGTGTAAATAGAATTGGGGTATAACATTTATCATTTTTCTCACCCACACAAACCCACACCCATTCCCATGTCATGTTGGCTGATCCAAATGGGCAGCCCCCTTCCCTTTGCTCCAAAGAAAAAAATTTAATGAGGCAATATCAAACATGATAGCATGAGCTTTAATTAATGAAGTAAGGTTATTTTTATTTAACTTAGCATTAGCATTCCAACACCTCACTCCCTCTCTCCTCATTCAAAAGTGGCCGGCCTTGCTGCAGATGTGCAGCCCCACCCATTCACAATTCATGGAAAAAGAAAGTTGAATGGGATAAGGAAATATTTAATCAAGTACTTGAAGCATGGTGTTTTGTTTTTAGGAATGGTTTGTAATTTGACTTCTACCCATTTCCTTGACTTCAACCCATTCCCTTCAACACCCCCCCTCTTCTTTTTCTCGGCCAGCAGCTCCCCCTCACTTCCCCATCATTTTTCCATATCAAAACACCTCCATTTCTCATCAAAATTCACATAAAACCTCCCATGTTTGAGTTAATTCTTCATTCTTTTTTTCTTCTTCTTTCTTTCCTTGGACAAATCAAGCTTGGATCTTGATGTAAGAAACCTTTTTGGGAGGCCTAGAATTTGCAAGTTTGGCCTCAAACATGTGAGGTATAATCTCATGCTTTTGTTAAATTTGTTGTTTTGTTGTTTTAATCAAACTTATTTGATGAGTATTATGGTTCCAATTTCAAGTTTAGAAATTCAAGAGAAGTATTTGAATCATGTTAGGGTTGTGATAAATTGATGATGGTTGTGATATGTATTTTAGCATCTTATGATATGCAAATCTAGTCTAGTAGTCTTTTGTATATTGTAACTTAAAATTGTTAAAAATTGGAGTTTTAACAAACTAGGTTTTGGTATTAAATAAAAATTTAGAATTTAAATTATAGTAAGGGTTTCATCATATCATTAACATTATAATGAGCGGTTTAATACCTTATGTTATGCAAAAACCAAGCTTAATTGTAAAATTGTGAATTTTACTTTAAAAAGAGTTAAAATCGGTATTTTTGCAAACTAGTTTTTTTGAACGTATATAGTTTGGTGAAATTAAATCGTGGAAATGGTTTGTATGCCTTATTTAAGTTATTTAATATGTATTATGGCCATTAGAATTGTTGAAACATCAAACGTTGTATTAAAACGGTAAATTTTGCTTGCTAGGTTTCCGGAAAAATGGCTTTTAAGGTGAATTTGGGATTTTGTGAATTCTAACCTATTTCATTTTATAATTAGTGTTTGTGAGTGCGCAAATGGGTGCGTTTGGGATTTTTCTCGATGGGTTGGCGTTTGTACGCCGACGTCGAGGGTTTTTGGGTTCATTTGTGAAAGCAACCATAGGTTTTGACTTATATGGGATTCGTGTGTCGTTTTGGTCATGAGTCGGATTTTAATGCGATACGATGTGTTGTGATATGTAGGTACCCCCATGTGGACTTCGAGACGACAAGCAAGCGCGTGGCGACGTCGACACCGGCGAGCGAGGACCAGGTGAGTAGATTTATATCTACGGGGAGAAGTCGGGTGGATGGCGTATAGCACCCCCGCAGTCCGTGGTGGTGTATACGGATGCGTATACATACCAACAATTATTATATGTTATTTGGGATTAATAACGATGTTAGGATGGATATTGGTGTGTTGGATTACTTTAGTGTCGCGAACCCTAGGGTAGTGTTGCACTACACATATACACATACATACACACATACATACTTGCATACATTCCTATTTATATGTGCTCATGGGATTCTTTATAGTTATGTGTTCACATGGGTATGGGACTATGTGTTCACATACGGATATGAGGACGATACTAGGGATTGAGCTGAGTCGATGAGATTTGTTTTGTGGTTGGGATATCGGTTTGTACGAGACTGTCGATCAGTAGTCATATCATGACTATATTGATGATATTAGTATTGTACTAGACATAGGTCAGTACCCTGGACTATGATCTTGGATAAAGAGGATACTAGATGAATAGTGTGATGAATATGATATTAACCCGTACCCAGATTTGGGGATGCCGTACGACGGATTTACGTACGAGCTATATTTTGATGATTGATCCGCACTCTTGACTTGGGATGTCTGATTATAGATATGGTATCGGATATGATATTATTGAGGCGGGATCACCGACTAATATATATACAGGTACGTATATGTATCGACTCAGATGTTAGGCGGTTTCCTTACCTCTAGCCCAGCTGGTCAGCTTAGCCCTTTAGTTTAATTTAGTTGTTAGAATAGATTCGATTCTTACCTATTTCAAAACTAACGAATCGTGGGTATTTTAAAAGACAGCCTAAGGGATCCTACGGATATTTCAAAAGACGTATCTTTTCATAAAAACACCGTAGCCCCTATTTTCAAAACCCCATGATTCGTGTTATTTCAAAAGGCACCATTTGTAGGACTTATATTAGGATAATGCAGATTAGTTATAGTTGTGTCTAGTATTCAGCTCCCGCTCTTTATTGTGGTTCGCTTCGCATCGCATGCTTATATTATGTTTCATACTCCATTATTGATATCATGCTGTTAGGACACCAGCACCATTACCGATGATGCGTATGTACCACGTACACTTACTTGCCGGCTCACACACATCTTCATCGGTAATTGCCATGTCACGTACACCTTAGAAAATATTATTGCTTGACTTAGCTTGTTAGTTAGTAATAAGAGGCCTATTAGTGTACCTGCCTTATATGCCAGCTTAACATTGTAGTTATTACTTATCACTTCATGCATACTGTTATTCATTGTTATGCCTATATTCATGGTTTTACATGCTATTGATGATTTGGATTCGGATTTCCATGAAATTTTCTGGATTTGGGGGGAAAACCGCAAAACTTATATAAACTGATTTCGCTCTTTTAAATAAAAAGTGCGGTTTTTCCCATGCTGTATGAGTCTCCACCATGAGTTTGCTGATGGATTTCGAGACCCGATTCGAGGAGGCGGATGAACCGTTTCGGGTACATGGTGGACCCGGTAAGGTACCCCGGGGCAAGAAGCGCGTGATGATGACGATGTGAGCCTGGCAGGGGAGCACTACCTACTGGTGATTTTACCCGACGCGTCGGATATCCGGAGGATACCGTCGTGGTCTTGAGATAGATGGTAGGGGCCGGTCTGGACTGACGGCGCCCTAGATATTGAGACTGTGATATTGAGATTTCGAGATATTGAGGTACAGAGACTGTGATACAGAGATATAGAGATATTGGGATTACGTTTTGTGTCGATGCTAGGCACTGTTTTATGCTGATTTCATTATGATACCTCATTTTAAAAATACAAAGGAAATCTCACTAAATTATGAAAACAGTTCTTCATTTACATGTATTCTGTTTTCATGCATTCATACCTCATTCATATGATATATTGCTACCTGAGGCACTGACACGGGCACATGAGATTACACTCAGGTTAGATATCTACCCTAGCCTTGTTATAGGTTGCATGTTATTCTTATATTTGAGGATATATTATGATCATTGACCTAGGTTGCGTTATTTATAGGATTTCTGTGTGTAGATGTTTTTCTATTCACGAGTTGGCAACTCACCCCCGTTGTGCCCCAGTTTCTTGCAGGTTGCCGTACAGGTTTCATTACGGCTTTGCGGGCATAGTTTCCTTCGGGTGATTTGCTAATAGGTGGGTTTACTTGTATCGTACCCCCATTATATATCTTGTATATCATTATTCTTTTGTATCTAGAAGTTCCATCAACCAAACATGTATTTTTTTTGAGATAGAGATCAGTGATGTTTTTCTTTCGACCTTAGAGTCGCGCGTTGTATTTCTGTGGTTTTCTTGTGGTTTTGAGTTCCTTTTGAATTTTGATCCTCGCCGTTGGCGTTGTATATTATATTGCTTATGTGGTTGTGGCCGTCGATTGACGAAGAGCCAGCTCCCGCTTGGGGATGCCTTTTTATTGATTTCGTATACTATTCATGTTGTATCCCGTTTGGGGGCCAGTATTTACAAAAGAGACTCTGCCGAAATTTTCGGGAAATATTTGATGTTTTTTTTAAAACCGCATAATTCGGCTTATGCTATTAAACTACTTGATTTAAATTGGTTTTTCTTCACTCTACTACTTTTCTTGGTTTGGATTTCTGGGTTTTCGGCTTACTTAGATTACGAACGCCTTGAGACGTTTCGTATTTTAAGTGCCGGTCATGTTCCGTACTTTCGGGTCGTGACAGGTCGCTACCTGGAGAGAGAGAGAAGAAAACACTCAGCGTGCGCTCTTGCAAGAATAGATTGGTTATTATTTTATCTAATCAGGATGGCTCCCACTGTTTTTATCAAATCTTCCTTCAAACCCTAAAAGGAAAGACTAGCCGGGATTAATTACACACTACAAGTTCGCCAATCTTTCAGCCAGGCCAGTGTCGGTAGTTTGAGGGAGGTCCCCCGTGCTTTCGCACGAACCTAATTAATGTAAACCTCGTTTTCCCAGAGGCGTAACCTCGTTAACACCTTTCTAGACACCTACTTGATCGGCTAATTGTAATGTGTAAAACTCTCCCAGGAGTAACTCTTACTCGCAGCGGGTATCGGGATCCAACTATCTCATAGAAGGTATACAATCTCATTGCAAATTTCAACACTTGAAATTCCCGATAATATTTTTCCCCAAACGATCTATGACCTGGACAAGGTCAACAAACCATAGACCGTAAGTCAAGTTCAACCTGTCATTTCTTGATTGAATCAAACCCATCCGCACGACCCTTGACAAGGTCAACAAGGTCGTACGACTACCCTAACCCAATCTTTATCATATGCATAAGAAGATAAATACTGGTTAGCTACCGCACACTGCGCCTTGACAAGGTCAACAAACGCAGCACGGATACTAAACATGACTTATCTGAAATGACGGAGGGCTACGACAGGTTTTTCTGAAAACCTATTGCGTAATGAACTTGATATCGTTGTAGAATCAAATGATTTTAAAATGGAGTGTTTTTTAGGCTTTTCTAGTTTTGCTAAAGGGGTCACTCCCGGTGAAGGGATCGTCGGCCCTTTCCTCGTCGAATGAGGTGCGGGATATATCATATATATCACTGTGCAAAGCAGAAACTATAGAAGCAATCAAAAGACAAACCGAGTGTGTAGCATCTCCCAGTTATTGCTAAAGGGGTCACTCCCGGTGAAGGGATCGTCGGCCCTTTCCTCATCGAATAAGGTGCAGGATATATCATATATACCGCTGTGCAAAGCAAGAACTGTAGCTACCCTTTTTAATTTTGAAATTCGATTCTACAACATCTTTAGGTTTCTTTTACTTTCATTAATCATATTAATGAAGTCCCATCATTTAAGTACCTAAACATCACAGATAAATACGACGTACACTTATGCCATCCGCATTCGCCTCGATGTCCCCTCGTGCACCGTTAGGTTAGGTAACTAACGGCAGAGCAGGGCAGGGCTAGCGCGGGTGTAAAACATAAGTAACGCCTATATAATATATCATATATACTATATACAGTATCTATCACAACATATCAAATGATCACATCACAGATATCGCAGCAGAAGAAACATATGAAATATTGGATATACTAGGACGTCCGTGTTTTCAATACGAGCCAGTATAAAACACGGATTCCACGGTCGCGATGAATAGCCAAACCCACACCCCTAGACCCCTACGAGAGCGGCAAGCAACCCTACCAGTTTTAGAGTTAGGAGTGTTGGGTTCCTAGGCACACTAATGAGGTCTCACAAGGCATCAACCATGCTAATTTTGAATTTTACAAGTGCCGGGAAACCCTAATACGGATCGTTAACTAGAATTTTAGGCGAAAAAGAAACTAGTTAACAACTTAACTAAAAGAAAGAGGCTACAACCTTTGTAGATCCGGTTCTCCACCTCCATGGCTCCGTGATGAAGTCCCCTTGCTGTCCAAATCAAATCCCGGGCTCTAGCGTCGGCTTCATCGGAGAAATGGGCGGGCTAGGTCATCGACTACGATGCCGAAGATGATCTACGTCGAGGCATCACAAAATCAAGCTCCCACTTCACCAAGTCATGAAACTTGTGAAGAAAACACCCTATACTAGTTGGCAAGAGATAGAGGATGAAGAAATAGGAAGTGGGTTCACTTTAGAATTGGATTTCTCACTCTTTTCATCAAATCACCATTGATGGAATCAAACTTCTTCATCTTGAAGAAGAAGAAGAAGAAGATGAATATTATGATAAGTTATTTTCAAAATAGAAAAGAAAATCAATACTTATCATAATACAACCATGGTCAAGTGTAGAGAATGAACTAGGGTTAAGTGGAGTGGTTAGGGTTAAGCATGAGACAAAATGGTCACTTAGTCAAAGCTTCATGAAGCTTCAAGATGCAAACAAAGAAAGCCACCATTTTCTCTTTATGCCATTTATTTTCCAAAAAGAATAAATAAATAAATGAATAAGAAAACAAAACCCTAACCATTCATATAACCATGGTTTAATCTTTACACAAACCCAAGTAAACATGTATCATCAAACATGATACAAACTTGTGCACAAAAAAATATGTCACATATACAATGTGCACAAACAAGTGAGAAAAACCATTTAAAATGAACCAATATTAGTTAATGCAAAGTAATATATCAAATATATAATTATACATTAAATCATTAAATCAACACTTGATTTAACGATCCGGTCATATCGCATATAACCGACTAATATCCAATGTATCGGCTTATCGAATCAATCCTTGATTCGATAACTAGGTTATATCGCATACAACCAATCTATACATTCATCGCGAGAATAGAATACGGTATCACATACACGCATTATTCTCGGTCCCGCACATATCTCATATGCGATCCTATTTCGTTTCGCTTGAGCCAGGAAACCTCTGTGTAGGACTCTAAAGACTCGTCAATACGCTGGCAGCAGGTGATGATCATATCAAACACCCACAAGCCGCAAGCGGTCTCCAAAACGTAACGGCCACCCGGGTATTGAGCGATCAGAAGATCGACGAGCAAGCCCGCTCATACTCCTGTGAATCCAACCAGTAACACTTACCGTACAGTCCGGTCTCGTCGTCTGATATGTCGCATATCTCGCCTAAGGGTGGTAAAAGTCAGACCCCAACAGTTCGATAAGTCGTGTCGATATGAGGTCCATAACAGTTCGAGAAACTACTGGTAACACTTACCAGTAAATCTCAGCAACCCTGGCCAGGGATTTCCGGTTATAGCCAATCGAACACAGCGCAACATCAACCCCCTATACCGGGAGAGACGAATCCCCTCCTATCGCTCATTGCCTCCATGTGACTCGGGACTGTACCCAAAAACCACCGTTTTGCACGCCCTCTTGGACGTGGTAAGGTGGAAATCAAAGCACAGTGGGAACCACACAAGACTCTATGACGATCTCGGGTCAACAGACTACTCTGTACCAGTGTCACCAGAGAACTGCCATCTGACGTAAGGTATAATACCATCTGGGAGTTCTCGGCGAGTCCGTCCAGTGTACCCAGTCTCCACTGAGCACCCGTATATCATCTCTGATGTCAAACACCAATGGATATGGGATCATCCATCGCCCATCTGTATGGGTCGAGAAGGTATACGCTAGTCTACTCTGGTATATCGATGCCCCGTCTCGATACACCCACGACTAGGGACCTTGAAGGATGTTCTTATGGACTACCATGTCCCTACTAGTATGATCCGCATCATAGTCCAGATAGTCAGGTACACATCCTAAGGGCTTTACCAACATGTAACAGAGAGACGATCAGTGTACACGTTAAGGTAAAGAGCAACCAGATAGCATACTATCATGTCGAGCAAGAAAGTCCTCCCTATATATGTCCAAGCATCCACTACAATATACATCCTATGTATAGTAATGGCCTCTAGGGCATACATATAACTAACAATCTCCCACTTGCACTAGGGCCATCTGATAGCAGTGGTTGTAGTACCTCATACTCAACCATCCCATAAAAGTCTCTCTCTGGGAAAAGGCCTTTGTGAGTGGATCCGCCGTGTTGTCCTCTGAGTCTACTCTCCTAACCTCGATCACCCTGGAGAACAACTATCTCCATGATCAGGTAATACTGCCTTAGAATATGTCTGGATCACTGATGGGACGGACGTTCCTTGGCATAAGCTACAACTCCATTGTCACACAATGGGAGGAACTAAGTTCATCTCATGAACAAATATACATCCAGACTGCCTCTTTGGTAGCATCTTAAGTAGCGATATATCCAGCCTTTATCGTCTAGTATGTCACGGTATCTAGCTTGGAACTCTTCCAACATACCGTCCCTTTACTGAGGGTAAAGACAATGCCTGTGACTGACTTTCAGTCGTCCTTATCACTCTGGAACCCTTCCAGTGATTCTCCCCAGGATCGATTGATACCATCTCACTACAACTAGTGAGAATCCTAACATCCAATTAGATCTATCTCATAGATCCAAAACCTAGGATTTAGGAGGTATCATCTTGATCCTATATGGAGAATCATTGTGACAAGCGGAGATTGACCGAGCGTAGCATAGGAAACTCCTTCCCTATCAAGAGCATGTCATCCACGTACTCTACGAGGATCGGCACTATACTCCCTACTACCTTTTTGTTTATACAAGGTTCATCTACCATTTTGATGATGTCAAACTCTTTGACTAACACATCAAAACAGATGTTCCAACTCCGCGATACCTGCTTTATCCTATAAAGCATCTTGTACACGTTTCCGCTGCTCCCACTGTCTACGAAGCCCTCTGGCTGTGTACTTATAGACGTTCTCTTCTAAAACATCATTTAGAAAAGCAGTCATGGCACCCAACCGCCAGATATCGTAGTCATGGTATGTAGCCGTGGCAAGTAGGATCTGGATGGACTTAAGCATAGCCACTTGAAAAGGTTTCATCATAATCCACGCCTGGTCGATGACGAAAACCTTTAACAAGTCAAGCTTCGAAAGTCTCAACTTTTCCATCTACACCAAGTAATCTTCTCAAGATATACTTGCTCCTGATGGGGATTTAACCCTTCAGATATAGCAGCCAAAGTCCATACTTTGTTGGTGTACATGGATTCCATCTCAGATCGCTAAGCATCCAGCCATTCTTACAGAGTCCCACTCCTGATGGCCAGCTCGAAACTAGTTGGGTCATCATCTCATGATGCAATCCTCGCTCCCACTGTCATAGAGTAACCGAAGTATCTCTCAGGTGGGTGAGGAACCCTACTAGATCGGCGGAGAGGCTGAGGTTCGTTGGTAACTATTGAATCCTTTGGTTCTTTCAAATCATCAACTGCAGTTTGTATAGCTGGAACCTTTCCAGTTCTACATAACAGACCTTGCCTCGAGCTTGTCCGGATTTTGCTTTTAGACATAGCCCGGACAACCCCAAATCTTAACTAACTTAAGATATGGGCTCTTCCCTTATCATATCTTATATGAAATGGTAGACAACTGATTTGATTTGAACCCTATTCAATAGGTATGCAGCTTCTCAAGTGCATAACTCCCAAAAGGAAATAGGTAACTCAGTAGTACTCATCATAGAGCACACCTTATCATATAGGGTGTGATTGCTCCGCCCCGATATACCATCGTGCCATGGTGTCTACAGAGGAGTAATGCTGAGAGAGAATCTCATTCTCCTTTAGAATAGTCCAAGAATTTCGTGCTCAAGTATTCTCCTCCTTGATCTCATCAAAGGACATAATACTTATACCCGTATTGGTTCTCTACTTCTAACTTATATTCTGTGAATATCTCAAAAGGTTCTGACTTGTGTTTCAACAGGAACATAGGTCTGAATCTCGAAAGATCATCAGAGAATGTAATGAAGTATAAAGAACCGATCTTGGCATGTGTAGACAGGGGACCTTACATACATCAACTTTGTAACACCCGAGCCCAATAATACTATGTATATTACTAGTTGAGGGTTATTTATCGCTCTTTCCAATTTTCCTGATTTTCTGGTGTTTATTGCTAAATTTTACCCGGTTAAGTCATTTTGGCACATAACAAATTTTAACTCCGAAAATGAAATTTAAGGTGTCCATGTTAGCCTACTCGTCGCCACTAGTCGCATGGTAGCGTCCGCGTGTCGAGATTCCGTTCCGTTTGGCTAAACGGGCAAGTTTGGGCGACTACGCGCGCGTGCAAGTGTCCGACTTGGGGGCATGCATTTTAATCATTAAACACTTATTTTCAAAATTTGGAACCCGCTTAAAATCTTATAATTTGAATTTGGAACATTTGGGCGCATTCCGGGCGCGATTTGGAAATGTTTCATTTCGCGCCAAAAAGGGCCCGTTTCAATTTAATATATTTTAAACTAAATTTTCGATTATATATTCCCTTAACTGATTTCATCTCCAAATCTTTAACTGTGAATCTCTTTTAATTTTTGTGGCCAATCACGAGGCTAAGCTCGTGGGCCCCCTCCTTCTCTCTCTCTTTCCCTCAATCTCTCGCAATCTCTCTCCTCCTCTCAATCAACTCTCTCTCTCTTTCTTCCTATATATATATTGTTGCTGCAGCCGCCTCCTCTCTTTAACCCACGCGACCACGAGAACCCCACGCCAACCCTAACCCTAGCTCACGCAGATCTCACCGCCGGCCGCCTCGCGACCTCGCCGTCGCCGCCCTCACCACCACGACCTCCACCGCACTCGCCTACCCTCTTCCTTCCGTTCGCCCGCTCCTTCCCGCGCCTGCAACCTTCTCCCGACGCCTCCATCCCTCGCGACCTCGCCGTTAACGTCGACTCCGACCGCCGAGGCCTCCCACGACCCCCTTGCACCCTCCTCGTCGAGACCTCGCCGTCACCCCCTCCTTTCCTCGCCGGAACAGTGAACCCGACCCTTCACCCAACGTCTGCACCATCTCCAGGTCGCCGGAAACCGCGCCGACGACCCTCGTCGACGTCTCCCGCGCCACCTCCTTTCCCCCTCGACCACCCTAGCCGACCACACCCCTCTCCAACTCGCCGCAGCACCCTACCCTGCTCACCCGAGGCCACTTCCCTTTGCTGCAGCCGCCGTCGCAGCCTCGCCGGCGTTCCAGTGCCGTCGAACCCGCCGTGGTCGCACCCTTGGTGTATCCCTGTAAGTTTCCTCCTCTTTTCTTTTGGTATAACCCCCGCTGGTCGTTTTGGCATATCGTATCCTTGTTGCTAACTTTGATTTTCGGTTGTTGCCGGAACCCGACCGTGCCGTTTGACGAACCCGACGCTCCAGCGAAGCCCCCTGGTCCGTGTGATTCCAGTGACCTCTGTTGGGACTCGATCCGTGGCCCGTGCTTCCGTATCGTGGTTTCTACCGACTTTGCATCCGCGTTTCGGTTTGCGGAACCGCTGAGGCAAGTATCCGAATACTTGCTTTAACATGCTACAAACTTAATAATCATGTTATTTGTTATAACCACACGACTTGATGACAATTACAATCGTCCGTAATGTTAAACCATTGTAGTTGCTACTTGTAGTTAACCGGTATGCTTTTAATCAACACCTTAACTAATTAACCAATTTGGCACATCCTTGCCTAAATTGCTAGATCATCCTCACTTCGTTTGTTAAGCCACTCATGAGGTAAATATTATGCTTAGTTCAAATTCATATAACTCCATTGTGTATACTATCGATATTGTTTCATCTTGTGGCTCTTGCACCTCAAAGGTGCGTGAACCGGGTTATTATGAAAATACAAACATCACTGAATAATATTTGCTATTTACTGTTTCCTGCTACTGTTCATTATTTGTTACTATACCTGTCATCATCATATACCTGATTGCATTCCATATTGACCGATCTTGATACACCTGACTCATGTACTGATACAATGGACACAACACCCTGTACATATCGACTCTACCTGTTGAACGTAACCTGACCTGTTACCTGATCTCATGCCTAATGCCGACAAACCTAACCATTCCTGCTGTCGATCCAGACAGACCTACCTTTACTTGACTTGTGTTGGCATTAGTCCTTGACTACTGAATACCTGACCTGACATACATAGCTTGGGGGTATGGGGAAATCAAAGGTGAAACCGACTTGTAACTCAACAGTTCGACACATTGTTCTGATCAGTCTTACGGGCTTGGCCAGCTCCGGAGTGTTGATGCTGACATCACTCATCTATCCTACTACCTTTTACTGCTTAGCGGCACGTCTCGGATTCAGCCCCGAGAATCATGACCGTGGTCCCGGGCACGCACGGGATACTATTGAGTTACATCGACGATTCATCAATTGGTTTCAAAGACAATAGAGTAGAAAACCTGATAGGACAGTTTAGTCACTACTGCACACCGCCCTGTTTATTACTTCTTATTACTGCTTTATTCATGTTCATGCTTGCATTGTTTATTACCATGTTTATGCTACATTACTTGATATCATGACGCGCTGACGTCTGGGTTTTGCATGGCCCAGATTCCGTGCCCTTGACGTCGACCGAGCAGGAGTATTTCAGCCAGCAGGCTGAACTGTGAGTTCTTTAGAGTTTAGTTCATTTATGTCATTTCATTTCCAGATGTGAGCCCGCATTATGGGACATACTGTTTATTCATTGTATTGGATCATTAGCTTCCGCACTCATTGTTTATTGATTCTTGTTATTATGGATTTGGACATGTATTAGTTTAGTTTATTTTACTGTTCTGGATATCTTTACAACCGTAATGTGACTGTGGATGGATACTCCCTACCCACAGGTAGCATGGTTGGCTATGTCACGTGCCCAAATCTTGCGTATTCTGGGAAGCGGGGCGTGACATGGTTTTGTGGTATCAGAGACATAGGTTAATTGGGTTGATTCTTGTAGTTGGGTATTGCACCCGATACACGAATTATAATACCCGTAATTAGGAAACATGTCCTGCCACTTGACCGTTTTACCGTTCTTGAATCATTCTTCCAGATCATGTCGACATGCAAACTTACTTTGCACTGTTAACTCGAAAACCTAAATTCTTGTTATCTCTAGGACTTAGGCGACTTGGGTGGAGTTAAGTAATTGCGGCTATGATACCGCGGCATAGCTACAATACAGTACTCTATTTAAGTATCTTGGAGTTCTAGCCTTGATTTATATATATTGAATCTATCATCATGCTAATGTTGTTTGTTTTGATTTCAGGACCATGGCAGATAAGAATTTCAAGACGTATCAGAGGCGTGTAGATGAAGCCGCCATGTTAGGAGTGATACGTGGGATGTTGGAAAATCAGAAGAGGCAAACTGAACTGATCCAGCAGCAAGCCGATTCATTTCAAGAGGGTTTGCAAGCTATGCAGCAGTCTGTAAACACCGCCGTAGCGAAGCCAGTCGACCGAGTAGGGACCGTGGCAGATTTCAGACGATTGGGTCCTACTACTTTCACTGGCTTGGAGGAGCCGTTGCCAGCCGAGCAGTGGCTCGTGGACACAGAGAATCTATTGATTGCGGCGCAGATCCCAGAAGACAAGAGAGTTGATGTGGTGCGCATTCAGTTGGTGGATTACGCTCGAGAGTGGTGGCTTGTGGAGGAGACCCGCCTGTCTAAGCCAATCAGTTGGGCGGATTTCTCCAAAAGTTTCTTGGAAAAGTTCTTCCCGCGAACTGCACGGGAGGAAATGGAGGAGAGATTTATTGGGCTGAAACAAAATGGAGCAGCTGTGGATGTGCATGCAGCGGAGTGGACGAGACTTAGCCGTTTCGCTGGACCCTTAGTCGCCAAGGAGGCAGACAGGGCACGAAGGTTCTTGCGCAGTTTGGATGTGGACATCCAGAGGCAGATTGTCTCCCTGGGTTTGACCACTTTCTCGCAGGTTCTTACGGCAGCCAGAGAGCAACAGAGTCTATCAGGATCGAAAGGGAACCTTCACCAGACAGCAGTTGCGGCCAGGAAGCCTGCATTTGTACCTAACCGAGATCATGGGCGCAGAGGTATTCCAGTGGACCGTCGAGGTGTAGCGCCAATGAAGAAGCCTGTGATCGTTGATCGAAGGAAGAGCGTGATTTGTGATTACTGCCGATTACCTGGGCACGTGCAGAAGGACTGTCGAAGGAGATTAGGACTTTGTCTGGTTTGTGGGGCAGCCGATCACGCAGTTGGTACTTGTCCGTCGAAGCTTCGCACGAGAGATGATATACGGAAGCCTCCGCAGAGACCGTTCCAAGGGCAGAAGCAGCTGACACAAGAACCTAACCAGGGCCGAGCTTTCACTTTGACAGCTGAGGAAGCCAAGGCATCAGGAGAAGTGGTTTCAGGTATTGTACTCGTTCGTGGTTTTCCTGCTTTGGCATTATTTGATTCCGGAGCATCCCACTGTTTTATGTCATCAAAGTTTATAACTACACACTCGATCACCTGCACGACCCTGTCTAGTTTTTGGGACATACACACTGGAAATGGGAAAATCATAGCTAGTAAGGAGTGTAGAGATTGTACTGTTGTTGTTTGTGGACGGGAGCTTTTTGCGGAT
The DNA here is from genome assembly GCA_030015575.1 of Agapanthus africanus. Taxonomy (NCBI): domain Eukaryota; kingdom Viridiplantae; phylum Streptophyta; class Magnoliopsida; order Asparagales; family Amaryllidaceae; genus Agapanthus; species Agapanthus africanus. The sequence continues at coordinate 443,777,616 of JASDDO010000001.1, forward strand.
TTCTTGGTGATTGATACGGGCAGTTATGAAGTAGTCTTGGGAATGGATTTTCTCGGCACTTTCCACGCACATATTGATTGTAGGGCAAGGAAAGTAATTTTCCAGATTCCCGGACACCCTGAGTTTACTTTCATCGGAGGAAACAGTTCTGTCGGGCCCGTCGAGTTTAGGGCTAGACCGACGAACAATGTTCTTGCGGCTATGGTTGTGGATAGTAATGAAGAGCCGGCAGTTGTTCGCGACTTTATGGATGTGTTTGAAGATATTTCAGGCCTACCGCCGAAGCGAGATGTGGAGTTTGCGATCGACCTTATTCCTGGTGCAGCGCCAGTATCAAAATCTTATTATCCGATGGCACCGGTGGAATTGGAAGAAGTTAAGAAACAAGTGGGTGAATTACTCGAGAAGGGATGGATTCGAAGCAGCAACTCACCTTGGGGAGCTCCAGTTCTTTTAGTAAAGAAGAAAGATGGCACGAGAAGAATGTGCATCGATTACCGAGAATTAAACCGGGTGACTATTAAGAACAAGTACCCGATCCCTCGCATTGGAGAACTTTTCGAGCAGCTTAGTGGCGCGAGGGTATTCTCGAAACTGGACTTACGATCAGGATATCATCAGGTCCGAGTGAAGGCAGAAGACATTTGCAAGACGGCGTTTCGAACTCGGTATGGGCATTTTGAGTATTTAGTGATGCCCTTCGGAGTGACGAATGCGCCGGCAATATTTATGGACTTGATGAACAGGATCTTTTCACCGTTCTTGGACCAGTTTATTGTGGTATTCATTGACGATATTCTGGTGTACTCGAAGAGTCCGGAGGAGCATGCTGAACACTTAAGGATCGCACTGCAAACGCTGAGACAGGAGAAATTATTTGCGAAGATGAGTAAGTGCGAATTCTGGTTGGAAGAAGTGAAGTTTTTGGGGCATGTCGTGTCGGGCGATGGAATCGCCGTTGATCCCGAGAAGATTGCAGCAGTTAGAGATTGGCCTATTCCGAAGAATGTTGCGGAGATAAGAAGTTTTCTCGGACTCGCCGGTTACTACAGAAGATTTGTGGAAAACTTCGCTCGTTTAGCCGAGCCGTTAACCAAGCTTACGCGTAAGGAGGTACCGTTTGTTTGGACAGATGGATGTGCATTGGCCTTCGAGACGTTGAAGCAGAAGCTGATAACCGCCCCTATCCTAACCGTACCGGATGATTCAGGAGGACTGGTGATTCACAGCGACGCATCTGGAAAGGGATTGGGATGTGTTTTGATGCAGAATGGGAAAGTCGTCGCTTACGCATCGAGACAGCTGAAGACTCATGAGCAGAATTATCCGACTCACGACTTGGAGCTTGCAGCCGTGATCTTCGCCCTGAAGATTTGGAGACACTACCTTCTGGGCGAGAGAGTTGAAGTCTTTACGGATCACAAGAGTTTGAAATATGTGTTCACTCAGAAGGAGTTGAACATGAGGCAACGCAGATGGTTGGAGCTGATGGCCGACTACGACCTTGATCTTAAGTACCATCCGGGAAAAGTTAACGTCGTGCCAGATGCGCTAAGTCGGTTACCAGCAATTCAGTTATTGACTGCACAGAGGGAGATCATTGAGGAGTTTCGGAGATTTGACTTGGAGGTTGTGCTACCGCGTGCTACAGGACAGTTGATGCAGTTACAAGTACAATCGTCCTTAGTTGAGAAGATTAAAGCGGCGCAATCGCAGGATCCTAGACTGCAAAAGTTTCGAGAGCAGGTTGGAGCCGGACTACGAACCGATCTACTGATCCATGAGGATGGTTCGTTGAGATATGGTAGCCGTCTATGTGTGCCAAAAGGAGATGTGCGTGAAGAGCTTATGAAGGAAGCACACAGTTCAGCTTACTCTGTACATCCAGGAGGGACAAAGATGTACCGAGATATTCGACAGCATTTTTGGTGGGAAGGTATGAAACGGGAAATCGCTCGCTTCGTGGCTAAGTGCTTGGTGTGTCAGCAAGTCAAGGCTGAACACCAAAGGGTTGCTGGTTTGTTGCAACCACTTCCGATTCCTCAATGGAAGTGGGAACATATAACCATGGATTTCGTGACGGCTTTACCGCGGAGTCCAAAGGGCAACAATGCAGTATGGGTGATTGTCGATCGGTTGACCAAGGCAGCTCACTTTATTCCGTTTCGGGTTGGTCAATCGACAGAGACTTTGGCAGAGCGGTACATGCAGGAGATTGTCAGATTGCATGGAGTACCGGTAAGCATCGTGTCCGACCGGGACACTCGGTTCTTGTCACACTTTTGGAGGAGTTTACAAGAAAGTTTGGGGACTCGATTGAAGTTCAGCACAGCTTATCACCCCCAGACTGATGGACAATCAGAGAGAACGATTCAGACCCTTGAAGATATGTTGAGGGCTTGCATGTTAGACTTCAAAGGTTCTTGGGAAGATCATCTACACCTGGTGGAGTTTTCGTACAACAACAGCTTCCAAGCAACAATTCAGATGGCCCCGTTCGAAGCATTGTATGGTCGTAAGTGCCGTTCACCTGTATGTTGGGATGATGTGGGTGAACGAAGGTTGCTAGGGCCAGATTTAGTGGTACAGACAGTTGAGAAGGTGAATACAATCAGAAAGCATATGAAGGCAGCTCAAGACAGACAGAAGAGTTGGGCCGACACGTCAAGAAGACCTCTAGAGTTCGCCGTGGGCGATTTGGTATTCCTGAAGATATCACCGACTAGAGGGGTGATTCGCTTTGGAAGTCGGGGAAAGCTTAGTCCCCGATTCGTTGGACCCTTCGAGATATTGGAGCGTGTCGGGGAGGTATCGTACCGGTTGGCGTTACCATCGTCATTAGCAGGAATTCATGATGTGTTTCATGTGTCTCAACTACGGAGGTATGTTCGTGATGAGACCCATGTTTTGGATCACTCGGAGTTGACCGTTCGGGAAGACCTGACTTTTGAGGAGCGACCAGTCGAGATCAAGGATCGAAGAGAAAAGGTTCTTAAGAACAAGGTTATCCCTCTTGTGCTAGTTTCTTGGGGTAACCGATCGCATGGAGAATCTACTTGGGAGCGAGAAGACGAGATCCGGCAGAAATTCCCTCATCTTTTCCAGTAGTTAGTTATCTTGTATTCTTGGAATTTCGAGGACGAAATTCTTTTGTAGTTGGGTATGATGTAACACCCGAGCCCAATAATACTATGTATATTACTAGTTGAGGGTTATTTATCGCTCTTTCCAATTTTCCTGATTTTCTGGTGTTTATTGCTAAATTTTACCCGGTTAAGTCATTTTGGCACATAACAAATTTTAACTCCGAAAATGAAATTTAAGGTGTCCATGTTAGCCTACTCGTCGCCACTAGTCGCATGGTAGCGTCCGCGTGTCGAGATTCCGTTCCGTTTGGCTAAACGGGCAAGTTTGGGCGACTACGCGCGCGTGCAAGTGTCCGACTTGGGGGCATGCATTTTAATCATTAAACACTTATTTTCAAAATTTGGAACCCGCTTAAAATCTTATAATTTGAATTTGGAACATTTGGGCGCATTCCGGGCGCGATTTGGAAATGTTTCATTTCGCGCCAAAAAGGGCCCGTTTCAATTTAATATATTTTAAACTAAATTTTCGATTATATATTCCCTTAACTGATTTCATCTCCAAATCTTTAACTGTGAATCTCTTTTAATTTTTGTGGCCAATCACGAGGCTAAGCTCGTGGGCCCCCTCCTTCTCTCTCTCTTTCCCTCAATCTCTCGCAATCTCTCTCCTCCTCTCAATCAACTCTCTCTCTCTTTCTTCCTATATATATATTGTTGCTGCAGCCGCCTCCTCTCTTTAACCCACGCGACCACGAGAACCCCACGCCAACCCTAACCCTAGCTCACGCAGATCTCACCGCCGGCCGCCTCGCGACCTCGCCGTCGCCGCCCTCACCACCACGACCTCCACCGCACTCGCCTACCCTCTTCCTTCCGTTCGCCCGCTCCTTCCCGCGCCTGCAACCTTCTCCCGACGCCTCCATCCCTCGCGACCTCGCCGTTAACGTCGACTCCGACCGCCGAGGCCTCCCACGACCCCCTTGCACCCTCCTCGTCGAGACCTCGCCGTCACCCCTTCCTTTCCTCGCCGGAACAGTGAACCCGACCCTTCACCCAACGTCTGCACCATCTCCAGGTCGCCGGAAACCGCGCCGACGACCCTCGTCGACGTCTCCCGCGCCACCTCCTTTCCCCCTCGACCACCCTAGCCGACCACACCCCTCTCCAACTCGCCGCAGCACCCTACCCTGCTCACCCGAGGCCACTTCCCTTTGCTGCAGCCGCCGTCGCAGCCTCGCCGGCGTTCCAGTGCCGTCGAACCCGCCGTGGTCGCACCCTTGGTGTATCCCTGTAAGTTTCCTCCTCTTTTCTTTTGGTATAACCCCCGCTGGTCGTTTTGGCATATCGTATCCTTGTTGCTAACTTTGATTTTCAGTTGTTGCCGGAACCCGACCGTGCCGTTTGACGAACCCGACGCTCCAGCGAAGCCCCCTGGTCCGTGTGATTCCAGTGACCTCTGTTGGGACTCGATCCGTGGCCCGTGCTTCCGTATCGTGGTTTCTACCGACTTTGCATCCGCGTTTCGGTTTGCGGAACCGCTGAGGCAAGTATCCGAATACTTGCTTTAACATGCTACAAACTTAATAATCATGTTATTTGTTATAACCACACGACTTGATGACAATTACAATCGTCCGTAATGTTAAACCATTGTAGTTGCTACTTGTAGTTAACCGGTATGCTTTTAATCAACACCTTAACTAATTAACCAATTTGGCACATCCTTGCCTAAATTGCTAGATCATCCTCACTTCGTTTGTTAAGCCACTCATGAGGTAAATATTATGCTTAGTTCAAATTCATATAACTCCATTGTGTATACTATCGATATTGTTTCATCTTGTGGCTCTTGCACCTCAAAGGTGTGTGAACCGGGTTATTATGAAAATACAAACATCACTGAATAATATTTGCTATTTACTGTTTCCTGCTACTGTTCATTATTTGTTACTATACCTGTCATCATCATATACCTGATTGCATTCCATATTGACCGATCTTGATACACCTGACTCATGTACTGATACAATGGACACAACACCCTGTACATATCGACTCTACCTGTTGAACGTAACCTGACCTGTTACCTGATCTCATGCCTAATGCCGACAAACCTAACCATTCCTGCTGTCGATCCAGACAGACCTACCTTTACTTGACTTGTGTTGGCATTAGTCCTTGACTACTGAATACCTGACCTGACATACATAGCTTGGGGGTATGGGGAAATCAAAGGTGAAACCGACTTGTAACTCAACAGTTCGACACATTGTTCTGATCAGTCTTACGGGCTTGGCCAGCTCCGGAGTGTTGATGCTGACATCACTCATCTATCCTACTACCTTTTACTGCTTAGCGGCACGTCTCGGATTCAGCCCCGAGAATCATGACCGTGGTCCCGGGCACGCACGGGATACTATTGAGTTACATCGACGATTCATCAATTGGTTTCAAAGACAATAGAGTAGAAAACCTGATAGGACAGTTTAGTCACTACTGCACACCGCCCTGTTTATTACTTCTTATTACTGCTTTATTCATGTTCATGCTTGCATTGTTTATTACCATGTTTATGCTACATTACTTGATATCATGACGCGCTGACGTCTGGGTTTTGCATGGCCCAGATTCCGTGCCCTTGACGTCGACCGAGCAGGAGTATTTCAGCCAGCAGGCTGAACTGTGAGTTCTTTAGAGTTTAGTTCATTTATGTCATTTCATTTCCAGATGTGAGCCCGCATTATGGGACATACTGTTTATTCATTGTATTGGATCATTAGCTTCCGCACTCATTGTTTATTGATTCTTGTTATTATGGATTTGGACATGTATTAGTTTAGTTTATTTTACTGTTCTGGATATCTTTACAACCGTAATGTGACTGTGGATGGATACTCCCTACCCACAGGTAGCATGGTTGGCTATGTCACGTGCCCAAATCTTGCGTATTCTGGGAAGCGGGGCGTGACAAACTTGTATCATCCTAAGAGTTCACTAACTCTTTCTCTGTTTCCAGTAAACGGAGCTATGGTCATCTTATCTCTGTGACATGACTGGCAAGTTTCATAAGATGTAAATTCAAACTAATTTAAATATGCATCTACATGTAACTTCAGCTAGTCGGGTCGCATTGATATGACCTAGTCTACAATGCCTCAAGAAGGATTCGTTCATTTCTGAACTCTTCCTCTTGTGTGTGTTCCATATACTAAGAACTGTAGTTTGATTTAGAACATCAATACTTTTAGATAACGTGCCTGAACCGATCAACTTTTGATATAGGAAATGTTCAAAACATTATCCATCTATACAAAATTTTATCATTTCTTTACTAATAAAGAGATAGATATGATTTTGTATATCAGGATCGGTATCTAATAGCATTTGTTCAGAATCAATGTATTGGTAATACAGGGTGACAGTGACCAACAGACTTGGCTGCAACACTTGCCCCGTTTTCTGTCTCATGAAACTTATCACCCGTTCTCAGTTTTTCTACCCTTTTGCAGCCCTATGTAACAGATTACATATCTGGGATCCTGATCCGGTATCATATACCCAGGATGCAGAGGATACTGAGAAACAGTTCTTTGTAATGAACACACCCGAAGATGATGCATCAGCATGCACTCTCTTCGTTTGGGCGGCACGGGAATTCAGGTAATCCACAATTTCCTGCTCTGTCTTATAACAATTATAAGTTGGAGCGGGAGCAACGTTCCCCAGCTCAGTATAACAAGCGGGTTCGGTCAATATTCCGTATTATTATCTTGATTAAGGCGTGATATGGTCGCTACCTGGAGAGAGAGAGAAGAAAACACTCAGCGTGCGCTCTGGCAAGATCAGATTGGTTATTATTTTATCTAATCAGGATGGCTCCCACTGTTTTTATCAAATCTTTCTTCAAACCTTAAAAGGAAAGACTAGCCGGGATTAATTACACGCTACAAGTTCGCCAATCTTTCAGCCAGGCCAGTGTCGGTATTTTGAGGGAGGTCCCCCGTGCTTTCGCACGAACCTAATTAATGTAAACCTCGTTTTCCCAGAGGCGTAACCTCGTTAACACCTTTCTAGACACCTACTTGATCGGCTAATTGTAATGTGTAAAACTCTCCCAGGAGTAACAATTACTCGCAGCGGGTATCGGGATCCAACTATCTCATAGAAGGTATGCAATCTCATTGCAAATTTCAACACTTGAAATTCCCGATAATTTTGCCCCTAGCGTCCTATGACCTTGACGCAGGCCAACAAACCATAGTGCGCTAGTCAAGTTCAACCCGTCATTTCCTGATTGAATTAAACCCACCCGCACGACCCTTGACGCAGGCCAACAAAGTCGCACGACTACCCTAATCCAATCTGCATCATATGCATAAGCAGATAAATACTAGTTAGCTACCGCACACTACGCCTTGACACAGGCCAACAAACGTAGCACGAATACTAACTAGGACTTATCTGAAATGACGGAGGGCTACGTCAGGTTTTTCTGAAAACCTATTGCGTAATGAACTTGATATCGTTGTAGGATCGAATGATTTTAAAATGGAGTGTTTTTGAGGCTTTTCTAGTTTTGCTAAAGGGGTCACTCCCGGTGAAGGGATCGTCGGCCCTTTCCTCGTCGAATGAGGTGCGGGATATATCATATATATCACTGTGCAAAGCAAAAACTCTTAAAAGCAATCAGAAAACAAACCGAGTGTGTAGCATCTGCCAGTTATTGCTAAAGGAGTCACTCCCGGTAAAGGGATCTCGGTCCTTTCCTCATCGAATAAGGTGCAGGATATATCATATATACCGCTGTGCAAAGCAAGAACTGTAGCTACCTATTTTATTTTTGAAATTTGATTCTACAACATCTTAGGTTTCTTTTATTTCATTAATCACATTAATGAAGTCCCATCATTTAATTACCTAAACATCACAGATAAATACGACGTACACTTATGCCATCCGCATTCGCCTCGATGTCCCCTCGTGCACCGTTAGGTTAGGTAACTAACGGCAGAGCGGGGCAGGGCTAGCACGGGTGTAAAACATAAGTAACGTCTATATAATATATCATATATACTATATACAGTATCCATCACAGAACATATCACATGATCACATCACAGATATCGCAGCAGAAGAATCATATGAAATATTGGATATACTAGGACGTCCGTGTTTTCAATACGAGCCAGTATAAAACACGGATTCCACGGTCGCGATGAATAGCCAAACCCACACCCCTAGACCCCTACGAGAGTGGCAAGAAACCCTACCAATTCTAGAGTTAGGAGACCCGGACTCGACTCCTCGAGTTGGTCTCCCACTGGACTCCAGAACCCGGTTACTTGTGCTCCCCTCCTTAGATATCCTAGTGCGGAAAAGTAAATAATATACAAAGGGTGACATCTTCCGCAACCTGGAAGTGTCCCAAATAAAAGAATATTACATACAAGTTTTTACATGAATGAAAATGAAAAACACTCATCTCACATAAAAACCCCCGGCTATTCAAACACGACGATCCAATATAACATATCCAGCAACACATAACATCACATGTCATCAACGTAAGTAAATATGCGCATCCCAATTGTCGTTGACATATAGCAACGAAACCGGCGATATCATATATTACACTTACGGTCACAGAAAAGAAAGTGTAAAACTACAACAGTTGGAATCCGCAACCTGCATAGACATCGCATGCCTAATCAAATGAATTCCTTAGACATCGCATGCCTAACAATTATAAACCCCGCATTTTAGTCTCATTATCGAAAACACTTTTCAATATCAAGTCGGGCAATTCAACAAGATTCCCGACATCCTGATCGAATGCTCGTCGCAAACTTTAGTAGACGGCCGCAACCCCGATACCGTCGACGAAGTGCACCAAGGCGGAACACCGCTACCGCGAGCACCCGGACGGATGCTTTCGGCGACGGGGTTCTCCTACAGTCACTTGGTCGGGGCTATGGAGTGAGGCTGTCTATTAAGTTTACCCGGCGAGTATCCGCGTACGCTACGTGATTGCGACGGACTTTTGATCACATCAAAATTCCGTAGCAACCGATCAAGTGAGACTAAAGTGCTATGTTTATAACATTCATTCAGTTATCTCATAACTGCTTGTGAATTCCAATTATTGTATCCCATTCCAGATAAATAGAAAATGTTAAACTTTCCGATCGAACATTCAAACACCCAAGTTTTCCCGAAACAGCTCAACACATGAAACAGGTTTAAAAACATCCAGTTCATGCCTCAGTACCAACGGTCCAGCCGTAGAAGGGTCAAGCCAACGCCTCACATGTGGCACGCCGTACTGCCCCAAACCCGAAGGTTCAAAGGGCAGTTCAAGACGGTCACATAATCGAGTTAAGGTTTGTTGTCTTCTAGAGGGTCCATCGCGTTACTTGCACTACTTAGAACGTTATTAAACCACGGAAAGATCCAATATTTGGAAATTTCCCAATAGGGGAAAAAGTGGGTATTTATATCCGATCGAACTTTTTAACATATTCAAAAAATATCCGGAAAACACATAGACAAGATTAGACAATCCGATCGAATCTACAAACTCCCAATACAACCCAGAATATTCAACTCTTGAATAAATATTAAAAAATCCCAGAAAATACAGCAAACAAAATAAGACATTACTGTGCAAACACTGTTTCAAGAAGAGATATTTTGGCCGCGGAACCGCCGCAGAAGCCAGGCTTCTGCCGCGGTTCCGCCGCGCTTTAGCAGTAACTTTTAATAATTTTTGCACCGTAATTCTTAGAATTTCCTGCTGAATTTTTTAAGAATTTTTAATCTGGAAAAAACCCAGTTTTTGAAAAAAGTCCAGAGAGCAAATTTGTGTTAGGGTTTCGGTTCGATCGGGTTTCTAACATCGTCTAAACATCGTCTAAGCATCGCCTAAGGCTTTAGCTAGGCTCTGATACCACTGTTGGGTTCCTAGGCACACTAATGAGGTCTCACAAGGCATCTACCATGCCAATTTTGAATTTTACAAGTGCCGGGAAACACTAATACGGATCGTTAACTAGAATTTTAAACGAAAAAGAAACTAGTTAACAACTTAACTAAAAGAAAGAGGCTACAACCTTTGTAGATCCGGTTCTCCACCTCCATGGCTCCGTGATGAAGTCCCCTTGCTGTCCAAATCAAATCCCGGGCTCTAGCGTCGGCTTCATCGGAGAAATGGGCGGGCTAGGTCATCGACTACGATGCCGAAGATGATCTATGTCGAGGCATCACAAGATCAAGCTCCCACTTCACCAAGTCATGAAACTTGTGAAGAAAACACCCTATACTACTTGGCAAGAGGTAGAGGATGAAGAAATAGGAAGTGGGTTCACTTTAGAATTGGATTTCTCACTCTTTTCATCAAATCACCATTGATGGAATCAAGCTTCTTCATCTTGAAGAAGAAGAAGAAGAAGAAGATGAATATTATGATAAGTTATTTTCAAAATAGAAAAGAAAATCAATACTTATCATAATACAGCCATGGTCAAGTGTAGAGAATGAACTAGGGTTAAGTGGAGTGGTTAGGGTTAAGCATGAGACAAAATGGTCACTTAGTCAAAGCTTCATGAAGCTTCAACATGCAAACAAAGAAAGCCACCATTTTCTCTTTATGCCATTTATTTTCCAAAAAGAATAAATAAATAAATGAATAAGAAAACAAAACCCTAACCATTCATATAACCATGGTTTAATCTTTACACAAACCCAAGTAAACATGTATCATCAAACATGATACAAACTTGTGCACAAAAAAATATATCACATATACAATGTGCACAAACAAGTGAGAAAAACCATTTAAAATGAACCAATATTAGTTAATGCAAAGTAATATATCAAATATATAATTATACATTAAATCATTAAATCAACACTTGATTTAACGATCCGGTCATATCGCATATAACCGACTAATATCCAATGTATCGGCTTATCGAATCAATCCTTGATTCGATAACTAGGTTATATCGCATACAACCAATCGATACGTTCATCGCGAGAATAGAATACGGTATCACATACACGCATTATTCTCGGTCCTGCACATATCTCATATGCGCTCCAATTTTGTTTCGCTTGAGCCAGGAAACCTCTGTGTAGGACTCTAAAGACTCGTCAATACGCCGGCAGCAGGTGATGATCATATCAAACACCCACAAGCTGCAAGCGGTCTGCTAAACGTAACGGCCACCCGGGTATTGAGCGATCAGAAGATCGACGAGCAAGCCCGCTCATACTCCTGTGAATCCAACCAGTAACACTTACCGTACAGTCCGGTCTCGTCGTCTGATATGTCGCATATCTCGCCTAGGGGTGGTAAACGTCAGACCCCAACAGCTCGATAAGTCGTGTCGTTATGAGGTCCATAACAGTTCGAGAAACTACTGGTAACACTTACCAGTAAATCTCAGCAACCCTGGCCAGGGATTTCCGGTTATAGCCAATCGAACACAGCGCAACATCAACCCCCTATACCGGGAGAGACGAATCCCCTCCTATCGCTCATTGCCTCCATGTGACTCGGGACTGTACCCAAAAACCACCGTTTTGCACGCCCTCTTGGACGTGGTAAGGTGGAAATCAAAGCACAGTGGGAACCACACAAGACTCTATGACGATCTCGGGTCAACAGACTACTCTGTACCAGTGTCACCAGAGAACTGCCATCTGACGTAAGGTATAATACCATCTGGGAGTTCTCGGCGAGTCCGTCCAGTGTACCCAGTCTCCACTGAGCACCCGTATATCATCTCTGATGTCAAACACCAATGGATATGGGATCATCCATCGCCCATCTGTATGGGTCGAGAAGGTATACGCTAGTCTACTCTGGTATATCGATGCCCCGTCTCGATACACCCACGACTAGGGGCCTTGAAGGATGTACTTATGGACTACCATGTCCCCACTAGTATGATCCACATCATAGTCCAGGTAGTCAGGTACACATCCTAAGGGCTTTACCAACATGTAACAGAGAGACGATCAGTGTACACGTTAAGATAAAGAGCAACCAGATAGCATACTATCATGTCGAGCAAGAAAGTCCTCCCTATATATGTCCAAGCATCCACTACAATATACATCCTATGTATAGTAATGGCCTCTAGGGCATACATATAACTAACAAGGAGACCCGGACTCGACTCCTCGAGTTGGTCTCCCACTGGACTGCAGAACCCGGTTACTTGTGCTCCCTTCCTTGGGTCTATCCTAGTGCGGAAAAGTAAATAATATACAAAAGGTGACATCTTCCGCAACCTGGAAGTGCCCCAATAAAAGAATATTACATATAAGTTTTTACATGAATAAAAATGAAAAACTCTCATCTCACATAAAACCCCCCGGCTATTCAAACACGACGATCCAATATAACATATCCAGCAACACATAACATCACATGTCATCAACGTAAGTAAATATGCGCATCCCAATTGTCGTTGACATATAGCAACGAAACTGGCGATATCACATATTACACTTACGGTCACAGAAAAGAAAGTGTAAAACTACAACAGTTGGAATCCGCAACCTGCATAGACATCACATGCCTAATCAAATGAATTCCTTAGACATCGCATGCCTAACAATTATAAACCCCGCATTTTAGTCTCATTATCGAAAACTCTTTTCAATATAAGTCGGGCAATTCAACAAGATTCCCGACATCCTGATCGAATGCTCGTCGCAAACTTTAGTAGGCGGCCGCACCCCCGACACCGTCGACGAAGTACACCAAGGCGGAACACCGCTGCCACGAGCACCCGAACGGATGCTTTCGGCGACGCGGTTCTCCTACAGTCACTTCGTCGGGGCTATGGGGTGAGGCTGTCTATTAAGTTTACCGGCGAGTATCCGCGTACGCTACATGATTGCGACGGACTTTTGATCGCATCAAAATTCCGCGGCAACCGATCAAGTGAGACTAAAGTGCTATGTTTATAACATTCAAATCAGTTATCTCATAACTGCTTGTGGATTCCAAGTATTGTATCCCATTCCAGATAAATAGAAAATGTTAAACTTTCCGATCGAACAATCAAACACCCAAGTTTTCCCGAAATAGATCAACACATTAAACAAGTTTATAAACATCCAGTTCATGCCTCAGTACCAACGGTCCAGCCGTAGAAGGGTCAAGCCAACGCCTCACATGTGGCATGCCGTACTGCCCCAAACCCTAAGGTTCAAAGGGCAGTTCAAGACGGTCACATAATCAAGTTAAGGTTTGTTGTCTTCTAGAGGGTCCATCGCGTTACTTGCACTACTTAGAACGTTATTAAACCACGGAAAGATCCAACACTTGGAAATTTCCCGACAGGGGGAAAAGTGGGTATTTATATCCGGTCGAACATTTTAACATATTCAAAAATTATCCGGAAAACACAGACGAAGTTAAACTTCCCGATCGAAACACGGAGTCCCCAATACAACCCAGAAAACTCAACTCTTACGTGCAAATTAAAAATTCCCAGAAAACTCAGCACCTGAAGAAACAAATTACTGTGCAAAATTAGAGGGATGATCTCATTATATGGCCGCGGAACCGCCGCAGAAGCCAAGCTTCTGCCGCGGTTCCGCCGCGCTTTAGCCGTAACTTTTGGTAATTTTTGCACTGTAATTCTTAGAATTTCCTGCTGAATTTTTTAAGAATTTTTAATCTGGTAAAAACCCAGTTTTGAAAAAATGTCCAGAGAGGGTTGAAATTTAGGGTTTCGGGGTTCGATCGGGTTTCTAACAACGTCTACGCATCGTCTAAGCCTCTAGCTAGGCTCTGATACCACTGTAGGGTTCCTAGGCACACTAATGAGGTCTCACAAGGCATCAAGCATGCCAATTTCAAAAATTTCCGGTGCCGAGAAACCTTAATGCGATCGTTGACTAGAGTTTTAGGCGAAAACTAGAACTAGTAAACTGCTTCACTAATAAGTGAACGGAAATACAACCTTTGTAGATCCGGTCCTCCACCTCCATAGCTCCGTGATGAAGTCCCTCCGCTGTACCCATCGGATCCCGGACTCTCGCGGTGGTTTCATCGAAGAAATGATCGGGCTAGGTCGTCGACTTCGATGCCGAAGATGATCTACGTCGAGGAACACAAGATCAAGCTCCAACTTCACCAAGCCATGAAACTTGTGAAGAAAACACCCTATACTACTTGGCAAGTGGTAGAGAATGAAGAAATAGGAAGTGGGTTCACTTTAGAATTGGATTTCTCACTCTTTTTCTCAAGTTGCCATTGTTGGTAGCAAGCTTTTTCTTCATCTTTGAAGAAGAAGAAGAAGAAGAAGAAGATAATATGATAAGTATTTCCAAAATAGAAAATAATATGATACTTATCATATTGCAACCATGGTTATGTGTAGAGAGTAAACTAAGGTTAGGTGAATGGTTAGGTTAGGCATGAAACAAAAATGGTAGACTTTTTCAAAGCTTCATGAAGCTTCAATGTAAAACAAAGCAAGCCACCATTTCTCTTTTTGCCAAAATAAATAAATAAATAAATGAATAAATAAATTAAAACCCTGACCATTTACTTAACCAAGGTTTAAACTAAACATACACCCAAACATGCATGTATCATCAAACATGATACAATTAAGTGCACAAAAAATATATCACATATACAATGTGCACTTCAAGTGAGAAAATCCATTTTAAGTGAACAATATTAGTCAATGTAAAGTAATATATCTAATATATAATTATACATTAAATCAACACTTGATTTAACGATCCGGTCATATCGCATATGACCGACTAATATCCAATGTATCGGCTTATCGAATCAATCCTTGATTCGATAACTAGGTTATATCGCATACAACCAATCGATACATTCATCGCGAGAATAGAATACGGTATCACATACACGCATTATTCTCGGTCCCGCACATATCTCATATGCGCTCCTATTTCGTTTCGCTTGAGCCAGGAAACCTCTGTGTAGGACTCTAAAGACTCGTCAATACGCCGGCAGCAGGTGATGATCATGTCAAACACCCACAAGCCGCAAGCGGTCTACTAAACGTAACGGCCACCCGGGTATTAAGAGATCAGAAGATCGACGAGCAAGCCCGCTCATACTTCTGTGAATCCAACCAGTAACACTTACCGTACAGTCCGGTCTGTTCGTCTGATATGTGGCATATCTTGCCTAGGGGTGGTAAACGTCAGACTCCAATAGCTCGATAAGTCGTGTCGATATGGGGTCTATAACAGTTCGAGAAACTACTGGTAACACTTACCAGTAAATCTCAGCAACCCTGACCAGGGATTTTCGGTTATAGCCAATCGAACACAGCGCAACATCAACCCCCTATACCGGGAGAGACGAATCCCCTCCTATCGCTCATTGCCTCCATGTGATTCGGGACTGTACCCAAAAACCACCGTGTTGCACGCCCTCTTAGACGTGGTAAGGTGGAAATCAAAGCACAGTGGGAATCACACAAGACTCTATGACGATCTTGGGTCTACAGACTAACCTGTACCAGTGTCACCAGAGAACTGCCATCTGAAGTAAGGTATAATACCATCTGGGAGTTCTCGGCGAGTCCGTCCAGTGTACCCAGTCTCCACTGAACACCCGTATATCATCTCTGATGTCAAACACCAATGGATATGGGATCATCTATCGCCCATCTGTATAGGTCGAGAAGGTATACGCTAGTCTACTCTAGTATATCGATGCCCTGTCTCGATACACCCACGACTAAGGACCTTGAAGGATGTACTTATGGACTACCATGTCCCTACTAGTATGATCCGCATCATAGTCCAGGTAGTCAAGTACACATCATAAGGGCTTTACCAACATGTAACAGAGAGACAATCAGCGTACACGTTAAGGTAAAGAGCAACCAGATAGCATACTATCATGTCGAGCAAGAAAGTCCTCCCTATATATGTCCAAGCATCCACTACAATATACATCCTATGTATAGTAATAGCCTCTAGGGCATACATATAACTAACAGGAGCCTCTCGAGAGTCTGGAACACGATGATCGCAGCGAAGGGATTTCAATACGGAGCTTAAGAAGTGAAGGACCGGATCTACAAAGGTTGTAATCTCTCTCACTTAGTGTTAAAGAGTTTAACATGCTTGTTTTCGCCTAAACCCTAGTTTAAAGATCCGGCTTCGGGTTGTTCGGCACGGCTAAAATTTTAATCGGGCATGCTTAATGCCTTGTAGAACCTTGTGAGCGTGCCTAGCAACCCTCCAGTTATTACACTTGATATATGTTTTTATACACCGTTGTGATGGTTTATGATTTGTGCTTGTCTATTGCACTTGATATTGATTTCGTACCTTGGCTGCACATGATTATGATCTTGTAGATTTCATACAATTGTCTTGCTTTTGTGCATGTGGTACGCACTCGATTGGATTCTGCACTCGGTATAGCTTATATGTGTTTGCAGTGCATCGATATGTGTTTTGTACACGCATTTGCACACGTTTATGATTTCATACACCTTGGTACACTCGGTGTTGCTGTTTATGCATTTGAGTTATTGATTGGTATTTTGTGCAATTGTCGCACTAGGTTTTTACGCTGTGCAATAGATGCACCGTAATTGTATTGCGTGCACTGGATGCACTGTATTTGTATTTCGTACACTGGATGCACCGTATTTGTATTGCGTGCACTGGATGCACCGTATTTGTATTTCGTGCACTGGATGCACCGTATTTGTATTTCGTACACTTAAAGCACCAGATTTGTATTTCATGCATTTGTTGCACTAGATTTTTCATTTCGTGCAATTGTCGCGCCAGGTTTATGTTTTTGTGCATTTGCTGCACCAGATTCGTATTTCGTGCATTTGTTGCACTAGATTTACATTTTATGCAATTGTCGCACCAGATTTATCTTTTTGTACATTTGCTGCACCAGATTCGTATTTCGTACATTAGTTGCACTAGGTTTGCAATGCATGCATTTGTTGCACCGGACGGGTATTCATGCATTAGTTGCACTAGATTTATACTCCGTACATTGGTTGCACCCGATTTATGTTCTTGAGCATTCGTTTTACCATATTTGTATTTTCGTGCGCGTTTGTACTTGATTTAGATTTTTATTCGTGCATATTGGATGCACTTGATTTCGATTTCATTCGTGCATGATGGATGCACTTGATTTGGATTTTCGCTCGTGTTGGGCGCATGGTATGAGATGCGATTTATGCACACCGGATGCACTCGATTTTGGATTTTCAATCGTGCATGTTAGTTGCACTGGATTGAGGTTTTCGTGCACTCTAGATGCACTTGATATTGTTGTCGTGCACACTCATTGCATTGGACAGATGCTTTCGTACATACCCGTTGCACTTAGTTTTGGTTTTGTGAACATTCGTAACACTTGTATCTGGATTTGGTTTCCGTGCGCACCAGACGCGCGTGATTGTTGGATACGCCTTTTGAGGCTGACTTTACTCTTGAGTACTTCGTTTTCATGATGAGCACTATATTATATAGTAGCCGAATATGACTGATCTGAGGACAGTACCTGAGTACTTTGCATGCATTAAAAGCTTACCAAGAGGTTTTCAAAAGGAGTTATAGTCTCGCTATTTCCTATGTGTCCGTGAGTGACACGAACGTTTACAAAGGAAAACCTTTGGGGATGTTTCAAAATGGACGGGACGTATATCTGAGCAAAACGTATACGAAACTATATTTATTATTTTACAAATGAACGTCCGTCACTTATACCATGAGTTACGCATCACGCGGCGATTTAGAAAAGATTTTGCATGTGTGTTATTCTATTTTAGAAATTTTTTTCTAAGGATGCGTACTATATACATATTATAGTATTTGACCAGTGCATATTGGATTTCAGTAGTGGATTTCGAGATCTTTATCTCTATTGTAACTCCGATGATATGCGTGCAAATTCGATAATTTGCATGACGCTTGACGGAGTTCAATTTTGAGTTTCGTACTCATTTTCATGCGCACGCGATGTGCTGTGGTATTTCTTTATCTTCCGTGATTTCGGAGCCCCGTTGATTTGAGCTGATTATTGAAATGCTTTAGTATTTGGGGGTTTAAATTTAAAATTTAGGGATCGAATTTATTTAAGGGGGGAAGATTGTAACATTTCAGAAAATATAAAATATTATTTTTGGAATTTAATATTAAAATAATATTTTTCCCGAAAACTGCCCGATTTGTGAAATTGGGGTTTTCGAAAAAAGGGTATAAATATATACCACTATTTGTGAAATAAATGGAGATTAAAATGATTTATTCATTTAAATTTATATTTATTGGATTTGGCGTTTTTATATTTAATTATATGCAGTTTGGATAAAAACCCGATTAGTGCACTGCTAATCGTGATTAGGCCAAATCCGTGTTTCTACAGTTTTCCATGGCTAGTGCGCCATGTCATGTTGCATTTTGGTTATATGTTGTTTTATTGTGTTGTGTTGGGGTATTATCTGGTTTGGGTTTTAAAAAGAAAAGAAAAAGAGAAAAAGGTGGCATGATGACTTGGAGAGGGAGAGAGTGAGACATGAGTGTGGGGGTGAGAATAAGGTAGAAAGAGAGAGAGAGGCTGCCTCATTTCATTTTCCCCCCACCATCTTCTTCTCCTTCTTCTTTCTCACTTACCTCCACTTTCAACCCTAGATCCATATCAAAATACTCCTCAAAACCCTATACCCCTTTCACAAAAAATTATCACCTCCTCACCCTCATCGCATTGGACCAAGCAAAGTGGGATTTTGATGACCTTGGGCATCTAGGGTTTTTCTTGAGTTGCCTAATTGAGGTATAATTCCTTCCTTTTAGTTTAGTTTGTTGTTTCCTAGCATCCTAGTTTGGTTTAGAGTTAAACTTGTTATATTAGTGATGTGTGGAAATCTAAAGACAAGGGTTGAGTAATGTGTGGAATTGAGGATCTGTAGTGGCTGTTAACAAGACTTGAGAGGTGTTTTTACCGGTCTAGACCCGGATTAGAAACTAATACAACGATTTAGAATTTCCCGACATCGGAATTGTGACAGTTTGTGATGGTTTTTAGAGATCTGGGATGACCCGAGACCTTTATAAAATAAGTTCCCATGATCACGAGACGAGCAGGCAACCTGGAAGCATCACCTGAAACCTGAGCCCCAAACATGAATTCCTGGCCGCAGATTTATTACGTTTGGCCGCAATTTGCGACCAGGTGGTGGGTGATTTGTGTGATTTTTGGCTAGTAGTCTTGTTTTCTGGTATCTAGAGCAACCCTATGTGCAAAATCCCTTAGTTTGTCCTATAGTGAAATCTGGGAAGGGTTTTCCTATGTTGCTGTTTTCGTGGTTTCCGTATTTTGAATGATAAGTTTTGATATTTGGATTTGTATTTGGTTGTTGGATATTTGTACATCAACGACTAGGGATAATTGGTTGGTTTTGCATGCGTGGGCTATAGGTTCTAACCTATAGGCAATCTGTGTGCCGTTTTGGTTTTCTGGACGTAATGTTAATAGCGATTGCGATTTGTGTATTATTGTAGGTACCTCCGTATGGATTCCGAGGCGATGGAGCATGACGTCATCGATTTTGGCAAGTAAGGAGCAAGGTGAGTGGATCTATATCCACGGGGGAAGTCGGGTGGATGTCATATAGCACCCCCACAAGTTTTGATGGAAACCGATTCATAGTATATGGTTAAGAAAACCTTTAATTCAAAATTATAGATCGAGTTAAAAGATAGATAGAGAAACCATGTTAGAAACTAAAGGATAGTTAGAAGTGATATGATACGACTAATATGTGATGACGGGATTTGAGGATGATATTTGATGATATTGCCGTTTACGGTACTATAAGACTAGATAGCCGATGTAAATGTGTTATCCGAACCATACCTATTTCCAAACTGAAGAATCATATGCATCTTTTAAACAGCTACCTTGAGGGACGTTATAGATTTTCAAATGATATCTTTTCCTTAAAAACACCGTAGCCCCTACTTTCAAAACTACGATTTGCATCTTTTAAAAACTGATTGTATGGTTCGGGTGTGTATGTTAGATTAGATACGTATGCTTATAGTAAAGGTAGAATGAAATTGTAAATTGACTTTATGAGAGATATATATGCGATGAAAAGAGAATACGATTTGGCATGTGATATGATAATATGTTGGTATACGGATGCGAGTCGATTGAGAGAATTGATACCTTGCCGGTCCCTTGATATGAGATTGTTATGGATGTGACTTGGGATATAGGCATATGGATATATGTGTATACATGTTGTGAGTCATGAATGATAGGCCGTACGTGACATTAGGCCGTACCCTCATTGTCATATAGGTTGATAGGATCCCTTTTTGGTTTAATACCGCCGTACGATAATTTTCCGTACGTGATGAGTTTGACTTGATGATTGATCCATACCCTTGACTAGAGGATACCATACGATGGATTATACCGTACGTGATGTCGTGAGGCTAGATGCTGATGGTTAGATTCACCGACTCGGTCATGTTAGATACGTATACCCGTCAGCATTTGCATATGATTTACCTTATGCTGCATTCATGTTATTCTCATGGCATTGTATATACCTGTGCTAGTACAACTACACCATTATCGATGATGCGTATACCACACTTACACAGATTGGCCGGCTCACACACTTCATCATCGATAATTGCTATGTCACTTATACAGTAGAATCGCTGCATCAGGATATGACTCCTTGCGTGATAGACTTGCTCTAGCTACATATTGTACACCCATACTTGCGTACATACATATTGTACACCCATACTTGCGGACATAAACATTTATACATCCATACTTGCGTACCTACACATATGCACCTTTATACGGTATTGCATTCGATTTTGGAGATTTGGGAACCGCATGATATATTTTAAAACTGGATTCATTTAAATGAGCGGTTTTCCCTTGATATGTGCATATTACTTTTCCATGTTGTATGATATACGGATATGCTTACATTTCTGTTATATGTCGCATACATCATGCTTTACGCTTATACGCATTGAGATATGTTGTTTTCATGAGATTTCTGGATTTGAGAACCGCGGTCATTTTAAAAGAAAGTATGTATTGTTTAAAAAAAACCCGATTTCTCTTGATATGATATTTCAGAGCGTCCACCATGCATTTTCTCGGTTCTGAGACGTGTGATATGTGAAACTCGATTCGAGGAGTTGGATGATCCGTTTGCGGGTTCATGGTAGACCCGGTACGGTACCCCGGGGCAAGAAGATCGTGGAGATGACGATGAGCCTGGCAGAGGGACCACTACCTACCGGTGATTGGTTGGGCCTGGCGGTTATCCGGAGGATACTGGCCGGGACGAGAGATGGATATTGGGTCGACCCGTCTGCCGGAGCCCGCTGGCCGATCCCGCAGACGGAGCCTGAGGGCCGATCCGGACTGACGGAGCCCGAGATTTGAGGATTTACGTGTCGATGCTGGACACGGGTTTCATGATGTTTCGAGTGTCGATGCTATGCACTCAGATTTTATGATTTTTGATGTGTCGGGAGGGACACACGTTGATTTATATTCTCATACTTTCATGCATCTTCTTTTATGATATTTACATGCATGATATTGTTGTGTCATTGGTTGACACGTGGACGGGATCCACATGCATACATAAACTGATGATATGGTTGGACGCGACCCACATGCATACAGACATTGATCACATGGTTGGATGATATCCGCATACATATAGGTGTTGATTACATTGTTGGCACATATACAGATACGGTCACCCTAGATATCATAGTATTACCTTCATGATATAGTTGATCTAGGAGTCGTCGTTTATTCAATTTCTACTTGTTGATGTTTTTCCACTCACGAGTTGGCAACTCACCCCCGTTGTGCCACAGTTCTTGCAGATTGACCGTATGGATCAGTAGCGGCATCGCTGGCACACAGTTGCTTTTGGGTGATTGCTTTGGTAGGTAGGACATTTGTATCGTACCCACTCTTGTATTTATATTTCCTGTTGTATCTAGTCAACTCCATCAATTAAACTAGTATTTGTATAAGTAATGAGAGTTTGTGAGACTTGTGGTTGCGAGACTTAGAACGAGAGGTTTCCGCTACTTGTGGTTTTGATATCTTGCTTATTTCTTTATCTTTTGTGGTGAACTTCGCCGTTGGGCGTCGTATACTTATATTTATGCTTTGCATGGTTGTGGATCCGCCGATTGGCGAAGAGTTAGCTCCCGCTTGGGGATGCCTTTATATTATTATATATTATGGTTTTGGATCAAAAAAATACAAGGGAGGTGCTGCCCAAATTTTTAAAAGACGAAATATGTTTTCAAACTAGAAATTTTCACTTGCATTTTTATGTCCCTTTTCTATGCATTAAGAAAACTTGATTTTCTTATACCTTTATTTCAAAACTTCACCTCTTTTATTTTCTTACAAAGGTTTAGATCTCTGGGTTTCAGCTTACTTGAATTACGTTACGCCTTTAGACGTTGCGTGATTTAAGTGCTGGTCACGAGCTAATATTTCAGGTCGTGACAGATCTCGTCAGCGGAGTCATCTTTTAGCTCCTCCAGAATCTCAGCCGCTTTTACGGGAAAGAACTCTTTCAATTGAATTAGAGTCCTTTCCTTTTGCTTGTAGTCTTCAAGGGAATTGATATGCCTTTAAATGGTCGATTTTCCCGCTGATTCCTTTTCATTTCGAGCTGCATCTTTCCTTTTCTTTTTCTTTATCTTTTCGATTTTGAGCCTGATGGAGACGAATTAGTAACTGGAATGGTCGGCTCCTTCTGCCCCTCCCATTCTGTTCTGGGCTCTTTCTGAAGTAGATTTAGCATCTTCTTCGTCATTTTAGACGTGTGCATGCTCCATGGAGGCTGCGGCAAGTCAGTTTCATTTCTCGGGGCAGTGGGTCCAGCTGTCTGCTCCCAGAAGGCTTCAGCTTGTGTCTGTATAAAGTTGGTGGTTGTTGCTTGATTGGTCACCAACACGCTCTTGGATATCTCGATCTCTCCGGTCTTGTATTCCTTCTTAACCCAGTCTTTGAAAATATAGCAATTATCGATTGCATGGCTCACTACTCGGTGGTACGGGCAATACAAGAGATTGTCGATCGTTTTTGCTTCGTGAGGTCTTTTCGACTCCGGCAATTGTAGACTGTTGTTTAAGACATCTTTGAATATCTTGCGGATTTTATTCCTTCTGAAAGAGTAGACTTTATTCTTTTTCTTCTCTAGTGAAGGCCCTTCTTCTCTTAGCACTGGCTTTCGAGCCCGCCCGTCTTTCGCTTGTCTTTATTGTCAGACGCATTGAAAGCGTTGGTCTTGTTGGAGCTCCCACTTTTACGGTTGTCGTCTTTTCTTCTCTTCTAAAGCTTGTCACCCTGAGAGTCTGAGATAAACTCTTGCTTCGATCGTTCCAACATTTAAACTCTCTTGGTCAGCTCTTGAAACGTCTTGATGCCTTCTGTACATAAGAATGGGACCGTCCAATTGCTGTGGCTCCCAATGAGAAGGCTGGCGGAATGGTCTTGCTCCAGCAGCGGTTTACACTTGTAGGGTTCCTAGGCACACTATAGAGGTCTCACAAGGCATCAACCATGCCATTTTCCAAAATTATGGTGCCGAGAAACCCTAGTTAACGGATCGTTGCTAGAATTCTAGGCGAAATATAAAGCTAGTTAACAATTTAACTAGAAGTTAGATGCTACAACCTTTGTAGATCCGGTAATCCTCTTCCTTGGCTCCACGTAGGCATCCTCTCGCTGTCCTTTTCGAATCCTAGACTCGTTCATCGGTTTCATCGGGAAAACGAGCGGAATAGGTCGTCGGCTTCGTGTCAAAGACGATCTACGTCGAGGTTGCACAAACTCAAGCTCCGACTTCACAAAGTTGTGAAACTTGTGAAGAAAACACCCAAAACAACTTGGCAAGAGGTAGAGGGTGAAGAAATAGGAGGTGGGTTCACTTTAGAATTGGATTTATCTCACTTTAACTCAAGTTGCCATTAATGGACCTTGAGCTTTTCTTGAAGAAGAAGATGATCAAGAAGAAGGAAATATGATAAGTGTTGAGATTTAATAAAATTAAATCAATACTTATCATAAAGAGAACCATAGTTAAGTGTAGAGAGTTAACTAAGGTTAGAAGAATGGTTAGGGTTTAAAGTGAAGACAAAATGGTCACAAAGTCAAAACTTCATGAAGCTTCAACAATGTTCAAGAAAGAAAGCAACCATTTTGTATTCTTATGCCATTCTTTTTCCAAAATGAAAAAATAAAAGAATGGATAAATAAAAACCCTAATCACTTTCTTAACCTAGGTTTAATTCTATACACTTAACCTAATGAGCAAGCATCATCAAACATGATACTAACATGTGCACAAAAATATATCACATATACAATTTGCACATCAAGTGAGAATATCCATTTAAAGTAAACCAATACTAGTTAATGCAAAGTAATATATCAAATATATAATTATACATTAAATCATTAAATCAACATTTGATTCAATGATCCGGTCATGTCGCATATAACCGACTAGAATTCAATGTATCGATTTATCGAATCAATGATTCGATAACTAGGTCATATCGAATACAACCAATCGAAACATTTAACGCAAGAATGAAATGCGGTATCACATACACGCATTATTCTCTCTCCCGCACATATCTCATATGCGCTCCTATTTCGTTTCGCTTGAGCCAGGAAACCTCTGTGTAGGACTCTAAAGACTCGTCAATACGCCGGTAGCAGATGATGATCATATCAAGCACCTACAAGCCGCAAGCGGTCTGCTAAACGTAACGGCCACCCGGGTATTGAGCGATCAGAAGATCGACGAGCTAGCCCGCTCACACTCCTGCGAATCCGACCAGTAACACTTACCGTACAGTCCGGTCTCTTCGTCTGATATGTCGCATATCAAGTCTAGGGGTGGTAAACGTCAGACCCCAATAACCCGATAAGTCGTGCCGATGTGAGGCTCGTAACGGGTCGAGAAACTACTGGTAACACTTACCAGCAAATCTCTGATCAGCCCTGGCCAGGGACTTCCCTGCTACGGCCAATCGAGCACTGCGCAACATCAACCCCCAATACCGGGAGAGACGAAACCCCTCCTATCGCTCATTGCCTCCATGTGACTCGGGACTGTGCCCAAAGACCACCGTTTTGCACGCCCTCATGGACGTGGTAAGGTGGAGATCAAAGCACAGTGGGAATCACAAAAGACTCTATGACGATCTCGGGTCTACAGACTAACCTGTACAAGTGTCACCTGAGAACTGCCATCTGACGTGAGGTATAATACCATCTGGGAGTTCTCGGCGAGTCCGTCCAGTGTACCCAGTCTCCACTGAGCACCCGTATACCATCTCTGATGTCAAACACCAATGGATATGGGATCATCCATCGCCCATCACATGGGTCGAGAAGCGTATACGCTAGTCTACTCTGGTATATCGATGCCCCGTCTCGATACACCCACGACTAGGGACCTTGAAGGATGTACTTATGGACTACCATGTCCCCACTAGTATGATCTGCATCATAGTCCAGGTAGTCAAGTACACATCCTAAGGGCTTTACCAACATGTAACTATAAGACAGTATAAAGAGACTGGTGTACATGTTAAGATAAAGAGTAGCCAGATAGCATACTATCATATCGAGCAAGAAAGTCATCTCTATATATGTCCAAGCATCCAATATAATATACATCATCTGTACAATACTGGCCTCTAGGGCATACATACAACTAACAATCTCCCACTTGCACTAGGGCCAGCTGCTGTAGTATCGCATACCGAGCATCCTGAAAAGTCTCTCAAACTGTATCTGGGGAATGGCCTTCGTGAGTGGATCCGCGGTGTTGTTCTTCGTGTCAACCCTCCTGACCTCGATCTCCCGGCGATCAACTATCTCCCGGATCAGGTGATACCGCCTCAGAATATGCCTGGATCGCTGATGGGACCTGGGTTCCTTGGCCAAAGCCACCGCTCCATTGTTATCGCAATACAAAGGTATTGGATGCTCAATGGATGGAACCACTCCAAGTTCAGTAATGAACTTCTTGATCCAGACAGCCTCTTTGGCAGCATCGTTGGCAGCGATGTATTCAGCCTCCATCGTCGAGTCTGCCACGGTTTCCTGCTTGGAACTCTTCCAGCTAACCACCCCTCCGTAAAGGGTAAAGACAAAGCCCGACTGCGACTTAGAGTCGTCCTTATCACTCTGGAAGCTCAAATCGGTAAAGGACTCCACTTGGAGTTCTCCGTTACCATACACCAAGAACATATCTCTAGTCCTTCGCAAGTACTTGAGAATGCTCTTCACAGCTGTCCAGTGACTCTCTCCAGGATCATCTTGATACCTGCTCACTACACTTAGTGAGTATGCTACATCGGGTCTGGTACATAGCATCGCATACATGATAGAGCCTACTGCCGAAGCATAGGGTATCCCTTGCATGCGAGCTCTCTCCAAATCAGTCTTGGGAGACATCTCTTTGGAGAGAGTGACTCCAGAGATCGTGGGCAAGTTCCCACGCTTGGACTCTTCCATACTAAACCTCTTTAGTATGGTGTCAATGTACCTGGATTGGGACAATCCCAAAATCCGTTTGGATCTATCTCTATAGATCCTAATTCCCAATATGTAGGAGGCATCACCAAGATCTTTCATTGAGAATCTTTGTGATAAGAAGAGCTTGACCGCTTGCAGCATAGGAATATCATTTTCTATCAAGAGTATGTCGTCCACGTACAATACGAGGAAGACAACCTTACTCTCTGCCACCTTCTTGTAGATACAAGGTTCATCTGGATTTTTGACGAAATCAAACTCTTTGATAACGACATCAAAGCAGATGTTCCAACTCCGCGATGCTTGCTTTAATCCATAAATGGATTTAAGCAGCTTGCACACCTTCCCGCTGCTCCCACTGTCTACGAAGCCCTCTGGCTGAGTCATGTACACGCACTCTTCTAAATCACCATTTAGAAAGGCGGTCTTAACATCCATTTGCCAGATTTCGTAGTCATGATATGCAGCGATGGCAAGCATGATTCGGATGGATTTAAGCATAGCCACTGGAGAAAAGGTTTCGTCATAGTCCACACCTGGTCTTTGACGAAAACCCTTTGCTACAAGTCTAGCTTTGAAAGTCTCCACTTTCCCATCTACACCAAGTTTCTTCTTGAAGATCCACTTGCTCCCAATGGGTTTTACCCCTTCAGGAGCAACTTCCAAAGTCCATACTTTGTTGGTGTACATGGATTCCAACTCGGACCGCATAGCATCCAGCCATTTCACTGAGTCCCTACTCGTGATGGCCTGCTCGAAGCTAGTTGGGTCATCATCCTCCATGATGCAATCCTCGCTCCCACCATCCATGAGAAAACCGTAGTATCTCTCAGGTTGGCGAGGAACCCTACTAGATCGGCGGAGTGGCTGAGGTTCATTGGGAGCTACTGAATCCTCTGGTTCCACTAAATCTTCTGTTGTGTTTTGTTCAGCTGGAACCTCTTCCAGTTCTACCTCAGAGCCACTAATCTTTTTTGCAAGAAATTCCTTTTCTAAAAAGGTGGCATGTTGAGCAACAAATACTCTTTGTTCCTCACTGTGGTAGAAGATATACCCTCGCGAATGTTTGGGATATCCAACAAACTTACACAAAACAGATCTTGCCTCGAGTTTGTCCGGTTTTTGTCTTTTGACATAGGCCGGGCAACCCCATATCTTTATAAAATTAAGATATGGTCTCTTCCCTTCCCATATCTCATATGGTGTGGTAGGCACAGATTTGGTGGGAACCCTGTTCAGTAGGTATGCTGCTGTTTCCAGTGCATATCTCCAGAAGGAAACAGGTAACTCAGCTACACTCATCATAGAGCGCACCATATCTAATAGGGTGCGGTTTCTCCGCTCCGATACACCGTTGTGCTGTGGTGTATATGGAGGAGTTAGCTGAGAGAGAATCCCATTCTCTTTTAGGAAGTCTAGGAATTCATTGCTCAAGTATTCACCTCCTCGATCTGATCGAAGGATTTTAATACTTTTTCCGGTTTGGTTCTCGACTTCTTGTTTATATTCTCTAAATTTCTCAAAAGCTTCTGATTTGTGTTTCATCAGGAACACATATCCGAATCTAGAGAGATCGTCAGTGAATGTAATGAAGTACGAAGAACCATCCCTGGCATGTGTAGACATGGGACCGCATACATCACTATGTATCAGTCCCAAGAGTTCTGTAACTCTTTCTCCGTGTCCCGTAAACGGAGCTTTGGTCATCTTGCCTTTGAGACATGACTGGCAAGTGTCATAGGATGAAAATTCAAACGGATTTAAATATCCATCCTTATGCAACTTAGCCAGTCGTGTCGCATTGATGTGACCCAGTCTATAATGCCACAAGAAGGATTCATTCAGTTCTGAACTCTTCCTTTTGTGTGTGTTTGTTATGCTTAGAACTGTTGATTGATTTAGAACATAAATGCCATTGCATAGCGTGCCTGATCCAACCAACTTTTGGTTACGGAAAATGTTCATAACATTATCCTGTAATACAAAATTATATCCCTCTTTACTCAATAAAGAAACAGATATAATGTTGCATATCAGGTTCGGCATGTAATAGCATTCGTTCAGAACCAATGTATTACCAGTTGGTAATGTAAGGTGATATTCCCCGACAGTCTTAGCTGCAACAATTGCACCATTTCCAACTCTAATGTCTTTATCACCTTCTCCAAGTTCTCTACCTTTTCTTAGCCCATGTAACTGATTACATATATGGGATCCCGACCCGGTATCCAATACCCAGGACGTAGAGCAAATGGAGAAACAGTTCTCTGTAACGAACACACCCGAAGAAAATGCATCAACATGTACTTTCTTCATTCGGGTGGCATGGGAATCCTGGTATTCCCCTATTTCCTGTTCATTCCTATAACTCTTATAAGAAGGAACGGAACCAACGTTCCCCAGCACAGTATAACATGCGGGTTCGGTCAATACATCCATATTATTATCTTTATTAAGGCATGAAATGGTCGCTACTTGGAGAGAGAGAGAAGAAAACACTTTAGCGTAAGCTCGTGCAAGATCAGATTGGTTATTATCTTATCTAATCAGGATGGCTCCCACTGCTTTTTATCAAATCTTCCTTCAAACCCTAAAAGGAAAGACTAGCCGGGATTAATTACACCCTACAACTTCGTCGATCTTTCAGCCAGGCCAGTGTCGGTACTTTGAGGGAGGTCCCCCGTGCTTTCGCACGAACCTAATTAATGTAAACCTCGTTTTCCCAGAGGCGTAACCTCGTTAACACTTTTCTAGACACCTACTTGATTGGCTAATTGTAATGTGTAAAACTCTCCCAGGAGTAACTCTTACTCGCAGTGGGTATCGGGATCCAACTATCTCATAGAAGGTATGCAATCTCATTGCAAATTTCAACACTTGAAATTCCCGATAATCTTTTGCCCCAAGCATCCTATGACCTTGACGGAGGTCAACAAACCACAGGGTGCAAGTCAAGTTCAACCCGTCATTTCTTGATTGAATCAAACCCACCCGTACGACCCTTGACGGAGGTCAACAAGGTCGTACGACTACCCTAATCCAATCTGCATCATATGCATAAGCAGATAAATACTAGTTAGCTACCGCACACTACGCCTTGACGGAGGTCAACAAACGTAGCACGAATACTAACTACTACTTATCTGAAATGACGGAGGGCTACGACAGGTTTTTCATAAAAACCTATTGCGTAATGAACTTGATATCGTTGTAGAATCAAATGAAGTTTTAAAATGGAGTGATTTTGAGGCTTTTCTAGTTTTGCTAAAGGGGTCACTCCCGGTGAAGGGATCGTCGGCCCTTTCCTCGTCGAATGAGGTGCGGGATATATCATATATATCACTGTGCAAAGCAAAAACTCAAAAGCAGTCAAAAGCAAACCGAGTGTGTAGCATCTGCCAGTTATTGCTAAAGGAGTCACTCCCGGTGAAGGGATCTCGGTCCTTTCCTCATCGAATAAGGTGCAGGGTATATCATATATACCGCTGTGCAAAGCAAGAACTGTAGCTACCTTTTAATTTTAAAATTCGATTCCACAACATCTTAGGTTTCTTATCTTTCATTAATCACATTAATGAAGTCCCATCATTTAAATACCTAAACATCACAGATAGATATGACGTACACTTATGCCATCCGCATTCGCCTCGATGTCCCCTTGTGCACCGTTAGGTTAGGTAACTAACGACAGAGCAGGGCAGGGCTAGCACGGGTGTAAAACATAAGTAACGTCTATATAATATATCATATATACTATATATTATATCCATCACAGAAACACATCACAGATATCGCAGCAGAATAAACATATGAAATATTGGATATACTAGGACGTCCGTGTTTTCAATACGAGCCAGTATAAAACACGGATTCCACGGTCGTGATGAATAGCCAATCCCACACCCCTAGACCCCTACGAGAGCGGCAAGCAACCCTGCCAATTCTAGGGTTAGGAGACCCGGACTCGACTCCTCGAGTTGGTCTCCCACTGGACCCCAGAACCCGGTTACTTGTGCTCCCCTCCTTGGGTCTATCCTAATGCGGAAAAGTAAATAATATACAAAAGGTGACAACTTCCGCTACCTGGAAGTGCCCCAAATAAAAGAATATTACATACAAGTTTTTACATGAATGAAAATGAAAAACACTCATCTCACATAAAAAACCCCCGGCTATTCAAACACGACGATCCAATATAACATATCCAGCAACACATAACATCACATGTCATCAACGTAAGTAAGTATGCATACCCCAATTGTCGTTGACGTATAGCAACGAAACCGGCGATATGAACATACTACACTTACGGTCACAGAAAAGAAAGTGTAAAACTACAACATTTGGAATCCGCAACTGCTTTAGACATCACATGCCTAATCAGATATAAATCCCGCATTTTAGTCTCATTATCGAAAACTCTTTTCAATATCATATGGGACTAAATTGCTAGATTTATAACATTCATTCAGTTATCTCATAACTACTTGTGAATTCCAATTATTGTATCACATTCCAGATAAACAGAAAATGTTAAACTTTCCGATCGAACAGTCGAATACCCAAGTTTTCCGATACAACTCAACACATGAAATAAGTCTAACAACATTCAGTTCGTGCCTCAGTACCGACGGTCCAGCCGTAGAAGGGTCAAGCCAACGCCTCACATGTGGCACGCCGTACTGCCCCAAACCCGAAGGTTCAAAGGGCAGTTCAAGACGGTCACATAATCGAGTTATGGTTTGTTGTCTTCTAGAGGGTCCATCGCGTTACTTGCACTACTTAGAACGTCGTTAAACTACGGAAAAATCCAACACTTGGAAATTTCCCGACAGGGGAAAAATTGGGTATTTATATCCGGTCGAACTTTTTAACATATTCTGGAAATTATCCGGAAATACACAAAGATGAAATTTTGATACCCCGATCGAAACACCGAATCCCCAAAGCAACAAAAAAAAATTCAACTCTTGAATAATCTTTAAAAACACCCAGGAAAATCACCACTGGAAATTAAGGATTACTGTGTAAAATTCTTTAAATAATTAGTCCGTACGGCCGCGGATCCGCCGCATGAGCCATGCTCATGCCGCTGATCCGCGCTTGAACAGTGGAATTACACTCACGAATTTCACAGTAAACCTTATAATTTCCTGCTTATTTTTCTGCATATTTTTAATATTGAAAAATCCCACTTTTTGGAAAAAGTCCAGAGAGCAAGATAAGTTTAGGGTTTCGGGTTCGTTCGGGCTTCAAATCGCGTCTAGACTTCGCCTAAGGCTCTAGCTAGGCTCTGATACCACTGTAGGGTTCCTAGGCACACAATAGAGGTCTCATAAGGCATCAACCATGCCATTTTCCAAAATTATGGTGCCGAGAAACCCTAGTTAACGGATCGTTGCTAGAATTCTAGGCGAAATATAAAGCTAGTTAACAATTTAACTAGAAGTTAGATGCTACAACCTTTGTAGATCCGGTAATCCTCTTCCTTGGCTCCACGTAGGCATCCTCTCGCTGTCCTTTTCGAATCCTAGACTCGTTCATCGGCTTCATCGGGAAAACGAGCGGAATAGGTCGTCGGCTTCGTGTCAAAGACGATCTACGTCGAGGTTGCACAAACTCAAGCTCCGACTTCACAAAGTTGTGAAACTTGTGAAGAAAACACCCAAAACAACTTGGCAAGAGGTAGAGGGTGAAGAAATAGGAGGTGGGTTCACTTTAGAATTGGATTTATCTCACTTTAACTCAAGTTGCCATTAATGGACCTTGAGCTTTTCTTGAAGAAGAAGATGATCAAGAAGAAGGAAATATGATAAGTGTTGAGATTTAATAAAATTAAATCAATACTTATCATAAAGAGAACCATAGTTAAGTGTAGAGAGTTAACTAAGGTTAGAAGAATGGTTAGGGTTTAAAGTGAAGACAAAATGGTCACAAAGTCAAAACTTCATGAAGCTTCAACAATGTTCAAGAAAGAAAGCAACCATTTTGTATTCTTATGCCATTCTTTTTCCAAAATGAAAAAATAAAAGAATGGATAAATAAAAACCCTAATCACTTTCTTAACCTAGGTTTAATTCTATACACTTAACCTAATGAGCAAGCATCATCAAACATGATACTAACATGTGCACAAAAATATATCACATATACAATTTGCACATCAAGTGAGAATATCCATTTAAAGTAAACCAATACTAGTTAATGCAAAGTAATATATCAAATATATAATTATACATTAAATCATTAAATCAACATTTGATTCAATGATCCGGTCATGTCGCACATAACCGACTAGAATTCAATGTATCGATTTATCGAATCAATGATTCGATAACTAGGTCATATCGAATACAACCAATCGAAACATTTAACGCAAGAATGAAATGCGGTATCACATACACGCATTATTCTCGCTCCCGCACATATCTCATATGCGCTCCTATTTCGTTTCGCTTGAGCCAGGAAACCTCTGTGTAGGACTCTAAAGACTCGTCAATACGCCGGTAGCAGATGATGATCATATCAAGCACCCACAAGCCGCAAGCGGTCTGCTAAACGTAACGGCCACCCGGGTATTGAGCGATCAGAAGATCGATGAGCTAGCCCGCTCACACTCCTGCGAATCCGACCAGTAACACTTACCGTACAGTCCGGTCTCTTCGTCTGATATGTCGCATATCAAGTCTAGGGGTGGTAAACGTCAGACCCCAATAACCCGATAAGTCGTGCCGATGTGAGGCTCGTAACGGGTCGAGAAACTACTGGTAACACTTACCAGCAAATCTCTGATCAGCCCTGGCCAGGGACTTCCCTGCTACGGCCAATCGAGCACTGCGCAACATCAACCCCCAATACCGGGAGAGACGAAACCCCTCCTATCGCTCATTGCCTCCATGTGACTCAGGACTGTGCCCAAAGACCACCGTTTTGCACGCCCTCATGGACGTGGTAAGGTGGAGATCAAAGCACAGTGGGAATCACATAAGACTCTATGACGATCTCGGGTCTACAGACTAACCTGTACAAGTGTCACCTGAGAACTGCCATCTGACGTGAGGTATAATACCATCTGGGAGTTCTCGGCGAGTCCGTCCAGTGTACCCAGTCTCCACTGAGCACCCGTATACCATCTCTGATGTCAAACACCAATGGATATGGGATCATCCATCGCCCATCACATGGGTCGAGAAGCGTATACGCTAGTCTACTCTGGTATATCGATGCCCCGTCTCGATACACCCACGACTAGGGACCTTGAAGGATGTACTTATGGACTACCATGTCCCCACTAGTATGATCTGCATCATAGTCCAGGTAGTCAAGTACACATCCTAAGGGCTTTACCAACATGTAACTATAAGACAGTATAAAGAGACTAGTGTACATGTTAAGATAAAGAGTAGCCAGATAGCATACTATCATATCGAGCAAGAAAGTCATCTCTATATATGTCCAAGCATCCAATATAATATACATCATCTATACAATACTGGCCTCTAGGGCATACATACAACTAACAACACTTGACCATGAGATTTCGCTATCGGGTGATAAAGTCTGTGTTGCTTTCGTTCTTTCCCGACTTGGTCCTCACAAGGTCAGCAATGAAGATCTTATCACTGACACCCATGAACCTTTGCCGAAGCAGAGACTCCATTTGGGCAAAAATAGTGACGGACCCATCTGGTATGCCTGCATACCAGTCGAAAGCGACACTGATCAGGCTGTTGACAAACCGACGAAGAAAAAGTGCATTATATTTTTGCACGACGCTTTAAAGTGGGCGATATGCTAATTTGCGTTTCCCGTCCCGTCAAATCTTACGAACTTAGGGATGACGTAGCCGCTGGGGAACTCGATCAGATCATACTGTGCAGGATATGGCCGCCTACTACTGGCAATTTCTTTCTGAGCTTCGGCTTCAACCACCAATGTTTTGACTTTGCTGGTGACCAAATCCATTATCCGATCTTGTGTTAGCAGGATGGGGCTATCTGGGGCCAAGGCATCCCCAGAAGCGGAATGTGGTCGGCTTTCGTGTGGGTCGCCCAAACTTGGACCCAAGGGAACATACATCGCTTGTTTCGGGTCATTATCGCCCGGCTCATGAGTAGAGTCCTGTGCTTGATTGGAAAGCATTCGAGCAACTTGAGCTGTGAGCCGCATCACGACGTTTACTAGGTCATCAATTTTTGAGTAAAACCTGGCCATCTCTTTATCTTTTCTCCTGAGCTGTTTTCGGAGCTCTTGAAGCAGCTTCTGCTCTGCGGTCTTGGGGCGGAAAGTTGACTCTTCCTTACTGTCCGAGCTTGACTCCAAATAGACTGAGGGGTTTTTCTGTCTGTCGGCCTCATCAAGAGGGTTTTCATCGTCGAGCAGAGGCGGTTGATCTTGGGAAGCGACAACCACATTTAAGAAAAATTAAGCTTGGGATGTGATGGCTCCATCCTTGCTTTTGCTACGAAAGTTGTTGCTGGGACGCATGCCCACCATATAAACCGTGTGGATAACATATCCGGCCGTATTTTCATTATTGGCAGCCTTTTTCCCGGACTGCTTGTTCCCTTCCGAACACAGGGACGCGACCGCGTAGGCTCGTCTTGCCTAAGATTCGGGGCAGATGCTATTTGGTTTTATCCGTCCACCTCTCCGAAGATTCCAAGTTGATTTATGGCACCGTGTATCGGAGGTTTGGGTGGATGCGGCCGATGTAGCAGACTTCGTCAGATTCCCCCTCGCGAGGGGTTTTTTATTGTGGGGACGCTCTTCCCTGCAGGCGCAAGCCCCTGCATTTAATTACGCTACCACATCGCGGTAACAACTTTCTCCTTCTCCAGAATTTCACTTCGTGTCGTGGGTGTTTGTTTTGTTTGTGGTTGCCCGTGGATCGTATACGGAGACTAATTTATGTCGTCGCCCGTAGGACGTGGATTAGTCCAAATCCGTATTTTCTTAGATTTGGGTTTGGGGTTTTAATTTAAGGATACGTTAGCCATATTTGAGGCTAAGATCAACTTAAACGTTTGTTAAGGATACGTTAGCCTAATCTCCAGACTAAGATCAATTTAACGGGATCGTTTAGATCCTTCAAGAGAGCAATTGGCTCTATTGTTCCAGTTTAGGGACATAGGGGTCCATGTTCCAGTTTAGGGACGTGGTGGTCCATTGTATGTATGGCCATCGGGACCCATCACCTCTTTGACGACGTTGAAGGATTACAACGACAGGTGTCAAAGGAGTTCAGAGATGTACCCTTGAACCAGGTGTAAATTGATTTAAGAGAGCAGCCGTGCTCAGTCAATTTAATTTGAGGACTTACGGCCAGAATTGGGCTAAGTCCACTTGAGAATGTTCAACATTTTATTTATCTTTGGCCTATTAGGCCTATGCTAGGGCTTTGCCCCTTGTTTAATAATGCACTGCATTTTATTTTGGCCTGTGAGGCCTATTTGATTTGGGCTCTGTCCCTTTATTTTTATGATGCAGAGCATTTTTTTTGGTCTGACAGACCTTTGTTTGGGCTCTGCCCTTTTTTAAAAAACAATGCATGGCATTTTATTAGGCCTGTTAGGCCTTTTTTAATTGGGCTCAGCCCTTCTTCAAATAATGCAGAGCATTGATTAAACTGACAGAGTGCCACGTGGCCTGTCAGGCGCTTTGCGCCAATTAATGAGCACAAGCGCATGTGGAGGTGACACGTGTCACGCTCTGATGAGCGCAAGCGCATTGCGCTGCGCTGTTGCGCTGCTGACACGTGGCGCGCCCTGGTGAGTTGCACCAATTCAGAGAGAAATGCTCTATTTTTAGAAGCGCATAGCGCAGATCGTTATGGGGCTGACACGTGGCGCTCTCTGGTGGCTTGCGCCAACCCGAGAGCGCAACAGTGCAGATTTTGCAAGTGCAAGGCACTGTTTTAATATCTTGATCCAATTTTGGATTCAAGAAAAGAATTTTTAAGATTCCAGAACCAATGGTTCATAAAAAAAAGGCAATGCCTTTGTTATTATTATTATTTTTTTTATTGAAGATCCTTGATCTTGTTCTTAGATCAATGATCCTTTCAGAAGAAATTCTTCTTTATTCAAAGGGTTTACCTTTTTCTTTTCTGAGCTTTTCTCAAATTTTCTTTTAGAGGAGTTCTGTGTTTTTCTCTCTGTTAATGTGTTTCTGTCTCTATTTTTTTTTATATCTTTTAGGCTTGGGGTCTAGGGGTCTTTTTATAGTGCCAATTAGTTTGTTAAATTGGTTAGAGAGATCTTTCTCTGAGTGATTTGGGGATTTTTCCCCACCGTTGGATTTTTGATCCAAGGGCTTCTGTTTTACAGAAGGCAATCTTTTTGTTTTTAACAAGATTGAGAAAAAAATTTCAGAATTTTTCTGTTTAGCGTAAGCGCACCTACGCTTGACACGTGTCGCGCAGCGCAGAGCGCCGGTCAACTGAAGCGTTGCTTCATTTATTTTAAATTGGAATTTTAAACAGAGCCTTACTCTGATTGGGTGCGCTGCCTTGGGCGCTGCGCTCCTTACGCTGGCGTGTCTGATTTTGACACGTGGCGCGTTGCGCGCAGCGCAAGAAATCTGAAGCGTTGCATCATTTATTTTAATTTTTAATTTTCACTTTAATTTTTCAGAGCAGAGCTTTGCTCTAATTGGGGGAAACAAAAGCGTTGATTCGTTTCCCGCCTTGGAATTTGAACAGAGCTTTGCTCTGATTGGGGTAAACAAATGCCCTCCTACCGTTGCGCTTACATGGCTTCCAAATGTGAGCGCAGCGGTGGCAGAATTCCAACCGTCGTGCCATCCCTTGGAAGTTGAAACGGCTCTTCAATACCTATAAATAGGACTTTTGGTCCCTTAGATGATTTTCATCTCTTCATAAGAATTTTCTTTTATTCAAAGTATTGCTCTTTAACTTAAGAACTTTTCAAGAGTAAAACTCTAGAAGATTTTTAGGTACGAATTAAATTGGATTAAATTAAATTAATTTTAAGAGCCTTGCTCTTAATAGATCCCTGATCTAAAGAAAACCTATTTAGGGTTTCACTTAGCAGAGCTTTGCTCTATAGGTCTATAGGGATCTAAAGAGAACTAAGGAGAACCCTATTAGGGTTCCATTTATAGAGCTCTGCTCTTTAAAAGATTTTTCTTGCATTTTCTTAATTCATCAATGGAGCTTTGCTCCTTCCAAATCATATAGAAGAACTCTTAGGAGTTTTTCATGGATCTTGGAGTTTAAAGATGGCCTTTTATTCTTCGATGAATTATATCGTTTTGCTTAATCAGTCTTTCTGATAATTTTTTTGATTCTCTTTTACAGAAACAATGGATGCCCACATGTACGATCTCGACGAAATTATCTCTTACGGGGACATCCGCCGACTCGGCCATTCTCAGAATTGAGAGTTCACCAATGCCGAGTGTGCTGAAATCATGAGTCGCTTCGACACATACAATGGCCAACTGCTTCCTCGGCATTCCTCTCTCCTGAAGCTTATCGTGGGAGCGATCTGGGAAGCACTTCCTTTATTCTGTACCGGCGTGCCGCTTGGAGCATTGGATGCCGCTGAGGATAAGGTGCACTCGGTGTATCTGATGAACTTAATCTCGAAGAGGCGCGAGACAATCTTTTCGATCTCTTGCACCAAGCTTTTCAACAATCTACCATTCTTGCTGCCTTTCGGAGGTTGGAGGACATCAGTGGGGATCCCAACGCTCGTGCTCGTGAAAGGAAGCACACTAGGATGGTTCACCAGGCTTGGAAAGTTCTGGACAAGGTCACTTATGAGTTCCTCAATCCATGTCCTGGATTTGAGGTTTTGCCATTGTAACCATCTCGATAATGTCTTTGTCTATTTCTTTATAATTGTAAGAACCTTTTGCAATATGAATGGAAAATTTCTCATTTCAGCTTGTCTTACTTCTCGTTCTGAGTCTTTTGCACATGCATGAATAGAGGTGTCTCGAACGCTTGATCAAATGCAAATCGGATGTTCTTTCTGTCGCTTTCTTCTTTCTTTGATTATCAGCATGTTGCCTTAGTAAACATGGTCGATAGATGATAGAGCGAGCATCCTGTCTTGGTTCCTTCAAGAGATAGCAATGGCTTAGGCCGCAGGTTCAAATCTGCTCCCTAAGACTTTTCAACTTTATGAGCCGTGAGGGTCTCATAAAGACTTTTCTCCCTATGGATCGAGAGGATCTCGTAGGTGCATTTTCTCCTTAGGAATCATGAGGATTCTTAAGTGCGTTTTCTCTTGAGAGTCGTAAGGATCTCACAAGAGAATTTACCCTTTTACGAGTCGAGACGAATCGAGCAGTTCTCGCAAAGACATCAATTTCCTCACGAGTCGAGACGAATCGAGCATTTCTCGCAAGAATATCCTAACGTCACAGTTAACCTCTGCTCTTTACGATAACGGTCCGTTAGGGTCTGTGGTACTTAGGGTTTGTCCGCCGTACCGTCGCATCAGCTGATATATTCCTCAATAGGCAATCATGCTGTTCGAGTAGCCCTGCGACTGCCGTGTCTTTGATCCCTTCGGGGGCTGGACAAGACGTCTTCAAGTAATCTTCCAGGTAGTATTACCGTCGAAAGGGAAAGTGTAGGGATATTCCATGCCACTTTTTACTTGAGGTTAGGCTCATTTTGGAGAGCCCCGATGAGTCATAACCACTCCGCGCTGGTGTGGGATGATCTCCGATAGTCCTTCAGGCTTCATATGACTTGCCGTCAAGACCCTGAAGCTAGGAATTTGGCCTTTGCTTCGTTTGCTGGCATTACGTCCTCTATATCGAGACGAATGTCTCGGTTGTCTCTAGGTTGTTGGTGAACGGTCGAGGTTTGGAACTAGGGACTTTGCCGTGGCTCCGCTGTTTGATGATGTTGCATCTGCTGTGTCGAGACGAAAGCTGTGGTGGTGACCATTCCGCACTGGTGTGAGACGATCTCCGGTTGTCTTTCTGGCTTTATATGACTTGCCGTTAAGACCTTGAAGCTAGGAATTTGGCCTTTGCTTCGTTTGCTAACATTGCGTCCTCTATATCGAGACGAATGTCGCGGTTGTCTCTAGGTTGTTGGTGAACCATCGAGATTTGGAACTAAGGACTTTGCCGTGGCTCCGCTGTTTGATGATGTTATGTCTGCTGTGTTGAAACGAACGTCGAGGTGGTGAGCACTCCGCACTGATGTGAGATGATCTCCGGTTGTCTTTCAGGCTTTATATGACTTGCCGTTAAGACCTTGAAGCTAGGAATTTGGCCTTTGCTTCGTTTGCTGACATTGCGTCCTCTATATCGAGATGAACGTCGCGGTTGTCTCTAGGTTGTTGGTGAACCATCGAGATTTGGAACTAGGGACTTTGCCGTGGCTCCGCAGTTTGATGATGTTGCGTCTGCTGTGTCGAGATGAACGTTGAGGTGGTAACCATTCCGCACTGGTGTGAAATGATCTCCGGTTGTCTTTCAGGCTTTATATGACTTGCCGTTAAGACCCTGAAGCTAAGAATTTGGCCTTTTCTTCGTTTGCTTTGGCGTGTCCGAATCCTGTTGGAGGGAGAACGCTGGGGTGACATCTCGTCTGCTGTATCGAGACGAACGTCGAGGTGGTGACCATTCCGCACTGGTGTGAGATGATCTCCAATTGTTTTTCAGGCTTTATATGACTTGCCGTTAAGACCCTGAAGCTAGAAATTTGGCCTTCGCTTCATTTTCTTTGGCGTGTCCGAATCCTGTTGGAGGGAGAACGCTGTAGTGACATCTTGTCTGCTGTATCGAGACGAATGCTGAGGTGGAGCTGGGATTTTGCCATCACTCCGCTTTACTGACCATGGGGTCTTTTTGCTGACGTTGCATTTACATCCTGCTAGACTGCGAAGGAACGCCGTTGTTGACATTGCGTCTGCTGTAACGAGACGAATGCTGAGGTGGAGCTGGGATTTTGCCGTCACTCCGCTTTGTTCTCACCGTGAGGTCTTTTGTTGGCGTTGTATCTGCATCTTGCTGGACTGAGGAGAAACTCCGTTGGTGATCTCTAAGTTGTCGATGTTGACGTCGAGACCCTGAAGCTAGGGATCTTCCTTTGCTCCGTTTGTTGACATTGCGTCTGCTGTAACGAAACGAATGCTAAGGTGGAGCTGGGATTTTGTCATCGCTTCGTTTTGTTCTGACCGCAAGGTCTTTTATTGGCGTTGTATCTGCATCCTGCTGGACTGAGGAGAAACGCCGTTGGTGATATCTAAGTTGTCGATGTTGACATCGAGACCCTGAAGCTAGGGATCTTCCTTTGCTCCGTTTGTTGACATTGCGTCTTCAATATTGCGACAAATGTCAAGGTTGCCTTTAGGTTGTCTATGAACCGTCGAGATTTGGCTTCGCTTTCTGACGGAGCCGGGGGGGGAAGATGTGTTTCCTTCTTTGCTTGTGCCCCTGGATTGTATATAGGGATCGATGTGATCTTACCTGTAGGGCAAAAGTTTCATTCATTTTTTTTATTATTATTATATTTCCGCGATGCTCTATCATTTCAGCTTTTATATCGCGAAGGTCGCGATTGCCCAATCATTTCGGCTATTTATTTCATTTTCACTCGCTGCTTTTTATTGCGAGTTGCCCAATCATTTCGGCTGTTTTTTTTTATTTTACTTACTGCTTTTTATTGCGAGTTGCCCAATCATTTCGGCTATTTTTCATGCATACATTTCTACTTGCTGATTTTTATTGCAAGTTGCCCCATCATTTCGGCTATTTCGTATGCAAGTATGGCTCGCTGTTTTTTTTTATCGCGAGTGTGGAACTTGGAATCTGACGCCAATCTCAGCATCAGTATCGCTACAACTGGAATATTGCCATGAGCGAATCATCATTTGCCATGAAAGGACT
This sequence comes from Agapanthus africanus, assembly GCA_030015575.1. NCBI lineage: Eukaryota > Viridiplantae > Streptophyta > Magnoliopsida > Asparagales > Amaryllidaceae > Agapanthus > Agapanthus africanus. The sequence goes on from JASDDO010000001.1 coordinate 443,819,217, forward strand.
TGGAATTTGATACCGGTTTAGGCATCAGCATCGCTATAACTGGGACATTGCCAGGAGCAAATCATCACTTGCCTCTGTCGATGTTGAACAAAGGTGGCTTAGCGAACAGGGTTAGGATCCCGTCGACTAAGGATTTTGACTTCATGAGCCATAAGGGTCTCACAAAGGTATTTCTCCCTACAAGTCGTGAGGATCTCGTAGGTGTGTTTTCTCCTTAGGGATCGTGAGGATTCCTAAGTGTATGTTCCCCTGTAAGTCGTAAGGATCTTACAAAAGAGTTTTCTCCTTATAAGTAGAGAGGACTTACAAGGGTTGTTTACCGTATGGACATACCCCCAGTCACGGGTGGGACTTGGTTAGGGAAATGTTTATTCGCGCCCATGGATTGTATACAAGGGTCAGTATTGAGCCGCCTGTATGGCAATATCGAAGGTTGTGGGGGTTGCTTAAGCACAGGTTTAGGTCTCTGTAACTTAAGACTTTCAAATCTTATGAGCCATGAGGGTCCCATAAGAGAGTTCTCCTTACGATTCGTGAGGATCTCGCAAGTGTAATTTCTCCTTAGGGACCGTGAGGATCCCTAAGTGTGTTGCTCCCTTGTGAGTCGTAAGGATCTCACGCGGGTGGTTTCTCCTTACAAGGTCGAGAGGACCTTGTAAGTGTCTTTTAACGAGGTTGCGCCCTTTCGGGTTTTCACAAACACTCGCCAGTAGTCCTGCTGTTTTTACTCAAGGATCCCTTTTGGGTTTTCATCCGTGCCCATTTTGCTTATGGACATACCGTCTTTCTTCTTTTTTTTTATTTTTTTTATTTTTCTAACGAGGTTGCGCCCTTTTAGGTTTTCACAAACACTCGCCGGTCGCCCTGCTGTTTTTACTCACGGAGCCCTTTCGGGTTTTCATCCGTGCCCATTTTGCTTATGGACATACCGTTTTTTTTATTTTTCTTTATTACCACGCCGGCCTGAGGATGCTGCGGTAGTAGTTTAAAGACGTTTCGGTCCTCAGCTAGTTTTAGGACGTAGTGGTCTGTCATTAGTTTAAGAACGTTTCGGTCCGTCATTAGTTTAAGAACGTTTCGGTCCGTCGTCGCCGTATTTGAGGCGAATCTTTAGTTTACTGACTTTTCGGTCTATGGGGCTTTCCCTATGAATGAGCATGATGCCCCCGGTATATCCATCTTTCTCAGAGCGTGCGGTTGTGGCGGGCTCACCTTCCAGTTTTCGGACAGCGCGAGTTTGCCCTGTTGGTATTGGTCTTCAACCCAGTTTTTGAAGACGTAGCAATCCTCGATCAGGTGACTTACCGTTTGATGGTAAGTGCAATAATTGGGATCGTTGACATCGCCTGGTTGCAACGGACGTTTTGGACTCGGCAGATTGATGAGTCTGTTGCGTAGTGCCAGCTCGAACAGTCTCCTTGTTTCATCCTGAGGAAACGAGTAAGGACGTCCTAGCCTCTCCTCGAGGGATACGCGTGGACGCATATTATTTTGACGAACAACCGGTCTAAGGCCACTCGATTGTTGTTGAGCGTTGGCGAAGAAGGTCGTTTTTCCCTTTCCTTTATCCTTTTTATTCGCTCCGTTGTTGGTGGATCCGAGATTCTCTCCGGATATTGTGCAATTAAGCGGCTGAATGTTCTCGCAATTCTTCAATCTTTAAGAGATGGACTCCTTGAAGAGAGAGCCAAGGGCTACTTTTTCGTCAGAATCGCTCCCGAAGGTGAGAACTCGTGATCCCCCGGGCTCATCCTTATGACAATTGCCGGCCACTCTTTTATGCTCATCAGTCATATTCTTCCGCTGTCTACGAGCTTCACGCTTTGTTCTGTTGACGTATTTCCTATGGGCGACATACCCTTGCCACCAACACTTAAAGGAGTCGCAGTCTTCAGTGGGATGTGTGATCTTCCGATGATACAAGCAGTAGTTAGGATGCATCTCTACTCCATCGAGAGTGTTTTCTTCAGAGGGCGGTAGCTTCATTCCCATTGATATGGCCTTAGCGAACCTTTTCCTCATCTTGAATTTGTTTTTATCGGCAGCGTATGTCGTTTGATTTGACGGGAGTGCCTCGACTCTTTCGTCTAGTCGTCGGTGTTTGGCTCCTTCCAGTATGGCCATCTCACGCTCTTGATTGGCTTTAACTTTCAGACGAATATCATTCAGGAAGGCGTCGATCATCTCGTCTGACGGCCACAGAAGTTCTGGTTCAGGGTCCGCCTTCGGTTTCTCGGCGCAAGGATCCTCTTTATCATTCACCACTGAGTGAGGATCACATAACAAGTTTCCCCCGGTGCGTCCGTCTTCTTTGGAGTGTGTGGCTGTGGTGGGTTTACCTTCCACTTTTCAGACAGCGCAAACTTGCCTTGTAGGTATTGGTCTTCAATCCAGTTTTTAAAGACGTAGCAATCCTCAATCGGATGACCCAATACTCAGTGGTAGGGACAATAATTGGGATCATTGACATCGTTTGGCTGCAATGGGCGTCTTGGATCTGGCAGATTGATGAGCCTATTGCGCGTTGCCAGCTCGAATAGTCTTCTCGTTTTATTTTGAGGAAACGAGTAAGGACGTCCTAGCTTCTCCTGGAGGGATACGCGTGGACGCATATTGTTTTGACGGACAACCGGCTTCAAGTTGCTTGGCTGTTGTTGAGCATTGGCGACGACGATCGATTTTCCTTTCCCCTTCTCATTTCGAGAGTCCGGTTTTGGAGGAGACGGTCCATGGCCCATCTGGTCCATTTGGGCTAATTTGTCGATCAAGGACTGGAAGGTGGTCGGCCTGAAGAACATCATGAATTGCGAGATGGTCGCTTGCAGCTCAAGAGTGCCCACGAACATGCCTACCGCAGGTGCTTCTTCGATGCGTTGTTCGCATTTCGACCATAGGTTCCGCCATCGTGTTGCGTATTGGACCCACGTTTCGCCTGGCCTTATCCTGGCATTGATCAGTGCTGTTATCGGGGTGCGTTCACTAGTACTGGCGAATCTTTATGTAAACAGTAGCTCCATCTCCGCAAATGTTTTGACAGAGTCATTAGGTAGCTCCGAATACCACTCAAAGTCTGTTTCCGCTAAGCTGCCGACGAACTGGCAAAGCAACAGTTTGTTGTCGCCTCCCGTGTTGCCGCATAAGGCCCTGAATTGAGGAACATGCTGATGTGGGTTCCCTGTTCCTTTATATACGTGGAATTTAGGGATCGTATATCCCGGCGGGTAACTGATTCGGTCATACCAGCTCGGATAGGGTCGTCCAGTTCTAACAATTTGCCCAGCCACTTCATTCGCCTGATGAATGCGTATTTGCTGAGCTATGTAGTCGTCTAGTGCAGCTTTGGAAATGGTTTCCTCCTTGGCTGCTGAAAGAGCCGGCGGAGGATTAGATGTCTCCTTTTTATCGTCCTCGATAATGATCGGAGGGTCTTCAGCTGGGGAATCCGGCTATAACATCATCCCGACCATGTCTTGAAAGAGGAGCGCCATTTGTTTTATGTTAGCCGCTTGCTCTGCGGCTTCTTTATCCTTCTTTTCGAGGACCCTACGTAAGAAATCAGCGTCAGTTTCTTGTTCGTGACGCTGTTCTGAAGATGCCTCCGAGCTTTCTTTTGGCCCGGTAAGTGCGGCCATAGCAGTCATCATCTCTTGAAGCTTCTGTTGCTGCTCCTGGGCTTTTGTCACGGATCGGGTGAGCGGTCGGTGACCCGTCGAAGTGCGGCTATCCTCCTTTCCGGAAGCCATATAAACGGGGTGCACCACTATGCCCCCAGACTTGGGGTGTTTGTGCTCAGCGCGTTTACGGTTCGCCATGTTCACAGGGGATTTTTGCGTCCTCCTTTTCTTTTGAGCGATTGACGTTGAGGGTGCCGTTGCAGTGGGCACCCAACCAGCTGTTGCTTTTTCTGGCTTGACAGAGTAGCCCTTCTCCTGCCGAACCTTCATCTTTTTCTGTCGGCGGAGATAGTCTTGATCAATCACCGACTCTTGGACCTGTGGCCAGACCTTGTAAATTTTAGAGGACAGCCGTCGAGGGGGCTGCTCCAGCTTCTTCTCTGGAGTATTCTCCACAGGTGAAGGAGTTCTCTTTAGCACCGCGGTAGGAGAGTTTCTGCGCACTGTGTTCAGCAATTCAAAGCTGTTCCCGGTTGGAACAGCAGCATCGATCTCCACCGTTGGAGCTGGCGGAGTTATCCCAGAGGGGGAGTTGCCCCCAGCCTTCCTCACTCGGCGCCAATGGCGACGTCGAGCATGTCGAGTCGATAGTGTTGGTTTGATGATGGGGATGGCTTTGTCTTGCCCCCTATCCAGGTGAGGGGCTGTTGCTGGCGTCAGCCTGTTGAAGACTGATGTCCGTTGAGAAGCAGTATCCAACTGGTCAAAAACAGACTTCTGGACAGGGGAAGCAGCTTTGAGGACCTCGCCTGGAGCAGCAACCGGAATGGCCAGCCTTGTAAAAACTGACTTCTTAGAAGGAGGAGCCTTTCCAATGATTTCGTCCGCTTAAGCCGGGATGGCTATCCGCTTTGGGATGGCAGCTTCGGGTATCGCGGGCTTGTAGACGTTCTGGCCCAGTCTGTTGAAAACTGAGGTATTGAAGTTAGGCGACCCATTGAGAGGGGTCGCGGCAGTGGTAAGCCGATCAAAGACCGACTCCTTTGGGGCTTCTTGCAACGTCATTGTGGCATTGAAGCTCAACGGTGGGAGCATGGTCCCGAGGAATAGTCCAGTGGTGGCTTGATTTACCTGCTCTACTGGCATCTTGAAAAGGGAGGCCGCTTGGGGCCCATAAGTCACTCCTCCAGCGAGGACGGAGCGAGAGTTGCAGTTGCAGGTAGTGCAGTTTGAAGCCATTGATCTTCTGTTTTCTGCACGGAGCAAGACACCAAATCTTAGTACCTCGAATCCACAGGCAACCACAGCAAACCGCGATTCGTTCGCGAACACGACACACGAAGTGTGGAGTGGAAAGAGGAAGATGTCCCACCGGGCATGCCAGAATCTGTTCCTCTCCGAACACAGGGACACGACCGCGTAGGCTCGTCTTGCCTGAGATTCGGGGCAGATGCTGTTTGGTTTTATCCGTCCACCTCTCCGAAGATGCAAAGTTGATTTATGGCACCGTGTATCGGAGGTTTGGGCGGATGCGGCCGATGTAGCAGATTTTGACAGATTCCCCCTCGCTTGAAGGGTTTTTGATTGTGGGGACGCTCTTCCCTGCAGGCGCAAGCCCCTGCAGTTAATTACGCTACCGCATCGCGGTAACAACTTTCTCCTTCTCCAGAATTTCACTTCGTGTCGTGGGTGTTTGTTTTGTTTGTGGTTGCCCGTGGATCGTATACGGAGACTAATTTATGTCGTCGCCCGTAGGACGTGGATTAGTCCAAATCCATATTTTCTTAGATTTGGGTTTGGGGTTTTAGTTTAAGGATACGTTAGCCATATTTGAGGCTAAGATCAACTTAAACGTTTGTTAAGGATACGTTAGCCTAATCTCCAGACTAAGATCAACTTAACGGGATCGTTTAGATCCGTCAAGAGAGCAATTGGCTCTATTGTTCCAGTTTAGGGACATAGTGGTCCATGTTCCAGTTTAGGGACATGGGGGTCCATGTTCCAGTTTAGGGACGTGGTGGTCCATTGTATGTATGGCCGTCGGGACCCATCACCTCTCTGACGACGTTGAAGGATTACAACGACAGGTGTCAAAGGAGTTCAGAGATGTACCCTTGAACCAGGTGTAAATTGATTTAAGAGAGCAGCCGTGCTCAGTCAATTTAATTTGAGGACTTACGGCTAGAATTGGGCTAAGTCCAGTTGAGAATGTTCAACATTTTATTTATGTTTGGCCTATTAGGCCTATGCTAGGGCTTTGCCCCTTGTTTAATAATGCGCTGCATTTTATTTTGGCCTGTGAGGCCTATTTGATTTGGGCTCTGTCCCCTTATTTTTATGATGCAGAGCATTTGTTTTGGTCTGACAGACCATTGTTTGGGCTCTGCCCTTTTTTAAAAAACAATGCATGGCATTTTATTAGGCCTGTTAGGCCTTTTTTAATTGGGCTCAGCCCTTCTTTAAATAATGCAGAGCATTGATTAAACTGACAGAGTACCACATGGCCTGTCAGGCGCTTTGCGCCAATTAATGAGCGCAAGCGCATGTGGAGGTGACACGTGTCACGCTCTGATGAGCGCAAGCGCATTGCGCTGCGCCAGTGCGCTGCGCTGTTGCGCTGCTGACACGTGGCGCGCCCTGGTGAGTTGCGCCAATTCAGAGAGCAATGCTCTATTTTTAGAAGCGCATAGCGCAAATCGTTATGGGGCTGACACGTGGCGCTCTCTGGTGGCTTGCGCCAATCCGAGAGCGCAACAGTGCAGATTTTGCAAGTGCAAGGCACTGTTTTAATATCTTGATCCAATTTTGGATTTAAGAAAAGAATCTTTAAGATTCCAGAACCAATGGTTCATAAAAAAAAAGTAATGCCTTTGTTATTATTATTATTTTTTTTATTGAAGATTCTTGATCTTGTTCTTAGATCAATGATCTTTTCAGAAGAAATTCTTTTTTATTCAAAGGGTTTACCTTTTTCTTTTCTGAGCTCTTCTCAAATTTTCTTTTAGAGGAGTTCTGTGTTTTTCTCTCTGTTAATGTTTCTGTCTCTGTTTTTTTTATATCTTTTAGACTTGGGGTCTAGGAGCCTTTTTATAGTGTCAATTAGTTTGTTAAATTGGTTAGAGAGATTTTTCTCTGAGTGATTTGGGGATTTTTCCCCACCGTTGGATCTTTGATCCAAGGGCTTCTGTTTTACAGAAGGCAATATTTTTGTTTTTAACAAGATTGAGAAATATCTTTCAGAATTTTTCTGTTTGGCGCAAGTGCACCTACGCTTGACACGTGTCGCACAGCGCAGAGCGCAGTGCAACTGCGCTGACACGTGTCACGCAGCGCAGAGCGCCGGTCAACTGAAGCGTTGCTTCATTTATTTTAAATTGGAATTTTAAACAGAGCCTTGCTCTGATTGGGTGCGCTGTCTTGGGCGCTGCGCTCCTTGCGCTGGCGTGTCTGATTTTGACACGTGGCGCGTTGCGCGCAGCGCAAGGAATCTGAAGCGTTGCTTCATTTATTTTAATTTTTAATTTTCACTTTAATTTTTCAGAGTAGAGTTTTGCTCTAATTGGGGGAAACAGAAGCGTTGCTTCGTTTCCCGCCTTGGAATTTGAACAGAGTTTTGCTCTGATTGAGGTAAACACTGCTGTCATGGCCCTTCTGTTTTGGGAACGGACAATCGATTGAAAATAGATGGCCTGGTCGGGTTCTTAAGTGGTGATGGCTCTTCTTTTCTGTCTTTGCTTCGCTGCTTTCGCATGGAACAGAGCGCTTGATACACCCTTGAAGAGACGGTGTCATACTTTCTATGTTGGGACTGAGACACGTCTCTTTGTAGTATCGTTCGAATTGTTGTCTTCATGATTCTGGCGGTCATGGCGTTTTTCTAAACCCACTTCAAAGATTTGAAGGAATTGTTGAATTTAATGGCCGACTTAGCTGTCGTCGCGGGGTAACCCTGTTCTTAGAACCTCACAAAATTCATCTTTGCCGGAGTCTTGGCCCTCTTGTTGGCTCTATATCTGAGCCGCTTCTTTCTCAACTTTTCTATTTTGAGCACTTGGCAGGCTTCAGCCCGGTACCATTCTGATCGCCTCTTTCATGATCTTTTACTTCTTTTGTTTTGTGGACCGCCTAGAAAAGTGAAGATTGTTATTTCCACCACGGAAGCCAAGAATAGGTTTCTTGGTTCAGGAAGACGCCATAGACCGATTGATAGAGAGTTCAGAAAAGACGCCTTCTCGCGCGATTGTCCAGAGTACCGTCTGAGCTTGCTGGAGATGCTTTATGGTTTTATTGGTGTTGACAGCCTTACCCCCAGTCGGAACAGTGGTGAGCCGTTCAAATATAGATTTGCATTTAGGGTGGGATGCTTTGGCGATCACAACGTTCGGCATCCTCCCCCTTGAGATCGGTTTGGCCGCTTGGTTTGCCGGGGCTTCCGCCAGATGAGCGCTTCTGGCTGGGTAAATGATGACGGAACCAAATTGATGGGGCGGTTCCTCCTATTGACGGCTGAGACTTACTGGAAGAAACACGCGGGCATTGATCTTGACCACATAGGGAATCGGAGTCGCGTCAGAAACGAAGCTCGTTTTGGGAGACATGATGGCTGAGTTAGAGATTGTGACCGAAAGATGTTAACTTGCACACAAAGAAAAAAGTATGACTTCAGTATAGGTAATCGATATATATATTGATTGAGTTCGCATGAACGCTTACCCGAAATATAAGAGAAGAGAAAAGGTCTCACCGGGCGTGCCAGAATCTGTATGGTGTTTTTCATCATCCTATTGAGATAGGAATACACGCTCTTGTCAGGTATATACAGATTCCCTCTGCCTAGGGTAGGCAAGGGTTTATTGATTGTGTGGATCCGAATCTCCGGCAGCCACGGACTAAACTGCCGTTAATTATCCATCTCTTCTTGAGCGAGAGAACCTCCTATTGACAGGTAAAACTGGACATGAGAACTCTATGTGCAGTATGCGTGTGTTGTGTTTTAAAGGTGTTTTGGATATATCGGGGGCTTCGCAAAGTTTACAGGGGGTTCCTCTTTGAGTGTTTTGAGTGTGGAGCGTGTGGAAAAAAGAGGAGTGAGGAGCGTTCTAAGGGCACGTGAGATAACACGTGACCGCCGGGCGCCGGCGCCAGTGGGTCACATGCGTGGCGCTTGGACGCTGAGTGCCAGCGGGTCATATGCCAGGCACATAGACGCTAGGCGCCAGTAGGTCACGCGCGCGGCCGCTGGGCGCCAGCGGGTCACATGTCCTGCGCGCGTCCACTGGGCGCCAGTGGGTCACATGCCCTCCGCGCGGCCGCTGGAAACACCAGCGAAAGAAGGGGCTTAACCCCTGAGCTGGGAGTTGAATACCTGAGGGGCTTTGGAGTTAAACTCCTAGGGAGAAATTGGATGTGAATTTGGAGTTAAACTCCCAACAGGCTTGAATTTGGAGTTAAACTCTTAAAAGATCTGGATTTGGAGTTAAACTCTTTTGAGAATTTGGGTCTTGGAGTTGAACTCCTCAAAGATTAATTTGGAGTTAATCTTCTAAACGATTTAGATCTAAGATGATGAAAGCAGGTCCTTTTTCGTCCTTTTCGAGCCTTGGACTTTCCTAAAATGGGTTCTTTTGAGATGGGTTTCTTCTTTCTTCCCTCTTTTTGTTGGATCTTGGAGAAAATGGGCGTTGTGATTAAAATTCTCCTTTTTAAAGATTTGATGGGAGATTTGAGCTTTGCTTCGAAGGTTTTATGGTGAAAACTATTTTTTTGGGGAAAAGAAGAGTAAAAACTCTTGATTTAATTCAAAAAGGAGAGAAGAAGGTTTAAAAGCTTGATGAAGGAGAAGGAGGCACAAAACCCTAGAATTTTTGAGAGAATGAAAGTTGTTGATTTTCTCATCATCTTTGCCTTTTATAGGCTACACAATTTACAAGTATACCCTTGGGTTTTTTCAAATGGCACTTGTGCCAGCTCATACCTTATATGCTTATTTCTTTTTGCATATAAGGCATGTGTTTACAAAATTTTGGATTTTTGCCCATTTTTCATACATGTATTTCTTTAAAATTGCATTTAAACTAATTCATCGCCTCTTTTTTGGCATGGAGCCGGCCCCTTCCATGCTCGGTCTTGATTTGGGCTTGGGCCCGCTTGCTTGGTGGTTGACTGACTTTGACTTAGTCAACCGTGTTGTAATTTTTGACCCCAACAAGGTATAGGTGTAACATGCGAGTATGTGCAAATGCAACATGAAATTATCGGTAATGGTGCGCGTGTCCTAGCAAATGAAGTTAAATAGAGCCAATGGTATAAACGTAGTATATATCGTAAGTAATTGGAGCGCGAGCATATATAGAAATAAGGAAATCGTAACATGAACAAGTGTTAAAAATATCTAACTTCATATTGGCCATACAGTTATAGTTTAAAGTAGCACGAAATATTGTTTTGGAAATAAGAGACTACGACATTTTTGAAATAGATATCAAGCGCACCCTTAATTTTATCATTTAAAAGTACGAAATGATTCGTTGGTTTTTAAAATACACATGGTTCTAAACATCTCATGAATTTCCAATTTGAAATATTAACAAAACTTCTCGAGTCGAAATGAATATCGGCCGTAATCGGCAATATATCCTCATCATATCATATACGGAATCTCGCTCTTATGAGATATCATCCAATCAAAACAGTACGGATCTATAGCCGCCTACTCCAACTCATCTCATATCATATCTTACAATATCATGTATACCTATATCGTATATATACTCATGTGTGTGTGTGTGTGTGTGTGTGTGTGTGTATAACTCAATGGCTATGAAATAGAGACTAGATATATAACTTCTATTAAGTATACTAACATACGCATATAGTTGTACGAGGTTAATGGAGGAAATGTGCTATAAGAGGGAATTTCCTCGTATGGCGTCGGAAAAATACATGCTCCATGATTTTTTTCGACGATCGGCATACATCACTTCTATCTTTATCATCTAAGATGTGGATACACCAAATTTCAAGTGATTATACCATTTTTCCACCGTTGATTTAGTTGATGCAAAATTAATGGTTTACCGACAATAGAACTTTTTAGATTGCTAATTCAACGGTGAAAAAGTGATGGAATCACATGAAATTTGGGATATGTACATCTTATATGATAACAATGATGATGATGGGTGCCGATTGTCGGAAAAAATGGTGGAGATTGTATTTTTTCGACGCCATAGGAGGAAATTCCCTCCTATGCCCTCTTTCCTCCATTATTCTCATAGTTATACTAGGTATATGATTCTAATATATATAATATCCTAATTACTACTGTTGCGGGGGTGCTATACACCATCCACCCGACTTCCCCCGTAAATATACATCTACTCACCTGAACACGCCTTGCCCTGATTGAAGCCGACGAATGCCTTACCCTTCTTCGTCGTCTCGGAAATCCCCGCGATTATATTTACAATCGAAACAATATCAAATCACATAAAAACCTATATCAAAACCGATACGACGAATGAAGCGCATATAGGTTAGAAGCTATGGTCAACGTGTGCTAAATCCGATAAAATACTCTCGACGTCGACGTATGAATGTCGAACGACAAAATCACAACATAGAAATCCGAAAACCAAGTTTCAAAAAATCGGAATATATCGCCAAAACCAAGTCAAAATGCTCCCAGATTATGACTTGGGAAATCTGGGGCAATTTAGCATATAAAATAGGCTTAGTTATCATATGAGTGAGCTACAGAACAAACCCTAAACCTTAACTCTACAACATGGCCGAAATTTGCGGTAATTGGGATTAAATTTGCGGTCTTAACAAGATATTGGGGGCTCGGGATTTTACGGTGGTCTTCTATTGGTCCAAGTATCTTACAGTATTCTCTAAATATTTTTCAGAGATCCCTAATTGTTCCAGATTTCATTTGAACACAAAAACTCAATGAAAAATCATATTTTGGAACTTTAAATCTCTTTTAAAACTAATGATACTTGCACTAAAACACCCTCATCTATTACTATTTAGGTTGTAATAGCTAGCTAGTCTTCTACTATACCATCACTACAAGTTGTATCCACCAAAAACTCACTTTTAAATCCTCACAACTAAGAAAACCTACACTTAAGCAATAATAGGTAGTTTGCATGGCAAGTGAACTAAAAACATGGTTAAAGAGAGAATTTTACCTCATGATAAGGATTTAAGAATGTTCCAAGCTTGCAAATGATCTCAAAGTGAAGACTTGATCGCTACATCATGTGTAGGATGAGGATATGGACATTTTTAATGAAGGTTTGATGGCGTTTTGAGGGGTTTAGAGATGATGGTGGAGGAGGTGGAGAAAAGAAGGAAGAAGAGATGAAGGAAAATGATATGAAGAAATGCATGGTGGCCTAGCCATAACCCCTTCTCTCTTTCTTGCCCATACCTTCCATATAAAATAATCCCATACCTTCATGTTTCTTTTCTTTTGAAAAAATATAAACCCTTATAACACAAATGAAAATAGTAACCCTCTCATTAACATTTCATGGTACTTTAAGCATGATTAACAAATAAAGCTTGGTTTAATGCATAAAATAGAAAAATATTAATTGGTTTTAACATGCTAATTTTGCTTGGATATAATTATGTGCTAATTTATGAAAAGCCCAATTAAATAAATACTCACAAAATTAATAATTCGTTTTAAATTTCAATTACTTTCCAAAATAGAGATATATAATTATGCCAATTTATGAAAACTTAAATCCATACTCGGTATAGTATTCGTAAAGCTTATTACATTATTATTTAAATTTTATAATAATATTTACGTTACAACAATTTTCACCATAATTTGATCAATCAATCTCATGTCTAGGTAATTAAAGCATAGGAGCTCAGCTCTAAAGATTCCAAGTCATGTAAAATGGACTGAATTAATGATGCCAAAAGATTCCAACACGTTAGGAAATAAATCATATCAACAATTAATTATTATAGGATAGTTTATTGGAGTACGTAATTAACAGAAAATTAATTAATGGATGTAGTAGGTTTTCCAAATCTCAGTTCCAAATTAATTAGGCTCTTGAAAGACCAAGTGTGAGACTTTGTTTCTTTATTTTTTATTTCTAATTTTAGTGTCCATTGGGGAAAAATTTACTTAGCAATTTGCCCATATATATATATATATCTCCAACTACCACCTTGAGATGCAGCTCCCATGGACATGAGAAACTTACTTATGAGCAAATTTACAGACATAACCCAATATTTCATTATGAATTTTCAGTGGCGGATCCTCAATCTATTGTGAGATGGGACAAAAAATCTATACTATAATGATGAGAAACTAGGAATAAACAGGAATTGAGTCTAAATTTCAAGAAGTTAATATAATTAAGGTCCAGACTTAAAGTTATGGTCTTGATCCTTTTTTTTAAAACTTGGATCATGAACAATCATTCATTTTAAAAAGACTTTTTTTGGGTTGACATGTAACCTTTTCATGAATCGAACTGGCAACCTTACTTTGGAGAAAATGATTCTAAGCACATGAGCTATGCTCAATTGGTCTTTAAAAAAAATCTTATACAAAAGAATTTTGTTAATAGATAAAAATGCTGGTAAACTTTTTAAGGTTTTTTACTTGTAGCCCCCTCAAAACATAGCATACTTGCGGGGATAGAAAGGAATTTTCTATGTTTTGAGGGGGTTACAAGTAAAAAACGCAAATTTATATTAAAAAATTTATATGTATAATCAAAATAATTTTCTATCCATTTCCCCCCTCAAAAGTCGTACTTTAGACAGCTTTTTGTAAATTTACGACAATATAAAGTTTTATTAAAAAAGGATATAATAAAATCAGGGTTGGCTAATTTATCGATGCTTTTAACTTTGGAGGGTGAGCATGTTAGAATATATATGCTCTAGAGGCTTTATTGTACACGATATTGGGGACACACACACACACACACACACACGACAGTTAAAAGTATGTTATTTGGTTTATTTTTATCTTAACATGTATGTTCGACTTATTATTTTATATCGATAATACATGTTGATAAAGCCTGTAGAATTCTTGCTTGACTACCAGCGTTGTGATGACAATCATATTTGTGAGGGCGGGGTAGTATATAAGCACATCCTTAAATTTTCCCTAATCGTAAGATTATTGAGATTGGGTATCGATATTTCAGAGTAGACTAGTGTATGCATTTCTTATTCCCCTCAGGGGAGATGGCTGGTCCCACGGCCATTGGTGTATGAAATAAAAGATTGTATACAGGTGTTTATTAGGTTATGAGTTAAACTGGATGGGCTCGTCGGGAGATGGTACTATACCTACGTCAGATAGCAGCTCTCAGGTGACATAAGTACATGGTAGCCTATTGACCTGAGATCGTCATTTGTCTCGTGTGAGTTCCCATTGTGCTTTGATTACTACTCTACCATGGCTCTGCCGAGTCGTGCAAACAAGTTTTAGTTGGGTACAGTCCCGATCCACATGGAGATAGTGAGCAATTATCGGGGATTCGTCTATCTTGGTATAGGGAGTCGATATCGCGATGTGTACGGTTGGCCAAAACCATAAAACCCTGACCGGGGCAGTTGAGATTTACTGATAGTTAGATCAGTAGTTTCTCGGATGGTCTTGAACCACATTGACAGACTTATCAGGTTATTAGAGGTCTGCCGTTTTTCATCCCCGTAGACTTGATATGCGATACTCTCAGACGAACAGACCGAACTGTATGGAGATTGTCACGGATAGGCTCAGTAGGGATACAGACGAGTTTGCTTGTCGGCCTTGTTTTCAACAGATACCTGGGCAGCCGTTACGTACAGCTAGTGCTACTGACGTGCTTGTAGTTAAATCCACCGTCAACGTATTGTCGAGTCTTTAGAGTCCCATACAGAGTGTTTTCCGGTTCAGGCGAAACGAAGTAGTATGCGTATTTTGACACGCTCGGGTATTCAATTAAACACGTGTATTTTATACACGTACTTTATTCGGACAATTTAGTAATACTAACAGGTTTGAAAGATAGCCGGATATGTGAGCTAGTATTATATTTCTCTCTTTAGGTATTTGTATTTTAATACGAATACGGTATTTATACGAATATATGTATTTGTATGAATACGGGTATTTGTGTCTTGATACAAATACATATATTTCTTTCTTAATATGAATACACATATTTTGTATTTTCGATGCAAATACAGTACTCATATTTTAGTAGAAATACGGATATCCGTATTTATTATAAATACGGGTATTTTGCTTTTACACACACTCACAAAGTGAGGTGGCTTCTCTTTTCTTCTCCTCCTTTCTAGTTTTCAAAAGATGTGTATGGGCTTGTGACTCACCCTAGTGAGTCACAAACCCATTCACTTAGTTTTATTTAAAATATAAAAGAAGAGAAAAAGAAAAGAGATGGTTGATTTTGATGTTAGCCATTATCCTCTTTATGTTCTTCTTCTTCTTCTTTATCTTTTCTTGAGCTGAGAAAGAAAAAGAAAGAGAGCTCTTTGACACTAATACTACATCACTAAAAATTAATTCTCAGCAACTCTTGATTTTTAGTTGCTTCTTAGTTCATTATTAAAAGCTAGAGTTTGAACCAGTATTCTCGGGTGGATCATCTTTAGTGTGGGAAGACTACTTCGCAAGCTTGATCAAGGAACCTTACAAGCTCAAGAAAAGGACCACACAAGACCCGAAGGACATGACTTCAAAGGTTGTAGTTCTTAACCTAGTAGCTAAACTCTTTTAGTTATGTTAGTTTAGTGTTTGGATTCAATTTCTAAGGTTTTAGTTTCTAGTGCTCTTTAAAATTAAAGTTTTTCAATTCCGCAAAAACCGTAGTTATAGCGGCACGAGCACTAGCAACTTACATCGGTATCAGAATCATCCAAACACTTAAACTAATAGTAGACGATGTTTGTATTTCAAAACTGAAATAGTTCTGTATTATTAAACAACAAATCCATGTTTCTGTCAAAAAAATTTTGGTCTCTGAAATTTTTTTAGTGTATTGCAGAAAGCTATACTTGGTATTAGTTTGTCACTGTAGAAAAATGATACCATAATTTTCATTTTGGGCCGACAAAACACCGTAATTTGCGACCAGACTCATGGCTTTGGTCTTGTGCTTCGAACAATGGCTTGGATACTTGGATTTAGGGTTTTTGGCATACTTCTTTTTAGCCTAGATTTCATCTAATGTTATCTTTGTATATGGGCAACACAGAATGTTTCAAAATCGAAATTATAGCATCGTTGATTCTCTTTTCATTTGTATATGTGTTTATAAATGTCGGCTAATTGCTATATATTGATTAGAAGGGGTTACATATATATTGTTTGTGTTGTGATTATGTAATAGATGTGATTGTCGTGATTGAATAGCTGGGTTTTTTTTTCATGCGAGGAGTGTTTTCTTTTTCCATTCATGTAATAATCTTTGTGATATAATATTCTTCTTTTGCGAGGCACTTCTGGGTTGAGCTTGTAGCCACCGTTGTATTATTATTTTACATTACATGTATATTGGATAGACCTAAGTTGGAGTGCATAAGTAGCCGGGTTCTAGAATCCAACGGGTGGCCATCTCGAGGAGCCGAGACCGGGCCACCTAATTCTAGAATTGGTACGGTTTCTTATCGCGCTCGTAGGGGTCTAGGGGTATGGGTTTTTAGCTATTCATCAGGACCATGGAATCCGCAATTTTGTAAGTGGTTTAAACGAAAATACGGAAATCCTAGTATATCCTCTATTTCATTTGTGTTGCTTCCGCTTGTTCTGTGATTGGATGTTATTGCGTGAGATGAATGCGATATATGCTATATATATAAATAAACGTTACTTATGTTTTGCATCCGTGTTAGTCCTGTCCCCACCTTACCGTAAGTTAAGTAACCTTACGGTGAAGACCCAAGACCCTGTGGCGATTGCAGATGGTATAAGTATACGTTCTATTTTCGTTTCTTCTATAATGATAAGGATAATTGATGGGACCACATTAATCTTAATTAATGCAAAGAAACAAACCTAGCTTTTGACGTCATTGGAACAATTCGTTTTTTTAAAAACAACTTTTAAATGCGGAACCTAAACCACTCCTTTTGAAAGCTATTCAGTTTCTTCAATGATATCAAGTTTATTACGTTCATGATTTTCGCCAAAAACCAGCCTTTGCCCTTCGTCATTTCAGATTGGTATCCACTAGTATTCAAGCTATGTATTTTGACTTTTGCCAAGTCATAGTGTTTGGTAGCTAGTGGGTATTTATTCTTAGCATAGATAGATGCGTTAATTTAGGACATGCGTACAACTATTTTGGCCTTCGTCAAGGGTTAATACGAATGGGTCTAGATTAACCAGGACAATGACAAGTTGAACT
This sequence comes from Agapanthus africanus, assembly GCA_030015575.1. Lineage (NCBI taxonomy): Eukaryota > Viridiplantae > Streptophyta > Magnoliopsida > Asparagales > Amaryllidaceae > Agapanthus > Agapanthus africanus. The sequence continues at coordinate 443,836,246 of JASDDO010000001.1, forward strand.
TAACTTGCGACTTATGATATTTTGGCCTTCGTCATGGTAAAAAACGCTTGGGGCAAAAACTATATCGAGAGTTTCAAACACACGGAAAACTTGCTAGTGTTGCATACCTTCTGGAGTGTGGTAGTTTTGGTTGGCTTCCTTCAAAATTATTACACGATGATAGTTGGGTCCTGATTCTATTGTGAGTATCAGCTAGTTTTCTGGAAAGATTTTCATTTTAAAATTACCTAATCAAGTAGGTGTCTAGAAAGGTGTCTACAGGGTTATGCCTCTTGGAAAATGGGGTTATTTAATTGTCCATGTGAAAGCACGGGGGACCTCCCTTCGAAGTACCAATACTGGCCTGATTGAAAGATAAGCGAACTTGTAGGGTGCAATTAATCATGATTAATTATTTTTTTAAGGTTTGAAGGAGAATTTGAGAAAACAGTGGGAGCCATTCAATTTAGATAAACTAATAACCAATCTAAACTTGTAAGAGCATATGCTGAGTATTTCTTTTCGCTCTCCTAATTGTAGCGACCATCATGACTAGACTTAAATTACTACTAAATAAAAACATACTTACGGGGCCGAAATATAAAGATTGGCTATGAAATGTCCAAATGGTCCTTACTGTAAGTCCATGCTACCTCTCCCGGTTCTTTCGGGAATGCGGAATTTGGTAAAAAACGATTTTTATAGAGGTGGTAACATGGACCTAAAACCCGGATCTTGGTTAAACATCTATCTAACAACCTAACTACGGGTTTCTAGCTACTCGGTTAGGGGGTTATACCTTGCTTGTTTTGAACTCCTTCGTCTTCAAGCTCCGATGGTGGTCCGGATTGGCCTCTTCCCGTCGTCTCCGTACGCCGAAGATAGATCCACCTGAAAGCTCCAACCTTTGGCTCCTTCTTCGTTCTTTGAAGAAACTAGTTCACTCGGTTTGCTAAACCTTGTAAACTAGAGTGAGTAGAGAAGAGTTTGTATGGGATTTTATCTATGGTTCTTGATTCTCAACTCATGAGACAAGAGAACCATAGATTAAAGAGAGGGAAAAAGAGCAAGAGGGTGAGAGCAAAACAAGAGAGCTCAAGAACAAGAGAGAGAATGAGCAAGAAAGAATGAGCAAGTCTTTTTTCTCTCACCCTCTCATAATCCCAAGTCATGATAACTCATCATACCAAATAAGTCTTATGTGATGGTTGAAGCAACCATAACCATATCATTTCATGCACTCATTTTACACAAATGAGCAAGCAAACAAAAGTTTTTGCCATGAAATGATGGCTATGGTTATCATGATGGTCAACTAGTCAAGCCTAGTCAACCGGTCAACAAAGTCAACAAGTCAACAAAAGTCAACAAGTCAACAAAGTCAACAAGTCAACAACCATGTCACCATAATACTTAATTAATATAATAGTTAATCACATATCACATTCTCATTAGGGTTGAACAAAAAGTCAAATAGTCAACGGTCAACTGTCAACAACCCTAATGAGAATCCGCTGCCTCTGTCCCCCTGTCAACTGTGCATACGCACCCGCATCCGCGTTTCGAGGAACACGAATGCACACTGGATAAATCCAATCCCAAAAGGTACACTAGGATCTGGCTTAAACCAAAGCCCGCTAGTGTAAACTGTCCGGACACTGTACGTGCACAAGTGCACGGATGTGACCGAACCCTGTCGCAAAACCATGCGACCTGTCGCAAAACCATGCAACCTCTACTCTTTTGCCTAAAGGCGAAAAGCTATCTGTGTGGGACTCTAAAGACTCGACACTACGCTGGCAGTGTGTTTAACCACAGACCGCAAGCGGCACTAGCTGTGCGTAACGGTCCCCAGGTAGTGCCGACAAGAAGACCGACGAGACGAAACCCATCTGAACTCCTACTGAGCCTGAATGTGACATTCTCCATACAGTCCGGTCTGTTCTTCTGATACATCGCATGGCGGGCCTAGAGGGCGGTAAACGTCAGTCCCCCAATAGCGGTACAAGTCGTGCCGGAGCGAAGCCCAAAACACCCTGAGATAACACTGGAAGCCTACCAGTATATCTCGATTGCCCTGGCCAGGGACTACTCGTGTAATGGCTCTCCTAGACACAGCGCGATGTCAACTCCCAATACCGGGAGAGACGAATCCTGTCTAACCGTCACTGCCTCCAAGTGCTTCGGGACTACACCCAACTACTACCTGTTTGCACGACTCCTTTGAGCCGTGGTAGGGTAGTAATCAAAGTGCAGTGGGAACATACTCGAGGCGAAGTGACAGTGTCAAGTCAGCGGACTAAGCTGTACTCATGTCACCTGGGAACTGATAACTGACGATAGGCATAATACCAACTAGTCAGTTCCCGACGAGTCCTGTCCAGTGTACCCGTAACCTAACGAGCACCCGCATACTATCTCAAGTACGACGTACTGACAGCTGTGGGACAGACCGTCTCCCACACTGGGATGAGAAGCGCATGCGCTGGTCTACTCCGGAGTATCGATGCCCTGTCTCGATAGTCCTGCGACCAGGGACCTGCATAAGGATGTGCTTATAGATTACCCAGCCCCACTAGTGTGACGGCCATCACATCGCTGGTAATCAAGCAAAGATCCTAAGGGTTCCACTAATGTGTATAGGCGATATACTAAAATAAACACATGTACACATTGAAGTAGAAACAAACCAAATAGCATACTACTATTTTGAGCAAGATTGTATATACAAGGTGAATATCCCAAGCTTCCATTAAGTAATATACAAACTAGTATGATACAGTAATGGCCTCTAGGGCATATACACTAACAATCTCCCACTTGCACTAAGGCCATGTACTGGCGTATCGAAGACCTATCATCTCGATCAGCCGCTCGAACTGAGTCTGGGGCAGGGCCTTGGTGAATGGATCTGCAGTGTTATCTTCTAAAGAGACTCTCCGAACCTCGATCTCCTGGCGATCCACGATCTCCCTGATCAGGTGATACCGCCTCAAGATGTGCCTGGATCTCTGATGGGACCTGGGTTCCTTCGCTAAAGCTATAGCCCCGTTGTTGTCGCAATACAGAGGTATTGGATCAACAATGGACGGAACCACCTGAAGTTCTTTCAAGAACTTCCTCATCCAGACAACTTCTTTTGCGGCATCAGATGCAGTGATGTATTCCGCTTCCATCGTCGAGTCCGCAACGGTTTCTTGTTTGGAACTCTTCCAACACACCGCCCCTCCATTGAGGGTAAAGACAAAACCCGACATGGACTTGGAATCATCCTTGTCACTCTGGAAGCTGGAGTCAGCAAAGGCCTCGATCTGGAGGTCTTTTCCGCCATACACCAAGAACATCTCCTTAGTCCTTCTCAGGTACTTGAGAATGTTCTTTACCGCTATCCAGTGTTTCTCCCCAGGGTTTGACTGATACCGGCTTACCACACTCAGTGCATAAGCTACATCCGGTCTGGTACACAACATCGCATACATTATAGAGCCTACCGCAGAAGCGTAGGGTATAATAGACATGCGATCCCTCTCCAAATCAGTCTTGGGAGACATCTCTTTAGAGAGGGTAATCCCGTGACAAGCCGGTAGGTTACCGCGCTTAGAATCTTCTATACTGAATCTTTTCAGTATAGTGTCGATGTACCTGGACTGTGAAAGTCCTAATATCCTCTTGGATCTATCACGATGGATCCGGATCCCCAGGATGTATGAGGCATCACCCAGGTCTTTCATGGAGAACCTGTGTGACAAGAACCCCTTGACAGATTGTAGCATAGGAATGTCATTTCCTATTAAGAGAATGTCATCCACGTATAAAACGAGGAATACTACAGTTCTCGCTACAAATCTACTATAGATGCATGGTTCATCTGAATTTTTGATAAAGCCAAATTCTTTGACCGTCTCATCAAAGCAGATGTTCCAACTCCGCGATGCCTGCTTTAGTCCATAGATGGACTTAAGCAACTTGCACACCTTTCCGCTGCTCCCACTCTGAATGAAACCCTCTGGTTGGTCCATATAGACACACTCCTCTAAATTTCCATTTAGAAAAGCGGTCTTTACGTCCATTTGCCAGATCTCATAATCGTGGAAGGCAGCAATGGCAAGAAGGATCCGAATGGATTTCAGCATGGCTACTGGAGAAAAGGTTTCGTCATAGTCTAAGCCAGGTCTTTGACGAAAACCCTTTGCTACCAGCCTAGCTTTATAGGTCTCAACCTGTCCATCTACACCAATCTTCCTTTTGAAGATCCACTTGCATCCTACGGGTTTTACCCCGTCTGGAGCAATGTCCAACATCCATACCTTGTTGGTGTACATGGACTCCATTTCAGTCCGCATTGCATCCAGCCATTTCACTGAGTCAACGTTCTAAACGGCCTGCTGGAAGCTAGTAGGCTCATCATAATCTATGATGCAATCCTCTCTATCCCTGTCTACGAGAAAACCGTAGTATCTCTCGGGCGGATGAGTCTGCCTACTACTCCTGCGGAGCGGCGTAGGAATGTCCTGTTCTTCCAAACCCTCTGGTTCCACTAAACTTTCAGTAATAGTCCGTGGTTCTAGAATTTCTTCCAGTTCTACTGCGCTCCCACTTATTTCCTTTTCCAAGAACTGGTGTTCTAGAAAGTGGGCATTACGAGAAACAAGGACTTTTTGTTCCTCTGCGTAGTAGAAAAGATACCCCCTGGTGTTCTTTGGGTATCCCACAAACTTGCACAGTACCGAGCGTGCCTCGAGTTTGTCCGCATGCTGCTTTTTGATAAAAGCTGGACATCCCCAGATCTTCAGATATTGAAGATAGGGTTTCTTCCCACTCCATAACTCATATGGTGTGGTAGGCACAGTCTTAGTGGGAACTCGGTTCAAAAGGTATGCGGCTGATTCTAGCGCATATCCCCAGAATGATCGCGGCAACTCAGCGTTACTCATCATGGACCGCACCATATCCAATAGGGTGCGGTTCCGTCTCTCCGATACACCGTTATGTTGCGGAGTGTATGGAGGAGTAAGCTGAGAGAGAATTCCGTTCTCTTTTAAATAGTCCAGGAACTCGGCACTTAAGTATTCTCCACCTCGATCCGATCTTAGAATCTTGATACTTTTGCCGGTTTGTTTTTCTACTTCATTCTTATACTCCTGGAATTTTCCAAAGGTTTCGGACTTATGTTTCATTAAGAAGACATGACCGTACCTTGAGAAGTCATCCGTAAAAGTAACGAAGTAAGAATAACCGCTTCGCGTATGTGTAGACATTGGACCGCATACGTCACTGTGTACGAGTCCCAAGAGCTCGCTCGCTCTTACTCCATGTCCAGTAAACGGAGTCTTTGTCATCTTTCCTTTGAGACAGGATTGACAAGTGGCATACGATTGATATTCGAACGCATTCAAATATCCTTCTGTATGTAACTTAGTCAACCTTCTCTCATTGATGTGACCCAGTCTACAATGCCACAAGAAAGTCTGATTTATTTCTGGAGACTTTCTTTTGTGTGTATTCTGGACATTGAAAATCTGTGGTTGGTTCAATACGTATATACCATTACTCAATGTACCTGACCCAATCAAAACTTGATTAAGGTGAATGTTTACAACATTACTTACAAACGCAAATTCATAACCTTCTTTAGAAACTAAAGATACAGAAATGATATTACAAGTTGCGTTGGGTACAAAAAAGCAATTACGCAAAACCAAAACATGTCCATCTGACATTCCCAGGTGATAGCCCCCCACGGCTTTAGCATCCATGCTAGCTCCGTTCGCAACTCTGAGGGTCATGTCACCTGCTTTCAAAACCCTACGGTTTCTCAACGCCTGCAAAGAATTACAGATATGAGATCCTGATCCGGTATCCAATACCCAGGAAGTAGAGTTTATTGAAAGACAATTTTCAATAACATACACACCTGAAGCTGAAGCTGCAACCTGCTTCAATTCCTGTGTCCTGGCTTTCCAAGCCCTGCAATCATTCTTCCAATGACCGTTCTTATGACAATAGAAGCATTCTTCCTTATCCACAAGCTTCCCCGCTTTCTTTGTTGCTTTAGCTTTTCCCTTCGTATCTACTTTACTAACACCGCCCCTTGGTTTGGCGGGGGCTTTCTTCTTCTTTCCCTTGGCTTTCGCCTTGGACCTAGAAGAAGATGATCCTCCTACAAACAAAGTGGATGTTTCCCTACCTTTCTGTAGGGTGTCCTCTGCGCTCCTCAGCATGTTGAGGAGCTCTGAAAGTTCAACTTCTTTTTCTTGCAAGTTGAAGTTCAGTATAAACTAGGCGTAAGTGGAAGGAAGGGACTGGAGAACTATGTCCGTATAGAGCTCACTCTCCAATGTGGTCCCTAGGTCCGCGAGCTCCTCAATGTAGCCGATCATCTTTAGCACGTGCTCGGCTACTGATGATCCGACGGCCATCTTTGCCGAAAATAACTTTTTCGACGCTTCGTATCTTGCGATACGAGATTGCTCTCCATACAGTTCTTTTGTATGGAGAAATATGGATTCAAGGTCCATATTCTCGTTCCTCCTCTGATGTTCGTTGTCCATCGAGGCAAGTACGAGGCACTTGGCCTTCGCGCTATCAATCTCCCAAGTCTTGCGGATTTCCTTATCCGCGACGCTGGAAGTGGGACCAGGGACAGGGGGAGCTTTGGTGGTAAGAAGATACCCCAGCTTGTTGTAAGTGATTGCCATTTTGACATTCCTGAGCCAATCTTTGAAGTTTGGCCCTGTCAGTATGTTTTTATCTAGAAGTAACTTAAGTCCAGTCATGTCGATTGGTCGCTGCAATTAGGAGAGAGAAGAAGAAACACTCAGCATGATGCTCTTGCAAGTTTAGAGTGGTTTTTAGTTTGTCTAAACAGGATGGCTCCTACTGTTTCTCGAATCCCTCCTCAAACCATAAAGGAAGAATTAGTCGGGATCAATCCCACCGTACAATACTTGCTTAACCGTTCAGCCAGGCCAGTGTCGGTACTTCGAGGGAGGTTTTCCAACGCTTTCGCGAAGTTCCTTAATTAAAGAACCTCTTTTCCCTGGGGGCGTAGCCCCGCTAACACCTTTCTAGGCACCTACTAGGTTTATAGCATTGATCGTTTAGTGAGAAATTTCCCGAGGAGTAGCATATACTCACAGTAGGATCGGGATCCAAATATCATCGCGTGATGAAACTGAAGGAATCCTACCAGAATCATCACACTCCAAAAGGTATGCAAATCTAGCAAGTTTCAGTACTTTTGAAACTCCCGATGTGGATTTTTGCCCCATGCTCTTATGACCTTGGCGTGAGGTCAAAATGTCATAAGTCACATGTCAAGTTCGTCCCATCATTATCCAGGTTAATTTGAACCCACCCGTACATACCCTTGACGTAGGCCAAAATAGCAGTACGACTGTCTCAAACCAACGCATTCTATCTATGCAACAGATAAATATCCGGCAGCTACCAATCACTATGCCTTGGCGTGAGGTCAAAATACATAGCTTGAATATTACCGAATATTTAACTGAAATGATGGAGGGCTACGGATGGTTTTGGCAAAACCGTGAACGTAGTGAACTTGATTTGGTCGATGGAACGAGATAGCTTTTAAAAGGAGTGGCTCAAGCTCCGCATTTAAAAGTTGGTTTTGAAAATAACCGAATGGTTTTTCGAAAGTGTTCCAATGACTTTAACTTGGTTTATTATCTTGCATTAGTTCTTTTAATGCGTGATATTCTTGCATTAGTTCTTTTAATGCGTCCCATCATTAAATCCTACCATTGCAGAAAACAACCAAAATATGACGTACGCTTATGCCATTCGCATTCGCCACTGGGCCCCGTCATTACCCGTTAGGTTACTTAACTAACGACAGAGCGGGGGCTGGGCTAGCGCGTCTGTAAAACATAAGCAACGCCTAAATAATATCATATATAGATATACTGCAATGATAAACATTTCAGATCACAGATGAATACATTGGATATACTAGGAATCTGTAATTCGCACGAGCCTGTAACGAAAAATAGATTACACGGTCGCGGTGAATAGCCAATACCCCACCCAAGACCCCTACGGGTGCGGCAAACTACCCGCCAAGTACCCGAAGCGTAGCAACCTCCCTCATCACCATGAGTAGGCCATTCGACACTTCGGCATACCCGGTAGTTTGTGCACCCCCTCCATGGGTCTATCCTAGGAGCAAAAACAGTAAAAAGAAATTATACAATGACGGCTACAACCCCGACCCGGTTGTGCGGCCATACAAATAATTATTACATCAATTTACAAATTTACATGAATTGAAAGAAAAGAAAACTCTCGTCTCACAACCCCCGGCTATTCACCCGTGACAATCCAACACATTCATATACACATTCCAGCAACATTACAGATCACAGATTTGTATAACCCCCACTAATCGACATATAGCGATTAGCAGACGTTCAATACAAATATCACATAACAGAAAAACCCGTTAGCTTAAGTCTTTTAGAAGTTCGATCAAAAAATACGGATTTTCGGGACCCCAAAATAAAATTTTCGTTCTGGAAAATCTGGGAAGAAAACACATATACTAAAAATCCCAAAATACCCCCAGAATAACACTGCACCAAAGATTGACCTCGGCCGAGTCAACTCGGCCGCGGATCCGCGGCGGGAGCGTGCTCCCGCCGCGTTTCCGCGGCGCTTTGACTCGATCGTGGGACCATCTTTGGTGGTTATTCACACAAAAGCCTGAGCCGATTTTAGGTGTTAAAATAATCAACTTTTGAACAGTAAAAAAATCGACAGAAATTCGAATTTTTGGGGTTCGTTTTCGGGACTTTTTCTTTGATCGATCTTCTAGTTACTTGCTAACATGCTAGATAGAGTTTAACTAGGCTCTGATACCACTGTAAGTCCATGCTACCTCTCCCGGTTCTTTCGGGAATGCGGAATTTGGTAAAAAACGATTTTTATAGAGGTGGTAACATGGACCTAAAACCCGGATCTTGGTTAAACATCTATCTAACAACCTAACTACGAGTTTCTAGCTACTCGGTTAGGGGGTTATACCTTGCTTGTCTTGAACTCCTTCGTCTTCAAGCTCCGATGGTGGTCCGGATTGGCCTCTTCCCGTCGTCTCCGTACGCCGAAGATAGATCCACCTGAAAGCTCCAACCTTTGGCTCCTTCTTCGTTCTTTGAAGAAACTAGTTCACTCGGTTTGCTAAACCTTGTGAACTAGAGTGAGTAGAGAAGAGTTTGTATGGGATTTTATCTATGGTTCTTGATTCTCAACTCATGAGACAAGAGAACCATAGATTAAAGAGAGGGAAAAAGAGCAAGAGGGTGAGAGCAAAACAAGAGAGCTCAAGAACAAGAGAGAGAATGAGCAAGAAAGAATGAGCAAGTCTTTTTTCTCTCACCCTCTCATAATCCCAAGTCATGATAACTCATCATACCAAATAAGTCTTATGTGATGGTTGAAGCAACCATAACCATATCATTTCATGCACTCATTTTACACAAATGAGCAAGCAAACAAAAGTCTTTGCCATGAAATGATGGCTATGGTTATCATGATGGTCAACTAGTCAAGCCTAGTCAACTGGTCAACAAAGTCAACAAGTCAACAAAATTCAACAAGTCAACAACCATGTCACCATAATACTTAATTAATATAATAGTTAATCACATATCACATTCTCATTAGGGTTGAACAAAAAGTCAAATAGTCAACGGTCAACTGTCAACAACCCTAATGAGAATCCGCTGCCTCTGTCTCCCTGTCAACTGTGCATACGCACCCGCATCCGCGTTCCGAGGAACACGAATGCACACTGGATAAATCCAATCCCAAAAGGTACACTAGGATCTGGCTTAAACCAAAGCCCGCTAGTGTAAACTGTCCGGACACTGTACGTGCACAAGTGTACGGATGTGACCGAACCCTGTCGCAAAACCATGCGACCTGTCGCAAAACCATGCGACCTCTACTCTTTTGCCTAAAGGTGAAAAGCTATCTGTGTGGGACTCTAAAGACTCGACACTACGCTGGCAATGGGTTTAACCACAGACCGCAAGCGGCACTAGCTGTGCGTAACGGTCCCCAAGTAGTGCCGACAAGAAGACCGACGAGACGAAACCCATCTGAACTCCTACTGAGCCTGAATGTGACATTCTCCGTACAGTCCGGTCTGTTCGTCTGATACATCGCATGGCGGGCCTAAAGGGCGGTAAATGTCAGTCCCCCAATAGCGGTACAAGTCATGCCGGAGCGAAGCCCAAAACACCCTAAGATAACACTGGAAGCCTACCAGTATATCTCGATTGCCCTGGCCAGGGACTACTCGTGTAATGGCTCTCCTAGACACAGCGCGATGTCAACCCCCAATACCGGGAGAGACGAATCCTGTCTAACCGTCACTGCCTCCAAGTGCTTCGGGACTACACCCAACTACTACCTGTTTGCACGACTCCTTTGAGCCGTGGTAGGGTAGTAATCAAAGTACAGTGGGAACACACTCGAGGCGAAGTGACAGTGTCAAGTCAGCGGACTAAGCTGTACTCATGTCACCTGGGAACTGATAACTGACGATAGGCATAATACCAACTAGTCAGTTCCCGACGAGTCCTGTCCAGTGTACCCGTAACCTAACGAGCACCCGCATACTATCTCAAGTACGACGTACTGATGGCTGTGGAACAGACCGTCTCCCACACTGGGATGAGAAGCGCATGCGCTGGTCTACTCCGGAGTATCGATGCCCTGTCTCGATAGTCCTGCGACCAGGGACCTGCATAAGGATGTGCTTATAGATTACCCAGCCCCACTAGTGTGACGGCCATCACATCGCTGGTAATCAAGCAAAGATCCTAAGGGCTTCACTAATGTGTATAGGCGATATACTAAAATAAACACATGTACACATTGAAGTAGAAACAAACCAAGTAGCATACTACTATTTTGAGCAAGATTGTATATACAAGGTGAATATCCCAAGCTTCCATTAAGTAATATACAAACTAGTATGATACAGGAATGGCCTCTAGGGCATATACACTAACAATTACTTATGACATGGTGGCATATGTCCTTACGGCTAAAGCCCTCGCTGTCCTAGATCCTGATTCCATAGTCACAGACATTGAGGTCCGTAAGACTTGGGATCTAGATTGCGCAAAATCTAAGTACCTCGTGCTGGCCTCCATGAATAATGTACATCAAAGGTGGCATGAGAAGATAGATCTAGCTTCTATTTTCCTCCATACCAAGGATTTATATGGAGAGCAATCTCGTATTGCAAGATACGAGACCTCGAAAAAATTAATTCAAGTAAGGTTGGCTATCGGTTCATCTGTCGGGGACCACATCCTAAAAATAATTAGTATAATTGAGAAGCTCGCAGACCTCGGGACCACATTGGAGAACGAGTTATATACCGACTTAATTCTACAGTCCATATCTTCCACATTTGCCCAGTTCATATTGAACTTCAATATACAACGAACGGAAGTTACACTTCCAGAACTCCTCAACATGTTGAGGATTGCAAAGGGCATCCTGAAAAAATCCAGGGAGACACCCGCTCTACTCGTTGGGGAACCTTCTTCCTCTAAATCCAATGCTAAGGCCAAGACGAAAAAAAGAAGGCCCCCACCAAACCGAAAGTTGGTGTCACTAAGGTGCAGGGGAAGGATAAGGATAAGACTAGAGGAACACTCGCAACAAAGGAGGAATGATTTTACTGTCACAAGAAAGGTGTCACAACCCGAAATTGGCACGTGACGGTCCTAATACTACACAACGCCTAAAGACGTAACGCAGTAAAAGAAAGCCAAAATCCAGAAATCTAAACCATGAAAATACGGAAAGGATAATAAAAGTTTTTGAAACATTTGAAATCGCAACCCAAATTCTTTAAAAGTCCAACTTCTTTCTTTAAAATTTTGGCAGCACCCCCTTTGTAAAAACTAACCCCAAAATGGGTACAACAGATAAAGATAAATAAAGCATCCCCAAACGGGAGCAATACACGCCCAAAGGCGGAAAACAATCACCACCACAAATATACGACGCCGTAGCGAAGAAATAAAAGACAATAGAAAGGAAAATGTATAAAAGACAAGAAATCCACAATAACATACAATATCGTCCTCGCCAAGCCTCTAAGTCAACAACATAATAGTAGATGGAGAGTACAAGATACAACGAATGTACAATACAAAATACAGATAACCACCAAAACCCACCTAAGCAAAATAGCACACTGTGAGCCGATGCGGTATCTGTAGCAAAAGGTGATAGATGAATAGCCTGCCTCGACTACTCTGGGGAAACGTCCTGCAAAACAACTGTGGCACAACGGGGTGAATTACCAACTCGTGAATAGTAGATAACATGTGCAGGTAATCGCAGGTATGTACGTACAGCATGAATCTAAGATATGCGATTTGCAGTAATAATAAGTCATATGAGTGCAGAATAATGGAAAGTACACTAACAGGTACAACCAATAGATGAGCAATAGTGATATAATAATAGTATGCAACAATCATGCGATAGGGATATGAGAATGTAGATATGCAGCAATCATGAAGGATACACTAACAGGTACTACTAATACATGAAACAGTGCATAAATAAATAGGTATGCGGTATGGAGTGAAATATGTCATTTCCACGGAATCGTGATATCGTGGTAGAATCACAATCCATCAAGACACTCAAATTCACAATTCCTCAAATCAGCCCCCAAGTTGGGCTCTCATATCATATAAGTCTCACATCTTCCCAAAGTACAATATCGAGTAATCTCCTATATCCCGAATGCACAAATCAGTAATCTCATATGTATCCGGTATCCAATCTCAATGAATCACCTAATATCCCAAATCAAGCTCAAGTAAAATTCTAACATCCTAATATATATATATATATATATATATATATACATGTGTGTGCAGAAATAAATATGATGGGGTCAATACACATATATTAGCTTCCCACTCCACTAATATTGGTGTAAAGGTATATATAACAACGGCTAAATCTCCTGTTATATATACAAAGTAATTGGAAATATCATGAAAACCAATGTGCCAAGTATCAACACAGAAATACTGATTTATCAGATGCCGTCACCAAGACTAGCATCCTGATAGGTACGTATTATACGCTATCCTGAAAAGCACGAGTGCCTAGCTCTGACCCTCATCTTTTCACGTATCCATACGTATATGACTCCCAACGGTATCCTCTTGATCACCGCCGAGTCATTGGTACTGTCACCGGATGGTATGGCTTCCCTGCCAGGCTCATCGGCGAGGTACATCGACATCCCTTTCTTGCCCTGAGGTACCTCCGGGCCCCACCATATACCCTCTACGGTCTCGACGCCTCATCGTAGGGGTATATATATAAATCAGCACCGATAAAACTCATGGTGGATGCGCAAATATCATATCAAGGAAACCGGGTTTTTCAATGTATGCATAATTTCATGAACTCCCGCGGTTCCCAAATCCAGAAAACATCATATAAAATCCAAATAACAATGCGTAAATCCAGGAATAAATATGTGTGATATATCTGAAATGCGAGCATATAAAGGAAAATATGTAGTTGAAACCAGATGTATGCGAAATCAATAAGGTACAGCTAAGTATAGGTGTCTACCTATAAGTAAATGATGTAGTATACCCCCTGGGTATAAGTAAAATATGAGCAAGGTATACCTGTAGCTGTATCGTAAAGGGTATATGTACCTATCACTAATGGTACGATACTTATAGGTATACAGGTATGGTAAATGTCATATGTGATAAGCAGTACGAATCAATGTCACAAGGTCTCTAACCAAGCAATATATTATCTATAAGTGGTTTGTGTGTGACATGGCAATTACTGATGGTGTGTGTAGCATACAATCAGTGCTCGTGCAACATGAATCGTCAATAATTTGTGCAGTGTCCTACGGCTGCTAGTCCAAATACAACATCTAAATAATGGGGTAAAGGCGCAATTATAACAATAACGTAGAATATATGACAAGTATTAGAATCCTAGCCCAGACACAAAACGCCATGTGGGCGATTCCCCCTGTAGATGTTAAATCTACTCACCAGCGCTCCATGCTAGGTGAATCCTACCACCAGTTTCCTCCCTGTAGCAGTGTCCGTAGTCCCCGCCTGCGAACCTGCAATATTAAAGTAATAAATCAACTATATATTAATAATAGCTATAAAACACGAACAAACTATACTGGACCGACGCAATAACACAAATCCTACTCTCAAGTGTTTGTATTGTGGCTAACGTGCGTAGCGACACAACGAAAACGACTTAAGAGCAAAACCACGCAAACAGCACGATCCGTGTCGTATAACGTATCATGCGGACACAAAACACTAGAAACTGCCTAACGACCCAGATTTTGCATACTGTGAAATCTAAACAAACAAACAAGACCAACAGAATCCAAACCACTGTAGACACCAACAGAGAAAAACCCAAACCCAAACTCCCATGCAGAGCTGGCGTCGCCGGACCTCCCCTTTGCCGTCGTCGGCCCTGGCCGGTGGCCTGTGTGTCGTGCCTCAGGTGGTGCCCCAGTGTCCCTACTACATCACTATAATTTTGCTTAATTTTCCAGTATACTTCCCGGGTCACAGCAGGTTCCAGATGTCGCAAATCGACACTAAAATACGATATACTTTGCACAAAACGTAAACCCTATGGTATTTTAGTGAAATTTGGGTTAAACTCAGTTAAAGTGACCCTAACAACACTTAAATAGGTAGGGTTTACCAACACAATCATGACCTAACCAAAATTCCACCCAATTCACCATATTTAGCACTAAAACTAACTTTAAACGCAAACCGACGTTAAACTACACACAAGTTAAGCAAACTAGGAAATGAGTTCAGAATATATACCCTAAAGGAACCCTATGAAGAAGGAGAAGGAGAAGGAGTGTATGGAGGAAGAAGAGCTGCTGCAAGTTGCTGGGACTCCTGCTGCTGCTGCCAGAAGCTGCTGCTGATGCTGTTGCTGCTACTGAAGCTGCTTGCTGCTGCGGCTGTTGCATGAGCTGATGCTGATGCTGATGCTAATGCTTTCTGCTGTTGCTTGCTTGAGCTGCTGCTGTTGGTGTTGTAGCTGCTGCTGTGCTGTCTAGAGCTGCTGCTGCTACAAGCTGATGCTTCTGCTGGAGCTGCTGCTGCCTCAGCTGCTGGTGTTGCTTGTGTGTGTGTGTGTGTTTATGAGAGTGAGAGAATGAGTGACATGAGAGTGAGAAGTGAGAAATGAGAGAAACATCAAAAACCCCTCCCATTCTCTTTCCCTTCGCTCATTAATGAGGCATGGCTTGGGCCATGAAGCCCCATGCTTTCTCTCTCTCTCTCTCTCATGGTCAACATTTCTAACCAATAATTAAAGCCCTTTTTAAATTTGTTTTTCTTTTAAAAGAACAAACATACCCATTTAAAACCCAAAAACACCTAATACAATTATTAAAACTAGATTAGAGAAAATGGTTAGTTCACCATGTTGCTAATCATGGCTAAACCCCAAATTACAACCTTAGTTAACATGCACAAGTGTGTGCAAGCCTAGGAAAAATCTAATAAAATATTCATTAAATAGGATAAAATAATTGAAAACCAATTTGGTAAACTTTTTATTAAAAACCATATATTAAAATATAATTATCCACAAAACACATTCTAAGGTGTTACAATCACCCCCCTTAAAAGAAATTCGTCCCCGAATTTAAAAATATACTGCTATGCGTACCTTCAAAGAGAAGATTACAACTCTCAAATCTCGTTCGCAGCCTCCCAAGTGATTACCTCACTATACGGCTACGTCCAAGAAAACCCTTCACAGATGGCAAGACCCTTGACCGACGTTTCTCCACCTGCCGAGCCATTAACACAAATGGCTGCCGGTGAGCGAAACGATCGCGTCCATGCCAAATGGTCTGGTGCCAAATCATGTGAGAAAGGTCATGAAGGTAATTGTAAAGTATCATCACAAGGAGTACGGGGTGAAAACTCAATAATCTGGGCGGAAGTGCCAAATTAAAGGCAACGTAACTAACTCGTTTATAGGATCTCGAAAGGACCTACAATCCTGGGATAAGCTTCCCAAAACTCAACACGTCATTCATCGGAAAAATCCGTAGGAATACATGATCTACCACTGCGAACTCAAGCCTACGACCAACACGGTCGGCATAAGACCTATGCCCGCAATGGACAATTCTCATCCTGACCTAAAACAACTGGATAATCTCCGAAGTCTCTAGACTAGCTGGGGTCCAAAATTCTACTACGCAGAGTCAGAAAAAGAACAGACTGGTGATCGACACGACCTAACCCCATAACCTAAAGGTTGCCAATTGGAGTGTCTCCTGATAACAGCTATCGAAGGAGAACCCTAACAATGGCGAGTGACGATCCCCAACTGCTGACAACAATTAACACAAACGCACAACTTAACAAAGAACAACTGAGCGAACTGAGTATAACCGGACGACAAGAATCCGAATGGTGTCACACCCTGACTAAACCTGGGTAAACACCATAACGAAATTCGTGGAGATCTGCTCCCACTCCTACTTCAGAACGGTTAAAAGTTGCAACTCTTCAGCCGGCCTCAGATGCTCAATCCAAGCACACAACAAGACAGACACGTTGAAACGAAACCCAAAGCTTCTATTTACATCGTTTCCCACCCGTAACTATCACACAAGTCACGTCAATGTTGGTGGAACTCGAATGAAAACAGAGAGTTGACTGATGTGCCTGTTCTAGGATTTCACGTCTCTACCCGATAACATCAGGTACACAAACGCGTCCCTAACTTAGCATACCGTGTCACAACTCAAGGATTCCGAATCATTACCCAGCCGAGTATGCTCAAGTATCTCTGACGAACGAGCATCGGCGGGCAGTGTTTCGTGAAAGCGATTACAGAAAAGTGGTCGGGCGCGGACATGAGCAAGCTGTCCCCTCAGCAGAGACGAACTTAAGCTGTACTCAACGATCGCACAAGAACTGTAAATCTGTAGAAGACTATCACAACAATCAAAATCTGCTGCAGGAAGATGTACATTAAGCTCTGGTGGTCCGTGAAAATCTGATACGACTCTCAAACAAATAGTGTCTCCAAATCTCCAACGCAAAACCACCGCGGCCATCTCCAGATCATGAGTGGAATATCCTTCTCGTCCTTCCTCCAAATGTAAGGAAGCAAAAGCGATAACTCTATAGTGTCACCTCGGTACACACTCTAGCCCACTCCAGAAACATTACAGTTAAACAACAAGGTCGCCCGAACCAAAAGCAAAGAAAGAACTGATGCAGTTGTTAACCGAATCTCCAACTGCTGAAAACTCTGCACACATGCCTCAGTCCAAAGAAAAAGAAACCTCCATCCCGGTCAATTCAGTCAACGGTGCAGCACTACACTAGCAATCCTGCACGAAACGGCGGTAAAAACCTACTAAGCCCAAAATCTGCGGACCTCCGTCCTGCACACAAGTCTGTGCCTAAGATGTATGGCCACGATCTTCCTCGGAACCATACAAAACCGTCTTCCGTGACTACAAGACCTAGGAGTCAATACAAACAAGCCTGAAGGAACACTCCGAGAATCTAGCAAACCGCTGGTGCTCTCCCAGTATCTGCATAACAAATCCTCAAGTGCTACTCCTGTCCCTCAAGACATATTAAATAGACCAGAAGGTCGTAAATAACCCAACAACACTGGTCGAGGAACGGCCTGAAGAAATCTGGTTCATCACATCTACGAATGCTGCTAGGGCATCAGTGAATCCAATGACTCACCAAAACACACAAAGCCGTAGCACGCACAAGGCAGTCTTCGGAATGTCATCACTCCGAACCCGCAATAATGATGACCTGATCCCGAACAAACTTAGAAGATGTCTCGCACTGTGGAGCTGATCGAAGAAATCGTCAATGCGGGGTAAAGGATACCTATCCGCACCGTAAGCCGATTCAATTAACGATCCGTCGATACACAACCTCAAACTGCCGTCTTTCTCTTTGACGAACAGAAATAGGAGCTTCCCAAAAGCGAAACACTCAGACGCACAAAACTCCCCAAACAACAACACTGCAGCTGATCCTTAAGCTCCCTAAGCTTCGCTAGCTCATCTGGAACAACGTCGGAAAAACTCTCGCACGAAAGGAAAAACGGTCCAACAAACCCACTGTAGCTACGGTATCACGAATGAATGCCAAGAATCCACGACATCTCCTCAAAAGACGACTAGCGAAAAAGGCTGAATTCAAGCTGTGAGAGGCGGCACAACTATCCACCTGCACAACAAGAACTGACTCGCCGGGGAAAACAAAACCTAACTGTTTCCCTCACGGTAGTCCACAGATGCCTAGCACGTAGCTAACCAGTCCGTGCCCAGGAGAACGTCAAATCCAATATCTCTAGAAGGATCAAAACGACGGACAAATCTCTATCTCCTATCCGGTTGGCACACAACTGATATACGTGTCGCGTAACCAAAGAATCGCTGACAGAAGTTAACACAACAAACAGCTAATCTACCCAACACGACTCTCGCTCCAACCACGACACAAGTGTGGAAAACAAACAAATACATCAAAAGAACATGCGAATTAAGGATACCTGAAAACTCTGCATTGGACGTCTGCGCGTCCCGATGAGTAGAAGCAAACTCCTGTGTCTGCTCTCTACCTGCAACTGGCTGAACTCCTCTGGTAGACTGATCCCTCTGAGCGAACCTTCCACGTCCACGACCTCTCTGAATATGACCCTGACGAGGTGCTAAGGAACAATCCCTGACAAAGTGCTGAAGGCTTCCGCATCGAAAACATCCACGTGGTGACTGCTGACCCTCCTGCGAATGAGAGCTGGACGACTGTCCTCGTCCTAAGCCTCTGCTACTCCCACGACGGCCACAAAATCTGTCTCGATGACTAAACCTCTGTCTCTGGGCTGGTACACTGGTACAAGTCCTCCTCTATCCTGGAGCCCTCCGAGTCTCTGGAATATGTGCCTCGTTAACTGGGGCTGCAACCACTGGTGCTATGTAGGTGACGGACTCCTGCATGCTGATCGCAAAGGACAACTGAATAACAGGGGTGACAACCTCCTGTCACATCGCTTGAATGACATCAACCAATGAACTCATAGTCTGGCGGAAGTCCTGCATCTCTGCCACAAGCCTATCGATACTATATGTCGAAGGCTGATCCGTCTGCACCTGTGCAACTAGAGCGCCATCCTGGTCAGTGCTCGTCTCACTCGAGCCAACTCTGACCTCGGCCCTCGCTGCATCACTCTGAGTCCCCATAGTCATCGGCGGCAAGGCTATAAATAGAGATAAGATTCGATAAGAATAAGGAAATCGAATCACAAGGATATGAATCATCAAGGAAGGAATTTCAAGCAATTTGTACTTAGGTCACTTTAGGCGAAGTACCGCATCGTGAGTATGCTGCAGATATACACACACTACGTTACTCTGCTTAAGCTACCTACTCCATCATACCAAGGTCATCCTACACTTCGAAAGGTAAAACCTAGCGCTCTGATACCAACTTTGTCACGACCCGAAATTGGCACGTGACGGCCCTAATACTACGCAACGCCTAAAAACGTAACACAGTAAAAGAAAGCCAAAACCCAGAAATCTAAACCATGAAAATATGGAAAGGATAATAAAAGTTTTTGAAACATTTGAGATCGCAACCCAAATTCTTTAAAAGTCCAACTTCTTTCTTTAAAATTTTGGCAGCACCCCTTTTGTAAAAACTAACCCTAAAATGGGTACAACAGATAAATATAAATAAAGCATCCCCAAACGGGAGCAATACACGCCCAAAGGCGGAAAACAATCACCACCACAAATATACAATGCCGTAGCGAAGAAATAAAAGACAATAGAAAGGAAAATGTATAAAAGACAACAAATCCACAATAACATACAATATCGTCCTCACCAAGTCTCTAAGTCAACAACATAATAGTACATGGAGAGTACAAAATACAACGAATGCACAATACAAAATACAGATAACCACCAAAACCCACCTAAGCAAAATAGCACACTGTGAGCCGATGTGGTATCTGTAGCAAAAGGTGATAGATGAATAGCCTGCCTCGACTACTCTGGGGAAACGCCTTGCAAAACAACTGTGGCACAACGGGGGTGAGTTGTCAACTCGTGAATAGTAGATAACATATGCAGGTAATCGCAGGTATGTATGTACAGCATGAATCTAAGATATGCGATTTGCAGTAATAATAAGTCATATGAGTGCAGAATAATGGAAAGTACACTAACAGGTGTTGGGGTAAAAATTTACACCCCGGTTGACCAAGTTAAAATCAAAGTCAACCTTAAGCCAAGTGGGCCCAAGCCCAGATCAAGAGGGCCCATGCCCAGGTTGAGTCCGAACATGAAGCTGCCGGCCCTCCTCCATGCTGAAATAGAAAGTCATGTAATAAATAATTTTTATGTAATTGTTTATGCATGAATGTAAACAAAACGGGCATAAAGCCCAAATTTTTGTAAGCCCATGGCTTATGTGCAAAAAAGAAATGGCACATGAGTCATGGGATAGGCGAAATGCCATTTTGGTGAAGCCCAAGGGGCTATATGTAAATATGTAAGCCTATAAAAGGCCACAGGATGATGAATAAAATATACCTTTTCATTCCCCCAAAAACTAGGGTTCTTTGTGCTTCCTGCTCTTTCTCAAGGTTCTAAACCTTCCTCTTCTTTTGAATTAAATCAAGAGTGTTACTCTTTCTTTTTCCAAAAACTAAATAGTTTTTCACCAAAGGGGAGCTCAGATCTGCCATCAGATCTCAGAAAGGAGGGATTTTTAGATCTCACATCCCTTGATCTTCAAGATCCAGCCAACAGAGGAGGAAGAAGAAGAACCTCTTTCATCAACCAAAACATTTTTAGGAGTTTAACTCCACTCTAAACCCCATTTCTGGGACTAAAAGCCCCTTTTCCTCTCCAGCGCCCTGCGCTCAAGCGCAAAGCGCCCACGTGCTGACACGTGGCGCGCTTGCGCTCAAGCGCCCAGCGCTCGAGCGCAAAGCACCCACGTGCCGACACGTGGTGCGCTTGCGCTCCAGCGCCCAGTGCTCGAGCGCAAAGCACCCACGTGCCGACACGTGGCGCGCTTGCGCCTAAGCGCACAGCGCTCAAGGCGCTGGCCCCATGCATCCCTTGGATGCCTTCTCCCCCTCTTTTTATACATATACATATATATACATATATATATATATATATATATGTACACACACACATACTCCACGACACTGTCCCTGTTAGAAAGAAAATTTCTAACGGGGCGCTGCCCCACACCCCGCAAGGGGGCTGCTAGACCCCTTGACCCCCAGCCCGCTATCCGGGTAGCGGGACCCCCGTAAAAACTCTGCGTGGCTCCCGATATATCCAAACCCCCCTCCAAAACAAAACACACGTACACTGCACATTGAGTTCGCATGACCAGTTTAACCCGTCAATCGGAGGTTCCCTCGCTCCAAAGGCGAGGGGTAATTAACGTCAGCTTAGTCCGCGGCTGCCGGAGATTCGGATCCCCACAGTCATTAAAACCCCCGCCTACCCTTGGCAGGGGGAATCTGTAGTATGCCTGACAAGCGCGTGCGTATTCTCATCTCAATGGGGTGACGAAAAACACCCTACAGATTCTGGCAGGCCCGGTGGGACCAATCTCTCCTCCCATATTTCGGGTTAAACGTTCATGCGAACTCAATCAATATACATACCTATATTTATACTAAAATAATGCTCTTTCATGCAGGTTTTCCAAGCAATCACTTTTCAACAATGTCTCCAAGGACGATCTCAGCTCTCAGCACGGCTCCCATCTCCTACACGATGAAGATGGACGCCAGGACGTTCCTCCCGGCCAGTCTCGGGAGACAATGGGAAGAGTCGTCGCTACCATTCGGCTCTATCCTGTTCGTGTCAGCTAACGCCATCCCAGCTCCTCAAGCCCCGGTGACAGATAAACCGGTCTCGAAAGGCAAGAAGCAAAATGTGGTGGTCTCGAAGGCGCCCCAACTCAAACGCAAGTCGGTGTTTGAACGGCTCTCCTTGACCCCAGCTAGGAGCAAGTCCATCGACACCAACAAAGCAACAAGGCGTCTCGAGCAAGCTCCGGCGGTGCCCCTGACAAATGCTCGATCGGGTGTCTTCTCTAAGCTCCCCGTCGACCGACTCACGGTGGCTTCCCAGGGAACGGATGCCCGCCAAGCCTTCAAAATCGAGAAGCCGGGGGAGAAAAGGCTCAGATATAGAGCCAACAAAAGGGCTAGGGCTCCTGCTAGGCTGAACCTCATGAGGTTCGAAGAACAGGGTTACCTCGCCGAAGATGAGGAAATGGCTGGGTATGAGGTCCACACTGTCTACACGGTGGGCACGCACAGCAAGAGCAAGGACGGGGCTACCACATCTCAAATCCAATCTGTCTTGAATGTGGTGGCCGCTTTCCGAGAATAGCCGCCTCTGCTGGGTGATGAAAACCCTATCGATGAGGGTGATAGGCAGAAAGACCCTTCGGTCCATGAGGAGTCGGGCTCGGAAAGCGAAGAAGAGCCAATTTTCCGCCCCAGGACCGCGGAGCAAGAGCTGCTTCAAGAGCTCCGGAAGCAGCTCAGAAACAAAGACAAGGAGATGGCCAAGCTCTACTCAAAAATTGACGACTTGACAAATGTCGTCCTACAGCTCACGGCCCAACTTGCCTCTCAGCCGCCCAATCAGGCGTAGGGCTCTCATGAACCGGGAAGCGGTGTCCCGAAACAGCCGACACCCGTTCCCTCAAATCCAAAAGTGGGCGGACCGCATGAAAATCAGTCTCATCCCATCTCGGGAAATGTCTTGGTTACCGATGACAGTAGCCCGCTAACTCAAGATCAAATCATGGATTTGGTTGGCAGCAAAGTCAAAACATTGGTGGCCGAAGCCGAAGTGCAAAGAGATATCAGCAGTAGTGGGAGACCATATCCTGCTCAGTATGATTTGGTAGAATTTCCTAGCGGCTATGTCATCCCCAAATTCGGAAGATTCGATGGGACGGGAAATGCGAATCAGCACATCGCCCACTTCAAAGCCTCATGCGGGAATACTGGGGGCAATGATGCGCTTCTCCTCCGCCAGTTCGTTAATAGCTTGACCGATGTTGCTTTCGACTGGTACGCGAGCATACCGGATGGTTCCGTTACTACTTTCGTCCAAATGGAATATTTGTTTCGACAAAGGTTCATGAGCGTCAGCGATAAGATCACCATTGCCGAGCTCGTAAGGACCAAGCCCAAAAACAACGAAAGCAGCACGGAATTTATAACCCGATGGCGCAATCTCTCCGTCAAATGCGAACCGCCGATAGAGCAGGACCAATCTGTCAGTCTCCTTGTCGGAAATCTCAACAACTGGATGGTCCCGTTTTTATGTACCGCGGGTCTCAAAACATTCCAAGAGCTGACCAAAAAGGTCCAAACGTTGGAACGCTCAAAGCCCGAGTCCGCTCAGGATGTTCAGTTCACAAACAGACCGAAACCTTGGAGGGACGACAACCGAAAAGGCGAAAGTTCTAACAGCATCGATTCTCTAAATAAGCAGAGAGCGGGCGGAGCGAAAACTGACCAGTCTCGAGAGCCAACTTTGGAGGAAAGAAGAAATAAGGTCTACTCATTCCGAAGGGACAAGGTCCACAAAATTTTTAAAGATGCTCTGAAGAATGGCCTGCGGCTACCAGAACCGAAAAGGTTAAGTGAAGCGAACAAAACTGATCATCCCAACTTTTGCCCATACCACCGAGTGCTGGGACACACTATTGAAGACTGTTGAATATTCAAGGATTGGGTCGAGAAACAATACAAGGCGGGAGAAATATCATTGTCCCCTGGCGTGTTAACGAACGATCAAGCTGCAACCGCCGATTTCATACAAACGGAGACCGAAGTTCTTCGTGAAACTGATTCTCTCAAACATCCGCCTTTCTCTGAAAACAGTCGACCACCACGTCGTTAAACTGGGAACAGTCGACCTCTAAGTCGTTAAACTAGGAATGTAAAAAAAATGTAAATAAACAAAAAATGTGTAAATAAAAGAAAAATAAAGAAAAGCCGAAATGATGGGGCAGCTCGCAATAAAAATCAGCGAGTAAAATAAAGATGAAAATAAAGCTGAAATGATGGGGAAACCGTGAATAAAAGCCGAAATGATAGGGCAATCGCGATCTTCGCGACAAGAAAAGCTGAAATGATAGAGCAATCGCGGTAAAACAAAAAAAAACAAGAAAAAAATGGCGAATGATGAGTCGCTCCTGGTACCATATTCCAGTGCAGCGATGCAGACGCCAACCAAATTCCAAATCCCAATGGCGAATGATGAGTCGCTCCTGGCGAACGATGATATTTGGATCCCGATCCTACTGTGAGTATATGCTACTCCTCGGGAAATTTCTCGCTTAACGATCAATGCTATAAACCTAGTAGGTGTCTAGAAAGGTGTTAGCGGGGCTACGCCCACAGGGAAAAGAGGTTACTTAATTAAGGAACTTCGCGAAAGCGTTGGAAAACCTCCCTCGAAGTACCGACACTGGCCTGGCTGAACGGTGAAGCAAGTATTGTACGGTGAGATTGATCCCGACTAATTCTTCCTTTATGGTTTGAGGAGGGATTCAAGAGACAGTGGGAGCCATCCTGTTTAGACAAACAAAAAACCATTCTAAACTTGCAAGAGCATCATGCTAAAGTGTTTCTTTTCTCTCTCCTAATTGCAGCGACTAATCAAGATGACCGGACTTAAGTTATTACTAGATAAAAACATACTGACAGGGCCAAACTACAAAGATTGGCTCAGGAATGTCAAAATGGCAATCACTTATGACAAGTTGGGGTATCTTCTTACCACCAAAGCTCCCCCTGTCCCAGGTCCCAAAACCAGTGTCGTAGATAGGGAAATCTATAAGACCTGGGGACTGCGCGAAGGACAAGTGCTTCGTGCTTGCCTCTATGGACAATGAACATCAGAGGAGGCACGAGAATATGGACCTCGAATCCATATTTCTCTATACAAAAGAACTGTATGGAGAGCAATCTCGCATCGCCAGATACGAAGTGTCGAAGAAGTTGTTTTCGGCAAGATTGGCCGTCGGATCATCGGTAGCGGAACACGTGCTTAAGATGATTGGCTATATAGAGGAGCTCGCGGAACTTGGGACCACGTTGGAGAATAAGCTCTATACGGACTTGATTCTCCAGTCCCTTCCTTCCACTTACGCCCAGTTCATCCTGAACTTCAACTTACAGGAAAAGGAAGTTGAACTTTCAGAGCTCCTCAACATGCTGAGGAGTGTAGAGGGCACCCTACAGAAAGGTAGGGAAACATCCACTTTGTTTGTAGGAGGATCTTCCTCTTCTAAGTCCAGGGCGAAAGCCAAGGGAAAGAAGAAGAAAGCCCCCGCCAAATCAAGGGGCGGTGTTAGTAAAGTGGATACGAAAGGAAAAAGCAACAAAGGTAGCGGGGAAGCTTGTGGGAAAAGAAGAGTGCTTTTACTGTCACAAGAGTGGACACTGGAAGAAAGATTGCAGGGCTTGGAAGGCCAGAACACAGGATCTGAAGCAAGTTGCGGCTTCAGCTTCAGGTGTGTATGTTATTGAAATCTGTCTATCAATAAACTCTACTTCCTGGGTATTGGATACCGGATCAGGATCTCATATCTGTAATTCTTTGCAGGGGTTGAGAAAGCGTAGGTTTTTGAAGGCAGGTGACATGACCCTTAAAGTTGCAAACAGAGCTAGCATGGATGCTGAGGCCGTGGGGGACTATCACCTGGGGTTGTCAGATGGAGACTTTTTGGTTTTGCGTAGTTGTTATTTTGTACCAAATGCAACTTGTAATATCATTTCTTTATCTTTATTGTCTAAAGAAGGTTATGAATTTGCATTTGTAAGTAATGTTGTGAACATTCACCTTAATCAAGTTCTGATTGGGTCAAGTACATTAAGCAATGGTATATACGTATTAAACCAACCACAGATTTTCAATGTCCAGAATACACACAAAAGAAAGTCTCCAGATATCAATCAGGCTTTCTTATGGCATTGTAGACTGGGTCACATCAATGAGAGAAGATTGACGAAGTTACATACTGAAGGATATTTGGATCCGTTCGAATATCAATCATATGCAACTTATCAATCCTGTCTCAAAGGAAAGATGACAAAGACTCCGTTCACTAGACACGGAGTAAGAGCGAGTGAGCTCTTGGGACTCTTACACAGCGACGTGTGCGGTCCAATGTCTACACATGCGCGAAGCGGTTATTCTTACTTCATTACTTTTACGGATGATTTTTCAAGGTTCGGACATGTCTTCTTAATGAAGCATAAATCTGAAGCCTTTGAAAAGTTCCAGGAATACAAGAATGAAGTAGAAAAACAAACAGGCAAAAGTATCAAGGCACTGAGATCTGATCGAGGTGGTGAATACTTAAGTGCCGAGTTCCTGGATTTCCTAAAAGAGAATGGAATTCTCTCTCAGCTTACTCCTCCGTACACTCCGCAACATAACGGTGTATCGGAGAGATGGAACCGAACCCTATTGGATATGGTACGGTCCATGATGAGTAACACTGAGTTACCGCGATCATTCTGGGGATATGCGGTAGAATCAGCCGCATACCTTTTGAATCGAGTTCCAACTAAGACTGTGCTTACCACACCATATGAGTTATGGAGTGGGAAGAAACCCTATCTTCAATATCTGAAGATCTGGGGATGTCCAGCTTTTGTCAAAAAGCAGCATGCGGACAAACTCGAGGCACGCTCAGTACTTTGCAAGTTTGTGGGATACCCAAAGAATACCAGTGGGTATCTTTTCTACCACGCAGAGGAACAAAAGGTCTTTGTTTCTCGTAATGCCCACTTTCTAGAACACCAGTTCTTGGAAAAGGAAATTAGTGGGAGCGCAGTAGAACTGGAAGAAATTCCAGAACCACAAGCTATTACTGAAAGCTTAGTAGAACCAGAGGGTTCGAAAGATCAGGACATTCCTACGCCGCTCCGCAGAAGTAGTAGGCAGTCTCATCCGCCCAAGAGATACTACTATTTTCTCATAGACGGGGATAGAGAGGATTGCATCATTGATTGTGATGAGCCCACTAGCTTCCAGCAAGCTATTCAGAGCGTTGACTCGGTAAAATGGCTGGATGCAATGCGGACCGAAATGGAGTCCATATACACCAACAAAGTATGGACGTTGGACATTGCTCCAGATGGGGTAAAACCCGTAGGATGCAAGTGGATCTTCAAAAGGAAGATTGGTGTAGATGGACAGGTTGAGACCTATAAAGCTAGACTGGTTGCAAAGGGTTTTCGTCAGAGACCTGGTTTAGACTATGACGAAACCTTTTCTCCAGTAGCTATGCTGAAATCCATTCGGATCCTTCTTGCCATTGCTGCCTTCCACGATTATGAGATTTGGCAGATGGACGTAAAGACCGCTTTTCTAAATGGAAATTTAGAGGAGTGTGTCTATATAGACCAGCCAGAGGGTTTCATTCAGAGTGGGAGCAGCGGAAAGGTGTGCAAGTTGCTTAAGTCCATTTATGGACTTAAGTCCATTTATGGACTAAATCAGGCATCACGGAGTTGGAACATCTGTTTTGATGAGATGGTCAAGGAATTTGGCTTTATCAACAATCCAGATGAACCATGCATCTATAGTAGATTTGTAGCGAGAACTGTAGTATTCCTCGTTACGTGGATGACATTCTCTTAATAGGAAATGACATTCCTATGCTACAATCTGTCAATGGGTTCTTGTCACACAGGTTCTCCATGAAAGACCTGGGTGATGCCTCATACATTCTGGGGATCCGGATCTACCGTGACAGATCCAAGAGGATATTAGGACTCTCACAGTCCAGGTACATCAACACCAGACTGAAAAGATTCAGTATGGAAGATTCCAAGCGCGGTAATCTACCGGCTTGTCACGGGATCACCCTCTCCAAAGAGATGTCTCCCAAGACTGATTTGGAGAGGGATTGCATGTCTATTATACCCTACGCTTCAGCGGTAGGCTCAATAATGTATGCGATGTTGTGTACCAGACCAGATGTGGCTTATGCACTGAGTGTGGTAAGCAGGTATCAGTCAAACCATGGGGAGAAACACTGGATAGAGGTAAAGAACATTCTCAAGTACCTGAGAAGAACAAAGGAGATGTTCTTGGTGTATGGCGGAAAAGACCTCCAGATTGAGGCCTTTGCTGACTCCAGCTTCCAGAGTGACAAGGATGATTCCAAGTCCATGTCGGGTTTTATCTTTACCCTCAATGGAGGGGCGGTGTGTTGGAAGAGTTCCAAACAGGAAACCGTTGCTGACTCGACTATGGAAGCGGAATACATCGCTGCATCTGATGCCGCAAAAGAAGCCGTCTGGATGAGAAAGTTCTTGAAAGAACTTCAGGTGGTTCCGTCCATTGTTGATCCAATACCTCTGTATTGCGACAACAACGGGGCTATAGCTTTAGCGAAGGAACCCAGGTCCCATCAGAAATCCAGACACATCTTGAGGCGGTATCACCTGATCAGGGAGATCGTGGATCGATAGGAGATCGAGGTTCGGAGGGTTGCTTCAGAAGATAACACTGCAGATCCATTCACGAAGGCCTTACCCCAGACTCAGTTCAAGCGGCTGATCGAGATGATAGGTCTTCGATACGCCAGTACATGGCCTTAGTGCAAGTGGGAGATTGTTAGTGTATATGCCCTAGAGGCCATTACTGTATCATACTAGTATGTATATTACTTGATGCAAGCTTGGGATATTCATAGTTGTATAGATAATCTTGCTCGAAATGGTAGTATGCTACTTGGTTTGTCTCTTCTTTAATGTGTACATGTGTTTCTTTTATTATATCACCTATACGCATTAGTGGAGCCCTTAGGATCTTTGCTTGATTACCAGCGTTGTGATGGCAGTCACACTCGTGGGGGCTGGGTAATCTACAAGCACATCCTTATTTACACGTCCCTGGTCGTGGGATTATCGAGACAGGGCATCGATACTCCAGAGTAGACTAGCGTATGCGCTTCTCATCCCAGCTCGGGAGATGGCCTGTCCCACAGCCGTCAGTACGTCGTACTTGAGATAGTATGCAGGTGCTCGTTAGGTTACGAGTACACTGGACAGGACTCGTCGGGAACTGTTGGTTGGTATTATACCTATCGTCAGTTATCAGTTCCCAGGTGACATGAGTACAGCTTAGTCCGCTGACTTGACACTGTCACTTCGCCTCGAGTGTGTTCCCACTGCACTTTGATTACTACCCTACCACGGCTCAAAGGAGTCGTGCAAACATGTAGTTTTTGGGTGCAGTCCCGAAGCACTTGGAGGCAGTGACGGTTAGACAGGATTCGTCTCTCCCGGTATTGGGGGTTGACATCGCGCTGTGTCCAGGAGAGCCATTACACAAGTAGTCCCTGGCCAGGGCAGGCGAGATATACTGGTAGGTTTCCAGTGTTATCTCAGGGTGTTCTGGGCTACACTCCGACACGACTTGTACCGCTATTAGGGGACTGACGTTTACCACCCCTAGGCCCGCCATGCGATGTATCAGACGAACAGACCGGACTGTACGGAGACTGTCACATTCAGGCTCAGTAGGAGTTCAGATGGGTTCACCTCGTCAGTCTTCTTATCGGCATCTACCTTGGGACCGTTACGTAAAGCTAGTGCCGCTTGCGGTCTATGGTTAAACCCACTGCCAGCGTAGTGTCGAGTCTTTAGAGTCCCACACAGAGAGTTATTCGCCTTTAGGCAAAATGAGTAGAGGTCGCATGGTTTTGCGACAGGGTTCGTTCACATCCGCGCACTTGTGCACGTTTGCTGTCCGGACAGCTTATACTAGTGGGCTTTGGTTTAAGCCGGATCCTAATATATGATTTGGGATTGGTTTTATCTCATTGTATTCGTTTTCCTCGGATCACGGATGCGGATGCGTATGCACAGTTGACTGAGACAGAGGGAGAGGACCTTGATTAGGGTTAATGACCATTGTCATTTTCTTAACCCTAATGCTTATGTGTGTATTATGATTAATTGATATTATTTAAATATAATTGTGCATGGTTAGGGTTGTTGACCATTTGACCATTCTTGACTTGTTGACTTAGGTTGACATGTTGACCATCATCATTCCATATAAAAGATGCTCTTTGATCCTTGCAATTTGCATTTAATGTGAAATGATAATGGTCAAGTTTTGATTAACCATGACATTTATCTTGCTAATTATCTATTTTCATAATTCACCCATATATGAGAGAATGGTTCATTATTTCTCCTCATTCTATCATATAGATTCTCTCTCCTCCTCTTCCTCTCTCTCTAGCTCTCCCCTCTCATGAGTTGAGAAACACTTGAGCTTGAGATAAACCATTCTAAGATACTCTCTACTCTCTTCTAAGGTTCTAGGATTAGCACTTCTAGCATCTTAGTTACTTCTAGCATGAAGTTGAAGCCAAAGGTTGAGGCTCTCGGGTGGATCCTTCTTCGACTAGAGAAGGCGACAAGAAGATCACATCTTTCACTCCAAAGGAGCAAGGAGAGAAGGACATAAAGCTCTAGGTATAACCTTTCTTCCATGTAGCTAAAACTAGTTAGCTTTGTAGTTAGTTTTTGTTTAGCAAAGATCCTCCTTTTGATAGTCCATGTTGCCTAGTTCGATAAAAATCCGATTTTTATACCGTTTCCGCCCCCCCGCAAGCACCGGGGTGGGCAACGTGGACTTACACTCCGTGCCGGGGAAACGTCAAGCAGACACTCCGTGCCGGGGAAACGTCAACCAGCGACACTCTGCATCGGGAAAACGTCCAACACAGACACTCCGCATCAGAGAAACGTCCAACAACGACACTCCGTGCCGGGGAAACGTCAAGCAGACACTCCCTGCCGGGGACACGTCAACCAGCGATACACTGCATCAGGGAAACGTCCAACAGTGACACTCTGCATCGGGGAAACGTCCAACACAGACACTCCGCATCAGGGAAACGTCCAACAATGACACTCCGTGCTGGGGAAACGTCAAGCAGACACTCCGTGCCGGGGACACGTCAACCAGCGACACTCTGCATCGGGGAAACGTCCAATACAGACACTCCGCATCAGGGAAACGTCCAATAACGACACTCCGTGCCGGGGATGTTGCGCCACGGCAGCGCCCTGGCCGTCTATCCGAGGCCAAAATGCGGAATCAAAAATTTTCCTTACTTGGAAACTGGCGCTACCGCGGACAATATACCCGGATTGTAACTATTAACCGATACTAGCTAATAAGAGAAAGGGTGAGAGATATACCGAGTGATCCGAGTCCTTCGGTCTTCTCGTCATCGTCCCGATCTCCCGCGGAAACTCAGGTCGTCGCCTCCTTGCCGGAAGGGCACCACATCGTCTGTATCTTTTACGGGCTCCCACCTCAATACCGAGGCAACTCGGGCGCGAAGTTGGCTAGACGACGCGCCCAAGATTTGCTGTAGAAAGTGTAGTGTAGAGGCTATGTCTCGTTTGGGGTTTTGTTGCCATTTGAAGATGATGGAGGAATCAAGATAAGAAAAATGGTGCTTGCATTTTTCTAGCATGAAATGATATGAGATCAAGAATAATGCCACCATACCAAAATCAAAAACCCATCCATAAATTGTGGCCGGCCCTCCTCTTGAAAGAATGGTGGAGGAAAAGAATTTGTAGCATGAAGGGAGGTGATAGTAGGATAAAGCAAGAGGTGACCTTAAACAAAACATTATCATCACAAACTTACATCCAAACCATACCCTCTCAAATCACAATTAATGCAAGTGATGGTGCAAAAGAAAAGATGCTTATCATAATGAATACAAGTGCAAGAAACCCCCTCCTCAAATGTTATTTGCACAATTGCAAATAACCCCCTCCATCGGAAAAGTCCGGCCGAGAAAGAACAAAGGAAAACCGACCGGAACGGAATGCAAACTGGCAACTCCAGAAAAT
This sequence comes from Agapanthus africanus, assembly GCA_030015575.1. NCBI lineage: Eukaryota > Viridiplantae > Streptophyta > Magnoliopsida > Asparagales > Amaryllidaceae > Agapanthus > Agapanthus africanus. The sequence continues at coordinate 443,868,298 of JASDDO010000001.1, forward strand.
TGGTCCCGTAATAAATTACAGGAAAACCCCGATACTGTGCATACACACCTGCATCTGTATTCCGTCCGGATACAAATGCAAAGAGACAAAATCTACACTGTACTACACTAGGATCCGGCTTAAACCAAAGCCGGCTAGTAATATCCGTTCGATCCTGATCCGTGCAATACCGCACGTATCTGATCGAACCCTGCCATATATCCATACGGCTACTAGTACAAACAGTCCGATCCTGATCCGTGCAATACCGCACGTATCTGATCGGACCCTGCCATATCTCCATACGGCCTCTACAGCGTTTCGCCCGAAAACTTGAGTAACTGAAAGTGTGGTGGACTCTAAAGACTCGTCAATACTATGGCTGTGGATTTAACCACTAGCACGTCAGAGGTGTTAGCCAATACGTGACGGGCCACCAGCTATTGACCAAAAGGGACATCGATGAGCGAACTCATCCTGACACCCTACTGAACCTGTCAGTGACAATATCCGTACAGTCCGGTCCGTTCGTCTATGAGCATCGCATGGCGGGCCTAGGGGGTTGGTAAAAGTCAGACCCCCAAAGGCGGTACAAGTCGTGTCGGAGTGTAGCCCAGAACGCCCTGAGATACTACTGGAATACCTACCAGTAAATCTCCTGCCTCGGCCGAGGGCTTTGCGTAATGGCTCTCCTAGACACAGCGCGACCTCACCCCCAATACCGGGAGAGACGAACCCCTGAAGATCCGCTCACTGCCTCCATGTGGCTCGGGACTGTACCCAACTAAAACCTGTTTGCACGACTCCTTTGAGCTGTGGTAGGGTAGTAATCAAAGCACAGTGGGAACTCACACGAGACAAATGACGATCTCAGGTCGATGAACTAACCTGTACACATGTCACCTGGGAACTGCTATCTGACGTCTGGTATAATCCCAACTAGCAGGTTCCCGGCGAGTCCTGTCCGATGTACTCATAACCCAATGAGCACCTGTATACATCTTAGGTGAACCAACTGACACCAGTGGCTTGTGAGACCGGCCACCGCCCCTTGTCGGGGTCTCGACTGTATACACTAGTCTACTAATGGAGTATCGATGCCCAGTCTCGAAACTCCCACGACTAGGGACCATTTAAGGATGTGCTTATAGACCCCAGCTCCCACGTATATGATCGCCATCATACTGCTGGTCGTCAAGCAAGAATCCTAGAGGCTCTATCAACGTGTAATAGCGACCTGTAAGGTTACCTGAAACAGTACACGATGATAAAGGTAAACCAGATAGCATACTATCATCTCGAGTAAGACTGTTCTACCGGGATAGGTCCTCCCTCAATCATTGCAATCACGTGCCTGTGATCCAATAATTGACTCTGAGGGCACTATCTCCAACAATCTCCCACTTGCACTCAAGGCTAATTATTGCGATGTCACATACTCACAGCCCGTGTGATACCGAACACCCAACTCCTCTACTAGTCAGTCGCACAAAACCTGTTTGCGAAACTATTGCGTTCGAGGAAAAGCCTCAGTGAGTGGATCTGCCTTGATGTTTCTTTCTATGTCTCTCTATATCTCAAGTTCGCGGAGAAAACCATCTCCCGAAATGAGCAATACCTGTCTTGGAATGTCTGGATGTCTGATGGGACCTAGTTCATAAATGAACTCCAAATCCAAACTTCTTAGACTGTATCGTCAACTGAACTTAATCAGTATCCTGCGCCATGCCTCCCTCAGTATTGCCTTGGATCACCTGTCCAAAATACTGCCCCTCGTCAGAAGGAAAACTATAACTCTGACAACCTTCTTGTCGTCCATGTCACCTTGGAAGCCTGGAGTGATAACCGTCTCCTAAAGGAGGCAGCCGTTATCATATCCCTAGAACATTCACTTATGTTCTAAAACTGCTTCCGACTGTTCCTCCAGGATTGGATCAATATCAACTTATTGCATCTAGTGCAAGAATAACATCTGGTGTGGTACTTGACATCTCATGATTGACTCAATTGCCTAAGCAAGTGATCTGCCAATCATGCACACCCCTCTCTACTTTAGTCTATAAGACACCTTTAGAGAGGGTGACTCCATTACCTGCAGGTACACTACCATGCCAGGAGTCGTCCATTCTAAATACTCTTAGAATGCTGTCAAAGTACCCTGATTGGGAAACCACCCAAATCTAGATCTAAAACCATAGATCTAGTAACCAGTATGTCTGATATAATGTCCAAGTCCCTTGTGGAGAAACCACTGTGTGACGACCAAAGTATAACCGATCGTAGTATAGGAATGTCACTTCCTACTTTGTGTATGTCATCCAAAACCCGGATATCACACCCTACTACCTTCTCAACAGATCCATCCCCTATTCTGATGACGTCAAACCTATGACTGTCACATCAGAAATAGATGATCTATCTCCGCTATATTTGCTTTAGTCTATAAATAGACATAAGCCACCTGTCCACCAATGCTTCCGCTGCTCCCACTGACTACGACAACCCTCTGGCAGAGTCATATAGACGTACACTTATAAAGCTAGTTTAGAACGACGCTATACTCATCCTCCTGCCGGGTCTCACGGTCTGGAACAACAGCAATGGTAAGTCTGGGTAAACAAGAACCTCCCTGCCACCGTCCTTGAGCATACCGAAGTACCTCTCGAGTGCCTGAGGTTACCCACCATATCTGCGGAGTGGCCAATGGAATGTCAAATCAGATTGAATCTTTAGGTTCCTTATCAAATCTTCAGTAATCGTTTGCGATTCTGGAATCGCTTCCAGTTCTACCATACTCCCACTACTGTTTTCTGAAAAATAACCATTTCTTTTTAAAATATGGCGAGTTAAGAACAATATCACTATTGATCTTCCAGATGGTAGAAAGTCAACCCTCGTCATAGCCTGGGTCAACCCACAAACAGCCATTATAGAAACGTGCCTTGAGTTGTCCAGTGTCTGGTTTTAATCATAAGCCGGACAACTCCCCGTACCTTAACATCGTTAAGATATGAACTGTTCTATATCCAATATAGAACCAGAGGCACTGATTTAATTGAACCAGATTCAAATCATGCAGCTATCTCCAGTGCATGTCAACTAAATGGAAGGAGGCCGATCAGCGTTACCCAACTTAGGAATGCTTCCAATTATGAGTAACCTGAAAGAGAAGCAAGTTCTCATTACTATCAACTGAATACCATACACAAGTATCTACATCTTCGATCACCTTGAAGAATCCCGATACTTGCAATACCTGGTTCTCTACTCTATTCTTATACCAATGACTCCTCAAAACTCAGACCCTGTGTTTCTACGAAACACATGTCTAAGAATTAGAGTAGTTAAAAGTAAACAGAATATAGTATGAGGACCAACCCCTCTGTCCCAATGGACACTGGACAACATACAATACTCTGTATAAGTCCACCGAGTCTAACTCTTTCACTGTGTGCCGTAGGTTGAAAACTGTACTTATGGTTAAGAAGAATTACACCGTTGTTTAATGCTCCTTACCTAACCATCCACTGATATAGGTAAATGTCATCGACATAATATCAAAAGGTATATCTCACTCTATGAAAATAGACGTACAGATATATCAATTTGAAATTGGTGCACAACAGCGGATATTCAAAACCATATATTTGCCGACCGGCAAAACAGCCCAGGTGATCTCCTCAAATATCACCGATTACAACGAATCCTGATATAATGAGGATGATCACCTAATTCCCAATAACTTACTCCCACTCATCATCTGTAAAACCATACAGATGTGAGAATCAAACCTGGTAAATACATACCCCGGAGCAAGTGTCTAATCGGGAAATCAGTTTTCTTTTAACAGTATACAGTTGAAATGAAACATTGAAATGTTTCGATGGGGTATCCTGGTATTCTTAGTAATGCCTCTACCATTATCCAGATTCACAACTATAACCGTATAATTCTTTGCCACCTCTCCAAATCCCTTTATATGTCTTTAGTCATTACCTTCTGCACACCCCTTTAGGCCAATTGGTTTTCTTCCTTCCCTACCGTTCGGCACCAGCCTATGGTTTGGAAGAAGACTATCCAATAAGCATAAAAGGTGTACTGTCCTAATCCTAGGAGCACTCGCAATGCGAGAGAAGGTGAAGAGAAAAGACAACTGAATAAACCGTATTCCTATTTCTCCTGGACCAGAATCCATCCCCGAACTGGAACAAGTTCCTTTCGAGTTCGTATATAACCATACGATGGGGTATCCAATAAACTGTGGATCTTCGTAGTGATACGGAGTGTCCTGGGGAAATACAAAGGTGATTTAGGATTGGCGAAGAAATACTTGGTTTGGTCGTGAATATCAGTCGCAATTTACTTTGCCCTCTTACTAATCCCTTGCTTTGTCTTAACTTAATACCTTCTGTACACCATCGTTATGCTAATTGGTTTTCTTCATTCCCCACCGTTCGGCACCTGCCTAAGGTTTGGAAGAAGACTATCCAATTTGCGTAATAGGTGTACTATCTCCTAAACCAAAGAGTACTCGCAATGAGAGAAGGTGAAAAGAAAAGACAACTGAATAATCCTATTCGTTTTCTCCAGAACCAGAAACCATCCTCGAAGTCCTTCGAGTTCGTATATAACCATACGATGGTTTTGTCCAATGGAAGTGGACGTTCGTAGTAATACGGGGTGCCCTGGAGAAAAGGGTAAAAGTAGGAGTGGCAAAGAGGTTTGCAACTCTGACAATCCAAAAGCCAGTGTTAAAAAGGTTCGGTCAACTTGGTCACTGAGTCATAGTCCAGGGTCGGGTCATTGGTCGCTGCCAAAGAGAGAGAGAGAAAAGAAACACTCAGCGTGCACTCTAACCTAGATCAGAATGGTTATCACTTTATCTAATCTGGAAACCTCCCACTGTACCGTCAAATTCTCCTCCAAACCTGAAAGAAGAATTAGTCGGGATCACCCGAGGAGTAAACCAACTCATCAGTGGGAATCGGGATCCAACTATCATCGCATGATAACTTGACGGAATACACTCAAGTCACCACACTCCAGAAGGTATGCGCATATCTGGCAAGTTTCAGTTCTTTTGAAACTCCCGATGTGATTTTTACCCCTAGGACCCAAGTGACCTTGACTGAGCCAACATATCAAAGGATCCTAGTCAAGTTCAACCCGTCATTATCTTGATTGCATTAGACCCACCCGCACGAATCCTTGACTGAGCCAAAATGACCGCTCGACTGTCCTAACCAATCTCATATCCATGCAACAGAAAAGCACTACATAGCTACCGAACACTACGCCTCGGCTAAGCACGACATACGCAGCACGAATACTAAGTAATACTAATCTGAAATGACGGAGGGCTACGACTGGTTTTTGGCGAAAAACCTTTAACGTAATGAACTTGATATCGTTGAAGGAACTGCATAGCCTTTTATAAAAATATAGTGACGAAAACCTTTACTAAAGAGGTCACTCCCGTTGAAGGGATCTCGGCTCTTTCCCCGTAGAATGAGGTGCAGGATATTCCAACTGAATACCACGATGCAAAGCAAAAGTAATCGGCTATAGTGAAGTTAATGCCCTGACGCAAACTTCTGTCCAAGGGGTCACTCCCGGTGAAGGGATCTCGGCCCTTGCCTCGTCGACTGAGGAGCAGGATATTCCAACTGAATACCACGATGCAAAACAAAAGTGAACGTCCTTGCAATAACAGCTTTTTGAAAAGTGTTCCAACAACATCAGAATAGGTTTGTTTAGCTTGCATTGATCCGAATCAATGCAGTCCCATCAATTGATCACACCACAAAGAACGAAAATATACTGACGTACGTATATGCCATCCGCATTCGCCACTGGGTCCCGTCATCACCCGTTAGGTTAGCTAACTAACGGCAGAGCGGGGACTGGACTAGCGCGGATGAAAAACATATACAACATCTACTAATATATATACCAATATATAGTATTTCGCTCAAGGCGTGAATAAAATGCAACATCACATAAAAATGCAGCATCACAGAACAATACAGATATCTGGAAGCCCCGGGTTTCACAGAGCCGCTGCTGAAAACCGACGTTCCCTTGGTCGTGTGGATAGCCTGTGCAATGAAATCCTAGACCCCTACGGGCGCGGCAAGTCACCCGCTAAAACCTGAAGCGAGGCAGCCCCCTTCAGCGCCGTGAATGGACCACCCAGCATTTCACGGAATCCGGTAACTTGGGCACCCCTCCTGGGTCTACCTGTACCCCCTACGAGTGCGGCGAATAGCCCGCCAATCCTGGAGTGAAGCCCCCTCCGTCCCAATGCCATGAGATGCGGGCTTGTTGCCCTCCAGAACCCGGCTATCCGTGCACCCCACCGCGGGGCAATCCTAGTACAGAAAGTAAAATATACATACACCGGGTACATCGACCGCAACCAGGTCATGCCCCAAAAGAATAATACAAACAGGCAGTGACGGCAGTCCACATGTCGGACGCTCGCCCCGCAATATCAAATGTACATAATACAACAACACTGTACTAGCATTGCATCCAGGCTATCCCCACGACCGATCCGCAATAACACAGCATAAACACAGAACATCAACGTGAAAATCACGTTCGCAAATCCGTCTAACCGGGCTATAGCAGTTAGACAGGATTTACCGATCAAGTGATATTCACGGTCGCAGATATAATGTAAATACTGTGAAATAATGTGTTTAAAATATCCGATCGATCAAAAATTAACAAGTGGGCCCCCAAGCAATACTGTAGCACTCACAGAAAATCTGGGCCCAATTTTAATATTCCAAAACCCCTATTTTTAGCCCACAAGCCCACTGCAAAAAAATGATGACATGATCCCTCATTCATGCGGCGGATCCGCGGCCTCCAGAGTGGTAATGGCCGCGCTTCCGCGGTCGAACAGAGGGATCATGTTGTCGAATTTTCCCAGTGTTCTTAGAATTTCCAGTACATTAGTTTTTTACAACCTGAAAAAATTTTCGAGCAAGAAAAAAATCAACAGAAAACTGATGTACACAAAACGCGGTTTTTGGAATTTTGGTCGATCGGATAAGTAAAACGCATTAGAATAAGCTAGACAAGGTTAATGGCGTGGCTCTGATACCATGTTGCGCCACGGCAGCGCCCCGGCCGTCTATCCGAGGCCAAAATGCGGAATCAAAAATTTTCCTTACTTGGAAACTGGCGCTACCGCGGACAATATACCCGGATCGTAACTATTAACTGATACTAGCTAATAAGAGAAAGGGTGAGAGATATACCGAGTGATCCGAGTCCTCCGGTCTTCTCGTCATCGTCCCGATCTCCCGCGGAAACTCCGATCGTCGCCTCCTTGCCGGAAGGGCACCACATCGTCTGTATCTTTTACGGGCTCCCACCTCAATACCGAGGCAACTCGGGCGCGAAGTTGGCTAGCCGACGCGCCCAAGATTTGCTGTAGAAAGTGTAGTGTAGAGGCTATGTCTCGTTTGGGGTTTTGTTGCCATTTGAAGATGATGGAGGAATCAAGATAAGAAAAATGGTGCTTGCATTTTTCTAGCATGAAATGATATGAGATCAAGAATAATGCCACCATACCAAAATCAAAAACCCATCCATAAATTGTGGCCGGCCCTCCTCTTGAAAGAATGGTGGAGGAAAAGAATTTGTAGCATGAAGGGAGGTGATAGTAGGATAAAGCAAGAGGTGACCTTAAACAAAACATTATCATCACAAACTTACATCCAAACCATACCCTCTCAAATCACAATTAATGCAAGTGATGGTGCAAAAGAAAAGATGCTTATCATAATGAATACAAGTGCAAGAAACCCCCTCCTCAAATGTTATTTGCACAATTGCAAATAACCCCCTCCATCGGAAAAGTCCGGCCGGGAAAGAACAAAGGAAAACCGGCCGGAACGGAATGCAAACTGGCAACTCCAGAAAATTGGTCCCGTAATAAATTACAGGAAAACCCCGATACTGTGCATACACACCTGCATTTGTATTCCGTCCGGATACAAATGCAAAGAGACAAAATCTACACTGTACTACACTAGGATCCGGCTTAAACCAAAGCCGGCTAGTAATATCCGTTCGATCCTGATCCGTGCAATACCGCACGTATCTGATCGAACCCTGCCATATATCCATACGGCTACTAGTACAAACCGTCCGATCCTGATCCGTGCAATACCGCACGTATCTGATCGGACCCTGCCATATCTCCATACGGCCTCTACAGCGTTTCGCCCGAAAACTTGAGTAACTGAAAGTGTGGTGGACTCTAAAGACTCGTCAATACTATGGCTGTGGATTTAACCACTAGCACGTCAGAGGTATTAGCCAATACGTGACGGGCCACCAGCTATTGACCAAAAGGGACATCGATGAGCGAACTCATCCTGACACCCTACTGAGCCTGTCAGTGACAATATCCGTACAGTCCGGTCCGTTCGTCTATAAGCATCGCATGGCGGGCCTAGGGGGTTGGTAAAAGTCAGACCCCCAAAGGCGGTACAAGTCATGTCGGAGTGTAGCCCAGAACGCCCTGAGATACTACTGGAATACCTACCAGTAAATCTCCTGCCTCGGCCGAGGGCTTTGCGTAATGGCTCTCCTAGACACAGCGCGACCTCACCCCCAATACCGGGAGAGACGAACCCCTGAAGATCCGCTCACTGCCTCCATGTGGCTCGGGACTGTACCCAACTAAAACCTGTTTGCACGACTCCTTTGAGCCGTGGTAGGGTAGTAATCAAAGCACAGTGGGAACTCATACGAGACAAATGACGATCTCAGGTCGATGAACTAACCTGTACACATGTCACCTGGGAACTGCTATCTGACGTCTGGTATAATCCCAACTAGCAGGTTCCCGGCGAGTCCTGTCCGGTGTACTCATAACCCAATGAGCACCTGTATACATCTTAGGTGAACCAACTGACACCAGTGGCTTGTGAGACCGGCCACCGCCCCTCGTCGGGGTCTCGACTGTATACACTAGTCTACTAATGGAGTATCGATGCCCAGTCTCGAAACTCCCACGACTAGGGACCATTTAAGGATGTGCTTATAGACCCCAGCTCCCACGTATATGATCGCCATCATACTGCTGGTCGTCAAGCAAGAATCCTAGGGGCTCTATCAACGTGTAATAGCGACCTGTAAGGTCACCTGAAACAGTACACGATGATAAAGGTAAACCAGATAGCATACTATCATCTCGAGTAAGACTGTTCTACCGGGATAGGTCCTCCCTCAATCATTGCAATCACGTGCCTGTGATCCAATAATTGACTCTGAGGGCACTATCTCCAACAGGGGAAACGTCAAGCGGACACTCCGTACCGGGGACACGTCAACCAGTGACACTCTGCATCGGGGAAACGTCCAACACAGACACTCCGTATCAGGGAAACGTCCAACAACCACACTCCGTGCCGGGGAAACGTCAAGCAGACACTCCGTGCTGGGGACACGTCAACCAACGACACTCTGCATCAGGGAAACGTCTAACACAGACACTCCGCATCAGGGAAACGTCCAACAACGACACTCCGTGCCAGGGAAACGTCAAGCAGACACTCCGTGCCGGGGACACGTCAACCAGCGACACTCTGCATTAGGGAAACGTCCAACACAGACACTCCGCATCAGGGAAACGTCCAACAACGACACTCCGTGCCGGGGAAACGTCAAGCAGACACTCCGTGCCGGGGACACGTCAACCAGCGACACTCTGCATCGGGGAAACGTCCAACACAGACACTCCGCATCAGGGAAACGTCCAACAATGACACTCCGTGCCGGGGAAACGTCAAGAAGACACTCCGTGCCCGGGACATGTCAACCAGCGACACTATGCATCGGGGAAACGTCCAACAGTGACACTCTGCATCGGGGAAACGTCCAACACTGACACTCCGCATCAGGGAAACGTCCAACAAAGACACTCCATGCCCGGGACACGTCAACCAGCGACACTATGCATCGGGGAAACGTCCAACAGTGACACTCTGCATCGGGGAAACGTCCAACACAGCCACTCCGCATCAGGGAAACGTCCAACAACGACACTCCGTGCCGGGGAAACATCGACCAGCCGATACTCCGCCTCGGGGAAACTTCGACCAGCGACATTCCGCGCCGGGGGCACGTCAACGAAATCACTCCAGGCTAGGGAAGCGTCTACCACGGACACTCCGTCTCGAAGTCGCGTCAAGCGTCGACCGTCCACGTCGTAAAAAGCGCAGTGCATCCCAAAAAGGGGGAACCAAAGCAAGTTGCCTCCACGCGAAAGAAGATCCTTCAATTTCATGCACATGACCCAAATATGTGGTGTGCATTTATTGATGGGGGCAATTTGTTGGGGTAAAAATTTACACCCCGGTTGACCAAGTCAAAATCAAAGTCAACCCCAAGCCAAGTGGGCCCAAGCCCAGATCAAGTGGGCCCATGCCCAGGTTGAGTCCGAACATGAAGTGGCCGGCCCTCCTCCATGCTGAAATAAAAAGTCATGTAATAAATAATTTTTATGTAATTGTTTATGCATGAATGTAAACAAAACGGGTATAAAGCCCAAATTTTTGTAAGCCCATGGCTTATGTGCAAAAAGAAAATGGCACATGAGCCATGGGATAGGCGAAATGCCATTTTGGTGAAGCCCAAGGGGCTATATGTAAATATGTAAGCCTATAAAAGGCCACATGATGATGAATAAAATATACTTTTTCATTCTCCCAAAAACTAGGGTTCTTTGTGCTTCCTGCTCTTTTTCAAGGTTCTAAAACCTTCCTCTTCTTTTGAATTAAATCAAGGGTGTTACTCTTTCTTTTTCTAAAAACTAAATAGTTTTTCACCACAAAACCCACAAAGGGGAGCTCAGATCTGCCATCAGATCTCAGAAAGGAGGGATTTTTAGATCTCACATCTTTTGATCTTTAAGATCCAGCCAACAGAGGAGGAAGAAGAAGATCCCCTTTCATCAACCAAAACATTTTTAGGAGTTTAACACCACTCTAAACCCCATTTCTGGGACTAAAGCCCCTTTTCCTCGCCAGTGCCCTGCGCTCAAGCGCAAAGCGCCCACGTGCCGACACGTGGCGCGCTTGCGCTCCAGCGCCCAACGCTCGAGCGCAAAGCGCCCACGTGCCGACACGTGGCGCGCTTGCGCTCCAGCGCCCGAGCGCAAAGCGTCCACGTGCCGACACGTGGCGCGCTTGCTCCTAAGCGCACAACGCTCAAGGCGCTGGCCCCATGCATCCCTTGGATGCCTTCTCCCCCTCTTTTTATACATATACATATATATATATATATATACATATGTATACATATGTACACACACACATACTCTACGACACTGTTCCTGTTAGAAAGAAAATTTCTAACGGGGCGCTGCCCCGCACCCCGCAAGGGGGCTGCTAGCCCCCTTGACCCCCAGCCCGCTATCCAGGTAGCGGGACCCCCGTAAAAACTCTGTGTGGCTCCCGATATATCCAAACCCCCCTCCAAAACAAAACACACGTACACTGCACATTGAGTTCGCATGACCAGTTTAACCCGTCAATCGGATGTTCTCTCGCTCCAAAGGCGAGGGGTAATTAACATCAGCTTAGTCCGCGGCTTCCGGAGATTCGGATCCCCACAATCATTAAAAACCCCGCCTACCCTAGGCAGGGGGAATCTGTAGTATGCCTGAAAAGCGCGCGCGTATTCCCATCTCAATGGGGTGACGAAAAACACCCTACAACAGGTACAACCAATAGATGAGCAATAGTGATATGACAATTGTATGCAATAATCACGCGATAGGGATATGAGAATGTAGATATGCAGCAATCATGAAGGTGCACTAACAGGTACTACTAATACATGAAACAGTGCACAAATAAATAGGTATGAGGTATGGAGTGAAATATGTCATTTCCACGGAATCCTGACATCGTGGTAGAATCACAATCCATCAAGACACTCAAATTCACAATTCCTCAAATCAGCCCCCAAGTTTTGCTCTCATATCATATAAGTCTCACATCTCCCCAAAGTACAATATCGAGTAATCTCCTATATCCCGAATGTACAAATCAGTAATCTCATATGTATCCGGTATCCAATCTCAATGAATCACCTAATATCCCAAATCAAGCTCAAGTAAAATTCTAACATCCTAATATATATATATATATATATATATATATATGCAGAAATAAATATGATGGGGTCAATACACATATATTAGCGTCCCACTCTACTAATATTGGTGTAAGGGTATATATAACAACGGCTAAATCCCCTGTTATATGTACAAAGTAATTGGAAATATCATGAAAACCAATGTGCCAGGCATCGACACAGAAATACTGATCTATCAGATGCCGTCACCAAGACTAGCATCCTGATAGGTACGTATCATACGCTATCTTGAAAAGCACGAGTGCCTAGCTCTGACCCTCGTCTTTTCACGTATCCATACGTACATGACTCCCAACGGTATCCTCTTGATCACCGCCGAGTCATTGGTACTGTCACCGGATGGTATGGCTCCCCTGCCGAGCTCATCGGCGTGGTACATCGACATCCCTTTCTTGCTCCGGGGTACCTTCGGGCCCCACCATGTACCCTCTACGGCCTCGACGCCTCCTCGTAGGGGTATATATATAAATCGCACCGATAAAACTCATGGTGGATGCGCAAATATCATTTCAAGGAAACCGGGTTTTTCAATGTATGCATAATTTCATGAACTCCCGCGGTTCCTAAATCCAGAAAATATCATGTAAAATCCAAATAACAATGCGCAAATCCAGGAATAAATATGTGTGATATATCTGAAATGCCAGCATATAAAGGAAAATATGTAGCTGAAACCAGATGTATGCGAAATCAATAAGGTACAGCTAAGTATAGGTGTCTACCTATAAGTAAATGATATAGTATACCCCCCTGGGTATAAGTAAAATATGAGCAAGGTATACCTGTAGCTGTATCGTAAAGGGTATATGTACCTATCACTAATGGTACGATACTCTATAGGTATACAGGTATGGTAAATGTCATATGTGATAAGCAGTACGAATCAATGTCACAAGGTCCCTAACCAAGCAATATATTATCTATAAGTGGTTTGTGTGTGACATGGCAATTATTGACGGTGTGTGTAGCATACAATCAGTGCTCGTGCAATATGAATCGTCAATAATTTGTGCAGTGTCTTATGGCTACTAGTCCAAATACAACATCTAAGTAATGGGGTAAAGGCGCAATTCTAACAATAACGTAGAATATGCGACAAGTATTAGAATCCTAGCCCAGACGCATAACGCCATGCGGGCGATTTCCCATGTAGATGTTAAATCTACTCACCAGCGCTCCACGCTAGGTGAATCCTACCACCAGTTTCCCCCTGTAGCAGTGTCCGTAGTCCCCGCCTGTGAACCTGCAACATTAAAACAATAAAGCAACTATATATTAATAATAGCTATAAAACACGAACAAACTATACTGGACCGACGCAATAACACAAATCCTACTCTCAAGTGTTCGTATTGTGGCTAACGTGCGTAGCGACACGACGAAAATGACTTAAGAGCAAAACCACGCAAACAGCACGATCCGTGTCGTATAACGTATCGCGCGGACACAAAACACTAGAAACTGCCTAACGATCCCAGATTTTGCATACTGTGAAAGCTAAACAAACAAACAAGACCAACAGAATCCAAACCACTGTAAACACCAACAGAGAAAAACCCAAACCCAAACTCCCATGCAGAGCCGGCGTCGCCGGACTTCCCCTTTGCCGTCGCCGGCCCTGGCCGGTAGCCTGTGTATCGTGCCTCAGGTGGTGCCCCAGTGTCCCTAGTACATCACTACAATTTTGCTTAATTTTCCAGTATACTTCTCGGGTCACAGCAGGTTCCAGATGTCGCAAATCGACACTAAAATACGATATATTTTGCACAAAACGTAAACCCTATGGTATTTTAGTGAAATCTGGGTTAAACTCAGTTAAAGTGACCCTAACAACACTTAAATAGGTAGGGTTTACCAACACAATCATGACCTAACCAAAATTCTACCCAATTCACCATATTTAGCACTAAAACTAACTTTAAACGAAAACCGACGTTAAACTACACACAAGTTAAGCAAACTAGGAAATGAGTTCAGAACATATACCCTAAAGGAACCTTATGAAGCAGGAGAAGGAGTGTATGGAGGAAGAAGAGCTGCTGCAAGTTGCTTGGACTCCTGCTGCTGCTGCCAGAAGCTGCTGCTGCTGCTATTGCTGCTCCTGAAGCTGCTTGCTGCTGCGGCTGTTGCATGAGCTGCTGCTGATGCTGATGCTGATGCCTTCTGCTGCTGCTGCTGCTTGCTTAAGCTGCTGCTGTTGGTGTTGTGGCTGCTGCTGTGCTGTCTAGAGCTGCTGCTGCTGCAAGCTGATGCTTCTGCTGGAGCTGCTGCTGCCTCAGCTGCTGGTGTTGCTTGTGTGTGTGTGTGTGTTTATGAGAGTGAGAGAATGAGTGACATGAGAGTGAGAAGTGAGAAATGAGAGAAACATCAAAAACCCCTCCCATTCTCTTTCCCTTCCCTCATTAATGAGGCATGGCTTGGGCTATGAAGCCCCATGCTTTCTCTCTCTCTCATGGTCAACATTTCAAACCAACAATTAAAACCCTTTTTAAATTCATTTTTCTTTTAAAAGAACAACCATACCCACTTAAAACCCAAAAGCACCTTATATAATTATTAAAACTAGATTAGAAAAAATGGTTAGTTCACCATGTTGCTAATCATGGCTAAACCCCAAATTACAACCCTAGTTAACATGCATAAGTGTATGCAAGCCTAGGAAAAATCTAATAAAATATTCATTAAATAGGATAAAATAATTGAAAACCAATTTGGTAAACTTTTTATTAAAAACCATATATTAAAATATAATTATCCACAAAACACATTCTAAGGTGTTACAAAAGGATATTGGAAAAAAGATTGCCGGGCTTTAAAACCCAAGAATCAGGACACGAAGCAAGTTGTGGCTTCGTCTTCAGGTGTGTTCGTGATTGAAAATTGTTTCTCTATTAACTCTGCTTTCTGGGTATTAGATACTGGGCCAGGATCTCACACTGTAATTCTTTGCAGGCGCTAAGAAGTCGTAGCATTTTGGGAAAAAGTGATATGACCCTGTGAGTTAGAAACGGAGAAAGTGTGGATGTTGTTGCAGTGGGAGATTATCACCTCGGGTTGATTAGTGGACATATTTTGGTTTTGCATAACTGCATTAGTGTACCCAGCATGATGTGTAATATTCTATCTGTATCTTTGTTATCTAATGAAAGATATAATTTTGCACTTGAAAGCAATGTCATAAATATTCACCTAAATCATGAAATGATTGGGTTGGGTAAACTAAATAATGGAATATACGTACTCAATCAATATCAAGTTTTCAACGTCCAAAACACACTGAAAAGAAAGACTCCATAATTAAATCAAGTTTTTTTATGCTATTGTAGACTTGGTCATATTAATGAAACACGATTAACTAAGTTACATAAAGATGGATATTTAGATCCGTTTGAATATTTATCCTATGCAACTTGTCAATCATGTATCAAAGGAAAGATGATCAAAACTCCGTTCACTAGACACGGAGAAAGAGCCACTGAGCTCTTGGGTCTCATACACAGCGACGTGTGTGGTCCGATGTCTATACATTCAAGAAATGGTTATTCCTATTTCATTACTTTTACCGATAGGTATGGACATGTATTCTTGATGAAATATAAACCCGAGTCCTTTTGAGAAATTCAAGGAGTATAATAATGAAGCGGAAAAACAAACAAGCAAAATTATCAAAATGCTTCAATCTGATCGGGGTGGTGAATACTTAAGTGCCGAGTTCCTGCAATATTTAAAAGAGAATGGAATTCTCTCTCAGTTTACTGCTCCATACACACCACAACACTACGTGTAAAGTCGAATGTGCTCATGCGTGTGTGCAGTGGAAGCGGAATTGATAAGAAAACAAAAAATTTCCGAGAGCGTGATCGACCGTACACCAAGAAATCGTCCAAACACTAGTCTAGCAAAACATAAAAGCATAGAAAGAGTATAGCAGGTGCTATAACCTTTGTAGCGTGTCCGGTTGATCCCGAAAGACCCCGTCTAGACTCCGTGAGCTCTTATACGGGTCGGAACGTCAACTGCCTTACCGTAGATGATCCGCATTGAAAGCGGGCTGCCTGAACTCCAACTCCGTCACCGGGCGGAGAAACTTCCTCCAAAGATTTTCTATGCGTAGAGGAAGGCGATATGAATATTAGGTACTCTCTCCTTTTCTTACTCACTCACCATGGCAACATTTGCCATTGATCAAGAGAGCAAGAGCTCTTCATACGAGGAAGAAAAAGATGTATTTTGATGGCTTGAAAAATGAATTAATCTCCTTTCAATTTTCAACCATGTCATGATAATGTATGACACTAATCACTCTCCCACTCTCTCTCATGTGTGTGTCACACACACAAAAGAGAGGGTGGGCCCCACCATTATCTGTGCATAATAAATAAATAATACACACACATATGTATATTTATTTATATATAATATAAAAGAGTGAGAAATAATATATATATATATATATATATATATTAAATAAGTATTAGTACATGTATCCCATACATATACACATTATGTATCACATACACGAAATGCCATCAATATCTTCTCAGTATCATATACTATAGAGAATTCGAGTATCATATACACTATACTAGAAACTGCATCATAAATACGGTTATCAAGTCAACACTTGACTTGATATTCCGGCTTTTAAACCGGCTAGTATAACAGTCGTCTGATTAAACGCGTATATCCAATATCCATGTTTAACGAACTCATGCACGAATCCCTATACGCACGTCATATCGTGTTTTGCCTGGGCAGGCACTTTCGTTGCGGGACTTTAAAGACATGTCAATATACTGGCAGTAGGTTATACAAGATCACATCCAATTGAATCTAAAACACTTTCAGGTCTAACCCCCTTTCAGGTTAACCCATAAGCTCGTTAGCAGCACTAACTGTACGCAACGGCTATCCAGGTATGAGCAAGATAAATGCATGTCAATGAGCGAACTCATTCGGACCCGACAAAGTCTATAAGTGACAGTCACCGAACTGTCCGGTCTCTTCGTCAAGGAGTATTGCATACCGGGTCTGGAGAGTGGAATCTGTCAGACCCCCAATAGCCCGATAAGTCATGTTGACAGATGACTCATAACTAAAGAGATACAACTGTTAACACTTACCAGTTTATCTCTACTGCTGTGGCGACGGACTTCTGGTTATAGTCATGTAATGCACAGCGCGATATCGACTCCCAATACCGGGAGTGACGGATTCTCTCGATCGCTCACTGCCTCCATGTACTTCAGGATTGTATCCAACTAAAAGCTGTTTGCATGACTCAGTAGAGCTATGGTAGGGTAGCAATCTAAGTATAGTAGGAACACACACGACACTATGGAGATCTTAGGTCTAGGGACTACCCTGTACTCATGTCACCAGAGAACTGTTATCTGACATTGGTATAACACTAATTAGGAGTTCTCGGTGAGTCAGTCCAGTGTAACTCATCCAATGAAAACCTATTATAATCATCGGTGTCAAACACCAATGGCTATGGGATCAGCCATTGCCCTGTACATGGTCATGAAACGTATACACAAGTCTAAACTGGAATATTGATGCCCAGTCTCGATACTTCTACGACTAGGGACATTTAAGGATGTGTTTATAAACTACCAGGCCTCACTAGTATGATCCCTATCATAATCCTGGTAGTTAAGCAAAATTCCTATGGGCTTTATCTCATGTATTAATGATACGTGATAATGAGTAAAACTTAATACACATGACAGATAAAGACAAACCAGATAGCATACTATCATCTCGAGTAAGACTGTTCTTTGTATAGGTCCTCTTTAATTCAGTAACTGCATTCCTATTATTCCGATAATTGCATTAAAGGAACCTATATCCAATACTACGGTGTATCAAAAAGACGGAATCGCACCTTACTTGATATGGTACATTCCATGATGAGTAATGCCGAGTTGCCACTATCCTTCTGGGGTTTTGCACTAGAATCTGCTGCATACCTATTAAATAAAGTTCCTACTAAGTCAATGTATACCACTCTATATTAGATGTGGAGTGGTAAGAAACTCTGTCTTAAATATCTTAAGATATGGGGGTGTCCATGTTTTGTCAAAAAGCATCATGCGGACAAACTCGAGATACGCTTAGTATTGTGTAAGTTTATGGGATACCCAAAGAATTCTACGGGGTATCTTTTTTATTACGCTGAGGAATAAAAGGTATTTATTTCTCGTCATGCCTACTTTCTAGAAACTGAATTTCTTGAAAAAGAAATTAGTGGGAGTGCAATAGAACTGGATGAAATTCCAGAACCTCAAACTATTACTAAAAACTTAGTGGAACCCGAGACTTCAATAGAACTGGACGTACCTATGCCACTTCACAGATCTAGTAGGCAGTCTCATCCGCCCGAGATATACTATGGTTTTCTCATAGACGGGGATCGAGAGAATTGCATCATTGATGACGATGAGCCTACTAGTTTTCAGCATGCTATCACGAGCAGACTCTCGGTGAAGTGGCTGGATGTTATGCAATTCGAGATGGAATCCATGCACACCAACAAAATTTAGATTTTGGACGTTGCACCTCCAGGGATAAAACCCGTAGACTGCAAATGGATCTTCAAGATTGGTGTAGATGGACAGGTTGAATCTATAAAGCTAGATTTGTAGCAAAAGGCTTTCGTCAAAGGCCAGATTTGTCCAATGGCTATGCTTAAATCCATTCGGATCCTACTTACTATTGCTGCCTTCCATGACTATGAAAGATGGCAAATGGATGTAAAGACCACTTTTTTAAATGGAAATTTGGAAGAGTGTTTATATGGACCAGCCAGGGGGCTTCATAGAGAGTGGGAGCAGCGGAAGAGTGTGCAAGTTGCTTAAATTTATTTATGGATTAAAACAGGCATCGTGGAGTGGAACATCTGCTTTGATTAGACGGTCAAGAAATTTGAGTTTATCATAAATGTAGACGAACCACGCATTTATAAGAAAATTTTAGCGAGAACCGTGTTATTCCTCGTCTTGTACATGGATAACATTCTCTTGATAGGAAATGATATTCCTATGCTACAATCGGTCAAGCTCTTCTTATCAAGTTTTGCATGAAAGACCTGGGTGATATCTCCTACATTCTGGGTATTAAGATTTATAGTGATTGTTGGGGTTAAAATTTACACCCCATTGACCAAAAGTCAAAATCAAGGTCAAACCGTGGACAAGTAGGCCCAAGCCAAAGCAAACGGACCCTACTGTCGAATCTAAGCCGGGACCAAGCCTGAACTCAAGCCGGGCCCACGCCCGAACCCAAGTCCAAGCAGGTGGGCCCAAGCACAGACCGCCCCATGCCAAGAAAGCACAACAAATAAATGGGCAAAAAACCAAATTTTTGTAAAGCTCATGGCTCATGTGCAAATAAAAAATAAAAAAATAAGCACATGAGGTATGAGATGAGCAAAATACCATTTTGTAAAGCCCAAGGGGCTATATGTAAATTTGTAAGCTTATATAAGGCAACACTATAATGAAATGAAGAACAATTCATTCTACTCAAAAATATTACGGTTCCGTGCCTCTTTCTCATTCCTCAAGATTTTAAACCTTCTTCTCTTATTTTGAATTTAATCAAGAGTTTAACTCTTCTTTTTCTAAAAAGGAATAGTTTTTCACCATAAAACACTTGAAGGGGAGTTCAAATATTCCATCAAATCTCTAAAAGGGGGATTTTAAATCTCACCGCCCATTTTCTCCAAGATCAAACAAAAAAGGAGGAGGAAGAAGGAACCCATTTCAAAAGAACCCATTTTAGGGAAGTCTAAGGCTTGAAGTGGAAGAAAATTGATCTTTTTTCACCATCCAAGATCTAAATCTTTTGGGAGTTTAACTCCAAATCAATTTTTGAGGAGCTCAACCTCAAGATACAAATCGTCAAAAGAGTTTAACCCCAAATCAAGATTTTTTAGGAATTTAACCCCAGATAAAAATCCTTCTTTTTGTAGGAGTTTAACTCCAAAGTCCCTCAGGAGTTTAACTCCCAGCTCAAGGGCTAAGCCCCTTTTCTGCTGGCGTCCAGCGGACGCGTGCCGGGCACGTGACCCGCTGGCTCCCAGCATCCACGCGCCATGCACGTGACCCGCTGGCACCAGCGGCCACATGCCATCTTACGCGTCCTAAGGATGCTCCTCACCCTTCTTTTCTCGACACGTTTCACACTCGAAGTACTACCCCGTTAGAAAAAAAACACAACACACGCATACTGCACATTGAGTTCGCATGAACAGTTATACCCGCCAATCGGAGGTTCCCTCGCTCTAAACGCGATGGGTAATTAACGACAGCTTAGTTCGCAACTGCCGATGATTTGGATCCCCACAATCAATAAACCCCAGCCTACCTGTCATAACCCGAAAAGTACGGAACATGACCGGCACTTAAATTACGAAACGTCTCGAGGTGTACGCAATCTAAGTAAGCCAAAACCCATAAATCAAAACCAAAGAAGCAGTAGAGTGAAGGAAAAACCAATTTAAAGCAAGTAGTTTTTACAACATAGGCCGAAATATGTATTTTTTAAAATCTCAAGTATTTTCTGAAAATTTCGGCAGAGTCTCCTTTGTAAATACTGGCCCCCAAAACGGGATACAACATGAATAGTATACGAAATAAATAAAAAGGCATCCCCAAGCGGGAGCTAGCTCTTCGTCAATCAACGGTCACAACCACGCAAGCAATATAATATACAACGCCAAAGGGCGAGAATAAAAACTTAAAAGAAAACCCAAAATTAGCATGAAAACCATAATAATACAACGCACGACTCTAAGGTCGAAATAATAACAAGTCCGGTCTTCTATCTCTATCAAATATATAATCTGGTTGATGGAGTTTTACTAGATACAACTGAAATAACAAATATACAATGGTGGTCCTGATGCAAAGAACCCACCTGTCAAAGCAATCACTCGGAAGGAACAGTGTGCCAGCAAAGCCGCAATGAACCTGTATGGCAAAACCTGCAAGGAATTGTGGCGCAACGGGGGTGAGTTGCCAAGAGTAGAAAACATTTACGAGTAGAAATCGCATGCATGACGCTATCCTAGGTCAACACGATCAATATATATAACCTCAAAATGATAAGTCTAAAGCATGAAAAGGTGGCAAGGGTAAACATCTATACATAAGTGTAATCCCATGTGCTCGTGTCAGTGCCTCAGGTAGCAATGTATCATATGTATGAGGTACAAATGTAATGTAATGAAAACAGAATACATGTAAATGAAGAAACTGTTTTCTTTCTTTAGTGAGATTTTCTATAATTTAAAATGAGGTATCATCAATAAATTAATATAAATCAGTGCCTAGTATCAACACAAAACATAAATCTCAATATCCAATATCCTCCATGTCTCAAATCTCAAAATCTCAGTGTCTCAAATCTCAATATCTAGGGCTCCGTCAACCTGGATCGGCCCATATCATCAATCTCACAACCACGAACGGTATCCTCCGGATATCCGACGCGCCAAGTAAAATCACCGGTAGACAGTCTGCCCCTGCCGGGCTCATCATCCACCATGAAATCACTCTTTCCCCGAGGTACCATACTGGGTCCACCATGTACCCGAGACGGTTCATACGTCTCCTCGAATCGGGTCTCGAAATCCATCTCATAACCGAGAAAACATCATGGTGGACGACTCATACATCACGAGAAAACCGCACTTTTCATTTTAGAAAGAGAGAGAGAAGTTTATATATATTCTTGCGGTTTTCCCCCAAATCCAGGAATCTCATGAAAATCCGAAATCCAATCATCAATAGCAAGTAAACAGTGAATATCGGCATAAAACTCCATAATGCTGCATAGCAGTGAATAATAATATGCATGAAGTAGCAAGTAATAACTGCAATATCTAAACTAGCATATAAAGACGAGTACGCTAATACCATGTCGAACTATCAGTTACAAGCTATGTCAATGAGTAATATTCTCTAAAGTGTACGTGACATAGCAATTATCGATGATGATGTGTGTGAGCCGGCAAGTAAGTGTACGTGGAACATACGCATCATCGGTAATGGTGCTGGTGTCCTGACAGTATGATCTCAATAATGGAACATGAAAAACACAATATAAGCATGCGATGCGATGCGAACCGCAATAATATGCGGGAGCTGAATAATAAACACAATGATAACTAATCTGCATTTATATAAATATGAGTCATACGGTTTTGCCATTTGAAATAACACGAATCGTGGTGTTTTGAAAATAAGGGCTACGGTGTTTTTAAGAAAAGATACGTCCTTTAAATATCCATAGAATCCCTTGTCCCATCTTTAAAATACACACAATTCGTTAGTTTTTGAAATAGGTACGAGTCGAATCTAATCTATCATTTACAAGTACACTACAGGACCAAACTAAACAGGCTGATCGAAAGGTAAGGAAATCGCCTAATATCTGAGTCGATACATACATATACATATAAAAGTCGGTGATCCCGCCTCAATAGTATCCCATACGATACCCTAATATAATATGACATGCTCGAGTCAAGAGTGCGGATCTATCATCAATATATAGCTCGTACGGTAAATCCGTCGTACGGCCTCCCAAATCTGGGTACGGATCAAATGTCACATCTATCACATTATTCATCTGGTATCCTCTTTATCAAATATCATGATCTGGGGTACTGATCTACGTCTAGTACAATACTGATACCATCTATGTAAATGCATGTGTGTATATGAAAACACCATGTCGAAAGGACCCGCTAAAACATCATGTCGTATCTCGAATACGAACCCTATCACATCACTGATCTCACGGCCTCAAGCCTAATCTCATCGACTCATCTCCAATCCCAAGTACTATCCTCATAATCCATATATATATATATATATATATAGTCCCATACCCATGTGTGTGTGTATATATATATATATACATATCCCCATATACGCACATGTAAATAGATGTATGCAAATGAGTGTGTGCGTGTGGGTGTGAACCTATTTTAGGGCTCGCGACTAAGAAGCTATGCTAGTTTACTTCTAATTATCCTAAACTAAACCATGAACACAATAATCATCTCTTGATAAACATCCACTTATCATGAATCACATATATAACATATATATATCATAACTATACTATGAACTGTGGGGGTGCTATACGCCATCCACCCGACTTCCCCCGTAGACATATATCTACTCACCTGATCTTCGCTCGCCGGTGCCGACGTCGCCACGCTCTTGGTTGTCGTCTCGAAATCCATATGGAGCTACCTACATGTCACAACATATCGTATCGCATAAAAACCAAATTCGAAATCGAAACGGCATACGAAAACCAAATCGGCACATGTATCACGCATAGGTCAAAACCTATCGCCTACGTATGCAAGAATAACCAAACCAACTCTCGATATCGATGTACAAACGTCAAACCATTGAGAAAAACCCAAACACCCCAATCGTGTTTTCATAATCACTAATTTTAATATTAAGTAGATTGCAACTCATCAAAACCCCAAAATAAATCAAATCGATTTATTTCCGAGAACCTAGAAAGCACTTAATTTTCGTTTTAATTCGAAACTTGATATTTTAACAAAACTAATGGCCATAATATCCACTAAATATCATAACTAAGTCATATAAACCATTTCTATAATTTAATCTCATCAATTTTTATAAAACCCAAAATTCTAGTTTGCAATTTTATCCAATAACAATTTCAAGTAAAAATGCACAAAACAACAACTAAACTTGGTTTTGCATGAACTAAGATATTAAACTACAATTTAAAATGTTAATAATGTCATGAATACCCTAATTAGATTTTTATCTTAATTATTTTCATAGTTTATAACAAACCTAGTTTGCTGAAAAAGCTTAATTTGGACATTTTACAAGTAACAAGTTGTGATTAGCAACTAAATTAGTTTTAACAAGTCTTAAGATGCTAGCCTACATCACATAATCCTAATCAAAATACTCAAAACCCTAACTTGATCCAAACTCTTTTCTAGAATTTCCAAATCTTGAAATTAAAACCTAATTAAGCATCTCATTAGCTAAAATTGAAGTAATAACAAACAATTTAACAAACAATTTATACCCATTGATCAAACTTGAAATCTAGCCTCTCAAATTGCCATCTTGTTCTCTAGATCCATACTAGAATAGCTAAGTAAAAATGGGTAGGGATTAGATTTTGATTTTGTGGGATTTTTGGTGGATTTTTTGATGCATTTTGTGAGGGTTTTTGATGAGGAAATGAGAGGGGAAAATGAGGGGCTGCTGTTGAGGGGGAAAGGGGAGGGCTCGGCCAGAAATTAGGAGGAGAGGAGAGATAGTGAGGGTTGAATGAGTCATACACTACCCAAGTCAACAAGTCCAAGCTTTATTCTTTATCATTTCTTTTTTTCATTTCTTGTTTTACTTTTCTTTTAACTTGAAGTGGGGAAACTTGGGAATGGGACAACCCATACTTCGGCCAGCACATAGGGAGGGGGGTGAGAGGGCGTGGGTGAGTGTGGGTGAGGAAAGAAAATGATAAATATTATACCCCAATTTCTATTTACACTAATTTCACTATTTAAGCCTTTTTCTTCGATATTTTCTAACACCGTTTGACAATTTCATTTCATTTCAAAAATAATATTTTACATGTTAGTTTATTGTGTCATGATGCACAAAATTTGTATTAACCCATTCCAATTTGTAATTTTCCTTAATTAAATGTATTAGTGACGGCTTAAAATAATATTAAAATAATTAATTTCGTAAAAATTTTCAGTAAATTAGAAATTTTACGAGTGGCTCAATAAACACCAAATACTAGCAATTACATAGCTAGAATATGTATATTTAATATTATATTAAAAGATATTTATATCTTGATTTTTACGGAAAACACCCGTTATTTTACCGATTATCTGAAATTTCACCTAAACGATTTTCAAAACGTTACACTACCCTAGGCTGGGAAACCTGTATACGCCTGACAAGCACTCGTATTTGTTGGATATAGTGCCCTCAAGGTAATTATTGTAATTGCATGCACGCGATTATGATAATAGAAGGAGGACCTATACAGGTAGAACAATCTTACTCGAAATGATAGTATGCTATCTGGTTTGTCTTTATCATTGATGTGTACACGTTTTACTTGTTATTGCGTATCGCTAATAAATAATAATGAAGCCTGTAGGATTCTTGCTTGACTACTAGTATTATGATGGCGATCATATACGTGAGAGCTGGGTAGCCTATAAGCACATCCTTAAATGTCCCTAGTCGTGAAAGTATCAAGACCGGGCATCGATATTCCGGAGTAGACTAGTGTATACGTTTTGAGACCCCGACAAGGGGTGGTGGCTGGTCTCACAAGCCATTGGTGTTATGTCACCTAAGATAGTATACAGGTGCTCACTGGCGGTGAGTACACTGGACGGACTCGCCGAGAACTTCTAAATGGTATTATATCTATTGTCAGATGGAAGTTCTTAGGTGGCATGAATACATGTTAGTCCTTTGACCTGAATTCGTCATTTGTCTCGTGTGAGTTCCTACTGTACTTTGATTACTACCCTACCACGGCTCAAAGGAGTCATGCAAACATGTTTTAGTTGGGTACAGTCCTGAGCCACATGGAGGCAGTGGTCGACTGTCAGGAATTCGTCTCTCCTGGTATTAGGAGTCGATGTCGCACTGTGTTCGGTTGGCTATCAAAAGAAATCCGTGGCCACGGTAGGGAAGATTTACTGATAGTTGATCGGTAGTATCTCAGTTGGTGATGAGCTAGACTCAGACACGACTTATCGGGTTAGTAGGGGTCTGACGTTATCCACTCTCTAGACCCGATATACGATACTTTTTTACGAAGAGAACGGACTGTACGGAGATTGTCACATTCAGGCTCAGTAGGGTAAGAACACACTTGATTGTCGACCCCCCTTTCGACAACTACCTGGGTAGCCGTTACGTACAGATGGTGCCGCTGACGTGCTTGTAGTTAAACCCACTGCCAGCGTATTGTCGAGCATTTAGAGTCCCAGACATAGGGTTTTCCCGGTTCAGGTGACAGATGTAGGAGTCGTACGATGGTATAAGTAAGGGTCCAATTAAATACGTGTACGCGTTACACGGACTTTAATCGGGCGGTTGATAATATTAGCCGGCTTAGGATTAAGCCGGATTATTAAATCAGCTTTTGATTTAATAATTTATATATATATTTTAGTACATATATTTTAGTATTATTGTTCACTATTTATTTTCTCTCTTTGGTGCTATCTGTATTTTTATACGGATACGCGTATATGTAGCGATACATATACCAGGTGAAGTATTCCGTATTTGTACGACAATACTTCTAGAAGAAGGACATCTCATATTTAATTTTCTATTTAGAAAATTAAATGGGAAATGAGGTGTAAAGTCAGAGACAATGAAGCATGGCTACAACATTGTAGAGAGGCATGGTTTTCTTTTAAAAATGATTAAATCATTTGGGTGCACTATTCATGTATGGTTGAAAAAGAGCAAGCCATCCTCACTTCAACACTTGATGTTTTTCTTGACTTTCTCACTTGAGCTCCATGGTTCATGCTTCATCTTCTCCTTCTCCTTCTTCTTCTTACTCCTATATTTGAGCAAGATTCTAGAGAGAAAAATTTAGTGGAGTATTCCTACATCACTGACCATCCAAACTTAGCAACTTTGGTTCGTCGGTTTAAGCCTTCTCTGCGTTCCCTTGGATGGATCGTCTTCAGCAAGGGTGGTCAATTCTCAAGCGCGATCTTGACGGCTACGAGCTTGGAGGGATCTTCAACAATTGGGTGGACACGTGACGAAAGCTGTATTTCTTCAACCCTTACACTTGTAGATTAGCTAGTTTAGGGTGTTTGGATCGAATCCTCAGGTTTGCGCGTCCGGTGCCCGTAAAAAGTTTTTGTTTTCGCTTCCGCCTCGCCCGCGGCCTCTGTGGCTCGGATGCCGGATCCCAACAGTATTCCTATCTCAGTAAGGTGACGAAAAACACTATACAGTGATGGATCTAAGAGAATGTTGGGACTTTCACAGTTCATGTATATTGACACCATACTAAAGAGATTTAGTATGGAAGATTCCAAGCGCGGTGATTTACCCGCTTGTCACGAGATCGCCCTCTCCAAAGAGATGTCTCTCAAGACTGATTTGGAGAAGGATTGCATGAGCACTATACCTTATGTTTCGGTGCTAGGATCTATAATGTATGCAATGTTGTGTACCAAACTAGATATAGTTTACGCACTTAACGTGGTAAGTCGGTATCATTCAAACTCAGGGGAGAAGTATTGGATAGTTGTAAAGAACATTCTCAAGTATCTGAGAAGGACTAAGGAGATGTTCTTAGTATATGGCAATAGAGACCTCCAGGTTGAGACCTTTACAGACTCTAGCTTCCAGAGTGACAAAGATGACTCTAAATCAATTTCGGGTTATGTGTTTACCCTTAACGGAGCGGTGGTTTGTTGGAAGAGTTCTAAACAAGACACCGTAGCAGACTCGACGATGGAGGATGAGTACATCACTGCTAATGATACCGCAAAAGAGGCAGTCTGGATGAGGAAGTTCATTTCTGAATATCAGGTAGTTTCATCCATTGTTGATCCAATACTTTTGTATTGCGACAATAATGGAGCTATTGCTTTAGCAAAAGAACTAAGGTCCCATCAGAAATCTAGACACATCTTAAGGCAGTATCACCTGATCAGGGAGATCGTGGATCGCCAGGAGATTGAGGTGCAGAGAGTAGATACGAAGGACAACATTACAGATCCATTCATCAAGGCCATCCCTCAAGTATAGTTTGAAAGGCTGTTCGAGATGTTGGGTATACGATACGCTAACGAATGCCTCTAGTGCAGACGATGGGTAGTCGATGCGCCAATAAAAGGCCTTAGTACGAGTGGGAAATTGTTAGGATATATATGCCCTAAAGGCCTTTATTGTACAAGATGTTGGGGATATATATGTAAAGGACAGTCTAGCTTGATATAATACTATGTTATTTGGTTTGATTTTATCTTAACATGCGTATATGTTCTACTTGTTATTTCATATCGCTAATACATGTTGATAAAGCCCGTAGGATTCTTGCTTGACTACCGGCGTTGTGATGGCAATCATATTTGTGGGGATGGGTAGTCTATAAGCACATCCTTTAATTGTCCTAGTCGTAGGATTATCGAGACTGGGCATCGATACTCCAGAGTAGACTAGTGTATACGTTTCTTATTCCCGTCAGGAGAGATGGCCGGTCCCACAACCATTGATGTACGGCACCAAAGATTGTATACATATGCTTATTAGGTTATGCGTTACACTGGACAGACTCGTCGGGAGTTATGGATGATACTATACCTAACGTCAGATACAACTCTCAGGTGACATAAGTACAGGGTAGTCTGTCGACCTGAGATCGTCATTTGTATCGTGTGAGTTCCTACTGTGCTGTGATTACTACCCTACCACGGCTCTACTGAGTCGTGCAAAAAGGTTTTAGTTGGGTACAGTCCCGAGCCATATGGAGGCAGTGAGAGATTGTCGGGAATTCGTCTCTCCCGGTATAGAGAGTCGATGTCGCGATATGTACGGTTGGCCAAAACCATAAGACCTTGACCAGGGCAGTTGAGATTTATTGATAGTCAGATCGGTAGTTTCTCGGATGGTCTTGAGCCACATCGACACGACTTATCAGGTTATTAGGGGTCTGACGTTTTCCACCCCATAGACTTGATATGCGATACTCTCAGAAGAATAGACCGGACTGTACAGGGATTGTCACGGATAGGCTAGTAGAGATACATACGAGTTTACTTGTCGGCCTTCCTTTCGACAGATACCTGGATAGCCGTTACGTACAGTTAGTGTCACTGACGTGCTTGTGGTTAAAGCTACTGCCAGCGTATTGTCGAGTCTTTAGTGTCCCACACAGAGGGTTTCCTGGTTCAGGAGAAACGATATAATATGTGTATTTGATACGCTCGAGTGTTTTATTAAACACGTGTATTTTATACACTTACTTTATTCGGAAATTTTAGTAATACTAGCAGGTTTGAAAGATAGCCGGATATGTGAGCTAGTATTATATTGCTCTCTTTAAGTATTTGTATTTTAACACGAATACGGTATTTATAAGAATACGTGTATTTGTATGAATACGTGTATTTGTATAAATACGTGTATTTATGTCTTGATACAAATGTAAGCCGATGTCGTACACCCCGCGGGTTCCCGGGGAGGTGGAATTTTCAGAAAATGATTTTAACGAACTACGCAACACCGGCTAACTCCAGGATCTATACTAAAACCTTAACTAACTAAACTAACTAGGAGGTTTAGCTACTTGGTAAGAGTGTTATACCTTCGTGTACTAGTCCTTCGGGTCTTCTTTTCCTCCTCTCCTTGGCTCCTAGAAGTATGGATCGAGCTTGCGACGTCGTCTTCCACGTGTCAAAGATGATCCACTCGAAAGTATGTGCTTTGAGCTCCAACCTCTAAACCTATTGGGTTATGGCAGCGCTTCAACCATCAATCCGTGACCGAATGCGGAACAAAAATTTATAAAACTTGACGCTACCACAACCAATTACCCGGATCTACCCATAAGCCCTAGAAAACAAAACATGCAAAGGAATTGGAATGGTTATACCGAATAGATCCGTGTCCTTCGGTCTTCAACCATCATCCCAAGCTCCTAGGGGCTTCTTTGATCAAGCTTGATCTCCGGTCTTCCTCCATCGAAGATGATCCACCCGAGAGTCTATGCAACGAGCTTCAACCTCATATCTGAGACAACTAGGGCACCTAGATTGCTACTCTAGATACCGTAGATGAAGCAGAGAGTGATGAAGGATTAATTTGCCTCAAGACACCCAATGATTCTCAACTCATGAGAGGGTTTGGGTGGAGCTAAAGGAAGAAGAAGATGCCATGAGAATGAGGTGTTGAGAGCAACTCAAGAGAGAGAAAAAGAAATGAATAATGGCTTGTATTTTTGTTTGTTGTGTGAGTATGATAAGAAATAATGGAGCCATCACATAAATATCCATGTCTCCAAAATATCTTAGTCAACAAAAAATATCTCAAGTCAACATAATCTCACAACAAACAAAAACCCTAAGCATTCTAGAATAGTAACCATGGGCACTAATTAACCATGCCACAAAAAATGTAATAAACACCTCATCCTACACCTCAATAACCTTTTAATCCAAAAAGGTTTAAACCATAATGAGGTGTAATCTTCTAAAAGTAATCTTGTAAGAAATTACAAGAATACCCCTCATCCGTATATACATACCTGCATCCGTATTCCGAAGAATACGAATACAAAGAGACGAAGATAATCCAACAAATATAATATTAGGATCCAGCTTAAACCAAAACCCACTAGTATTATCCGTTCGAACATCATGCGTGCACAAGTACACGTATTTGATCGAACCCTGCCGTAAAACCATACGGCCTCTACATCGTTTCGCCCGAAGCAGGGAAACCCTCTGTGTGGGACTCTAAAGACTCGTCAATACGCTGGCAGTGAGTTTAACCACAAGCACGTCAGCACTAGCTGTACGTAATGGCTACCCAGGTATTGAGAGAAGGGGAGGCCGATGAGCAAACTCATCCTGAAACCCCTACCGAGCCGACAGTGAAAATATCCGTACAGTACGGTCCGTTCGTCTATGAGTATCGCATATCGAGTCTAGGGGGTGGATAAAGTCAGACCCCTAATAACACGACATTTAGTGTCGGTATGAAGTCCATCACCACCTGAGAAACTACTGATCCAAGATCAGTAATTCTCGACTAGCTTGGCCAAGGATTTCTAGTGATGGCCACCCGTGCACAACTGCGACATCAACCCCCAATACTGGGAGAGACGAACCCCCCGATGATCCACTCACTGCCTCTATGTGGCTCGGGACTGTACCCAACTAAAACCTGTTTGCACGACTCCTTTGAGTCGTGATAGGGTAGTAATCAAAGCACAATGGGAACTCACATGAGACAAACGACGATCTCAGGTCGATAGACTAACCTGTACACATGTCACCAGGGAACTGCTATCTGACATTAGATATAATAACAACTAGCATGTTCCCGGCGAGTCCGTCTGGTGTACTCATAACCCAATGAGCACCTGTATACATCTTAGCTGAACCAACTAACACCAATGGCTTGTGAGACCGGCCACCATCCCTCGACGGGGTCTCCATCCGTATACACTAGTCTACTCTTGGAGTATCGATGCCCAGTCTCGAAACTCCCACGACTAGGGACACGTTAAGGATGTGCTTATAGACCACCCAACGCTTACGTATATGATCGCCGTCATACTGCTGGTAGTCAAGCAAGAATCCTATGGGCTCTATCAACATGTAATAGTGATCTGTAATGTCACCTGAAGCATATACACGATGATAAAGACAAACCAAATAGTATACTATCATCTCGAGTAAGATTGTCCTACCGGTATAGATCCTTCCTCAATCATTGCAATCACGTGCCTGCGATCCAATAATTGACTTGAGGGCACTATAGCCAACAATCTCCCACTTGCACTTAAGGCTATTTATTGCGGTGTCACATACTCACAGCCCGTGTGATATCGAACACCCAACTTCTCTACTAATCAGTTTCACAAATCTCGTTTGTAAAACTTTTGCGTTCGAGAAATAATCTCAGTGAGTGGATCCGCTCCAATGTTTCTTTCTTTGTCTCTTTTTATCTCAAGTTCGTGGAGAAAGCTATCTCCCGAAATGAGCAATACCTGTCTTAGAATATGTCTGGATATCTGATGGGACCCAGTTCACAAATGAACTCTAAATCTAGCAAACTTCTTAGACTGTATCGTCCACAGAATTTAATCAGTATCCTGCGCCATACCTCTCTCAGTATCCGCTTGGACCATATGCCCAAACTTCTGCCCTTCAAAAGAGGGAAAACTATAACTCTGACAGTCACTCTGTCATCCAGGTCATCTTGGAAGCCTGGAATGATAACCGTCTCCCGAAGGAGGCTGCTGTTACCAAATCCCTAGAACATCCACTTATGTTCATAAACTTCTTCCGAACGTTTCTCCAGGATTGGATTAATATATAAACTTATTGCAACTAGTGCAAAAACAACATCTGGTGTGGTACTTGACATCTCATGATTGACTCAATTGCCTAAGCAAGTGATATATCAATCATGCACATCCCTCTCCCCTTTAGTCTGTAAGACATCTTTAGAGAGGGTGACTCTATCATCTGCAGGTACACCATCATACCAGGAGTCGTCCATTCTAAAACACCTTTAGAATAGTGTCAAAGTACCCAGATTAAGAAACTACCCAAATCTAGATCTAAAACCATAGATCTAGTAATCAGAATGTTTGATATTATATCCATATCTTATGTGGAGAAACCACTGTGTGACAACCACAGTATAATCGATTGTAGTATAGGAATTTCACTTCCTACAAAGTGCATTCCATCCAAATACCAGGACATCATACCCTACTGCCTTCTTAACAGATCTATCTCCTATTCTGATGAAGTCAAAGCCTATGGCTGTCACATAAAAAATAGATTATCTATCTCCGCTATACCTGTTTTAGTTTATGAATAGACATACGCTACTTGTCCACTATGCTTCCGCTGCTACCACTGACTACAACAATCCTCTGACAGAGTCGTATACACGTGCACTTCTAAAGCTAGTTTAGAACGATGCTATACTCATCCTCCAGCCGGGTCTCATAGTCTAGAACAGCAGCAATGGCAAGTCTGGGTAAACAAGAACCTCTCTGTCACTGTCTTTGAGGATACTGAAGTACCTGTCGGGCGTCTGAGGTTACCCACCATATCTGCGGAGTGGCTAATGGAATGTCAAACCCGATTGAATCTTTAGGTTCTATTAAATTTTCAGTAATCGTTTGTAGTTCTGGAATCACTTCCAGTTCTACCATACTCCCACTACTGTTTTCTGAAAAAGTCCATTTTGCTAAAACTGTGGCGAGTCAAGAATAATATCAAGATTGATTTTTCAGATAGTAGAAAGTTATCCCTCGTCATAGCCCGGGATAACCCACAAACTGCCATTACAGAAACGTGCCTTGAGTTATCCAGAGTCTGGTTTTAAGCATAAAATGGAAAACTCCATATACCTTAACATCGTTAAGATATGAACCATTCTATATACAATAAAGAAATAGAGGCACTGATTTAATTGGAACTGGATTCAAATCATGCAGCTGTCTTTAGTGCATGTCAACTAAATGGAAGGAGACCGATCAGCATTACTCAACTATGAGTGCATCCAAATATGAGTAATCTGAAAGAGAAGCAAGTTCTCAAAATTATTACTATCAACTGAATACCATACACAAGTATCTACATATCACGACCCAAATGTGGCACGTGACCGGCACTCAAATCACGTGACATCTAAAGACGTCGATGTGGTTCAAATAAGCCGAAACCCGGAATCTAAACCCTTTTTGAAAATATTGGAGGTGAAGTTTAAAATAGTCATCAGATGGAATCAGTTTTAAAATAACATTTATGTTTAACTAAGTATGTTTGTAAAACATCTATGACGTTTTGAAATTCGACAGCACCTCCTTTACATTTTTGTATAAACCGATACAACATAATAATAAAAATAGCATCCCAACGGGAGCTAGCTTCCACGCCCAAACAGGGGAGTAACCAAGCAACCAATATACAACGCACAATGGCGAAGAAAAGAAAGTGAAACCAACAATATAAAATGGTCGACTCTAATGAGTGTGACATTGTAACGTTTTGAAAATCGTTTAGGTGAAATTTCGGATAATCGGTAAAATATTGGTGTTTTCCGTAAAAACCCAGATATAATTATTTTTCCACATAAACTTAAATATACATATTCTAGCTATGTAATTGTTAGTATTTGGTGTTTAATGAGTCACTTGTAAAATTTCTACTTACTGAAATATTTTCCGAAATTAATTATTTTAAATATTATTTTAAGCCTTCACTAATACATTTAATTAGGGATAATTACAATTGGAATGGGTTAATACAAGTTTTGTAAATCATGACACATTAAACCAAAGTGTAACATATGATTTTTGTAATGATAGAGATTGTCAAGATGGTTCTAAAAATTTAAAGGAAAAGGTTAAATGGAAAAGGGAAATTTAAAGGAAATAATAAGGAATAAGAAACATGGGCTTGTTGTTTGAGTCTTGGGCTTTATTTACATGAAAATTCCCACACCCATACACACACTCACCCATACTAGGGGGGATGGCCGAAATCTGTAGGAAACCCCCCCAAAGTTGTCCCTACTTAGAGTTAAAAGAAAAGAAAACAATGAAATTAAAAGAAAAGAATAAACATATAAGTATGGGCTTTGTTGACTTTGACAATTTCTTGACCTCACAACACCATCCACACTCTCTCTCCCCTCTCCCCATCCCCTGGCCGAGCCCAATTCTGCAGCCCCCCTCATTTCCCCCATGTTTCCACTTCATCTCATCTCCAAAACCTCACAAAAATGCATCAAAATCTATATAAAAACCTCATTTATCTCCCAATCTAAATCCTACCCATTATTCCTTGACCAATATAGCTTGGATTCATGAAGCAAGAAGCCATTTTGGAGGCCAAGATTTTCATGCAAGATCTCTAATTTTGTGAGGTATAATCTAAACCCTATAGTTAAATTGCTATTTGAATACTTTAAATCAAACATAAATAGTTAATAATATGTGTTTAATTGAATGTTTGGAAAATCAAGTAAGGGTTTGTGATTTCAATTAGGGTTTTTATTTCATCATTAAGGATGCAATGTATAGTTTCACATCTTAAAATATGCAAAACCTAGTTTGGTTGTTAAATTCCAAATTGTTATATTTAATTTGTCCAAATCATATATGTTTGCAAAACTAGGTTTTTATAAAATGTATATATAAGTGAGATAAAATTCAAGTGAGGGTTTCTAACATTAGATTATGGTTCTAATGAGTTGATTAACATGTTAATGCTATGCAAAACTTAATCTTGTTGCTTATGGCTAATTGTAACATTTAAAATGGTTAAAATTGGATAAAATTGCAAACTAAAATTTTTGGATTTTTACAATTGGTGTGATAAAATTATAGCAATGGTTTGTATGACTTAGTTATGATATTTAGTGAATATTTTGGCCACTAGTTTTGTTAAAACATTAAGTTTTGAACTAAAACGGTTATTTGAGGCTTTCTAGGCTTTTTGGAAATAAATCGATTTGATTAATTTTAGGGTTTGATCATTTGCACCCTATTTCTTATAACCTTTTGTGAGTTGTGAAACCACGAATGGTATATTTGGGTTTTCTCGATCAATCAGCGTTTGTACGCCGATGTCGAGGGTTACTTGGTTCTTTTGCATGAGCGGACCATAGGTTTTGACCTATGTGAGAAACATGTGCCGTTTTGGTTTTCCGACTTGATTTTATTACGCATCTGCGATTGTGTATATATGTAGGTACCCCCACGTGGATTTGAGACGATGAAGAAGATGATGGCGACATCGACATCGGCAAGCAAGAGCAGGTGAGTAGATTTATATCTACGGGGGAAGTCGGGTGGGTGGCATATAGCACCCCCGCAAAGTTGTAAGAAATGATGTGATGTGATATAGATATACATTTATGTGTTATTGAGAGATATGAACACTTAGCAAGAAAGGCATTAGGAGATCATGGGTTAATGTTAGCGAGATTTGAGGAAAGTGGTTTAGTTGGTTTCTTAGTCGCGAACCCTAGAGTGAGGTTGTTATACATACACATACACGCACGGGATATGGTTTTGGGTGTATACGTCATATATATATATAAATATATATATATATATATATATAGGTGGATGTGTTGATGCTTATATATATATACATACACGTATATACGGAGGTTGAGGATAGTATATGGTACTTGGAGATGAGTCGATGTGATTGGGCATGATGCCGCGAGATCGGTGATGTGATTTGGTTTGTACTATGAGATACTACAGGAGATTATAGCGGATCTTTAGGCGATGTGTTTCAGACACACGCACATATATTTGTTGGTGGTATCAGTTTGTACTAGACTTAGATCTGTATCCCGATTCATGATATATGATGATAAGGATACCAGATTAGTAATGAGATAAATATTATATTTGACCCGTACCCAGATTTGGGATGCCGTACGATAGATTTACCATACGAGATATAGTTATGATGTTAGATCCGTACTCTTGACTCGAGGATGTCATATATATATATATATATATATATATATATATATATATATATTGTATCGTACGTAATACTATTGAAGCGAGATCACTGACTGCTAGGTATATATATAGATCGACTCAGACTTAGGTGGATTTCCTTACTCTTTTGACTGGGCTCGAGTCATACTAGTTTTCAAAAGTGGAGAATTGTGAGTAATTTAAATACAAAACTGTATGACTCGTATATTGGGTAGGTATATTTTTCAGCGTTGCTGTTACTACATCACTTTCTGTATATTCATGATGTTTCATCACATTGCATGCTTGTACATATGTTATCTGTAATTATTATGAAACCCTACTGTCAGGACACCAGTACCATTACCAATGATGCGTATGTTCCACGTACACCTACTTGCCGGCTCACACACATCATTATCGGTAATTGCCATGTCACGTACACTTTAGAGAATGCTATTCATTGACATAGCTTGCCAGTTGATAGTTGCAATATGTTATAGCCTTCATATGCTAGTTTAACTATTGCATTTATTGCATAATATCAGATGCATTCATATATTCATTGGTCATGCAGTATTATGGAGAACTATGCCGGTATTCACTTTTTATTGATGTCATGATTTTTATGATTTCGGATCCTTCTTGAGATTTCTGGATTTGGAAACCGCATGTGAAAGTTTTATAAACTGATGATGTGTTTTAAAGAGATAGATGCGGTTTTCCTTGATATGATGAGTATTGTCCACCATGATATTTTCTCGGTTCTGAGATGGTTTTCGAGACCCGATTCGAGGAGTTGGATGAACCGTCTGCGGGTATATGGTGGACCCGGTATGGTACTCCGGGGCAAGAAGCTCGAGTTGTAGACGATGAGCCCGGCAGGGGCAGACTGCCTACCGGTGATTGTCTGGCGCGGCGGATATCCGGAGGATACCGTTCATGGTCGTGTGATTGATGATATGGGCCGATCCGGATTGACGGAGCCTGAGATATTGAGATATTGAGATTTGAGACATTGAGTTACTGAGATATTGAGATACTGAGATTTATGTTTTGTGTCGATGCTTGACACTGATTTCTCTGTTGATTTCATGATGTATTCTGTTTTCATTCGTAATGCATTCATACATCATATATCTGATATGTTGCTATCTGAGTCACTGACATGAGCACATAGTATTGCACTTATGTGTAGATGGATTAGGATATTTATTTGAGGATATTACTTGATATGACCTAGGATAGCGTTATACATTTGATTGCTCTGTGATATTTTCTACTCACGAGTTGGCAACTCACCCCCGTTGTGCCACAGTTTCTTTGCAGGTTTTGCCGTACAGGTATCTTGACGGCTTGCTGGCACACTGCTTTCATTTCGGGTGATTGCTTTGGTAGGTGGGTTCACTTGTATCGTGACCACAATTGTACATTTATTATTTCAGTTGTATCTAGTAAACTCCATCAACCAGACTTGTATATTTTTCAGGCTTAGAAAACCAGTTGTTATTATTCGACCTTAGAGTCGCGCGTTGTGATATTATGGGTTTTCTTGATGTTTTTGAGTTTTCTTTTTAGTTTTTATCCTCGCCCTTGGCGTTGTATATTATATTGCTTGCGTGGTTGTGACTGTCAATTGACGAAGAGCTAGCTCCCGCTTGGGGATGCCTTTATGTATATTATTCATGTTTGTACCCGTTTTGGGCCAGTATTTACAAAGGAGACTCTGCCGAAATTTTCGGGAAAATATGAAGTTGCTTTTAAACGTTTAATACCATTTATGTTATTTAAACCACTTGTTTTTAATAATTTTTTCTTTCACTTTCCTTAAAAATGGTTTAGATTTCTGGGCTTTTGGCTTACTTGAATTAGGTGTGGTCCTATAGACTTCACATGATTCAAGTGCCAGTCACGTGCTATTTTGGATCGTGTCAGACATCATAAAAAATAACTCTAAGTCTCACTTCTAAGTCCACAATATACCCTTTCTAAGTTGATAGAGTTTTCACTAGATATAAAAATATATGAATAATTAAGGGTGAGTACGATATAATAGTAACCTACTTACCAATCAATCACCGAAAAGAATGTGTGCCCAAGCCGCTGATAATCCAAGCGGTAAAACCTGCAAGAAACTGTGGCACAACTGGGATGGGTTGCCAACTCAGTGAATAAAAGTACATCTAAAGGTAAATCGAAATGCACGACGATACCTAGGTCATAAGTATAGTACTACCATAATCTGTACTAATACAATATGATAAGCGTATGGATCATAATGCAACACTAACTATCATGCAATCCCAAGTGGAATATCAGACCTTTCAAAATAACGAGTCCATAGCTCGTGTTTGAATTCCCTTTTTATATGCAAATGCCCGTAAAATAATATGCAGGGACTGTCCCCCGGATCAGTCCTGGTCGGCTACAATAATTATAATCTGATTGTGTACCTTATGATAGCAATCATATCAATATATATGGATGTCCAGTATCGACACCTGAAATCATAAATCTCTGTGTCCTTCACCGACACATAAATGCAGACACCGTCGACACCATCTCAATAGATGATCGCCACCCGATATCCCTGGCCCCGGTCGGTATCCCCTGGCTATCCGCCGTGCCTAATCCAACCCCGGTCAGTATCCCTTGGATATCTGCCGTGCTCGTCTCTATCTCCGGTTTGGTACCGCATCCTTGTATTTTATCATTAAAAGAGAAACGAATCGTAGTTTTTAAAAGAATATAGCTCACACCAGTATTACATTCTAAAACGGAATATAATCTAACTCTACGAGTCTAAGAGAAAACTTGGCCATTATTTGGTATATAAATCTTATCATTACCAATACGTATAGTTTCTCGTATCATACATCACCGTATCACTATATCTAAATCATCTCTAGAACGTCATAATCCTTTGTACTAACTTTCCAAGCCATAATTAAACTATATGCAATTGAATATCATGTTAGATGCAAACTATCTCCAATATTAATATCTTGACTAAATACTAAACTATTTAGATACCATAATACTATTTATAAGGTTGCGGGGGTGCTATACGCCATCCACCCGGCATCCCCCGTAGATGTAAATCTACTCACCAACTTGATAAGCTTGCTGAAATCCACGCTGCTATATCTGCCAACTCTGTCTCGGAAATCCTCGAAATCGTACCTATAATCGTATTTATGAAATATCGGCGTAAATATCATAACAAAACTCAAAACAACGAGATAGAAACCTATAGGTTAGAATCTACAGCATATTTAACCCAAAAACAATAATATGCCACTGAAATCTACGTATGAACGTCGATATTTCAGTCTCAGTATAAAATACGTAAAAACCATATCAGAATATCGGAAAATTTGATAAAACCATAACCAACCACTTCCAAATTTCTCTGTATACTTCTAGAAACAAAACAAACAATACTATAGATCATAAACTACCCAAAAGAGGCTACAGAAGAAAAACCAACACCAAAAGCTTAGGGGGGCCGGCGAGCTCGGAAATAGGCTAGATGTCGCCGGTTCAAACAAAGACTTAGGGGCTTGGGCTTTAAATTAAGTCTTCTAGTGGTCCTATGATACTTATGGTGTTGCTAGTTTTTCTAGTGATTACACCTATTGGTTCCAGATTCAATATCAGTATGCTAAAACATCGCAATTACCCTAGTTTATGATACTGCAAATACTAATTATGCTACGTGCAAATATCATGAGTTAACTGAACCTAAGTTAATCCGAGCTAACCCTCTTCTGGTCGTAACAGGTAAAAACAGAACTCATGATACGATATATCCGTGTCATATTTTTAGAATCTTAACCCCAAAACTGATATTAGCTTCCAATTTTCATATACTATAAACTAGCTTAAACTAGTAATACCAAACATCCCAATACATATACATAGAGCTATCCTAAAAATCCCAACACCCAACTCCTATAGAAATCCGGCGAGATCGGATTTTTGGCAATTGTCGCCGGCCAAAATCCGAGCAACAGGGTTCGTCTTCCTAGGGGTTATTCTAGATCCAGTTTATAAGATGATGTAACTGTTTGATTATGTTAATTATCATCTAAACTATAGCAGATTTAACACAGAGCCTAATTTTCCTAAAATACGATATATCCGATATCCGATTTCTATATTTAAACATTTCAGAACTAAATTTCTATAGAGTTTAGAGATTACACCTACAGAAGATTACTGAAAAGGATTCATCCAAGATGCACAACTCAAAGATCCTAACTTGATGGCAGTGGTGAAAGTCCTTAGCCCTTAGTTCTTCTCCTCTTCTCTCTTTTCTTCTCTCTTGTTGTGTTCTAAGGTTTTTCTTTTTCTAAACTAGTTTCCTTGTCCTAACCTAATATATATCAATTGAACAAATTTGTAACATTAAGGCATAAGGGGAGATAAGGTAGTAGGTGGTGTCACTATACAAGATGGTGGGGGTTTCATGTAAGGAGGAGGTGTGGCCATTAGGTTAACCTAGGGTGTGGTGTCTAGGAGGTATATCTTAACCTTAACCATTATCTAACCCTATTTGCATAAACACCCTTATACAACTCTAATTAGCATAAAGAAATTAACCTTTTCACATAAACCCCTCATTACCCATGTTATTATAAAAACAAAATATTTCTTTACTAATCTATTCTACCACATTTTAAAAGACCCTTTTATTACAAACACAATAAAAATA
Source organism: Agapanthus africanus (assembly GCA_030015575.1). Classification (NCBI taxonomy): domain Eukaryota; kingdom Viridiplantae; phylum Streptophyta; class Magnoliopsida; order Asparagales; family Amaryllidaceae; genus Agapanthus; species Agapanthus africanus. The sequence goes on from JASDDO010000001.1 coordinate 443,909,471, forward strand.
AATGTTTGAATTAAATAAATAAAATAATTAATTATCTTAAAGATTTCAAAATATTACAATATTCCTTCTTTAAGAAAATTCGGTCCCCGAATTTAAATTAAATTCCTTTCTTAAAACATTTTCCTTAATCTAATCTACTCAAATTCAAAACAATTTTCCGGGGTCCAACTTAAAACAGACAATGTCCGTGCAAATAATGGAACTCCAAAGTCCCACATGAGCTAAAACGTATCATAACGCAACCATGTGCGTGATATCAAAATATATAAACTTACATAACCGTAATTCTAGCGGGCGCTATGAGAATTACTCCAGTTATGATGTAATTTGCCAAATACGAAAATCGTTGTGTATCCTTAGTACACGATCCATGCCATAATCGTAGTGCAACATCGGTGCACACGACCAAACGAAAAATACATAAATCCAATCTATACGATATCCTATCAAGTGCAAAGCATGAACACAAAATCAACCCTAATGGGTTTTGCGTGCAAATCTCAAATCACACATCACGGTGTGCATGAAAACAAAACAGCGTTAAGTGCAACAGGTGTGCACGAAACGATATCCACTGCATCAACTGTGCATGGAATAAAAGTGTACAGAATAGTATCAAGTGCATCGGAGTGCACAAAATCAACATCAAGTGCATCAGAGTGCACAAAAATCAAAATCAAGTATTCCTAGGGTATATATATATAAAATCTCTTAACCATGTGTATTTGATGTACACAGAAATATCAATATAGTGCATCCGGTGTACACAACACTTCAATCGAGTGCAGTCACCTCGCATGAAAATCTCAACAAGTGCACCTGGTGTGCACAATACATAAATCAAAATGAAATTACTGTACATGGAAATCTCATCAAGTGCACCTGGTGTGCACAAAACATCATGTGACCCACAAATCCTCAAAAATACATATGTCAAATAATGAACGTTGAGTTTTCTTTTCTTCAATCTTGAAAATGAAATGTTTTAGATCATAAAAACGCAAATCGAATTCAAAGGACATCGAAGCCTATCCTCTTCAATGTCGGAAGGTATTTATACCACCAGAATTGGCATAGCAAGGATTACTACTTGCTGTCTGCCACGATCCAACATTCTTTATCTCTGAATTCTGGTTCTTCTTGCGGACTTCTAACGTCAGGGTCTCTTCATAAAATCATCTAGTGAGGAGCAACGACACAATCAGTCCTACATGCTGATATCTCTCACCAAATTTCCTTGGCCAGTAGTAGCAAGGACATCGAAGCCTATCCTCTTTAAAAGAATATAGCTCACACCAGTATTACATCCTAAAACGGAATATAATCTAACTCTACGAGTCTAAGGGAAAACTTGGCCGTTATTTGGTATATAAATCTCATCATTTCCAATACGTATAGTTTCTCGTATCATACCTCACTATATCACTATATCTAAATCATCTCTAAAACGTCATAATCCTTTGTACTAACTTTCCAAGCCATAATTAAACTACGTGCAATTGAATATCATGCTAGATGCAAACTATCTCCAATATTAATATCTTGACTAAATACAAAACTATCTAGATACCATAATACTATTTTTAAAGTTGCGAGGGTGCTATACGCCATCCACCCGACTTCCCCCGTAGATATAAATCTACTCACCAACTTGATAAGCTTACTGAAATCCACGCTGCTATATCTGCCAACTCTGTCTCGGAAATCCTCAAAATCGTACATATAATCGTATTTATGAAATATCAGCGTAAATATCATATCAAAACTTAAAACAACGAGATATGCACCCATAAGTTAGAACCTACAGCATACTTAACCCAAAAACAATAACATACCACTGAAATCTACGTATGAACGTCGATGTTACAGTCTCAGTATAAAATACGTAAAAACCGTATCGGAATATCGGAAAATTTGATAAAACCATAACCAACCACTTCCAGATTTCTCTGTATACTTCTAGAAACAAAACAAACAATACTATAGATCATTAACTACCCAAAAGAGGATACAGAAGAAAAACCAACACCAAAAGCTTGGGGGGGCCGGCGAGCTCGGAAATAGGCTAGATGTCGCCGGTTCAAACAAAGACTTAGGGGCTTGGGCTTTAAGTTAAGTCTTCTAGTGGTCATATGATACTTATGGTGTTGCTAGTTTTTCTAGTGATTACACCTATTGGTTCCAGATTCAATATCAGTATGCTAAAACATCGCAATTACCCTAGTTTATGATACTACACATACTAATTATTCTACGTGCGAATATCGTGAGTTAACTGAACTTAAGTTAATCCGAGCTAACCCTCTTCTGGTCGTAACAAGTAAAAATAGAACTCATGATACGATATATTCGTGTCGTATTTTTAGAATTTTAACCCCAAAACTGATATTAGCTTCCAATTTTCATATACTGATAAACTAGCTTAAACTAGTAATACCAAACATCCTAATAAATATACATAGAGCTATCCTAAAAATCCCAACACCCAACTCCTATAGAAATCCGGCGAGATCGGATTTTTGGCAATTGTCGCCGGCCAAAATCCGAGCAGTAGGGTTCGTCTTCCTAGGGGTTATTCTAGGTCCAGTTTATAAGATGATGTAACTGTTTGATTATGTTAATTATCATCTAAACCATAGCAGATTTAATACAGAGCCTAATTTTCCTAAAATACGATATATCTGATATCTGATTTCTACATTTAAACATTTCAGAACTAAATTTCTATAGAGTTTAGAGATTATACCTACAGAAAATTACTGAAAAGGATTCCTCCAAGATGCACAACTCAAAGATCCTAACTTGATGGTAGCGGTGAAAGTCCTTAGCCCTTAGTTCTTCTCCTTTTCTCTCTTTTCTTTTCTTTTGTTGTGTTCTAAGGTTTTTCTTTTTCTAAACTAGTTTCCTTTTCCTAACCTAATATATATTAACTGAACAAATTTGTAACATTAAGGCATAAGGGGAGATAAGGTAGTAGGTGGTGTCACTATACAAGATGGTGGGGGTTTCATGTAAGGAGAAGGTGTGGCCATTAGGTTAACCTAGGGTGTGGTGTATAGGAGATATATCTTAACCTTAACCATTATTTAACCCTATTTGCATAAACACCCGCATACAACTCTAATTAGCATAAGGAAATTAACCTTTTCACATAAACCCCTCATTACCCATGTTATTATAAAAACAAACTATTTCTTTACTAATCTATTCTACCACATTTTAAAAGACTCTTTTATTACAAACACAATAAAAATAAATGTTTGAATTAAATAAATAAAATAATTATTTATCTAAAATATTTCAAAATGTTACACTACATCTTCGATTACTTGGAAGAATCCCGATACTTGCAACACATACCTATAACTTCTCAAAACTTGGACCTTGTATTTCTATGAAATACTTGTTTAAAAACTAGAAAAGTCACAAGTAAACAGAATACAGTACGAGCACCAACCCCTTTGTCCTAATGAACACTGGACGATATACAATACTTTGTATAAGTCCCCTGAGTTTAATAACTCAAACCCTGTGCGTCGTAGGTTGAAAACTGTACTATGGTTAAGAAGAATTACACCGTTGTTGAATACACCTTACCTAACTATCAACTGATATAGGTAAATGTTATAGACATAATTTCAAAAAGTTATATCTCACTTTATAAAATAAACATACAGATATATCAGTTTGAGACTGGTGCATAACTACGGATATTCAAAACCAAATATTTGTCGTCCGGCAAAACCCCAGGTGATTTCCTCAAATATCACCAATTACAACGAATTCTGATATAATGAGGATATAATCACCTAAATCCCAATAACTTACCCTAGTAATGCCATATAGATGTGAGAATCAAACCTGGTAAATAGATACCTTGGAGCAAGGATCTAATTGGGAAATCAGTTTTCAATTAATAACGCACAGTGAAACTGAAACATGAAAATGTTTCCAAGGGGTAGCCTGGTATTCCTAGTAATGCCTCTTCCATTATCCAGATTCATGACTGTGACCTTATATTTCCTTGTCATCTCTCCAAATCCCTTTATTTGTCTTTACTCATTAGCTTCTGTACACCACCCTTAGGCTAAATGGTTTTTTTCCTTCCTTACGGTTTGGCACCAGCCTAAGGTTTGGAAGAAAACTATCCAATAAGCGTAATAGGTGTACCCTCCTAATCCTAGGAGCCCTCGCAACCTGAGAGAAGGTAAAAGGAAAAAGACAACTAAATAATCCTTATTCTATTTCTCTTAAACCAGAAACCATTCTCGAACTGGAACAAGTTCCTTCGAGTTCGTATGTGACTATACGATGGCGTATCCAATAAATGAGGATCTTCGTAGTGATACGGAATGTTCCGGGGAAATGCAAAGGTGTAGTAGAAGTGGCGATGGTATATGCGGTTTTGTCGTGAATGATAGCAGTCGCATTTTACTTTGCCCTCTTTCTAATCCCTTTATTTGTCTTTACTTATTATTTTCTGTACACCATACTTAGGCTAATTGGTTTTCTTCTTTCCCCACTTTTCGGCACCTGCCTATGGTTTGTAAGAAGACTATCCAATAAACTCAATAGGTGTACTCTCCTAAATACCAGGAGCTATCGCAACCTGATAGAAGGTAAAGGGAAAAGACAACTGAATAGTCATATTCAATTTCTTCAGAACCGAAAACCATTCTCGAATCTGAAACAAGTTTCTTCGAGTTCGTATGTAACTATACGATGGTCATATCCAATAACTGTGGATCTTTGTAGTGATGTGAAATGTTCCGGAGAAAAGCAAAGGGTAAAAGTAGGAGTGGCAATGAAGTATGCAACTCTGACAATCCAAAAGCTAGTGTGTTTTAAGAAGATTCATGAGTTCTAGTCTAAGGTCGGGCCATGGTCGCTGCCAAAGAGAGAGAGAAAAGAAACACTCATCGTGCACTCTAACCTAGATCAGAATAGTTAATCACTTTATCTAATCCGGATGGCTCCCACTGTTTTCTTGAATTCTCCTCCAAACCCAAATGAGAATTACTCGGGATCATCGAAAATCACCCGAGGAGTAAACCAACTCATCAGTGGGAACCGGAATCCAACTATCATCGCATGATAACTTGATGGAATCCAGTCAAGTTATCACACTCCAGAAGGTATGCGCATGCCTGGCAAGTTTTAGTTTCTTTAGAAACCCTCGATGTGATTTTTACCCCATCCTCTTATGACTTTGACCAAGGCCAACAAATCATAAGTCATATGTTAAGTTCTACCCGTCATTGTCCAGGTTAATTTGAACCTACCCGTACTCGCTCTTGACTAAGGCCAATAAGGCTGTACGACTGTCCCAAACCAACGCATCTATCTATACAACAGAAAAGTAACAAATAGCTACCATACACTATGCCTTGACTAAGGCCAACAAACATAGCATGAATACTAAGTGCTAACCGTCTGAAATGACGGAGGGCTATGAATGGTTTTTGATGAAAAACCTTTAACGTAATAAACTTAATATCGTTGAAGGAACCGGATAGCTTTACAAATATATAGTGGAGAAAACTTTTGCTAAAGAGTCACTCCCGGTGAAGAGATCTCGGCTCTTTCCTCGTAGAATGAGGTGTAGGATATTCCAAACTGAATATCACGATGCAAAGCAAAAAGTAATCGACTACAGTGAAGTTATTACCCTGACGCAAACTTTTGCCCAAGAGGTCACTCCCGGTGAGGGGATCTCGGCTCTTACCTTGTCGAATGAGGTGCTGGATATTCATAACCGAATATCCGCTGTGCAAAACAAAAGAAAACATCCTTATAATAACAGCTTTTGAAAATTGTTCCGACAACATCGAATAGGTCTGTTTTTCTTGCATTGTCAGAATCAACGCAGTCCCATCAATTAATCACACCAGAAAAGAACGAAAATATGATATACTTATATGCCATCCGCATTCGCTACTGGGCCCCGTCATCACCCGTTAGGTTACTTAACTAACGACAGAGCAGGGTGTTGGATATGTATGCCCTAGAGGCCATTATTGTATAGTACTAGTTTGTATAATACATTTTGGAAGCTTGGGATATATATACGGGTTTACGACAGTCTTGCTCAATATAGTAGTATGCTACTTGGTTTGTTTCTATCTTAATATGTGTATATGTTTCTTTTAACATATCGCTAATACATATTGATGGAGCCCTTAGGATCTTTGCTTGACTACCGGCGTTGTGATGGTGAACACACTAGTGGGGGATGGGTAGTCTATAAGCACATCCTTATTCTGGTCCCTTGTTATAGGATTATCGAGACAGGGCATCGATACTCCAGAGTAGACTGGTGCATACGCTTCTCGTCCCAGCAGGGGAGATGGTCTGTCCCACAGCCATCAGTACGTCGTACTGGAGATAGTATGCATGTGCTCGTTAGGTTACGAGTATACTGGACAGGACTCATCGGGAACTGTTGGTTGGTATTATACCTATCGTTAATTAACAGTTCCCAGGTGACATGAGTACAGCTTAGTCCATTGACTTGACACTGCCACTTCGCCTCAAGTGTGTTCCCACTGTTCTTTGATTGCTACCCTACCACGGCTCTATTGAGTCGTGTAAACAGGTAGTAGTTGGGTGCAGTCCCGAAGCACTTGGAGGCAGCGACGGTTAGATAAGATTCATCTCTCCCGGTATTGAGGGTTGATATCGCGCTGTGTCTAGGGAGCCATTACACATAGTCGTCCCTGGCCAGGGCAAGCGAGATTTATTGGTAGTGTTTTCCAGTAATTTCTCAGGGTGTTCTGGGCTACACTCCGACACGACTTGTACCGCTATTAGGGGTCTGACGTTTACCGCCCCCTAGGCCCGACATGCGATACTCATAGACGAACAGACCGGACTGTACGGAGATTGTCACATTCAGGCTCAGTAGGAGTTCAGATGGGGTTTACCTCGTCGGCCTTCTTGTCGACATCTACCTGGGGACTGTTACGTACAGCTAGTGCCGCTTGCGGTCTGTGGTTAAACCCACTGCCAGCGTAGTGTCGAGTCATTAGAGTCCTACACAGAGAGTTTCCCTGCACTGGGCAAAAGGTGTAGAGGCCGTATGGTTTTACGGCAGGGCTGCGATCACTTACGTGCACTTGTGTGCGTATGATGTTCGGGCAGACAATACTAGTGGGCTTTGGTTTAAGCTGGATCCTAGTATTGTATTGATGGATTAGTTTTGTCTTCTAATATTCGTGTTCTACGGAATGCGGATGCGGGTGTGTATGCACGGATGTGAAGAGCGAAGAAGGAGGTGCCTCATTAGGGTTTTGACCATTGACTTGGTCAAAACCATTATGAGGCGAGGAAAATGTTTACTAATCCTTTTAATGATAATTGTATTATGGCTAATTGGTTTGACCATTTGATCTTGCTTGACCATTTGATTTGTTGATTTATGTTGACCTAGATATTTTTTTGCTAAGCATAAGATATTTTCTTGCTTAGCATTAAATGAGACATGATAGTGGTCAAATCAACTTAGCCATCATAATTATCATAATAAAAGATTGGTTTTTATTTTTCCATGGCTCATAATCTCATTTGCATTCTCTCTCTTCATTTTGGAGCTCTCATAAGCTCTCCTTTTTCTTCCTCACTAAAAATCCCTCTAGCTCTCATGTGTTGAGAAAATTAGGGATCAAATAGACAAACAACTCCATCACAATACTCTACATCACCTAGGACATCAAGCTTAGCATTCTTGTTGCCCTATTTACCACGGTTCTTGAGGTGGAGCTTGGAATATAGACTCTCGGGTGGATCATCTTCGACTCAAGGAGGCCGGAGTTCAAGCACGATCCATACTACCATCGAGGAGCTTAAGGAGAGGAACGAAGACCCGAAGGACTTGGTTTCTTTAGGTATAACTTCTATCATAGTAGGTAGAACTCTATTGCATGCTAACTAGGTTTATGGTAGAGATTCGGTTAAGGTTTATGTTAGCGCCAAGTTTGTTATCGCTACAAAATTTTTGTTCCGCATTTGGCCACGGAAGTTGGCCGGGGCGCTAATGTAACCCTTCATGGTATCAGAGCCAGCCCATAAACCCTAGGGTAGCAAGTTTAAGCAATGTTAAAACAACAAAATCGAAACGATTCCAGAAAACTAAAACCAATATCTGCAGTTTCTATCGATTTAGAAAAAGTCTCTGAAATTTTTTTAAACATGTGCAGAGTGGTCCTTATCCTATTAGATGAACCCAGAACCAAAACGAGTCAATTTGGCCAAGCTATGGCCGGCTACATAGGCCTCAAAACCGGCCACCCCATTTTTTCTTGGGGTGTGTGCACATTTTTTTGGTGCTGGGTGCTTATCTCTGGGGGTTTGGTTTCCTGGTGTTGTTTAATTTTTGCCCAAATTTGATTCTCTGTAGATTTGAGTTTGAGGCAACTAGTGGTGTTTCGAATTCGTTATATTTAACACTGTTTAACAGTTTACAGTTCATTCACTTTTATCTGCGATCGGGAATGTCACTCGATCGGTAAAACTCGTATAATCGCTATATGTTCCTTTATACGGGTTTTGCGAACGTGACATTCGTGTTGATATTTGCTTGTTCTGTAATGTTGGTTGGATAGTCGTGATGGATAGCAAGTGTTGCAATGTTTGTTGTACAGTTTAAATTCATTTGTGCATTTGTTATTGCGGGGCGAGCGTCCAACATGTGGACTGCCGTCTTTGCCGGGTTGTATAATATTTTGGGGCATGACCGGGATGAGGTCGATGTCACCGTTTGTACATATTATTTTATTTTTTTGTACTAGGGTTACCCCACGGTAGAGTGCACGATTAGCGGGGTTCTAGAAAGGCAGCAAGCCCGCATCTCATGGAGTTGAGACGGAGGAGGCTTCTTTCTCATGGTGTTGAGATGGGGGGGGCTTCATTCTAGAATTGGCGGGCTATTCGCCGCATTCGTAGGGGGTACAGGTTTTCATTGCATAGGCTATCTACACAACAGGGAACGTCGGGTTTTATTTGTGGCTCAAATGAAATCCGGGGCTCCAAGATTATCCACCATTCTGTATTGTTGGCTGTGTTTCTGTGATGTTGTTTACTATCATGCCTGGGACGAATGTTGTATATTCTTATATATATGTACTAGTAGATGTTGTATATGTTTTGCACCCGCGCTAGTCTAGCCCCCGCTCTGTCGTTAGTTAAGTAACCTAACGGGTGATGACGGGGCCCAGTGGCGAATGCGGATGGCATATACATACATCGTATTTTCGTTCTTTTCTGGTGTGGTAGGTTACATTGATGAGACAACATTAATTTTGATTAATGCAAGTAAAACAAACCTAAAAAGATGTTGATTGGAACCAAGTTTTAAAAACAGACATTACAGACGTTCTCTTTTTCTTTGCACAGTGGTATTCAGTTTGGAATATCCTGCACCTCATTCGACGAGGCAAGGGCCGAGGTCCATTCACCGGGAGTGACCCCTTGAGTAAAAGTTTACGTCAGCGTAATAACTTCACTATAGTTGATTATTCTTGCTTTGCGTCATGGTATTCAGTTTGGGATATCCTGCACCACATTCGATGAGGAAAGAGCCGAGATTCCTTCATAGGGAGTGACCTCTTTAGCAAAAGTTTTCGCCACTATATATTTTAAAAGGCAATCAGGTTCCTTCAACGATATCAAGTTCATTACGTTAAAGGGTTTTTCGCCAAAAACCCAGCCATAGCCCTCCGTCATTTCGGATTGGTATTGCTTAGTATTCGTACTACGTATTTCGTGCTCAGCCGAGGCGTAGTGTTCGGTAGCTATGTAATATTTTTCTGTAGCATGTAATGCGATTGGTTGGGACAGTCGTACAGTTATTTTGGCTCAGTCAAGGACTCGTGCGGGTGGGTCTAATACAATCAAGATAATGACGGGTTGAACTTGACTAGGATCCTTTGATATGTTGGCTCAGTCAAGGTCATTTGGGTCCTAGGGGTAAAAACTATATCGGGAGTTTCAAACATACAGGAAACTTGCAGATTTAGCATACCTTCTGGAGTGTGGTGACTAGAGTGGATTCCATCTAGGTCATCACACAATGATAGTTGGATCCCGATCCCACTGATGAGTTGGATTACTCTCGGGAGATTATTTCACTTAACAATCAATGCTATAAACCAAGTAGCCGGGGCTACGCCTCCAGGGAAAAGAGGTTATGTAATTAAGGAATTTCGCGAAAGCGTTGGAAAACCTCTCTCGAAGTACCAACACTAGCCTGGCTAAAAGGTTAAGCAAGTATTGTGACGTGCGATTAATCCTGACTAATTCTTCTTTTAAGGTTTGAAGAAGAATTTGAGAAAACAGTGGGAGCCATCCTGATTAGATAAATTAATAAACCAATCTAATCTTGCAAGAGCGCACGCTGAGTTGTTTCTTTTCTCTCTCTCCAGGTAGCAACCATTTCACGTCCTAATCAAGATAATAAAATATATCGCTTGACCTATCCGAATTCTTATTTGGGGCTGGGGAACGTCAATTCGGCTCTAACTTACGACAACAGTTATAAGTATGAGCAAGGGAAAGAGGATTGTAAGGATTCCAAGGAGACCCAGTTGAAGAAGAAGCATAGTATTGCATCTACTTCAGGTGTTCTTGTAATTGAGAACTGCTTTTCGGTCAGCCCTACCTCCTGGGTACTTGATACCGGATCAGGGTCTCATATCTGTAATTTATTGCAGGGACTGAGAAAAGTAGGAAAGTTGCACCTGGTGATATGTCCCTCACGGTAGGGAACGGAGCACAAGTTAATGCTGCAGCCGTTGGTGAATATCACCTAGTGTTGCCAAATGGCAATACTATGATTTTGAACAATTGCTACTATGTACCTTCCATGGTTTGCAGCATAATATCAGTGTCTTTACTCGATAAAGATGGATATAATTTTGTTCTTGATAGAAATATCATGAACATTTACCTTGATAAGGTACTGGTTGCAGAAGGTACACTGTGTAATGGTATCTATATTCTAAATCAGAATACAGTTCTCAATATACAAAACACACGCAAGAGGAAGAGTTCAGATACGAACGAATCCTACTTGTGGCATTGTAGACTTGGTCATATCGGAGAGAAAAGACTAAGTAAGTTGCTTAAAGACGGACTCTTGAATACGTTCGAGTTTTCATCTTATGAAACTTGTCAGTCTTGTCTCAAAGGAAAGATGACCAAATCTCCGTTCACCGGACATGGAGAAAGGGCAGCAGAGCTCTTAGGACTCATACATAGTGATGTATGTGGTCCAATGTCTATACATGCAAGGGGTGGGTTCTCGTACTTCATAACATTCACTGACGATCTCTCTAGGTTCGGATATGTGTATCTGATGAAACACAAATCTGAAACTTTTGAGAAATTCAGAGAATTCAGAAACGAAGTGGAGAACCAGATAGGCAAAAGTATCAAGATCCTCCGGTCTGATAGAGGAGGGGAGTACTTAAGCACGGAATTCCTAGATTACTTAAAAGAGAATGGTATTCTCTCTCAGCTTACTCCTCCGTACACACCACAACATAATGGTGTATCGAAGCGGAGGAACCGTACCCTGTTAGATATGGTTCGCTCCATGATGAGTAGTGCTGAGTTACCTCTTTCATTTTGGGGACATGCGCTTTTGACAGCGGCATATCTATTGAATGATGTTCCGTCTAAATCTGTGCCTAAGACACCATTCGAGATATGGAATGGTAAAAGGCCGTATCTTAAGCGCATTAAATATGGGGTTGTCCGGCCTATGTAAAAACACAAAATCTGGACAAACTTCAGGCACGTTTAGTTATATGTAAATTTATGGGATATCCTAAAAATTCTATAGGATATCTGTTCTACCACACTGAGAAACAGAAGGTGTTTGTATCTCGCCACGCCACCTTTTTAAAGTGGCAATTTCTTGCAAAAGAAACTAGTGGGAGTTCGGTAGAACTGGAGGAAATTCAGCGACCACAAAATGAAACTGAAGATTTAACAGAACCTCAAGATTCAATAACCCCATAAGAACCTCAGCCATTCCGCAGATCTGGTAGGATTTCTCATCCGCCCGAGAGATACTACGGTTTTCTTATAGATGGGGATCGAGAGGATTGCATCTTGGAAGAAGATAACCCTACCAGTTTCAGTCAGGCCATTATCAGTAAGGACTCTGATAAGTGGCTGGATGCTATGCGATCCAAAATGGAGTCCATGTACACCAATAAAGTGTGGACCTTGGATATTGCTCCACCTGGGGTAAAACCCGTTGGATGCAAATGGATCTACAAAAGGAAACTTGGTGTAGATGGGCAGGTGGAAACCTATAAGGCTAGACTCGTTGCAAAAGGTTTTCGTCAAAGACCTGGTCTGGACTATGACGAAACTTTTTCTTCAGTGGCTATGCTCAAATCCATCCGGATCCTACTTGCTATTGCTTCCTTCCATGACTATGAAATCTGGCAGATGGACCTAAAAATGGCTTTTCTAAACGGTAGTTTGGAAGAGTGCGTTTACATGGATCAGCCAAAAGGTTTTGTAAACAGTGGGAGCAGCGGAAAGGTGTGCAAGTTGCTTAAATCCATTTATGGATTAAAGCAGGCATTGCGGAGCTGGAACATCTGTTTTGATGAGGCAATCAAGAAATTTGATTTCATCAAGAACGAAGATGAACCTTGTATCTATAACAAGATTGTAGGACGAACTATCGTGTTCCTAGTCTTGTACGTGGACGACATTCTTTTGATAGGAAATGATATTCCTATGCTACAATCGGTCAAGATATTCTTTTCACAACGGTTCTCTATGAAGGACCTGGGTGATACCACATACATACTGGGCATCAAGATCTACAGAGATAGATCTAAGAGATTACTGGGACTTTCGCAGTCCAGGTATATAGAGACCGTACTAAAGAGATTTAGTATGGAAGATTCCAAACGCGGTAATATACCCGCATTGCACGGAATCACCCTCTCTAAGAAGATGTCTCCCAAGACTGACGAGGAGAGGGTTTGCATGAGCATTATACCCTACGCTTCGGCGGTAGGATCTATAATGTATGCGATGCTGTGTACAAGACCAGATGTAGCTTATGCGCTGAGCGCAGTGAGCCGGTATCAGTCAGACCCAGGTGAGAACCACTGGACGGCAGTGAAGAATATTCTCAAGTACCTGAGAAGGACTAAGGAGATGCTCCTGGTTTACGGAAATGGAGATCTCAGGGTCGAGTCCATTACCGATTCAAGCTTCCAGAGTGACAAGGATGACAGCAAGTCTGTCTTGGGTTTTTTGTTTACCCTCAACGGAGGGGCTGTGTGTTGGAGGAGTTCCATACGGGATACCGTTGCAGACTCGACGATGGAGGCTGAATACATTGCTGCATGCGATGCCGCAAAAGAGGCGGTCTGGATGAAGAAGTTCATTAGTGAACTTCAGGTGGTTCCGTCCATTGTTGACCCAATACCTTTGTATTGCGATAACAATGGGGCTATACCTTTAGCAAAGGAACAAAGATCCCATCAGAAGTCCAGACACATCTTAAGGCGGTATCACCTGATCAGGGAGATCATTGATCGCCAGGAGATCGAGGTACGGAGAGTGGACACAAAAGACAACACGGCGGATCCATTCACAAAGGCCCTCCCTCAAACACGGTTCGAGCGACTTTTTGAGCTATTGGGTATGCGGTACGCCAGCAGCTGGCCATAGAGCAGACGTTGGGTATGCGATACACCAATTACTGGCCTTTAGTGCAAGTGGGAGATTGTTGGATATGTATGCCGTAGAGGCCATTATTGTATAGTACTAGTTTGTATAATACATTTTGGAAGCTTGGGATATATATACGGGTTTACGACAGTCTTGCTCAATATAGTAGTATGCTACTTGGTTTGTTTCTATCTTAATATGTGTATATGTTTCTTTTAACATATCGCTAATACATATTGATGGAGCCCTTAGGATCTTTGCTTGACTACCGGCGTTGTGATGGCAATCACACTAGTGGGGGATGGGTAGTTTATAAGCACATCCTTATTTTGGTCCCTAGTCGTAGGATTATCAAGACAGGGCATCGATACTCCAGAGTAGACTGGTGCATACGCTTCTCGTCCCAGCAGGGGAGATGGTCTGTCCCACAGCCATCAGTACGTCGTACTGGAGATAGTATGCAGGTGCTCGTTAGGTTACGAGTACACTGGACAGGACCCGTCAGGAACTGTTGGTTGGTATTATACCTATCGTTAGTTAACAGTTCCCAGGTGACATGAGTACAGCTTAGTCCGTTGACTTGACACTGCCACTTCACCTCAAGTGTGTTCCCACTGTTCTTTGATTGCTACCCTACCACGGCTCTATTGAGTCGTGCAAACAGGTAGTAGTTGGGTGCAGTCCCGATGCACTTGGAGGCAGTGACGGTTAGACAGGATTCCTCTCTCCCGGTATTGGGGGTTGATATCGCGCCGTGTCTAGGAGAGCCATTACACATAGTCGTCCCTGGCCAGGGCAAGCGAGATTTACTGGTAGTGTTTTCCAGTAGTTTCTCAGGGTGTTCTGGGCTACACTCCGACATGACTTGTACCGCTATTAGGGGTCTAACGTTTATCACCCCCTATGCGCGACATGCGATACTCATAGACGAACAGACCGGACTGTATGAAGATTGTCACATTCAGGCTCAGTAGGAGTTCGGATGGGGTTTACCTCATCGGCCTTCTTGTCGACATTGTAACGTGTTAAAAATGATTAAATAAATAATTAAATGAATAAAAGTGTTTAAGTGAATTTTAGGATTTTCGGTAAAGTAAAATGTATTTTTCGTAAAACCAAACCGTGATTGTTTTCATTATAATTTTTAAAATATCTATTTTAATTATGAAATTACTAGTAAATGGTGTTTATTTATCCACTTATAAATTTTTAGTTTAATAAAATATTTTTCCTAAATTAATTATTTTAAATATTAACATAAGCTTTATTTTTACACTAAATTAGTGTAAATTACAAATTTAAATGGTTTTAATTTGTAAAAATGAACCATGGCATATTAGAAATTAGTGTGTATCATGCAAAATTTATTTGCAAATTTTTCCTATTTTCTAGAGCTTTCTTGAGTTGCTATAGTAAATAAATAAATAAATAAATAAATAAATGAAAAGACTTTTATTGATGTTTCTTCTCTTGAAACTTCTACACACTTTTCCCACTCTCTTCTTTCTCTCCCTCACCTCTCTAGGGCCGGCCACAAACCACCCATGGCTGCCCCCCCCCCCATTTCCCACCTCATTTTTATTCAAAATTCATTAAAAATACATCAAAAATTCCATTAAAATTCCACAAAATCCTATTTATTTCATACTCTTTATTCCTTGCTCATTTTTATATGAAATTTGGAGATGGAAGGCATGCATTTTGGAGGCTCATTTCTTGTTTGGATTTCATATTTTGGGAGGTATAATTTCTTCCTTTTGATTTATTGTTTTAGATGTTCATTTAAGCTTAATTAGATTTAATGAATTAATTCTATGTTTTTTTTTTAAAATTCAAGTTAGGGTTTGTAAATTCAAGTTATGATTTTTGTTAATTATTTAGGGTTATAATAGTTAGTTTAACACTTTTAGAATCGGAAAATATTGCATGGTTGTTGAATTGTAAAATTTTCATTTAAAATTGTTTTAAATTAGGAATTTAGTTAACTAGGATTTTGCAAAATGTGTTTGTGGTTAATATAAAATTCTAATTTGGGTTGTTATCATTGGATTATAGTTTTAGTGGAAATATTAGCATGTTAATGGAAAGAAAAATTTAGTTTGATTGCTAGTTTCAATGGATAATTGATAAATTGTGATAAAAAAATTGCTAATTTTGTAAACTAGATTTTAGAAATTCCTATATAAATGAGATTAAAAATATAATTATGGTTTCATTATATCATTATCATCATAAATTGTGGTTTAAGTCATTAATTTATGCAAAATCATGTTTTGAGGTGGAATTGTGGTATTTTGCTTGAAAAATGTTGAAAATTGTTAAAGGGGTGCAAACTAGAAATTTCAAATTACTACAAATATGTATAATAAAAATATAGTAATAGTTTGTATAGTCTAGTTATGCTATTTAATGAGTTTTATGACCTTTGGTTTCATTTAAATGTCAAGTTTTGATGAAAAACGGTAAATTAGCATTTTCGGGTTTTTCGAAAACGGACGATTTGATCGATTTTAGTGTTTCGATGAATTTGATCATGTTTTACAATATAAGTAATGTGTTTTAAAACTACGAGTTATCTGTTGATGTTTATCTCGATCCATCGGAGTTTGTACGCCGATATCGAGCGATATTTGGTTCTTTTGCGTGGACGGGACATAGGTTTTAACCTATGCTTGTTCCTTGTATCGTTTGACTTTTGTATGTGATTCGGTTTACGATGCTATTTATATGTTTGCGTTTAGGTACTCTTCAAGTGGACTGCGGGCGATGAAGAGGAGGATGGCGACACCGTCGTCGGCAGATATGGACCAGGTGAGTAGATGCATATCTACGGGGGGAAGTCGGGTGGATGGCGTTTAGCACTCCCGCAACGTAGAATAGGAATAGTATTTATTGTCAGTAGGAAACCAGATGTGACCCTAGATACTTAACGCGTAGGACCCTAGTAATAACCCTAGGCTGAACTAGATTGATTTAGGAAAACCTTATCAGGGGATGAGTACCTTGGAAAAGTTCTTAGGTTTCAGGTAGAAACACACACGCACACACTGAAACTCGACATGGAGTATACGTATATGTGTGTATATATATAAAACTAGGTATAGGTGTACATATATATACAACACGTATATGGGATTCATTGATGTGATATGATATCTGAGGTATGATGAAACAGTATAACTGGGCTTGATGCCGTGATTCTTGACTATACAGTCGTATTAAAGTGTTAGCGGATCATTAGAGAATGAGATAATGAACATGAATATATAAATTATAAAGGGTGGTGGTGATATTGAGGTACATGGGACGCTAAAATAGTACCTGGGCTGTAGCTTGTGACGGATCACGATATGATATATGTATGACTTGATTACGACATCATATAGGTGTGACCTGATGTCGATATCGTATAGGTGTGACTTGATGACGATAAGATATCGGTATAATTTAATCACAATATGATACATGTGACATGATATTTCTGAGGATAAACTAATGATTATTCTATGATGGCAATGATATATGATTTATGTATGCGATTATAGTTTAGCACCTTGATCATGAGATGTCTTGATGATGACACATTACGAATAATGAGACACCTAGGAGATACTTGACCCGTACCCCGATATTGGGATGCCGTACGATGGATTTTACCGTACGAGGCCTAGATATGATGATTGATCCGCACTCTTGGTTCGAGGAAGCCGTACTACGTACGTGACGCTTTTGAGGCTGGATAGCCGACTATTAGAGATATTGGTTCAGACCTTAGGTAGATGCTTATTTCTTATTGACCAATTTCTTAGGTTAGTTCCTTAGGATATTAGATGGACACTAGTTTAGGTTCGACTCACATAGTGGTAGTTGTACTCGTATATCGCGGAAGAGTGGATAATGCACATCTGTATTTACATTCATACTGTAATCATCATGGTGCATGGTCTTACATATGTTGCTATAATCAGTATAAACCTTACCTGTTAGGACACCAGCACCATTACCGATGATGAGCATATTCCACGCACACTTATTTGCCGGCTCACACATATCATCATCGGTAATTGCTATGTCACGTACACTTTAGATCATATTATCTTTTATTGATAGAATCAGTTAACCACTAAACCGATAAAATATTATGATTTCTCTCTTATGTTAGTATAAGACATGATAGTTATTACTTAGACATTCATGCATTCATATTTTCATGTTATCGCGCAGTATTATGGGCATATGCCGACACTTATTATATACTTACTCATGATTTTGAGATTTGGATTTCTATGAGATTTCTGGATTTTTGGGGAAAACCGCAAAATATATAAAAACTTCTCTCTCTCTCTCCTCTTCTCTTTTCAAAATAAGATGCGGTTTTCTCGTGATGTATGTGTCGTCCACCATGAGATTTCATGTTTTCTGATGGATTTCGAGACCCGATTCGAGGAGTGGATGAACCGTCTCGGGTACATGGTGGGCCCGGTATGGTATCCCGGGGCAAGAAGATTGAGTTGTAGACGATGAGCCTGGCAGGGGAAGGCTACCTACCGGTGATGTCTGGCGCGGCGGATATCCGGAGGATACCGACCGTTGTCGTGAGATTTGATGATATGGGCCGATCCGGACTGACGGAGCCCGAGATATTGAGACTATGAGACTTGAGATTTACATGTTTGTGTTGATGCTTGACACGGATTTCCATGGATTTCATTGTTGATATTTCCGGTTTCTATACCCGTTTTACTATGATAACAGCTAAAGATTTCTTATACAGATATACCTGGATTTCAGGATTTATTTATTTTACATTCATGGTGCATTCATATCCATTCATATGACATAGTACTATATGAGGCACTGACACGACACGGAGTATTTGCACTTACACGTAGTATTACCCTGCTATTACTAGATGATTGAGATATAGTAGTGTATTATTATGACCTAGGATAGCGTCGTGCATTCGATTTCTTTTCGTAGATGTCTTCTACTCACGAGTTGGCAACTCATCCCCGTTGTGCCAAATTTTATTACAGGTTCGATGTACAGGTTTCCGTGGCAGCTTGTTGGCACATCTTTTCTTCAGGGTGATTTGCACGGTAGGTTGGTTCACTTGTATCCGAACCACCATTGTACTTTTATTCATTCATTTGTATCTAGTAAGCTCCATCAACTATATTTGTATTACTTGATATGTTTATTGGACCAGTCTTTTATTTCGACCTTAGAGTCGCGCGTGTATTATTCTGATCTGGTGGTTTTGTTTTCTTTTGAGTTTTGAGCCTCGCCCTTTGGCGTTGTATATTATTGTGCTTGTTGTGGTTGTTTCCGCCTGTTGGCGTTGAGTTAGCTCCCGTTTGGGGATGCTTTTTATTGTTGTTTATGTATATTATATTTGTTGTACCCGTTTGGGGGCCAGTTTTTATAGAGGAGACTCTGCCGAAATTTTTGGGAAAATTTGCTGTTGTTTTAAACTTATTCCTTCATGTTTTCTTTTACTGCTTCTTCTTCTTTTTCATGGTTTAGATTTCTGGGCTTCGGCTTACTTAGGTTACGTGGCGCCTCTAGACGCTTCGTAATCTAAGTGCCGGTCACGTTCCGTACTTTCGGGTCGTGACAGACATCTACCTGGGGACTGTTACGTACAGCTAATGCCGCTTGCGGTCTGTGGTTAAACCCACTGACAGCGTAGTGTCGAGTCTTTAGAGTCCCACACAAAGAGTTTCCCTGCACTGGGCAAAAGGTGTAGAGGCCGTATGGTTTTACGGCAGGGCTGCGATCACTTACGTGCACTTGTGTGCGTATGATGTTCGGGTAGACAATACTAGTGGGCTTTGGTTTAAGCCGGATCCTAATATTGTATTGATGGATTAGTTTTGTCTTCTAGTATTCGTGTTCTACGTAATGCTGATGCGGGTGTGTATGCACAGATGTGAGGAGAGAAAAAGGAGGTGCCTCATTAGGGTTTTGACCATTGACTTGGTCAAAACCATTATGAGGTGAGGAAAATGTTTACTAATCCTTTTAATGATAATTGTATTATGGCTAATTGGTTTGACCATTTGACCATGCTTGACTATTTGACTTGTTGACTTATGTTGACCTAGAAATTTTTTAGCTAAGCATAAGATATTTTCTTGCTTAGCATTAAATGAGACATGATAGTGGTCAAATCAACTTAGCCATCATAATTATCATAATAAAAGATTGGTTTTTATTTTTCCATGGCTCATAATCTCATTTGCATTCTCTCTCTTCATTTTGGAGCTCTCATAAGCTTTCCTTCTTCTTCCTCACTAAAAATCCCTCTAGCTCTCATGTGTTGAGAAAATTAGGGATCAAATAGACAAACAACTCCATCACAATACTGTACATCACCTAGGACATCAAGCTTAGCATTCTTGTTGCCCTAGTTACCTCGTTTCTTGAGGTGGAGCTTGGAATATAGACTCTCGGGTGGATCATCTTCGACTTAAGGAGGCCGGAGTTCAAGCACGATCCATACTACCATCGAGGAGCTTAAGGAGAGGAACGAAGACCCGAAGGACTTGGTTTCTTTAGGTATAATTTCTATCATAGTAGGTAGAACTCTATTTCATGCTAACTAGGTTTATGGTAAAGATCCGGTTAAGGTTTATGTTAGTGCCAAGTTCGTTATCGCTACGACATTTTTGTTCCGCATTTGGCCACGGAAGTTGGCCGGGGCGCCAGTGTAACCCTTCACAGGGGCTGGACTAGCGCGGGTGCAAAACATATACAACATCTGCTAGTGTATATATATAACAATATATAATAATCGCTCCAGGTATGATAAATGCAACATCACAGATAAACGATAAGTATCACAGAACAATACAAATAATATAGGAGCCCCGGGTTTCCTTTGAGCCACAAGTGAAACCGGGCGTTCCCTGGTCATGTGGATAGCCTGTGCAATGAAAACCTAGACCCCTACGAGAGCGGCAAGTTATCCGCCAAAACCAAAAGTGAGGAAACTCCCTTCATCAAAGTGAATGGGCCACCCAGCACTTCACAGAATCCGGTAAATTGAGCACCCCTCCTTGGGTCAACCTGTACCGCTTATGAGTGCGGCGAATAGCCTGCCAATTCTAGAGTGAGGCCCCCCGTCTCAATGCCATGAGATGCGGATCCGTTGCCCTCCAGAACCCGGCTATCCATGCACTCCATCGCGGGGTAATTCTAGTACAGAAAAGAAAATATATACAACGGTGACATCGACCTCAACCCGGTCGTGCCCTAAATAAATAATATACAAACAGGCAGTGACGGCAGTCCATATGTCGGACGCTCGCCCCGCGATATCAAATGTACAGATAAATCTGAACTGTACTAATTATGCACCTAAGCTATCCACCACGACAATCCCGCCACAACCACAGCACAACACAGAACATCAACGTGAATGTCACGTTCGCAAACCCGTCTAAAAGAGCATATAGCAGTTAGACGAATTGTACCGCTCTAATGATATGCATGGTCGCAGATAGTAATTTATGTACTGAAAATTACGACATTAGAATTCTGCACGCAATTAGCAAACTAAACCAATTTCCAAAACCATGAAAAAACAGTGAGCTAAAGTTCCAAAACCGATCGTTTAAAGCCAATTCGGAAGTCCGAATCAAAACGAAACGCGCCTGAACCTTCGCGGGGAGTTAGAGCATGAAATTAACTTCGAGTCAGAGGGCCTAGAGGGGGTACCCTACCCCCAAGGCCACCATGAGGTGTCCAGGGGGTGAGGCAGACCCGAAACTGCCCAAGGTGGGGCAGTTTCGGGTCCCCACTGCCAAGACCACATTGTGGTGGTCTTGGGGAGTGGGCCCAGCCAATCGGTTCCCCCGGGGATTCCCCGGGGTGCCCATGAACCACTCCACGGCTTCTCTGTTCAAACCGTGAGCCCGCGGAGTATGCAAATATCTCAAACTTTCAGTTTTTGGAACTGTTTTTGTCGACAGTTTTTGCATGACAAAAACGGCGGATTTCTAATGTCGCAATGAGTTAACTAAAGTTTATGGAGTGGCTCTGATACCATGTTTGGTTACGGCAGTGCCTCGGCTATCAATCCGTGACCAAATGCGGAACAAAAATTTATAAAACTTGGCGCTACCTGTCATGACCCACCTTCAAACACAGATGGTATTGTCTGCTCTGGCCGAAGCCGCACGATTTTGTCCCTTTGAATGAACCCGGGGCTACTTCCGAGTAGGTCACCCATCCCAGAATTTCTCTGGCTCAAGCACGCTTAACTACGGAGTTTTTCAAACTCCGGAGTTCTGATTCATCCAAAAGGCGCCTTTGTGTTATAAGAGCGGTATCATTCATTCCATTTATATCAGATCGTGCCCTCTTTCGGAATGGAATTCGATACTCCCCATTGTTCTGGTGGGTCTCCGTGTGCATCCGTATCGGTTACATCCCTACCTCGATACCGGATAACATCTCACTTCTCACGGGGTAGGTGGTATTCAGCCCCAACTCCACCTGGGGTATTACATCCCCTCCTACTTAGAACAATGGTTCGTCCTCGAACCACAGACCTACTTTTGAGGGACTGGCTTTGATACCATATTTGTCATGACCCACCCCCAAACACATATGGTATTGTCCGCTCTGGCCGAAGCCGCACGGTTTTGTCCCTTTGAATGAACCCAGGGCTACTTCCCAGTAGGTCACCCATCCCAGAATTTCTCTGGCTCAAGCACGCTTAACTACGGAGTTTTTCAAACTCCGGAATTCCGATTCATCCAAAAGGCGCCTCTGTGTTATAAGAGTGGTATCATTCATTCCATTTATATTTCAGATCGTGCCCTCTTTCGGAATGGAATTCAATACTCCCCATTGTTCTGGTGGGTCCCCGTGTGCATCCGTATCGGTTACATCCCCACCTCGATACCGGATAACATCTCACTTCTCATAGGGTAGGTGGTATTCAGCCCCAACTCCACTTGGGGTATTACACTACCACAACCAATTACCCGGATCTACCATAAGCCCTAGATAACAAAACATGCAAAGGAGTTAAAATGGTTATACCGAATAGATCTGTGTCCTTCGGTCTTCAACTATCATCCCAAGCTCCTAGGGGCTTCCTTGATCAAGCTTGATCTTCGGTCTCCCTCCATCGAAGATGATCCACTCGAGAGTTTATGCAACGAGCTACAACCTCATATCCGAGACAACTAGGGCACCTAGATCGCTACTCTAGATACCATAGATGAAGCAGAGAGTGATGAAGGATTAATTTGTCTCAAGACACCCAAGGATTCTCAACTCATGAGAGGGTTTGGGTGGAGCTAGAGGAAGAAGAAAATGCCATGAGAATGAGGTGTTGAGAGCAACTCAAGATAGAGAAAAAGAAATGAATAATGGCTTGTGTTTTTGTTTGTTGTGTGTGTATGATAAGAAATAATGGAGCCATCACATAAATGTCCATGTCTCTAAAATATCTTAGTCAACAAAAAATATCTCAAGTCAACATAATCTCACAACAAACAAAAACCCTAAGCATTCTAGAATAGTAACCATGGATCACTAATTAGCCATGCCACAAAAAATGCAATAAACACCTCATCCTACACCTCAATAACCTTTTAATCCAAAAAGGTCTAAATCATAATGAGGTGTAATCTTCTAAAAGTAATCTTGTAAGAAATTATAAGAATACCCCTCATCCGTATATACATACCCACAACCGTATTCCGAAGAATACGAATACAAAGAGACGAAGATAATCCAACAAATATAATACTAGGATCCAGCTTAAACCAAAGCCCACTAGCATTATCCGTCCGAACATCATGCGTGTACAAGTACACCTATGTGATTGAACCCTGCCGTAAAAGCATACGGCCTCTACATCGTTTCGCCCGAAGCAGGGAAACCCTCTGTGTGGGACTCTAAAGACTCGTTAATACGCTGGCAGTGGGTTTAACCACAAGCACGTCAGCGGCACTAGCTGTACGTAAGGGCTACCCAGGTATTGAGCGAAAGGGAGGCCGACGAACAAACTCAGCCTGAAACCCCTACTGAGCCTGACAGTGACAATATCCGTACAATCCGGTCCGTTCGTCTATGAGTATCGCATATCGAGTCTAGGGGTGTATAAAGTCAGACCCCTAATAACACGACATTTAGTGTCGGTATGAAGCCCATCACCACCTGAGAAACTACTGATCCTAGATCAGTAATTTTCGACTACCTTGGCCAAGGATTTCTGGTGATGGCCACCCATGCACAACCGCGACATCAACCCCCAATACCAGGAGAGACGAATCCCCCGACGATCCGCTCACTGCCTCCATGTGGCTCGGGACTGTACCCAACTAAAACTTGTTTGCACGACTCCTTTGAGCTGTGGTAGGGTAGTAATCAAAGCACAGTGGGAACTCACATAAGACAAATGACGATCTCAGGTCGATAGACTAACCTGTACACATGTCACCAGGGAACTGCTATCTGATAATAGGTATAATACCAACTAGCATGTTCCCGGTGAGTCCGTCCGGTGTACTCATAACTCAATGAGCACCTGTATACATCTCAGGTGAACCAACTAACACCAATGGCTTGTGAGACCGGCCACCGCCTCTCGTCGGGGTCTTGATCCGTATACACTAGTCTACTCTTGGAGTATCGATGCCCAGTCTCGAAACTCCCACGAATAGGGACACTTTAAGGATGTGCTTATAGACCACCCAACTCTCACGTATATGATCGCCATCATACTACTGGTAGTCAAGCAAGAATCCTATGGGCTCTATCAACATGTAATAGTGATCTGTAATGTCACCTAAAGCATGTACACGATGATAAAGACAAACCAAATAGCATACTATCATCTCGAGTAAGACTGTCCTACTGGTATAGGTCCTTCCTCAATCATTGCAATCACGTGCCTGCGATCCAATAATTGACTTGAGGGCACTATAGCCAACAAAACCGATGTAACTAAGGTAAATGGTTCGCTAATCCAAGTAGCCTAGGTGATGTAGAGGATGTCTAATGGATTGTATGATCTCACTAAACCCTTTGTTTCATAACACATGTGAGTGTAAGGGTTAGAGGAAGAAGGAGAGGAAACTTTGGAAAGAGAAAGCCAAATAAGAAATGAGGTAGGTTTCTAACGGCTAAGTGTGGAGAATGGATAATATCCTATATCTCACTCATTGAACCATGGATTAAAAACCAATACAATATATCACCCATGCTTCAATAGTGAGTCAAGATGAATAAACTAATCAAAATAGCCATGCTTCACCATGCCAAGTATGTCTTTCCAAATATCCACCTCATTAATCTATTTTGCAAAATAAATAAACCAATAATGATGTGTCTCCTTCTAGAAGCATACCATGTAAAATTACAAGAATGCCCTTACCGTATATACATACCCGTATTCGTGTTCTGAAAAATACGAATACAATGAGACGATAACAATCCAATAATACAATATTAGGATCCGGCTTAAACCAAAGCCCACTAGTATTGTCCGTCCGGACATCATCCGTGTACAAGTACACGTATGTGATCGTAGCCCTGCCATAAAACCATACGGCCTCTACATCTTTTGCCCGAAACAGGGTAACCCTCTGTGTGGGACTCTAAAGACTCGACAGTATACTGGCAGTGGGTTTAACCATAAGCACGTCAACGGTACTAGCTGCACGTAACGGCTACCCAGGTATCTGTCGATAAGAAGGTCGATGAGAAAACTCATCTGAACTTCTATTGAGCCCGTTTGTGACAATCTTCGTACAGTCCAGTCTGTTCGTCTAAGATACTCGCATATCAGGCCTAGGGGGATGGTAAACATCAGACCCCTAACAGCCCAATAAGTCGAGCCGGAGCACAGCCCAATACACCCTGAGAAACTACTGGAGTGCCTACCAGTATTTCTCGACTGCCCTGGTTAGGGACTTTGTGTAATGGCTTTTCGAACACTGCGCGATATCAACCCCCAATACCGGGAGAGACGAATCATATCTGACCGCTACTGCTTCCAAGTGCTTCAGGACTACACCCAACTATTACCTGTTTGCATGACTCCTTTGAGCCGTAGTAGGGTTGTAATCTAAGTGCAGTGGGAACACACTCAAGACGAAGTAGTGATGGCAAGTCAACGGACTAACCTGTACTCATGTCACATGGGAACTGCTTCCTGACAATAGGTATACTACCAACCAGCAGTTCCCAACGAGTCATGTCCAATGTAACTCATAACCTAATGAGCACTTGTATATTATCTCCAGTACGACGTACAAATGGTTGTGGGACAGTCCATCTTCCCTGCTGGGATGAAAAGCGTATACACTAGTCTACTCTGGAGTATCGATACCCCGTCTCGATAATCTTATGACTAGGGACCTGTATAAGGATGTGCTTATAGACTACCCAGCCTCCACTAATGTGACTGCCATCATAACGCTGGTAGTCAAGCAAAGATCCTAAGGGCTCTACTAATATGTATAAGCGATATGCTAAAAGAAACACATGCATATATTGAGATAGAATCAAACCATGTAGCATACTACCATTTTGAGTAAGTCTGTTATTATAACTGTGAATATCCCAAGCTTCCAATATGTAATATACAATTCAGTATGATACAATAATGGCCTCTAGGGCATATATCACTAATAATCTCCCACTTGCACCAAGGCCATGTATTAACATATCGCAGACCTATCATCTCGATTACCCGCTCGAACTGTGTCTGAGAGATGGCCTTTGTGAGTGGATCAGCAGTGTTGTTTTCTGTCTCTACTCTCCGCACCTCGATCTCCCGGCGATCAATGATCTCCCTGATCAGGTAGAACCACCTCAAGATGTATCTAGATTTCTGATGGGACCTTGGTTCCTTCGCCAAAGCTATAGCACCATTGTTGTCACAATACAGCGGTATTGGATCAACAATGGACGGAACCACCTGAAGTTCTGTCATAAACTTCCTAATCCAGACTGCTTCTTTCGCGGCGTCACATGCAGCGATATACTCCGCTTCCATGGTCGAGTCAGCAACGGTGTCCTGCTTGGAGCTCTTCCAACAGACCGCCCCTCCATTAAGGGTAAATGCATAACCCAATATGGACCTGGAGTCATCCTTGTCACTCTGGAAGCTGGAGTCGGCGAAGACCTCGATCTGGAGGTCTCCTCTGCCGTACACTAAGAATATCTCCTTAGTCATTCTCTGGTACTTGAGAATGTTCTTCACTGCTGTCCAATACTTCTCCCCTGAGTTTGACTGATACTTGCTTACAACGCTGAGAGCGTAAGCTACATCTGGTCTGGTACACAACATCGCATATATTATAGAGCCTACCGCAGAAGCATAGGGTATAATAAATGTCACGCCTCGCTTCCCGATGTACGGACAAGGGGATGTGGCGGGTCAAGCGACGTATTTACTCAAAAGTAAACACGCTAAGCATAAATAAGAAATATAATAAAGCACACTAGAAAAATGACAAGAGATGTAATTGAACAACAACTTTTATTTATTAAACATTTCTTTACAATACAACTGAAATGTAAATACAAGAATGGAAAGCAATGCCTAAACAATGACATGAATTGAAAGTAAAGTATATACAAGAGTCTATAGCTCCGGATCTTTTGCAAACTGCTCCAAGTCGTCTGAACTGGACTCTATCTCTAGGGAGTCGGATCCACCCGACAACATTCCAAAGAAAGAAGAGAAAAGGAATATCGTCAGCGAACAATCGCTCGGTAAGTCCCAAAGAAAAGTAGAAATAGAATAGACAGATAATAAAGAATGTAACTGTATAATATTTGATTGTTATACTAACGCAGTTGCCTGTAGTTTGGTACAGAATATGCCAGTGTATACGAAAGGAGTCCAACTATTCCGTGGACTAAGGTATACGGAGCACAAGGAACCGTTAAGCCACGGAACAACAACAACGGATATTCAGGTGTATTAAAGTGACCGTCTCGTGCCACTTCTAACACATTCTGTACCAGTCTACCCCTTTAAAACCCCGTAATGTATTTTGTATTGTTTTGTTTAATAGATATAAGACTTGCTGAAACCATGATATCGGTAGTTCATGTAAACGGAAAGGATATAAATGGACAGTCATATAATCAGAATATATCAATGGTTCCGTCAAATCAATTCATGTTGATATAGATTGTATTCTGGTATAAATGGATTCATGTTGAATTGGAGTTGTACTTGAATTTGAAAGTATCAAGTACACAATTTTAAATAATCTAGTGTGATGTTGCATGCAATCCCAGAATCGAACTAGAAAATTAGGGTTTCATTGCATGTAAATAAACTTTACACTAAGTGAATAAGAAATACAACCTTTGTAGACCGGTCCTTCACTTCTAAAGCTCCATGTAGTTGTACCTTAGCTCCAAGTAATGGTCCTTCGAACTCTTCGTAGGCTCCACTTAGTGAAAGAAACAAGCTTGCTTAAGAATTTTCGAGGCCGAAAATGTTCCACCTTGAGGAATCTCTAACTCAAGCTACCTCTTCAGTAAATAAGGAATTAGTGAAGCAAACAACCTATACTAATGGGTTAGATGAGAGTAGGTTGATGAAGTAGGAATTTTGCTCACTTTAGAATTCTCTTTTTCTTTTCTCACCTCACTCAAAACTAGATAGCAAAAATGAGATGAAGGAGATAAACTTGTAGTGAACCATGGGTGGAAAAATATCTCATAGATATTAGTAGAGAGTTAACCATGGCTAAAGATAATGGTTGGGTTAATAAATATCTAGAGTAAAACAAAATTAGTGGAAAAAGTCAAGGGTTCTACATGCTTCCACAAGCATCTTAAGCCATGCAAATTTCTACCTAATTTTGGTTTTTCTCTTAATAATTAAATCACCCAAATTTTCTTTAGTTTGGTGTGAGACTCATACACCCATTTCCAATGTATCATCTAGCATGACACAATAGTATATGTGACACACACACACACACACACACACACACACACACACACACACACATATATATGTATGTATATATCACCATATATACAAATCAAGAGAAAAAATTCTTTAGTGAGCTAATATTAGTTAATATATATTAATATATCAAATATATAAATATATATCAAATTATTAAATCAATACTTGATTTAATAATCCGGTTATATCATATATAACCGACTAATATCATTTCTATGTATATCAAATATACATATAACAAATCATTGAATCAACACTTAATTCAATAATCCGGTTATATCACATATAACCTATATTGTGATATTAGAATACGATATCACATACACGTATTTAATCTCGGTTCTGCACATATCACATATGTGCCATACTTCATTTCGTTTGAGCTAGGAAACCTCTGTGTGGGACTCTAAAGATTCGTCAATACGCCAGCAGTAGGTGATGATCACATCAGTCGCCCACAAACCGTCAGCGGTGCTAGCAGGACGTAACGGCTACCTTGGTATTGAGCGATCAGAAGATTAACAAGCAAGCTTGTCCAAACTCCCGCATAGCCTATAAATAACACTACCGTACAGTCCGGTCTCTTCGTCTGATATGTCGCATATCGAGTCTGGAGGTGGAATCGTCAGACCCTAATAGCTTGATAAGTAATGCCGATGTGAGGATCATAACGGGTCGAGAAACTACTGATGACACTTACCAGTAAATCTCATCAACAGCCCTGGCCAGGGACATCCTGTTATAGACAATCGAGCATAGCGTAACATCAACTCCCAATACCGGAAGAGACGAAACCCCTCCTATCGCTCATTGCTTCCATGTGACTCAGGATTGTACCAAAAATCCACCTGTTTGCATGACTCCTTTGAGCCGTGGTAGGGAGGAAATCAAAGCACAGTGGGAACCACACAAGACTCTATGACGATCTCGGGTCTACAGACTATCCTGTACCAGTGTCACCAGAGAACCGCTATCTGACGATAGGTATAATACTATCTAGGAGTTCTCGGCGAGTCCTGTTCAGTGTACCTATTCTCCAATGAGCACCTGTGTACAATCTCTGATGTCAAAAACCAATGGCTGTGGGATCAATCATCACCCCATACAGGGTCAAGAAACGTACACACTAGTCTACTTTGGAATATCGATGCCCTGTCTCGATTCTCTCTCGACTAGGAACAATTAAAGGATGTACTTGTGGACTACCCTTGTTTACCGCCGAAAACAGAGACGAAATCGCGTAGGTCGTCTTGCCTGAATTTGTGGGCAGATGCTATCTGGTTTTATCCGTCCACCTCTCCAAAGATGCCAAGTTGATTTATAGCGCCGTGTGTCGGAGGTGTAGACGGATGCGGTCGTTGTAGCAGATTTCGTCAGATTCCCCCTCGTTTTGAGAGGTTTTTGATTATGGGGACACTCTTCCCTGCAGGCGCAACCCCCTGCAGTTAATTACGTTACTGCATAGCGATAACCACTTTCTCGTTCTCCAGAAGGTCACTTCGTGTCGTGTGTGTTTGTTTTATTTTTGGTTGCCCGTGGATTGTATACGGAGACTAATTTGTGCTGTCGCCCATAGGGCGTGTATTAGTCCAAATCCGTATTTTCTTAGATTTGGGTTTGGTTTGATTTAAGGATCTTTAACTTTGTTTGAGATTAAGATCGACTTAAATATTTGTTAAGGATACGTTAATCCGATATTGGACTAAGATCTACTTAACGGGGGTTCGGGAACATTTTTGATTCAATGAAAGAGCATTTGGGAACTATCGTTTTAGTTTAAGGACGTTGCGGTCCACAGCTAGTTTAAGAATATTACGGTCCATTGTTAGTTTAAGGACATTATGGTCTATTGGGGTATACTCATGAGTTTGAGAGTGCATCCAAGAGCTGTTGGTTGTCGGGACCCTCCACCTCTCTGACATCGTTGAGAATTACAACGACATGTATCAGATGTGTGGAGAGATGTACTCTTGAACCGAACTCCAGATTGAAGGGAGAGATTATGGTCCTTATGGTGAAACGAACATCATTTTAGATGCCATGTGTCAGGAAATCATTGGCCATCTTTGGAATTAAGATCGATTCGGGGAGACCTGAGTATAGGAGGGATCGGTTGATTGATGGTCACAAGGTTTTGTCCTCGGGAGGCTTGGCTAATTTTGGCTAAGGTTGGCCTCTCACAGTGTTAAACACTGAAATCTGCTTGGCGCTCACGTGCTCCCACGTGAGGCTCATAAGTAGCGTTAGGCACTGAAATTTGGAGCGCTCACGTGCGGCACCTGAAAATTGGACGTTATGCACTTGGGTCTAAATCCCCATCTGTAAATAAGTGTTAAAACACTTAATCCTTGTGGCAATGACGTAAGGTGCTCCAGAGTTGGGCGCTGCCTCCTTTGGATTTATCTTCCTATTCTTTTCTGGGTGCTAAGCATTAGTGGGGGTCACTTAGGATCACGTGAGGCGACCCAAAATGAGAACTTTCTTAATTTATTCCCCCTCCCTTTTTACAAGTGCTGAGCACTATTAGGGGTCACATGGGATCATGTGACTCGAACTTAGTCATTCCTTTTTGGTGCTTAGAGGTGCTTACGTGGGAACACGTGATCTGTCGGTATAGCGTTGAACGCTAATATGCATGGGGCTCTTGATCTTAGTCTCGAGAATTTCAAGTCCTTTGTTTTATAAGAATTAAATTCTTATGCAGGGTTAAACCCTAGTTTTATCAGAGGAATTAAATTTCTACGTCTTTAGAAGAATTAAATTCTTCAAACCTAGTTCTTTCCTCTAAGTTTTGGGACTGTATAACAGAATCTCCCCGATGAGAATTAAATTCTCAACTTGTGGGGAGATGTGCTTCTGCAGAGCTCAACCAGAGGAAGAACTAAGTTCTTTTTTAGAAGAGTTAAACTCTTATAAAAGAAGATAAAATGATCTCTAGGTCTTTTCCTTCACCTAGGGTTTCTTTTTTTCAAGGAGAACTCCTCTTCTTCTTCTTCTTCTTCAAATCTTATAGGGGGTCTCCTCCTTACAAGACTTGAAGTCTTGGAGTCTTTATATAATGGAGGCAAGTTTGTTGATTTAGTTAAAGAAATCTCTCATTGAGCGATCCTTAATTGATTTGGGGATTTTATCCACCATTGGATCTTTGATTTAAGGACTTCTGTTTTACAAAAGATATTTTTCTTGTTTTTAACAAGATTGGGAAAATATTTTCCATACAGGGTTTATTCTGTAGCTTGGTGATTTTTAATTACCATTGGATCTTTAATCCAACGGTACTCTATTTTACAAAGTGTAATCTTTCTTGTTTAGAAAGATTGGGGAAAATATTTTCGCCTACAGAGCTTAGTCTGTAGCTTGATGATTTTCTTTTTTAATCACCATTGGATTTTTAATCCAACGGTGCTCTGTTTTACAGAGAGGAATCTTTCTCGTTCAGGAAGATTTGAGGAATATTTCCTCAATCAGAATTTAATTATGTGTTTTTATGATTTATCATGTCCGTTGGATCTTTGATCCAACGGCAAAGAACTTTTAGTCCTGGCACCGGTGCCCTCGTGCGGGGCACATGAGGCGCTGCCTCAGAGTTTTTAACTCTTGGCACTGGCGCCCTCGTGCGAGACACGTGAGGCGCTGCCTCAGAGTTTTTAACTCTTGGCGCTGACGCCCTCGTGCAAGGCATGTGAGGCGCTGCCTCAGAGTTTTTAACTTTTAACGCTGGCGCCCTCGTGTAAGGCACGTGAGGCGCTGCCTCTTTTTAAATTTTGAACAGAGCCTTGCTCTTCTATTATTGGGGTGAAACAAATGCCCCCCCCCCACAGTTGTGCTCATGTGGCTCACACGTGGGTGCAGCGGTGGCTGCTTTTCCGCCGATGGATCTTCTTGGAAGTTGGATCGGCTTCCCCTGCCTATAAGTAGGGCCTTTGGCCTTTGAGATGACTGATGTTCATATTCTTCTCTTCTTTCTTCTTCTGAGAATTTAATTCTCTTTTTCAGAGCTTAGATATCTGCCCAAAGAAACTCTTTTAGAGTTAGAACTTTGTCCAAAAATTTGGTAAAGATTATGCTCAAACCCTTTAAACAGAGCTTTGCTCTTCTTAAACCACAGATCTTAAAGATGTATTTTAGGGTTTCTTAACTCGTTAAATGAAAACAGTGCTTTGCTCTTCTTAGATCATAGATCTTAAAAATCTTTTTTAAGGTTTCTTAACCCGTTAATGAAGAACTCTTAGAATATCTAGGATTTGTATTTCAGATCTTTAAAGATCTTGGGGTTTTACCTTGTACCATCGCTTTTGTAGAGCATAGCTCTTTAGAAATTTTTTTTAGGGAATTTTTATTCCCCTCTTATTTACATTTGACAGATATAATTTCTGTCTGCAGAGCACTGCTCATGAGGGAGTTCAACTCCTTGCCCCAATGAGTTTGTCATTAAATGAGAATCCTTTTAGGATTCGTTCCTTAATGAGTGACTGTCTCATCAATGATGAGCCGTCACTTTGATTTTGTAGGTCCCCCTTGGTCTCTTTCTCCTGCATTGCAGTGTGGTACAATTTTAAAGTACCAAATGTCAGAATTCGGATTAGAGCATTGGAAACTAACCCCCTCATTTTTCGTGCAGGTACCATGGCTTTCGATTCTTCCTTTCCCTTTATTCGTTCAGAGAGCACCTTCGCTAACGCGCCTGTGGATCGGGAAGTCTTCAATCTCATTAAAGATCACAATCCAGAGCAGAAATCTCTTCACTTATGGGGGTCGTGATACAATCAGATTATCCAGGGTGGGCGTAGTTTTTCTTGTGCAGTACCCTCAGAGCCCATTTCAGCAATTCACTATGCCGACCCGCCTCAAGTGAATTACGCTGTAGATGAGGTTAACTGGACCTCGGAGGGTCATCTTCAACCTTCTATGGCTTCAATACCCGTACAGCCTCCGATGGGTTTAGATATCTTAGGGCGACGCATATGTCAAGGCGAGTCGTGCCTTTAGGGACAAGTATATATGATTGGTTTGACTCCTCGCCATTCAGCCGGATACTTGCAGTGGGCTCGATACATCCTGTCGGCCAAGACGTCGCTGTTGCTGAAGCTCGGGTTGTATCCTGCAATTTATGCGTCACTTTTTCAATATCCTGTGCCGCATGTATGGTGGGTCAAAGCTTTCCTGGAGCAATGGAACATCGCGACTCATACCTTTCTTCTATCGGATCGGGAAGTTTCAATTTCCTTAGAGGAGTTTGTGGAGATCTCCGGCTTACCCGTTAGAGGGGAACATTACGAAGAGATATTACCCACTGATGAGTACATCTTCGCCACCAAATCGGTAGTGATAGGCCTTGCCCCGGAAAATGCCGTTCAACATCGATTCCCGAGCCTAATTAAGGTGTTGAGCATTTACGAGAGTCTATTTCTAGAGTCTGAAGGGGGATGGAGTTAGCTTTACAGACTTTATCGCTCGCTTTCTTCGCTCAGAAGTCTTGTCAAAACAAGACGCAAAATTCGCTAAGCTTGACGACCCGTTCTGTTTCGGTTTGGATAACCAGCCGATGGCGGAAGTAGATTTAAGAAGCTTCTTCATTCCAGACAACCCGGTCGTCCCTTTTGCAGAGCTCGCTGCTTCAGACGTCGATGAAGAGACGTTCTTCTTGGGGTTTATTGGCTTGTGGTTGAACTGGTTCGTGCTTCCGATACACCCTCTCTATATGAGGCCGTCAGTCTTTTACTCAGCCCACCGCATGGTTGCGGGGACGGGTGTGGCCGTTGGGATTGCGGGGTTGGCTCATCTATAGCACGACCTGAGCTTAGCAGCAGATACTACTCAACGTGAGGTAAAACTTGTACATCTTCCGTTGCACTACTTTACGTCCGAGGTTGAGATGCACGTACTTGGTGCTTTCGTAGTCCACAAACGGCCCCGCTTATACGACAGTTATAACTTTTCCCGGGTCATGTTTCTAGTTGACGCTTCCGCATTAGATCCGTCGCAGTGAGAGGCTCGACGTCTGGTCTTTCGCCCGTGTATGGTCGGGGATAGTATGACTTTTGTCTACAGAGTCTTAACTATCGGTAAGGAATCTACCAAGGCAGTGCAACTGCTGTGTGATACTTTCAAAGACAAGGCTCCTACGTTGAAGGCTCGGGAGATCCTGCACTTATATTCGATCAGGCCAAGCTTTCTAGTGTTCAGGCAAGGTGCCTCGGCATTGTTCATGAGGTATAACTCGCACCGTTTTGCTCAACGGTCAGGCTATGATCAGGGTGTCCCGCTCGAGCCTTTCTTAGCCGAGCCGGTTGCTACGGTAGAGGGTATCCGCAGCGCGCTGCACCACTTTATGCGGCTAAACATAGGGTCTAGCTTTTTCATCAGCGAGCCAAGCTACGTGCCAAAAGCTTCGAATGCCTACATGGCGTGGTATCAGCATTCAACAGGTGTTGTTATCAGGGAAGAGAGGCGGCTATTACTTGATCATAAGGATGTTGTCCCAGCTGGTAATCCGTCAGTTCCTTTGAAGCGACGGACCGCCGTTCATCCCTGTTCACCGCCGTTTGATGGAGACATCCAGCCGTTCGGTGTGCATGAAGATTCTCGGTACTTTATGAACCACCAAAATGCTAAGCCACAACTGACTGAGGATAGACCGGCCCCAAGACCCAAAAGCAAATCTGCGCCGGTTGTCACTTTCAAAAGTAAAAATGCCCAAGTGTGCCCACATTTCGGTAGCGACACTGATGAGTCCGACGCTGGAAGCCCGTCCTTCCGTAAAACCCGCCCTCATTTCGGCAGCGATACGGACGAATCTGTTACTGAAGGTCCATCTAGCAGCAAAGTCCGCCCTCATCTTGGCAGTGACACTGAAGAGTCAGAAGAAGAGGACCTGCCGTGCAACAGCTGTGCAGATTGGACCCCTATGCAGCAAGCGAAACTACGAGAGACCTTCGAAGTCGCAGAAGGGTCCCTGGCCATCACAAGGGTGCCGGAGCAGATGTGCAAAGAGCTCGATGCGTTGTCAGTCTCCACCGTGGACCAGCTGAAAACTTTCTACGTGCCCGGGAGGAAAAATGGACATAAGGGCATCCTGTTTTACAGGTCAAACCACGTTGTGCACCCGGACGATCTTTCTGTCACGTGCCTTCCCTATGAGAGAGGCATAAGAGCCGTCCTCATTCCCAGATACTATGCGCCCGAGATGCGGGAATACTTTAAGAAGTGCGGATGCCGGTTATATCAAACGGAGTCCGAAGCAAAGTTTTACGAAGGGCTATGGTATCCGCCCCAAGTCCGAGCACTCATCGATGGACGAATTCCAGATAGACGGGGCATAGGCTACATTCAACCTGATTCCAAAGCGTGCTACATGATCCATGTTGGTGAGGCCAGCGAAAGATCAAATGATGACGACGAGATAGCTGAGCCAGAAGAAGCTCCTCAAGAGCTCGAAGATGGCGGACAAGCAACCTTTGATGAGCTAACCGAGATTGACTTAGGAACGCCCGATAATCCAAGGCCGACCTACATCAGCTCGCTCATGTCAGAGGAAATGAAAGCGAAGATAATTACCCTGCTGCATGAGTTCGTCGACTGCTTCGCGTGGTCATACAAAGAAATGCCTGGCCTTTCCCCTGAAGTGGCCGTACATAAGTTGGCTATATCTCCTGATGCTAAGACAATCAAACAAGCTCCTCGAAGAATGAGAAGGGAACCAGAAGAAAAGGTCATCGAGGAAACTAAGAAGCTCATCGATGCCGGCTTCATCAGGGAAGAGAAATATGCGGACTGGATCGCATGCATAGTCCCAGTGAAGAAGAAAAATGGGCAGATCCGAGTTTGTGTCGATTTCAGGGACCTCAACAAGGCATGTCCTAAAGACGACTTCCCGCTGCCGGTCATGGAAATGATGGTCGATGACACCTCAAATTACGAGCTGTTCACCTTTATGGATGGCTCGTCTGGATATAATCAGATCAAGATGTCGCCTGAGGATGAGAAGCACACAGCATTTCGAACCCCGATCGGAATATATTGCTACAAGGTAATGCCATTCGGACTGAAGAACGCAGGTGCTACATATCAAAGGGCAATGACTAATATCTTTGATGACCTAATCCATAAAGTCGTCGAATGCTATGTTGATGATCTGGTCGTCAAGACTAAAGCCAAGGCCGATCATATCCAAGATCTTAGGATCGTTCTCACCAGACTGAGGGAATATGACCTAAAGATGAATCCTCTGAAATGCGCTTTTGGCGTGTCGTCGGGAAAATTCCTGGGCTTCATAGTCCGACATCGAGGGATCGAAGTTGACCCATCAAAGATAAAGGCCATCATGGAGATGCCCCCTCCGAAGAGTCTGACGCAGCTAAGATCTTTTCAAGGCAAGCTCGCGTATATACGGAGGTTTATCTCAAATTTATCGGGAAGATGTAGGCCCTTCTCAAAGCTTATGAAGAAAGGAGCCCCTTTTATCTGGGATGCCGAATGTCAAGCGGCGTTCGAAAGCATCAAACAATACTTGTTGCACCCTCCAGTGCTGGCCGCTCCCATTCCAAATAAACCGCTGATTCTCTATACTGCCGCTCTAGATGAGTCACTTGGTGCACTCCTTGCCCAGAATAACGAGGAGGGAAAGGAACATGCCCTCTACTACCTTAGTCGAACTCTAGCCGGGGCGGAACACAACTATTCCCCAATCGAAAAGCAATGCCTGGCTCTGATATTTGCTGTGAAGAAGCTGAGGCACTATCTGCTGGCTCACCGGGTTATGCTAATCTCCAAGGTCGACCCGCTCAAACACTTGATGACCAGAGCAAGCCTAGACGGCAGAATGGCAAGATGGGCCGTCATGCTACTTGAGTTTGACATAGTATATACTCCTCAAAAAGCAGTAAAAGGTCAAGCTCTTGCAGACTTTCTCGCTGCTTATCCTATACCAGAGGGGTCACCACTCAATTGCGAGTTGCCCGACGAACAAGTGCTGCACCTAGAGAATGACGAGCCATGTTGGGAGCTCTAATTCGATGGGGCCTCATCAATAAGAAGCTCCGGCCGATCAAGCATCCCGGAGGTAAAAGCGGGGATAGGGTTGGTGTTCATCACGCCATCAATGGGAACCCTGCGGCATTCTTTCGCTCTCACCGAGCCTCGGACAAACAATGAAGCTGAGTATGAAGCCCTGATAGCTGGTTTGGAGCTCGCCATAGAAATGGAAATTCTTCGGCTACGGGTTTACGGTGACTCCCAGCTTGTTGTCAACCAAGTAAGCGGTGACTATAAGATATACAAACCTGAGTTAGCTCGGTACAGAGGCCGAGCGGTGGAACTCATGAAACGGTTCACTCACATTGAACTAATGAGAATCCCCAGAGCGTTGAACGGAAAAGCCGACACACTCGCTCGCCTAGCCAAGGAGCTGGCTGATCCTGACATGGACGAAATTCTGATCACAGTTAGGAGCCGACAAATTCTACCCCCATTCTCTCTACAGGAAGAGGAAAGCGCGGAACAGAAGAGCAGTCCTGCCGAAGAAGTTTCGATCATCCAAGACGAGCCCGATTGGAGAGAACCCTTCATAGAGTACTTCCGATACAACAAGCTGCCCGAAGAAAAATCTGCGAGGATTCAGCTGAAGAAAAGAGCTCTCCGATACGTGTTTGTAAATAACACGTTATACCGCAGGTCATATGACCAACTCTGGCTCAGGTGCCTGCCATTGGCCGAAACCCAAAAGGTCATGAAAGATGTTCACTCGGGCGTTTGCGGTGCTCACCAATCTGGCCCCAAGATGCGACTTCAAATCAAACGGCTTGGGTATTACTGGCCCACCATGATACGGGATTGCGGAGAGCATGCAAAGAAATGTCAGATCTGCCAAATCCATGGTGATTTCATTCACAAGAATCCCAATCTGTTGCATCCAACGGTGGCGTCGTGGCCCTTTGAAGTCTGGGGCACCGACATTGTTGGCCCAATTGATCCTTCATCATCCAAAGGCCACCGGTTCATATTGGCCGCGGCAGACTACTTCTCCAGATGGGCTGAAGCTGTCCTGCTAAAAGAAGTCAAGACAAAAGATATTCTGACATTCTTCCAGCATAATATTCTATACCGTTTCGGTACACCAAGAAGAATCATTTCCGACAATGGGCCTTCTTTCAAGAGCTTCAATGTCTCAAGGTTCGCTACTCAGCACAAGATAGACTGGAGATATTCCTCCATCTATAATCCAAGAGCCAATGGGCTAGCCGAAGCCTTCAATAAGACTCTATGCAAGCTCCTGAGGAAAAATGCTTCAGCCAACAAGAGAGACTGGAATCTCAAACTTCACGAGGCGTTGTGGGCATATCGTACTACGCACCGTACTCCAACACAGTCCACTCCATACTCATTGCTCTTCGGAGTGGAGGCGGTCCTCCCCCTCGAAGTCGAAGTTCCAAGCTTAAGAATGGCCGTTCAGCACGAGTTGACGGAGGAGGAAAACATTCTCCTTCGACTTGAAGAGCTCGATACCCTCGAAGAAAAGAGGCTCGCGGTGCAGCAAAATCTGGAGCTATACCGAGCCCAAATGTCACGGGTTTATGACAAGATAACCCGTCTCCGCGCTTTTAAGAAAGGTGAATTGGTGTTGGTCCTCAAAAGACCGATCATCCCCAATCGACATGCCCAGGGAAAATTTGAGCCAAACTGGGAAGGACCATACGTCATCGAGAAAGTGTTCGACGGAGGATCCTACCAACTAATAAGTGCCGAGGGAGAAAGGCCCATGCCACCCATCAATGGCCGATATCTCAAGAAATACTACACGTGAATGCTCCAAGTCGCAGGCGAATTGAGCACATCAGCCCTACGGTCTGGATCATACATCCTGCAAAACCGTATACAATCCACGGGCGTAAATGGCCCCTATCTCTCCCAAATCCTGCCGGTGAGACTACTTTTAAAGTCCCACCAGCGGCAAAAAAAAAGAAAAAAAAAGGAGAAAAAAGAAAAAAAAAAGAAAAAAAGAGAAAAATAAATAATAAAAGAAATAAAAAAAAATAAACGGTATGTCCACAAGCAAAACGGGAACGGATGAAAACCCGAAAGGGCTCCGTGAGTAAAAACAGCAGGACTACCGGCGAGTCTGTGAAAACCCGAAAGGGCGCAAACTCGTGAAAGGAGATGAAATACACTCGCAAAGTCCTCTCGACCTTGTAAGGAGAAAACCCTGCGTGAAATCCTTACGACTCACAAAGGAGCAACACACTTAGGAATCCTCACGATTCCTGAGGAGAAAATACACCTGTGGGATCCTTACGACTCGTAGGGAGAAAATGCTTTTATGGGACCCTCACGGCCCATAAAAATTGAAAAGCCTTAGGTGATAGGGACCCAAACCTGTCTCCTAAGCCATCGTTCCCCAACGGGCAACGGCAAATGATGAGTCGCTCCTGGCATTTCGCTTCAGTGTTAGCGGTGCTGATGCCGACCAAAAACCCAAATCCCAAGTCCTCCCAAGGCAAATGATGAGTTGCTCCTGGCATTATTCCAGTGCAGTAATGCTGAGGCCAAACAAGATCCAAATTTCAAGTCCCCAAACGGCGAATGATGAGTCGCTCCTGGTACCACATTCCAGTGCAGCGATGCAGACGCCAACCAAAATCCAATTTCTCAAAATTCTCCCGGCCCTACGGTGGGTCCCCAAGTTGACCATCGTATACAATCCACGGGCTCAAATAATTCTCATCATACCCATGCCCCACTGTAATCACCAATTACGCGGCTGGTCTCCGCTTTGGGAATGATGCTCCATTGATAAGACCCACTCATGTGTCCTCACGATATATGAGGAGAACAACCTTTGTGGGATCCTTACGACTCATAAAGGAAAAACACACTTAGGAGTTCTCACGACTCCTAAGGAGAAAATACACCTGCGGGATCCTTACGACTCGTAGGGAGAAAATGCTGTTATGGGACCCTCACAGCCCATGAAATTGAAAAGCCTTAGGTGATAGGGATCTAAACCTATCGCCTAAGCCATCGCTCCCCAATCCCCAAATGGCGAATGATGAGTCGCTCCTGGTACCATATTCCAGTGCAGCGATGCAGACGCTAACCAAATTCCAAATCCCATACCCCAACGGCGAATGATGAGTCGCTCCTGGTACCATATTCCAGTGCAGCGATGCAGACGCCGACAAAGTCCCGAAATTTTTCCGGCCCTACGGTCTGGATCATACATCCTGTAAAACCGTATACAATCTACGGGCGTAAAACAATCCCAACCTCTCCCAAGTCCTACCGGTGAGACCACATTCAAAGTCCCACCAAAAAAATAAAAAATAATAATAAAAAAAACCAATTCCAAAATCCTCCCGGGGCAAATGATGAGTTGCTCCTGGCATTGTTCCAGTGCAGCAATGCAGATGCCAAACAAAAACCAAAATCCCAAAATCCTCTCAATGACAGATGATGATTCGCTCCTGGTACCATATTCCAGTATAGCGATGCTGATGTCAACCCAAATCAAAATCAACAAGTCAACTTCCACTCCGAAACCGTAGAAAGCGGAGCAAGTCAGAATCCAATCTCGACACCGCAAGAAGCGGAGCAAGTCAAGTCTACCCCTGACACTGCAAGAAGCAGAGCAAGTCAAATCAAGAACCGACCGTCCACGTCGCTAAAAGGGCAGCACCGACCGTCCAAGTCGCAAAAAGGGCAGAACCGACCGTCCAAGCCGCAAAAAGGGCAGGACCGACCGTCCACGTCGCAAAAAGGGCAGGACCGACCGTCCAAGTCGCAAAAAGGGCAGCACCGACCGTCCACGTCGCTAAAAGGGCAGCACCGACCGTCCAAGTAGCAAAAAGGGTAGAACCGACCGTCCACGTCGCTAAAATGGCAGCACCGACCGTCCAAGTCGCAAAAAGGGCAGCACCGACCGTCCACGTCGCTAAAATGGCAGCACCGACCATCCACGTCGCTAAAATGGCAGCACCGACCTCCAAGTCGCAAAAAGGGCAGCACCGACCGTCCACGTCGCTAAAATGGTAGCACCGACCGTCCACGTCGCTAAAATGGCAGCACCGACCGTCCAAGTCGCAAAAAGGGCAGCATCGACCGTCCAAGTCGCAAAAAGGGTAGCATTGACCGTCCATGTCGTAAAAAGGGCAGCGCAGGATTCCTACAATGCGGGAACCAAATCAGGTCGCCTCCAAGTAAAAGAAGATCCATCAATTTCATGCACACGACCCACATATGTGGTGTGCATTTATTGATTGGGGGCAATTTGTTGGGGTAAAAATTTACACCCCGGTTGACCAAGTCAAAATCAAAGTCAACCCCAAGCCAAGTGGGCCCATGCCCAGGTTGAGCCCGAACATGAAGTGGCCGGCCTTCCCCCTTGCCAAGATAAAAATTTTGTAATAAATAATTTTGTTGTATTTCTTTTTTTATGAATGTAAGAAAAATAGGCATAAAACCAAATTTTTGTAAAGCCCATGACTTATGTGCAAAAAGAAATGGCACATGAGCCATGGGATAGGCAAAATGCCATTTTGTGAAGCCCAAGGGGGCTATGTGTAAAGTGTATGGCCTATAAAGCCAAAAATAATGAAAAAATCACAACTTTTTCTCTCTCTCAAAATTTTCTTCAGATCTGAGATCTTTTCTCCTTCTTCAAGGTTCCAAAACCTTCCTTTTTCTCTTGATTTAAATCAAGAGTTTTACTCTTCTTTTTATAAAACAAATTAGTTTTTCACCACAAAACCCATAAAGAGGAACTCAGATCTTCTATTAGATCTCAAAAAGAAGAGATTTTTAGAAATCGCATATCTCTTGATCTTCAAGATCCAGCTAACAGAGGAGGAGGAAGAAGAACATCGTTCACTAAACCAAAAAATAAATAAATAAACACACACTCAGGAGTCCAACTCCTCTCTGATTTCTCTTCTGAGAAATTTTTTTTAGGCTAAAAGCCTCTTTTTCTCGCCGGCGCTCAAGCGCAGAGCGCCCCCGTGCCGACACGTGGCGCGCTTGCGCTCCAGCGCAAGCGCTCGAGCGCAAGTCGCCCCCGTGCCGACACGTGGCGTGCTTGCGCTCCAGCGCAAGCGCTCGAGCGCAGAGCGCCCCCATGCCGACACGTGGCGCACTTGCGCTCAAGCGCCCAGCGCTCAAGCGCAGAGCGCCCACGTGCCGACACGTGGCACTCTAGCGCCTGAGCGCACAGCACCAAGGCGCACAGCGCCCAAGGTGCTGTCCCTACGCATCCTTTAGATGTTTTCCCCTTTTTATATATATACATGTATATCTGTACATATGTATACATATTTACATACACACATACTCCACGACACTGTCCCTGTTAGAAAAAAATTTCTAACGGGGCGCTGGCCCGCACCCCGCAAGTGGGCTGCTAGCCCCCTTGACCCCAGCCCGCTATCCGGGTAGCGGGACCCCCGTGAAAACTCTGCGTGGCTCCCGATATATTTAAACCCCCCCTCCAAAACAAAACACACGTACACTGCACATCGAGTTCGCATGACCGGTTTAACCCGTTAATCGGAGGTTCCCTTGCCCCAAAGGCGAGGGGTAATTAACGGTAGCTTAGTCCGCGGCTGCCGGAGATTCGAATTCCCATAATCATTAAACCCCGGCCTATCCTAGGCAGGGGGAATCTGTAGTACGCCTGACAAGCGCGCGCGTATTCCCATCTCAATGGGGTGACGAAAAACACCCTACACATGTCTACCATTCATAGACAGGTGGCACGCGCGGCTCGGGAAGCAATTGAAAAGCCGATCCAAGGTAACGTAACACTAGGTTCTTTTATTAGAGTTTAATCTTCAGATTCTCATATATCATACCCTGCAGGGCCAAGTCCAAGTCCGGGTGAGGAGGTGGCAGGAGGGATGATGGCAACTACCGAGCCTGAAGCGGCTACTCTTACTCAGGAGTCCGGGACTACTCCAATTTCCGCTCTTTCTACCTGTGGTTCCCTGCCATCGCCTGGCATTGCGAGTGTCACGACGGCCCTCGTGGAATCAAGGGATGAAGCCACGGGCGGCGAAACCATCGCCCCGAATGAGATCGAAGAAGTCGTGATGCTTAGCGATGCTTCCGTTGCTGTTTTGGCTGATGACCTGTCTGGTAAGTCTTGGGTCGTTGCATTCTTTTCGTTTTGCAATCGCTTCTGATGAAATTTTGTTCCTTTCAGATGTAGGTGTGGTGAGCGCGAGGTTGCGACACCTGAAGAAGCACCACCAGCTGCTGTTTTGACGGTCGCTGCCCCTTTGTCTCCTCTTATATCCTCTCAAATGCTGGAAGGTATGGGTTTGCGATTAATTTAAATCAGGGACAACATCTTTTGTGTACTGACTATGTATCATCGTGACCTTGCAGGAGTTCTCTTCGATCATCTGTATCAAGTGTTGAACCCGCACTTCTCTTTCCAGTCGGAAGTTAGTCTGCCTGCTGGTGCCCGTGAGTATCTTCTCTAACCGACGTCTTTTCTTTTCTTTAATGGGTGACCCTGCCGTTGTTAACTTTAAATTGATTACAGCGCTACAAATTGAAGGAAGGGACAAGAGTATTGTCGTGCCACCAGTACTCCCAGCTCTGCCACCTGCAATAACCGGTATAATGGCCTTCATTGCTTTTGCATCTTCTTTGTCTCTTAAGCCAATATCTGACTATGATTTGTTTTGCAGCAATCGTGCCGACTCCAGCTCCCTTCGAATCTCACATCTTAATGCCGGTAGGGCCCTTTTCCGGACGTCCATCTTCCAAGGGCGTCGTGACCAGCCTGCGCATGTTAAGTGAGTACATCGAGGAGTTTGACGTGGAGGCCTCTGCATTTTCTATAGATTTTGCTGCCGAGTTTAATCCCATGCTGATGACACTCGTGAACTTCCATAGCGAAGGCGTCGTTGAGTCTTGGGTTAATCACTGCAGGAAGATTGAGGCCTGCTTGCATGAGCTTGAGCTTAGGCTTCATGTTCCGGAAGTGTTGGCTTTGAACTCCCAGTAAGCTGCATGGGTTGAGCAGAGCGTTCCATTCCTTCGCCATTTCGAACGAGAGGCAACCCTTAAGCGAAAGGAATGTGAGGCGACTTCTGCTAAATCTATTCAACTGCGCGCTGAGGTCGCAGTAAATGCTGCCCAGCTGAACTCCATCTTTGAAAACCTTCAACGATGTATCTCTAACAGGCTGGTGCTCAGCAGAAAATTGATCAGGAGGCTGCTCAGCAGAAAATTGATCAGAAACTTTCATCCTGTCTGCAGCAACAGGCCCAAATTGAAGCAGAGCTATCCGTAGCGGCTGA
The DNA here is from genome assembly GCA_030015575.1 of Agapanthus africanus. Lineage (NCBI taxonomy): Eukaryota > Viridiplantae > Streptophyta > Magnoliopsida > Asparagales > Amaryllidaceae > Agapanthus > Agapanthus africanus. The sequence goes on from JASDDO010000001.1 coordinate 443,954,432, forward strand.
TCGTGAGAAGGAGTTGAGAGGAGTGCGCGAGCAGCTAGCTGATTTATTGAAGACGCCTCCCTCTCAGTAGCTGCTTTTGCATAGATTGAACACTTGTAATCTTTGAATAACATGTATCCATTTTTATTCTTTTATATGATTCTTCTTGTACTCAATTGAATTCATGAATAAAAGATACACATTGTTTGTTCTACTGTTGCTTTCTTCTCCTTGCTATGTTGTTGCCTTGTGATTTTAGCAAGTGTGGCCTGTAGATAGTATATAGCTGTCCATCTTGGACTCTTTGTAGGGTGGCGACGGCTTAGGAAACAGGGTTAGGATCTGTAACATAAGACTTTTCAATTTTATGAGCCATGAGGGTCTCATAAAGATTTTTCTCCCTACGAGTCGTGAGGATCTCGTAGGTGTATTTTCTCCTTAGAAATCGTGAGGATTCCTAAGTGTGTTTTCTCTTGAGAGTCGTAAGAATCTCACAAGAGAATTTTCTCCCTTACAAGTCGAGAGGACTCGTAAGTGATTGTTTCCCTGATTGCCGATGTTTGACTTCGGAGAATATGGCCCGTAGATAGTCTATCTTGACCTCCCTGCGGGGCAATGATGGCTTAGGAGACAGGGTTAGGGTCTGCCACCTAAGACTTTTCAGTTTTATGAGCCGTGAGGTTCTCATAAAGATTTTTCTCCCTACGAGTCAAGAAGATCTCATAGGTGTATTTTCTCCTTAGGAATCGTGAGGGTTTCTAAGTGTGTTTTTCTCTTGAGAGTCGTAAGGATCACACAAGAGAATTTTCTTCCTTACAAGTTGAGAGGACTCGTAAATGATTGATGAGTTGACCTGCTCCCGAATCAAAGCGTTACTTTGACGGGGAGGTCGAGGGTTAACTTTGGCCGTTTTCCACGGGGTCAAGATTGACTTTAGCCATGTTCCGTGGGGTCAGGGGGTTGACTTTAGCCATACGGGGTCAGGATTGACTTTGGCCGTACGGGGTCAGGGGTTGACTTTAGCCATATGGAGTCAAGGTTGACTTTAGCCATACAGGGTCAGGATTGACTTTGGCCGTACGGGGTCAGGGGTTGACTTTAGCCATACGGGCTAGGTTTGACTTTGGCCGCACGGGGTCAGAGGTTGACTTTAGCCATACGGGGCCAGGATTGACTTTGGCCGTATGGGGTCAGGGGTTGACTTTAGCCGTACGGGGTCAGGGGTTGACTTTAACCGTACGGGTCAGGATTGACTTTGGCCGTACGGGTCAGGGGTTGACTTTAGCCATACGGGGTCAGGATTGACTTTGGCCGTACGGGGTCAGGGGTTGACTTTAGCCATGCAGGGTCAGGATTGACTTTGGCCGTACGGGGTCAGGGGTTGACTCTCGGTTGTCTGTGCACCGCCGAGTCCTGGAACTGGGAACTTTGTCGCGGCTCCGCTTTGCTGAATTTGCGCTTGTTGTAACGAGACGAATGTCGAGGTAGTCTCTAGGTCATCTGTGAACCGTCGAGATCTGGAACTAGGGACTCTGCCGTGGCTCCGAGATTGATTGTCACGTCTGAATCCTGCTGGAATGAGGAGAAACGATGTTGATGATCTCTAGGCTGTAGATGTTGCCGTTGAAATCTGGAACTAGGGACTTTGCCATGGCTCCTGTTAGGTCCACGTTACCTCTCCCGGTACTTTCGGGGTTGCGGAAACGGTAAAACAAATTTTTTTCTAGACTTGGTAACATGGACCGTAAAAGTCGGATCTTTGCTAAACAACACACTAGCATCCTAACTAGAGATTTATCTACTCGGTTAGGGGTTATACCACAACTTGAACTCCTTCTCTTCTTGTTGTTCTTCTCCTTGCTTGCTCCGAGGGTTGATCCGGACTTTAGTCACCTCCGCGGCCTCCTTGAGTCGAAGACGATCCACCCGAGAGATGTACACCGAGCTCCACCTCAAGTCGAGGCAACTAGGGCAAAGTGATTGCTAGTCAAGAAGCCCTAGGATGTGTAGAGGAGATGTATGGATGTGTTTGTCTTTGTGGGATCTTTTTCTCTCAACACATGAGATCAAAAGATGAGATCAAGAGGAGGAAGAAGAAGGAGAAACTTAGCAACCATGGAGCTTTTCTTTTTCTTCTCACTTCAAGAGAGAGAATGAGAAGAGAATAATGAAAAGATTAAGCCAAAAGAAATGAACCATGGTTCCAATAATACACAAAATCATCATTACTAATCCTATCATGATAGCAGTTGATGGCACATTGAATTGACCATTATCATAACACAAGAAATAAAAAGAAAATGAAAGAAGAGTGTGGATCTCTCTTGAAGGTCAATGATCAACACGGTCAACGGGTCAACAAAGTCAAGAGAGACCTAAGTGGTCAAATGGTCAATGCAATTAGCCATCACAAATCTATCACTAAAAGGATTAGTAAACAATGTCTCCGGCTCATAACGGTTTTGACCAAACGAACTGTCAAAACCCTAATGAGTGTGCCACATTACGGTTTTGGCCGAACCAACTGCCAAAACCCTAATGGGGCACCTCCTCCTTCATCGCTCCTCAAAACTGTGCATACACACCCGCATCCGCATTCCGTAGAATGCGAATGCACAGAAGACAAATCAAATCCATCTGTGCAATACTAGGATCTGGTTTAAACCAAAGCCCACTAGTATTGCCTGCTCGAACAGCATACGCACACAAGTGCACGTAAGTGATCGTAGCCCCGCCGTAAAACCATACGGCCTCTACACGTTTCGCTCAATGCAGGGAAACTCTCTGTGTGGGACTCTAAAGACTCGACACTACGCTGGCAGTGGGTTTAACCACAGACCGCAAGCGGCACTAGCTGTACGTAACGGTCCCCAGGTAGATGTCGATAAGAAGGCCGATGAGGTAAACCCATCCGAACTCCTACTGAGCCTGTATGTGACAATCTCCGTACAGTCCGGTCTGTTCGTCTGATACATCGCATGGCGGGCCTAGGGGGTGGTGAACGTCAGTCCCCTAATAGCGGTACAAGTCGTGTCGGAGTGTAGCCCAGAACACCCTGAGACATCACTGGAAACATACCAGTATGTCTCGCTTGCCCTGGCCAGGGACTACATGTGTAATGGCTCTCCTAGACACAGTGCGATGTCAACCCCCAATACCGAGAGAGACGAATCCTGTCTAACCGTCACTGCCTCCAAGTGCTTCGGGACTGCACCCAATTACTACCTGTTTGCACGACTCAGTAGAACCGTGGTAGGGTAGTAATCAAAGAACAGTGGGAACACACTCGAGGCGAAGTGACAATGTCAAGTCAGCGGACTAAGCTGTACTCATGTCACCTGGGAACTGATAACTGACGATAGGTATAATACCAACCATCAGTTCCCGACGTGTCCTGTCCAGTGTACTCGTAACCTAACGAGCACCCGCATACTATCTCATGTACGACGTACTGACGGCTGTGGGACAGACCGTCTCCCGTGCTGGGATGAGAAGCGCATACGCTAGTCTACTCCGGAGTATCGATGCCCTGTCTCGATAATCCCACCACTAGGGACGTATATAAGGATGTGGTTGTGGATTACCCAGCCCCCACGAGTGTGATCGCCATCACAACGCCGGTAATCAAGCAAAGATCCTAAGGGCTCTACTAATGCGTATAGGTGATATAATAAAGAAACACATGTACACATTAAAGCAGAGACAAACCAAGTAGCATACTACTATTTCGAGCAAGATTGTCAATACAACTGTGAATATTCCAAGCTTCCATCAAGTAATATACATACTAGTATGATACAGTAATGGCCTCTAGGGCATATACACTAACAATCTCCCACTTGCACTAAGGCCATGTACTGGCGTATGGAAGACCTATCATCTCGATCAGCCGCTCGAACTGAGTCTGGGGCAAGGCCTTCGTGAATGGGTCCGCTGTGTTGTCCTTTGTGTCCACTCTCTGCACCTCGATCTCCTGGCGATCAATGATCTCCCTGATCAGGTGATACCGCCTTAAGATGTGCCTGGATTTCTGATGAGACCTTGGTTCCTTCGCTAAAGCTATAGCCCTATTGTTATCGCAATACAAAGGTATTGGGTCAACAATGAACGGAACCACCTGAAGTTCACTAATGAACTTCTTCATCTAGACCGCCTCTTTTGCGGCATCGCTTGCAGCAATGTATTCAGCCTCCATCGTCGAGTCTGCGACGGTATCCTGTTTGGAATTCCTCCAACATACCGCCCCTCCGTTGAGGGTAAACACAAAACCCGAGACAGACTTGCTGTCATCTTTATCACTCTGGAAGCTTGAATCGGTAAAGGACTCGACCCTGAGGTCTCCATTACCGTAAACCAGGAACATCTCCTTAGTCCTTCTCAGGTACTTGAGAATGTTCTTCACTGCTGTCCAGTGGTCTTCACCTGGGTCTGACTGATACCGGCTTACCGTGCTCAGCGCGTAAGCTACATCTGGTCTTGTACATAGCATCGCATACATTATAGATCCTACCGCCGAAGCGTAGGGTATAGTGCTCATGCGAACCCTCTCCTCGTCAGTCTTAGCAGACATCTTCTTGGAGAGGGTAATTCCGTGCAATGCGGGTATGCTACCGCGCTTGGAATCCTCCATACTAAATCTCTATAGTACGGTCACAATGTACCTGGACTGCGAAAGTCCCAGTAGTCTCTTGGATCTATCTGTTAGTTGTATGTATGCCCTAGAGGCCATTACTGTACATATGATGTATATTGTAGTGGATGGTAGGACGTATATAGGGAGGACTTTCTTGCTTGACATGATAGTATGCTATCTGGTTGCCCTTTACCTTAACGTGTATACTGATTGTCTCTCTGTTACATGTTGGTAAAGCCCTTAGGATGTGTGCTTGACTACCTGGACTATGATGAGGATCATACTAGTGGGGACATGGTAGTCCATAAGTACATCCTTCAAAGTCCCTAGTCGTGGGTGTATCGAGATGGGGCATCGATATACCAGAGTAGACTAGCGTGTACTTTCTCGACCCATACAGATGGGCGATGGATGATCCCATATCCATTGGTGTTTGACATCGGAGATGATATACGGGTGCTCAGTAGAGACTGGGTACACTGGACGGACTCGCCGAGAACTCCCAGATGGTATTATACCTCACGTCAGATGGCAGTTCTCTAGTGACACTGGTACAGAGTAGTCTGTTAACCCGAGATCGTCATAGAGTCTTGTGTGGTTCCCACTGTGCTTTGATTTCCATCTTACCACGTCCAAGAGGGCGTGCAAAACGGTGGTTTTTGGGTACAGTCCCGAGTCACATGGAGGCAATGAGCGATAGGAGGGGATTCGTCTCTCCCGGTATAGGGAGTTGATGTTGCGCTGTGTTCGATTGGCTATAACAGGAAATCCCTGGCCAGGGTTGCTGAGATTTACTGGTAAGTGTTACAAGTAGTTTCTCGAATTGTTATAGACCTCATATCGACACGACTTATCGAGCTATTGGGGACTGACGTTTACCACCCCTAGGCGAGATATGCGACATATCAGACGATCAGACCGGACTGTACGGTAGTGTTACTGGTTGGATTCACAGGAGTGTGAGCGGGCTTGCTCGTCGATCTTCTGATCGCTCAATACCAGGGTGGCCATTACGTTTAGCAGACCGCTTGCGGCTTGTGGGTGTTTGATATGATCATCATCTGCTGCCGGCGTATTGACGAGTCTTTAGAGTCCTACACAGAGGTTTCCTGGCTCAAGCGAAACGAAATAGGAGCGCATATGAGATATGTGCGGGACCGAGAATAATGCGTGTATGTGATACCGTATTTCATTCTCGCGATGAATGTGTCGAAATGGTTGTATGCGATATAACCTAGTTATCGAATCAAGGATTGATTCGATAAGCCGATACATTGTATACTAGTCGGTTGTGTGCGACATGACCGGATCATTGAATCAAGTGTTGATTTAGTGATTTAATGCATAATTATATATTTGATGTATTACTTTACATTAACTAGTATTGGTTCACTTTAAATGGATTTTCTCACTCGGGTGTGCGCATTACATATGCGATATGATTTTGTGCACTAGTTTGTATCATGTTTGATGATGCATGTCTTTATGGTTAAGTGTAAAGATTTAAACCATGGTTAAGTGGATAATTAGGGTTTTACATATTCATTTATTAATCTTTTTCTTTTTGGAAAAAGGAAAAGATATGAGAAGAAATGGTGGCTTTTATTTGTTTGCACTTGAAGCTTCTTGAAGCTTTGATAAAGTAACCATTTTTTGTCTCATGCTTAACCATAACCATTCCACTAAACCATGATTCACTCTCTACACCTAACTATGGTTCTATTATGATAAGAATTGATTATTCTTTTTATTTTGGAATGGAATTCTTATCATAAGATTCTTCTTCTTCTTCCTTGAACTCAAGAAGAAAACCTTGCATCCATCAATGGTGATTGATGAATTAGAGTGAGAAATCCAATTCTAAAGTCTACCCACTTCCTATTTCTTCATCCTCTACCTCTTGCCAAGTAGTAGAGTGTGTTTCCTTCACAAGTTTTCTTGACTTGGTGAAGTTGGAGCTTGATCTAGCGATGCCTCGACGTAGATCATCTTCGGCATGGACATCGACGACCTAGCTCGCCATTTCTCCGACGAAGCCGACGCTAGAGCCCGGGAATTCACTAGGACAGCGACGGGACTTCGTTGCGGAGCTATGGAGGTGGAGCACCGGATCTACAAAGGTTGTATTTCCGTTTAAACTTTAGTTAAGTTGTTAACTAGTTTCTTTTTCGTCTAGATTTCTAGCCAACGATCCGTAGTTTAGGGTTTCTCGGCACCGTTAAATTTTAAATTGGCATGGTTGATGCCTTATGAGACCTCCTTGGGGTGCCTAGGAACCCTACAGTGGTATCAGAGACTAGCTAGAGCCTTAGGCGAAGTCTAGACGGAGTTTGAAGTCCGATCGACCCGAAACCCCAACTCTAAATTGCTCTCTGGACTTTTTCTAAAAACAGGGAATTTTCAGAATTAAAAATTCGCAGAAAATAGAGTAGGAAATTATAAGGGTTACTGCAGAAAACGAAGCCCTAATTCCACTGTAGCGCCGCGGAACCACGGCAATAGCCTTCTATTGCGGCGGTTCCGCGGCCGTTTGTACTGGTTATGGATTCGTTTTGATACAGTACTGCCCGTATCTGTTTTCTCTGTTCTCTGGGAAGTTTTAATCTGCATTCAAGAGTTGAATTTTCTGGGGTTGTTTTGGGGATTCGATGAATCGATCGGATTATTTAAACTTTGTCTATTTGGCTTTCCGGATAAATTTTAGAATATGTTAAAAAGTTCGACCGGATATAAATACCCAATTTTTCCCCTGTCGGGAAATTTCCAAGTGTTGGATTTTTCCGTCGTTTAACGATGTTCTAAGTAGTGCAAGTAACGCGATGGACCCTCTAGAAGACAACAAACCTTAACTCGATTATGTGACCGTCTTGAACTGCCCTTTGAACCTTCGGGTTTGGGGCAGTACGGCGTGCCACATGTGAGGCGTTGGCTTGACCCTTCTACGGCTGGACCGTTGGTACTGAGGCACGAACTGAATATTGTTAGACTTATTTCATGTATTGAGCTGTATCGGGAAAACTTGGGTATTCGACTGTTCGATCGGAAAGTTTAACATTTTCTGTTTATCTAGAATGTGATACAATAATTGGAATTCACAAACAGTTATGAGATAACTGAATGAATGTTATAAACATAGCACTTTAGTCTCACTTGATCGGTTGCCACGGAATTTTGATGTGATCAAAAGTCCGTCGCAATCACGTAGCGTACGCGGATACTCGCCGGGTAAACTTAATAGACAGCCTCACTCCATAGCCCCGACCAAGTGACTGTAGGAGAACCCCGTCGCCGAAAGCATCCGTTCGGGTGCTCGCGGCAGCGGTGTTCCGCCTTGGTGCACTTCGTCGACGGCATTAGGGGTGCGGCCGCCTACTGAAGTTTGCGACGAGCATTCGATCAGGATGTCGGGAATCTTGTTGAATTACCCGACTTGATATTGAAAAGTGTTTTCGATTTTGAGACTAAAATGCGGGGTTTATAATTGTTAGGCATGCGATGTCTAAGTAATTCATTTGGTCAGGCATGCGATGTCTGAGGAGGTTGCGGATTCCAACTGTTGTAGTTTTACACTTTCTTTTCTGTGACCGTAAGTGTAATATGTGATATCGCCGGTTTCGTTGCTATATGTCAACGACAATTGGGATGCGCATATTTACTTACGTTGATGACATGTGATGTTATGTGTTGCTGGATATGTTATATTGGATCGTCGTGTTTGAATAGCCGGGGGGTTTTTATGTGAGATGAGTGTTTTTCATTTTCATTCATGTAAAAACTTGTATGTAATATTCTTTTATTGGGGCACTTCCAGGTTGCGGAAGTTGTCACCCTTTGTATATTAATTTACTTTTCCGCACTAGGATAGACCCAAGGAGGGGAGCACAAGTAACCGGGTTCTGGAGTCCAGTGGGAGACCAACTCGAGGAGTCGAGTCCGGGTCTCCTAACTCTAGAATTGGTAGGGTTGCTTGCCGCTCTCGTAGGGGTCTAGTGGTGTGGGTTTGGCTATTCATCGCGACCGTGGAATCCGTGTTTTATACTGGCTCGTATTGAAAACACGGACGTCCTAGTATATCCAATATTTCATATGTTTCTTCTGCTGCGATATCTGTGATGTGATCATGTGATGTTCTATGATAGATACAGTATATAGTATATATGATATATTATATAGGCGTTACTTATGTTTTACACCCGTGCTAGCCCTGCCCCGCTCTGCCGTTAGTTACCTAACCTAACGGTGCACGAGGGGACATCGAGGCGAATGCGGATGGCATAAGTGTACGTTGTATTTATCTGTGATGTTTAGGTACTTAAATGATGGGACTTCATTAATGAGATTAATGAAATAAAAGAAACCTAAGATGTTGTAAAATCGAATTTCAAAATAAAACAGGTAGCTACAGTTCTTGCTTTGCACAGCGGTATATTTGATATATCCTGCACCTTATTCGATAAGGAAAGGACCGAGATCCCTTCACCGGGAGTGACTCCTTTAGCAATAACTGGCAGATGCTACACATTCGGTTTGTCTTATGATTGCTTTTAAGTGTTTTTGCTTTGCACAGTGATATATATGATATATCCCGCACCTCATTCGACGAGGAAAGGACCGACGATCCCTTCACCGGGAGTGACTCCTTTAGCAAAACTAGAAAAGGTTCAAAAACACTCCATTTTAAAATCATTTGATTCTACAACGATATCAAGTTCATTACGCAATAGGTTTTCAGAAAAACCTGTCGTAGCCCTCCGTCATTTCAGATAAGTACTAGTTAGTATTCGTGCTGCGGTTGTTTGGTATGCGTCAAGGCGTAGTGTACGGTAGCTAACCAGTGCTTATCTGCTAGCATACGATGCGATTGGATTAGGGTATCCGTACGGCGTTGTTTGGCATGCGTCAAGGGTCGTGCGGGTGGGTTTAATTCAATCAAGAAATGTACGGGTTGAACTTGACTAGCAGACTATGGGTTGTTTGGCATGCGTCAAGGTCATAGCGAGCTAGGGGCAAAATATTATCGGGAATTTCAAGTGTTGAAATTTGCAATGAGATTGCATATCTTCTATCAGATAGTTGGATCCCGATACCCGCTGCGAGTAAGAGTTACTCCTGGGAGAGTTTTACACATTACAATTAGCCGATCAAGTAGGTGTCTAGAAAGGTGTTAACGAGGTTACGCCTCTGGGAAAACGAGGTTTACATTAATTAGGTTCGTGCGAAAGCACGGGGGACCTCCCTCAAAGTACCGACACTGGCCTGGCTGAATGATTCGCGAACTTGTAGTGTGTAATTAATCCCGGCTAGTCTTTCCTTTTAGGGTTTGAAGGAAGATTTGATAAAAAGCAGTGGGAGCCATCTTGATTAGATAAAATAATAACCAATCTATTCTTGCAAGAGCGCACGCTGAGTGTTTTCTTCTCTCTCTCTCCAGGTAGCGACCATATCACGCCTTAATCAAGTTAATAATACGGATTATTGACCGAACCCGCTTGTTATACTGAGCTGGGGAATGTTGGTCCCGCTCCCACTTATAATTGTTATAAGACCGAGCAGGAAATTGGGGATTACCATAATTCCCGTGCCGCCCAAACGAAGAGAGTGCATGCTGATGCATCATCTTCGGGTGTGTTCATTATACAGAACTGTTTCTCAGTATCCTCCGCATCCTAGGTATATGATACCGGATCAGGATCCCAGATATGTAATCTGTTACATAGGGCTACAAAAGGGTAGAAAAACTGAGAACGAGTGATAAGTTTCATGAGGCAGAAAACGGGGCAAGAGTTGCAGCCAAGTCTGTCGGTCACTGTCACCCTGTATTACCAATGCATTGATTCTGAACGAATGTTATTAGATACCGAACCTGATATACAAAATCATATCTGTCTCTTTATTAGTAAAGAAATGATATAATTTTGTATTGTTGGATAATGTTTTGAACATTTCCTATATCAAAAGTTGATCGGTTCAGGCACGTTATCTAAAAGCATTGATGTTCTAAATCAAACTACAGTTCTTAGTATATGGAACACACACAAGAGGAAGAGTTCAGAAATGAACGAATTCTTCTTAAGGTATTGTAGACTAGGTCAGATTAATGTGACCCGACTAGCTAGAGTTTCATAAAGATGCATATTTAAATCAGTTTGAATTTACATCTTGTGAAACTTGCCAGTCATGTCACAAAGATAAGACGACCATAGCTCTGTTTATTGGAAACAGAGAAAGAGTTATTGAACTCTTGGGATGATACATGTTGATGTATGTAGGTCCCCTGTCTACACATGCCAGGACTGGTTCTTTATACTTCATTACGTTCTCTGATGATCTTTTGAGTTTCAGACCTATGTTCCTGTTGAAACACAAGTCCGAACCTTTTGAGATATTCACAGAATATAAGTTAGAAGTAGAGAACCAAAATATGGGTATAAGTATTATGTCTTTTGATGAGATCAAGGAGGAGAATACTTGAGCACGGAAATCCAGGATTATTCTAAAGGAGAATGAGATTCTCTCTCAGCATTACTCCTCCGTATACACCAAAGCACGATGGTATATCGGGGCGGCACCCTATATGATAAGGTGTGCTCTATGATGAGTACTACTGAGTTACCTGTTTCCTTTTTGGGGGGTTATGCACTTGAGAAGCTGCATACCTATTGAATTAGGTTCCAATCAAATAAGTTGACTACCATTTCATATGTGATATGGAAAGGGAAGAGCCCATGTCTTAAGCTAGTTAAGATTTGGGGTTGTCCGGCCTATGTCTAAAAGGCAAAATCCGGACAAGCTCGAGGCAAGGTCAGTTATGTAGAACTGGAAATGTTCCAGCCATACAAACTGCAACTGATGATTTGATAGAACCAAAGGATTCAGTAAATACCAACGAACCTCAGCCTCTCCGCCGATCTAGTAGGGTTCCTCACCCACCTGAGAGTTACTTCGGTTTCTCTATGACAGTGGGAGCGAGGATTGCATCATGAGATGATGACCCAACTAGCTTCGAGCTGGCCATCAGGAGTAAGACTCTGTAAGAATGGCTGGATGCTTAGCGATCTGAGATGGAATCCATATACACCAACAAAGTATGGACTTTGGTTGCTATATCTGAAGGGTTAAATCCCCATCAGGAGCAAGTATATCTTGAGAAGATTACTTGGTGTATATGGAAAAGTTGAGACTTTCAAAGCTAGACTTGTTAAAGGTTTTCGTCATCAACCAAGCGTGGATAATGATGAAACTTTTTCAAGCAACTATGCTTAAGTCCATCCAGATCCTACTTGTCATAGCTACATACCATGACTACGATATCTGGTGGTTGGGTGTCATGACTGCTTTTCTAAATGATCTTTTAGAAGAGTGCGTCTATAAGTACACAGCCAGAGGGCCTCGTAGACAGTGGGAGCAGCGGAAACGTGTGCAAGATGCTTTATTTGATAAAGCAGGCATCGCGGAGTTGGAACATCTGTTTTGATGAAGTAGTCAAAGAGTTTGACATCATCAAAATGGTAGATGAACCTTGTATATACAAAAAGGTAGTAGGGAGTATGGTGACGATCCTCGTAGAGTACGTGGATGACATACTCTTAATAGGAAAGGAGTTTCCTATGCTACGCTCGATCAATCTCCGCTTATCACAATGATTCTCCACATAGGATCAAAGTGATACCTACTAAATCCTGGATTTTAGATCTATGAGATAGATCTGATTGGATGTTAGGATTCTCACTAGTTGTAGTGAGATGGTATCAGTTGATCCTAGGGAGAATCACTGGAAGTGTTCCAGAGTGATAAAGACTACTGAATGTCAGTCGCAGGCATTGTCTTTGCCCTCAGTAAAGGGACGGTATGTTGGAAGAGTTCCAAGCTAGATACCGTGGCATACTAGACGATAAAGGCAGGATACATCGCTACTAAAGATGCTACCAAAGAGGCTGTTTGGGTGTATATTGGTTCATGAGATGAACTATGTTCCTCCCATTGTGTGACAATGGAGTTGTGGCTTATGCCTTGGAACGCAGGTCCCATCAGTGATCCAGACATATTCTAAGGCAGTATCACCTGATCATGGAGATGGTTGATCTCCAGGGGATCGAGGTCAGGTGAGTAGACTCAGAGGACAACACAGCGGATCCACTCACAAAGGCCTGTTCCCAGAGAGAGACTTTTATGGGATGGTTGAGTATGAGATACTACAACCACTGCTACAGATGGCCCTAGTGCAAGTGGGAGATTGTTAGTTGTATGTATGCCCTAGAGGCCATTACTGTACATATGATGTATATTGTAGTGGATGGTAGGACGTATATAGGGAGGACTTTCTTGCTCGACATGATAGTATGCTATCTGGTTGCCCTTTACCTTAACGTGTATACTGATTGTCTCTCTGTTACATGTTGGTAAAGCCCTTAGGATGTGTGCTTGACTACCTGGACTATGATGAGGATCATACTAGTGGGGACATGGTAGTCCATAAGTACATCCTTCAAAGTCCCTAGTCGTTGGTGTATCGAGATGGGGCATCGATATACCAGAGTAGACTAGCGTGTACCTTCTCGACCCATACAGATGGGCGATGGATGATCCCATATCCATTGGTGTTTGACATCGGAGATGATATACGGGTGCTCAGTAGAGACTGGGTACACTGGACGGACTCGCCGAGAACTCCCAGATGGTATTATACCTCACGTCAGATGGCAGTTCTCTGATGACACTGGTACAGAGTAGTCTGTTGACCCGAGATCGTCATAGAGTCTTGTGTGGTTCCCACTGTGCTTTGATTTCCATCTTACCACGTCCAAGAGGGCGTTCAAAACGGTGGTTTTTGGGTACAGTCCCGAGTCACATGGAGGCAATGAGCGATAGGAGGGGATTCGTCTCTCCCGGTATAGGGAGTTGATGTTGCGCTGTTTTCGATTGGCTATAACAGGAAATCCCTGGCCAGGGTTGCTGAGATTTACTGGTAAGTGTTACAAGTAGTTTCTCGAATTGTTATAGACCTCATATCGACACAACTTATCGAGCTATTGGGGTCTGACGTTTACCACCCCTAGGCGAGATATACGACATATCAGACGATCAGACCGGACTGTACGGTAGTGTTACTGGTTGGATTCACAGGAGTGTGAGTGGGCTTGCTCGTCGATCTTCTGATCGCTCAATACCCGGGTGGCCGTTACGTTTAGCAGACCGCTTGCGGCTTGTGGGTGTTTGATATGATCATCATCTGCTGCCGGCGTATTGACGAGTCTTTAGAGTCCTACACAGAGATTTCCTGGCTCAAGCGAAACGAAATAGGAGCGCATATGAGATATGTGCGGGACCGAGAATAATGCGTGTATGTGATACCGTATTTCATTCTCGCGATGAATGTGTCGAAATGGTTGTATGCGATATAACCTAGTTATCGAATCAAGGATTGATTCGATAAGCCGATACATTGTATACTAGTCGGTTGTGTGCGACATGACCGGATTATTGAATCAAGTATTGATTTAGTGATTTAATGCATAATTATATATTTGATGTATTACTTTGCATTAACTAGTATTGGTTCACTTTAAATGGATTTTCTCACTCGGGTGTGCGCATTACATATGCGATATGATTTTGTGCACTAGTTTGTATCCTGTCTTTATGATGCATGTCTTTATGGTTAAGTGTAAAGATTTAAACCATGGTTAAGTGGATAATTAGGGTTTTACATATTCATTTATTAATCTTTTTCTTTTTGGAAAAAGGAAAAGATATGAGAAGAAATGGTGGCTTTTATTTGTTTGCACTTGAAGCTTCTTGAAGCTTTGATAAAGTAACCATTTTTTGTCTCATGCTTAACCCTAACCATTCCACTAAACCATGATTCACTCTCTACACCTAACTATGGTTCTATTATGATAAGAATTGATTATTCTTTTTATTTTGGAATGGAATTCTTATCATAATATTCTTCTTCTTCTTCCTTGAACTCAAGAAGAAAACCTTGCATCCATCAATGGTGATTGATGAATTAGAGTGAGAAATCCAATTCTAAAGTCTACCCACTTCCTATTTCTTCATCCTCTACCTCTTGCCAAGTAGTAGAGTGTGTTTCCTTCACAAGTTTTCTTGACTTGGTGAAGTTGGAGCTTGATCTAGCGATGCCTCGACGTAGATCATCTTCGGCATGGACATCGACGACCTAGCTCGCCATTTCTCCGACGAAGCCGACGCTAGAGCCCGGGAATTCACTAGGACAGCGAGGGGACTTCGTTGCGGAGCTATGGAGGTGGAGCACCGGATCTACAAAGGTTGTATTTCCGTTTAAACTTTAGTTAAGTTGTTAACTAGTTTCTTTTTCGCCTAGATTTCTAGCCAACGATCCGTAGTTTAGGGTTTCTCGGCACCGTTAAATTTTAAATTGGCATGGTTGATGCCTTATGAGACCTCCTTGGGGTGCCTAGGAACCCTACACTATCTCTATAGATTTTGATCCCCAGAATGTACGAGGCATCACCCAGGTCCTTCATGGAGAACCTTTGTAACAAAAATAGCTTGACCGATTGTAGCATAGGAATGTCATTTCCTATCAAAAGAATGTCGTCCACGTACAATACTAGGAATACGATAGTTCGTCCTACAATCTTCTTATAGACACAAGGTTCATCTTCGTTCTTGATGAAATCAAATTCCTTGATTGCCTCATCAAAACAGATGTTCCAGCTCCGCGATGCCTGCTTTAATCCATAAATGGATTTAAGCAACTTGCACACTTTCCCGCTGTTCCCACTGTCTACGAAACCTTCTGGCTGATCCATATAAACGCACTCTTCCAAACTACCGTTTAGGAAAGCCGTTTTAACATCCATCTGCCAGATTTCATAGTCATGGAAGGCAGCAATGGCAAGTAGGATCCGAATGGATTTGAGCATAGCTACCGGAGAAAAAGTTTCGTCATAGTCCAGACCAGGTCTTTGACGAAAACCTTTTGCAACGAGTCTAGCTTTATAGGTTTCCACCTGCCCATCTATACCAAGTTTCCTTTTGTAGATCCATTTGCATCCAATGGGTTTTACCCCAGGTGGAGCAATATCCAAGGTCCACACTTTATTGGCGTACATGGACTCCATTTCGGATTGCATTGCTTCCTGCCACTTATCAGAGTCCCTACTGATAATGGCCTGCCTGAAACTGGTAGGGTCATCTTCTTCCAAGATGCAATCCTCTCGATCCCCGTCTATGAGAAAACCGTAGTATCTCTCGGGTGGACGAGAAATCCTACCAGATCTGCGGAGTGGCTGAGGTTCGTCTGGGGTTATTGAATCCTGAGGTTCTGTCAAATTTTCAGTTTCAGTTTGTGGTCGCTGAATTTCTTCCAATTCTACCGTGCTCCCACCAATTTCTTTTGCAAGAAACTCCATTTCTAAGAAAACGGCATGCTGAGCAACAAACACCTTCTGTTCCTCGGTGTGGTAGAATAGATATCCATAACCATTCTTTGGATATCCCACAAACTTACATAAAACTGACTGTGCCTCTAGTTTATCCGGTTTATGCGTTTTAACATAAGCCGGACAGCCCCATATCTTAAATCTTTTAAGATATGGCCTTTTTCCATTCCATATCTCGAATGGAGTCTTAGGCACTGATTTAGACGGAACATCATTCAATAGATATGCTGCTGTCTGAAGCGCATGTCCCCAGAATGAAAGATGTAACTCAGCACTACTCATCATGGAGCGAACCATATCCAATAGGGTACGATTCCTCCGCTCCGATACACCGTTGTGCTGTGGTGTATAAGGAGGAGTAAGCTGAGAGAGAATACCATTCTCTTTTAAGTAATATAGGAATTCCGTGCTTAAGTACTCCCCTCCTCTATCAGACCGGAGGATCATGATACTTTTGCTAGTCTGGTTCTCTACTTCGTTTCTGAATTCCTTGAATTTCTCAAAAGCTTCAGATTTGTGTTTCATAAGATACACATATCCGAATCTAGAGAGATCGTCAGTGAATGTGATGAAGTACGAGAACCCACCCCTTGCATGTATAGACATCGGACCACATACATCACTGTGTATGAGTCCCAAGAGCTCTGCTGCCCTCTCTCCATGTCCGGTGAACGGAGATTTGGTCATCTTTCCTTTGAGACAAGACTGAAAAGTTTCATAAGATGAAAACTCGAACGTATCCAAGAGTCCATCTTTATGCAACTTACTCAGTCTTTTCTCTCCGATATGACCAAGTCTACAATGCCACAAGTAGGATTCATTCGTATCTGAATTCTTCCTCTTGCGTGTGTTCTGTACATTGAGAACTGTATTCTGATTTAGAACGTAGATACCATTATACAGTGTACCTTCTGCAACCAGTACCTTATGAAGGTAAATGTTCATGATATTTCTATCAAGAATAAAGTTATATCCATCTTTATCCAGTAAAGAAACTGATATGATGTTGCAAACCATGGAAGGTACATAGTAGCAATCGTTCAAAATCATAGTCTTGCCATTTGGCAATACTAGGTGATATTCACCGACGGCTGCCGCATTAACTTGTGCTCCGTTCGCTACTCTGAGCGACATATCACCCGGCGCAACTTTCCTACTTTTTCTCAGTCCCTGTAATAAATTACAGATATGAGATCCTGATCCGGTATCAAGTACCCAGGAGGTAGGGCTGACCGTAAAACAGTTCTCAATTACAAGAACACCTGAAGTAGATGCAAAACCATGCTTCTTCTTCAACTGGGTATCCTGGGAATCCATACAATCCTCTTTCCCTTGCTCATACTTATGACTGTTGTCACAATTTAGAGCCGAACCAACGTTCCCCAGCCCCGAATAAGAATTCGGATCGGTCAAGCAATACATTTTATTATCTTGATTAGGGCGTGAAATGGTTGCTACCTGGAGAGAGAGAAAAGAAACACTTAGCGTGCGCTCTTGCAAGTTTAGATTGGTTTTTAATTTAACTAAACAGGATGGCTCCCACTGTCTCTCGAATCCCTCCTCAAACCATAAAGGAAGAATTAGTCGGGATCAATCTCACCGTACAATACTTGCTTAACCGTTCAGTCAGGCCAGTGTCGGTATTTCGAGGGAGATTTTCCAACGCTTTCGCGAAGTTCCTTAATTAAGTAACCTCTTTTCCCTGTGGACGTAGCCCCGCTAACACCTTTCTAAACACCTACTTGGTTTATAGCATTGATCGTTAAGCGAGAAAGTTCCCGAGGAGTAGCATATACTCACAGTAGGATCGGGATCCAAATATCATCACGTGACAAAACTGAAGGAATCCTACCAGAATTATCACACTCCAAATGGTATGCAACACTAGCAAGTTTCAGTACTTTTGAAACTCCCGATGTGGTTTTTGCCCCTAACGGTTTATGACCTTGACTAGGTCAACAAGCCACAAACTGTTAGTCAAGTTCTACCCGTCATTATCGTGATTGCATTAGACCCATCCGTACGTGCCCTTGACTAGGTCAACAAGGCCGCACGACTGTCCTAACCAATCACATTTGCAATCCGCAAAAAAAATATTATTTAGCTACCGTTTACTACGCCTTGACTAGGTCAACAAACGCAGCACGAATACTAAATAATATTAATCCGAATCGACGGAGGGCTACAGCTGGGTTTTTGGCGAAAAACCCGTTAACGTAATGAACTTGATATCGTTGAAGGAACGTGATTGCCTTTTTGAAAATATAGTGGCGAAAAACTTTTGCTAAAGAGGTCACTCCCTGTGAAGGGATCTCGACTCTTTCCTCGTCGAATGAGGTGCAGGATATTCCAAACTGAATACCTCGATGCAAAGCAAGAATTAATCGACTATAGTGAAGTTATTACACTGACGCAAACTTTTGGCCAAGGGGTCACTCCCGATGAAGGGATCTCGGCCCTTGCCTCGTCGACTGAAGTGCTGGGCATTCATAACCGAATACCTCGATGCAAAACAAAATTGAACGTCTTTGCAATAACAGCTTTTTGAAAAAAAAAATTGTTCCAACAACGTCTTTTAGGTTTCTTTTCTTGCATTAGTTCTTTTAATGCGTCCCATCATTTAAATCCTACCATTGCAGAAAACAACCAAAATATGACGTACGCTTATGCCATTCGCATTCGCCACGGGGCCCCGTCATCACCCGTTAGGTTACTTAACTAACGACAGAGCGGGGGCTGGGCTAGCGCGGCTGAAAAACATAAGCAACGCCTAAATAGTTATTATATATAGATATATAGCAATGATAGCCAATCCAGATCACAGATGAACACTTTGGATATACTAGGAACCCGCGATTCGTTCGAGCCTGCAACGAAAAGCGGATTACACGGTCGCGATGAATAGCCAATACCCCACCCAAGACCCCTACGGATGCGGCAAACTACCCGCCAAGTACCCGAAGCGAAGCAACCTCCCTCAACGCCGTGAGTAGGCCACTCGGCACTTCGAGATACCCGGTAGTTTGTGCACCCCCTCCATGGGTCTATCCTAGGAGCAAAAACAAAAAAAAAGAATTATACAATGACGGCTACAACCCCGACCCGGTTGTGCAGCCATACAAATAATATTACATCAATTTACAAATTTATTACATGAATGAAAGAAAAAGAAACTCTCATCTCACATCCACCCCGGCTATTCATCCGCGACAATCCAACGAGTTCATATACACATACCATCAATAACACAGATCACAGATATGTATAACCCCCACTAATCGACGTATAGCGATTAGTAGAGGTTCAATACACATATAACATTACAGATATAACCATTAGCCAAAGTCTACAGAACATCGACCAAAAATACGGATTTTTAAGCCCCAAAAACAAATTTTTCTTTCTGGAAAATCTGGGCAGAAAAGTCATATTGTAAAAATCCCAAAATACCCATCTAAGAAAACTCCAGAAAAGAAAATCGCCAATCGAGTTAAATCGGCCGCGGTTCCGCGGCATAAGCAAGCTTATGCCGCGGAACCGCGGCGCTTTAACCGAGTTAGGTGATCATTTTTCTTCAGTATTCTATAAAAAGCCTGAGCCGATTTTTAGTGTATGATTTATTAATTTTGGAACAGTTCTAAAAATCGGCAGAAACTTCAAATTTCCGGGGTGTTTTGCGGTTTTTCGTCCGGTCGAAATTCTAAATACTTTGCTAACATGCTAGGGTGTGTTTAGTTAGGCTCTGATACCACTGTTAGGTCCACGTTACCTCTCCCGGTACTTTCGGGGTTGCGGAAATGGTAAAACAAAAAATTTTCTAGACTTGGTAACATGGACCGTAAAAGCCGGATCTTTGCTAAACAACACACTAGCATCCTAACTAGAGATTTATCTACTCGGTTAGGGGTTATACCACAACTTGAACTCCTTCTCTTCTTGTTGTTCTTCTCCTTGCTTGCTCCGAGGGTTGATCCGGACTTTGGTCACCTCCGCGGCCTCCTTGAGTCGAAGACGATCCACCCGAGAGATGTACACCGAGCTCCACCTCAAGCCGAGGCAACTAGGGCAAAGTGATTGCTAGTCAAGAAGCCCTAGGATGTGTAGAGGAGATGTATGGATGTGTTTGTCTTTGTGGGATCTTTTTCTCTCAACACATGAGATCAAAAGATGAGATCAAGAGGAGGAAGAAGAAGGAGAAACTTAGCAACCATGGAGCTTTTCTTTTTCTTCTCACTTCAAGAGAGAGAATGAGAAGAGAATAATGAAAACATTAAGCCAAAAGAAATGAACCATGGTTCCAATAATACACAAAATCATCATTACTAATCCTATCATGATAGAAGTTGATGGCACATTGAATTGACCATTATCATAACACAAGAAATAAAAAGAAAATGAAAGAAGAGTGTGGATCTCTCTTGAAGGTCAATGGTCAACACGGTCAACGGGTCAACAAAGTCAAGAGAGACCCAAGTGGTCAAATGGTCAATGCAATTAGCCATCACAAATCTATCACTAAAAGGATTAGTAAACAATGTCTCCGGCTCATAACGGTTTTGACCAAACGAACTGTCAAAACCCTAATGAGTGTGCCACATTACGGTTTTGGCCAAACCAACTGCCAAAACCCTAATGGGGCACCTCCTCCTTCATCGCTCCTCAAAACTGTGCATACACACCCGCATCCGCATTCCGTAGAATGCGAATGCACAGAAGACAAATCAAATCCATCTGTGCAATACTAGGATCTGGCTTAAACCAAAGCCCACTAGTATTGCCTGCTCGAACAGCATACGCACACAAGTGCACGTAAGTGATCGTAGCCCCGCCGTAAAACCATACGGCCTCTACACGTTTCGCTCAATGCAGGGAAACTCTCTGTGTGGGACTCTAAAGACTCGACACTACGCTGGCAGTGGGTTTAACCATAGACCGCAAGCGGCACTAGCTGTACGTAACGGTCCCCAGGTAGATGTCGATAAGAAGGCCGATGAGGTTAACCCATCCGAACTCTTACTGAGCCTGTATGTGACAATCTCCGTACAGTCCGGTCTGTTCGTCTGATACATCGCATGGCGGGCCTAGGGGGTGGTGAACATCAGTCCCCTAATAGCGGTACAAGTCGTGTCGGAGTGTAGCCCAGAACACCCTGAGACATCACTGGAAACCTACCAGTATGTCTCACTTGCCCTGGCCAGGGACTACATGTGTAATGGCTCTCCTAGACACAGCGCGATGTCAACCCCCAATACCGGGAGAGACGAATCCTGTCTAACCGTCACTGCCTCCAAGTGCTTCGGGACTGCACCCAACTACTACCTGTTTGCACGACTCAGTAGAGCCGTGGTAGGGTAGTAATCAAAGAACAGTAGGAACACACTCGAGGCGAAGTGACAGTGTCAAGTCAGCGGACTAAGCTGTACTCATGTCACCTGGGAACTGATAACTGACGATAGGTATAATACCAACCATCAGTTCCTGACGAGTCCTGTCCAGTGTACTCGTAACCTAACGAGCACCCGCATACTATCTCAAGTACGACGTACTGACGGCTGTGGGACAGACCGTCTCCCGTGCTGGGATGAGAAGCGCATACGCTAGTCTACTCCGGAGTATCGATGCCCTGTCTCGATAATCCCACGACTAGGGACGTATATAAGGATGTGCTTGTGGATTACCCAGCCCCCACGAGTGTGATCTCCATCACAACGCCGGTAATCAAGCAAAGATCCTAAGGGCTCTACTAATGCGTATAGGTGATATAATAAAGAAACACATGTACACATTAAAGCAGAGACAAACCAAGTAGCATACTACTATTTCGAGCAAGATTGTCAATACAACTGTGAATATTCCAAGCTTCCATCAAGTAATATACATACTAGTATGATACAGTAATGGCCTCTAAGGCATATACACTAACAGCTCCGAGATTGATTGTCGCATCTGAATCCTGCTGGAATGAGGAGGAACGCTGTTGATGATCTTTAGGCTGTAGATGTCGCCGGTGAAATATGGAACAAGGGACTTTGCCATGGCTCCGAGATTGATTGTCGCGTCTGAATCCTGCTGGAATGAGGAGGAACGCTGTTGACGATCTCTAGGCTGTAGATATTGCCGTTGAGATTTGACTCTTTGTTTGAAAGAGCTTGGTGGGATGATATGATCCCCTCTTTGTTTGTGCTCCTGGATTGTATACAGGGATCGATGTGATCTCATCTGTAAGGTAAAAATTTCATTTCATATGTATTTTTTTCTTTCCATGATACTCTATCATTTCAGCTATTTATATCGCGAAAGTCGTGATTGCCCAATCATTTCGGCTATTTTTCGCGGTGCCCAGTCATTTTGGCCATTTTGTATGCATATCTTTTACTTGCTGATTTTGTTGCATGTTGCCCCATCATTTCGGCTATTTCATATGCATTTCTTTTACTTCCTGATTTTGTTGCAAGCATGGAACTTGGAACCCGATGCCAATATCAGCATCAGCATCGCTACGACTGGAATATTGCTAGGAGCGAATCATCATTTGCTGTGAAAGGACTTAGGATTTAATACCGATTTGGGCATCAGCATCACTACCGCTGGGACATTGCCAGGAGTGAATCATCATTTGCCTCTGTCGATGTCGAACAAAGGTGGCTTAGCAAACAGGGTTAGGATCCTGTTGACTAAGGCTTTTTGACTTTACGAGCCGTAAGAGTCTCATAAAGGTATTTCTCCCTACGAGTCATGAGGATCTCGTAAGTGCGTTTTCTCTTTAAAATCCGTGAGGATTCTTAAGTGTATGTTCTCTTATAAATCGTAAGGATTTTACAAGAGTGTTTTCTCCTTATAAGTCGAGAGGACTTACAAGGGTCGTTCACCGTGTGAGCATGTCCCTAGTTGCTGATGGGACTTTGTTAGGGAAATGTTTATTCGTGCCCGTGGATTGTATACAAGGGTCAATATTGAAACACTTGTAGGGCAGTCTGTGGGTTGTGATGGCTTAAGAACAGGTTCAGATCCTTGTAACTTAAGGCTTTTGAATCCTATAAGCCGTGAGGGTCTCAAAGGGGAATTCTCTTTACGAGTCGTGAGGATCCCGTAAGTGTAACTTCTCCTTAGGAATCGTGGGGATCCCTAAGTGTGTTTCTCCCTTGTGAGTCGTAAGGATCTCACGCAGGTATTTACTCCTTACAGGGTCGAGAGGACCTTGCAAGTGTGTTTTAACGAGATTGCGCCCTTTCGGGTTTTCACAAACTCGCTGGTAGTCCTGCTGTTTTTACTCACGGACCCCTTTCGGGTTTTCATCCGTGTCCATCTCGCTTATGGACGTACCGTTTTTTTTTGTCAGCCTTAGGATGCTGCGGTCCGTGGTAGTTTATAGACGTCTCGGTCAGTTGTTAGTTTAGGGACATTTCGGTCCATTATTAGTTTTGGGACATCTCGGTCCGTTGTTAGTTTAGGGACATTTCGGTCCGTTGTTAGTTTAGGGACATTTCGGTCCGTTGTTGCAACGGTTTCGTTGGCTACCACTTATAAAGTTTGGGCTTGGGAAGATAGCGAGCGGACATAGGCGTCGTCATCTATCATTAACCCAGGGCGTAACTCGTCGGGCGTAGTATTTCTTTAGGAACCGACCGTTTATCATCCTGAAGGGTCTTTCACCATGCATATCCATAAGCAAGTAAGCCCTACCCTGGTAGACTTTGTCTATGATGTACGGGCCTTCACAGTTTGGCTCGAATTTCCTCCGTTTGGCATGATTGGAGATCATACGTCTCTTGACCACTAGCACGAGTTCGCCTTGGCGGAATGTTCTCGGCCTAGTCAATCTCTTGTATGAGCCGTCATCTTTGCTTTGTAAGCTTCCAAGTTTTGCTGCGCCGTGAGCCGGGTTTCATCGAGGGTATCAAGTTCCTCAAGCCGAAGATGAGCATTCTCTTCGTCTTTTAGCTCATAATGGACCGCCACTCGTAAGGAAGGTATCTATATCTCTAAGGGGAGTACTGCTTCAGCGCCGAATTCCAATGCATACGGCGTTCTGTTTGTGGACGTTTTGAACATGGTTCGATATGCCCAGAGAGCTTCATGCAGTCTCTTGTGCCAGTCCCTTTTATTTTTGGACACCGTCATTTTCACGATCTTCGTCAAAGTCTTGTTGAAAGCCTCAGCCAGACCATTAGCTCGGGGATTGTAGACCGAAGAGTATCTCCATTCTATATTATGTTGTTGTGCAAAGCGGCTGATTTTGTGGCTTCTTTAGGCCGGCCCGTTATCAGAGATAATCCATCGCGGAGTATCTAACCGATAGATGACGTGTGTCTTGAAAAAATGGAGGATGTTCTCCGTCTTTACTTCTCTCAGCGGTATCGCTTCTGCCCACTTAGAGAAGTAATCGGTTGTCGCAAATAGGAACCGATAACCTCTGGATGATGCTGGTTTGATAGGCTCGATTATGTCGGTTCCCCACATTTCGAACGGCCAGCTAGCCACTGTCGGGTGTAGTGGATTTGGATGCTGGTGGATGAAGTCCCCATGAATCTGGTACGAGTGGCACTGCTTCGAGTATTCGTGGTAGTCTTGGATCATTGTGGGCCAATAGTAGCCCATCCTTTTGATCTTTAGCTTCATCTTTGGCCCGGCTTGATGAGATCCGCAGAGTCTGTCATGAGTTTCTTGGATGACTCTCCTTGCCTCTTCAGGTCCCAGGCATCTTAGCCACAGAGAGTCGAAGGATCTCTTATACAGAGTATCATTGACAAAGGCAAAAGAAAGAGCTCTTTTCATGAGCTGATGTCTTGATGATGCATCCTCAGGTGTTTGGCAGGATTTGAAGTAGTCTATAAAGACTTCTCTCCAATTCTTGGCCTTTTCCTGGTCCTCTATTTGTAGGGCTGTTTGCTCGGTCACTTCCTTTTCTTCGGACGACTCCAGAGATATTTCTGCCTGTGCAAGAACCCGACAGCTTTGTACAACGATCCTTACGTCATCGAGATTTTCATCAGCTAATTCTTTAGCGAGCTTGGCTAGTGCATCAGCTTTGCTATTTTCCGTGCGCGGTATGCTCTCCAGCATGTAGGAGGGTATTTGTGTCAGCAGTTGCTACACTCTCTCATCGTACTTTACCAACTCTGGTTTGCACGTTTGATAATCGCCGTTTACCTGGCTAATGACCAGCTGGGAGTCTCCGTATATGAGGAGATTTTCGATCCCCATGTCGACAGCGATCTCAAGTCCTGCTATCAAAGCTTCATATTCAGCTTCATTGTTTGTCCTCGGCTCTGTCAAGGAAAAGGCAAAGTGCATTATCCCTCCTTGTGGAGTCACGAAGATGAGGCCTACCCCAGATTTGATTATAGGGGAGTTGTGCTTTCGCTTCTTCATGGAAGATGCCCCATCGAAGTAGAGTTCCCATCGGGTGTTATTCTCTCCTTTCTCCCCGTCGATTGTGTCAAAGGCATGCTCGTCCTGCAATTCTCAATTTAAGGGTGAATCGGCAGGTATAGGATGCTCAGCGAGGAATTCGGTGATAGCCTGGCCTTTTACTGCCTTGAGAGGTCGATATGTTATCGAGAACTCTATCAAGAGGAGGGCCAATTTAGCGAGCCGCCCTGTTAGTATAGATCTTGACATCAAATATTTGAGAGGATCCACCTTTGATATGAAATGGACCTCATGCGCCAACGCATAATGTCTGAGCTTCGTTATCGCGAAGATCAATGCCAGGAAGTGTTTTTCAATGGGGGAGTAATTGTTTTCTGCCCCCAGGAGCACTCGACTCAAATAGTAGAGGGCTCTCTCCTTCCCTTGGTCATTCTCTTGTGCCCATAATGCGCCTAGAGAACCCGCAAGGGCGGTTGTATACAGAATGATAGGCTTTCCCTTGACCGGAGCTGTTAGCACCGGAGGATTCTGTAGGTATTGCTTGATTTCGTCCAGTGCGCTTTGGCATTTGCGATCCCAAACGAACGGGGTTCCCTTCTTCATCAACTGACTGTAGGGACGGCATTTGCCAGAGAGGTTGGCTATGAACCGCCGAATATACGCGAGCTTCCCTTGGAGAGACCGCAGTTGCTTGAGAGTTCTTGGCGGAGGCATTTCCATGATAGCCTTGATCTTCGACGGGTCTATTTCGATGTCCCGGTGTCATACGATGAATCCCAGGAATTTGCCTGAGGAAACTCCGGATGCGCATTTGAGAGGGTTCATCTTCAAGTTGTATTTCCGAAGATGTTGGAACACTATTTTCAGATACTCCCAATGCTCTTCGTGCGATTTGCTTTTCACCACAAGGTCGTCGATATAGTGTAACGTTTTGAAAATCGTTTCGGTGAAATTTCGAAAAATCGGTAAAATAAGGGGGTTTTCTGTAAAAAGTCAAAATACAAATATCTTATTATAAAAATTAAATATACATATTCTAGCTATGTAATTGCTATTATTTGGTGTTTATTGAGCCGCTGGTGAAATTTCAAATTTTCTGAAAAAAATATTATTTTATTATTATTTTAAGCCGTCACTAATACATTTAATTAGGGAAAATTACAGATCGGAATGAGTTGAAACAAATTTTGTGCATCATAAAACATTAAATAAAATTTTATCATGTGGTTTTTGGAACGAAATCATTTGCCAAAACGGTTTAGAAATTATTGAAGAAAAAAGGCTTTTTTTTAGCGTAAATGGATGTTTGGGGTATTGTATTTATCATTTTTCATCACCCCACACCCGTACCCACACCCACACACCCCCACTTACTCCTCCCCATGGCTGAATTCAGCACCCACCATAATTTTTCCCCACTTGATTTCAAAGGAAAAGAAATGAAAGAAAAGAAAAGAAAATGGGTGAATTAGGTGGACTTTTGACCTTACCTTGACCTTGACTTTCCTCCCTTGCATTTTCTCTACCTCCCTCTCTCTCCTCACTCCCATTTCTGGCCTCCCAACAGCAGCAGCCCCCCCCTCAAATCCCACTCTTTCTTCATCAAAAAAATCCACAAATCACTTCAAAATCCATGCAAATTCAAATCTAAATCCAAATCCGACTCCTACCCATTTTAGCTTAGCCCGTATAGCATGTATCCTTGTGAAAAGAGAGTATTTTAGAGGGCCATGGATGCTTGTGGATCTTCATATGTTTTTGGGTATAATTCTAAACTTTTTGTTGCTTAATTTGTTACTAATTTTTTAAGCTAATTTACTTAAGTGTTAATTTGGTTATGTGAGTTTAATTGCAAGTTTTGGAATTCAAGTTGTGAATTTGATTGCAAGTTAGGGTTTTATAAAATTGGTGTATGGTTGTGTGTTATATTTAGGCTTTGTTGTCATGATAATACAAGGTTAGTAGCTAGTGTGAATGGTTAGTTTTAAAATTGTGTTAATTTGCTAAATTGCTTACTAGGTTTTTGAAATTTGTTAAATTCTTGAGATTAAAAATGTGTTTAGGGTTTTCATGACTTCATTAACTTTATTAAGTGTGGTTTAATGCTTTAGATCATGCAAATCTAAGCTAGATTGTAGTTTGTACATTTTTGCTTTGAAATTGTTAAAAAGGGTATTTTTGTAAACTAGAATATTAGGATTTTTGGAATTTAATGAGATTAAATTCCGGAAATTGTTTATACGACTTATTTAAGATATTTAATAAATATATTGGCCGCTACATTCATTTAAACATCGTATTTTGTACAAAAACGGCGAATTGTGCTTGCTAGATTTTCGGAAAAATGACTTTTTAAGTGAAATTGGCGTTTTTGTGAGTTTTAACCTAGTTTATATTAAAATTAGTGTTCATGAATGTGCAAATGAGTGTGATTGGATTTTTCTCGATGGTTTGACGTTTGTACATCGACATCGAGGGTTGGTTTTACTATTTTTGCATGCGTAGGCGATAGGTTTGGACCTATGCGTGATACGCGTGCCGATTTGATTTTCGTATGCCGTTTCGATCTCGAATTTAGTTTTAATGCGATATGGTGCGTTATGATATGTAGGTACCCCTATGTGGACTTCGAGACGACAAGCAAGCGCGTGGCGACGTCGGCACCGGCTAGCGAGGACCAGGTGAGTAGATTTATATCTACGGGGAGAAGTCGGGTGGATGGCGTATAGCACCCCCGCAGTCCGTGGTGGTGTATACGGATGCGTATACACACCAACAATTATTATATGTTATTTGGGATTAATAACGATGCTTAGAATGGATATTGGTGTGTTGGATTATTTTAGCGTTGCGAACCCTAGGGTAGTGTTGCACTACACATACACACACACATACACACATACATACTTGCATACATTCCTATTGATATGTGCCCATGGGATTCTTTATAGCTATGTGTTCACATGGGTATGGGACTATGTGTTCACATACGGATTGAGGATGATAGTACTTGGGATTTATGATGAGTCGATGAGATTTGATTTGAGGCCGTGAGATCGGTGATATAGCAGGGTTCGTATTTGAGATACGACATGACGTTGTAGCGGGTCCTTGACGTAGTGTTTCACACACGTCCATGCATACGTAGGCGGTATCAATATGGTACTAGACGTAGATCAGTACCCCGATCTTGATATTTGATAAAGAGGATACCAGGTGAATAGTATGATGAATGTGATATTGACCCGTACCCAGATTGGGATGCCGTACGACGGATTTACGTACGAGCTATATTGATGATTGATCCGCACTCTTGACTTGGGATGCCTGATTATAGATATGGTATCGGATATGATATTATTGAGGCGAGACCACCGACTATACATATACAGGTATGTATATGTATCGACTCAGATGATAGGCGGTTTCCTTACCTGTAGTTCAGCTTGTTAGTTCAGCCGTATAGTTTAGTGTAGTTGTTAGATTAGATTAGACTTCTTACCTATTTCAAAAACTAACGAATCGTGGGTATTTTAAAAGACAGCCCAAGGGATCCTACGGATATTTCAAAAGACGTATCTTTTCATAAAAACACCGTAGCCCCTATTTTCAAAAACCCCATGATTCGTGTTATTTCAAAAGGCACCATTTGTAGGACTTATATTAGATTAATACTGATTAGTTATCGTTGTGTCTAGTATTCTGCTCCCGCACATTATTGCTGTTCGCTCTGCCCCGCATACTTATTTTGCTGCATACTCCATTATTGATATCATGCTGTTAGGACACCAGCACCATTACCGATGATGCGTATGTACCACATACACTTACTTTCCGGCTCACACACATCTTCATCGGTAATTGCCATGTCACGTACACTTAGAAAATACTATTGCTTGACTTAGGTTGTTAGTTAGTAGTTGATACGATATTAGTGTACCTGCCTTATATGCCAGTTTAGACATTGTAGTTATTACTTGTCACTTCATGCATACCGTTATTCCATTGTTCATGCCTAGTTATTAATCACACATTGCAACTTGGTTATTGATACCATATACATTCATTATCATTGACATATGCACTTGTGATGATTTCTTGAGATTTATGATATTTCTGGATTTCGGGGGAAAGCCGCAAAATTTCTAAACTTATTATATTTTTAAAATATGTAAATTGCGGTTTTCTAGTGATGTAAGTGTCGTCGACCATGAGTTTGCTGTGGTTTTCGAGATCCGTGTCGAGGAATGGAGGAACCGTCACGGGTACATGGTGGGCCCGGTATGGTACCCCGGGGCAAGAGGAATGTGGTGTTGACGTTGAGCCTGGCTGGGGAGCACTACCTACCGGTGATATTACCCGACGCGTCGGATATCCGGAGGATACCGTCGTGGTCTTGAGATGGATGGTAGGGGCCGGTCTGGACTGACGACGCCCTAGATATTGAGATTGAGACATTGATATTTCGAGACAGTGAGATTTATGTTTTGTGTCGATGCTAGACACTGTTGATACTGATTTCATTATGATACCTCAGTTTAAAAACCAGAAGGAAATCTCACTAATTTATGAAAACAGTTTCTTCATTTACATGTATTCTGTTTTCATGCATTCATACCTCATTCATATGATATATTGCTACCTGAGGCACTGACACGGGCACATGAGATTACACTCGGTTAGATATTACCCTAGCCATTGTTATAGGCTGCATGTTATACATATTTTTGAGGATATATTATGATCATTGACCTAGGATTGCGTTATTTATGCGATTTCTGTGCGTAGATGTTTTTCTATTCACGAGTTGGCAACTCACCCCCGTTGTGCCCCAGTTTCTTGCAAGTTGCCGTACAGGTTCATTACGGCTTTGCGGGCATAGTTTCATTCGGGTGATTTGCTAGTAGGTGGGTTTACTTGTATCATACCCCCATTATTTATCTTGTATATCATTATTCTGTTGTATCTAGAATTCCATCAACCAAACATGTATTTATTGAGATAGAGACCAGTGTTGGTTATTCTTTCGACCTTAGAGTCGCTCATTATTTTTCTGGTGGTTTTGAGTTTCCTTTTGAGTTTTGATCCTCGCCGTTGGCGTTGTATATTATATTGCTTGTGTGGTTGTGACCGTCGATTGACGAAGAGCTAGCTCCCGCTTAGGGATGCCTTTTTCTTAATTTCGTATACTATTCATGTTGTATCCCGTTTGGGGGCCAGCATTTACAAAGGAGACTCTGCCGAAATTTTCAGTAAATTTTTTGATGTTTTAAAAACCGCATAATTCGGCTTATGCTATTGAAATTACTTGCTTTAAGTTGTTTTTCCTGCACTCTACTATTTTCTTGGTTTGGATTTCTGGGTTTTCGGTTTACTTGGATTACGTACGCCTCGAGACGTTCGTAGTTTAAGTGCCGGTCATGTTCCGTACTTTCGGGTCGTGACATATAGCATTCGATGACTTCATGTATGAGATCATCGAAAATCTTCGTCATGGCCCTCTGATAGGTAGCACCGGCGTTCTTCAGACCGAACGGCATCACTTTGAAGCAGAATATGCCCAAAGGGGTCTGGAAAGCGGTATGCTTCTGGTCTTCGGGATGCATCTTTATTTGATTATACCTTGATGAGCCGTCCATGAAGGAGAAAACTTCGTGAGTGGACGTGTTGTCTATCATCAGCTCAGTGACCGGTACGGGAAAGTCATCCTTTGGGCATGCATTGTTGAGGTCCCGAAAGTCTACGCAGATGCATACTGTCCCATTTTTCTTTATCACTGGGACGATGTTGGCAATCCAGTCAGGATATTGAACCTCTTGGATGAAGCCGGAGTCGATTAGCTTCTTGACCTCGGCGTTGATGCTCATTTCAAGTTCGAGCCGCATTCTTCTCGGCGCTTGTTTGACTGGCTTGATGTCCGAAGATATCGCCAATTTATGCACCGCTATTTCCGGATCTAGCCCCGGCTTCTCGGAGTAGTTCCATGCGAATCAGTCTTTATACTGCGTGAGCACGTCTTTGAGCGTATCCACCTTTTCTTCAGACAACAGCTCACTGACAAACGTCGGCCGTGGGTCGTTTGCTGTTCCTAAGTCGATTTTTCTGAGGTTATCTGCGGTAGTGTGTATCCCATCTTCTAGTTCTTTTGGCGCCGGTGGAAACTCTAAGATTACTTCGTCGTCATTGTTTTCAAAGCACCAGGGGAGGTCAGCTATATCCTTGCCTATTCCTTCTTCTAACAGCGTTATCGCGTGACAGGTACGAGATCATTTCCAAGACCGATGTTGATCAAGTTATACTCTCGCTATGTGCGTTGCTTTCGGCACATGCCTTTGTGGTGGGGCTACCCTCCAACTGTCGGATAGAGCGAATCTGCCGAGTTGGGATTGGTCTTCGACCCAGTTCTTGAAGGTGAAACAGTCTTCAAGAGGATGTCCTATCGCCCGGTGATAGGAGCAATAATTCGGGTGAGAGACCTTGTCTGTTTGTTCGGGGTGCTTGGACTCCTGGAGCATAATCATCCGGTGTTTCATGACGAGGTCGAATATCTTCCTTGTCTTGTCTTGGGGAAAATAATACGCTCGACCCATCTTCTTTATAAGAGACGGATCCCGGTTGCTCGATTTTCGATTGCGTGACTTCTTGGACTCGCTTCGCTATTGTCGAACGTTTTTTCCGTTCTTCAGTTTGTTTTTGCCTTTGCGTCGAGTCTTCTTTGTGACGGGCTGGCGACGAAGGGCATCGTCATGCTCCGTAGCCTGCTGAAGAAGGCGATGTGTCCTGGCTTTCTCATAAATAGCCATTTCGCGGATATAGTCATCCCAGGCTTTTCGACTCACTTCCCTTATTAGATTGTCCATCTGTTCTTCAAATGACGGACTTGGCATTTTCATAGTGAGACCTCGTTTTGGTTCAGGGTTAGCGTCTTCTATCAGAGCATCTCCTTCTTCATCAAAGTCATGTATAACGTAGCAGCCATAAAATCGCTCCCGTTTCTTGGATTGAACATATCCAAGCCCGATCGTTTCCATTCTCCCATTGGGCAACTTTCGCTGAGTTCCGGGGATATTCAAGATCCTGTTGTAGAACTGAGCTTGTCGCGCGGTTTGTTTAAAGGGTACGCCTTGGTGTCTCAACAGCCTTTTTAATCCTTCTGTGTAGTATCTGGGAAAATGGATGGGTTAGAGCCTGTCAAGCGTAGAATCGGCACCATGCCAGATCTCTTTCTCCACTTTGGTTTCCGTGGATCGATAAAAGAGAATCGCCTTTTCATCTTTTCGCTTGGGAGGGACGTAGAATGTCTGTAGTTCTTGCACACTGTAGGTATGAAGTGCGTCGAGCTCTTTGTAATGCTCTCGTGAAACCATGGCGATCTGTAAACTCTGACCATCTCCAATGAAGGTTTGTATTGATGGCCGAATAGAAAATACTGCATTGACCTCATCCTCAGAGTCGCTGCTGAAGACCAGAATAGGGGTAGACGGTCCCGGCTTGTTGCATTGGGGCGGTCATGAATAGACTATCTCTTCCTCCTCCTAGGTATCGCTCCTGAATACCGGAATGGTGGTGATAGCTTTTTGCTTATTCTCTGGCTTATGGCACCTTTCTGTGTCTTCGAAGTCTGGCAAGAAGTATTTTGCATCTTCGTACTTTCGGACTTTGTTTACGGAGAATGGGTTCAACTCCCCTGTCACGGTGTATTCAAGCCCATCTTTGAAATACTTCATACACTGATATTGTGTAGAAGGGATAATGTTGTACTCGTGTAACTAAGGCCAGCCGAGCAAAGCGTTGTAGCAAGTCTTGGCGTCAATGACATGGAACTTGATATCAGTGACGAGCAGCCCAAAGCGTAACTTCAGTATCACAGACCTGAGCGTCCGTGATGACTGGGAGTCGAACCCGGAGATAGTGATTTTATCCCGAGCGAGGTGTTGAACGCTCATGCAAATCTCTTTCAACACTCTCACATTGAGAAGGTTGACGGAGGATCTATTGTCGACCAGTAACTTCCCTATCTTGGTGTCATAACAGTATCCGGTGATGTACAAAGGACAGTTATGCTCGCATGTCCCGAAGAGGAGGTCTTCGTCGTTGAAGGTGATGTCGGCTGTGTGAACTTCTTCCAGCTCATCCTTCATCTTTTCTTCGGCAAGGAAAGCTTGAAACTGGTCAGGTTCTCGTAGTGCCTTGATCAGAGAATCTATCACCTCTTTAGATAGCAGAAGGGAATCGAGAATGCTTAGCTGTGAGGGTATTTTCCTCAGGTGTGCCAGAACATTGTAATCCATCTTGTTTTTCTTGGGTGGGTCCTTGGATGCCAGCTCTTCGACGACTCGGTGATCGAGGGTGATATCCTCAGAGACCTTTTCTTTCCCCTTATCCTTTTTGTTCGATCTCATGTTTGCGGGTCCAAGATTCTTTTCAGGTAGCGTGTGATTGCGCAGGTGAATGTTCTCACAGGTCTTCATTTCTTCTGTTTCAGAGATGGATTCCTTGAAGAGAGGGCCGAGGGCTATTTCTTCATCAGAATCACTCCCGAAGGTGAGAACTTGCGATCCTCTGGAATTAACCATGTGACATTCACCGGCAGTCCTTTTATGCTCATCTGTCGTGCTTCTTTGTTCCCGACGAGTTTTGCGCTTCATCCGCTTGAAATGCTGCCGGAGAGCAACGTATCCTTGCCACCAATTTTTAAAGGCGTTGCATTCTTCAGTAGGGTGTGCAATCCTCCGATGGTACAAGCAGTAGTTTAGATGTGCATCCTCTTCGTTAGGGTGTATCCTGTCAGGAGTGTTTCCTTCGGAGGGTGGCAGCTTCATTCCCATCGATACGGCTTTGGCGAACATTTTCCTCATCTTGAACCTGCTTTTATTTGTGGCGGATGTGCCTTGATCTGGTGGGAGTGTTTTAACTCTTTCGTCCAGTCGTCGGCGTTTAGCTTTTTCAAATATGGCCATTTCGCGCTCTCGATCAGCTTTGCTTTTCTGACGGGCTTCATCCAGGCATACGTCAATCATCTCGTCTGACGGTCCTAGGAGTTCAGGCTCAGGATCTGCCCCCGGTTTCTCTTCATCCGGAGCATCTTCATCATTTATTAATGAGTGAGAGATCACGTGGCAGCTTGCCACATAATCCTCAGGTTCATCTGATGAATCTTCTCCCTCATCTTTGTCGCCATCTCCATCTTCAAGGATGTGGTTGAGAAACTCTTGAAGCGTGACTGGGGTTCGCGTCTTCTGGTTATATTCTTCCAACGCGTCAATATATTTTTGCAGGTCCGTGCGCTTGTCACCATGCTTCACGAGCTTTTTGGGCTTCTTCTTCTTCTTCGAAGACTTTGACGGTTAGGCCTGAGCGTTTTGATTATCGCTATCAATTCTTGGAGTCAGGCGCGGCTTAAGCATTCCCTCAATGACTTCGGGTTCCAGCGGATTTCTCCACCTGATCGCCGGGCATGTTTGGAGATCCTTCAGCATTCTTTTCGTCTTGGCTGAAAGAGCGACCTCCCATATGATGCCCCCGATGTGTCCCCGCTTTTAAGAGCGTGCGGCTGAGGAGGGCTTACTTTCCAATTCTTTGAGAGTGCGAATTTACCCTGTTGGTATTGGTCCTCAATCCAGCGTTTGAAGACGAAGCAATTTTCGATTGGATGGCCTACCACTTGGTGATAGGGGCAATAATTGGGATTATTGGCCTCATCAGGTTGCAATGGGCGTTTTGGATCCGGCAAGATGATGAGCCTGTTGCGCACCGCTAGCTCGAACAGTCTCTTCGTTTTATCCCGGGAAAACGAATAAGGGCGCTTCAGTTTCTCATTGAAGAATCGCCGTCTTTCATCTTGGCGATCAGTTGGCTTTGGACCACTGGGCTGCTGCTGAGTATTGGCGATGAAGGTCGCTTTCCCTTTTCCTTTCTCATTTCGAGATTCCAACTTCGAAGAAGATGGTCTATGACCCATCTGATCCATTTGGGCCAGCTTGTCAATCAAGGCCTGGAAAGTGTTGGCTTGAAGAACATTATGAATTGTGAAGTGATCGCCTGAGGGTCGAGGGTCCCTACGAACATGCCTATAGCGGGCGCTTCTTCGATGCGCTGCTCGCACTTCAACCATAGATTCTGCCACCGTACCGCATACTGTACCTATGTTTCGCCTGGCTTCACTCTGGCGTTAATTAACGCGGTGATGGGCGTGCGCTCGCTAGCGCTGGCAAAACGTTAGGTGAACAGCAATTCCATCTCCGTAAAAGTTTTGACGGAGTCGTTGGGAAGCTCTGAGTACCATTTGAACGCCGTCTCCGCCAAGCTGCCGACGAATTGGCGAAGCAGTAGCTTATTATCCCCTCTAATGTTGCCGCAAAGAGCCCTGAACTGAGCGACATGTTGATGGGGATTGCCTGTCCCCTTGTACACATGGAATTTAGGAATTGTGTATCCTGGCGGGTACTTTATCTGATCGTACCATCCTGGATATGGTCGCCCAGTTCTGACGACTAGGCCATTTGCTTCATTCGCTTGATGAGCTCGTATTTGCTGAGCTATATAATCATCGAGCATGGCTTTAGAGATGGTCTCCTCCTTGGCTGTTGACAGAGCCGGCAGATGATTTGATGTCTCTCCTCTATCATCTTCAATTATTACTGGAGGATCTTCGGCTGGAGGGTCCGGCTGGATCATCATGCCCACCATATCTTAGAATCGGAGGGCCATTTGTTTTATGTTGGCCGCTTGTTCCGCAGCCTCTTTGTTCTTCTTCTCAAGCATTCTCCGAAAGAATTCGGCATCCGTTTCCTGCTCATGACACTGCTCCAAAAATGTCTCCGGACCTGCTTTTGGTCCCGTAAGTGCAGCCATGGCTGTCAGCATTTCTTGGAGCTTTTGTTGTTGTTTCTCCTGAGCCTTAGTCACAGACCGTGTAAGTGGTCGGTGACCCGTAGAGATACGGCTATCCTCTTTTCCGGAAGCCATATAAACAGTATGCACCACCATGCCCTCAGACTTGGGGCGTTTAGATTGAGTGTCCTTGCGATTTGCCAAAGAGGCAGAGATCTTCTCCGTCCTCCTTCTTTTGTGGGAGGTCGAAGTTGAGGGAGCCGTTACAGTGTGCACCCAAACAGATGACACCTTCTGTGGCTTGACAGGGTGATCCCCTTCTCGCCGAACTTTCATCTTTTTCTGTCGGCAGGGGTAATCTTGATCAATCACCGAGTCTTGGACTTGACGCCAGACTTTGTAAATTTTGGAGGACAGCCGCTGAGGGGGCTGATCTGGCTTTGCCTTTGTGATCTTTTCAACAGGCGGAGGAGACTTTTTCAGCACGGCAGTTGGCAAATTCCTGCGCAACCTGCTAAGTAGTTCAAAGCTGTTCCCAGTTGGAACAGCAGCATCAACTTCCACCGTTGGAGCTGGCGGAGTTAGTCCAGAAGGAGAGCTGCCCCCAGCCTTCCTTACTCAGCGCCAATGACGACGGCGAGCATGGAGAGCAGCCGGGATCACCTCCACTGTTGGATCAGATTTTCCATGCCCCCTGTTTTGAGGAGAGGCTGTTATTGGCGCTAGCTTGTCAAAGACAAACGTCGGCTGAGAGGGAATGGTCAACCAGTCGAAAGCCGATCTTCGGGTAGGGAGAGTAGCCTGGACGACCTCAACTGTAGTAGGAGTTGGAGTGTCTTTCTCTTGTATTGCAAGCCTCTTTATGAGCCCACTTGAGCTTTGACCCGGCTTGTCAAAGACTGAGGCATTGGAGTTGGACGACCCGCTGAGAGGGGCCGTGGTGATTTCAAGCCGATCAAAGACCGACTTTTTGGGAGCTTATTGCGATGGTATAGGAGCACTGAAGCTTGTTGGCGGGATCATGGTCCTGAAGAATAGCCCAGTGGTGGCTTGGGTCACTTGTTCCACCGGCATTGTGAAAAGGGAGGCCGCTTGGAGCTCGTAAGTCACTCCTCCGGACAGGACAGAATGAGAGATGCAGTTGCAGTTAGTGCAGTTTGAGGCCATTGATGTTCTTTTTTTTTCCACACGGGAGCAAAACCAAATCTTAGTATCTCGAACCCAAGGGCAACCATAGCAAACCGCGATTCGTTCGCGAAACACGACACATGAAGTGTGGAGTGGAAAGAGGAAAAGGTCCCACCGGGCGTGCCAGAATCTGTTCTGCGCCGAAAGACGCGACCGGGACGTTGGGACGTCCGGCCTGAATTTTAGGGGCAGATACTATTTGGTTTTATCCGTCCACCTCTCCGAAGATACCAAGTTGATTTATGGCACCGTGTATCGGAGGTTTAGACGGATGCGGCCGATGTAGCAGACTTCGTTAGATTCCCCCTCGTTGTGAGGGGTTTTTTTTTTGTGGGGACGCTCTTCCATGCAGGCGCAAGCCTTTGTAGTTAATTACGCTACCGCATCGCGGTAAAAACTTTCTCTTTCTCCAGATGGTCACTTCGTGTCGTATGTGTTTGTTTTATTTTTGGTTGCCCGTGAATTGTATACAGAGACAAATTTATGTTGTCGCCCGTAGGGCGTGGATTAGTCCAAATCCGTATTTTCTTAGATTTTGGTTTGGGTTGGGTTTAATGATCGTTAATCTCATTTGAGACTAAGATCAACTTAAACGTTTGTTAAGGATACGTTAGTCTAGTTTTTAGACTAAGATCAACTTAACGTTTGTTAAGGACACGTTAGTCTAATTTTGGACTAAGATCAACTTAACAGGATCATTTTGATCCAACAAAAGAGCATTTAGACTCTATTGTTTTAGTTTAGGGACATTACGGTCCAGTTTAAAGACGTCATAGTCTGTAAAGTTTAAGGACATTATAGTCCATGAGTTTATAGACCCCACAGTCCGTAAAGTTTAAGGACATCATAGTCCATAGTTTAAAGAAGTCATAGTCTGTAAAGTTTAAAGACATCATAGTCTATAAGTTTAAGGACCCCATAGTCCATGGTTTGTCTCGTTGTCGGGACCCGTCACCTCTCTGAAGACAATGAAGGATTACAACGACAAATATCAGAGGAGTGAAGAGATGTACCCTTGAATCAATATTGGTTGGGAGATCTGTAGTCCAATTTGGGACTAAGATCAAAGATTTATGAGCATATGGGCTCAATTAATCTGAATGAGGGTTCTGTGGCCACTTTGGGCTCGGCCTACTCAGTTAAAATGTTGAACATTTAGCAATGCTGAGCATTGGTTTGGATTCTGACAGCCTTTTTGTCTTTTATTGGGTGCTGAGCATTTATTATAGCTCTGGGGCTTTGTTATTTAAAGAACAATTTATGTTCATTTAGAGCACACATGAGAAGCATATGGCGCGCTTGGCGCTGAGCACCAGTCAATGAGCGCATTGCGCTTCTGGTGAAGTAGCGCACACGTGAGGAGCACATGGCGCACTTGGCGCTGAGCGCATTGCGCTTCTGGTGAAGTAGATCATACGTGAGGATCACGTAGCACGCTTGGCGCTGAGCGCCAGACAATAAGCGCATTGCGCTTCTGGTGAAGTTTGGAGCGCTAAGGCTCTGCAACGCTATGCGTTAATTTTGGAGCGCTGAAGCACTTCTTTTGATTGGAGTGCTATGGCTCTGCAACGCTATACATTAGTTTTGGAGCGCTGAAGCGCTTCTTTTGATCGGAGCGCTAAGGCTCTTTTTAGGCAGCTTTGCACCCTGAGAATTAAATTCTCTTTCTTATAAGAGACTTTGTCTCATGGATATAAGAACAAAGTTCTTCTTATTATTATTTTTTTATAGGAGATGTTTCAATCTCTTATGTTTTTGGTGAAAAGGCTTTGTCTTTTTGGATCTGTGATCCTAAGAGAATTGAATTATTCCCCCCTTTTTTATAATGAGATATTATAATCTCTGAAAGACAATTTGTCTTATAGATCTATGATCTGAAGAAGGTTAAGTTCTTCCCCTTACATTTTTATGATGAGATACTTTGATCTCTATTGTGAAAGACCTTGGTCTTATAGATCTATGATCTTAGAGAAAGAAGTAAATTCTTCTTTTTATATGAGATGATTTCATCTCTCTATTCTCTTTTTACCTTGAAGAAAATCTTCTTCTTCTGAGCTTGCTCTTTGTCTTTGAAATTTCTCAAAATTTATTGGGGGTTCCTCTATATCAGACTTGAAGTCTTGAGGCCTTTATATAGGGCAAGCGGATTTGTTGAATCAGTTGAAGAGATCTTTTCTCAAATTGATTTGGGGATTTCCCCCCGTTGGATCTTTGATCCTAGGGCTTCTGATTTACAGAAGGTGGTCTTCTTGTTTTTAACAAGATTGGGAAATATTTTCCCATACAGAATTTATTCTGTATTTTGGTGAATTTTAATCACCATTGGATCATTGATCCAACGGTGCTCTGATTTGCAGAGCAAAATCTTTTTTGTTTGGAAAGATTATAAGGAATATTTCCTTAACAGAATTTTACTCTGGTTAATTGATGATTTTTAATCATGTTCGTTGGATCTTTGATCCAACGTTTGGGAACATTTAGTTCCAGTACTAGCGCTCTCGTGCTTTGCACGTGGTGCACTGCTTAGAGTGCAGCGCACTTAGCGCTAGCGCTTATGCGCTTTGCACGTGGTGCGCTGCTTAGAGTGCAGCGCTATTAGCGCTAGCGCTCATGTAGTTTGTACATGAGCGCCATTTTAGAGTCTTTGACTCTCTCAGCGCTGGTGCTTCTATGAAGCACTGCTTTATTTCAAAATGAAATTTGAACAAAGCTTTGCTCTTATTGGGGGAAACAGTCCCTCCTTATGAGAAGTTGCTGCGGTTGTGGTCCCACACGCCTTCCCTGAGAAGTCTCCACCTCGTGTTCCTGTAGAATTGGTAGCTCCAGCGTCCCCGGAATCCAGCGTTGGTGCAGAAGTTGGGACCCGTCGCCCGAAAATGCCCGTCAAATGCAAGCACTTGTCATTGGCCGCCAGCGCCCGCTTGCAGAAAAAGAAGAAGTCGCTATTCTCTGCTGATGTCATATTTGGCCAGAAGCCGCATGCTCCCTATAGCGAGGGTTTGTACGAGTATGGGACCAATGAGAGTTCATTCATCTCGCCCGCGGATGATACTGATCTCCAGGTTGCCCTTATGGCTTCCGAGAAGCTAGCTCGCGAAGAATCAGCGCTGATTACTATCGCGAAATCAGGTATACTTTCAGTTATGTTCTTCCGCGGTTATCTCTTTTCACTTTGTCATGTTTGTATTGACGCTTTCTTTTTCCACAGGTATTTCTGTCAAAGAGGCTCTCGTGGCTTCCCTCCGGACGTTCGAGGAGGAAGAGAAGCTCCGCGCTTCTTTGAGCCTTGGTAAAATTCAGTTCATTATGCCTTTATTTTTATTTATGCTTTGACCCTCTCTTTCATCTTTTTGCAGGGACTATCTCAACTCAGGTCATTCTGAATGCAGTGCCGATCCCGACCGGCGATGCAGCGAAACCCTTGAAACCAGCTACCGTGACCACGGCCCTCCCAGGATTACCGTAGGAAGCTTCGCTGAAACAGCCGATGATGGATGCCGTATCGGCTCCGGAGGCAGAGCTTAGTTCGGATGATGACGTTCCTCTATCGAAATTCTTGAGGAGGTTATTTCTCACGGCCCAGACCGAAAGGAAGCACAGGAACCGTGCAGCAAAGGAGTGCGACGCCGTCTTGGCCGTAGGTGCAGGCTCAAGTAATACTCTATTTGTTGATATTCCTTTGTCGGATGTTCCAGCTGCCTTATCTACTGCCCATAGACAGGTTGCACGCGCGGATCGTCAAGAAACTAGAATGTTACTTCGAGGTAATGTAACGCTTAGACTTTTTATTAGAACTCGATCCTCAAATTCTAATATACTCATTTCCTGCAGGGCCAAGTCCTGACGATGGGACGGCAGGCGAAACGCTGGTGGTTACAGAGCCCGAAGTGGCTACTCTTTCCCGGGAATCTGGGACCGTTCAGACCACTACTCTCTCCCCCTGTAGCTCCTTGGTATCGGCGGGTGTCACAAGCGTTACGACAGCCCTCGTCGAGTCAGGGGACGAAGCTATGGGCGCGGAATCTATTCCTCCGAGAGGGACTGAAGAAAACGTTATACCCGGTGATGCCTCTGTCATGGCTTTGGTCCATGATATATTAGGTAGTCTTTGGGCAACCCTTTTTTTTAGTTTTTTTATCCCTGTTCAGCCCTCCTGATGATATTTTGTTTTTCTTGAGTATAGGCGTGGTGAATCCCGAGGCTGTGCCATCTGAAGAAGCGTCACCAGTCGCTTCTCTGACGGTCGATGCCCCCTCACTTTCTTCTATGCCCTCGCAAATACTGGAAGGTATGGGTTTGCGATTTACCTGTTTTACTGTGGTACCATCCTCCTTGTATTGACAGTATATTGTCGCAACTCTACAGGAGTCCTTTTTGACCATTTATACCAGGTGTTGAACCCGCATTTCTCCTTCCAGTCGGAAGTCGTTCCGCCTCCTGGTATTGGTTACTATATTCTTCAACCGATGTCTCTTCCTTTCTTTTAGACATGTTATTGCTAATTCTTCTTCATATTGAATATAGCGTCACGGGTCGAAGGAGGGGGTGAAAGAACAATAGTGCCTCCGACGCTCCCCGTCCTGCCGCCTGTCACAGCTAGTATAATAAACTTCATCGACCATATGTTTCCTTCATTTCCTGAGTCGGCATTTGACCGTAATTCATTTTGTAGCAATTGCACTGGGTCCCTCTCCCTTCGAGTCCCGCATTCCGATGCCCGCAGGGCCCTTTTCCAAACGCATATCTTTCAGGGGCGCCGCAAACAGCCGTCGAATGTTGAGCGAATTTGTTGAAGATCTTGACACCGAGGTCCTTACATCAGCTGCAGATTTTGCTGTTGAAGTTAACCCAATGCTAGCGATACTTGTGAACTTCCATGATGAAGATTCTGTCGGCTCTTGGGTTTATTATTGTAGAAAGATCGAAGCTTGCCTGCACGAGATTGAGCTCCAACATCCAGCTCCTAAAGTATTAAATTCGAACTCTCAGCGGGCTGCTTGGATCGAGCACAGTGTTCCTTTCATTCGCCATTTTGAACAAGAGGCAACCCTGAGACGAAAGGAACATGAGGTGGCTTCCAGTAAATCCGTCCGACTGCGCACCCAGATTGAAGCGAATGCTGCACAGCTACAATCTATTTTTGAAAATCTCTAGAGATGTATTTCGGATGGGTTGACGCTGAGGAAGACGCTTGACTTCGCCGAGCGGGTCATGCAAGACTGTGAAGTTGCCATGCTAGAAGCCGATGGGAAGCTTTCGTCCTGTTTACGGCAACGAGCTCAAGTGGAAGCGGAGTTGGCCGCGGTGGCTGATCACAAGAAAGGATTGAGAGGAACGCGCGAGCAGCTTTCTGATTTGTTGAAGACGCCTCCTCCTCAATAACTGTCTTTGTACCCCCATTTTTTTTACTGTAAACTTGCGGTTTATAAATAACATGTATTCGTTTTGATTCTTTTGTGAAATGTATCTTGTATTCACTTGAATTCATGAATAAAAGACATACTTCATTTTATATGGGCGTGTCCCTTTAGCAAATGAATCTTGTAGATAGTCTACCTTGATCTCCTTGCAGGGCAGCGATGGCTTAGAAGACAGGTTCAGATCTGCCGCTTAAGACTTTTCAACTTTACAAGCCGTGAGAGTCTCATAAAGACTTTTCTCCCTACGAGTCGAGAGGATCCCATAGGTTTCTTTTCTCCTTAGGAGTCGTGAGTAAGGAGTCGTGAGGACTCCTAAGTGCGTTTTTCTCTTGAGAGTCGTAAGGATCTCATAAGAGACTTTTTCCCCCTTACAAGTTGAGAGGACTCGTAAGTGGTTTTGTCCCTCCTTGTCGAGATTCGACTTTAGAGAGTGTAGCCCGTGAATAGTATGCAATAGTCCATCTTGGACCGACATACAAGGCCCCAATGCTTATGAAACAGGTCCTTATCCCTATTACCTAAGGCTTTTCCCTACAAGTCGAGACAAATCGAGAAGTTCTCGCAAGGACACTAATTTCCTCACGAGTCGAGACAAATCGAGAAGTTCTCGCAAGGGTGTCCTAACGTCATAGTTATCTCCTGCTAATAGAAGTCCGTTAGGGTCTGTGGTACTAGGTTTTTTACCCGTCGCACCGTCGTGTTAGCCGATATATTCCCCGATATGCAATCTTGCTGCTCGGGTAGCCCCGCGACTGTCGTGTCTCTGATCCCTTCGGGTGCTGGACAAGACGTCTTCAAGTAATCTTCCAGGTAATATTACCGTCAAAAGAGCAAGCATTAGGGATATTCCATGTCGTCTTTTACTTGAGATTGGCTCAGTTTGGGAGCCTCGATGAGTCATGACCACTCCGCGCTAGAGCAGGATGATCTCCGATGGTTTTTCAGGTCTCATTTGAGTTGCCGTCAAGACCCTGAAGATAGGGATCTTCCTTTGCTTTGTTGGCTGACATTGTGTCTATAATATTGCGACGAATGTCAAGGTTCTCTCTGGGTTATCTGTGAACAGTCGAGATTTGGAACTAGGGGACTTTGCCATGGCTCCGTTTGTTGATGTCGCGCCTGTATCCTATTGGGGGGAAGAAGAACGTTGTCTGGTTGATCTCTAAGCTGTGGATGCTGCCGTCGAGACTTGGAACCAGGGACTCTGCTATGGCTCCGAGGTAGTCTCTAGGTTGTCCGTGAACCGTCGAGATTTGGAACTAGGGGACTTTGCCGTGGCTCCGAGGTAGTCTCTAGGTTGTCTGTGAACCGTCGAGATTTGGAACTAGGGGACTTCGCCATGGCTCCGTTTTGTTGACGTCGTATCTGCTTCTAGTTGGAAAGAGAAGGGGCACCGTTATTGATTTCTAGGATGTAGGTATAGCCATCGAGATCTGGCTTGCCTTTGACGAAGCCTGGTGGGACGATATGGTTCCATTTCTGTTTGTGCTCATGGATTGTATACATGGGTCAATGTGATCTCACCTGCAGGGCAAAGTTTCATTTTTTTTATTTCTTTCCGCGATGCTCTATCCTTTCAGCTTTTTATATCGCGAAAGACGCGATTGCCTAATCATTTCGGCTATTTTTCACGGTGCCCAATCATTTCGGCTGTTTTCTTTTTCTTTACTTGCCGCTTTTATTGCGAGTTGCCCAATCATTTCGGCTATTTTTATATGCATATATTTTATTGGCTGATTTTTGTTGCAAGTTACCCTATCATTTCGGCTATTTCATATACATTTTTGGCTCACTGATTTTTTTGTTGCGAGTATGGAACTCAAGATCTGATACCAATCTTAGCATCAGCATCGCTGCGACTGGAATATTGCCAGGAGAGAATCATCATTTGCCGTGAAAGGATTTGGAATTTGATACCGATTTAGGCATCAGCATTGCTACCACTGGGACATTTCCAGGAGCAAATCATCATTTGCCTTTGTCGATTCGAACAAAGGTGGCTTAGCAAATAGGGTTAGGAT
The DNA here is from genome assembly GCA_030015575.1 of Agapanthus africanus. Lineage (NCBI taxonomy): Eukaryota > Viridiplantae > Streptophyta > Magnoliopsida > Asparagales > Amaryllidaceae > Agapanthus > Agapanthus africanus. Next base: position 443,999,307 of record JASDDO010000001.1, read on the forward strand.
CCGTTCGACTACGGCTTTTGACTTCATGAGCCGTAAGGGTCTCATAAAGGTGTTCCTCTCTACGAGTCGTGAGGATTTCGTAGGTGTGTCCCTTAGGAATCGTGAGGATTCTTAAGTGTATGTTCTCTTATAAGTCATAAAGATCTTACAAAAGTGTTTTCTCCTTATAAGTCAAGAGGAATTACAAGTGTCGTTCGCCAAATGGGGAAATTTCGCGCCATTGGTGGAACTTGGTGGGGGAAACGTTTATTTGTGCCCGTGGATTGTATACAAGGGCCAATATCGGACCGCCTGTAGAGAAAACTGGGGGATGTGATGGCTTAAGAACAGGTTCAGATCCCTGTAACTTAAGGCTTTCGAATCATACGAGTCGTGAGGGTCTCATAAGGGGGATTCTCCTTACGAGTCGTAAGGATCCCGTAAGTGTAATTTCTCCTTAGGAATCGTGGGGATCCCTAAGTGTGTTGCTCCCTTGTGATTCGTAAGGATCTCACGTAGGTATTTTCTCCTTACAAGGTCGAGAGGACCTTGCAAGTGTGCATGAATTTTTTTTAACGAGTCTGCCCCTTTCGGGTTTTCATGAGCTCGCCAGCAGTCCTGCTGTTTTTACTCACGGAGCCCTTTCGGGTTTTCATCTGCGTCCATTTCTCTTGTGGACATACCTTTTTTTATACGATGAAACTCTCGAGAATAGTTTCGGTGCATGTGAGCCATCTGTTTGCTGGTGGGATTTGAGTTGCAGTCCTCACCGCTGGGACTTATGGACTTGCATTCCACTATCTCCGTGTTTAAGGCGACGTTGTTAGTTTAGGGACATCTCGGTCCATTGTTAGTTTAAAGACATCTCGGTCCAATGTTAGTTTACAGACATCTCGGTCCATTGTTAGTTTAAGGACATCTTGGTCTAATGTTAGTTTAAGAACACCTCGGTCCATTGTTAGTTTAAAAATATCTCGGTCCAATGTTAGTTTAAAGATATCTCGGTCCACAGCTAGTTTAAGGACGTTGCGGTCCGTGGTACTTTTGAGACGAGGTTTCACTGGATACTGCTTATAGAGTTTGGACTCACGGAGATAGCGAATGGACACGAGCATCGTCATCCATCCTTAGCCTGAGCCATGACTTGTCAAGCGTAGTATTTCTTAAGGAACCGGCCGTTTATTGGCCGGAAAGATCTTTCACCATGCATATCCATGAGCAAGTAGGCCCCGCCTTGGTAGACCTTGTCTATGATATACGGACTTTCATAGTTTGGCTCGAATTTCCCTCGTTTGGCACGGTTGGGGATCATAGGTCTTTTTACGACTAACACGAGTTTGCCTTGGCGGAATGTTCTCGTCCTAGTCAGTCTTTCGTATGAGCACGTCATCCTCACTTTGTAAGCTTCTAGCTTTTGCTACGCCATGAGACGAGTTTCATCGAGGGCATCAAGCTCCTCGAGCCGAAGATGTGCATTTTCTTCATCCGTCAGCTTGTATCGAACCGCTTCTCCTAGAGAGGGTAGCTCTATCTCCAAGGGAAGTACTGCTTCTGTGCCAAATACCAACGCGAATGGTGTTGTATTCGTGTCCATCTTGAAAGTGGTCCGATAAGCCCAGAGAGCTTCATGCAATCTCTCATGCTGGTCCTTTTTATTTCTGGACACCGTTTTCTTAATGATTTTTGTCAAGGTCTTGTTGAAACCCTCAGCTAGACCGTTAGCTCGGGATTATAGACCGAAGAGTATCTCCAATCTATTTTATGCCGCTGTGCGAAGTGGCTGATCGTATGGCTTCTGTAGGCCGGCCCATTATCCAAGATGATCCGTCGCGAAGTGCCGAACCGGTAGAGGACGTGTGTCCTGAAGAAATAGAAGATGTCTCCATCTTCACCTCCTTTAGCGGTACTGCTTCCGCCCACTTGGAGAAGTAATCGGTCGTTGCCAATATGAACCGATGTCCCTTAGATGATGTTGGTTCGATAGGCCCGATTATATCGGTTCCCCACATCTTGAACGACCAGTTTACCAGTGTTGGGTGTAGCGGATTCGGATGCTGATGGATGAAGTCCCCGTGAATTTGGCACGAGTGACACTGCTTTGCATATTCAAGACAGTCCTGAATAATTGTGGGCTAACAGCAACCCATTATCTTGATCTTTAGCTTCATCTTTGGCCCAGCTTGATGGGAACCGTAGAGTCCATCATAAGGTTCTTGAACGACCCTTTTTGCTTCTTCTGGTCCCAGGCATCTTAGCCACAGACAGTTGAACGATCTCTTATATAGAGTATCATCGACGAAGGCGAAAGACAGAGCTCGTTTCATGAGCTGATGTCTTGAAGATGCGTTTCGGGAATTCGATGGGATTTGAAGTACTCTATGAAGACTTCTCTCCAATCCTTAGCCTTTTCTTCGTCCACTACTTGGAAGGCCTCTTGTTTGGTCGCTTCCTCTTCTTCGGACGACTCAGGGGATATTTCTGCTGGTGCGAGAATCCGACGGCTTTGCACAACGATCCTTACGTCAACGAGGTTTTCGTTGGCTAGTTCTTTAGCGAGCTTGGCTAACACATCTGCCTTGCTATTTTCCGTCCGTGGTATGCTTTCCAGGACGTAGGAGGGGATTTGAGTCAGCAGTTTCCACACTCTTTTGCCATATTTACCAACTCGGGTTTACACGTCTTATAGTCGCCATTTACTTGGCTGACGACCATCTGGGAGTCTCCATATATGAGGAGGTTTTCGATCCCCATGTCGACAGCAATCTCAAGACCTGTTATCAAAGCTTCATACTCAGCCTCATTGCTTGTTCTCGGCTCTGTTAATGCAAGGGCGAAAGGCATTATCCCTCCTTACGGAGTTACGAAGATAAGGCCTACCCCGACTTTAATCATGGGGTGTTTTGCTTTCGCTTCTTCAAGGAGGACGCTCCATCGAAGTAAAGTTCCCATCAGGTATCAATCCCTTCTTTCTCCCCGTCGATTGTGTCAAACGCGTGTGCGTCTAGCAATTTGCAGTTTAAGGGAGAGTCGGCGGGTATCAAATGCTCAGCGAGAAAGTCGGCGATGGCCTGACCTTTTATTGCTTTGAGGGGTCGATATAGTATCGAGAAATCCATAAGAGGAGGGCCCATTTGGCAAGCCTTTCTGTTAATATGGCTCTTGACATTAAATACTTGAGAGGAGCCACCTTTGTTATGAGATGAAGCTCATGTGCCAAGGCATAATGTCGGAGCTTCGTTACCGCGAAGATCAGTGCCAGGCAATGCTTTTCGATGGGGGAGTAATTGTTTTCTTCCCCTAGGAGAACTCGACTCAAATAGAGAGCTCTCTCCCTCAAGGGCTGTTGTGTACAGGATGAGGGGCTTTCTCTTGACCGGAGTGGTCAGTACCGGCGGGCACTGCAGATATTGCTTGATTTCATCCAGTGCACTTTGGCATTTATGATTCCAGACGAACGGGGTCCCCTTCTTCATTAGATGGTTGTAGGGACGGCACTTTCCAGAGAGATTGACTTGGAGTTTGACAGCTGTTTAGGCATCAGTATCACTACAACTGGGATATTGCCAGAAGCGAATCATCATTTGCCCTGAGAGGACTCGGAATTTGATACCGATTTAGGCATCAGCATCGCTACAACTAGGATAGTGCCAGGAGCGAATCATCTTTTGCCCTAGTCGATTTGGACAAAGGTGGCTTAGTAAGCAGGGTTAGGATCCTGTCGACTAAGACTTTTGACTTTATGAGCCGTAAGGGTCTCATAAAGGGTTTTCTCCCTATAAGTCATAAGGATCTCGTAGGTATATTTTCTCCTTAAGAATCATGGGGATTCCTAAGTGATTTCTTCTCTTGTTAGTCGTAAGGATCTTCCAAGAGTGTTTTCTCCTTATAAGTCGAGAGGACCTACAAGTGTTATTCACCATATGGGGACATTTCTTGCCATTTGTAGAACTTGGCAAAGAAATATTTATTCGTGCCTATAGATTGTATACAAGGGTCAATATGGACCTCCTGTAGGGCAATTTGGGAGATATGACGGCTTAAGAACAAGTCTAGATCCCTATAACTTATGGCTGTTGAATTCTATGAGCCGTGAGGGTCTCAAAGGAGGATTCTTCTTACGAGTCGTGAGGATCTCGCAAGTGTACTTATTTTAACGAGATTGCGCCCTCCGGGGTTTTCACAAACTCGCTGGTAGCCCTACTGTTTTTACTCACGGCGCCCTTTCGGGTTTTCATCCGTGTCCATTTTGCTTGTGGACATACAGTTTTTTTAACGAGATTGCGCCCTACCGGGTTTTCACATACTCGTCGGCAATCCTGCTGTTTTTACTCACGGCGCCCTTTCGGGTTTTCATCCATGCCCGTTTCGCTTGTGGATATACCGTTTTTTTTTAACGATGAAACTCTCGAAAATAGTTTCGCCGCAGGAGACCCATCTGTTTGCCGGTGGGACTTAGGGGTGGCTTCATTGTTGGAGTAGCTGTTTAGCCGGTAGGACTTGAGTTGCAATCTTTGTCGTTGGGACTTTGATTGCAATATAGATCTCAAGAGAGGATATCGTCGTATTTGGAGCGATGCACCATGTTTGAAGCGATACACTAGTTTATGGACGTTTCAGTCCAACACTCTCATTCGGTCGCGAAGTTGCATAACGCACCCCTTCCAACTCTTGTTTGCTAAGATGCTGCTGCTTGTCCTTTGTTTGCATGGACACTTCACGCCTTAGACTATTTTTACCTTCTTGGACTTCTTCATCTATCATCATGCTAATCGGGTTGTTCTGCAGGAAGTACTGGGCATTTTATACTGCACCAGCCCCCTGCTTATCAATGTCGCTTTCCGATACTGATGGAGCATCTTCTTCATATACGAAGGAACGAGATATCACGTCATTCCCTCTGCCGAGTCTTCCTCTTCCTTGGAAGAATGAATTTGACTTGGGGTTTTTTCCTCATCATTTGATTCAGAGTGGGACATGGGTTTCACATCCCTCCCATGGTTTTTTGGTTCAAGTGGGATATTCCACTTGATTGCAGAACCCGTTTGTAAGTCCTTTGATATTCTATCTGTTCCTTGAAAAGAAAGGACCATCCCACGGAAAGATTCTTCTGCCAGTGAGAAATATGCCCCCTGTGTATATCTCGGGGGGGAGCGAGTATCCAAACCATCGCTATTTTGGCGACATGTTGCTTCAGAGCCGCTTATTTTTGTTGAGCGTTAGCGAAAAACGCCATCTTGCCTCCACTTTTCACTCGTCATCATCGGATGAGAAAGAGTCTTGACCCATTTGATCCAATCGAGCCATTTTATCCATGAGTTCTTGGACAGTCGTCGGCTTGAAGAGGGCCATATACGAGGACGCCTTTGAATTTGGGTCAAGGGTGGCTATGAGCATTCCCATGGCTGCAACTTCATCGATGCATTGCTTATATTTGACCAGAGATTTCGCCATCGGGTAACATATTGAACCCAAGTCTTATTCGGTCTAACCCTTTCGTTGACCAGCACCATCACGGTAGTATGTTTGTTCTCATTAGCGAATCTCTGACAGAAGAGCATATCTATTTCGTTGAAGCTCTTCACGAAATCATTTGGGAGCTCCACATACCATACGAAGGTGATGCCTGCCAGACCGCCGACGAACTGTCAAAGGAGTAGTATGTCATTTCATCCAGTATTTCCGCACATGGATTTAAATTGCGCAATGTGATGGCGAGGATTCCCAGTTCATTTGTACATGTGGAGTCGGAAGTATGTATTCTGGTGGGTACTGTATTTGCTCGTAGCACGCCGGATATGGTCGACCATTCTTGATTGGCCTATTTGATGCTTCACTGGCATGGTGAGTTTTGACTTGCTGAGCGATATATGTGTCCAGCTTTTCTTTTAGGAATCATTTCCTCCTCAGTTGTTGATGAGCTTTGCAGAGAATTTGAAATGTCATCCTTATCTTTAAGACCGACTACCGGCGGTTCATCTGCCAGTGGTTCCGATTGAACCATCATTCTAGCCATATTCTGAATCAGAAGGGCCATATGTTTCATTTTAGTGGACAATTTTGCCGCTTCTTCATCTCTCTTTTTCAGAGCGCGCTTTAGGAAATCAATATCCTACTCCTTCTCTACTCTTTCTTCAGGTGTGTCCTCGGGATTTTTCTTAGGCGATGGATTAGCGTTTGCTGCCGTCTGAGCGAGCATCTCCTGCAGCTTTTCACGTTGCAGTTGAACTTTTGTCAGGGACCGAGTTTGAGGTCGGTGACTAGTAGAAGCTCGAACTTCGTCTTTGGAATCACCACATAGACTACGTGAACTACCATTCCCCCAGGCTTGGGGTGTTTGTAGTTTTGTCCTTTGGAGTTTGCTTCGGGCACTTGAGCTTTATTACGCCTCCCTTTTTTGTGAAAAGACACTTTGGTTTTGGGAGGAACCGTTGTATCAGGATCCATCTTGGGATGAGTCCCCTTCACCTGCTTCCACACCTTATATATAGATGAGGAAAGTTGTTTTAGGGAGCGGACTGGTTTATGCTCTTGTGGGATCTCCATGGGATGTGGAGATTTCTTCAATATTGCGGTAGGAGAATTTTGTCTACCCCTTCGCAACAGTTTGAAGCTGTTCCCAGTTAGAACAAGAAACATTCACCACTGGGGTTGAAACAGGACCATATAGAGAACTGCCCCCAGCTCATTTTGTATGATGCCGATATCGACGTAGACCGTTTCTTACGGCCGGGATTTGATTAGCTTCAGGATTTTGCCGAGCCTGCTCCCTGTTTCCTTTGAGAGGTTGAATATTCTTCCCCCTGCGTCGACCTTGGTCCTTGGCATGTGCCAGTTGTTTGAGGACTGATTCCGTCGGCAAAGCTGCTGCTTGGGGAGCCAGCCTGTGGAAGAAAGACTTCCTCTGGGCTTTCTCCATCGGTGTTGAGGCACCAAGGGTGAGAGGTGGGAGTATCAACTCAAAGAGAAGCCCGTTGATTTCTTGAAGAGCCGGATTGCAGAGATTTGAGACTGCAAGTGACCCATACTTGACTCCGCCAGATATGACAGAGCCTGAGTTGCAGTGAGTGAAAGCAAACGCCGTTCTCGGAAAAGACGCAACGCCGGCATCAGTACCCCATCACCCAAGGGCAACCACAAACACATATACCGTGATTATTTGATCGCGGAAAAACACGACACACGAAGTGTGGAGTGGAAAGAGAAAAATGTCCCACCGGGCGTGCCAGAATCTGTTTATCGCCGAAAACAGAGACGAAACCACATAGGTCGTCTTACCTGAATTTGGGGGAAGATGCTATTTGGTTTTATCCGTCCACCTCTCCGAAGATGCCAAGTTGATTTATGGCGCCGTGTGTCGGAGGTTTAAACGGATGCGGCCGTTGTAGCAGACTTCATCAGATTCCCCCTCATTGTGAGGGGTTTTTGATTGTGGGGACGCTCTTCCCTGCAGATGCAAGCCCCTGCAGTTAATTACATTACCGCGTAGCGATAACCACTTTCTCCTGCTCCAGAAGGTCATTTCTTGTCGTGTGTGTTTGTTTTATTTTTGGTTGCCCGTGGATTGTATACGGAGACTAATTTGTGCTGTCGCCCGTAGGGCGTGGATTAGTCCAAATCCGTATTTTCTTAGATTTGGGTTTGGTTTGATTTAAGGATCGATAACCTTGTTTGAGATTAAGATCAAATTAAATATTTGTTAAGGATACGTTAATCCGATATTGGACTAAGATCTACTTAACGGGGGTTCGGGGTCATTTTTGATTCAACGAAAGAGCATTTGGGCTCTATCGTTTTATTTTAAGAACGTTGTGGTCCACAGCTAGTTTAAGGATATTACGGTCCATTGTTAGTTTAAGGACATTACGGTCCATTGGGGTATGCTCATGGGTTTGAGAGTGCATCCAAGAGCTGTTGGTTGTCAGGACCCTCCACTTCTCTAACATCGTTGAAGAATTACAACGACATATATCAGAGGTGTGGAGAGATGTACCCTTGAACCGAAATCCAGATTGAAAGGAGAGATTATGGTCCTTATGGGGGAATGAACATCATTTTAGATGCCATGTGTCAGGAGATCATTGGCCATCTTTGGAATTAAGATCAATTCGGGAAGACCTGAGTATAGGAGGTCTCGGTTGATTGATGATCACAAGGTTTTGTCCTCGGGAGGCTTGGCTAATTTTGGCTAAGGTTGGCTTCTCACAGTGTTAAACACTGAAATCAGCTTGGCGCTCACGTGCTCCCACGTGAGGCTCATAAGTAGCGTTAGACACTGAAATTTGGAGAGCTCACGTTCGGCATGTGCGGCACCTGAAAATTGGGCGTTATGCACTTGGGTCTAAATCCCCATCTGTATATAAGTGTTAAACACTTAGTCCTTGTGGCCATCATGTGTAGGCACGTGAGGTGCTCCAGAGTTGGGCGCTGCCTCCTTTGGATTTATCTTCTTATTCTGTTCTGGGTGCTAAGCATTATTGGGGGTCATGTGGGATCACGTGAGGGACCCCAAAATGAGAACTTTCTTAATTTATTTCCCATCCCTTTTTACAAGTGCTGAGCACTATTGGGGGTCACGTGGGATCACGTGACTCGAACTCAGTCATTCCTTTATGGTCCTTAGAGGTGCTCACGTGGGAACACGTGATCTATCGTTATAGCGTTGGACGCTAATATGCATAGGGCTCTTGATCTTAGTCTCGAGAATTTCAAGTCCTTTGTTTTATAAGAATTAAATTCTTATACAGGGTTAAACCCTAATTTTATCAGAGGAATTAAATTCCTACGTCTTTGGAAGAATTAAATTCTTCAAAGCTAGTTCTTTCCTCTAAGTTTTGGGACTGCATAACAGAATCTCCCCAATGAGAATTAAATTCTCAACTTGTGGGGAGATCTGTTTCTACAGACCTCAACCAGAAAAAGAACTAAGTTCTTTTTTTGAAGAGTTAAACTCTTATAAAAGGAGATAAAATGATCTCTAGGTCTTTTCCCTCGCCTAGGGTTTCTTTTTTCTTCAAAGAGAACTCCTCTTCTTCTTCTTTTTTCTCAAATCTTATAGGGGGTCTCCTCCTTAAAATACTTGAAGTCTTGGGGCCTTTATATAGTGGAGGCAAGTTTGTTGATTTAGTTAAAGAAACCTCTCATTGAGAGATTCTTAATTGATTTGGGGATTTTATCCACAGTTGGATCTTTGATCCAAGGACTTCTGTTTTACAGAAAATATTTTTCTTGTTTTTAACAAGATTGGGAAAATATTTTCCATACAGAATTTATTCTGTAGCTTGGTGATTTTTAATCACCATTGGATCTTTATTCCAACGGTGCTCTGTTTTACAGAGCATAATCTTTCTTGTTTAGAAAGATTGGGGAAAATATTTTCCCCTACAGAGCTTATTCTCTAGCTTAGTGATTTTCTTTTTTAATCACCATTGGATTTTTAATCCAACGGTGCTCTGTTTTACAGAGAGGAATCTTTCTCGTTCCGGAAGATTTGAGGAATATTTTCTCAATCAGAATTTAATTATGTATTTTGATGATTTATCATCTCCGTTGGATCTATGATCCAACGACAAAGAACTTTTAGTTCTGGCACCGGTACCCTCGTGTGGGGCACGTGAGGCGCTGCCTCGGAGTTTTTAACTCTTGGCACTGGCGCCCTCATGCGAGGCACGTGAGGCGCTGCCTAAGAATTTTTAACTCTTGGCGCTGGCGCCCTCGTGCAAGGCACGTGAGGCGCTGCCTCTTTTCAAATTCTGAACAGAGCCTTGCTCTTCTATTATTATGGGGAAATAACCCTGGCATCACTAGTATGATCTGCATCATAGTCCTGGTTTTCAAGTACATATCCTAAGGGCTTTATCAACATGTAACGAAGTGACAATATAATGATACAAGTGTACATGTTAAAATAAAGAGCAACCAGATAGCATATTATCATGTCGAGCAAGAAAGTCCTCTCTATATATGTCCAAGCATCCACTATAATATACAATCATGTACAATAATGGTTTCTAGGGTATACATATAACTAACAATCTCCTACTTGCACTAAGGCCAGTTGTTGTAGTATCTCATACCCAACATCCCAAAAAGTCTCTCAAATTGTATATGGGGAATGGTCTTCGTGAGTGGAGTCGCCGTGTTATTCTTTGTGTGAACTTTCCTGATCTCGATCTCCCGGCGATCAACTATCTCCCAGATTAGGTGATACTGCCGCAGAATATGTCTGGATCGCTGATGAGACTTAGGTTCCTTGGCCAAAACCACAGCTCCATTGTTATCACAATACAAAGGTATTAGATGCTCAATGGATGGAACCACACCAAATTCAGTTATGAACTTCTTCATCAAGACAGCCTCTTTGGCGGCATCGTTGGCAGCGATATATTCAGCCTCCATCGTCTAGTCTGCCACGGTATCTTGCTTGGAACTCTTCCAACATACCACCCTTCTATTGAAAGTGAAGACAAATCCCGAGACCGACTTAATGTCGTCCTTATCACTCTGGAAGATCGAATTGGTAAAGGACTCCACCTGGAGTTCACCGTTAGCATACACCAAGAATATTTTTTTAATCCTTCTCAAGTACTTAAGAATATTCATCACACCTCTCGATTGATTCTCCCCACGATCCGATTGATACCTGCTTACCACACTAAGTGTGTAAGCTACATGTACACAATATCGCATACATGATAGACCCAACTGCCGAAGCATAGGGTATCCCTTGCATGCGAGCCCTCTCCAAATCAGTCTTGGGAGACATCTCTTTAGAGAGAATGATCCCTGAGCAAGTGGGTAAATTTCTATGCTCAGAATCTTCCATACTAAATCTCTTTAGTATGGTGTTAATGTACCTGGATTGGGACAATCCCAACATCCGCTTAGATCTATCTCTATAGATCTTAATCCCCAGGATGTAGGAGGCATCACCTAAATCTTTCATGGAGAACCGTTGTGATAAGTAGAGCTTGACCGAGTGTAGCATAAGAACATCGTTTCCTATCAAGAGTATGTCATCCACGTAAAATACGAGGAAGACAATCTTACTCTCTACAACTTTCTTGTATATACAAGGTTCATCTATGTTTTTGATGAAGTCAAACTCTTTGACTGCTATATCAAAACAGATGTTCCAACTCTGTGATGCCTGCTTTAATCCATAGATTGATTTAAACAACTTGCACACCTTTCCGCTGCTCCCACTTTCTACAAAGCACTCTGGCTATGTCATGTACACGCTCTCTTCTAAATCACCATTTAGAAAAGCGATCTTGACTTCTATCTGCCAGATTTCATAGTCATGGTATGCAGCGATGGCAAGTAGGATCCGGATGGACTTAAGCATAGCCACTGGAGAAAAAGTTTCATCATAATCCACACCTGGTCGTTGACGAAAACCTTTTACTACAAGTCTAGCTTTGAAAGTCTCAACTTTTACATCTACACCAAGTTTCTTCTTAAAGATCCACTTGCTCCCAATGGGTTTTACCCTTTCAGGAGCAACTTCCAAGGTCCATACTTTGTTGGTGTACATGGATTCTATCTCAGATCGCATAGCATCCAGCCATTTCACGGAGTCCCCACTTGTGATGGCCTACTCGAAACTAGTTCAGTCATCATCTTTCATGATGCAATCCTCACCCCCGCCGTCTATGAGAAAACCGTAGTATCTCTCAGGTAGATGAGGAACCCTACTAGATCTGCGGAGTGGCTGAGGTTCGTCGGGGACTATTGAATCCTCCGGTTCTACCAAATCATTAGTTGTAGTTTGTGCAGCTGGAATTTCTTCCAGCTCTACCTCATTACCACTAATTTCTTTTACAAGGCATTCCTTTTCTAAAATAGTGGCATTCCGAGAAACAAACACCTTTTTCTCCTCGGTGTGGTAGAAGATATACCCTCATGAATTTTTGGGATATCCTACAAACTTGCACAGAACTGACCTTGCCTCGAGCTTGTCCAGATTTTGCGTTTTAACATAAGCCGGACAACCCCATATCTTAATAAAATTAAGAAATGATCTCTTCCCTTTCCATATCTCATATGGAGTGGTAGGCACAGATTTGGTAGGAACGATATTCAATAGGTGTGCGGCTGTCTCAAGCGCATAACCCCAAAAGAAAATAGGCAACTCAGCAGTACTCATCATAGAGTGCACCATATCTAATACGGTGCGATTTCTCTGCTCCGATACACCGTTGAGCTGTGGTGTATGCGGAGGAGTAAGCTGAGACAGAATCCCATTCTCTTTTAAATAGTCACGGAATTCTGTGCTCATGTATTCTCCTTCTCGATCGGATCGAAAGATTTTAATTCTTTTACCCATTTGGTTTTCTACTTCGCACTTATATTCCTTAAAATTCTCAAAAGTTTTAGACTTATATTTCAACAGGAACACATATCTGTATCTTGAGAGATCATCAGTGAATGTAATAAAGTACGAAAAACCATTCCTGGCATGCGTAGACATGGGACCACATACATCACTATGTATTAGTCCCAAGAGTTCAGTAGCTCTTTCTCCTTGTCCAGTAAACGGAGTTTTGGTCATTTTGCCTTTGAGACATGACTGGCAAGTTTCATAAGATGTAAATTCGAACACATTCAAATATCCATCCTTATGTAACTGTCATGACCCGGAATTTAGCTCGTGACCGGCACTTAAATCACGCAACGTCTAAAGGCGTAACGAAATTCAAGTAAGCTGAAGCCCAGAAATCTAAACCTTTTTGCGGAAAATAGTGGAGGTGCGGTTTTGAAATAAAGGTATAATAAAAATCAAGTTTTTCTTTAATGCATAGATAATGAACATGAAAATGCAAGTGGATTATACTATAGTTGAAAACATTTTTCGTATTTAAAATTTTGGGCAACACCTTCCTTGTATATTTTAATCCAAAACCGCATACAAGCAATATATATGGGCATCCCCAAGCAAGAGCCAGCTCTTCGCCAAACGGCAGAATCACAACCACGCAAGTAAGCAATAGATATATACAACGCCCAACGGCGAAAATCAACACAGAAAGAATAATAAAGCAAGACATCAAAAAACCTCAAGAAGCAAACATAACCCATCGCTCAAGTCATGCAACACAAGTCTTTCTAGTCTACTAATAAACAAATCTAGTTTTGATTGATGGAGTTTATCTAGATACAAGAGAATGTAAAGTACGAAAGTGGGCACGATCCAATATGTTTCCTGTTCATATCATAATTTTGCATTATTATATTCACCATTCTTATTCATTTTGCAAACAAATAGGTGCTTTTGATCCATGTCTATTGAATAGTTGCAGGTTACAGGTTCTCGGAACAAAACAGTGAAAATGATGAAAAGACGCTATAAAAGTGATACTACGACCAACAAACAGAAGAATCTTTATCATGCCGCCTACATTTTAAGGAACAAACAGTTCGATTGGACAAAGGCAGCACAAGATTCAAGAATTCAACATGAAGCAAACGGTAAAAGTCCACAACATTATGCACTGTGGAAATCTGGAAGAAACTAGAAAACATTCTGAAGAACGAAGTGAAGAAAAGTCAAGGAAAAAGCAACATGAAAATTACCAAGGAAACAGAAGCCAAAGTCCCTACCATATGGCCGCGGATCCGCGGCCAAACAAGGCTTTTGGCCGCGGTTCCGCGGCCATGATGAGCGCGTGTCGGTGCTAAAAAAGTCGATGGTGGCAGTGCGTTGACTATGATTTTTAGGGTAATTTTGTAAATGCAGATAGGGATCAGATGTAAACCTAGGGTTTCTATAATCTATAAATAGGAACCCTACAGCTCTTTTTGGAGCATGCCTCTTCCTATGCCTCATTTTATTTATCAATTTCAGAATTTCAATTCCTGTAATGTTTGAAGAGTGCATCAAATAAAAGATAAAGTAAGTCTTTCTTTTCTTGCCTTAGTTAATTTTCCTGTCTGCCCTAGTTAATTTTATTTATCTGCCCTAATTTAGATTTTATTTATCTGCCCTATATTAGATAATTAGGTTATTAAAAACAATCATAAAAATGAAATATTTTTCCCTAAAGAGTGAGTAGTTCCTCACTTGTTATGGTTAGGAATAGGAGAGGTTTGAGAGATGAAAATCTCTCAACCCTTTCTTGCCCATCAGACATTTTAAATAGGACTCTATGCATACATACACACACCACTCACTACGGCACCCTATCCCACGAGGTAGTGGTGATACCGTAGTTAAAGACCGGTTGTGTATGTTTTCCATGGAGGTTAGGGTAAGAGTTAAGAAAGGACGGACAAGGACCCAGAGGAAGAAACCTAGTTTCTTCCCGATGGTACTAATCCACTTTGTTAATTGTTACCTTAACACCGAAAAAGATCTTAATTAGGGCATAGAAAGCGGTGAGAAATATTGAATTTCCAAACTTAACCTAAACCTAACCCCTAGCAAGATTTTAATCCTAATCAAACTCATTTCAGATCTGGAAAAATCCAGAGATCAAAACAGCAAACAGCAGATCTGAACCAACAGAGGAGAACAACAACAGAGAAACAGAAGAAATTGGAGATTTGAACCGACAAAGAAACCGCGGAACCTCCATTATTTCCTTCATTTAGCCACGGAACCGCTGCGGTCTGCTGACGTCAGCAGAACAAAACCCCTCTGTGAGCTCTCTTTTCTTTTTTTGAACCCCCTTATCTCCTCTGAAAAATTTTCCTGCAGGGTTCTTTGCGCAAAAACTTCTCTCCCTTCTCCAATAACTTGATCTTGTGTAGGATTCTTTGCGCCGCAATAAAAAAAAAATTGGCAAGTGTTTGATTGTGTTTACCGCTTTGCAACTTTAAAATTGACTTTAAGGGGCTTTTACACCAATCCAGATTGGGTAGGGATTTCATTACCCTTCCTAGGACCCCAAAAATCATACAAAGTATATTGCATGAACCATCGAGTTAATTAAAAAAAGATTAGACTCAGCCTTTAGGACTGTCGCGCTCAATAGGACAAAGAAATATTTGCAGGCATCGATCGTTTATCTAAACCAGACTTTATGGTGCCTAGGCTAGACAAGTGGGGAAAGGTAACTTTAAAAGGCCCGTCTAACGGTGATTCGTGAGCGGATCCCTCCTTTCTCTACTTGTGCTTACCTGGCCACAATTGGCGGTGAAGAGGTGATTTGAGGACCTCGAAACTTGCACTTTGGAACAATTAGGAGGAGTCTAGTTGACTTAGGAGACCCTAGATCTAGGCTTGATTGTGCATATTGTAATTGTTTGAACATGCGTCTAAGCTTCTTATTAAAAATATTTTTGCAAAAAGCTCCTTATAAAAAAAAACAGATTCAGATCAGAAAATTTTACAAAAAGACTTGCCAATTTTGTCGCTAGAAATCCATTGCACCCCACTTGCACCCACATTCTTTTTCTTCTCCTTTCTTACATCATGGGTACCCCACCTCGCAAAACTCTTGCCGAACTTTGGTACCCTCATCCAAACATTGCTTCCTACGCGAATTGTTTTGGTCGAATTACAGACGACCCTTCCATGCCCAAAATTTATTTGAAAGATCGAATAAAAGCGTCTAGGAGAAACAGTTCGACTCCGCAATCCACTTTGTATCAACCATTTCAACCTTCACCACCTTCTTACGTTGATACTCCTTTTTCGAGTTCTGTTGTAACTCCGAAACCCATGTCTATTGCTGAACATATTGAACAATCTCGTAACCGATCTTTCATTCCTTTCAATACTTCCAGTTCTTGGGATCAACAAGTCCATTCACCTTTTTATCCAAATGTTGATCCTACTCCTGTCCAACCATTCAATTCCTACCAGTCCTACCCGACTTTCACACCTTCCCTAGACATTGCTTCTACACAACCATTTGGGAGTTTCATGTATCCAAACAACTTTGAATCTTTTACTGAAACCCTTTCACAACCCATGTCTAGTCTGGAACAGTCGTTGGAAGCTTATATTGTAGCGACAAACCAACAGATGAGGAATTTGGATGCGTCCATTGCCGTCCTTATACAACCTAGTGACCCGGTAGCTAGTTTCCAACTAGCTCCAAAAATTCCAATGTATGATGAGGCGGTTGGACAGATCGAGAATTTGAGTGGAG
The DNA here is from genome assembly GCA_030015575.1 of Agapanthus africanus. Classification (NCBI taxonomy): domain Eukaryota; kingdom Viridiplantae; phylum Streptophyta; class Magnoliopsida; order Asparagales; family Amaryllidaceae; genus Agapanthus; species Agapanthus africanus. The sequence continues at coordinate 444,015,380 of JASDDO010000001.1, forward strand.
AGAGTGAGCTATACAACCTTCCAAATCAAACCTACCCATCACCAATTGAATCCCACAACTCCGGTTTTAAATGTCTATCAAGTGTCTAAAATGATTCACCAGTTGAAAATAAAACGTTTAATGAGTTGTGCGACTTTGTAGTACTTGATTTACCAGATTGTGAAGGGTCCCTTTCGAGTGAAACCATCACCAATCCTTTCGACCTCTACACCTACAATCTAGAACCTGAATTGATAAATATCCATGCTTTTGATGAGGTGTCCGGAAAAATTGATTTTCACTTGATTGAGGATATTGACGCAGGGAATAATTTGGATGATGAACCCGCAGATTTGACTGAATTTTTCTCTCGAATTCATCATCCCGAGTCATTAAATGTTTCTCCCGAACTTCATACGCGTCTTGATTTTGATGATAATTGCATGTATGAGATAACTTTTGAGGAGAGTATTGAGGATAGTATTGAGAATGAACCAGTTTTGTTTGATGAGTCGGATTTTCCAATTCATCCTCCTGAACTTTTAACTGTTATACTTCCTAAATCACCCCCTTCATCCGTTCCATCGTTCCGACCACGCAAGAGATCACGCAGGAGGACTGTGAGCTTGAAAAATTTCTGTTTGATCACAGCAGTTTTGACGCCACTAGTGCGTTCCTCTTTGAATCTGACACAGTTCTCACAACCAATAACGATTACGAGTGTTTCACTTTTTCGGACGATTTTGAAGACTCACCGCCCGAGTTTGAGTCCTTTGAATTTTCAGATGAGTTAGTTGAACCATCAGACTCAGTTGCTTACAGTCATTTCGAACCATTGATGAAATCCTTCCAGTTCGAAACAGTTTCACCAATTTCACCTTCAATTGTTTCACCTCTGAAACTCGAACTCAAGCTGTTGTCGTCTCACCTTACATATGCTTACTTAAATGAGAATGAGACCCTTCCTAAATCACCCCCCTTCGTCCTTTCGATCGTTTCAACCGCGCAAGAATCCGTCACGCTTCCATTTTCAATGGCTGGTTTACCAAGTTCAACGTACCTATGTTTTCTCGCGAATCTTGAGGGATTTGACCCAATTTCTCGACGGGTTGATAGATTAGCACAATCGCTTTTAACACATCAGTCATCACAATTTGTGCTAATTTATTCACTCAATTTACACTCTCAAGTTCGTACTACACTTCTTTCTCTCTTCCGCCATTCTACTCCTGATATACCGAGACCATATTCCACCTTTCTTCTCATACGGTCTCGTGTGTTTCTCATTTCTTTTCTCTACACTCCATTCTTTCACCAACCACACCATTATAACGATAAAAATTTTGAATGGTTGGTGATAACCTTTGGCCTGTGTAAGGCCTTGTATAGCTTGATACTGTGTTTTTCTCCCCCCCCCCCTAACTCTAAACTTTAACGTTTAAACAGTGGAAACACTGTTTCACTTAAGTTTGGGGGGACCTTTTTGTATATATATTTTGTTTTGTTTTTCTGTTAACAATAAAAAAATATTTAAAAAATAAACAGGGGAATACCGGCCATTTTGACCCTCTTGGTGTAGCCTGACAGTGAGGACGCTGTTAAGTTTAAGTTTGGGGGTGTGCTCGGTAAACTTTCTTCCTTCGCATTCATGTATATATTTTTGCATTTGCATACTTATTTTAAAAACCCATAAAAATTGAAAAATTTTAAAAATTGTAAAAATTGAAAAATTCAATTTTGGCCATAATTGACTTGAGTTTGACAAGACGGTTAACTAGCTAGGAAAAACTAGATCCTAAACTTAGTAGATTAAAAAACCCTAAAAATAAACTTTCTTAAAGTTTAACTGAAGAAAATATATGTCCTTGTAGTTTACTTAGAAATAGGCAAATTTTGAGTTCACTTCTTGGGCTAAGTCAAAATAAAGGAAGAGTATTGAAATTTTTATTAAAGTGTAACTCTGAAAAATAATCCCTAAGTTTAAGTCTAAATTCTGAAAATATATACCCTATAATTGCACAAACACGAACCTTGAAACTTGGAATAGTAGAGGAGACCTTGAAATGCTCTTGTCTAAAATCTTTAGTATGAAGGAAAATAAAATTATAAGTGTGAATAAAGAGAGATAAAAAAAATGAACATTGGTTTTGTAATTACTTAAAGCTGCGTAAAATAAAAAAAATATAGCAAGGGTACTTTATCACCTAGTGCCTTAGACCAACTGGTTTGGGAGTCATTGTTAAACTCTTAGGTATTACAAAACGAGAAATTACGCCTTAATGCGCAAACATATTTTGTAATCGGTCGTTAGTACCTCAAGAAGTATTAACGGTCGAATGAAGAATGTGTGAGCAATTTTATCTAAAATTCACCAACTAAAAGTACTTTGGACGATGGACAAGAGTATAAGAGCTTGAATTGAACTTCCAAGTGTAGGGGTGATACATACACACACATAGGGGTATATGATTGGGGTTTGGATGAGAGATAGAAATGAAAAATATGACTTATATCTTTAGTAGAGATGATAAAAATTCCTAAGTTGAGATGGAACCTTAGAAGGAAAACTCAAAAGATGCTAAAAGCTAAATAAATCTACAGAACATATACAATCTTAAGTTAAATGATAAGGAAGCATGAAAAATACGGGTTGATAATTTCTGAGTTGAAAATAATAGAATTTCTTGCTAGAAAACCGAATTGGAGAATAAAAGTCAATAGGCCGAATTGATACGATTTTGTGGGTAGTATCCGCTGAAAACCCTCAGGAGACAACACTCCTCCTACTAGGGACACCTAGAGGTTTAACGGCTTGTTGCACGAGCTCAGTGCAATCGCGTTTCCCTGCAAAAGTGGGGTTAGGTCTTTTTCAAGAATAAACTAGTTTTGCTCGAGGACGAGCAAAAGATAAGTTTGGGGGTATTTGTTCATATCATAATTTTGCATTATTATATTCCCCATTCTTATTCATTTTGCAAATAAATAGGTGCTTTTGATCCATGTCTGTTGAATAGTTGCAGGTTACAGGTTCTCGGAACAAAACAGTGAAAATGATGAAAAGACGCTACAAAAGTGAGACTACGACCAATAGACAGAAGAATCTTTATCATGCCGCCTACAGTTTGAGGAACAAACAGTTCGATTGCAAAAAGGCAGCACAAGATTCAAGACTTCATCATGAAGTAAACGGTAAAAGTCCACAACATTATGCACTGTGGAAATCTAGAAGAAACTAGAAAACATTCTGAAGAACCAAGTGAAGAAAAGTCAAGGAAAAAGCAACATGAAAATTACCAGGGAAACAGAAGCCAAAGTCCCCACCATATGACCGCGGATCCGCGGCCAAACAGGGCTTTTGGCCGCGGTTCCGCAGCTATGATGAGCGTGTGTCGGTGCTAAAAAAGTCGATGGTGGCGGTGCGTTGACTAGGCTTTTTAGGGTAATTTTGTAAATGCAGATAGGGATCAGATGTAACCCTAGGGTTTCTATAATCTATAAATAGGAACCCTACAGCTCTTTTTGGAGCATGCCTCTTCCTATACCTCATTTTATTTATCAATTTCAGAATTTCAATTCCTGTAATGTTTGAAGAGTGCATCAAATAAAAGATAAAGTAAGTCTTTCTTTTCTTGCCTTAGTTAATTTTTCTTTCTGCCCTGGTTAATTTTATTTATCTGCCCTAGTTTAGATTTTATTTATCTGCCATATATTATATAATTAGGTTATTAAAAACAATCATAAAAATGAAATCTTTTTCCCTAAAGAGTGAGTAGTTCCTCACTTGTTAGGGTTAGGAATAGAAGAGGTTTGAGAGATGAAAATATCTCACCCCTTTCTTGCCCATCATACATTTTAAATAGGACTCTATGTATATATACATACACCGCTCACTAAGGCACCCTATCCCACGAGATAGCGGTGATACCGTAGTTAAAGACCGGTTGTGTATAATTTCCATGGAGGTTAGGGTAAGAGTTAAGAAAGGACGGACAAGGACCTAGAGGAAGAAACCTAGTTTCTTCCCGATGGTATTAATCCACTTTGTTAATTATTACCTTAACACCCAAAAAGATCTTAATTAGGGCATAGAAAGCGGTGAGAAATATTGAATTTCCAAACTTAAACTAAACCTAACCCTAGCAAGATTTTAATCCTAATCAAACTCATTTCAGTTTTTATTGATAATCCAATCCACCACAATTGGAATTAACTCGTTAGAACAAATAGAAAATACACAAAATCCCTGTGGACCGACCCATACTCACCGGCTAGCTACCAAGCGACGTCGTTCTTGATTGCGGTTAACTATTCTTTGATTCATCTTTCGAAAGCGCAAGCGCGCATAAATCCCATATCAATCATGTCCCGCCTACCAAGCAAAACATCCTGGAAGAAGCTGTGTGCCAGCGATACCGCAGCTGAACCCAAGCGGTCAAACCTGTAAGAACTGTGGCACAACAGGGGTGAGTTGCCAACTCGTGAGAAGAAAACATCAGCGGGTAGAAATCGAATAAAACAACGATTTCCTAGGTCACTATATCCTGAAGGTAATACTATGATATCTAGGGTGACCACGTACACATATATGTTAACAATCGAGTTAATGCAATGACATATATAAATAAACATCTAACATCATATACCTGCATGCATGTGGATATCATCCACGTGTCCATCAACGACACAACTAATATCATGGAACATAAACCTGTATATATGAGGATATCAACCACGTGTGTCCATCAACAACACAACAAAATCATAGAACTTGAGTGTCCAACACTGACACTCGAAACATCATGAAAACCCGTGTCCAGCATCGACAAGTAAATCCTCATATCTCGGGCTCTGTCAGTCCAAATCAGCCCATATCACGACCACTATCAGTATCCTCCAGATATCCGCCGTGCCAAACTATCTCGGGCACCGTCGGTCCGGATCGGCTGATATCATCTCACGACTCCGGTCGGTATGCTCCAGATATCCGTCGAGCCCAAAATTATCACCGGTAGGTTATGCTCCCCTTCCAGGCTCATCGTCTACAACTCGAGCTTATGGCCCTGGGTACCTTACTAAGTCCACTATGTACCAGTAGACGGATCATCCTACTCCTTGAATCGGGTCTCTAAAACCAAGCTCAAAACCGAGAAAACTCATGGTGGACATCTCAAAATATCATATCAAGTGAAACCGGGGTTTCAAAACAATACACAATTTCGTTTGAAATTAACCACGGTTCTCAAATCTAGAGATCTCATGAAAACTGCATCTCAATGCATATAACCATAAAGTACGATGTATGCAACACAGAGTAGTAATATGAGTATATCGAGTATATCATGCAAACATGTTAAGTGATAGTACTGAACAATAAGTGTACTTTTACGTTTAAGATTAATCACATAATATAGCAGTTCTACTGTGTAAGTGGCATTGCAATTACCGATGAAGAATATGTGTGAGCTGGCAAATCCGTGTAAGTGTAACATGCGCATCAACGGTAATTTTGCAGGTGTACAAGTAACCGATATCATATAACAATAAATACCGGAAACATGATAGGTATCACACGAGGAATAATCCCACACAAATATGAACAGTAAACAGGTATATCTATCTACACAAGAACCATACGGTTAGTTTTAAAAGATCCGAATCGTAGTTTTGAAAGTGGGGGTGTTCTCCGCTGAAAGACGCGACTGGGACGTTGGGACGTCCGGGCCTGAATTCCGAGGGCAGATGCTAATTGGTGCTATCCGTCTACCTCTCCGAACATGCCAAGTTGATTTATGACACCATGTATCGAAAGTTTAAACGGATGCGGCCGATGTAGCAGACTTCGTTAGATTCCCCCTCGTTTGAGGGGTTTTTGATTGTGGGGATGCTCTTCCCTGCAGGCGCAAGCCCCTGCAGTTAATTACGCTACCGCATCGCGGTAACAACTTTCTCCTTCTCCAAATGGTCACTTCATGTTGTGTGTGTTTGTTTTGTTTTGGGTTGCCCATGGATTGTATACGGAGACTAATTTATGTTGTCGCGCGTAGGGCGTGGATTAGTCCAAATCCGTATTTTCTTAGATTTGGTTTTTGGTTTGGGTTTAAGGATACATTAGTCTCATTTGAAACTAAGATCAACTTAAACGTTTGTTAAGGATACGTTAGTCTAATTTTAGACTAAGATCAACTTAACAATTTGTTAAGGATACGTTAGTCTAATTTTAGACTAAGATCAACTTAACATGATCATTTAGATCCAACAAAAGAGCATTTGAACTCTATTGTTTTACTTTAGAGACTTTGCGGTCGATTAGTTTAAGGACTTTACGGCCCAAGGTTCAGGACATCATAGTCCATGGGTTTAAGGACCCCACATTCCGAGGTTAAGGACATCATAATCCATAGGCTTAAGGACCCCACAGTCCAAGGTTAAGGACATCATAGTCCATGGGTTTAAAGGATCCCACAGTCCATGGAATGATTGGTTATCGGGACCCGTCACCTCTCTGAAGACGTTGAAGGATTACAACGACAAATATCAAAAGAGTGAAGAGATGTACCCTTGAACCAATGTTGATTGGGAAATCTGTAGTCCAATTTGGGACTAAGATCAATTAATTAGATTATGAGCACATGGGCTCAGTTAAATCTGAATTGAGGACTTATGGCCAACTTGGGCTAAGTCCAATTAGGTTTGAAATGTTGGACCTTTGTTTGGACTGTTGAACATTTGTCTGGGTTCAGTCCCATATTATTTAGCAATGCTAAACAGGGGTTTGGGGTTCTGACAACATTTTGTCTTTGGCTAAGCACTAAACATTCATTATACCTCTGCACTTTACTTGGCATATCATATGAACTGATCAATTTTGAGGTTCCGTTGAAGGGGAGATTTGCCTCTGGAAAACTTAGCCAATTTGGGCTAAGCTTGGTTTGAAAATAGTGTTAAACACTAGCATATATTTGGCGGTCACGTGTTCCCACGTGATACATTTAAAATAGTATTAAACACTAGGGATGAAATGCTCAATATAGTGTTAAACACTAAAAAAGATAAAGAGCTCACGTGAGGACACGTGAGGCGCCCTAGGATTGGGCTAAGCTACATTTATTTTATTCTCAGAATATTCAAATAAGTGTTAAACACTTAAGTCTTCATGGCCATCGTGTGTGGGCACGTGACAATGCCTCTGCGTTGGGCATCAATTACTCTGTTGTCCCCTATTTTATTCTTTTGAAAAGGGTGTTTGTCAGGGGTCACATGGGAACACGTGAGGCGCACTAGATCAGTACTGCCTTTGGCTTTGTTCTTTTTTATTTTGAGGGTCACGTGGGAGCACGTGAGGCATTGCCTCTGGGCTAATTCCTTCTTATTTTGAGGAGTCCATTAAAGGGTCACGTGGGGGCACGTGAGCATGCCTTATTCATTCCTTTTTGTTCGTTGGGATGAAGAGTCACGTGTTACCATGTGATCATGTTGGATACTTAATCGTTACGTGCATGGAGAGCTTCAAGTCTCTTGTTTTAAGAATTAAATTCTTTTGTAAGGTTAAACCCTAGTTTTGTTTAGAGAAATTAAATTCTTATGTATTTGGAAGAATTAAATTCTTATGTAGGGTTAAACCCTAGTTTCATTTGGAGGAATTAAATTCCTATGAATTTGGAAGAATTAAATTCTTGTGTAGGGTTAAACTCTAGTTTCATTTGGATGAATTAAATTCCTATGAATTTGGGGGAATTAAATTCCCTAAACTCAATTCTCCCTCTAAGTTTTGGATCTGCATGGCAGAATCTCCCCGATGAGAATTAAATTCTCAACTTGTGGGGAGATCTGCTTCTGCAGATCTTCAACCAAAGGAAGAACTAAGTTCTTATTCAGATGAGTTAAACTTTTAAATTGAGAATTAAATTCTCTTTTGTTTTCTGGAGCTTAGATCTCTAACCTAGGATTTCTTTCTTTTCTCAAGAAACCTTCTTTCTCTCTGGAGAATTAAATTCTCTCCTTTTTTTTCTCTCTGTTGTATCTCTTTTCTTCTCTCCTTGGCTCCTATTTATAGGAGAAAGAAAAGAATCAGTTTGTTTAATCAATCTTTCATTGAAAGATTTTAATTGATTTTGTAACCAACATGATCTTTTAGATCACTCAGTGAATTTTATTCACCATTGGATTTTTAATCCAAAAGATCTTTTATCTGTTATTCCTGGCAAATTTCAGGGAAATCTTTCCTTGTATAGAATATTTCTATAAATTGGTGATTTTTAATCACCATTGGATTTTTAATCCAACGGTGCTCCACTTTACAGAGCACAATCTTTTTGTTTGGAAAGATCTAGGGAAATATTTTTCCAACTAGGGTTTTTGATTTCCCTTAATTAGAATTTAATTCTATTAGTTCAAAAAATTTAAGAGCCTATCACGTGTTAGCACGTGACCCCACTGATTGACCAATTAATTATAATTTAATTCTATTGGTTTAGAGGGCTCAGGAACCCATCACGTGTTGGCACGTGACCCCACTGATTAATTATTTAGTTAGAATTTAATTCTATTGTTTCAGAGGGTTTAAGAGCCTATCACGTGTTGGCACGTGACCCCACTGATTAATCATTTCCAATTATTTATTTTATTCTGTGCTTACAGGCTTTGCCTGTAAATGGTCACGTGTCTGCACGTGATGCCCGGTCACGTGTGGGCACGTGATGCCTCATAACTTTAGATCCCGGATGAATTATGAGGCCCATAATATATCAAATCGAAGGATTATTCGAGACACTTTCGATACCATCAGAATTTAGTTGTTTCTCAGTCGGGAGTTTGTCAAAATGCAGCCCGGAAAATACTGGTTCGCATTTTCTTCCTTAGATTACACATGCATAGCATATTTGGTCATAACTTTTGATCCCGGATGAATTATAAAGCCCATAATATATCAAATCGAAGGCTTTTTTGAGACGCTTTCGATACCATCAGAATTTAGCTATTTCACATTAGGGAGTTTGTCAAAATACAGCCCGAAAAATACTGGTTCACATTTTCTTAAATGTATCGCTGCCATTTGATACCTTGGGCTGTTTTGCACAGAAATGTTTTTGGCGGGAACAAATGCCCCCACTATTTTGCCCACGTAAGTATATACGTGGGTGAAGTAGTGCAGAGTAATTCATAACGTATGACCAGTTTTGGGTTGGTATATAATTTTCAGAATCTTGATCTGAGAAGACAAGGAGCGGACACAAGCGTCGTTATTTATCATTGACTCAAATCTCGACTCTTAAGGGATATAGTTCCAAACCCTCAGCTCCATGAGCCGCACCCTTCTATTTCTTTATATTTTACTCTGGCATGAAGTAGTTTATATGCTCATGAGTAACTTCTCCATTTCAGTGGCATGTAGCTTTGGCAAGTGTGGCCCATAAATGGTAGATAACAGTTCATCTTGAACTCTTTATAAGGTAGCGATGGTTTAGGAAACAGGGTTAGGATATGTTGTCTAAGACTTTCTAACTTTATGAGCCGCGAGGGTCTCACAAAGGCTTTTCTCCCTACGAGTCGTGAGGATCTCGTAGGTGTCTTTTCTCCTTAGGAGTCATGAGGACTCCTAAGTGTGCTTTCTCTTGAGAGTCGTAAGGATCTCACAAGAGAATTTTCTTTATGCGTAGGGACACTAATTTCCCCGCAAGTTGAGACGAATCGATAGATTCTCGCAAAGACACTGATTTCCTTGCGGGTCGAAACGAATTGAGAGGTTCTCGCCGAGGACGCTGATTTCCTTGAATCGAGATAAGAAGCAATGGCTTAGGAAACAGGTTCAGATCTGCTGCCTAAGAATTTTCAACTTTATGAGCCGTGAGGGTCTCATAAAGATTTTTTTCTCCCTACGAGTCGAGAGGATCTCGTAGGTGTATTTTCTCCTTAGGAATCGTGAGGATTCCTAAGTGTGTTTTCTCTTGAGAGTCGTAAGGATCTCATAAGAGAATTTTCTTTCACAAGTCGAGAGGACTCGTAAGTGATTGATGAGTTGACCTACTCCTGAGTCAAAGCATTGCTTCAACAGGGAGGTCGAGGGTTGACTTTGGTTTGTCTGTGCACCGCCGAGTCATGGAACTGGGAACTTTGCCGCGGCTCCGCTTTGCTGACATTGTATATTCCTACAGAGACACTGATTTCTCTGCGGGTCGGCGCGAATCGAGATGTTCTCGTTAAGGACGCCGATTTCCCAGAATCGAGATTTTTGCCCAGGACGCTGATTTCCTCGGAGTTGAGACGAATCGAGATATTCCTGCAAAGACACTGATTTCTCTGCGGGTCGACGTGAATCGAGGTTTTGCCAAGGACACTGATTTCCATGGGGTTGAGACGAATCGAGGTATTCCTGCAAAGACACTGATTTCTCTGCGGGTCGACGCGAATCAAGGTTTTGCCAAGGACACTGATTTCCCTGGGGTTGAGACGAATCGAGGTATTCCTGCAAAGACACTGATTTCTCTGTGGGTCGACGCAAATCGAGGTTTTGCCAAGGACATTGATTTCCCTGGGGTTGAGATGAATCGAGGTATTTCTGCAAAGACACTGATTTCTCTACGGGTCTACGCGAATCGAGGTTTTCCTGCAAAGACACTGATTTTCTTGCGAGTTGACGTGAATCGAAATGCTCTCGTTAAGGACGCTGATTTCCCTGAATCGAGGTATTTGCCAAGGACACTGATTTCCCTGGGGGTTGAGACGAATCGAGGTATTCCTACAAAGACACTGATTTCTCTGCGGGTCGACGCGAATCGAGATGCTCTCGTCAAGGACGCTGATTTCTCTGAATCGAGGAATTTGCCAAGGACACTGATTTCCCTGGGGGTCGGTTGACTTGTTTCCGAGACGGAGCGTTAATCCGGCGGGGAAGTCATTGGTTGACTCTAGGTTGTCTGTGGACCGTAGAGTCTTGGAACTAGGGACTTTATCGTGGCTCCGTTTGGTGATATTGCGTCCGAATCCTGTTGGAATGAGGAGGATCATCGTTGTTGTTCTCTAGGCTGTAGACGCGGCCGTCGAGATTTGGAACTAGGGACTTTGCCGTGGCTCTGATTGGTTGCGACCCTGAGGTCGGTTGTTGACGTCACGTTTGCATCCGATTAGAATACAGAGAAATGCCGGTGTTGATCTCTAGGCTGTCGATGTTGACGTCGAGACCCTGAAGCTAGGGATCTTACTTTGCTTCGTTTGTTGACATTGTGTCTGCAATATTGCGACAAATGTCAAGGTTGTCTCTAGGTTGTCTAGGAACCGTCGAGATTTGGAACTAGGGGACTCTGCCATGGCTCTATTTGTTGATGTTGCATCTGTATCATGCTGGCATGAGGAGGAACGTCGTTGCTGGTCTTCTGGGATGCAGATATTGCCGCTGAGACCTGACTCTCCCTTTGATGGAGTTTGTTGGGACATGTGGTTCCCTTTTTGTTTATGCCCATAAATTGTATACAGGGGTCAGTATGGACTTACCTGCAGGGAAAAAAGTTTCATTTTATTTTTTTTTATTTCTTTCCGTGTTGCTCTATCATTTCAGCATTTTGTATCGCGAAAGTCATGATTGCCCAATCATTTCGGCTATTTTTCTTTTTACTCGCTGTTTTTTTATTGCGAGTTGCCTAATCATTTCGGCTATTTTGTACGCATATATTTTTACTTGTTGATTTTGTTGCAAGTTGCACCATCATTTTAGCTATTTCATATGCATTTCTTTTACTTGCTGACTTTGTTGCAAGTATGGAACTTGGAACCCGATACCAATCTTAGCATCAGCATCGCTGCAACTGGAATATTGCCAGGAGTGAATCATCATTTGCCGTGAAAGGTCTTGGGATTTGATTCCGATTCAGGCATCAGCATCGCTGCCACTGGGACATTGCCAGGAGCGAATCATCATTTGCTTTCGTTGGTTCGAACAAAGGTGGCTTAGCAAACAGGGTTAAGATCCTGTCGACTAAGGCTTTTGACTTCATGAGCCGTAAGGGTCTCATAAAGGTGTTTCTCCCTACAAGTCGTGAGGATCTCGTAGGCGTCGTTTCTCCTTAGGATTCGTGAGGATTCCTAAGTGTATGTTCTCTTATAAGTCGTAAGGATCTTGCAAGAGTGTTTTCTCCTTGTATATCGAGAGGAGTTACAAGGGTCGTTCACCGTGTGAGCATATCCCTAGTCGCTGGTGGGACTTTGTTAGGGAAAAGTTTATTCGTGCCCGTGGATTGTATACAAGGGTCAATATCGAACCACTTGTAGGGCAAAATTGGGGTGTATGACGGCTTAAGAATAGGTTCAGATCCTTGTAGCTTAAGAATTTTGAATCCTATGAGCCGTGAGGGTCTCATAGGGGAATTCTCGTTACGAGTCGTGAGGATCTCGTAAGTGTGTTTTCTCCTTAGGAATCGTGGGGATTCCTAAGTGTGTTGCTCCCTTGTGAGTCGTAAGGATCTCACGCAGATATTTTCTCCTTACAGGGTCGAGAGGACCTTACAAGTGTCTTTTAACGAGATTGCGCCCTTTCGGGTTTTCACAAACTCGCCGGTAGTCCTGCTGTTTTTACTCATGTAGCCCTTTCGGGTATTCATCCGTGCCCATTTTGCTTGTGGAAATACCGTTTTTTTCTTTTTTTTTCTTTTTTTGGAGAGTATGGAACCCAAGACCTGATACCAATCTAAGCATCAACATCACTGCGACTGGAATATTGTCAGGAGAGAATCATCATTTGCCTTGAAAGGACTTGGAATTTGCTACCGATTTAGGCATCAGCATCGCTACCACAAGGACATTGCCAGGAGCGAATCATCACTTGCCCCTGTCGATTCGAACAAAGATAGCTTAGCAAACAGGGTTAGGATCTTGTCGACTAAGGCTTTTGACTTCATGAGCCGTAAGGGTCTCATAAAGATGTTTCTCTTTACGAGTCGTGAGGATCTCGTAAGTGTGTTTCTCCTCAGGAATCGTGGGGATCCCTAAGTGTGTTGCTCCCTCGTGAGTCGTAAGGATCTCACGCAGGTATTTTCTCCTTACAGGGTCAAGAGGACCTTGCAAGTGTATTTTAACGAGATTGCGCCCTTTCGGGTTATCACAGACTCGCCGGTAGCCCTGCTGTTTTTACTCACGGAGCCCTTTCGGGTTTTCATCCGTGCCTATCTCGCTTGTGAGCATACCGTTTTTTTTACCACGTCAGCGTGGGGACGCCGCGGGTTTGTAGTAGTTTAATGACGTTTCGGTCATAGGTCCGAGATTTTTCGGGCAACGTACGATTACGCGGCTAGATTTTCTCGCAAATCTTCACATCTTTTGTGTCGGAGGTGGATTCCTTAAAGAGAGGGCTAAGGGCGATTTCTTCGTCAGAGTCGATTCCAAAGGTGATAACTTGCAATCCCTTGGTGTCGAGTACGCGACAGTTGCCAGCGGCTCTTTTGCGCTCATCTGTCGTGCTTTTCTGTACCCGATGAGCCTTGCGCCTCACTCGTTGAACGTGTTGTCGGTGGGAAACATATCCCTGCCACCAGTTTTTAAAGGCTATGCACTCCTCGATAGGGTGTGCATTCCTCCGATGGTATAAGCAAAAGTTAGGATGTATGTCTGCTTTATCAAGATGTATACCGCCAGGAGAATTTCCTCTGAAAGAGGACAACTTCATTCCTATTGACAGGGCCCTAGCGAATCGTTTCCTTACTTTAAGCTTGCTTTTGCTGGCGATAGGGATACTTCGATCCGGTTCGGGTGCCTCGGCCTTTTCATCCAGTCGTCGGCGTTTGGCTTTTTCGAATATAGCCAGTTCGCGCTCTCGATTGGCTTTGCTTTTCTGACGGGCTTCGATCAGTAGCAAGTCGATCATCTCGTCAGACGGTTCCAAGGGTTTTGGCTTCGATCCTGCCCCCAGCTCTTTTATGCTGTCTTCTATCGCCGAGTGAGCTTCTTCGTTAGTTAACGCCGAATAAGAGATCATGTGGCAACTCGCCACATAGTCCTCAGATTCTTCTGATGAGTCATCCCCATCGTTATTGTCGTTATCTCCGCTCTCAAGGATATTGTTGAGAAATTCTTGGAGTGTGACCGAGGTCCGCATCTTCTGGTTATATTCCTCCAGCGCGTCAATATGTTTTTGCAGATCCATGCGCTTGTCATTAAGCTGCGTGGGCATTTTGATCTTCTTCTTTTTCTTCGAGACTTTGACGGCTGGGCCCGAATGTTTTGTCCACCATCACTATTAACTCCCAATGTTGGGCGTGGTTTCAGCATCCCTTCGATGGTCTCTGGCACTAGCGGGCTTTTCCACCTGATCGCCGGGCATATTTGAAGATCTTTCAGCATTCTTTTAGTTTTTTCCGAAAGAACGACTTCCCATGGATCTTCTTCTATAAAAAAGCATGATGCCCCCGGTGTGTCTACCCTTTTAGGAGTGTGCTGTTGTGGCGGATTCACCTTCCAGTTTTCGGACAGCGCGAACTTGCCCTGTTGAAACTGGTCTTCAACCCAATTTTTGAAGACGTAGCAGTCTTCGATCGGATGGCCCAATACTCGGTGGTAGGGGCAATAGTTGGGATCGTTGACGTCGTTCAGTTGCGGTGGGTGTCTAGACTCCGGTAGAGTAATGAGCCCATTGCGCACTGCCAGTTCAAAAGTTTCCTTGTTTTATCCTGGGGAAATGAGTAAGAACGTCTCAACTTCTCATCGAGGGATTGCCGCTTGTTGCTTTGGCGAACAACCGGTCTCGGGCCACCCGGTTGTTGTTGAGCGTTGGAGAAGAAGGTTGCTTTCCCTTTGCCCTTTTCATTCCAAGGCTCCGTCTTTGAAGAGGAAGGCTTATGGCCCATCTGGTCCATTTGGGCCAGCTTGCCAATCAAGGCCTGGAAAGTGGTCATCTTGAAAAACATTATGAATTGTGAAATGGTCGCCTGAGGATCAAGATTACCCATGAACATGCCTACCGCAGGTGCCTCTTCGATGCGCTGCTCGCACTTCGACCATAGATTCCGCCACCGTATCGAATACTGGACCCAAGTTTCTCCCGGCTTCACCCTGGCATTGATCAATGCCGTGATTGGGGTACGTTCACTGGTGCTCGCAAAATGTTGGGTGAATAGCAACTCCATCTCCGTAAAAGTTTTGACGGAATCGTTGGAAAGCTCTGAATACCATTCGAACGTCGTCTCCGCTAAGCTGCCGACGAATTGTCGAAGCAGTAGCTTATCATCCCCTCCAGTATTGCCGCACAGAGCCCTAAATTGAGCAACGTGCTAGTGTGGATTTCCCGTCCCCTTATATACGTGGAATTTGGGAATCGTATATCCCGGTGGGTACTTTATTTGGTCGTACCAACCCGGATAGGGTCGTCCAGGCTTAACAATCTGACCGGCCGCTTCATTCACCTAGTGAGCTCGTATCTATTGAGCGATGTAATCATCCAGGGCGGCTTTAGAGATGGTCTCCTCTTTGGCTGCTGAACAATCCAGAAGAGGGTTCGTTGTCTCCCCTCTGTCATCTTCAAGGACAATCGGAGGGTCTTCAGCTGGAGGGTCCGGCTGGATCATCATGCCCACCATATCTTGGAATAGAAGGGCCATTTGTTTTATATTGGCCGCTTATTCCGCAGCCTCCTTGTCTTTCTTTTTGAGAATTCTCTGAAGGAATTCGACATCGGTTTCCTACTCACGGCGCTGCTCCGAGGATGTCTCTGGTCTTACTTTCGGTCCCGTAAGAGCGGCCATAGCTGTTAGCATTTCTTGGAGCCTTTGTTGTTGTTGCTCCTGAGCCTTAATCACTGATCGTGTAAGCGGTCGATGACCTGTGGAGATACGGATGTCCTCTTTACCGGATTCCATATAGACGGTATGCACTACCATGCCCCCAGCCTTCGGGAAATTGGATTCAGTGGTCTTGCGATTCGTTGCAGACTCAGGGATTTTCTCCGGCCTTCCCCTCTTGTGGGCGGTCGAAGTTGAGGGAGCCGTTGCAGTAGGCACCCAAGTAGCTTTCGCTTTCTGTGGTTTGACAGGGTGATCCTCTTCTTGCCGAACCTTCATCTTTTTCTGTCGGCGGAGATAGTTTTGATCTACCACGGAGTCCTGGACCTGACGCCAGACCTTGTAAATTTTAGAGGTCAGCCATTGAGGTGGCTGCTCCGGCTTCTCCTTTGGGGCATTCTCCATAGGTGGAGGAGATCTTTTCAGCACAGTAGTTGGCGAGTTCCTGCGCACCCTGTCAAGTAGTTCAAAAATGTTCCCAGTTGGAACAGCAGCATCAACTTCCACCATTGGAGCTGGCGGAGTCAATCCAGAAGGGGAATTTCCCCCAGCTTTCCTCACCCGGCGCCAGTAACGACGTCGAGCATGTCGTACGGCCGGGATCACCTTCGCTGTTGGATGAGCTTCCTCATGCCCCCTACTTTGAGGAGAGGCTGTTATTGGCGCTAGCCGATCAAAGATTGACGTCCGTTGAGAGGGGATAATCAGTCTTGCGAAGGCCGACTTTCGAACAGGGAAAACAGCCTTCATGACTTCATGTGGAGTAGGAGCTGAAACGGTCAGTCTTGTGAAGACCGACCCTTTAGCAGGAGAAGCTGCCTTGACGACTTCAAGAGCAGGAATGGCTATCCGCTTCGGGATGACCTCTTCAGGAATTGCGGGCTTCTTCACGGGTCTATTAGAGCTTTGGCCCAGTCTGCTAAAAACTGAGACGCTTGGTTTGGGCGATCCGTTAAGAGGGGCCGCAGTAGTGGTAAGCCGATCAAAAACCGATTTCTTTGGAGCTTCTTATGATGGTACAGGAGCGTTGAGTCTTGTTGGCGGGATCATGGTCCCGAAGAACAATCCAGTGGCGGCCTGAATCACCTATTCCACCGGCATAGCGAAGATGGAGGCCACTTGGGGGCCGTAAGTCACTCCTTCGGACGGGACGGAGCGAGAGTTGCAGTTGCAGTTAGTGCAGTTTGAAGCTATTGATCTTCTGTTTTCTGCACAGAGCAAGACACCAAATCTTAGTACCTCAAATCCACAGGCAACCATAGAAAACCGCGATTCGTTCGCGAACACGACAAACGAAGTGTAGAGTGGAAAGAGGAAAAGGTCCCACCGGGCGTGCTAGAATCTGTTCTTCGCCGAAAGACGCGACCGGGACGTTGGGACGTCTGGGCCTGAATTCAGAGGGTAGATGCTAATTGGTGCTATCCGTCCACCTCTCCGAAGATGCCAAGTTGATTTATGACACCATGTATCGAAGGTTTAAACGGATGCGGCCGGTGTAGCAGACTTCGTCAAATTCCCTCTCGTTTGAGGGGTTTTGATTGTGGGGACGCTCTTCCCTGCAGTCGCAAGCCCCTGCAGTTAATTACGCTACCGCATCGCGGTAACAATTCTCTTTCTCCAGATGGTCACTTCATGTTGTGTGTGTTTGTTTGTTTTTTTGGTTGCATGTGGATTGTATACGGAGACTAATTTATGTTGTCGCCCGCAGGGCGTGGATTAGTCCAAATCAGTATTTTCTTAGATTTGGTTTTTGGTTTGGGTTTAAGGATACGTTAGTCTCATTTAAGACTAAGATCAACTTAAGCATTTGTTAAGGATACGTTAGTCCAATTTTAGACTAAGATCAACTTAACAAGTTGTTAAAAATACGTTAGTCTAATTTTATACTAAGATCAACTTAATAGGATCATTTAGATCCAATAAAAGAGCATTTGAACTCTATTGTTTAGTTTAGAGACTTTGCGGTCGATTAGTTTAGGGGCATTACGGTCCAAGGTTAAGGACATCATAGTCCATAGGTTTAAGGACCCCACAGTCCGAGGTTAAGGACATCATAGTCCATGGGCTGAAGGACCCTACAGTCTGAGGTTAAGGAAATCATAGTCCATGGGCTTAAGGACCCCACAGTCCAAGGTTAAGGACATCATAGTCCAAGGGCTTAAGGACCCCACGGTTCGAAATTAAGGAGACCCACGGTCCGTGGGTTTAAAGGACCCCACAGTCCGTGGAATAATTGCTTATCGGGACCCGTCACCTCTCTGAAGACGTTGAAGGATTACAACGACAAATATCAAAGGAGTGAAGAGATGTACCTTTGAACTAATGTTGATTGGGAAATCTGCAGTCCAATTTGGGACTAAGATCAATTAATTAGATTATGTGCACATGGGCTCAGTTAAATCTGAATTGAGGACTTATGGCCAACTTGGGCTAAGTCCAATTAGTTTTGAAATGTTGGACCTTTGTTTGGACTGTTGAACATTTGTCTGGGTTCAGTCCCATATTATTTAGCAATGCTAAACAGGGGTTTGGGGTTCTGACAACATTTTGTTTTTGGCTGAGCACTAAACATTCATTATAGCTCTGGACTTTACTTGGCATATCATATGAACTGATCAATTTTGAGGTTCGGTTGAAGGGGAGATTTGCCTCTGGAAAACTTAGCCAATTTGGGCTAAGCTTAGTTTGAAAATAATGTTAAACACTAGCACATATCTGGCAGTCACGTGTTCCCACGTGATGCATTTAAAATAATATTAACTACTAGGGATGAAATGCTCAATATAGTGTTAAACACTAAAAAAGATAAAGAGCTCACGTGAGGACACGTGAGGCGCCCTAGGATTAGGCTAAGCTTCCTTTATTTTATTCTCAGAATATTCAAATAAACATTAAACACTTAAGTCTTCACGGCCATCACGTGTGGGTACGTGACAATGCCTTTGCGTTGGGCATCAATTCCTCAGTTTTCCCCTATTTTATTCTTTTGAAAAGGGTGTTTGTCAGGGGTCACGTGGGGACACGTGAGGCACCCTAGATAAGTACTGCCTTTGGCTTTGTTCTCTCTTATTTTGAGGGTCACGTGGGAGCACGTGAGGTATTGCCTCTGGGCTAATTCCTTCTTATTTTGAGGATTCCAATAAGGGGTCACGTAGGGGCGCGTGAGCATGCCTTATTCATTCCTTTTTGTTCGTTGGGATGAAGGGTCACGTGTTACCATGTGATCACGTTGGATACCTAATCTTTACGTGCATGGAGAGCTTCAATTCTCTTGTTTTAAGAATTAAATTCTTTTGTAGGTTTAAACCCTAGTTCTGTTTAGAGGAAGTAAATTCCTATGTATTTGGAAGAATCAAATTCTTATGTAGGGTTAAACCCTAGTTTCATTTGGAGGAATTAAATTCCTATGAATTTGGAAGAATTAAATTCTTTTGTAGGGTTAAACCCTAGTTTCATTTGAAGGAATTAAATTCCTATGAATTTGGGGGAATTAAATTCCCTAAACTCAATTCTCCCTCTAAGTTTTGGATCTGCATGGCAGAATCTCCCCGATGAGAATTAAATTCTCAAATTGTGGGGAGATTTGTTTCTGCAGATCTTCAACCAAAGGAAGAACTAAGTTCTTATTCAGAAGAGTTAAACTTTTAAATTGAGAATTAAATTCTCTTTTATTTTATGGAGCTTAGATCTCTAACCTAGGATTTCTTTCTTTTCTTAAGAAACCATCTTTCTCTCTGGAGAATTAAATTCTCTTCTTTTTTTTCTCTCTGTTGTATCTCTTTTCTTCTCTCCTTGGCTCCTATTTATAGGAGAAAGAAAAGAATCAGTTTGTTTAATCAATCTTTCATTGAAAGATTTTAATTGATTTTGTAACCAACATGATCTTTTAGATCACTCAGTGAATTTTATTCACCATTGGATTTTTAATCCAAAAGATCTTTTATCTGTTATTCCTGGCAAATTTCAGGGAAATCTTTCCTTGTATAGAATATTTCTATAAATTGGTGATTTTTAATCACCATTGGATTTTTAATCCAACGGTGCTCCACTTTACAGAGCACAATCTTTTTGTTTGGAAAGATCTAGGGAAATATTTTTCCAACTAGGGTTTTTGATTTCCCTTAATTAGAATTTAATTCTATTAGTTCAAAAAATTTAAGAGCCTATCACGTGTTAGCACGTGACCCCACTGATTGACCAATTAATTATAATTTAATTCTATTGGTTTAGAGGGCTCAGGAACCCATCACGTGTTGGCACGTGACCCCACTGATTAATTATTTAGTTAGAATTTAATTCTATTGTTTCAGAGGGTTTAAGAGCCTATCACGTGTTGGCACGTGACCACACTGATTAATTATTTCCAATTATTTATTTTATTCTGTGCTTACAGGCTTTTCCTGTAAATGGTCACGTGTCTGCACGTGATGCCCGGTCACGTGTGGGCACGTGATGCCCGGTCACATGTGGACACGTGATGCCTCAAAACTTTGATCCCGGATGAATTATGAGGCCCATAATATATCAAATCCAAGGATTTTTCGAGATACTTTCGATACCATCAGAATTTAGCTGTTTCTCATTTGGGAGTTTGTCAAAATGCAGCCCGGAAAATACTGGTTCGCATTTTCTTCCTTAAATTACACGTGCATAGCATATTTGCTCATAACTTTTGATCCCGGATGAATTATGAAGCCTATAATTTATCAAATCGAAGGATTTTTTGAGATGCTTTCGATACCATCAGAATTTAGCTATTTCACAATCGTGAGTTTTTCAAAATACAGCCCGGAAAATACTGGTTCACATTTTCTTAAACGTATCGCTGCCATTTGATACCTTGGGCTCTTTTGCGCAAAAAAAAATTTTGCGGGAACAGGGGGCTACGATGTTTTAAGGAAAAGAAACCATTTGAAAATCCATAGCGTCCCTTGAGGTTTTCGTTTAAAAGATGGATACGATTCGTCAGTTTTGGAAATAGGTATGGTTCAGGTGGCAATCTTTATATCGGCAATCACGCCTCATAATATCCGATATGGCAATATTCTTGATTATCATCCTCAAACCACGAGCACGGATCAATCATCTGGTACATCTCATCACGTGCGGTAATCCATCGTACGGTGACATCAAACAGAAGAGGAATTCTATCGTCCTATTCATCAATAGGGGTACGGATCTATAGTCTCGTATGGAATATCGCTCTTTATTCTTATAAATACACGCACGCACGCACACACACATATTTCAAGTCACGTCAGTATCAATCTTATATCATACCACTATCAACTCATACTTGTCCTCTTTAAATTCTATATATCATGCTCGACCTCATATCATACCACTATCAACTCATACTTGTTCTCTTTCAATTCTATATATCATGCTCGATCTCATATATTAATCCGAATCATCCGTAGCTATCATATTCATGAGTTTATACATAGGTTTTCTCCAAACTATAGTTTATAATTCACTTATCCATATCAATGGTTGCGGGGGTGCTATACGCCATCCACCTGACTTCCCCCGTAGATATAAATCTACTCACTTGTAATCTCCTTGATTAGCTGAAGTCGATGTGATTCGTCGTCTCGGAAGTCCACGTGAGGATACCTACATATCAACACATCATAACGTTATTAAAACCAAGTCCGGAAAATCGATACGGCACGCGAAGTGCTCATAGGTTAGAACCTATGGCTTACGCATGCAAGAACAACCAAATAATCTTCGTCGTTGACGTAAAAACTTCCAACGACCAAATACCATATCAAATACCAAAACCCAAGTTCAGAAATCGGAAAACGAGATTCTGGAACGAAGAAAATCACTCCCAGATTTCACCCTAGTCCAAACTAGGGAATTTTGCATATAGAGTTGCTCTAGATATCACATAAGGAAACCACTGACCAAAAATCAACAAAATCCATCACATTGTGGCCGCAATTTGCGGCCAAGAGGAATAAATATGTAGCCAGATTTGAAGTATAGGGGCTCAGGTTTCAGGTGGTGCTTCTAGGTTGCCTTCTCGTCTCATGGTCATGGGAACTTATTTTATGGTGGTTTCGGGTCATCCCAGATTCCTATATACCATCAAAATCTGTCAAATAATCGATGTTGAGCAAATTCTAAGTTCGTGTTTTGGGTTCTAGTCTCTGGTCTTGACCATAAAATCATCACCTAAGTCTTTTAAACACTCACTACTCTTCAATAACCACATCACAATTCCACACAATCACCTAAACATCAACTTGGAAAATTCCAATATCACAATCTACACAAGTTTAACTCTAAACTAAACTAGGATGCAAGAAAACTAATTACAATGTGGGAAGTGGAATTTATACCTCATGAGAGCAACTCAAGAAACCCCTAGATGCCCAAAGTCTTCAAAATCCAAATTTGATTGGTCCAAAGGGTTTAGGATGAGGTGGAGATCATTTTTAGTAAAGGGAGTATAGTGTTTTGGTGAAGAATTAGAGATTATTTTCATGGGGTAGAGGAGGTGGAGGAAGGAGGTGAGGAAGAAGGAGGAGGAGTTGAAGGAAACAAATGAGGATGGGATGAAGGAAAATGTCAAGGGTACCATACTCTCATCTCTCTCTCATCATATGCCATGCCTCATCATGGGTCCCTTCTCTCTCTCTCTTCAATTATTCTCTCTTTTCTTTTCTTTCTCTCTTTTCCCAAATAAATCACAAGTCACAAATACAAATGAACAACATGTAACAAAATGCAACATGACATGGTGCACTAGCCATGGAAAATATAAAAATAAGGATTTGGTTTAATCGTGATTAGTAGTGCACTAATCAAGTTTAATTTAAACTTGAATATTATTAATTATAAAAATGCTAAAATCCGATAAACATCTTTTTAATAAATAAATCACTTTAATCTCCACTTATTTTCCAAATATTGGTATATAATTATACCATTTTACGAAAACCCCCTATTCGTAAATCGAATAGTTTTCGCGAAATATATTATTTTAATATTTAAATTCCAAAAATAATATTTTATATTTCTGAAATGTTACAATCTTCCCTCCTTAAATAAATTCGATCCCCGAATTTAAATTTAAACCCCCAAACACTAAAACATTTCAATAATCTTATTCAAATTAACGGGGCTCTGAAATCACGGAAAACACAAAAACACCACAGCGCATCTTGTGCGCACGAAAAAGAGTACGAAACTCAAATTCAATCTCCGTCAAGCATCGTGCAATTATAGGAGTTATAAAGGAAATACGAATCTCGAATTCCAATGCCATTCTCAAATATGCTATACTCAAAATTATAATACGTAAATAGTACGCATTCTCGTAAAATCCTCTAAAACTGAATAAAACACATGCAAAATCTTTTCCGAATCGCCGTGCAATGCGTAACTCACGGCACAAGTGGCGGACGCTCAATTGTAAAGAAGTAAATATATCTATATATGTTTTTGCTTAAACTATACGCCCTGCCTTTTTGAAATATCCTATAAGGTTCTCCTTGTAAAATTTCGTGTCACTCGCGGTACGTAGGAAATAGCGAGACTATAGCTTCTTTTTGAAAACCTCTTAGTAAACTTTTGATGAATGCAAAAGTACTCAGGTACTGTCCTTAGATCAGTCCTGCTCGGCTACTATATAATATAGTACCTATCATCAAAACGCGATACTCATAAATAAAATCAGCCTCAAAAGGCATACCCAACATCACGTGCATCTGCTGCGCACGGAAAAACCAAAACCAAATACAAGTGCTACGAATGTGCACAAAAGAAAAACTAAGTGAAACGAGAGTGCATGAAAGCATCTTTCCAGTGCAACGGATGTGCACGACAACAATATCCAGTGCATCTATAGTGCACGAAAATCTCAATCCAATGCAACTATCATGCACGAATAAAAATCTCAATCAAGTGCATCCAGTGTGCACAAAATCTCATACCATGCGCTTAATGTGCGCAAAATTCTAAATCAAGTGCATCAGGTCCGTATAAAATATCGAGTGCAGTATTGTGCACGATAACGAACATCAAGTGCATACGCGCATGAAAACATAATCTGGTGCAACCAATGCATGAAAACTCATCAATATCTCAAATGCACACAAAACAACACCGAGCGTACCAAGGTGTACAAAATCATAAACGAGTGCAACTGCGTACACAAAACACATATCAATGCACTGCAAACACATGTGAGCTATACCGAATGCAAAAATCAAATCGAGTGCGCACTACATGCACAAAATCAAATTGACCGTATGAAATCCACGAAATCATAAACACGTGCAGCCAAGGTACAAAATCAATATCAAGTGCAACTGATATGCACAAATCGCAAACCAATGTAGCGGTGTATAAACATAAATCGAGTGCAATAACTGTGCACAAAAATGGAATCTCCAGTAGGTGCAGCCATGGTGCACGAAAACATAAATCATGAAACCCAATCATCGAAACTCAATTCCAAGCGATAAAAGTGTGATACTCAGATCACAAAACTCAATCGCAATAAATGACATTGAGGTACACCCCTACAATGTCGAAAAATATGCCGGTGCGCGCAAAGCTGGCAGAGCGAGAACATCTACTTGACTCCTGTTTACAGTCTGGCATCTTCGGTCTCTGGGTTCTCTGTTTTCTTTGTAGATTACAAATCTCACGATCCTTCTGCTCGTCGGCCCGATCAGGTGTGATAACGGAACAATTCCGCTCTGGCACTTCTCTGATCACCGTTTGGCCAATCAACATGACCACTCTCAACGGCATATTACTGACGGCGGCATCTGGCCCTCTGAATATGCGCAATATAACTGATCCTTAGTGCAAATATTTATTGCTGTGGTGCCCTGGAAAGAACCTACTTATGGCTTCTTCCGATCTCACCTATGCCGAACTATATGAAGGTTGGCACTCTTTCTTAACTCTTTTCTCATAACCGGACAGCTGCGTCCTCAGCACGGCTTTCCTCTGAAATTTGGCTGTATCTAACACCTCTGCACACATATCAATACTCTGGCATCAATGGAGAGTAATAACCGCTCGTTAACATCTCGCACGAACCTCTTGTTCCACTTGTCTTTATTATCGTCCACTTTGACGTCATCTCTTGCTGTCTGCGTATTGCAATTCGTTCTCGGCTACAGTCACTCTGGAGTCTCTCACACGGACTTGAAATTACAAACTCGGTATCTTCACCACTCCGTAGAAGATATCTAGCCGAACACGTCCTCGGGAAGTCGTCTAAATCATCGGAGGAATACACTTTATTCGTCCGTTCTCGATCAACTCACAACGCATCTGGGTGAGATCCTTCTATTTGAAACTGGTCAACTTACCGATCTCACATCGGAGCATCCAATGAACAATCCTCTCTTGCTCGATTTACTCTAGATCTAGGTAAGATCCTTCAACTAGAATTCTTCATCTCAACCGAGCCTGCGTCGGCACATAAAATCAGATGAATCATATCAGTTGCTCAACTCAAGATAGACTAGCTATCTCCTTTCATATCTCTACCTGAAAGCTCCAGCAGTTTCAGCTCATAAACTCTAGAAACGACATCCCATCAATTTCAGCAACAGCTGGGTCATCTGTCTGCACGGTAGACAACATCACAACCTCTGAGGTAGGCTATACATCAACTGTCCTCTCAATCTGGAAGCCTCTATCAATGGCTCGATCATTCGGTGCAAAACCGAACACTCGCCTCAAACGAGAAATCACAACACAACACTATACCTACACGTTCCTGTGTCACCAGCAAACATCATAGTTAGTCATCGTCTGTGACGAGCTCGCCCTGACCGCATCTCTAGCAGCAACTCTCTCTGCGCTCAAACCATGGTGATAAAAAGCTCAAGCAGGTATCGATGAAGATAGATCAAAGGAACGAAAGAAATCAACAGATCCCAAATGGATATATGATCATAGGAACGAATAGTATCACAGATCTCAAAATAAGTACATCCTAAGATTTCTTAAGTGGAGTATTGTATCGTAAGTATGCCACAGAACATACGCACGGTACACCACTCTACTCAAGCTACCTACTCCATCAATCAAGGTCAAACTATGAAACGAAATTTCGGGTCTAATACCCCCCCCCCAATTCAAGTATAAGTTCCGTAAGGTCAAGCCTAAGTTCCGAAATATATATACGCCCTAAACTCCGCATAGTCAAACCTAGACTCAAACCAAGGTTAAACCTAACACTCTGATACCAACTTTTTCACGAACCGAAATTTAGCTCATGACCGGCACTTAAATCACGCAACGTCTAAAGGCGTAACGAAATTCAAGTAAGCCGAAGCCCAGAAATCTAAACCTTTTGCGGAAAATAGTGGAGGTGTGGTTTTGAAATAAAGGTATAATAAAAATCAAGTTTTTCTTTAATGCATAGATAATGAATATGAAAATGCAAGTGGATTATACTATATTTGAAAACATTTTTCGTATTTAAAATTTTAGGCAACACCTTCCTTGTAAATTTTGATCCAAAACCACATACAAACAATATATATAGGCATCCCCAAGCAGGAGCTAGCTCTTTGCCAAACGGCGGAATCACAACCACGCAAGTAAGCAATAGATATATACGACGCCTAACGGTGAAGATCAACACAAAAAGGATAATAAAGCAAGAAATCAAAAAACCTCAAGAAACGAACATAACCCATCGCTCAAGTCTCTCAACACAAGTATTTCTAGTCTACTAATAAACAAATCTAGTTCTGATTAATGGAGTTTATCTAGATACAAGAGAATGTAAAGTATGAGAGTGGGCACGATCCAATATGTGTCCCACCTACCAAGAAAAACACCGTGGAAGAAGCTGTGTGCCAGCGATACTGCAGCTGAACCCAAGCGGTCAAACCTGCAAGAACTGTGGCACAACGGGGGTGAGTTGCCAACTCGTGAGAAGAAAATATCAGCAGGTAGAAATCGAATAAAACAACGATTTCCTAGGTCACTATATCCTGAAGGTAATATTATGATATCTAGGGTGACCACGTACGCATATATGTTAACAACCGAGTCAATGCAATGAAATATATAAATAAACATCTAACATCATATGCCTGCATGCATGTGGATATCATCCACGTGTCCATCAACGACACAACTAATATCATGGAATATAAACCTGTATATATAAGGATATCAACCACGTGTGTCCATCAACGACACTTCAAAATCATGGAACCTGAGTGTCCAACACCGACACTCGAAACATCATGAAAACCCGTGTCCAGCATCGACACGTAAATCCTCATATCTCGGGCTCCGTCAGTCCGGATCGGCCCATATCACGACCACGGTCGGTATCCTCCAGATATCCGCCGCGCCAAACTATCTCAGGCTCCGTCAGTCCGGATCAGCCTATATCATCTCACGACTCCGGTCGGTATCCTCCAGATATCCGCCGAACCCAAAACTATCACCGTAGGTAATGCTCCCTTGCCAGGCTCATCGTCTATAACTCGAGCTTATTGCCCCGGGGTATCTTACCGGGTCCACTATGTACCCGCAGACAGATCATCCTACTCATCGAATCGTGTCTCTAAAACCAAGCTCAGAACCGAGAAAACTCATGGTAGACATCTCGAAATATCATATCAAGAGAAACCGGGTTTTTAAAACAATACACCATTTCCTTTGAAATTAACCACGGTTCTCAAATCCAGAGATCTCATGAAAACTGCATCTCAATGCATATAACCATAAAGTACGATGTATGCAACACAGAGTAGTAATATGAGCATATCGAGTATATCATGCAAACATGTTAAGTGATAGTACTGAACAATAAGTGTACTTTTACATTTAAGATTAATCTCATAATATGGCAGTTTTACTGTGTAAGTGGCATGACAATTACCGATGAAGAATGTGTGTGATCCGGCAAATCTGTGTAAGTGTAACATGCGCATCAATGGTAATTATGCAGGTGTACTAGTAGCTAATATCATATAACAATAAATACCGGAAACATGATAGGTATCACACAAGGAATAATCCTATACAAATATGAACAGTAAACAGGTATATCTATCTACACATGAACCATACGGTCAGTTTTAAAAGATCCGAATCGTAGTTTTGAAAGTGGGGGCTACGTTGTTTTAAGGAAAAGACACCATTTGAAAATCCATAGCGTCCCTTGAGGTTTTCATTTAAAAGATGCATACGATTCGTCAGTTTTGGAAATAGGTATGGTTCAGGTGGTAATCTTTATATCGGTGATCCCGCCTCATAATATCTGATATGGCAATATCCTCGATTATCATCCTCAAACCATGAGCACGGATCAATCATCCGGTACATCTCATCGCGTACGGTAATCCATCGTACGGTGACATCAAACAGAAAAGGGATTCTATCGTCCTATTCATCAATAGGGGTACGGATCTATAGTCTCATACGGCATATCACTCTTTATTCTCATAAATACACACACACACATACACACACGCACACATATTTCAAGTCACATCTGTATCAATCTTATATCATACTACTATCAACTCATACTTGTCCTCTTTAAATTCTATATATCATGCTCGACCTCATATCATACCACTATCAACTCATACTTGTCCTCTTTCAATTCTATATATCATGCTCGACCTCATATATTAATCCGAATCATCCATAGCTATCATATCCATGAGTTTATACATAGGTTTTCTCCAAACTATAGTTTATAATTCACTTATCCATATCAATAGTTGCGAGGGTGCTATACGCCATCCACCCGACTTCCCCCGTAGATATAAATCTACTCACCTGCAATCTCCTTTTTTAGCCGAATTCGATATGTTTCGTCGTCTCGGAAGTCCACGTGAGGGTACCTACATATCAACACATCATAATGTTATTAAAACCAAGTCCGGAAAACAGATACGGCACACGAAGTGCTCATAGGTTAGAACTCATGGCTTGCGCATGCAAGAACAACCAAATAACCCTCGTTGTTGACGTACAAACTTCCAACTGTTGGAGATAGCGCCCTCAGAGTCAATTATTGGATCACAGGCACGTGATTGTAATGATTGAGGGAGGACCTATGCCGGCAGGATAATCTTACTCAAGATGATAGTATACTATCTGGTTTATCTTTATCATCGTGTACTGCTTTAGGTGACCTTACGAGTCGCTATTACACGTTGATAGAGCCCCTAGGATTCTTGCTTGACTACCAGCAGTATGAGGGCGATCATATACGTGAGAGCTGGAGTAAGCACATCCTTAAAAGGTCCCTAGTCGTGGGAGTTTCGAGACAGGGCATCGATACTCCAGAGTAGACTAGTGTATACAGTCGAGACCCGACGAGGGGCGGTGGCCAGTCTCACAAGCCACTGGTGTTAGTTGGTTCACCTAAGACGTATACAGGTGCTCATTGGGTTATGAGTACACCGGACAGGACTCGCCGGGAGCCTGCTAGTTGGTATTATACCTGACGTCAGATAGCAGTTCCCTGGTGACATGTGTACAGGTTAGTTCATCGACCTGAGATCGTCATTTGTCTCGTGTGAGTTCCCACTGTGCTTTGATTACTACCCTACCACACTCAAAGGAGACGTGCAAACAGGTTTTAGTTGGGTACAGTCCCGAGCCACATGGAGGCAGTGAGCGGATCTGCAGGGGTTCGTCTCTCCCGGTATTGGGGGTGAGGTCGCGCTGTGTCTAGGAGAGCCAGAACATGGAAAGTCCTTGGCCAAAGCAGGAGATTTGCTGGTAGGTATTCCAGTAGTATCTCAGGGAGTTCTGGGCTACACTCCGACACGACTTGTACCGCTTTTGGGGGTCTGACTTTTACCAACCCCCTAGGCCCGCCATGCGATGCTCATAGACGAACGGACCGGACTGTACGGATATTGTCACTGACAGGCTCAGTAGGGTGTCAGGATGAGTTCGCTCATCGACGTCCCTTTTGGTCAATAGCTGGTGGCCCGTCACGTATGGCTGATACCTCTGACGTGCTAGTGGTTAAATCCACAGCCATAGTATTGACGAGTCTTTAGAGTCCACCACACATACAGTTACTCAGGTTTCAGGCGAAATGCTGTAGAGGCCGTATGGAGATATGGCAGGGTTCGATCAGATACGTGCGGTATTGCACGGATCGTGATCGGACAGTTTTTACTAGCCGGCTTTGGCTTAAGCCGGATCCTGGTATTAGATTGTGTAGATTTTGTCTCTTTGCATTTGTGTTCAGTGGGAATACATATGCGGGTATGTATTTGCAGTAGCGGGGTTTTCCTGTAATTTATTACGGGATCAGTTTTCTGAAGTTGCCAGTTTGCATTCCGTTCCGGCCGGTTTTCCTTTGTTCTTTCGCGGCCGGACTTTCCGTTGGAGGGGGTTATTTGCAAGTGTGCAAATAACATTTGTGGAGAGGGTCCTTTGTAAATTGGTAGCATCATGATGAGATCCTTTTTCCATCCACTCTTTGCTTTATTGAGATTAGAAATGAGACGAGAGTTGATTTGAAATTGAGATGACTTTGTTATCATCATTTTTGCTTATGGTCACCCATTCTCTTTTCCTACACTCACCTCTCTTCTTGTTTTATTTTTTTCCCTCCACCATTTCTTTGAGAGAGAGGGGGCCGGCCAAATGAGAAAGGAAAATGAGAGAGATTCATTTTGAGTGTTAGCAATTTTCTTCATCTCATTTTCATGCAAGGAAAAATGAAAGCACCATATTTCCTTGTCTTCATTCCTCCACATCCATGGCAACATAAACCCCAAAAGAGACATAGCCTTCTACACTACATCTACAGCATATCTTAGACGCGTCGGCTAGCCAACTTCACGCCCGAGTTGCCTCGGTCCAGAGGTGGGAGCCCGTAAAAGAATCCGGCTACGTGGTGCCCTTTTCGACGAGGAGGTGACGGACGGAGTTTCCGCGGGAGATCGGAGTGGAGACGAAGACCGAAGGACACGGATCGCTTGGTATACTTCTCTACTCTTATTTTAGTTTGCTAGTTGCTAGGTTAATAGTCCGATCCGGGATAAAAGTGCGCGGTGGTGCCGGTTTGCTAGTTTGCAAAGTTTTTGTTTCCGCGTTTTCGGCGTCGGATCGACGGCCGGGGCGCCGCCGTTCACATACATTGGTATCAGAGCCACGCCATTAACCTAGCCTAGCTTGCTCTAGTATGTTTAGAACTCGATCGAACAAAAATCCCGAAAACCCGATTTTAAAACATCAGTTTTCTGTCGAAATTTTTTCAGCTCGAAAATTTTTTCAGTATATTGCAGAATACCGTACAGGGAATTCTAAGCAATCTGTGAAAAATTGGTCAAGTGATCTCACCATACGGCCGCGGAACCGCGGCCAAACCCATGCTTGGGCCGCGGAACCGCGGCTAAACCCATGCTTGGGCCGCGGTTCCGTCGCGCTTTTGACTCTTCATTTGACCAAATTTTTGCAGAGTGCTCCTGAGTTCAAAATGGGGGTTTTGGGATATTCTTTTTGGGCCCAGATTTTCTGTAAGTGCACAATAGTTCTTGGGGCCCACTTGGGTAAATTTGTTAGATCGGAAATTTTAAACACGCTAGTTCACAGTATTTACATTATATCTGCGACCGTGAATGTCACTCGATCGGTAAATCCAGTCTATCTGTTATAGCCCTTTTAGACGGATTTGCTAACGTGACATTCACGTTGATGTTCTGTGTTGTGCCATGATGTTGTGGATCGGTCGTGGGGATAGCCTGGATGCAATGTTAGTACAGTTTTGTTTTATATGTACATTTGATATTGCGGGGCGAGCGTCCGACATGTGGACTGCCGTCACTGCCTATTTGTATTATTCTTTTGGGGCACGACCGGGTCGAGGTCGATGTACCCGTTGTATATATATTTTACTTTCTGTACTAGGATTACCCCGCGGAGGGGTGCACGGATAGCCGGATTCTAGAGGGCAACGGGCCCGCGTCTCATGGCATTGATACGGAGGGGGCTTCACTCTAGAATTGGCGGGCTATTCGCCGCACTCGTAGGGGGTACAGGTTGACCCAGGAGGGGTGCCCAAGTTACCGGATTCCGTGAAGTGCTGGGTGGTCCATTCACGTTGCTGAAGGGGGCTGCCTCGCTTCAGGTTTTGGCGGGTAACTTGCCGCGCCCGTAGGGGTCTAGGATTTCATTGCACGGGCTATCCACACGACCAGGGGAACGTCGGGTTTCAGTAGCGGCTCTATGAAACCCGGGGATCCCAGATATCTGTATTGTTCTGTGATGCTGTACATTTCTGTGATGTTGCACTTTATCACGCCTTGAGCGAAAATTATATATTATATATATACTAGTAGATGTTGTATATGTTTTGCATCCGCGCTAGTCCAGTCCCCGCTCTGTCGTTAGTTAGCTAACCTAACGGGTGATGACGGAACCCAGTGGCGAATGCGGATGGCATATACGTACGTCATTATTTTCGTTCTTTTGTGGTGTGATCAATTGATGGGACTGCGTTGATTCGGATCAATGCAAGATAAACAAACCTATTCTGATGTTGTTGGAACACTTTTTCAAAAAGTTATTATTGCAAGGGCGTTCTCTTTTGTTTTGCATAGTGGTATTCAGTTGGAATATCCTGCTCCTCAGTCGACGAGGCAAGGGCCGAGATCCCTTCACCGGGAGTGACCCTTTGGACAGAAGTTTGCGTCAGGGCAATAACTTCACTATAGCCGATTACTTTTGCTTTGCATCGTGGTATTCAGTTGGAATATCCTGCACCTCATTCCACGGGGAAAGAGCCGAGATCCCTTCACCGGGAGTGACCTCTTTAGCAAAGGTTTTCGTCACTATATTTTTAAAAAGCTATCCGGTTCCTTCAACGATATCAAGTTCATTACGTTAAAGGTTTTCGCCAGAAACCATTCGTAGCGCTCCGTCGTTTCATATGGATAGTCAATAGTATTCAAGCTGTGTTTGTTGGCCAAAGTCAAGGCACAGTGTTTGGTAGCTGTTGGTTATTCATATGCAGCATAGATAGATGCGTTGGTTTGGGACAGTCGTATAGCCTTGTTGGCCAAAGTCAAGGGCTTGTGCGGGTGGGTTCAAATCAACCTGGAGAACGACGGGTAGAACTTGACATGTGACTTATGATTTGTTGGCCAAAGTCAAGGTCATAAGAGCATAGGGCAAAAATCACATCGGGAGTTTCTAAAGAAACTGAAACTTGCCAGATATGCGCATACCTTCTGGAGTGTGATAACGTGAGCGGATTCCGTCATGTTATCATGCGATGATAGTTGGATCCCGATTCCCACTGATGAGTTGGTTTACTCCTCGGGTGATCCCGGCTAATTCTTCTTTCAGGTTTGGGGAAGAATTTGACGTTACAGTGGGAGGTTTCCTGATTAGATAAAATGATAACCATTCTGATCTAGGTTAGAGTGCACGCTGAGTGTTTCTTTTCTCTCTCTCTTTGGCAGCGACCATTGACCCGGCCCTAGACTATGACTCAGTGACCAAGTTGACCGAACCTTCTTAAACACTGGCTTTTGGATTGTCAAAGTTGCAAACCGCATTGCCACTCCTACTTTTACCCTTTTCTCCAGGACACCCCGTATTACTACGAACGTCCACTTCCATTGGACAAAACCATCGTATGGTTATATACGAACTCGAAGGAATTCGAGGATGGTTTCCGGTTCTGGAGAAAACGAATAGGACTATTCAGTTGTCTTTTCTTTTTACCTTCTCTCAGGTTGCGAGTACTCCTTGGTTTAGGAGATAGTACACCTATTACGCAAATTGGATAGTCTTCTTCCAAACCTTAGGCTAGTGCCGAACGGTGGGGAATGAAGAAAACTAATTAGCATAATGATGGTGTACAGAAGGTATTAAGTTAAGACAAAGAAAGGGATTAGTAAGAGGGCAAAGTAAATTGCGACTGCTATTCACGACCAAACCAAGTATTTCTTCGCCAATCCTAAATCACCTTTGTATTTCTCCATGACACTCCGTATCACTACGAAGATCCCAAGCTTATTGGATAATCCATCGTATGGTTATATACGAACTCGAAAGGAACTTGTTCCAGTTCGGGGATGGATCCTGGTTCAGGAGAAATAGGAATAAGGTTTATTCGGTTGTCTTTTATCTTCACCTTCTCTCGCATTGCGAGTGCTCCTAGGATTAGGACAGTACACCCATTATGCTTATTAGATAGTCTTCTTCCAAACCATAGGCTGGTGCCGAACGGTAGGGAAGGAAGAAAACCATTTGGCTTAAAGGGGTGTGCAGAAGGTAATGACTAAAGACATATAAATGGATTTGGAGAGGTGGCAAAGAATTATACGGTTACAGTTGTGAATCTGCATAATGGAAGAGGCCTTACTAGGAATACCGGGATACCCCATCGAAACATTTCATTGTTTCAGCTTCACTGTGTACTGTTAAAAGAAAACTGATTTCCCAATTAGACACTTGCTCCAGGGTATGTATTTACCAGGTTTGATTCTCTCATCTGTATGGTTTTACAGATGATGAGTGGGAGTAAGTTATTGGGAATTAGGTGATCATCCTCATTATATCGGGATTCGTTGTAATTGGTGGTATTTGAGGAAGTCACCTGGGTTGTTTGCCGGACGGCAAATATTTGGTATTGAATATCCGTTGTTATGCACCAATTTCAAATTGATATATCTGTACGTCTATTTTTATAGAGTGAGATATACCTTTTTGAAATTATGTCTATGATATTTACCTATACCAGTGGATGGTTAGGTAAGGAGCATTAAACAGCGGTGTAATTCTTCATAACCATAAGTACAGTTTTCAACCAACGACATACAGTGAATGATTCATTTGACTCAAGGGACTTATACAGAGTTATGTGTATTGTCCAGTGTCCATTAGGACAGAGGGGTAGGTACTCGTACTATATTCGGTTTACTTATGACTTCTCTAGTTTTAGACAGGTGTTTCGTAGAAACACAGGGTCTGAGTTTTGAGAAGTTATAAGTATAAGAATAGAGTAGAGAACCAGGTATTGCAAGTATCGGGATTCTTCAAGGTGATCGAAGATGTAGATACTTGTGTATGGTATTCAGTTGATAGTAATGATTAAGAGAACTTGCTTCTCTTTTAGGTTACTCATAATTGGATGTTTTCCTAAGTTGAGTTACGCTGATCGGCCTCCTTCCATTTACTTGACATGCACTGGAGACAGCTGCATGATTTGAATCTGGTTCAATTAAATCAGTGCCTCTGTTCCTGTATTGGATATAGAACAGTTCATATCTTGACATTGTTAAGATACGGGGAGTTGTCCAGCTTATGCTTAAAACCAGACTCTGGATGACTCAAGGCACGTTTCTGTAATGGCTGTTTGTGGGTTGACCCGGGCTATGACGAGGGTTGACTTTCTACCATCTGGAAGATCAATAGTGATATTGTTCTTGACTCGCCACAGTTTTAATAAAAATGGATTTTTTCAGAAAACAGTAGTGGGAGTATGGTAGAACTGGAAGTGATTCCAGAACCGCAAACGATTACTGAAGATTTGATAAAGAACCTAAAGATTCAATCTGTATTTGACATTCCATTGGCCACTCCGCAGATATGGTGGGTAACCTCAGGCACTCGAGAGATACTTCTGTATGCTCAAGGACGGTGGCAGGGAGGTTCTTGTTTACCCAGACTTACCATTGCTGTTGTTCCAGACTGTGAGACCCGGCAGGAGGATGAGTATAGCATCGTTCTAAACCAGCTTTAGAAGTGTACGTCTATATGACTCTGCCAGAGGGTTGTCGTGGTCAGTGGGAGTAGCGGAAGCATGGTGGACAGGTGGCTTATGTCTATTTATAGACTAAAACAAATATAGCGGAGATAGATCATCTATTTCTGATGTGACAGTCATAAGTTTGACTTCATCAGAATAGGGGATGGATCAGTTAAGAAGGTAGTAGGGTGTGATGTCCTGGTATTTGGATGACATTCACGGAGTAGGAAGTGATATTCCTATACTACGATCGGTTATACTTTGGTCGTCACACAGTAGTTTCTCCACACAGGACTTGGATATTATATCAGACATTCTGGTTACTAGATCTATGGTTTTAGATCTAGATTTGGGTAGTTTCCCAATCTGGGTACTTAGACAGCATTCTATGAGTATTTAGAATGGACGACTCCTGGTACGGTAGTATACCTGCAGGTGATGGAGTCACCCTCTCTAAAGGTTTCTTACAGACTAAAGGGGAGAGGGATACGCATGATTGGCAGATCACTTGCTTAGGCAATTGAGTTGATCATGAGATGTCAAGTACCACAGCAGATGTTGTTCTTGCAGTAGATGCAATAAGTTGACATTGATCCAATCCTAGAGAAACATTCGGAAGCAGTTTTAGAACATAAGTGGATGTTCTAGGGAAATGATAACGACAGCCTCCTTTAGGAGACGGTTATCATTCCAGGCTTCCAAGGTGACCTGGACGGCAGAGTGGCCGTCAGAGTTTTAGTTTTCCCTCTGATGAGGGGCAGTATTTTGGACAGGTGGTCCAGGAGGATACTGAGGGAAGGATGGCGCAGGATACTGATTAAGTTCAGTTGACGATACAGTCTAAGAAGTTTGGATTTGGAGTTCATTTATGAGCTAGGTCCTATCAGACATCCAGACACATTCTAAGACAAGTATTGCTCATTTCGGGAGATGGGTTTCTCCGCGAACTTGAGATAAAGAGAGACATAGAAAGAAACATCACAGCGGATCCACTCACTGAGGTTATTCCTCGAACGCAATAGTTTCGCAAACGAGCTTTGTGAGACTGACTAGTAGAGGAGTTGGGTGTTCGGTATCACACGGGCTGTGAGTATGCGACATCGCAATAATTAGCCTTGAGTACAAGTGGGAGATTGTTGGAGATAGTGCCCTCAGAGTCAATTATTGGATCATAGGCACGTGATTGCAATGATTGAGGGAGGACCTATGCCGGCAGGACAATCTTACTCAAGATAATAGTATGCTATCTGGTTTATCTTTATCATCGTGTACTGCTTTAGGTGACCTTACGAGTCGCTATTACACGTTGATAGAGCCCCTAGGATTCTTGCTTGACTACCAGCAGTATGAGGGCGATCATATACGTGAGAGATGGAGTCTATAAGCACATCCTTAAAAGGTCCCTAGTCGTGGGAGTTTCGAGACAGGGTATCGATACTCCAGAGTAGACTAGTGTATACAGTCGAGACCCCGACGAGGGGCGGTGGCCGGTCTCACAAGCCACTGGTGTCAGTTGGTTCACCTAAGATGTATACAGGTGCTCATTGGGTTATGAGTACACCGGACAGGACTCGCCGGGAGCCTGCTAGTTGGTATTATACCTGATGTCAGATAGCAGTTCCCTGGTGACATGTGTACAGGTTAGTTCATCGACCTGAGATCGTCATTTGTCTCGTGTGAGTTCCTACTGTGCTTTGATTACTACCCTACCACGCTCAAAGGAGACGTGCAAACAGGTTTTAGTTGGGTACAGTCCCGAGCCACATGGAGGCAGTGAGCGGATCTGCAGGGGTTCGTCTCTCCCGGTATTGGGGGTGAGGTTGCGCTGTGTCTAGGAGAGCCAGAACATGGAAAGTCCTTGGCCAAGAAAGGAGATTTGCTGGTAGGTATTCCAGTAGTATCTCAGGGTGTTCTGGGCTACACTCCGGCACGACTTGTACCGCTTTTGGGGGTCTGACTTTTACCAACCCCCTAGGCCCGCCATGCGATGCTCATAGACGAACGGACCGGACTGTACGGATATTGTCACTGACAGGCTCAGTAGGGTGTCAGGATGAGTTCGCTCATCGACGTCCCTTTTGGTCAATAGCTGGTGGCCCGTCACGTATGGCTGATACCTCTGACGTGCTAGTGGTTAAATCCACAGCCATAGTATTGACGAGTCTTTAGAGTCCACCACACATACAGTTACTCAGGTTTCGGGCGAAATGCTGTAGAGGCCGTATGAAGATATGGCAGGGTTCGATCAGATACGTGCGGTATTGCACGGATCATGATCGGACAGTTTTTACTAGCCGGCTTTGGCTTAAGCCGGATCCTGGTATTAGATTGTGTAGATTTTGTCTCTTTGCATTTGTGTTCAGTGGGAATACATATGCGGGCATGTATTTGCAGTAGCGGGGTTTTCCTGTAATTTATTACGGGATCAGTTTTCTGAAGTTGCCAGTTTGTATTCCGTTCCGGCCGGTTTTCCTTTGTTCTTTCACGGCCGGACTTTCCGTTGGAGGGGGTTATTTGTAAGTGTGCAAATAACATTTGTGGAGGGGGTCCTTTGTAAATTGGTAGCATCATGATATGATCCTTTTTCCATCCACTCTTTGCTTTATTGAGATTAGAAATTGTTAGTGTATATGCCCTAGAGGCCATTACTGTATCATACTAGTTTGTATATTACTTGATGGAAGCTTGGGATATTCACCTTGTATAAACAATCTTGCTCAATATAGTAGTATGCTACTTGGTTTGTTTCTACTTCAATGTGTACTTGTGTTTATTTCAGTATATCACTTATACGCATTAGTGGAGCCCTTAGGATCTTTGCTTGATTACCAGCGTTGTGATGGCAGTCACACTAGTGGGGGCTGGGTAATCTATAAGCACATCCTTATACAGGTCCCTGGTCGCAGGACTATCGAGACAGGGCATCGATACTCCGGAGTAGACTAGCGTATGCGCTTCTCATCCCAGTGTGGGAGATGGTCTGTCCCACAGCCATCAGTACGTCGTACTGGAGATAGTATACGGGTGCTCGTTGGGTTACGAGTACACTGGACAGGACTCGTCGGGAACTGACAGGTTGGTATTATACCTATCGTCAGTTATCAGTTCCCAGGTGACATGAGTACAGCTTAGTCCGCTGACTTGACACTGGCACTTCGCCTCGAGTGTGTTCCCACTGCACTTTGATCACTACCCTACCACGGCTCAAAGGAGTCGTGCAAACAGGTGATGGTTGGGTGCAGTCCCGAAGCACTTGGAGGCAGTGACGGTTAGACAGGATTCGTCTCTCCCGGTATTGGGGGTTGACATCGCGCTGTGTCTAGGAGAGCCATTACACGAGTAGTCCCTGGCCAGGGCAAGCGAGATATACTGGTAGGCTTCCAGTGTTATCTCAGGGTGTTTTGGGCTTCACTCCGACACGACTTGTACCGCTATTAGGGGACTGACGTTTTACCGCCCCCTAGGCCCGACATGCGATGTATCAGACGAACAGACCGGACTGTACGGAGACTGTCACATTCAGACTCAGTAGGAGTTCAGATGGGGTTTCACCTCGTCAGCCTTCTTGTCGGCATCTACCTGGGGATCGTTACGCACAGCTAGTGCCGCTTGCGGTCTGTGGTTAAACCCACTGCCAGCGTGGTGTCGAGTCTTTAGAGTCCCACACAGAGGGTATTCGCCTCTGGGCAAAACAGAGTAGAGGTCGCATGGTTTTGCGACAGGGTTCGTTCTCATCCGCGCACTTGTGCACGTTTGGAGTCCGGACGGATATTACTGGCTGGCTCTGGTTTGAGTCAGATACTGGTATATGTTTTGGGGTTGCTTTTTATCTCTCAGTATTCATGTTCCTCGGAACAAGGATGCAGGTGTGTATGCACAGTTGTTTGAGGAAGAGGAAGAGGACTTTCATTAGGGTTTCGGAACGGGTGCGTATGCACAGTTGACAGTCGTCTTTTTCCAAACCCTAATGGATTTATGTTATATCAATTAATAATATTAATAAAATGAAATTGTGTCATGGTTGGTTTTTTATGTTGACTTGTTGACCATGGTTGACTTGTTGACCATGGTTGAAGTTTTGACCATCATCATTACAAAAGAAAGATGCTCTTTGATTCTAGCAAATTCATTTAATGTTTGAAATGATAATGGTCATTCCTAAACTTTCCATCAACCTTTTCATTTTCATTATTATTATTATTTGATAATTCTTTTGCTTTATGTTATGGTTGTAAAAAGAAAAGAGCTCACTTTTTCATTTGGCTTCTCTCTCCTCATTTCATCTTCTTCTTCCTCTAGCTCAAGGAGAACCCCTCTTATGAGTTGAGAATCTCTCTCCTTGAAAAGATAAAACCCCAAAAGACACTCTCTACTCACTCTAGGATCAAGGTTTAGCAAGCCGGAGATTCTAGTTCTCTCAAAGTTCGAGAAAGAGCCCGAAGGTTGAACCCTCAGGTGGATCCATCTTCGACGGAAGAAGGCTACGAGGCAAGAACCATCAACCTCTACAAGGTTTCAAGAAGAAGGAGTTCAAGTTTAGGTATAACCATCTTTCCGAGTAGCTAACGCTCCTTTGTATGCTTGCTAGTTTAGTTTAGACACGATCCCGACCTTGTTCAGTCCATGTTGCCCCTTGCGATAAAAATTTGTTTTTTATACCGTTTCCGCCTCCCCGTAAGCACCGGGGGTCGCAACGTGGACTTACAGTGGTATCAGAGCCTAACTAAACTTAAACTAGCTTGGTAGTGAAGTGTAACGAAGTTCGGAACCGGAAAAATCCAAAAACCAAACTTTTACAAAACCCTAGTTTCTGTTAAATTTTTTTCTGGTCAAAACAAGATTTGTTATACACCTAAATTCGGCTCAGGGTTTTGTGTGAACACCCAAGAAAAACGATCCCCTAATTCGTTCAAACCGCCGCGGATCCGCGGCCTCACCTATTCTTAGAGCCGCGGATCCGCCGCCGTTTAGTGTCTTCTGGTGATCGGGTTTCGTGCAGTGTGTCTCTGTGTTGGTTTTGGGATTTTTAAAATATGTTATATGTGCCTAGATTTTCCAGAGCAGAAATTTACTTTTGGGGTCCTATAATTCCGTATTTTTTTCCGAACTTCACTGCACTTTGACTATGATGGTTATATCTGTGATGTTTGCATGTATTGAACGTCGGCTAATCGCTATAAGTCGATTAGTCGGGGTTATACATCTCTGTGATCTGTGTTTGATGTTGGAATGTGTATATGAATGTGTTGGACTGTCGCGGGTGAATAGCCGGGGTGGATGTGAGATGAGCTTTTGTTTTTCTTTCATTCATATGTAAATGTAAATTGATGTAATAATATTATTTGTATGGCCGCACAACCGGGTCGGGGTTGTAGCCGTCATTGTATAATTCTTTTTACTGTTTTTGCTACTAGGATAGACCCATGGAGGGGTGCACAAACTGCTGAGTACTTGGCGGGTAGTTTGCCGCACCCGTAGGGGTCTTGGGTGGGGTATTTGCTATTCACCGCGACCGTGTAATCCACTTTTCGTTGCAGGCTCGAACGGATTGCGGATTGCTAGTATATCCAATGTATTCATCTGTGATCTGTAATGTCTATCATTGCTTTATATTTAGGCGTTGCTTATGTTTTACAGCCGCGCTAGCCCAGCCCCCGCTCTGTCGTTAGTTAAGTAACCTAACGAGTGATGACGGGACCCCGTGGCGAATGCGAATGGCATAAGCGTACGTCATATTTTGGTTGTTTTCTGCAATGGTAGGATTAAATGATGGGACGCATTAAAAGAACTAATGCAAGAATATCACGCATTAAAAGAACTAATGCAAGATAATAAACCAAGCTAAAAATCATTGGAACACTTTCGAAAAACCACTCGGTTCTTTTCAAAACTAACTTTTAAATGCGGAGCTTGAGCCACTCCTTCTAAAAGCTATCTCGTTCCATCGATTATATCAAGTTCACTACGTTCACGATTTTACCAAAACCATTCGTAGCCCTCCGTCGTTTCGCATGAATAGGCAATAGTATTCAAGCTGTGTATTTTAGCCAAAGTCAAGGCATAGTGATTGGTAGCTATTGGGTGTTCATGTGTAGCATAGATAGATGCGTTGATTTGGGACAGTCGTGCTGCCATTTTGGCCAAAGTCAAGGGTATGTACGGATGGATCCAAATTAACCTGGAAAGTGACGGGTAGAACTTGACATGTGACTTATGATATTTTGGCCAAAGTCAAGGTCATAAGAGCATGGGGCAAAAATCCACATCGGGAATTTCATAAGTACTGAAACTTGCTAGAATTGCATACCATTTGGAGTGTGATGATTATGGTAGGATTCCTTCATTTTCGTCACGCGATGATATTTGGATCCCGATCCTACTGTGAGTATATGCTACTCCTCGGGAAATTTCTCACTAAACGATCAATGCTATAAACCTAGTAGGTGCCTAGAAAGGTGTTAGCGGGGCAACACCCCCAGGGAAAAGAGGTTCTTAAATTAAGGAACTTCGCGAAAGCGTTGGAAAACCTCCCTCGAAGTACCGACACTGGCCTGGCTGAACGGTTAAGCAAGTATTGTGCGGTGGGATTGATCCCGGCTAATTCTTCCTTTGTGGTTTGAGGAGGGATTCGAGAGACAGTGGGAGCCATCCTGTTTAGACAAATTAAAAACCATTCTAAACTTGCAAGAGCATCGTGCTAAAGTGTTTCTTCTCTCCCCCCTGCAGCGACCAAATTCGAAATGACTGGACTTAAGTTACTTCTAGATAAAACATACTGACAGGGCCAAACTACAAAGATTGGCTCAGGAATGTCAAATTGGCAATCGCTTACGACAAGCTGGGGTATCTTCTTACCACCAAAGCTCCCCCCGTCCCAGGTCCCACCTCCAGCGTCGCGGATAAGGAAATCCGTAAGACTTGGGAGATTGATTGCGCGAAGGCCAGGTGCCTCGTGCTTGCCTCTATGGACAACGAACATCAGAGGAGGCATGAGAATATGGACCTCGAGTCCATATTTCTCCATACAAAAGAACTGTATGGAGAGCAGTCTCATATCGCAAGATACGAAGTGTCGAAGAAGTTATTTTCGACAAAGTTGGCCGTCGGATCATCGGTAGCGGACCACGTGCTTAAGATGATTGGCTACACTGAGGAGCTCGCGGAACTTGGGACCACGTTGGACAGTGAACTCTATACAGATTTAATTCTCCAGTCCCTTCCATCCACTTACGCCCAGTTCATACTGAATTTCAACTTGCAAGAAAAGGAAGTTGAACTTTCAGAACTCCTCAACCTGCTGAGGAGCGCAGAGGGCACCCTACAGAAGGGTAGGGAAACACCCGCTTTGTTTATAGGAGGATCTTCTTCCTCTAGGTCCAAGGCGAAAGCCAAGGGAAAGAGGAAGAAAGCCCCCGCCAAACCAAGAGGCGGTGTTAGTAAAGTGGGTACGAAGGGAAAGGAAAAGGCAACAAAGATTGCGGGGAAGCTTGTTGGAAAGGAAGAATGCTTCTATTGTCATAAGAGTGGACACTGGAAGAAAGATTGCAGGGCTTGGAAGGCCAGGACACAGGAACTGAAGCAGGTTGCGGCTTCAGCTTCAGGTGTGTATGTTATTGAAAACTGTCTTTCTATAAACTCTACTTCCTGGGTATTGGATACCGGATCAGGATCTCATATCTGTAATTCTTTGCAGGCGTTGAGAAACCGTAGGTTTTTGAAGGAAGGTGACATGACCCTCAGAGTTGCGAACGGAGCTAGCATGGATGCTAAAGCCGTGGGGGACTATCACCTGGGAATGTCAGATGGGCATGTTTTGGTTTTGCGTAATTGCTTTTTTGTACCCAACGCAACTTGTAATATCATTTCTGTATCTTTGGTTTCTAAAGAAGGTTATGAATTTGCGTTTGTAAGTAATGTTGTAAACATTCACCTTAATCAAGTTCTGATTGGGTCAGGTACACTGAGCAATGGTATATACGTATTAAACCAACCACAGATTTTCAATGTCCAGAATACACACAAAAGAAAGTCTCCAGATATCAATCAGACTTTCTTATGGCATTGTAGACTGGGTCACATCAATGAGAGAAGGTTGACTAAGTTACATACAGAAGGATATTTGGATCCGTTCGAATATCAATCGTATGCCACTTGTCAATCCTGTCTCAAAAGAAAGATGACAAAGACTCCGTTCAGTGGACACGGAGTAAGAGCAAGCGAGCTCTTGGGACTCGTACACAGCGACGTGTGCGGTCCAATGTCTACACATGCGCGAAGCGGTTATTCCTACTTCATTACTTTTACGGATGATTTTTCTAGGTACGGTTATGTCTTCTTAATGAAACATAAGTCCGAAGCTTTTGAAAAATTCCAGGAATATAAGAATGAAGTAGAAAAACAAACCGGCAAAAGTATCAAGATTCTAAGATCGGATCGAGGTGGAGAATACTTAAGTGCCGAGTTCCTGAATTATTTAAAAGAGAACGGGATTCTCTCTCAGCTCACTCCTCCATACACTCCGCAGCACAACGGTGTATCGGAGAGACGGAACCGAACCCTATTGGATATGGTACGGTCCATGATGAGTAACGCTGAGTTACCACGATCATTCTGGGGGTATGCGCTAGAATCAGCTGCGTACCTTTTGAACCGAGTTTCTACTAAGACTGTGCCTACTACACCATATGAGATGTGGTGTGGGAAGAGACCCCATCTCAGTCACATTAAGACTTGG
Source organism: Agapanthus africanus (assembly GCA_030015575.1). Lineage (NCBI taxonomy): Eukaryota > Viridiplantae > Streptophyta > Magnoliopsida > Asparagales > Amaryllidaceae > Agapanthus > Agapanthus africanus. Next base: position 444,059,592 of record JASDDO010000001.1, read on the forward strand.
GGAAGTCCAGCTTTTGTTAAAAAGCAGCATGCGGACAAGCTCGAGGCGCGCTCAGTACTGTGTAAGTTTGTGGGATATCCAAAGAATTCCAAGGGATATCTCTTCTACTACGAGGAGGAACAAAAAGTTCTTGTATCTCGTCATGCCCACTTTCTAGAACACCAGTTCTTAGAAAAAGAATTAAGTGGGAGCGCAGTAGAACTGGAAGAAATTCCAGAACCACAGACTATTACTGAAAGCTTAGTGGAACCAGAGGGTTCAAATGAACAGGACATTCCTACGCCGCCCCGCAGGAGTAGTAGGCAGTCTCATCCGCCCGAGAGATACTACGGTTTTCTCATAGACGGGGATAGAGAGGATTGCATCATAGATTATGATGAGCCTACTAACTTCCAGCAGGCCGTTCAGAGCGTTGACTCGGTAAAATGGATGGATGCAATGCGGACCGAAATGGAGTCCATGTACACCAACAAAGTATGGACGTTGGACATTGCTCCAGACGGGGTAAAACCCGTAGGATGCAAGTGGATCTTCAAAAGGAAGATTGGTGTAGATGGACAGGTTGAGACCTATAAAGCTAGACTTGTAGCAAAGGGTTTCCGTCAAAGACCTGGTTTGGACTATGACGAAACCTTTTCTCCAGTGGCTATGCTGAAATCCATTCGGATCCTTCTTGCCATTGCTGCCTTCCATGATTATGAGATTTGGCAGATGGACGTAAAAACCGCTTTTCTAAATGGAAATTTAGAGGAGTGTGTCTATATGGATCAGCCAGAGGGTTTCATTCAAAGTGGGAGCAGCGGAAAGGTGTGCAAGTTGCTTAAGTCCATCTATGGACTAAAGCAGGCATCGCGGAGTTGGAACATCTGTTTTGATGAGACGGTCAAGCAATTTGGCTTTATCAAAAATCCAGATGAACCATGCATCTATAGTAGATTTGTAGCGAGAACTGTAGTATTCCTCGTTTTATACGTGGATGACATTCTCTTAATAGGAAATGACATTCCTATGCTACAATCTGTCAAGGGTTTCTTGTCACAAAGCTTCTCCATGAAAGACCTGGGTGATGCCTCATACATCCTGGGGATCCGGATCCATCGTGATAGATCCAAGAGGATATTAGGACTTTCACAGTCCAGGTACATCGACACCGTACTGAAAAGATTCAGAATGGAAGATTCCAAGCGCGGTAACCTACCGGCTTGTCACGGGATCAGCCTCTCTAAAGAGATGTCTCCCAAGACTGATTTGGAGAGGGATCGCATGTCTGTTATACCCTACGCTTCTGCGGTAGGCTCTATAATGTATGCGATGTTGTGTACCAGACCGGATGTAGCTTATGCACTGAGTGTAGTAAGCCGGTATCAGTCAAACCCTGGGGAGAAACACTGGATAGCAGTAAAGAACATTCTCAAGTACCTGAGGAGGACTAAGGAGATGTTCTTGGTGTATGGCGGAAAAGACCTCCAGATCGAGGCCTTTGCTGACTCCAGCTTCCAGAGTGACAAGGATGATTCCAAGTCCATGTCAGGTTTTGTCTTTACCCTCAATGGAGGGGCGGTGTGTTGGAAGAGTTCCAAACAGGAAACCGTTGCAGACTCGACTATGGAAGCGGAATACATCGCTGCATCTGATGCCGCAAAAGAAGCTGTCTGGATAAGGAAGTTCTTGAAAGAACTTCAGGTGGTTCCGTCCATTGTTGACCCAATACCTCTGTATTGCGACAACAACGGGGCTATAGCTTTAGCGAAGGAACCCAGGTCCCATCAGAGATCCAGGCACATCTTGAGGCGGTATCACCTGATCAGGGAGATCGTGGATCGCAAGGAGATCGAGGTTCGGAGGGTTGCTTCAGAAGAAAACACTGCAGATCCATTCACCAAGGCCCTACCCCAGACTCAGTTCGAGTGACTGATCGAGATGATAGGTCTTCGATACGCCAGTACATGGCCTTAGTGCAAGTGGGAGATTGTTAGTGTATATGCCCTAGAGGCCATTACTGTATCATACTAGTTTGTATATTACTTGATGGAAGCTTGGGATATTCACCTTGTATAAACAATCTTGCTCAATATAGTAGTATGCTACTTGGTTTGTTTCTACTTCAATGTGTACTTGTGTTTATTTCAGTATATCACTTATACGCATTAGTGGAGCCCTTAGGATCTTTGCTTGATTACCAGCGTTGTGATGGCAGTCACACTAGTGGGGGCTGGGTAATCTATAAGCACATCCTTATACAGGTCCCTGGTCGCAGGACTATCGAGACAGGGCATCGATACTCCGGAGTAGACTAGCGTATGCGCTTCTCATCCCAGTGTGGGAGATGGTCTGTCCCACAGCCATCAGTACGTCGTACTGGAGATAGTATACGGGTGCTCGTTGGGTTACGAGTACACTGGACAGGACTCGTCGGGAACTGACAGGTTGGTATTATACCTATCGTCAGTTATCAGTTCCCAGGTGACATGAGTACAGCTTAGTCCGCTGACTTGACACTGGCACTTCGCCTCGAGTGTGTTCCCACTGCACTTTGATCACTACCCTACCACGGCTCAAAGGAGTCGTGCAAACAGGTGATGGTTGGGTGCAGTCCCGAAGCACTTGGAGGCAGTGACGGTTAGACAGGATTCGTCTCTCCCGGTATTGGGGGTTGACATCGCGCTGTGTCTAGGAGAGCCATTACACGAGTAGTCCCTGGCCAGGGCAAGCGAGATATACTGGTAGGCTTCCAGTGTTATCTCAGGGTGTTTTGGGCTTCACTCCGACACGACTTGTACCGCTATTAGGGGACTGACGTTTTACCGCCCCCTAGGCCCGACATGCGATGTATCAGACGAACAGACCGGACTGTACGGAGACTGTCACATTCAGACTCAGTAGGAGTTCAGATGGGGTTTCACCTCGTCAGCCTTCTTGTCGGCATCTACCTGGGGATCGTTACGCACAGCTAGTGCCGCTTGCGGTCTGTGGTTAAACCCACTGCCAGCGTGGTGTCGAGTCTTTAGAGTCCCACACAGAGGGTATTCGCCTCTGGGCAAAACAGAGTAGAGGTCGCATGGTTTTGCGACAGGGTTCGTTCTCATCCGTGCACTTGTGCACGTTTGGAGTCCGGACGGATATTACTGGCTGGCTCTGGTTTGAGTCAGATACTGGTATATGTTTTGGGGTTGCTTTTTATCTCTCAGTATTCATGTTCCTCGGAACAAGGATGCAGGTGTGTATGCACAGTTGTTTGAGGAAGAGGAAGAGGACTTTCATTAGGGTTTCGGAACGGGTGCGTATGCACAGTTGACAGTCGTCTTTTTCCAAACCCTAATGGATTTATGTTATATCAATTAATAATATTAATAAAATGAAATTGTGTCATGGTTGGTTTTTTATGTTGACTTGTTGACCATGGTTGACTTGTTGACCATGGTTGAAGTTTTGACCATCATCATTACAAAAGAAAGATGCTCTTTGATTCTAGCAAATTCATTTAATGTTTGAAATGATAATGGTCATTCCTAAACTTTCCATCAACCTTTTCATTTTCATTATTATTATTATTTGATAATTCTTTTGCTTTATGTTATGGTTGCAAAAAGAAAAGAGCTCACTTTTTCATTTGGCTTCTCTCTCCTCATTTCATCTTCTTCTTCCTCTAGCTCAAGGAGAACCCCTCTCATGAGTTGAGAATCTCTCTCCTTGAAAAGATAAAACCCCAAAAGACACTCTCTACTCACTCTAGGATCAAGGTTTAGCAAGCCGGAGATTCTAGTTCTCTCAAAGTTCGAGAAAGAGCTCGAAGGTTGAACCCTCAGGTGGATCCATCTTCGACGGAAGAAGGCTACGAGGCAAGAACCATCAACCACTACAAGGTTTCAAGAAGAAGGAGTTCAAGTTTAGGTATAACCATCTTTCCGAGTAGCTAACGCTCCTTTGTATGCTTGCTAGTTTAGTTTAGACACGATCCCGACCTTGTTTAGTCCATGTTGCCCCTTGCGATAAAAATTTGTTTTTTATACCGTTTCCGCCTCCCCGTAAGCACCGGGGGTCGCAACGTGGACTTACAGAAATGAGATGAGAGTTGATTTGAAATTGAGATGACTTTGTTATCATCATTTTTGCTTATGGTCACCCATTCTCTTTTCCTATACTCACCTCTCTTCTTGTTTTATTTTTTTCCCTCCACTATTTCTTTGAGAGAGAGAGAGGGCCGGCCAAATGAGAGAGGAAAATGAGAGAGATTCATTTTGAGTGTTAGCAATTTTCTTCATCTCATTTTCATGCAAGGAAAAATGAAAGCACCATATTTCCTTGTCTTCATTCCTCCACATCCATGGCAACATAAACCCCAAAAGAGACATAGCCTTCTACACTACATCTACAGCATATCTTGGACGCGTCGGCTAGCCAACTTCGCGCCCGAGTTGTCTCGGTCCAGAGGTGGGAGCCCGTAAAAGAATCCGGCTACGTGGTGCCCTTTTCGACGAGGAGGTGACGGACGGAGTTTCCGCGGGAGATCGGAGTGGAGACGAAGACCGAAGGACACGGATCACTTGGTATACTTCTCTACTCTTATTTTAGTTTGCTAGTTGCTAGGTTAATGGCCCGATCCGGGATAAAAGTACGCGGCGGTGCCGGTTTGCTAGTTTGCAAAGTTTTTATTTCCGCGTTTCCGGCGTCGGATCGACGGCCGGGGCGCCGCCGTGCACTTACACCAACGACCAAATACCATATCAAATATCAAAACCCAAGTTCAGAAATCGGAAAACGAGATTCTGCAATGAAGGAAATCACTCTCATATTTCACCCTAGGCCAAATTAGGGAATTTTGCATATAGGGTTGCTCTATATATCACATAAGGAAACCACTGACCAAAAATAAACAAAATCCATCACATTGTGGCCGCAATTTGCGGCCACGAGGAATAAATCTGCGGCCAGATTTGAAGTATTAAGGCTCAGATTTCAGGTGGTGCTTCTAGGTTGCCTTTTCGTCTCATGGTCATAGGAACTTATTTTATGGTGGTCTCGGGTCATCCCAGATTCCTATATACCATCAAAATCTGTCAAATAATCGATGTCGGGCAAATTCTAAGTTCATGTTTTGGGTTCTAGTCTCTGTTCTTGGCCATAAAATCATCACCTAAGTCTTTTAAACACTCACTACACTTCAATAACCACATCACAATTCCACACAATCACCTAAACATCAACTTGGAAAATTCCAATATCACAATCTACACAAGTTTAACTCTAAACTAAACTAGGATGCAAGAAAACTAATTACAATTTGGGAAGTGGAATTTATACCTCATGAGAGCAACTCAAGAAAAACCCTAGATGCCCAAAGTCTTCAAAATCCAAATTTGATTGGTCGAAAGGGTTTAGGATGAGGTGGGGATCATTTTTAGTGAAGGGAGTATAGGGTTTTGGTGAAGAATTATATATGATTTTCATGGGGTAGAGGAGGTGGAGAAAGGAGGTGAGGAAGAAGGAGTTGAAGGAAACAAACGAGGATGAGATAAAGGAAAAGGTCAAGGTGCCATACTCTCATCTCTCTCTCTCTCTCATCACATGCCATGCCTCATCATGGGTCCCCTCTCTCTCTTCAATTATTCTCTCTTTTCTTTTCTTTCTCTCTTTTCCAAAATAAATCACAAGTCACAAATACAAATGAACAACATGCAACAAAATGCAACATGACATTATGCACTAGCCATGGAAAATATAAAAATACGGATTTGGCGTAATCGTGATTAGTAGTGCACTAATCAAGTTTACTTTAAACTTGCATATTATTAATTATAAAAATGCCAAAATCCGATAAATATCTTTTTAATAAATAAATTATTTTAATCTCCACTTATTTTTCAAATATTGGTATATAATTATACCATTTTACGAAAACCCCCTATTCGTAAATCGATTAGTTTTCGCGAAATATATTATTTTAATATTTAAATTCCAAAAATAATATTTTATATTTCTAAAATATTACAGTAACTTAGCTAGTCGTGTCGCGTTGATATGACCTAGTCTACGATACTACAAGAAGTCTTCGTTTATTTCTGAACTTTTCCTCTTGTGTGTGTTCTGTATGTTAAGAACTGTATTTTGATTCAGAACGTATATACCGTAACATAACGTGCCAAAACCAATCAACACTTGATTTAGGAAAATGTTCATAACATTATCCTGCAATACAAAATCATATCCATCTTTATGTAATATAGATACCGATATAATATTGCACATCATTTCTGTTACGTAATAACAGTCGTTTAGAATCAATGTATTACCATTAGGTAATACTAGGTAATATGTGCCAACTGCTTTGACTGCAACCATTGCACCATTCCCTACTCTGAGAGAATGATCCACTATTCCCAGTTCTCTACCTTTTTTAGCTCATGTAACATATTACAAATGTAGGATCCTGATCCGGTATCCAATACCCAGGACGTAGAGCAAACTGAGAAACAATTCTCAGTAACGAACACACCCGAAGAAGATGCATCAACATGCTCATTCTTCATTCGGGTGGCATGGGAATCCTGATATTCCCCTACTTCCTGCTCACACTTATAACAGTTATAAGGTAGAGCGGAACCAACGTTTCCCAGTTCAGTATAAAAAGCGGGTTCGGTCAATACATCAATATTATTATCTTGATTAAGGCGTGTCATGGTCGCTACCTTGAGAGAGAAAGAATAAAAAACTTTAGCGTATGCTCTTGCAAGATTAAATTGGTTATTATTTTATCTAATCAGGATGGCTCCCACTGTTTTTATCAAATCTTCTTTCAAACCCTAAAAGGTAAGACTAGCTAGGATTAGTTACACCCTACAAGTTCGCCAATCGTTCAGCCAAGCAGGTATTGGTATTCCGAGGGAGTCTCCCCGTACTTTCGCATGGAACTAATTAAATAACCTCGTTCCTGTAGGGGCATAACCTCGTTAACACCTTTCTTAGACACCTACTAGATTAGCTAATTGTAAAGTGCAAAACTCTCTCAGGAGTAACTCTTACTCGCAGTGGGTATCGGGATCCAACTATCTCATAGAAGGTATGCAATCTCATTGCAAATTTCAATACTTGAAATTCCCAATATCTTTTTTTGCCCCTAACGTCCTATGACCTTGACGAAGGCCAACAAACCATAGGCTGCTAGTCAAGTTCAACCCGGACTGTAACGTCTTCAAAATAATAAAATATGATTTTTGGGAAATTTTATAATTTAATATTATTTTAATGAATATTTTAATATTCTGGTATAATTAAATACAGATAAATGGGGAAAAATTATGGAAAATTCTAAAATAAGGTATTTTAAGGAATTGCCTCGTTTTCTGTGCATGCCTCCATTTCCTCTAGTTTTGACCCTGAGTATGTCTAGTTTTGACTGATTCCATCTAGGGTGAAATCTGGGTTGATTTTCCTATGTTGGTGTATAACTTAGGACTTGTTTTAGCATGGATTTTGGTATTTGGTGATTCATTCCTGTCGGGTGGCGTTTGGACGTCAACGACAAGTGGATTTTGATTGTGTTTACATGCGAGTCGATAGGTTTTTACCTATGCGGGTAGCGTGTGCTATTTTGGTTTCCGATGTGATTTTCATGTGCTTTAGCATTGTGATATACTTGTAGGTACCCCGCGTGATGTTGAGGCAAAGGAGGTGAAGATAGCGACATCGGCTTTGGCACACGAGAAGTAAGGTGAGTAGATTTATATCTACGGGGAGAAGTCGGGTGGATGGAGTATAGCACCCCCGCAGTCCGTGGTGATGTATACGAATACGTATACACACGAATATTTATATTGTGTTGTTTAGGGTTATTGATGGTGATAATGATATTTTGATGATAAGAATATATTGGTTTAGTATAGTGCGAACCCTAGAGTAGTGGTTGCACTCACACATACATTTACACACATACTTGCATTCATTCTTTCATTTATTAGAGTGCATATGATGGTGCGTATATCTACACATGGGTATGGGACTATGTGTTTATATACGGGATTTGAGGATGATACGTGGTTTGAGATGATACTTGATGTGAGGCCGTGAGATCGGCGATGTGACATAGTTTGCCTTTGAGGTGCGATATGATAGTTTTAGCGGGCCTTTGGACATGTGCTTTACCCGCATTCATATTTTATAGATGGTGTCGATTTGTACTAGACTTACAGTAGTACCCCAGATTGTGTGATCTGATGATAAGTGACACCTGATATGTGATGAGATAGTGTGATATTGACCCCTACCCAGCTATTGAGATGCCGTACGACGATTTACCGTACGAGCCGATATTGATGATAGATCCGCACTCATGACTCGAGGATATCATACGATATGTTATTGAGGCGAGATCACCGACTATCATATCTATATTTATATATTGACTCAGATTAGGTGGTTTCATACCCCTCCTGTCTAGATTATTTAGTAGACATTAGACTAGACCGAGTCATACCTATTTCAAAACTAACGAATCGGGGATATTTTAAAGATAAGCAGAAGGGTTATACGGATATTTTCAAATGATGCATCTTTTCTTAAAACACCGTAGCCCTTACTTTACCAAAAGCCCTGATTCGTCTTATTTCAAAAGGCAAGGTTGCATGACATATCTATTGGGGCAGGTTCTGTACTTTTGCGTTGATCATTCGTTTCCGCATATTCCTGCTATTTGCATTGCATCGCTTGTATTGTTGTGACATTCAGTCATGCTGCTAGGACACCAGCACCATTATCGATGATGTATATGTTCCACGTACACTTGTTGCCGGCTCACACACTCATCATCGATAATTGCCATGTCACTACACTATAGTACTATTGCATTCATGATATGATTCTGGCATGGCATATTGTACACTTATACCTGTACACATATATAGATGATTCTAGCTTGATTGGGGATTTGGGAACCGCAAGATACTCTTTAAAAACAGATTCCTTTTAAAAGAGCGGTCTCCCTCGACATGTGCACATTATTATTCCATGTTGCATGACTTACTGATATGCTTGCATTACTGTTACATGCCGCATACATCATGCTTTGACTGTACGCATTGAGATATGTTGTTTCTATGATATTTCTGGATTTGGGAACCGAGGGTATTTCAAAAGAGAATATGTCATTTCTTTAAAAACCCGGTTACCCTTGATATGATATTTCAGTGCGTCCACCATGTGTTTTCTCGGTGCTGAGAGCGATATGTGTAACCCGAATCGAGGCGTGGATGAGCCGATTGCGGGTACATGGTGGACCCGGTATGGTTCCCCTCGGCAAGATGATCGATGAGCTTTGCCGATTGAGCCTGGAGGCGGACGAGTACCTACCGGTGATTGGTTGGACCTGGCGGTTATCCGGAGGATACCGACCAGAGTCGATAGATGTTTTGGGCATACTGCCGGGGCCGAGGGCCGATACCGCAGACAGAGCCCGCGGGCCGATCCGGACTGACGGAGCCCGATATATGAGGATTTACGTGCCGATGCTGGGCACAGTTTTCATGATGTTTTCGGGTGTCGATGCTGGGCACCCTGGTTCCATGATTTTGATGTGTCGCGAGGGACACGGGTGGTTATATCCTCATATTATTTCCCATGCACATGATTCATGATATTTACATGCATGGTGGTTATTGTCAGTGGTGACGAGTGGACGGGATCCACGAGTGTGCAGATTTGATTACATTGGTTATACCTCATATTCATGACATGCTATTACCTGAGGCACTAGCACGAGCACTTGGCACTACACTCATGTATAGAGATTACATTGCCAGTTTAGCATGCTTCAGCTTTATTCATATTGAGGTTTATTTATTATCTGATCGTATTGACCTAGGATAGGTCATGCATTCGATCTCTGCTTGTAGATATTTTCTATTCACGAGTTGGCAACTCACCCCCGTTGTGCCCCAGTTCTTGCAGGTTTTTGCCGTACAGATTCCATAGCGGCATTTCTGGCACACTGCTTCCTATGGGTGACTTGCTTGGTTATGTGGGTTCTTTGTATCAGAACCGCCATTGTTCATGTATTTTTATTGTATCTAGAATTGTCCATCAACCAAAACTTGTATATTGTTTCAGACTTAGAAAACAGTGTTGTTTTATTTCGACCTTAGAGTCGCGCTAGTAGTATTACGGTTTTCTGGCTGTTTTGAGTTTCTTTTTTTTGGGTTTTGATTCTCGCCCTTTGGCGTTGTATATTATTATTGCTTGCGTGGTTGTGACCGTCGATGGACGAAGAGCTAGCTCCCGCTTGGGGATGCCTTTTATCATTTCATATATATTATTTTTGTTGTACCCCGTTCGGGGCCAGTTTTTACAAAGGAAACTCTGCCGAAATTTTCAGGAAAGGTTACACATTTTTAAAAAATGCATATTCGGCTTAGTTATTTAAAAACTTTGATTTCCAAACATGATTTCCTTACTTTTCAAAAACAGTTTTTCCTTATTTACTCTTTAAATGGTTTTAGATTGCTGGGCTTTTGGCTTACTTGGATCAGATGGGGTCCTATAGACTTCATATGGTTCAAGGGCCAGTCACGTGCTCTTTCGGGTCGTGACACGGACATTTCGTGATTGAATTAAACCCACCCGCAAGACCCTTGACGAAGGCCAACAAAGTTGTATGACAACCCTAATCCAATCGCATCATATGCGGCAGATAAGCACTAATTAACTACCATACACTACGCCTTGACGAAGGCCAACAAACGCAGCACGAATAATAAATAGTCCTTATCTAAAATAATGGAGGGCTACGACAGGTTTTTAAGAAAACCTTTTGCGTAATGAACTTGGTATCGTTGTATAATCGAGTGATTTGAAAAGGAGTGGTTTAAGCACCGCTTTTTAAAATCGAATAGTTTTCAAAACAAACTGAGTGGGTTGTAGCATTTGCTATCTTTTGCTAAAGAGGTCATTCCCGGTGAAGCGATCTCGGCTCTTTCCTCATCGAATGAGGTGCTGGATATTCATGAAGAATACCGCTATGCAAAGCAAGAACTAGAGCTACCTTTTTGAAAATTTGATTCTACAACATCTTTATGTTTCTTTCATTTTCATTAATCTCATTAATGAAGTCCCATCATTTATGTTTCCTAAACATCATAGAAGAAACAAAAATAAAACGTACGCTTATATCATCCGCATTCGCCATGGGGTCCCGTCATGCACCGTTAGGTTACTTAACTAACGGCAGAGCGGGGGCAGGACTAGCATGGATGCAAAACGTAAACAACGTTTATTATATATCATATATATAATATAAAGTATTTGTCTCACGCAGTTATATGATCTCATCACAGAACATTGCAGCAGAAGTCAATGTTAGGAATATGTATGCCCTAGAGGTCATTATTGTTGATATAGTGGATGCTTGGACATATATATAGAGGAATTTCTTGCTCGACATGATAGTATGCTACCAGGTTACCTTTATCTTAACATATAGACTTGTATTTATATTTTCTGTCTCTTACATGTTGATAAAGCCATTAGAATATATACTTGACTACCAGGATTATGATAAGATCATACTAATAGGGCCAGGGTGGTACAAAAGTACATCCTTTAATCAGTTCCTAGTCGAGAGAATATCGAGACTAGGGCATCGATATTCCAGAGTAGACTAGTGTGTACGTTTCTTGTCCCTTAGAGGGCGATGGCTGATCCCACAGCCATTGGTGTGTGATATCAAAGATTGTACACGGGTGCTCATTAGAGAATGGGTACACCGAATGGACTCGCCGAGGACTCCTAGTTGGTAGTTTATCTATCGTCAGATAGCAGTCCTCTGGTGACACTGGTATAAGTTAGTCTGTAGACCCGAGATCGTCATAAAGTCTTGTGTGGCTCCCACCTTACTTTTATTTCCTCCTTACCACGCTCAAGAGGAGTTATGCAAACATGTGGATTTTGGGTACAGTCCTGAGTCACTTGGAGGCAAAGAGCAATAGGAGGGGTTTCGTCTCTCTCAGTATTGGGGGTTGATGTTGCACTATGCTCGACTGGCTATAACTGGAAGTCCCTGGCCAGGGCTGCTGCTGATATTTACTGATAAGTGTTATCAGTAGTTTCTCGAACCGTTATAATCCAGATATCGGCATGACATATCACGTTACCGGGGTCTGACGTTTATCATCCCTAGACATGATATGCGACATATCAGATGAAGAGACCAGACTGTACGGTAGTGTTACTGATAGGCTTCATGGAGTGTATGGACAGGCTTACTTGTTGATCTTCATATCGCTTAATATCCGGGTAGCCGTTACGTCCAGCTAGTACCGTTGACGGCTTGTAGGTGACTGATGTGATCATCACCTACTGCTGGCATATTGACGAGTCTTTAGAGTCCCACACAGAAGTTCTCTGGTTCAAGCGAAACGAAGTAGGACACATATGTGATATGTGTGTGGGCCTGATTAAATACGTGTATGTGATACCGTATTGTAATCTGGCAGTTATCTGTTATCAAGTTAGGTTATATGTGATATAACCAGATTATCGAATCAAGTGTTGATTTGATAATGTGATACTCAAATAAATGATATTAGTCGGTCATATGTGATATAACCAGATTATTAAATCAAGTGTTGATTTAATAATGTGATATATATTATATTTGATATAATATATCTTAACTAATATTATTAGCTCACTAATTATTTACTTAATATATATTTATATATATATATATATATTAAGCATTGTATGAACTTCTATTTTTGGAAATTAGAAATTAAGGTGGAAAATGGGAGCATGGTGTGGTATGGCATTTGTTATTCGTTTATTCATCTTGACTCACTATTCAAGCATGGTTGCAATTTTATATTGCAATTTTTCCATGCTTGAATAAGTGAGGGTCAAGGGGTTGCCATTCAAATTTCTCATTCTAAGACTTAGCCATTTTTTGATAGCTTGCTCTTATTTTGCTCTCTTGCTCTCATCTTCTTCCTCTTCTTCATGCCACCATGGTTCAAGCTTCAACCCTCACATATGATGTGAATCATGAAGCTTGAACACATATTAGTGAGCCTCAAATCCCCTACTTCACCATCCTACTCTTGACTAGAGATCAAGTGTAGCGTGTTTCTTACGCTAAAGAGTTTAGTATAGAGGTAGCTTGAGTTGGAGGAACTCCGCGTGGATCATCTTCGACACGAAGGTCATCGGAAGAAGCTCATCCAAACCCTCATGTGGAGCCTAGTGGAGTTGCGGGACTACTACATGGAGCATGTGAAGTGAAGGACTCGATCTACGAGGGTATGGCCATCTTTCACTTCTTATAGTTTTTCTTGTTATCAAACTAAAATCCTAATAATCTAATTAACGATCTTGTTACTGTTAGTTAGCACCCTAAAAAATTTTAAAACGGCATGCTTGATACTTGTAAAACCCAGTGGGGGTGCTAGGGTACACTTTCAGTCAACATATGAAATATAGGATATATTAGGAGGTCCATATTTTAAATCAAGCCATTAAAAATCACGTATTCCACGATCGTGATGAATAGCCAAATCCACATCCCTAGACCCCTATGAGAGTCGAGCAACCCTGCATATTCTAGAGTTAGGAGACCCGGTCTCAACTCCTCGAGATGGTCTCCCACTGGACTCAAGAACCCAGTTATTTGCGCTCCCCGCCTTGGGTCTATCCTAATCCGGAAAAGTAAATAATATACATCAATGGTGACATCATCCTCAACCCGGAAGTGTCCCAATAAAAGAATATTACATACAAATTTTTTCATGAATGAAAATAGAAAAACTCTCATCTCACGCAAAAACCCCCGGCTATTCAAACACGACGATCCAATATAACATATCACAGCAACACATAACATCACATGTCATCAACGTAAGTAAATATGCGTATCCCAATTGTCATTGACGTATAGCAACGAAAACGGTGATACACCACATATTACACTTACGGTCGCAGAAAAGAAATGAAAACTATAATAATTAGAATCCACAACAGCTTAGACATCATAAACCCAGAATATCTCATACTTCGGATTTCATGCCTAACACTATAAACCCGGTATTTTAGTCTCAAATTGAAAACACTTTTCAATAACCAGTCGGAAAATTCAACAAGATTCCCAACAAATGATCGAATGCTCGTCGGAAACATTAGTAGACGGCCGCACCACCGATGTCGTCGACGAAGTACACTTAGGTAGAACACCGCAGCCGCGAGCACCCGAGCGGATGCTTTTGGCAACAGGGTTCTCCTATAATCACTTGATCGGGGCTATGGGGCGTGGCTATCTAGTAGTATTACGCGGCGAGTGTTCGCCTACTATACGAGATTGCGACGTAGTTTTGATCCGAATCGGAACTCCGTGGCAATCTATCGAATGAGACTAAATTGCTAGATTTACAATATACTAACTAGTTTTCACAAAACTAATTATTGTGGATTCCAAATATTGTATCACAGATCATTATCTACTAAACGATATTAAACATTTCGATCAAATTATCAAACACCCAGAAAACCCAGAGACCTCAACAGCTTGAGTCTCACTAAAAATACCCAGAAGATGCAAAATAAAAAAATGGTACAGCACAAGAAATTAGAACCAACAGCTCCATGAATGTGCGGCAGAACCGCGGCCAAACAGGGGTTTGGACCGTGGTTCCGCGGCAGTTCAGTAGAGTCGTGGTTTCGTTTTTCTTGGGGCTCCATTAAAAACCCTGCATGATTTTCTGAATATTTTTAATTTCAAAAATTCCAACTTTTGAAAAAATTTCCAGAAACTTGGAATTACGGGTTTCGAAAAGTCGATTGAACACTTTAAATTCGTCTAGACCACTCCTAATGCTCTAGATTGGCTCTGATACCATGAAAATATGCCTTAGCACCACTACTATGTTTTTAAAAGTATCAAGTATACAAGTTTAAAAAATCTAGTGTGTTATTGCATGCTATCCTAGAATTGAACTAGAGAATTAGGGTTTCATTGCATGTAAACAAACTTTACACTAAGTGAATAAGAAATACAACCTTTGTAGACCGGTCCTTCACTTCTAAAGCTCCATATAGTAGTCCCTTAGCTCCAAGCAATGGTCCCTCGAACTCTTCGTAGGCTCCACTTGGTGAAAGGAACAAGCTTGCTTAAGGATCTTCAAGGCCGAAGATGATCCACCTTGAGGAATCTTTAACTCAAGCTACCTCTTCACTAATTAAGGAATTAGTGAAGTAAAAAACCTACACTAATAGGCTAAATGAGAGTAGGTTGATAAAGTAGGAATTTTGCTCACTTTAGAATTCTCTTTCTCTTTTTCTTTTCTTACCTCACTCAAACCTAGAGAGCAAAAATGAGATGAAGAAGATAAACTTGTAGTGAACCATGGGTGGAAAAATATCTCATAGATATTAGTAGAGAGTTAACCATGGCTAAAAATAATGATTGGGTTAATAAATATCTAGAGTAAAACAAAATTAGTGGAAAAATTCAAGGCTTCTACATGCTTCCACAATCATCTTAAACCATGCTAATTTCCACCTAATTTTGGTTTTTCCCTTAATAATTATATCACCCAAATTATCTTTAGTTTGGTGTGAGTCTCATACACCCATATCCAATGTATCATCTAGCATGACACAATAATATATGTGACACACACACACACACACACACACACACATATATATATCACATAAATGTATATATCACCATATATACAAATCAAGAGAAGAAATTCTTTAATGAGCTAATATTAGTTAATATATATTAATATATCAAATATATAAATATATATCAAATTATTAAATCAACACTTGATTTAATAATCCGGTTATATCATATATAACCGGCTAATATCATTTCTATGTATATCAAATATACATATAACAAATCATTGAATTAACACTTGATTCAATAATCCGGTTATATCACATATAACCAATATCGTGAGATTAGAATACGGTATCACATACACGTATTTAATCTCGGTCCTGCACATATCACATGTGTGTCCTACTTCATTTCGCTTAAGCTAGGAAACCTTTGTGTGGGACTCTAAAAACTCGTCATTACGCCAGCAGTAGGTGATGATCACATCAGTCACCCACAAGCCGTCAGCGGTACTAGCTGGACGTAACGGCTAGCTAAGTATTGAGCGATCAGAAGATCAACAAGCAAGCTTGTCCAAACTCCCTCAAAGCCTATAAGTAACACTACCGTACAGTCCGGTCTCTTCGTCTGATATGTCGCATATCGAGTCTGAGGGTGGAATCGTCAAACCTCAATAACTTGATAAGCCATGACGATGTGAGGCTCATAACGGGTCGAGAAACTACTGATAACACTTACAAGTAAATCTCATCAATGGCTCTGGCCAGGAACTTCCTGTTATAGCCAATCGAGCATAGCGCAACATTAACTCCCAATACCGGAAGAGACGAAACTCCTCCTATCGCTCATTACCTACATATGACTCGGGACTGTACCCAAAATCCACCTGTTTGCACAACTCCTTTGAGCCGGGGTAGGGAGAAAATCAAAGCACAGTGGGAACCAGACAAGACTCTATGACGATCTCGGGTCTACAGACTAACCTGTACCATTGTCACCAGAGAACTGCTATCTGATGATAGGTATAATACCATTTAGGAGTTCTCGGTGAGTCCTGTTCAGTGTACCCATTCTCCAATGAGCACTTATGTACAATCTCTGATGTCAAACACCAATGGCTGTGGGATCAACCATCGCCCCATACAGGGTCAAGAAATGTACACACTAGTCTACTCTGGAATATCGATGCCCTGTCTCGATACTCTCACGACTAGGAATAATTAAAGAATGTACTTGTGGACTACCCTGGCCCAACTAATATGATCTACATCATAGTCCTAGTAGTCAGTACACATCCTAAGGGCTTTATCAACATGTAACGGAGAGACAGTATAATGATACAAGTATACATGTTAAGATAAAGAGCAACCAGATAGCATACTATCATGTCGAGCAAGAAAGTCCTCTCTATATATGTCCAAGCATCCACTATAATATACAATCATGTACAATAATGGCCTCTAGGGCATACATATAACTAACAAAATTGTATTTATGGATAGATTTATTTCAAATTAGACTGAGACTCTGTCTGAGTCAGACCCTTTAAAACGAATTGGAGTCCTGAATTAGTTTTTGGAGTTATCGGTAACTGCTGCACATGGACGGCAGGATTTGTGACTTTTTCCAAGCCAATTACCGTATTGATAACCCCATTTTAGTTATCTACCTTAAATAGGCAAGCACCCAAATTCTCCAGCTCCTTGAGGCGCAAGAGAACTGGTCCCGCTTAAACCTATATTTACTAGGGTCCTTATTATAATTTAATATAACTTGAGGGGGTTTTATGAAAAATGGTTTTGATATATTTTCAAAATACACCTCAAGTATTTAATTATAGTTTTTAGGGTTTTCATAGATGTAATTTTTAAGAGTGATGAGATAGTCTAGTGGATATAACCTAACTTGTATAGTATATGGTATTTTCATGTAATTTGACTTGTATCGATTCTTGATGGTATTTTCATGAACTTTTGTGATTCTTTTTTTTATTAGAAAACATGGAATATATTATATATTTAAAATAGATATTTTGATAATATTTATATATATATATATAATTATTAAAAATAGAATTTATTTATTAATAGAAATCACGTTTTCTTAGAAATTGTAATAAAAATTCAATCGAGATCATATGCTCCGTGAGGAGGTCTGCATCTAAATCTACTAGTCCCGAGGATGTGCGATAACCTGCACCATCCCAATCGGGTTCCCCAAAATGGGTTGTAGAGGGTTATTTGCAAGGAATTAATTAAAACAATTTAAAGAATACGGGTTTTGATAGTTAAGGTATTTTAATGTAAAATATTGTATTTTTGTCCCACAGAAATTGTTACAAAAGCCATCGTGCTATGTCAAGATGAGTGTTGTGATGAGATAGGTCATTACCTCATGAGTTTTCTAAAGGTAATATGAGCAAAACGATAAAATAATGTTGTATGTAAACTTGACGGTATTTTACCGTAAAAATGAAATAAAAGTTATAATACATATTATTTTGAATTGAAACTTGTTGTAAATATTGTTTTATGTTTGTTAAATAATATAAGAAGAGATGGTTAATATGTTGTTTTAGAAAAGTTGAGTTTTTAAAGAAATGAGAATCGAAAGTCGGAATAACTCCGCTTCTGACGAATTTTGAGAAGAGAGTGTTTTAGATTAGAAATATAGGAGGGGAGAGGGGACTTACAATTTGAGAATAGAGGGGGAGGTAGAGGAAGATTTCGAAGGCATCATGGAGTTTCGTCGTCGCCGGATTTGTCCCGAAATGTCGCCGGAACTTTGACCTTGGCTAACTCCACTTGTACAACTTCTTGGACTTGGAAAATTTAGAGATTTTTGGCAAAATATTTCTGAATGAGAAGGGTTATGGTGTAAGGTGGTATTTATAGGATAAATTAGGGTTTATCGTATTGAAATGATAATTAAAAATGCATTAAAATTTGGTTTTAAGACTCATTTTAATTCTCTAGAAATGTGCAGGGAAATCAAACAGACTAGGGTTAGTGGGGTAGGCCAAGAAGTGCTAGGGTTAAAAAATTGAAGCATTAGGGACGAGGGGGCCCGGCGATGCCAGCCCAGAGGCGAATCTCGCCGGCCACTTGGTAGGTTCGGGGTATGGGATTGATGCCACATGTTGGTGTCATTTCATATATCTCAGTGCACATGTTTGATTAATCTGACTTTTCATTTTTACGTGTTTTGGACGTGTAAACTTTTGGGCTTCCAAAAAGTTTAAAAGAAAACTCAGCAAAAATATTATGTGGCTGAGGGGATTCGAACGCAGGGGCTATGTCACAGCAATGCAAGGCTTTACCAATGAGCTACAAGTGCTTTCTTGCTGTTCAAAAGAAAATCAAATTTATAACTTGTGCTCAGAACTTACAAATACTCCATTTGTACATTAACTTTAAAATTTTCTATACATTAAAACAGAGTCGTTACATTCTACCCTCCTTACAAAAAATTCGTCCTCGAAATTTACAATTATTTAAGGACTAATTTACAAACAAGTGAGGGTATTTTGCACACATGTCATCTTCTCTTTCCCATGTTGATTCTCCTGGCGTGTCTTTTTTCCACATCACTCGAACCAAGTTTACTTCCTTATTCCGAAGTGACTTTACCTTTCTATCCAGGATTTCAAAGGGTTGTTGCTCACAAGATAGATCCGTCTGTACAGTGAGCTCGGAGTTATCAAGGATATGACTGGAGTCACTCACATACCTTCTGAGTTGGGATATATGGAACACATTGTGTACTTCTCCCAATGAGGGTGGAAGTGCCAAGCGATAAGCCACTTCTCTGACTCATTCGAGTATGTCGAATGGTCCAATGAATCTCGGACTTAACTTACCCCTTCTTCCAAAACGAATCACTCCATGGTTAGGTGAGATCTTTAAAAAGACATGATCTCTTGGTTGGAACTCCAAGTGATGGCGCTTTGCATCAGCACAGTGCTTCTGTCGGTCTTGGGCTATGCGCATTCTTTCCTTGATAGTGCGAACTACATCTACAGCTGCCACTATCATCTCAGGTCCAAGGAGTTCTCTATCTCTGATGTCGTCCCAACTTAATGGTGATCGACACTTCCTTCTATAGAGCGCGGCAAACGGTGCCATTCCAATACTTTCTTGGTTGCTGTTGTTGTATGAAAACTCCACAAGATGTAGGTGATCTTCCCATAATCCTCCGAAGTTTAAAATACACGCTCTTAGAATATCTTCAAGTATCTGAATCGTTCGCTCAGACTGTCCATCTGTTTGTGGATGGTAAGCTGTGCTAAAGTTCAGACTTGTTCCCAAACTAGCCTGCAGACTCTGCCAAAATTGCGATTGGAATCTGGTGTCACGATCAGAGACAATGCAAACTGGTACTCCATGTAATCTCACAATCTCCTGCATGAGTTCATGGGTATCAAAGATAGTACATATCGAAGAGTTAAATCTTACTTAGATTCAAACTTACCTCCATGTACTTCTTTGCTAATTTCTCGGTAGATTGGCCGACTTGAAAAGGAATAAAGTGAGTCGACTTTGTAAGTCGATCCACAATAACCCATACCACCTCATTACCTTTCGTGCAGCGAGGAAGAGCAATCATGAAGTCCATGGTGATGTGTTGCCACTTCCATTCTGGAATAGGTAACGATTGAAGTAAACCAGCAGTCCTGTGATGTTCAGCTTTCACTTGCTAACAAACCAAACATTTAGCGACGCTTCTGGCAACTTCACACTTCATTCCATGCCACCAGTAATGTTGCCGCAGTTCTTTGTACATCTTTGTACTACCAGGGTGTACTGAATAGGAAGAGCTATGAGCTTCTTTCATCAATTCTTCCCGAACAGAACCTTGTAGTACACACAATCTACTGTCGTATCTCAAAGATCCGTCTTCATGGATGATGAAGTCTGTTCGAAGTCCACTTTCTACTTGTTCTTTGATCTTTTGCTACGTGGCATCACTTGCTTGAGCTGCTTTGATCTGATTGACAATTGTAGACTGAACTTGTAAGTTCATCAAACTTGAAGCGTTACCTGGCAAGACCACTTCTATCTCCATCTGATGCAAATCTTAATGTATCTTCCACTATGTGGTAAGATTCATTGATAGTGGTTAGCGACTAAGTGCATCAGGTACTATATTCACCTTCCTTGGATGATATTTTAAGTTGATGTCGAAGTCCGCCATAAGTTCTAACCATCTTCTCTGTCGCGTATTCAACTCTTTCTAAGTAAACACATACATCAAACTTTTGTGGTCTATGTAGATATCTACCCATTCTCCAAGAAGGTAATGGCGCCAAATCTTGAGAGCAAAGATAACGGCTGCCAACTCCAGATCATGCGTCAGATAGTTGCGCTCATGAACCTTCAGCTGTCTTGATGCATAAGCTACAACTTTACCGTGCTGATGTAAAATATATCCTAATCCCTTACCGGATGCATCGCATTCCACTACGAATCCTCCAGATTGGTTCGGTATTATGAGAATAGGTGCTGATGTCAATCTTAACTTGAGTTCCACGAAAGCTTGTTCGCTTGTTTCTGACCACACGAATTCTTCATCTTTATGCGTGAGCTTGGTAAGGGGTGTTGCAACTTTCGATAATCCTTCAATAAATTTTCGGTAATATCCCGCTAATCCTAAGAAACTTCGAATGTCCTTCGGTGTCTTTAGTGTCGTCCATTCGCTTACTGCTGCTAGTTTAGTTGAATCTACGGAGATTCCTTCACCTGAAACGATATGTCTGAGAAATCTAACTTGTTCTAGCCAAAACTCGCACTTTCTGTACTTGGCATAGAGTTGATGCTGTCGCAAAGTCTCCAGGAAAACTCGTAATTGTTTGGCGTTCTCTTTTCGATTCTTTGAATATACTAGGATGTCGTCGATGAATATGACAACAAACCTGTCTAGGTACTCTCAGAAAACTTGATTCATTAGCTTCATGAATATGGATAGTGTATTGGTCACTCCAAATGGCATCACGAAAAACTCATAATGTCCATACCGAGTCCTGAATGCCGTCTTCGGAATATTAGACTCTTTGATCTTCACCTGATGATAACCCGAACGAAAATCTAACTTTGAGAAAATGCAAGATCCACTTAGCTGATCGAACAGATCGTCGATTCGCGGTAGTGGATACTTGTTCTTTATCGTGACTTTGTTCAAAGCTCTGTAATCAATGCACATTCTGTATGAACCTTCCTTCTTCTTCACAAGCAAAACTGCAGATCCCCAACTTGAAGTAATGAGATGAATCCATCCTTTCTGGAAAAAATTCGTCCAGCTGAGTACGGACCTCCTTCAAACCTTCAGGGCTTAGCCGATACAATGCTTTGATCACCGGTTGTGCTCTAGGTACTAAATCAATTCCGAATTCAAGAGCTCGATCGGGAGGCAAACCTGATATTTCTTCAGGAAATACATCATCGAACTTCCAAACTACCTCTGGCTTATCTTCTCTTGCCTGTAGAGTTGCAATCACTGCCTTTTTCGGTTTTACTTTGTATGTGCTTGGCTCCAGGGTACGGTCTCCACTTTTGAAATAAAAGACCAGATGCTCTGGAATCTCGAACACTACCCTCCTTTGACGACAGTCGATGGTAGCGTAGAAAATTCCTAGCCAATCCATACCCAAAACGACATCAAAATTCGGTATGTCCAGCACCTTGAAGTCAGCATTGAATTCTCTGCTGCAGACGACCATTGGACACAGGTCGTATCCCATTGTTGCCTTTAGAACGTCGTTCCCTGAACTGACATTCCAGTTGGATATGAGCGATATGACTGGAATCGCATGAGTTCGGACGAACCGTTGCGACATAAAGCAATGAGATGATCCAGTATCGAAGAGTGCTAGTGCAGGAAGTGAGGCTAGTAAGATCATACCTAAGTTATGTGGGTTAGGTTTTAGGTATAGAAAAAGATATCTGGATATGTATAAGTATTGAAAGAAAGCTTGAAAGAAAAGAGTTACCAGTGATGACTTGGCCTGTGGCTTCAGCTTTTTCCACAGTCATTGTGAAAGCCTTTCACCTCGGTACATTCCTCCTTGTTGGAGGAGCATTCCTCTGTCCGTTCCTCTGTCCTTGAGGTAGGTTCCTTTGTGCTTGATGGAACTGACGAGGAGGAGGTGCAGTAGGTCCACGAGGAGGTGGAGCAGGGAGAGCAAGACGTGGTGCAGGTGCCTGGATAACTGGTCGCTGCTGATAGGTGATTGCTGGTCCGGGTGCAGGATTCGGATTAAGTCGACAAGGACAAGACCCAATATCATGTGTGGCTGAGCCGCAGACTAAGCAGAGGCGATTAGCACGCCTGCAATCCTTTGCTAGGTGTCCATCCCTTCTTCAGTATGTGCAAAAGTCTGGACTGGGCCGGTTGAATGGTACTCTCGGTCTCCTGGGTATAAAAGGTGGCCTGGAAGAGGCTCCTCCTGCCATTTGGGTGGCAGGACGTTTTACACCGGAAGATTGAGGTCTGCCCTTTTTCTTCACTACTGCCTCATATCGACGGGTAGCTTTCAGAGCCAGGTCATGGGTTGGGAAATCCCCTGTAGCTAAGGCAGGTTGCATCTCCGGATCCAACCCTTGCTGAAATCATCTAGCTTTGATCTCAGCCATTGGTATCAAGAGTGCCGCGAATCTACTCAATATTGTAAACTCAGTATCATACTCATCCACTAATTTGCTCCACATAAAGACTTGTTGTAGGTGGATGCATTGCTGCTCCATGTCGAATCGGGCAAATACTTCATGTCGAACATCTCGCGAAAATTCCTCCATTCGATCGGCTGGTCAAGACGGCTTTCTTCCGCCTTCCACCAAACTCTGGCGTTATCTATGAGTTGCAGCTTTGCAACTCTAACTCAGGAAATCTCTGGCACTTGTGCTGCAGCCAGATCGTCTTCGATACTCTGAGCCCCTTCTTCAGCTTCCAAAGGGCTCTCTTTTCCAGAAAATTGTTTATGATGCAATGCCCGGAATTAGTTCACTCCGGGTGCTTCTGCTGCTGAACAGTTTAGGAGGATGGCAGTCTGCTGCTACTATCCCTCCAGGAGACTCTTAATTGCCTCGAGCAGTACCGTCTTGTCACGGCCCGAAAAGTACGGAACATGACCGGCACTTAAACTACGAAACGTCACGAGGCGTACGTAGTCTAAGTAAATCCAAAACCCAGAAATCCAAACCAAGTAAAGCAGTAGAGTGAAGGAAAACCAATTTAAAAGCAAGAAGTTTAACAACATAAGCCGAAATATGCCTTTTTTAAAATCTCAAGTCTTTTCTGAAAATTTCGGCAGAGTTTCCTTTGTAAAAACTGACCCCAAACGGGTACAAACCTGATATAACATATATAATGAATAAAGGTATCCCCAAGCGGGAGCTAGCACTTCGTCAATCGACGGCCACAACCACGCAAGCAATATAATATACAACGCCGAAGGGTGAGGATCAAACTCAGGATAAAAATCCAACATCATCAAGAAAACTAGAGGAAAACCATAATAATACAGCGCGCGACTCTAAGCTCGAAAGAATATGCACTGGTCATCTATCTCTATCAAATATACATGTCTGGTTGATGGAGTTTTACTAGATACAAATGAAATAACAAATATACAATGGAGGTCCTGATGCAAAAGAACCCACCTACCAAAGCAATCACCCGGAAGGAACAGTATGCCAGTAAAACCGCAACGAAACCTGTACGGCAAAACCTGCAAGAAACTGTGGCACAACGGGGGTGAGTTGCCAACTCGTGAGTAGAAAACATCTACGAGTAGAAATCGCGTGCATGACACTATCTTAGGTCATATCAAGCAATATCCTCAAATAAATATCCTGGTCCATTTATGTATAAGTGTAATACTACATGCTCGTGTCAGTATCTCAGATAGCAACATATCAGATATATGATGCATGAATGCATTACAAATGAAACATAATACATTATGAATGAGACAACTGTTTTATTTATTTAATAAGATTTCTGTATGTATATAACTCGTGTATCATCAATGAAATCGATAGATAAAACATTATCCAGCATCGACATAAAACATAAATCTCAGTATCTCAATAGCTTAGGCTCCGGCTATCCGTACTGGCCTGTATCATCAAATCTCAATATCTCAGTGTTTCAAGTCTCAATATCTCAATAACTCAGGCTCCGTCAGTCTAGATCGGCCCATATCATCAATCACACGACCACAAACGATATCCTCCGGATATCCGCC
Source organism: Agapanthus africanus (assembly GCA_030015575.1). NCBI lineage: Eukaryota > Viridiplantae > Streptophyta > Magnoliopsida > Asparagales > Amaryllidaceae > Agapanthus > Agapanthus africanus. The sequence continues at coordinate 444,084,437 of JASDDO010000001.1, forward strand.
GCGCCAGCTAAAATCACTGGTAGGCAGTCTGCCCCTGCCGAGCTCATCGTCTATAACTCGAGCTTCTTGCCCTGGGATACCTTACCGGGCCTACCATGTACCTGAGACGGTTCATCCAACTCCTCGAATCGGGTCTCGAAAACATCTCAGAACCGAGAAAATATCATGGTGGACAATACTCATCATATCAAGGAAAACCGAATTTTTCTCTTTAAAATAACTCGTCAGTTTATAAAACTTTCACATGCGGTTTCCAAATCCAGAAAATCTCAAGAAGGATCCGAAATCATCAAATCACCATGTCAATAAACAGTGAAAACCGACATAAATCTCCATAATACTGCATAATCAATGAATACATGAATGCGTCTGATATCATGCAATGAATGCAATAGTTAAACTAGCATATGAAAGCTATAACATATTGCAACTATCAACTTAACAAGCTATGTCAAAGAATAGTATTTTCTAAAATGTACGTAGCATGGCAATTACCGATGAAGATGTGTGTGAGCTGGCAAGCAAGTGTATGTGGAGCATACGCATCATCGGTAATGGTGTTGCTGTCCTGACAGCAGGGTTTCATGATAATTATAGATAACATATGCACAAGCATGCAATGAGATGAAACATCATGAGTATACAGAAAGTGATATAGTAACAGCAACACTGAAGAATAAACCTACCCGATATACGAGTCATACAGTTTGGTATTTTAAAGTACCCACGATTCACTGCATTTGAAAACAGGTATGACTCGAGCCCAGTCAAAAGGGTATGGAAATCCACCTAGTCTGAGTCGATCTATATATATCTAATAGTCGGTGATCTCGCCTCAATAGTATCACGTACAATACAATATACACATATGGCATCCTCAAGTCAAGAGTGCGGATCTAACATCATAATTATATCTCATACGGTAAATCTATCGTACGGCATCCCAAATCCGGGTACGGGTCAAATATCATATTTATCTCATTACTCATCTGATATCCTTATCATCACATATCGTGAACAGGGGGTACTGATCTAAGTCTAGTACAATACTAATATCATCAACATATGTGTGCGTGTGTCTGAAACACATCGCCTAAAGATCCGCTATAACATCATGCCGTATCTCTTAATACGAACCAAATCACATCACCGATCTCATAGCACCATGCCAAATCTCATCGACTCATCTCCAAATACCATATACTATCCTCAATCATCTATGTATACGTATGTGTGTATATATATAAACACACGCATCCACATCTATCTATAAACATAAAACATAAACGCCCAAAACCATATCTCATGTGTGTATGTGTATGTGTAGCAACCTTACTCTAGGTTTCATGACTATGAAACCAACTGAATCACCCTCCTCAAATCTCGCTAACACTAACTCATAATCTCCTAACCTTTTCTTGCTAAGTGTTCAATCTCTCCATAATATATAAATGCATATCTATAACATATCACATCATTTCTTACAACTTTGCGGGGGGTACTATACGCCATCCACCCGACTTCTCCCCGTAGATATATATCTACTCACCTGTTTCTTGCGTGCCGATACTGATGTCGCCATCTTCTTCTTCAATGTCTCGATATCCATGTGGGGGTACCTACACATATATCATGCAATGAATGCAATAGTTAAACTAGCATATGAAAGCTATAATATATTGCAACTATCAACATAGCAAGCTATGTCAAAGAATAGTATTTTCTAAAATGTACGTAGCATGGCAATTACCGATGAAGATGTGTGTGAGCTGGCAAGCAAGTGTATGTGGAGCATACGCATCATCGGTAATGGTGTTGCTGTCCTGACAGCAGGGTTTCATGATAATTATAGATAACATATGCACAAGCATGCAATGAGATGAAACATCATGAGTATACAGAAAGTGATATAGTAACAGCAACACTGAAGAATAAACCTACCCGATATACGAGTCATACAGTTTGGTATTTTAAAGTACCCACGATTCACTGCATTTGAAAACAGGTATGACTCGAGCCCAGTCAAAAGGGTATGGAAATCCACCTAGTCTGAGTCGATCTATATATATCTAGTAGTCGGTGATCTCGCCTCAATAGTATCATGTACAATACAATATACACATATGGCATCCTCGAGTCAAGAGTGCGGATCTAACATCATAATCATATCTCCTACGGTAATCTATCATACGGCATCCCAAATCCGGGTACGGGTCAAATATCAAATTTATCTCATTACTCATCTGATATCATGATCATCATATATCGTGAACAGGGGGTACTGATCTAAGTCTAGTACAATACTAATATCATCAACATATGTGTGCGTGTGTCTGAAACACGTCGCTTAAAGATCCGCTATAACATCATGCCGTATCTCCTAATACGAACCAAATCACATCACCGATCTCATAGCACCATGCCAAATCTCATCGACTCATCTCCAAATACCATATACTATCCTCAATCATCCGTGTATACGTATTTGTATATATATATAAACCCACGCATCCACATCTATCTATAAACATAAAACATAAACGCCCAAAACCATATCTCATGCGTGTATGTGTATGTGTAACAACCTTACTCTAGGTTTCATGACTATGAAACCAACTAAATCACCCTCCTCAAATCTCGCTAACACTAACTCATAATCTCCTAACCTTCTCTTGCTAAGTGTTCAATCTCTCCATAACATATAAATGCATATCTATAACATATCACATCATTTCTTACGACTTTGCAGGGGGTGTTATACGCCATCCACCCGACTTCTCCCCGTAGATATATATCTACTCACCTGTTTCTTGCGTGCCGATGCTGCTGTCGCCATCTTCTTCTTCAACGTCTCGATATCCATATGGGGGTACCTACACATATAATCCAATTGAAATACGTGTTAAAATCCAATCAGAAAACCAAATCGGCACACGCTACGCTCATAGGTAAAAACCTATAGCCCCATACGTAAAACACGACCAATAATCTTAGTCGTTGACGTTCAAACACCACACGATGGAAACACGCTATCAAATACCAAAATCAAGTCAAAACAAAGCCGTAAAACAATGCATCAACTCATGGAAATGGTTCCAGATTTTACCCTAATAGAAATTAGTCAATTCTGCATATGCCAAGGGTCTAGTTTACTGGAGATAAAGCTACAGAACAAATACGAGACCAAAAGCTCCTACCCTGGCTGCAATTTGCGGCCAGATTGATTAAATCTGTGGCCTGGCAAGGGAGTTAGGGTCCTGGGTCTTGGGGTTTTCATCTAGGTGGCCTGCTCAACTCTCTGTATTTGCTAAATAATTTTCAGAGGTCCCGAGTGTTGGCAGATTTCATTTTCCAAACACAATTTCCAAAATTTCAATGTCGGCAGAAATTCAAAGTTCGTGTTCTGGGTTTAAGTCTCAGGTTTGGGTCTGAATTCTAGTACTAGGGGGTTTGTGTGGCCTCTACTAAGCCTAATTTCCCAACACAACTCAAGAATTCCAAAAAACCCTAACTACAAATTTCCGAAGCTCACTAAACAACACTATATCGATGCTAAACATGTATATGTGATAAGGTAAATAGAATACAATACAAATGGGTGCAGAAATTACCCTATTTGGGCAACTCAAGAAAACCCTAATTTGCCAAAGTTGTCAAAATCCCTCTTTTCTTGGTCCATAGTGTAGAGGAGAAGGAGGGGAACACTTTTAATGAAAGGGGTTTAGGGTTTTGATGGAGATTTGGAGATGGTTTCTTGGGGTGAAGGTGGAGAGAGAACTTGAGGAAGAAGGAGATGAGAAAATAATGGGGAAGGGTTATGGTGGCAGCCTCTCTCTCACTCTCACTTTATTCTCACCCACTCTCACTAAATTACCCTTTTTGCCATTTCTCTTTTCTTTTCTTTTCTCTTTTGAAACCAAAGCACAATAATTCCCATAAAACAACACAAATGCGGCAACATGTCACCAAATGCAACATGACATGGTGCACTAACCATGGAAAACTGTAAAAACACGGATTTGGTTTAATCGCGATTAGCAGTGCACTGATCGGGTTTTATCCAAACTGCATATAATTGATTTTTAAAATGCCAAATTCTTTAAATATATTCTAAAAATGAATAAATCATTTTTAATTTCCAATTATTTCATAATTATTGGTATATATTTATACCATTTTTCGAAAACCCCAATTTCGCAAATCGGGCAGTTTTCGGGAAATATATTATTTTAATATTAAATTCCAAAAATAATATTTTATATATTCTGAAATGTTACAATCTTCCCCCCTTAAAAAAATTCGGTCATGGAATTTAAATTTAAACCCCTCAATACTAAAACATTTCAGTAAAAAAAAGATCAAGTCGTCAGGGCTCCAAAATCAGCAATACATAAAATGCATTGTAGCGCAATGCATGAGCATGAAGAATGAGAAGATAACTCAAAATCAAAACTCCGTCAAGTATCCCGCAATCATCGGAGTCATGGCGAAGACATCAATTTCAAAGCCCAAATGGAAACCAATCATGATATACATCAAAACCATACATGTAAACATCAACACTATACATGTAAACATCATAAGGAAATGCATGCCAAACCTTTCATGTTGCTGTGCGATGCGCGTATCGCGGCACAGCGGCAGACGACTATTGTAAGAAAATAACTATATATATACTTATCCTTTGTTTAATATGTACGTCCCGCCGTTCTGAAATAATTTAGAAGGGTTTCCTTTATAAAATGTTTCGTGTCATCTCAGACACGTAGGTAAATACTGAGACTATAGCTCCCCTTTTGGAAATCCCTTCGATAGCTATCAATGCATGCAAAATATATCCAGGTACTGTCCTCTGACTAGTTCTGCTCAGTAAGAAAACAAATAGTAAATATCATAAAAACGTACTGCTCCATAAGAATCAATCCCAAAATGTGCATAAGAATGCCGCGTGCGTCGGTGCGCACGGAAATCAAATCCATGAATGTGTCATACATGTGCACAGAACCAACATCTAAGTGCAACAGGTGTGCACGAAAGCATCTGTCTAGTGCAACGGGTGTGCACGACAACAATATCAGGTGCATCTGATATGCACAAAGAATCCCGATTTAGTGCATCTGGTGTGCACCAAAATCGTATCTCATATCATGCGCCCAACATGCGCGAAAATCCAAATCAGGTGCATCCATCATGCACAAATAAAATCTAAATCATGTGCATCCAACATGCACGAAATCACGAAATCCAATATCAAGCGCCGAACACGCGCAAAATCCAATCCAAGCGCGTCAGTCCGTGAAAAGTATCTAGTGCAGTAACATGCATGAAAACGAACATCAAGTGCAGAGGCGCACAAAACACAAATCTGGTAACACAAATGCTCAAGACATATATCGAGTGCAACCGAGGTACGGGGTATATGTCTGATGCAACCAATGCACAAAATACCTAGCTGGTGCCACAAATGCTCGAAACATGAATCCGGTGCATCCAGTGCACGAAATATCAAATCCAGTGCATCCAGTGCATGAAATACCAAATACGGTGTAACAATGCACAGCGTAAAAACCTAGTGCAACAACTGCACAAAATACAAATCAGGTGCAAAAGGTGCACGGAAATGCATCAATAACTCAAATGCGTATAAAAAGCAACACCGAGTGTGCCAAGGTGTATAAAATCATAAACGCGTGCAACTGCGTTCACAAAACACGTATCCACGCACTGCAAGCACATGTAAGCTATACTGAGTGCAAAACCAAATCGAGTGTATACCACCTGTACAAAAATCAAATCAAATGTATGCAATCCATGAAATCATAAACATGTGCAACCAAGGCTCAAAATCAACATCAAGTGCAATAAATCTGCACAAATCATAAATCAACACAACGGTGTATAAAGCATATCTCAAGTGCAATAACTATGCACAAACACGTAAATACCTAGTAGGTGCAACCATGGTGCACAAAAGAAAATATCATGAAACTCGGTCATTAAAACTCAATCATGCAATAAATCACCCAAAATACCGAAATCTAAAGTGACTGATACGTGATGGTCAACTCACAAAATCACAAATCGTAAATACTGTCATCGATATGTCCTTCCTTCAAGGTCGAGAAGGTGTCGGTGCATCCAATGCTAGCAGAGCAAGATATCTACTTACCTCCTGATCATGGCCTGTCGTCTGGTGCACTTAGGCTCTCGTCTCTCACTGCGAATTGCTAAGTACATAGCTCCCCGGCTCAATGGTCCAATATGGAAATGATAATGGAAGTAGTCCGCTCTGGCACGTCCTCTAAAGATCTCTGACCAACTCTTATGGTCACTCATAACATGTCTCGTCGACGATGCTGAACTCTGGCCTCCTGGGTGTGCGTAATACAACTGATCCTGGGTCCATGTCTTCTCGTATAGTACTCCAGAAAGGTTCTGTCGAAGTATCTCCCAAATCTCGTTTCCGCCGAACTGCCCGAAAATCATCATCTTTCACTAAATATATTTCTTGTTCCGGAACGGCTGCATACTCATCACGACTCCTCCTGGAAGATATACCCATAGTCAACGCCTCTACTTGCGTACCACATCTCTGATGTCAGTGTAGTGGAACGTCCTCTCGTTACGATCTCGTACGAACCTCTTACTCCACTTTCCTCCAATGTCGACAGATTCGGACTCATCTCCTCATGGATGCATGGACTGCGCTCCAACGGCTATACTCATATCTGGAGTCTCCCAAGCAATGTATCCCATCACATGATCTCCGAATGATGTCGAACTTTTCGATCGATTCGTCAAGATTCCATAATCCCCCAAGAGCTCAACATCTTGGGTACAGTTTAATAATATCGAATATATGCCTGTAGGATTCCTAGGCACACTATAGAGGTCTCACAAGGCATCAACCATGCCAATTTCAAATTTTATGGGTGCCGAGAAACCCTAATACGGATCGTCGACTAGAATTCTAGGCGAAACATTAAACTAGTTAACGACTTAACTAAAGGAGAGAGGCTACAACCTTTGTAGATCCGTTTCTCCACTTCCTTAGCTCCACGTAGGCGTCCTCTCGCTGTCCATCTCGAATCTCGAACTCAATCGTCGGCTTCATCGGAGAAATGGGCAGGCTCGGTCGTCGGCTTCGTGCCGAAGATGATCTACGTCGAGGCATCACAAGTTCAAGCTCCAACTTCACCAAGTTGTGAAACTTGTGAAGAAAACACCCTATACTACTTGGCAAGAGGTAGAGGATGAAGAAATAGGAGGTGGGTTCACTTTAGAATTGGATTTCTCACTCTTTTTCTCAAGGTGCCATTGATGAAGGCAAGGTTTTCTTCATGAAGATGAAGAAGAAGAAGAAGATAGAATATGATAAGTATTGTTAAAAGAATAAACAAAAATGAATACTTATCATCTTCTAACCTTGGTTAAGTGTAGAGAATAGACCATGGTCAAGTGAGAATGGTTAGGGTTAAGCATGAAGACAAAATGGTCACTTTAGTCAAAGCTTCATCAAGCTTCATCAAGCTTCATGAAAGAAAGAAACCATTTTGTTTTCTTTTATTTATTTAGCAAGAAAGAATAGATAAATAAATAAGTAAATAAATCAAAACCCTAACTATTATCATAACCATGGTTTAAGTCTTAACACAAAATCAATTTACATGCATCATCAAACATGACACATTGTAGTGCACAAAAGTATATCACATATACAACTTGTGAACTACAAGTGAGAAAATCCTTTTAAAATGAACCAATACTAGTTAATGCAAAGTAATATATCAAATATATAATTATACATTAAATCATTAAATCAACACTTGATTCAATGATCCGGTCATGTCGCACATAACCGACTAGTATCCAATGTATCGACTTATCGAATCAATCTCCGATTCGATAACTAGGTTATATCGCATATAACCAATCGAAACATTCATCGCGAGAATGAAATACGGTATCACATACACGCATTATTCTCGGTCCCGCACATATCTCATATGCGTTCCTATTTCGTTTCGCTTGAGCCAGGAAACCTCTGTGTAGGACTCTAAAGACTCGTCAATACGCCGGTAGCAGATGATGATCATATCAAGCACCCACAAGCCGCAAGCGGTCTGCTAAACGTAACGGCCATCCGGGTATTGAGCGATCAAAAGATCAACGAGCTAGCCCGCTCACACTCCTGTGAATCCAACCAGTAACACTTACCATACAGTCCGGTCTGTTCGTCTGATATGTCGCATATCAAGTCTAGGGGTGGTAAACGTCAGACCCCAGTAACCGATAAGTCGTGCCGATGTGAGGCTCATAACGGGTCGAGAAACTACTGGTAACACTTACCAGCAAATCTCTGATCAGCCCTGGCCAGGGACTTCCCTGTTACGGCCAATCGAGCACAGCGCAACATCAACCCCCAATACCGGGAGAGACGAAACCCCTCCTATCGCTCATTGCCTCCATGTGACTCGGGACTGTACCCAAAGACCACCGTTTTGCACGCCCTCATGGACGTGGTAAGGTGGAGATCAAAGCACAGTGGGAATCACACAAGACTCTATGACGATCTCGGGTCTACAGACTAACCTGTACAAGTGTCACCTGAGAACTGCCATCTGACGTGAAGTATAAAACCATCTGGGAGTTCTCGGCGAGTCCGTCCAGTGTACCCAGTCTCCACTGAGCACCCGTACACCATCTCTGATGTCAAACACCAATGGATATGGGATCATCCATCGCCTATCTCATGGGTCGAGAAGCGTATACGCTAGTCTACACTGGTATATCGATGCCCCGTCTCGATACACCCACGACTAGGGACCTTGAAGGATATACCTATGGACTACCATGTCCCCACTAGTATGATCTGCATCATAGTCCAGGTAGTCAAGTACACATCCTAAGGGCTTTACCAACATGTAACTACAAGACAGTTTAAAAAGACTAGTATACATGTTAAGATAAAGAGTAACCAGATAGCATACTATCATATCGAGCAAGAAAGTCATCTCTATATATGTCCAAGCATCCAATATAATATATATCATCTGTACAATACTGGCCTCTAGGGCATACATACAACTAACAATCTCCCACAGCACCTATGGACCAACCATAAAAGGGCAAACCCAAGCCTCATTAATGGTACCGCTGAATTGCTGTAAACCCTAAGGTTTTGAAGCGTTCTCATGGTCATTATATCAAGTTAGGGTTTCATTCTTCTAGAGGGTCCGTAGAATTACTTGCATTGTTTTCCGAATACTTTAAACTTGGAAAATGGGTTCTTGACATTCGATCATCTATATCGACTCTCAACGTATAAGCGTGAAGTCATCTCTAGCAGGAATCAATCAATCTGATGACCTCGCATCGGGGTAGGCAATGAATCACCTGTCCTAGTGTCACGGCCTGAAAAGTACGGAACATGACCGGCACTTAAATTACGAAACATCTTGAGGCGTACGTAATCTAAGTAAGCCGAAACCCAGAAATCAAAACCAAAGAAACAATAGAGTGTTGGAAAAACCAATTTAAAGCAAGTAGTTCTAACAAAAAAGGCCGAAGTATGTATTTTTAAAATCTCAAGTATTTTCTGAAAAATTCGGTAGAGTCTCCTTTGAAAATACTGGCCCCAAACGGGATACAACATGAATAGTATACGAAATAAATAAAAAGGCATCCCCAAGCGGGAGCTAGCTCTTCGTCAATCGACAGTCACAACCACGCAAGCAATATAATATACAACGCCAAAGGGCGAGGATCAAAACTCAAAAGAAAACCCAAAATCAGCATGAAAACCATAATACAACGCACGACTCTAAGGTCGAAAGAATAACAAGTCTGGTCTTCTATCTCTATCAAATATACAATCTGGTTGATGGAGTTTCTGGATACAACTGAAATAATAAATAAACAATGGTGGTCCTGATGCAAAAGAACCCACCTACCAAAGCAATCACCTGGAAGGAAAGTGTTCCAGCAAAGCCGCAACGAAACCTGTACGGCAAAACCTGCAAGGAACTGTGGCACAACGGGGGTGAGTTGCCAACTCGTGAATAGAAAACATCTACCGACAGAAATCACATGTATAACGCAATCCTAGATCATACGATCAGTAATATCCTCAAAATATCAATATGGCTTGAAGCATAAAATAATGGTAAGGGTAAACATCTATCACTAACTGTAAAACCAAGTACTCGTGTCAGTGCCTCAGGTAACAACATGTCGCTAATATGATGTACAAATGTCAGGTAGAAATATATCACTAAAATGATGTGCAGATGCATATAATGAGGACAAAGTAAATCATGAATCAAAGAACTGTTTTTCTTTATTTAATGAGATTTCTATATGTATATAAATCGAGATATCATCAATGAAATCAATATCAAATCCGTGTCAAGCATCGACACAAAACATAAACCTCAATATCTCAATATCTCAGGCTCCGGCTATCCGGACTGGCCTGTATCATCAAATCTATATATCTCAGTATCTCAAATCTCAATATCTCAATACTTCGAGCTCCGTCAATCCGGATCGACCCATATCATCAATCACACGACCACGAACGGTAACCTCCGAATATCCGCCACGCCAGGTAAAATCACCGATAGGCAGTCTGCCCCTGCTGGGCTCATCGTCTACAACTCGAGCTTCTTGCCCCGGGGTACCATACCGGGTCCACCATGTAACCAAGACGGTTCATCCAACTCCTCGAATCGGGTCTCAAAAACATCTCAGAACCGAGAAAACATCATGGTGGACGATACTCAACATATCAAGGAAAACCGCAATTTTCTCTTTAAAATGGTTCATCGGTTTATAAAACTTTCACATGCGGTTTCCAAATCCAGAAAATATCAAGAAGAATCCAAAATCATCAAGTCACCATATCAATAACAATGAAAACCGGTATAAATCTCCATAATACCGCATAATCCATAAATATATGGATGCATCTGATATCATGCAATAATTAAACTAGCATATGAAAGCTATAACATGTAGCAACTATCAGTTAGCAAGCTATGTCAATGAAATTGTATTTTCTAAAGTGTACGTGACATAGCAATTACCAATAATGATGTGTGTGAGCCGGCAAGAAAGTGTATGTGGAACATACGCATCATCGGTAATGGTACTGGTGTCCTGACAGCATAGTTCATAATTACTAAGTACACAATAAACATGCAATGAGATGATAACAACATGATAAATGGTAATGAATAGTAATTGCAACAATAATATGCGGAACATGAAAGATAACGTAACAATAAGAATCTACATCGCTACACCTGTGTTATACTGTTTTGCCATTTGAAATAGTACGAATCGTGGTGTTTTGAAAATAAAGGCTACGGTGTTTTTAAGAGAATGTACATCTTTTGAAATATCCGTAGTATCCCTTGACATGTCTTTAAAATCCTCACGATTCGTTAGTTTTGGAAATATGTATGACTCGGGTCCAGTCTAACATCTACTATGTAACTACAGGTCTAACTAACAATCAATCGGAAGGGGTATGGAAACTACCTATATATATATATATATATATATATATATATATATATATATATATATATATATATATATATGTATGTATGTATGTATGTATGTATATTAGTCGGTGATCCCGCCTCAATAGTATCCCATACGATACCCTATATAATATGACATTCTCGAGTCAAGAGTGCGGATCTATTAGCAATATGTAGCTCATACGGTAAATCCGTCGTACGGCCTCCCAAAACCGGGTATGGGTCAAATGTCACATCTATCATATTATTCATCAGGTATCCTCTTTATCAAATATCATGATCGGGGTACTGATCTACATCTAGTACAAAACTGATACCATCTATGTAATGCATGCGTGTGTATGAAAACACCACGCCTAAAGAGCCCGCTAAAATATCATGTCGTATCTCAAATACGAACCATATCACATCACCAATCTCATGGCCTCAAGCCCAATCTCATCGACTCATCTCCAAATATCATATAATATCCTCAACATTCATGCATGTGTATATGAATGTATATATATGCATAGTCCCATACCCATGCGTATATACATATATACATTCCCATATACGCATAAGAAAATAATGTATGCAAGTGTATATGTGTGCGTGTATGCAAAATCTTACTCTAAGTTTGCGATTCAGAAACCAACCAAATCCTTCCTCCGTTCCTCGCTAACACTAATCCATAAGCTCCTAAGGCTTTTCTTACTAGGTGTTCATATCTCACATTAACATATAAAAATATATCGTTACCACATCACATCATTTCTCGTAACTTTGCGGGGGTACTATACGCCATCCACCGGACTTCCCCCGTAGATATAATCTACTCACCTGATCTTCGCTCGCCGGTGCCGACGTCGCCACGCGCTTGCTTGTCGTCTCAAAGTCCACATGGGGGTACCTACATGTCACAACATATCGTCTCACATAAAAACCCAATTCGAAATCGAAACGGCGTACGAAAACCAAATCGGCACGCGTATCCCGCATAGGTCAAAACCTATCACCTACACATACAAGAATAGCCAAACCAACCCTTGATGTCGATGTACAAACGTCAAACCATCGAGAAAAACTCAAACGTACCAATCGTGGTTTCAAAACTCACTAATTTATAAGAAATAGAGTTTAATTCATCAAAACCTATAAATTGATTAAATCGATTTATTACAAGAAACCTAGTAAGTATCAATTAGCCGTTTTAAAACAAAACTTGATATTTTAACAATTCTAATGGCCATAATACTCATTAAATATCTTAAATAAGTCATACAAACCATTTCCACAATTTAATCTCATTAAATTTCATTGACCCCAAAATTTTAGTTTGCAATTTAACCAATTTTAACAATTTTCAAAATAACAATACACAAATCAACAATTTGAGTAGGTTTTGCATGATCTAAGGTGGTAAACTACAATTTATAAATTTAATGATGTCATGAAGACCCTAATTATATTTTTAATCTAACAATTTAACTTAATTTTTAAAACCTAGTTTGCAATATAGCTTAATTATTACGATTTTAATTTAACAAATTGCAAACTAGCAACTAGATTAGGTTTTCCATTTCATAAGTTGATAAATTACACTTTGCAACATAATTACATAATAAAAAAAAACCTAACTTGCATTCAAACCCTATTCTAAAATTTTCCAAACCCTCACTTTAAATTCTCAACTTGAAATTAGAAACCCAATTAATATTTAACTACTTAGCTTTATGCAAAATACCAACAAATTAACCATATGGATAAAATTTATACCTCCAAGACTTATAGATCTATATGCATCTTAGCCTCCCAAATTAGCTTCTATGCCCCAAGATCCATGCTTGAATGGTCAAGGAATAATGGGTAAGGTATGGATTTGGAATTTAATGATGTTTTAGCTTGATTTTTTAGGCAAAAAGATGAATTTTTTGAAGAGAAAAGAGAGGAGAAAATGGGGGTTGCTATGGGGAGTGGCTCGGCCAGAACTTTGAGGGGGAGGAGAGAGAGGATGTGGGGAGTTTGACCAAGTCAAGAACCCATACTTCAATTATATAAACCCATACCCCTTTTGTTTAATTGCTTTCTTTTCTTCTTTTTCTTTTCTTTTACCAAAAGAAGTGGGGAAAAGTTTGGGGAGGGCTGCTGATTTCTGCAGAAAAGAGGAGGAGAAATGGGGGTGTGTGAGTGTGGGGGGGTGTGTGGCAAGTTCCAAGTGAAGGAAATACCCCCATATCTCAATTACTTTAATTAAATTCACAATTTTAGCCTTTTCCTTTTACATTTTCTAAACCATTTTCACAAATTTCATTTTATTTCAAAATCAATATTTTACTTATTAGTTTAGTGTGTCATAATACACAAAATTTGTATTAACCCATTCCAATTTGTAATTTTCCTAATTAAATGTATTAGTGACGGCTTAAAATAATATTAAAATAATTAATTTCGGAAAAATTTTCAGTAAATTAGAAATTTTACAAGTGGCTCAATAAACACCATATACTAGCAATTACATAGCTAGAATATGTATATTTAATTTTATATTAAAAGATATTTATATGCTGATTTTTACGGAAAACACCCGTTATTTACCGATTAACCGAAATTTCACCTGAACGATTTTCAAAACGTTACAATCCTCCCCCCTTAAAAAAATTCGGTCCCCGAATTTAAATTTACCCCCCCCCCCAATACTAAAACATTTAAGCAAAACCATCAAGTCGCCGGGGCTCCGAAATCATAAACACATAAAACACATCGTAGCGCAATGCATGCGCATGAAAAAAAGAGAGTATATAACTCAAAAATCAAAACTCCGTCAAGCATCCCGCAAATCATCGGAGTTATGGGGAAGACATCAATGTCTAAATCCAAAACGAAAATCAATATGATATACATCATTAAAACATCTGGAAGCAATGCATGCCAAATATTTTTCAAATCGCTGTGCGATGCTCGCAACACTGCACGGTGGCGGACGTCTATTGTAAGAAAATAACTATATATATATATGTTTTGTTTAACATACACGTCCCATCGTTTTGAAATCAATTTTAGAAGGGTTTCCTTTATAAAATGTTTCGTGTCATCTCGGACACGTAGGTAAATACTGAGACTATAGCTCCTCTTGGAAATCCCTTCGATAACTATCAATGCATGCAAAAATATACTCAGGTACTGTCCTCTGACTAGTCCTGCTCAGTACTAAACCAAATAGCAAGTATCATAAAATATACTGCTCCCAAAAGAAATCAATCCCAAAAATATATGAATGCCACGTGCGTCTGGTGCGTACGGAAATCAAAATCCATGAATTGCCATACATGTGCACATAAAAAAAAATCTGAGTGCAACGGGTGTGCACGAAAACACCTGTCAAGGGCAACGTGTGTGCCTGATAGCAAAACTAGGTGTATCTGATATGCACGAAGAATCTCGATTTAGTGCATCTAGTGTGCACCTAAATCGCATCAAGCGCCTTAAGTATGCGCAAAATCCAAATCAAGTGCACAATATGCACGAAAACAAATATCGAATATCACAATCAAAATCGACAGTATACAACACATTTCAATCAAAATCCCAATCAGGTATACCGTGGTATAAAATCTCACCATCCTGTGCATCGGCGTGCACAAAAGCAAATCAAATACTAAAAGTGCATGTAAACTATGCCGAAAGCATAAGTCAAATCATATGCTTGCCCTAGGCATAAAATCAAATATCATGAAACTCGGTCATCAAACTCAATCATGCAATAAATCACCCAAAAATACTAAAATCCAAAGTGATGGATACGTGATAGTCAATCACAAAATCACAAATCATAAATACTGTCGTCGATGTCCTTCCTTAAAGGTCGAGAAGGTGTCGATGCACCCAATGCTAGCAGAGTAAGATATCTACTTGCCTCCTGATCATGGCCTGTCGCCTAGTGCCTTTAGGCTCTCGTCTCTCACTACAGATTGCTAAGTACATAGCTCCTCGGCTCAACGGTCCAATATAGAAACGATAACGGAGCAGTCCGCTCTGACACATCCTCTAAAGATCTCTGGCCAACTATCATGGTTACTCATAACATGTCTCGTTGACGATGCCGAATTCTAGCCTACTGGGTGTGCGTCATATGACCGCTCATGGGTCCAGGTTTTCTCGTTCAGTATTTCCAGAAAGGTCCTGTCGAAGTCTCTCCCAAGTCTCGTTTCTGTCGAACTGCCCGAAATTTATCATCCTCTTACTATATCTAGTTCTTGTTCCGGAATGGCTGCATACTCATCACGACTCCTCCTAGAAGATATATCCATAGTCAACACCTCTGCATGTGTATCACATCTGTGATGTCGGCAGAGTGAAACGTCATCTCATCAAGATCTCGTACGAACCTCTTACTCCACCTTTCTCTACTGTCAACTGTTTCGGACTCGTCTCATCATGGCTGCATGGACTGCGCTCCAACGGCTATACTCGTATCTGGAGTCTCCTAAGCAATGCAACTCACCACATAGCATCCGAATGAAGTCGAACCATTCGATCGACTCGTCAAAACCTCATAATCCCCTAAGAGCTCAACATCTTGGATACAGTTTAATAGTATCGAGTACATACCACAGTATCGGTAGACCAGCCGTAGAAGGGAAAACCCAAGCCTCACTAATAGCACCGCGGAACCGACGCAAACCCTAAGGTTCAAAGGTTTTCACACGGTCATTATGTCGAGTTAGGGTTTCATTCTTCTAGAGGGTCCATAGAATTTCTTGCATGTCTTTCCGAATACTTTAAACTTGGAATATGGGTTTCTGACATTCTATCGCCTCTATCGACTCTCAACGTACCTGCGTGAAGTCGTCTCTAGCTGGAATCAATCTATCTGCTAATCTCGCATCGGGGTAGGCAACGAATCACATGTCCTAGTCTTTCATCCTTGGTGACTAGCGATCTTCTATCATATCTCGAAATATAACTCGTGAGGCATTAGCTTCAAACATCTGGGACGATATCTTTTCATTCGCCAAAATCACTAGCTCATTCGTCCGCATGCTGAACAGTACCTCAATCATCAAAATAATCTGTGCTTTGACGGTCATCACAATCTGGCTGGTCTCTTGCAGTGGCCCAATCCTCTGGTGCTGATCTGCACGTCCGAGGAATCTCGTAAAAGCGATCCATCAAACGCTCGTGGTGCGAAAACACAATAAAACAACTCCTCTATGCAATCGTATGTCCCTGGAATCACGCTCTGGTCAATCCTCGTCCATGACGAGCTCATGCTGACCGCAACTCTAGCCGTAGCTCTCCACGCCCTACAACATGATAACAAAACCATAACTGATACTGATGAGGCTAGATCATAGGAATAAATATAATACTGTGCAAAGAAATGTACATCCTAAGGCTTCTTAAGCGGAGTATCGTATCGTAAATATGTCGCGGAACATACGTACGGTACGTCACTCTACTTAAGCTACATACTCCATCAACCAAGGGTCATCCTACACTCCGAAGGTAAAACCTAACGCTTTGATACCAATTTTGTCATGGCCCGAAACGTACGGAACATGACCGGCACTTAAATTACGAAACGTCTCGAGGCGTACGTAATCTAAGTAAGCCGAAATCTAGAAATCAAAACCAAAGAAACAATAAAGTGAAGGAAAAACCAATTTAAAGAAAGTAGTTTTAACAACAAAGGCCGAAGTATGTATTTTTAAAATCTCAAGTATTTTCTGAAAATTTCGGCAGAATCTCCTTTGTAAATACTGGCCCCAAACGGGATACACCATGAATAGTATACGAAATAAATAAAAAGGCATCCCCAAGCGGGAGCTAGCTCTTCGTTAATCGACGGCCATAACCACGCAAGCAATATAATATACAACGCCGAAGGGCGAGGATCAAAACTCAAAAGAAAACCCAAAATCAGCATGAAAACCATAATAATACAACGCGCGACTCTAAGGTCGAAAGAATAACAAGTCCGGTCTTCTATCTCTATCAAATATACAATGTGGTTAATGGAGTTTCTAGATACAACTGAAATAATAAATAAACAATGGTAGTCCTGATGCAAAAGAACCCACCTACCAAAGCAATCACCCGGAAGGAACAGTGTGCCAGCAAAGCCGCAACGAAACCTGTACTGCAAAACCTGCAAGGAACTGTGGTACAACGGGGGTGAGTTGCCAACTCATGAGTAGAAAACATCTACCAGCAGAAATCACATGTATAACGCAATCCTAGGTCATACGATCAGTAATATCCTCAAAATATCAATATGGCCTGAAGCATAAAATAATGGTAAGGGTAAAAATCTATCACTAACTGTAAAATCAAGTACTCGTGTCAGTGCCTCAGGTAACAACATGTCGCTAATATGATGTACAAATGTCAGGTAGCAATATATCACTAAAATGATGTGCAGATGCATATAATGAGGACAAAGTACATCATGAATCAAAGAACTGTTTTTCTTTATTTAATGAGATTTCTGTATGTATATAAATTGAGATATCATCAATGAAATCAACATCAAATCCATGTCAAGTATCGACACAAAACATAAACCTCAATATCTCAATATCTCAGGCTCCGGCTATCCGGACTGGCCTGTATCATCAAATCTATATATCTCAGTATCTCAAATCTCAATATCTCAATACTTCGAGCTCCGTCAATCCGGATCGACCCATATCATCAATCACACGACCACGAACGGTATCCTCCGGATATCCACCGCGTTAGGTAAAATCACCGGTAGGCAGTGCCCCTGCCGGGCTCATCATCTACAACTCGAGCTTCTTGCCCCGGGGTACCATACCGGGTCCACCATGTACCCGAGACGGTTCATCCAACTCCTCGAATTAGGTCTCGAAAACATCTCAGAACCGAGAAAACATCATGGTGGACGATACTCAACATATCAAGGAAAACCGCATTTTTCTCTTTAAAATGGTTCATCAGTTTACAAAACATTCACATGGGGTTTCCAAATCCAGAAAATATCAAGAAGAATCCAAAATCATCAAGTCACCATGTCAATAACAATGAAAACTGGCATAAATCTCCATAATACCGCATAATCCATAAATATATGGATGCATCTGATATCATGCAATAATTAAACTAGCATATGAAAGCATAACATGTAGCAACTATCAGTTAGCAAGCTATGTCAATGAAATAGTATTTTCTAAAGTGTACGTGACATGGCAATTACCGATGATGATGTGTATGAGCCGGCAAGTAAGTGTATGTGGAACATACGCATCATCGGTAATGGTGCTGGTGTCGTAACAGCATAATTCATAATCACTAAGTACACAATAAACATGCAATGAGACGATAACAACATGATAAATGGCAATGAATAGTAATTGCAACAATAATATGCGGAACATAAATGATAACGTAACAATAAGAATCTACATCGCTACACCTGTGTTATACTGTTTTGCTGTTTGAAATAGTACAAATCGTGGTGTTTTGAAAATAAGGGCAAAGGTGATTTTAAGAAAAGGTACGTCTTTTGAAATATCGGTAGTATCCCTTGACATGTCTTTAAAATCCTCACAATGCGTTAGTTTTGGAAATAGGTATGACTCGGGTCCAGTCTAACATCTACTAGGTAACTACAGGTCTAACTAACAACCAATCGGAAAGGATATGGAAACTACCTAAATCTGAGTTGATATATATATATATATTAGTCGGTGATCCCGCCTCAATAGTATCCCATACGATACCCTATATAATATGACATCCTCGAGTCAAGAGTGCGGATCTATCATCAATATGTAGCTCGTACGGTAAATCCGTCGTACGGCCTCCCAAAACTGGGTACGGGTCAAATGTCACAACTATCACATTATTCATCTGGTATCCTCTTTATCAAATATCAAGATTGGGGTACTGATCTACGTCTAGTACAAAACTGATACCATCTATGTAATGCATGCGTGTGTATGAAAACACCACGCTTAAAGAACCCGCTAAAATATCATGTCGTATCTCAAATACGGACCATATCACATCATCGATCTCATGGCCTCAAGCCCAATCTCATCGACTCATCTCCAAATATCATATAATATCCTCAACATTCATGCATGTGTATATAAATGTATATATATGCATAGTCCCATACCCATGCGTATATACATATATACACATTCCCATATACGCACAAGAAAATAATGTATGCAAGTGTCTATGTATGCGTGTATGCAAATCCTTACACTAGGGTTGCGATTCAGAAACCAACCAAATCCTTCCTCCGTTCCTCGCTAACACTAATCCATAAGCTCCTAAGGTTTTTCTTACTAGGTGTTCATATCTCAAATATAACATATAAAAGTATATCGTTACCACATCACATCATTTCCCGTAACTTTGTGGGGGTGCTATACGCCATCCACCTGACTTCCCCCGTAGATATAATCTACTCACCTGATCTTCGCTCGCCGGTGCCGACGTTGCCACGCGCTTGCTTGTCGTCTCGAAGTCCACATGGAGGTACCTACATGTCACAACGTATCGTCTCGCATAAAACCCAATTCGAAATCGAAACGGCATACGAAAACCAAATCGGCACGCGTATCCCGCATAGGTCAAAACCTATTGCCTACGCATGCAAGAATAGCCAAACCAACCCTCGATGTCGATGTACAAACGTCAAACCATCGAGAAAAACTCAAACATACCAATCATGGTTTCAAAACTCACTAATTTATAAGAAATAGAGTTTAATTCATCAAAACCTATAAATTGATTAAATCGATTTATTACAAGAAACCTAGTAAGCATCAATTAGCCGTTTTCAAACAAAACTTGATATTTTAACAATTCTAATGGCCATAATACTCATTAAACATCTTAAATAAGTCATACAAACCATTTCCACAATTTAATCTCATTAAATTTCATTAACCCCAAAATTTTAGTTTGCAATTTAACCAATTTTAACAATTTTCAAAGTAACAATACACAAATCAACAATTTGACTAGGTTTTGCATGATCTAAGGTGGTAAACTACAATTTATAAATTTAATGATGTCATGAAGAACCTAATTAGAATTTTAATCTAAAAATTTAACTTAATTTTTAAAACCTAGTTTGCAATATAGCTTAATTATTACGATTTTAATTTAACAAATTACAAACTAGCAACTAGATTAGGTTTTCCATTTCATAAGGTGATAAATTACACTTTGCAACATAATTACATAATAAAAAAACCTAATTTGTATTCAAACCCTATTCTAAAATTTTCCAAACTCTCACTTTAAATTCTCAACTTGAAATTAGAAACCCAATTAACATTTAACTACTTAGCTTTATGCAAAATACCAACAAATTAACCATTTAGATAAGATTTATACCTCCAAGACTTGTAGATCTACATGCATCTTAGCCTCCCAAATTAGCTTCTATGCCCTAAGATCCATGCTTGAATGGTCAAGGAATAATGGGTAAGGAATGGATTTGGAGTTTAATGATGTTTTAGCTTGATTTTTGAGGCAAAAAGATGAATTTTTTGAAGAGAAAAGAGAGGAGAAAATGGGGGGCTGCTATGGGGAGTGGCTCGGCCAAAACGTTAAGGGGGAGGAGAGAGAGGGTGTGGGATGTTTGACTAAGTCAAGAACCCATACTTCAATTATATAAACCCATACCCCTTTTGTTTAATTGCTTTCTTTTCTTCTTTTTCTTTTCTTTTACCAAAAGAAGTGGGGAAAAGTTTGGGGAGGGCTGCTGATTTCTGCAGAAAAGAGGAGGAGAAATGGGTGTGTGTGAGTGTGGGGGTGTGTGTGGCAAGTTCCAAGTGAAGGAAATACCCCCATATCTCAATTACTTTAATTAAATTTACAATTTTAGCCTTTTCCTTTTACATTTTCTAAACCATCTTGACAAATTTCATTTCATTTCAAAAATAATATTTTACATGTTAGTTTAGTGTGTCATGATATACAAAATTTGTATTAATCCATTCCAATTTTTAATTTTCCCTAATTAAATGTATTAGTGACGGCTTAAAATAATATTAAAATAATTAATTTCGAAAAAAATTTCAGTAAATTAGAAATTTTACAAGTGGCTCAATAAACACCAAATACTAGCAATTACATAGCTAGAATATGTATATTTAATTTTATATTAAAAGATATTTATATCCTGATTTTTACGGAAAACACCCGTTATTTACCGATTAACCGAAATTTTACCTGAACGATTTTCAAAACGTTACACCTAGTCTTTCATCTTTGGTGACTAGTGATCTTCTATCATATCTCGAAATATAACTCATGCGGCATTAGCTTCAAATATCTGGGGCGATATCTTTTCATTCGCCGAAATCACTGGCTCATTCGTCCGCACGCTGAACAGTGCCTCAATCATCAAAATAATCTGTGCCTTGACGGTCATCACAATCTGGCTTGCCTCTAGCAGTGGCCCAATCCTCTGGTGCTACTCTGCACATCCGAGAAATCTCGTAAAATCGATCCATCAAACGCTCATGGTGCGAAAACACAATAAAATGACGCCTCTATGCAATCGTATGTCTCTGGAATCACGCCCTGATCAGTCCTCGTCCGTGACGAGCTCGTGCTGACCGCAACTCTAGCCGCAGCTCTCTCTGCCCGTACAATCGTGGTAACAAAACCATAACTGGTACTGATGAGGATAGATCATAGGAATGAATATAATACTGTGCAAGGAAATGTACATACTAAGACTTCTTAAGCGGAGTATCGTATCGTAAGTATGCCGCGGAATATACACACGGTACGTCACTCTACTTAAGTCACCTACTCCATCAACCAAGGGTCATCCTACACTCAGAAGGTAAAACCTAACGCTCTGATACCAACTTTGTCACGGCCCGGAAAGTAGGGAACATGACCGGCACTTAAATTACGAAACGTCACGAGGCGTACGTAGTCAAAGTAAATCCAAAACCCAGAAATCCAAACCAAGTAAAACAGTAGAGTGAAGGAAAACCAATTTAAAAGCAAGAAGTTTAACAACATAAGCCGAAATATGCCTTTTTTAAAATCTCAAGTTTTTTCTGAAAATTTCGGCAGAGTTTCCTTTGTAAAAACTGACCCCAAACGGGTACAAACCTGATATAGCATATATAATGAATAAAGGCATCCTCAAGCGGGAGCTAGCTCTTCGTCAATCGACGGCCACAACCACGTAAGCAATATAATATACAACGCCGAAGGGCGAGGATCAAACTCAAGATAAAAATCTAATATCATAAAGAAAACCAAAGGAAAACCATAATAATACAGCGCGCGACTCTAAGATCGAAAGAATATACACTGGTCATCTATCTCTATCAAATATACAAGTCTGGTTGATGGAGTTTTACTAGATATAACTGAAATAACAAATATACAATGGTGGTCCTGATGCAAAAGAACCCACCTACCAAAACAATCACCCGGAAGGAACAGTGTGCCAGCAAAACCGCAACGAAACATATACGGCAAAACCTGCAAGAAACTGTAGCACAACGGGGGTGAGTTGCCAACTCGTGAGTAGAAAACATCTACGAGTAGAAATCGCATGCATGACGCTATCCTAGGTCATATCAAGTAATATCCTCAAATAAATATCCTGTTCCATCTATGTATAAGTGTAATACTACATGCTCGTGTCAGTACCTCAAATAGCAACATATCAGATATATGATGCATGAATGCATTACAAATGAAACAGAATACATTATGAATGAGAAAACTGTTTTCTTTATTTAATGAGATTTCTGTATGTATATAACTCGTGTATCATCAATGAAATCGACAGATAAAACAATGTCCAGTATCGACACAAAACATAAATCTCAGTATCTCAATACCTCAGACTCCGGCTATCCGGACTGGCCTGTATCATCAAATCTCAATATCTCAGTGTCTCAAGTCTCAATATCTCAATAACTCAGGCTCCGTCAGTCCGGATCGACCCATATCATCAATCACACGACCACGAACGGTGTCCTCCGGATATCCGTCGCGCCAGCTAAAATCACCGGTAGGCAGTCTACCCCTGCCGGGCTCATCGTCTACAACTCGAGCTTCTTGCCCAGGGGTACCTTACCAGGCCCACCAAGTACCTGAGACGGTTTATCCAACTCCTTGAATCGGGTCTCGAAAACATCTCAGAACCGAGAAAACATCATGGTGGACACTACTCATCATATCAAGGAAAACCGAATTTTTCTCTTTAAAATAACTCGTCAGTTTATAAAACTTTCACATGCGGTTTCCAAATCCAGAAAATCTCAAGAAGGATCCGAAATCATCAAATCACCATGTCAATAAACAGTGAAAACCGACATAAATCTCCATAATACTGCATAATCAATGAATACATGAATGCGTCTGATATCATGCAATGAATGCAATAGTTAAACTAGCATATGAAAGCTATAACATATTGCAACTATCAACTTAACAAGCTATGTCAAAGAATAGTATTTTCTAAAGTGTACGTGACATGGCAATTACCGATTAAGATGTGTGTGAGCCGGCAAGCAAGTGTATGTGGAGCATACGCATCATCGGTAATGGTGCTGGTGTCCTGACAGCAGCGTTTCATGATAATTATAGATAACATATGCACAAGCATGCAATGCGATGAAATATCATGAATATACAGAAAGTGATATAATAACAGTAACACTGAAGAATAAACCTACCCGATATACGAGTCATACAGTTTGGTACTTTAAAGTACCCACGATTCACTGCATTTGAAAACAGGTATGACTCGAGCCCAGTCAAAAGGGTATGGAAATCCACCTAGTCTGAGTCGATCTATATATATCTAATAGTCGGTGATCTCGCCTCAATAGTATCACGTACAATACAATATACACATATGGCATCCTCAAGTCAAGAGTGCGGATCTAACATCATAATTATATCTCATACGGTAAATCTATCGTACGGCATCCCAAATCCGGGTACGGGTCAAATATCATATTTATCTCATTACTCATCTGATATCCTTATCATCACATATCGTGAACAGGGGGTACTGATCTAAGTCTAGTACAATACTAATATCATCAACATATGTGTGCGTGTGTCTGAAACACATCGCCTAAAGATCCGCTATAACATCATGCCGTATCTCTTAATACGAACCAAATCACATCACCGATCTCATAGCACCATGCCAAATCTCATCGACTCATCTCCAAATACCATATACTATCCTCAATCATCTATGTATACGTATGTGTGTATATATATAAACACACGCATCCACATCTATCTATAAACATAAAACATAAACGCCCAAAACCATATCTCATGTGTGTATGTGTATGTGTAGCAACCTTACTCTAGGTTTCATGACTATGAAACCAACTGAATCACCCTCCTCAAATCTCGCTAACACTAACTCATAATCTCCTAACCTTTTCTTGCTAAGTGTTCAATCTCTCCATAATATATAAATGCATATCTATAACATATCACATCATTTCTTACAACTTTGCGGGGGGTACTATACGCCATCCACCCGACTTCTCCCCGTAGATATATATCTACTCACCTGTTTCTTGCGTGCCGATACTGATGTCGCCATCTTCTTCTTCAATGTCTCGATATCCATGTGGGGGTACCTACACATATAATCCAATCGAAATACGTGTTAAAATCCAATCGGAAAACCAAAACGGCACACGCTACACTCATAGGTAAAAACCTATAGCCCCGCACGTTAAACACGACCAATAATCCTAGTCGTTGACGTTCAAACGCCACACGACGGAAACACGCTATCAAATACCAAAATCAAGTCAAAACGAAGTCGTAAACCAATGCATCAACTCATGGAAATGGTTCCAGATTTTTCCCTAATAGAAATTAGTCAATTCTGCATATGCCAAGGGTCTAGTTTACTGGAGATAAAGCTACAGAACAAATACGAGACCAAAAGCTCCTACCCTGGCCGCAATTTGCGGCCAGATTGATTAAATCTGCGGCCTGGCAAGGGAGTTGGGGTCCTGGGTCTTGGGGTTTGCATCTAGGTGGCCTGCTCAACTCTCTGTATTTGCTAAATAATTTTTAGAGGCCCAGAGTGTTAGCAGATTTCATTTACCTAACACAATTTCTAAAATTTCAATGTCAGCAGAAATTCAAAGTTCATGTTCCGGGGTTAAGTCTCAGGTTTGGGTCTGAATTCTAACACTAGGGGGTTTGTGTGGCCTCTACTAAGCTCAATTTCCCAACACAACTCAAGAATTCCACAAAACCCTAACTACAAATTTCCAAAGCTCACTATACAACACTATATCGATACTAAACATGTATAGGCGCTAAGGTAAATGGAATACAATACAAATGGGTGCAGAAATTACCATATTTGGGCAACTCAAGAAAACCCTAGTTGGCCCAAGTTGTCAAAACCCCTCTTTTCTTGGTCCATAGTGTAGAGGAGAAGGGAGGGAACACTTTTAATAAAAGGGGTTTAGGGTTTTGATGGAGATTTGGAGAAGGTTTCTTGGGGTGAAGGTGGAGGGAGAACTTGAGGAAGAAGGAGATGAGAAAATAATGGGGAAGGGTTATGGTGGCAGCCCTTGTTGGATATAGTGCCCTCAAAGTCAATTATTGGATCGCAGGCACGTGATTGCAATGATTGAGGGAGGACCTATGCCGGTAGGACAGTCTTACTCAAGATGATAGTATGTTATCTGGTTTATCTTTATCATCGTGTACAGCTTTAGGTGACCTTAGAGATCATTATTACACATTGATAGAGCCCTTAGGATTTTTGCTTGACGGCCAGCAGTATGATGGCGATCATATACGTGGGAGCTGGGGTCTATAAGCACATCCTTAAAAGGTCCCTAGTCGAGGGAGTTTCGAGACAGGGCATCGATATTCCAGAGTAGACTAGTGTATACGGGTCGAGACCCCGACAAGGGGCGGTGGCTGGTCTCATAAGCCATTGGTGTCAGTTGGTTCACCTAAGACGTATACAGGTGCTTATTGAGTTATGAGTATACCGGACGGGACTCGCCGGGAACATGCTAGTTGGTTTTATACCTAGCGTCAGATAGCAGTTCCCTGGTGACATGTGTATAGGTTAGTTCATCGACCTGAGATCGTCATTTGTCTCATGTGAGTTCCCACTGTGCTTTGATTACTACCCTACCACAGCTCAAAGGAGTTGTGCAAACAGGTTTTAGTTGGGTATAGTCCCGAGCCACATGTTGGCAGTGAGCGGATCGGCAGGGGTTTCGTCTCTCCCGGTATTGGGGGTGAGATCGCGCTGTGTCTAGGAGAGCCATTACACGAAGTCCTTGGCCAAGGCAGGAGATTTACTGGTAGGTATTCTAGTAGTATCTCAGGGTGTTCTGGGCTACACTCCGACATGACTTGTACCGCTTTTGTGGGTCTGAATTTTACCAACCCCCTAGGCCTGACATGCGATGCTCATAGAAGAACGGACCAGACTGTACGGATATTGTCACTGACAGGCTTAGTAGGGTGTCAAGATGAGTTCGCTCATCGACCTCCCTTTTGGTTAATACCCGGTAGCCCGTTACGTACAGCTAGTACCACTGACGTGCTAGTGGTTAAATCCACAGCCAAATTATTGACGAGTCTTTAGAGTCCCCCCACAGACAGTTTCTCAAGATTCGGGCGAAACGTTATAGAGGCCGTATGGTATTATGGCAAGGTTCGATCTTATACGTGCAGTAGTGCGCGGATCATGATCGGACGGATCATACTAGTGGGCTTTGGTTTAAGCCGAATCCTAATATTAGATTTGTTGGATTACTTTAGTCTCATCGCATTCGCATTCAGTCAGAATGCGGATGCAGGTATGTATATACAGGTGAGGGGTATCCTTGTGATCCGTCACGAGTTTATTTTAGATGTTGCCGTATCTTTTTGTTGGACTAAACATTTGGGTTAATGTTTATTTTGGTGGAAATTATGAGCTTAGTTCATGATGAGGTGCATTTAATGTGACATGGACATGTTTAGTGACTCAAGGTCTCTTTATTTATGCTAATGTCACATTAGGATTTGTTTATTGTATTGAATTGATGGATGGAGAGAGAGAGGGCAGCCATAGGCTTGGGGTTTGCTCTTGGATTATTATTCTTGCTCTCATTTTTATCAACACAACACAAGAAAAGAAAACATCTTCTTCTTCTTCTTCCTCTAGCTCACCATTTCCACTAATGGCATCATCTTCAACCTCCATCCATACACTCTCATGTGTTGAAAATCAGTGGATGCTTGAGACAAAGTTATCACACATATTCTCTACATCACCTTGGACACGTCGGCTAGCAAACTTCGTGTCCGAGTTGCTTCGGACGAAGCGGGAGCTCGTAAAAAGACTCATTGATGTGGTGCCCTTTCCGACGAGGAGACCGGAGATTGGAGATACCGCGAGGAGCTTGGGAAGGTGGCCAAAGACCGAAGGACACGGATCGATCGGTATAACCACTCTCACTTCTTGTAGATAGCTAGTTATAGGTTAATGGTTCGATCCGGGAGAAAGTATACGTTAGCGCCGATTTCAAGTTTAAGAAAAGTTTTTGTTTCCGTATTTGACCTCGGATAGACGGCCGAGGCGCTACAGTAGACTTACATGGTATCAGAGCCACGCCATTAACCTTTACTAGCTTATTCTAACGTGTTTAAAATATCGATCGGCCGAATTTTCCAAAACCGCAATTCCATTTTAGTAGTTTCTGTCGAAATTTTTTTGTCGTCGAAAAATTATTTTGAGTGTTTCAGAAAATCAGGCAGGCTTTTTTAAGACATCTGTGAAAATTTGGTAGCATGATGCTACAGTACCGCCACGAAACCATGGCTAGACCCATGTTTTGGCCACGGTTCCGCCGCCATTTTGTGTCATCTCTGCACTAATTTTTCTACAGTGGTCTTAAACTTAGAATTGGGGTTTCTGGAATATTTTGTTTGGGCCCAGATTTGTTATAGTACTGGATTTGTGCTTGGGGCCCACTTCGGGAAATTTTGTCGATCGAAAATTTTAAATAAGTTAGTTCACAGTGCTTACTTTATATCTGCGACCGTGAATGTCACTCGAGCGGTAAATCTTGTCTAATTGCTATAGCTCTTTTAAACGGGTGTGCGAACGTGACATTCACGTTGATGTTCTGTGTTGTGCTGTGATGTTGCGGATTTGTCGTGGTGGATAGCTTGGTGCAATGTTAGTACAGTTTTGTTATATTTGTACATTTGATATTGCGGGGCGAGCGTCCGACATGTGGACTACCGTCACTGCATGTTTGTATATTATTCTTTTGGGGCACAACCGGGTTGAGGTCAATGTACCCGTTCTATATATTTTATTTTCTGTACTAGGATTACCCCGCGGTGGGGTGCACGGATAGCCGGGTTCTAGAGGGCAACGGGCCCGCATCTCATGGCTTTGAGACGGAGGGGGCTTCACTCTAGAATTGGCGGGCTATTCTCCGCACTCGTAGGGGGTACAAGTTGACCCAAGGAGGGGTGCTCAAGTTACCGGATTCCGTGAAGTGCTGGGTGGTCCATTCACTTTGCTGAAGGGGGCTGCCTCGCTTCAGGTTTTGGCGGGTAACTTGCCGCGCCCGTAGGGGTCTAGGATTTCATTGCACAGGCTATCCACACGACCAGGGGAACGTCGGGTTTCACTTGCGGCTCAAAAGAAACCCGGGGATCCCAGATTATCTGTATTGTTCTGTGATGCTTATTACATTTCTGTGAAGTTGCATTTTATCACGCCTTGAGCGATTATTATATATTGATATATATACTAGTAGATGTTGTATATGTTTTACACCCGCACTAGTCCAATCCCCGCTCTGTCGTTAGTTAAGTAACCTAACGGGTGATGACGGGACCCAGTGGCGAATGCGGATGGCATATACGTACATCATATTTTCGTTCTTTTGTGGTGTGATTAATTGATGGGACTGCATTGATTCGGATCAATGCAAGCTAAACAAACCTATTCTGATGTTGTTGGAACATTTTTCAAAAAGCTGTTATTACAAGAACGTTTTCTTTTGTTTTGCACAGTGGTATTCGGTTATGAATATCCAGCACCTCAGTCGACGAGGCAAGGGCCGAGATCCCTTCACCGGGAGTGACCCCTTGGACAGAAGTTTACGTCAGGGTAATAACTTCACTATAGCCGATTGCCTTTTTGCTTTGCATCGTGGTATTCAGTTGGAATATCCTGCACCTCTATCTACGGGGAAAGAGCCGAGATCCCTTCACCGGGAGTGACCTCTTTAGCAAAGGTTTTCGCCACTATATTTTTATAAAGAGCTATCCGGTTCCTTCAACGATATCAAGTTCATTACGTTAAAGGTTTTTCGCCAAAAACCATTCGTAGCCCTCCGTCATTTCAGACGGTAGCACTTAGTATTCATGCTATATTTTTTGACCTTCGTCAAGGCATAGTGTATGGTAGCTGCTTATTACCTTTCTGTTGCATAGATAGATGCGTTGGTTTGGGACAGTCATACAGCCTTGTTGACCTTCGTCAAAGGCTTGTACGGGTGGGTTCAAATTAACCTGGACAATGACGGGGAGAACTTGGCATGTGACTTATGATTTGTTGACCTTCGTCAAGGTCATAAGAGCATGGGGTAAAAATCACATCGGGAGTTTCTAAAGAAACTGAAACTTGCCAGGCATGCGAATACCTTCTGGAGTATGATAACGTGAGTGGATTCCATCACATTATCATGCGATGATAGTTGGATCCCGATTCCCACTGATGAGTTGGTTTACTCCTTGGGTGATCCTGACTAATTCTTCTTTCAGGTTTGGAGGAGAATTTGAGATTACAGTGGGAGGTTTCCTGATTAGATAAAGTGATAACCATTCTGATCTAGGTTAGAGTGCACGCAGAGTGTTTCTTTTCTCTCTCTCTTTGGCAGCGACCATGGCCCGACCCTAGACTATGACTCAGTGATCAAGATCAACCGAACCTTCTTAAAACACTGGCTTTTGGATTGTCTGAATTGCATACCTCATTGCCACTCCTACTTTTACCATTTTCTCCAGAACACCCCGTATTACTACGAACATCCACTTCCATTGGATAAAACCATCGTATGGTTATATACGAACTCGAAGGAACTTGTTCCAGATTCGAGAATGGTTTCCGGTTCTGGGGAAAATGAAAAGGACTATTCAGTTGTCTTTTCCTTTTACCTTCTCTTAGACTGCGAGTGCTCCTTGGATTAGGACGGTACACCTGTTACGCTAATTAGATAGTCTTCATCCAAACCATAGGTAGGTGCCGAAAGGTAAGGAATGAAGAAAAATGATTAGCCTAAGTAAGGTGTACAGAAGGTAATAAGTAAAGACAAGTAAAGGGATTAGAAAGAGGGCAAAGTAAATTGCGACTGCTATTCATGACCAAACCAACTATTTCATCGCCACTCCTACTTTACCTTTGTATTTCTCCAGAACACCCCGTATCACTACGAAGATCCACAGTTATTTGGATGATCCATCGTATGGTTATATACGAACTCGAAGGAACTTGTTCCAGTTCGGGGATGGATTCTGGTTCAGGAGAAATAGGAATGAGGTTTATTCAGTTGTCTTTTATCTTTACCCTCTCTCGGGTTGCGAGTGCTCCTAGGACTAGGACAGTACACCTTTTACGCTTATCGGATAGTCTTCTTCCAAACCATAGGATGGTGCCGAATGGTAGGGAAGGAAGAAAACCATATAGCCTAAAAGTGGTGTACAGAAGATAATGACTAAAGACATATAAAGGGATTAGGAGAGATGGCAAAGAAATATACAGTTACAGTTGTGAAACTGATAATGGAAGAGGCATTACTAAGAATACCCGGATACCCCTTCGAAACATTTACATGTTTCAGTTTCACTGTGTATTGTTAAGAAAACTGATTTCCCAATTAGCCCTTGCTCCAGGGTATGTATTTACCAGGTTTGATTCTCACATCTGTATGGTTTTACAGATGATGAGTGGGAGTAAGTTATTGGGAATTAGGTGATCATCCTCATTATATCGGGATTCGTTGTAATTGGTGATATTTGAGGAAATCGCCTGGGTTGTTTGCCGGACGGCAAATATTTGGTTTTGAATATCCGTTGTTATGCACCAATTTCAAATTGATATATCTGTACGTTTATTTTTATAAAGTGAGATATAACTTTTTGAAATTATGTCCATGACATTTACCTATATCAGTGGATGATTAGGTAAGGAGCAATAAACAGCGGTGTAATTCTTCTTAACCATAAGTACAGTTTTCAACCTACGACACACAGGGAATGAGTTATTAGACTCAGGGGACTTATACAGAGTATTGTATGTTGTCCAGTGTCCATTAGGACAGAGGGGTTGGTACTCGTACTATATTCTATTTACTTATGACTTCTCTAGTTCTTAGACATGTGTTTCATAGAAATGCAAGATCCAAGTTCTGAGAAGTTATAGGTATATGAATAAAGTAGAGAACCAGGTATTGCAAGTATCGGGATTCTTCAAGGTGATCGAAGATGTAGATACTTGTATATGGTATTCAGTTGATAGTAATGATTATGAGAACTTGCTTCTCTTTCAGGTTACTCATAATTGGATGCACTCCTAAGTTGAGTAATGCTGATCAGCCTCTCTCCATTTAGTTGACATGCACTGGAGACAGCTGCATGATTTGAATCTGGTTCCAATTAAATCAGTGCCTCTGTTTCTATATTAGGATATAGAATAGTTCATATCTTAACAATGTTAAGGTACGGGGAGTTGTCCGGCTTATACTTAAAACCAGACTCTAGATAACTCAAGGCACGTTTCTGTAATGGCTGTTTGTGGGTTAACCTGGGCTATGACGAGGGTTGACTTTCTACCATCTGGAAGATCAATAGTGATATTGTTCTAGACTCTCCACAGTCTTGATAAAAATGGATTTTTTCAGAAAACAGTAGTGGGAGTATGGTAGAACTGGAAGTGATTCCAGAACCACAAACGATTACTGGAAATTTGATAAGAACCTAAAAGATTCAGTCAGGTTTGACATTCCATTAGCCACTCCGCAGATATGGTGGGTAACCTCAGGCACTCGAGAGGTACTTCGGTATGCTCAAGGACGGTGACAGGGAGGTTCTTGTTTACCCAGACTTGACACTACTGTTGTTTCAGACTATGAGACCCGGCAGGAGGATGAATATAGCGTCGTTCTAAACTAGCATTAAAAGTGTACGTGTATATGACTCTGCCAGAGGGTTGTCGTAGTCAGTGGGAGCAGCGGAAGCATAGTGGACAAGTAGCTTATGTCTATTTATGGACTAAAGCAGATATAGCGGAGATAGATCATCTATTTCTGATGTGACAGTCATAGGTTTGACTTCATCAGAATAGGAGATGGATCTGTTAAGAAGGTAGTAGTGTGTGATGTCCTGCTATTTGGATGACATACACAGGGTAGGAAGTGAAATTCCTATACTACGATCGGTTATACTTTGGTTGTCACACAGTGGTTTCTCCACATAGGATATAGATATAATATCAGACATTCTGGTTACTAGATCTATGGTTTTAGATCTAGATTTTGGTAGTTTCCCAATCTGGGTACTTAGAGAGCATTCTAAAGGTGTTTTAGAATGGACGACTCCTGGCACGGTAGTATACCTGCAGGTGATGGAGTCACCCACTCTAAAGGTGTCTTACAGACTAAAGTGGAGAGGGATGTGCATGATTGACATATCACTTGCTTAGGAAATTGAGTCAATTATGGAATGTCAAGTACCACACCAGATGTTGTTTTTGCACTAGATGCTATAAGTTCAGATATTAATCCAATCCTGGAGAAACATTCGGAAGCAGTTTTAGAACATAAGTAGATGTTCTAAGGATATGATAACAACAGCCTCTTTTAGGAGACGGTTATCATTCCAGGCTTCCAAAGTGACCTGGATGACAGAGTGGCTGTCAGAGTTATAGTTTTCCCTCTGAAGAAGGACAGCAGTTTGGACAGGTGATCCAAGCAGACACTGAGGGAGGCATGACGCGGGATACTAATTAAATTCAGTTGATGATACAGTCTGAGAATTTTGGATTTGGAGTTCATTTATGAACTAGGTCCCATCAGATATCCAGACATATTCTAAGACAGGTATTGCTCATTTCGGGAGATGGCTTTCTCCGCAAACTTGAGATAAAGAGAGACATAGAAAGAAACATCAGGGCGGATCCACTCACTGAGGCTATTCCTCGAATGCAATAGTTTCGCAAACGGGCTTTGTGAGACTGATCAGTAGAGGAGTTGGGTGTTCGGTATCACACGGGCTGTGAGTATGCGACATCGCAATAATTAGTCTTGAGTGCAAGTGGGAGATTGTTGGATATAGTTCCCTCAAAGTCAATTATTGGATCGCAGGCACGTGATTGCAATGATTGAGGGAGAACCTATGCCGGTAGGACAGTCTTACTCAAGATGATAGTATGCTATCTGGTTTATCTTTATCATCGTGTACAGCTTTAGGTGACCTTAGAGATCACTATTACACATTGATAGAGCCCTTAGGATTTTTGCTTAACGGCCAGCAGTATGATGGCGATCATATACATGGGAGCTGGGGTCTATAAGCACATCCTTAAAAGGTCCCTAGTCGAGGGAGTTTCGAGACAGGGCATCGATACTCCAGAGTAGACTAGTGTATACGGGTCGAGACCCCGACGAGGGGCGGTGGCTGATCTCACAAGCCAATGGTGTCAGTTGGTTCACCTAAGACGTATACAGGTGCTCATTGGGTTATGAGTACACCGGACAGGACTTGCCGGGAACATGCTAGTTGGTTTTATATCTAGCGTCAGATAGCAGTTCCCTGGTGACATGTGTACAGGTTAGTTCATCGACCTGAGATCGTCATTTGTCTCGTGTGATTTCCCACTGTGCTTTGATTACTACCCTACCACGGCTCAAAAGAGTCGTGCAAACAGGTTTTAGTTGGGTACAGTCCCGAGCCACATAGAGGCAGTGAGCGGATCGGCAGGGGTTTCGTCTCTCCCGGTATTGGGGGTGAGATCGCGCTGTGTCTAGGAGAGCCATTACACGAAGTCCTTGGCCAAGGCAGGAGATTTACTGGTAGGTATTCCAGTAGTATCTCAGGGTGTTCTGGGCTACACTCTGACACGACTTGTACCACTTTTGGGGGTCTGACTTTTACCAACCCCCTAGGCCTGACATGCGATGCTCATAGACGAACGGACCGGACTGTACGGATATTGTCACTGACAGGCTCGGTAGGGTGTCAGGATGAGTTCGCTCATCGACCTCCTTTTTGGTCAATACCTGGTAGCCCGTTTTGTACAGCTAGTACCACTGACATGCTAGTGGTTAAATCTACAGCCAAAGTATTGACGAGTCTTTAGAGTCCTCCACAGACAGTTTCTCAAGATTCAGGCGAAACGTTGTAGAGGCCGTATGGTATTATGGCAGGGTTCGATCATATACGTGCAGTAGTGCGCGGATCATGATCGGACGGATCATATTAGTGGGCTTTGGTTTAAGCCGGATCCTAGTATTAGATTTGTTGGATTACTTTAGTCTCATCCTATTCGCATTCAGTCGGAATGCAGATGCAGCTATGTATATACAAGTGAGGGGTATCCTTGTGATCCGTCATGAGTTTACTTTAGATGTTGCCGTATCTTTTTGTTGGACTAAACATTTGGGTTAATGTTTATTTTGGTGGAAATTATGAGCTTAGTTCATGATGAGGTGCATTTAATGTGACATGGACATGTTTAGTGACTCATGGTCTCTTTATTTATGCTAATGTCACATTAGGATTTGTTTATTGTGTTGAATTGATGGATGGAGAGAGAAAGGGCAGCCATAGGCTTGGGGTTTGCTCTTGGATTATTATTCTTGCTCTCATTTTTATCAACACAACACAAAAAAAGAAAACCTCTTCTTCTTCTTCTGTCTCTAGCTCACCATTTCTACTAATGGCATCATCTTCAAGCCCCATCCATACACTCTCATGTGTTGAGAATCAATGGATGCTTGAGACAAAGTTATCACACGCATTCTCTACATCATCTTGGACACGTCAGCTAGCAAACTTCGTGTCCGAGTTGCTTCGGAAGAAGCGGGGGCCCGTAAAAAGACTCATTGATGTGGTGCCCTTTCCGACGAGAAGACCGGAGATCGGAGATGCCGCGAGGAGCTTGGGAATGTGGCCAAAGACCGAAGGACACGGATCGATCTGTATAACCACTCTCACTTCTTGTAGATAGCTAGTTATAGGTTAATGGTTCGATCCGGGAGAAAGTATACGTTAGCACCGATTTCAAGTTTAAGAAAAGTTTTTGTTTCCGCAATAGGCCTCGGATAGACGGCCGGGACGCTACCGTAGACTTACAGCCCTCTCACCCACTCTCACTTTATTCTCACCCACTCTCACTAAATTACCCTTTTTGCCATTTCTCTTTTCTTTTCTTTTCTCTTTTGAAATCAAAGCACAATAATACCCATAAAACAACACAAATGCAGAAACATGTCACCAAATGCAACATGATATGGTGCACTAGCCACGAAAAACTGTAAAAACACGGATTTGGCTTAATCGCGATTAGCAGTGCACTAATCGGGTTTTATCCAAACTGCATATAATTGATTTTTAAAATGCCAAATCCTTTAAATATATTCTAAAAATGAATAAATCGTTTTTAATTTCCAATTATTTCATAATTATTGGTATATATTTATACCCTTTTTCGAAAACCCCAATTTCGCAAATCGGGCAGTTTTCGGGAAATATATTATTTTAATATTAAATTCCAAAAATAATATTTTATATATTCTGAAATGTTACACGTCTGCTCGTTGATCGGAGCTACCACGGTAGGCGTAAGTGGAAGAGATGGTGGTGGTGTGTTGTTGACGTTTGTACTCGTGTTGTTGAAAGAATCCATAACCTTGAAAGAAAAAATAAGGTTAGGATAGATTCAATGATTATGAAATATAAAGAATGTTTAGTTGCTGAGTCTTGTAATTCTTGTGTTATCTTGCTTAGGTTTCCATACAAACTGACTTGCATGGTAGGGTTCCATGCAGCACTGACCTGCATGGGCCGCCAACAAAACCCGTCACACCCCGCTTCCCGGTGTACAGACAAGAGGACGTGGCGGGTCACGCGATGTATTTACTCAGAAGTAAACACGCTAAGCGTAAATAAGCAATATAATAAAGTAAACAAGAAAAATGACAAGAGATGTAATTGAACAGCAACTTTTATTTATTAAACATTTCTTTACAATACAACTGAAAATGTAAATACAAGAATGGAAAGTAATGCCTAAACAATGGCATGAATTGAAAGTAAACTATATACAAGAGTTTAGAGCTCCGGATCTTCTGCAAACTGCTCCAAGTCGTCTGAACTGGGCTCTATCTCTAGTGAGTCGGATCCACCTGACAACATTCCAAAGAAAGAAGAGAAAAGGAATGTCGTCAGCGAACAATCGCTCGGTAAGTCTAAAAAAAAGTAGAAATAGAATAGACAGATAAGAAAGAATATAACTATATAATATTTGATTGTTATGTTAACACAGTTGTTTGTAGCTTGGTACAGAATATGCCAGTGTATACGAGAGGAGTCCAACTATTCCATGGAATAAGGTATACGGAGCACAAGGTACCGTTAAGCTACGAAACAACAACAACAGATATTCAGGTTAGGTGTATTAAAGTGACTGTCTCGTGCCACTTCTAACACATTTCGTACCAGTCTACCCCTTTAAAACCCCGTAATGTATTTTGTATTGATTTGTATTATTTTGTTTAATAGATTTAAGACTTGCCGAAACCATGATATCAATAGTTCATGTAAATGGAAAGGATATAAACGGATAGTCATGTAATCAGAGTATATCCATGGTTCGGTCAAATCAATTCATGTTGATATAGATTGTATTCTAGTATAAATGGATTCAGTTGAATTGGAGTTGTACTTGAATTGTATTCAAGGATAGATTGATTTTAGATTAGACTGAGACTCTGTCTGAGTCAGACCCTTTAAAACGAATTAGAGTCCTGAATTAGTTTTTGGAGTTATCGGTAATTGCTGCACATGGACGGCAGGATTTATGACTTTTTCCAAGCCAATTACCGTATTGATAAACCCGTTTTTAATTATCTACATTAAATAAGCAAGCACCCAAATTCTCCGGCTCCCTGAAGTTCAAGAGAACTGGTCCCGCTTAAACCTATATTTACTAGGGTCCTTATTGTAATTTAATATAACTTGATTGGGTTTTATGAAAAATAGTTTTGATATATTTTCAAAATACACCTCAAGTATTTAATTATTGTCTTTAGGGTTTTTATAGATGTAATTTTTAAGAGTGATGAGATAATCTAGTGGATATAACCTAACTTGAATAGTATATGGTATTTTCATGTAATTTGACTTGTATTGATTCTTGATGGTGTTTTCATGAACTTTTGTGATTCTTTTCTTCTGATTAGAAAACATGGATTATATTATATATTTAAAATAAATATTTTGATAATATTTATATATATATATAATTATTAAAAATAGAATTTATTTATTAATAGAAATCATATTTTCTTAGAAATTGTAATAAAAATTCCATCGAGATCGTATACTCCGTGAGGAAGTCTGCATCTCACTCTATTAGTCCCAAGGATATGCGATAACCCGCACCATCCCGATCGGGTTCCCCAAAATAGGTTGTAGAGGCTTATTTGCAAGGAATTAATTAAAACAATTTAAAG
Organism: Agapanthus africanus; assembly: GCA_030015575.1. Classification (NCBI taxonomy): domain Eukaryota; kingdom Viridiplantae; phylum Streptophyta; class Magnoliopsida; order Asparagales; family Amaryllidaceae; genus Agapanthus; species Agapanthus africanus. Next base: position 444,122,748 of record JASDDO010000001.1, read on the forward strand.
AATACGGGTTTTGATAAATAAGGTATTTTAATGTAAAATATTGTATTTTTGTCCCATAGAAATTGTTACAAAAGCTATCGTGCTATGTCAAGATGAGTGTTGTGATGAGCTAGGTCATTACCTCATAAGTTTTCTAAAGGTAATATGAGCAAAACGATAAAATAATGTCGTATGTAAACTTGATGGCATTTTACCGTAAAAATGAAATAAAAGTTACAACACATATTATTTTGAACTGAAACTTGTTTTAAATGTTGTTTTATGTTTATTAAACAATATAAGAAGAGATGGTTAATATGTTGTTTTAGAAAAGTTGAGTTTTTTAAGAAATGAGAATCGGAAGTCGGAATAACTCCGCTTCCGATGAGTTTTGAGAAGAAAGTGTTTTAGATTAGAAATGTAGGAGGGGAGAGGGGACTTACAGTTTGAGAATAGAGGGAGGAGGTAGAGGAAGCTTTCGAAGGCGTCGTGGAGTTACGTCGTCGCCGGACTTGTTCCGAAATGTCGCCGGAACTTTGACCTTGGCTAACTCCACTTGTACAACTTCTTGGACTTGGAAAATTTAGAGAGTTTTGGCAAAATATTTCTGAATGAAGAGGGCTATAGTGTAAGGTGGTATTTATAGGAGAAATTAGGGTTTAGGGTATTGAAATGAGAATTAAAAATGCATTAAAATTTAGTTTTAAGGCTCATTTTAATTCTCTGGAAATGTGCAGGGAAATCAAACAGACTAGGGTTAGTGGGGTAAGCTAAGGGGTGCTAGGGTTAAAAAATTGAAAAATTAGGGATGGGGGGGCCGGCGGCGCCGGCCCAGAGGCTAATCTCGCTGGCCACTTGGTGGGGTCGGGTGTGGGATTGATGCCACGTGTTGGTGTTGTTTCATATATCTCAGTGCACATGTTTGATTAATCTGAATTTTCATTTTTACGTGTTTTGCACGTGTAAACTTTTGGGCTTTCAAAAACTTTAAAAGAAAAATCAACAAAAATATTATATGGCTGATGGGATTTGAACACACGGGCTATGTCACAGCAGTGCAAGGCTTTAAGTGCTTTCTTGCTGTTCAAAAGCAAATCAAATTTATAACTTATGCTCAGGACTTACGAATACTCCATTTGTACATTAATTTTAAAAATTTTCTGCACATTAAAAAAAAGTCGTTACAATAGACATGCGATCCCTTTCCAAATCGGGCTTGGGAGACATCTCTTTGGAGAGGTGATTCCGTGACATGACGGTAGATTACCGCGCTTTGAATCTTTTCAGTATGGTGTCGATGTACCGTAACTGTGAAAGTCTCAGCATCCGTTTAGATCTATCACGATAGATCTGGAACCCCAGAATGTAGGAGGCATCATCCACGTCCTTCATAGAGAATCTTTGTGACGAGAATCCTTTGATTGATTGTAGCATAGGAAAGTCATTTCCTATCTAGAGAATGTCATCCACGTACAAGACGAGAAATATCACAGTTCTTACTACAATTTTACTATAGATGCATGGTTCATCTGGATTTTTGATAAAGTCAAATTTCTTGACCGTCTCATCAAAACAGATGTTCTAACTCTGCGATGACTGCTTTAATTTATAAATGGACTTAACCAACTTGCACAACTTTCCGCTGCTCCCGCTCTGAATGAAACCCTCCGGCTGATTCATATAGACCCACTCTTCCAAATTTCCATTTAGAAAAGCCGTCTTTACGTCCATCTGCCAAATCTCATAATCGTGGAAGGCGGCAATGGCAAGAAAGATTTGAATGGATTTGAGCATAGCCACTAGAGAAAAGGTTTCATTATAGTCCAAACCAGGTCTTCGACGAAAACCTTTTGCAACAAGTCTAGCCTTATTGGTTTCAGCATGTCTATCTACACCAATCTTCTTTCTGAAGATCCATTTGCAGCCTACGGGTTTTACCCCTTCTGGAGCAATGCCCAAAGTCCATACTTTATTGGTGTACATGGACTCCATTTCGGTCCGTATTGCATCTAGCCATTTTACCGAGTCTCTGCTCTGAATGGTTTGCTGGAAGCTAGTTGGCTCATCATCGTCGATGATGCAATCCTCTCTATCCCCGTCTATGAGAAAACTGTAGTATCTCTCGGGCGGATGAGACTGCCTACTAGTCCCGCAGAATGGCATGAGGATGTCCGGTTCTTTCGAAACTTCTGGTTCCACCATGCTTTCAGTAATAGCTTGTGTTTCTGGAATTTCTTCCAGTTCTATTGCGCTCCCACTTATCTCTTTTTCTAAAATCTGAGTTTCCAAAAAGTGGGCATGCCTAGAAACAAAGACCTTTTGTTCCTCTGCGTAATAGAAAAGATACTTCCTGGAGTACTTTGGTATCCCACAAACTTACACAGTACTGAGCGTGCTTCGAGCTTGTCCGCATGTTGTTTTTTTACAAAAGCTGGACATCCCCATATTTTCAAATACTGAAGAGACGGTTTCTTCCCTTTCCACATCTGATATGGTATGGTAGGCACAGTCTTGGTAGAAACCTTGTTCAAAAGATATGCAGCTGATTCTAGTGCATAGCCCCAGAAGGATCGCGGCAACTCAGCGTTACTCATCATGAAACGTACCATATCCAATAGTGTTCTATTCCGCCTTTCCGATACACCGTTGTGTTGAGGTGTGTATGGAGGAGTAAGATGAGAGAGAATTCCATTCTCTTTTAAATAATCCAAGAACTCGGCACTTAAGTATTCACCACCTCGATCAGATCTTAGTGTCTTGATACTTTTGCCGGTTTGTTTTTCTAATTCATTCTTATATTCCTGGAATTTCTCAAAGGCCTCAGATTTATGTTTCATCAAGAATACATGTCCATACCTTGAGAAATCGTCCGTAAAAGTAATGAAATAGGAATAACCACTTCTTGCATGTGTAGACATTGGACTACACACATCGCTGTGTATGAGTCCCAAGAGCTTGCTCGCTCTTTCTCCGTGTCCAGTGAACGGAGTCTTTGTCATTTTTCCTTTGAGACATGATTGATAAGTTGCATAAGACTGATATTCGAACGGATCCAAATATCCAACTTTATATAACTTCATCAACCATGTTTCATTGATGTGACCCAGTCTACAATGCCATAAGAAAGCCAGATTTAATTTCGGAGACTTTCTTTTAAGTGTGTTCTGGACGCTAAAAACCTAAGCTTGATTTAATACGTTTATGCCGTTATCGAATGTACCTGACCCAATCAAATTTTGATTAAGGTGGATGTGTACCATATCTTTTACAAATATAAAATCATATCCTTCTTTGGAAAGTAAAGATACAGATATGATATTACAAGCCAGACTAGGTACATGCAAACAGTTACGCAAAATCAATATCTGCCCATTTGTCAATCCTAGGTGATATTCCCCTACGGATACAGCGTCCACGCTCATTCCGTTAGCAATCCTGAGAATCATATCAACTGCCTTGATAACTCTACGGTTTCTCAAAGACTGTAATGAATTACAGATATGAGATCCAGATCCGGTATCTAGTACCCAGGAAGTAGAGTTAATTAACATACAGTTTTCAATCATCAACACATCCGAAGCCGAAGTCACAACTTGCTTCGAATCCTTATTTCTGGCTTTCCAAGCCCTGCAGTCCTTCTGACAGTGCACTTTCCCATGACAACAAAAACATCCTTCTTTCCCTACTGTTAGCCCCAAAACTTTTGCCATGTCCTTTCTCTTTACCTTACTGACACCGCTTATCATCTTGGTGGAGTCATTCTTCTTCTCTCCCTTGGCTTTCTCCGTGGATCCATAAGAGGAAGATTCTCTATTGAGCAGAGTGGGTGTCTCCCTGGATTCCTGCAGGATGCCCTCCGAGCTCCTCAATATGCTGAGGAGTTATGGAAGTGTAACTTCCTTCCCTTAAATGTTGTAATTCAAGATAAACTGGGCGTAGGTGCAGGGGAGCGACTGTAGAATCAATTTAGTACATAACTCATTCTCCAACATGGTCCTATGGTCCGTGAGCTGTTCAATATAGTTAATCATCGTAAGGACGTGGTCCCCTACAAATGTCCCGACAGCCAACTCGCCTGAAGCAATATTTTCGAGGTCTTATATCTTGTGATACGAGATTGCTCTCCATATAAAACTTTGGTATGGAGGAAGATGGAAGCTAAGTCCATCTTCTCGTGCTGCCTCTGGTGTTCACTATCCATTGAGGCTAACACATGGCACTTGGCTCTTGCACATGAAAGTCTACCCTACACTACCATAAGGTTCTAATGACGTCAAGCATGCCAAATACAAATTTTTATAGGTATTAAGCTAGACTTAACAAGATCTTTAACTAGATTATTAAGGTTTTAGTTTGATATCAACTAAACTAGAAAGAAGTGAAGATGGCTATACCTTCGTAGATCGAGTCCTTCACTTCACATGCTCCGTGTAGTAGTCCCGCGACATCACTAGGTTTCACTTGAGGGTTTGGACGAGCTTCCTCCGATGACTTTCGTGCCGAAGATGATCCACGCGAAGTCCCTCCAACTCAAGCTTCCTCTACACTAAACTCTTTAGTGTAGGAAATACGCTACACTTGATCGCTAGTCAAGAGTAGGATGGTGAAGTAGGGAATTTGGTTTGCTCACTAGTATGTGTTCAAGTTTCATGATTCACATCACATGTGAGGGTTGAAGCTTGAACCATGGTGGCATGAAGAAGAGGAAGAAGATGAGAGCAAGAGATCAACAATGGGAGAAACTCAAGAATGAGCTCAAGTGTTGAATGAATGAGAGAGTGAATGGCAACCCTTGACCCTCACTCATTCAAGCATGGAATTATTTGCAATATAAAATTGCAACCATACTTGAATAGTGAGTCGAGATGAATAAACAAACAATAAAGCCCATGCCTTCATCCATGCTCCTAATTTCCACCTCATTTATATTTTCACAAAATATAATTCATGCCATGCTATATATATATATATATTTATATATATATATCATATATATATATCATATATATATATATATATATATATATTAATACATATAAGAAAATATTTAGTGAGCTAATGATATTAATTAAGATATAATTATATCAAATATAATATATATCACATTATTAAATCAACACTTGATTTAATACTCCGGTTATATCACATATGGCCGACTAATATCATTTATCTGTATATCACATTATCAAATCAACACCTGATTCGATAATCTGGTTATATCATATATAACCTAATTTATAACAGATAACTGCCAGATTACAATATGGTATCACATACACATATTTAATTAGGCCCGCACACATATCATATATGTGTCCTACTTCGTTTCGCTTGAACCAGGGTACTTCTGTGTGGGACTCTAAAGACTCGTCAATACGCCAGCAGTAGGTGATGATCACATCAGTCACCTACAAGCCGTCAGCGGTACTACCTGGACGTAACGGCTACCCAGGTATTGAGCAATATGAAGATCAACAAGCAAGCTTGTCCATACTCTCCATGAAGCCTATCACTAACACTACCATATATTCCGGTCTCTTCGTCTGATATGTCGCATATCATGTCTAGAGGTGGTAAATGTCAGACCCCAGTAACGTGATAAGTCATGCCGATGTCTGGCGTATAACGGTTCGAGAAACTACTGATAACTCTTATCAGTAAATCTCAGCAGCAGCCCTGGCCAGGAACTTCCAGTTATAGCCAACCGAGCATAGCGAAACACCAACCCCCAATACCGGGAGAGACGAAACCCCTCCTATCGCTCATTGCCTCCATATGACTCGGGACTGTACCCAAAATCCACCTGTTTGCACAACTCCTCTTGAGCGTGGTAGGGAGGAAATCAAACCACAGTGGGAGCCACACAAGACTCTATGACGATCTTGGGTCTATAGACTAACCTGTACCAGTGTCATCAGAGAACTGCTGTCTGATATAGGTATAATACCAACTAGGAGTCCTCGGCGAGTCCGTTCGGTGTACCCATTCTCCAATGAGCACCTGTGTACAATCTTTGATGTCACACACCAATGGTTGTGGGATCAACCATCGCTTTCTAAGGGACAAGAAACGTACACACTAGTCTACTCTGGAATATTGATGCCCTAGTCTCGATATTCCCTCGACTAGGAACTGATTAAAGGATGTACTTTTGTACCACCCTGGCCCTACTAGTATGATCTCATCATAATCCTGGTAGTCAAGTATATATCCTAAGGGCTTTATCAACATGTAAGATATTGACAATATAAATACCAGTTTACATGTTAAGATAAAGGTAACCTGATAGCATACTATCATACCGAGCAAGAAAGTTATCTATATATATGTCCAAGCATCCACTATATCAACAATAATGGTCTCTAGGGCATACATATTCCTAACAGCACAATCCTTTTCGCATGTCTGACGGATATCAACATCCGCGACGGTGGAATCTGGACCTGGGATGGCGAGGACTTTGGTAGTAAAGAGGTAGTCCAGCTTGTCATAGGTAAGTGCTATCTGGACATTCCTTAGCCAATCATTATAGTTTTTTCCAGTCAATTTATTATCTAATAACCTAAGTTCGGTCATAGTGGTCGCTGAAAATAGGAGAGAGAGAAGAAACCCTCAGCATGATGCTCTTGCAAGTTTAGATTGGTTATTACTTTATCTAAACAGGATGGCTCCCACTGTTTTCTCGAATCCTTCCTCAAACTATAAAAGAAGAATTACTCAGGATTAATCTCACTCTTACAATTCTTACTTAACCTTTCAGCCAGGCTGGTGTCGGTACTTCGAGAGAGGTTTTCTAACACTTTCGCGAAGTTCCTTAATTACATAACCTCTTTTCCCTATAGGCGTAGTCCTGCTAACACCGTTCTAGACACCTACTTAGTTTATAGCATTGATTGTATAGCGAAAAATTCTCCCGAAGAGTAGCGGATACTCAAAGTAGGATCGGGATCCAAATATCATCGTGTGACAACTTTGAAGGAATCCTACCAAAATCATCACATTCCAAATGGTATGCAACACTAGCAAGTTTTAATTTCCTTAGAAACTCCCGAAGTGGATTTTTGCCCCATGCTCTTATGACCTTGACGAAGGCCAACATGTCATAAGTCACATGTCAAGTTCTACCCGTCATTATCCGGGTTAATTTGAACCCACCTATACATACTCTTGATGAAGGCCAACATAGTAGTACGACTTTCCCAAACCAACGCATCTATATATGCACATATAAATACCCAATGTTGGCTATAGTGCCCTCAAGGCAATTATCGTAATCGCAGGCAGATGATTATGATGATTGAAGAAGGACCTATACCGATAAAACAGTCTTACTCAAGATGATAGTATGTTATTTGGTTTTTCTTCATCATCATGTACGTATTGATAGAGCCCATAGGATTCTTGCTTGATTACCAGCATTATGATGGCGATCATATATGTAGGAGCTGGGGTCTATAAGCACATCCTTAAATGTCCCTAGTCGTAGGAGTATCGAGACCGGGTATCGATACTCCAGTGTAGACTAGTGTATACTGATCGAGACCCCGAAGAGGGGCGGTGGCCAGGTCTCACAAGCCATTGGTGTTAGCTTGTTCACCTAAGATAGTATACAGGTGCTCATTGGGTTATGAGTCCACAGGACGGACTCGCCGGGAACCTGCTAGTTGGTATTATACCTATTGTCAAATAGCAGTTCCCAGGTGACATGTGTACAGGTTAGTCTGTCGACATGAGATCGTCATTTGTCTCGTATAAGTTCCCACTGTGCTTTGATTACTACCTTACCACGGCTCAAAGGAGTCATGCAAACAGATTTTAGTTGGGTACAGTCCCGAGCCACATGGAGGCAGTGATCAGATCGTCGGGGATTCGTCTCTCCCGGCATTGGGGGTTGATGTCGCGTTGTGCACGGGTGGCCATCACCAGAAATCCGTGGCCACGGTGGACAAGAATTATCGATCCAGGATCTATAGTTTCTCAGGTGGTGATGGGTTTCATGACCGACACTAATTGTCATGTTGTTAGGGGTCTGACTTTATCCACCCCCTTAGACTTGATATGCGATACTCTTAGACAAACAGACCGGACTGTACAGATATTGTCACTGTCGGGCTCAGTAGGGGTTTAGGATGAGTTTGCTCGTCGGCCTCCCTTTCGCTCAATACCTGGGTAGCCGTTACGTACAGCTAGTGCCGCTGACGTGCTTTTGGTTAAACCCACTGCCAGCATATTGACGAGTCTTTAGAGTCCCACACAGAGGGTTTTCACGATTCAGGCGATATGGTGTACATGGCGTAAGTTGGTACATACAGGTGTCCAATTAAATATGTGCACATGCTGCGCAGACTTTAATCGGACGATTGATAATACTAGCGGCTTAGGATTAAGCCGGATTATTAAATCAGGTTTTGATTTAATAATTTACATATGTATTTATATATATGTATTCTAGTATTATTGTTCGCTATTTATTTTCTCTCTTGGCTATTCGTATTTTTGTATGAATACGCGTATATGTATTTCGATACATGTACCGGGAAGTATTCCGTATTTTATACGGAATAGCATCTAGAAGATTTGCCACCTCATTATTGATTTTCCTTTTTAGAAAAATCATTTGTCTTCATAATGAGGTGGAGGGTGTGAGGTGGCATGAGCATGACCTAGGTATGGGTTTTGGGTATGGTTGCAATTGTTTATTGATAAAAGAAAATGAGATATTTTTTGACGGGAGAGAGAGAAGGGGCCGGCCACTTTATTGGGTGGGGTTGATTTCATTTTTGATGAATTACATTATCATAAAATTAGCCCACTCACTCTCTCAAGTTCACAAAAGACTTAGCCATTTAGCTCATGCCAAGATTTCCTCACCTCCCTATTCATCTTCTATGCTTGCTCATTGAGCAAAATATGTTGAGAGAAAATCGTAATGACACTTTCATGTACCCCCACTCTCCATCGCTAGAAACTTTGGAGCGTCGATTGTCTCATTCGTCGAGACTGAAGCTTGCGCCGTTTCCCTCAGGTGGATCATCAGAGATGGAGGAAGACCGACAACCAAATTTCATCAAGGAATCACTAGGAGCTTGGAATGAAGACCGAAGGACACGGATCATCTCGGTATAACGATTCTAACTCTTAGTTTAGCTTGCTAGTTTAGGGTTTAAGGTCGATTCGGAAATTGGGTAATGGTAGCGCCAGTTTAATAAATTTTTGTTCCACATTTGGCCACGGTTTGATGGCCGGAGCGCTGCAGTAACCCTTCACCCAGCAGCTACCAATCACTATGCCTTGGCAAAGGTCAAAATATATAGCTTGAATACTACTGAATACCCATATGAAATGACGGAGGGCTACGAATGGTTTTAGCGAAACCGTGAACGTAATGAACTTGATATAGTCGAAGGAACCATGATAGCTTTTTAAAAGGAGTGGTTTAGGCTCCGTATTTAAAATTTGCTTATTGAAGAAAACCGAGTGGTTTTGAAACTGTTCTAACGATTAATCTTTGGTTTGTTTTTCCTTGCATTAATCAATGTTAATGCGGTCCTATCATTTAACCCTATCATTGCAGAAAAATATACGAAAATACAACGTACGCTTATGCCATCCGCACTCGCCATGGGGTCCCGTCATGCACTATTAGGTTACTTAACTACCGGCAGAGCAGGGGCTGGACTAGCGCGGGTGCAAAACATAAGCAACGCCTACTATATATATATATATATCCATTTTGTCTCATACAATAATAGACATTCCAGATCATAGATGAATATATTGGATATATTAGGAATTTCGTATTTTGTTTAAGCCTATAATGAAAGATGGATTCTACGGTAGTGATGACTGATGAATAACCAAACCCCACCGTAGACACCTACGGGTGTGGCAAACTACCCGCCAAATTCCTGAAGTAAGTCAACCTCCCTCAGTAGGCCACTCGGCACTTCAAGAACCCGGTAGTTTGTGCACCCCACCTTGGATCTATTCTAGGAGCAAAAACAGTAAAAGAAATAATACAACGGTGGTTACAATCTCAACCGGATGTGCCCCGCAAAATAATATTACATCACTTTTACAAATTACATGAATGAAAGAAAAGAAAACACTCTTCTCACATCCCCCGGCTGTTCATCCACGACGATCCAATACTCTATATACACAAAACATCAACATAAATCACAGATATGTGCAACCTCCAACTAATCGATGTATAGCAATTAGCGGAGGTTTACAAACACATATATCCAAACAAAGAAAACTCGATTAGCCAAGTAATCTTAGAATTTCGATCGATTAACTAAAACGTGTCAACCCCATGCACAATCCAGTACACAAACAAATCTGGGTAGAATCCACATATGCCAAAAATCACTACTCAACATGAGAAAATACACAGAAGAAAATCGGACCGAGTCATCCTTGACTCGGCCGCGGAACGACGGCTAAACACACTGTTTGGCCACGCTTCCACGGCGATCTTGGGGACTTAGGATCTCGTTTTTCTTCTGTGTTCTTAGAAAACCCTGCTTGTATTTTTAAGGCCTCCGAAATGATTTTTAGACCAGTTTTGAAAAATGACAGCAAGAAAGGTCCTGAATCGTGCTTTCATGCAATTTTCCGACGATCGAACTTCTAACGACTTGCTAACTAGCTAGTTAAGGTTTTGTAGTCTTTGATACCACTGTAAGCCGATGTCGTGCACCCCGCGGGTTCACGGGGAGGCGGAATTTTCAAAAAACTATTTTAACGAACTACGCAACACCGGCTAACTCCAGGATATATACTAAAACCTTAACTAACTAAACTAAGTAGGAGGTTTAGCTACTCGGTAAGAGTGTTATACCTCCATGTACTAGTCCTTCGGGTCTTCTTTTCCTCCTCTCGTTGGCTCCTAGAAGTATGGATCGAGCTTGCAACGTCGGCCTCCTCACGTCAAAGATGATCCACCCGAGAGTATGTGCTTTGAGCTCCAACCTCTAAACTGAGATAACTAGGATAAATGGTTCACTAATTTAAGTAGCCTAGGTGATATAGAGAATGTCTAATAGATTGCATTATCTCACTAAACCCTTTGTTTCACAACACATGTGAGTGTAAGGGTTAGAGGAAGAAGGAGAGGAAACTTTGGAGAGAGAAAGCCAAATGAGAAATGAGGTAGGTTTCTAATGGCTAAGTGTGGAGAATGGCTAATATCCTATATCTCACTCATTGAACCATGGATTAAAAACCAATACAATATATCACCCATGCTTCAATAGTGAGTCAAGATGAATAAACTAATCAAAATAGTCATGCTTCACCATGCCAAGTATGTCTCTATAAATATCCACCTCATTAGTCTATTTTGCAGAATAGATAAACCAATAATGAGGTGTCCCCTTTTATAAGCATACCATGTAAAATTACGAGAATGCCCTCACCGTATATACATACATGTATTCGTATTCAGAAAAATACGAATACAATGAGACGATAACAATCCAATAATACAATACTAGGATCCGGCTTAAACCAAAGCCCACTAGTATTGTCCGCCCGAACATCATCCGTGTACAAGTACACGTATGTGATCGTAGCCCTGCCGTAAAACTATACGGCCTCTACATTTTTTTCCCGAAGCAGGGAAACCCTCTGTGTAGGACTCTAAAGACTCGACAGTACACTGGCAGTGGGTTTAACCACAAGCACGTCAGTGGTACTAGCTGCACGTAACGGCTACCTAGGTATCTATCGATAAGAAGGTCGATGAGCAAACACATCTGAACTCCTACTGAGCCTGTCTGTGACAATCTCCGTACAGTCCGGTATGTTCGGCTAAGATACTCGCATATCGGGCCTAGGGGATGGTAAACGCCAGACCCCTAACAGCCCAATAAGTCGTGCCGTAGCAGAGCCCAATACACCCTGAGAAGCTACTGGAGTGCCTACCAGTATTTCTCGACTGCCCTGGGCGAGGAATTTGTGTAATGGCTTTCCGAACACTATGTGATATAAATCCCCAATACCGGGAGACACGAATCCTATCTGACCGCTACTGCCTCCAAGTGCTTCGGGACTACACCCAACTACTACCTGTTTGCACGGCTCTTCTGAGCCGTGGTAGGGTAGTAATCTAAGTGCGGTGGGAACATACTGGAGACGAAGTAGCGATAGCAAGTCAACGGACTAATCTGTACTTATGTCACCTGGGAACTGCTTCCAGACGATAGGTATAATAACAACCAACAGTTCCCGACGAGTCATGTCCAGTGTAACTCATAACCTAATGAGCACATGTATACTATCTCCAATACGACGTACTAATGGCTGTGGGACAGACCATCTCCCCTGCTAGGATGAGAAGCGTATACACTAGTCTACTCTGGAGTATCGATACCCCGTCTCGATAATCCTACGACTAGGGACCTGTATAAGGATGTGCTTATAGACTACTCAACCCCCAGTAGTGTGACTGTCATCACAACGCTAGTAGTTGTCATGACCCAAAGTTTGGCCCGTGACCGGCACTTAACCACGTAACGTCTGCAGGCGTAACGCGACTAAGTGAACCGAAAACCCAGAAATCAAACCAGTAAAAGTATAGAGTGTTATAAGTTTTAAATGAAAGCACTTACTAACATGTTAAGGAATCTAAGTAAACAATCACCAAGATAGCAATATACGACGCCGTAGCGAAGATCAAGATCCACAAATGGGAACATCACAGATAGAATAAACTGCAAGTACAGTCGGCTCACAACGAGCTCGACACCAGAAAACAAATAATATACATCATCGTCCTCACACTGTCTCTAAGTCAAATACATACATGGTAGATGGAGAATACTAGATACAACAATTTACATAACTGAAAGATAAACAGATACCGCACAAAACCCACCTATCAGCAAACGAGCTGGTACACAAACTATGGGGGTATCTGTGTCAAAAGATGCAAAACGCAGCCTGCCGCGACTACTCCGAAGGGCAACCTGCAAACACTGTGGCACAACGGGAGTGAGTTGCCAACTCGTGAATAGAGATAACATATAAACGTAATCACGAGCATGCACGTACTGCACTACTCTATCATATGCCAACAGATGATATCAATATGTGATAAGCAGTATGTGCAATAATCATGCAAGTGCTCTATCAGGTAATATAACTACAGGATGAGGTACAATAATAAATGCTGAGCATGGGCAATATAACATCTACACGGAATGTCAACGTGGAATATATAATCGGTGTCCATCAATGCACCCAGATCCCCCAAATAGCTCAGACGCCGGCACTCTCATCGGCCCTCAAATCCTGTAAATCTCTGAGAATCCCGAGTGCTCAACATCGGCACCCAAATATCATAAATACTCGTGTCCAGCATCGACACGCAAATCCTCATCCATCGGGCCCCGTCAGTCCGGGTCAGCCAACGGGCTCCGTCTGCGGTATCGGCCCTCGGCCCCGGCAGTATGGATCACCACGCATCCATCTATCGACTCTGATCAGTATCCTCCGGATAACTGTCAGGTCCAACCAATCACCGGTAGGTAGTAGTCCCTCTGCCAGGCTCACCGTCTACTACACAGCGAAACCGTTCTCGCCCTGGGGTACCATACCGGGTCCACCATGTACCCGTAATCGGTCCCAACCAGCTCCTCGATTCGGGTTCACATATATCACTCTAGCACCGAGGAAACACATGGTGGACGCACCGAAATATCATATCAAGGGAACCGGGTTTTTAAATGATTACATATTTGAAATAGCCACGGTTCCCAAATCCAGAAATCACATGTAATCCAAACTATTATGCAAGTCAATGATCCGATATGATATGTGCATCAAATATGAATATCATGTCAAGTCACATAAAGATGAGCTACAACATAATGATCCGATGTGATATATGCATCAAGTATGAATATCATGTCAAGTCACATATAGATGAGCTACAATATAATGATCCGATGTGATATATGCATCAAGTATGAATATCATGTCAAATCACATATAGATGAGCTACAATATAATGATCCGATGGAAATTCTACAGTGTGAGTGTCATGGCAATTACTAACGGTGTGTGTGTAACATGCAGGATGGTGCTCGTGCAACATGGACCGTTAGTAATGGTGCGGTGTTCTATCAATTCTAGTTATATCCATATAGCAGGGAATGCAGTATGCAGTAAATAGTAGCCATGCACAGTCAATGTATGTAAATGTAGCTATAAGGTCCTATCAGCCCCGACGTAGAACGCCATGCGGGCGATATCCCCGTAGATGTTAAATCTACTCACCGTAGTCTCTCGCTAGGTATAGCCAACAACTTGTTTCCCCTTCTGCGCGGCGTCCGCCGTACTCGCCTGCGAACCTAGAATTACACAATACATCATACATAAGCTTGAAGTCACACAAACACGACATTAAGGCCGAACTAGTAACTCGTGTCATGAACCAAGCGTGCGTGTGCGCGATACGCTAAAACGTGTGATTACGCGCCTGAAGCCACTCCGACGTGTCGCGATACGCAGAAACCCAAAACCCATACATACGTATCACGCGTGTCGCGAAAGATTAAAAATACGGGAAATAGGGTATTCTACTCCAGATTTTGATACAGAAATGATAATGTAAAACTATATATACCAAAATAACCCACATAGCAGCAGACTCCAGTGGCCCAAACCCCAAATCCCAACTCACCCATCTGGCCGCAAATTGCGGCCAGAATGAATATTCCGGCGGCCTCACTTGGGAATTGGGCTCCCAGGTTTGGTGTGTGCACTCTATACCCCCCATACATGCTATAGTAACATCTAGTTTTGCTCTGGAACATCTCGGGTAGTAGCAGATCCTACAGAGCCTTAAATCAAGTTAAAATCCACACTTTTGCACTAAAATGGAACTTTGTGGTATTTCTGTGCAAACTGAAACAAACCTGGCCTAAAATAGTTCTAATAACACAAAATAGAGCTAACCAAACTAACAAAACCCTAATCTAACATGTGAATCACAAATATCCTTTAATATCACTAAAAATGCACAAAAATGAGATTTTTGCTAAACAATACTACAAGTTTAAGGAAAAGGAGTGCTAATCATGAGTTAATACCTTCTAAAAACCTTATAAAACACCAAAAGTCCAGCTCCTCTCTCAGGTGTGCAGATTAGCCTTCAAACACCCCAAAAAGCCCCTTTTTCCAAGGTTTTGTGAAGGAAATGTGTGGTTTTTGTGTAGGATTTGTATGGAGATCAAAGAGAAGTGAAAAGAAGAGGAAAAGATAAGGAAGAACTGGGGTTTTCTGCTGGAAATTCCCAGAATTCTGAGATGGGGAAAGAGAGAGAGAAGAGAAGGAAAAATGGGGGTCAAAAGTCAATTTTTTCTACCTAACACCATGCCTTCATATTCTATTCAATTTTTGAATTATAAAATGGGGTTTTGTTTTATAAAAGGGTGGGGAAAATAACAACCATGCACAAAAGAATGGTTAACATGTTACCAAAACCCTAAGTCCCAAAAATGGCTAAGTGTGCAAGTGTACACTACAAAGGAAAATTTTCCAATTTGCTAACACGACTAAATATAACTAATAATCCTATGAACACATATATAATAACACGTACAATTACTAATTATCACGAAAAACATTCTAACGGAAATACAAAGTGTTACAATCTACCCCCCTTAAAGAAATTCGGTCCCCGAATTTAAAAATCTAACTATACACACCTCCAAAAAGATGGGGATACCTCTTCCTCATCTCGCTCTCGGTCTCCCAAGTGACCTCCTCGCCGCTCTGGCCACGCCAAAGTACCTTGACGGACGGTATCTCCTTCGACCTCAATTTCTTCACTTGTCGATCTAAGATCATCACCGGCTGCTCTGCATAGGAAAGGTCGCGCTCAAGCTGGATCGTCGGGTGCTGAATCGCATGCGAAGGATCTTGAAGATATCTGCGGAGCATCGAAACGTGAAATACGGGGTGCACGTCTGGAAAACTGGACGGAAGGGCTAATCGATATGCAACCGCACCAACACGCTCGAGGATCTCGAAGGGGCCCACATATCTGGGACTAAGCTTTCCCTTCTTTCCAAACCTCATCACGCCTTTCATTGGGGAGACCCTCAAGAAAACATGATCACCAACAGAAAACTCAAGTCTGCGCCGACGATGGTCCGCATAAGACCTCTGCCTACTCTGGGCTGCTCTCATCCTATCGCGAATCAACTGGATCATCGCGGTCGTCTCCTCCACAATCTGCGGCCCTAGGATACTGCTCTCACTGAGCTCCTTCCAACAAGTGGGCGATCTGCATCTCCACCCATAAAGAGCCTCAAACGGTGCCATCTGAATGGTCTCCTGGTAGCTGTTGTTGTAGGAGAACTCTACTAAGGGCAAATGATGATCCCAGCTACCTCCGAAGTCTAAAACGCATGCTCTGAGCATGTCCTCGAGAGTCTGAATAGTCCGCTCTGACTGTCCGTCGGTCTGCGGATGGAATGCTGTGCTGAAACTCAAGCGAGTGCCCAAAGCCTCCTGAAGCCTCTGCCATAGCCGGCTAGTAAACTGGGTGTCTCTATCGGACACGATACATGTCGGAACTCCGTGCAGTCGTACAATCTCGTCAATGTAAATCTGGGCATACTGAGCAAACCCGAAAGTCGTTTTCACCGGTAGGAAGTGAGCCGCTTTCGTCAAACGATCCACGATCATCCAGATGGAGTCATACCCTCGACTAGTCCTGGGTAGACCCACAATGAAGTCCATAGATATCTGTTCCCATTTCCACTCCGGAATGGGTAACGGCTGTAGCTCTTCCGCGGACCTCTGGTGCTCAGCCTTGACTTGCTGACAAATCAGGCATCTCGACACAAAATCTGCGATGTCTCTCTTCATTCCGTCCCACCAGTAAATATCTCTCAAGTCATGGTACATCTTGGTGGAACCGGGATGAACACTATATACCGATCGATGTGCCTCCTCAAGAATCTCGCGCCGCAATCCCTTAGCATCTGGTACGCACAGTCTAGCTCCAAATCGTAGTATCCCCTGATCATCGATCACGAACTCGGAAAATCTGCCCTGTCCCATCTGTGTCCTGATCTCTGAACAGCGGTCATCACTGTGCTGTGCCTCATATATACGGTCAAGCAACTGTGGGCGTACATGAACATGCGCAATCTGTCCTCCGATCGGCGTAAACTCGAACTGTACCCGGCTGTCGTATAAGATCTGCCGATCTGCCGACGACTGCCTCTGCACTGCGCTCAAACAAGATAGACTACCCCCGGGCCTCCTGCTCAAAGCATCCGCCACTACATTCGCCCTGCCCGGGTGATACAAGATCTCACAATCGTAGTCCTTCACTAACTCCATCCAACGGCGCTGTCTAAGGTTCAGATCTCGCTGCTGAAATATATAGTTTAAGCTCTTGTGGTCAGTGAATATCTGGCACGACTCTCCATACAAATAATGTCGCCAGATCTTGAGTGCAAAGACCACTGCAGCCATCTCCAGATCATGAGTGGGGTAATTCTGTTCATGTTTCTTTAATTGCCGCGAAGCATACGCGATCACCCTGTCATGCTGCATCAAAACGCACCCTAGCCCCACTCGTGAAGTATCACAGTAGACCACAAATCCGCCTGATCCTGAAGGCAACGATAGCACTGGTGTCGTAGTCAGTAGAGCCCGTAACTGCTGGAAACTGTGCTCACACTCCTCCGTCCAATCGAAGCGAACTCCCTTCCGGGTCAACCCGGTCAAAGGTGTAGCAATGCGAGAGAAGTCCTGCATAAATCGCCTGTAATAGCCTGCCGGCCCTAGAAAGCTGCGAACCTCCGTCACTAACGTGGGTCTAGGCCAACTCCGAACTGCCTCGATCTTCCTCGGGTCTACACATATACCCTCTCGTGTAATCACGTGCCCCAAGAAGTCTACGTTGTCTAGCCAGAAAGCACACTTTGAAAATTTGGCGAAAAGCTGATGCTCCCTCAAGGTCTGCAGTGTAATCCGCAGGTGCTGCTCGTGCTCCTCTCTACTCCGAGAATACACCAAGATATCGTCAATGAACACTATGATGAACAGAACAAGATACGGCCGGAAAATGCGGTTCATCAAGTCCATAAATGCTGCTGGCGCGTTGGTGAGTCCGAACGACATCACCAAAAACTCATAATGGCCGTAACGCGTGCGGAAAGCTGTCCTGGAAATGTCCTCCTGTCGAACCCGCAGCTGATGGTAGCCTGATCGCAAATCGATCCTCGAAAAGTATCCTGCCCCCTGAAGCTGGTCAAACAAATCGTCGATGCGTGGCAAAGGATACCTGTTCCGCACTGTCACCCTGTTCAGCTGGCGGTAGTCGATACACAAACGCATACTGCCGTCCTTCTTCTTGACAAACAGGACTGGAGCACCCCAAGGAGAAACACTGGGTCGAATAAGTCCCTTATCCAGCAAATCTTGCAACTGACCCTTCAATTCTCTAAGTTCCGCCGAGGCCATCCGATAAGGCGGTACAGAAATAGGCCCCGCGCCAGGAACCAAATCAATACAGAAAGAAATATCACGCTCGGGCGGTAGCCCAGGAAGCTCGTCAGGGAACACATTAGGGAACTCGCTAACAACTGGAACCTGATCCATCGGAACCTCTGTAGCTCTAGTATCGCAAACATAGGCGAGAAATCCCTAACATCCCTTCTGCAAAAGTTGTCCAGCGTGAACAGAAGAAATCACACTGTGAGGGGTGGCACCACGGTCCCCCAACACAACAACAACCGACTCGCCGGGAAAACAAAATCGAACTGTCTTCTCGCGGCAGTCAACAGAAGCATAGCACGTGGCTAACCAATCCATGCCCAAAAGAACGTCGAAGTCCAACATCTCAAGAAGGATCAAATCGACAGGCAACTCTCTCTCACCAATACGGACGGTACAGGATCGGAACACGTGCCTAGCAACAAACGACTCTCCCACAGGAATAGTCACAACAAGCGGCTGGTCAAGCAAACCGGACTCTTTACCCAAACTCGGCACAAAGTGTGTGGATACGTACGAGTGCGTGGATCCAGGATCGAATAACACGTGTGCATCAACCGAACATACAGGAAGGATACCTGAGACCACCGCATTGGACGCCTGCGCGTCCTGATGCGTCAAAGCAAAAACTCGCGCCTGTCCTCCACCTGCAACTAACTGTCCCCTGCCGGCCGCTGGCTGCCCTCTGCCTCGGTCACCTCGTCCTCTATGAACAAATCCTCCGCGACTACGACCTCTCTGTGCATGCGTCTGACGCGGAGTAACAGTAGGTACTATCGGCAATGTCGTCTGGGGTGGTGAAGGTGGTAATGTAACATGCGGTGCTGCTGCCCCACTCCGGGGTACCTCCGGACAATCTCGCACACGATGATAAGAGCTCTCGCAACGGTAACATCCCGATGATGGTCGCTGACCCTCCTGGGGATAGGAGCTAAACAATCGGCCTCGCCTCGAATCTCTGCCACCTGCAAGATGCCTGTCACGACGCCGAAAAGGCCGTCTCTGCACTGACGTATCTGCACGAACTCTCTTCGGCTCTGGGACTGCCGAAGTCTCAGCAAGGCGCTCCTCAACCAATAAGGCTGCATCGACAGCTGCTGCATATGTCTCGTAGTGCTGCGCGCTAATCGCAAGAAACAGTGGTGTAAGCAAGCCTCGGACAAATCTCTTGACTCGCAACTCCTCAGTAGCCACTAGGTACGGAGCATAAACTGATAGCTCGGTGAACAGAACATCATACTCTGCCACTGACATCTCCGGAGCCTGGCGTAAGGACTCGAACCTGCGTGCTCTAGCATCTCTGACACTCAGGGGAAGAAAGCGGGCAAGGAATAGCGCCACGAACTCTGTCCAGGTCATAGGAGGAAGACCTGCTGCTCTACCCTTCTCGACTGATTCGCACCATTTCTGCGCAAGACCTTCCAGGCGAAAGCTCGCGAACTCAACCCATCTCGCATCTGCGCATCTAAGTGAACGACATATCCGCGCCATCCTATCAATGAAAGACTGTGGGTCCTCGGCCACATCGGTGCCTGTGAAGACCGGAGGCTTCAGCCTCATAAACTCTGACAGCGATACTGTAATAACCTCTGTAGTCGCAGGTGCAACTGCCTGAACTGTGGGTACCACCGCGGTCTCTGCAACGGGTGGAACTACCTCGGGTCGCTGCGCTCGAAATGTCTCAACTAGAGATCCCATCATCTGGCGCATCTCCTGCATACTGGATCCCATCGTCTGGCGTATCTCCTGCACACCAGCCCCTAACATAGCAATCTGATCTGTCACGGCAGGAACAGCCTGCTCAGGCACAACCGGTGTACTACCCGGATCAGTCCTCGTCTCCGACGAGTCAACTCGAATCTCGGCCCTCACGGCCGCTCTCTGCGCCCTCATAGTCTTTGGCGGCATAATGGCTGAAAGGAACAATAGGATTCGATAAGGATACGGAAATCGAATCGCAAGAATGTATATACTCAAGAAGGAATTTAAATCAACAAGTCCTAAGGTCGCGTAGGCGGAGTACCGTGTCGTGAGTATGCCGCGGAACATACACACGATACGCTACCCCGCTGCAGCTACCTACTCCATCATACCAGGGTCATCCTACAGTCCGAAAGGTAAAACCTACGCTCTGATACCAACTTTGTCACGACCCAAAGTTTGGCCCGTGACCGGCACTTAACCACGTAACGTCTACAGGCGTAACGCGACTAAGTGAACCGAAAACCCAGAAATCAAACCAGTAAAAGTATAGAGTGTTATAAGTTTTAAATGAAAGCACTTACTAACATGTTAAGGAATCTAAGTAAACAATCACCAAGATAGCAATATACGACGCCGTAGCGAAGATCAAGATCCACAAGTGGGAACATCACAGATAGAATAAACTGCAAGTACAGTCGGCTCACAACGAGCTCGACACCAGAAAAAAAATAATATACATCATCGTCCTCACACTGTCTCTAAGTTAAATACATACATGGTAAATGGAGAATACTAGATACAACAATGTACATAACTGAAAGATAAACAGATACCGCACAAAACCCATCTATCAGCAAACGAGCTGGTACACCAACTATGGGGGTATCTGTGTCAAAAGATGCAAAACGCAGCCTGCCGCGACTACTCCAAAGGGCAACCTGCAAACACTGTGGCACAACGGGGGTGAGTTGCCAACTCATGAATAGAAATAACATATAAAGGTAATCGCGAGCATGCACGTACTGCGCTACTCTATCATATGCCAACAGCTGATATCAATATGTGATAAGCAGTATGTGCAATAATCATGCAAATGCTCTATCAGGTAATATAACTACAGGATGAGGTACAATAATAAATGCTGAGCATGGGCAATATAACATCTACACGGAATGTCAACGTGGAATATATAATCGGTGTCCATCAATGCACCCAGATCCCCCAAATAGCTCAAGCGCCGGCACTCTCATCGGCCCTCAAATCCTGTAAATTTCTGAGAATCCCGAGTGCCCAACATCGGCACCCAAATATCATTAATACTCGTGTCCAGCATCGACACGCAAATCCTCATCCATCGGGCCCCGTCAGTCCGGGTCATCCCACGGGCTCCGTCTGCGGTATCGGCCCTCGGCCCCGGCAGTACGGATCACCCCGCATCCATCTATCGACTCTGATCAGTATCCTCCGGATAACTGTCAGGTCCAACCAATCACCGGTAGGTAGTAGTCCCTCTGCCAGGCTCACCGTCTACTATACAGCGAAACCGTTCTCGCCCCGGGGTATCATACCGGGTCCACCATGTACCCGTAATCGGCCTCAACCAGCTCCTCAATTCGGGTTCACATATATCACTCTAGCACCGAGGAAATACATGGTGGACGCACCGAAATATCATATCAAGGGAACCGGGTTTTTAAATGATTACATATTTGAAATAGCCACGGTTCCCAAATCCAGAAATCACATGTAATCCAAACCAATATGCAAGTCAATGATCCGATATGATATGTGCATCAAATATGAATATCATGTCAAGTCATATAAAGATGAGCTACAACATAATGATCCGATATGATATATGCATCAAGTATGAATATCATGTCAAGTCACATATAGATGAGCTACAATATAATGATCCGATGTGATATATGCATCAAGTATGAATATCATGTCAAGTCACATATAGATGAGCTACAATATAATGATCCGATGCAAATTCTACAGTGTGAGTGTCATGGCAATTACTAACGGTGTGTGTGTAACATGCAGGATGGTGCTCGTGCAACATGGACCGTTAGTAATGGTGCGGTGTTCTATCAATTCTAATTTATATCCATATTGCAGAGAATGCAGTATGCAGTAAATAGTAGCCATGCACAGTCAATGTATGTAAATGTAGCTATAAGGTCCTATCAGCCCCGACGTAGAACGCCATGCGGGCGATATCCCCGTAGATGTTAAATCTACTCACCGTAGTCTCTCGCTAGGTATAGCCAACAACTTGTTTCCCCTTCTGCGCGGCGTCCGCCGTACTCGCCTGCGAACCTAGAATTACACAATACATCATACATAAGCTTGAAGTCACACAAACACGACATTAAGGCCGAACTAGTAACTCGTGTCGTGAACCAAGCGCGCGTGTGCGCGATACGCTAAAACGTGTGATTACGCGCCTGAAGCCACTCCGACGTGTCGCGATACGTAGAAACCCAAAACCCATACATACGTATCACGCGTGTCGCGAAAGAATAAAAATACGGGAAATAGGGTATTCTACTCCAGATTTTGATACAGAAATGATAATGTAAAACTATATATACCAAAATAACCCACATAGCAGCAGACTCCAGTGGCCCAAACCCTAAATCCCAACTCACCCATCTGGCCGCAAATTGCGGCCAGAATGAATATTCCGGCGGCCTCACTTGGGAATTGGGCTCCCAGGTTTGGTATGTGCACTCTATATCCCCCATACATGCTACAGTAACATCTAGTTTTGCTCTGGAACGTCTTGGGTAGTAGCAGATCCTACAGAGCCTTAAATCAAGTTAAAATCCACACTTTTGCACTAAAATGGAACTTTGTGGTATTTCTGTGCAAACTGAAACAAACCTGGCCTAAAATAGTTCTAATAACACAAAATAGAGCTAACCAAACTAACAAAACCCTAATCTAACATGTGAATCACAAATATCCTTTAATATCACTAAAAATGCACAAAAATGAGATTTTTGCTAAACAATACTACAAGTTTAAGGAAAAGGAGTGCTAATCATGAGTTAATACCTTCTAAAAACCTTATAAAACACCAAAAGTCCAGCTCCTCTCTCAGGTGTGCAGATTAGCCTTTAAACACCCCCAAAAAGCCCCTTTTTCCAAGGTTTTGTGAAGGAAATGTGTGGTTTTTGTGTAGGATTTGTATGGAGATCAAAGAGAAGTGAAAAGGAGAGGAAAAGATAAGGAAGAGCTGGGGTTTTTCTGCTGGAAATTCCCAGAATTCTGAGATGGGGAAAGAGAGAGAGAAGAGAAGGAAAAATGGGGGTCAAAAGTCAATTTTTTCTACTTAACACCATGCCTTCATATTCTATTCAATTTTTGAATTATAAAATGGGGTTTTGTTTTATAAAAGGGTGGGGAAAATAACAACCATGCACAAAAGAATGGTTAACATGTTACCAAAACCCTGAGTCCCAAAAATGGCTAAGTGTGCGAGTGTACACTACAAAGGAAAATTTTCCAATTTGCTAACACGACTAAATATAACTAATAATCCTATGAACACATATATAATAACACGTACAATTATTAATTATCACGAAAAACATTCTAACGGAAATACAAAGTGTTACAGTAGTCAAGTAAAGATCCTAAGGGCTCTACCAATATGTATAAGCGATATGCTAAAAAAACACATGCACATATTGAGGTAGAATCAAACTAGGCAGCATACTACTATTTTGACCAAGACTGTTATTATAACTATGAATATCCCAAGCTTCCAATATGTAATATACAATTCAGTATGATACAATAATGGCCTCTAGGGTATATATCACTAACAACAAATATATGTATTTCTTTCTTAACATGAATACACGTATTTTGTATTTTCGATACAAATACGGTATCCGTATTTTGGTAGAAATACGGGTATCCGTATTTATTATAAATACGGATAATTTGCTTGTGTGTATGTGTATGTATAAGGTGACGTGGCTTCTCTTTTCTTCTCCCCTCTTCTAGTTTTCAAAAGATTTGTGTGGGCTTGTGACTCATCCTAGTGAGTCACAAACCCACTCACTTCGTTTTATTTAAAATATAAAAGAAGAGAAAGGAAGAGATGATCGATTCTGATATTAGCCATTATCCTCTTCATGTTCATCTTCTTTTTCTTCATCTTTTCTTGAGTTGAGAAAGGAAAAAAAAGAGCACTTTGACACTAATACCATATCACTAAGCATCAATTATTAGCAGGTCTTGATTTTTAGTTGCTTCATAGTTCTTTACTAGAAGTTTGAGCTTGAACCGGCATTCTCGGGTGGATCATCTTTGGCGTGGGGGAGACTACTTCGCAAGCTTAATCTAGGAACGTTAGGAGCTCAAGAAGAGGACCACACAGACCCGAAGGACACGACTTCAAACGTTGTAGTCCTTAATCTAGTAGCTAAACCCTTTTTGTTATGTTAGTTTAGTGTTTGGATTCGAAATCTAGGGTTTTAGCTTCTAGTGCTCTTTAAAATTAAACTTTTTCGATTCCGCAAACATTCGTAATTGCAGTGGCATGAGCACCAACAACTTACACAGCAACCATTTGGAATTGTTCTGATGCAAAGATATTTTTAATTAATAAAAGCACATGTAAATCATTCTCAAGCCATTAAAGTTATTAGGTGGGATATTGTGTAAAAGAATAAGAAAATAGGGCGTTTTAAAAAAACGTGGATAGCAAAGAAAATAAGATAAATTGTCACAACTGACGAGCACTTTTTTCTGTTGTCAAAAACCCTCCGGTCTCGAAAAGTTAGTCCAAATCCCATAAAAAAGGTTTTAGCTGTTAAAAAACCCTTTACCTGTGATATCTAGTGGTTGCCTGCTATATCGAATTTCCTGTAATATCTAAGTAGTAGCCAGCGATATCTAAACAGTTGCCTGTGATACTAAACCGTTTCTTTTGATATCTAAATGGTTTGTATAAATTATTTAGATATATCAGGCTATTATATACATACTGCAGGAAAAAAATTTAAGAGGGTTTTTGACTATTGTTTTGAGACAAGGGAGTTTTTGACAGCGGAAGAAAATGTATAGGTTTTTTTGACAATTTACCCAAGAAAGAGGGAATCGAACACTGATCCATCAAAGGCATCCTTCTAGCCTTTTCCACTAATTAAGCTACTTGGAATCTTAATCAGCTTTGGCAAAGTATTATTTGTTTATACAAATATATATCCATATAACATATAATATACAACAAAATTTTCGATTTAGGTGGACCGCTGTCTTCCCTCGTCCTTATAAGGATCCGGCCCATGAATATTTGTAATCAATGAAGTTTCAAAATTGACAGCACTGAAAACCTCCTCCTAAACCAAATATGTAGAGTTAAGTGTAGTGCACTAGAAATTATAATTATAACTAAATGGTATTATATTTTAGAATAATTTTAAAGTTGGATGGGAAAAGAAAAATAATTCTACCAATTCATATAGGGTTGGTAATAGGTTATAAAAGTGGGGATATAAGCGCAGATCCTAAAGTTGTGATTTTGTCTTCTAACTTGGCCAATCACCAACCCGGTAACTTATGTGGAATCTACGTGGCTGGTACTTTCTCTGGATAAAATCCTACACTATGTGAAACTTGTTGTACTGGCTAATTATGAAATAAATGAATAGTGTCGGAGTCATGAATCTGAAATGTCCTAGATTAGACATCTAAACCTTCAGTATTGATTCTTGAGTTATATGGGGTTGTGGTTGATCGCAACACCAGTAACCGTGTTCTAAAATATGTAAAAACATGGGGAGCAGGTCCTTGGTTTAAGCTAGGACGGACCCACCCTAAGGCCGGGCCACATGACACACTAAAGAAGGGAAAAAATCTCTTTATTTCCTTTTCCTCTTGTATTATCACCCTTTAGTCTTCTCAAAGTGGATTTTTGCCCAATCCAGCTAATGTCCTTAATCTGAAGGGTGCATCTTTTTTCTAGGTTTAACCACTTGCAACCATAGTTGGTGTGAGTTGAGTGATCATGAATTGTCTTTCATGGCTCTATTTTCATTTTTTTTTGCCACTGAATTTCTACCTGCTGCTAACATATCATCTTCATTATATACATAATATATATACCAAAAAGCCGATGCCTTGAATTGTTGGAAACACACGCGTTGAACACTACAAAGATAACAAGTAACAAAAAAGTCTAATGATTTTTAACACGGAAAAAAATCCGTTATATTTTCTAAACAAAAATAGGTATATCTTACACATTTAAGTGACGAATGACCATATCCGCCTTTTGTTTTGTCTCGTTTTTCTTTATTTTGATGTATTACTTTCTTGTGCTAAATCTAGTCCTACTTAATTAATTAGTAGGTAAATTATAAGAATCCATCGTTAATGAATTAAAGTTGTGCTTGTAAGTATGCTCATTGACTTTTGCTCTTTAAAAAATATCCATTTTCCATTTTGTATTTTTTAATCGATTATCTGTAGATAAAATCTCATTTGCTTGTCTGTTGGACAGAACGAAGATTAATATAGTTAAGAAAATAAAATAAATGGCTATTTAAATATATGTTGCTGGCTCTTCCCTTGATTGGATCATTTGATCATGTTAGCTTCCATAATCATGAGCTCACATATCAATGTATAATAATGTTGTAAGACCTTCTTGCCCTAGTTTTAATATATTGTGTTGTCCACTTATTAATTTTAGGTCAATAGTGAAGCATAAGCATACCTAAGAGCTTGGACCTGGCCAGATCATGGCATCATCATGCTCAATATTTTTTTCCTTAAAAATCTATTTTAATTTGTCAGTGACTTCCACTGCTACAATAATCACTTGCCCCTACGGATTTAACCGTAGAGCCAACCCACCACCCCTACGGATATATCCGTAAGGACATAAAATTCGTCCGTAGGTTCAAAGGCTACAGGTGCAAGTCTTCGTCTTGAACATGTCTTTACAGAGCAATAATTGCTCCTACGTTATTCCGTAAAGACGTAATCTTTATTTAATTTATCTGTTTATAAAATAAAATAATTGCACCTACAGAGTTATCCATAGGGACTGATAAATGCCTCTACGGAGTTGCCCGTAGGGCCTGATAAATGCCCCTACGGCTTAAACCGTAGGAGCAAGTTTTGCCTTTATTATTGAGTCCATAGGGACAAAATATCAGATATTCTGATATTTTGTTCTTACGAAGAAATGTGTAAGGGCAAAACATGCCCCTACGGATTAATCCGTAGGGGCAACTATATTCCCTACGGATTAATCCGTAGGGACATTATATCAATTTTGTTTTAAAAAGGGGCTTTCCGTTTTTTCCCCGTCCTATACACAATAATATATATATCATATAGTCAAATACAGAAATATTCATAAACAATATCTCATGCATAATATAAAAAATAAAAATAAACAAACAGAATACGAAATCAATCTAAAATCATCGTAAACATACAAACAACCACCAATATCGTCCAAAATATATACAATATATATCAAATAAGTACGTACATTCTCAAAAATATAAATAAAGCTATCATAACTCGGTCCAGCATCTCCATCTCTGATAATCGCTGTAATCTGGCGCATCTGCTCCTCGGTGTAACATTGAGTCGTCAAAAACTTGACTAATGAAGGAGCGGACTGTACGGAAGTCTGAGCGGACTGTGAAGCTATAGGAGTGGTCTGCGCAACCGCAACCAAGATAGTGGCTTGCAGAGCCGCAGCCGAAAGAGATGCATGTAGAGCCGCAGCCGAAATGGTCTGCCGAATCTATAAAATTTTGTATTTGTGTAATAGATTATTACGAAACTGCGAATTTATATATGCTTTGTTGAGATTCCACACGTTCTGTTGAAATTCATATGTTATATATGAGAATTTATACATGTTGAAATTCTACATATTCAGGGCTATATTTTTATACCCCAATCTAAGAATACTTAAAAACTTAGACATAGTTTGAGTATATAGTTTTGAAAACCATAGTTTATTTTAAGTGTAGGTAGAAAGGAAGCATACTCTAATTTGTAAGCATGTATCTCTCCTTAATTGTTTAGCTTTGATTGGATACTTGGTTTTTGAGTTATCTAATTTACAAAGAAATATTTTCTTCTCAAGTTTTGAATTTGGAAAATCATAATTTTTTAAACTCCAAAATGAATAAAGATGTGGCATGATTATGATTACAGAGTTCAGTTTAATTAAATAGTTTTATATAAGTTTAATTAATCAAACATAAGTCTAAAACCAAATAAGCTCAAGCTACTAATATTGCATATGTTACTATCTATAATGTGATATAATATTTTACTAATAAGTAATATTCGTACTAACATCTCCTTCAACTCCTCGATTGTGGTCTTCAAGGCGGCAACATCATACTCCAGACATCGCTCATGGGGGATTAGGGGTAATAACCGCCGGAGTGGATACCAACTTCATATAGGCTCTGCTAGGATCCAGCCCCCGGCCTCTCTCCCAACTTCTGTGGTGCCCTTTGTGTGTGACATCTAGGACTGGGGTCAATAGGATCGGATCGGTTTGTCCACTAAAATCAATCTCCGATACCTCCGCCTGCTCTACCACCCGCTCTTACACCCACATTAACCATTAAAATATAAGTATATCATTTAAATTTGAACTTATCAAAACAAAAATTTTATTCTAATTAGAATAAATATTAAAACTTACGCAATACTCCTGAGTAACGGTGTCGTGGAATCGAAGCTCACCCGTAGCGGAATCTGTCGAGATGTCGTGGACGGAAAGATACGCGGTCAACACGCTCGGTGTACCACCCTGAGCCAGGGTCTGAGCTCTCTGCAATTCGCCAAAAATTTACATGTATTATAAAATAACTCTTAATATTACATTATATTAAAATAGATCTATTGTAATTTACTGATACCTCCATGGCACGAATAATGTTCCTCGAGCCACCTGTGTAACTGGGGCGACCCCTCTTCGCCAAATTCCTATTCTTCTTGTTTTGATCGGCATGTTTCTGCAAAACACAATCAGATTTATTTTTCTAATTAAGCAACAAAAATAAATAAATTATATACTAAATAATGAATTAGCTTTAAATTACAATCCTGTTTGCACTCAGAGTCATAATATTGGCACAAGAGAGGCCATGTATCTACGTCGACGCTGGCATGATAGTGTACACTAGCACCCCACTGGGTTTTATAAGCATCAAGCATGCCATTTTTTAAAAAATTCGGGGTGCCAATCTATACTAAACAAGATCGTTAACTAGATGATTAGGGTTTTAAGTTTGATATCAACTAAACTATAAAGAAGTGAAGATGGTTATACCCTCGTAGATCGACTCCTTCACTTCTTTAGCTCCGTGTAGTAGTCCCGTGATTCCACTAGACTCCACTTGAGGGTTTGAACAAGCTTCCTCCGATGACCTTCGTGCCGAAGATGATCCACGCGAAGTCCCTCCAACTCAATCTATCTCTACACTAAACTCTTTGGTGTAGAAAACACGCTACACTCGATCGCTAGTCAAGTGCAGGATGGTGAAATAGGAGATATTAAATCTCACAAGTTTGTGTTCAAGCTTCATGGTTCACATCATATATAAGGGTTGAAACTTGAACCATGACAATGAGGATGAAGAAGAAGCTAGAGAGCATATGAGAGCAACTAAAGAAAAATGGCTAAGTGTTGAGAATGAATCAACTCCATAGCAACCCCTTGACCCTCACTCATTCAAGCATGGATTAATTGTAATATAAAATTGCAACCATGCTTTAATAGTGAGTCAAGATGAATAAACAAACAATAAAACCCATGCCTTCATCCATGCTCCCAATTTCCACCTCATTTCTATTTTCACAAAATAGAATTCATGCCATGCTATATATATATATATATATATATATATATATATATATATATAAGAAATTATTTAGTGAGCTAATGATATTAGTTAAGATATAATTATATCACATATAATATATATCGCATTACTAAATCAACACTTGATTTAATAATCCGGTTATATCATATATAACTGATTAATATCATTTATCTGTGTATCACATCATCAAATCAACACTTGATTCGATAATCTGGTTATATCACATATAACCGAACTTGATAACAGATAACTGCCAAATTACAATACGGTATCACATACTCCTATTTAATCTGGCCCACGCACATATCATATATGTGTCCTACTTCGTTTCGTCTTAATCAGGGAACTTCTGTGTGGGACTCTAAAGACTCGTCAATATGCCAGCAGTAGGTAATGATCACATCAATCGCCTACAAACCGTCAGCGGTATTAGCTGGACGTAACGGCTACCCGGGTATTGAGCGATATGAAGATCAACAAGCAAGCTTGTCCATACTCTCCATGAAGCCTATCAGTAACACTACCGTACAGTCCGGTCTCTTCGTCTGATATGTCGCATATCATAACTAGGGGTACTAAACGTCAGACCCCAGTAACGTGATAAGTCATGCCGATATCTGGCCTATAACGGTTCGAAAAACTACTGATAAATCTTATCAGTAAATCTCAGCAGCAGCCATGACCGGGGACTTCCAGTTATAGCCAATCTTGCATAGCCCAACATCAACCACCAATACCGGGAGAGACGAAACCCCTCCTATCGCTCATTGCCTCCATATGACTCGGGACTGTGCCCAAAATCCACCTATTTGCACGTCTCCTTTGAGCGTGGTAGGGAGGAAATTAAAGCACGGCAGGAGCCACACAAGACTCTATGACAATCTTGAGTCTACAGACTAACATGTACCAGTGTCACCAGAGGACTGCTATCTGACGATAGGTGTACTACCGACTAGGAGTCCTCGGCGAGTCCTGTTCGGTGTACTCATTCTCCAATGAGCACCTGTATACAATCTTTGATATCACACACCAATGGTTATGGGATCAACCATCGCCCTCTAAGGGACAAAAACGTACACACTAGTCTACTCTGGAATATCGCTGCCCTAGTCTCGATATTCTCTCGACTAGGAACTGATTAAATGATGTACCTTTAGACCACCCTAGCCCCACTAGTATGATCTCATCATAATCCTGGTAGTCAAGTACATATCCTAAGGGCTTTATCAACATGTAAGAGACAGACAGTATAAATACCAGTTTACATGTTAAGATAAAGGTAACCTGATAGCGTACTATCATGTCGAGCAAGAAAGTCATCTATATATATGTCCAAGAATCCACTATATCAACAATAATGGCCTCTAGGGCATACATATTCCTAACATGGAAAAGGCCGGAGAATGTAGGAGAGCCGCTCTCTCCACCTCGGGGGTCGCCAGCCATACCAAATAGCAATCGATTTTCAGCTCATTCCTATTATATCGTACCTTAAATTGCAAGTTCTTCATAAGGCCCAGGTAAAGAGCATGAAGATCGAGCGCTCTATCAGGGTGATCAGGGTCGGGTACAGGCTGACTGCAAATACAAGAAAATAATGTATTTGAATTATAAGTGTTAAATAATAATAAATTTATTTGATAAGTCAAATGAAAATATATATTAATATCCGAGCCTAATCCCAGAAGAAAGCAAATGAGCGCTGATGCTGATCGTCCCACTCAACATGAAGTGGAAACTTCTTTTGGATGAGGCTCCCATCCCCCATATACCGGCCGAAACTCTAGATATAATCGCCCGTATAGTGATAATCGGGGGTAAAGAAGAGGAGGAATGGTGCCCCCCCTAGCTCTATCAGGTTTCAGCCTGTGGGACTGATTCGGCCTCGAGTCTCCCTCTCGTGGTGGGCTATCCTACATCTACAAGAAATATCAAGAAAAGTAATATCAAGACAAAACGGTAATTAGAAATCAAGGATTAACGAAAATTGAAGTGACCTCCGGCGACAGCAGCAAGAGCCTGGACCCGGCCAGCAGCACGATGGGACGATAGTTCCTCCGGTGAGAAACAGCCGGTGACCCGGACGTGGACGCATCCCCTCTAACTGGAAAATAAACATTGACGATAAAATTACATGAAGTTCATGGTTATTCTTAGGGGATATGTAAAATGAAAAAATATTTTATATGTAAAAATACTAACCTGTAGACTGTGCGGAGGGTACGGAAATGGCGGAAGTGGCCTCTGCGCCAGATGTGGATGCACCACCTATAATTAGACAATTAAAAATAGATTATATAAGTGATAGTACAAAGAATATGTATATCTATAATATAACATTCCAAATCAATATGCATGCAATATAGGATATATAAACATACCTGCAGGTGCGGTGGTGGTCTCTATCCGGGATGTGGAGGCACTACCTACAGCTAGACAATCAAAAATTGATTATCTAAGTAAGAACAAAATGAATGTGTGTATATTTATAATATAACATTCTAAATCAATATGCATGCACTAAAAGATATATAAACATACCTGCAGGTACGGTGGTGGCCTCCGTCCGGAATGTGGAGGCACCACCTACTGCTAGACAATCAAAAATTGATTATTTAAGTAAGAGCAAAAAGAATGTGTGTATATTTATAATATAACATTCTAAATTAATATGCATACACTATAGGATATATAAATATACCTGCAGGTGCGGTAGTAGCATCTGCCTCTAATGTGGATGCACCACTTACAACTAAACAATTAAACATTGACTATATAAGTAATTTTAAAATAAATATGTGTGTATATCAATAATAATATATTCAAAATGAATATGCGTTCAATATACCTGGAGGTGTGGTAAAGTCCACACGGAAGGAGTCATCCGAAGAGGAAACGGATCGGGGTGCAAGACCAGCCCTCTGGAGCTCCTTATGCAGCTCTCCGGACGGCAGAACCACTCTTCCTCTGCCTCTGCCGCGGCTGGTGCTCGTATCGCCCCTCGCTGTTTCGGGCTTCGTCATCAGACCTAGATAAGAGTACAATCATTACATATGCATGCAATATATGTATAGATCGTAGAAATGTGAAGTAATAATATAACATTACTGATAACCTTTTTTCGTTTCATAGATACATTAGACATATCTACTTAGATTTTATCATCGATATCATTCCTAACCCACGTAACTTTACGATCAGCCGAAGACAGCCCGTCTTTGGAAACAAACAGCCGAAGACAGCTCGTCATCACTGTCCTCCATACGATTCTCGAATTCTGGGACATCGTAAACATCTCTTGGTTTCCAACGGCATACGACACTCCATCCGGATGCTTCAAGTACTGTAAGTAGTATACTTGAAGCGCTTGTTGCGGAAAGATAAATGGATCGTCCTGACAGTAAAATCGAAGTGTGTTCACACTAGTCAATCCATATTCATTTTTCCAAGTCCCGAGATTGTTTCTCCACTTATCTGTATCGGTTCGTGTATCGTACCGAATACACTGAAATATATAAAATGGTTCTGATCGTCCGGGATATTCGATGCCAAGTATGCAATTTAAGTATCCATAAAAAATCACACCATCCGATCCTATGGTCGCAATCCCACTATTCTTAGTGGTTCAAGATATTTCTATGTCCTTAACTTCAAATTTGTATCCAAGGACACCGAATCCTTTATACTATGCAACCCCCATGCTAGGAAACTGAGCTAAACATCTTGAATCTCTCTCTAATGATACAAACAAGTTCGGATCGTGGATCTGACAAAACAAATTTTACGGCAAATACATTACGATATAAGTTTAGATTAAGACTGGTAGCAATAACATATTATTCGAACAACTTACATGATCAGCAACCCAATTGCAAAAATTATCCTGATAATATTTTTCCAGTTGTTCATCATTCCAATCAGAATGCTCCTCACGTACCCCATCAATATGAATTCTGTTCTCAACAATAAATTATGATATTAATATTATATCATTTCATACACACACACACAAATATAAAAATTAATCCAAAAAAACTTACTCTCTAATTTCTTCAAGACATACGCTGTTGAGGAGGTAAACCGATATATCTTGTTGATAAACATAGAATCTACTCTCTTATAATCAGTTTTACCATATGACTTGTCCTGAATTCTCTGAGGTCGGTTAAGTTTCATCTCAACGTTCTCATCCAGATAGCGGGAACAAAATGTGGTTATTTCATGTAGAAGATAATCTTGTATGATTGAACCCTCTGGTCGATTTCTATTGCATATATACATTTTTAGAGTGTAAAGGTACCTAAAAAAATATGTTAAATAAATAAATACGGACATATAAGATAACAATAATTTTACAAAATGCGTGAAATGAAAATTCAACGTACCTTTCAACAGGATACATCCATCGATATTGTACCGGTCCGGCAAACTTAGCCTCGGTTGTAAGATGATCCGTCAGGTGTATTATGATATCGAAGAACGACAGCGTAAAAATACGCTCAAGCTTACAAAGTATCAATAAAATAGAATTTTCTAGATTCTCTAGCATCACAACATCCAAGGTTTTAGCGTACAATTCTCTAAAAAACCAATAAAAGTTATTGATTATTAGACCAACCGATTCGGGAAGGAAAGTCCTAAGAGCTAATGGGAGAAGGTGCTCTATAATAACATGGTGACCATGACTTTTCAGCCTATCGATCTTGCCTTTCACAATCTTTATCCTCTTGCTAAATGATCATAAGAAACATGTGGGAACTTTCAAATCATGCAACACCTCCAGGAACATGTTCTTCTTCGATTGTGACATATAATACGCAGTATTGGGAAGTACAAACTTGTCTAGTTTACCCGCTATCGGTTTAGGATGCAATTCACTTCTAATTTCCCAGTCCTGAAGATCCATCCGAGCACGGAGGTTGTCTTTCGATTTTTCTTTTTTACAAAGAAATAAGTTAAGTACATGCTCGGATACTCCCTTCTCTATATGCATGACGTCCAGACAATGACGCACTAAATTTGTTGACCAGTACGGAAGCTCGTAGAAAATGCTTAACTTATTCCAGTAAGGTGGTTTGACCTGTTTTGCTGGATCTATCCCGAAGGTCACATTATTGTTACCATCCCACTGAGCAATCACGTCCTCTCCGGACATTGAGACTGGAGGCCCAAGAAACTCCTGATGACCATTAAAGTAAGCAACGTCTAATCTGTAGGGATGGTATAGTGGCAGGAAACGCCGATGACCGCAATAACAAACCTTCTTACTAAAATTCAACCATTTCGATGTTTTATCTTGATGGCAATAAGGGCATACTTTGTGACTATGTACGGACCAACCTGATAGTATTCTATACGCAGGAAAGTCATTAATTGTACACATTAAAACTGCACGCATTGTGAAGATTGTATCTGAGTTTGTATCGTAGTCTCTACACCATCAATGAATAAAGATTTTAATTCATTGATCAGAGATCGGAGATAGACGTCGATATTATTTCCCGGTGAATTTAGTCCGTCAATAAGAAGAGATATCATAAAGTAGAATTGATTTAAAGCCAACCAAGACGACAGATTATAAATCATCATTACAACGGGCCATGTGTTGTAGCCTCCAGCCATATAGTTGAATGGGCAGAAACCATCACTAGCCAGTCTGAGCCTGACATTGCGAGGATCACTACTGAGTATTTGGTGCCTCCTATCGAAATTCTTCCATACCGATGAATCTCTTGGATAACTCATTTTTCCATTTTCGCTTGGAGCAGCACGGTGATGCCAAATTATTGTCTCGGCTGTTTTCTTGCATCTGAATATTCTCTGCAGCCTCTGTGTTATGGAAAACTATCGTGCTATCTTGACAGGTATATCAGGTTTCTTATCAGATTCTTTCGGTTTATATCTGGCCTCTCCGCATGTTGGATACTCTTTTAAATCTGAATTCTCTTTTCGGTACAACGCGTAATTTTTGGAACATGCATGAATTTTCTCACAGTTCAGACCCAAATCAGACATCATTTTCTGGGTTTCATACCAGCTGTCGGACACGTTATTTTCCGGGGGCATAGAATCTTTCAGGAACTTCATAAGTACCGTGAATGACTTGTTACTCCATCCATTTAGGCGCTCTATCCATTTAGGCACTCAATCTGGAAAATTTGAACAAACCATGATAGGGTGGAATACTTTGTATTCACATAAATTGGTCTTCTAGTATCATTCATGAACTTTTCATATTTAACCGCATGCGGTCTTTAACCGGAAAGAATGCCATTTTCGGTAGGAATACTATCACCGAGAGCAGCCTTTACCATATCCTCCATTTCTTCTCCTGGAAAGAAATTATCGTCTTCTTCTTCTTCCGCCACATTACCATCTTCTCCTTGTTCTTCTGCCGCATTACCGTTTTATGATTGTACCCTAAACAACATAGAAACAAGTTCCAAGTTTAAGTCTAACAACCATTTAACTATCGAAGGATGTTATAGTTTTGAGAAGTACTCTAAATGGGTGTTTATGCTAATATGCCGGTTGAGAGGTATACATGCTATATGGTACAGGTTTTTTTTTTAATGCAATTAACCCTGTATATATTAATTAGCTGTTGATATTGCCTGTTTTTAGAATAAGAAGCCCAACATATGGATCATACCCCCTTAAATTCAATTATAGTCAATCTCGCTAGGTAAAGCCAAATCTTTTTAAATGGGTTTTATATTGCTAGATAAATTTTCATCACAAAATTAAAATTAATTGACAATGGGAAGCAAATCTTCTGACTCTAAAAGTTGTTTATGAAGTATTTTAATAAATATATAAGAGAGATCCAACAGTACCTTAAATTGCTCAATTCAATGCTTGATCAAAGCATTGACCTCGTTTAGTATATAATACTACAATTTGGCTTCACTTTCTAGGAACCAAACAAGAGTTTGTAGCTTCAAAGTCTCGGTTGCAGTTTTTTGTGGTAACCTATGTTATATATTATATAATATTTCTCAGTCATCACCAAAATTAACTCTAAAGTTTCATGGCTCTGGCTCTAACTGTAAATGACATGGTATCAAAACTATTCGGATTCAAATCCAAAAAACAAGTGTTTAAAGTGATCTCCAGAATGTGAGGCGGGGATCAGGTCAATGTATATTAAAACGTAAGAGCACAATTAAAAGTATTTTCTCTTGAAAATTCTAAGTTTTGATGTTGCAGGACTTCATTTAAAACCTAAGCTGACCGCATTACTGATAAATGCATGTGTGGGTCAATTTGTCACTTTTGAATTTTTACAACATTTTATATATACATGATGAGTTAGAATCATGTTATTTAATTAGGGTAACAGTTGAGGAAGTATTCATTAAATCATGTTTTAACAATGGATAAACTTTATCATTGATCAACTAGATAATGCTTGAAAAAGTATAAGTGTGTAACTAAACAGAATTAATTAAATACTGCTATTGACCTGATTAGGAAATGAAGGTGCTCCTCTTTTTGATTACTCATGCATTTTCTTCTTATTAGGTCCCCCCCCCCCCACCTCTCCCTCCTCCTCCCCAACCCCACCCCTCACACACCCACCAGAAAATAGCTTGGTGCAATTTGTATATATATTTAAATTTAAAAAGAGATTTGTTTAGTATAGAATAAATAATTTTTAAACCCTACAGTTTTAAGATATAAGAAAACAAATAAGATATAAGAAAGAATGCCTATTAGATATATAAAAGATATTATCGAATTACTGTTATGAACAATAAGTAGAGTGAGACGGGTTATAACTTATGAGACAAAAATATTTCATAGATATATGAATGTGTTATGTGTTTTATTTTGTTGAGTATTTAATATTATTATTGATAAGAAAGTAATAACTCGATCAATCTTATTAAGAGATAAATCATCTCAATTTATACATCTCATAACATAATTAACTGATAACTAATAATCATAACAACCTAACATGCTAATTATAATCTAAACAATTGCCTGATTTATGATAACTATAATATCTAATACAGTTATATTCAAACTTCTCATAATCTAACAGGTTTACTCAAGCTGTGGATAACCGAGAGCTTGAATAATATCTTGAACCAAAATATGCAGCTTGTAAAATGACGGAGAAGAACATCGAATTTAAAGTGTTGAGTATGGCAGACTAATACCCTTTGGTCTCTTTCACGGATTGCAAGATAGACCAAATAACATGCAGTCTCTTTCACTGGAAGTGCTAAAAGAAGAAGACCGTACTGCTAGAAAACGTCATAAGAAAAGAATAGTTGTTTAGACGGAAGTAAATCATGCAGCTAGAAGTCGTCAAAAAAAAAAGAATAGCTGTCTGGACTTGATATTGATTTGTATGAAATTGACTTGTATTCAACAATCTTATATATCAGACGTATGACCCATAATACTTTAGATGTCTGAAGTGCAAATTCTAGAATTATAGAGAGCGGTCAGATTTATGAAGATAAGTCTTTCAGACGTCTGAAAAAGAAGAATTCTAAAATCCAAAGAGTAGGCAGACGTCTGAGTATTTATGCTTCAGACGTATGTCGACGATAATTCTAGTGTACTTAGGAAATTAGTTGGAGAATAATTTGAAATTTTGTTTAGAAATTGTTTTGGAGATTTAATGAGATCTTAATTGGTATATTAGGTATTCTAGTAGGATTAGGTTTAGGATTTTTAGGCCTATAAATATAGATTGATTATGGTATTTTGTTAAGAAGAAGAAGAAGAGTTGAAGAGAAGTTTTGTAATTCGTATTGAAGTTAAATAAAAAAATTGAAGTTGAAGAATTTCTTCTGTTTGATTATGCTTTTATTTAATTCTTTCTTTTGAAAAATCCTGTGTTGGTTTTCCGAATTGTTTGAGACGTAAAATTCCTAATAATTGGTATCAGAGTATTGGTTGAAAGAAAAACGACGAAAATGGAAACAACTCAAATCACAACAAAGATACTGTATTTGAATAACACAAATTGGTCGATATGGAAGTCGAGGATGGAGCATATGTTATGCCTCAAAAATTTAGATGCACCTCTTTATGGGATTAACGCCAAACCAGATAAGATATCAGATGAAGATTGAGCAAGGATAGATCGAAAAGAGAGGAGTCTTATTCGCAGATGGATAGAAAATTCGGTATTCCACCATGTATCGTCAGAGAGCACTACAGAAATTTTATAGAATAAGTTGACAGATCTCTACGAGAGAAAGACGGCCATGAACAAGGCTTTTCTAATGAGAGAATTGATGAATTTGAAGTTCCAGGAAAATTCCTGTTAGTTATGTATATGCCCTAGAGGCCATTGTTGTACATATGATGTATATTATAATGGATGCTTGGATATATATAGAGAGGACTTTCTTGCTCGTCATGATAGTATGCTATTTGGTTTCACTTTATCTTAACATGTTGACTTGTATTTGTTTACTGTCTTACTCTCACATGTTGATAAAGCCCTTAGGATCTGTACTGAACTACTGGGACTATGATGAGATCATACTAGTGGGGTCACGGTAGTCGATAAGTACATCCTATAATTGTTCCTAGTCGAGAGTGTGTCGAGACAGGACATCAATACACCAGTGTAGACTAGCGTATATGCATCTTGACCCATATGATGGGCGATGGATGATCCCATATCCATCGGTGTTTGACATCAAGGATGGTGTACGGGTGCTCAGTGGAGACTGGGTACACTGGACGGACTCGCCGAGAACTCCCAGATGGTATCATACCTCACGTCAGATGGCAGTTCTCCGGTGACACTGGTACAGGGTAGTCTGTAGACCCAAGATCATCATAGAGTCTTGTGTGATTCCCACTGTGCTTTGATTTCCACCTTACCACGTCCAAGAGGGCGTGCAAAACAGTGGCTTTTGGGTGCAGTCCCGAATCACATGGAGGCAATGAGCGATAGGAGGGGATTCGTCTCTCCCGGTATAGGGAGTTGATGTTGTGCTGTGTTCGATTGGCTATAACTGGAAGTCCCTGGCCAGGGCGGATATTGAGATTTACTGGTAAGTGTTACCAGTAGTTTCTCGACTTGTTATGAGTCTCACATCGACACGACTTATCGGTTACTGGGGTCTGACGTATACCAACCCTAGACTGGATATGCGACATATCAGACGAAGAGACCGGACTGTACGG
The DNA here is from genome assembly GCA_030015575.1 of Agapanthus africanus. Lineage (NCBI taxonomy): Eukaryota > Viridiplantae > Streptophyta > Magnoliopsida > Asparagales > Amaryllidaceae > Agapanthus > Agapanthus africanus. The sequence continues at coordinate 444,163,016 of JASDDO010000001.1, forward strand.
GAGTGTTACTGATTGGATTCACAGGAGAATGTACAGGCTTGCTTGTTGATCTTCTGATCGCTCAATACCTGGGTGGCTGTTACGTTTAGCTGACCGCTTGTAGCTTGTGGGTGTTTGATATGATCATCGCCTGCTACCGGCGTATTGACGATTCTTTAGAGTCCTACACAGAGGTTTCTTGATTCAGGCAAAACGGAGTAGGGGCACATATGTGATATGTACAGGACCGAGGATAATATGATATGGGATACCGTATTATATTCTCGCGATATTTTGATATGAGCCGGGTCATCGGATCAAGTGTTGATTCGATGAATCGGTACATGATATATTAGTCGGTTATATTCGATATAGCCGGATTGTCGGATCAAGTGTTGATTCGATAATTTAATGTATAATTATATATATAATATATTACTTTGCATTATCTAATATTGGCTCGCTTTATTGATTCATTTTCTCACCGGATAATATATGCGATATATGTTAATTGTATTATTTTCTTTTGTTACAAAATATATTATATATGTGATATATAATATTGTAACATGTTATAATTACTAATGCAACATGATTAGTGGAGATTAAACATGGTTAGGGTTTGATTTGGGTTAGTTCTTTCATGAACCTTCTAGAAAGTTTCCTTTTTGTTTCTTGCAAAGATATTATGATGGATATTTTGTGAGATATTTTCCTTACCCAAACCACACGCTTAACCCTAGTTAACTCTCTACATGGGTTAGCCTTGTCATCTTTGACCATGGTTGCATTTGTAATCATATAACATTTCATTATTCATCACAAAAGGAATTATTCATTCATATTCTTCTTCTTCTTTCTTGAGTTTTGAAAAAGCTTTCTAGGTTTTCATTTTGTGATGAATTAGAGTGAGAATTTGATAATAAAAGAGAGCATAAATCCTACTTAATCATTCTCATCTAATCTAGCCAATTAGATTAGAGTGTTCACCTCATTAGTGAGAAAGAGCTTGAGTTAAAGGAACTTCGAGGTAGATCAACGGAGAAAAGGAAGACTACAAGCAAGCATAGATCATTCGGGTTGTGGAGCCTCTCTTGAGTCCGGGAGATCGTGGATCGCGACGAAAGGACTTCTACTCGGAGCTTATGAAGCGAAGGAGCGGACTACAAAGGTTGTAATCCCTCACTCTTAGTTGTAAAGATGTTTACTTGCATGTTAAACCCTAATAATCTAGCAAAGATCCCGGCTTTGGGTTGTTCGGCACGTCTAAATTTTAAATCGGGCATGGTTGATACCTTATAGACCCTTGTATGACTGCCTAGGAACCCTACAATGGTATCAGAGCCTAGCTAGAGCATTAGGCGACGTGTATACGAAGTTAAAACTCCGATCGAACCCCGAAACATCGAACATGACCCCCTCTCTGGAAATTTTGTAAAAATGTGATTTTTTCTACATTAAAAATACTCAAAAAAATCAGCAGGGAATTCTAAGGATAACTGTAAAATACGACATCCTAATTCCACTAATGAGCCGCGGAACCGCGGCAATACCTTGCTTGCGCGGCGGTTCCGCGGCGGAATAGTAGAATTAGGGTTAGGGTTTTGTACAGTAATATCCGTAGGTACTTGTACATTGTTCTGGGTATTTTTAATCTGAATCAAGTGTTGAGTGTTCTGGGGATTATTTTGAATTCGTTGTTTCGATCGGAAAATTTTAATTTCGTTCTGTTTTCCGGATAATTTAGAAACTGTTAAAATGTTCGAACGGATATTATTAACTCACTTTTTCCCGACACGAAAAACATTCAAGTGTTGAATTTTTCTTGAGTTTAAATCTTTGGAAAAACGTGCAACTAACGCGGTGGACCCTCTAGAAGAACACAAACCTTAACTCGATTATGTGACCGTCTGAACCGCCTCTAAATCTTAGGGTTTGGGGCAGTACGGCGTTGCCACATGTGAGGGGTTAGCTTGACCCTTCTACGGCTGGACCATTGGTACTGTGACATATTCTGAGATTATTTGAACTCCGCTCAAGTGTTGAGCTATTTAGGAAATCTTGGATATTTGATTATTCGATCGGAAAGTTTAATATTGTCTATTTATCTGGAATGTGATACAATATGTGGAATTCATATAGTTAGGCATGAAATGCGAAGTATATGATATTTCGGATTTACGATCTCTAAAGAGATTGTGGATTCTAAATGTTGTAGTTTTACAATTTCTTTTCTGTGACCGTAAGTATAGTATGTAGTTGTATTGCCAGTTTTCGTTGCTATACATCAACGACGATCGGTGTATGCATACTTACTTACGTTGATGATATGAGATATTATGTGTTGCTGTGATATATTATATTGGATCGTCCTGTTCTGAATAGCCGGGGGTTTTATGTGAGATGAGAGTTTTTATTTTCATTTATGTAAAATTCATTTGTATGTAATATTCTTTTATTGGGGCACTTCCGGGATGAGGTTGCTGTCACCAGTGTATATTATTTACTTTTCCGCATTAGGTAGACCCAAGGAGGGGAGCACAAGTAACCGGGTTCTAGGGTCCAGTGGGAGGCCATCTCGAGGAGTCGAGACCGGGTCTCCTAACCCTATAACTGGCAGTGTTACTTGCCGCTCTCGTAGGGGTCTAGGGATGTGGGTTTGGCTATTCATTGCGACCGTGGAATCCGTGTTTTATACAGGCTCGTATTAAAACACGGACATCCTAGTATATCCAATATTTCATATATGTTCTTCTGCTGCAATGTTCTGTGATGAGATCATATTACTGCCTGAGACGAATGCTTATACTATATATATATGCTGATATATAAATATTACTGCTTTCGTTTCTACTGTGATGCTTAGGAAGCATAAGCTGATGGGATATATTAATGAGATTAATAAAAGAAAAGAAACCTAAAACATGTTGTAGAATCAAAACTTTATTAAAAAAAAGGGGTAGCTACAGTTTTGCTTTGCACAGCGGTATATATGATATATCCTGCACCTTATTCGATGAGGAAAGAGCCGAGATCTCTTCACCGGGAGTGACCTCTTTACCTAAACTGGCAGATGCTACAAACTCACGGTTTAGTTTTTGATAGCTTATATATTTCTTACTTTGCACCGCGGTATATATGATATACCCTACACCTTATTCGATGGGGAAAGAGCCGAGATCCCTTCACCGGGAGTGACCTCTTTAGCGAAACTGGAAAAGCCTAAAAAACACTCCTTTTCAAAATCACTTGTTTCTACAACGATATCAAGTTCATTACGCAATAGGTTTTCTGAAAAACCTGTCGTGACCCTCCGTCATTTCAGATAACTCCTACTTAGTATTCGTACTACGTTTGTTGATCTCCGTCAAGGCGTAGTGTGCGGTAGCTAACTAGTATTTATCTGTTGATGCATATGATGCAGATTGGATTAGGGTAGTCGTACGGTCTTGTTGACCTCCGTCAAGGGTCGTGCGGGTGGGTCTGATTTAATCAAGAAATGATAGGTTGAACTTGACTAGCACCCTATGATTTATTGACCTCCGTCAAGGTCATGGGATGCTTGGGGCAGAATATTATCGGGAATTTCAAGTGTTGAAATTTGCAATGAGTTTGCATACCTTCTATGAGATAGATGGATCCGGATACCCACTACGAGTAAGAGTTACTCCTGAGAGAATTTTACACAGGACAATTAGACGATCAAGTAGGTGTCTAGAAAGGTGTTAACGGGGTTAAGCCTCTGGGAAAACGAGATTTATTTTAATTGGGTCCGTGCGAAAGTACGGGAAACCTTCCTCAAAGTACCAACACTGATCTAGCTGAAAGATTGACGAAATTGTAGGGTGTAATTAATCCCGGCTAATCTTTCCTTTTAGGGTTTGAAGGAAGATTTGATAAAAAAAGTGGGAGACATCCTGATTAGATAAGATAATAACCAATCTAATCTTGCAAGAGCACACGCTAAAGTGTTTCCTTCTCTCTCTCTCCAGGTAGCGACCATGTCAGGACTTAATCAAGATAATAATATGGATGTATTGACTGAAGCCGCTTATTATACTGAGCAGAGGAACGTTGGTCCCGTTCTTTCTTATAAGAGTTATAAGACTGAACAGAAAATAGGAGAATATCTAGATTCTCATGCCGCCCAAATAAAGAACATGCATGCTTGTTCCCCTCCGAACGGCGGCCTAGACTTCGCGTCCGTTGCCTGAGGTTCGGGGCAGATGCTATTTGGTTTTATCCGTCTATCTCTCCGAAGATGCCGAGTTGATTTACGGCACCATATATCGGAGGTTTAGACGGATGCGGCCGATGTAGCAGACTTCGTCAGATTCCCCCTCAGGGTGAGGGGTTTTTGATTGTGGGGACGCTCTTCCCTGCAGGCGCAAGCCCCTGCAGTTAATTACGCTACCGCATCGCGGTAACAACTTTCTCCTTCTCCAGAATTTCACTTCGTGTCGTGTGTGTTTGTTTTGTTTGTGGTTGCTCGTGGATTGTATACGGAGACTGAGTAATATCGTCGCCCGTAGGACGTGGATTAGTCCAAATCCGTATTTTGCTTAGATTTGGGTTTGGTGTTTTTAGTTTAAGGATGCATTAGTCGCGTTGCGACTAAGATCAACTTAAACGTTCGTCAAGGATACATTAGTCCTGTTTTGGGCTAAGATCGACTTGACGTAGTGATTGATTTAATTATCCGGCCGTCGGGACTCGTCACCTCTCTGACGTCGTTGAGGGATTACAACGACAGGCGTCTGAGGAGTTCAGAGATGTACCCTTGAACCAAAGTTGGTTTGGGATTTTATTACTTATTTGAATATCTAAGGACACATTAACCGTATTTGGGGCTAAGATCAACTTAGACGGGACCGTTTAGATCCGACAAAAGAGCGTTTGGGCCCTATTGTGTCAGTTTAGGAACGTGGCGGTCCATATTCCAGTTTAGGGACGTGGTGGTCCATTATTAGTTTAGGGATTTTTCGGTCCGTCGCCAGTTTAAGGACGTAGTGGTCCATTATTAGTTTAGGGACGTTTCGGTCCGTCGCCAGTTTAAGGACGTAGTGGTCCATTATTAGTTTAGGGACGTTTCGGTCCGTCGCCAGTTTAAGGACGTAGTGGTCCAAATTAGTTTAGGGACGTTTCGGTCCGTTATTAGTTTAGGGACGTTTCGGTCCGTCGCCAGTTTAAGGACGTAGTGGTCCAATATTAGTTTAAGGACGTTTCGGTCCAATATTAGTTTAAGGACGTTTCGGTCCACGAGTTTAAGGACCCCGCAGTCCATATGGGTGTGTGGTCGTTGGGACCCGTCACCTCTTTGACGTCGTTGAGGAATTACAACGATAGATGTCAAAGGAGTTCGGAGATGTACCCTCGAACCGGTCGTAAATTGGTTTGGGAGAGCCATTTTGCTCAATCAATTTAATTTAAGGACTTACAGCCAGGATTGGGTTAAGTCCAATTTTTTTTATTTATTTTAGGCTCTGCCTGACTAAAAGAATCAGTCCAAACAGGGCTCTGTCCCTTTATTGTTTTGCAATTTGATTTGGGCCAGGCCCTTTTAAATAATGAGTTGCAGAAACTCAAGAATTTTCCAAACAGGGCTTTGCCCTTTTATCATTGCAATTTAATTTGGGCCAGGCCCTTTTAATTAATGAGTTGCAGAACCTCAAGGATTTTCCAAACAGGGCTTTGCCCTTTTATCATTGCAATTTAATTTGGGCCAGGCCCTTTTAAAGGGTTGCGTTTGTGCAGAAACCCCAAGAAATTTTCAGGTTTAAGAAAACAAGTGCATGGCACTTTTGATCTAAATTTGGATCAAAGGAAAACAAGTTCTTCTTGTTTTCCCTGATTTTACAGAACCAAGGGTTCATAACAAGTGCAAGGCACTATTTTTTTTATTATTCATTTTTTTTATCTTCTGTTCTTCAGAAATTTTACCTTCTCTTTTTTTTGTTCTTGATTAATCTTCAAGAGTTCTTTCTCTTCTTTTTTTTTCCAGAAGTTTATCCTTCTCTTGATGATTCTCCCTGATTATTTGAATGAGGTCTGGGCTCTTATTTATAGTGCTCACAAATTTGTTAAATTTGTTACCAAGATCTTTCCTGAATAATTTTGGGAATTTTCCCACCATTGGATCTCTGATCCAAGGGTCTCTGTTTTACAGAAGAACATAAAAGATTTACTTAAATTTTCATTCAGTTGCTGCGCAACTCACCAGCGCGTGACACGTGTCGCGCATCCGTGCGCTTGCGCAGTTGCGATTGCGCAACTGCGCAGACACGTGTCGTGCATCCGTGCGCTTGCGCAGTTGCGATTGCGCAACTGCGCAGACACGTGTCGCGCATCCGTGCATTTGCGCAGTTTAGTCTTAATTATGTTTTCTGAAGAGCCTTGCTCTGATGGGACGCACTGTCTCGGGCGTTACGCCGCCAAATCAGCTTCTGCCATGTGGCAAATTGCGCACTGCGCACGGAAACCGAAGCGTTGCTTCGAATTTTGAATTTTCAAAATTAAGTAGAGCCTTGCTCTGATTGGGGGAAACAGATGCCCCCCCACCGTTGCGCTCACGTGGCGCGCGCGTGAGTGCAGCTGTGGCAAGATCCTGACCGTCGGATCTAGGGATCAAGTGAACAGGCGCAGGCGCCTATAAATAGGACCCTTGGTCCTTGGTAATTTTTTTACCATTTTCAAGAAATTGAATTTCAGAGCCTTGCTCTTACTTGAGAACTTCCAGAGCCTTGCTCTTGTGATTTCCTTAAGAACTTCCAAGTTCTAACTTCAGAACCATTATAGGTAAAATTAAATTAATTTAATTTAAATTAAACTTAATTAACAGAGCCTTGCTCTTATAGATCTTTGATCTAAAGGAAACCCCTTTGGGGTTTCTTCAACAGAGCCTTGCTCTTATAGATCTTTGATCTAAAGGAAACCCCTTTGGGGTTTTTATTCACAGAGCCTTGCTCTCAAAAATTTGCAGAGACTCTGTTCTTAGGTTTTAACCCATGAACAGAGCCCTGCTTCATAAATCAACTAGAAAACTTTTTTTTTTTAAAGTTTCCATGGATCTTTAAGATCCCAAAATTTTAATTCTTAGGAGTTATAAATTTTTATTACTACTGCAGAGCTAGGCTCTTTTTTAAGAAGTTTTATTCCTTTGAAACAGGAGTTTGACAAATGTCACTCTGTGGCAGAGCTTTGCTCTGAAAAGAGGAGATCTTCTCCTTGTCTCTAGGGGTCCCCCCCAATGAGGATATTCTCTTGGGGGTCTTTTTTATTGACTGATAGTCTCATCCAATGGTGGGATTGTCTCATCAAATGATGCGCCGTCATCTTGATTTTGTGGGTCCCCCTTTGGTCCCCTACCCACTGCATCACAGTGTGGAGCCAGATTTTTATTTATTATTATTTTTTTTTATTATATATATTATTTTCATTAAATGTTAAGCGTCAGGCCACTAATGATATATATATACATATTTTATGCAGGAAAGATGTCTGACGACTTGTCTTTTCCCTTCGTTCGCTCAAAAGGAGGGTTCCCACATGCACCAGTGGACCGGGTAGTGTTCGCCTTGATTAAAGATCACGATCCTGAGTGCAAGAGACTTCACCTATGGGGAAGGTGGTACAGCCAGATTATCCAAGGCCACCGCAGTTTTAGTTCCGCCTCGCCTTCCGAACCTATAGTTACGATCCCCTATGCGGACAAACCCCCGGTGGAGTATGCCGTGGAGGTAAAAAATTGGAATTCAGACGACCTTCTCCAGCCTGCAATCGGCGCTATTCCGGTGCAGCCACCGCCGGCCATAGATATCTTGGGAAGGCGAATCTGTCAGGGTGAAGCACGCCCTTGGGGACAGGCTTACAACATTGGATTGAATCCGCGACCGCTTGCTGGATACCTGCCATGGGCCCGGTACATTTTAGCGGCGAAAAGAGCTCACCTGACGAAGATAGGTTTATACTCCGCCGTCTACGTCTCGCTTTTCGAGTATCCTACTCCTCCAACGTGGTGGACAAAGGCCTTCATCGAACAATGGAATATCCCCACGCATACTTTTCTGACAGCGGATAGGGAAGTTTCAATTTCTCTAGAGGAATTCGTTGAGCTTTCAGGTTTACCGGCGAGGGGGGAGCACTACGAAGAGCTGCTTCCTCCTGATGAGTACGTCTTTGCCACGAAGCAGGTGGTATTCGACTTGACTCCGGAAAATGCCATCCAGCATCAGCATCCGGGCCTGGTGAAGGTGTTGGAGATTTACGAGGAGCTTCATTTGGAATTGGGCGACCGAAGAGTTAGTTTTGCGGACTTCATTGCTCGTTTTATTCGCCCGGAATTTTTATCAGAGCAAGGTGAGAAGTTCGCCCAACTTGCTGATCCTTTTGGTTTCGGCCTGGACCGCCGACCTTCATCGGAAATTGATCAGCGAAGTTTTTACCTTCCCGGCACTGCTAGCGTCCCTTTCTCAGAGATCGCCGTTCCTGGTATGGATGAGGAGACCTTCTTCATCGGGTTCTTAGGTCTGTGGCTGTGCAGCTTCGCGCTTCCCATGCACCCACGCCTCATGCGGTCTTCTGTCTTTTACCCGGCGCATCGAATGGTAGCCGGTCTGCAGTTATCAGTGGGGATCGCCGGGTTGGCTTACCTCTACAATGGACTTAGCATAGCGGCGGACGCTAATGAACCTGGGGTACAGCCTGCTAACTTCCCGATGCACTACTTCACTTCTTGGATGGAGCTGCATGTTCGAGGAGTGTTTGGTGCCCATAAAACTCCTCCGTTCTTTGAGAGATTCAAACTTCCAAGAATCATGCGATTGGTCGGGGCTTCCATCGTGTTTCCACCTCCGCGGGAGTCTAGGGGACTGCTTCTGCGTTCGCATCTAGTCGGGGCGAAGACCTCTTTTGTGGATAAGGTCATCACCACGGGTTCCGAGACCACTAAGTCGGTGGTGCCGCTGCGTGATGACTTTAAGGGCGGTGTTTCCGTGTTGAAGGCTTGGGAAATCCTCCACCTTTATTCCATTCGACCGGGCTACTTGGTATTCAGGCAAAATGAAACGGCCCTCTTCATGAGGTATAACCCGCATCGATTTGCCCGGCAATCGAGTTATAACCAAGGGATCCCGTTGGAAGCCTTCTTGGGAACACCTGCAGTCGGTCCAGAGGGGGTACGGAATGCGATGCATCACTTCATCCGGCTCAACACGGGCTCCTACTTTTTTATCAGTGAGCCCAGCTATACCCCCAAGATACTCAATTCGTATGTGGCTTGGTACGCGCACGCGATGGGCCCAATCATCTTGATGGAGAAACGCCTACTGGTCGATCGTAGGGCTGCGCCTCCCGGCGGCGATCGCAAGGCTCCATTGCAGCCCAGGGTTCAGGTTATCCCTCCGACGAAAGAGGCCGGATCTGATCGACCACGCGTGTTGGCCCCTCCGCGTGGACTGCCACTGCCTACTACGGTGGATGCCCCAACGGCGCCCCGCGCTCCGACAAAGACGGTTAAAGCGGCATCGCCGAAGTCGGGTGCAGGAGCGGACATCGGGACTCGCCGCCCGAAAGTGACTGCCAAAACTGGCAAGCGCAAAGCTGCTCCCAGTGGGTCCAAGGCTGGCGGGCAGAAGAAGAAGAAGTCCACTTTATCCCTCGACGCGATCCTTAACTTAGAGCCCGCGGCTCATCCTGCCGAGACTATATGCGAGTACGGCAGCAATGAGGGTTTCGTGGTGGACCCTGAGGACACCAATCTAGCCGCCGCCATTGCAGCTTCGGAGCGATCGGCGAGGCTCGAAGCAATGTTAAGCAGACTCGCTGAGTCAGGTAATCATCAGCCTCCTTATTTGTCATTTTATCCCACTTTTTATTATTATCTTTAGCTAATATTTGCCTCATTTTCAACAGGTGTTTCTACTGAAGAGGCCATTGCTGCCTCTCTGAAGACCTTCCAGGAGGAGGAGAAGAAGCGTACCCTAGCAAGCGTCGGTATGTTTTATCCCTTTCTCTTTTATACGGAAAGTTCGTTATCTTTTTATGATAGTCGACCTGACCTTCTCTTGTTTCTTTACAGGGGTTGTATTAATCGGCGCAAGGACCCTTCCCAAGCCCGTCATCGAAGTCCCAGCTCCGTCGAAGCTGCCGCAAGAGCCTCGGCTTGATGCAACAACGAGGGATGCTCTGAAAAATCTGGAGGCATCCCTCTACACGGATGAGGAGGCTTCGCTCAAGGAAGCCCTGATGGCATCTGTCTCATCGGCTCGAGAGGAGCGGAAGCGGTCCAGACGCGAAGCTAAGGCGCGCAGAGCTGCTCTGACCGCAGGAGCGGGCCCTAGCACTGTTCCTCACGCTAGTACTCCTTCTGAAGAGCCCCCTGTGGCCCTGTCTACTGCTCGTCGGCAAGTTGCGCGCGCGGTTCGGAGTGCCAATGATAAATCCGCTTCAGGTAGTACTCCTTTCAGAGCCTTGTTGTATGACTTGTAAAACTATTGGCTTATACATATCTCATCTTGCAGGGTCAAGTCCAACTGAGGGGGAGGCGGAGACGACCGTCGAACCCAAGGGAGCGGAGGAAGCGGTACTCGCCGAACCCGAACCGACAGTGGACAACTTTGTCGAGGTCATGGGGCCTGGAGCCGAGATTGAGGAACCTACCGCGGAGAAGGTCATTGATGCCGCACCCGAAGTGGCGGCAGATGAGATGATTGTCTCAACCGAGCCGAAGGCGGTAGAGGGCGAGGTACTTGAGGCTGGGGACCTCGTGGTGCCGATGGACGGAGCAGCTGTAATCGCTGATCCTGAGGGAGCAGCAGGTGAGGCGGCCATGATTCCTGAAGGCGAGCTAGGCGCTCCTTCTCAGGAATCTGGCAATGTTCCTATCTTGGCCCTCCCTGTCTATGGTTCCCCGCCGCCGGTAGAGCTTGAGAGCATAACAACGGTTCCCCTTGAGTCGGGTGATGAAGCTACAGGCGGTGGTCTTCCGTCAGTGGAGGAAGGGACTGCCTCAGTTTCTGCTGGCAGCTCGTCAGGTAAACTTTTGAGTCACCAGCGTTTCCCTTTTTTTTTGTATATATCTTGTGATCTCTTCTAACAAGCTTGTTCTTGCAGGTGCGGCCAGTACCGATGCTCCATTGCTCGAGGGGGCACCGTCAACTACTGCTTTGGCAGTAGTCACCTCCCCGTCTTCCCTTGTACCGTCACGGATGTTGGAAGGTATGGATTCACGACTCATGCATTAATCTTTCAAAAATGCGGCTTTTGTACTAACGTTACACTATTGTGCTTTTGCAGGAGTGCTTTTTGATCACTTATATCAAGTGTTGCTCCCGCACTTCTCTTTCCCATCCGAACTCGCTTCTCCCTCTAGTGGCGCCGGTAATATCTTTATTTACCCTTTTTTTTCCTAGCAATGGGATGATTTCTAACTTTTCCTTTTCTTTATTGTAGTGCCACAAATCGAAGGAGGGGATGCAAGCACTGTCGCACTACCGGCCCTTCCGGGTTTGCCGTCCGCTGTACCTGGTATAGTAAATTTCCTTTTGGTAACCCTTCAACATCTTTTGAACCATCGTTTAACCCTGTTTTGTTTTGCAGCTATTGTTCCGGCTCCGGTCCCCTTCGAGGCTCGCGTCCTTTTACCGGCAGGCCCCTTTTTGAGACGTCCGTCTTCAAAGGGTGCGGTGATGAGTCTAGGCATGCTGAGCGGGTATATTGAAGAGCTCAGCATGGACGCTCTCCCTTCTGCTGTCGATTTCGCTGTGGATGTTAACCCAATGTTAGCGGCGCTCGTAACTTTTCACGACGAAGGCGTCGTTGAATCTTGGGTTAACCACTGCAGGGAGATCGAGGCCTGTCTGTACCGGCTGGAGTTGACGCGCCCTTCTCCCGAAGTTTTAGCTCTGAGCACCCAACGCACAACTTGGCTCGAGCAAAGCACTTCGCACTCCCGCCACTTGGAGCAAGAAGCAGCTCAAAGACTAAGGGAATGCCAAAAGACCTCAAACGAAACGGCCCATCTGCGCGCTGAGGTTGAGGCAAATGCTGCCCAAGTGAAGACTATCTTTGAGGGTCTCCTGGGGCGCATCTCCCACGGGCTAAACTTAAAGCGGAAGCTTGACGTGGCTGAGCGCAATGTCCCCAGTCGGGAGGCCGCTTATCAAGCCGTGAGGGAGCAGCTTGCATTGGTCTTGCGGCAACGAGCCCAAGTGGAGGCAGAGTTGACGGTGGCGGCCGAGCAGGAGAAGGCGTGGAAGGAGATATGCGAGCGATTGCTAGATTTGTGCAAGACGCTCCCTTCCGAGTAGCTGCCCTTGTATCAATATATTTGTAATTTTTTTTTTTTTGAATAAGATGTACACATTCTTTATTCTTTTATACGATTCGCCATGTACTTGATTGAATTGATAAATAAAGATACACATTTTTTTTTTTGCAATGTCTTGTATCATTTCTTTGCTTTCTCCCTTCTCTTATTATCAGCATGCTGTCTTGATAAACATGATTGACAGGTAACAGAGTAAGCATTTTGGTTTCTTCAAGATATAACGATGGCTTAGGCCGCAGGTTCGGATCTGCTGCCTAAGACTTTTCAACTCTATGAGCCGTGAGGGTCTCATAGAGACTTTTCTCCTTACGGATCGAGAGGATCTCGTAAGTGGATTTTCTCCTTAGGAATCGTGAGGATTCCCAAGTGTGGTTTTCTCTCATAAGTCGAAAGGATTTCTCCCTCTTACGAGTCGAGAGGGCTCGTAAGCGGTTGTTTCCCTCTTTGTCGAGAATCGACTTCAGAGAGTGAGACCCGTGAATAGTATGCAAGAGACCATTTAGGATTGACTTGCAGGATCCCATTGCCCTTCTTACGAGTCGAGAGGGCTCGTAAGCGGTTGTTTCCCTCTTTGTCGAGAATCGACTTCAGAGAGTGAGACCCGTGAATAGTATGCAAGAGACCATTTAGGATTGACTTGCAGGGTCCCATTATTCAGGAAGCCAGTTTTTGAATCCTTACTGCCCGAGATGTGAGTCAGAGAAGCTCTCGTCACGGAGTGTTTGTATCCGTGAGTTGAGAAGTTTTGCGAGGGATTATTTGTTTCCCAAGCGCCAAGGATTATTTGTGTCCTTGGGGTTTGAAACGAGTCGATGGTTCCCACGGAGGCGCTGGTGGCTCTGCGAATCGACGCGGATCAGAAGGCTCTCGTCAAGGAGTGTTTGTATCCGTGAGTTGAGAAGTTTTGCGAGGGATTATTTGTCTCCCAAGCGCCAAGGATTATTTGTGTCCTTGGGGTTTGAAACGAGTCGATGGTTCCCACGGAGGCGCTGGTGGCTCTGCGAGTCGATGCGGATCAGAAGGCTCTCGTCAAGGAGTGTTTGTATCCGTGAGTCGAGGAGTTTGCTGGGATTATTTGTTTCCCAAGCGCCAAGGATTATTTGTTTCCTTGGGGTTTGAAACGAGTCGAGGATTCCTACGGAGGCACTGGTGGCTCTGCGGGTCGACGCGGATCAGAAGGCTCTCGTCAAGGAGTGTTTGTATCCGTGAGTCGAGGAGTTTGCTGGGATTATTTGTTTCCCAAGCGCCAAGGATTATTTGTGTCCTTGGGGTTTGAAACGAGTCGATGGTTCCCACGGAGGCGCTGGTTGCTCTGCGAGTCGACGCGGATCAGAAGGCTCTCGTCAAGGAGTGTTTGTATCCGTGAGTCGAGGAGTTTTGCTGAAGTCACTGGCTTCTTCGGTTGAAATGAACCGTTGAGGTTTAGCTTCGTCGTTTGACGGAATCCGCTGGGGAAGTATGGTTCCTTCTTTGTTTACGCCCTTGGATTGTATACAGGGATCGATGTGATCTTAACTGTAGGGCCAAAGTTTTATCATTTCTTCTTTTTATTTTATTTTATTTCCGCGATGCTCTATCATTTCAGCTTTTATATCGCGAAGGTCGCGATTGCCCAATCATTTCGGCTATTTTTCGCGGTGCCCAATCATTTCGGCTATTTATTTTATTTTTACTTGTTGCTTTTTATTACGAGTTGCCCAATCATTTCGGCTATTTATTTTATTTTCACTCGCTGCTTTTTATTGCGAGTTGCCCAATCGTTTCGGCTGTTTTGTATACATACATTTTTACTTGCTGTTTTTTTTTATTGCAAGTCGCCCTTATCATTTCGGCTATTTCGTATGCATGAGCGGCCTACTGGCTTTCGCCATAAACCTGAAATTGGACACCGATTTCGGCATCAGCACCGCTGCGACTGGAATATTGCCAGGAGCGAATCATCATTTGCCTCCGTCATTGTCGAACAAAGGAGGCTTAGCGATCAGGGTTAGGGACCTGTCGACTAAGGCTTTCGATTTCATGAGCCGTGAGGGTCTCATAAAGGTATTTCTCCCTACAAGTCGTGAGGATCTTGCAGGTGTATTTTCTCCTTAGGAATCGTAAGGGTTCCAAAGTGTTTTGTTCCTCTGTAAGTCGTAAGGATCCTACAGGGGGGTTTTCTTCTTGTAAATCGAGAGGGCTTACAAGGGTTATGCGAACATATCCCCGGTCACGGATGGACCTTGGTTAGGGAAACGTTTATTCGCGCCCGTGGATTGTATACAAGGGTCAATATTGAACCACTTGTAGGGCAACATTGGAAGTTTGTGGGGGTTTGCTTAAGCACAGGTTTAGGTCTCTGTGACTTAAGACTTTCAAATCCTATGAGCCGTGAGGGTCCCATAAGAGAGTTCTCCTTACGAGTCGTGAGGATCTCGCAAGCGTATTTTCTCCTTAGGAATCGTGGGGATTCCTAAGTGTGTTGTTCCCTTGTAAGTCGTAAGGATCTCACGCAGGTGGTTTCTCCTTACAAGGTCGAGAGGACCTTATAAGTGTCTTTTAACGAGGTTGTGCCCTTTCGGGTTTTCACAAACACTCGCCGGTCGTCCTGCTGTTTTTACTCACGGAGCCCTTTCAGGTTTTCATCCGTGCCCATTTTGCTTATGGACATACCCCCTTTTTTTTATTATTATTCTTTTTATTTTTATATATTTTTTAACGAGGCCGCGCCCTTTCGGGTTTTCACGAACACTCGCCGGTAGCCCTGCTGTTTTTACTCACGGAGCCCTTTTGGGTTTTCATCCGTGACCCTTTTGCTTATGGACATACCGTTTTTATTTATTATACTTTTTTTTTTTGTTGTCAGCCTAAGGATGCTGCGGTAGTAGTTTAAAGACGTTATGGTCTGCTATTAGTTTAAGGACATTTCGGTCCGCCGTTGAGAGGGCTGGCTACTGCTTATAAAGCCTGAGCTTAGGAAGATAGCGAGCGGACATAGTCGCCGTCATCTATCATTGACCTAAACTAAGGCTCGTTAAGCGTAGTATTTCTTTAGGAAGCGACCGTTTATTGGCCTGAAAGGCCTTTCACCGTGCATGTCCATGAGTAGATAGGCCCCGCCCTGGTAGACCTTATCAATGATGTACGGTCCTTCATAGTTTGGCTCAAACTTCCCCCGCTTGGCGCGATTGGGGATCATGGGCCTTTTGACGACTAGCACGAGTTCGCCTTGGTGGAATGTCCTCGGGCGGCTCAATCTTTCATATGAGCGCGTCATCTTTGCTTTATAAGCTTCCAGATTTTGCTGTGCTAGAAGCCGGATTTCATCAAGGGCGTCAAGCTCTTCAAACCGAAGGTGAGCATTTTCTTCGTCCGTCAGCTCGTAGTGGACTGCCACTCATAGAGAGGGTAATTCTATCTCGAGGGGGAGTACTGCTTCCGTCCCAAATACCAGCGCATATGGCGTTGTGTTTATGGCCGTTTTAAAAGTAGTTCGATACGCCCAAAGAGCCTCTTGCAATCTTTCGTGCCAATCCCTCTTATTTCGCGACACTGTTTTCTTCATGATCTTCGTCAAGGTCTTGTTGAAGGCCTCAGCTAGACCGTTAGCTCGCGGATTATAAACTGAGGAATATCTCCAGTCTATATTGTGCTGTTGTGCAAAGCGGCTAATCTTATGACTTCGGTAGGCTGGCCCATTATCAGAGATGATCCTTCTTGGGGTTCCAAACCGGTATATGACATGCGTTTTGAAGAAATGGAGGATGTTCTCCGTCTTCACTTCCCTCAACGGTACCGCCTCTGCCCATTTGGAGAAGTAATCAGTCGTCGCCAAGATGAAACGATGTCCCTTTGACGATGCTGGTTCGATGGGGCCGACTATGTCAGTTCCCCACATTTCGAATGGCCAACTAGCCACTGTTGGATGCAATGGATTGGGATGCTGATGGATGAAGTCCCCATGAATTTGGCATGAATGACATTGCTTCGCATATTCGAGGCAATCCTGCGTCATCGTGGGCCAGTAGTAGCCCATCCGCTTTATCTTCAACTTCATCTTAGGGCCTGCTTGGTGGGAACCGCAGAGTCCGTCGTGAACTTCTTGGACGACCCTTCTCGCTTCGTCAGGTCCTAAGCATCTCAGCCACAGAGAATCGAATGACCTTTTGTACAGAGTATCATTGACGAAGGCGAAAGACAGAGCTCGTTTCGTAAGCTGATGTCTTGTGGACGCTTCTTCAGGTATTCGGTGGAACTTGAAGTAATCTATAAAGACTTCTCTCCAGTCCCCGGTATTTTCCCAGTCTTTTATTTGCAGGGTTGTCTCCTCTTTCGCTCCTTTTTCTTCAGACGATTCCGGAGATATTTCTGTTGGGGCGAGCACTCGACGGCTTTGTACCACGATTCTAACGTCGTCGAGGTTCTCGTCAGCCAGTTCTTTAGCAAGTTTGGCTAGTGCGTCCGCTTTGCTGTTTTCCGCTCGCGGTATGCTCTCCAAAGTGTAGGAGGGAATTTGGGTTAGCAGTTGTTGCACTTTCTCACCGTATTTCACCAACTCCGGTTTGCACGTTTGGTAGTCGCCGTTCACTTGACTGACGACCAGTTGGGAATCCCCATATATGAGTAGGTCTTCAATTCCCATGTCAATGGCGATCTCGAGGCCTGCTATCAAAGCCTCATATTCAGCTTCATTATTCGTTCTCGGCTCTGTCAAGGAGAAGGCGAATCGCATTATTCCTCCTTGTGGGGTTACGAAGATAAGACCTACCCCTGATTTGATCATGGGCGTATTTTGTTTATGCTTTTTCATGGAAGATGCTCCATCGAAATAAAGCTCCCACCGGGTATCACCACTGTCGATTGCATCAAACGCATGTCTGTCTGGCAAATCGCAATTTAAAGGAGAATCGGCAGGGATGGGATGCTCAGCAAGGAAGTCGGCGATGGCCTGGCCTTTTACTGCCCTGAGAGGTTGATATGTTATCGAAAATTCCATCAATAGCAGAGCCCATTTAGCGAGTCGTCCCGTCAATATGGCCTTTGACATTAGGTATTTAAGGGGGTCCACCTTTGAAATGAGACGGACCTCATGCGCCAATGCGTAATGTCTAAGCTTTGTTATTGCGAAGATCAACGCCAGGCAGTGTTTTTCGATGGGAGAGTAGTTGCTTTCTGTCCCCAGCAGAACCCGACTTAAGTAATAGAGTGCTCTTTCTTTCCCTTGATCGTTCTCTTGCGCCCATAATGCGCCTAAGGAACCTTCGAGGGCGGTCGTATAAAGAATGAGAGGCTTCCCCTTAACCGGGGCAGCCAACACCGGCGGGTTCTGCAGGTATTGCTTGATCTCATCCAGTGCGCCTTGGCATTTTTGATCCCAAACGAACGGGGTTCCCTTCTTCATCAGGTGACTGTAAGGACGGCACTTTCCTGAAAGATTAGCGATAAACCGCCGAATGTATGCGAGCTTTCCTTGGAGAGACCGCAGCTGTTTAAGAGTTCTCGGCGGAGGCATTTCCATGATCGCTTTGATCTTTGACGGATCTATTTCAATACCTCGGTGTCGAACAACGAATCCCAGGAATTTGCCCGAGGAAACCCCGAACGCACATTTAAGAGGATTCATCTTCAAGTTGTACTGCCGAAGGCGTTGAAATACAGTCTTCAGATGCTCGAGATGTTCCTCGTATGATTTGTTTTTAACCACGAGATCGTCGATATAGCATTCAACGATTTCGTGTATAAGGTCGTCGAAGATCTTTGTCATGGCCCTCTGATAAGTAGCACCGGCGTTCTTCAAACCGAAGGGCATCACTTTATAACAAAATATACCAAGAGGAGTCCTGAAGGCTGTGTGCTTCTGGTCTTCGGGATGCATTTTTATTTGGTTATACCCCGACGAGCCGTCCATGAAGGAGAAAACCTCATGAGTGGATGTATTGTCTATCATTAGTTCAGTGACTGGTACCGGGAAATCATCCTTCGGGCAGGCTTTGTTGAGATCCCGAAAGTCCACGCATATGCGCACTGTTCCATTTTTCTTCATCACTGGGACAATGTTGGCGATCCATTCAGGGTATTGAACTTCCTGGATGAAGCCAGAGTCTATCAGCTTTTTGACTTCGACGTTGATGCTCATCTCAAGCTCGAGTCGCATTCTTCTTGGCGCCTGTTTAACTGGCTTGATGTCCGGGGATATCGCCAATTTGTGTACAGCAATTTCTGGATCTAGTCCCGGCATTTCGGAATAGTTCCACGCGAAGCAATCTTTGTGTTGTAGAAGCACATCCTTTAACGCGGCCACCCTTTCTTCAGATAGCAGCTCGCTGATGAATGTCGGTCGCGGGTCATTTGCCGTCCCCAACTCGATTTTCTTGAGGTTATCTGCAGTAGTATGGATTCCATCCTCCAGTTCTTTCGGAGCTGGGGGAAATTCTGAGATTACCTCATCGCTGCCGCTTTCAAAGCACCAAGGAAGGTTGTTCATGTCCTCGGACCCTTCTTTTAATATTGTTATCACATGGCAGGTGCGAATTTTCTGCCAATCCCAATGCGGAGTTGGTTCTATCCTTGTGTTTTCGGGTTCGTGCTTTTGCGGCGGCGCTACCCTCCAACTGTCAGACAACGCAAATTTGCCAAGCTGATATTGGTCCTCAACCCAATTCTTAAAGGTGAAACAATCTTCAAGCGGATGCCCTACTACTCGATGGTAAGAGCAATAATTTGGGTTGGAGACTTCGCCTGCTTGCTCAGGGTGTTTAGACTTTGGCAGTGTAAGCATTTGATGTTTTAGAGTAAGATCAAGTATTTTCCTTGTTCTGTTCCGAGGAAATGAGTATGCTCGACCCATTTTCTTCATGAGGGCTAGGTCAATAACGCTCGACTCTCGGATGCGTGGCTTCTTAGCTCTGCTTTGTGGTTGTCGAGCACCTTTTCGGCCATTCGACCTGTTTTTGCTTTCGCGTCGAACCCTTTTTGTAGCAGGCTGACGTAGGGCAGCATCTTCGTTCTTTACTGCCTGTCGAAGGAGACGCTGTGTCTTGGCTTTCTCATAGATTGCCATTTCACGATCGTGATCATCTCGGGCTTTTTGACTCGCATCCTTTATAAGTTTGCTCACCTGGTCTTTAGACGATGGACTGGGCGGTTTTGTGTCAGGAACTTTTGCTGATTCAGGATTAGCGTTCTCCCATTGAGCGTCAGCCTCTTCATCGAAGTCATACATGGCATAACAGCTGTTTATTAGCTCCCGTTTCTTTGAGCGAACATACCCGAGCCCTTTCGTTTCCGTTCTCCCGTTAGGCAGTTTGCATTGAGTTCCGGGAACGTTCCAGACCTTGTCATAGAATTTGGCTTTTCTGACGGTCTGTGTGAAGGACATCCCTTGGCGTTTCAGCAGTTTCTTCAAACCTTCGGTATAATATCTGGGAAGACGGATAGGCTGAAGCCTGTCGAGCGTGGGATCCGCGCCATGCCAAATTTCTTTTTCCACCTTGTTTTCTTCAGAACGGTAGAATAGGATTGCCTTCTCGCCTTTTCGTCCGGGAGGGATATAGAATGTCTGCAATTCTTCTACGCTGTTGGTGTCGAGTGCATCCAGTTCTTTGTAATGTTCAAGCGGCACCATGGTTACCTGCAGACTTCGCTCTTCATCAGTGGAAATCTGTATTGAAGGCCGAGCGGGGAATACAGCATGAACTTCATCCTCTGAATCACTACCGAAGATCAATGAAGGAACAGATGGTCCTGGCCTGGTGGACTGGGATGGACCTGAATAAATTATATCCTCCTCCTCCTCGGTGTCACTGCCGAAGACAGGGATGGTTGCGTTAGTTTTGTTCTCCGGTTTGTGACACCTTTCCGTGTCTTCGAAACTCGGTAAGAAGTATTTGGCATCTTCATACTTGCGAACTTCATTCACGGAAAACGGATTCAACTCTCCTGCCACTGTGTACTCGAGGCCGTCCCTAGAATACTTCATGCACTGATGCTGTGTAGAAGGGATGATATTGTATTCGTGTAGCCATGGTCGGCCGAGCAGAGCATTGTAGCACGTCTTGGCGTCTATAACATGGAATTTGATGTCTGTGACGAGCACCCCGAAGCGTAGCGTCAATATCACAGATCCAAGAGTCTTTGAGGATTGAGAGTCGAAACCGGAGATGGTGATTTTGTCCCGGGCGAGGTGTTGGACACTCATGCAAATCTCCTTTAACACTCGCACATTGAGTAAATTGACAGACGATCCGTTATCGACCAAGATTTTTCCTATCTTTATGTCATGGCAGTATCCTGAGACATAAAGGGGGCGATTGTGTTCACACGTCCCGAGGAGAAGGTCTTCATCACCAAAAGCAACGTCGGCTGTGTGCACCTCTTCCAATTCATCCTTCATCTTTTGTTCGGCTAGGAAGGCTTGGAACTGGTCCGGATCTTGCAGGGCCTTAATCAAAGAATCCCTCGCCTCTTTTGATAGCAATAGGGCATCGAGAATGCTGAGTTGTGAGGGTAGCTTTCTCAGATGCGCCAAGACATTGTAATCTACTTTATTCCTTTTTGGGGGATTCTTGGCGGTTAACTCTTCCGCAACTTGGTTATCCAAAGCGATGTCTTCAGAGACCTTCTCTTTCCCTTTGTTTTTCTTATTCAAGGGTCCGAGGTTCTTTTCGGGTAATGTTCGATTGCGCAGCTGTATATTCTCGCAGGCCTTCAGTTCTTTTTCTTTTCCCGAAGTGGATTCTTCGAAGAGGGGGCCAAGCTTTAGCTCTTCATCGGAGTCGCTCCCAAATGTAGGCACTTGTGACCCGGTAGTGTTAACCATGTGACAATTGCCGGCAGTTCTTTCAAGTTCTTTAGTCGTATTTCTTTGCTCTCGGCGAATTTTACGTTTTTCCCGTTTAAATCGTTGTCGATTAGCGACGTATCCTTGCCACCATCCATTGAAAGCTTTGCAATCTTGGGTGGAATGCGAGACCTTCTGATGGTATAAGCGATAAGAGGGGTGCATTTCTACCACGCCAGTAACTTTTTCTTCAGAGGGTGGTAGCTTCATGCCCATCGATATGGCCTTAGCAAATTTCTTTTTTATCTTGAATTGGCTTTTGTCAGCGGTGGAGGCATTTTGCTCCAACGGGATCATTTCAGCTCCTTCCTCAAGTCGCTGACGCTTGGCCCTTTCGAATATAGCCGTTTCGCGTTCCTGATCAGCTTTACTTTTCAATCGGGCTTTATTAAGAAACGCACTAATCATTTCAACTGATAATTCCGGAACCCTTGACTCATTATTTGCCCCCGGCGTTTCAGTGCCAGAAGTCCCTTCATCATTCGCGGTCACATGGGAGATCATATGACAGCTCGCCACATATTCCTCGGATTCATCCGATGAACTTTATCCCTCATCTTCTTTTTGAAAGACGTGATCAAGGAAATCTTGGAGCGTAATGGGAGTCCGCGCCTTTTGGTTGTACTCATCCAGTGCGTCGATTTGCTTCTGTAAGTCCGTGCGCTTGTCGCCAGGCTTTACGGGCTTCTTAGATTTCTTCTTCTTCTTTTTCGAAGATTTTGACGGCTGGCTATGAACGCTTGAACTACCACCATCGGTCTTCGGAGTCGGTCGTGGCTTCAACATCCCCTCAATAACCTGCGGTTCCAAGGGGTTCTTCCACTTGACCGCTGGGCAGGTTTGAAGATCATTTAGCATTCTCCTCGTTTTGGCTGATAATACAACCTCCCAGGGAGCCTCTTCAATGACGGAGCACGTTGCCCCCGGCGTATTCGTCCCCTTATAGGTGTGGGGCTGCGGAGGGTTCACCTTCCATTTGTCAGACAGCGCAAATTTGCCCTGACGGTATTGATTCTCAAGCCAATTTTTGAAAACGTAACAGTCTTCGATTGGATGTCCCAACACTCTATGATAAGGGCAGTAATTGGGCTCGTTGACGTCACCCGGTTGTGACGGACGTTTTGGATCTGGCAGATTTATGAGCCTGTTGCGCAATGCCAGCTCGAATAGCCTCCTTGTTTTATCACGGGGGAAGGAGTAAGCACGTCCCATCCTGTCCTCAAGGGGTACGTATGGGCGTGTATTGTTTGGACGAGCAGCCGGCTTCGAGTCGCTCGGTTGTTGTTGGGCATTAGCGACGATGATCGCTTTTCCCTTTCCTTTATCGTTTCGGGGGTCCGGCTTCGGGAGAGGGGGTTTATGGCCCATCTGGTCCATCTGCGCTAATTTGCCGATCAAAGCCTGGAAGGAAGTCGGCTTGAAGAACATCATGAACTGTGAGATGGTTGCCTGTGGATCAAGGGTTCCAACAAACATTCCCACCGCAGGGGCTTCTTCTATGCGCTGTTCACATTTAGACCATAGATTACGCCACCGTATAGCGTACTGAACCCACGTCTCGCCGGGTTTTACCCTGGCGTTAATCAGTGCCGTCATTGGGGTACGCTCGCTGGCACTTGCAAAACGTTGGGTGAAGAGCAGCTCCATCTCCGCAAAGGTTTTAATAGAGTCGTTGGGGAGCTCGGAATACCACTCGAAAGCCGTATCTGATAAGCTTCCAACAAATTGGCGCAGCAAGAGCTTGTCGTCGCCTCCAGTGTTACCACAAAGCGCCCTGAATTGGGCAACATGTTGATGGGGATTGCCGGTCCCTTTGTAAACATGAAACTTGGGAATAGTGTAACCCGGCGGGTACTTGATTTGGTCATACCAGCCCGGATATGGCCGCCCCGTTTTCACGATCTGACCGGCTGCTTCAGTCGCCTGATGCACCCGTATTTGTTGGGCAATATATTCATCCAAATCAGCTTTTGATATGGTATCCTCTTTAGCTGCGGATAGAGCCGGTGGAGGATTCGATGTCTCTTCCCTATCATCTTCAAGAATGATCGGGGGATCTACAGCAGGTGGATCTGGTTGAATCATCATACCCACCATATCCTGGAACAGGAGGGCCATTTTCTTTATGTTGGCTGCCTGTTCCGCAGCCTCTTTATCTTTCTTCTCTAGCACGCGCCGGAGGAATTCGGCGTCCGTCTCTTGTTCGTGACGTTCTTCTGAGGATGTTTTCGGGGTTTCTTTCGGCCCAGTGAGTGCAGCCATTGTGGTCATCATCTCCTGGAGCTTTTGTTGCTGCTCCTGAGCCTTGGTCACTGATCGGGTGAGCGGTCGGTGACCCGTAGAAGTACGGCTCTCTTCCTTTCCAGAAGCCATGTGAACCGTATGAACAATTATGCCCCCTGACTTGGGGCGTTTAGGTTCACCATTGTTAACTCTTGCTGCTGATGCGGGAGCTTTCTCTGGCCTCCTTCTTTTGTGGGCCATCGAGGTTAAAGGAGCCATTGGAGTGGGCATCCTAGCAACTGTCGCCCCCTGCTGTTTAATGGAGCAGTTTTTGTTATTTTCCACCTTCGCCCTTTTCTGGTGACGCAAGTGGTCTGGATCGATCACAGAGTCGTGAACCCTACGCCATACTTTATAAACTTTTGAGGATAGCCGTTGAGGGGGCTGTTCCTGCTTCGTCTCCGAAGCTTTTTCCATGGGCGGAGGAGACCTTTTCAATGTAGCAACCCGAGAGTTTTTTCTCACCTTCCTCAGCAATTCGAAGCTGTTCCCAGTTGGAACAGCAACATTGACCTCCACCGCTGGAGCAGGTGGGGTTAGCCCTGAAGGGGAGTTGCCCCCTGCTTTCCTTACTCGCTGCCAATGGCGGCGTCGCGCACGACGAGCCGTTGGGACTGGCTCGGAAATCGAGATAGTTTCTTGTTGCCCCCTGTTTGGGTGTGGGGTAACTGTCGACGTTAGCCTATCGAAGACTGATGCTTTTTGACCAACTGGGGGAGGAGTGGGAACCGTCAGTCTTGTGAAGACCGACTCTCTGATGGGAGAAGCCGCTTTAACGACTTCCAAAGCAGCGGCCGTTGCCCTCTTTGGGACGGCCACTTTATAGTTCTGACCTAGCCTGGTGAAAACGGAGGCTGTCGGTTTAGTAGCAGGCGACCCGTTGACAGGGGTCGTGGTAGCAGTGAGCCGGTCAAATACCGACTTCTTGTTCGCTTCTGGTGCGGATATCGGCATAGAGAAGCTTGCAGGGGGGACCATGGTCCCGAAAAATAGGCCGATGGTGGCCTGGGTCACCTGCTCTACCGGCAGAGTAAGGAAAGAGGCCGCTTGGGGCCCATATGTTACACCTCTCGGTGAGGTGGAGCGTCCGTTGCAGTGGTGCTTCGCGCATTTGGTGCAGTGGGAATCCATGGATGCTTGAGTTCTGCGCCAGATAAAAGACCAAATCTTAGCAACTTGAAATCCGAAGACAACCATTTAACAAACCGCGATTGATTCGCGAAGACGACACACGAAGTGTGGAGTGGAAAGAGGAAAAGGTCCCACCGGGCGTGCCAGAATCTGTTCCCCTCCGAACGGCGGCCTAGACTTCGCGTCCGTTGCCTGAGGTTCGGGGCAGATGCTATTTGGTTTTATCCGTCTATCTCTCCGAAGATGCCGAGTTGATTTACGGCACCGTATATCGGAGGTTTAGACGGATGCGGCCGATGTAGCAGACTTCGTCAGATTCCCCCTCAGGGTGAGGGGTTTTTGATTGTGGGGACGCTCTTCCCTGCAGGCGCAAGCCCCTGCAGTTAATTACGCTACCGCATCGCGGTAACAACTTTCTCCTTCTCCAGAATTTCACTTCGTGTCGTGTGTGTTTGTTTTGTTTGTGGTTGTCCGTGGATTGTATACGGAGACTGAGTAATATCGTCGCCCGTAGGACGTGGATTAGTCCAAATCCGTATTTTGCTTAGATTTGGGTTTGGTGTTTTTAGTTTAAGGATGCATTAGTCGCGTTGCGACTAAGATCAACTTAAACGTTCGTCAAGGATACATTGGTCCTGTTTTGGGCTAAGATCGACTTGACGTAGTGATTGATTTAATTATCCGGCCGTCGGGACTCGTCACCTCTCTGACGTCGTTGAGGGATTACAACGACAGGCGTCTGAGGAGTTCAGAGATGTACCCTTGAACCAAAGTTGGTTTGGGATTTTATTACTTATTTGAATATCTAAGGAACATTAACCGTATTTGGGGCTAAGATCAACTTAGACGGGACCGTTTAGATCCGACAAAAGAGCGTTTGGGCCCTATTGTGTCAGTTTAGGGACGTGGCGGTCCATATTCCAGTTTAGGGACGTGGTGGTCCATTATTAGTTTAGGGACGTTTCGGTCCGTCGCCAGTTTAAGGACGTAGTGGTCCATTATTAGTTTAGGGACGTTTCGGTCCGTCGCCAGTTTAAGGACGTAGTGGTCCAAATTAGTTTAGGGACGTTTCGGTCCGTTATTAGTTTAGGGACGTTTCGGTCCGTCGCCAGTTTAAGGACGTAGTGGTCCAATATTAGTTTAAGGACGTTTCGGTCCAATATTAGTTTAAGGACGTTTCGGTCCACGAGTTTAAGGACCCCGCAGTCCATATGGGTGTGTGGTCGTTGGGACCCGTCACCTCTTTGACGTCGTTGAGGAATTACAACGATAGATGTCAAAGGAGTTCGGAGATGTACCCTCGAACCGGTCGTAAATTGGTTTGGGAGAGCCATTTTGCTCAATCAATTTAATTTAAGGACTTACAGCCAGGATTGGGTTAAGTCCAATTTTTTTTATTTATTTTAGGCTCTGCCTGACTAAAAGAATCAGTCCAAACAGGGCTCTGTCCCTTTATTGTTTTGCAATTTGATTTGGGCCAGGCCCTTTTAAATAATGAGTTGCAGAAACTCAAGAATTTTCCAAACAGGGCTTTGCCCTTTTATCATTGCAATTCAATTTGGGCCAGGCCCTTTTAATTAATGAGTTGCAGAACCTCAAGGATTTTCCAAACAGGGCTTTGCCCTTTTATCATTGCAATTTAATTTGGGCCAGGCCCTTTTAAAGGGTTGCGTTTGTGCAGAAACCCCAAGAAATTTTCAGGTTTAAGAACACAAGTGCATGGCACTTTTGATCTAAATTTGGATCAAAGGAAAACAAGTTCTTCTTGTTTTCCCTGATTTTACAGAACCAAGGGTTCATAACAAGTGCAAGGCACTATTTTTTTTATTATTCATTTTTTTTATCTTCTGTTCTTCAGAAATTTTACCTTCTCTTTTTTTTTGTTCTTGATTAATCTTCAAGAGTTCTTTCTCTTCTTTTTTTTTCAGAAGTTTATCCTTCTCTTGATGATTCTCCCTGATTATTTGAATGAGGTCTGGGCTCTTATTTATAGTGCTCACAAATTTGTTAAATTTGTTACCAAGATCTTTCCTGAATAATTTTGGGAATTTTTCCACCATTGGATCTCTGATCCAAGGGTCTCTGTTTTACAGAAGAACAGAAAAGATTTACTTAAATTTTCATTGAGTTGCTGCGCAACTCACCAGCGCGTGACACGTGTCGCGCATCCGTGCGCTTGCGCAGTTGCGATTGCGCAACTGCGCAGACACGTGTCGCGCATCCGTGCGCTTGCGCAGTTGCGATTGCACAACTGCGCAGACACGTGTCGCGCTGCCATGCATTTGCGCAGTTTAGTCTTAATTATGTTTTCTGAAGAGCCTTGCTCTGATGGGACGCACTGTCTCGGGCGTTACGCCGCCAAATCAGCTTCTGCCATGTGGCAAATTGCGCGCTGCGCACGGAAACCGAAGCGTTGCTTCGAATTTTGAATTTTCAAAATTAAGTAGAGCCTTGCTCTGATTGGGGGAAACAATGCTGATGCATCTTCTTCGGGTGTGTTAGTTATTGAGAACTGTTTCTCAGTTCACCCTACGTCCTGGGTATTAGATACCGGATCAGGATCCCACATATGTAAATTGTTACGTAGGCTACGTAAAGGTAGGGAACTAGGAAAAAATGATCATTCCGTACAAGTAGGGAATGGTGCAAGTATTACAGCCAAAGCAGTTGGCGAATATCACCTTGTATTACCAAGTAGTAATACACTGATTCTGAATGAGTGCTATTATATACCGAAAATGATGTGCAACATTATATCAGTTTCTTTATTAAGTAAAGAAGGATATAATTTTGTAGTTCAGGATAATATTATGAACATCTTCCTAGATCAAAAGTTGATTGGATCAGGCTCGTTACATAATGGCATATTCATTCTCAATCAAAATGCAGTCCTTAATATACAAAACACATACAAAAGGAAGAGTTCAGAAATAAACGAATCCTACTTATGGCATTGTAGACTTGGTCATATCAATGCGACACGGCTAGCTAAGTTACATAAGGATGGATATTTAAATCCGTTCGAATTATCATCTTATGATACTTGTCATTCATGTCTCAAAGGTAAAATGACCAAAACTCCGTTTAGTGGACACGGAGAAAGAGTTACCGAACTCTTAGGGTTGGTACATAGTGATGTATACGGTCCCATGTCTACGCATGCCAGGAACGGTTCTTCCTATTTTATTATATTCACTGACGATCTCTCTAGAT
The DNA here is from genome assembly GCA_030015575.1 of Agapanthus africanus. Classification (NCBI taxonomy): domain Eukaryota; kingdom Viridiplantae; phylum Streptophyta; class Magnoliopsida; order Asparagales; family Amaryllidaceae; genus Agapanthus; species Agapanthus africanus. The sequence continues at coordinate 444,190,765 of JASDDO010000001.1, forward strand.
ACGGACATGTGTTCCTGATAAAACACAAGTCTGAAGCTTTTGAGAAATTCAGAGAATATAAGCACGAAGTAGAGAACCAAACGGGCAAAAGTATTAAGATTCTTCGATCTGATCGAGGAGGTGAATACTTAAACAATGAGTTCCTAGATTATCTAAAAGAGAATGAGATTCTCTCAGCTTACTCCTCCTTATACACCACAGCACAACGGTGTATCGGAGCGGAGGAATCCTATCCTATTAGATATGGTACGCTCTATGATGAGCAATGCTGAGTTACCTATTTCCTTCTGGGGATATGCGCTTGAGACAGCGGCATACCTACTGAATAAAGTTCCTACGAAATCTGTACCTACCACTCCATATGAGATATGGGAAGGGAAGAGACCATATCTTAATTTTGTTAAGATATGGGGTTGCCCGGCCTATGTCAAAAGACAAAAACCGGACAAACTCGAGGCAAGATCTGTTTTGTGTAAGTTTGTTGGATATCCCAAGTATTCGCGAGGGTATATCTTCTACCATAGTGAGGAACAAAGGGTGTTTGTTGCTCAACATGCCACCTTTTTAGAAAAGGAATTTCTTACAAAAGAGATTAGTGGCTCTGAGGTAGAACTGTAAGAAGTTCCAGCAGAACAAACTATAACAGAAGATTTGATGGAACCAGAGGATTCAGTAGTTCCTGACGAACCCCAGCCTCTCCGCCGATCTAGTATGATTTCTCATCCACCTGAGAAATACTACGGTTTTCTCATTGATGGTGGGAGCGAGGATTGCATCATGAAAGATGATGACCCGACTAGTTTCGAGCAGGCCATCACGAGTGGCGACTCTGTGAAATGGCTGGATGCAATGCGATCTGAGATGGAATCCATGTACACCAACAAAGTATGGACTTTGGAAGTTGCTCCTGAAGGGGTAAAACCCATTGGGAGCAAATGAATCTTTAAAAAGAAAATTGGTGTAGATGGAAAAGTTGAGACTTTCAAAGCTAGATTTATTGCAAAGGGTTTTCGTCAACGACCAGGTGTGGATTATGACGAAACCTTTTCTCCAGTGGCTATGCTTAAGTCCATCCAGATCTTACTTGTTATTGTTGCATACCATGACTACGAAATCTGGCAAATGGATGTTTAGACCGCCTTTCTAAACGGTGATTTAGAAGAGTACGTGTACATGACTCGGCCAGAGGGCTTCGTAGATAGTGGGAGCAGCGGAAAGGTGTGCAAACTGCTTAAATCCATCTATGGGTTAAAGCAAGTATCGCGGAGTTGGAACATCTGCTTTGATGTTGTAGTCAAAGAGTTTGACTTCATCAAAAATGTAGATGAACCTTGTATATATAAAAAGGTTGCAGAGAGTAAGGTTGTCTTCCTCGTATTGTACGTCGATGACATACTCTTGATAGGAAATGATGTTCCTATGCTGCAGTCAGTCAAGCTCTTCTTCTCACAAAGATTCTCAATAAAAGATCTAGGTGATGCCTCCTGCATATTGGGAATTATGATCTATAGAGATAGATCTAAACGGATACTGGGATTGTCCCAATCCAGGTACATTGACACCATACTAAAGAGGTTTAGTATGGAAGAATCCAAGCGTGGGAACCAACCCACGATCTCTGGACTCACTCTCTCCAAAGAGATGTCTCCTAAGACCGATTTGGAGAGAGCTCGCATGCAAGGGATACCCTATGCTTCGGCAGTAGGCTCTATCATGTATGCGATGCTATGTACCAGACCCGATGTAGCATACTCACTAAGTGTAGTGAGTCGGTATCAAGCAGATCCTGGAGAGAGTCACTGGACCGCTGTGAAGAACATTCTCAAGTACTTGCGAAGGACTAAAAAGATATTCTTGGTGTATGGTAACGGAGAACTTCATGTGGAGTCTTTTACCGATTCAAGCTTCCAAAGTGATAAGGACGACTCTAAGTCGCACTCGGGATTTGTCTTTACCCTAAATGGAGGGGCGGTATGTTGGAAGAGTTTCAAACAGGATACCGTTGCAGACTCGACGATGAAGGCTGAATACATCGCTGCCAACGATGCTGCCAAAGAGGCTGTCTGGATAAAGAAGTTCATTAGTGAACTTGGTGTGGTTCCATCCATTGAGCATCCAATACCTCTGTATTGTGATAACAATGGAGCTGTGGGTTTGGCCAAGGAACCCAGGTCCCATCAGAAGTCTAGACATATTCCGAGGCGGTATCACCTGATCAGAGAGATAGTTGATCGCCGGTAGATCGAGGTCAGGAGAGTTGATACAAAGGACAACACTGCGGATCCACTCACAAAGGCCATTCCCCAGATACAGTTTGAGAGATTATTCGGGATGCTAGGTATGAGATACTACAGCAGCTGGCCTTAGTGCAAGTGGGAGATTGTTAGTTATGTATATGCCCTAGAGGCCATTGTTGTACATATGATGTATATTATAATGGATGCTTGGATATATATAGAGAGAACTTTCTTGCTCGTCATGATAGTATACTATTTGGTTTCACTTTATCTTAACATGTTGACTTGTATTTGTTTATTGTCTTACTCTCACATGTTGATAAAGCCCTTAGGATCTGTACTCGACTACTAGGACTATGATGAGATCATACTAGTAGGGCCACGGTAGTCGATGAGTACATCCTATAATTGTTCCTAGTCGAGCGTGTGTCGAGACAGGGAATCGATACACCAGTATAGACTAGCGTATACGCATCTTGACCCATATGATGGGCGATAGATGATCCCATATCAATTGGTGTTTGACATCAAGGATGGTGTACGGGTGCTCAGTGGAGACTGGGTACACTGGACGGACTCGCCGAGAACTGCCAGATGGTATCATACCTCATGTCAGATGGCAGTTCTCCGGTGACACTGGTACAGGGTAGTTTGTAGACCCGAGATGGTCATAGAGTCTTGTGTAATTCCCACTGTGCTTTCATTTCCACCTTGCCACGTCCAAGAGGGCGTGCAAAACGGTGGCTTTTGGGTGCAGTCCCGAATCACATGGAGGCAATGAGCGATGGGAGGGGATTCGTCTCTCCCGGTATAGGGAGTTGATGTTGTGCTGTGTTCGATTGGCTATAACTGGAAGTCCCTGGCCAGGACGGATATTGAGATTTACTGGTAAGTGTTACCAGTAGTTTCTTGACCTGTTATGAGCCTCATATCGACACGACTTATCGGTTACTGGGGTCTGACGTATACCACCCCTAGACTGGATATGCGACATATCAGACGAAGAGACCGGACTGTACGGGAGTGTTACTGATTGGATTCACAGGAGAATGTACAGGCTTGCTTGTTAATCTTCTGATCGCTCAATACTTGGGTGGCTATTACGTTTAGCTGACCGCTTGCAGCTTGTGGGTGTTTGATATGATCATCACCTGCTACCGGCGTATTGACGATTCTTTAGAGTCCTACACAGAGGTTTCTTGACTCGGGCAAAATGGAGTAGGGGCACATATGTGATATGTACAGGACCGAGGATAATACGATATGGGATACCGTATTATATTCTCATGATATTTTGATATGAGCCGGGTCATCGGATCAAGTGTTGATCCGATGAATCGGTACATGATATATTAGTCGGTTATATTCGATATAGCCGGATTGTCGGATCAAGTGTTGATTCGATAATTTAATGTATAATTATATATATGATATATTACTTTGCATTATCTAATATTGGCTCGCTTTATTGATTCATTTTCTCACCGGATAATACATTGATATATATGCGATATATGTTAATTGTATTATTTTCTTTTGTTACAAAATATATTATATATGTGATATATAATATTGTAACATGTTATAATTACTAATGCAACATGATTAGTGGAGATTAAACATGATTAGGGTTTGATTTGGGTTAGTTCTTTCATGAACCTTCTAGAAGGTTTCCTTTTTGTTTCTTGCAAAGATATTATGTTGGATATTTTGTGAGATATTTTCCTTACCCAAACCACACCCTTAACCCTAGTTAACTCTCTACATGGATTAGCCTTGTTATCTTTGATCATGGTTGCATTTGTAATCATATAACATTTCATTATTCATCACAAAAGGAATTATTCATTCATTTTCTTCTTCTTCTTCCTTGAGCTTTGAGAAAGCTTTCTTGATTTTCATTTTGTGATGAATTAGAGTGAGAATTTGATAATAAAAGAGAGTATAAATCCTACTTAATCATCCTCATCTAATCTAGCCAATTAGATTAGGGTGTTCACCTCATTAGTGAGAAAGAACTTGAGTTAAAGGAATTTCGAGGTACATCATCGGAGAAAAGGAAGACTACAAACAAGCATGGATCATTCGGGTTGTGGAGCCTCTCTTGAGTCCGGGAGATCGTGGATCGCGGCGAAGGGACTTCTACTCGGAGCTTATGAATCGAAGGAGCGGACTACAAAGGTTGTAATCCCTCACTCTTAGTTGTAAAGATGTTTACTTGCATGTTAAACCCTAATAATCTAGCAAAGATCCCGGCTTTGGGTTGTCCGGCACGTCTAAATTTTAAATCGGGTATGGTTGATGCCTTATAGACCTTTGTATGAGTGCCTAGGAACCCTACAATTCCTCAATAGCGGCGCACTTGAACGAAGTTCAGAATATTGTGAATCAACTTACAGCCATGAAGATATCGATTGAAGACGAGATACAAGCACTTATAGTATTGAGTTCGCTTCCGAGCAGTTAGAAAACTCTGATAATTTTTTTAAGCGATTCGTCTCCCGACGAAATTATTTCTATGAGCACAGTAACAAACTGTCTTCTAATTGAAGAATTAAGAAGGAAATCATTAAGTAGATCATCTGATTCATTTGCACTTATTCCAAGAGAGAGTTCGAAGTGAAGGAAGGAAAAAAAACAATGATAAAGGAAATCAGAGATCGTGACCCTCAAGAGATATGTCGAAAATAAGGTGTTATTACTGCAACGAGATGGGGTCACTATATGTCTGATTGCCCCAAGAAGAAGGGTTTAGCTGATCTAAAAAAACGTAGAGAGAAAGAGCAAGCGAACGTGGCCTATGGTGTTGAACTAAAATGCGATTTGCTTATGACTAGTAATGAAATAGTCATAAAAGAATATATGTGGTACATGGATTCGAGAGCATATTTTCACGTATGTTCAAATAGAACTGGTTCGATAAGATTAAGGAGAAAAAGGAGACGATGACGTTAGCGGATAATTCTGAAGTAGAAGTGGAAGACATGGACACCGTAAAGATGAAGATGTTGATGGGAAATAGAGAGTTCTTGGAGACGTCAGGTGTGTCCCAAAACTAAAGAGGAATCTAATTTCACTTGAGAGCTTGGATATGAAAGGTTACACAATTATTGATCAAGGCAAAGTGATGAAAGTGTGCTCGAAGAATTGTGTCATGATGAAAGAAGTTAGAACATCAAGCGATATATATGAAGTTATGAGAAAGTCTGTGTATGGAAGAACAAATCTGGAGCAAGATGGAGGAAACTTGAGTCAAGATGAAATTTTGTGCAAAACTCAGAAAATGTCATGGATAGACATTGTGAAGAGAAAATAGAAGACAGCTTATTGAATACAAGTTAATGTGAAGATTATTATGAAATTGACTTGTATTCAACAATCTTGTGCATCAGACGTTTGAGCCATAGTGCTTCAGACATCTGAAGTGCAAATTCTAGAATTAGATAGAGCGATCAGACGTCTGAAAATATGTCTCTCAGACGTCTGAAGAAGAAGAATTCTGAAATCCAGAGTGTAGGCATACGTTTGAGCATTTTTGCTTCAAACGTCTGTCGTCGATAATTTTGTCATATTTAGGAAATTAGTTGGAGGATAATTTGAAAATTTGTTTGGAGATTATTTTGAATATTTGATGAGATCTTAATTGATAAATTATGTATTTTGGTGGGATCAGATTTAAGGTTTCTATGCCTATACATATAGATTGATTAGGATATTTTGTTAAGAATAAGAAAAAGAGTTGAAGAGAAGTTTCGTAATTCATATTGAAGTTGAATAAAGAACTTGAAGTTGAAGAATTTTTTGTGTTTGATTGTGGTTTTATTTTATTCTTTCTTATCAAAAATCCTGTGTTGGTTTTTTGAATTGTTTGGAATCTAAAAATCCTAAAAGCAATTGCTTAATTATAACCAAACTGAGAGAACTCATTTCTGATTTAGATATTATTAACGTAACTTTATTTATTTTGGAATAATAAACTAAAAATATAAATGAAGATAAATTTTGGATCGAGTTATTGGCTCTTATACCATGATAAGAAATAAATAAACTCGATCAATTTTATTAAGAGATAACCCATCTCAATTTAATAACTAATAATCCTAACAATCTAACATTCTAATCATAATCTCAACAACATAAATCAAAATTTTTATCTATCTAATACAGTTATATTCAAATATATATCTCATAATCTAACAATTATTATCATTTTTTACTTTAAGGAATAATCCATATCCAATATTACACAATATAAATTCCTGCCGCTTACCAAACCTCCAATGAAGGTTAAAATAAATTGTATATTCTAACATGTCTTCATAAGTAAAGCATGCTTTCTTTTTATTATAACTTTTTGAGTTTGTGTCTTTGCATCAAAAGTATAAAGTTAAATATGTGTTATAATATCAAAATATCAATTAAGTATAAAGCATGCTTTCTTGTTATTATGAGTTTGTGTGTTTTTATCTCAGAAATAAAATTCAAAATATCTCTATCTTATAAAGCAAAGTATTTGTGGGTTGGAATTGATTTTGTCTCTTGGGGTGCGCGCATGTCTATATATATATATATATATATATAGATATATATATATATGACATTTACTTTTATGAGAAGAGAGAAGAGAAAATCCTCTTTAAATTTATTATATACTAGGTTATCCATGTCAATACTCTTTTGCTACAATAGTATTTTTAATAAGCTCAATAAAATAAGAATTTTTATTATATCTAAATTTTGATGAAAATAATAGATCAAATTCTCCATTATTTTAAAACTTGATATTATTTATCAACAACAACATCATCATCATCATCATCATTTTGGTGAAATTAAAAGACCTTCACCTTACTATTATCCACTATTGTACTTTTATAATAAATGGTATCAAGACTTTTGTATATGCACCCCTTAAAACAGGCTTACTTTTCAGCAAGCTAATTTATTCTTTATGCATCGTACGTATAAAAAACTAGTTTCTCTTAACCCTAGCCACTGCTTATGAAATTTGGTGAAATAGGAGTCTCTCAAAAAAGTTGTAGGAAACAACTATCTTCTAAAATGATATCAAGACTTTTGTATATGCACTCCATAAAATAGGCTTACTTTTCCGCAAGCTAATTTAATTCTATGTGCATCGTACGTGTAAAATACTAGTTTCTCTTAACCCTAGCCACGGCTTATGAAATTTGGTGAAATAGGAGTCTCTCGAAAAAGTTGTAGGAAACAACTATCTTCTAAAATTCCTATATTCGAGATTACCATTATATATCCTAATAATCTTCCACACTACTGATATTTTATTTTATCTATATAAACTTTGAAAAGTAAAATATTAAGTACTATTGGAAGAAGAAGGAAAAAGAATCTTATGTAATGCCTTAGAAGCATCAACTTTGTTATGAGATTTTTATTCTTGGTTTGGTTTGGCTTATTTTCTTCTTATAAGGAATGGTCATATTTAGAAAAATCATAAGTACAGCTCAGAAAAAGATTTCAAGTGACTATATGGCTCCTTGTATCAATATTTTATTATCATTATTGTAATTTTTAGTATGTTTATATTTATATAAGACAATATAAGAAACGCTACGATTTAAGTACATAAGTTGACCATTTATAAATTTTAATATAGACTTGCTTTCTTATATATAAATACGGCTTAGTTCCAAAATACACCCAAAACTTTTAGCTAAAGTACGAGAAACCCCTAAGAACTTTCAAAATTACGAGAAACTATCATGGTACAAAAAAATTGCAGCTGTTTGACAGTTTCGTGCATTTTATTGCTGCTTTGGCATCTTATTTATGGTTGTTTTTTTGTAGATTTTGAAAGTTTTGCGATGGTGTTTTGTGTATTTTGAAAATTTTGTGATAGTTTTAAGTGTATTTTAAAAGTTTTTGAGGGTTTCTCATAATTTAGCTAAAAATTTTGGGTTTTTTTGGGAATTAAGCCTATAAATAATGGTGCTAGCCATTATAACAATTCAAACACTCATCTAACTAACATCTTTTTTTTACTGCAGTCAACTAACAGTTATATATCTCTATTATATTAATGCCAAAAGAGGATGTTCGAAGCACGTGCAAAATAAACCCCTCTAACTTGCCTCCACCTATGCAGAGATGACGTGATAATTTATTATGGCACGCGCAATACACATAATTAAATTAATAAGATATAGAAAAAAGAGATTTGTTAGTTTTTTAGTTTAAATCATTTTAATTTTTTGTTTGAGAAATATGTTAAATATTTTTATTTAAGATAATAACGATTTAAAAGTTATTTAAAATAGCTAACTTATTAAATTTTAAAAAAATAAAAATCCTACAGAAAACCTTTAAAATCTGTATTATTTTAACTGATTCTTTAAAGGGTTTTTTCCCACTAGCCCTCCTATTCTTCAATATTTTTCTTTGTTCTCTCATAATTAGTATTTATCTGTTGCCTTCGCTAAACTTATAAGTTACTCTTGTTAACCCTCTCAATTGACAAAAGAGTATTCTTTTAGAATATTTTGTTAAAACTGTTAGCTATTAACGGCAATACATTAGAAGGGGACATATATTACCCCAAAGGCTATTTTCTTCATTCAAAATCTCTTTATTTTCCAAATATTCCAAATTAGGGTTTTCTAATATAGGGCTTCTTTTTCTTTCCTACAAAATTGGTCATAAATTCAAATTTCAGTTCCACAATTTTATACACAAAATTATAGGGATCCACATTTGATTGGTTGCAGTTATGATGTGTAGGAGAAGGACCTCATCAAGAATTCCATTGCATTTGTGACGAAAAGAATTATTAACCCTTGAATTAAAGAGATTTTTTTCCGAGATGGTAAGAAAAATTGGTGCGAGGACTTTGAAACTTTAAAATAGATTTTGAGGTGATTATACATAAAATGGAAATGTTAAAGAGGAAGTTGGAAGCAACAAGTGGAAACTGGCAAACATTTGTACATTTATTTTTGTGTTTTATGTGTGTTGGTGCCATAAAAAATGTTGAGTTTTATTACTTTTTGTTAAAGTAATGTTAATGTATGAAAGTTCTGTAATGATTAATGTAGTATATTTTGAAACTTATAAAATAAGCTTTAGGGGTAATATATGTTCTCTCCCAATGTGTTGTCGTTAATCTCTAACGGTGTTAACAGAATATTCTAAAATGTTACTCTTTTGTCAATTGAAGGATGTAACAGAAGTAACTTATAAGTTTAGGGGGGCTACAGGTAAATACCAACTATGGGGTATAGAAAAATATTGAAGTATAGGGGGCTAGCGGAAAAAAACCCTTATTTAAATAAAACTCTCAAATCTTTGTCCATGTTAAAATATACAAACTATCGTATGTGCTAAATACTAGTCTGTTTATAATTTCTAGATTCTTAGAAATCAAAAGTAAACGGAATTGTTAATTCTATTATCTAAATATATTTATCTTATATTACTTTAATTTTATACAAATTGATTATCTTCATAGATTTGAAATCAGTTATGATTTTTAAAATCAAAAAAAATTTGTAGTCACATGTCATTTTGAAAAACAGTTTGAAATATATGGCCAGATTTGAAACTTATCATCTATGAGAAAAGAACTTACTATTATTTTTATTTTATGGTTTAGAGTTATTTATTTTAAAAGATTTTTTTTTAATAATAAGAGAGTCAATGAAGGGGATCATCTTAGAAAAATAAGATGACAACGCCACATGCCCTTCTTCCTCTATTAATTATAATAACAGAGATTAATATATAATTTTAGCATAAAATCGATATGCTTTGTTAATCCATTATTAGCGGTTAAGTAGAAGATAGTTATCCACCATCAATTATGTTACAAACAGACGATTAAGATTTAACAAAAGAAAAAAAATATCCTTAAAAATGGGATTTGAATTTTTCTTTCAATCTCAGTTGTCTGTGTGTCAAATCCTAGACAGCAGATAGCCCGCTTGTACATAAAAATGCCAAAGGGAATTCTATAGGATCCTTAATTACCCTTTGCAATAGGTCATTGGCACATAACTAACTAATTATATTAATTATTAGCAACTAAATATATATCATAAGTGAGCATGACACATTCAATACATCAAGGAGTCATAATAAAACCAATTAATTTGTTGCTTTTGTTGATCCAACAATTAATTACTAGTCAACTATAAAACCTTGGATAAGCAATTCCCTTGGAGCCAATCACTGCCTTTTCTTGTGACGAGGAGCATTAGTAAAATTGCAAAGAGTCCATTTCTTTGATATGTAATATTACTAATTAAATTATTAGCTACGACATATTACAAAAAGACCCCTTTAAGTGAAGTTTGTTAACAAAAAGCCCTGTGAATTATTAATGAACTAGTGACATTGATTGTTTATTATTCATTCAAGTCAAGAACCCAACATAAAATGAAGTTGATAGACTTGGCTTAGAAAATGATTGAGAGAAAATCAACTGGAAAGAACGACAAAGGAGAAGGAAAAAAGAATAAGACCGGCATTAATTGTTTGCAAAAATCGGTCAAAGGTATCTTTACAAAAATTATTTCCATTTTTTTTTCTTTTTGCTTGTAAACTCTAATCTATGCATACAGCACACACAAACACATCCATGCACACATCGTTTGAAGAGCTAATCTCTTGTTATTTTCGGATGCATGTGAAACTATATATATATATATATTACGTCCCACTTCCCAAAATACGGAATACGACAAAATACGGAATACGAGGGGTTGACAAGGCCAGCAATCCTCCTACGGTCGAGGAAATATCCTGCCGTAGTCACATTTCGGCTTCTAGCTTTACGTGGTAATAAGTAATCAATGCACGGGTAATGAGAAATGCAGTCACTAAATCAAAACAAATACAAAGAACTAACCAGATAGAGATCAAGGAAGTATAGCTCTGGGACGCTGATCAAGTTGTCCGCAATATTCTCGAGGTACGTCAGGTCCGAGCTAAATCCACTTCTCACTCTGAGCATGCATACTCAGGTCGTCAGAGCGACACAATAACAATAAATATAAATACATGTGTAACAAGTGTAATAATGATGAATATGAAACAATAATCATGAAGTGATGATATGATTAAATGAGCCAGTACAGGTAAACAGTAAAGCGGGTAAACAGTAAGGCAGGTATATCAGTCAGTAATCAATGCATGTCACTAAATCTATCAGTCTCTAAGTCTCACTGTTCAGGTCGCTAAATCAATTGTCAGTCCAAGTGTGAGATTCAACCACGCAAGAGTATCCCCCACCCAAGGGTAGGGCCCCAGGGGCAAGGGAACACGGCCCCCAAAACACGCACGATAATAATCAGTAACTCCATCCATACAACTCCCAAAATCACGATATAAGCCGGCAATGGGACTCCTGAGATTCTGTTGAACTCACACTCAAACTACCCCGCACCCCGTGGTCTACATCAAACCCCGACCATAAACCCAAATACTAGTCGATACATGACAAGTCTACGCGAGAACTGCAGACAGGATCTCTATCAAGCATGTCTCAACTGGTACCCAAGACAAATGGACAGTGTTTGATGCCTTACCTATGACACTAATATAAGTGCTCCATAACCGTCCCATTCCAGTTATGGTTACACTTATATATGTCTCATAGACGTCGATAATGCAATAAATTAACTGGGTCCGTTGATTGTGTACAAGTACGTGTCACTTTCACTTATTCATTCACATTTTATTACTACGTACTTGCCACAATCAAAACACAATTATCTAACACTGGGTAATGCACATGATCACTAGGTTACCAATGCAATGACATCTACATGATATGATGAGAATACAATAATTACGATATGAATAGAATATCATCAGTCAGTGTCCTAGCACTTGCATAATTTACTATAAATCATACATGCAGAATTAAACAAAACAATGTAAAAGGGGTAAGCAGTATGTTTAATTATCTATCCATCAAAATTGATTTCGCGTCAATTGGGTTTCAGGTTCGCTAGATATGGCCATTTTCATTTTAAGTGTTGACTGCTGAAAATCCAGTTTCAGAACTGGAAGTCCGTTTAGTAACACATTTTACTCCCAGTTGGGATCCTAGTTGATCAGTAGTATCCTATATCAACAGGGAGTTATGGTCAGGTTAATGTTGATGTGTAAAATCTGTCACTGCAGAATTCAATTAGACGCGTCAACATTATAAAATGTGTTAAAAAATATCATACAGAATAGGAATTCAGTGAAACCAGTGGAGTAAGAAAGCTAACTTAATTTTCGACGTAACGATATAGGGTTCCGCACATTTCTTCGTTTGAGCAAGGAAAAATAGTGAATAAAAAACAAGGGTTATCCGGAATTACTTCTCTGGACTGCAGTCCAGAACCGTAATTCTCCGCAGTGTTCTCTATCATAAATAGTTCAAATTTAGACATCAACTATAGGGTTCGGTAGCTTATTCTGTTGGCTTCGATACAGGCCAGGGAACGCTGAAATCCGATTCATAAAAGATTTAATGTGAATTTAACGGTCTTGCCTGTTCAGGAAAATCAGGTTTCGTAATGATTATCGGGAGTAACATTTCATAGGTGAAACGACTGTGGTTTTCAACCAAATTTTTACAGCACATCGGTAAACAGTAGAAGGGTCTAATGATCACAAGTTCCGCCATTTAAAAACAAGTTTTCATATATAGTTTCGTATCAAACACTTGTATTCATTGGCTCGCACGAGATGTATATATACGATATTAACATCTAAATTGATTTAAATATGAACTAATAGCACGAAGCAAATAATATACTTGTCTAACGATGTGTCGACGACGGTATGGCAGCGGCAGCGGCACGATCGCTTCACGAACACGGCACGGCGACGACTAGGCTCAAGCTCGACTGCGACTGCGACGAGGAGGCGTCGATGGCGGCGGGGTTGTTCGCTGTGGTGGTGGCCGGAAGAGGAGGTGACGGTAAGGTGAATGGCGGTGGCTGAGGTGGTCGCCGGTGAGGGTGCAGCGAAGGGAGGTGAGGCTTGAAGTTTGAAGTTTGCTGCTGTGGAGGGATGAGGCAGTGAGGGGGCTCGGCGATGAAGTGGGAGGTGATGGTGGTGATGTTGAGGAAACGACGAGGTGGCCGGCGGCGAGAGGAGACGGCGACGAGGTTGGAGGTGGTGAGTTTTTGGGTTGCAGGGTCGTCGAGCTGTGGTGTGCCGGTGAGGGGAGATCTCGGGAGTTTTGTAGAGGGAGGAGAGAGGAGATAGGAGAGCTCGGGGTTGTAGAGGGGAGCAAGGTTGTTGTCGGCGGTCATGGAGATTGCAGTGGAAAAGCTCGGTGAGGGGGTTGGGTGCAGTGAAAGTTGGAGAAGAAGCAGTGGGGAAGGGGCTCTGCTTAGTAAGGGGGGAGAGACGAGGTCGTGGGAGGGAGGTGCGCGCGCGCGAGTGAGGACGTGGGAAGAGGTGCGGCGACGTAGGGGAGGGAATTAGTAAATAGCAGGAAAAAGAAAAGAAAGTGAGCAAAAGGGGAGAAGCGGTCGGGTCGGGTCGGGTCGGGTAGGAGGAACCAGGTCGGGTAGTGTAAGGGAAAGGGTTTGAGAATGGGTTCGGGTATTGGGAGTTGGGCCGGGATTGTTAAGGGAGTGGGTTCATTGGCGAGCCTGAAGAAGAAAAAGGAAATAGGATTTAAGGAAATGGAAAAATAAAAAGGAAATAGGCAATAGGGTTTGGGTTTAGGGTTTCAAGACAAATAAAATAATTATAAATATAAATAAATAAATTTTGTAAGTAACACTTTATAAAAATGCGGATATTGGTGTACAAAAGAACCGGATATTACAATATATAAAAATACGGATATTGGTGCACAAAAGAACTGTATATTACAATGTCTATATATATATATATATATATATATATATATAGATATATATATATATATATATATATATATATATATATATATATATATATTCCAAACTCTCCCCCACAATGTTATATATATATATATATATATATATATATATATATATATATATATATATATATATATATATTCCAAACTCTCTCCCACTCCAAACTCTCCCCTATATATATATTCCAAACTCTCCCCCACTCCAAACTCTCCCCCACAATGTTATATATATATATATATATATATATATATATATATATATATATATATATATATTCCAAACTCTCCCCCACAATGTTATATATATATAGTTATATATATATATATATATATATATATATATATATATATTCCAAACTCTACCCCACAATGTTTTATTTTATTTTTTATTTTTTTTGTATTTTACGTGGTTGTCATGTGGATCACACGTAAGTCATGCTGACATCTTCTCTCTTTTTATGCTTACAGTTTGCTCTCTCAAAGTCTTGTTGGATTTGGGATTTAATATCACGGTACAATTTAATACCTTGAGGGTTGGACTTATATAAGTTCAAAATAGGCTTTCAATATAGCTGACGCCCTGTCCAAAAGGCCCAAAGTCAATTTGTACGATATAAGATTATTGGTTCCTAGAGATGTAAACAAATTGGATATGGAGCAAATATAGGTGTTACAAATATGTAGCCAGTAATTTTAGCAGAAGCAAATACGGATACAGATACAAATAGTAATCGGAAACTAAAATTACTATCGGTATATGATAGAATTCGAGAATGGATAGGGACCGAATATTGGAAAAACCATACATGGCAGTATCAGATCATGATAGTAATTGAATAGAGTAAAATGAAAACCGTCCAAACAAGATAGATAGATGCAAAGCAAAGCAAAGGGAAGAAAAAAAAGGACAAAGTGTGACATAAAAATTTGTTAATTATGATTAATTAGTTCAGATTTGATATGTCGCTGACAAGTTTAGTATATATATGTGGCTACAAGAAGGTAAAAAATAGATACAAGTTATAACTTATTAATTGGTAGCAGGTAGTATAGTATTATATTTCTGCATACGGATCCGATTATTCGGTGTGCCGGGTGTAATGCATCCGGGCAGGAGATGAGTGAGAGGAGTGAGTCTTGGGCAACGTGTGGGACCCACGCTTCTATTTCTTCTCTCTTGTACCGGTGTATACGGCCGGCACATGGAATAATTTTTCCGGAATCTGGTTTGCAAAGCTTACATATTAAAGATTCGAATTTGGGTTATCTAGCGAACTTCTATTACTTTCATTTTTGCCTCATGCATGATGCACCCCATGTCTAATTTTTATTTCCAAAATAACTCTGGTTTTTCTTTTGCTGTTTCATGATTTGTACTTGCTACCTATTACTTATAGCTAAGAAAATTTGAATGCTTCTACAATACAAATATTTGACCTAAAAAAATTGTAGATTTTAAGATATAGCTGACGGAAGTCTTACAAGCAAAAATTAGAAAGGTAAATTTACATAAAAATCTTCCATGACAGATGCAAGTGATGATACGAAAGCTATTTATCATTATGTATATAGAATTATCAATCCCGTGTGTGTGTATATATATATATATTTATATACAAGCTACTAAATTTTCCAAGAAGAAGACCTTAATTAATTATATATTCAACAAACCCAATTGAACGAAGAAAGCGGCGCATAGACCGCGTTTTTTTATTAAAAATAAATAAAAGTTTATCAAACTTAGACGCAGGAACCTAATCCTGACAAAAATATATTGGCAAAAGGTTGAAAAAATTTATGGAACCAAGGAAAATAGCAATAGGGGCATTTTGGGAAGAGTGCGTGAAAGTTTTGAAAAATTAGACTGAGTTGGCCAACTGAAATTTTCAAAGCCTTGGGATCTGAAAACTATGGACATTACATTTTCTTAATGAAAAGATATTAGTAACTTGAAATTAGGATCATTATTTAGATTTTAATTTAAAAAATGTAATATATATATATATAAAACTATACAGTTTGTATTAATGTTTGGACATATCTCTATATCCAACAGCAGTAGGCTCACCAGATTCTAGTGGTCGGAATCTCAAAGACCTCAATATATAGAATCTTTAACAATAGAACAGCCCCCAAATTATTTATTTGCTATTGTTTCAGAATTTTTCTCATTATAGTTTGCTCCTTCATATGTTTACATATTATTAGCAACTAAAATATATTTCAGCAAATTAATATTGATTTTTCGTAAGTATTTGTTCGATCTCCTGATATCGGCTTATCGTCTTTCATCCATTTTCGCATTTCTTCTTTTCTATATATACCCATCTATAAGATACACTCGTTCGCTGGAATTATTTTCTTATGGCCGGCTCGGCAACTTGATTTAAAAATGTAATCTTCTAATTTCTTGATAGCACGCAATATCAGTCTTCAACTTATTATCTACTAATGAGGGATGTGGAAAATGTATTTTATATTCTAATTAACAAGCCCTCCCTCCGCAGGCCAAAGGCATTTTTGGTCAAAACCTGGGTTTATGCGCAATGATATCTATAATTTAAATAAATATGTATTTAATACGTCTCCGATGAGGCTCAAACTTGGGCTGCTCTGATACCATGTGAAATGTCATTTCCACTAGGTCAGAACTTCGAAGTTATAATGGGGATTGAGAGCTTGTATTTTATATTCTAATAGAGTTTCGATCTCGAAAAACATATCTTAATCTTTATATCCAATGAAGGAAAATGGTTTAAGAAAGCACACCATATTGGTTCCTTTAAAATCCCTAAAATAATTACTATAATTATTAATATATTATTACATAAATAACAACGATAAATTAATTAAAAGCTCTTAATTAGCACATATAAATTTTAGAGTATATGCAAATCATAACCCTCCAAAGGGGTGCATATGCTCACAAACATATTTGAAGGGACATACTAGATAAAACCCATCACAAATCTTTGTTTTGTGCACTATAATATACAATTTAAAAAAAAAGTCATCTACTTAGCTCATTTTAATTGAACACACAAGAGACCTCACTTCTTGGATCTTGAATCTTGGGTCTTAAACATACATGCATGCATGCATGGCCAAGTCGTCGGCGGGGCCCGGCACCGGAATCTGATGACAGCGAGGTGGGGTTGACCGTGGATCGACTCCAATGTTTTAAAATTAAAAAAAGAAAAAGAAAAGAGGTTAGTGAGATAATTAGTTGAGAGAGAAAATTTTCAAAATTTCAAAGGGTGAGGGGTGAGAGGCCCCCGTAGAGTGCGGCTATAAGCACTCAAAATGACATGTCTCTCGCACGTTGAGAAAATTATAAAGACTTGGAAAAAAAATAATTAATTTCTTCTCTCTTAAATGTTTAGTTAACTCCTTGCAGTGGGCTGGCCTTGTTGACATTTTTGATGGGAAAGTATGAATATTTTTAAGCCTCGTGTGGGGGGTTTGAAATTGTATTAACTATGATATATATATATATATATATATAATATGTAGAGGTTGGCTACTATAAGAAGAAAGAAAAAAAGGAAGAAGAGAAGCAGAAGAAGATCTCTTAGTATTAGCTAAAAGAAGTTTGATTCTCCTTTTTGGTAGATGATGGAGGTGGTGAGGACAAAAAGGGCAAGTGTTGTTAAAGATGACAGAAGGGCAAACTCTTTTGATAGTGTTGAAGAGGTTCAAAAGGTTAGTTTCCTCTTTCTTCTTCTTCTTCATCTTCAACTTTCAGCAAGATTAGTTTGTAGGGTTTGAATACCCATATCTCCTTTGTTTTTCTTTTCTTCTTATGTTTGACAGACTTTTAATGGGGTTTCATTAAAATTTTGTTTTATGAACGCAGGGGTGGTTAAGCTTCATTTTAATCCGGCAAAAAAAAAAAAATCTCTTTTAATATTGGCTTGCATTTTTTCGGGAACCATTTAGGAAAAAAATTTGAATTACAACAAAAAAAAAATAGTTTGAGGATGTTTGGTGCTGATTAAAGAGTTAGATGAGAGTTCATAATTGTTGGATGAGGTATAGTTGGACTCAATTTAAAATATATATGACCTTTGAACTATTCAAGAGGGAAATATATATCTAGAAAAGGAAAAAAAGACAACCTGAGGTTGAATTTAATTTCAAAGAGACTGCTAATCAATAAAACTACTTGAGAATACTCTTTTGTTTGAAAATATATGTGTGCGTGTATATATCTATATCTATATCTATATATATATATATATATATATATATATATATCTCGAAGAACCTAATTGTGAGTTTGCAGATTGGAAGTGGGAAGCAAACAAGAGAAGGAAGTCCTTTAAAGTCGTCTTCTCCAAATAGAAAAGATTCAAGCACAAGCAATCAGGTATATATATAACATTTGATGCAAATTAAAAGCAATATTTAATCAAGAAACCAGGAATGTTTTTACTATATATGATGAAAACATCTCATTTCTCATTAAATCAAGAAAATGAAATTATTAGTCACATGCTGGAAGAGATGTTAGATCAAGTTAGTATTTCTATTCATGGTACAAGAAATTAAATATCATGTGTAATAATTGAGGAAGTTATTTTTCTAGATGCTTGATTGATTAATTGTTACTATAAATTGAGAAATTAAATAAAATGGGGCAGTTCCCTATGGTATCAAGACATATAAAAGCTTTATTAGTAAATATGATCTACTCTTGCTTCTATATGCTACATATATACATATCAAAACAAGCATAAGTTTGTTTGATCAATACATATTTAACCTTCTCATTTAGGGAAATTAATTCAAGAACTTGGATTTTTATAATATGCTTTTAATGGAAATTTAATTTATGTCTGTAAAAAGTGGTACAATAATATTATCCTAATTAGTTAGTGTTTGAAATGTCCGTGCCACTAGAAACTCTGTATTTAATATTCTAGCACGTCCCCGCACGAAGGCCCTTTTGGCCGAAACCTGAGCTTTTGCTCAGGGTATCTTTTAATTTAAATTAATCTGTATTTAATATGCATTCGTTGGAAATCGAAATTAGATTGCTCTTATACCATATGAAATGTCTCTGTCACTGTACCAAAACTCCAAAATTTTGATATGGTTGAGAGAATACACACACGCGCACACTTGAAAGATGAATTATCCTACATGAATTTTAATTTCTATCCATTCAAATTACATAATTTAAAGAAATCAATTTCAAATTGGCCTTCTTTTGTTAGGTCTACTTAATTCATGGTGATTATCTCATGCCACAAATTATTGTGGTTCTCATGCCGCAATGATCAAAGTGAACTGTTCCTTGTAATGGAGAGGCAGCTTCATTCCATCCACATATATCTTATAGGACTTAGATATTTAAAACAGTAGGTGATCATTTAATTTGATCATCAAAATTAAGGAAACTTATATTTTTATATTTTAAAAAGGGGGAAAAAACAATTCGAGAACTTTTTAAGTACTTCTTTGCGAAATTTTGATAAAGTAATATGTGTAACAGGTTTCCACAGTGATAGCAAGTGAAAGATCATCCATGGACACATCCTCAAAATCATCACCTGCAAACCCTAAGGGCTCATTTTCAAATATCAAGCAGGTTAGAATTTGAATCTATATTCCTGTTTTTTTCCCCTTTTTTGGGAAAAAAAAAATCAACTTTATGCCATGGTTCATTCTTTCTACCATGCACCTTATATTTAATAATTCATTGGTTCATTTCATATAGATATATATTAAATTGCTATTTTAAAAATGTGTGATTAGGAAAAAAATCAGTGTCATTACAAACACACTATAACACTAGCTTTGTGTGAAACGTAAACCAATGCGTCATACGTTTTACATGTAAATTTTACATCTATGGAGAAAAATAAAACAACATCAAATTATTAAAATAAGTTATAAAGTTCATAAGCTTAAAACGTGTAAGAGATACAAACACTCACATTATATTCCTTTTTTTACTTTTGTTTCTTTTCTTCTTCTTCTTTTTCTTTTTTCATGTGACAAATGTTACTTGTATCAATAAATATCTATATAAAAAAATTACCACCATCCTTTACGTAAAATCATTGCATATTAAAATGAAAAACGATGAGTTGAGAAAGAAAAAGAAGAATCATCTACATTCTTCTTCTTCTAACTGATGCAACCTATGGAAGAAGTAAAACATCATATAAAAATAAAAGCAATGAGTTGAGAAAGAGAGAGTAACCACTCATCTTTTTCTCTTTCAATTGATTCAACCTATGAAAGAAATAAAACATCTATACATTAATAATTGACCTCCTCCTTTGATTTATTTCATCCATCTTCAAATGGTTTCCTACTTTTTTTTTTCAAACCGTGAGTAATTCGGTGAAATGTTAGAATGTGGTCATGATGTGAGAAAATATGTGGAGTGGTTAATGGAGATGGGAGGTTCCAAATTTGTTTTGATTGTAGATAGTTTGTTTAAGGGATATATTGTAACTGTAGAACAACAAAATTCTCTATTTTTCATTTTAGTTTAAATAAACAGAATTTTTTTCATATTGACACATCAGTAATGTTGACATGGCATATAATTGGCATAAAATTTGAGGTGCCTCTCCTTTAGCATTAATACAGTAGAGATAACGTACAATTCAGTGCTTGAAAATAAATAATTAAAGCATTAATTAAATATTTAAATGAAATGAAATGCAATGCTATGGTGCATTCTTTCTACCACCTTATATATATACTAATGACATGCAATTCAGTGCTTGAGAAATAAATAATTAATGACATACAATCCAGTGTAGGAAAGGTATTTCTTTTAAATATTTAAAAAAGTAATGATCTGATCTTAATATCATGCATGCAATTTGTCTTTAAACCTTTATAAAGAAAATACATCTCTACTCTTGTAACAATGCAAACTCCAAGGATAATCTTACTCATGCATGCCATCAATTGATGGCCTATTTATTTCTTATAAAAATATATAAAAAAATAAACAATCCCAGAAATCTATCATTTTAAGTTAAGTACATATCTATGTATCAACTGTTCAAATTGATCAAAGTCCCTCTCTCACCCTCACACACACACACACACAAATTCCAAAGCCATGATCAACATATTTGTTCTTTTTTCTTAATATTTTAAATTGAATCTCTTGATTTCAACTATCCTACTATCATCTTTCTGGTACTCTCTCACACAGGCATACAAAATACTCTATTAAGATATTAATTTTCATTACGTTCACTCGACACGACACGCAAAATCTAGAAGAATTATATATATATATATATATATATATATATATATATATATATATATATCAAAAACACACACACACACACACATATATATATATATATATATATATATATATATATATATATATATATATATATCTCGCACAATACTAATTAATCTCAGTTTTATTCATATTTAATCTCAACAGGACGATCAGCTGGAGTCTACTAAAACAGAAATGGGAGAAGTGAGAGAAGAAAACGAAAGACTAAAAACTCTCTTAGCGAAAATCGTTAAAGACTACCAAGCCCTCCAAATGCATTTCTTCGACATCGTCCATCATGATCAAGCCAAGAAACCATCGATGGAAGCTCCACCACCACCACCACCACCTCGAGATATTGAGGAACCCGAATTCATTTCTCTTAGCCTTGGAACATCTTCAAGTTTGCACAAGAAAGATGAGAAAACGATGAACATAATTAATAATGTAACCAAAAGCAAAGATGCTGATCAAATTGAAGAAGAAGGTTTAGCTCTGGGGCTTGATTGTAAGTTTGAAAGGTCTAGTAGTAACAATATGAGCCCAAGCAACAGCGTAGAGGAGGCAACAACAAAGGAAGAAGAGATCGGGGAGCCATGGCCGCCAAGCAAAATATTGAAGAACTTGAGAAGTGGGTCTGAAGTTGATGAAGTTTCTCAACAAACCCATGTCAAGAAAACTAGGGTTTCTGTGAGAGCAAGATGCGATGCCCCCACGGTTCGTCATATTTTTAAAAAGCTTTTTCCAGATAAATATATACATCGAACTAGATCAAATATATTACACTAGAATACTATGAATTTACTTACACCACAAAATTCTCAAATACATATAAACAAGGACCTGTGAACCACATAATGCCATCTTATATAAGAATTTTGCACTAATTAAAAGTAAGAGATATAGCAGCTAGCACTGTTATGAATTAAGTAAACAAGTTTATGCATGGTAACCTAAGTTCAAGGAATTTTAGTGTAAATAAATGATGTTGTACGTAGTTCAAGGTAATTAAATACTTCAGCGTAATTAATCAATTTGGCCTAGCTAGCTAGCTAATTAAATAATTGAAACTTGATTACTAATTAGATTATAAATATAAATATATACAGATGCATGATGGATGCCAATGGAGAAAGTATGGGCAAAAGATTGCTAAAGGAAACCCTTGCCCTAGAGCTTACTATAGATGTACTGTTGCACCAGCTTGCCCAGTCAGAAAGCAGGTATTAATTTGTTGATATAGATTTCACTAAACCACCATTAACTCTACAAAGCCAACAAAATTAATTAATAAAACATTAATTATTCTAATATTTCTTCTTCTTAGCTTCGATATAATTTTTATATAGGTTCAGAGATGTGCAGAGGACATGTCGATTCTGATCACGACCTACGAAGGCACCCACAACCACCCCCTCCCAATCTCAGCCACCGCCATGGCCTCAACCACCTCTGCCGCAGCCTGCATGCTGATGTCCGGCTCGTCAACCTCCCGATCCCCGGTTATCGGATCCTCGCCACCCTCCTCGGCTTCCATAGCCCCCTTAAATCCAAATCTTAACGCCTTGAACTTCAACCTATCAAACCCTAATCCTTCTTCGCGCCCGTTCTACCTCCCAAACCCTAGCATCTCCTCAACCCCCTCATACCCAACAATCACACTAGACCTAACCTCACCCGCACACACAACCTCTCAAACATCACAATTTAGTTCTAGATACCCTTCTTCCAACTTCACTACCACTAATTCAAGTGCACCTAGGTACTACTCAACAAACTTCAATTTCTCTTCAAATGACTCCAACCCTAGCCTCCCAACAAATTGGTCCAATGGATCGTATCTAAGCTACAACAAGAGCCCACTAAACCCTATGGGCTCATTTGGGCTTGGCCAATCCTACCTTCAAAAGTCCACAAATCAAATCGGTACGGCTGCCACGCAACAGGTGATAACCGAAACGATCGCCAAGGCGATCACATCGGACCCAAGTTTCCAATCGGCGCTGGCAGCAGCGATCACCTCGTATGTTGGTGGGCCTAATGTGGCCCAAAGTGATGGATTAAATGGGTGCGGGCCGAATTTCTTGACTCGGGCTACTGGCGGTCCGGGTGTCTCTGGTACACAACAAGGAAGTTTAATGTTCCTTCAGCCTTCTCCTCCGTCGGCACTGATCTCGAGCTCTAAGAGCGCATCTGCTTCTCCGGTGGACAACAGGGAAAATATAAATAATTGATTGTAAATGTTCTTATTTTTCATAATTTTGAGCATATAGGATTTTGTTCTAATTTGGATATTTAAAAGGTAAATAATCGGAAAACAAATTGTTAGTTTGTTAGAGGGATTGTCCTATGATGTTGCAGTTTAGAAGTTAGACAACTAGGTATAACTGGAATAAGGTATAGTAATTGTACCATCTGCTCATGAATCGAGGAGCAATTTCTTTTTTGCCAAAGATTTATAAAAATACTTTTACTTTTCTCTTTAAAAAAAAAAAAAAACTTAAATACCCTTAATCATTTTGTTATTTATGGCTCTAGAATTATTATTTTCCCGTCAGATTTAACAATGACGAGCTTAATAATAACATCATCTTTCTCTAATTTCATCTGCTTCCTATTTCTTCTTTAAACGAACACATATATCACATTGTTTTCAAACACGTACGATATTTTCTACTTTTAATAAAATTTACAAGAGGAGATGAACTTGAATTAAATTATTTATGGTTATTAGCTGCAAATACAATGGATGCATTTTCTCTTCATTCCTTTATTTGGTTAGAATTGAATGTAGTTGCAACTACATACGTCCTAAAACATGTGTTTATTCGGATGTATATAGTTGCAACACAATGACTAGCCATGTGTTTGTTTGGTCATTGTGCACTACAAGAAAAACGTAGTTTTTTCATCGGCTACTAACCGATGGAAAAAAACCATAAAATCAATAAAAGTTGCAGATTAAATATTATTTTTTTTATTTTATTTCGTCGGTTAACGTCCGACGGAATAACCTATAATCAATAAAGGATTTCGACTAGATCAGACCCATCACTTTTTTCTTATTCTCCCGAAATAAAGCCCTAAAACTCCTCCTCCACATCCACCACCAACCGTCCTCCTCTCCTTTCGCCGTCACCCCCTCGTCGACCCCCTCCTCACCGCCGTCACCCTCCCCAGCCGACCCCCTCCTATCGAATTCCCCTCTCCCTCTGACCTCCTCCCGCCAACCCTCCTCTCCCGTCGCCCCCTCCTCGATGCTCTCTCTTTCATTATTATAATAAGGGGTTGCCTCTACGGGTATAAGAATATGCAGGGGCGACTTTTTATTGCCCTACGGATTAATTAAAAAATATTAAAATGTAATTATTGATTTGGCTCGAATTAATCCGTAGGGCCATCAAAGGCTTATTTATAAAAGAAAATAAACCGTAGAAATTTCCTTATCGCGCGTTCCTAAAATTTCCCAACTCCTCCCCGCGCGCCTCCTCACCACCACACCCGCGCGTGCCTTCTCGTCGCCGGTACACCATCGTCGACTTACTCGTCGACACCACATCCCGCGTGCTCCGGCAGTGGAATCTCCGACAGTGGAATTATCGTTGACAGTGGAATCTCCAGACTCCTCCACCTCGTCGACAGTAGAATCGCCGGTAAAACTACTACTAAGGTGAGTTTATTTCAATTTTTAACTTATAATTATACTTTTATTTGTATTATTATTGATTTTAGGATTACTACTAGAGCTTAGAGTTAGGGTTCGGTCTAGGGTTTGGGTTAGGGTTAATTAGGTAGGGTTAGGGTTAGGGTTAGGGTTCGGTTTAGGGTTAGGGTTAATTAGATAGAGTTAGGGTTAGGGTTAATTAGGTAGGGTTAATTAGGTAAAATAGGGTTTGTGATGATTAGGGCCAGGGTTTGGGTTAATTAAATTAATTAGGGTTAATTTTGGTTAGGGCTAGAGTTAATTTGTGTTGGGATTTGGGTGATGATTAGGGTTAGGTTAATTTGGGTTAGGGTTTGGGCTAGCGTTAATTTGGGTTAATTAGGTAAAATAGAGTGTATTTGTGTCAGGGTGTTGATTAGGGTTAATTAGTGATAATTTGAAGGCTTATGGTGTTTATTAGGGTTAATTAGGTTAATTTGGATTATTGGGTTAATTAGGAATAATTTGAGTTAGGGTGATGATGATTAGGGTTAATTAGGTTAATTTGGGTTAATTAAGGTTAGGGTTTACGGTGTACTAGTTCCTTCAGTAGGATACTCGATAATAACGTAAAGGTACAATTTTACCGTAAACACAAGAAAAATTTACCCTAAACTAAAAACTTCGAACCCTTAATAATGAAACGTAAACGTAAAATCTATTCATATTAAATTTTCAAGTTAAAACCAATATATGATACTCGATGATAATATAAAACTTCCATATTCTCATCGATACTCATATGTGAAAATCAAAGCGCGACTTAGTCCCCGTCTATCAGTTAACATACGTTCGATGTTCGTCGTAATATAGAACTATATGAAACTTGTTAAATATCGGACGGTATAGTTCGGTACTAACAACCGTCGTATAGTCTATATGACGAGAAGATTCAATCGTATGATAACCGATAGATTTGTCCAGTGTGGACAAGTTAGGAATGTATAAAGCAAACACCTGCATTCACTTGTGTTTTCATTCGTTTTGAGTTATTTCGTTGGTACTTTTCCGCTGGTTCTCTGTGTACAAAAATAGATTAGATGTCTATTTCAACGTTGTTTCACGGCATTGAAATGATTATCTATTCAATTACAGTGTACTCGGAGAACAGCGGGGAGGTGCTGTCGAAATTTACTCGAAACGGATGAAAGCACAAGCGAATGGGTGTCTGCTCTATACATTCTTAATGGGATAGAAACCTTACCCCAGATAGCCGAAACACACACTGCTCCCTTATAAAAAAGGATGAGGGAAAGTACACCACTAAAAGAGCCCCATGTGTTCAACACGTGAGTGCCTATATGCAACGCATACATGCACTGCAATTAAAAAATTGCTAGGCTAAAACAGCCCCATGTGTTTAACACGTGAGTGCCTGTATGCAACGCATATAGCCACTACAATTAAAACAATGGCTAGGCTAAAACATCCCCACGTGTTTAACACGTAAGTGCCTATATGCAACGCATATAGGCACTGCAATTAAAACAATTGCTAGGTTAAAACATCCCCACGTGTTTAACACGTGAGTGCCTATATGCAACGCAAATAGGCACTGCAATTAAACTAATTGCTAGGATAAAACAGACCCACGTGTTTAACACGTGAGTACCTATATGCAACGCATATAGGCACTGCAATTAAAACAATTGCTAAAAGAACCCTACGTGTTTAACACGTGAGTGCCTATTTGCAACGCATATAGGCACTTCAATTGAAACAATGGCCAGGCTAATAAGCCTCACGTGTTAAACACGTGAGGGCACGTCCCTACGTAGAATTAAATTCTACTCAACAAGGAACCAATCCAATGGTGATTAAGCATAGAATTAAATTCTATTGAACTTTTAAAAGGGAAATAATATTTTCTGTTAAACAGAAAGTTGGCGGATCAAAGATCTCATGAGGTGAAAAATATTTTTCATATCTATTTAAAACAAAGAAAAATTTGTCTCCGTTAAACCAAGCACCCTTGGATTAAAAATCCAACGGTGATTAAAAATCACCAATCTACAGAATAAATTCTGTACGGGAAAATATTTTCCTAATCTTGTTTAAGAAACAAGAAAATATATTCTGTGAGACAGAAACCCTTGGATCAAAGATCCAACAACGGATAAAACCCCGAAATCAATTGGTGTCTCTCAATGAGAGATTTCCTAAAAACTAATCAACAAACTTCTCTCCACTATATAATGAACCCATGACATCAAGTTAAAAGGAAGAAGGAACAGAAGGGAGGATAAAAAAAAGGAGAAAAAAAGAGAGAAAGAGAATTCAATTCTCTAAAATAAGAAGATTCCCTTCTTAAACAAAAAAACCTAGGTAAAAAAAAACACAGAGATTATCCTATCCCTTCTTCGCCTCTTTAAGGGTTTAACCCTTCGTTCAAGAACTTAGTTCTTACTCTGGTTGATGTCTGCAGAAGCAGTTCTCTCCACAAGTTGAGAATTTAATTCTCATCGGGGATATTCTGTTATGCAGATTCAAAACGTAGGGGAAAGAACTAAGTTCAAAGAATTTAATTCTTACAAAAGTATATAGCAATTTAATTCCTCTGATAACATTAGGGTTTAACCCTGTAAAAAGAATTTAGTTCTTATAAAACAAGAGACTTGAAATTCTCTATACTCAGTTCCGAGCATCGTTAATATGAGATCAAGATCTTCATGCATATAGAAGGAAAGACTGGTGATTCATTAGTGTTCAACACTATAACGAAACCTCACGTGTTTCCCCACGTGAGCACCTCTGATGAACAAAAAAGGAATGGCTGAGACCGAGTCACGCGTTTCACACGCGAGCATTTAAAAAGAACAAGAAGTGCCTCCTAGGGCAGTCACGTGTTTTCCATGCGACCCCAATTAAGTGCTTAGTATTAATATGAAAAAGGGAATAGATGTAAAAACAGCGCTCACATTTTGAAGGAGCCTCACGTGTTCGCACGTGAGCACCACAGGGTCTAAGTGCTTAGCACTTATAAAAGAAAGAGAAATAAAATTCAGAGAACAGTTCCCATTTCGGGCGCCTCACGTGCTCGCACGTGAGTCGAGTGCTTAGCACTTATAAAAGAAGAGGGAAATAAAACCCAAAAAGGCAGTACCAAACTTTAGGGCGCTTCACGTGCTCACACATGAGTGCCACAAGAATTAAGTGTTTAACACCTATATGTAAACGGGGACTTGAACCCAATGTACAGCACCAGCTTTGAGATGCCCCACGTGCCATACGTGAGCGCCCTCGAAATCCAGTGTTTAACACTGTTTTAGAACCTCACGTTGGAACACGTGGGTGCTGAACGTATACTAGTGCTTAACACTATGGAAAATCAACTCCAGCCTCAAGTTGGCTAAGTCTTCTTAAGATTAAAATATCTTCGATCTCCAATTAGACCGAGCCTCTATGCTCATGACTTCCCAAACTAATGAAGAAATCTTAGTCTCAAAATATGACTAATGATTTCTGGGTTCGACCATCAATTCCTCTTCCCTCAAACATGGAATTGGTTCAAGGGTACATCTTTCCACACCTCTGATATATATCGTTGTAATTCCTTAACGGTTTCAAAGAGGTGGCGGGTCCCGACAACCAACTGCTTTTGGGTGCACTTCCAAAAATGGCGACAACGAACCGTAACGTTCTTAAAGTAAAATCTCACCTAAAAAATGGTGATCAACGGACCGAAACGTACTTAAACTAAAGCAGTAGAGCCCAAATGCTCTTTTGTTGGGTCTGAATGATCCCAAAATCCTGTTGAGTAGATCTTAGTCTCAAATTGGACTAACGTATCCTCAACAACCATTAAAGTTGATCATAATATCAAATGAGATTAACGATCCTTAAATCAAACCAAACCCAAATCTAAGAATATACGGATTTAGACTAATTCACGCCCTATGGGTGGCAACATAAATTAGTCTCCGTACACAATCCACGGGAAACCAAAAATAAAACAAACACACACGACACGAAGTGAACTTCCGGAGCAGGAGAAAGTGGATATCGCTACGCGGTAATGTAACTAACTGCAGGGGCTTGCGCCTGCAGGGAAGAGCGTCCCCACAATCAAACCCCCTCACAAACGAGGGGGAATCTGACAAAATATGCTACAATGGCCGCATCCCTCCAAACCTCCGATACACGGTGCCATAAATCAACTTGGCATCTTCGGAGAGGTGGACAGATAAACCCAAATAGCATCTGCCTCCAAATTCAGGCAAGACGACCATCCTGGTCCGTCTCCGTTTTCGGCGGTGAACAGATTCTGGAATGCCCGGTGGGACCTCTTCCTCTATCCACTCCATATTTCGTGTGTCGTGTTTTTCTCGCGATCAGATAATCGTGGTGTATATGTTTGTAGTTTCCTTTGGGTGATGATATACTGAAGCCGGTGTTCTATTTTTTCCGAGAATGGCGTTTTCTTTCACTCACCGCAACTCAGGCTCTGTCACATCTTGCGGAGTCAAGTATGGGTCACTTGCAGTCTCAAATCTCTGCAATCCGGCTCTTCAAGAAATCAACGGGCTTCGATTTAGGTCGATACTCCCACCTCCCATCCTTAGTGTCTCAACATCGAGGGAGGAAGCCTAGAAGAAGTCTGTCTTCCACAGGTTGGCTCCCCAAGATGCAGCTTTACCGACGGAATCAGTCCTCAAACAACTGGCACCTGCCAAGGACCCAGGTCGATCCAGGGGGAAGAATATTCAAACTCTCAAAGGAAATGGGGGGCAGGCTCATCAAAATCCTGAGGCTAATCAAATCCCGGCCGTAAGAAACGGTCGACGTCGATATCGGCGTCATACAAAACGAGCCGGGGGCAGTTCTCCATCAGCATTGACTCCACCTGCTTCAACTCTGATAATGAATGCTGCTGTTCCAACCGGGAACAGCTTCGAACTGCTGCAAAGGGTCCAAAATAAATTCTCCCACCACAGTATTGAAGAAAACTCTGCAGCCCAGGGAGATCCCATGAGAGCAGAAACCACTTCGCTCCCTAAAAGAACTTTCCTCGTCTATATGTAAGTGTGGAAGCAGATGAAGGACTCAGTCATCAACCGCGACTCTCCTCCTAAATATCAGCCATATTCTGACAAATCCCCTTTCAAATATAAGGGGACTTATCCCAAGATGGATCCTGATACAACGGTTCCCCCCAAAAACTGTAGGGTTCCTAGGCACCCTAATGAGGTCTCACAAGGCATCGAACATGGCAATTTAAAATTCTACGGTGCCGAGAAACCCTAAATACGGATCGTTTGCTAGAAATCTAGGTGAAAAGTAAACTAGTTAACACTTAACTAAGGGAATACGGAAATACAACCTTTGTAGATCCGGTGCTCCACCTCCATAGCTCCGCAACGAAGTCCTCTCCGCTGTCCAAAACAAATCCGGGCTCTAGCGTCGACTTCATCGGAGAATAAGCGAGCTAGGTCGTCGATGTCCATGCCGAAGATGATCTACGTCGAGGCATCGCTAGATCAAGCTCACAACTTCACCAAGTCATGAAACTTGTGAAGGAAACACACTCTACTACTTGGCAAGAGGTAGAGGATGAGGAAATAGGAAGTGGGTTCTCTTTAGAATTGGATTTCTCACTCTCAAGCTCAAGTTGCCATTAATGGCTTCAAGGTTTCTAACTTGAAAATCAAGAAGAAGATGAGCTAGTATTATGATAAGTATATTTAAAATAAGAGAAAAAGCAATACTTATCATAATTCTAACATGGGTTAAGTGTAGAGAGCAAACCATGGTAAGTGGGAATAGTTAGGGTTTAGTATAAAGACAAAATGGTCTTTGAGTCAAACCTTCATGAAGCTTCATTAAGCTTCATGACAAAAGAAAACCATTTTGTTTTTATAAAACAATTTAAATAAAAAGGAATGGATAAATGAATGTGTGATAAAATCAAAACCCTAATTATCCTCTTAACCATGGGTTTATTCTTTACACTTAACCAAATAAACATGCATCATTTAATATGATACAAATATGTGCACAAAATCATATCGCATATGCAATGCGCACACCCGAGTGAGAATATCCATTTAAAGTGAACCGATACTAGTTAATGCAAAGTAATATATCAAATATATAATTATGCATTAAATCATTAAATCAACACTTGATTCAATGATCCGGTCATGTCGCACACAACCGACTAGTATCATTAGTAACAACTTATCGAATCAACACTTGATCCGATAACCCGGCTATATCACATATAACCGATCAATGTCACATCGCGAGAATCGAATACAGTATCACATACCGTATTATTCTCGGTCCCGCACATATCTCATATGCGCTCCTATTTCGTTTCGCTTGAGCCAGGAAACCTCTGTGTAGGACTCTAAAGACTCGTCAATACACCGGCAGCAGATGATGATCATATCAAACACCCACAAGCCGCAAGCGGTCTGCTAAACGTAACGGCCACCCGGGTATTGAGCGATCTGAAGATCGACGAGCAAGCCCGCTCACACTCCAGTGAATCCAACCAGTAACATTACCGTACAGTCCGGTCTGATCGTCTGATCTGTCGCATATCTCGCCTAGGGGTGGTAAACGTCAGACCCCAATAGCTCGATAAGTCGTGTCGATATGAGGTCTATAACAATTCGAGAAACTACTGGTAACACTTACCAGTAAATCTCAGCAACCCTGGCCAGGGATTTCCTGTTATAGCCAATCGAACACAGCGCAACATCAACCCCCTATACCGGGAGAGACGAATCCCCTCCTATCGCTCATTGCCTCCATGTGACTCGGGACTGTACCCAAAAACCACCGTTTTGTACGCCCTCTTGGACATGGTAAGATGGAAATCAAAGCACAGTGGGAACCACACAAGACTCCATGACGATCTCGGGTCAACAGACTACTCTGTACCAGTGTCACCAGAGAACTGCCATCTGACGTGAGATATAATACCATCTGGGAGTTCTCGGCGAGTCCGTCCAGTGTACCCAGTCTCTACTGAGCACCCGTATATCATCTCCGATGTCAAACACCAATGGATATGGGATCATCCATCGCCCATCTATATGGGTCGAGAAGGTATACGCTAGTCTACTCTGGTATATCGATGCCCCGTCTCGATACACCCACGACTAGGGACTTTGAAGGATGTACTTATAGACTACCATGTCCCCGCTAGTATGATCCGCATCATAGTCCAGGTAGTCAAGTACAGATCCTACGGGCTTTACCAACATATAACAGAGAGACAATCAGCATACACGTTAAGGTAAAGGGTAACCAGATAGCATACTATCATGTCGAGCAAGAAAGTCCTCCCTATATATGTCCCAGCATCCACTACAATATACATCCAATGTATAGTAATGGCCTCTAGGGCATACATATAACTAACAATCTCCCACTTGCACTAGGGCCATCTGTAGCAGTGGTTTGAAGTATCTCATACTCAACCATCCCATAAAAGTCTCTCTCTGGGAACAGGCCTTTGTGAGTGGATCCGCTGTGTTGTCCTCTGAGTCTACTCTCCTAACCTCGATCTCCCTGGAGATCAACCATCTCCATGATCAAGTGACACTGCCTTAGAATATGTCTGGATCACTGATGGGACCGGCGTTCCTTGGCATAAGCCACGAGTCCATTGTCACACAATGGTAGGAACGAAGTTCATCTCATGAACCAATATACACCCAAACAGCCTCTTTGGTAGCATCTTAAGTAGCGATGTATCGTGCCTTTATCGTCTAGTATGTCACGGTATCTAGCTTGGAACTCTTCCAACATACCATCCCTTTACTGAGGGTAAAGACAATGCCTGTGACTGACATTCAGTCGTCTTTATCACCCTGGAATACTTCCAGTGATTCTCCCCAGGATCGATTGATACCATCTCACTACAACTAGTGAGAATCCTAACATCCAATTAAATCTATCTCATAGATCCAAAATCCATGATTTAGTAGGTATCACTTTGATCCTATATGGAGAATTATGGTGATAAGCGGAGATTGACCGAGCGTAGCATAGGAAACTTCTTCCCTATCAAGAGTATGTCATCCACGTGCTCTACGAGGATCACCACCATACTCCCTACTACCCTTTTGTTTATACAAGGTTCATCTACCATTTTGATGATGTCAACTTCTTTGACTAATACATCAAAACAGATGTTCCAACTCCGCGATGCCTGCTTTATCCTATAAAGCATCTTGCACACGTTTCCGCTGCTCCCACTGTCTACGAAGCCCTCTGGCTGTGTACTTATAGACGCTCTCTTCTAAATCATCATTTAGAAAAGCAGTCAAGACACCCAACCATCAGATATCGCAGTCATGGTATGTAGCCGTGACAAGTAGGATCTGGATGGACTTAAGCATAGCTACTTGAAAAGGTTTCATCATTATCCACACCTGGTCAATGATGCAAACTTTTAACAAGTCTAGCTTTGAAAGTCTCAACTTTTCCATGTACACCAAGTAATCTTCTCAAGATATACTTGCTCCTGATGGGAATTTAACCCTTCAGATATAGCAACCAAAGTCCATACTTTGTTGGTGTATAAGGATTCCATCTCAGATCGATAAGCATCCAGCCATTCTTACAGAGTCTTACTCCTGATGGCCAGCTCGAAGCTAGTTGGGTCATCATCTCATGATGCAATCCTCGCTCCCACTGTCAAAGAGAAACAGAAGTATCTCTCAGGTGGGTGAGGAACCCTACTAGATCGGCGGAGAGGCTGAGGTTCGTTGGTAACTATCGAATCCTTTGGTTCTTTCAAATCATCAGCTGCTGTTTGTATAGCTGGAACCTTTCCAGTTGTATATTACAGGCCTTGCCTTGAGCTTGTCCGGATTTTGCTTTTAAATATAGGCCGGACAACCCCAAATCTTAACTAACTTAAGAAATGGGCTCTTCTTTTTCCATATCATATATGAAATGGTAGGCAACTGATTTGATCCGAACCCTATTCAATAGGTATGCAGCTTCTCAAGCGCATATCTCCCAAAAAGGAAACAGGTAACTCAGTAGTACTCATCATAGAGCACACCTTATCACATAGGGTGTAATTGCTCCACCCCGATATACCATCGTGCTATGGTGTATTCGGAGGAGTAATGCTGTGAGAGAATCTCATTCTCCTTTAGAATAGTCCAGTATTTCCGTGCTCAAGTATTCTCCTCCTCGATCACATCAAAGGACATAATACTTATACCCTTATTGGTTCTCTACTTCTAACTTATATTCTATGAATATCTCAAAAGGTTCGGACTTGTGTTTCAACAGGAACATATGTCTGAATCTTGAGAGATTATCAGAGAATGTAATGAAGTACAAAGAACCGGTCTTGGCATGTGTAGACAGGGGACCTACATACATCAACATGTATCATCCCAAGAGTTCACTAACTCTTTCTCTGTTTCCAATAAACAGAGCTAGTGTCATTATATCTTTGTGACATGACTGGCAAGTTTCACAAGATGTAGATTCAAACTGATTTAAATATGCATCTACATGTAACTTCAGCTAGTCGGGTCACATTGATCTGACCTAGTCTACAATACCTCAAGAAGAATTCGTTCATTTCTGAACTCTTCCTCTTGTGTGTGTTCCATATACTAAGAACTGTAGTTTGATTTAGAACATCAACGCTTTTAGATAACATGCCTGATACGATCAACTTTTGATATAGGAAATGTTCAAAACATTATCCAACAATACAAAATTTTATCATTTCTTTACTGATAAAGAGACTGATATGATTTTGTATATCAGGTTCGGTATCTAATAACATTCATTCAGAATCAATGTATTTGTAATACAGGGTGACAGTGACCGACAGACTTGGCCGCAACACTTGCCCCGTTTTCTGCCTCATGAAACTTATCACCCGTTCTCAGTTCTCTACCTTTCTGTAGCCCTATGTAACAGATTACATATCTGGGATCCTGATCTGGTATCACATACCCAGGACGTAAAGGATACTGAGAAACAGTTCTCTGTAATGAACACACCCGAAGATGATGCATCAGCATGCACTCTCTTCGTTTGGGCTGCACGGGAATTCTGGTAATCCCCAATTTCCTGCTCTGTCTTATAACATTTATAAGTTGGAGCGGGACCAACGTTCCCCAGTTCAGTATAACAAGCGGGTTCGGTCAATAATCCGTTTTATTATCTTGATTAAGGCGTGATATGGTCGCTACCTGGAGAGAGAGAGAAGAAAACACTCAGCGTGCGCTCTGTCAAGAATAGATTGGTTTTTATTTTATCTAATCAGGATGGCTCCCACTGCTTTTTATCAAATCTTCCTTCAAACCCTAAAAGGAAAGACTAGCCGGGATTAATTACACACTACAAGTTCGCCAATCTTTCAGCCAGGCCAGTGTCGGTACTTTGAGGGAGGTCCCCCGTGCTTTCGCACGAACCTAATTAATGTAAACCTCGTTTTCCCAGAGGCGTAACCTCGTTAACACCTTTCTAGACACCTACTTGATCGGCTAATTGTAATGTATAAAACTCTCCCAGGAGTAACTCTTACTCGCAGCGGGTATCGGGATCCAACTATCTCATAGAAGGTATGCAATCACATTGCAAATTTCAACACTTGAAATTCCCGATAATATTTTGCCCCATGCGATCTATGACCTTGACTGAGTCAACAAACCATAGACCGCAAGTAAAGTTCAACCCGTCATTTCTCGATTGAATTAAACCCACCCGCACGACCCTTGACTGAGTCAACAAGGCCGCACGACTACCCTAATCCAATCGCATCATATGCTTTGCAGATAAACAATAATCAGCTACCGCACACTACGCCTTGACTGAGTCAACAAACGCAGCACGAATACTAACTATTACCTATCTGAAATGACGGAGGGCTACGTCAGGTTTTTAAGAAAACCTTTTGCGTAATGAACTTTATATCGTTGTAGAATCAAATGAATTTTGAAATGGAGTGTTTTTG